>OY728151.1:2082310239-2087310239 GCA_963277665.1 Viscum album
CTAACCCCAAATTTTAAAAATAATGAAATTAATTAATAAAATTTAAAAATATGTTCAATTCATTCTATTATTTTCATCGGTCCCCATTGACGCCTTCCCCCAAAAAAATATGTCTCATAATAATTCAATTTTTATATTTAGTTAAAATGTTTCTACTTGATTTAAATATTTCATTTAATATAGAATACTATATTATGACCTTAATAGATCACTTACTAATAACATATTCTTTATTTATTAATTCAAAACCCTCTTTAGAATTCCTCTTTATTGAGAATATTTTTCACCCTCTGAAATGATGGTTTCCCAACCAATTATATAATTTAATTCCTTGTTGATATTATTTTTTATAGTTTTAAAGGAAATTAGGATTTATCTAATGAGTACATCATATTAATCTTATCATGATTTCAATATAATTTATCTTTATTTTTTTGGATTTGGTATATCAATAATGTTTTTTTGAATCTTAAAAATGGATCTTTTAAACCACCATGATTACCTTTTAGATATATTTTTTCTTTCATATAATCCATTTTAAATCACCCTTCATGGGATTATATAATAAATATTTTTAAATAAGTTCTATTTAAATCTATACCTAGTTTAATTAACAATTTCATTGTTATAATACATTTTTTCCTTCAAAAATTATAACTTTTAAGTAAACCTAGTACAAGGGAACATTCTAATTTCATATCTCCTATTTTGAGGCACCCTCAGAAAATGATTTATAAATAGAAAATATCTTATAATAACACCCATTAATTCATAGATAACATCATTGTTTCAATTTTAGTTTATTAGAAAATAATAATCACTTTCCTTAATCAAATATACCCAATATGTATTTCGCAACACACCACCCAAGTGAATAATTTTTATTATTTCTTTTCTATGATCCTATTAAGAAATTTTTTACATTATAAATCCATGCTCAAGACCATTATCCCTTATAATTAAAACTATACATAATGATATATTTCATTATTCTCTTGATAATCTATAAAATTATTATTTCAATTATAATTTCATTCAAAATTATGAAACCCACTTTATTATGAGGGTATTGTTCATTTTTATCATTAAAATAAGGGTTATTTTCCCCATATGGAACACACATGATTGATTTTAATTTAGGTAATAGGTGGGTTCAAAATTATTTTTTAATCCAATTCATTGGGTAAATATTTATATCTCATGAGATGTTATGTAATGGATTCATAAGTGGACCTAATTGAATTTTGGTCATTATGGACTTTATGATGATGGTATTAGGAGTAAACCATGATTTCTATTTACGACATCATGTTTTATATTATTTCCATATGTTTATAATCTTATTACGTTATTAACTTATTCCTTGTTACCATGATTTTGATAATTTCCTTTAGGATTTCATGTTATTCTTCATATCTCTCATGTTATGCTAGATTTCTACATTTAATAACTTACAAGGATTTCTTGATCATCCTTTTCCTTAGGTATGAATCTTGTGTCATCCTTTACTATTTTTAGATATCTTGGGTGTACAAATTACAATATATATATTTAAATAAATATGATGTTTTACATTTATGATTATGTATTTTAATATCAAATCCTCAAAAGGCACCAAACCCATTGACCTTCAACTTTAATTTATTTGATGAATATTTCATATGTTAAGAAATAAATAGTGTTTATGGATTAGGTATCTATAGTTGTTATCAATAGAAGTCTCAGTTTTTATAGAGATTATGATTATAAAACCATTGTGAAATCCTTAGGGATAATACTATGTGAAAACTTATATATAGGAAAAAATACTAAAATTTAGTAAAGTGTAGATTTGGTGGTTTTCCTTATAATTATATACCTATATAAAAACATGAATGTTGATAGAGTTTGTGTGATAATTTTACTAAGGTGTTATAACCCTGATGATGGTGTGTTAGATTTTATCTTATTTTTGACCTCGTCCATGATAAAGAGGCCTAACATCGCATCTGGCATGACACTCCATAGGTAGATTATTTAGTTAATCATGTGATCATTATGAACCACCATGAATGATTTAATTTCCCGTTACACTGAGGGACCATCATGAGATGTATTAGATAACACAACATAAAGTGAACTTGGAAAACATAATATTGACATTGGTTGAAAAAAAATGATTTAGGTTCTAATATGATAATTAATAATTTAAAGGGTTTTGATGTTAAATCTCATTTATGTAAATTTTTTAGGTAAATCCATGTATGATGTTAACTTTACATCCCTCATGTTAACCATTCTTGAATTATTAGTGGATTGAACTAGAAATAACCAACTTAACCTTAGCTGTGAGGTATAATGTGATGTGTTCTTCAATGATTAACCCATTATAATGGGAGACTCAGAGATATGCTGATTTTTTAAAACAAACAATGTCAAAAAATGAATAAATCTATAAAAATAGTTTAAATAATTAGTGACCTAAATGAATGAAGAATGTAGTCTCATGAAAATATAGTCAATAAAGATACTTAGATGATGGATATTCAACAACTTATAAGTTAATTATTTGGGGAGTAGTCCCATGAAAATTTCCTAAACAGAATTGGAAAATGATTTAGTAATGGGAGAGGGCATCATACACCATAAAATTAAAATAAGAATATGATGTTTCCATTTATCATAATGGATGTGGAATATAGGCATCCAAAAAAACAACAAATGGTCAAATTCCACGAGTATAGAAAACATTAAAATTAGATATTACAGTAAAATAATTGTATGGATAATAAGAATGATATGTGTGAAAAAAAGTCTTGTGAATATTTTGGATCTCATTCCATGAATACTTTGTAGGTAGATAGTGATAACTAAATCTACAACTTAATAATTTTTAATATGTTATCATTATTCAATCCATTATAAATTTTCAAAAAAAATGTAACAGCATTTTGCATCGTTTATTAGATAAAATAACTCATTGAATGATATTTTCAATTTAAAATTTATGTTTTTAGGGATATAAATATCCCCATAGATATTTTAGATGGATTTTATATACATCAAGTATTCTTTTATCTATTTCAACATAGACACACTAATCATATATTTTATTAATATTGGCCACAACATCCTCCATATTGTAGAAATGGATGGGTTAGATAAAATAACTAGAAGCTTATTTGGTGAGATATTAACGTCACTCCAACATAATTAAAAGGAAAAAATATTCCATTACATCATCCATCAATGCATATCCCCCACCATTAGTGAAAAAAGACATTATTTTTTGAAGATTAATAGGTATTAATCCTAGAGACCTCAAGGATTAGAGAATTTTGAGATTTAGGGTAGATTCCCAAGATCACATAAACACATGTATTGTGTGTGGTAATCAGTTTCAATAATGGTAGGTTTAGATTTGGTATATGAAGATCCACCCATAGTATACATGGAAGGAATCTACCCCACACCATCCTATAGATAGTAGTACATCACATAGTAACAATGTTGAGAATTACGCAACACGTGGAAGTGGGTATTTGTGGTTATTTTTTGAGGATAGTAACATAGATGTGGGATAACATGGAGAGAGAACAGGCCAATGCGTAGGAGGAGTCCATTCCTAAAATGGTCTATAGGGGCCTAAATGTGGATCTCAATGATCCTCATATAGAGGATACAGATACTTCACTGACTTCATCATTTGAAAAAACATTCTAGCAGTAATAACAAGTGGAAGAAATGTGAAGGAATAAAGGTTGTTGTGTGTATTATTCCTATTATATAAATAAGGAATCATATTTTATACATAAGACCAATTTATCATAATGTATCACTAAATGTATGACTATGAAGTCATTGAAAAAAATAAAATAGTTTATAACAACAAACCCTGAGTGGTATTAAATTAAAATCATTATGGAGAAAAATTATATTTGGATTTTTCATATTATAAGTGAATAGATAAGACTGTTTCCTATTTTGAAATTTAGATCCCGAGTCAAATTATTGATAAATTTAGTTAACTTAATTAGAAATTAGTAATTTAATATATCTATTATAGAAATTATTTTTTGGGGTAGAATGTAATGCCCCGGTATAGAGGTTTCATTAATATTACTTTAAATACAAACAATACTACTAATAATAATACTACTACTATTATTATTTATGTCTATAATTTCACAAAAATTTCCCCAATATTTTAAAATTATTTAAATATGATTAGAAAATGTTCCCAAGAAAATATTAACCAAAAAAATAGATGTTATTAATTAATTAATGTTACATTACAAAAAACCATATAAAACTACGTACTTTACACTATGGATTTGTTCTCACTGTGTAATAACTTCATCCATTAAATGTAGATGAATTAATAAGGGTCAACGGGGAAAAAATAATAGAATCATCTTGTCAAGGAAATATCTTAAATAGTATTCCTCCTTGATGATCAAAAATAGACAAATAAACCCAATAATGAGGTTGATATCCATGAAATGAGAATTTTTAAAGAGAAATAAAAAATATGAAATAAACACAATTCCTTTTGAACTGTGAGTGGAATGAAAAAATGATTTTGTAAGTCTATATATATAAACAAAATATAGACATTTTAAATATGGTCTTGGAAGTTATTTCCTTTGTTAATATAGTGGTTTCAAATATAGGAATTTTTTATATATCTCATAGGAATACTAATGTCTGATATTTTTAAGTGGTACATTTAAATTAATATAACTCAAAATGAAATAAAAATATTACATTAAAATATTATTCACATATATTTTAATTTTTATGTTTTTTTTACATTTAAATAATAATAATAGTAATAAAATATTCTAAGATATATATAAAACTAAAAGACATATTTTAATACATATTGAAAATAAAATGAATATTTAGAGTATAAATAATTGGATTTTAATTATATTTGTTAATGTGTATTTAGTATAAAAGTGATATTTACATTTTCCATAAAACATTTTTTTGATGTATTATATATTTCATCCAATAGATTAAACATAAAATTTTATAAATATTGTAATATATTAACAAATATATAACTATTTGTTAATTTAAAAATGATATGAAATAATATTAAGAACACATAATATTTAAAAATTTTATATTTCCAATAAAATAAGTTTTGGTTGATATAATGAATTTTATTTTATAAAAAAATTTATAAATATTAGAGTTTATATTATATAAAATGAATACAATTTGTAAACTTATCATGGCAGTATTAGATGAACTTAATTTTTTTTGGATTTTTCTCTAAAATAAATGATTTTTAGGAAAATATTGACAAATATCTATTTTACTAGTAATATCACTTTTATGTCATTAATATACTTGAATTACCTGAAAATTTTTGAATAAATTTTTAAATTATAATATATACATTTTAATGCTAAATTTTATATTTTAAAATACTATTTATAAATCCCATAATTTTTAATTTTTTAAATTTACATAATGTTTAAAAAATAATTTTTCATCTCTATCATTTAGTTAAATTTTTACATGATTTAATTAGGTTTCTATTTAATTTAAATTATAATTTAATATTATTATAATAATAATTGAAATTTTGATTTATATATAATAAATAACCTTGATAATTTTATCCAAAACATAAATCTTTTACTTAATTTTTTTTTCTAAAAACTCATTTTTGTGCATCAAATTCGTTATTATTATATTTAATTTTTCCTAGAAATAAAAATTTTATTTGATAAATTTCATGTAATATTTTAAATTAGTACATTATAATTATAAAATATGTATAATTTTATTTTTAGGCATTACAAATAAATTTCTTAGTAAAAAATTAGTTACCTTTGAAAAATACAAAAAATGTTGGATGTAAAAAATCAAAGAGTAGATGTATTTAAAACATTATTGGATATTTTTTGATTATTAATCAGTATCATACATTCCCAAAATCTATTATTTTCCAATTTTTCTTCATGTCCCTTGTGAAACATGTTCTCCCGTTTTATTAAAGCGTAATATGATCCCAAAATTCGCTTATATTCTATTAAAAAATGAACCAACTCACCTACAACTCTTTAAACATAAAAATAAATGTTTTATTATTCAAAAATATAAATTAGTCTCTCCTATACCTGGTAACCATGTCCAATAATCTTTTTATATTTAAAAAAAGATAATTTGCCTTAATGTGGTGACAAAATGAGGATATCCAAAGAGAGAGGAAACCTTTCCACTACACATTATTAAATATTTTCTATTTATACAAAAAAATATCAATATTATTATTAATATAATAGTAATTAGTTATTAAATTATAATATCATTATTATACCTTCCACCAAAATCATTGATTAAAACGAAAATTTCATCATGTGTGTTTGCATATTACCACCTTCATGAACACTGTGTTCAATTTTTAGTCACTGACATTCAAAACTGGTTGAAAAAATGTTATTTACTATAATAATAAGATATGTATTTCATTTAAATTATTCATAAATTAAAATATATATTTTTTTCTACCTTCCTTATATTCTATGAAAATGATGGCCTCATTTGTGTGTACGTGCGAACTACTGCCTCCAAGTGATTTGGATTATATTTCATTTCCCATACTGAGTAACATGGGTGTAATAAAACATGTATTTAATATATTAAAACTTTATTTTATAAATAATTAACAATATAAAATCCAAATATTTTTCATTATAAAAATAATATTAATAATAAATTATTGTTGAAAATATAATACCTAAAAATGAAATATTAATGTAAGTTTTCTAATTTGATTCCCTTAACGGAAAAATGATTTACCCATATAAATTATGTGTTAATAGAATAATAATTGTCATAAGATTTTATAATTATTAAAATTATAAAAAAAAATTAGAACACTTTGAACTTGGTGAAATATAAATAAGGGTTCCAACAACTTGATCAATGTAATTTATGTAACAACCATAAGCAGAGACAATCTAATAAATTGGTGTCACATAATTAAAAATACAAAGGATAACCCTAAATATAGAAAAATAATGTAAATATTGATTTTTTAAATAAACGTAATTTGTATACATGGTGAGTTCAATTTAATTATATATCGCTTTCAAACATGATGTAAGGGTTCTCCTCTCGATCTATATGGACCCAACCTTTAAAAACTACATAATCATGAATTAAATGGATAATTCACATTGATTATCTTTTTAGGTTTAGAGTTTTAAGTAATTTGAACATAACTATTACATTACATCTCAAAAAATACAAAGTAAAAACTTCTACTCATTTTCCATTTTTTTATAAAATAAAAACTATTTAAAAAAAGGATCCATGTCTAGTTCCATGTTTTAGACTAATTTAATGGATCCCACACCTAACCCTATTCATATTTAAGTCACATGAAAAATATTTCAAAACATGGGATGAGCATAAAAATCTCATTAAGGGTTAAAAAATAAAGAATAAAAACATTATTCCATCAATACATACCAAGCATAAGCTCATACCTCATAAAATCATCAAGTTTAAGAAAAACACATAGAAATCATAAATCATAATGGTAATTTGGGGCATCCATATCATATATACATTGTTGCTATCACAACTACATAGGGAGTTACGTTTGAAAAATTATCATAGTATATTCCCTAAATCTCTTAGGATAAATACTAATGTTTTTCTTTGTCTTGTTACCCAATGCATTTGAGAGATTTTCTCAGGTTCACCTGCCCCAGGTTTATCACGGAACCACCCATATACATAAAAAATTCCCAAGAACAATAACATATTCATAACACATAAAACAAACATCAAGAAAAGATCACATTTCAACATTTAAATCACATTATATCATTTAAATACATTGACATAAAAAATCCATTATCAAGACCATTTTCAATACCAAAATATGTAAAAGAGTATATGGTATTTATTTTCCTTTAAAAAACATTACATATTGTTAAGGAATCCAAAGATAATATAATACTTGTGGTTGCTGAAAAGGCCATTGCCACTTATTACTTTTAAAAAAATTCATATTTTTAGTAAAACCCCTCAAAGAAAAAAATTCCCCTTTAATGAAACAAAAAGTCAAAGAAGATTATTTACTGTATAAAATAAAGTTTTGTATAAAACAAAATATGCCTCATTGAAATAATATTGCGATGAATTCCCCTGCCTCGCATCTAGCATAACTCAATCTATAATTAATCTCCTGAATAATAAACAAAAGTTAATTTATACTTGCTTAAGAATTATTTTAATGTTTATTATTCCATTAAATAATTTTTTACCATGGTATAAAAATTACGTAATCATTTAAGTTAATAATGGTCATTTTCTCGATATTGGGTACGAGAGTCAAAAATGAAATTATTATAATTACAAGTTGCTTATCTGGTAAAAATTCCATTATCTCCCGAATTATATTTATGATTTATATATCATATATATATATATATATATGTATTTATAAGATTGCATAACATTTGTAGATAAGAAATGAAATGCACCGTTTATGGAGATGATAAGTCGTACATACGCATGAATCCTACCTTCATATCTATTTCGTATTTAATGGAATGAAAACATAAAGATAAATAGGTATATTATAATTCCAGTATAATATCATATTCAATTTCATTAACTCCAAACTTTATATGTTCCACATATGTCATGAACGAGTCATATCACTTTGAGGGGGAGGTAGTCCTCACTATCTCAAATGAAATTATCATATTTACAAACTATGGAATCCATAAAGATATTCTATAAATAAAATATACAGAATCATAGAATAAATATAAATATAATATATACCACATATAAATATTGTTCCATCTTAATGGCCAGCATAAGAGGTGGTAGGATATGATTGAACAATCATCCTTTTGTGAGGTAGTAGTTCACCGTCCACAGGAACAATATGTTATCTACCCATTAGATGGAGGTATGTGTAAGTTTAGATATAATACATCTTATAACAACTACCTAGTGTATTGAGGATACTGTGTTTGTTATAAAAGAAATGAATAAAAAGATTTTAGGGGGATGGAGAAGTAAAATAAAATAAAAGAACTTCTTAGAATATGTAACCATTAAATTGGGTATCTCCTATTAGTTTTAACCAAAAGGTTTACTTGATGTGCCTTATGCCTAAGATAAGGCTTCTAGTATAGCTATATGAATATAGGGAGATTAATTGGGAATTTTTTGGATGATTTAATGGGATTTAGAAGTGTGTGGAATGAGTTAGAAGTGGTGTCCTTCTATAAGGGGGAGGGGGACTCTTTATGTAAAGACCTGGACTTCCATTGTATTTTTTTAAAATTAAATGAGAATTTTACGAGTCCTCAATTTCCAAGGGGAATTGATTCCGAGGCCCGGTGTGCCCAGAATCAATTTTTTATGTTTTGTTCTAGTACGTTTAGTAAAGGTACGATAAGTTTTTTATAACTTCTGAACCGGTTCTCGGAATCTAATTCTGAGGGCACTGTTGAATTCGCAACGTCGGTGATTGATTAGTAAGACCATAACCACAGTTGTGTACTGATGATAATATAAGTTAGTTTGTGGGGGGTTTTAAATTAAATTAAATAAAAATAAGGTGACCACCTTTTTTTTATTTTATGGTGGTTAAAACCTCCAAGTGGAGGATAGTGGTGGGGGCCACCCGCACATAACCTCCCATGGGAGGATTTTATTTAGTGGGGCCCACAAGAGTTTCTTAACTATTCTAACTCTCCACTAATTTTGTAACATCTCTAACCCCCCATATATGTGGGTTAAACTCTCCACATTATCCCAATACTTTATTATGCCAACTCTCTCAAAATTAATTAATTAAACCCTTAGAATTAATTAATTAGATCCTTTTTGAATTATTTTGAATTCTTGCCAACCATTAAAAATAATAGCATGTCTATTATTTTTGGTGTTGGTATAATCTTTAGGTGGAGATTGAGAGAGGGTTTGGAGAATTGATGGAACTTCATTCTCTCAGCGAAGAATGCGAAGAACGCTTCCTCTGCCGAAGAACAAAAAACACCATCTTCTTCCTTCTTCGACATGGGAAAGGAAGTGGAAGCACCGCCGCCCATGAAGAACAACGATGACGTCGTATTCTACTCATCTTATCTAAACTCTTCCTCAATCGACGTTGACGAAATGACGCTGCCATCCCGTGACTACGTTAATGAACAATCGTCAAAAAAGGTAGGGGGATTGAATTGTTTTGTACTCGTTCTTCGTCATACAAATTTCTGGAATGAGGACCGATTGTTATCACCATAATGAGGAGGTTTCATACCGCATAAACACGGATGGATCCTCCCTTTTTTAGTTGTTTTTTTATGATGATGGAGGCGGTACACGCGGCGACCGACAAAGAGCTGGCTTTGAAGAAAGCTGGCGGTGTAAGGTCGCCGGGTCGCCCCAAGGGCGCGGCACCGTAGTGCCGCATAGTGAACTGTGACGCGTCCAAGCGAGGCACGGTAGTGCTGGAGGGTTGTGGTGTCGTCGCACCATGCCGGAAGAAAGGATCTACGGCCATGAGGGTTGTGGCCAGGAGGGCCATGATGGTCTGATGGTGGAGCAGCGCTGTCGCGCCGCGCAGAGTAACAGGGAGCCACGACATGGGCTGGACAAGGAGGAGGGGCGTGGAACCGTCGCGCCACGCCGGGGGTGGAAGACTATGCCCTGAGTCTGCGGTAGACTAGAGAGGGTGGTCGGCTGAGCCGGTCGCTGGTGCACGGTAGAGGCAGGACCTGAAGGGTCCCGCAGTTAACTGAACTGGCGCTAGGTGCTGGTTTCGTTTTAGACAGCAGGGGGAACTCCCCAACCACGTATGGCTAAACGGGCCAGGCGGGCTGGCTAGCCAGGCCACGCGTCCATCCAGCAACCCGTCCAGCCGATCCGGGCCGCACAGTCTGTCGGGCCAGGCCACAGGGCCAGCTAGGCCGCGCCTTCTGGTCGGGCAGCGCCTCCGGGTTGGGCCACATTCGGACTAGGCCGCCTTTAGGCCAGGCTGCTCCTTCGGTTTAGGTCAGACCCACAGACCAGGTTAGACCCCACTTTGGACCTGGGTTGGGTCGGGTCGGTTCGGTCCAATTGGTTTGGACCGGACCCGAACCCATCAGACCAGATTACACATATTCGCCTGAAACACAAGCTACGAGTGTCTATTTAACGAACCGTCAGTGGCGCCGATATTCATGGAACAAATTTTTCCCTTTGAAAATACCCCAAAGGAGATTGGGGAATAGTTGAGATAAGGTCAGGTTGGTTCATACATGAAACCAACCGGGCCCCCGGGACGAAAAGGCTAATAACTCACTGACTGAGCGTCATATTGACGCACCGTTGGTTGCCTTGAGACCCCTATGACGTGGCAGACATTTAAGAAACTTTTATGTGAGAATTCGTGGCAATTGGATATTTTTCCAGTATCTCAGGAAGCGGATCCTTCTTGTGACCAGAGAACAGAGTGCAGAAACCTAGTAGATGACAGACTTGAAGACTACTTGACCGATTCTACTAGTCCAATGGGGAGCACCCGATATTTGGTGGTAGACCCATAGCAGAGGAGTGCCCGGTATTTGGCAGCAGACCCGTGGTACTCACCAGGAGGAGTACCTCAGCAGTCCAAGGTTAGTGAGAAGTGGCTCGGTGTCGCGATAGGCCCACAATACTCGATAGAGGAAGAGTTCTCCAGCAGTCGTGGTTTCGATAATGAAAATCATAGCTTGAGCTAAGTCAATGACCTTTGTGGCTTCCTCATGATTGTGATGGGTCACTGGATAAATTAGGTATATGTATGGGCATATACCTAATTAATAGTTATTTGTTTATGCATACTTTGAGGATTATCATTTTTGGATTTTGTGATACCTTGTGGGTATCGGGGTCCCTACTGAGTATCATTATACTCACCCCTACACGGGCTATGACTGAACCTCGTTGTGCTGGATGCAGATGACAGACAGTGCTGACCGAGGTGGAGTGTACGAGGACTGGATGGTACCCAGAGGTGGACCTCATGACGAGTCAGTACCAGGAGGAGACGGACGGACGTGGAGCGCTGGGGAAGCTATATGTACCTACCCATTATGTAGGATCTGTGGTGGACGATCCATGAGCTTCTGGACACCTTTCATCTATTTTTCTTTTATTTGTACATGTTTTGTCTATATCTTGTACTTTACTGTTGGGATTTCATTTCCAGCCCCTTTTACATTCAATAAATTCTCTTATATACAGTTCTGACTTAGTGTTTTGCTTCAATTTGTGTAATCTATTATTTGTGTTTAATTTTATAAAGGTAACACCTTCCCAGCTTAGGGATTTATGCCTTTAGTGATGGTCTCCAGCCCCTGGCCTATAGAAGATAGCTTGGGGTAGTCACGACATGGGCCCTGAGGACGAGTCATGAAAAATTGGTATTAGAGGATTCGGTTCTACCGCAAAACATAGGACTCTAATATTTTTTTCTGTGAGGAAATAGTGATAAGTGTACTGAGTTTGGTTTTCAGTTCAGGGAGTCCAGTGTTGGTATGATGGCTGATGTATCCATACACCAGGACCCTGACTACTAATTTCTGACTTAGTGGACGAAAACACTGATTGCGTCTGTGTTTAATTTTTTTTTCTTTAAGTCATCTCAAACCAGGTCAGCTCACTAGGTATAGTATTTTGACCATGTCTCACATGTTCATTCAAGATTCCACCCCGCAGATGACCAGTTAGAGCCCCAAGAGTTGTAGGTACTGACAGCCCACTGAGCTACATGGGCTCAGTATAGGGACCTCTTCCAGTAGAGGCACTAGCGGAGGCACCAGCAGTACTACTTCTCATTGGGAAACCGAAGCCACCAGCCCCAACAACAGATAGGGCACACTGCTTGAGCGCACTGCATGAGTTCCACTGCCAGAGGCCACCTATGTTCAGGGGAGAGACGGGCCTTCATGTGTTTGAGGATTGGCCAGAGGCTATGGTGAGAGTTTTCAGACTGGTAGGTACACCAGCTGAATTCATGGTGATCCTTACTACCAGCCTCCTTTAGGCAGCAGTAGGAAGATGGTTGAGCCTAATGCTCCAGATGCCTGACAAAGCGATACTTCTATGGGCAGACATCGAGATCATGTTCCGGGCGGAGTTTGTACCAGCCACCCTTCAAGCAGTGTGGATACAGAAGCTACATCATCTACAGCAGGGTATCATGAGTGTAGCTCAGTACTCATCAAGGTTCACCGACCTCTCATGCTACTCAACTGATATGGTATGGGACCTGTTCTTTAGGGCCTGGACCTTTGAGCAGGTACTCAGGAGAGAGATCTGAGCTTCAGTTATCTCCCACAGCATCTCGACACAGGCGAAAGTGTTGGATAAAGCCCTCATAGTAGAGACTTTCCTTGCTGAGTAGTCTCCAGTAGTGAGACCCACCAGTAGTCGACTTTCAGTAGAGTCTTCTGCAGCAGGTAGTAGACAGATGACGCAGAGGTCTAAGAGGTCCAGATCTTTTGGTGGTTGACCGAACGACTTAGGATCGGTTGTGTGGGGCACCCAGAGTGGAGAAAGATCCAGTCATGCTAGGAGCTGGTAGTGTTACTCCTGCGGCAGGCTTGGTCACATGGCTCATGACTATCCGGCCTCCAGCTCTGATGATCAGCAGACAGTTGAGGGACCTCCCAGGTAGTGGTAGAGGTATGATTGAGGTGGTATTCAGGGTGCAGGCGGACGTGGCAGAGGATCTAGTCATGTAGCTGACAGTGGATGACGTTATGAGGTGCTATCGGCACCACCATTAGGAGGTACATCCCGACCATAGGGAATGGGTGGAAAGGGCAGATCTCAGCTTCAGGCAGCTGAGGCCTACGATCATGGCGCTCCGGAGATTATTCGAGGTACGATATGTGTCTATTCCACCTTAGCTGCATTTCTCATAGACACAGGTGCTAGTCACTCTTTCATTTCCACTTCCCTCGTTCGGAGCTCGGAGATTATGAAGGATTTGTTGGTTCGTTCCTTATGTCATGAGACTCATACGGGAGTGGATTAGATTATTACGCATGTGTGCCAGTAGTGAGAGCTTACACTAGGAGGTGGAATATTCGACAAGGATCTCCTAGTAGCGGTGTCGAGGCCTTACGATGTCGTCTTGGGTATGGAATGGTTATCTATAGTCCATGATTAGATCGATTGTATTAGGTGAAAAGTGTGGTGTGTCCGCACAGATGGGACCATTTTCACCTTCACCACCAAGAAGGGAACCATTGTAGCACATGACTGACTTACACAGAGGAAGGTACAGCCGATCACTCACCAGTTGGCTTGCCATACCCTCAGAATATTTGATGTGGAGAATCTGACTTATCCCATAGTGGTGGACAAGTATGCAGATGTTTTCCTTCATGATGTTCCAGAACTACCTCCTCGTAGAATGGTGGACTTCTACATTGACCTGTACCCCAGGATGACACTGATATCTACTCCAGAAAATCAGATGGCTCCCGCTGAGCTTCACGAGCTGAGGGTACAGCTGGAGGACTTGTAGGGGAAGGGATTCATCAGGCCCAGTGTTTCTCCCTCAGCAGCCCCGATTCTATTCGCCGAGAAGGCGGATGGGAGCTTGAGGCTCTATGTTGACTACTGTCGCCTGAACCAGGTGATCGTGAAGAACATGTACCCACTATCGAGGATTGACTACCTCTTTGATCAGCTCAAGGGAGCATGATGGTTCTCAAAGATAGACCTCAGATCAAGCTATGACCAGCTTAGAGTTCAAGACGAGGATGTGGAGAAGATTTCCTTCAGGTGTCAGTATAGACACTATGAGTTCCTATTTATTCCCTTTAGCATAACAAACGCTCCAACAGTGTTCATGTGTCTCATGAACAAGATCTTCTAGCATTACCTCGATCGCTTTGTCGTGGTCTTCATTGACTAAATTTTGATCTACTCGACTACAGAGGAGGAGCATGCCTACCATTTACAGGTAATACTAGATACACTCCGAGAGCACCATATTTATGGTAAGCTCTCATAGTGCTAGTTTTGGATTCGAGAGGATCAATTTTTGGGGAACATCATCTCAATGGCTAGAGTTGTAGTGGATCCATCAAATAATGAAGTAGTGATTTTGTGGGAGCCACCCAGGAGTGTGATGGAGGTTCAGAGTTTCTTGGGCTTGGATGGATACTATTGGAGATTCATTCCATACTTCTTTAGAGTCACCACACCACTTTCAGCCTTGACGAAGAAGGGTAAACCCTTCGTTTGTTGGAGAGATGTGAGTAAATATTTCAGGAGTTGGGGGAGAGGATGACTAGTGCCCCCATCTTGACGCTTCTAGAGGAAGGCGCATGGTATGTAGTCAACTGTGATGCATCAAAGACTAGAATCGGGTGTGTCCGGATACAAGAGAAAGCAGTGATCACGTATGGTTCTTGATAGTTGAGACAATATGAGTAAAACTACGCTACCCCTGAACTGGAGTTTGCAGCAGTGGTATTCACCTTGACGATGTGGCGGCACTATCTGATGGGTGAACATTTTACCATGTACTATGATCATAAGATTCTTACATATATCTTCTCTCAGAAGGACCTGAACCTGAGACAAAGACGATGTATTGAGTTCCTCCAGGACTATGACTTTGAAATAGTCTATACTCCTGGGAAGGGGAATGTTGTTGTGGATGCACTCAGTAGGAGGACTACCATTCAGCTGCAAGGAGAGGCGACAGAGCAGCTGGCTGCCTTACAGATATCATTTGTGGATAGGGATGGAGCAGCCTATCTTCAGTCTCTTAAAATT
The DNA here is from genome assembly GCA_963277665.1 of Viscum album. Lineage (NCBI taxonomy): Eukaryota > Viridiplantae > Streptophyta > Magnoliopsida > Santalales > Viscaceae > Viscum > Viscum album. The sequence continues at coordinate 2,082,326,035 of OY728151.1, forward strand.
ACTCCTCCACTTCTTTAGTGAGTCAGGGAGGCGCAGTGTGGAAATGCTGACTTTGAGACGCGATCACATATCCATTGGGAAGGCACCTGATGGATTTTCCAAAGGTGGGGAGCACATCATCCTTTTTAGAGGACGTACCCTGGCACCAGTTGCACTTTGGGAGGAATTGTTGGGGGAGTTCCACACTTCCCATATTTTTGTACATCCAGGAGTGGCGAAGATGTACCAGTACCTTTGACGACAGCATTGTTGGCCAGGTATGAAGTAGGCGGTAGTAGGGTTTTTCTCCCGATGCCTCACTTGTCAGCAAGTGAAGGAAAAGCACCATGTACCAGCAGTTTTGGTACTGCCCTTAGAGGTAATGTAGTGTAAGTGGTATGGGATATCCATGGACATCATTATGGGACTTCTACGTAGATCCTGGAGTCATGACTCGATATGGGTGATCATTGAATGACTCACCAAGTTGGCCCACTTCCTACCGACCAGAGAGTAGGGATCAGTTCAGATCTTGGGATGCCTCTATGTGCAAGAGATAGTGCATTTAAATAGAGTACCTTCCTTTATTTTCTCGGACCATGATGCATGATTTACTCCCCAACTATAGAAGGGGTTTCAGGAATCTTTCGGGACACAGCTTCGCTTGAGTACCACCTTCCATCCTCAAACTGGTCCCATCAACTTCCTTTCACCAACTTCATCCCAAAAATCTTGAGTTCAATACCGCTTACCATGTAATGCCTCAAATGGAGCCATCTAAATACGGGAATGAAAACAGTTATTATAATAAAATTATACCAAAGAAAGTTGTTGGTCCCAAAATCCCTATAAATGTAGAGAACAAGCATGTAGCATATCCTCCAAGGTTTGAATTTTTCGTTTTGACTTCCCGTCTAATTGTGAATAAAAATCATTAATAAAATTTAATTCAGTACCTAATGATTCTGAACGCCTTTACAAATGTTATAAGTTAACCTTGGATCACAATCAGATACAATGTAGAGGAGAACTCCATGTATCATGGCTATCTCTTCAACAAACAACTGGGAACGTTCATATAGAGGAAAAATATCTCGAATAGAAGGAAATGGGATGATTAAGTCCATTGATCTACAATAACCTTGATGGAATTATTACATCGTGATGTCTTTGATAATCCCACAATGATGTCCATGGATATATTTCCCCATTTCCACTCTGGTACTGGTAAAGGCTGAAGCATCCCATTTGGTAACTGCCACTCTGTTTCATCCTGCTGAGAAGTCAAACACATCACAGTAAAATACGCAATATATCTCCTCATTACATCCATCCAGTAACACTATTTAAGAACTCAACACATCCTTGTACTTCTAGGATCAACTGAAAACGAATAAATTTGATCATCACATAATAACTCATTCTTCAACTACGAATCACAAGGCACACATAATATATTCACAAACCTCAAAAAACAATAATTATTGGTGTTAAATTCAGACCACTTACCGTAACACCTGAGATTTTTATGAGTAATTTTTTTTATGTTATATATCATCAAAATAATCTTTCACAACACCCAACACTAGCTTGGATTGATTTAAACGCAATCATGACCTTCCTCGATAGCTTGTGTTGTACACAATACCGAGTTTCACTAAACAACGATGTGCAATTAAAATATTATTAGAAAATAACTGTTATGAAGAGTAATACCCACTTTTTGAAAATTTTATCTTTCAAAATGGACTTCATTTTTGGATTTGGAATTTCGAAATTAGCCTACGGTGAAATTTTTGTTTTTTTCAAAAAACATTCGATTATTGAAAAATAGTGAAAACACTGGTAAACTATTTAAAAACCGACATTTTATTTAAATACATATTTGATTTATTTAAATTTATTTTATGTAAAAAGTGATACATAATACCTATATAAGGTCAAAGTAATTCATTGGAGTCATTTTATAATAATTTTAGATATATAAAAATTTTATTGAACTTTTCACCGTCTTTTACCCACCTCAAATGAGAGTTTGAAAATTTACATAAAAATTAATTTTAACACTTATATGAGTGGATGTTCGAAAATTCGAGAGACACGGTTAATATCAAGGAGTAAAATTTGGTTCAATAAGATAAAAATAATTTATTGTGAATAATAGCTTCTTACTTTTATTTACCACGGTTAAAAGTAAATATGGTAATTAATGGTAAAATGGTATTATTATTACCATAAAACATGTCCTAATTCTATTAGATAAGTTTAATTCAACCAAAATAATCCTTAGGAATAAAATATGACAATTTAGTCCACTTGGATTAGATTAGGACATTTATTATTCTTTTATTCAATGAAGAGTTAAAAAGGTAAAAATCAAAGTTTAATAACTAATTTTCTTATTATAGGGTTATACATAAGATAATTTCAACTATAAATATTAATTATAAAGCTAAAAATATTTCCTATATAATTTTTTTTATAGTTTTTAGGCTTTAAATAATTTTATTTATTTATGACAAAAGGATTATGCAGTAATTAACTTTTAAAGAAATATTAACATAATTGATATTATAAATACCCAAATAAATGTAATTTGAGACTTTTAATGAATTAAAATAATTTTATAGGTTAATATGACATATTATTATTGATTTAATTAATTTTTTTCGAACTAATCATGCTTTTATGATTTTCACAAAAATCAAATACAAAATAGTGTCAAAAGTGAGATAAAATAGTTTTTAAAACAAATATTATATTATAAATTTTTATCTTATTCCTATAAATATAAGTTTCGAACAAATGACTTAGATAAGGTTATATATATTAATAATTAACAACCTGGGGTTAGTTTGGCATGTTATAGTATTTTTATTAACCATATAGTGTAATAAAAAAGAATACACAGTAAAAGTTAAATTATTTAACTTAGAGTTAAATCTAAATAATAAGGTTAAAATAGTAACCTAAACTTGTCTAAAATCTATTGGCTGAGAGGGTTTCGAACCATCCCCACCTTATCTTCTAAATAAATCAGTTTGGAGCTATTAAAAACCAAATATGACTTTATTATAAAATAATATTTTATGTTTTTCCTAAGGTACCCCTCTCCTCCCTTATAAAAGGGAATCTCCTCCCCATCCTCCTAACACCAATTTGAGACTTCAAGATTGGACAAACCCCACCAATTTCCCTTAACAAATTCCCTAGAGACAGCCTAGAGGTCCTGGTCATATTCAAAGACCATATTTAGTGCCCTAAGAGGAGGTTAAGAAGAGGCGCTTCAAAGAAGAGGTAATGTCCATTACCAATTCATTCAACTTTATTTCTTCTTCTACTTCATCTTCTTTAGTTGATTCATTATGAAGTAATAACATCAATATCACTCATATACTGATATGCTATTATAAATATTAAAATTACCCTATTTCAACTTCTATCAATCTTACAGAAAACGAAATCACCGCACATGCGTACGTACAGAATACCGTCTCCACACCATGGTGTAATCTGTTTTCCACCACCACCGTACTTGGATGGGTATAATAGTGTAAAGAATAACTATATATGATTATTGTAAATTTATATTGATTCTGAAATAGTATACATTCACTTCAATACAATTACATGATCATGGGAACGATATCATCGCTCATGCGTACATACGGCCTACCGTCTCCACGATGTGATGCAACTCGCTCTACATGATATTCATTGCATAATGATTATATAAATGAATTGAATGAATAAAGATTATATATATTACACTAATATCATTCAATAAATGAGGTATCTATAACCTAAAAATAAGAATAAGAATTTATTTGAAAAACACGCATAAGAACAAAAAATCAATAAACACCCGAATAGCAAGTAGAAATGAAATATTACTAAAAAAAGATAAGAATATGACCATATATGATATCATAACAATGAGTACAATTCTGGAATAACTCAATAACATTATTTAAATCATTATACAGGAGTTTCGAACACGTATGAAGGAAATCAGACCTAAGGTAATGGAAAATCTCGCAATCTCAATTTTTATCCAAGATTGTTTATACATCGGTAATTACTATGGAATATTTATCTTCCACATCCATGTTTCGTCAATATGTAATATTATTTTCATCCTCGTACAATTTCTTAAATCCAATTTCACCTTTTTTTGAGTTTTTAGTAAAAGATGTGAAAGGAATGTTTTTTCATTTTTAGTACGAGGTACTTTTTTGACTTTTCCGGAAAAAGTAAGAGAAGAATGTTTTTTAAAATTTTACGGCATGAACAGATTTTTACAGTTTCATAACGCCTTATTTTCATGAAGCTTACTATACAATATTTTTTGACTATATTCAACAAAATAATTTTCTTTTAAAATTGAATGGCATTTTGTGAAAAGAAAATGATTTTCAATAAGAAAGGATATTTTCCTCAAGAATTCATTTCAAGTGCTTCATCAAAACCATTTTTCATCTATGATGACATTATTTCATATGTGTATGTTTCAAGTATAATGTCTCGATGATTCACATGATTTCACTTTTCTTATGATGAAATGACATCCATTTGTTTTATATGGATTATTTTATGATGGAATGATGTTTATGAAACCCATTTTATTCGTTGGGTTATTATGAATGATGTATGTTTATTTTATGGCACAAGAAAGAATGATTTAATAATGAGATTGGTGGGACCTATATCTACCGCAAATGCATTGGGTAAAGATATTTATCTCATGAGATAGACATGGCTGAAATGGAAAGTAAATCTGGTTCAGTAATACAGGGCATGAACGGAAAGTAAACCCGGTTCAGTAAGGGACTTTGTTCACTAAGATGGTCATGGTAGAAATGCCTTGGCTACTATGGAAATCATATCATGTGCTTAATTTTTTTCCACAATTAGAAGTTTTATTTCCAAGCAATTTTATCATGATTTACATTCCATTGTGATATATGCCTTACATATTACCATGTTTTATTTCACTGATCAAGATTTCGATGCTTATAAATTAGGTTCATGTTTTTATGTTGAAATGTATATGGTTTGTTTTATTTTCTCCATGCATACCCTTACTGAGCATTTGAGATCCCCCATTATATGTTTTATTTTCACTAAGATATAAATAAAGGTTTTAGGTAAGGAAACAAAATGGGAAGATCTTTATGGGAGATATTGGAGATCTTTCACCACGATTAGAAGATCATATTATGAGTTTCAAAGTCACTAAACTATTACGGTCGTTTGGTGTCTATTTTTGTTATGTATTAAGTATTTTAAAAAAGTAATGTAATGTCCATGTACGTCATGATTTGGGTCTATGCCATTGGTATCAGAGGAAAGGTATAGTCAACCTTTGGAAACTAGGATGTGAAAGCCTTAGTAAGAACCCTAAGGATATATCTAAGCATAGAACAATCTTAGTGTATTATAAATGGCTATGAACAACCTATGATAAGACCTTAAGTGTGAAATTTTATTCTTGACTATGTGGTTTTCCTATTATAATTATTTTTTCTCACATTATTCTTCTTGGTTTTAGTCAATGGCTGAATCCCGAAGGAACCGTGTTAATGTGGAATAAGATGGGAAATGTAATGATTGTCCCCCTGAGCAACCAAACGTTATGGGAGCTGGAATACAAAATCTTGTACGCTTGATCAAACAACATTCACAAGATATGAATCATGAAGAACTTCCAAACAAGAAAAGGAAGGAGAAAAATTCTGTTGAATCCTTCATGAGGCAGCGTCCACCCTCATTCAACGGGTCTACTGATCCATTAGTGGCCTAACAATGGATCAGTACCACTGAAAATATATTTTCAGTTCTTCAATGTTCTGAACATGATAAAGTCATCTTAGCAGTATATCATTTGGAATGTGAAGCTGATCAATGGTGGAATCTTATCAAGAATATGTGGCCATGAGATGAAATTGAGTCCCTGGAATGGAGTGAGTTCAATAACATATTTTTCAATAAGTAATTCCATCATATTCTTCTAATAAAGATAGAGAAGGAGTTTCTTGAACTGAAGCAAAAGGATAATGAATCTATTGGTACCGATGAAGAAAATTTTACAAGAATTGCAAGGTACGCTTCTGGGATTATTATCATACCTGAGAGTAAGATCAATCGATTCTTTAAAGGCTTAAAACCAAGTCTTCAAAGGGAGGTATCCATAAGGGACATCAATAGCTATGATGAAATCGTTTGATGTGCTCTCAAGGTTGATATGGAGATTGGAGTAACCCATCAGTCATATGGGTTTGATAAGAAGAGGAAAATGGAATTCAAAGGGAAATCTAAAGAGCACACTAAAAAGAAGATTACTTTTCCCTTATGATCAAAGTGTGGAAAGAAACATGGAGGGATTTGTCTTAAAGGGACAAGTAAATGTTTCAAGTGTGGAAAGGAAGGTCATCGGGAATTTTAATGCCGCAATGATGGGAAGAAGATGTATTGTGATGCGAACATAGAAAATGCTACACAGAGTGCACCTCCTACACATCAATGTTACAAGTGCAAGGAAATGGGGAATTATGCCAATCAATGCCGTAATCCAAGGGTTTTTTATGATGATCGATGTCAATAAACTTGTAAGGCCAAAGACAAAGGAATGCCACAACCAATTTCTATTAGCGATGTGGATTATGATAACGAAGTGGTGAAAGGTACACTTACCATCCATTCTAAAGTAGCAAATGTTTTATTTGATTCTGGATCCACCCACTCTTTTATTTATGAAAAAATTTCTAAGGGTATCATCGTATTACCCCAACAATTAGATGTTGAGTTAGCTGTGACAACCCTTAATTGTACAACAGCCGCATCAAAAGTTTACAATTTTTCTCCGATTTATGTTTGTGGGAAAGTGCTTCCTACAAATCTTGTGATCCTTCCTATAGTGGAATTTGATGTGATTCTTGGAATGGATTGGATTTCTATATATGGAGTTCATATCAATTTCTGAAGAAGGGAAGTCACATTTTATATTCCAGATCAATCTATGATTCTCTATCGATGCAAGGTTGAACATAACCTTCTAGTGGAAATGTCATCCATCCTATGGGTCTTTATTCCACTAAATGAAGGTTATTTATCTCAAATGGTTGGTGAGAAACTCATAATTAAGAATATTCCCATTGTACAGGAGGTTGATGATGTCTTTATCGAGGAATTTCATGGTCTTCCACCAAATCTTGATGTTGAGTTTTCAATAGAACTCGTACCGGGTGCTTTACCTATTTCAAAGACACCATATATAATGGCCGCAATTGAGTTGCAGGAATTGAAAAAGCAACTCTAAGAGAATCTTGATAAGGGATTCATATGCCCTAGTGCATCACCTTGGGGAGCACCTATTCTGTTTGTTAAGAAGAAAGATGGATCAATGAGACTCTGCATTGATTATCAAAAACTTAACAAGATCACTATCAAGAACAAATATCCTCTCCCACACATTGATGACTTATTTGACCAACTACATGGAGCTCAATTCTTTTCCATGATTTATCTTCGTTTAGGGTATCATCAATTAGGGGTCAAAAGGGAAGATATACCAAAGATGGCTTTCTATACAAGGTATGGACACTATGAATTTATAGTGATGCCATTTGGTGTTACTAATGCCCCTTTTATTTTCATGGATCAAATGAATAGAGTCTTTAGAGTCTATCTTGATCAGTTTTTGGTACTCTTTATAGAAGATATTCTTGTCTATTCAAAGATTAAGTAAGAACATGAAGATCACTTGAGAATTTTATTAATGTGCCTCAGAAAGGAGAATCTTTATTCCAAATTTACCATGTGTGAATTTTGACTTCAAAAAGTTGAACTTTTGGGTCACATAATCTCAAATGATGGGATATCTATGGATCCAGCAAAAAAAGAGGTTATCGAAAGATGGTCGAGACCAACAATAGTAACTAAGATCCGAAGTTTTCTGGGTTTGGTTGGATATTATCAACGTTCATGAAAGATTATTCAGGATTATCTAATCCACTCACTAGGTTGACTCGAAAAGGAGTTGTGTTCATTTGGACGGAGGAGTGTGAAGATAAATTCAAGGATTTAAAAAGAAGTTTATCCAGTGCACCTGTGCTCACACTACCTTGTAGTAGAGAAAGGTTTGCGATTTACTGTGATGCATCCAAGAAGGTACTGGGGTGTGTTCTCATGCAAAATGATATTGTGATAGTGTATGCCTCACGACAGTTGAAAATCCATGGGCAAAATTACCCAAATCATGAATTGGAGTTAGCTGTGGAAATCTTTGCATTAAAAATATGAAGGCATTATCTTAATGGTTAAGGTGTGATATTTATACTGATCATAAAAGTTTAAAGAATATTTTCACACAAAAGGAGATGAATATGCGCCCAAGAAGATGGTTGGAGATGATTAAGGATTACGACTAATCAATTAATTATCACCCTAGGAAAGAAAACAAGGTGGCAGATGCATTAAGTCGACAAGACCATGATAGCTTATCCATGATGAGGATCACAAAAGATCCAATATTTATGGATTTACAAAGGATGGATCTTGGAATTATAATGTAAGGGGAAAAATCTTATCTTTCTCAAATGAATGTTCAACCATCTATACATGTGACGATTAAAGAGGCACAGAAAGAAGATGTAGAGTTACAAAAGAAGGTGAGAAATGTTCTCGAATTTGACCTTGATTGTGATGGGATAAAAAGGTTTAGGAATCGGGTTTCTGTTCCTCCAATCCCAGAATTAAAGGAGCTGTGGGATGAGTCTCATAGTACATCATTCTATAATCGTCTTTGAAGCACGAAGATGTATAGGGACTTGAAAGAGTACTTCTGGTGGGATGGCATGAAAAGAGATGTTTCTAAATGTGTCTCTCGATGCTTGGTTTGTCAGCATGCTAAAGCAGAGAGACATAAGTCTTAGGGGATGTTTCAACCATTACACATACCCAAATGGAAATGTGAAAACATCACAATGGACTTTGTCACCGGACTTCCTAAAACTTCCAAAGGCAATAATGATATCTGGGTTATAGTTGATCGTCTTACGAATTCGGCACACTTCATTTCTATTAGAGAAGATTTATCATTGGATCAGCTTGCCAGGATATATGTAATGGAAGTGGTAAGATCTGATGGAGTACCACTTTCTATTATATCTGATTGGGATCCGAGGTTTACCTCAATGTTTTGGAAAATTATTCATCATTATCCTGATACAGAGTTGACTTTCAGCACATCTTATCATCCTCAGACAAACGGTCAGTCTGAGAGGACAATTAAAACTCCAGAAGATCTGTTGACAGCATTCTCTATGGATTTTAATGGAGATTGGGATCAACACCTACCTTTTATGGAATTTTTTTTATAATAATATATTTCACTGCAGTATTCAGATGGATCCTTATGAAGCTCTCTATGTAAAGAAATGAAAAACTCCAACTTGTTGGGATGAAGTTGGGGGAAGAACTATTAGGACCGGATCTTGTTGATGAGATGGAAGAAAGGGTTATATCTATTCAAAAGCACATAAGAGAATCTCATATTTGACAAAAAAGATATGTCGATAACCGAAGAAAAGACCTAGAGTTTGAAGTGGGTGATAAAGTGTTCCTACGAATATCTCCTTGGAAGAGAGTAATGAGATTTGGGAAGAAGGGAAAGCTGAGCCCAAGGTATATCGATCCTTTTGAAATACTAGATCATGTTGGGAAGGTAGATTAACGATTGGAACTTCCACCAAATCTCTCTCAAGTTCACGATGTGATCTATGTATCTCTCCTTAGAAAGTACATAACTGATCCTTCACATGTACTCAGCTTAGAAGTTGTACCACTGGATCAAGATCTTTCTAATGAAGAATAGCTGATAGAGATTCTGGATCGTTGTGAAAAAGTCCTACAAAACAAGACCACTCACTTGGTTAAATTTTTATAGAGGAACTACCAATTACAAGAAGCTACATGGGAGTTTGAAGATATGATGAGGGAGAGGTATCCTCATCTGTTTTTTACAAAGTGATTAATTTCGAGGGAGAAATTCATTTTAAGGGGGGTAGAATGTAACATTCGAGATTTTTATGAGAAAAATATTGTTATTGTGATATATACATCATTAAAGGAATCTTTCACTACCCACAACAGTAGCTTGGCTTTCTTTACACGCAATCGCGCCCTTCCTCGATAGCATGTGTTGTACGCAATATCGAGTTTCACTAAACAATTATATGCTATTAAAATTTTATTAAAACTAGCCGTTATGAATAGTAATACCCACTTTTTGAAATTTTATCTTTAAAAATGTACATCATTTTTGGATTCGAAATATCGAAATTAACCTAGGGTGAAATTTTGGTTTTTTTGAAAACTTTCAATTTTTGATGAATAGTGAAAACACTGGGTTACTATTTAAAAACTGACTTTTTATTTAAATAATTTTTTATTTTATTTAAATTTATTTTATGTCAAAACTAATACATAATACCTGTATAAGTTCAAAGTAATTCAATGGAGTCATTTTATAATAATTTTCGATATATAAAAATTTTATTGAACTTTTCACCGTCTTTTACCCACCTCCAAGGAGAGCTTGAAAATTTACACAAAACATAATTTTACCGCTTCTATGAGTGGAATTTCGAAAATGCGAGAGGCACGGTTAATATCAAGGAGTAAAATGTGGTTCAATAAGATAAAAATAATTTTTCGTGAATAGTAACTTTTTACTTTTGTTTACCACGGTTAAAAGTAAATAGGGTAATTAACAGTAAAAATGGTATTATTATTACCCAAACACATGCCCTAATTATATTTGATAAGTCTAATTTGAACAAAAAAACCTTACAAATAACATATGACCATTTATGTCCACTTGGATTAGATTAGGACATTTATTATTATTTTATTTAAAAAAGATTTAAAAAGGTTAAAATCAACATTTAATAAATAAAAAAAATTTAATATAAGGTTATACATAAGATAATTTCGACTATAAATATTCATTAGAAATCTAAAAATATTTCTAACATAATGGTATTTTATTTATAATTTTTAGACTTTAAATAATTTAATTTATTTATGACACAATGATGATGCAGTAATTAACTTATTAATGAAATATTAACAGAATTGATATTATATATACCCAAATAAATGTAATTTGAGACATTTAATAAATTAAAATAATTTCATAGGTTAATATGAAATATTATTATTGATTTAATTATTATTTTTCTAAATAATCATGCTGTTACGATTTTCGCAAAAATCAAATACCAAATAGTGTCAAAAAGTGACATAAAATAGTTTTTAAAACATATATTATATTATTAATTGTTATTTTATTCCTAAAAATCTAAGGCACGGAAAAATGACTAATATAAGGTTATATATATTATTAATGAACAACTTGGGGTTCATGTGGCTTGTTATAGTATGTTTATTAACCATATAGTGTAAGAAAACAAGAAGACACGGTAAAAGTTAAATTATTTAACATAGAGTTAAATCTAAATGATAAGGTTAAAATAGTAACCTAAACTTGTCTAAAATATATTGATTGAGAGGATTTCGACCCATCCCCACTGTAGCTTCGAAATAAATCATTTTGGAAATATTAAAAACCGAATATGACTTTATTATAAAATAATATTTTTAGTATTTCTTAAGGTACCCCTCTCCCCCCATATAAAAGGGAATCTCCTCCCTCTCCTCCTCACACCTATTTGAGCATTAAATCTTGGCCAAACCCTGCCCATTTCCCTTATCAACGTTTCTAGAAACATCCTAGATATCCTGGTCTTCCTCCAAGACCATCTTTAGTGCCCTAAGAGGAGGCTAAAAAGAGGAGCTTCAAAGAAGAGGTAATGTTCGTTACCGATTGTTTCAACTTTATTCCATCTTGTACTTATTCTTCCTTAGTTGTTTCATTATGAAGTAATAAAATCAGTATCGCTCGTATACTGATATGTTATTATAAATATGAAACAACCCTCTTTCATCTTTTATCCATCCTACGGAAAACGAAATCACCACGTGTGCGTACGTACAGAATACCGTCTCCACCCCATGGTGAAATCTGTTTTCCACCACCACCTTACATGGATGGGTAAAATGGTGAAAAGAATAACTATATATAATTACTGTAAAGTGATATTTATTCTGAAATAGTATACATACACTTCAATACAATTCCACGATCATGGGAATGATATTATCACTCGTGCGTACGTACGGCCTACCGTCTCCATGATGTGATGTGACTCGTTCTACATGATCTTCATTACATAATGATTATATAAATGAATTGAATGAATAAAGATGATATATATTACCCTAATACCATTATGGAAATGAGTTATCCATAACCTAAAAATAGAAATATGAATTTATTCGACAAAACACGCATAAGAACAAAAAAGCAATAAACACCCGAATAACAAGTAGCAATGAAATTTTACTAATAAGAAGCTAAGAATATGACAATATATGATATAATAACAATGATTAAGATTATGGAATAAGTCAATAATATTATTTAAATCATTATATAGGAGGTTAGGACACATACGAAGCAAATCAAACCTAAGGTAAGGGAAAATCTCGCAATCTCAATTTTTATCCGAGATTGTTTATATTTCAGTAATTACTGGGGAATATTTATCATCCACAACCATGTTTCGTCAATATGTAATATTATTTCTATCCTCATACAGTTTTTTAAATCCAATTTTACCCTTTTTTTATTTTTTAGTAAAAGATATGAAATGAATCTTTTGTCGTTTTTAGTACGAGGTACTTTTTTGACTTTTACGGAAAAAGTACAAGAAGAATGTTTTTTATAACATATACGGCATGAACAAATTTTTACAGTTTCTTAACGCCTTATTTTCATGAAGCTTACTATACCAGATTTCATGACTATTTTCAACAAAAAAGTTTTCTTTTAAAATTGAATGGTATTTTGTGAAAAGAAAATGATTTTCAAGAAAAAAGTATATTTTCCTCAAGAATTCATTTCAAGTGCTTTATCAAAACCATTTCCAATCTAAGATGACATTATTTAATTTGTGTATGTTTCAAGTATAATGTCTCTAGGATTCACATGATTTCACTTCTATTATGATTAAATGACATCCATTTGTTTTATATGGATTATGTTATAATGGAATGATGTTTAAAAAACCCATTTTATTCGTTGGGTTATTTTGAATGATGTAAGTTTACTTTGTGGCACATAAAAGAATAATTTCATTATGAGATGGGTGGGACATATATCACCCTACAATGAATTTGGTAAATATTTATATCTCATGAGATAGACATGGATGAAATGGAAAGTAAATCTGGTTCAGTAATACAGGGCTAGAATGGAATGTAAACTCGGTTCCATAAGGGACTTTGTCCACTAAGATGGTCTTGGAAGCAATGCCTTGGCTACTATGGAAATCATATCATGTGCTTAATGTTTTTCCACAATTAAAAGTTTTATTTCCAATATATTTTATCATGATTGATTTTCCATTATGATCTATTCCTTACTTACTTCCATGCTTTATGTCACTGCTCAAGATTTCGATGTTTAAACCTTATCTTCATGTTTTTATGTTCAAATGTATATGGTTTGTTTTATTTTCTCCATGCTTACCCTTACTAAGAATTTAAAATCACCCTTTATATGTTTTCTTTTCCCCAGGATATACAGAAAGGTTTCAGGTAAGGAAACAAAAGGGGAAGATCTTTATGCGAGATATTGAAGATCTTTCACAACGATTAGAAGATTATATTTCGAGTTTCCAAAGATACTAAACTATTACGGTCCTTTGGTGTCTGTTTTTATTATGTATTGTGTATTCTGAAAAAGTAATGTAATGCCTATGTACGTCAAGTTTTGGTTATCTACACTTACCCTTCTCAACCAACTCTACCTTTTTCTGTAAGACATTTTCTTCCTTCTATGATTTCTTAATTCTGTATGATAGAGATGATTTCTCTGAAACATGAAACAAAACAAAGGAATATCTTAATCCAAAAACATCTATGACAAATTACATCAAATATTTAATCGAAAGATCTTGTTCAAAATGTAACATGGTTAATATATCATTACTATTTCAACTCAAAGCTTAAACCACTTTATTTCTATTTCCTGGATGGTAATAAATTGTGCAATAATAATCCTTGATTAATTCCAGCCTTCACCTATATCTCATGTTTAATTATTTCTGAGTGAATATATACATAAATCTTTTATGGTCACTATATATTTTAAATTTTAATCCATACAAATGATCCCTCCAAAATTTTAAAGAAAAACAACAGCAGCTAATTCAAAATCATGTGTATTGTAATTTAACTGATGAGGTTTCAACTAACATCAAGAATAAGAAATTAATAGATCATTCTGCATAAGGACACTACCAAGCCATTTCAACTGAGCATCACTATAGATAAAAAACGCACTATTTCTAGAGGGCAGTTCCAAAACTAGGGCATTTACCAATCGTCTTTTCAATTCCTGAAAACAATCAACACAATGTTTTGTCTAGATGAACTTTACACCTTTTCGAGTTAACATAGTCATTGGAGTAGATATGCATTAAAAAGTCTCACCAAACCCCTGATAATAACCTTGTAAAGAAAGCGAACTATGGATCTCTGTTATATTTATGGGTCTTGTCCATTCTTCAATAACATTTGTTTTAGCAGTATCAATGGTTATTCCATTTTTTAAAACAATGTGACCAAGGAATGAAATTTGTTGTAACCAAAACTCACACTTTCTAAATTTCCCAAACAATTTATTTTTTTATGGTTTTCAAGAAAACACTTAAATGACTTTCAAGCTGCTCTTTTATTTTATAATAAACCAAAGTATCATAAATAAACATGACCACATGCTTATCCCAAAACACATGGATAATTCAATTCATAATATCCATGAATACAACAGGTGAATTGGTTAAACCAAAAGGCATAACAAAAAATTAATAATGGCCATGTATAGTATGAAAGGTTGTCTTTTGAATGTCTACTTCCTTTACTTTCAACTTATGGTACCCTGAACTCATGTCAGTCTTCCAAAAATACTATGCTCTCTGGAGCTGATCAAAAAAACCATCGATATGAGACAAAAGATACTTGTTCTTAATAGTGATGTTATTAAATGCTCTGTAATCAATGAAAAGTCTCATTGAACCATATTTATTTTTAAAAAACATGACAGGAGCATATCATGGTGTTGTGATATGTTGAATGGAACCTTTATCTAATAACTCCTAAAATTCATCCTTTTACTCTAAAAGATCAATTTGAGCCATTCGATATGGAGGTTTTGAAATAGGCTCAGCATCAGGAACTAAGTCAAAAGTTAGTTCAACTTCCCAATCATGTATAATACTAGGAAACTCATCATGAAAACACATCAAGGTACTCATTTACCATTGTCATATCATTAAGCTAATTAATTCCTTTGTTTTAAATAATATGTGCATGGTACAATTTATTTCCATATTTTAATAGTTTCATTACTTCTTGATATGTTATCAAAAGTAAGAGTTCATTATTGTACAAAAACTGCAAATATTTCTAAAAATAAACCTATTTAGCACTGCTGGCAATATTAGAATAATAAAAAAAAAATTAATCCATACCCAAAATAACATAAATCTCTACTGGAGGAAAAACAAAGAGGTTTTCATGTAGATTCATTATGCACACAAGGATAGAAGGTTCTTATGTTTTCATTTTTCCTCAACATTTCGCCATGTGTTTATACCATAAGTATATGATTTATAACATGTGGTGGAATTCCAAATTCAGTAGAAAACACTATAGAAGTTATCAAATTTGTAGACCCTGAATCAAACAACACATTGGCATAATCTAAACAAACAAACAGTGTACCTGATACTACTTCATTTGATGGCCCAACATATACTGATGTAGTTCCAAAGGATTTTACCACCCCTTTATTCTTGTAGTCTAGTTGCTTTCCATTTTTTGAGTTCTTCATTAAACACTCATTTTCATAATGACCCATTTCATTGCACTTAAAACATTTTACTGATTGTAAATCAATTTTTTTCTTACCATTACTCTGATCTTTTTAAATGAAATTACGAGGCTTATGTACTATTTTTCCACAGAGGTAGCACTTACCATAATTCAAAAGACATTACCTAGCATGCTTTTTACCAAAATTTTAACAAACTGTAAACTTAAGATTCTTACTTTCATTATTTTTTGAAGGGTTCTTCCCTTTCGTCTTCCACCTAGACCTCTTATTCTATGGTTTTTCAAAGAACACCTGATCATTGGCATACTCCATTTCCACCATCTCCACACACATAACTTATTATTCATAAATTTTTCACTCTAGAGTAGATAAATCCCATGGATTATTTTGAATTAATCCGGAGTAAAAATGGTTTATCATACTATCATGTTCTCGTATGAAATTTGGAGAATTGCATTCCAGTCAAGAGAATTCGGCTTCATAACCAGACACTAAGTCATATTCTTTCCTCAATTCAAAGAATTATTTTTCTCTCCTTAGACAAACCACCTCAGGAAAATATTTTTCAAGAAACATACCTTTGAATTCGTCCCAATCAATAGCATAAATCTACATACTATTCATAATATTTTTCACTATCAACTACCCCTGATCAACTTCACCTTCAAAATGGTAAATAACAAGACTAACTTTCTGATGTTCTGAACACCCCCTGACATAAAAACTCTTCTCCAATTCTTTGATCCACCCTTCAACTAGCATAGGGTTAGATGATACTCTAAATTATGGGGGACGTTGTATCATGATATTATCCACTGTTGACATGTTCCTCTATGGTTTATTTGGCCAATCTTGTGCATGGATACCACCTCCATTTATAGACATAGTCAATAGTTCCATCACTACAACAAACTATTCAGTTATGGTTCTGAGCATCTCAGGTTGCTGATTTGGCAGGCTGTCTTGCTCCTGATGTCATCCCATCATAGCTGCCATGTTTTCTATATGGAAAACCATTATGAACACAGAAATATCTTAGGATATGAAAAATGGTAATCTTTAAATTCTATATAATTTCTATCATACCCTAAATTAATTTATGGACATTAATTTAATAGTATTCTGACACCAAAAGTTGTCTAAATTGACATTTAATACCGACTATATGGACTAGGAATTAAAACATTACATAATATAGAATTAAATGGATAATTCACATTGAAAATATTTTCAGGTTTATATTTTTAATGAATTAGGACATAACTATTACATTACATCCCAAAAGATACAAAGTATACACTTGTACATAGTTCCCATTTTTTTCATATAATAAAAACTCGTGAAAAAAAGAGTTTTGTCTAGTTTCATTTTTTAGACAGCATGACTTTTCCTTGATCCCATCCATGACCCTATTCATCATTATGTCATGTGAAAAACATTTCAAAACATGGGATGAGAATAAAAAACTTAGTATGGTTTGTGAAATAAAGAAAAAAACAGTATTCCAACAATACATACCTATCAAAATCTAATACCACACGAATTCATCATTTTTAAGAAAAACCCATAGAAATCATAAATAATAATGATAACATGAGGAATTTATATCATAAATTCATTGTACCTATCATAAATACAATGGGAGTTACGTCGGAATACCCATCATAGCATATTCACTAAATCTCTTAGGAGAAACATTAACGTTTACCTCCATCAAGTTACCCAAGGAATTGGAGAGCTATCTTGGGCTCACCTGCCCTGGGTTTATCCAGGAACCAACTGTATATATAAACAATTCCCAAGTACCATAACAGCTTCAAAACACATAAATTCAACATAATGGAAAGATAAAACTTCCACATTTCAATCACAATATATCATTTAAATATATTAACATAGCACACCCATTATGAAAACCATTTTCAATACCAGGATATGTAAAGGAGTATATGGTATTTATATTCATTTTAAAAACATTACAGCTTGTTAAGGATGCCAAAGGTCAAATAATACTTTTAGTGGTGATAAATTTCATTTCCAATGATTACATTAAAATATACATTTTTTGTCTATCGTTTAGTAAAACACCTTGTAGAAAAAGATTCCATCTGAATGAAAAAGAAATTCAAAGGTGTTTATATACCATATAAAAGAAAGTCATTTGTAAAAAAAATATTCCTCAATAAATGGAGATTGAGATGAAGTCCCATTCTCGTGTCTGACTTGACCTGATCGTTCTTTATTCTCCTGAATAATAACAAATTAAATGCAACTTACATGGAGACGGTAAGTTGTAAGCACACATGAACGATAATTTCATTTATATTTTGTATTTAAGGGAATAAAAACAAAATGATAAATAGGTATATTATAATTACAGTATAACATCATATATAATTTCATTAACTCCATCATTTATATGTTCCATGTATGTCATGAACTAGTCATATCACTTTGTGGGGAGGTAGTCCACACTTCCTCAAATAAAATTATCGTATTTACTCACTATAGAAACCATAATGGTATTCTATAAATGAAAAATAAAGAACCATAAATATAATATAAATATAATATATATCAAATAAAAATACTGTTCCACTTTAATGTCCACCATATAAGGTGGTAGAAAAATATTGAACAATCATCAATTAATGAGGCAGTAGTTTGTCGACCACAAAAACAGTATGTTCATCCCACATTAGATGGAGGTGTGTGTATGTGTAGTTTGTGTAATTTTCATAACAAAACACTAGTATGTTGAGGATATTTTTTTGTTATAAAATTTGTAATAAAAAGAGTTTAGTGGGTTGGATAAGTGAAATAAAATAAAAGAACTCAAGAGAAGACATTCCCTTTAAATTGGGTATCTTGCTTTGGTTTGAACCAAATGGATTACTTGAACTGACTTCTGCCAAAGGTAAGGCTTCTAAAAAAATATAGGTATGTAGGTATATTAATTAAGTAGAGTTAGGATGATCCATGGAACTTGAGAAGTGTATGGAATGAGTTAGAAATGGTGTCCTTTTATAAGGGGGATGAGGGGCTCTTTAGGAATGTTTGAGAATACTATATTATTATATAATTATATTTGGTTTCTAAAGGTCCAAAACTAATTAAGGTAGAATATAAGGTGAATCATGTTTGAAATAAAATCATCCAATAAGAATGGGATAGGTTTTAGATATTTTTTAATCTTTATAATCTTATTTATTTATATCATTCATTAATGAGGTAAACACTGCATCATTATTTTGTCATAAATTATTTTATTAATTTGATTTCTAAAAATTATAAAAAAAATACCATGTGGTAAGAAATATTGTTAGATTTAAAATTAATATTTATAGTCGAATAGATAACTTATATAACCCCATGTAAAAATTGAATTACTAAAAGATATATGTTTAAGTCATTTTTGCCTTTTCTTTAATTTAATTAATATAAAGTGTCATTATTACTTTTATTTGGCTCCAAAGGGTCCCAAAATCGACCCAAAGAGGCCCATGGTCGGAAATGCATCATCAAATAGTATTTGTAAACATTTTATTGTAATTTAATATCATTATAATATTTTTTTACCCTTATTTACCAGATTTATTTTTTTACAATGGTAAATAAAAAATTTACTGACGTAAATATTCATAATGTCTAAAAATAAAATTTACATATTTACACAATCTGGTCCTCCTGATTCCAAATATAGTATCCATTTTTACAAATTCAAAACAAATAAGTGGCAGAAATTAATTTAATATTAATTCATGTTGTCAAAACAAAAAGCTTGTTTTTAAGAAATAATAAATATCAAATGATTGCCACTTTTTTATGACCAATTTCAAAGTGAAATTACATTCAATGAAAAAAATTGGTTTAAAGGGTTAAAATATAATATAATTACACTTAAAATAAAATTAAAAAGATAATATAGCCATATAAATAAATTATATTAAACCAAAATTTTGAATTAAAATACAATATTTTCACTAATCATTAATAGATGAATTTTATCTGAAAAATACCAAAAATTAACATAAAGAAAATTTTGATGTCATAATACTAATGAAAAATTTTATTTTTGTCAAATAGAACATTTAAAAGAGACCAAAACTAGATTTAAAGAGGGTTCTCAATCAAAATGTGCTAAATCGGCCGTTTAATGTTAATTATTCCTAAAATTATATTTATTCACATTTTAATCCTCTAACTTTTATTGGATGAATATATAAAAAATTAAAAAAATGTATACTCATATTTTAGTTTTTTTCAGTCCCTCTATTACATCAACTATGAGTTAACTACCATTTAAAATACTAATATTATATTATTAGTTTGCAATGTATGATTTTACAAAGAAACATGTTGCTGTGTATTGGGTGCGCCATCGAACCTAGCATCATATTAAAAGTAAAATTAATATTTAATTAACAAATATTAATAAATATGAAAATATAATATTCTTTATTTAATTAGGATGTTACACAATCACCCTTTATTAAGACGTACTTTGATATTACACTCCAATATTTATTTATATGTCGTAAATATTTCCTCCATGATTTTTAATTTCATAAATTATAATAGAATAAGTATTTTTCACATCTGTTAATGCAGTTACTTTATATGTGATACAATTGATATGTTCCATCAAATATCATTGTTTTCATTAAAAATTTATTTTCCCGAGTTAAAATGTTTATCATTGAGTTTATTCATTTTTTTCAAATATTATAACCTTTTTTTATCATTGAGGATCACTTTTTTCTGATATTATTTATTTATAATTTATAATACTTTTTTAAATTGAAAAAATGTAAATAATAATACATATCCTCTTCAAAAAAAATTTCCTCTTCTTATCAATTATTTATATTTCGGTCAAAGATCTATATTTAATTAAAATTATAATTATGTTTTATTTAATTTGAAATAAATATTTTCCTTCTAATATTTTCAAGATAATTTTTTTATTTTCATTATGGTACATGGTTTTGACAAAGGAGTTTTGAGATATATTAGCGAGATCATCTCAAACGGAATCGTTACATTTTATTTACATGTTCACTTTATTTTTCCCAATTTTCATTTTTCTTTTTCTCAGGTATATAATCAATATTTTATATATCATTTATCATAACATATATACACTTTAATTTACCATTTATTTTTTTGGATAATACATGTTTTTAGTTCCCTTCACATTTCGAAATTTTCATTAAACATGGATATGGGAACATTCATTTTTTTGTCTCAAGTCGATCACCGACCACATAATTTTTCAAAAATAATTAATAGCTTCTAAAACCGCTAATTTGTTTATGAAGAACCACATTTATTTAATTTTATTTTAATAGAAAATAATAAACTATTTCCTTCTCAAAAATTACCAATTACTAATTTCACAACCGATCACCTATGTGGGTCTATTTTATCCTTTATTTTCAGTGATATTTCTCATTAATTTTTTTAAATTTCAACTCCATGATCAAGACCTATGTCTCTTTTTCAATTTTGAATGTCCAAAATTCATTATTTCTTTAAAAAAATTATTCAGTATAATTTCCAATTTAGTTATATTGTGAATTAGAATTATGAAATCCACATACCTCTTGTGGCGTTGATCATGATTATGATTTATTTTTAGGTTATTTTCCTCATGTGGAACTCAATTGCATGATTTGCATATATTTGATGTTTAGGAACATAATTATATAATCTTCCAATGCTTAAATTAGATCATTATATCACATAATATGTTATGTATTGTATTTGGGAGTGAAATTATTCTACGATTGGACTTTCTTGACATTAAAATGGTGGTCTTTGGAGTGACCCATGCATAATTTTTATGATACCCTATTTTATGGTGTTATCAAAAGTTTATGATATTATGAAATAATTTTATAATCAAACGTATATATAATTATTTTAATTCTATTTATTATATCATTTTATTCATATTAACTCTCATGTTAAATTTCATTTCAATGATTATTTCCTTAATTTTATTTCTATCTCAGCCTTTTACTTTTGTATTTTTCTTATCATACCCTACTCAGTTTTAGAAGATCAATGAAAGTTCAGAGCACTATGTGGTGTTATAAATAAATATGAGGTATTAATATTTATGATTATGTACTTATATGTATAATAATATAATGAAACTAGACCTCTATATTTTTTTCATGTAGTTTTTGGAAACATATTTTGTAAATTAGGAAATAAATTGTGTTTAAGGCTTTTTTAACAATATAGAAATGTAGAAAATAGCAATATAGTATTATATTACTCAAAATAATTAGACAATAATTTGTCTTACCAGATGAATATGAACAAGTTCCAGTGATTTTGAGCTTGATATATATTATTTCAGTTTAATAGAGGTTTCTTTTTTTATACAAATATGAGAAGGTTCTTTAACAAAAATTTCTTTGAAAATGAATTTTGGTGAATAATATACTATATAATGTCAAATTGATCATAACATGTGTGTTTGTGTGGTAGTGTCCATAGATCGTCTAATAAAATGAAGGCTCACTATATTTAACATTAAAATATTTATTATTTTTAGAAGAAATATATTTTAAATTAATAATATAAAATATTTAATAAAGAAATTTGAAAAAAAGTTATTTTGGAATTAAAAACATTAAAAGAATATTTTTAAAAATTTATTTTGAAACAACCATTTTAAAATTGGAATATTATTTTAAAATTTTGTGTGAATATATATATATATATATATTATGGAAAATGTACTGGGAAAACATCGGTTACATATACCATGTATTTTACTCATTCAATTTTGACTAAAATACTTGAAGAATCCATATGTTTTCCTATTTGATTGAATTTAGTGTGTTCAAAACATAATTTTCAACCTAATCCAATATACACATACCATGTTTCTTTTTATGTTACACATTATAAAATTTTCCTTTAAAAATATGAAATTGATCCTTTAGTACCTACATTTTAGTTCAGAATGTTTTTTAATTGGGATTCTGGTACAAATTTTTTTTCCAACATTTTTTTGAGATTTTATATGGAATTAATGATGGATTATTTTTTTATAGTATATCGAGTGTTTTTACAATTACATTAATAAATTAAAATCTTTAATTTATGAATATAATTACAAAAATTTATTCTATAAAACATTTTTATGAAATTATTCCTTTTCTATAAACAAGAATTATTTAAAAAAGTAAAAAAATAACTATTTTCAGTGTGTTGTAAACCTAAATTTTTATTTAGATTTTTTTCTCCTTGTTTGAATTTTATGATACATTTATAGATATTAATGATAGTCAATTATAAATCATGCACATTTTTTTAACATTAATTTTTTTATAATTTATCTTTTTCAATTTCATGATTTACCTTTTCATTGTGAATAGGATTAAACATGTTTTTAATCTATTTGGATATTTATTTATTTTTGGAACATTGATATTCAAGTTGATCATGGGAATATTTTAGATATTTTATATTTAGGTGATATGAATACAAGAAAAATGGGTTAAATTTTAGGAGGATGATAAAGAGTAGATAGAGATTACTTCATTAATAAACTTGATATCAACCATGATACACTATGTGATTTAATTTATTGACTGAAATTATGAGAGGCAATCATTAGTTACACTCCATATTAATGCTTTAAGGCTTTATTTCTCTTATTTTTATCCTCCTTGTTTTTTATATATAATGAAATGGATTTTGAGGATTATGTGTCCATTATTTTTCATTATAAAAAAATTACTTCCTGTTCACTTTGATCATCCCACTTTTTGAAATGATAGTGGCATATATGCTTATTAAATATTTTTTTCATCTTTATATCTTTATGATCCATCTCATCATTGTCCTATGAGTTATCAACAATTTCATTAATACAGATCATATTTTTTTCTTTAACTACCTTGTATTCTTTATTGGATCTACACTTTATTGTGATGTTATGTGTTGGGGGATATCTAGTGAGATACTTTACTGGAATATTATTCAAATCATTGGATTCTTGGATTTTCATTACATTGGATTCCCATATACTCTGTAGTAACTAATTGATTTTATTTATAGGTGTTTTTGTAATAATAGTTACACCAAGAGACTTTAATCCATTAAATATATATTTAACTTAGGTAAACGTATTACTAATAGATTTATTAGGATGCATACTAATAAATTCAGAAGAATGCATATATATATCAAGTCTACTATTATTAACATCATTTTTTCCTATATGAGTTTATTTTAAAAGATACAATATTTCATGTGTATTATTGTATTTAGATATATTAATTTAAGTATTTTGGTCCAAATAAAAAATTTTGGGCATTCATATCTTTTTAATATATTTAAAAAGTATAAAAAACATTATGTTCCAATTTTTCTTCTTTTTCAATAGTATTAATATAAAAATGCATTTCAATTTTATATACTGGATAACCAATACTTATAAGAATTTTTAACATGAACTTACTACAATAACTATAGTCTGAACCACCAAACATAGGTGAAAGAACCATATTTTTACCTTTGGACCACCTTGGGTGTTTTAAATGATTCCATCTAACAAATGTTTCTATAAAAACCATTTAATTATTTTTGAAACAAATTAATTTTAAAAAATATTAAAAAATAAAAAGCATAAAAATTATAAACTCAAGATCTTCATTGATACTAAATTTAGATCATAGTAAAATGGAAAGAGGGGAATCAATTTATTTTAATATTATTGAAAGAACCTTATAATTTAAAATAAACTATCCTGAAACCAATTTAATTATTTTAAAAATAATAAAAAATAATACAAAAAAAAGTATAAATTGAAACTCTAATCCTATCATAAATTTTTTTATGGATATTAAATTATCCAAATTTGATAAAGGATTTTGGATTTATATCTATAATTATTTTCTACAAATCCTCCACTCAATAATTCTTCAAAGGATTATATTACACCCTAGACATTAATTTTAGTCATGAAACAAAAAAAAATATGAAATTTTATCGTTTTAAGGGACCAAGAATATAGAGAACAAGAGAATTACAATGGTTTTAATGAAAATAAGAAATCGTAAATATAAATATAATTAGAACCTAATGAATAATATGTTAATAGATGGGTTTTTCCAACCAATTATGACTTCTCCATAGAGGATATGAAGAATATAAAATAAATAGAGAAAGTGAGATATAAGATATGATAATATACTAATAAAATATAATCATTGGAAAAAATGACCCAAAAAGTTTGAAGAATAAAATAGGATTGAAGATGATGATTCTTCGTTTCCATTGACGAGTGGGAGATGAATATCACTTAAAAATCTAATTAAATGTTCAAAAATGGTCAAAAGAATTGTTTTGTGGAAATTGGTATCCATTGATATTGAAAACCATTCTTTTCGTGATGTTTATTTATATCTTTTATAGGCTTAAAATGATCATTGGGTCCTATAAATCCATTAAAGAGACTAACCTAGGATTTTAGACCAAAATCAAACACTGATTTTACTATTCTCGTCCATATCCACTTTCAAGACACTTGAGGCATCCTAATATCTAGAAACAATATTTTTTCCTTCCTCACCATATCATCTTCCAATGGGTAACTATTGGGTTCAATCTGGTAGAATATACGATACCTTCTACACAACTTTCTATTTCAACTACCTTTAAATTCCAGGTGACATTCCACCATGTATCTGGTGGACCTCCTATATCTAAAGAAGATTCCTTTGGAACTACTGGTGTGGCAGTGGTCTTTTACATGCTAGCATGTACTATTTCAAAATGTGGTTATATAATTTCACCCTAAAAAAGTATTTCGATGTCTTTTTTGTATCTATAACTTCCATTGATTATGTTCAAATTCTACAACTAAATTACCTTAAAAAAAGGTTATAAATAACTTAAAGTATTATGATCATAAAAAAATTAAAGTGTCAACAATTATTCTCTATGGATAATTGTATTCCCTTATATGATTATATGTGTCTTGTATATGTGGTTAATCTAAAATCATTGGGTCTGAGGGTTCCCCTTTATAAAAAATATACTAATTATTTATAACTATAGTAATGGGTTGTAAATTTAGAAATTCATTATTAGAAGTAGTGTTTGTTAATGAATTAAGTGTTTGATGTCATTTTTAATACACTATGTTTTATGTAATCAAATGTAATTGATGTTAAATGTTACATACATTTTGAGAATATGATTTTTATAAATGTAAGGAACATTATATACTAAAATGTATCTGTATTCATATAAAAAAATAATGGTGTAAAACGAGGAGTTTACGGTGGAATATACATTTCAACTAGATACATAGAAGATGGTTTGCATGTCACTGTATAAACTTATTAAACAGGTATCTAGATAGATAATTTTACCAAAAAGATTCCACACCCTAGTGTTGGAAACCTTATGTGAATTGGGGTGGTGAAGCAATAAGTTAGATTCAATGATGATGATTTATTTATTCCATTATGGTAAACCTAATGTTAAATAATAATAAAATATGTGAAGGTTTGTAATGAGATGATGGGATGGGGTGAAAATATTTTTTTGGTTCGTGGTTTGAAGTCATAATAATATATATATATATCTTTTGATAATAGAAATCAAGGTACACAAAATTCAAAAATTATAATCTAACATGTGAAAACTGATATGAGTGAATTGAAAACTGAAATGTTATAATATCTTATTGTAAATTTTCATATTGTGAAAGGAAACCCTTATTTTATTATAATATGATCAACTTTATTTAAATTCATGTTGATAAAATCTCCATGATAAATTATTTGATAAATTGATATAGATGATTAATGTGAGTACTCAAATAAGAGAACTAGGTATCATTATATATCCTATTGTAACAAGATTTAATATTCTCATAGTTTAGGATAATTAGGATTGTATGAAAAGAGTAATAAAATTTTATTCTGGATTATATAAAGTAGTAAATAATTTATTTAAATTAATAAAAATAAAAAAAATAATGTTTTGTGTCTATATTTTAGGATTAATTACAGTCTTTGGGGATGAAATATGGGTGCCACTACATATCTTTAGGTAATTGGAATCAAGATAAATATTATATAGGACTTATAATCTAATATAATAAACATAATATGAATGATTATAATATTTATATTTCAATATGTGATGTGCTAATGTGTAATGGATTTAAAAAGGCATAGTTTATCCTAGGATAGAAGATTGAGGAATTGTAAAAAAAATTGTTAACGAGAACAATAATAAAGAATTTTTTCAAGGTATAACATAAAAACAATGAAAACATGAAGAGAATAAATTGGATCATAAAACTTATGGTGTCATATGGTAAATTGGTATGGATTTATAAACATTATTGGAGATAGAAGTATAGATATACAAATAACTACATATCCTATGATATAGTGTAGGATAATGGGGGGTAGAACACACCATGTACTTTACAATCAGATGAGATTAACTATTCTATAATGATTATGGTTGTGTGAGAAAGAAACTATTTTATATAATTTTATTTTTCTTGGTAAAATCATTTTAAATATTAAAATAATTCCATTGTGAAGTGATTTTTAGGAGCCTCACATTTGTGGTAGGCATAATACCCAATCAATTGTCGTAGAATATGATTCATTATAGAATACCTTGTATATGTTATAAGTTCATTCCCATTTCAACTCTAAATTTAGGGGTTTATTTATTAGTATCATTATTTATTTTAACATGAACATTAATTATCCATGATAAAATGAGAATATGTAATTTTGTTGTATAATGCTTAGGATTTTGTATATTCATGATATTTAATGTAATATAATCCCAAAAATGTTTTCCTATCATGATCATCAATTTCATGAAAATACATTTCTCACTATCATCCACTATTAATTGATTGGAAATCTTCATTCATGGATAGGGTAATTTAACCTTGATTCGAAATATAACATCAACAACATACACTAAGGAATATGGGGTCTTCATTGAAGATTATATTTGGTGTTGTGTATAATCAATATAGATTAATTGTCTTTATCATTTCATTATATTTTATTTATATTAACCTTTTTTATTTTAAATTTTGTAAACATTTTTTGACTGCATTATTATTTCTAGTTTTAACCACATGAAAAAGAAAAAATTTATTAGACTTGATTTCATATTGTGTGAAAAAAAAATTCATCTAAAACATACATAAATTTATTATATTATTCCAAATCGTAGTATAAAGAAATATAAATATAATAATTATATTTGATATTTTTAATTTATCACAACATTTTTATCAAAACCCTTTTAATAGATCATTTTTATCTAATTTGGAAAATAAAACTATAAGATTAATTATGAATTTAAACAATTTAATAACCATAAAAGTGAATAAATTAATTAAATAAATCTCTTAGCCATAAAATAGTGAACAATATGTTGTATAATATAGAAATTATATTGATTAATGATTAAATTTGGGGTTCAAATAACATACAAAACACATCTAGAGTTAATTATAATTCTCTCGTTTGAAACATAACCAGATTTTATGTTTCAGAATTCCAGGACCTTCCTAGTGTAAAATTGTAAATTTTAAATAGCATATGACATGAAAAGAAATTATTTGATGGTCATGTTGGTTATAGGGTGTTCTGCCAAAACCTGGACTAAGATGGAAGACAATTGTTGTTTTGGAAGTTTTTTGATAAAAGTTTATTAAGTATACAAATATATTTTTTCTATAATATTCATAGTCTCAATATTATGATCATCCATACAAACAGTGTCTCATGTCAGTAATTTGAAAACCTGATTGACTATGAAAATGGGGTTTTCCCCTACGAATATTTTTATTATCATTCATATCAAGACCCATGAGTTTTTTTCCATCACTGGTGGATTACTTAATTAATTTAATTAATTTAATCTTTTGAATAATTGATTAGTTCTATAGAAAAACGCTATGATCCCCTCAATTTATTCTAAATTATGTTTTTTTCTATGATAAAATATTTTTGGATGGAATTAACATAAATTAATTGAAGAAGATATAGTGATAGGGTATTGGATAGCAAGTAAATTGCTTCAACGTATAGATCATCCATGGCACTTGGATACATGGGTGATCATCATAAATAATCAATCATAAACTATTGTAGAAATTTCACCCCATTTTTTCTGATTTATGTGATTCTCATTTAAATTTCAGGGTTAAAAATCAATATTATTTTCAAATTTATCATAAATATTTATTGAAATATTATCCCCTCTAACTTCATTTTAATTATCAAAACCTCAACACATATTTTTAAATCCTTGTGTTGTGGAATTTTAGAAATAAATTAGTGAACCCTTATATTTACCTTTGTGATATGTGAATTATATATCATATAAATTAAGAATGAATGATCAATACTATATTATCTCACAATATTACCATTTTATATTTCATCTACCATATCTCTCTAACCTTAAACCATTAGGAATTTAACATGTTTAAATAAATCATTAATCGATAAAGAAAATTGTAATGACGAGGAATCAAACTTATTTGGTTGGATAAAAACATTGAATTTGGGGTATGGTGGCTCAGACTATGGGAGATATAATGAGGATGTAATAAGGAGTATAAGTGAACACCATGATAACGGTACTTCTAGGTGAGGGTGGTCTAAGAATCTTATATTGGTGATTTGATGTGTAAAATATGGTAACACTGGATAAAGGTGGTGTGACTAGGGAAGAATGGTTGTGGTTTATTGTGACTGTGGACTCCATATATGGGGAGACATAATTGAATGATCAATGGATATAGGTTTCGATTCACAAGACAACCCCCCCCCCCTATTTGGTACATTGTAGGATGAAATGGTTGTTTTCCTACCACATTGAAGGAATAAAATAGGATTTATCTGACCTCAATTCCTTAAGAATCATAAGTCTATTATCCATGTTTTCTTAATGGGATTGATTCGTTCTTGTGTGACATAACCTGGGGTAGTGTGGTGTGTGCATGTTGAAAGTGACCCATATATAGGTTCTTTTATCATGGTTTTTACATACTCATGGTATTTAATACTACATTAGGAGAATGAACCCCCTTACCCACTTCAGCAATTTTCTTGTAAGATCATGTGCTTTGGGATTGTTGAATATTCCAAGTGAATTTGAACTTTTAATTTGGTGGATGAGAATCATTCAAAACTAATATTATGACTGTAGTTTTCAAATTTGGAACACTTAAAAGTGTTTATGTTAGATATGTTTTATGTGCTAAGAGGAGTCATAGGAAATTTGATGAGTTTTTCAAGAATTGTAATCTCAAAACACAATTTGAAAAAATTAAGGAAGGGGCATATGGTTTATTAAACACAATATGGCCCTCAATGGGAAAGTGAAAAATCCCATAATGGGGTTTCACATGGTGTGTCCAACCATTCCCCCATGGCCACACATTGGGTGGTTGGTATAAAAGGTTTTTTAGAGTTGCTTCCATGAGTCATACATGTTTTGAAAGACCCCACAACTATCCATGTAAGGTATCAACCCATCATATAGTAGCATCATATAGTTGGTGAATAGTAAGACAAATTGTGTGGTCAATTCACATTCCTCTTGAAAATTTTAAAAATTATGTTTTACCCTACCTCTAATTAGTGGTTTAACCATTTTACCCCCACACATTCATCAAGTAGTTACCCAAAGTGAAATACTTCTTCCCCTTTTCCGATGGTGGGTTATCGTTTATTCTTGCTCAGAATTGACTGTCATCCATTGTGTTTTAAGGGTAATGGTATGTCTAAGAATCCGCTTATATCCCATTTCATTAACTTCTCAAAATGTAATTATATTTCTTTCTGCATTCATTTTTCTAATTTTTAGTGTGTTTGGAAATTCATCTAATTTCTCTTATTCTATATCAAATCAAAGCATTATAATGGATGATAAATCCTTTGAAATCATTTAGGTGGTATTTTTTATTTTCCGTTATTTTTTCATTATTAATAAATTAAAGTAAATATGTTTCATGATGAACCTTATTCATATTTCTCCTAGAACATGAAATAAATTAGATAGAATTATTCAGAATAAAATTTTATTGTCCTTTGACCCTTTAGTATGGGTGGAGGTTTGTGATATCAAAATGAATAACTATGTATGGTGAGTTCATTTATGTTGTTTATAATTATATATTCTATTCTATTTGACCACCCCAATGCATGCGTAGAGCATGATCCCTTCTAGTGATGTTACCTAGTAAATTAAATGGGTTGTGTAAACCCTTTTTGTTTTATTACATTCAATTTTTTTGATGATAATTAATGAAATGATATAATTAAATGTAATGTACTTCTAATTGATTAATGAATTTTACCAAGATGAATCAGGTTGAGTGATGGATTCTTCACATGGCCTTTTTCGATGTCGTAAATGAAATGGTAAAATTGTATAGATGAATAGATGATGCCTTAGTTTGTACTCATTATCATTGATTTATGTTACGACATGAATGACCTCATGGACACTATTATAATAGTAAATGAATTATGATAATGAAATTGAATAACACCTTGAACAATAATGGTTATCTATTTACCAAACACCTATGTTAATGGTTATATTGGATCAAATGTGGTGGAAATTTTTTCTTCCAAGGGTGAATATTCATTTTAAAATTTAAATGAAAAAAAAATCATATTTTCGAAAAAAAAATCTGTATTGAGAGTCATGTTATTGGAATGATTTTTTGTTGAATGAAAAAAATAACACCAATATATACTGTATTTTGACTGAAAATATTCCTTCTCTTCTCCTTAACCTCCTCTACTCCTTAACGATATTGGAACCCACTATGATCCATGCTTTTAATGGTGTGCTAAATTTTATACTTTCCCTGCATTTTACAGGATCTTGGAGGCACAACCTAGACTATTATAGGGAACAGACAAGTCTATTTAACATAATTTTGATTAGGAGTCACAACCCGAACATCATTTTGGGTGGTAAAAAAACCACGTAATTCAAGAAAATTTATTGATTAGAAAAATAATAAACTAGACTGGATGAAATTAAAATTGAATACTAATGATTACATGAGGAAAAAATTAAAAGAATTTTGTAGAAAATAAAAAAATCAAAAATATTGAAGATCGACGATCGTAGATATATCTAATGAAGAAATATCAAATTTGAATATATTCAGTGATCCCAACCTAACTATGGATTTCATAAATGTTTCATGAGAATGATGAGATTTGAAATAATATTTCAAAGGGGTATGATAATTAATATTATCAAATAATTAGAATTTAAATGGTTTTCTTCCATGGAGATGTCTCTTGGATCATTAAAACTAATATTTTCTTGGAGCATGTCCATGACCAATATCTTAATGAAACATATTATATTATTATAATAATATAATATGATTTTTATAGTAATTTTTTAATATTGATTATTATTAACATAGAAGAAACAAAATATTTTTATATAAATATTAATATGTAATATTAATAAGTTAATTATAACATTTGTAAAAAATTAAAATTTATTAAACAATTCAAATAGAAATAAAATTTCAAGATTATAATGTCAGTGAGAAACTGTAAAAAGAGAGAATCATAATAATTTAAATCTTCATGTATATGTGTACATAAAATAATTACAAAAAAAATTGAAAAAAATTTACAATTATACTTCAATAATAATAAAAATCCTATATTTTAATAAAATTAATTAAAAAAAATATTACAAAAAATTATGGAATTAACTATGGATTATTGATTATTCATTAAAATGGAGTTTAGTTATAGAGTTAAGATAATGGTGAAATGATTTTTCATTATATGTACAATGGTAGAAAATTAGAGAAGATATATCTTTTGACTAAGAAGCATAAAATAAAAATTTCTAATAAAAAATAGAGTTACTTGTAAGTCACTAATTAATCGAGAGATTATAGTGAGGTAAGAGAAATATACTACCAATGGATTTAAAATAGTGGACGATGATATGTTAGTGATGAATTTCTATAGGCATTTTATTTGAGTTGATGTACTGGACACTCAATTGTTCATCCATTGAGGGCTGGTGGATCCACTGGTGAAGAATGCATAGAATACCCAATATGCAAGGAGAAGCTTCAGTGAATGAATGTGGCACTATTTGTGAGATCTATTCCATGATAAGTTTCAAAAAAATAGAATATGTAGGATGTATAAATATTTTGGATGAGTGAAGTAGATCTACCATTGAGCAACAAAATATATTGGTGGGGATACATTTAACGGTCAGGACCAATGGCCGACTTTAGAATTAAGTTATATCAGTTGTAGATTAAAAATATTGAGCAGGAATTGAATAAATATTCAATATAGAAATTTATCACATGTGAGATACTCATAAGAAGAAGATAATTTAATTCAAACTAGATATGTGTGGTTGAAAATAATGGTACGCGGGAGATTAAAAAAAAGATTAGGGAATGGAATCTAATATTATCTGACAACCGAGTACTTGACTGAGTTGTATTAAACCAATGAGTATTAATTAAAAAATTATCCCACACTGGTTCAACCCTCACTCTATTCACCGGTATATGAAACAAGTGGTGTTGATCGACCATTCAAGCTGTCTATTGAGGATCAACACTGGTTTCACTATCACACACATGGGACTTTACCCCAATAAGCTTACCATTCCCAACCCATGCGCCTTCTAGGAATGAGATATGTTGGCCTTGTACGTGATCCCTCCAACAAAAGTCATGCACTAAGTATAGGTAAAATATTCCTCTATGTGGGATACATGGGGCCTGATCTCTTATAGGGATAAGACATTTGGTCACCTTAATGTGGATGGGGTTAATATTTGTTGTATTTGATAGGATGAACTAACTATTTGACATATAAGGAAACTAGAAATAAAAAAACATTAACTGAGATAAGAAAATAATAATAATTAAAACATAAAATCCTATTAAAACGGGTATATGGATATTATTAAAACATGTAAAAAACTGTAAATTAATAAACATAATATTGTAGTTAATTAAATATTATGATAGTGTAATTTATCTAAACACATAATATTATTAATGTTTTTAACCACTATAAAATACTCACAAACTCCCCCTTTTTTAAATTAAAAAACACTAAATTTATTATATTTTCAATAAAAAATATCCCCCTTTTTAAAATTTATCAAAAATTATATCAGAATATAATATAAAAAATGAATTCCTTTTAATCTTAATTAGAAACATTTAATGAAATAGAGAATTTTATTATTCTAAATATATAGAAAGATGTACTATTAAGTTAAATAAACAATTAAAATAGTGTAATAGTTTAAAAATAAAAACATAAGCCATAAAAACAAATTACCATTTTAGTATAGTATAATGAAATATAAATCTAATACCAAACACATGTAATGAAATATTTATGGTCATCTTTTAAAATAAAAAATCATTTATGTTTCTAACATATAAAATTCAAATATCATATTCTCAAATTTTATAGAATCTATGATTTAGGTGAAAAACTAAGAAAATGTTTTTTTAGTGTGAAAAAATTCTAATGATATATCACATTTTTTATATGATCCCTAAGAAATTTAAATATAACCGACATGAATTTATTTAGAGAGTGTTGAAGAGGGTATTTATAATTTGAAATAGATCATGAGTTATGACAATAGATATGAATTTTATCAAAATAGATATTAAAATAGTATGAATTTTATTTTTACTAAATTCCCTCCATAAAATAACGGGTAGTTGTAATATATTCAACATTATATTTTGATAATGATACTGATAGTTTTTTTATATATCTCTAAGAAATTAAACTTTTTCATAAAAAGTGACACATACCTATAGTCATTCTCGGTTCAAGTCTACAACCTACTAAGTTAGAATTAGATTAAGATAATAAATCAAAATAGTACTCATTTTAAAAATACTTCCCAATACCAAAAGTACCCTTTATATATGTAATTATTATTTTAAAAACTATTAGATTAATTTATTTAGGGTTTTACCGAATGCTAATACATATACAAAATGATAACATGTTATCTTCTCTAAGATCATTGAGATACAGTCGACTACCTATCATGTCTCTATAAAGATAAATGTTACTTAAATTACTATATTCATCTACATCGAATTTTGAATTTGTACTCATTGGTGTTTCTATACATTTACATGAATCAATTATGAACCTTTTTACAAGTTCATTATCATACTTATCCTTATTAATGAAATTAATTTCATTCCTTTGATTAATTTTGAAAGTAATGAAAAAAATTAGTTCTCCATTTAGAATCACATTAAATTAATTTATTAGTAGTTTAGAAAAGTCATTTAGGCAAGAATAATTTTTTGAAATAAATTTTATATCATTAACATATATCTGTATAATCAGTATGCAGATGAAACTCTTTTTATAAACATTTTTTGATCAACCTTACATTTAGAAATCATTTATAAATTTTTTTTCAGGTATCTAATACCAAAATCATTAATCTTTATAAAGACCACATATCACATTATTAATCTTAAAAACATGATTTGTAAACTTATCACCTTCAAATGTTGTGGTTTTTATACATAGAATTCCTTTAAAATAATTCCATTTAAAATAGAACTTGTTCCAGTAATTTTAAATAATTTTATATTGATAAAAATAATAAAGGATAATTGAACTGTAATTGATTCCACACTATAAATAGTTGACAAAGAATAATTAATGTCAATTCCCTCTTCCTAATAATAAACTGGAGCTACTAGTCATACACATCTTTTGACGATGTCTCTAGATTTATCTAGATTATTAAAAAAAAATATTTTATATAATGGGTTTATCTATTTGAAAAGAAACTAAATCCCACAAATTATTGCCTTCAAATTGATTTAATTCATTTTGAATAACATTAATTGAATTAGAATCAATTAAATAATTGTTAATATTGAATGGAATAAATTTAGTATCAAAAAAAATGTTTACATAGTAATTTGAAATAAATTTTCTAGATTTAATTATATATTCTAAATTTAAAATTAACATTTCAATAGGTTGATATTTAAGTGTTTCTAATTTTTTGTAGTAGTTTGAGAAAATATATAGTCCCACAAAAATATTCAATTTTCATTATCTTGGTCATTATCTTCAATGAAATTAAAATCTCTAAACACATAATTATCATTTCTAGATTCTGAATCATGCTTACTATAATTATTTTCATGAAACATAACATGCATAAATTCATTAAAAAATAATTTTTTCTCATTAAAAACATTATATGATTTAAGATAACTTTAATATAAAAAAATATCCCTTTATCAAATTTAGAGTTGAATTTTTCTAAATTATCTTTTTTATCTGTGATAATCATTTAACATCTAAACACCCTAAAATTTCTAAATTTAGGAGAAAACCCTTTTATGAGTTCATAAGGGTTTATTTAAAAAAAATATCTAATAGAAATGCGATTTAAAACATGGAATGATGTATTTAGTAATTCTTCCCAATAATACTTTGGTAAAATAAATTCCATTAGCATAGACCAAATCATTTCTAGAATAGATTTTTTCTTCCATTCTACCACACCATTCTGGTGTGGTGTCCTAGAGGCTAAGTAATAATTTTTATATCCATTTGATTCAAAAAAATATCAAATTATAAATTCAAAAATACCTCACCTGTACTAATTATAATTAAGTTTATTGAAGAATTTTTAAATTTTTAATTAGTTTATAAAAAGTATAAAATTTGGATATTGTTTCATTCTAATGGGATAAAAAAATCATTAAAAATGCACTATAGTCATCTAAAATAACAAATATATACTTTTGACAAAAAAAATATCCGGTCATATGGGTTCAAATAAGTCAATATGTAATAATTTTAAACATCCTATAGTGCTAACACAATTTTTAGATTTACATCTATCATTCTATTTCTAAACTTTCAATCACGAAAAACATTATGTACTTACTCTTATAAATCTTTCAATGTTTCAGAATCTATTAATTATGTCTTAGTTTTATTAATAATATGAAATTTTCAGGCCAAATAATCTTATTCTACATAATTTCATACAATTCTATAGTATTCATATAGTTGTCCTTTTTATTTATTAGGTGAGAAAATTAAAGTGTAAATATTTTCTTTTATATTTGAAAAAAACTATTTACATATATAGTGTAATGAATATTTCATTTTCAAATATAAATTTTAGTCCATCACCACACAAATATTATATAATTATACAAATTTTTTAATCCATGTACATAAAATAATTTTAAAATAGTTACCATTTTAGAAAAAAACCACATCACTGATACCGCTAATTTGGCCATTAAAAATTTTCTCCAAATTTGACAAGGCCACCATCACATGAATTAAATGATATAAATATTGAAATATTCCCTATTATTCTCATTGAGAAGACAATGTATATATACAAGGATTCAGGGAGACTTCTATGATAGATTTCATAAAAGTAAACAGTCAAACAGACTATTTTGGTACCAATGCTAACTTTGGTCCAACTAGATTAGTAGAGAAAAACTTGTATGCTATTTGATTTAATGAATGTATTATTGTTTTCATTAGTAAAAATGTTTCTTGAAATTAATGTTATGTTATATCTAAATGATTGTGTAAATTTCAATGAAAACTCATTAGAATAATGACCTTTCATTCTGTATTTAAAATTAGATTCACATTAAATTCATCCTTTAGATATTTTATTAATTTTAGACTTATTTAATCATAATGTTATACGCGAGTATCAAAACCCATTATTTAAGTGACCCAAAGATTTGCGTACATCTTCATTACATTACTTTTTCATAATACATAATACATAACAAAAACAAATGTCCAATGACCGTATTAGTTTAGTGTCTTTGGAAACTCAGAACATAATCTTCTAATCATGGTGAAAGATCATCAACATCTCCCATAAATATCTTCCCCTTTTTTCTTCCTAAAACCTTTCTTTAAATCCAGGTGAAAAGAAAACATAAAAATGGTGATCTCCAATGCTCAGTAAGGAGATATATGGAGAACATAAAAAAATCCATAAACATTTCATTGCAAAAACATGAACATAAAACATTAAAATCATGATTAATGACCTAAATCTGAGTAGTACATAAAGCATAGATCATAAAGTAACATTAATCATGATAAAATAGAATGGTAATAAAACATGTAATTGTGGAAAACCATTAATCACATGATATGAATTCCATAGTATCCAAGGCATTGCTGCCAAGACCATCATAGTGGAAAAAGTTCATTTCTGAACTGGGTTTACTTTCCATTCTAACCCTTTAATACTAAACCGGATTTACTTTCCATTCCAGCCATATCTATATCCTAATAAATAAATCTTTACCCAATGCATTGGAGGGAGATATAGGTCCCACTAATATCATAATGAAATCATTCTAACGTGTGCCAAAAAAAAACATAAATCATTCATCATAACCCAACGAATAAAATGGGTTTCATAAACATCATCACATCATGAAATAATACAAATCAAATAAATTGATATCATATCATCATAAAAAAACTCAAAAAATGTAAATAATATGGACATTATACCTGTAACATAACCATATTAAAAATATCATCTTAGACGGAAAATATTTTTGATAAAACACTTGAAATGAATTCTGGAAGAAAATATTCCATCTTTTTAAAAATCATTTTCTATTCTAAAAATTTCATTAATTTTTAAAAGAAAATAATTTTGTTGAAAATAACCATGAAATATTATAGAGGAAGCTTCAGGGAAATAAGGATTTATGAAAATATAAAAATCCATTCATACTGAATAAGTTAAAAAACATTTTCCTCCTACTTTTACCATAAATGTCAAAAAGTACCTCGTTTTGATAACAAAAAACAAGATTTCATCCATACCACAAAGTAAAATAAAATAAGAGTTAAACATTAGTTTAAAAATTCATGGAAGAATATTAAATACATAATAAAAACATTTTTATAAAACATGGAAATGGATGACAAATTTAACCCTCGTAATTACATAGGAATAAACAATCTCTGATAAGAATGAGATTGGAATAATTATCCCTTTCCACTTATGATCAGTGGAATCAGACATGTCAAAAAATAAAGAAAATTACATGAATATGTAAATATTATATTTTTCATAATAAAAATCATAAAACATTCATGGGAATCATAAACACTATACAAAAGAAATAGATGGTGATTAAGGCATATGTCTCATAGAAATAAATGTGAGGCGAAATAATCCCCTACCTTAGGTCTGATTTCTTCCTTATGTATCCGAACCTCCTATATAATGATTAAAATAATGTCATAGACTTATTAAATAATCATAAAAAATTTTATGATATAACACATGATTCACTTATGACTTTATATTACCCGTTCGTTTTTCAATTCCATGTTGAAGCAACGTTTTGGGTAATAATCGTTTCATGTATCGTACGTGTTTGGACTTGTTTTTCTTGATATTTTTACTTATATCATGATTTAATTAATTCCAGAATTTGGAACATGATTTATATATAATATTTATTTATTTATTATATATATATATAATAGATAGATAAATGAAATGAAATACACTGTTTGTAGAGACGGTAGGTCGTACGTATGCAATACCGTTGTTTTCCTTTCCATATTGACTTGAATGGAAGCAAGTAGATAACATATAAATATATATACATAAATAAAGAATCATTATTATGTCATATATCTCATCATAATTCATTATATAAAATTTATAATCATTATTTAATGTTTATCAAGGAGAATGAATCTCATCCCGTCGTGGAGACGATAATCCATACGTACGCAAGAGCGACAGTATCATTCCCAAGATTGTGGAATTGTATTGAATTTTATGGTGTATAATATTTCAGAACCATTATAACTTTACAATAATAATATATAGTAATTTCTTCCATTATTATACCCATACATGTATGCTGGTGATGAAAAACATATTACACCACGACATGGAGATGGTAGGTCGTTCGTACACGAGCATTGTGATTTCATTTTTCATTGGATTGATAGAAGATGGAATATGATTCTTCAATATTCATAATATCATATTAGTATACAAGTGATACTAGAGTTATTACTTAATAATGAATCAACTCATATAGAGGAAGTAGAAGAAGAAAATAAGTTGGAAAGAATCTGTAAAGGATATTACCTATTCTTCTGCATGCCTCGTTAAAAGAATCTCATAGGGCACTGGAGTTTGTCTTTGAATAAGACCAGGACCTCTAGTATGTCTATGGGAATGTTGATAAGAGAAATGGGTAGGGTTTGTCTGAGTTGAAAGCTCAAAATGGAGTTAAGAGAAGAGGGGGGAGGTTCCCTTTTATATGAGATGAGAGGGGTACTTTTGGAAACCACCAAAATATTAATTTATAATAAACTCAAAACCCTCTTAAAAACATCCAAAAATGACTCCAATTCTAATCTGAGTTGAGAAAGGGTTGTAATATCATCAACCAATAAAATTTAGACAGGTTTGGAATTTATTTTTAACCTTATCAGTTTGATTTATCCTAATTTAAACTATTTATGTTTATTTGTTGTAATAATATTCTAAATATAAATTGTTATAAATGCCTACTTATGATTAGTTAATTGTCCATAATTAGATATATAATAAAATTTTAGAGCATATAAATTTCATGTTGTAATTTTTAAATATTTTGGTGAAATTTAAAAAATTTAATAATATGATATTTTTTTTAAATATCAATAATGTCCATTTTGACTCTATTCAATTATTTGAATTTAAATAAAATCCACAAAGAAGTTATAATCGATACAAAATATTTAATAGATTCCTAAAATTTCATATTCATCTAAAAAATTCGTGTACCACATTAATTAGGTCATATAATATTTATTAATTATTTTTAAAACCATTTATTTGATATTTCTTATAATAAAATAATTATGTCACGACCCGTCCTCGGGGACCATGTCGTGACTACCCCAAACCCGCCTTCCATAGGCCAGGAGCTGGCGACTAGCACCAAAGGCGTAAATCCTAATAAAAAGGGAAGTCAATGCCCTTATAAAGTAAAGAAACAAAATAGAGTTAGCAAACTGAAGTACACACTAAGTAAACTGAGTACAAAAGTTAGTGTTGAAAAGTAAATGGGCCAGAATACGAACCCAACTGAAAGTACAGTACAACTGGAAAGAAAATAATGCAGAGGTAAAGTAAATCAGCAACCACCGAGTCATCCTCCGGCAATCCCGCCTGAAGGGTGGGTAAAGATGGTCTCATCAGCTCCTTGGGTCCGGCCATCCACATCATGTACGTCCCGCCCTTATAGTCCACCTCCGGGTACCGTCTCGTTCCACAAGCCTCAACCACGATCAACGTTGTCTGTCGTCTGCAACCAACACAACGTAGTGTGGGCATAGCCCGTGTAGGGGCGAGTATAGGATACTCAGTAGGGACCCCGATACCCCCGATGGTCTCCCAGAATCCATGAAGGATAAACCACAAAGGAAAGATACAATCAGGAAGTATCAACCAACGTTACTTAGGAATATTCCCATACATATATCTAAGTCATCAATTCCAGTTATACTCCAACTCATGAGCCCAAGTTCAACCCAGTCCACACAGGAAAGTACAACCCAATCCACAAAGGAAAGAGCAACCCAATCCACACAGGAAATAAAGTCAATCATATAGAAGATAATGATTGAAATTCAAGACTCAGCTCACACAGGTATAATACTCACGAAGAGGGGTGGAGATGATAGATGTAGCCTCTGATTCATCTCCCCTGCCGAACCCACGTAGGATCCAAGTACAGAAGTCATCGCTGTCGAACCCACGTAGGAAACTAGTAAAATAACCATCGCTGTCGAACCCACGTAGGATCCATGTACAGTCTTCATCACTGTCGAACCCACAGAGGATCCAAGTACAGTCTTCCTCACTGCCGAACCCACGTAGGATCCAAATACAGTCGCCATCGTCGTCACAATAGCAGTGATCTCTAGTGTTCCCGCTCAAAGGATACTCGATTCTGGGAGGGACCTCTCCTCGAGTGAAAGGGGTGGATACATCAATCGTCACGAAGACCGGAGATGAAGTATCCCAAAGTTCCATCCCACGTCATAGGGAAAAACCAAAAATAACGTGCCCGAGTCACAGAGAACAAGACGACCAAGCCATTTTCCAAAATTACATGGCGTTTAGGTAATCAATACACGTAGTGTCATCGGAAACTGGTTACTACCCGTGTGAAACGACCTGTTTCATGGGGATAGTGGTGTAAAAAGTAAGTACATAGTGTGTGGTATGGTTACACGCCACGTTTTCAGTCCACGGGTACTGTCCATGTACCACATCCCATGTCAAAGGGTTGTTCGTGTAAAAAGTAAGTACATGATGTGTAGTATTGTAACACGCCGTGTCCAGTCATCTGGGGTCAGCTTCGTATATGCTGGCCATGCCTTGCCTTGTGGTGGAGTACCTACCCATGTACTCCACCCAGTGTCCTTGTATTCCCGGAATACACGCCGAGTCATCACGAAGCCGCTTCTGCCAAAGTGAAGGTAGTACATGCCATTCCTCTTGGCCGTGTGGTTCTGCCCGTGTATGTGTATCTTCCATATTATATGAAGATCCTCGCGAAGCCGCTTCTTACTTTCAACGAAAATAATACATGTCATGCCTCGTGGACGTGTATTTCTGTCCATGTCAGTGTATTTCCCTTGAATACACGCCATTCCCATCGAAGTATCCTTTGTCAAACTGTGTGGACAGTACACGCTGTGTGACTGGTGTCACATGTCGTGTGTCACTTCTTCGGATGTCCGTTACTTATGCCGCTGAACGTTTGTACTACAGGGCCTGTGATTTGGAAGTACACGCCGTGTATTATGGAATTTTCTAGAAACGACGTCTCTGGACAGCATGCCTCCAGAGGCGTCCGTCCTTTGTTTCGAAGATCCTTTTGATACAAAACGCCTGTTCCTAGCTCTCCTCGATGTTCCGAGGTCGTTTTTGATGTTTTCGGGCCTCCAATCGGCTCTAAAAACATGCCTTGATTCACCGCTCAAGAACGGTTGGAGAACACCATACAATAATAATGGAAGAGGAATCCGAACGTGTTAGGTTGA
Organism: Viscum album; assembly: GCA_963277665.1. NCBI lineage: Eukaryota > Viridiplantae > Streptophyta > Magnoliopsida > Santalales > Viscaceae > Viscum > Viscum album. Next base: position 2,082,369,244 of record OY728151.1, read on the forward strand.
TCCAGTTCCTTCCACATTAGTTTGATAGAAAAAGGATTAGAGAGAAACATTAACATGGAAGGAAAACCAATATTTCTCAATTCAAAACACACCCCTACCTCAATTCAAGAAGTTTTATCGCTTGAAGAAGGATGGAGATGCTTTCGTTGATGTTGTCGCGGAAAGGCAGTGTCGCTTCTTCAATGTCGAGAAGAAAGGAGCTGAGGTTGGCGTCGACGTTCTTCGCGTTCTTCAACAAAGAAGATGAATTTATTCAAATGTTTAGAGCTCTCTCTCCCAATATCATCACACAAAAACTAACCCCCAAAATAAAATAAGACTTATCTTATTTTATTACTTCAAGCCATGCATTTCAATTTTAAAATTCAAACACATAATTCACTTCATTGATTCAGCATGAGTTGTCAAATTAAATGGGGTGTTAAGTTGGAAAGCATAATGAGGGTGAGAGGGAGGAGTTACTCACATAAAGGGGGAGTTAGGGAATTAATGGAATGTGAAGGGGTGGTGCTCATGTGGGCCCCACCTCACAAATATCCTAACAGGGGTTGTTAGGGGGTTGTGGGTCCCACCTCAACTACCCCATGTAGGACATAACCATTAGTTAAAGTAAATAAAATTGTACCGCAATTATATTTACTTCACATTTTAATCCTCAATTTTTAACAACTCCTCCCGAGAAAATGCACCTTCAGAAAAGGTACTCTTAATCAAATACCGCCGATGTGGTTTCATTGGTTCCCTGAGATTTCGATTTTGAGTAACGGTTCAAAAGATAGAAAAACCCGCTCGTTCGTTCACTGAACGTACCCGAGCTAAACTTTGGAAAATGATTTCGGGAACACGGGGCCTCGGAATCATGTGCTGTCAGAAACTGTGTACTCGTAAAATCCCCAAGAAATTATGAAAAAAATTTCCTTGAAATTTACGGGTATTTACCAATTAATACAACATTTTTCTATAATTAATTAATACACATATTTTTTAAATAAAAAATTCAAATAAAATACTAAGATGAAGATAAGTATAATATCTTTCATAATAATACTTTTAATCGAATTTATGATCTTAAGATCACAAAATTTAAATTGTTAAATTTATTAAATTATGAAGGTTACAACTTGAAAGTCATTTAAAATTAAATAATATATGTGTCATAATCTCTTTTATAAGGCTCCAAATGGTCCTCAATTCAACCATTAGATGGTTATGGATTATATCTACATGACCAATAAGATTTTTTAAGGTGTTTGGGTATTTTTATGGATATTATTATTTTAATTAAAAATATATTATATATTATTCACTAAATAAATAATTTCTGCATCATTAAATATTATGCAATTAAATTAATTAAATATTTCATAACAATTACTAATAAATTTCCATAATAAATAAAAACATTTTAGATTTCAAATGAGAATTTATAATCTAATTTACATTCTATATTACCTTATCTAGTAGACTCTATTTCAACCCACCTATATTTTAAAGAGAAATATAATCAACCAATGATATCAAGTCAAGTGTTAGGGTAATTTTATAATATTATTTTTACCTTTAATTTCCTGATTTACCTTTAACTGTGGTAAATAAAATTTACCATAGTTACTATTCATAATGCCTCAAAATAAAATTTAACTATTTTTAAAAGTTGATCCTCCTGATTCCAAATATGGAATCAATTTTTACTAATTAAAAACACAGAATATGGAGTAATTAATTTAAAAATAATCACTTTGTCGAAAAAACATGTTTCTGTTTAAAATATTTCAAAATATTGAAATGGTGTTACCTATGAATTAAATGTAAAATTAATGCTAATGACATAAATTATATTAACTGGTAAAAATATATTCTATTTATAATGTAAAAAAATTCAATATTTTAATTTAACCATATAAATTATCTTGATGAAAAAGTTGTTTTTAATAAATATTTAGTGTATTTTTACTATTAATCAAAATATTAAAGTTATCAGAAATATATTTAAAAATTATAAAAAGTAATGTTTTATATCTTGATTGTAATGAATAAGTATACTTTGACAAATTTAACTTATGAACTTGTCAAAAACAATATTTAATGGGGGTGCGCCTACAAAAGGTGGGAAAATAGCAATTGTTGAAAAATACTTATTTTATCCGATAAATTTATTTTCTTCTCAAACCATGTTCTAGAAATGTGTATGATGAATGATAATTTAATAAAATTAAAAATATAGTTAATACTATTCATAACGGCTAGTTTATAATAATATATAATTGTTTAGTAAAACTCGGTATTGCGTACAACCCACACTATTAAGGAATGTCTCTCTTGCATGCAACACAAGCCAAGAATAGTGTTTCGTATAATACAAGAAAATATGGTGTTGCGTATAGCACAAGAAAATATAAGTGTATCGTAAAACATAAGAAATCAAAGAAATGAAAAAGAATATTTCTCATAAAATCTCGGTGTGTAACATTCTACCACCCTTAAAATGAATTTCACCCTCGAAATTCATCGGGGTTATAAATCATTTACTACTTGAAAGTTTCTTTCATAGAAAACCACATCATCAAAAGGAATACTAAAACTTAATTTTTAAAAAGTAAAGATAGAAACATAACGGTCACCCAAAGTAACTCACCAGTGGGTTTTCACATAGGAGAATATAGGTGAAAATATGGATGTGGAAGAAAAATCTAACCATTATGTTCTATTGTAGAATGGTATATAACATTGATATGAAAAATCCAACGATCAAAAAGGCATAAATTTCTAATTATCTAAGGTACCATCTCATTCAATAGATATGAGTGTACTAGGATAACATTTTTGATTTTCAATATCATTTCCCAAATGTTTATAAAATTTTTCATAAGGATAAATACTTTCTTGATTTCAGTGTAATAGCATCATTGGTCATTCCAAGAACAATTTCCACTTCATCTCTTATTTAATGAAATGAAGGTGAATATTCCATTCTTGATGTATGAGAACATCATGCGATAGAATGATATGTAATTACATCTGTCTCTATCAAATAAAGGACAACAAAAGTTATTAAATATATATAAGTCCATATATGGTGGGATTAATCAAATATGGTTCCAAAAATGGACTTATACTTCATATAAAATACCACTTAACAAAATAAAACTAATTTCTACTAACCAGGGACTTCCTGTAGGATGAGGGTAGGCAATAAAGGCCTGTCTCACTTCAGTTTTGGGTTCGATTCCCGTATCTTTGTCCGACACGATGGGTTATTGCATGTCCTGCAGGTTGTCCTTTTTATGAAACTATAGTATTATAACATTCCAAAAACAATATCTAAATGTTATATCCTTAAATAAAACTATATGATGTCCATCTTAATCATTTCCAACCATTAGGCTTATCAAAAATACTTATGTCCAATATCATATTATAAATAAAATTATTTCTAGAAAGGTCATCTTCATAGCATGGTAATACCATCATTTCCCCCGTATATCATAAGATATATCTTTTTGGTCACATTACAAACATGTAAATTCCATAATCATTCGTTCCATTAAAACATGGGTTACCATAGAATCTTAGTGAAAACATGAATGTTGTCAAAAGTTAACTCTTCCTACATACCAAAATCCAAATATTTCTATATTCTCAAACCATGATATCACTTTTTCCTTATATCAGTCACGAGATAATTAATACTATCAAAAATTTAATTATCTCATTATCCCTTCATTATGTGCATATTATGTGATTTCCAAAAATATCTGAATAATCGTTCATGGTTTCTAGTATCATTCAACATATACATTCAAATACTTTAGAAAATACAATATTGTAACAATCCTTATATTTTTCATTATTTCATAGTACCATTAAATTACCTATACAACATTACTATTGATAAACATTCAATCATTTCACTACCTTCTTAAACCATTGACTGGGCTTCATCATTTTATTCCACAACACTTCTTTCATCTCAGAAATAATTTTTAGTCTCTTCATCATCAAAAACATAAATAATACCCATACAACCATGAAAATTCTACTCATGATATTTTCCCTAAGGTCATTGGTTAGAATAATGCCCATACATTCAACATTTAAAACATTTACCCATTTCTGATGTCTTAGAAATACCATTATCCTTGTCCATTGTGTTAACTAAACCTTTTCCTTTGCAATTATGAGATTTGTGTCCTTCTTTTCCACACCCAAAGAATCTTATAGTTTCTTTGAAACATTCTCCATAATTCCTCTTCCCACATGGTTTACATGAGGGAAATTGAACTTTCATTCCTCTATGATCATCATGAAACTCCAACTTTCTCTTATTTGATGAGTCTGGAAACATACCAATGTTGATACTGTTGATAATATTATGAGATTTATGATTAGGCATAATAAAGATTATTTTCCTTCCAATTCCCATTTAATTTTCATTCTCTTGAATAATATCATACCATTGTCCATCATATTCACCATTAACATGAATCCTTCTGTTTTCGTCCATTTCCTGAAACCCAAAAAGAATAGTGTGAGAGGAAAAACTCATACATGGAAAATATGATAATCAAGGGGGATTACATTTTATCTATAAAATAATAGGTTTGATCGAAGGTTATTCATGATAGTTATCATAATTCTCGGATTGAAACCTATTCTTATACTTAACCTTACGGACATCCCTATACATATATTAGAAATATCTCTAAGGATCCCACTAAAGTTTTCACATCCGAGTTTCCAATGGTTAACTAAACCTTTGCTATGATACCAACTATATATACCGAAAGATTCACTTACATAGAAATTACAATACTTTTTTGGAATTCATAATAAATAATAAAAATAGATGCTCAAATACTGTATTAGTTTAGTGTCTTTGGAAACTCGGAACATAATCTTCTAACCATGGTGAATGATCTTAAATGTCTCCCATAAAGATCTTTACCTTTTATTTTCATACCTAAAACCATTCCTTAAATCCTAGGGAAAAGAAAATATAAAAATTATGTGCTCCAATTCTCAGTAAGGGTATACATGGAGAACATAAAACAATCCTTAAAAAATTTATTGTAAAAACATGAACATAAAACATCAAAATCATGAGTAATCTCACAAATATTTGTAGTACATAATGCATATATAATAAAGGAACATTAATCAAGATAAAATAGCATTGGAATAAAACATGTGATTGTGTAAAACCATTAATCACATGATATGATTTCCATAGTATCCAAGTAATTTCTTCCATGACTATCACAATGGACCAAGTCCATTATTGAACCGGGTTAACTTGCCGTTCTAGCCCAGTAATACTGAACCAGATTTACTATTCATTCTAGCTATGTCTGTCTCATGAAAAATTAATCATTACCCAATGCATTGGAGGGAGATATAGGTCCCACCCATCTTATAATGAAATTATTCTTATATGTGTCACAAAATAAACATAAATCATTAATCATAACCCACCGAATAAAATGGGTTTCAAAAACATCGTCCCATCATGACATAATCCATATAAAATAAATGGATATCATTTCAACATAAACTAAATAAAAACAAGTAAATAATAAGGATATTATACTTGAAACATAACCATACTAATGAATGTCATCTTAGATGGAAAATAGTTTTGATAATACACTTGAGATGAATTCTTGAGGAAAATATCCTTTCTTTTTCAAAATCATTTTCTATTCTCAAAATTTCATTCAATTTTAAAAGAAAATAATTTTGTAGAAAATAACCATGAAATGTTATAGAGGGATATTCATAGAAATAATTTATTATAAAACCATAAAAATCCATTCACTCCATATAAGTTAAAAAACCATTCTCCTCGTACATTTACCGGAAGAGTCTAAAAGAACCTCATTTTGTAAAAACAAGAAATATTCCTTCCATACCACAAAGTAAAAGACAAAAGGAGGTAAACATGACTTTAAACATAATGGAAGAATAGTATATACTTTATGAAAAAAATTTATAAAACTTGAACGTGGATGATAAATATAACCCTAGTAAATACTTATGAATAAACAATCTCGGATAAGAATGAGATTGGAATAATTATCCCATACCATTTATGAATGGTGGAATCATATGAGTCATAAAATAATAAAAATTACATTAATATTTAAATATAATTCCATTCATAATAAAAATAATAATATATTCATTGGAATCATAAACACCATATAAAATAAATGTTTGGTGATTAAGGTATGTGTCTCATAGAAATAAAAGTGAGACGAAATATTCCCCTACCGTAGGTATGATTTCTTCCTTATGTGTCTGATCCTCATGTATAATGATTTAAATAATGTCATTGAATTATTAAATAATCATATTCATTTTTATGATAGCATATATGATTCACTTATGACTTTATATTACCCGTTCATTTGACAATTCCATGTTGAAGCAACGTTTTGGGTAATAATCGTTTCATGTATCGTACATGTTTGGAATTATTGTTCTTGATATTATTACTTATATCATGATTTATATAATTAACATATATAAAACATCATTTATATATCATATATATATTTAGTATATAAATAATAGATAGATAAATGAAATGAAATACACCATTCATGGGGATGGTAGGTCGTACGTATGCATGAACACTGTTTTCCTTTCCTTATTGACTTGAATAGAAGTAAGTAGTTGAAATATATATATATATATATATTATCGTTATTATTTCATGTATCACATTATTATTCATTATATATAATTTATAATCATTATTTAATGATTAACATGGAGAATAAATCTTATCGCGCCGTGGAGACGGTAAGATGTACGTACACACAAGCGACGATATCATTCCCATGATTGTGGAATTGTGTTGAAGCATATGGTGTATAATATTTTAGAATAAATATCATTTTAATATAATAATATATATTTATTTCTTCCATTATTATACCCATCCAAGTAGGTTGGGGATGAAAAATAGATTACACCACGGTGTGGAGACGGTAGACAGTACGTACGCACGCATAGTGATTTCATTTTTCATAGGATGAATAGAAGATGGAAAATGGTTCTTTCATATTCATAATAACATACCAGTATACAAGTTATATGGGATTTATTACTTAATAATGAAAAAACTCATATAGAGTAAGTAGAAGAAGAAATAAGTTTGAAAGAATCGGTAAAGGTATTACCACTTCTTAGACGTGCCTCTTATAAATATTCTCCTAGGGCAATAAAGTTGGTCTTTGAAGAAGACCAGGAACTCTAGTATGTCTCTAGATATATTGATAAAATAAATTTACATGGTTTTTTCATGTTTTGATAGCAAAAAATGGAGATAATAAAATAGGGAGCAGGATCCCTTTTAAAATATATGAGTGGGAACTTTTGGAAACCTCCAAAATATTAATTTATTATAAACTCCATCCCAACAAAAGACCATCAAAAATGACGCCAATTAGATGATGATATGTGATAGATTTGTAATATATTCAAACAATAAAATTTATACATTTTTGAAATTTATTTTAAAACTTATCATTTTGATTTATTATTTTTTAATCTATTTAAGTATATTGGTGGTAATAATATTCTTAATTTTAAATTGTTATAAATAATTACTTGTGTGTTGTTAGTTGTCCACAATTAGGCATATAACGACATTTTACACCATATATTTTTTAATTTTTAATTTTTTAATATTTTTTTGATTTTTGAAAAATTCAATAATATGATAGTTTTATAAAATATCAATAGTGTCAATTTTGACACTTTTCAATTATTTGAATTGAACTAAAATCCCCACAAAATATATATTAGAACAAAAATATTTAATAGATTCCTAAAATGTTATATTCATCTAAAAAATTCCTGTAGCACATTTATTAGGTCATAAAATATTTATTTTTATATTTTTAAAATCATTTATTTGATATTTCTCTTAATAATATAATTACGACAACATTTTATATAATTATTTAATATCCATATTTTTTACATAAAAATTATAAATAAAATACTATGATGAAGATAAAACTAATATATTTCATAATAATAAATTTACTCAAATTTATCATCTTAATATCACAACATTTAAATTGTTATATTTATTAAATTATGAAGGTGACAACTTTGACATCATTTAATATTAAACAATATAAATGTCGTAATCTGTTTTATAAGTATCCAAATGGTCAAAAATTATACCATTGGATTATTATAGTTTAGTTATACACGAAAGATAAGTTTAGTTATGGTTTATAGGCCTTTTGATGGCTATTATTATTTTAATAAATACTCTATTATTGATTTTTCACTAAATAAATAATTATTGCATCATTAATGTATATGCTATTAATGTAATTTAATAATTCTTAAAAATTAAAAATAAATTACCATAATAAAGAAAAAATAATAGATTTAAAATTAGTATTTATAATCGTTTTTATATTTTATATAACCTTATATTAAATAATCTTTAATTATTAATGTTTGAGTGAGACATATTTCACATTCCATTAAATATAATAAATTAAATGTCTTAATCACATCCAAGTGGGTTCAAGTAGATTCTATTATGACCCAATAATTTTTTATAGAGAAATATAATCAACCAATGATATTAAGGAATGTGTTAAGAAAATTTTATAATATTATTTCTACTGTTAATTACCTGATTTAACATTAACTATGTTAAATAAAATTTACCGTATCATTATTCATAATGCCTAAAAATAAAATTTATCTATTTACCCAATTTTAACCTCCTGATTCTAAATATAGAATCCATTTTTACAAATTCAGAACACATAAGCTGCAGTAATTAATATAATTTAAACCCATTGTCGAAAAAATGGGTTTTTGTTTATAACATTGCAAATGATTGAAATGATTTTAATTATGAATTAATTTTAAAAATAATGCTAATGAAATAAATTAAATTTAATTGAAAAAATATATAATTTTTTACGTTAAATCATTTCAATGTTATAATTTAACAATAAAAATTATCTTGAAGAAAAAATGGGTTTTTAATTAAAATTTAGCATATTTTTACTATTCATCAAAATATTAATGTTTTTAGAGAAATATATAAAAATTATCCAAAGTAAAATTTTTTATCCTTATTTCAAGGAATAAGTTTATTTTGTCAACTTTTAACTTATAAACTTGTCAAAAATTTGATTTAATTTTGGTGCGCCATCAAAAGGTGGCAAAACTGCATTTTTGAAAAAATAATTAATTTATCCAAAAATTGTTTGTCCTCATACCATGTTCTAGAAATGTGTATGATGAATGATAATGTAATAAAATTAAAAATTCAGTTAATACTATCCCTAACAGATAGTTTATAATAATATATCATTTTTTAGTGAAACTTGGTATTGCGTACAACACACGCTATTGAGGATGGTCGCTCATAGGTGAAGCACAAGCTAAAAATAGTGTTGCGTGTACTACAAGCTAATACGGTGCTGCTTATAGTGTATGATATGTCTTGGTTTAGCATATAACACAATAAATTAATGAAATTAAAAGGAATCTTTCTCATAAAATCTTGGGATGTTACATTCTAGACCACTAAAAATAAATTTCACCCTCAAAATTCATTGGGGTTATAAATCGTTTACTACATGAAATTTTATTTCACCGAAACCCACATCATTGAAAAGGAATAATAAAACATAATTTTAAAAAAAGGAATGTTAGAAAAAAAACGCTCAACCTAAGTAACTCAGTATAGGGTTTCCACATAGGAGAATATCGGTGAAAATATAGATAGGGAAGAAAAATCTAACAATATTATTCTGTTGAAGAATTGTATATAACATGGATATGAAAAATCCAACAGTCAAAAAGCCATAAATAGGGGATTATCAAAGTTACCATCTTTTTCATTAGATATGAGGGTATTAGGACAACATTTTTTGTTTTCAAGATCATTTCCCTAAAGTTGATGAATTTTTGCATAAGGAGAAATACTTACATGATTTCAGTGTAATGTCATCATTTTTCATTCCATGGACAATTTTCACTTAATATATTATTTAATGAAATGAATTTTAATTAACCACTCATGAAGTACTAGAAGATCATGCGATAGAATGATATGTCATTCCATCTGTCTCTATCACAAAAACGTTATCACGTGTTATTAAATATACATAACTCCATCTATGGTGAGATTAATCATATATGGTTCCTAAAATTGACATATACTTCATTTATCATACCGCTTAATAAAATAAATCTGTTTTCTTCTAAATAGGGACCTCCTGTAGGCCAGTGGTAGGAGATAAAGGCATGTCACACTTCTTTTGTGGGTTCGATTCCCATAGCTTTGACTGATGTGACAAGTTGTTGCCCATCCTGCACGTTGTCCTTTTTCTAAAACTATACTATTATAATTTTCTAGGAATAATATAAAAATTTTCTATCCATAAATAGTACTATCTGATGTCCAATTTAATCAATTCCCACCTTTAGTCTTATCAAAAATACTTATGTCCAATCTCATAGTATAAGGAAAACGATTTCTTGAAAGGCCGTCTCCTGAGCATGTGAATACCATCATTTACACCCCTTATATCATAATATATATCTTCTTGGTTACATTACAAACATGTGAATACATTAATCATGTATTCTATTGAAACATGAGTTACCATATAATCTTAGTGAAAAAATGAATGTAGTCAAAAGATAACTCCTTCCACCTACCAAAATCCGAAAATTTCAATATTCTCAAACCGTGATATCACATTTTCATTATATCAGTCATTATCTCATTAATACTATAAAAAATTTTATTATCACTTTATCCCTTCTTTATGAGCATATTTTGGGGTTTCCAAAAATATCTAAATAACCATTCATGGTTACCGGTACAATTCAATATATACTTTTAAATACATTAGGAAAAACAATAGTGTAACAATCCTTATGTTTTTCTTTATTCCATAGTACCATTAAATTACCTATACTACATTAGTCTTGATAAACATATCATGATTCCTCTACCTTCCTAAACCATTGACAGAACTTCATCATTTTATTTGTCAAAATTTTTTTCACCTCATATATGATTTGTAGTCTCTTCTTCAACGACAAGATAAATACTACCCATACGGCCATTTTGATTCTCCTCATGATATTTTCCCTTAGGGAATTGGTTTCTATAATGCATGTACATTCAAAATTTGAAATAGTTAACCTTTTTTGATGTCATCACAATACCATTGTCCTTGTCCACTATGTTAACTGAACCTTTTGCATTACAATTTATGGCTTTGTGTCCTTCTTTTCCACACCCAAATCATCTTCCAGTTCCTTTGAATAATTCTCATGATGCCTTTTCCCACATGATTTAAATGAGGTAAATTGAACATTATTTCCACAATGATCCTCATGAAACACCATATTTTTCTTATTAGATTAGTCGGGATACATTCCAAAGTCGAGATTATTTTATAATATTATGAGATTGCTGATTAGGCATAATAATGATGCTTCGACTTCCAAATACAGTTTCATTTTCTTTCTCATGAATAATATCATTCCATAGTTCATCATCTTCACCTTTAATATGAATCCTCTTATTTTCGGCCATTTCCTAAATCCCAAAAAGAATATAATGAGAGGAAAAACTCATACCAGAAAAAATACATAATCAATGGGGATTACTTTCAATCTCTAACATCTTTGGTTTAAACCTAGGTTATTCACGATAGTTATCATAATTATAGGAATGTGACCTATAATTATACTTAACCATACAGACATCCCTATATATACCTTATAAATATCACTAGGGATCTCACTAAATTTTTTGCATACTAGTTTCCAATGGTTAACTAAAACTTCGCTCTGATACCAAATGTAGAGACCCATTGGTTTATGTACATAGTAATTACAATACTTTTGTGGAATACTTAATACATAACAAAAACAGATTCCCAAAGACCATATTTGTTTAGTGTCTTTGGAAACTCGAAACATAATATTCTAATCATAGTGAAAGATCATCAACATCTCCCATAAAGATCAACCGCTTTTGTTTTCCTACCAAAAACCATTCTTTAAATCCTTGGGAAAATAAAACATAAAAATGGTGATCCCCAATTCTCAGTAAGGGTAATCATGTGAAACATAAAATAATCCATAAACATTTAAACATAAAAACAAGAACAAAAAACATCAAAATCATGAGTAATGACATAAATATTCGTAGTACATAAGGCATAGATCATAAAGGAACATTAATCATGATAAAATAGCATGGGAATAAAACATGTAATAGTGTAAATCCATTAAGAAGATGATATTATTTCCTTATTAGCCAAGGCATTGCTTCCAAGACCATCATAGTGGACAAATCCCATTACTGAACCAGGTTTACATGTCATTCCAACCCTGTAATACTGAACCATATTTACTTTCCATTCCAGCCATGTATATCTCATGAGACATAAATATTTACCCAATTCATTGTAGGGATTTATAGGTCACACCCATCTCATAATGAAGTCATTATTATGTGTGCCACAAAATAAACATAAATCATTCATCATAACCTAATGAATAAAATGGTTTTCATAAACATCGTCCCAACATGGCATAATATATAGAAAATAAATGAATATAATTTCATAAAAAAATCAAAACATGTAAATAATAGGGACATTATACTTGAAACTTATCCATATTAAAAATTTCATCTGATATGGAAAATAATTTTGATAAAACACTTGAAATGAGTTCTTGAGGAAAATATCCTTTCTTTTTGAAAATCATTTTCTATTCTCAAAATTTCATTCTATTTTAAAAGAAAATAATTTTTTGGAAAATAACCATGAAATCATGTTGAGTAAGATTCATGGAAATAAGGTGTTATTAAACCACAAAAATCCATTCATGTTGTATAAGTTACAAAACATTCTCCTTGTTCTTTTACCAGAAAAGTCAAAAAGTACCTCGTTTTGTAAACAAAAGAAAGATTCCATCAATTCCACATAAAAAATCCAAAAATATGTAAACATGAAATTAAAAATACATTGAATAATAGTAAATAATTTATGAAAACATTTGTATAATACCTTGACTTGGATTATAAATATAACCCTAGTAAATACTTATGAATAGACAATCTCGGATAAGAACGAGATTCGAACAATTATCTCTTATAATTTATTATCTATGGAATCATAAGTGTCATAAAATAATGAAAATTAAATTCATTTGTTAATATCATATCCTTCATAACAAAAATTATAAAACATTCATGGGAATCATAAACAACATAAAAAATAAATAGATGGTGATTAAGGCATTTGTCTCACAGAAATAAAAGTGAGATGAAATAATCCCTTACCTTAAGTCTGATTTCTCTTTTATGTGTCTGATACTCCTATATAATGATTTAAATAATTTCATTTACTTATTCAATTATCATAGTCATTTTTATGATATCATATATGACTCACTTATGACTTTATATTACCCGTTCATTTTACAATTCCATGTTGAAGCAACTTTTTGGGTAACAATCGTTTCATGTATCGTACATGTTTGGACTTTTTGTTCTTGATATTATTACTTATATCATGATTTACTTACTTACATAATGTAAAACATGATTCATATATCATATATATATTCATTATATATATAAAATAGATAGATAAATTAAATGAAATACACTGTTCATGGAGACAGTAGGTCGTACATACACATGAATGTTGTTTTTCGTTCCTTTTTGACTTGAATGGAAGTAAGTACATGACATATATATATATATACATATATACATAAATCCAGTATAATTATTATGTCATATATCTCATTATTATTCATTATATATACTTTATAGTCATTGTTGAATGTTTAACATGGAGAAGTAATCTAATCGTGTCATGGAGATGGTAAGTCATACGTACACACGAGGGTCGATAACATTCCCATGATTGTGGAATTGTATTGAAGTGTAAGGTATATAATACATCAGTGTAACTTTAATTTTACAATAATCATATATAGTTATTTCTTCCATTATTATACACATCCATGTATGTTGGTGAAGAAAAAAATATTACACCACAACGTGGAGACAGTGGGTCGTATTTATGCATGGATGGTGATTTAATTTTTCATATGATTGATAGAAGATGGAATATGGTTCATTAATATTAATAATAACATACCAGTATACAAGTGATATTGTAGTTACATAATAATGAAACAACTCATATAGAGGAAGTAGAAGAAGAAATAAGTTCGAAAGAATCAGTAAAGGATATTACCTCTTCTTCAACATGCCTCTTATAAAACTTCTCATAGGCCACTAAAGTTGGTCTTTGAAGAAGACTAGGACCTCTATTATGTCTCTATGGAAGTTTATAAGAGAAATGTACATGGTTGGGCCAAGTTTTAAAGCTCAAAATGGAGTTAAGAGATGTGGGAGGAGATTCCCAATGTCATTATTTTTAGTTATTTTTGGATAATCCCCCTTTTAACGGTTGAAGTGGAACATTTGAGTGATACTAGGTTCCACAATATAGAATGCCTATGTTATGGGAATTAAAGGAAACAAGACCACTTTATACTATATCATTACATATTATTATTATTACTCATGGATGGAGTACCTTGTTTTTTTATAATATTTTGGTTTCATTTCCCATGTTATTTGTCATACTTGGGCATGAAATACCTTTTTATTTATGATAATTGTGTATGGAATCCCATATTATTTGTGATAATCTATAATGGAATCCCTTATTATTCATGATTCTCCTTCATATCCCCCCAAATTTTTCCACGAGGAAGATGGGCACGGAGACCCTAATTTAAAATACCACACTCATATGATTATACAGACTTTTCTAAGTTATGCCTAGGGTATTAAATAATAATATGTATCTATATATTTGTATATATGTTTTATCATACCTATAGTTCATATATATACATATATTTGGTATATATATATACCTATACATATGGTAGTGCATTATCAGATTTATTCTTTCTTAGTCTGATGTTGGTACAGTTAGCTAGGTGTTCGTTGAGGAACCAGAGCCCGACTTGATTACTTTTATTTATGAAATTACATATTAATATACCTACACACATGAATATTTAATATTCAAATACTTGAGAGATTTATATTTCACTAGTGAGTTCCTACTAAGTATATCTCTCACCCATTTCAGGTCACCATTTGATACCCGAACAGACCTCATGGTTGTTGGTTCATGATCAAGGATTGTACTATATGTGGTTACTCATATTCATGGGATCTCGGGAGAATAAGACATAGCTGGTTCTTAGGATACATATGGATATATCCATTTTTTTTATTTTTTTCACATCGTTATGTATGTTTTTGTACTACCTATTGTGTTTATATTGTCTTTATTGCCACATTTTCATCCATGGATAGTCATTTGTTTATTTATTATTGGTTCTTATTTTTTATTTTTTCCTATCTCCATTAATTTAGTGTATATATAACCTTTATACTCTGATTATAAGGCTATAGACTCCCTACCATACCACCATTATACCCTCACTACTTGTTGGAATCCATTGGTGTATGGGGAGGTCTTCTTAAGGCCTTTTGGAGAACTCATTTCATGCACTATTTTAGTGGATCCCTGGTCAAGACCCTATATCACAGACCAAGAGAAATACATGTGACCTTCTATCTCATTCGAGGGATTTATTTCATAACTTTAACACCATGATTCAATTTTAGAAAAATAAATACCATATTTGAGTTAATTTTTCATGTAAATCGTAATGGAATGGTCTGTTCAGCCATTTGAGGTTGTTTGGGAGGTGATATGTGTAGATTTCATAATTTACTCTATAGTGTACAAAATGGGGTTTGGGTGTAACATTTAGAGTATTATTATCTCTTCGATATTCTCAAGTATTCATGTCGTATACTTGATGTGTGGGATCCCCTAAATACATGTGGATTATTAAATTTTTCATCATATTCCCATATATACAACCAAGGTGTGTGATCAATTATCTTATCCTATATATAGGTTAGGTTATCCCCCCACTATATTCCCAGGGTGTAGAATCCAAAATATATGGTTTTTCATACAGATAATGTAAGGTATTACCCATATATACATGGTGTGTGGGATCATTAATCTCATCCAAGATATTTGTTTAGGTATTCCCCCCATTCACCTAGGGAATGAAATAAATGAAATAAATATTTTAATAACTCAATAGAAGTGTCTTCCAATGAGGTGTAATTTTTTTCACTATGGTTTCAAAGAGGGTGGGTGGGTTTCGTGAATTTGGTTTATTATATTCATTGAGATATGTACACATATAAATTTTGGTTTGATGTAAGGGATGATATTTTATTCTCAATATTTTTTATCTCCTTTTCATAATATATGGGCTGATATGATTGTGGGGATAAACATCCCTAGAAGCATGTCTAATCATGGGTAAGATTTGGTTTTCACTTTGGGTTTCTATAATGATGATGCAAAAATGTTAGAATATATTATGTGGTACATACTCAAGGAAAGTATAAAATACATTAAAATATTAGGGTCTTACAATATTCTTCTAGTAATGATGTTTTAGTGTGGGTAAGAATCCAATATATTTTGATTTATATAGTTCCACAGTCACACATTGGTTTCTATAAAGACATGATATATATTTGGGAAACCCACATCATAATTTATTAACATTATAGTAATTCAAGAACCACAAAATTCACATGAGGTGCATTATTCAAGGATTGGGACGTGATGGTTTAGAAAATTCTTTTACCTTATGATTTCAAGAGATTATATATATCTAGATTTTTCTAAACATACATACACTTGTTTAATATCTACTATTGTGTTCTATGGGATGACTTATTGTGTTTTTTTTGTTTTTTAGGGAATTTTAATTAGCCTATTTATACTCAAATATGCATGATTTTTTATAAATTTAATTTTGTTTATATATATATATATAATTCACGGCTTCTTATATTTTTATAGTAGATATGAATATAGTGTGAATTTTGTATAGCTATAGTTTTTTATTATAAACGCATGATAAAGAGTAGTGGTTTGTATTAGTAGTGATGACCATCGTGGATGAATATCATCTTACTAATAAATATAATTAGTTAGAGTTTGAAAATTTCTAGTGTCGTATGGTTTCAAAGGCTTATTGGTTGTATATTTTCTATGAAAATTACTATGTTGGGATGTTGTTGAATATTATAGTCTCATGCATATCCTAAATAAAATTTATTTTTCTATATAGGATATTATAAATATTTTAGAAAATGGGTATATGTATCAATTGAAATTTTATATATGTTAATTACTCCTCTGTATTCAGATATTCTCACATGGTGCTACTCACCAGCCTATGGACTATTAGAGTTAGCCACGTTATGGTAAACATGGATTGCTTCCATACAAATCCCAACTTCTGTGAGTAGGTCCATGTCAAGGTGGTATCAATGTAGTAATATCATATGAATTGTGTTTAACATTAATATTAATGTAATGACCAGTTCAATAATATAGGGAAATAATGTCAAAGAGGTTTTGAGTTCATTTAATAGACATGTGTGACCTATGGAGGTGTGGATTCCAAATTATCTTTTCACTAAGACTGTGACCAACTATTAGTTGGATTAGGTCTCTAAGACATTCATAACTGTATATAGACGAGTTTTTACGTGAATCATATAGAGTATAATTGTAATTTTTCACATCCTTTATATGTTATATCATCTAGATACACTCAAATCTATGTGGGTTCACCCAATAAAATTAACGGTGCTACCCACTGATATCCATCTTAATTCTAGAGGTAGGTCCATGATGTGACAATGTCTATATTTATTCTTCTAAGAACCACTTAGTGAGTAATGAGTTTTTTTTCTGATACATTGTTCTGGGATTTGTTCCATTAGATTTGAGGTATTTTTTCTTCCTTTTAAAACTTGTTCATATCATTCTTTTATGGATAATGGTAGATCCCACTTCATGGGTGCTTTAATTTAAGTATGTTGTATGAATTATGATGGAATATGACTTGACATATTACAATTTTATATTGATCCTTGAGTGGTGTATGATGTGATGGAGTCTAAGATTCAAATTTATGTCTATTTATTCCTTTCACTTATCAAATTATGATTCATGAATTGATCTCCTAACCCAGTATAGTGAGACACTATAAGATGATTCTTTTATCAAAAACCTAAATTTACTACTATATAATGGTTTTATTGTGATATCTTAACCAATATAGAGTTACACATAATGATATTAAACCATATAAAAACATATTATGACCCTATATGAGTGAAGTTTTAGGCCCATAAACCTCATGATGTATTAGCAATACATGTTTAATATATGAATTGTTCAATATTACAGATAGGGGATGAGACTCTAGAGGAAGAGTAATTATTTAGTGGTTGTGTTTTAATTCAATTATACTAATACCACATACCTCCATGTCATTATCAGAAGAAGGTTTATTCATAATAGTGATACACTCTATTTTTGTGATAAGGGTTGAACTTCACCTTAGGATAGCTTGATGAGTGTTTTGGATAGACATCCATAATAAATATAGATCTAAAATCTAAAATTTTCAATTTATATGAAGGGTCCTATCATGGAGTGGTTTTGGTTGGGAAGTTGGTGGTTTAGTATATAATTTAGGTAGATGATTCTATGAACATATCTCAACAACCCCACCTTCAGTTAACTATTATCAAGCGTGAAATGATAATAGTCAATGTTATGGGATTATTTGAATGATAGATAACTATGTTCATGCACCAATGTCTATTATTTATTGTATAATTTGATCCCACTTCAAAGATACCCTATACTAGATGGTAATCATGCAACCAATTCATTTTACAATATATTTTCAAGACTAATAAAATCTATACATGCACCTAGGAAAACCATGGTAAGATAGAAAAACTCTATTTATTATGATTGAATTTAATTCACCAAATCTATTTAATTGAGATCATAAAATTTAGGTTTGGGTTTAATTAGTGGACTTCTTTTCAATATATAATTATTGACCATGATCATATTATAGAGGCAAGCATGTTTCTTCATGTGTTGTGGTTATAAAGTGTTTTTTTGTGAATTCACTCCAAGTGGATTTAGAGGAATGTGTGAATTTTTTGGAAGGGTGACAAATGGTTTCCCATCAACAAGATACTGATGTGTGCAAAAGTTTTCATTTAATAGATTGTTTTATAATTGATCATTTTCTAGAATGGTAAACTCCCATTTAGTTTTAATAACGAATTAGTATATAATAATGCTTTGAAATAGTTAACGTTGTATCCAAATTTTATTTTAAGTAATTAAACATTTTCTTATTATGAAATTATCAAATATACAGTAAACTCTCATATTATTTGATCTAGATTCATTGGGTAAAATTTTTCTTTATGATGTTAAGACCACAGTGGTTGTTAGGATATCTGTAGTTCATAATAAGTGTTAGAGTTGACAATTATAGAAAAAATATATATGTTCTAATGATGGAGGATGTATATTAATATGTATATTTAGATTAGAGAATGTTCCATCAAAAATGGAGGTATATTTCCTAACCTAAATTAATGACTATGGCTCCACACTCAATCATTTTGTGAGAAGGGAACACTATATTAATTTGGACATAGAGTTCTCATCGGATAATATATTATTAGGTGATATATAATAAGTATTTTATTAAATATTGGGAACATTTCACACACATATCATGAATGGATAATGATCATCTCTTTGTATTCTTTTAAAATATTGGGATGAACAACCCATGCGGATAATTCCTTTATAGAACAGAAAAATCTGTGTGTTCTTTCATATGGATCCTTGGGGGCATACCTATCACATGGATGCACTTTTTATATCAGGGAATATGATGTTTTGTTAGATTTTATAGATTATATTTAACCATGTTGGTGTTATATTAAAGTTTGGAGTCAATATATCAGGATCATCTGAATAGTGAAGACCATTATATTCAGATAATGATATAATGGGACACCCAATGGGCACCAAATTCATGGAGATTATTTTAAAAAGGATTTTTTTATACATGATATACTTGTATATATATTTTGAATAAGTTTGATGATAAAACAACTAGGTTACCTTTAAAAGTGTATTTTAATCCTTTTCAAGATCGATAATTGAATGGGGTATTACTATAGATTTTTTGTTTAGAAAAGATGTTCAATTTCTCATTTGTGTTTTCAGTTAGTGGAATTGGTGTTTACGGATTCCGAGTATAAAATTATAGAGAAACTGATATTGTTCATGGGTAGTATTCTTCATTTCATCTCTTCCGGTGTAAGTGATTAATATATCTAATTTACTTAATGATGGATTATAGCATGGGTTTGTTTCTCTCATACAAACACCATATATATTTATATATAGAGGTGGGGACAAAAAAACACCCACTTGAGATGGATTTTATGACAAACCATTTAGATATGGATGTATGTATCTAATCATTCTATTTTATCCCATGTTTTTGTTTAACCATTGGTTGAGAAATTTTATAAGTGTTGGATCATATAATGACTCTCCTGGAGTGGGTTCAAGTTTCCACCAATTTCGTGCTTTGATATGGGCTAGAGATGATGTCTTATAGATATAAGAGGATTTTTCCATCCCAATTAGGCATATTCCTCTTGGGGTTTTAATTATATTACCTAATTTTGGAGACCCTAATTATTTACTTTTTAATGAAAAAAAATTCATAAATTTGGGTGGATATAGTGCAAGTAATCTTCCTAGTGCATACATAACTAAATTTTTTGTCATAGAGTCCCTGGAACTCACCAAGAATAAAGAGGAAAATTTTTCCTACTAGAAAACAAAAAAAAATCTAAGGTTCTAGTTGATTCAATTTTTTGTTGTTTACCCCCATGTTGAGAGAAAGTGTAATTTATGGGTAGGTAGATCCTTGATTAAAATTTATTAGGTATAAAATTATTATATTTATCTTATACATGAAAAAAATTTGTAATGATAATCTTTATTCTAAATGGGTTCTCATATAGAAAAACAGAGACCATTATTGGGATTCGAAATGGGGTTTTTTTCAAGTAGTTGTGTTAGTTTTCTTCCCATCAGGACCCTTGGGTGTTTTCAATTTTGAGTGTATTAATTAGATATTTTAATTTTTTTTATTAATATATTTAATCATTTTAAATTTAAAACTAATGATTACATTTATTTAATCCCCATTACATAAACTTTATAGGGTTAGCTATTAGCCATTTGAATGAACTCCAGAGAGAGTAATAGGTTAGGGAGACCAGTACATAGATGGTAATGAAACTATATCAATGAATTTATAATATCTGTTGATAACTGTCTTCATTGTGCACATGACCCTAATTAATGATCTATTATAACATGTGGTAGGAATTTGTTGATTACAATTTTCTCTTGTATTTTTTATTTTCATATAAAAACTGGTGGGTTTAAATCCATATTCACTGTAAATGTATAAAGGTTAATTATTCATCTATTTTTCATTAGAATCCAATTTTAATTTTTCAAAACCCTTCTTTATGTATTCAAATATTGTCTCCTTATAATTTTATCATGTAGATTGCTAGACCCTAATATTTTTCTTTATTATTAAGAGAATTTAATATCAAATAAATGAAGACTAAAGTATTGAGAATAACCTCTCTCTATCTCTCTATCATTTTTCTCTTTCCCTATCCTCGCTATCTTATCTCCATATCACTTTTTATCCTCTCACAAATCGTGATCGCTATATGAAAAGGTTGAAAATTGTGAACAGAATCTCATACAAGAGAGGTTAACACATGAACATTCGTTAGACATTCCAACTAACGAAGATTGTGGATTTAGTGATAAGGA
Organism: Viscum album; assembly: GCA_963277665.1. Taxonomy (NCBI): domain Eukaryota; kingdom Viridiplantae; phylum Streptophyta; class Magnoliopsida; order Santalales; family Viscaceae; genus Viscum; species Viscum album. The sequence continues at coordinate 2,082,391,173 of OY728151.1, forward strand.
ACCACAAAAAGAATATATTGTGAGGATGGGTTCCTAGTTACGTGGTGATCCTAGGTGTGGTAATTTCATGGAATCTAGGGTGATGATTAGCAGATAAAAGGATGAAGAATATAATTGTAGGGGGAGTGGTATTGGTGGAACAATGGTGGATTTCTATGGTTGTTTCTAGAGTGAATGGAATGACATCTTGGAGTGGGTTTATGAAATGATCAGAGAATGCAGGGGTAATCTCACACAAGATTCCCAACCATTATATTCCTTGTTGGATCAGATGATATCCTTCTAGTTGTGTGGTTGGAAGGACATTCGACCCTTCCCAACCATCCATTGTGACATTTTTTGGAACTCAATCTTAGCTAACATTGGATGAATGTGTTGAGTCTATTATAATTAACATGGGGTGTGTTTGTGCAAAAAAAACAAAGGTGGGTGAACCCAACATTACCCCACATGAATCATCACTTGACCAATGGCCACCACGTGGTCCACTCATTCCATTGAGTATTTTTTTTCAAATTTTCCACCATGTTTTCATATTTAAAAATAAATATAATATTATGAGTATAGTCCAGTTAAAATCCAAATGGTTTGGTCCGTTCATCAATCTGAGTCTATTAATGAAGTGTGATATTGTAACAACCTAAAAATTCTATCAATAGAATTTTTTTTATTGTAATACTGTAATATGGTATAAAACACATACATAAACTATATATCCCAATAAAAACCTCATTCTCAAAAATTATTATTGAAATAAGATGTATTCACAAAAATTAAGGAACTTATACTAATAAAATAGTAACCCGATTTTTGGAATAGTAACTTGACCATTATGAATAGTAATCATTCCAATATAATAGTGACATCACCTATGAATATATAAATAAAATTCAGGAATCTTATTAATGATGATATGATATAATTATATCATAGTATAAGTAAATAAATGTTTTAAAATTGATAAATTGTGTATTTGTAGATTTGTATAACATAAATCTATATTTAAAATTTTATAATAAATATAATGATTAAAATGAAAAATAATTTTCATAAAATAAATTCATAAATTAATATATTGTTTTCCTATAATTATAAGATAATTTTATTACACCTTCATTAGTTTATGAAAATATCATAAAATCATTTATAACATTAAATTCTGTATTTTTTAAATAATTGCGGATTTTATTTAAAAATTAAATTTCTGTTATTTGGAGATTTATTTTCAAAAAAATGGAGTTATATTTTTAATTTTACATGTCAAAAATGGAATTGTTTATTTTCTTCATTTTCAAAAATATTTGAAATTTTGGAGAATACCGAAATATGATAATTTATAATATAAGCTAAATACAATAATTTTTTAGTCATTATTGAGGTTTGATGATCTATGAACCATAATATAGAAAATTCCACTATTATTTAATATAATTAGTTATAAGGTTCAAATAATTTATATTACTAATCAATAATAATAAAATAATTAATAAAATAATTAAAAAACACCACTCCTCCCCTATAAACCCCACCCCTCAACAGCGATTCTCCGAGCACATTATATGCATTTAAGATTGCCCAAATTTTGTCTATTCTTATTCCCAATACTATTTTCAATGATCCTAAGAATTTTATATCAACAAAGGACTGACCAAATTTACATATAGTGGTTCTAAAGGTGAATAGTTCAAGAGATAAAATCATCTTTCATTTTTGTTTCTTTTCTTTTCAATCCCTTTCCTTTTCTTATTCTCTCCTCATCTCTACAAATAGAAGTGGAATGATAACTCTATTATTTTATATATAATATAATTTTATTAGGTTAAGGGAATAATCCATCATCAACACACTTCTCATATCCCTTTTATTCTAAAAAATAAAACATCATGAGAGGGGTGTTGATTTATCGCCTTTGAGGATTCCATGTTTTCATTTTCAATTACAATCACCATCGACATTCATTAAACCATTAAAATGGTTAAAGAGGATTTTAAAAAAAAAATTATTTTTTTTATTTTATTTAATTAACTTATATACCTAATTTTAAATAATAAATCAAAACTATTTAATGATGATAAAAAAACCCAAATTAATCAAAAGATTATCATAAAAGTTTTATATATTAAATCATCCTAATATCAAAAAATATAAGATGATTTAATTTTATTAAGGTTAATTAAATACATATAACTTCAATTATATAAAATTATTATCATTTTACATGTTCTTACAAAAAAATATACAGGTGAACCAATCATGAATACCAATAAATCGAACACTCCTAAATGATGGAATTGAACTCTATAACTCATAAAAATGGACATAAAATACTTTATACAATTTTAATTAATCCAATATGTGTATATGTTGGATTGGATTTATTAATTAACTAATTTTATTCGATTATCTGGTATATGATAGATAACAAATCATTTTTACATATGGTAATGATATTTCTCCAACACAACTACTTTTCATAGAGTTATTCCTCATTAATTCCAAATTTGTGTTTATATGTTATTATAATATTTGTCAAAAATAAATTAATTTTGAATCCCTTTTATTTCCAATGATATATATTTTTACAATCTAATTTTATATCAAACACACTAATTTTCCAAGAGAAATATTCTTTTTAAAAACTCGTGTTTTACTTCTCTTGGGACTGTTACTTCTTCACTTGAGATTAATGATTCCTTAATCACTTATGTTATTTTATTATTATTTTTGGATCTATAAGGATTGATCAATAATGTGTATGAAATTAAAAACATTATGTTAAATGGGTTATTTTATGTCTCAGATGAATATACGTTCTTTGTGCCGTGCATGATTATGTAAATGTGATGATGTGATGGGTGCACCTGTAATTAAATATCTCTCCAATACATTGGGTGACGTGATGTATCTCATGAGAAAATGGTAAATTTATTTTATCATGATGAGTTATTTGTTCACAATGATTATTTTATGATTATTAACATATGTTATGCATTAACATAATGTTATACTTGTTCACAAACTTGTGTGGTGTTGACCATTATGACATGATGTTTAATTTTTATTCTTTTTCCACATTCCTTGATTTTATATAATGATTCATTTCATGATTATAATGATGATCGTATTATTATTATATTAGTATTATTCTCATCCATGTTATATTGAATTATGTACTTATCTTTGTTCTTACTTGGGTTTTAGATCACCCATTTCATTGGTGTATATTCCTATGTGATTACTTGTACTATGGAGAATGTGACATCCACTATGAATCTAGAGAAGAGGGAGTTTAAAAAATATTTTGTAAAATTTATTTATAAGCCAAAAATTTCCAAGACAATAAATAATTTGATCCTTGATTTGAAATAGAATAATGTTGTTTAACTTTAAAATAACATAATAATAATGTACAAAATATAGGATCTTTATAGTTGGTATCATGTAATGGTTTAATTAATTTGGGAATTAGGATTGGAGAACATTAGTGAATAACATTATAATGAGACTATGTATATGTAAAAACATAAGAATTTTATTTTTAGAATAATTTTAGACACAGGGATACCACATGATATGCCAATAGTGTTAATTGGAAAACGGAATAAATTCTTTATTCATGACATGTTAACTTATGTTTTTTTCAATCCATTTCTATTTTTGAAAATGGTGGGAACCTGGAATAACCAGGCCTACATCCCATGTGAAGGAAAATACAACTATTCACCAACCAACATCCTCGATGTCTTGTTAGGTGTATTTAAAACATTCATGGTGATTCATATGCAGATCTCTCTGTCTAAAAAGAATTACTTGAATACTTTGGAACATCCACCATCACCTAATAGGGAGAATCTAGCTATCAAATATTATATTTGGTAATAAACATAGAAATTTGTGGATATTCTAATCCACTTGTCTCAGAACATTGGTATAACTCAATAGAGAATATATTTTCTATGATTCACTATTCATTGAAGGAGAATATTACTCTAGTCGACAATCATTTAGATGTGGTGGTCAGTAAATGGTGCTCATTGATTAGAAACACCAATAAAAAGGATGAATTTGAAGATATTTAGTGGGAAGAATTTAGGAAAATATTTCTTATAAAGTATTTACCTCAAAATCATTATACAAATATTGGGTGAAAATTGATAGAGACGATGGAAAAGGAAGGTGAATCTTTCATGACATATGAAGTAAATTTCAAAAGTCATGTATGGTATGCATCCTTTATTATAAATAATGATATAAAAGTAGATAGATTATTTATTATTGTAAAACAAAACCTTCAAAAGTCACAATATACTTGAGAATATGAGAGGTATGATGAAGTTGTTAGATATTCTGTCAATGTGGATATGGAGTTTAGAGAATGGTCCCATTCCTATGGATAAAATAAACAAAATGATATTGTTTCAAGAAAGAGGATCTAATGAAACAGGTATAGAGAAATATGAACAACTCACATCATAATAATTTATAATGAAGAATAATGGGAATTTCCTTAAAGTGATAGAGAAATGCTTCATGTGAGGGAGAGAAGGAAATCAAGCTCATAAATATCTAAGAGACAAGAGGAAGCAAGACAATGTGGTGGAGGAAATGAGATAACGGCCTATGTTTCAACTCTTCATGAGTAGGGATAAAAGGAACTATAAAATACAAAGTACTACACATAGAGTCCTTAAGGTTATTCAGTGTTAGTATCCACCAAATCCAAAGGATAAATGGAAACCTTATTCTATCACCACTAATGAAGTGGATCCTGACAATGGTGTGGTAACTATTATTCTAGTTGTTAATTCAAAGATAGAAAATTTACTATTTTATTCTAGTTCTATGATTTCTTTAATATCTTGCATGTTTAGTGGAAATATTCATATTCCACATCAAAATATGGATATTAGGTTATTTATGAGAATAGAAATTGGAGAAATTATTGCATTAATAGTATATAACACATCCCATTATTTTTTGTGGATTGAACCTCATAAAAATATGTTGTTACTTGTTTTAGTGGAGTTTGATTCTATATTGGGCATCGATTGGATATCTTTATACAATTACAATATAAAAATTTTGGAAAGGAAGATCACTCTTCACATCCCGAGGTATCCTTGAGAGTTCTGGGTAAGTGTAAGGAGTGTGAGGAACCATCTTTAGAATAATTCTATCAATTATGGATTTTTTTATGAGAAATAATATCTAGCTCAATTAGTTGGAAAAGATGAGATAATCAAGATAAAATGCATTCCCATTGTGATGAACTACACTATTATATTCCCTAAATAATTTCCTGGTGTTCCTCCTTCTTGATTGGTTGATTTCTCAATTTACCTTATTCTCGAATCTCTGCCAACATCAAACCCTCCTTAAAGAATGTCCACCATTGAGTTGGAAGAACTAATAGAGATATTATTAGAAAATCCAGAGAAGTTATTCATACACTCGAGTGCTTCACCATGTGATTCACCATTTCTCTTCATGAAATAGAAGGATGTATCAATTTTACTCTACATTGATTATTGTGAGAATAACCAATTCATGATAAAGAAATAATATCATTTTCCATATATATATGACTTTTTCTATCAGCTATGTGGATCCAAGTATTACTCTTAGTTGTATCGTCAGTCAGCATATCACTAATTAATGGAGAGGAAGGAAGATATTCACATGAAATCCTTTCGAATGACGTATGGAAACTACGAATTTGTAGTGATTCCTTTCAAACTCCATAATTCTTTATAAATATTCATGGTCATAAGAATAGAAAATTTAGAGATTTCCTTGAAAACATTTTGGAGGACTTTATCGATGATTTTATGATATAATCAAAGGGCAAGGGGGGGGGGATGTGGAGTATTTGAATAACATGTGAAAGAATACGGAAATGGGGAATCAATATGCCCAGTACAAAAACCGTGAGTTCTAGATTAAATAAGTATCATTCATGGGGAATTTTATTAACAAAAAAAAGTATATGTGGACCCTTGCATGAAAATGGCAATAGAATAGTGGGCCAAGCCAACATTTGGTGTTAGAGATCTGTAGTTTCCAAGGTCTAGCTAGGGATTACCATGGATTTGTGAATATTTTACCATGATTTTCAAACCCACTCACAATGTTGACTCATAAGGGAAAAATATTTTTCTAGAGGATTAAAAGTTAATTTTTTATTCAAAGTGTTTAAAGAGTCTTATCACTAAACTAGTATTTACACTACCGACAATGTAACTCGTTCAGATTTTTTGAATTATTTCATTTCAAATTAGTTTACCTTTTCTATATTATTCATTTCACATGACACTGAAATAGTTATATACATACATATAAAAGTATATATATATATATATATTAAAACTCTAAGACAAACATTCATTTCACATAGAATTGACTTAGAATACCTTAAACTACAAAAACTCAACATACAATACATAGAAAATAAACTCTTTATATGCTAAAAAAACTAATACCTATTGTAATTTACACATAGCACTGTCTTTTTGTATCTTACACCGAATAATAATGTATCTACAGAACCTCATTTTATAGATTTAATTATTTAATTGAGATATTTTTAACCTAAATTTTAAATATAGTAATATGAATATTAATAACTTTTTTTCATATATATTTAATAATGTTTTTATATAAATAATAGATATCTATAAACAATGATTTAATTTTTCGGGAACACATTATATGATTAAAAATAATATTTTCTAAGTTAAACTACATTTTATATCCTTCTGTGAAAGAAAATTAATTTTATAAACAAATATAATTTTAATTTTATATAAAAAACTTCAGTTTTAAATTTATAATACTGAAATTATCATAAAGACATTTTTTGAGACATTTTTGAGAAAATTTATTTTTTGATAAATAGTGAAACATAATGCTTTTAGGTTACAAATTTACTTGTCATTTAAATAATTATTAATGATATTTTTTTAATTTTATTTAAGTTAAAGTTATACCAATTATAGAACTATTAATACAATTTAGGTCATTATAATCAATTTCACCTTGAAAATAAATATAAAAACATAATAAACATTTGAAAAAGTTTCTACTTTTAATCCCCTAATTTCGTCTTGTCTATGGGATTGGCATTTATCATAATTGTGCCACATATATGGATTTAATTTTTGAAAACATACATACACAATTTTAATCACTATAATATTTAGACTCTCACAAGATCATGTTGATTTTTGAAAAAATGATTACTAAAAGTGATTAAATTTAATAATAGGGATTACATTAAAATTAAGCATAAATAAGGACTAATCTTCAATCCTAGGTAAACAAATGACCAAGAACCTCTTCCACGATACATTGGATGGAAATATTTAGACTATATACTCCATTTTCTCTAATTTTTATTCACTTGAAATGTGAAACAAATGTATGGGATTCCTTTGTCAAAGTATTACAAGAGTGGCGCTCCTCCTCCACTATAAAAAGGCCCCCTCTCCTCCCATTTCTTCAAACCACTCAAGTGCCTTTTCACTTAAGCAATTTCCACAAATAATATTCCAATATATCTCCCTACATCCTAGAACACTCCCCTTGGGAAAAAAATCTCTCCAAGTAAGACTTTTGGAAGAAACCAAAATGGGTTACCTGATTAAGTGGTAACGTCTTCTCTCAAGATCTGTAGTTTCATTTCCTATCTCCACAACTTCCAATATCTTTATTGTAATATCAAAAATAAGTATCCTAAATATAATATGATGAAGTTTTTTTTAATGGTTCTAACTACAATTAAACACCACTCTCTCTAATGGATAATGAACATACTATTTCTATGTACGTCGAACTACTGCCTCAAAAAACAATGATTGTTCATTTTTCCATTACCACATATAAGGTTGTATATTATGATGGAAAACGTGTTTATATATGAAATATATTTTAAATATAATTTCTATATGCTTCTTTAATTATTATTTAGAACATACTTTTATGATTTCCATTTTGTTTAAATATGATAATTTCATTTGAGAAAGGGTCGACTACTGCCCCCTCAAAGCAATAAGATTTGTTAATACACTACATGGATTGTATTAACGATAGTATTAGTGAATATATATTATATATTATATATATATGATATCATAAAGTCAATTCCAAAATTAGATATATATATATATATATAAAATGATATATACATTAATGTATTATATTTTTTTTCTTTCAACATGATAATTAAATGGAAATAGTATTCATGCGTATGTATGGACTACCATCTCCATGAGCAGTGAATTTAATTTTTAATTCAATATTCAATATATAATTATGAAAAACCTATATTTATTTTAAATTATTTTTATATTATGGTTTAAATTATGTAATCATCATATAATTATCTGGAACAATGATATAATAAATTAAAACACAGACTATAAATAAAGAGAATATTACCTGATGTGAATCCATAACATTAGATTATTAAAAACTGGGTAATATAATTTCGTAATAAAACCATAAATGGAATGATATATAATAATATGGTTCTTTAAATTATTTATAATAAATTTATATTTATTATACAATTTTTCTGAAGGAGTATGAAGGGAGTCAAGACATCAGGAAAGGGCATTTCATTTAACTTTTTATTTCTACGAGATACATTCAATATTAACAACTCTTTCCAATTGAGTTTTTTATGTAATTACTAGGATTTTATTCTATTTATGGTATAATTAAATTAATGGTTATTCACATATCAATTTTATGATATTTCATTCATGGGGTTTAAATTTCAAAAGATACCAAATCGGTAATGTAGTTTTGCCTAAAATTTAATTTTTTGAGACATATGTTTTGTTATGAACCTATGGTCTCTAAAATTGTTTATATGATTAAAAATTCATCATTTTTATATCATTATAAGTGCTTAAATAAATGTTTTATAATAATTTATAGTGCATATATTTTAGTTCATAAGTATTCTGGTTATGTTTCCAAATAACGATGTTAGAGCCAAGCTTATTTTGGTAATTTTTAACAAACAAAATGGTGGTATAATAATCATAGACCAAAAAATAATTTTCAAATTTAAGATTAATATCATCATTATATGGGTTTTCATAGTCACAACTAATATAAATTTAAACAATTATTCATGTATGTGGTCAATCTGACCCAAATAAGAACAAGTTATAATCCATTGGTGGGTATGGATAAGAAAGTTATTCCCATGGAATAATATATTATTATATGACATTAATATTATAATTAATATTTATTTAAGGTTTTGAATAACATTATATTATTGTTTTATAAGAAATAAAATACTATATAAAAATCAAAATATATCACTTTTATGGAGGTGGTAGTCCACACAAGTAGAGGAACAATGTATTCGTTTTCATTAAACTAGAGGAAGGTATAGAATGAATTATAATTTTTGAATCATAAATTTTTTATAAATTTCATATTATTCAATTAAAAAGCGCATTTTAACTATCCATTCATGGTGGTGTTGAAAAATCAAACATGCCATTCATGGTTGTTGTAGTATACACAAACACATGATGGTGTTTTTAATATTCTAATGAAAATGGGAAATGGGGGATAATGAGTATTCCCTGAACATAATTATATTAAATAAACAATAAAATAAGAATAATTTTTTTATGAATGGGAAAATATGACTTCGATGATTACTGTAGAAGATAAAAGAGGACAGGTAATGATTAGTAATCATGTTGAGATCTTCAGTTTTCTCATATTGGACATCACATAAATGGAGGACATAATGTTATTCCTTGGATAAAGGGGGGTAGTGCACTATGGGAAGAAAAAAATATAGTTCATCTTCATGATTTGAAATTTTATTCTAGTCTTTATAGGGTGTTCGAAGGCTCCTTTTATAAGTAAGGAAAATAAAATCTTTGTAAACATTCCCTATTAATATAAAAGAAACACATGTCTCACATTATAAGTAGAATAAAAAGTAGAAATTAATAGTGAATATATGATATTTCTTCAATAAATCCTCATCTAATAATAAGGAGACTTATTTTATCATGATTTATTTCTTTTTCTTTTATATTGTTCACTTTTAGAAAATTTTCATTTTTACCAAAATAATTAAATTATGCCTATATAATTTAATTTTAATATTAAAAATGGGCCCCAATATATAATTTGTACCTAATAATTCTAAATATTAAATTTATTTTATCAAATAAAATTTTTAAGATTCATAAAAATAATTTTAAATGTTAAATCCTATAATGTGAAAAATGGTTTTTAAGAAAAAAAAATATTTGAGCTTAAAAAGATTTTATAAGATAAAACTATCAATGTTATTGGTTTTTATGACATTAATTAGATTAATATTATATTGATAATAGTAATGTGGAATTCAAGTTAAACCAAAATAGAACATAACCATAAGAATATTTAGTTAAAAGAAATGAAAAAATAATTTTTTATTATGACTAAATGTTACTTGAGTTTTCAAAATGTAAAACATTAGTTTTCTATATTCATTATTTTATTTAAAAATGAATAATTTCATTATTTTCATATTTTATATCCTTGAAAAAAATTGATAGGTTTTTAATTCATACAAACATCATGATATACCCATAAACAATATGGTTGTAGCATGAAATGATTTTTTTATTAAAAATATAAAAATTAATATTTTATAAAAAATATTAAAAAATAATATTATATTAGGGTTGTATAAAAAATAAAAAAAATGATGTTCATTTTGTAAAATTAAAATTAAAAAAACTAATAATTTTCCATTAAAATGAAAATGTAATGAAAACGTGTTTTAAAAATGAAATATAAGTTTTAGATATTAATTTTTATAATTTCAATTAAATTAATATTAATTTATTATTCATATAAACAATATATTTTATCCATGATTTATTGTGTCTCTAAAAATTAATAAAATACCATATGAAAACTTTTTTTTTATAAAAAACAGTTTAGGGAAAAAATTATTTTATCCTTATTACATGCCTAGAAAAATCTATTTGATGTATATATTTTATTTTATTGTAAATATTTAAATTTTATTTCATTAAGGTGTTTATTGATTTAATATTACATAAAAATAAAAAACACATTCAAAAAAAGTTCATTAGAAATATTACTTTTATATTAAATAATACATACCAAATACCAATATAATTAATTACTTATATTATAATAATTTAATTTTATAAATCTATTGATATTATTATCTTAGTTTGAGTTCTATAAATACATCATATATTGATTTTATTATAATAATAATAACATGTAACACACATATATATATATATATATATTTCTATTTTAATAATGGATTTTAATTTCATTGTTTATTATTAATGAATTATATTATTTTGAATTTACAATTTAATACACACATATTCATTATACCTATTGGTTACATGTATATCCAAAAACCATATTTCCAACATCTATATTTAAAATGACCATTTTTCAAAGGATAATTTTTAAAACGACCGTATTTCATTCCAATATATAGCATTAATAAACTGAGTCATTCCATTAACACTTCTCAAGTCACACTTCTAATTTATATAGTTTTCATTTTAGATCCCACATTATTATTTATAATGAAATTTTGTTCATAAACATTAAAAGTTTTTCTTGTTCTTGTAGATACTCAGTTATGAATATGATCCAGGAGATCTTCTGGTGTTGATTGTTTTATTATCATCAATTTATTGTCCCATTTTAATATATACAATATTAATGAACTTTTTAATGTATGGTGATTAATAATCCTTTCATTTTAATACTTAGTATCATCTACATTTTCTAAAATATATTACTATGAATGAATAAAATGTTTTTATTTTTATTCATATATTATATAACTTATTTAATAATTAATTTATTTTCCATTGAAAAAATAGAAAAGTATTCTATAATTGTAAGAATATATTTTATTGAAATAATATTATTCCTTAAAAGCTTGTACAATAAATTCCCCCAACCATAAATAAATTATATCCAAACTATTCTTACTATTATTTACAAACAACAACACTTAAGGGAACCTGATGAATAATCATGACATAATATATAATATCAAAAGTAATTAAAAACATTACATCTTATGGAATAATAAGTAACATATCTTTTCTCTTATAATTAGAATATATAATGATTCTAAAACATTTGTTCCAAATATTCATCTACTGATAAGTTTTCTGTGTTTCTAGTGAAATTCATCAGTAGATCATTTTCTATATCATGTTACCCACCGAAAATTAAATAAAAAATATTATGATAAATAATAAAATAAATCATATTAAATGAAAATATGAATATGTAGACTCAATATAAATATTTTTCCTCATATGAAACATTTATTTCAAAATATTACAATTTCCGTTCAACGACGTCATATTTGGTTCATCCAATAAATCTATGTAATAATTGTTATCAATTCTCCTTTTTTATTAAGTTCTCTAACCATACTAGGTATATATTGGATCCTGAAAATTCATTTACATCCATTATAATGATTTATAAAAATAATGGAAATATTCCAAAGAAAATTCCACGGGAGTGCCTATATAACAACCAATTATTTTGGGTCTTTTAAAATAATATTATATTTATTATATTTTTCTACACACAAAACTGATCAAAAAAGATTCGATAAATATTTATTATTAACATAATTTATGAATAATAAAACAACTAGTTAAAAAAATATTATAATCAATCAAACATGACCATAAAATATCACTAGGAACAGTTAATGTTTTAAAAATAAATTGTTCAATAAAAGTGTTTTTTCATTATATATATTTTATTTTCACATAAAATTAAAATTATTTAGATATATGATTATAATTTTAAAAAATTACTTCACTATTGAAATTCTAGACATCAAAATTATCCTATTGAGAGTTTTTGATATTCTTGAAAAATAATCTATTTTTTGGTAAATAGTTAAAATAATACTCTTGCTAACAAAATCTATTTACTTTAATTTTCAAAATAGAAGAAGGGATAATTTTTTTTTCAAAACATTTATTTCTAAAAATATAAATTTATAATGGAAAATAAATCATTTAAATTTCTATTTTTAATTTATTGAACCATATTGTAATGTTTTCAAAATATATGATATTTGTTACCTTAAAAATAGTTTTTTCACTTATAATTAAAATATGTTATCATCACATATAGAAATTAAATTGAGAAAAATTTGATTCCTAATTTATATGGAAATTATAAATTATGTAATAAGGACAATTTTATTTTTATCCTAAAATTAATATTAATATGAATGACGTTAATGACAATGATAATGGTAAAATAGTTATTTTAATAATATAGATTTATTAATATACACTAATTATTATCTTACCAAAGAAATTATTATATTCTAAATAATTAATTAATTAAAACATGTAATGTTATATATATTATCATTCAGACACTCATTTATCAATACTAAATAATATTAATTTCACTCAATGTTAAAAAATACTTTTCTTCAACCTAGTTTATCAAAATATAAATGTTTTAATTTTGAAGTTAATTTTAGATTATTTAGATATTTTATTGATTTAAATATTAGAGAAATTTAGTTTCATATCGCCTAATTTTTCTATTATGGAATATTTTATATTTTTAGTAAAATATATATTACTTAATTAAAGAAAGAAACCTATGTAAACAAAAAAAATATAATATGCATAAACCTAATCGTAAAATATTATAAAAATGTTTAAAATGCATTTTGAAATTATACTTATAGGATTTAATTACCATATACCACCAAAAATAAATTATTTCTAAATTTTGGGCATACATTATTGAATAGTTGTATTTCATTATTGACAAGTAAAGTGTCATCATAATATTTTTGTTTTGGTAACTAATAAATGGGAAAACATACACCCCTTAATGCATCAAACATTACATTGACTTTATTAAAGAAATTATAAATTTTATAATCCTTATACATGTATCTCCACAATTAATAATCCTCTATAATAAATTATTTACCTATTACCTACATTTTCAAGGAGATTTTCAGAGAATGTTAATGTTCCCTAAGTGAGTATTGCTTAATCCCTATCCATTTATTATTAATCATTCCCTACCAAAACTACCATAAGTATAGTAATATAATTAGCTCGGTTTCATTTTTATAATAATTTTTTTATATTAATATAACAACCATTATTTTTTCCTTCCAATCCACTTATAAAAAAACCACAAGTGTGTGGTGTGTTCACAATTGTCTCTAAGAAATGTATTTTTTTCATTTTTCATCATTATCTTAAATACATATAAAAAATGAAATGTGACTTATTAATTCTTTTAAATAATATCATTATTATTGTTAAATAATTATATTATTCCAAAATTATCCACTTTAATAACAAAATTCATCCATTAATTATGGTATGTTCAGGTTTAGACCCTTTTAACCACCAACATGAACAGCACTTTGAAATGAGATCATGGATAACTATGGGAAAATTAATATTAATTTTATTATATATTAACAATCAAATCCTGATTTTTTATGTTTTGGAATGGTTATATTATGTATTTAGCTTATTTCTAAAATGTTACCTTTTTTATTAAAATCACCAAAATATACCGGCACTAATTCCACTTTATGGAAACATAACATGGAGAATGATGGAATGATATAATAGATTAATAACTAAATATATGTTATATATTATATTACAACATATATATCTATTAATGATGAATGTTTTTAGAACAGTGAAGAATAACTCCACTATTACGAAAAAAGATCAAAATGATTAAGATAACTCAAACTCAATATTGGAAATATATAGTACCTAACTAATATATATATACTTAATAAATATATACATTATATTCAAAGGGATATATATATGAAAAATGTTATGAAATATGGGATTAAGATGTGTATTTTTCATATAGATTATATTCCACCACTTAAATGGAAGAAAATAATTAAGGCAAGGGTTTCTTTATCTCATTTTAATATCCATGTGACATGTTTGATATTTTGAACCATATTTTCTTTTATATGGTGTTCTAACTACCCTATTTCATTTAATTATAATGGATTTATTTCATTTAATTATATTTAGATGTACATTTTTTGTTACCCTCTTAGGATTCATTCTTTACCATTACCATGATGGATTTAATTTAAAATGATTATTTTGAGTACTATTCATAAAATTATTTCACTTAAGTTGGGTCCATTTTCCACATTGAATTTATAATTTCAAATTTCTTCTGCTTCTTTTAGAGGAATTATTTTTTTTATTCAGAAATATATTTTTATATTTCTCTTTCATTATAAATTTTAATATCCATAAGGGATTTGTTTAACACGAGTTTCCTTTATTTAATTTAAAATGTAATAACATTATAATCATTACTCACCAAATGATGAATTATTTTATTTCTTATTTAAATATATTTTTTGTATTTTTATTCTGTGGGGAGTGAATTTTTTAACTCAAATATTCTTTATGGAATAATTTCCTTCTCATAAAAATTTCAACATTTAAAAAAATGACCACATTTAATGAAATTTATCCCTTTGTTTCATGGTTTATTTTTTTTACAAAACATGTCTGAATTCCCTATTTTTAATACCAAATATTTTATAAATTATTTTAAAACATATTTACCTTCAGTAATTTTTAATAATAATTTTTATTCCTTTATTTTTGTTTTGGGTTGTCAATAAATTTTTTTCATAATATTAAAAAAAATTTATATACTTTGAAAATGAAATGATTTATCTTCCACCCAACATTTAATTTTGAATCCTTTTTGTCCTTTTCAATTATTCATTACTGATGTATAATATTAATAATTAAATTTTTTCTAATTATTTCCCTTCACCATTTAAAAAATGGTATTTCAAAGTGACTGTATGTTAATATTTTACACCATAGATAAAACAGCTTTCTATAAATTACTGAATATTTTAACATATATTTTTATATTTATATGTAAATTATTGATTTTTGTTGATATTATTTTAATTTAAAACACTTTAATTTACTTATGAAATTATATTTTTTTTGGAACAATTTAGTGTTTAACCACTACAAATTTTGAGGAAAATTATGGTGATACCTTCTTGAAAAGTTTTAAAACCCATTATTTATTTACAGGGGTCCATAAGGATATGGATAATTATAGTTTTCAAGTTGAATAATTATATATTGAGGAATTATTAGTGGGATATTATATCTCCCTTCAATTAATTGGTAATTTTTATATCTCATGGAATCAAAAAGGTTCATTGAAGGATTTCTCTCATTCTAAAGTGTACATGGAGGGATTTAATTCAATCCAAATGGTTCATGAGAGGATTTATCAAAAGATAATTGTTGCATGAGAGGATCTATTTAATGAAAAATTTATATAGGAGGATTTATCACAAGAAAAATTGTACATGAGATGATTTATCCCAAGCTAGAGGTGTAAATGAGAGGTTTCATTACATGAAAAAGGGCACATGGGAGGAATTTCCCCTAACCAAGAGGGCACATGGGTGATTTTACCAAGCCTAATAAGTGATTAATGTCCTAGTGGTTACCTTTAAAATATGATATATTTATTTATGTTTAAGACACACACTAATTTCATAATCATATGAATGTGATTATGCTTTCATGTATCTAGTTTAAGATCTCAATATTTCTATTTTTTTTTGGAATGTGTATGTTCATATGAGATTTCAGGTCCTTCTATCATGAAATTTTATCAACTCTTATTAATCCATAATCTTTTTAAAAGGTACTTCTTCCATGTTATTGTTTTCTATATTTTTATAATATAACCTTTTATTTCATGTTTATTAGTTTTTTCCCTTAATTTTCATTTGATCTAACCTACTTCATATGTTTTTCACCCCCCATGTTATAAAGATGATTTTAACCTTTTATGACTATAGAAAAAAGCCTAATTTGGGTCTATTATATATATATATATATTGTCACATTTTCTATAATATAACTTTCTTACGTAACTATTTAATAAATTCACTAAACTAAAAGGATACCATGTTATATCAAATTATTACGTGCTTTTATAAAGATATGAAATTTGGAAAGTTGAAGTTGGTTTATCTCACTTAGTATCAAAGTTAATTTTAAGAACATATATTTTTAAAACCCAACCCATAGATTATGGTCCTAGATCACTATAAGAACCCATATCCTTTTAGTTATGTTTTTCCTTTTTATGGTGTTATTGAGAAAAAGAGGAGTTTCTGGAAATTTCATAAGTACACGTCATGTATTTTAGAAGTACACGCAATGTACTCGATTACATTGGGTAGCCGAGTGCTGGTCGTGTAAGGGCCGCACACACAGTCGTGTGTGGTGACCTGGAGGCTGCCTAAAGTGGGGCTCGAAAAGGGAAAGTACACGTCGTGTTCCTCAATAGTATACACCAGGTACATTATTTTTTTGATTAAATATATAGGGGTCATTTCTAATGGACAGAAACACCTCTTTCTCAACATAGTTCGTTCGAGAGCATTCGTACGACTGAAACTCTTCCCTGAACCCCCGATCAAGCATCCATATTCAGAATCAAGTGTCGTTGATTGTGTTGGGATCACCTTAGTAAGATATTCCTTCTTCTAGAGCTCTATCTCCTGATTCCTCATCTTTCAAGAGTTATCATCCATATAGTTTTTTTAGAATTTTGGTAGATCGATAGTGTTCTTGGGTGATTCAATTATAGAGGTTCATGTATTGTGATCTTACAACACTGAGGTAGGTGGTTTGTGCCTTTCTGTAGAATTTCTTGGTGTAATATGTGCAAAATTTACCAATACCCTAGAATAGGGGATTGCGTGTTTACTGTTTTAGCCCTGTTACATTCCTTCTATGATTGTCTGCTAGAAAGGAGGTTAATTGAATGTGAATAGGGTAAATAGCTATGCTTTGGAGGTACTTCCCAAGCATGTTTGATTATGACTGTTTGGTCCTACTTATCATGTTAGGCTTCCTTGGTTTTCACCACGCTTGGTAATATAGGATGGAGTGTTTGTTTATCGAGGTTAATTGAATGTGAATAGGGTAAATAGCTCTTCTTTGGAGGTGTTTCCCAAGCATGTTTGATTATGACTGTTTGGTCCTGCTTATCCTGTTAGGCTGCCTTGTTTTTCACCACGCTTGGTAATATAGGATGGAGTGTTTGTTTATTGGACATTCTGTTATGTTGTAGACTATTATCCATGTATTTCGTGAGGTTAAATTTGGCCGTATTACTTTTCTATTCTTGTTTTACTTACATAGGGCTATGAGAACCTGGTGTAGTATACCATAGGGAGAATGAATGTAAGGGCTTCTCCAGAATGTTTTTTAACATTTAATATGAAAGACCATAGGGGAAATTGGCGTAATTTATTCCTCAAAGTGTCTATAGTTCCATGATGTGGGCCACATGGGGAATTTGATGTATATGCTTCCCCAGAGTGCCTTCTACTTACTAATATGATACTATAGGGGGAATTGAAGGAGAGTATTTCTTCAGAGAGTTAATACATAAGCTGAACCAGTGGGGTTAGACTGTGTGAACATCCCAAAGGGTTGCTTGGGTTTTTTTGGTTGAACCAGTAGGGTTAGGTGGATATTAAATTAGAGAGGGATTCCTAATTTGATTAGCTTCTTACTTTATATGTGGAATTGAATGATCTGAACTGTCAGAATATTTACTGCTGAGTACTTCCTTATTTAATACATCTTTTTACTTATTGTCTTCCATATATATTCACAGACTATTAGGCACAGATCTGTTGGTGGTTTCCTATTGGGATTAGTCTCTCACTCTATTTGTGTCATGCTTTTGGGACCAAACATATTATATTTCTATAGATATAGATAATTTTAAGCACCCTTCTACACAGGGTACTCAACTACTGTGGAGCTGAAGAGCATGGGACTAAGCTGATTCTTGTGATGCTGAGGAGTTTTATCTTCTTTCTTTTTTACATTGGATTAGTTTTGTATTTCAGCATTATGACATGTTTGGATGCTTTCATAGACACATGTATCATGCATCATTTATATGTTTTCTCTATTTTTTATTACTTCTGTTTTTTACCTATTGAATGTTTTACTGCTTCGAAAATTTCTATCTATTTTACTTCGATTGTGTTACTCTTCCAATGAGGTAATAGTTTCCCCACTATCACACACAAGGATCATTCTACTAGTCGGCAGCCTCTGGTATTCAGAGAAATGTGCTTGAGGCCATGTGACCAACCGGGTACGTGGCGCCTCTGGGTGGCTTCCGAAACTGGGACGTTACAATGTGGTATCATAGGTATTCTATTCTTCTTGACTTAAGGTTTGGAGTCTATTGTCAGGGATAAGATAGAATATGTAGTTGGTAATAAGTTTTGCTCTAGTATATCTAATCGTACTATAGGGGAAATCTAATTTACCTCATTGATTGCAATTTTTCTAGTTTTTCAATTTTACAGTGGATTTGATTTTCACCATTGTCTGATTCACATGTATTATGTTGTTACAAATGATGTTAGTGAGGTTCTATTTTTGTTGTAACCCGATGATATGAGGGTATGCCATCTCATTCATTATGTAGGAAATTGCTATAAATCACATGTCATGCATTCTTACCATGCCATTTAGGGTGCATTAGTAATTTCATGTTGGTGTGATAGATTTTGTGTTATATATGCATGCTGTTGTGATATATGAATTGATAGAATTCCTAATTTTGATAGGATATTGCTTTTCGTAAGGCTTTCTTTTAAAGAACACAATACATTGGCTCTTGAGGAGTTACGTGACCTCATGGACTGGAATTTGGATGATCATTACCTTGTTTTCATTTTTATAACATGTATAAGATGCCAATATTTGGTTCATGGAGAGTATGGTCCCTCAAATATCACAATTTGGATCTTTAATGTATCTTTCAGTGTTTTCTGGGCTTTAGAAGTAGTTTCATGGCTTACTATTTAGGATAACCCAGAATACACAACATGTAATGATGAATACACGCCATGTCTTCTTATGTTCGAGAAGTAACAGTTTTTCATAGGTACACACCATGTAATGTATGAACATTCCATGTAGTCTCTAGACGTGTCACAGATTGTGTGGGCGGGGACACGGGGTTGGGAAATATCTGGTAGGACACGTCGTGTACCTAATGTACATGTTGTGTTGTAGACCCGTAAAACTAGCCGTGTATCTAACAACACAGGTTGGTTTAGTCTTTTCTAATACATGTCATGTCCATTTGGAACACGCCATGTAGTGTAAACATGGTATTTGGATGTATCATGAACAACACGGGATGGTGAAATCTCCTAGTACACGTCATGTCTATTACAAACACATCATGTATAGTCAGCTATTTAATCGGTCATGTCACTAAAAACATGGGCAGTGAAGCTTGTCTAGTACACGTCGGGTCTGGAATGAACATTCCATTTAGTCTTGTTTTAGGAGAACCATGTGGGTTAGTCATGTAGAAGAACTTGGGTAGGGGAAGAGGACTCATGTATACTCCATGTGTTAGGAAAACACACCGTGTGTATGGGGTGTTACACAACCTGGGATGGCTGAAGTATACACCCTTGTGAAGGCATAAGGGAACACACCGTGTAGGAATTATACACACTCTGTATACATGTTTTCAAAAACATGAATGATTTCTTTCTCTTGTTCCCTTCTTAAACTTATAGTTTTCAGTCCTTGACCATGTTGATCTAATGTGCGGGCTTGACCTTGCAGATTAATGCCACCGAGATATCCTCCTATTGTCCACCAGTTACGAGGCAGTGATCAGACACCGAACATCGCTGATCAGGGACTACATGCAGATCCTCGATTTGTGCTAGTCTTGGCATCAGCCGTCAATCCGGACATAGGTGCTAACATATTTTTCTAAGAGGGCTTCATGATGTTCATTTACACCTTTCACATAGTACCATATCATGTCCCGTCTATGGAAGAGCTGATGTGAGTTTTCCAGTAGCAACATCCTCCCACCATCACGGCGGATGGAGGACCTCAGGCTGCAGAGTCATGGTCAAAAGCCATCTTGTCTATCTTTGATCACCAAGAGACGCTTCCAGAGAGTAGGGTCAAGCTTGCTACAAATATGATTCGGTATTCCCCCAAGAGATGGTGGGATGTGATCTCATAGGCGGGACACCTGCAGGTTATGGCTTAGGATGAGTTAAAGTGTTCCTTCTACGACTGCTTTTACCTAGAGACTTTGTGGGCTGATCAAGCATAAGAGCCCCTGAGTCAAGATCATGGTACTATTTCTATTATGGAATATTTTTCTGACTTCACAGAGCTGTAGCGCTTTACGCCTATTCTTGGAAGTGATGAGTTATCCCTGGAAAGGTTTTCTGAGGATGGTTTCAGGCACGACATCCGATCATAGGTGAAAATCTTCAGGATGACTTCCATTACTTCTATGGTCAACTAGGAACATATCCTAGAGTGAAATATGGAGGATTATGGAGTTTTGAGTCAGGGAATCTTGACATTTAGATTTAGTATCCCTCCTATTGACAGTAGGAAGTGCCATAGGGCTTCTTCACGTGGTGATCCAAGGAGGAGAGACACTTATTCTGGTAGCTAGGTGGTGGGATACCAGTGCGGGATGAGTGGACACACGGGGCCACAATGCCTGAGAGTCCCATTTCAGTGTTGATCTTGTGGAAAGATGGGTCACCATCAGCATTTCTGTCAATTCTTCTCACTAGCACCTGGTGAAAGAGGTTCTTCTATTACCATACATTCAGGATCAGCACCAATACATTCCCACCAGTCTGGGAAGTAGAGTTCTTCCTGCCATTCTAGCCGAGTTGGAGGGCATGGTCGTGGTAGTTACTCGCCTTGCATTCATCAAAAACATGGTGGATTAGCTCAGAATTGTTAGGAAGGGTCACATGGCTGCGGTACAGGCCTTACATTTTCAGTGGAGCCGACAGAACTGGAGCAGGATCCCAGACCCTCTACCGTTCGAGGTATGATTCTAGTTGCCTCAGTTTTAGCTTATGCTCTTTTTGATATGGGGGATTCCCATAGCATTATATTTTTTGCTGTTTTGGAGAGCCTAGGGCTCTGTATCATTTCTTCTGAAGAAATATTGATACTAGACACACCGTTGGGGACAAGAATGGCTATAGTACGACAGTGTAAGGAGTGAACTCTAGAGTTTGGTGGGTGTCACTTATTATGGGACCATTATGTCACAGAGATTATAGGATATAATTTCATTCTTGGAATGGACTGTTTTGTTCCCATCCAGGTAGTTGTCGATTGCTATCGTCGTATGATGAGTTTCACATCACCGGAGGGAGGATCGTTTCTTCACTAGGGTGAATGGGATGTCTAGGAGAGAAGAGTAAGACCTAATCATCATGGGTAGGGAGGTGTTACATCCCAAATCGCTAGTCTGTATCTAGATGACCAGGAGACTTCATAGATGGAATTTTGTCCAGTGGTGGATCATTTCAGAAACATCTTTCCAGAGGACTTTTCAGGTTTGCCTCCAGAGCATGAGGTATACTTCTCTATTTAGATTTTGATATGTGTATCACGGTTTTCCATTCCTCTTTGTAGGATGGCTACACCAGAGTTACATGAGCTCACCAAGAAGTTGGAGAAGTTGCCGGAAAAGGGTTTCATCGGACCCCATACATCACCTTGGGGTTTTCCAATCTAATTTGCAAAGAACATAGATGGTACCCTCAGACATTGTGTGTATTATCTGATGTTGATCCAATTAACAGTCAGGAATCGATATCCCTTCCCAAGGATTTATCATTTCTTTGATCAACATCGAGGAGCCTGGGTGTTCTCAAAGATTTACTTGAGATCCGGTTATCATCAGTTTTGTGTTATATCATCTAATATATATCTTACAGCCTTCCAGAGCAGGAATGGTCAATACGAGTATGTGGTTATTCCATTCATTCTCACAAAGGTTCCTACAGTATTTTTGGAACTAATGAACTATGTGTTATATCCAAACTTGGATTCTCTTGTGGTAGTCTTCATGTACGATATCATGGTGTACTCTCACAGTTGACACGACTATGCAACCCATCATGAGATCATTTTGTGTACGCTGAGAGAGCATCAGTTATATGATAAGCTCTCAAAATACCACTTCTTGATGAACCAAATTCACATCCCGGATCATGTTATCATAGAGGTAGGAGTATCAGTAGACCTAGAGAGTGTGGGGGAAGTAGTTTCCTGGGAGAATATGAGGAATTCCTTCGAGGTACAGTGTTTTCTATGGCATGCTGGTTACTACAAACATTTTATACAGAACTTTTCATTCTTAACAATGCCACTGACGGGCCTGACTAAGATTGGTGTAAATTACTTATGGTTAGATTCTTGTGAGTTAGCCTTTCAAGAGCTGAAAGGGAGGTTGACTTCAGCACTGATACTAGTTTTTCTAGAGCCTAGAAAGAGTTATACTGTGTACTGTGATGCATCAGGTATCAGGTTGGGAGTATTTCTTATACTGGGAGAAAGAGTCATTGCGTACGGGTCTCGGCATTTGAGGCCACATGAGAGGAACTACCTGACACATGATCTCAAGCTAGCTGCAGTTGTTCTTGCCTTACGCTGTTGGAGATATTATCTTCTAGTGGAGCATTTTTTCATTTTCACCAACCTCATAAGTCTCATGTATATCTTCACTCAGTGTCACCAAAATTTGAGACAGCGAAGGTAGGTTGAGTACCTTTAGTACATTGACTATGAGCTAGCCTACAGGCCTAGAAAATTCAATTCAGTGTGAGATTTATTGAGTAGGAGGACTCAAATACAGGCTTTTTAGGATTCCAATAGTGAGTAGTAGCTTATGGCTTTATTCTCTGAGATGCATATGAAGGTGCACAACAGACAGAGGAAGAATTTTTTCTTTTATTTCTATTACATCTACTCTTCTTGATCGAGTGCGAATAAGGAAGCTATCAGATTCTGAAGGCCTAGTCCTGTGGGAGAGTGTGTCAGGAGATGACCCTATTCTTGGATGGACAATAGGAGAGGATGAGATCTTTCATTTTCATGGTCACGTATGGGTGGCATCGGATATACGAGAGGAGCTGATGCAGGACATTCATTCCTTAGTTTGTGCAGTTCATCTTGGTGTCACAAAGATGTATCGTGATCTACACTGATAGTATTGGTGGCCATGTATGTAGAGTGATGTTCATGGGTTTTTAATGAGATGTTCCACCTATTAGAATGTGAATGCGGAGCATCAGTGACCAGCACGACTGTTACAAAAGTTTATCATTCCCGAGTGGAAGTTGAACAATGTTGTGATGGACTTCGTGACAGGTTTATCGTGGTCGCCTAGAGAGAAGATGCAGCTTGGGTTGTCATTGATAGACTCACGAAGTTTTCTCACTTGTTTCCAATCAAAGAGACCATCAGTGTTTATGAGCTGGGTAAGTTGTACATTTGAGAGATTGTTAGTTTTCATGGGGTTCCACACTTCATTTTCTCATACAGGATTCCAGTTTTACTTATTAGCTCTAACAGGGGCTTCAAAGGGTTTTGGGTACATCGGTACTTTTGAGTACAACTTACCACCCCCAGACAGATGGTCAGTCTAAGCATACGATTCATGTGCCTAAGGAAATGCTTCGAGCATGCATCCTGGATTTTGGTGTTTCATGGGATAAAAACATACCTCTTGTGGTGTATTCCTACTATAATAGTTTTCAAGAAACTATTCAGATGGCTCCTTATGAGGCTTTGTACGGTAGGACATGCCAATCACCCTTATGCAAGCTGGAGTTTGGAGTGGAAGCTATGTTGGGACCTCATCCTATACAAGAGACCATATAGCAGATGGAGTTTATTCGGAAAAGTATGGCTACCACATAGTCGCGACAGAAGTCTTATGAGGATCCACATAGATGACCTATGGAGTTCGAGGTCAGAGATCAGGTGTTCTTATGTGTCAAACTGAGGTTGGTACACAATAGGATTAGGAGTCAGGGTAAGCTTTCGCCAAGGTATGTCGGGTGGTTTGAGGTGTTGGAGAGAGTTTAGCCAGTTTCCAATCGGTTGTAGTTACCTCTGAGATACCGGGCTATGCATGACGTCCTCCATGTTTCTCAGCTTCGATTATAATTCCCAAACCCATATCATGTTTTTCAACATGAGGAAGTTGATTTGGATATGGATGCCTCATTTGAGGAGCATCCTATCTGGATTGTTGATCGAAGTACGAAGGTTCTCCATTGCCGGTCTATTTCTCTGGTACAAGTGCTATGGCAACCCGGATGAGTACGAGATGAGACTTGAGAGAGGGATACTGATATGTGGTCGCATTGTCCAGCGCAGTTCGGAGTTTCTTCATCTACGCTGCCTTTCTAGGGAAATACATGGATTAATTTCTTTAAGTGGGGAAGATTATAAGAACTTAAGTATTCATTTGAGTTATGTTTTCCTTTTTTTTCTGTTTTTCAGAAAAATAGGACTTTGGAGAAATTTCATTAGTACACATAGATTAAATTATATGTTTATGATGTGTATTGGGTTACCGCGTGTTGCCAAGTGCTGGCCGTTTAATGGCTGCACACACGGCCATTTGTGGTGACCTGGAGTCTACCTAAAGCAGGGCTCGGTAATGGAAAGTACACGCAATGTACCTCCAAAGTACACGCTGCGTACTTTATTTTTTTCATTAAATGTAACGAGGTCACATCTAATGGACAGAAACACCTCTTTCTCAACCAAGTTTTTCCGAGAGCATCCCTATGGCCGCAATTAGTCCCCAAGACCCCAAGCGAGCATGTGTTCTCTGAATCGGCCATCATCGATTGTGTTGGGATCACCTCGGTAAGCTCTTCTTTCTTCAAGATCTTTATCTCCCAATTCCCCCTATTTCTATAGTTTTCCCCAATTGAGTATTTTTAGAATTTTTGTTTATCTGCAGTGTTAATGGGTGATTCAGGTCTTGAGGTTCATGTAGTGTGATCCCTCAACACCAAGGTAGGTGTTTTGTGAATTTATGTAGAATGTCTTTGAGTTATATGTGAAAATTTTCCCAATGAAAATAAATGGGGTATTACATGTTTTATATGTTTTCCATGTTACTTTCTTGCATTTCTTGTATGCTGGAATATAGGTTAATTGAATGTGAATAGGGTAAATTTCTTTGTTTTCGAAGTGTTTTCCCATGGATGTTTTCTTGACCGTTTGGTTCTGCTTAGCTGTAGAGACCCAAATCTTGACGTACATGGACATTACATTACTTTTTCGGAATACTTAATACATAACAAAAACAGACACCAATGGATCTTAATAGTTTAGTGTCTTTGCAAACTCAAAACATAATATTCTAATCATGGTGAAATATCTTCAACATCTCCCATAAAGATCGTACCTTTTTTTCTTACCTAAAACCATTCTTCATATCCTGGGGAAAAGAAAACATATAAAGGGTGAGCTAAAATGATCAGTATGGGTAATAATGGAGAAAATAAAACAACCCATATAAATTTGAATATAAAAGCATGAACATAATGTTCAAACATCAATATATTGAGCAATGACATAAAACATGGTAGTACGTATGGCATAGATCATAATGGAAACTCAATCATGGTAAAATAGATTGGAAGTAAAACTTGTAATTATGGAAAAAATCACATGATATGATTTCCAAAGTGGCAAAGGCATTTCTGTCAAGACCATCTTAGTGTAAAAAGTCCCTTACTGAACCGAGTTCACTCCTCATTCCAGTCCTGTATCACTGATCCAGATTAACTTTTCATTCCATTCATGTCTCTCTAATGAGATATAAATCATTAACCAATGCATTGGAGGGAGATATAGGTCCTACCCATCTCATAATGAAATCATTCTTACTTGTTCCATAAAATTAACATAAATCATTCATCATAACCCAAAGAATAAAATGGGTTTCATAAACGTCATCCCATCGTAACATAATCCTTATAAAACAAATGGATATCATTTCATTATAAGAAAACTGAAACCATGTATATTATAGAGACCTTATAAACATATGAAATAATTTCATCTTAGATGTAAAATAGTTTTGACAAAACACTTGAAATGAATTCTTGAGGAAAATATCCTTTCTTCTTCAAAATCATTTTCATTTCACAAAATGACATGCAATTTTAAAAGAAAGGATTTTGTTGAAAATAATCATGAAATCTTGTACAGGAAGCTTCATTTAAAAAAGGTGTTATGAAACTGTAAGAATTTGTTCATTCCGTATAAGATAAAGAAACATTCTCCTCGTACTTTTGTCGGAAAAGTCTAAAAGTACCTCGTATAGTAAACAAAAGAAATATTCCTTCCATATGATGTGGTAAAAGTAAAAAAAGTGTAAAAATGACTTTAAAAATACATGGAATAAAAGTAAACATTTTATGAAATCATTTTGAGAACATATGGTCATGGATAATAAACATAACCCAAGTAAATACTTACGAATAAAGAATCTCGGATAAGAATGATATTGGGATAATTTTTCCTTACCTTATGTCCAATTTATTCTGTATGTGTCTGAGACTCTTGTATATTGGGTTCAGACATATTATTAACTTGTAACAAAACCATAATAATATTTATGATATCATGTATGATTCACTTACGACTTTATATTATCCGTTCATTTGTCAATTCCATGTTAAAGCTGTGTTTTGGGTAAAATCCTTTTATTTATCATCTGTGTTTTGACTTGTAATTATTAATATTATTACATAGATCATGATTAATTAATTATAGAGTATAAAATATGATTTATATATAATATATATTCAGAATATACATATATATAATAGATCGATAAATGTAAAGAAATACATCGTTTCTGGACACGGTAGGTCGTACGTACGCATGAACTTTGCTTTTTGTTTCCTTATTAAATTGAATAGAATTAAGTAGATTAAATACATATATATATATATATAAATCCAGTTTCATTATTATTTCATATATTTCATGATTACTTATTATATATAATTTATAATCATTCTTGAATTGTTAAGATGGAAAATGAATCTCATCGCGTCATGGAGATGGTAATCAGTACGTACACAAGAGCGATGATATCCTTCCCATATTTATTGAATGGAATTGGAGTGGATGAAATAATATCTTAGAATCAGTATGGTGTTATAATAGTCATATATAGTTATTCTTTACACCATTATACCCATCCAAGTGTGGTGGTGGTGGAAAAAATGATTACACCACGGTGTGGAGACGGTATTCTGTACATACGCACGTGCGGTGATTTCATTTCCCGTAGGATGGATAGAAGGTGAAATAGGTTTTTTTTCATATTTATGATAACATATCAGTATATAAGTAATACTGATGATTTTACTTTATAATGAAACAACTAAAGAAGAAGAAGTATAAGAAGAAAGAAACCTGAAAGAGTCGGTAGAAGAGATTACCTCTTCCTTGCTGCACCTCCTTTAAACTCCTTCTTAGGGCACTAGAGTTGGTCTTTTGAGAAGACAAGAACATATATGATATAATTATAGAGGTTTAGAAGAGTAATTTTCATGGTTTTTCTGAGCTTTAAGGCTCAAAATGGTGTGAATAGAAGAGGGAAGGGGTTCCCTTTTTATAAGGGATGAGAGGGGCACCTTTGGAAAAACTTTAAATATTATTTTATAATAAAGTCATATTCGGTTTATAATAGTTAGAGATTGATTTAAATCTAAGCTAAATTGGTTATGGGTCTAAATACTCTCAACCAATAGGTTTTAGACAAGTTTAGGTTACCATTTTAACCTTATCATTTTTATTTAACTCTAAGTTAAATAATTTAACTTTTACCATGTCTTCTTGTTTTCTTACACTATATGGTTAATAAACATACTATAACAAGACAAACGAACCCCAAGTGGTTCATTATTAATATATATAACCATATATAAGTCATTTGGCTGATAGTTAGATTTTTAGGAACATAATAACAATTAATAATATAATATTTGTTTTAAAAACTATTTTATGTCAATTTTGACACTATTTTGTAATTGATTTTTGTGAAAGTCATAACAACATGATTAGTTACAACTAAGTTAATTAAATAAATAATACATTTAATATTAACCAATAATGCTAGTTTAATTCATAAAAAGTATCAAATTACATTTTTTGGGGTATTTAAAATATCAATTATTTTAATATTTCATTATTTAGGTAATTACTACATCACCATTATGTCATAATTAAATTAAATTATTTAATGTCTAAAAATTATAAATAAAAAAACTTTAGGTCGGAAATATTTTTATATTTCTAATGAATATTTATAGTCGAATTTATCTTATGTATAACCCTATTAAAAATGTTTCAGTTATTAAACATTGATTATAAATATTTTAACACATTTTTAAATAAAATAATAATAAGTGTCCTAATATAATCCAAGTGGACCTAAAGGGAAATATTTTATTCCTAAGGTTGTTTATGGTCAAATTACACTTATCCAATAGAATTAGGACATGTGTTAGGGTAATAATAGTATCATTTTTACCCTTAATCACCCTATTTACTTTTAACTATGGTAAATAAAAGTAAAAAGTTACTATTCACCAAAAATTATTTTTATATTATTGAACCACATTTTACTCCTTGGTATTAACCGTGTCTCTCGGATTTTCAAAATTCCACTGAAATAAGCGGTAAAATTAAGTTTTATATAAATTTTCAAATTCTTTTAGGAGGTGGGTAAAAGACGGTGAAAAGTTCAATAAAATTTTTATATATCTAAAATTATTATAAAATAACTCAAATGAATTACATTGAACTTATATAGGTATTATGTATCAAATTTGACCTAAAATAAATTTAAATAATATAAATCATTATTTAAATAAAATGTCGGGTTTTAAATAGTAACCCAGTGTTTTCACTATTCATAAAAATGGAAAGTTTTTAGAAAAATACCAAAAATTCACCCTAGGCTAAATTCTATATTCCAAATCCAAAAATGAAGTCAATTTTGAAAGATAAAATTTATAAAATTTTAAAAAGTGTGTATTACTATTCATAACAGTTAGTTCATAATAATATTATAATAATATATCGTTTAGTGAAACTCGGTATTGCGTACTACACACGCTATCAAAGAAGGTCTTGATTTCCTGTAATGCAAGCCATGTTGGGGCTGCATGTAGTGAAATCTCTGTTTGTTGTTTTGTATAACATAATCAAAACTTATTTAATTTATACATTAAACAAAATCTATACCAAATGTTGCGTTGAATAATTTCCACAAAACGAACATGAATTTGTGTGTAACACGAGTCATGAATAGTGTTGCGTATACTGCAAGATAATAAAGTGTTGTGTATAGTACAAGGTAATCTTGGTGTAGTGTATAATAGAAGATTTCAAATAAATTAAAAAATAATAATTCTTATAAAATCTCGGGTTATTACATTCTACCCCCCTTAAAATGAATTTTCCCCTTAAAATTCTTCGGGGGTTATAAATGGTTTACTAATTGAATGTTTCTTTCATAAAAACCCACATCATAAAAAGGAATAGTAAAAAATAATTTCAAAAAGTGATGTATGAAACATTTCGGTTACCCAAAATAACTCATCACTGGGTTTCCACATAAGAGAACATAGGTGATAATATGGTTATGGATGAGAAAACTAACCATCATGTTCTGATGGAGAGTGGTTGAGAACATGGCTATGAAAACGCCAACAATCACAAAGCCGTAAATTTGTGATGATCTCAGGTACCATCTGATTCATCAGATATAAGGGAACTAGGATAACATTTTTGGTTTTCATGATCATTTTCCTAAAGTTGAATAATTTGAATTAGAAGAAATACTTACTTTATTTCGGTATAATCTCACCGTTATTCGTGACTTGAACAATTTCCACTTCAACTAATAAAGAAATGAAGTTGAATTTGTCATTCGTGAAGTGTTATCAGATCATGTGATAGAATGATGGGTCTTTCCATATGTCTCAAACAAAAGGTTAGAAAAAGTTATCAAATATACATAAGTCCATCTATGGTGAGGTTAATCATATATGATTCCAAAAATAGACTTATACTTCATCTATCATACCACTTAATAAAATAAAACTAGTTTCAATTAACCAAGGACTTCCTATAGATCAGTGGTAGGAAATAAATACCTGTCGCACATCGGTTGTGGGTTCAATTCCCACAACCTTGTCTGACGCGACTGGTTGTCACCCATCCTACGGGTTCCCCTTTTTCTAAAATAATACTATTATAACAAAAAGTTCTATCCTTAAACAATACTATCTGATGTCCAACATAATCGATTCCAATCTTTAGGCTTATCTGAAATACATCTATCCAATCTCATAGGATAAAGAAAATGATTACTTGAAAGGTCACATAACAAGCACGTGAATACCATCATTTATACCCCACATATCATAAGATATATCTTTTTGGTCACATTCCAAGCATTTGAATACCTTAATCATGTATTCTTTTGAAACATGAATTACCATAGAACCTTAGTGAAAACATGAGTGTTGTAAAAAGTTAACTCTTTCCACATACCAAAAACCCAAAAATTATATATACTCAAACCATGATATCACATAGTTCTTATATCAATAATGAGCTCATGAATACTATCAATCAATTTATTTTCTCCTTATCCCTACATTATACACTTATCATCTGCATTACAAAATTTTTGAATCACTTTTCATGGTTACCAGTACCATATAATTATTGAAAACCAATACATAGATATTCCAAAATTCCACGATTCCATAAATGAGATTCCATGATACTATTTTGAAATCCCATTTCATAAACACTTAATCATTACACAACATCATTTTCATACCCAACATCACAAATAGTGATCACATGTGACTTCCCTTTATCCTTTTCATTAAGAGGTTTCTCACGTTGATCATCATTAACCCTTGGATTAGGGAATTGATTAGCATAATGCCCCATTTCCTTGAACTTGAAGTATTGAAGTTTTGTTGGTGAGTTCTCTATAGTCTTTTCTTTATTCACATAATTAGCCACACTTTTTCCATTACTTCGACACTCAGCTACTCAATGACCTTGTTTTCCACACTTAAAACATTTTCTACTCCCTTTAATATAATCTCTACCATGCTTCTTTCCACACTTTGAGCATAAAGAAACATTCATCTTCTTTTAGACATTATTTTGAGATTTCTCCTTGAACTCCATCTTTCGTTTCTTGTCAAAACCATGAGATGGATATGTAACACAAACTTACATTTCTACCTTGATATCACGACACACAATTTCTTCATAGCTACTGAAGTCTCTTATAGCTAATTCCCTTCGAAGACTTGGTCTTAAGTCACTGAATAATTGATCAACTTTACTTTCAGGTTGGATAATAAATCGAGATGCATACCTTTCAAGCCTTGTAAAATTCGCTTCGTATATACCAACATATTCATCATCCATTTTTTAAGATCAAGGAAATACTTTTCCATCTTTGTTTGAAGAATATGAGGGAATTACTTATTGAAAAATAATTACTTGAACTCATTCCATTCCATGGACTCAATTTCATCTCGGGGCCTCATATTATTAATTAGAGTCCACCGTTGATCTGCTTCACCTTCTAAACGGTAAATAGCCAGAATGAATTTTTCATGTTCTGAACAGTGTAGTATGGAAAATATCTTTTCAATGGTACTGATCCATTGTTCAGCAACAAGTGGATCAGAAGACCCACTGATAGAAGGTGGAGGATTCCTCTTAAAGGACTCAATACAGTATTGTTCCCTACTCTGCTCATTTGGAAGTCCAGAATGATTCATAGTTTGTGTAAGTATAACAATAATATTTTTCACTCCATCTCCCATAACATTGGTTTGTTCAGGAGTATAATCATTGCATTGTCCATTACACTGATCAAAATGGTTTTTTCGGGTTCCAGCCATCTTCTAAAACCCAAAAAGAATAGTATAAGAGGCAAAAATACTGCTAGGGAAAACAATATAATAAAGGGGGAGTACCTTCAATATATAACATCTTAGGGTTAATTCAATGATTTTTACCGTAATTCTAGGACTATAGCCTATACTTATAATTAACCTTCGGGACATCCCTAGACATACCTTAGAAATATCTCTAGGGATCTCACTAAAGTTTTTTCATCCTAGTTTCCAAGGTTAACTAAACCTTTCCTCTGATACCAACTATAGAGACCCAAAGCTGGAAGTACACAGACATTAAATTACTTTTGCGGAAGACATAATACATGACAAAATCAAAAACCAAAGGATCATAATAGTTTAGTGTCTTTGGAAACTTAGAAAATAATATTCTAATCACAGTGAAAGATATTCAACATCTCCCATAAAGATCCTCCCTTTTTTTATTCCCTAAAACCTTTATTTATATCTTAGGTAAAAGAAAACATATAAAGGGTGAGATCAAATTCTCAGTATGTTTAAGCATGAAGAAAATAAAACAAACCATATACATTTGAATATAAAAACATGAACATAATGTTTAAACACCAAAATCTTGAGAAATGATATAAAACATGGTAGTACGTAAGGAATAGATCCTAATGGAACATCAATCATGATAAAATAGTTTGGAAATAAAACATTTAATTTTGGAAAAACATTAAGCACATGATATAATTTCCATAGTAGCCAAGGAATTTTTTTCAAGACCATCTTAGTGGACAAAGTCCCTTACTAAACAGAGTTCACTCCTCATTCCAGTCCTGTATCACTGAACCATATTAACTCTCTGTTCCCGCCATGTCTATCTAATGTGATATAAATCATTATCCAAGGCATTGGAGGGAGATATATGTCTCACCCATCTCATAATGAAATCATTCTTACTTCTTCCACAAAATAAACATAAATCATTCATCATATCCCAAAGAATAAAATGGGTTTCATAAACGTCATCCCATCGTAAGATAATCCATATGAAACAAATGAATATCATTTTATTATAAGAAAATTGTAACCAATGTAAATAATAGATACATTATACACATATTAAATAATTTCATCTTAAATGTAAAATAGTTTTGAAAAAACACTTGAAATGAATTCTTGAGGAAAATATCGTTTCTCCTTCAAAATCATTTTCTTTTCACAAAATGACATGCAATTTTAAAAGAAAGGAGTTTGTTGAAAATTATCATGAAATCTTGTATAGTAATAATCATTTAAGGAATAGGTTATGAAACTAAAATAATTCGTTCATGCCGTATAAGTTAAAAAAACATTCTTCTCGTACTATTGTCGGAAATGTCAAAAAGTACCTCGTATGGTAAAAAAAGAAATATTCCATCCATACGATGTGGTAAATGTAAAAAAAGGGTAAAAATGACTTTAAACATACATGGAAGAAATGTATAAATTTTATGAAAACATTTTGAGAACATATGGACATGGATAATAAACATTACCCTAGTAAATACAAACGAATAAACAATCTCAGATAAGAATGAGATTGGAATAATTATCCCTTACCTTATGTCCAATTTCCTCCTTATGTGTATGAGACTCATATATAGTGGTTTTAAA
This sequence comes from Viscum album, assembly GCA_963277665.1. NCBI lineage: Eukaryota > Viridiplantae > Streptophyta > Magnoliopsida > Santalales > Viscaceae > Viscum > Viscum album. Next base: position 2,082,425,770 of record OY728151.1, read on the forward strand.
AATATTGTTAACTTGTAACAAAACCATAATAATATTTATGATATAATATATGATTCACTTACGACTTTATATTATCCGTTCATTTGTCAATTCGCTGTTAAAGAAGCGTTTTGGGTAAAATCATTTCATTTATCGTATGTGTTTTGACTTGTAATTATTAATATGATTACATAGATAAAGATTAATTAATTCCATAATATAAAACATGATTTATATATAATATATATTCATAATATATATATATATAATATATCGATAAATTGAAAGAAATACACCGTTCATGGAGACACTAGGCTGTACATACGCATGAATGCTATTTTTCATTTCCTTATTGAATTGAATGGAATCATGTAGATGAAATAAATATATATACATAAATATAGTAGAATTATTATGTCATATATTTCATTATTACTTATTATATACACTTTATAATCATTCTTGAATTGTTAACATTGAAAATGAATCCAATCGTGTCGTGGAGATGGTAATCAGTACGTATGCACGAGCGATGATATCGTACCCATATTTATTGAATGGAATTGGAGTGGATGATATAATATCATAGAACCAATATAATTTTATAATAATCATATATATTTATTCATTACACCATTATACCCATCCATGTAACGTGGTTGTGGAAAAACTGATTACACCAAGGCATGTAGACGGTATTCCGTACGTACGCACACGCGGTGATTTTGTTTTCTGTAGGATGGATAGAAGCTAAAATAGGGTTTTTTTTATATATATAATAACATGTCAGTATGTAAGTAATACAAATGTTATTACTTTAAAACGAAAAAAACTAAAGAAGAGGAAGTAGAAGAAGAAAGAAACTTGAAAGAGTCGGTTGAAGTGATTACCTCTACCACGACACACCTCCTTTAAACTCCTTCTTAGGGCACTAGAGATGGTATTTTGAGAAGACCAAAACCACTATGATATAACTAGAGAGGATGATAAGTGGAATTGGAAGGGTCTGGCCGAGATTAAAGGCTCAAAAAGGGTTTGAAGAGAAGAAGGAAGGGGTGCCCTTTTTATAAGAAATGAGTGGGGAACCATTGGAAAAACATAAAATATTATTTTATAATAAAGTCATATTCGGTTTATAATAGTTCCAATTTTATTTATTTCGATGATAAAGTGGGGATGGGTCGTAATAATCTCAACCAATAGGTTTTTGAGAAGTTTAGGTGTCTATTTTGACCTAATCAATTGGATTTTACTCTAACTTAAATAATTTAACTTTTACCGTGTCTTCTTGTTTTCTTACACTATAAGGTTAATAAAATTATAATAACAAGACAAAATAACCCCAAGTGGTTCACTATTAATATATATAACCTTATCTAAGTAATTTTTCCAAACTTTAGATTATTGGGAACATAATAAAAATTAATAATATAATATTTGTTTTAAAAACTATTTTATGTCAATTTTGACACTATTTGGTAATTGATTTTTTTGAAAGTCATAATAGCATGATTAGTTCAAAAAAGTTAATTAAATAAATACTAAAATATCATATTAACCTATAAAATTATTGTAATTCATAAAAAGTCTAAAATTACATTTATTTGGGAATTTATAATATCAATTATTTTAATATTTCATTATTTAGGTAATTACTACATCACCATTGTATCATAAATAAATTAAATTATATAATGTCTAAAAAATATAAATAAAATACCATTCATTAGGAAATATTGTTTTTGATTTCTAATGAATATTTATAGTCGAATTTATCTTATGTATAACCATATATTAAAAATGTTTTAGTTATTAAACTTGGATTTTAACTATTTTAACTCTTTTTTAAATAAAATAATAATAAGTGTCCTAATATAATCCAAGTGGACCTAAAGGGTACTATTTTATTCCAATGGTTTTTTATGGTCGAATAAAATTTATCCAATATAATTAATACATGTGTTTGGTTATAATAATATCATTTTTACCCCTAATTACCCTATTTACTTTTAACCGTGGTAAATAAAAGTAAAAAGTTACTATTCACCAAAAATTATTTTTGACTTATTGAATCACATTTTACTTTTTTATATTAACTGTGTCTCTAGGATTTCAAAATTCCACTCACAGAAGCAGTAAAATTATGTTTTATGTAAATCTTTAAATTCTCCTAGAATGTGGGTAAAAGACGGTGTAAAGTTGAATAAAATTTTTATATATCTAAAATTATTATAAAATGACTCAAATGAATTAAATTGAACTTATATAGGTTTTATGTATTAATTTTGACCGAAAATAAATTTAAATAAATTAAATAATTATTTAAATAAAAAGTTGGTTTTTAAAAAGTAACCCAATGTTTTCACTATTCCTAAAAAATTAAAAGTTTTCAGAAAAATACCAAAAAATCACCATAGGCTAATTTTGATATTCTGAATCCAAAAATGAAGTCCATTTTGAAAGATAAAATTTATAAAATTTCAAAAAGTGGGTATTACTATTCATAATGACTAGTTAATAATAATATTATAATAATATATCGTTTAGTGAAACTCGGTATTGCGTACTACACACGCTATCGAAGAAGGTCTTCATTGCGTGTAATGCAAGACAAGTTAGGGCAGCGTGTATTAAAAGCTTCATTTGGTGTTTCATATAACATAATCAAAACTTCTTTCATTTATACATTAAACAATATATATTCTTAATGTTGCATAGAATAATTTCCACAAAATGAACTTGAATTTGTGTGTAACATGAGCCAAGATTAGTGTTGTGTATACTACAAGCTAATACGGTGTTGCGTATAGTACAAGGTAATCTTGGGGTAGAGTATAATAGAAGACATCAAAGAAATTAAAAAGATTAATTCTCATAAAATATCAGGTTGTTAGATTAGCCTGTTTGGATGGCTTGTTTTTCACCATGCCTAGTTATGTAGGATGAAGTGTTTGTTTATCTGACATGTTGTTATACTGTATACTGTTAGCTAAGTTGTTCTTGTGGTTTACTTTGGTTGTATTTCTTTTCTCTACTCGTTTGACTTACACAAGGCCGTGAGATCCTAGTGTAGTTGACCATATGAAGAATGGACATTAGGGCTTCTCCAGAGTGTATGTTTTTACTTTTATGATGCAAGACCATAGTGGGAATTCACATAACTTCTTCTCAGAGTGTCTGTTGTTCCACAATGTGAGCCACTGAAGGAATGTGACATAAGTGATTCCATAGAGTGCCTTCTAGTTACCAATACAAGACTATAGGGGGAATTGATGGCGAGTGCTTTCTCAGAGAGTCTATACTTATGATGGACAATAGGGGTAAGACTGTGTGAGCTTCCTAGAGGGTTGCTTGGGTTTTTTCATTGAACCAGAGGGTTTAGGATGATATTACTTCCCAAAGGGTTTCCGGATTTGATTAGCTGCTCACAAGATATGTTTAATTGAATACTTTGAACTGTAGGAATGTTCACTACTTTGTACTTCCTTGTTTACTACATCTTTTTACTTATTTACTGCCATATATATTCATAGACTATTAGGTATAGTTATTTTGGTGGTTTCCTACTGGGATTAGATTTACACCTTGTTTGGGTCATTCTTTTGGGCCTAAACAGTTTATATAGCTGCATGTTTAGATAAGGGGAAGCACCCTTCTTCTTCAGGTAATTGACTACTGTGGAGTTGTAGAGCATGGTACCAAGCTGACACTTGCGATGCTGATAAGTTTTATATAATTTCTTTTGTACTTTGGTTTTGTAATTTGTTTCACCACTGTGATGTGTTTGGCTTCTTTCCTAGACATATGTATCATGTGTCATTTATATGTGTGCTCTTGTTGTTAATTACTTCCACTGTTTACCTATTTCTTGTTTTAGTGCCTCCGATATTGCTATCCATTTTACTTCCATTGTGTTACTCTATCAATAAGGGAATAGTTTCCCCACTTTCACTCCCAAGGCCCTCAATGCGAGTCGGAAGCCTCCAAAATTCTGGGAAATGTTCATGAGGCCATGTGACCAATCAGGTACATGGTGCCTCTAGGTGGCTTCCGGAATAGGGACGTTACAATCACATTATCCAAGCTAGGCGTGAATTTTTAGGCCCACTAATCATGCACCTAGTGATGATCTATTAGAAACTCATGTAGTGATTTTTGGGAGATTAACCCTTAGTGTATCTTTTCCACAGACACATCCTCTTTCTTGAATCTTGGGAGGTATATAATTTCTATGAAATTCAGATTATGTAAAAATTAGATATATCCTAGGATTTTATCCCATAATTATACTTATCCCTAGGGTTTTCAATAAATTTTTCTCATTCGAGCCCCCAAAATAATTATTATTATACTAAAAAACAACTAAACTATTCCCCAAGATTATATAAACCCTGATCTAGGTACAACTAATGTACGCAAACCTATATTCTTTTGTATGGTGCTAAAAATGTTTTATTTAAACATTATCATTGATACAATTCGAGATTAACTGTGATAAATATATTTATATTTCACATCATTATCATATGATAAAAAATACATCTCATAATAATATCAAAATACAAAGAATGTTTAGTTTACTGTCTTTTAGTACTAGATACATATGAAACCTAAATTAAAATGGCTATTAAGATTTATCTATAACTAATCCAAACAAGACTCCCTTCCCGACTCCTATTAGTTTATAGACATCTTCATAACATTGGGAATGGAATCATAAGATATGGGTGAGGTCAAGCGCTCAGTTAAAGTAAAATTATCAACATGTCATCTAAGTTTTATTCATAAGAACACGAGAAAACATAAGTAGGGTATAAATATATATTTAAAAAGAACATTAAAATTTATGAATTATACATATGTCATGATAACGTAATATATAATATCAAGTTAAAAAAAATTACCATGGAATAAGTGTTTGAAATAATAATGAAAACATGTAATAGGGAAATGATATCATAATTTCATGGAATCATAAATATTTACTAACAACATTAAACACAACATGATAAGAATAAGTCAATACCTAAAATGAAGAAAACAAAGCATGGTGTTCTAGGCTTACTTTGCTTTCACTATACATGGTATCTCATGATGTTAAAACATTACCCAATTCATTAGACTACAATATATTTCCAATCACACCAGTCATATAATCAAAACCTAACATATATGTCCCATAATTACATGAAATGGTTCATCACTTTATTTTCCCATGGAAATGGAATATGTATAACAAAAACATCCATAAAATATTTCATATTTCTTTTAAAGACATAAGCTGAATGATTTCATAAAATATAGCGTCAATATAACATTATGATCATTAAATAACTTTTATATGAACTAAAAAATACCCTTTTAGATTATTTGGTAAATTAACTTAAAGAATATCTGGAAATATACCTTTTTATATTAAAATCATTAAAACTTTTGTTCATTTGGAAATCAATTTAAAAAAATAAAATAGAGTATATATTTACAATTATGAACTAAATGATGAAAAAATATGTTTCCATAGAAAAATATTAATATATAATTTTTAAACATTTTTAATATTTCCAAAAAAAGATAAATTTACAGGTCACCTTCCAAATATATTTTCAAAAAGGATGAGTGAATTGTTTTTTAAAAAAATATTTACATATAAAAATAATCCTAAATAGTGGATCCTTTAAAAGGAAAAAAATATTAACTCAAGGAAATTTGGATTTGATGATAAAACATATGACTGATAAAGGAAAACACATTTTTGTATTCAAAATACCATTACTGAAACCCACATCATAAAAAGGGATAGGCAAAATCCATATAAAACATGAAAAGGGAAAATTGATGGTCAAATGAGATAATAGAAAATTGGGTTTTCTAAAAATGATGGTAAATATTTGTGGGAAGAGAAAATATCGATGTGGAGGAAAAGTTATAGTAAAATAGAATGGGAACTATTCATGAAAACAATATTCTTTTTTGGGATATAAAATCTTTGAAAAATAATATTTGAATAAAAAATTTATTTTCTAAATGGATATATATAATGTTAATTTTAAAAAAATTGGGTATAATAATTAAATAATCGAAATAATATGTTGTAGTTTAATACTAATTAATCAAAGAGAGGAAGTTTGAGTTAACAAAATATATTATGATATTAATGTCAGTTCAATCGAAAAATCTTTTTTAAAGAACATGATATGGATTTGTAAAACCTTTTAATTTCATGAATTATGTAGTAAAAGTAACTAATTAAGAATTATATACACCAAAAAAACTATAATTGAATACATAATGTCTTAATGAATAAAAATTTAGATGAAAATTCCTTATGAACATTATAATTCATTATGTATGTATCATCGGAGAAGGGGTTTGTGGGATAGAAATTTACATACAAAAATATATATAATAAATTATAAGTAATAAATTAATAAGGTAGAACAAAGTACACTTATAACACTAAATTCCAACAATGAAAATCAAAACTCAAAAAATGAATGTTGATATTACAAAAAAACCTTACATTTCATATAGTTTAGTCGAACAAGCTCAAAACACCATTAAAACTAGATGGAAAAAATCTTAATAACCTATTTAATAAAGTTATGCATGCCTATAAATATTAATGAACATAATTTTTAATCATTTATATCAAACATATTAGTTTAGTTTTTTTATTTTCCTATTCAAAGGTTACGAGTTTTAATTTTTTATTTAGCACAGGTTTCTTATTGGTGGTTCAAATTATAATTTATATATTAATATTTCAAAATTATTTGATCATTATTAGTATAGGAAAATATTTTTTACAAAAATTTATAAAGTTATAATATCATTTCATATGTATTTTATTTGTGATTCGTAATGATTTTATATATGATGATTTTATTTCAGTAATTTGTAACAAACAATAGGGTGGAATAATAATAATAAGATAAATATTAATATAATTATTTCATTAAAATAATAAAAAAATCATCATTAAGGTAAAATAACACTTTTATTTACATTTCCATAACTCATCTATGGTCGAATATTATAAAATTTTTCAAATATGTCATTCAACTGAACCAAAAAAGAACAAGTTATAATTTAAGAGTATGGTTAAGAGAGTATTCCTTTTTATAATAGTATCATTTTTGTAGAAACATAAAATTTTAATTATATTTTTCATGTTAAACATGAATAGATGTGGTAGTGATCACATGTACATGGGAGACACATTGGTTTACATATAATGTGATTTAAATAGAAATTTTCTTAAAATTTTATAATCTTAATAATTTTATAAATACCATATTAATATATTAAATACACCATTTTAACTAGTCACTTAATGTGGTGAGAAGAAATTAACAATTTTGTTCATAGAGTATGTATTATGCACATATGAATCACCATGTTTTAATATATATAAGGAATATAGGAATCAATCATGATTATTCTCCCATAATTATATTAACATTCAATGTAAATAAATTGATTTATTTATAAATTAATTCGAAAAAAAATATTTTTTTATAGAAAAAAATATATAATAAATGATGAAAGGGAAATATTAGATCTCATATAATTAACATCATTATTCCCTTGGGTGATTTATTGGAAATGGATGATATATGTAATATATAAGGATTAATGGTATTTAAAACGTAATAGAGGGATTGAGAGGGAAAAATGAAATAGTTTCAAGAGAATTTATAATTTAAAATTTCCCATGAAGGGGTGGGGTATGACCCCTCTCATATGTGAATAAAATTGGATTTTTTAATATGTAACAACTTAATTTAATTGGAACACATTTTTCACTTATAATATGGAATCCAGAGTCCAAAATAATGGAAGATTGCTATTTTTTTATGAATAATCACAAAAAATACACTCTTGGAGATGTTTTTAACATTTTTTAACTCTTTTAATCAATGATTTTTCACTTTTACCATTTTGGATTTTTACCTAGGTAATTAATTTATACATACAGAATTTAAATTTAATGTACAAAAAATTAAGTTTTAATTGTTATAGAATTTGTACATAATTTTTACAAAATGGTAAATAATATTTTCAATTAAATTTTATTTGTATGATAAAAATTACATTTAATGTTACCACATGTAACATGTTGAATTTTTTTAAAATTAATTTTTTTGCCTATGAAATTTTTTTAGGATAAAATTATCAAGGTTATTGATATTCATGACATTTAGTTTCTTATTAATACAGAATTACTATTTATTTGGCATTAAAATAATTCCAAAATAAAATTTTACCATGGAATTTAAAATTAAATTAAATAACCAAAAAAATGATTTTATTGGAGTAAATTATTAGTTCAGTTTTAAAAATTTAAAAATCGTGTAATATAAATTCAACATGTAATTTCGAAATGCAATATTTTACTATTTAATTAATTTTCTCATCCAAAAATAATTTTTTATATTTATTTATTTACACATACCTCATGATATATACATAAACAATACGGTATTAATAAATACATTATTTTTCATCAATTTCCTATAAATAAGTATTTTCAAAACATTTGACAAATTTATCATAAGATAATGTTTAAATGATACATACCAAAGTGTCATTTGTTTTTCAAAATTAAAATTCTAAAATTTAAGAATTTATCTTTAAAATATAAATATATAAAAAATTATTTTAATATTAATATAGATTTTTAGATATCATATATTCTTGTAATTATTAAATTGTAGTTAATATATTAGTTTTATCAATATTTAATTTTATCCAAGAAATATTGTTTTCCCTAACATAAAAATTCATAACATATTAAAAGGATTTTTGTTTTATAAAAAATCATTTTATATATAAAATGAAAATAATTTTGAATGAACCAATGGGTTTAGTGAGCATATCTAAGCTTTTTCTAGGTAAACAATCTTACCCCAACGAGCATTGTTCCATTTCTATCTTCATTCAATCCTTTTTCCAATTCCTGAAAGAAGATTAATTATTGGGAAGATGATAGGACATTATTCAGGTATCCCTTTATGGTTTTTGGGAAATATTAGACCATGTCCCAATTACCTTGTGAAATTTAAGTGCATGTTAGAAGGAATTATAAGGGACATGTTCATTAGTCACTCTATATTAACATATAGGTTTTGAGGGATTTAATGCCATATAGTTTCGATTATAGGTGAGATAATCCATGTTAGTGGAAATCGTGACATGGATAAGTGTAGATGGCTAGAGTAGATCATCCAAAAAAAAAAGGTATACTATTTAAGGTCTCAGATTTTGGACTAAATGTGGGGTTTCCCACATAGAAACTAAGTTGATATAAACAAGACATGGATTGAAGATACCACATACATACACAGTCCTATGAAAAGTAAAATTAAGACTAGGTTATAATTTCCATTGTCAATATAGAAATCCTCAGGGTTAAAGGTACACAGTTTTTGGTCATGATGCATAGAAAAAAGTAGAAATGGGATTTCGGGAATGTACACCATGGAGGGATTTTTAGGTGTAACAATAGAGAGGAGACGATGTAACTTTTTTCAGGCTCGTGATAGGAGATATGGGTGTCACTATATATCCCATGGTGTGTAATTCAGGCCACAAAATTTTCAGCAGGGAAGATACTTTTGAATTCATATGACTAATATAACTAATAGGGAAATGAAGTAAATGATTAGTGATAAATCCTTATAAAATTTAGAAAATTCCTCATCTCCAATAAAAATGCCTTAATGTACATAGAGTATGTTGTTATGATTATAATAGAAGGTCTAAAAGTCACTGTGTATCCCCTAAGATACCACTTAAAGAATATGCTGTTCTAAAAGGTGGTATGGTTGGGAACCCATGCCAATTTGGGGAATAATCTCAGAGTGGATACAAATAATAATGTATTTTTAAGTCAGGTGGTAGGTATTTTATTTATATAGTTTAACTTCATCGATTATAGACATTGGGAACATAGTTTAATGTCACAATTAAAGGACATGTATGGTTTGACAAGGTTTATGATCTTCTGTCTTTGACTATATGAAGAGAAAAGAAACACCCAATGTGAATAAGGAGGCTCATTGCTATACAGAAAAATCAAGATGGGTTTCCAATGACTTTACTGTTAAGATAATTATAATAAATGTGGGTTTTGAAATTTGGATTCATGAATATAAGATATATAAGGGATCCATGTTCATAACCTTGACATGGATAAATATCATTAGGGATTAATCCAATAAACCCCAAAAAACTATCAAATTCATGCTTCGCGTGTTAAAAAAAAGTAAAGAAAGATCATCCACGTATCATGATTGTAAAAATTAGGGAAATTATTTGGGTCAAAATGGCACATCAACCACTGTATGAAACATAATAAAATGGATGGAATAAGGGAAATATACAAAATAATTAGTTTATATTTACTCATGTTTGATTTCATTATTTGGGTAACACAAATGGAATGGAATTCCATAAAAAAAAGAGGGTGGAGGTGATGTAAATAAATACTTAAAAATCTAAATCAAAAATTGAGGTTGAAAATTTCATTCTGGAAGACTATTTTCGATGTTCAAAATGTGGGCTTTACTTCCACATTTTCAATGAGGGTGGAAAATAAATTTTGATTGATTACTAAACATGTATTTAAATCATAGGACCTATCATATTTCTAAGGATAATCCTTAGGGAAATTTCCCATGGATAACAGTTGATATTTTGGAAAACACTAATTGAAAAAAAAATTACCAAGGGTGTGGAACCATTTGTGTTGTTATCCAAACTGCTTTTTATAGCTTGTACTAATGGTTTGTAGGGGTGCTAGCAATTATGGTGTTGGTATAAGCCTATAAGAATGAGTTGGGGAAAACAATTGTTATAAACCCATACCAAGTGTTTTTAAAAATCATTGGTATGGGTCCTATCAAAAACCAATACATACGGTATTAAAAAACCATTGGTATAATTAATGTAAGAACAAATCCCAACTTGGTTTTGATCCCTGTACCTCCCATTTATAATACAATAACCTAACCACTAAACTAATATGAATTTTTAAAACATTACTTCATATATATATATATATATATTTATTTTAAATTTATTTAATTTAATTTGATAAAAGAATCCATAAAAACAGGGGCACATATTACAATAGTTTTGAGCACCATTGGGATAGTTAGCTTGATTTTCTTAGCTATAGAAATGGTTTTATCAAAACAGTTTGTATAAAGTGGGCCTATACCAATGGTTTTGGAGAAACAATTGGTATACAGTTTCTATAAGGGATCTATACCAATAGTTTTTCCAAAACCATTGATATAGGGTCACCCTATGGTACTTATTCCAATATGTTTTTTAAAAATGTTGGTATAGGGCCATTCGTATAGATCCAATTTCTATTAGCGATTATTACATCACTATAGTGGAGTCTGTTATGACATGTTTGGTTGGTGGGGATCTAAATCATGGAATACCCAAAGTGTGGGGGTGAACTGAAGTGGATATTTAGGTAGAGATCATCACTCTTGTGGTTAATTTATCAATGTTATGCACATACAATGTATATAGCATAAAGAGAGGGTCAAACAATATAATGGGGATATGATCATAAAGATGGGTAAAAGGAAATTTTCTCCCAAGGATATCTAGTCTCGGTATATAGATCCAGGTGTTCATATATCGCCTTTAAGATGGTAATCGAGGCACAAGTAGTTCTTGGAAGAATTGTGTAATTTGAAACAATCACTATAAGGAGAATAGTCCAATCAATTTATTATAATAATTCATATTTTTATGTTGTTAAATATACATAATGATTTTATATATCCATTTTATTTTCCACTATATGGGACAATATTCCATTCAGTTTAGGGTCATGAGATGTTGTCCATGACTACATAGTTTAATGTATTATAGTGAGGATATTCAACACATAGGTTAATGTCCAACATTGAGGACAGAGAATGTATTTTCAATTTAAATTCATGTATATATGACTAAAAATGAATGAGGTTTTCTATGCATCACAATGTACATAGTGAAACCCAATGTTAACTGAAAGACCATTTTTATATTTAAAATCTCCAAAGGTTAAAAGTGGGATGTGCAGCTTAAACTCAAACTGATAGGATTTTGGCTGTGTATTTTAACATCATATTGTGAATTTATAAAGCACATATATTAACACAATATAGTAAGGTTGAAATGGTGGACAACCTAATGTCATTTATTTAGGATTTAAAATTCTGTGATGGTTAAGAAAAGAAATTTTTGGGAATCCTTTCATTGGTGGGAGGTGTTATGCACTCCCTATATATAGTGATCAATAAATTTTTACCATTTAATTAAACCATGTGAATTATGTAGTTTTTTCCTCATTTGGACCCATTCTTTAAAAGTTTTTTTTCTGCATATTAGAACCATTTTCAAAGAAAGCATCAAGTCACCCAAGAGGAAGGAGGGAAAGAAACTCATCAAATTGAATACTCAGGAAATTAAATTTTAATGTAACTAAATGTTTTATGGTTCTTTGGGACTTTTCTCATTAAGTAATTATAATTCAATGAGATAGCCTTGAGAGTTTTATCTAACATCAACTGATTATAGGTACCAATTTAGTGTGATGGGCATTATAAAGAGCCAATGGATCATGAAAGTAAATTGGTAGGGGGTGAATCACTGTACCAATTTTTTTAAAATATATTTTCTTTTATAGGTTTTCCCTTTTCTAGTTCAAAAAATTGATCCTATAATGGTGAATATATCTTCTTTGTTAACAAGAGTAATCACACCACATACAAGATACAATGTAAATGAATAAAAATACACAATATTTTTTAAAGTTTAACCCAAAAGAAGAATAAATTCTACATGCTATGTTTAGTATGATCCATGTCACATATTTTACAATAGTAAATAAAACTGATTATAAATATATACATTCTCTATCAATTCTAGATAGAGAAACACAAAAAATCTAGATTAGTAATAGTTAGAGTCGATCATCTCTCAATGAGATCTTTATACAACCATCCCACCAATTTATTATCTTATAAAAATATCTTTTTGTTTATAATGGAATCCCATAGATTCTTCCATGGTATTACAAACATCCTATGAGTTTTTTTCAACTACTTTTTCCTTATAATGTAGTGAGTATTTAGGATTTGTTCTTTTTGTAGTCCACACAAACAAATCTTATTCTAAAAACTACTAACCTCACTCACATTTAATAATGAAAATAAATAACCTTCTAATATCTCAAACATATTTCAAATACATTAAATTCCAAGTCTAACATTCATTAAATTATGAAATATGTCTTATTTGATATAATATTAAAAATAAACTCCATATTTTAGTTTACCAACAACTATATTGTACATTATTGTTCCTTTTAATTTCCAAACTCAAATCACATGTGAATATTTTATATCTCACATACTTGAAATTGTATATTTTATTCAATTAATAGTACTATTAAACTATTCATCATGTATCTATAGAGTACATAGAATCATTTACACTATTTATGTTACATTACTTGGTATTTATAATTAACATTTAATTGAAGCATAATGAATCAACAACATTTAGTCAAATAAAATAATTAGAGCGTATTACTAAAGAAATAGTTCATGGAATAAATCATCATAAAGTCATGAAGGCTATGGAAACTACCAGATAAATATCACATGGAATCCCTTATGTGAGTAAAAATGAATCATAGGTCCCTAATTTAATCTCTCACACTGTATGTAGATGTTTTCATTCGGATTATAGCTAAATTAATTCTTAGAATGTATTTTTTTGGCATTTCTAAACTGAGTTACTCCACAACATAAAACAATATGTGAAACAAAATACTTCTCATGTATGAACTGAATCATTAACATAACTTACATTAAAATTCACAATCTTTAAAAGAAATCCAGAAATTTTTTTATTCACATTCATTTAATGTTCAAGAAACTCAAGATCATGCATGATCAATCACATCACAACTACAAACTCATCGTGATCTCAAAATCTCATTGATATTTATGGATTCATGTAGAACCATCAAAAATATGTAGGCAGAAGATGAATCAAACAATTGTACCCTACATGGCTCTAATTAGATGATACAAATATATTTGATCAACTGGTAAATATTTAATCTCTATCTTTTGATATTGGATTAACTATTGCATCGATGCTCATATACCATATCAGTAACTCACTTTTCATTCATAAATTAATTACACAACATGAATCAAATGACTACCATATGTGTGTACCTAGGTCCACTTATGATTTCCATTATAACCAAAAAGTTCCCACATCCTCCTTTATACCGTCACATAACATTTTTGTCACTAGCTACTCACTATGTAGGTTCATTTTCTGTGCATTCATTATTGATGTTATTCTCCCTTAACACAATGTGAGATGTTGAAGGTTGAACTACATTCCCACTGGTGTATTTATGCATAGGTACCTTGGTCTTCCCCTGATTTGTTTTATAAAATAAAGGCAAAAAATTTTGGTAAAAAATAAATTTCCAATTATTAATTTCATAATAGCCATCAGTATAATTATTTTACCTTTTTAAATTCTAGAATCCTTAATTTAGGTGATGAAAAATCATTCAAGATCATCAAAATATAAGTTATCTCCAATTATATATATTTTATCAAATATAATGATGAATGATAAGAAAAATCAATAAAAAATTTCAAATTTTATAAAAAAATCCCATTCTCCTAATTAAATTTTAACATGTCTTGGGTATTAAGAATAAATATCAAATCAAAATATCTATGTTTATTTAATGAAACACCTCCTCGGGTCAAAATAAAATATCTAGATAATGAATAATTCTATATAATAATTCAATGGTAGTTACATTCCATTCTTAAATCATTGTCCCATTGACTTTATATCATACAAACATATTGACAAAAAATCAACATAATTACATCAATCTATTTTGGTTACTCACTCTACCACTTTACATCAAATTTCAATAGACAGTTCAATACTAAATTCAATGTTTTCTTCTCCCACTTATTATCAATAACATAAATTTATATGAATGAGTTATTTCTACTCATCTCATTTTTAATAACAAATATTTCATACATCTCTCCATCAATCTTCTTATATCATAAGAAATTCCACTTAAGTGAAAATCATGTCTATATGTCTAAGTGAGGGGTGGAATAATATTTCAAAAAGTAATGATTTGTAAGGAATCTAATATTTCCATGTATTAAATTAGAATATTTAATGGATTATTTCTGGATCCATGATCCAATACAACTAGACATTCTGAGGCTTAGTGAACCAGGAATAAATATTTCAAAAAAAATATTAAATTTAATATCATGCACATAGTGTTTTTTTAAAAAAAATAACTCCAAAATATAGTCATAGATTAGGATTAAAGAGCTCAATTGAGTTAAAATTTAAGGCTTCTCCCTAGGTACCACATATTCTTTTTCAGTTCTAACTGTTTCGTTAAAAGTTGTTGCAGACACATATAATAAAATAAATTTATTTATTTATTTATTTTATTAAAGTGGCATGTCAAACAAAAATCATCAATAAATAAATGTCTATTACTTTATTCCTCGGGTTATTCACATAACCTATATATTGTGGGGTTCCATTGGAGAGGCTTCATGGGAAGATCATTGGCTGATGACATCAGTTTAGGATACAATTGAGTATCATTACACCATCAAAGTTCAACGATCTCACCAAAGATGGAAGTATAGGACCAGTCTTCCTAACAGATCAATTCAAAATCATGGTTTAATTTTTTACATTTTTTATTTCTATCACCTAATTTATCTTGGTCAAACATGGATCGATTCCATGAAAAAAGTTTGATTCTAGCATCAATTGTTGATTTATTATTCATTGATTATTTTTGTCTTCAATCATTTAAATTTGTCAAAAAAAATTCATGGCACAAAACAAACATATGTCAAGGATTGTTCCTAACATTTTATGTTCCATGTATTTCTCTTCTATTTCATCACATGTTTATGAGAGAAAACCCCTTTGGCCCATGGTTTTTTGAAATAACCAATATTACACCATTTCATGTCCTTAATTAGAGAAATATATCTATATCATAGGTGTGTTTTGTGATTGACTATGAGATCAAGGTGTAGAGATAGAGGATGATCGTAGTAGGACCATATCAGATAGTGGTTTTCCATTCTTCGATGTTTTGATGCACAGTGATGATATATGGCCAATGGTCATGATTTTATTTTAGATTAGAACCCAAATCTCAATGATCTTTTCTGGAATGTGACAGACAGACTAATACCAATGATTACATACTAGAATAATGTAAAATACATTCGTATGGTGATTTAGATAATAACTCTTGGATTCTATAAAATCCTATGTTACAGAGCATGTAATCTGGTGATTCACATCCCGTGGGACCTTTTATGTAGCATTAGGGATTCTTCTGAGAGATAAATATCACATATCATGTGAACTCTATTGGATTCCATGTGATAAGTGTTAATAATGTGGAGTGTACATTGGATGGTACACATGAATAGGAAATATGGGACACATAAACAAAGATATGTTATGATGGCAACATCCATGTGTATTCGAGTTAATATTGAGGTATGTTCATCAATACACGAGCTTTGATAAATGGCATGAGCAGTGTTCCATAAGTCTTATATATGCAGTGTACATATATTTACATGTCATTAATTTTTATTTAAACATTTGATATGTGGAAACAACACACAGGATGACCAAGGTGTGGATGCACATGTCGTGTACCTCTAGAACACAGTTTTTACCAACATTGATGTTGTTTTGGGACCTTCATTTCATCATTATTAGAATTCTATCAACTGGGTGTGTTACCTTGGTATATCAACTCAAATTTATATTTTTACATTACATACACATCTCTGGTATGTGATCCAATCTTAAGGATGAGTCAAAGATTGATTTTTTGGTGTCACTTTATGAGATGAGAGTTTTATACCATATCATTTATTCTTATACCCTAGATAGGATTCTTGGAATCATCATGACCACCTTTAGTTGGGTGTTGAAAATCCATTAGTAGGTTGTTTCTATTGGGTTCATAGTATTTTTGGAATATGATTCCCAATATAGAGGGTTGATCCAAATTGGGTTTGTGGTATCCCATAGTGGTCAAGGGTGTGATCCTCTATATGAGTATCGTTGAATTCTATGACTAGTGAGTTCTCTTTGGTGGGGACCAATGATAATGACCACTTTGATGAGTGTCTCTAATGATATCATGGATTATGGAGCGGTTTCTCCTATAATGGGAATAACCTAGAATCTTCAAGAATAATCCTGTGTTTTTTAGTTTGTTGAGACCACCTAGTAGTGTGGTTTCCTTCATGAGTATATCATTGTTGTATTCCTTTAATTTTTATATCATTTTTCAGAAGTCTATTCATTAATAAATTTTTAGTGTTTTTTGGTGTCCTATTAGTTATTTTTATACTCACCCATACATGTTATTTTTCAACACATATTTTCTATTTTTTAGACGAATGACCTTTTGATTTTTTGTTGGGCGGACATGGAGCAGGTGTAGTATAGCTTCACCTTGATAAAATGTGATTTTTTCTTGGTGGTTGTATTTTAATGTAGTGTTAGTATAGGAAATTGGGGATTTAATACTTTAATTGACTTATCTGTTTTGATAAATTAATGTCTCGTCATGTTAGTATAAAATTAAAATATAATTAAAAGTTTATTTTCATTTTATTAAATGTTTTAATAAAGATAATGTTTATGATTGTTTCATATTATAATGATAATTAATGTTTTTAATATTTTCATTTACCAATGTTTAATATTATTTTGGATATGTAAAAAAAATTTGGGCCATCTTATGTGAGTCATATAGGACAACCCTCAACCAATTAAGGTACCCATTTGGTAAATCTCATGGGAAGACCCGCCATATACATCCCACCAAGAGGCTTTAGTGTGATTATTATGTATAGTGTTCACTCATTGCATATGGGAACATTTATAAAGCCCACATATCATTCCCCCTTGTCACATGGGTTGGTCTAAGAAACATGTCAGGACGATGTCCCATGTGTGTGCATTGTTTAACTAGTGTTGATACTAGGTAGCTAGATCGAACACTACATTAGTACGGATTGTTTGATACATCACTCAACACATGAATTTACAAATCAATGTGGGATGTGGATCTAGTTTCACTATTCATCAATATTTTAAATCTCAAACAAACATGTGGTAGTCAGATCAGATCGATCTCATCAATTCAATTTCATTTTTGACCCCCTCCCCCACACCCACACACTTCTTTTTTTATCTTCTGCTTCTTCATTTCAATTTTAAGTCATCTTCCTCAGTGGTCAGACATTCTCTTTTTCACTGGTTATCACCATAGAATCACTGAATAAATTAACTAAGATTCTTCAATCATTCAAATTCTGTCTTGTTTGGTCTCAGATTATTCTTCATGCATCTTTAATTGAGTGAAAAATAGTTTGACTTCATATTATTCCTTCTATCTCTTATGCCTCTTAATCTCATAAATTATCTTGAGATAGTGTTCATTCATACTTTTAACTTAATCCATCTCTCACTCTCACATTTATACTTGTCATGCTCCTATCATTTTAATCCTTACCAAGTTATTTTAGTGATAGTGTAACCAATTTTATTTAGTGGTAGAATATTTTCTTCTTCATGTAATAAAATGAGATACTTCTCTATGTTATCCTACTTTTGGAGGTCTAACAGTATTTTCCTTATGTTTCCATTGTTTGAGTCCAATGATGGGTAATCATGACCATATTATTTATTATTTTTAGCTGATCAGTTGTATATAAACATCTTCTTCAGATATTTTTGTTATTCCATTGTTGAACGTCACTAGTTGTATCACCACCTTTATGTTCATAGTGGCTTGTTAGAATCTTCTTCAAGCACAAATGGAGATATTATTCTATTATCTCAAGTGTTGTAGTATATTTTTCATAATTATATTTTCTATACCCTTTGGAATTCAATGGTATCACATTCAAGATGTTTCAATAGTAGTATTACCTAATCCCTTCATCTCTATCATCAATAATTCAAGCTTTATGTTTCATGATCAAATTAGTTCATTTCTTTTTCATAACTATATATATATAGAATTATTTTATTCTCCTCGACATTAAACAATATTCCACCTTTTGATGTCCTCCAATTGGTATAAATTTTTTAATTACATCTCTATAATCCTTTGTTTTCTCAGTAGCATGATAATAGATTTATTTGGATTGGATTTTATTATTTTTTTACTTTTATTTTCTAAGGTATATCATTTTCATAAAAAGAAAAATCATGTCACTTTAGTTTATTTTATGCGGTATAAATTATAATAAATAACTATCTATATTTTGTGGTGTAAAAAATAACCCCCTACCCTCTTCTTTCAGTTTTAGAAAAAATCATCCATCACTCTCTATTTTTCTTCTATTGGACACCAATTGTTGGTCAATCAACTTACATCGTTTTTAATCCAATATTAGTTAAAATTTGTTTCTAAAATTATTATTTAATATTTTAAGTTATGTTTTTCATATAATTTCTTTTTTAAACGTTTTATTATTTTATGATGAAATAAAATTGTATGGTGTGTAAAAATTAATTGTAGAATTTTTTTTGTGTATGAATTTATTCAATTTAAAATTCATAGGACGTTTTTAAACCATTTTCTATATTATAATTTACATAATTAAAATTTTTAATTCATTTATCATTTAGTTGTGAATTGTATATAATTATTATACTAAAAAATAATTTTTTATATTAATATTTCTTAAATAAATATATTTCATGTTTGTTCTATGTTATTCAGCCTGGATTAAAAAAAAGTAACATTCATATTATTTTATTTTTATTCTTTACCATGTTTCATATTAACATATGATTTGGGCATGCTGCTAGAATATCTTGATCTTAAGGATCAGGGAGACTTCTTCAAGGAATACAAATATATACTATTTTAGATCATTTGAATCAATAGTTTTTATACGTCTTTGGAACATTATTGCTTTTCTCAATTGATCACAAACATCTGAAAGCCTTATACTATGGATGTGATCACATAAGGACATCATATTTGACATTATTCAATTCAAGTGATCAATGATCATCAAGCTTCCACATATTTGACCTTTCTAATCATGAGCTATTTTATCTATATTAATTTTATTTATATAATCATCTTATTTATGTTCATATTTATTTGGGTCTGGTTTATGCACATACCAATCAAAATAATTTATTGTATCGTATAGTTATTCTACCACCAGAATAGAATTTTGGGTTGTGGCTCCTAATAAATACTTATGTAACTATACTAGGTTGTTATTATATAATATTCTAGGTTGTTCCTTTGGTTTATAGTAAAATATAGTGTCTATAATAAGGTTCTTACACATTTAAAATTGAGGTTCTTAGTGAGTATGAATCTCCTCAAGTAGTATAGTATGTTGAGGAGTGGTCTAGGATCATTGTGGTTTTAACTACTATAAATCATTTTGTTATTTCATGTTATTTCCAAATCATTTTATTTCAAGAACACTTCTATCAATACATATTTTTTAAAACCTTTTACTTCTTTTGTCATCAAAATTTTAAAACAACTATTCAGCCCCACCCCACATCTTTTCATATGAATCGTAACTAACCTTCCAAAAATTGGTATCAGACATAGGTTAATTGCTCTATGGTTTTGATATCAAAAAATTGGTGTCAAAATTTTTTCCATAACATGTTGGTATTTCGGTTGGTTCTTTTTTACTCTATGATAACCTGAAATCTACGACATAACAATATGAGGATGAAAATAAATGTTTTATTTTATTATGGAAGGTATAAATTATAATGAAGGTTGGATTCCATAAAAAACCATCATTATTTGATGGAAGTGACTATAGATCGTGGAAGGATAGAACAAATTCCTAATTGAAAATACAATGTGTGGATCCCCAGCCTTCATGGATTAACCAAATGAGCCAAAAATAGTTGATCGTGAGACAATTTTTGGTAATGAAATGGTTAAATGTATTTTGATTTATAAAGCTAAAAATAATATATACTATCTTGTAAGAAGAAGTTCATATAGCCATGTTTCATCTTGTAAGACATCCCATGATATATGGAGAATGCTACTAGTGACGCATATTGGTATTGACAAGATGAAAGGAAAAAATATAGGATTGATCCATGTAGAATACCTGGACATCAATATTGGAGGTGAAGAATATATAAACTAGTTGTTCCATTGGTTTACAAATATAACTAATGGTATGAGTTCTCTTCCACACATCATGGAAAAAAAAAATAATGTATAATGAGTATTTACTGCTCTTCCAGATTTATTACCAGAAAATATGGTTGTTGTTGAATAGAGTAATAATTTTAAGGATTATAATTTAGAGGAACTAATAGGGTCTTTGAACCAGTATGAGTTAGAGTTAAAAAATATTTTTGTTAAAGATTATACTATAATAAATTTTATTGAGTTTCAATCCAATGATTTTATACCTAAAATGCCTATGAATCTGAGCTCTGGGAATGTGAAAAGGGGATTGATCACTTCAGGACAAAGTTTTTCATGTTCATGAAAAATAAAGGCAGAAATAGATAGTTCAACAAGAACACGAGAAATTACTAACATAAAATTTAATACTACTAACAATAATGATGTTTTAGAATTAACCTATTATGAGGGAAATAAGAAAGGTCACATAATGATTAAATTTCATAAAATCAAACATTCAGGGAAAGAAAATTAAAAAACAAGAAATGAAAAAAACATTCTTTGTTTAGATGTTGGGAATACAAATACAATCCCAACACATGTAGTGATTATAGAAGTGAAAATGAGATGTGGAATCTTTCTCTGATAGGTATTTAGTGTGAGGTAAATGATTCTCCCTTTAATTAATAAATAAATACTATAAATTTTGATCATAATTGTTTATCTTGATATGAAATTGAAATTGTTTCTAATTTATGTATTTATTCATTTCTATAAATTCCAAAGATAACAATCTATATAAAGAAATTCAAAATTTAAATAATGACTTAGTCAGGATAACTGAAATGTATATTGAATTAAAAAATAAATACGATATGTTTATTAATGAAAATAATGAAAAAATGGATAGTATACATCTTAAAATATTTATTTCCCATACACGTAAATATAAAGAGGGTAATAAATCTAATATGCTAAAACTAATAGATGAAAATTAATGGTTTAAAAGATATCTGGAAATAGATGATAAAGATCGATATAGAAGACTTAATTTAGTTGTGGATGATCTAATTAAGATATAAAATTAATGTAATAAAATTAACAAAGAAAATATTAAATTATGGAACAGATCGTCTGGATCCAATGAAATATTTTTTACAGATTTAGAAACTATTTAAAAAGATATTATGGATTTGAAAAAATGATGTTGTTAATCATGAAATTTATTTATCAACTTTTGTTAATGGAAAATAACAGTTTTATAAGATTATTTCATTCTAGTAACTGAAAACCCAAAATATTGATCTTGGATACATCATTATAACTCCACATTTAAATAAGACCAACATTATTAAAAGTTAAAAAGGAATCATTTTAAGTGTAACTAGTTTTCAATGTAGAATTAAAGGGATTTATACAGATGGGTGTCCAATAGGATTTACTCAATTATTTGGGAATACTGTAAGATTAATTTATATATATTTATTTCTAATAAGAACACTAAAAAATGTTTTAAATCTATTTGGGTTACAAAATATTAGGCTACTAATATAGATGTACAGAAGTTAGTATCGGAAAAATGTTTTATTTGATTTTTTAAATTTAATATTTCTACATCAGAAGTCTCAATGAACCTTGATACATATAAAGTTTCTCATCCATGTACTAGATTTGTGATATTTTAATGTTACTGTCAATTCATATGTTTGATGATGGCCATATATCATTTATAATCTACTCTAATGTTTGGATTAAATATATTAATGGGGTTATTTTTTAAAAATAGTTATTATTTTAAAATTATAATATGTGCATGGTTTAAAACATAAACATATAATAATAGTATAATTACTTGATAATGGATTAAAATTTTTATATGAATATCATAAATATATTATTTGGAAATATAATCTTTTTTCAATAAATAAAAAATAAAATTTATATACTATGGATTTTTCTAATCTAATCAAAAAGAAGGATAAGTGTTTTAATGTTGAAGAATAATATAAAATTCTATTCATAGAAGGCATGTGGCTCCAAATTTTATAATAATGGACAGACTATCCATGAAATAATAGGTTCTACCACTACCCAAGTAATATTAAATGATGTACTTCATTTTCTATTCTTATTTAAATGGTAAAAATTATAAATAAATATTTTAATCTGTAATTACTGTTAGACATTATTGATTTTTTGAATTATTACATCTTGAAATGTTTGGACCTATAAAACTGGGTAGTTTTTGTGTTAAAAGGAATGTATTCATAACTGTATTAGATTATAATATAATCTTATGGACTTATTTCTTATCCTATAAAAATTAAACCTTATAAAAATTTGGTGTTTTATATAATATTTTTCAACATTTAAATATGTAAATAATCACCACTATTAAAGGTGATAGGGGTGGTGAATTTGTGAATTTATAATTTAAAATTTTTGTAAATCAAATGGATATAAATTTTTTTCCATCCCGTAGGACTCAAAAATATAGTGGTGTGGTAAAAAGAAGTAATAGATCTATTCATCTAATGGAGAGTTCTATGCTAACTAAATTTAGTGAACATAATTACTTTTGGGAAGAATATGTAAATATATATTTACATGCGTTATGTATATTTTTAAATAGAAATTTCCTAATATGAAACATTACAAAATATTCAATGGTTTTAAACCTAAATATCGACATTTCACGTTCTTTGGTTCTAAAGTGTTTATCTTAAATAAAAAATATAATTTATTGAAATTCAACCATAAATTAGATGAATGAATATTTTTAGGATATTCAAATGAAATTAAATTTCATATATTTTTCAATAAGAAAACATTACATTTTGAATAATCTGTTCCTGTTATGATTAATTAAAACAATTTTAATATGAATACTTTTTAAACAATAAATGAAAATGATGAAATTTAATTTTGGTAAAAATAATGGCCAAGGTAATGAAAATTCATTCGATAAGGGGAGAATATATCTTCTCAAATTCATCCAAATGAATGAAAATCTATTAACGATCGCCCTATTGATGAATTAATTGGTAATATAGAATCTAGAATTCAAAATAGATAATATGGTTTACAATATTATGGAAACAAACATTTTTTTCTCACTGTGTTCCTATCAATGTTGAAAATTATTTAATTGATTAAAATTAGATTATTCTTATTCATGGTGAATTAAATCGATCTAAAATGAATAATGTGTGGGATGAAGTTTTTTTTCTAAATGATAAAACTGTTATTGGAAATATAGTTACAAATAATGCAAGACTGGTAGATCAAGGTTATTCCTGGGAAGTTGGAATTGATATTGAAGATTATTTTTCCCAAGTTTCTAGGATGAAATAAATTAGAATTAAATTTTCATTTTTTTGATTTTTAAATCATACAATTATTTCAGATGTATATATGAAATTATTATTTTAGAGGTATTATTTTATAGGAAATCTATGTAATACAACCCCCTGATTTTCAAAATGTAAAGTTTAAAAAAAATGATTTTAATATTAATAATGCCTTATATGGTCATAAGAGTGCTCCAATATCTTGGTATGAAATACTGACATAGTTTTTATGAAAAAATAATTTTTTTTAATGGTATGATTCATCCAACCATGTTTATAAATAGTTATTATAGTGATATACTAATTATACAGATATATGTTGATGACATAATATTTTCTTTCTATGTGTAATAATTTCTATAATCTAATGATATGTGATTTCGACATAAGCTTAATGGATGAAATAAATTTTTTCCTTCGAATAAAAATTAATCAAAAAAAATATTGTGTATTCATAAAACAATTTTTGTATGCTTGAGAACATGTAAAAAGAATTAGACATGATTCTAGTAAAATAAAAAAACACCTCTATGAAATATTCCAAAATTGGACTTGGATGAATCTAGTAAGTGAGTTGAAAATAATTATTATATAGGAATGACAGGTAGTATACTATATCTAAGTGCCTCTAAACCAGAAAAACTGTTCAAATTTTTCATGTGTGCTAGGATTCAGTTAAACCCTAAAGAAATTCACCTTATTTTTATAAAATAAATATTATATTTTTCAAGGTTAGTATTTTTGTTAGACTATTCTATTCAAATGAGAATTGTTTTTGAACTACTATCTTTCTGTAACTATGAAATTATAGGTTGTATACTAGACCAAAATATTACTACATATAAGTTTCAATTTTCGGGAAAAATGTTTAATTTCATGGAACATTAAGAAAAAAAATTAGTAAAAGTTTCAAAAACTGATGATGAAAGTGTTGTTGTTGCTAGTTTCTAATCACAAATAATTTAGATAATACAAACTTTTGAATATTTTAATTTTCGTTTTGATGGAATTATTATTTACTATAATAACTCAACTACTATTTCAATTTATAGAAAACCCTCTTCAACAATCTATAACTATACACATAGGTGTTAGATTTCATTTTCATAAGAATCATGTAAATAAAGGTGATATATATTTTGAATCTATTTTTATAGAGAAACACATTTCTTTGATTTTAATTAAACCCAAGATTCTAATAAATTTGAGATGATGAAATTTTAATTGGGTGTGTTAAAATCCTATAATCATTATTAGTATAATCACTATAAATAAATAGGTTTTTAAATTTTTTATGTAAATGAATTTTATTTTTTACTCTGATTAAATGTTAATTAGATCATAGTGTTTCAAATTTCTTGGTAAAACTATTATTCTGTTAATTTTACAATATTTTTTTATGATTAATTGAGATTATCTTTTATAGATTAAATTCAAATGTTATTTTTGATAAATTTCATAATGGGGTGATTTTTTTAAGACATTTTAATAAATATAATGTTATGTAATTTACAAAAAAGGGGAGTTAGTTATTATATTAAATTATTTATTTAATAATTTAACACTCATACATTTTTTTGTAAAATTATTGTCTCATCAGTTTTATTTAAAATCAAACTATTTTTAAATGATATTTGTTTTAATTATATATTGTAATAATGTTTATTTTTCAATGACAATTACATGATTTAATGATACCTAATGTTGGTTCTATTTTTTTAACTTAATTTTAAAATTTTTTTGTCATGTAAAAAAAATTGGACCATCCTATGTAATGAAACTAGGCTCACCCTAAACCACATACGTGACCCATTGGGTCAACCCGATGGGAAGGACTGCCACAGGAAACCCTCCTATTGGCTTTGGATTTCTCTACGTTCATAGTGAACACTCATTGTGTGTGGCCCCATGTATAAGGATCTCAGAGAACAAATGATAGTTGTATGGGTTGGGATATGTAACTTGTAGGGATGAAGACCCATGTTTTTGCTTAATGAAATTGCAGGTGATCCCCATCAATTAGCTCAAACAGTGAGTTAGCATTGCTTGTTTTATCTTCCAGTTGACCTCTAAATTACATAATTTATGTGGTGTGTAGTTAATATTTCATTATTCATCTATCATTAATAACTATATTAGACACATATTTGTTAGATCTGATCAATCTCATTTATTTGATCTCGTATTTTAACTCACATGCTTCAATTGTTTTTCCAACACTTGTTCTTTTTAATTTGTAGTCATCTTCCTCTACGGTCTGACATTCTTTAGTTCACAAGAAATCATCATATAATCACCGAAGAATCTATCTGAGTTCCATAAAACATGCATATTGGGTCTTCTTTTATCTTAGCATCATCACCATTCATATTCCTTGGAGAAAATAGTATTTAAACATCATCTTCTACATTATTTCTCCTACATATCATCAACTCGTAGAATCTTTCCACACAGTATGCTCGTATCCTTCGAACAACATTTATCTCTCACACCGCACACATCTACTTCACATGTTTCACAACATTGAATCCCCTTATGATGGTTTCAGTTGTGGTGGGACCATTTCTATTCAATGGTGGAATATTTTATTCTACCAATGTAAAAATGATGTACCACTCTTTGTTTTGTTACAATTGGAGGTTCAATAGTAGATTGTCAATTTTTCAACATTGGAATCCAATGATTGTTAGACATAACTAGCCAATTTGTTCATATTAGTTTCTCAGTAGTATGGAATCATATTTTTCAGATGTTTCTGGTCTTCCATCATTAGACTTTACCAACAATGGAACCACATGAATGTTAAAAGTGTCTTGTAAGAGTCTTCATCAATATCCACTAGAGCTCTTCTCCCCTTATCTTAGGTGACGTAAGGGGTTTTTATAACTTCTATATTTATCTACCAGTGTACATCCAACGGTTGAACTATTAAGATGTTATGGATGTATCATTTTAGTATCCCTTCTCCTATTTAACTAGTATTTCAGAGTTTGTGTGTGTTGATCAAAGTAGTTCTTCTATTTTTCATCTCTATATCAATGATAGTATTTCTTGGTCATAACCTTTAAACAATATGTCACTACCGGATGCCATTCAATGGTTGATCATCTTCTTCATTTTGAAATTTATTTGTAATTTTTTTATTGCTTCTGTTTAAATAGTTGTTTTATCAATATCATGGAAATAGATTTATTTTGGTTTGAGCTTATTATTATTTATTTTATTTTCAATTGTATATTTCATTCACTTGTAGAAAAATAAATCAAACAATTTATTTTTTTCACCATAGAAAAAATTTGCCACCAATCTATATTTTCAATTGTTGAAAAGTTAATCCTCTACTCTCTTCTTTCAATGGTAGCCAAAATATTCCACCACTCTTTATTTTCACACTATTCGACAACAATGGTAGTTCAATATAAATCTAGATTTTTAAATCCCTCGTTAGTTATGATTTTTTTTTCTGAAATCATAATCTCAATTTTCAATTGATGTTATTAATATAATTTTTTTGTTAATTGTTTTATTGTTTTATCTTGAAATAAATTTATATTTTTTGTAGAAATTGATTTCATTCATATTTTTCATACAGATCTTTATATAGTTTAAAATTCATTGATAATCTATTTTACAACATTTTTATATATTTATAATTTTTAAGATAATATTTTTTATTTAAAATGTTCTGTAATTTTTAAATTTTAAATTTTTTTTTACTTAACATATTATGTCATGGAGATGTTGGATATGGATATGCACTTATATGATCTATGTCATCATGATCTGGGAGACTTATTTAAGATATAAAAAAATATACCAATGATGATGATTCAAAATATTAGATGTGAGATGTCATCAACATATTCATACTTCTATACATATATTGTGAACATATGTGACTTCTATTCACTAGTGGTGATTAAAGAAGGACATCAACCTCAACATTGTTCCATTAAAGTGATCAACAATCATCACTCTTCATTATCTTAGACATTTTTGTCATCTAATAATTTATATATATTACTTTTATTCATGTAATCATCATCTTTATTTTTTATTTCATCAAGTCATGTTAATGATTTTCCAAATAAAAATAAATCCTAACAATGTCAAGGTATTCCACAATATAATCATAAGTTGGGGAATCACTTGAAATCAAAATTTATGTAAACAGATTATGTTATTCTCATGTAGTAGAGTAGGTTATGCCTCTAGATTCTTTTAAAAGGAAGGTTTTTTAAAAAATTTATTAAAATTTAAATAAAGGTTCTTAGTGGGTACCAATCTCTTTGAGTAGTATATTAAGTTAATGATTGGGATGGGAGCTTTGTGATCTAAACCACTATAAATATATATGTAATTTCCATTTATTTTCTGTGCAATTTATTTCAGGAACATTCCACTCACTACAGATTTTAATTATAAAATCATATTTTTTCATTAAAATTTTAAAATTAATATCCACCGAACCCCCCCCCCTCAAATCATAATTTCCATCATTAATAATCCAACAAGTTTTCCTCTTCTTCAAAGTAGGTTGGACTCTATGTAGTTTTTGGATGGAATGGTATTTGGCCCCTTTATCACTATTAGTATTTTTTATCATTCTATGATTGTGAGATTATAAATTTATGCATTCATTGGTTTCAATAGTTTTATATTTCAATATTGTATGGGAATACAGATTTGTAGTTGTGTGTGTATGTTTGTGTAGGTTCATTAGGCTAATGCCTCCCATGTGTGTAATGTACCTACTCAATGCTTTTCACAAACCCTTGTACTATTACAGGTAGGATTGGGTTAGTCATGGTTCATTAAATTTTGGTTGGAATGATCATAAAGTAGTGTAAGTGGAGGTTCTACCATAGAAACAAAGTGCAAAATATTGGTTTGGGATTTCTGTAAATAATGTTACTTTTTTTGAAGTCAACTTTCTGGTAACAATTTCTATTATTGGTGTGGTAGCTAGTGTATCTATACATTAGAACAAAGATCACATGCCTTTTGAACCATTACCTGTAGAAATTTAATGTATCTAAAACAATGGTATATGCATCATACATAAAAGTGTTTTTTTCTTGGTCCTTCTTGAGTTATTTCCCCACATATTATCTTTGACTATGGTATATCTTCTTTATTTGAAACTGCTGCTGTGAGGATATCCTACTGTTATTCCACTTTGTGATCATGAGGATGTTCCACCAAGTGACGACGCTTCATTATAGGGGCCCAAACCCGATATAGTACCATTAGGTGTTTTAATAGCTATACCACCACCCATTGAGATGAGGTTGGTGCTGTCAGTGTTGGATGTGGATTCATGTAGGTTGAGTGTGTTGCATGAGTTCCATTGTTAGTTAAATCTTATGTTTCTGTTCGATCTAGACCCCCAGGTGACATAGCACTGGATATTTGTAGTCACTCAATTCTTCCTCAAAGTGAGGATGTATAAAAATTATATGTTGGTCCTCACAATGATTCTTATTTGGGCCACTTCTGTGTGTTAGTCGAGTTTAACGACTCAGTCACATGATAAGAAAGCTCCATCCAGGTCAAACTTCAAGAACCCCTTCAGGGAGGAGTTTTAACTATTAATATTATGAATAGTGTACATCTAGGAGTTTTTTCACCTATATAAGGGTTGTATGAATACAGAGGAGTATTTGGATAAGCTAACTAATCTCTCTATATACTCTGTGGATATAGTGGATGGAAAATTATTCTGGGCTAAGACTTTATGTAGGAATTAAACTTTCATATAACGGATTAAGTGATACCTCTTTTCATTACCACCAATTATAGAGTGATGGAGTTAGATTTACTAATGGAGAACATTATGGAAAAGAAAAATCCAATAGTAGGTGTCTGTAATGTGTACCAAAGAGTAGAGACCTCGATTGAAAGTAGGGGACGATAGTCAAAGGGCCCAGGGTGTCTCAAAAGCTTTATTATATGATCCTAGGATAGAGGATTTTCATTGTAGGGATCCTATGATGGATTTAGTTTTTTGAGGGAGCATGTCACACCATGGTTTCAATTTTTCATTGGTTCTATCTCTGGTCTGGATTTGGATGAGGCCATGTTTATATTATTTGGGTTTTATTGAGGTAAATACATGTTTTATGATTAGAGGCGTCTGAGGCATGCATCGAGCATGGATGTGATCCCATGCGTCTACACTCAGGTCACTACGCGGCCCACCAGGTATGTAAGATGAATTATAAATGTGAGTTAAAAATAAAATAAGGAATTAAATTATTTGTTACTCTAATAAAAATAATAATTATAATATTATCAAATATTATCAGGATTATTATTATTATTATTATTATTAAATTTCATTAATTAGTATTATTATTACAATATTTAAAAATGATTTGACTATTATTTTATTCATTAATAAAATATTTAGAAATATTATTATGATTAATAATGAAATAAGTGTTAAAAATAATTTGTATCTTTATATTTTTTATTGTTTTTATTATTATAATTAACATTATTATTATTGTAGATTATTATTATTATTTCTATAAATATTACAATTAAAATTAATTATAATTAAAGTTATTAATTAAGAATTCTTTTAATGTTATATTATTATTAATATTATTAATAAGCATATTATAATTATTATTATTATATGTTAAAAACTATTAACATCAATTTATGTAGAACATAATTGTTATTATTACCATTACATCCTTTTAGGGTTTTTAAACAAAATATGCATACCATAAGTCTACCGCCTACCCCATCACACCTCTTCTCCCCTACCCTCACCACATCTCACTCCATTCCCATTACTCTACTATAACTACACCTCCCTGGAGCCTACACCCTAAATCCCTGGTGAACCCGACTATAGAGACCATAGCCCGTGATTTCCTTGTCATCACACCTTTACCCAGCCCTGCCTCCTCCTTTTAGCCACCTCTTGGAGACCCATGACAACCCCATTCTCCTGCTGTCTCGCACGCCACCGTAACCCAAGATGAAACATCTCATCTCTAGTTGGTCTGTGACCACATCCTCCCCTTATAGTAAACCATTATTCAAATTTTAGTGTTATTAGTTTCACCCCAAACCCTTGATTTTATTATTTCGTTTTTAGGGTTTAATTTCAAAAAATAATGGTTTGATATTGATATTTAGAGATTATTTGGTTTTCCCCTAGTGTGATGGAGTGAGAACAGTGTTTCCAACCAATTTCTGTAATTTTATTTGGTAGTTTTTGTTGGAATCCATTTCACATGTTTATTATGTTTATATTACTTTGATTTCTTGATTTTTTCACTTATTTTGATTACTAATTATGCACTTAATATTGTTATAATAATTTTACATTATGAAATAAAGAGAGTTTTGATGAAAGCCAAATTTTTTCTATTAAATAGTTTTTATTAAATTTTGTGATTTTTTATTTTTACAATTCAAGTGGTGCGTGTTCTGATATGGTAAGTTGCAGGTGCATGTTTAATTAAAAAAATGGGGTTTTGAAAATGTTTTTTGTGTGAAAAGCAATGAGATACTAGTTAAAAATGTTATAAATTTTTTTAAATGGTTTTCTAAATATTATAAGTGGTGTGGATTTTGTTTCGGAAATATTTTTATGAGTTCTTTATTTTAAAAGTTACTTTTAATGTGTTGGTTAATTTCCCAGTTGGGTTTTCCAACTAGTTTTGTATTTTCAAAAGAATGGTTTGGATTTGGTAAATGGTTGTTGTTGTCTAAATTGTTTTTAGTGTTTCCAAAGTAGATTCCTATGTGGGTTTGGGGTTTAATATAACCTATGTATGGATTTTCATAGAAGGTTTAAATTTAGAATATATAGAAAAACCTGCATGGAATTTCTAAATGGTTACATGGAAAGCCCTTCGAGGAGTGAGTTTTTCCTAGTTGGTTGGCCCTAGGTAAGAGTGTTCTCAGCATGGTACCACCCTAGTATGATTATTGTTTTATGGTAAGGAATACTCCTCAATGTAATCAGTGTGGTGCCATTTTTTGTTGGTTATGTGTGATAGTATATATATTTTTGTGTGTGTGTGTGACTTGTTACTTGTACTATTTGGAAACCCCTTTTAAAAAAACAAAACATAGGAATCTGGAATAACTAATAGTATTAATGAGAATTATTTTTTCACTAGTATAGGTTATTGTATTTGCTAGTGGCCCCTAGTAGGTGGATAGTTGAGTTAATTTATATGTGATGGTCCCCTCGACCAGGCTATGTACGGAGACGGTCGGGCATTACGGTCTTATGACTTCATTGAGTAGGGAATGACTTCCGGATGAGTCACATGTGTATTATGTTCTAATTCTCCTCAATCTTCATATGATTTCTTGTGATTCCACGCTACGAGTATTGTTAGATCATTTTCCCTCATTGAGTGTAGCATTCTCTTTGCACATGATTATGGTATTTTTTTGGAACTTTGA
Organism: Viscum album; assembly: GCA_963277665.1. Lineage (NCBI taxonomy): Eukaryota > Viridiplantae > Streptophyta > Magnoliopsida > Santalales > Viscaceae > Viscum > Viscum album. The sequence goes on from OY728151.1 coordinate 2,082,458,827, forward strand.
GAATGTTTGTCTACATTAAAAGTATTGAAATTATATTTTTTGAGAAATAAATCACAACTTCCACTATTTCCTTCTTGTTTTGATTATAAATTAAGATATAAATTGATCATGTTTTTTGATTTTAGAAATGAAATTTATTGAAAACTATTTTTTTATATTTGGTAATTCAAACCTTTAGATCAATGTGTTATTTATTTAAAGCGTGTGAATTGATAATAGATTAGTCGGTCCTACCTACTGAGTTTTAATACTCATGCCTATATCATTTTTCTAGTTTCTAGACTTGGTGTATGTTTTATCTTGGGTTGGACCACCTTTGGTGGTGTTTGGATTCGGTATCGAAGAGTAACCCATGGGGTTATATGAAATCATATATATGGATAGGTTATTCATGTTGTTGGTTATTCTTTCCTTTCTTGTCATTTATGTTTCTTTAATTATTCTATTTTATTACTATGTCTTAGTTTATTTTCATTGGGTAAAATTGTTCTCATTGGTATTAAGTTCATGCCCTGAAACTTATCATGTTGGGAAAAAATCCCTCAGGTAACATTGGATCATTATTGGGCTGGTTGTGTTTGATGACAAAGTAGGTTTTCATGTCGAATTTTCATGTTCCAGAGAATTTTTTTACAATTCTTGTTGACAATGAATCATGACAAAAGAATAGAATATCTGGTGGCTATAAAAATGAATATATATAAGGTGGCACCATTTTCCAGTGTTCGCCAAATTTGTGGGGTCCCAAATTTGGATATTGGTGAGCATTGAGAAATGTGGATTTCCTTGAAGATATCATCCAAATATAGAAAATGAATTTGTTTTTCGAAGATGGACTTCACGAAGTTGATTTTTCAGAGACTGGAAGAATGTTAATGGTGAGCTCTATAATTACGACGTGCTTTGTAAACAACAGAGGTAAGGATCAATGAAAAGGAGGATTGAGGAAGTGGAGAAAATAAATTTAGAGAGTTATCAATTATTACGATGAGTTTTTCAATTAAAAAATATTTTCGTGGTGCATCTCTATGTAGATTTTTCTTCGGAATAAATTTCGGGGATTTTGTGATTTGAGCTAACGTGGTTCTAACATTGCATGGAAGGCTAGAAGGTAAGTGGAATTACCTATAAATAGACCTCAACCCCCACGAGAGAAGGATAGAGACTAAAAAAACCTTAATCTCTCAAATTATGAAGGTGTTCACATATCAGGGAGCTTTGTGGAAGAAAAAGAAATTCACAGAGGTATTTGATCTCTGCGAAAGGAAGGTGCACCATGAAGGCCAGTTTGGCTTTGCAGAGGACGTGCACTTCGCAAAGACTTGTTTATATTTGTGAAATAAAAAAGACCAATGTGAGTTCTGAAAATCAATGACATATATGATCTAGAGAGCTATGTCATCTAGTGATATTTGAGAAACTTTGACCTCTACGAACCTGTGAGCTTCATGAAGAAGTTAGAGAATCGAAAGGCCTTGTTTGACCTTTGCGAAATTGGGAGCTTCACGGATTACAAATCATAATGAATGTATTTACAATGATTGTTGCCTAGTGGTCAGTGGCTATGGGGTATTCAAAAATGGATGAAATTTTTATTTCAACCGAGAATCTATATACATTATAGGATACCTTCATTATGGATAAGGAATGGACCTTCAAGCCTTTAAACTATGAGTGGATCTTCTAAAAAAGCTGTGGGCACACATTAGTTGAGAGGGAAGTGAGTTATAATATTTTAAATGGTTGTAAACAAGATATGAAAATGAGTCTAATTCAAACATGTAAATATTTTTACACTTTTAGTGTATTTGGTACATTTACACATTGTCAGTGTATACTCCTTGGACATAGCCTAGTGAGTGTGAACCAAGTAAAATTGTGGAGTCAAGTTATTGTTTAAATATTTTTTTCTTATTTTTTAATTGGAAGAAGAGAGAATAAAGATTTTTATGACAATGAAAAAAGATCAATGTGGTATTAGTTTTATCCTGTCAACCCATGATTCACCCCCCCCCCTCTTAGGGTATCAATCCATATGGACCTAAAATTTGGCTGCTCGGGAGGATCGAGAAAGCCTCTCAGGCATTGCAATAGATCGTCTCAGGTGACCTATTCAAGGTTCACCCGGGTTGGTTTGTGACATGATTGTATCAGAGTAGGTTGGATCTTAGGTGGAAATTAAATAATAGAGAGCCCAATATTATTTGGGGATGTGATGGAAGAAAGAGTGGCATTTAAAGACTTGAGGTGTAGGAATGTGAAGGAGGTCCTCAAATCCCACCCATTCTGAACTAAGGTTATTATGGGTTGTCTGTTCTTATTGTGTCATTTGATTCTAGTGAATTTATTTATATTGGGAAATAAAAAGGGAGTTGGGAATGTATCCATGTTAGATCACAGGGCCAGGAAAGATAGGTGGAATTGTGGACATTTCCCTTGAATGATCTCCATGATGGGGGCGTCACTGGCATATGGCCACTAACCATGTGTCAGACTCACCCACTAATAGTAGTTTCCCCCTTGTGGATATCTTCAGTTTTCATTCATTCTGAAACATTCTATGAAATGTCATATTTTGTAATTATGGAAAGATTAATTTAAAAATGACAATGACACTGTTTTGACCAAGTTCATTGTTTCTTTATTTCTTAGTTCCTTCACGAACCAAGATTTGATGGACGTTCAAGGTGATACTTTTAGTGGTATATCCTTGGAGAACACTCAAGTTGATCAAACCATAGACTATGTCCTTGAGTTTCGAATGTTGAAACCTCCTATCTTTTATGGTCAAGAAGTTCCACTCGAGGTGGGGTAGTGGATGTAGAGGATTGAGAGGAACTTCAATTTCCTCATTCCTCCTAAGACATTAAAGGTAATGTTATCAACCTTTATTCTTGAAGGTCCAACCGCGAAATAGTAGTACAATGTGTCTTAAAGAAACGATCAAGAAGATCTTACGTTATAGTTCTTAAAGTCATCATTCATCCTACTGTATTTCATTGAGATGAAAAATTAGAGAAGGAGGATGGAGTTGTCACATCTTTTGTATGGTTTGGGATTTGTGTTGGAATTATATTGAAATTTTTTTGGAACTATTTCTGTATGACCTAGGGTATGTTGCAAATGATCCTGTGAAAGCTCGACTATTTGATCATGGACTTTGTCCTCATCAATAGTCTGAATAGGCAGAGCTCAACCTAACCACATTCTTTGATGTGGTGGGGAAATATTATCCAGCCAATGTATAGTTAATAGGGGTTGTAGAGGTGATTCTCCCTCTCAATTCTAGAAGTGGTAAAGAGGATGCTGATAAGATGAATGGGAAGCAGCATGATGTTGGTGGTGCTGGTAGAGGAATTAAGACACCTTCATACCCCCAGTCAACTTCATCAGAATGCAATTTTGTGATCTGTCATCAGTATGGTAAGAAGTGTCACAAGAAGTTTACTTGTCCAAGTGCTCTATGAACCTTCCAGACCTATGGATGATAGGGTCACTAGCGATGATTCTGTTAGGGTGTTTCCCAAAAGTGTCATGAACCTAGACCCAACTCTTTGAGGGTCACCTCAGCTCTTCCATAGGAGTAGGGTGATGTGTGGGATCAATTTGGGGTCCTCTTTACGTATTTTTTTTTGGAGTTAATAGTCATGTCAGGTGGCATCTTTTGGGGTTTCTTTTTTCCTTTGGTTGTAAGAATGGTTGTTGTTGAACCCCCTTTCAAACCTTCATTTTAATGAATGACTGTATTGTGAAATTTTGAAATGATATTTCTGTACGGGGGTTTCTAAAGACTGAATGTGAGGCAGGAGATGCTTCCATCATCAAGTCTCTATCCCAAGGTCCATGAGCGAAGCTGGTGTATTTTTAGAAGAACCCCAACAGATTTAAAAAAGGTTTTTGTCTAATTTTTGTCATGAATGATTCATAGGTTGTGTTCTTTTGAGGGTGAAGAGTTGTTGGTGTTCTTGGCTATAGTTTTGATATTTTTCTAATTAATCCTTTCCCTTGCTTACATATTGTGGGGGTTTTAGGTCCACATGGAATGTCTTGGAGTTTGGATAATCTCATCAGTTCTAATGGGGGGGAGACCCATCACTATTTTCTTCTGATTCGGTGTTAGCATGTTTCTTTTAGTGGGGAGTCTGTTCATACCTCCATGTTTCAATATCTTAGTTTCATCATTCGTATGAGTTCCACTTGAAATGTTTAATATATTCTTATTTTAAGGCTAGTTTGGGCATCCCAAAAGTTCTGTATCTTTTAGACTGATCAATAGGGGTTGTTTAAGCTTTTGGTGGTCTGTAACACTTAGCATGGAGTTCATCTCGATCTCTAGAGTTTTTCTTGTCATCCCTTCGCTCGTTGGTGATGTTTTCGTGATCTAATTATGGTCGTTATTTGTGAATATTCTTAAACAGTAAAGGGGTATATGTTCCTATTTTGAGGTTCGGTCTAGTTAAGGATTTCATGCGAAAAAATCATTATGGGGGGGAGAATTGTTAAACACAGGATTCAATTTTTCAATGGTTTCATCTTAGGTCAGGATTCAGGTGATACCGTATTTAAGTTTTTGGGTTTTATTGATAAAAATACACATTATCAGTTTGGAGACATCTGATGCCCGAGAATGGAATAGTTGGGAGACTATGGGACTATTCCCGGGTCACCATGCGCTGCACCCTATATGCAGAAAGAATTGAAAATGTGATTTAAAATTAAATAAGGAAATGAAAAATAAAAAAAAAATCAGTGTTAATCAATTAATAATAATAATGCTAATATTATCAAATATTATGTGGATTATTATTATTATTATTATTATTAAATATCATGAATTATTATTAGTATTACTATTATTATAAATGAAATGATAATTATTTTTGTCATAATTAAAAATATTACTATTATTATTATTATTAAGAATGAATCATGTATTAAAAAGAATTTTTATATTTATGTTTGTTATTTTTTCATTTTAATTAATAGTATTATTATTTTAGATTAATATTATTATTATTGAAAATATTACAATTTAAATTAATGATAATTATAGTAATAAATTAAGAAATTTTGTATATTATATTATTATTATTGTTATTATTATTATTAAGATGTCTATTAATATTATTATAGGGAAAACTATTTCTATAAATTTATTAAGAACATAAATATTATTATTTCTAGTAGTTATTTTTCGGGTATTTTATAAAAAACTAAGCAAACTAATGTCTATCCTCCCTCACCCTATCACACCTCTTATACCCTACCTTCACCCCATCTCACTCCCTTCCCCTTTATTCACCCACAACACCTCCCATGTGCCTATACCCTCATGCCCTGGTGAACCCCTACTCTGGTGACCCTATATCATGCTCCACATTTCTGCTGCTCCACCACCTGACGATGCCTCCTCCTTATGACCACCTTTAGATGACTTGAAACACCCCCAAATCCTAATGTTTGATGCGCCACACTAACCCATGGATGACATCTTCTTCTCTGGATGGTCTGTGACCTGCAACCTCCCCCCAATAGTGGATTCTTCCAATTTTAGTGCTTTTAGTTTCACCCCAAAAACAAGATTTTTTTATTTTTAATTTAGGGTTTAATCCCAAAAATTAATGGTTTAATGTTGATGTTTAGGGTTGATTAGGTTTTTCATTAGTGTGATTATGTTGAGAACGTTGTTTCACAACAATTTTTGGAATTTTCTTTGGTGGTTGATGTAGGATCTCATTTCACATGTTCTATAAGTTTATACAACTTTGATTTCTTGATGTTTTCACCTATTTTGATTGTTAATTTGGAACTTAATATTGTTATAATAATTTTTCCTTGATAAATAAGGTGTGTTTTTATGGAAACCAATTTTTTACTATTTGTAGTTTTTATTAAATTGTAATTTTTTTTATTTTTACAATTCAATTATTTAGTGTTATGATAGGGTATGTTGTGGGTGCGTATTTAATTATAAAAGGGGGTTTTGAATAGTTTTTATGTGTGAAAATATATGAGATAATAATTTAAAAAAATATTAAATTTTTAGCTAGTTTATTAAATATTATTAGTGTGGTGAATTTTGTTTTGGAAATATTTTGAGGAGTGCATGATTTCAAAAGTGGATTTGAATGTGTTGGTTAGTTTTCGGGTCGTCTTTTCTAATTAGTTTTTTTCCAAAAATCATGGTTTGGTTTTGGTAATTTGTAGTTGTTATCTAAATGGTTTTTGGTGCTTCCATAGTGGATTTTTAAGTTGGTATGGTGTTGGAAATAACTTATATAAGGCTATTATTAAAATGGATTAAAATGGGAAAGTGTTGAAAATCATGATTGGAATGTCTAAATAGTTATTTTGAAAACCCATAGGGGAGTGAGTTTTTCATAATCAGTTGGCCCTAGGAAAAAGTGTCCTCAGCATGGGACCTCCCTAGTATGATTATTTTTTTAAGGTAAGGACTACACCTCAAAGCAGTAGGGGTGGTGCCAGTTTGTGTTTGTTGTGTGTGATATTATATATATGTGTGTATGCATGACTTTTTACTTGTACTATTTGCCACACCCCCTTTTAACAAACCTAAATGTTGAATATAGAATAATTAAAAGGATTAATATGATCGATTGTTGTACTAGTCTAGGTAATTTTATGAGATAGTGGCCCATAATTGGAGGATACTTGATTTTATTTCTATGAGGATGGTCTCCTCGACCAAGCCATGTAGGGTGACGGTCGGGTATTTGAGCATTATGATGTCATTGAGTAGCACAAGCCTTCAGGATGAGTCACATGTACAGTATGTTCTGGTTCTCCTTTGAGTTCCTATTATATCCCATGTTTCCCTACTATGAGTTCTATTAGAGTTTTTTCCCTCATTTTGTGTAACTACTCTCTTCACTTTGTTTTTTTATTTGTTTGGAAAATTTTGAATGTGTGTTTACATTAAAAGTATTTTAATTATTTGTTTTGAAAAATAAAGAAAAACATACTCAGTTTCCTTCTTGATTTTTGGTTTTAAATTAAGAGGGCAATGGATAATATTTTTTTTATTTTAAAAATGAAAAGTGTGGAAAACCTATTTTTTTATATTTTGTTGTTCAAACATGTAATTAAATGTTTTCGTTATTTAAATGGTGTGCATTGTGAATAGATTAGTTGGTCATATATAGTTAGATTTAATACTCACGCCTATATATAGATTCATTTTTTTAGCCTTGGTGTAGGTGTCATCTTGGGTCGGACCTCCTTGGGTAATGTTTGGTTTTGGTATTGGAGAGTAATTGACTAGGTTATGTGGAGTCTTAGTTTTGGGCAGGTTAGTTGTGTTTTTGGATGTTATTTCCTTTCTTGTTATTTATTTATCTTGTATTGTTATATTTTATTTATACTTATTAGTTTATTTTCATTGGGTGAAATAATTCCCATTGTTACCCTATTGATGCCTAGGATCTTATCAATGGTCTAGGAGGATATGGAAGGCCACTCAGGACTTGCCACAGATTGGCTTGGGTGACCTATTCAGGGTCAACCCGGGTTGGTTTGTGACAGAGAGGATATGGGTCTCCTACGATGGTTAGTGTCATATTGTTTGGTATCATTCACCCCATAGTTCAACATATAATGAAAAAATCGAGAGAACACCCTGGAAGAGATATAGGTAGGATAAGGGAGGACTATAGGGTAGTTAAATTTGAATTGGGGAAGGTAGAGTATAATGAGGTGATCTGAGGTTTGACCAAACATAACCACCACCTCCAGGTGGTCCATGCTAGGCTAAAGGAGATAGTGGTTAGGGATAAGGCCAACTATAAAAAATGGAAGCCCTTGACCCTGAGTCTCAATGAATAATATGATTTATCATATGTGATTATTCGACCTTAGTTGTATTATTGATAGACACATGTGTTAGTGATTCCATTGTTTCTACTTCTCACATTCAGGACATAGAGATTCTGGTTGAACACTGACTCAATCTGTGTGTTTGGAGACTCCAATAGGAGGTGACTTAGTGATTGCACAATTCTACCAGTATTGTGATCAGACGAATAGAGGTGGGAGCTTTCTATAGGATCACATTATAGAAATGATAATGCCTTATGATGTCATATTAGGTATTAACTAGATATCCATATTTTATGCCCAGATTCACTATTTTTGTTAGAGGATGTGGTGCTTCCACATTAATGGCATTGATTTTTTCTTTATGGGTGAAAATGACACCTTATTAGAAAAATATGTGCTTAGTTATAAGAGAGAGAATCTGATTATGCACCAATTTTATATAATGACTCACGGAATGGGAGATGTTATGGATTATAGATCCCTATGGTGGTAGTGGTAGAGTATGAGGATGTTTTCCAAAGATTGTTCTTGGATTACCTCCCCAAAAGGATCTATAATTTGGCATTGACATAAGAAATGATATGGAACCAATATATTCACCAGCAGTTCTGATGAGTCCCATAGAGCATCAGGATCTGTGGGTGTAGCTGGTGGAATTTAAATAGAAGGGAATCATTAGAACCATTGTTTCCCCATGGATTCCCCAAAGATCTTCTCTAAGAATTAATTTGGGACCATGATGTTATGTGTGGATTGCTGATGCTTGAACTAGGTGAGTGTGAATCATAAATATCCACTAATAAAGATCAATGAACTCTTCGATCAGTTGAGAGGTATGTGATGGTTCATGATGATTAAAATTTGATAATATTATCACTAACTATATGTATAGGATGAGGATATAATGAATATGGTATTCAGATGTCACTACCGTCATTTTGAGTACATGGTGATGCATTCTAACCTGATTAACATTCTATCAGTTTTTATCGAACTCATGAACTGGATATTTTAGCCATTCATAGATCGGGTTGTCATGGTATTCATCGATGATATCCTTGTGAACTCAGTGTCCAAATAAAATCACACAAGACACTTGAACATAGTACTGGAAACACTCATAGATCACCAGATTTATGGGAAGATATATAAGTGTTAGTTTTGGACTCAAGAGGGCCACTTCCTAGAAACTTTCATCATATTAGAATGAGTGGAATTGGATCCAGAAAATGTTTATGGAGTGCTATCATGGGATCCAACCCTGATTATTACTGAGGTGTATATTTTCCTCTAGTTTAAAGGGTGCTATTAGATGTTTATATATGATTTAACCAGAGTGGTGTCACCATTAACATCTTTGAATAAAAATGTATTTCCTCTCATGTGGATGTAAAAGTTGTCAATAATATTTTTAGGATTTATGGTAGAAATTGACATATCCCCCCTTGATTAGTTCGATAAAAGAGGTTGTTGAGTATGCATTATTCTTTGATACCTCAGGTATCAGACAAGGATGTGTCCTGATAAAGGTGTAGTTAGTTATATCTTATGTGTCAAGGCAGTTGAGGCCACAAGAGAAGAACTATAAAACATATGACCTTCAGCTGGTAGTGGTATTATTCTCCCAATATATGTTTCTACACTGCCTTATGGATGAGCGTTTAATCAGTTACTCGGACAAAAAGTGTATCAAAAATATCTTCCCTACGTAGGACATTACCTCTAGATATAATATGTGGATATAGTTCCTCCATGAATGTCATTTTGATATTTTCTATACTTCAATGAATGGTAATGTGGCATCATAAGCTCTTAATAAGATATATTTTTCTATGTTATTAGTTGAAATGTCATATTAGTTTGTCTCATTTCAGGTTTCCTTAGTGGACAAGGATGGTGATTCTTATCTTCATTTGATGGATGTTAACCCCATTGTTTTTATAATATGTCAGGGAATCTCGGCATGGATATAATAACTATGAGGCCTTATGTAATCATATATCCACTGAACGTGCTCTTGATGGATTTTTTGACTGTGGTGATCACATTATCCAATTTAGAGGACTGAATATGGGACCAATGATATTGTGGGTTTAGGTGATGATGGAGTTTCATACATCCCCTTGGGTATCACATTCTAGTTTTTCAAAGATGTACCAAGACCTCCAGTGCCCATTTTAGTAGCTAGTAATAATTATTTGTGTTTTAGTGTTTTTCCCTTAATGCCTCACATGTCACTAAGTGAAGTCTCAGAAATGGGTCATAGTGGGATTAGTTCAACCCCTTGAGGTTCTATAGAGGAAGTTTGATGGGATATCAATGTAAATAATGATGGGGTTTCCATATAAATCCAAGGGAAATGATAACATCTGGGTGATCATAGACCAACTCACCACGTTGACCCACTTCATATCCATTACAAAACATTGTTCAATAGAGAGCATGAGATACTTATATGTGCATGATATTGCCTATATCCATCGATTTATCTCGATTATAATTTGATAACATTATTATTTATCTACATCATGTCAATGGATAGGATTATGGTATTCCTTTATGACTTAGTTTCATTTGAAAATGGTGTTTCACCCCTAGGATGATGTCCAGACTAAGCAAACCATTCAGGTCTTGGGGGATATGATGTGGGATTTCATGTTGGACTTTGAACATAGCTTAGATGATCGCCTACCATTGGTGGAGTTTTCATAGAACAAAATCTACTATTCCACCATCTATATGGTTCCATTAAATAAATTTTATTCATGACCCTATAGTTCACCACATAGTTGCACCAATCTAAGTGAGATAGCACTCGTGGATCCAAAGATTGTGTGTACTAAAAAAAGAATGCGAAGACCATCCATGAGAAGATGAGGACTAAAAATAGAAATAATATGTCTTATGTGGATAAGAGATGGTGGCCTGTGGTTTCTGAGTAGGGAAGCTATGTGTTCATTATGGTCTCACCTCAGCACGAATTATAGAGATTTGGATAGGGTTGAAAGAAATATCTAAGATTCATTATCCCTTTCTGGAATTTGAAATGATTTGGAGAGGTGGTGTATTTCTTATATCTACCATAGCAGTTACACTAGGCACATGACGTCTTCAATATTTCATAGGTGAGGAGGTACGTGCTTGAACCATCAAACCATATCGACTATATCAAGATGAAAATCATGGATGTGGATAACTTTTCCAAGTATCCATTGGAGATAGAGGATAAGAAATAGATGATAATTTGTTGTTTATTGATTCCCCTAGTTCATTTCTAAATGAAGCAAAGGAATTTTCAGGACAGAACCTAGGAGTCACAGACCGTGATGTAAGCCCTATACCCTTATTTTTTAAATTTTACTCTTTATAGTACTGTAATACATTAGGTGGGGGGAATCTAATAGATCTGATTTTTACATGTATTAATTATGAATATTATATTGATTATTTTTTAACACATGCACCATGATGACATGAGATTCGGTGGCTCTGTAATCCCATATTTTATATTTTCAAAAAACCTTTAAATACTATTATTAGGAAAAAATAATTTTCTTGTAAAATAGTAATAACTTGTAAATGGAGGCTGAAATAATAAATTCAAGTATTGAGTGAATTTTTGAGTGTTTTATTTACCCTTGGAATGATATAATATTTTTTTAGTGTCTGTTTTTTGGTTAAAATCCATCAAAAAAATAAACAATAAAATTAATAAATATTTATTTATTTATTTATTTTATATTGTTGACACTTCGATGTAAAATCTTCTATAAATACATAGTGATGCCTCTATTCCTAGGGTTATTCATATAAGCTATATATTGATAGGATCAATTGGATAAGAGTCATTTGAAAATAAATAGAAGAAGACATATGATCAGGATCAGACCAAGGATCATAGTCTCATTGGAGTTCAAGTATCTGACCAATGACGGCAATGAAATACCATGATTTATCAGTGATTAAACTAAACTGAATTTTTGATGTTTTATTTTATTTATTTCCATCCCATTAAATTTATAGATAAACCATAGATCAATTCCTTGAAAAATAATTGATTAATTCATTGATGGATTACTATATTTATGTTTGATTTAATGTTCATTGATTATTTCCCACTCTATTCGTCTAAATTCTCCAACAATGAATCAAGGATAAAAATGAAAAAGGGAAAAATTTATTCCCCATGATTTTGGTTAATGGATTTCTCTCCCATTTCATCTCATGTTTATCATGGTCAATTCATCTAGCCAGCATTCGACGAAATACATAGAATTTGAACATTGCACATTTATTGATCGGACCAACAGATCAATACTGCCAGTGCGACCCATGATATAAGGGTGATTGGGGCTTGGTAATAGATGATGATTAAATAAGAACTGTATATGATGGAGGAATCACATTTTCCTTAATTTTTATTCATAGAGGTGACAGATGGCTTGACGGATATGATTTATGAAAAAATCATATCCTAAATCATGGATTCAAATGATGGAATGGGACAAACTGATATAGATCCATGATTTACATATAGATTCGAGGTGGAAACAAGATGGATGAAAATGTGGATAAGAACCCATGGGGTATGAAAAATACCTGGTTATACTATCTGAACTCCAAATATACCTGTCAGGTGGGACCCTCTATTCGGCACTAATGTTTCCACAGAAAGGGAAATATCTCACGTCACATGTCCTCTATCATAGGCCATTTAAACCATGTTGGCACATAAACATGTACCACATTGGGTACATGAGATGAGTAGAGTGGGATACACAAACATTCCCATGTGTAAACGATCACAATTAGTTTTACATTAGTTGGTAACTAGGAAGATCTAGTAGTACAAGCACATATAAAGATGGTCGGAATAGAATATTGATATTACTCAACATTATTTGTACATATACACACATAATGGAATTTTTTTTTGTACATTCCATTTAAGGAAAGACCACATAGGCATATCTGGGGTTGGCTGGAAGAACCATGTACCCCTAGTAAACATCATGTACCCCCTTTGTTGGAGTATTCCGACATTGTTTCTTCAATATTAGACCAATGTTATTTAAGTGTGCTCCTATAGATCATACCCCAAACTATATCGTACATAATTAAATCAATGTCATTCTATTTTGTTAACCAATATTGGATGAGTCTACAATAGAGTTTTCAATGTCCCACTATTATACTGGAGTGTGACCCTATATCACTTCCTCAAATACCCTAGGTGGGGTTCATGGAATCAGTACGACCTTCTTTAGTACAGAATTGATCCTAAAACTAGAATTTCATCTCATTAGGGTTTGTGTTCTCATTTCTATATGATCCCCTACATAGTGGGTTGATCCAGACCGCGTTTGTGGTGTCCACCAGTGGCCCGAGGTGTAATCTCTTATCTTAGTATCATGGTATTCATAGTTATATGTGTTTTATTATGTGGGGACAAAGTATCATGATCACATGGATAAGTGTATCTAATGATATGATGGCTCATTGAGTGGGGTCTCTAAAAAGATTCATAGTCAATCACTTATGAATAGAATATTGTGGCTAGTAGTTTGTTGAGACTGTCGGGGAGCACAGTGTCATTCCTGGGTATATCTAGGTTGATTTACATTGGTTTCTATATCATTGGCATGATATGACTATTCGTGATGATTTATGTTTACTATTTTGGGGTTTCATATATGGTGTTGTTATACTATCCCCTACAAGGGATCTTCCAACACATGTCATGTATTATACAGAAGATGCCACTTCAAATTAAATCCTTTGAGGACAGTGAGCTGGTGGACCATATCATGATCATGACAGATCAAGGTGTTTTCCAGAAAGTGTTATTTGATAGTATTAATATCCCACTAAAGATGATGGACTCACTATGGTGTTTGGTTGCACTGGTATTTATCCCCTTTTTCACATTGAGTAATTTATTTTCATGCTCTGATTTTCGGATTATATGTATTTTCATTCATTGGTTGTATCTATTTTCCAATTTAGTTTTTTATGGGAATGGTGATGTGCTCATGTGTATAGGTTCAATATGATAATTCATCCCATGTTTACAATGGGCCTACGAGTCACTGGCCACTAGCCCCTAGACAAATGGAGGTAGTCTTTGGGTAGTCTTGGTCTGGGGCCCATCAGGCAAGGTCATGATAGTCAATCTACCAAGTTGAAGTCTACATGGCTAACCCAATATAGAAATAAAAATTTATCAAATAATAGAAAAAATACATCAATAAATTCTTCATAATGGTATCCCTATAGTGAAACCTTGTTTTAGGGGTTCTTCAAAAAAATTCAACAATTTTACTGAATTCATCTAAAAATAGATTAAAATCATTAATGTAAACGAATTTTTCCACTTTATTAACCCATTTTACATTTTTCATAAAATAATTATTTCTACAATTATGATTCTAAATTATTTTTCTTATAAATATACGAGAACATACCACTTTAATGAGATTCTTCTTGTTAAAAAATTTCAAAATTTGAAACCATTAGATATAGCCCGTACAAGTAAATACACTTTTGATTTGATTTCAATTGAGATATGTATATCTATTTGTTGTCTATGTTAACTCACCCATGTGAGATTTACTTCACCAATATTCTTCCTCATTACATGATTTCTCTAATAATTAACCTCGAGAACAAATTTGAAATCAATTAAAGTGTTTCCAAGAAACAACATGATACTAATTTAAATAAATCAAACAAGATTTATATCTCCCTAGAAGCCATATAATTTTTAACATTATTCATTTCTCCATGTCTCCCCCATGAGTATATACAAAATGTATATATGAGTAATGTAGTTATATTATTGTTTGTAGTTACAGTAGTATTGATGAGATTTATTTGTCCACAAATAAAATCTTATCAATTTAGCTCCATGTATAAGAAAACTATTTGTGATTTCTCCTTCTTTGAATTTATATATTTTTTCATATTCGGTATCATGTAATCATTAGGGTTTTAACCAATTCATCTTAGATGAAATACACTTATTCACATTATCATGATATTCATTTTCATTCTTATGTTCTTTCTCCAATATCCTCTCCAATAGACAGGGATCTTGTGAAATGATTACACATATTTTGGACTATGTTTAATTTTATTAATGCCTAGAAATGCTTTATTTGTAAAATATTTCTTAGATTAGGATGTAATTGGTCTTTTTCCATTAATCATTTACAACTTCTTATCAATAGGTCATCAATTCATGCATTTTCTAGCTTTGTGTCAAAAAAATTATCACCATTAACATAACTTTTCAAATAATATTTATGTTATCCGTTTTGGAAAACCTCACATAAAATTCTCATTTTTTTCATGGATTTCATTCAAACAATATACCCTTTTATTTTTTTCAAGTAATGATTACTTTTCTATTTTAGCTTTCTTCCACTAAGACTACTATTTATTGCCAATTTTCATATTTCAATGACATGGACTCATATACCACAGATTGTGCGCATTTTTATTAAAAAATAATCCATTTTATATTCTTATTTTGAGCACTCCATTGAATAAATTTCATGAAAATGTACTTCTACATATACCACAAGGAGTACATAACTGATTTTCTTTATTCCTTCTATATTTTTGTGTAATTTTCTTCATATCATCATATTAATAGTTCCTAGTCATTATATACCATCTTTAATCATAATAGTAACCACTTATATTGTAATAATCAAATTATTATTATTGATTCAAAAATGTATTCTTTATAGAAATATTCTCAATCGTTTGTGTTTTATCTTTTAGTCCTACATGATTTATCATCACATCATATCTTCTCCCCATTAATATTGGACTTTTTTAATTATCATAAATTGAAAAATTATTCCAATAGTCAATGGATTGATACCCAATCACCTAACAACAGTAATAATATCTATACAATATTTATTTCTTCTTCATTAATATAATTTAGTTATATTTTGAATATTCTATAATTTGGATAACATGGTTCATAATTTGATCTTTCTTTTGGTAAAATGGATTACTACTATTTTTCACATCCCCACTTAATGATATAGTTAGTTTTTCATCAATCATATTCACTAATGTTTGACCAGAATTTCTTTTGTGTATGGTACTAGTACTTGAAATTGTATTAGAATAAACTGAATATTCTAGGAAAGGTGTAACCAAAATCAATGAGTTTATTGTATATTTATCTAAATATAATCTCATTATATTCTTACCATTGGATTTAGTATTAACTAAATTATGACTCTTATCAAGATTACATGTGGTAGAATCCATGTTCTCAACTACTGGGGATGTATCGGTTTGTTTCAAATATTTATATTTCAATTTTATAAACAATTCAAGACCAATTTGTTCCAGATAAATCTCCAGAACCTAAATTATTTGTATTCTTTTTTCCAATTAAATCTTTATTTATTGAATTTGATCATCATGAATTTGATTTTACTTTCTTATAAAATTATTTATCAATTATATTATATTTTATTTAACCTATTTTTGATATTTTTAACATTCATTAACGTTTAATATAGTTTCTCCCACACATTGACTACTTCTACTAAAAAATTCTTAATCACATCCTTCAAAAAAAATATCTTGTTGTAATTAATCATCAATGAGAGTGAATCATGCATTTTATATTGATACAAACCACACTATTGACTAACCTACTGTTTGGATAATATTAGTAAGGACCTTTATAGTCTGTAATTTCTCACAGACATATCTTTTCAACTCTTATTACGCTTTGGAGATATTTTAATTATAATATAATACGGTATATTTATTTTCTTTAATATATTGTGTAATAAGTTTTCTTCTATGAAACATATCTACCCATTCTTTTTACATATCCTCATATTCTTCATCCAACTATGAATTTTAATCATATAGTTCATTTTCGTACCCAAATAAGTATCTAAAAAAATTAATAGTAACTTTCTTTTTAAAATAATTGAAATATGAATAGAAATAATTATGTGTTTCAATAAAATCATATCTCTCATAGCTTGAATTGGAATCCTTAATAGGATAATTATTAAATGATTTAACATAAACAATTTATATAAAAAACTATGGCTATATTCATTTTTTGGTGTATCTTGTTTCTTCATTAAACTCTTTCTCAAAATCCTTACCACTTACTTCTAGATATTATTCAAGGGTTTGGTATGAACCCCCTTATTGGAATAGACTGAGATAGGGATTGAATTTTCCATCAGGGAAAAATATAATAATTCTTTAAATTCATATATTCACTTCATATAAATATAATATAATCATCTTGGAAAATAATTTATATCTAATAAGAGATGGGACCTTTTCTCTAATATAAATTAAAGTGAATAGTGGGTCTTTTGGTATATAGATAGGGGGCATGAATTAGTGTTAAAATGTTTTATGGATTTATTTTAATTCACTTTTGACCACCTTTTAAAATTTAAACCTATAAACCTATCAGGTTGAATATATATTCTCTATTAACAAGTATAATCACACTATAATAAAGACATAATGTAAATAAACATGGAAATAAGGAGTTCTAAAATAGTTCTCCCGAATAAAGAGTTACAATGTTTATGAAATTATAGGGATGATATTTGACATAGATTCTCCTCTAGTTAAGAAATTTAATTATTAATATAGAAAAACACCGAAAGTTCATAAAATAAAAGTTCATGTAATTCATGATCACTAATTATTACGTTCATCTACTGATAGAGATTATATACTGAAATACCTCAAGTTCTTCTATATTCTGGAAAGATCTTGTTTTGTATACTATAATCCTTTTAATTAATTAATGGTTTTCCCAAACTCTTGTTCATATGTATTCATCTGCATAAGCCAATTGATGCAGTGTATAGGTTGGCCTTATTTGTAATTCCCTGAACCAAGAATCCTTAATCTTGTTCATTGTTCTATTACATTATCATGGTTACAAGGAATCATGTCCCGATGGACTGACCATTTTATCAGTCTTAAAAAAATATTACATACTAGAACATAACATTACAATTTCAATCATAAAATATAGCATAGAAATTCCTTTTATGATGCAATTATTCCCCTATATTAACCCTGCATATCAATCATAATTCACTTTATGGAATCCTAGGAATATAAAACAGTAGAAAGGGGTGATCACAGATGATAATGAAGGAAAATAAATAAGCAGAATGATTAAACATTTAAGGAATTATGTATAATAAAAACAACATCATTTTAAACATAAAACATGAACATAATATTGTAATAATAAGTCCAAAATTACAATATAAACATGCACATGAATATTCTAAAAGTTGAATAATCACATGTAATAACTAATTTCATAATGATGCAATGCATAATATCAAACATGACAACTATTATGTCAAGGCCTTGAACCACGACCATTCACAAATATTCTATAAAGGCCTTGTTCCATGACACTAGTTTGTCTCATGATTCGTACTGATGCATCGAGGGACTATAGAGAGCCCCACCTATCACTTACTACATCCAATGCATTCCTCATATGAAAAGGGTGAATTATAATATATGCATTCATATTAAACTAGTATACAAAATTCTTATACTTCAACCATAATCATTGTTGGAAGTAAAAATAACACATCCACAGTCAAACATATCCTAAAACTATCAATAAAATATGAAATATTGTATCATAATAAATCAGCATCAATTAAAAATAAATTCCATCAATAGATGATGACACAGATGAAACCAATCCAAAAACTAATTGAGATAAATATCTCATTCTACTTTGAAATCATTTAAAAGTCTCATAATTATAAAAGAAAAATAATTTATGTGGAAAATATTTTCATAAGACTGTAAGGAAATCTTTGAAGGAGTTATAATAGTATAAAATATCCACACCCACAGTATAAGTAAAAAAACATTCTTTCCTTAATTTTTCGAAATGGTCATAATGTACCTTGTTTGGAAAAGAACAGAAAGATTTCTTTTAAAACGTTTTATAAAATATCAATGAAGGGTATAAATGACTTTAACCCATAGTCTTGGAAATAGTAAAAAAAATTGAAATACATTTTTTAGAAATATGTATGTGGATGACAAAGAAGTTCCAGTACATACTGACGCATAAACAACCTCAGATAATAAAGAGATTGTAAAATTGGCCTTCACCATAGGTCTTATACGCATCGTATATGTCCAAAACTTTTGTATAATGTTTTTATACATATTATTAACTTATATCAGAATCACAATAATATTTATGATCTCATGTATGAATCTTTTATTACATTATATTACCCATTTATTAACAACTCTGTGTTAATGTAACATTTTAGGTATTGTGGATTTGTTTATCGTACTTATTTTGACTTGTTATTTTTGATCATATTACATAGATCATGATTTAATTACATAATGAATGTATAATATGATCTATATATCATATATATTCATAATATAAATATATATAATATATTGATATAAAAAATGGAATACACCGTTCATAGAGATGGTAGGTTGTACGTACGTATGAACATTGTTTCCGTTTTCATATCGTATTGAATGGAAGTAAGTGAATGAAATATATGTAAAAACATATATTTATTTTTCATGTTGGATTATTTTGTCATATATTACATAGTTATTAATAATATATATTTTTATAATCATCCTTGAATGGTGAACGTGTAAATGAATCTAATCGTATTGTGGAGATGGTAAGTCGTGCATACGCACGAGTGACAATGTCATTTCCTTAATGATAAAAAGTTTCGGAATTGGATTTTTTATTAATTATAATAAAAAAATTATCATTTTATGATCATTATTTATATACATAATACTCATCATTATATCCATCCAAATAAAATACCGTTTAATAACAAATTACACCACGACTTGGAGACGGTATGACGTACGTACACATGCATGGTGACTTTGTCATTCATATGGAAGACAGAATACAAAATATGATTTTCTTATAATTATAATAACATATCAGAATCTATAAGGTACTAGATTTATTTTTTTATTATGGAAACAACATATAAATTAGAAATATATGAAGAAAAGAACATTGAAATAGGTGATAAAATAATTACCTCTTCTTCAGGTGTTTCCTTTTGATCTGAGCAAAAGGGGCAATAGGCTAGCTTTGTTCACAAATTAAGGCCTATTGGTTGTATTGAGGGTAGTTGGGAGGATATTTGGACTGGGTTTGGTGTATACAAATGGCTTTGGAGGTGTGAATTAAAAGAAAGGGAGGTGCCCTTTTTATAAAAGAGGTGAGGGATACTTTAGGAAATGCTTGAAATATTAATTTATTACAAAATTTTTTTCGGATTATAATAGTTAAAAATTGATTGATATTGAGGATAAGATGGGGTTGGGTCGAAATCCTCTCAAACAATAGGTTTTCTACATCTTATGGTAACCATATTAAACATATATTTTATATTTAACCCTTAGTTAAATAGTTATCTCTTACCATGTCTTCTTGTATTTTTATAATACAATGTAAATATAGTTTCTAAAAGCTTTAAAAAGAACCTAAAGAGGATAATCTAT
This sequence comes from Viscum album, assembly GCA_963277665.1. NCBI lineage: Eukaryota > Viridiplantae > Streptophyta > Magnoliopsida > Santalales > Viscaceae > Viscum > Viscum album. The sequence goes on from OY728151.1 coordinate 2,082,479,233, forward strand.
TAAATTTTAACACTATAAACATTATTTGGGAGAACCTTATATTTTTAATAATAAAATATTATTTAATTAAATAATATTTATTTTAAAATATCATTTATGTCAATTTTGTTACTATTTAATACATGATTTTTGTTAAAGTCATAGAAACCTATTTATATAGAAAAATATTATATTGAATCAACCCTAACATTTCATATTAAACTAAAAAATTATTTGTTCGCATCAAAAGTTCTTATTACCCTTTGTTTTAACATTTATAATATCATTTATTTTAATCATTCATTAATAAGGTAATCACTACATCACCATTGGGACACAAATAAATTTAATTATTTAATTTATAAAAATTATAAATAAAATACCATGATGTAGTAAATATTTTTAGATTTCTAATGAATATTGATAGTTGAATTTATAATATCTATAACCATATATTAAAAATGGATTATTTGTTAAATTTTGAATTTAACACTTTTAACTCTACATTAAATAAAATATTATAAATGTCCTAATCTGGCCCACATGGATAAAACAACGATCATATTTTTTTCCTAAGGTTGATTTTGTTCTAAAAACACTTATCCAGTAGAATTGAGACATGTTTTGGTTTAATTTAGTATTATTATAATATTATTTTTACATTTAATTACCCTATTTACTTTTAATCGTGGTTAATAAAAATAAAAAGTTTTTATTCCCCAAAAAAAATTCATCCTATTGGACCACAGTTTACATACCAATAATAACCATGTTTATCAAAATTTTGAAAATCAATTCATAGAAGCAGAATAATTATTCATTATGGAAATTTTTAAATATGCATAGAAGGTGGGTAAATGTTCTTAGAAGGTGGGTAAAAAGGCGTTAAAAAAGATTAATGAATTTTTATATCTAATTTTTTTTATAAAATGACTCAAATTGAATAAACTGGTATAATATATGTATTATTTATCTATTTTGACTTTAAGATAAATTTTAATTAAATTGTATTATTTAAATGAAAAAGACGGTTTTTATGTACTATGATGTATTTTTCACTATTCATCAAAAAGTGAATATTTTCAAAAAAATACCAGAAATTAAATCTAAGATATTTTTGATATTCCAAATTCAAAAATAAAGTCTATTTTACTAAATTAAATTTTTATGACTGTTTAAAGTCAATTTTATTTTTGTTCACAAAAGGACATAAAAAAGTAGTTCTTTTAGGAATATAGTTTTTCTAATTATATAACTATTTAAAAAACATATAAATTTCATTATAAATATATTTTATTTCTGTGAATACATTATAAAAAATTTAAAATTTATTTGTTATTATTATTATTAAAATATTTATTTGATAAATAAATTTATCATTTAAAATTTTATAATACTATTGTGGTGTTTTGCAGAAACTAAATCTTGCGTATAACAAAATCCAGGTCACTGTTGTGGGAAATATAATCTATTAAATTTAATTAAAGAGATAAAGTACTATGAAATTGTGGGTTTTAAAATTAACCACTCATTCAATAAATTGTATCCTCGCAATTTGAAATATTTCATCGAAAATAAATTGTTGAAAATAGAAAGTACCTTTGTGGAAAACCCACATAAGATATATGGTTAACAAAATTTTATCTTAATAAGAGGAAAATGGAAATGAAAAAAAATCCACCAAATTAAGATTTTTCATATGAGATCGTTGGTGGAAATTAAGGACACATAATTAGAGGGAAAACATGAATATTTATTGTGGGTGATTGAGGTCATCACTCACAAAGAAATGAACAATTAATGGAAAATTGGGGGCCTCAAAGAAATAAATATATGATGATTTAAAATTTCATCAGTTCAACAAAACAAAAGTTAGTAGGATAAAATGTTTTTTAGATACCTTTTTTAATGGGAGAGATTAATTTACTATAAATATAAGAACTCAAGAAAACATACATGATTTCGTAACCTATCATAATCATAATCTCATAATTTGGTTGTGATTTGATGTATTTTCACTTCGTCCCTAACAATAGGAAATGATTGTTCAAAAATGATTTTTTTGGCCTGAAGTTCTTTTGATAAATCATATGGTCAACATGTATTCCCTTAATCCTCTAAATGTTTACTCAAAACCAAAAGGTCTAGTCAGAGTATCAAATAAATCATAATTTTACCTAAACAAAAATATCTATTCTTTAAATTACTCTATTCCAAACTTTTGACTTAACCAACAAACATTTATCTAAAATATTTCTAAAAAATCTCAAAATTTCAAAGATTAATTGTTACATCAGATTCCACAAACAATGTATTGTTTTTGTTATTTTCCCATACTGAAAATATGTTTACCTTTATCATATTAAAACATAAATGAAAACAAAACATACAGTTGTAAAATCCTTATATATATCAAAATCTTCTTATAACCAGAATATAATTCTTGGATCCAGAAACACCAAACATTAATTATTCTACTTTGACTATAGTAACAAAATAATCTTGAACTTGATCTATTTACTTTTTTGAGTTATATTTCCTTGACTCTTTGGAAAATAGTTTTCATAATTTCCCATATCATTAATATCATGACATCGCATAGCTTGTTTCTTTCCATTACAATTGTGAGCCTGGTGACATTTTTCTCAACATTTATAACAAACTCCAATTTCTTTTAGGAAAGTACCTGAGCATTTCTTCCCATAATTATTATATAAGGGAAAATACTTTTTTCTCCCATTTTCCCTTTATACGTCTCTTTCCCCACCATTATCTCCTTCTCTTGCTTAAATTGAATGTCATAATATGTATAGAATTACTTTTATGTCTTTATATTATAAGGAACTATATAATTGTACGATTAGAAAGATTTGGAGACCAATTCCCATCAGAGGAGTGGTTTTAACCCATCAATGAATCGATCAATCTTATATTTTGGGTATCATATGTCATCAGCAACATGCCTTTCTGTAATTGTGATGTTAACCTCATACATTGAAACATTCTCATCCTAGTTTTGTCTTAGACTCAGAAATTTCCTTTCCATATCAGCCCGTTGTTCACGAGGAAAGTATTTCTCTAGGAAAAGATCTTTAAACGTCATCCATTCCGAATTTCTTATTTCTTCATCCTGCTTTGGGGTTTGAATCAACGACCATCATTGATCTGAATCTCATGAGATGTGATAGAATACCATAAACACTTTTTACCTATCATTACTCCCCAAAGTAAGAAATATTTTCTATGAGGAACTTAGCCACTTCTCTGCTACGAAATGATTTGTATTCCCATTGAATGTTTGAGGATTTTGTCTCATGAAGTGGTATAACATTGATCCTATACGTTTTCGATTAGTATTCTCCATATGGGTAAGGTTGTTATCCATAATCTCAGTCAACTATCCTAATATGGTTATAATCTATTCAGTACCAGATTTCCCACCATCACCACTATCATTACTATTATAGGAGATAAATCCAAACATAGATTATGTGTGTTGATACGATTTCCATTTCATACACTAATCTCAATTTTTAAACAATGGCATACACTTGATTAGTTTATGAATCATAATGCATAATTACAAACTAGTAAAATAATTTTAAAAAATTGAAACATTTATGTATATCTAATCCATAATCATAAATATGTTTCCTTTGAGGACATATTTAGTAATAAATCCATTATAATGGTTATAAATAAAATATGAATTATCCTAAGCATATCCCCTAATAGTTTTAAACTAAGTGCAGAGTAAGGCCCTTTTTCATGTACCGGGTTACCTAGAGTCAAACTCAGAACACCTTTTAGATATTTTTTCCCTTAGGTACATATTTTCCAGAATGACATTAACTTGTATTATCTAGATAGGTATTTATTTTCATGTAATACCCACATAATCTACATATTAAAATTCTAGTATTCTTTTAAATACATATCCGCAAATCCTATATTACAGTTATGATACCTTATCATAGTTTTCTAAATTTATTTCCAAGGTTGTTTATAAACTTCCTCTGATACCAAATTTAATGCCCTGACCCCTACTGCACAGAGTAGGTGTATAATTTTAAGGAATTGGAATTATTACAAGGAATAAATTCCCAAAGGACCAATCAGTTTAGCATTATTGGAAAATATATTACATACAAGAACATAATATTACAATTTTTAACATAAAATATATAATATATAATCCTTTGAGGATTCCATTATTCCCCTAGATTAACCCCGCATATCAATCATAATTCACTTCTTGGAATCTTGGGAAAATAAAACAACAGAATGGGGTGAGATTATTTGCTCAGAATGGGTAAATAATTCAGCAGAAGCTATAATCTTTTACGGTATGGTGTATAATAAAAAAATCCATTTAAACATAAATAATAAATATAATATGGTACATAAAAGTCAAAAATTACCATATTAACATGAACATGGATATTCTACTATTCAAATAATCAAATGTAATAACTAATATCATAAAAATGGAATGCATAATGCCATAAATAATAACTACTACACCAAGGCCTTATTCCAAGACCATTCATAAATATTATGTCAAGGCCTTGTTCCAAGACACTAGTTTCTTTCATGAGACTACTGATGTATCGAAGGGCTATAGCTGGCCCCACCCATTACTACAGCGTCCAATTCATTCTTCACTTGAAATTTTTGAAACATAACATAAACACTCGTATTAAACTAGCATACAAAATGTTAATACTTAAACTATTAACCATGAATGACATAAAAATAAATACCACACTGTCCAACATATCATAAAACTATTAATACAATATAGAATATTATATCATAATAAATTGACTTCAATTAAAAATAATATCCAACAATAGATGTTGACATAGATGAAATCAATCCAAAAACTATTTTAGAGAAATATCTCTTTATAATAAGAAATCATTTAAAAGTACTATAATTATAAAAGAAAACTTTTATTTTTAAAATAATCTTATAATCTTGTAAGGTAATCTTTAAAGGTGTTACAACTATAGAAAATATCCTCACCCACTATATAAGTTAAAAAAACATTCATTCCTTAATTTGTCGAAAAGTTCAAAAAGTATCTTGTTTGGAAGAGGATGGAAAGATCTCATTTAAAACAATTTTTTAAAAGTCAAAATATGGTATAAATGAGAACAACCCATAGTATATGATGTACTAAAAATTATTTGAAATACAATTTTATGAAACACAGATGTCAATGAAAAAGAGTCCCCAATACATAATTACGTATAAACAACCTCAGATAATAAAGTGATTTTAATCTTAACCCATCACTAAGGTTTTATAGTCTTTGTACATGTCTATAACTCATGTATAATTTTTTAAACATTATATTAACTTATATTAGATTCAAATTAATATTTATGATATCATTTATGAATCTTTTATCACTTTATATTATCTATTTCAAACAATTCCATGTAAATGCAATATTTCGGGTAATATCGCTTTGTGTATCATAGGTGTTTTAACTTATTATTATTTATCATATTACATAGATCATGGTTTAATTAGTTCTAGAGTGTATAATATGATTCATATATCATATATATTAATAATATATATATATATATAATAAAGATATATAAAATTGAATACACCCTTCATGGAGACGGTAGGTAGTACATACGCATGAACGATATTTATGTTTTCAAATCGTATTGAAACAAAGTAAATGAATTAAATATATGTAAATACATACAGATATATATATATATATATATATATATATATATATATAGTAGATTTATTATGGAATAATTTACAAACATGTTAATAATATATAATTTTATAATCATCCTTGAATGGTGAACGTGGAAATGAATCTCGTTGCATTGTGGAGATGGTTAGTTGTACACATTCAGGAGCGGCGATATCATTTACTTAATGATTAAAAGGTGTGAAATAGGATGGAGTATTAATTTTAAAGAACCATTATCATTTTATGTGGATTATTTATATACATAATACTGATCATTATATCCATCCAAATAACATAGTTTTGAATAAAAAATTACACTATATTGTAGAGATGGTAAGCCGTATGTTTGCACAAATGGAAACATGTGTCATTATTAGGATGGATAGAATTAGGAATACGGTTTCCCCATATTTATAAGAACATCAAAAAAATATTAAGTTACTGGATTTATTATTTTATAATGGAAACAATTGAGAATGATGAATTGTAAGAAGAAAATAACTTTGAAAGAGGTGATAAAATAATTATCTCTTCTTCAGGTGTTTCCTTTTGATTTGAACAATAAGGCTTTTTATGTTGGCTTTATTCTCAAGTAAGGGCCTCTAGGATTAATTTAGGGTATTTTTTAGGATATTTTTATGGGGTTAGGCTGTGAAAAATGGCTTTGGAGGTGTCAATTAAAAAAAGGGAGGTGCACTTTTTATAATATAGGTGAGGATCACATTAGGAAATGATTGAAATGTTATTTTATTATAAAACTATTTTAGGTTTATAATAATTCCAAGTTGATTTATTTCAAGGCTAAGATGGTGATGGGAAGAAATCCTCTCAAACAATAGGGTCTGGACATTTTTAGGCCACCATATTAACCTTATCTTTTAGAATTAACCCTTTGTTAAATAGTTTATCTCTTACTAGGTATTCTTGTATTTTTATACTACATGTTATATATAGTTTCTATATGTTTTCCAAAATCATAAAATAGGCCGTTTATTAAATTTTAACACTATCCATGTAAATTTTAAAAACCTTATATTTTTTTAATAAACTAGTATTTATTTAAAAATATCATTTATATCAATTTTGTTACTATTTAATATTGGATTTTTGATAAAGTCATATAAACATGATTTTATAGAAAAAATAAATTGAATATACCCTAAAATATCATATTCACCTATAAAATTCTTGGTTGGCAAAAAATCTTTAATTTGAATTTATTTAAATATTTATAATATCATTTATTTTAATCATTCATTAATAAGGTAATCACATCATCATCATTGTGTCCCTAATAAATTTAAATATTTAATGTTTAAAAATTATAAATGAAATTCCATGATATAGTAAATACATTTATATTTCTAATGAACTTGTATTGTCTAATTTATCTTATTTAATACACTATATAAAAAATGGTTTTGTTATTAAATTCTAAATTTGAAACATTAAACCCTTCTTTAATAAAATATAATAAATGTAAAAATTTAACTCATGTGCATCAAAAAGGATCATATTTTTGTCTTAAAGTTGATTTTGGTCAAAAAAATTATCCAATAGAATTATTACATGTGTTGGAGTAATTCAATATTATTATAATTATTTTACCATTAATTACCCTATTTACTTTTAAACGTGGTAAATAAAATTCAAAATTTGTTGTTCACCAAAAATTATTTACATATTATTAAACCAAATTTTACTTACTGATGAAAATTTTGTTAATAGGATTTTTAAAATTCAATTCAAAAAAGTAGTAAAATTATGTTTTATGCAAATTTTCAAATGTTCCTAGAATGTGGGTAAATGTGTCTAGAAGGTGTGTAAAAAGATGTTAAAAAGGTTTAATGACATTTTATATCTAATTCGATTATAAAACGACTCAAATTACATAAATTGGGATAATATATGTATTATGAATCTATTTTGACATTAAGATAAATTGTCATTAAAAATAATTATATAAATGAAAACGATAGTTTTTATGTAAAATGGAGTGTTTTTCAATATTCATCAAAAATTGAATATTTTTAGAAAAATAAAAAAATAGAACCTAAGATAATTATGATATTATGAATTCAAAAATGAATTCTATTTTACCAAATTCAATTTTTAGGATTGTCTAAAATTAATTTTATTATTGACCACAAAAGGACATAAATAGTTGTTCTTTAAAAAAAATAGTTTTTCTAAATATATAAATATTTTAAGAAAACATATACATTTCATTATAAATATTTTTTATTTATTTGAAAAAATTATAATTACATTTAAAATTTATTTGTTACTATTCATATTACAAAATTTAGTTGATAAAAAAATATATAGTTTAAATAATTATAGTACTAATTTGTTGTTTCAACGAAACTCAATCTTCTGTATTACGCAAGCTAATTCAGTTTTTCTCAAAATATAAGATATTAAATTACTTTAAAGAGGTAACATATTATGAAATCATAGGTTTTTACATTATTTTCTACAATCCAATGTTGAGAAAAATATTTTTCAGATAAACTATTGGCCCTTTTCACCTTTAATTATCAGAACCCTTTAGCTTCTGATATCTCATAGATATTTCAATTACATTGAATGATTGGTCCCTCTTTCCAAAAATAATGAAACATATCTAATTGAATCTACTATGAACAAATGACTATGAAATATTTTCCCACACAAAATGGAATTATAGATTCTATTAATTATAAAATTCTTAACTCAAGTACAATATAATTATTTTATATATAACATGCTTGGAATTATATTTTTCCATCATTTCAAAACTAAAACAATGGCATCTCAATTTTCCTAAATAAATGAAATTTATTATTTCTTGAACTTAATCACTCACTAAATCATTTTATTTCATTAATGAATGTATATTTCATTCATTTTCTTCACATATCATGTTGGTAGCTTCTTCATGAAAATATATCATATGAGTAATATAATTCTTCTCAAAGATTATTGATTTCATAGTATTTTCTCTTTTTTCATCATGTATTAGAAGTTTACACAGTATCATTTTATCTCTCTATGTATGTGTACATAGGATATATTATTCTTGAATATTTGATCCTCATATAATCAATAGTTCTTATTTGCATAATATATATAGAGAGTATTACTCAAGACAATGATTGTAGAATAAATATTCATGTATTCATGATGGAAATGGAAAGAACCGCACAAACATCACTTGGAATCCCTTATTCAAATACCATGGACCCTTAGGTATTTGTTTCTAAATCATACATTCTATGTTGATTTTTTCATTTAGTTCTCATAAAAATTAAGTCTTAGTGGGTATTTATCTGTTTGTCTCCATGGATATACTTTAAATCCTCCAACACAATGAATACTAATCTACTTCACCTATGGGAACTAACTTATCTATATACATTACAATGAAAATATCCATATTCACAACGTTTATCTTCCACGCACTTTGGATTTTATTTCTGTTGCATGTTCAAGATCCTGATGATATTGTATTATCACTCCATCACAAATATGATCTCAATACTTCATAATTACTTTTTTATGTGTGAAGAACCTTCAGACATCTAGAGGTTTATGATGACACAAAAAAGTGGAAAATGAACAACTCTGATCAGATAGTATAGAGAGATAAGATCAAATAACCCACTTTTAATCTGTATGTATTTATGATTGAAAAATAGTAGCTATAAATCTTGTATCCCAGATAAATAAATTTCTTCTCCCCCAAAACATAATAATACAACAAATATCCAATGACCAAAATATGTGAGTAATGTTGTCCTCTCCCTATTCCCACTAGCACCAACCCTAGCTGGTACCCTCCTCCAGGTTACCACCATATGGTGTAGTCTTTTCTTACATCTTCTGTGCATTCATTTTTTGTGAATTCCCTTTTGATGCCATGCTCTCAAACAACTATGTGAGTTATCTAGTTTGACCTATATTCCCACCAATGTATATGAACCTGGGTCCCTTAGAATGACATTGGTAAGAAAATATTTTATAATGGAAAAAATACTGCAAAAAAATAATTACATTACATATAAAAATTCCAAAACATCTCTCATTATAATTATGGATATATTTTTTTTATTTTTTTAAATCATAAATTAAAATTATGAATAAGAATATATGATCATAAAAATATGGTTTATGTAAAATTATATATATTTCCTCAAATTTTATGTGGATTGATAAATAGGTCTTCAATCCTCACATTTATGTTTCTTTATTTATATCAACACATATTTATTTCAAAAAAACCTTTCTTGATTTGGAATAATTATCATTAATAATTCAATGGTTGAAAATCTACATGATTAAATAATTATTACATTAATATTATTTCATATAAAGACATTAATTAAATATAAAACACAATTACATCAATCAAATCAGGTTCTTCTTATTGAGCCTCTCTGGGAATAACGTCTTGTGTTCTATAAAGTTTTGATTAATGAGTCATGTTGGTGAAATTTTGATACATCATTTGATATAAAAATACGAAATTGAAAATAATTTCATGATAGATCTACTTGTTCTTATCACACTTGATCTATAAAATATTACATATGGGTTTTTTGAATTCCACAATATGTCCATTCATATAGACATGATAGTTGTAAGTATTGCTAGACTAGAATTTATACTTAACATATAATATATTTATCATGGTGGCTTAGAATATGGTTCCATTGCCTAGGAGAATGATGTGAGGGGTCCTAAACCATCATGAAATTTCTGATTTCTCAATCATCACCACACATTGAGTCATCACTTATTTGACGTGTATGGAATCATCACAATTAAAAAACAAATCTTTCGTATTTTGAATAAACTTGAAAAATATGATAGTCACATGCTAGTAAGGACCTATGAAATCAATTACCTTTGTGGATATGAGTAAAAAAATTCATGGATTAATATATAATATCTTTTGGATGATACACAAATTTGAAATTAATATGACATACATAGAACAAAATTAGTGAAATCCATGAAGTCAATAACAGTGTCATGAAATAAGTATCTTATACATTCAATCCAATTGGAGAGATTCAATCAAATATGGTGGACTTTATATATAATTTAATGGAACTATTTAAAAACCTATTTAATATCCATAACTCAAATGTAATAGAGAATAATCCAATCAAATATTTTTCTTTACAGGAGGTGCTCTATGTTGGGGTCATTATATAGGACAAAATTCACTAAAATTTAATGTATTTTCTATCACTCATGTCAAATGAATGGTATCATTCCATGTTCGAGGTTTATGATCAAATTAATAATTCAATTGTATTATTCATATCTTATGGTGGAATTTTATGTACCTTAATGGGAATGGATTTTAAATGTGTTAATTCACCTATTTTCACCATTAATTAGAAAAAATAAGTGTAACATCCCATGTAAATAAAGGATATTAAATTTTACTATTTATTAATATTTTTGAATTAAATATTAATTTTACTTTTTAGGGGATGTTATGTTCGATGGCATACATGATACAAAACATCAGGTTTCTTTGAAATATTCTGTTGCACACAACGTTGAGTTATATAGAAAAATAATAATGTAATATTATTTTAAATGGTTGTTAACGTCTAGCCGTTGTATTGGCGGGAATTAATGGAACTAAATAAAACATGATCACACATTTTTGTTAATTATTTTACATTTATACAATAAAATTTAGAGGATTATAATTTTAATGAATCAAATTTTAAGCATAAATACTATAATATTCTTTAAAAGGTCGATTTACCGCCTTTTAATGGAGATCCATTTTTAAATCTAGTTTTTGTCTCTTTTATATTTTGTATATGACAAAATAAAACTCTTATTTAGAATTGGGACATAAAAATTTACTTTTGTTATTTTTCGGTATTTTTCTGAGAAAGTTCATTTTTTAATGAATACTGAAAAATAATGTATTTTAACTCAAAACACCCTTTTATTTTAATTTATTTATATAGTTAGATTATCTTTTTAAATGGTTTCAAAGAGTTATTATATTATATTTCTACCATTTAATCTAATTTTTATAATTTTAATTAATTTCACATTGAAATTGAACATAAACAAGTGTCAATATTTTGATAGTTATTATTTCTTAAAAACACGCTTTTTGTTTTAAAAATGGGAATTAATTTTAAACTAATTTATGTGAATTATATGTTTTGAATTTGAAAAAATGGTTTCCATATTTGTAATTAGGGGGTTCAAATTGAGTGTGTAGGTATCTTTCATTTTTAGACATTGTGAATATTTATTTCAGTAAATATTTAATTTACCATGGTTAAAGGGTAAATCGAGTAAATAATGCTAAAAAATAATATTATAATATTATTAAATTACCATAACAAGTGTACTAATATTATTGGATGATACATTTTTGACCAAGGGAATCCTTGGGTCGATTTGGGGACCCCATGGAACCACAATGGAGTGCTAATGACACATTATATTATTTGATTTAATGTAAAGACAAAAGTAACACAAACATATAACTTTTAGTATAACATTTTTTATAAGGGGTTATATAACTGATAAATTTAACTAAAAATATTTATTTTAATGATAAAAATAATTATTACATCATTGTGTATTATTTATAATTTATATATATTAAATATAATAATTTATTTATGACACAATGATGAGGTAGTGAATAACGTTTTAATGATTGATTTAAATAAATGTTCTTATAAAAATTAAAACAATATCCAATACCAATCAATTTATAATTGGATAATTTTATTTCAGAAAAGAGTCATCGTATCATATAATTTAATTCATTTTGGACCTTTTGAAACTGAAAATAATTTCATAACAAAATAATACATTCAAACATTCCTGAAGAGACCCTCCTCCCCTTATAAAAAGCCATCACCTCTAACCCTTACTCACACCTCTCAATCCCCCTTGTGTCGTCCAAACTCTAAATAAATAAACTCCCAACATACCTCTATTATTACGAGAAGGATTAACTTATGAATAAGTCACTTCCAGAAATCCTTTTGGTTCAAACCAATGTGAGTTACCCGATTTAAAGGTAACGTCTTCTCTTAAGTTCTTCACATTTATTTTCATTATCAACTCTCTATTAGCTCATTAATATTTGATTACATAACAACAAAAATATCCTCAATATACTAGGTTTTTTTGTGATAATTATTTGAACTAAACATACACACACCTCCATCTAATGGAATTAGAACATACTATTTCTATAGACGACAAACTACTTCCACATGAAACGATGATTGTTCTATTATCACCTACCACCTCTAATTGATGACATTATGATAGAAAAATATTTATATGTGATATATATTATATTTATATTTTCCCTGTACTAATTTTATTCTCATTTATTACATACCTTTGTGGTTTCCATAATTTTTAAATATGATAATTTTATTTGAGGATGTGCAGACTACCGCCCCGTCAAAGTGATATGACTCATTCATACCATACATGGAATGTATAAACTATTGTGTTAATGGAAATATGTATCATATATATATAATATTATATTTTACATTAATAATTATATACCTATATATCATTGTTTTTTATTCTTTTAATAATGAAAAAAATGAAATGAAGGTAGCGTTCATACGTACATACGGCTTACTGTCTTCTTGAATGGTGCATTTCATTTTCATATATCCAAATGATATGGAATATTATAAATAAATATAAAATGTATATATATTATATATATGATATTTAAATCATGAATACTAGTTTTTAGATAATGGAATTTTGACCACATGTACAATTCGTAATTATAACAAGTTTAATTTTGACTCAAGTTTCAATCATTAACAAAATGTCTGATATGAACTCAAATAATTTACTAATTGTAATCGAAAGGTAAAAGGTCATATAAAATGAATAATAAACATGATACATGTTCCTAATCTGTTATAAATTATCTTAATTTTATCATTTATTAAGAACAAGGAACATACAAGTCAAGTTGGACATGAGGTAAGGGGTTTTCTTCTCACTTCTTATTCCCATGAGATTCATGCTATATTTTCCTCTATTTCCTTTTTTGTGGTGTATGTACTACCCATGATTGTATTCTTGGTTTAATTTAATTCACTTTATGGGTATCTAAATCTTCATTTTATGATCCTTCTTTTATGGTGTGTATGTTTCGTAAGTTAGGAAATTGGTAAGGGAACTTGTTAACCCAATTTCAATTATTTGGGATAAACTTATACTTCTTGATTATACCATGATATAAATATGTTTGAATTACCCCTGATATTTTTACACTCAAAATTCACTTATATTGTGATTAATTATATTTTTCACACATAATTTTGTTATTGATTTATCCTTAATCTAATAGTACGATCTTTGTAAGGGATTTCATCTGAACTTTACATTCCATTGAGACTTATTTGTCTTTTTTCACCAATTCACTTTTATATGGTGTATATATTTCCATTTTTAATATTATATCATGAATATCCTTATTCTCATAATATTATTATTTTTGTTTCATTTTATTCATTAATTGTGTTTAGTCAAGTGTTTCTCATGTGCCGCGAGACTCTTTAACTAAAACATCATTTTCGAAGCATTATAGATTTATTCTTTGAAACATTTCTCATTAAATTCCATGTTTTCATAATTATTTTAAGGTATTATTTATATGGATATTAATGTTTTAATATTTTCATTCCTTTAAAATATTCCAAATTTTATGGGACACTTTGATTCAAAAATCTATTTCTTAAATATTTAAAATGGTTTGGAAAGGGTTTGATAATGCGTTGATTATGTCAATATCTTAAAATGATATATTGTGATAGAAATGTGGAAATTTTATCTTTCCTTTATGCTAGTTTTATGTGTTTTGAATATGTTATGGTTCCTGGTAATTTTTTATGTATATGTGTGGTTACGTGATAATCCTAGGGAGGGTGAGCCCGATATAGGTCCCCAATGTATTGGGTAACATGACTGAGGTAAACATTAATATTTCTCCTAAGAGATTTATAGAATATATTTTGATTGGTATTTCAAACGTGACTCGTTATATAGCTATTAAAGCTACAATGTATGTATGTTATGTAATCCATAAGTTACCTTTATGATTTATGACTTCTGTGTGTTATTCATAAATATTATTATTTCCTGATGTATGTTAGGATTGGAAGGTATGGTTTCATTGATTTCTATTTATTGATAGACTAATGTTTTATTTCCTTATTTTATAACCCTTAGTTACCTTTTTATGCTCATCCTATGTTTTTGAAGAAAAATTCACATGTATTTATGTGGAATAGGGTTCAAGAAGGGATTAAATAAAAGTCATGCTCTCTAAAACATGGAACTAGATTTGAATATTTTTTATGAGTTTTAATTTTATAAAAAAAATTGAAAATCAGTAGAAGTGTCTACATTGTAATTTTTGAGATGTAATGTAATAGTTATGGCCTAATTCTATAAAACTCTAAACCTAAAAAGATCATCAATGTGGATTCTTGACTTAACTCAATATTATGTAATGTTTAAGGCTGGAACCATATAGTTGGTATCAAAGGTCGGTTTAGAGAACATTAGGTATTATGAGTTTTTCTTAAAAACATGGTTAGTCTTAATGTATATTATTTCATTTAAATACCTTTTTATAACTTTTTCAGATCTAGGAATGTTGGTTATAAAAGGAAGGAGGAGGATCTCAAATGAAATTCCTATCTTGTCCTTATTATATCCTTGTAATAATTATTTTCGGGTCTTTTTCAGATGATTGTGAAACTTTTTTTAGCATACAACTCACTTGAAAGCAGTTTTTTGAGATATCAAACACCTCCACTATACCTCTATATTATCATGGTTCTTGCTTTGTATTTAATGAAATCATATTTTTAAAATATTCTCATTTTTTCAAGAATGGTAAATATTATCAATGAATTTTCAAATATTTTACCTTATCAAAATATTTTGAAGCATATTATGATTTTGAAAAAGGTTCTGAATAAGGAGACCATGGCGCAACCTATTTTTATTTGATTTTTCAATATAGTCTCTCAGCACATACTTAAGTTATTTTGAAAGGAACATTAATAGAATGTTTCAAATCAATCTCGGTCCGACTGTCTTATAAAAATCATGTTCTATTAAATGTTTTGAAATTCCATGCCATACATGATAATTTTCCGAAACTATTTTTATGTGAACACCCATATGACCCAAGTTGTACAAGGTGTATTTGAATGAAGGAAGAAAATGATTTTTATGGATATCTCAATAATTTTTGTAATGCATTGACCTTTATCCTACGTGAACAATATGATGATGAATCCATATGGACACCATGATCAAGGTAAGTGGTTCATTCTATTGGGAATAGTTTTATTTTATCATATAGAGGTGAAATAATGACAATATATCTGATGTTGATGTCTTATTGTATTGAAATGAAAATTGAAGGTATAAGAAAACCTTTTAGGTTAAAACAGGTTAGGGTTACTTTGGAGTTTTATAGAAAGGACAACCCGTAAGATGGATGAAAACCCATCGCATCCGGAAAGGTCGTAGGATTCGAACCCATAACTGAAGGGAGATAAGGTCGGATCGCCTACCACTGGCCTACACGAAGTCCATGGTTAGTGTCACTTATTATCTTTAGTTAAATTATTTTATTGATCAAGAATAAAAAAAATTGGGAGCTTATGTATTATCAAAAGGATATCCTTAATATATAAAAATGATTTTGTGATTAAGTGATAAATTTAATTTTGGAAGACGTTCTCTCTTTTGGGGAACATTATTTTCTTAAAGAAAATTGAATACTATGTGGTCACATTTTTGGAGTAATGATTAAAATTTTATTGAGGAAGAATATATGTTTTTATTGTGGACATTTTTTTTATTTGCGTTATTTATGGAAATGAATAATCTATCATAGAGAATATGTGAATAAGATAATTACACTTTTGTATGAGACTTTAAGAGTAGTTGATGTTATTTGGAGATAAATGCTAAGATTTGTCATGGAAGACTATGTGATAAAATCCTTTATAATTTTGGGTTTCAATCTTAGCTTGAATAATTTGATGATGTTTAAGGACAATTGTTTATTGAATTATCTTTGTTTAACTTTGGGTATTGTTTGTCAATTTTCAGAGATTAAGAATAGAATTTATTTTTATAAAGGATTATCCTTTTTGGTAATTATATGATCCTATACTAACTATTTTGGTTTTCTAAAATGTATAAAGACAGGGAAAATATAGGGTTCATATTTTTGGATCATATTATTCTCTGGAAGTTGATTTTAGTGCTTTTGATGTGTCTATGTCATCTTGAATACTCATAGATTGGAGAACAGAAGGGTTTGGGGTGGAAATTTATTAAAGTATGAAAGTATACATGAAAAGTAACTATGTTTCCTTATGTTCTTAGTCATACTCATAAATAAATTTTTCAACTTTATGAAAGGAAACCTAAATCAAAAAAATGTTTTCCGTTTACATTTCCTATTGGGAAATCAAATACCTTTTAACCCATAACAAGTTTGTGGTTTTCTGATTTTTTACTTTCTATTGATCATGTTTTCAATCACTCTCCATCAGAACTTGATGGTTAGTTTCTATTTCATATCCATGTTTTCATGGAATCCTAGTATGTTTTATCTTGGGTGACCTTTGAACTTATCATTATATCTTCTAAAGTGACAGTTTTATTGATTCTTTTTCTAATGTGGGACTTTTAATTATGTTTCCAAACCTAGTTTTAAAATTTTTAGGACGCAATTTCCAAAATGGGGGAAGGCTGTAACATCCTAGGAAAATAATGGATTTGATTTTTTCATATTTATTAATATTTTTGAATTAAATATTAATTTCAATTTAAAAGGGATGCTATGTTTTATGGCATACCCGATATGCAACAATGGTATTCTTTGAAATCTTATGTTGCACACAACGTTATGTAATAATGAAAAATTATAATATAACATTATTTTAAATGGTTGTTAACGCATAGTTGTTTTATTGGAGGGAATGAACATAACTAACCAAAATATGATTAACCATGTTTTTTAAATTATTTACATTTATCCAATAAATGTAAGTGGATTAAAATGTTAATGAATCATATTTTAAGCAGAAATATTCTAATATACTTTAAAGGGTTGATTTACAGCATTTTAATAGAGAACCCTATTTAAATCTAGTTTTTGCCACTTTTATATGTTATATTTGATAAAATAAAATTATTCTCCAAAATTAGGGCGTCAAAATTTACTTTGGTTAAGTTTTTGGTATTTTTCTGATAAAGTTCATTTTTAATGAATAGTGACAGATACTATATTTTAACTCAAACTGCCTTTTAATATAATGTATTTATATAGGTAGATTATACTTTTAAATTGTTTTAATGTGTAATTAGATTATTTTTTTTCCATTTAATCAAATTTTGGTCATTTTAAGTAATATAACTTTAAATTGGACATAAACAAGTGTCAATATTTTAATAGTTATTATTTCTTAAAAACACTATTTTTTTTGTTTTTACAACGAGAATTAATTTTAAATTAATTTCTGAAACTTATGTGTTTTGAATTTTTAAAAACAGATTCTTTATTTTGAATCAGGGGTAGAAATAGGTTAAGTAGGTTACTTTTATTTTTTGGAATTTTGAATATTTAGTTCAATAAATATTTTAAATTCCACGGTCAAAGGGTAAATCGCGTAAATAAGGGTAAACAAATTATATTATAATAAAATTAAATTACACTAACATATTTCCTAATATTATTGGTTGATAAATGTTCGATATTGGGCATCCTTGGGTCGATTTGGGGACCCAATGGAGCCACATGGGAGTGATAATGACACTTTATATTAATTAATTTAAAGTAAAGTCAAAAATAACATAATCATATATCTTTTAGTAAAAAAACTTTATATGAGATTTTATAAGTGACATATTCAAATATATATATTCATTTGAAATATTAAAATATTTCCTACACCATGGTACTTTATTTGTAATATTTAGAGATTAAATATATAAATTTATTTATGACACAATGATGATGTAGTGATTACCTTATTAATGAATAATTTAAATAAATAAGATTTCAAAAATAAAACAAAAATTAAAAACCTATCCAATTATTATTGCATGATTTAATTTCTAACAATATTCATCTTATCTTCTTATTTAATGAGTTATGGACTTTTTGAAACCGAAAATTTGTTTATAATAAAATAATACTTTCAAACATTTCTAAAGAGACGCTCCTCCCCCTTATAAAAATCTATCACCTCTATCCCTTACTCACACATATCAAACCACCTTGTCTCAACCAAAATCTTCCCAAATATGCTCCCAAAAAACATTCTATTCCTCCTAGATGTCTTACCTTAGGCATAAGGAACTCCATAAATGCCTTTTCATTCAAACCAAAGGGAGTTACCCAATTTAATGGTAACATCTTCTCTTATGTTCGTTTCTTTAATTTTATTTCTCCACTCCCTATGATAATATTATTCATTGTTTACACAACAAAAACAATAGTATCCTAAATAAACTTGGCTGTTTTTATGAGAATTATTTTAACTACACTTACGCAAACCTTCATATAATGGAAATTGAACATACTGTTTCTGTGGATGGTGAACTACTACCTCACGAATCG
Source organism: Viscum album (assembly GCA_963277665.1). NCBI lineage: Eukaryota > Viridiplantae > Streptophyta > Magnoliopsida > Santalales > Viscaceae > Viscum > Viscum album. The sequence continues at coordinate 2,082,498,621 of OY728151.1, forward strand.
TTTATTTTTCAATTTACTCCTACTGCCTCTCATGGAGTCCATTAGGATGGAACTATATTTATATGTTATATATATTAAATATATATTTTCTTTATACTTATTCCCTTTTCATTTATTTCATACCTTTATGGTTTCCATAATGGGTAAATGCGATAATTTCATTTGAGGAATTGCGGACTACCGCCCCCTCAAAGTGATATGACTCATTCAAACTATACATAGAACATATAAATGATGGTGTTAATGAAAATATGTAAAATTTATAAAATATGATATTATAATTGAATAATAATATACCTATGTATCATTAGGTTTTTATTTCATTAAAAAAATGAAATGAAATTGGTTTTCATGTGTATGTATGACTTACCATCTCCATGAACCGTGCATTTCGTTTTCATATATCCAAATGATATGGAATGTTATAAATACATATATAGTGGATAAATATGATATATATTTAAGATATTTAAATCATGAATATTATTCTATAGATAATTTACTTTTGACCATGTGGATAATTTGTAATTATAAGAAGTTCATTTTTAACTCAAGTTCCGATCATCGACAAAATGCCTGATATGAACTCAATTAATTAAATAATTGTTAAAGCATGGTAATAAGTGATATAAAAGGAATAATAAACTTGAAAATGTTCTTAATAATTTATTAATTAACTTAAGTATATTGTTCAGGAAGAATAAATAATATACAAGACAAGTTAGAATTAAGTTATGGGGTTTTCATCTCACTTCTTATTCCCATGAGATTCTTGCTTTATTTTCCACTATTTACTATTGTGTGATCTATGTACTTCCCATTATTGTATTATTTTTGTAATATAATTTAATTAATGGGTATTTTCATATTCATTTTATGAACCTTCTTTCATGGGGTGTATGTATCATTTGTTAACAAATCAGTCAGGGAACTTCTTAACCCTATTTCAATTATTTTTGTTAAACTTCTACTTCTTCATTATGTCGCGTTAAAATTATGTGTGAATGACCTCTTATTTTTTTCAACTTAATAATCAATTTTATTGTGTGTATTTATATTTTTAAAACATAATAATGTCATTGATTTATCCTTAATCTAACTGTATGATCTTTCTAAGGGATTTCGTCTCAATTTACATTCCATTGAGTCTTATTTGATGTTATGCACCAATTAAATTTAATATGGTGTATATACTTCCCTTTGTAATATTATATCATGAATATCCGTATTGTCATGATACAATAATTTTTTTCCATTTTATTCTTTAACTATTTTTATTCTTGGGTTTTTCAAGTATTACGAGACTCTTTAACTAAAACATCATTTTAAAATATTTAAATATTTATTCTTCTAAATATTTTTCATCAATTTCCAGGTCTTAAAAACTGGATTAATGATTTATTTATATGGATATTAATGTTTTCAAATTTTAATTCCTTTAAAAGTTTCAAAGTGGTTTGGAAAACATTGATTCATAAATCTCTTTATTAAAGGTTTTAAATGGTTTTGAAAATGTTTTGATAAAGCTTTGATTATTTCAATATCTCGAAATGATTTATTTTGATTGTAATGTGGAAATGTTATATTTCCATTATTCTTGTTTATTGTGTGGTGTATATGTTATGGTTCGTGTGAATTGTTTACGTATACGGGTGGTTCCGTGATAAACCTAGGGTGGGTGAGCCCAAGCTAGCTCTCCAATGCATTGGGTAACGTAATAGAGGTAAACATTAATGTTACTACAAAGAGATTTGTGGAATATAATGTGATGGGTATTCCAAACATAACTCTCTACGTAGCTATGAAAGCTACAATGTATGTATGTTATGTATTCCATAAGTTAAATTTATGATTTAGGATTTCTGTGTGTTATTCATAAATCTAAGGATTTCAAGAGGTATGCTATTATTGGAAAGTATGGTTTCATGGATTTGAATTTATTTGTGGACTAATGTTTTCTTTCCTTATTTTATAACCCATACTAATAATTTTATGATCATCCCACATATTTGAATTTTTTTACAGGACATAAAGTGGAATAGGGTCAAGGATGGGGTCAATGAAAATTCATGTTTTCTAAAACAAGGAACTAGACAACCTACTTTTTTATGAGTTTATATTTTATGAAAAAATGGAAACTAAGTTGAAGTGTCTACTTTTTAATTTATGAGATGTTATGCAATATTTATGGATTAATTCTCTAAAACGATATACTTGAAAATATCCCCAATGTGAATTCTGGAATTAACTAAAGATTTTGTAATGTTTAAGGCTGTGTACTTATAATAAGATTGATAAATTTCTGATGGGATACATAGGTTACAAAATCATATTGATCAAGCTCTCTGAGGGATTTTTCAAACCTTTCTAGAGTGTTGACTCAATCATACTAGGATAATGGGTCATGAGAAACATTTATATCTTATGGAAATTTATCTATCAACGTTCATGTTCATATGATAATGGCAATGGTCTATTATTTACTGTTAGTGTAGCCACCATTGATTATATTAATGAATAACATAGAGTTACCTTTAACATGAAACCATTAAAAATCAATATCAATGGAATGATCGAGACATATTATGAGGGGAATTTATTTATCCCCATTTTTGTTATATCCATCTGAAATGAGGAATTAGTATGACAAGAGGTCCTTTGAGGGAGTGATAAAAAAACCAATGATAAACATGTTAAACTTCTGGATTTTTATACTTCTCTTATTTAGGGTTTGGGAGGCACCATCAAATTTCATCTACAAACATGTAATTTTATTGTTAAAAAATAATATACTTAATTGGAAAGGGGAAATCAAGGTAAACTCCTCTGGGGTAGGTGTAATGTGACGAAATCTACCAACTCGTGTCCTTTTATAACCTTTTGAGGGATGGACCTAATATAGAGTTATTAGTGGGACATTTTCCATCACACGAATAATTCTAATGACATGGGATGGTAGGGGATATATTTTAGTGAATCAATGTGATATTTAAATTAGAAAACCTGATTCTACAAAAAATGGGGAATAATTTTAAACAAAAATTCCAAGAAAAAGAATCTCATCAAAAAAGGATTATATTTGACCTCACAATCTAGTATCATGAAATTGATATTGTATATATGGTTATATTTTCCTTCCATTTTCTTCTCGGATAAGAGGGAGTTACATGACCATTTCTTGTCATAAAATAGACGACCAAATGTTTCCCATGAATTGGTGGAATCAAAATTAGAGGACACAATAGATACTACATGATGAAAACACACACAATCTATCATTATTAATCCCACTGATAAGTGATTATTTTTTCATTGCCAAAGAAAATGGATTGAATACTCCCTTTATATTGGTAAAAAAAGTCCTAATGTAAACTGAATTATGTTTAATGCATTTCAACCCCAATAGCATACATAAAGATAGTATTTTATGGATGACCTTGATCACCTTAGGGTTGTCCTAAATGCCTCTATAGAAAAAATGATATCAATTAATTACGTAGAGGTATCCCCAAATACAGAAATCATGTTCTTTATCATTAGGTGGTGGCTCTAGAGAATGTCAAAAACATTCTACTGCTCTTCATGATAGTCTTGGAAACATGCAGATTTTTCTTCCAAGTCATCTTCCTAGAAATACACCATTTTTTCATGGAGGGGATTGAATATATCGTTCGTGGACCACTATATGGTCACTCAATCATTATTCAAGACAAAGGGAATCACTATGTAACAATAGGTTCATTGGTGTTATCTAAGTTTTGTGGAATTTTCATCTTTCGGGGAAATGTATATTTTATTGTATCCAGGTCAAATATCTCTTAAATAAGCTGCTTAAAAATTGGTAGTTCTATCAATCAATAGCTCCATTAACATGATAAGGAATTCATTCAATTGGAAATGGGGATTTTGGTGCAAAAAATAAATAGAAATTGTGATGTGTACATTCTTCTTCCTGACTGGGGAAATGGTAGACACAACTTGAGGTAATAAAATTCCACCACAAAGTTAGATTTGATCAAATTAATACCATTAGCCTCAACCATGGTACTATAGGGAGAATGAATTTTTCTTCATGAATGTTTTAATAAAATGTGGTCAATCATAATGTCATGTCAATTGATGAAAATTTTGGGATCATGCTATGTAATATCGATACAGTTATACATAAATAAATAAATTTTTTAGTTAAGTAACACGAAAACTTTCACATTTTCCATTTGAAATGTGATGGAAGAGAAAAACAATTATAATGGGATATTTCATAGTATCAATATTTACATATAATTTCTCATTGAATGTAGTTGAAACTCCATCTTCAATGACAATAGTGGAATCATACCAATTATCGTCCTAAAAATCATGAGGAGTAGAGGGAAAAGATGGATCCTCTAGAATTGGTGGTTGGTGTACCACATCATCTCCTTATGCTGTGATAAAATATTCTAATACAGATACATAACCTTCTAGTTTCAAGGATACCATATAAATGTATGGAAAACTGCTAATCCTTTGTGGTCTTTGTGAGAACTACTTCCATTGTTATTGAAATAATGTATCTTGGATGACCTCCATTGATTCAATCCCACTCACATATAGATATGTTTGAGACTCCCATCATCACCCATGGGACAGTTCATCTGGTGTGTGATCAGAGTGGGATTTATTAACATCAATGGTACCAAACATTCATAGGAGACAGAGGTGATATGAGTGAACTCATAATTATTGTGTGTGATGATATTTTTTCGTTGTTCTGTTTCTGTTACCGACTAAACAATATATAGGATGGATAATAATAAAAAACAAGTTATATCAAGGATATAACTAGGATGGTTTCAAAATAATTAGGAAATATAAATTCATAGGTTCTTCTACCTAGTGTTGATTCCCCTTTATTTTGTAACAATCAGCATCAAGGTAATGGGATTCAAATGAGTCATCGGAATCACTGTCACCATGGATCACCCATATTTTACCATTAACAGTGTATTTTATGCACTAGTAATATGATGTCAGGACATCTTCATTTAATAAGTGAAAATTCCATCCTAGTATAGTGTTGAAAGTGGTGTTCTATAAGAAAAGCATAAATTCAGTATTTGATACTAAATTATTGAACTAGGTCTTATACAAGATGTTGATGAGGGGATTCGATCCACTATTTTCATATTCATGAATTTCTAGGTTGTGTGAGGCCATATTAGTCTTCATATAACCTAGGTCATATATTGTGCAAGTCGATATGAGATATACGATGGAGGAAATGTCTATAAAACACTAGAATATATTGATGTTGTCGATATTTAATGATACATAGAGGTTGTAAATGTTTCCATGGATGAACCTGCTTTCATTTTCCCTAGAGAATGTGATACTGGTTTTGTATAATTTGTGCTCAACTAGATATACACCATATAATTTAGTAGTTGTTGCATTAGTTTCGAATAAGTAATCAATCATCCGGTCTTTGATGAGAGCCTCATAAAGTTGATTTTAAATATGGAGAACATAATTTATTATGATTGAAGTCATGTTTCTCCAAATGATCTTGATAAAATTATACTTCTTAACTAGGGGCATGTTTTTTACATTAAGAATTCACTATATCATGGGAATTTGTGGAAGGTTCATTAGGTTGCGGCAATGGAGCCTGACTAGTGCCATCTATATTTGTTTATTAGTATTCTATGTGTGAATGATAACTACTAAAAAATTGTGGATAAAAATTTTTGACTAACCAAATGGGATATAGACATGAACTATAAGATTTTTTCTGTGATAGATTGTTTTATCCTTAAGAATGAATTGTATTTTGGTCTCACTTCTATAGATATATTTTATAAGTATGGAACCATAGTAATTATTCTTTATGGAGGAAAATTTTACCTTCTTGTGAGATTATCAACAAGGAGTTAGAGGATATAACAAGAATGATTTACCTATTAACTCCTTATAGTGGTCCAATAGCATGATGGAATTGATGGAGGTGTACTCATACACTTCATCAAAAGAATTAATGTAGAGTCAAACAAGTCATTGAAATTCATCCCATCATGGTGAAAATAAAATACATGAGGGTTTACACTGACTTATCTACACACAAAAACTCTTAATAAATCATATATTTCTTGTGAAAACTGTCACAAACCATTGAGAGTGCCAAAACTAAGGAGGATACTAGAGAGGGTAAGGTAACTAGGGAAGAAACTCATTGATTCAACAAGTCATGAATAATCTTATAGGGGTATATTTTTCATCTTTCTAGATGACCAGTCTTCAAGATTCTTATCTCTCTAGTAAGATATTTTTCAAAATCCTTGATATCAGCATCCTCGTTGTGGGTTATAGTGCTTCATGAAACATATTCTATAGGGTCTCACAATACCACTACATCATGGGTTTAAAAAATATTGTGTATAATAATTGAATTAAAAACAACCTTTTATGGGGTTTCAAATGAATCTATGGTAGAGGAAATAGTTGGTGCGGTTCTTCAAGTCATTATCTTGGGGTTTTCCTTTTTTTAACCTTGATAATGTTTTTATCCATGAAACAAATAATTAATAATGGGTCTTTTCACTACCAGAATAATAATGCTCAATTATTCCACATTGAAATTGGGATTATTGAAACATATCTTTGATGGAATCCTTGGTAATCATTCTTAGAATGACATTATTCCAAATGGAAAATATTTTTTGGTACCTCCAAGAGTCAGATAGGCTATGTGGACATGATTTTTCATAAAGAAATATATTTATAATCATCTAATATTCCATATAGGATCTTCAGTTAATGGGTTTGATTGTATATTACTCTTCTTCAGGGATTCCTAATGGAATTTCTCACTCTATGTGAACTCCTAAAACACAGATGGAGTTCTCGGAGAGATGAGATTTAGGAAAAAATCATCCCAAATAATATTCTCAAACACCCCCATAAACTGTTACTTTATATGTTATATGTCAAGGGACTAGTTTATACCTACCAATAAAAAATATTTTATCAATGCATTATTTTTCTCACAGCTTCAACTTAGAGAGGTTAGTAACCCCTCGTTTTGGGAATGGTGGATCAAAAATGGTAGATTAATATTAGATAGAGATACTAAAAAGTACTGATAGATCCTATAAGTATATGTATAAACCATATAAAATATTTTCATTATAATGTTTATAAAAATAATTAGATAGTAGTGACCTCTTGCTGCTCTAGGGGTTCCTAGCATTGGATCTCACGAAAAGGAAAAGTAGTTAAGGTGGAAGTCAAGATCACCTACATCATTGAAGGAGGTAATTCTCAGGTTTCCAAAATTTGGCGGAGAGGGGCATGGTCCATCCATTAAAAGTATAGATTTATTTTTGGGTTTTATAAAGGCTCATTGAGCGTCTATGACTTCATAGGGAGTGATTTGAGAACTAATCCAATAATCACAAGGGAAATAAACATGTGTACTCCCCTAAATTATATGATGACTCATGAAGAAAACATTACATTATCTAGTAGTAGGATGTCATGTGGGTTTTCTAGAGATTTAGATATGAGTAATATAGGTTTATTACTGAGGAATTAAGAGAAACTAAATTCAATCTAGCTTTAATTTGTTGAAAACCAATATTTGGACCTAGTTAATCAACTGAGGAGTTTTAGTTGCCTTGGTTTTGGATGGATTATGATAGGGTCATCATGGAAATCCCCATAATTATCACAATATCCTTTGTGGAGCTTCATTTTTATTTTCTTTCTGTACTCAAGATATTGATGAACAAAATTTATCCTTCCATATTCTAATGTTTCTTCCTTTATTTCTGGATCACAGAAAGATTTAGAAACTCTTTTTTATCATGATTTGGGAGAATAATGCTCAAAAGTTCTAAATCCTCAAGAAAATTGTGCCCCATAAATGTTTTTATAGTTATAGACTCTTGATGGGGGACTCGTTAGTTGATTTCCTCCCTATTAGGGTATATTCTTCTAATATTTCAGAACACTAGAATCATGCTATTTATTAGAATGGGTATTCACCATTCTGATAATAACCATAGATGTGGTAATTGTTGGTGGGATAATAACATTTTCAAGTGATTGAACTTGACGGAAATATTTTCATAGCAAGGGTGGTTTTAACTACAGGGTTTAATATTTCCTTATCCTCTGATCAACACATGGGTAGAAGCATCTTCTACGATTCAATTCATTAAAATGAATCATTAATTGAAAACCTACTAGATTTTCTAGTGAAATAAACCAGATATAATTTAAGGATCCAATAGAAGAATTATGATGATTCCCATTTTACATTATTTTTATAAGGAATTAAATTTATCCTGACTTCTTAGGTAAGATGATAGATATATTTGAAATTACTTAAATCTCATCCAATTATTCTTATAGAGAGATGCTACAAGATTTTTATTGACAATCTCTATGGTATAGAAATATAAGGTTTCAGGTCCCTAGAACATGAATTGTAATGAATTAGTGGATAATATTTCCAAAATGGATTCATCATCCAACTCTTGATTAGGAAATAATTCTTAATCTATGCCATCCCAGTATTTTATATGATAAATCTTTGATGATAGGGGATAAAGGGATATAGGCCTAATTTTTTGTGAGTCCCCATATAAGAGATGAACTAGTTAATACATAATTATTTTGAAGCAAGAGGAATGATATGTTGGCTACGTAAGCTTCATCACCATATCCTTTTTTATAAATATTATTTACCCCAAGTTGGTGAGGGGGTCCATCATGTTGGATTGAGTCAATCAAATGTTTATCCTCATCTGATAGTACTTGGATTGACACTATGGTCTCTCATAACTCTAGTGTATATGTGGAGGAGAGGAGTGTTGATGGAGGTCAAGATGGTTAAGCATCAAATAATTTGTTGGAATCCATGATATCCTGCATGTATAGGTATATTGTAAATATATTTTGGGACTATGAAATGTTTATAATTAAGAATGGAAATATAATAACTACTGGTTTAAATCCCCATATGCGGAGGCAAATGTTGATAAATATATCATGAATTAGAAATCATCCTACATTCTAAGAGATACAGAATAACCTAGTCTAGGTTCCCCCTTCACTTCTTCTAGTTCATGCACAACTATAACTAAAGCATTATATTTTTAGAGTTATGTGGAACTTCTTTAGATGCATTGTTGATATTGTGATGGGAGGGTATTAAAAATGGATGGTAGTCCCTCTACCATATGTGGGAGATTCAAGGTGATTGAATTCATTGGAACAGTGAGGACATATGTGATTCTTGATGATAGCACCAAATGATGGGAGGGTCAAACCAACATACCTACTCAGTTTTTGGGGTCTCAATAATAGTTCAATGAATATATCCTCTTACATAGTGTTGAGGAAGGAATGGTAATTTATAATGGTTATAGGTGAATCCGAACTATTAGAGTAATATTCTATTAAATAGGGTTAGTGGCATACCCCCAACATTGGTGAGTCACTATTTGAACTGGGAGAGGTCGAGCATGGATATGATCTAACAATTCATCTACTAGTAGGGCCACCCTATATTTCCATTGATGTTGAGGGGTGGGATCCCCCTTTGGGGACACTCAAGTGATGGTTTTTTGGCAGATCTAGGAATTAGGTTACCCCATTGAAATAGGATGGGTATTATCATTGTGTTATAGGGAAAGGATCCAAATAAATGGTTGTGTTTGTTGACATATTACCACATATACCTTTTTTTTATAGTTGTGTTTGTATGGAACAATAGTTTCCAAGTTTTTATAAGCTATCTATCAAGGTGAGATAACTCCACCCTACTCAGATCATGGATGATAGAATTAGTTTTCCTTAATAGTTTGTGTCCTTATGGGGAGTTAGGGTTAGAGTGCCTTGATGAAGTGGGATACATGGTCACCACCTAGATACAGTAATGGTGGATCTCTATGTGTTTAATCATGATACCCCTACATAGAGTGGTGATAGTATGGGTGAATTTTTTATCATAACTAGTTTCTAACATTCAGTCATAAAAATTTGAAGCTGACCCTATGTGTATTTATGATGATTGTGATTCCCAACCTGCCCATACTTGGTGATTTCTAATTATAATGAATTTTAACATAACATATCCATTATTTACAAAAGGATAAATTAATTATGTAATGTCTTATATTATATTTTAAAAATCATTCTATAATTAAAGATTCTCTCACATCATCATATTATACCATCAATGGTCATGATGATGCATTCCCACATTCCCACTTTCTATTGGTGAATAGACATTCTTCACTGAGGTTGATGGTTTCAAATTTATGAATGGAATGGGATGATGGAATGTTATACCTTTCATATATGTATTCATCTTTGTTGTTAATTAATTCGTCTTAGTCTTAATTGTATATTTAAAAATTGTCCATGAATATATTTATCAGTTCCACCATCTATTGTAAGTTATTTAATTAAATCATTGGATACCATAGTCGGCTGAACACCTTCTACTGGAGGGGATGGTCCATCTGAAACTGTTAAAAATTGTTGGTTATGTTTTTAATTTATATATACCTTTCTTTATATAGCCCATTATGGTAACCTTTATGTGTCATGTTGGGTATTGGGGGTTTAATTCCAGAGGAAACCTATCATCATCATATAATAAAACATTGGATTATCGCCTAAGGAATTTTTTTATCTTCAATAGTGGAATCCTATGCTCATCACACAATTTATATTATAATATTCATAGATTTAATGAGTAGAATGTTAGGATCATCAAATATGGAGAGAATTATGATATCTCTTGAGCATCAAATAGGCTAATTTTTTCATCATTTAAGGTATCATGGGATCATCACAGAAATAATGATTTTTAAGAATATCATCTGAAGAAAGAGTGCTGACATCATATTCTCCTCCCATATAGACCACTAGTCTCATCACTAAGGTGTGGGTTAATAATGAATCAGGTGACCATGTCCTATGCTCATTACACAGGTCCTACTGGGCTTTTAAAAAATGAGAGGGATCCATATTGATTTATAACATATTAAAAAGTCATTGATTTATGTGTGGAAATATACGCATACTATCATCTGATAAGTTTTAGTCAAAAGTTAACATCAATTGGGTAACAATCATGATACTCTCATCACCTAAGGGTAGCCACATGTAAACATCTAGTGGGGATAACCCTATAGATTGATGTTCTATAGAGACTTTTGGAAGGTCGGGTGAGACGATTAGTATTCTCCATGAAGATTATTGGTATTCAGAAATACCACCTCTTGAAGGGGATATTAAATGGTTATAATATTATGATTTAGCCTCTAATAGAAATATTATGTAACCAACCTAAAAACAAGAATCAATAAACATATAGTTCATGTTTCACAATTTATGTCAATGTGACAATATTGATCCTAGTTGATTAATTTCACACAATAAAGAGTCTTTTATCATGAATGGATTAATAATAGAGATGTTTTAGGGATCATAAATTATAATTTCCAATGTCATCATGTCTCATTTGGTGGATAATTGAAGTTTCCCTAAACACAGATATGATTTGGACTTACACCAAATAGAAGGCACATGGTTCTTCTTATGATTTGGAAGATCATGAGTGGGGGTTATATATATGTTTTTCTACAAGTTTTTTGTTTTGAATAATTACACTAAGGTAAATCCAATTATATTCTTAGTATTAAGGATCTGGGATGCCAATGCCCATTCAATAATTAAATAGGAAACAAGACATCCCATATCATTCTCTATAGATTGGGAATGGGATTAAGAGGTAATGAATCCTTATTTCCAAGTAGAATTAAAATTAATTGTCTTGTATTAGGTAGTATTAGGTCACATGAATACTTTAATATTATGAAAAATTGATTTTTAAAAGGGGGAATCAAATTAGGGTCCCAGGTGTGGGGATTGATATTGTTTTGGGTTACGTGATGATTACAGTTGCATGATACATGGTTATATGGAACAAATCTATTTCATGGATGACCAAGGTATGAACATTCTTGGAGTAGGGTATTGAAATGATCATTGATGAACATGATAAATAAGAATTTATCACAAACTTCATTCTTCATAGAGGGTATTTTTGTGAAGGAATATCATAAATGATCTACTAAATTAAATGTATTATCTTCTTCAATTTTTTTATCTTTATAACCTATTAGAATCCAAATATCTTTTTGTGTTTCATGAATTTATATGTTTTTGTTTTAGTAGTAGGTATATTTGAATTAAAAATCACAAATGTCAGACCCCAACAACGATGGACCCAGATGGTATTTATAGTCCTTTGAAACTAGAGAATTTTTGTGGCATTACAATTTTTGAATTAATTCATTCTCATAGTTTTTTTTGTTCTATAAAACTTGTTCACACAACTATGAGTTTGGAAAACATCTAGTATTTTCTCTATAAATGTCTTGACTAGTCATTTTTCTTCATAGCTTAGTAATTCTTCCCCATTGATACTTCATGAATTAATTATTTGGACAAAAACTATTTGGTTCTAGAGTTATCATGAATTGAATTCACTATTTAGTAAAGTATCTCTCTGAGAGGAACTCTAAGTCAGACTTCCCACTAGCCTGGAGGCTTATGTCTTATTCTAGAAAAGTGAGTTAATTTCTCTATGTCACTCCATGATTACTCATGGTGATTTTTAAAATATCATATAACGCTAATATATTATATTATTAGTGTATGTACCGTATTCATGATATGAATCAGGATATTTAAGAATCATTTATCTTCTCATTTTGGTTGTGTTACAAAATATTGTGGGTCATTAAAAGTTTTATTCATCAATATTGTGTTAACACATTAATATGGTGAATGGAATAAGGATTACACATATTAATAATTAGAATAATTCATACATAAAGGAATAAAATATTAGATGATAAATATTTCATGAGATACAATGACTTTAATATCAATGTGATTTAGACTACACTAGTTTGACTTTTAAAAGAAACCCCCAAAAATAAGAATTGTAAGATTCCTTATAAAGAATGATATGTCACGACCTCAATCACTCAACCATGTAATTTCCATAGAAGGGTTCCTATTAAATTTTTTTAAGGAATAATGGAAGTAAATAACCCTAAATTTAGGTAACAAAATATCACATTAATTATAAGGTTATATTTTAAAGGGAAACCCAAAGAGTTAGGATTCTAATGAAATATACTTGATTTTTTCCATATATTGTATTCAAGAAAATGGTTTCCTACTATACAATCCAAGAATCATAAAATTTGTGATTGGGTGATTTTCTACCTAAATAACTATTTTTTTGGAGGATATCCTCAGAAAACTAATTACATAGGAAAATGTGGATTGTAGATCACTAAATAGATATTATTTTTGGTTTATCATTTTTATTAGGATTATATTCATTAAAATTACTTGATAAAATGATACAAAACATTATACCCCCATATATATGTCTTTCTTGTGGATTATGACTTAATTTATGAAAATTATTTTGAAATCATTAATATGTATGACTTATATGAATGTTATATAATTGTATATAAAGTAAATATGTGTTCCCAATGTAATAAATTTTTTGTATCTAAATGTGAAGCTTATAGATGTCAAATTAAAAAATTCATATCCTTGGTTATTATATATTTTATGTGCATCACAAATCTATTAAGATAATCAAAAACTAGGAAATATGTGGGAACAAAAAATAATGAATTAGAAATATATATTATTAATGGTGCAACATTTCCAACATTATATGTTTTTTACTTATGATCAGATATTTCCATGATGATTAATTATAGAATTATAGAACTATTACTATTTTCCCCCATAAATAGGAATTTTATCTTCATATATTATTTGGGAAGGCATTTTTTCATTCATTATTGAGAATACGTGTTGTTCTGTATATATTTGAATGAAAGGTTTTATAGAATTTGGAATTTGATTAATGGTTTAAATAATATACATAGATATATATACACACACATGATGATGTTTATAACATTCCAAATAATAAGGAAATGGTAGATTTTAATCCCACCAACAACTGCCATTTTTCCTTAGATATATTAATGGAAAGCACATCTAGAAACTCCCAAAAGATAAATTATTAGAGATGTTAGATTTTGAATCATTTGAAAAAAAATTATCTTTTTTTATAAGGAAAATGACCAATTAAACTTTTGAAAAAAATTCAATGGGCTAGTCTACTAATGGATAACTTATATAATGATAAATGTCGACGAATGAGTATAGAAGAATGTTTTTTTAAGTACATTACAATATTTTATAGTTACTCCATTCAGTATGGTTATGTAATTTTTAATGAGACACATGTATGAATTTTATAAAAAGATTAATGAGTTTTATAATGAATTATAGAATAAGACAAATATACATATTATGATTCCTCGATCAAATTAGGGTTGTGAATAATTGAGTTTGAAACTCATTGAATATAGGTGGTATTGTGGAAATATTCCACAAGTCACTCTTCCTATAAAAAAATAATAGAATGTTGTGTCTGAGTGGAATAATCATACACGTCAATATTTTGTTTCTGTCATTAACCAACATGTGAAAACCCCTAAACTATGAATCAGATCTTTCCCATGAACTCCCCAAGGCACGTCCCGAATCACCGAAGGGTAGGGACAATCATTAGTTCCTCAGATATGAGTTATTGAAAATGATTTTATCAAAATAAGGCCAATTAAATATGTTTCAAAACATACAAATAAATTATCACATTTCCAATACATAAGATAGAACACTATTCCATGTCAAATAGAAAGAAAACATAATTCCTAAAAAACACACCATGTAAAGAAAGTGAAAAAAAAATCGATCAAAAAATAGATTAGGATTGAAATAGATATAATTGATATGAAAAAAATTATTTCAGAAAAATCATGAAGATAGATCCACTAAAAATTACCCAATATCCTTGTGAAATAGTAATTCACTATTAAACATCAACCACACATGCTCCCCGAGTAACGATAATTGAACCTGAACATGAATCTTAATTAATAAAATTAGGCATGATCAAAATACTTATTAGGAACTCAAAAAGAATCTAAACTATTTAGTATTAATTTTAAATAGAATATATTTTCCATGATAGTTCTATAATATATTTTAAAAAACAAGGATTTTATTTATGTTCAAAATCCAAAAACAATATGTTTTAATTTTTATATTAAATGGTTCCTTTTCACAACGTAGGTGTTAAAAAAATTAAAATATTTATTTTTCTAATTACATATCATAAAAATGTTCCAAAAAAAATTTCAAAACAATTCAATCATTAATTATTTTTTAAAAATTAATATTTCATCAACATTAATTAGGAACAAGGGAAGCATCAAAACTACATAGGAAATGTAAAATAACTAATAAATTATTACTAGTAACAATGATTATTAACCGAAATAATGTAATCAAATACAAATGATCATGAGAATATGATGATCTAAGGTAATATTATAGAATGGGAAAACATGATTCATCAAAATAAATACACCTAATGTAATCTTCCCACAGTAACACTTATCCTTTCTCACACCTCCCTAATCAAGTAGTAACTGTACAATGTAGGGAAAACA
Organism: Viscum album; assembly: GCA_963277665.1. Classification (NCBI taxonomy): domain Eukaryota; kingdom Viridiplantae; phylum Streptophyta; class Magnoliopsida; order Santalales; family Viscaceae; genus Viscum; species Viscum album. The sequence goes on from OY728151.1 coordinate 2,082,514,241, forward strand.
CTATACAAGGGGACACTAGTTAGAGTAGGATCCTATATTAGTGAAACAATTTTTCTAAAATATTATACTTTTTAATATTTGTTTCAAATTATGTATTAATTGGGGGTGTTAAGTGAAATAAAAAATGATATAAAATTTAGTAACACATCCTACAACTCAATAAAGAACTAAAGGCATGTCTCACCACCAAGAACACTCCATAGATTTATCCTCTTACTCTGGAGAAGAGAAACATAAAAATAATATACTATACAATGGAATCGTTATCCAATTTAAAACCAAAAAAGAAAGGGGAATTCTCAATGTGAATGTTTCATAAGAAAAAAATCTTTATCATAGTGAAAACTAAGACATGGAAACATTTTTGGAATCCAATACATAAATCATCCAGTTAATAAAAATACCAAGATATTGTATTTTCAGTTTTAGGGAAATACATAGAAAAAAATTAATATCATAACACTGCTTGAATTCATAAAACTCATATAAAAATTTCATTAAATCATTTCATCAAGCCCTCGGTGTACATAATAGAACAAAATTTCTTAATTTTTAAATCCATTGTATTGAAAGGAAAATTAAATGAATCTTGATTTTAAAATCAAATAATAATTAAACATACATTATATTGCATTTAATAATAAAAATATAAATTTAAACATGAAATTTTTCATGAATCTAAAATTTAAAGGCCAATCCAAGGGTCTCTAAACTCAAATTGATAGAACCAAGAATCATTCATAAATCATGATTCAAATCCACATGAGTATGAAATAAAAATCCTTATAGAACCAAACCAAACACCAAAAAAATACCAATTAAAATTTCATTCCATGGGATTACCAGGATTATAGAGACTATAACAGGGAATGAATAATGAATAAGAAAAGAGGATATTAAAAGAGAATATAGAGATAAAGTTGTCACCTAAAGAATATAGAAATAAAAATTCAAGAAAACCCATTTATTTTTCAAAGGATGTTGATAAAAATGATGAATCTGTAGTCTTAGGACCAATTGAGTTTGGAGAGAGGGAAAATTGGAGTTTGGGGTTGAAACATTGGGGAGGGTAGAATAGATATTTACCACATTTTAAATACGAGTAACATTACATGGTTTTACAAAATGAATTTCTAAACATTTTACCAACAATGTTAGGGTTACATGAATCACTAGGGACATCACATGTTTTGGCCACATGGTTTTGAAAATCATGCACAAACCATGTGAAATTAATATATTAAAAACCACATACATACAAATATTTCCAAAATGATAGAACTGACCATGTTCTCTACTCGTAAACCCTAAAAATGCAAAATTTCAAAGGAGAACAACCTAGGACTCAAGTACATGATGAATAACTGAAAAATACATTAATTGGGAAAACCATTGGTGGGGTGTGATAGGACCCCCCATAAGTACACATTTTCCCTAAAAAAGAAACTATGTTTTTTTTAAATGAAACATGGTATGATTTAAAAATTAAAAAAGTGGAAACCTCAAATTGATTATTTAAACTCCATCAATAAATCATAATCATCTGCTAACACAACATTCTACAATTCAAAATGGACACTCGACCTCCATACAGAAAGGAATACAAGATAGAGACCCGTAATGTGTATCCCCACATTTTAGGGACTCTCTAATATGATTGGTTATTAAGAAAAAGGAATCCCCAAGGAATCAATATAATAAAAAACACAAGAATCTAATCAAATGGATCATAAATATTACTCCTAATCATGTCACACTAACTAAATCAAAAAAAATTCTACTTCTCTATAATAGAAAAAAAAACTCAATATTATGATACAAAAACTCACATATTGATGGAAAACATCATCAAGGGGAAATAATGGCCTATTAAAGATGAATAAATCATATAATTCATCCAAAAATATTTTAAACAGTATTTAATGTAAATCAAAACCCACAATATACTTATAATACAATCTCTCAACGAATAGAATTTTATGGAAACTACCTTTTTCATTCCAAATAGGAAAAATATGAGAGAATAATAAACCATAAGTATGCCTCATTAAAAAAATCCCACTAACCCATGTTTAAGTAAAAAATATTAAAGTAACATAGAGAAACATGATCGAGAAACTGATCCTTAGGATCACAAATTAATCTGATCCAAATCTAGATACAATGTATACTCGATCAATTCTACATCATTCCAATGTACCTGAAGAACACTCCCATCTTCGGTCCCAGGATCAATTATCCCATTGAAAAACATACCGAATCCATGGTAATACAAAACATTCTAAAGGCCTATCCACACTAACATATTATGTATAAAAACCCAAAGTGACATATATGTATATCCCAAGAACAAAAAAACCTACCCAAAAGAACAATATATAAACGAAACTGGGATTTAAAGGAAAATGATATTATAATAGTCTATTTACTCAATACTTTATATTACTGTTAAACAAATAGGTTCCAGAAAAAAAACATATCTGACAGACATACAATACCTCAAGAACCAGAATTCTCATCTCCAATAGCACGTGGTATAAAACGTCCAATAACATGAGTATAAATATCACTGTGGAGAAAGTGGGCAAGGAGGGAATTCCAAAAAAAGATTTTTTTATCCACCACTCTATACAAATTATGGAATGTACTAATGATATATGCGGATACACTAGAGTCCTATAAGACATGACTTCAAATGAATTCCTCAAACACTAACTCTATAACTCCTCGGGACTATTATTATAGGGACACATTATAAGAACTCAGTTTTTTCTATAAAAGGATTTGGAATATTCTTGATGTTATTCCATAGCAGCACCTTCAGACGGCGTGCGATTCCGAGTCCCGGTGTGGCCAGAATTAAATTTTCATTGTGTTCACACTGGGCCTGAAAAATAAATGAGATAACTCCTAAACAGTGATCCGAATCAGAAATATGAGTGTTCCAATGGGTCCGGAATGGGGTTTTTACCCTAATAACTACATAAAGCATGTCGATGTGGAACATTGGGACCCCTCTCCCGATACTGGAACGTTAAACAGATAAATAAAATAATTTATTTATTCGTTTAATGGTTAAACCCTGGTAACTCTTAAATGGTTCCTTGAATGGGAAAACTGAGGGCACCGTTGAATCTAGAATGGGTCGTTTACCCTAGTAGGGGTTTAACATTTATGGGCGTGGGCCTTCAGTTAAAAATGCTGCAAGGGGCGTTTTCGTAACTTAGCAGCTTCAGAAGTTAAATTTTATAACTTTTGAATGGAGACTCAGATTAAAATTATGAGACCTTAGTTGTGCTCAGGAGGTGGTTTTTACCCTATGGAAGGCTTAACCTCGACCCCGCTGAGGGTTCAGGTACGGGGCCTATGGGCGGGGAGTTTAAGTGTTTTCTATTTAAACACTTCTCCTGCCCCCTCTTTGTTTGTTTTCCCCCTGGTGAAACCCCCTCACCCTCAACCTCCACTCCTATTCCACCACATCCTCCTCCTCCCTCCCAATCAAGGTGGAAGCGACAACGGTGGGGTTCAGATCCACATTGAAGCTCAGAGCTACTCCTAAAAAAGTTGGTGGTAGTTGTTTTCAGTTTTTAAATCTTGAACCCCTCTTTGAATCCCAATTATAGCATCAAAACGTTGTTTGATCTTCTAAAAAGCTCATTTATGTGTATTAATTTATCCGATATTTCCATCGTATGTTTTGGGTTTGTAAATCCGAGTTCCGAGGAGCTTTCAAATGTCCGATGAAGATCAATAGGTATAAGGGTGTTTTCTGGTGGCTTCTCTATTTTTCCGGAGTTGAGGAGTGGGCCCCATGACCCTTCTTTTGAGCTGTGAGCAACGTTCTATAACTTTTTCATCGGACGTCTGTTCGGGGCGTGCGACCAGTCAATTCTGGGTGTTTTTCCGAGGGTATTGTAATGGCGCAATCCGCCCGCTTTAATCCATGCACGGTGGTGCGGGCTCCATGAGGGCCTTTTTGGGAGTTGGCGGTGATTTTCATCATTTTCACCAGGTGTCCGTTTTGGACAAGTACATAGTCCATATTGTTTACTTTTTCGAGAGGATCGCAATGGTGTGATCCGTTGGCTGCGCTTCGGGATCAGTATGTGGGTCCCACGAAGCACTGCTCGTGTGCGGTGCGGCAGAATACATCATTTTCTCCGGATGTCCATTGCACTCAAGTGATAAGTCCTTTTGACATGTCTTTCTGAGGATATCTCAATGGTCCGATGCGCCCGGCTTTTTTCGGGGCCGAGGCTCGGGACCACGGGACGCCGTTCAGTAATACAGCAGTGTCAGATGACTTTTACGTCGGATATCCGTTGGAGGAGAGTAAGTAGTCGATCTCGCGTTTTTGTCCATGAGGATTTCATTGGCGTAATCTGTTCATGCGAGCGGAGCCTCTTACATGATCCTATTAAATATGAAAATATGAAGGGTGCTTTAGTGGTGGTTCTTCTTGCTGTGTTCGGAAGAGAACCTCTGACATGTGATCGTGTGCACTCCCGTGTGAGTGATGTAAATGTTTGAAGAGATGTAGTTGGTCGTGCCTAGGCTGATGAGGTGGAAAGTTAGATTTGTTACACTTACGCCCTTCGCATTAACGATGGGTTCCGTGGGCACGATATTCTTTGGGCTGGAAAGGTGGTATACTCTGTGAGTATACGAAACTCTTGGAGGCACATGTTGTTGTTTGTACCTAAGAACGTTTATGCGCTTCATTGGATTTACCTTGGGGTCACACGTCGTGTGGGCCCCATGTGTGTGTCGCGGTCTTCTTTGTGTACCTTTGACCTCTTGTGATGTAAAGAGTCCTTGTGTTCTCGATTGATGACCAGCAGGGTTGAGTTTTCCCCTAGTTCTATTCTCGTTTGTTGACCAGCAGGGTTGAGTTTTCCCCTGGTTCAGTTCTCATTTGTTGACCAACAGGGTTGAGTTTTCCCTTGGTCATGTTCATAATGGTTTGGCTGGAAGAGTTGCTTTGTGTTCCCTGTTAGAGTTATTGAGGATTTGGTGTGACCAACACATTAGGCGGGCACCGATCCTCTACCTAAGAGGTTGTTTCCAGAAGGTCTAGGTAGGAGGTTGTTTCCAGCAGGGCTGGCCAAGAGGTTGTTTCCAGCAGGGATGGCCTGTGAGGTACCATCCAGCAAGGGTGGCCAGTTGTACCATCCAGCAGGGGTGGACAGTGCGGTACCATCTAGCAGGATGGCCAGTGGGTTACCATCCAAAAGGGATGGCCAGTTCAGTGGTTTTCACCGAGCAGTACCATCCATAGGGGATGGCAAGAGCGGTTCCGGGATTACCTCCAGCGGGGCTAGGAAGTGGTCCCCGATGCCGAATTTACCTCCAGTAGGGCTGGAAAGTCATCCCCGATGCTGGGTTTACCTCCATCTGGGCTGGGCAGTAGTCCCTTATGAAGGTTCCGAGCCTCCCTCCAAGGGATTATCCTATTACGGGACTAGGCATTGGGACTCGTTGAAAACTTTTGTCGCGTCTCCCTCATATGCGAACTCTTCAACTTCCAGGGATTACCCTCCTGTGGGGCTAGGCACGGGGTCACCTATCAAATGTGAGAAGACCTCTCGACTGCAGGGTTGTGAGGATGTGTGGTTTGATATTCCACAGAACACTCATGTACGAGGGGTGATTTCCCCAATGAGACGCATCCTTGTGATGTGACCTAAAACTGTGGAAGTGTGTTAGTGCCGCCCAAAGTGGATTGTTTTAAGGTGCGGTGATTTGAGCCCCTTAACATTCAGCTTGGGGAAGACGTGTGGATACTAGGAATCGATGGTCTTTACTTCTGGGACTGTGGGCTACTCACTTTATTTGGATGAGCTACAGGACGGAGATCCCCTTACGATCTTGTTCAGGTTTCTTGATAGAGCATATATATATATGTATATACCTTGTTCGAGTACCCACTTCTTGGGCTTTCTTACTCTCCCTCCAGGAGAGGCGATGTCTTTCGGGGTATGCCACATGCTTTCTGTGTCTAGCTTCTCATGGTTGGACGAGTCTACTCTCCTTCTATAGGAAGAGAAGACTCGATTAGAATTTCATCATCTCACCATTTCCATCTCCTTGTGTCTGGATGAGTCTACCTCTTTTCTCTTGTTGGGTTGATCTAGACTCCCTACTATTACTCTATTGAACTCCTCGTTGTACTCTTTAAGGCACTCTCGGTTATACTCCTTTATTTTACCTATTAGATCTACTGCTCACCCTTCGACACCTCTTTTGTTTCTCCCTCGAGCCTTCATGTTATCCCAATGAGTATTTTTATACTCACCGCTACTTGGGATTTTCCCGCACTTGGGGTGCCCTTGCAGACGACAGACAGGTTGGTAGTGACTTCAGTGAAGCTTAGGAGTTTGGGAGCATAGACCGTGTGCCGTGGTCGTAGTTGGGTTCCAGGTGTGGGAATCTCCCAGTTGTGTAATTTTGTTCACCTATTGCAGGGTTGTGGCACTTTTATGGTTGGGCGCATGTTTTTTCCTTTTCTTTTTAGTTTACCTTCAACACTTACTTTGTACTGTTTAGAGGACGATGTACTTTTTGGTTTATTTGTATCAGTTGGTACTTTACATTCCCTATTACTCTGCACTTCTGCATTGAGTGGGCTACGTGTGTGTATACAGGTACTCAGGAACAGGCCTCCCCGAGTTGTTTAGCCTTCGGCACTTGTCGCCATCCCCTGGCCTATGGAGGCGGGCTTGGGGTAGCTGCGGCTCAAGCCCGACTAGGTTCGGGTCATGAAAAAGTGGTATTAGAGGTGGTTTGTTCCATGGGAGGTTATCCAGACGTCCCTAAAAAGGAATTGGATGGGATTTATGGCCACTGTGTTAACGTGACTCGAGAACGGATCTCGGGCCAGGGAGTCCAGTAATGGTGCGGCGACTGACGTATCCCTTCACCCAGACCCTGATAACCTACTTATCGACTCAGCATGCTGAGAAACTCATTGGAGGGAAAATTGTTTTATTCAACACATTGTATTGAGTATTTTATTGTCCTTATTGATTCATCTCTCCATCATTGTTGTCGCTGTGATATACATATATGCTCATCTGACCATGACACTCCTTGATAATATTCTGGATGTTTACGCGAAGTCAGCCAGCTAAGATTCCAACTTTGGTTCATGACGACAACCCCGAGAGAAATGAGGCCTCAGTCCCGGATCCATCATGCGAGTCCCTTTCTCCAGGTGGGTCAGTAGAAGCACCCCCACCTGGTGAGAAGAAGACAGCTTCAGTAGAGCAGACTGAGCTTGAGTGCAAGTTGAGCGTGCTCCGTGAGTTCCAGTGAGAGAGACCGCTGAGGATCAGTGGTGAGCCAGACCCTCAAGTAGCAGAGGTTTTTCTTGGGATAGTGGTTTGCCTCTTCAATCTTGTGCAGACGCCAGCAGATCTTATAGTGGCATTGGCCGCCAACCTTTTCTGCGGAGCGGCTTGGCGTTGGTGGAGTCTGGTGACTTAGTTACTGGAAGAGTCGTCTCTTTCGTGGGGAAACTTGCAGTTGTTGTTTCATGAGGAGTTTTTCCCCTCCTGCTTACACTCTGTTCGTATTTAGGAGCTCCTACAGTTTCACGAGGGAGGGATGATGGTGGCCGAGTATGCGGCTAGTTTTGCAGACCGTGCATGCTTTTACCCGGACTTGGTCCATGATGGCAGCTTCTAAGAATGGAAGTTCGAGCAGGGTCTCCGTAGAAAGATTCACGCTATCATGGTACCCTTGGGAATTCCTACTTATGTCGGGGTGCTAGATCAGGAACTGGTCACAGAGATCTTCCTGTCATGCATTGTAGTTGATGGTGGAAGTAGGCACAATGGAGCCGAGATGTTTGTCGCAGCTAGCAAGTGTCAGCGGATAGAACCTTGACGTTTGTGGCCTTCCACCCTCCGGTTTCGGTGATGTGATTGTGCAACACTTTGGTAGCAAAGTTCATAGACTCAACGGAGGATACCCTTCTGTGAGTGGACTTCGGGCCGTGTTCATACACCACTGTGGTGCTGGAGGGCACCAGGGAAGCCCATAGAGCATCAGCGCTATACTTGCGATTGTCGAGGTCTCTTGGAATGGGACTGCCTGACCAGGAATACAGAGAATATCGGGCAGGCAGCAGATGCACCACCACGATAGAGGCGGCGTCATGATCAGAGTAGCGGCCAAAGAGGTGGTTCTAGTAGAGGAGCAGGAATAACTAGTAGTGGGGGACAACATTACGAGGTCTTCCCATCACCACTATGTGTTCCATGTCTGGCTCTGGGAGTAGACAGTTGAGACCATTGGGAACCATGATATTTGGATACATACGATCCTGCAAAGCATGAGGTGATAAGAGGTACACTCTATAACACATCTACTTCTTGCAGTAGAATTGTTAGGATTTCTGTGTGAAATGCTTTTCTCCCTTCTCATTGCTTGGGTTGTTACTAGGGTGACGCAGGGTATCGGTGTAACCCTGTGTCGAAAAGGTAGGAAGGTGTTGAACCTTTTCTGTCAGTCAATGGTGTCGACTCCATCACTTTCCAAGCGTGTAAGAGAGTCTTAGTTGTGAGACATTGACTGTGATATTTTTTGGGACCAGATATCCTTGGGTGTTTTGTCATATGTATATTCTAAAAGATGGAATCGTCGGGCTTTTTCCCTTCTCCAAACGGTGCTTCCATTCGAGGCGTGTGACGCAGGGGTTCGATCGGGGAGGTGATCTAACCCCGAGAGACTTTGGGCCATTGGAGACCATGCGAAGGGATGGCGAGGTTCCCTACCAACTTTCCCTCACCCCAAGCTCGGGAGTGGGTGCACGACATCTCCCACGTGACTCACCCGAGAAAATGTGTGTGTGCTCCTATGCATGTCATCAGAAAGGGCCGACCTCATGTGAATAGATCAAATCCTATAGTCTGTGTGCGGTGATGCGGGACAGTGCAAGAGTTCTTCTAGGTACGGGAGAGCCATGTGTGGGCCTTGTAGCCTAATTTGTTCCCTAGTTTTTCTTTTCGGGGACGAAAATATTGAAGGAGGGAATGTTGTAAGAACCCTGTTTTTGATATAAAAGATTTTGGAATATTCTTAATGTTATTTCGGAGCAGCGCCTTCAGACGACGTGCGATTCCGAGTCCCGGTGTGGTTGGAATTAAATTTTCAGTGTGTTCACACTGGGCATGCCAAATAAATGGGATAACTACTAAACGGTGATCCGGATTAGATATATGAGTGTACGGATGAGTTCAAAATGGTGTGTTTACCCTAGGAATTACATAAAGCATGTCGGCGCAGGACGTTGGGACCCCTCGCCCATTACCGGAATGTCAAAAAGATAAATAAAATAATTAATTTATTCATTTAATGGTTAAACTCAGGTATCTCGTAAACAGTAGATTGGATGGGAAATCCTAGGGCACCGTTGAGTCCAGAACGTTCCGTTTACCTTAGGAGGGGTGTAACTTTTTCGGGCACGGGCCTTCTGTGAAAAATGCTACTAGGGGAGTTTTCGTAATTTAGCATCTTTGGACGTTAAATTTTATAAATTTGAATGGATACTTAGATTAAAATTCAGATACCTCTGTTGTGATCGGGAGGGGGTGTTTACCATGGGGGGGCTTAACCTAGACCTGCTGAGGGTTCGAGTACAGGGGTTACGGGCGAGGAGTGTTTTCTATTTAAACACCCCCCCTCCTCTTTGTTTGTTTTCCCATTGAGAAACCTCCTCATGCTCAACCTTCTCTCCCTTTCAGCCATATCCTCATCCTCCCTCCCAATCAAGGTGGAAGCTAAAATGGTGGGGTGCAGATCGACGGCGAAGCTCCAGGCTACGCCCAACAATGTAGGCAGTCGTTGTTTTCAGTTTTTAAATCCAGAACCCCTCTTCGAATCCCAATTATAGCATCAAAACGGTGTTTTATCTTAGAAAAAATCCCATTTATGTGTATTACTTTTTCCTAGCTTTCCATCTCATGTTTCGGTTTTTAAATCTGAGTTCCGAGAAGCTTGCAAACGTCTGCCGAAGATCAACGGGTTTAAGAGTGTTTTCTGGTGGTTTCTATGTTTTTCCTGTCTGATTTGGGTGTTTTGGCAGCGGTTTGGAGAGCATCAGTGGAGTTGGCATGTGTAGGCGGCTCTAGGAAAGGTGACGCAGCAGCTCCAGGCAGTGAGGCCGAGCTCACTGGGGTACAAGGGAGCACTGGGGTCGCGGTGCGCGACCCCGGCGGGGGGACAGAGACCCGCGTCCCGCGGGTCTTCACGCAGCGGGACGACTGGCCATGAGAGCAGGTTGGCGCATGGACCATGGGTCCATGGCTGGCCCACACGGCTGAGCCGCAGGCTGACCAAGAACGGTTGGACCGGCCGGCCCGAGCCGGTCCAGTCCAAGGGACTTCCCCCCCTCGATTTCGGACACTAGTATCTCCCACTATGGGTGTCCGTTTTGCGTACCGTCTACGGAGGTGTCCTCTAGATGTCGAGGAAGACATTTTGAGATGGTTTTAGGGGTTTTATTTCCCAAAACAAGGTTCCTTGAAGGCATGGCATGCCTTTAAGTGAATTGGCGTTTGTTTGGGGTTTTTTTTTTGGGCGGCACGGACACATCCGATCTCCGTTTTGGGCGCCATCAAAGGCGTTGTGACCCTGGCGTCAAGATAAATATTTCTAGGGGTTTTTCGAGCATTGAAGCTGAATTTGATGCATGGGCCCTATGGCCCATCTTTTGAGCTGCAAGCGGAATTCTAGAAATTTTTCCTCGGACATCCGTTCGGGGCATGCGACTAGTCAATTCTTGGTGTTTTTTCGAGGGAATTTCAATGGTGTAATCCACCCGCATTAATTATTCACAGTGGTGTAGGCCCCACGAGGGCCATTTTGGTAGTTGGATTTGATTTCCATATTTATCACTGGGTGTCTATTTTAGACAAGTGCATAGTCCATCTTTTGTACTTTTCTAAGAGAATCACTACGGTGCGATCCGTTGGCAGTGCTTCGGAACCGGGATGCAGATCCTACGAAGCACCCCTCGTGTGCGGTTTAAAGGAATACATATTTTTCTCTGGATATTCGTTGTACACAATTGATCAATCCTTTTGACATGTTTTTCTAAGGAGATAGTGATGGTGCAATGCGCCCGACGGTTTTCAGGGACGAGGCTCGGGACCACGAGAAGTCGTTTGGGCGTAAAGCTGTGTCAGACGACTTTTACGTCGGATATCCATTGGAGGTGAGTAAGTAGTCGATCTCACGTGTTTTTTCGTGTGGATTTCAATCGTGTAATCTTTTTAGGAGAGTAGAGCCTCTTATGTGATATTATTAAATATGTAAATATGAAGGGTGCTCCAGTGGCGTTCTTCATACTGTGTTCAGAAGAGATCCCTTGGCGTGTGATCGCGTGCACTCTTGTGTGAGAGAAGTAAATGTTTTAAGAGATGTAGTTGGTAATTCCTGGGCCGATTAGGTGGAATGTTGGAGTTTTTACATTCACGCCCTTCACGTTGATGTTGGGTGTCGTGTGTACAATAGCCTTTGGGCTAGAAACATGGTATAATCTGGAGTATACCGGAACGCTTGGAGGAAGATGTGGTTGTTTGTACCTGAGAAAGTTTGTGCGCTTGGTTTGAGTTGACTTGGGGCCACACGTCGTGTGGGACCCATGTGACTGTTGTGTTCTGATTTCCATAACATTGACTTCTCATGACGTATAGGGTCCCTCTTTTCTTTATTGTTGACTAGTAGGGTTGAGTTTTCCACTGGTTCTGTTCTCGTTTGTTGACCAGCAGGGTTGAGTTTGTTCTCGTTTGTTCACCAGCAAGGTTGAGTTTTCCCCTGGTTCTGTTCTCATTTGTTGTCAAGTAGGATTGAGTTTCTCTATGGTCATGTTCACCAAGGTTTTCCCAGCAGAGTTGCTTCGTGTTACCCGGTAGAGTTCTTGTGGATTCGGTGTGACCAACACATTACGCGGGCACCGATCTCCTACCTAGGAGGTTGTTTCCAGTAGGGCTGGCCAGGAGGTTGTTTCCAGCAGGGTTGACCGGTGAGGTACCATCTAGCAGGGCTGGCCAGTTGTACCATCCATCAGGGGTGGCCAGTGGGGTACCATCCAACAGGGATGGCCAGTGGGTTACCATCCAGCAGGGATGGTCAGTTCAATGGTGTTCACTAAGCAGTACCATCCAGCAAGGATGGCCAGAGCAGTTCCAGGTTTACCTCCAGCGGGGCTAGGAAGTGGTCCCTGATGCCGGGTTTACCTCCAGCTAGGCAAGGAAGTGATCCCCGATATCGGGTTTACCTCCGTCTAGTCTCAGAAGTGTTCACTATTGATGGTTCTGATCCTACCTACAATGGGGTACCATTTTACGGGACTAGACATTTAGACTCGTCGACTAATTTAGCAGGGTCTCCCTCTAGTGGATTACCCTTTTATGGTACTGGGCAGTATGGCACCCGTCGACTTTTGTCGGGTCTGCCTCCAGTGGGAACCCGTCGACTTCCATGGATTACCCTCCAGTGGGGTTGGGTAGGGGGTCGCCTCTCGACATTGAGGAGACCTCTCGACTGTGGGGCAGTGACGAGGTGTGGTTTGATGTTCCCCAGAATTCTCAAGTACAGGGGGCGCTTTCTCCACCGAGATGCGTCCTTGTGACGCGACCTAAAACCATGTGAGCGAGTCGGTGCCTCCCAAATCGGATAGTGTCAAGGTGTGGTGATTTGATCCCCTTGACTTGCAGTTCGGGGCAGATGTGCGAATACTGGGCATCGAGGGTTTTTACTGTTGGGACTGTTGGCTACTCAATTGCATGGGCTGAGTTACGGGACGGAGATCCCCTTACGATCTTGTTCGGGTTTCTTGACAAAGAATATATATATCTATATACCTTGTTCCAATACCCACTTCTTGGGCTTGGTTACTCTCCCTCCAGGATAGGGGAAGATGCGCGGGGTATGCCACGTGCTTTCCGTGTCAAGATTATCGCGGTTGTATGAGTCAACTCTCTTACTATAAGTAGCTAAGACACGATGATAAGTTCATATTCTCACTATTTATAGCTCCTTGTGTCTAGATGAGTCTACATGATTTCTCTTGTTGGGTTGTGTTGGCCTCTCTATTGTTACTCTACCGCACTCCTTGTTGTACTATTTACTACAATCTCGGTTGCACTCCTTTACTTTTCCCTATTCGATCTACTGCTCACCCTTCAATACCTCCTTTTTTGATCCCTCGAGCCTTCGGGGTATTTTACTAAGTATTTTTATACTCACCCCTGCTTGGGATTTTCCCGCACTTAGTGTTCCCTTGCAGACGACAGGAAGGTTGTTCGTGACTTCAGCAGAGCATAGGAGTTGGAGAGCTTGGACCGCGTGTGGTGGTCGTAGTCTGGTTCCAGGTGTGGGATTCTCCCAACTGTTTACTTTTTTTCACATTTTTTCGGGTTATGACACTTTTCTGGTTGGGTGTGTGTTTTTCCCTTTTCTTTTTAGTTTACCTTCAACACTTTCTTTGTACTGTTTAGAGGTCAATGCACTTTGTGGTTTATTTATAGCAGTTGGTACTTTACTTTCCCATTTACTCTACACTTCTGCATTGAGTGGGCTGAATGTGTGTGTATAGGTACTCAGGAAAAGTCCTCCCCTAGTTTTTCATCCTTTGGCGCTTGTCGCCAGCCCCTGGCCTATGGTGGCGGGTTTAGGGTAATTACAGCTCGAGCCCGGGTATGGTCGGGTCGTGACACACATCATAAAAAAGTTACCTAAGAACCATAAGGAGTATATGTGATCTAAATCACTTTCAATCCAAATAAATAGCTAATTTAAATTTAAAACCCAAAGGGGTAAATCCTAAGCGCCAAAAAAAAAACAAATATTCTCTTTCCCAATTTCACATTTAAATCTTACAAAACATTAAATAAAAAATTTCTTTTAAAGTGATTTTCAATACTAATAAAATATGTTTCATATCTTATGATAAATTTTTCAAATTACTTCAATCTCTATAAATTAATTATCAGATAAATTTCATGGATTTTAAACATATACAAATCTATTTTAATTACATACTAAGCGACCTATTTATTAGTTTCAAAACATCACATGAATCCGAACATGTTCCTTCTTAAATCCCCCATTTGTTTCCAATGTAAAATCTCAAGACATTATCTTTACTTCAAAACATTTCATAAATACCATTTATGACTTTCAAAATTAATCATTTTTTATAAAAAAATATTCATATCTTAAAATACAAAATAATTTCTAATCACTCATCACCACAAAAGTTTTAAATATTTTACCCCTTAGATTTAAACCCAAACCACTGGTTTAAAATCAAGTCACCACTCATTTAAAACCACCCACAATTAATATTACCCATTTATTTCTAAACAATCGTGATTTTACACGTTTGAAATTAATGTTTTCACTTACATAAAACCATTAAATTAACCTCAAATAACATCCTCTAGAATGTAAAATCAATTTTAAAATCATATAAAATAATATTAATATATAAACCATGGAAATTTAAAATTAACTGAAATTCAACCCATAATTTTTAGGGGGCTATTTTCTAACAATGATTTGGTTGCATGGATTGAAGGACCATCTACAAACATTGAAAACATCACTAATAGGGGTAAAAACTAGATGAACAAGAATCACATGGTTTTCTAGGCATTGAAAACCAACTATTCCCTTTAGGATATCCCTTAATTTTCTCTCCCAAAATAATGAAAACATCTAAATCACACTTAAAACTCATTATAGTATCAAAATCCAAAAATATACACCAAAACATGCTTTGAAAATAAGTAGAGGAAAATAAATATTCTAAACTCATGTCCCAAACTCATATAGAAGATCAAGGTTCGAGGTGAGAAAGATCTATTTATACTCTTCTAATTTCTACCTCTTGATCTATGATGATCCTTGATCAATTCTACCAGAAACTCCCAAATAATAATGTACTTATATATAACCTAATACTACAAAGAACCTCATCCCTAACAATATTTGTTTCATGAACCAACCATGGAAAACCCCTAAACTAAGCACCCAATCCAATTGTTTCATTACAAAGTTATTCCACAAATCCCTCTAAGGTAGATATAATAAATAGGGAACCAAATATGAGTCACTAGGATCAATTTCTCTAAGATAATAGAAGATAAATAAAAAATAATCTATTCATAAGCTCCATTGTGACCCATATATATGTTATATGTCCATTCTATGATAAATAATCAAAACTAGAGTTTTATATAAATAAATGAAACACAAACAAAAAAAACTCACTAAGATAAATATAATAGGATTGAAACCAATTTTAATTATAGCCAAATAAAAATTCCAAAAGATGCATAATTCTAGAACCAATATCTTTTTAAAATAACTATAAATAGCTTATAAATACAAAAAATGTAACCAAAATAATGTTAATAAACCCAAAAAACCCAATATCAATGTGACTATACAATAAACCATCCAAAACCAACCACATATACTTCTAGAGTAACTTAAAATCCACTCAAACACAAAATTGAAATGATAATATTTTCTATGAGCATAAAAATCAGTAGGCATTGCAAAATAAACAACAACCAATTCATTTAATTAAGATTTAAGATTCAATCCATGTTAGTTTTAAAATATAGTTTATAGAACATAGGTATTTTATTTTTTTAAAATATAGTAACTGTGTGTTTCTTTTTTATTGAAATAGTTCCTTGTTAAATACAATTAGTTGAAAATTTTCAATGATATAGTTGTTTAAATATTTATCAAAATTCTGGTGTAAATTTTTGTTTAAAAGAAATTAAATCTCATATTCCCTTTTTCAAAATAAATATATAAGAAATAAAAAATTGAAACATTGGAAGTTTTAGTATTACTATGGAAATGTAAAATAAGTATCCAATCATCACTTGTAAGGATAATACGTTTCCAAAAAAATATAATCAAGTACTACTGATCAGGGGAATCCTGGAATCTTTGAGGTGTTTTTAGAATATATGAATCACGAAAAATCCAAATTTCATCACTTGATATAGTCTAACAACCCTAAAACCCACAATTTAAATCACTATCCTAACCAGTGGGAAAACTCACAATGTCAAGTGAAAACTAAAATATGGGACACAAGTTATAGCATGATCCTAAAGTAGTTCAACATGTTTTCTTCTAAATTCCAATAATGAATCTTGTTTTATAATTTCATATGAAATGGGGGTGATTCAAAATCAATAAAAACAATAATATTAAAAATATATACATCACATGGTACTCAATAAAGAACCAAAACGATTCCTCCCCCTTATAATCCTTTCACTAGAACAACCCCTAAATTAGAATAATAGTATTATAATAAGTGTGTCTCATGTAATGGTCATATCATCCAATTTAAAACCAATAAAAAAATGGCCATGTTTATAGGGTGTTATTTATAAGAATCCTTTATTTATCAATTTGATAACCAAGTATTGGAAATATTCTTTTAAATAATAATGATAAATACCCTTGTTTATCAAATTAGTGTGAACATCATTCATGTTTTAGTAAAAATTCATATATTGATATTTTAATATAAAAACTCTTATTCAAATAATATAAAGTATTTAAGAAGTAAATTAGGGGTTATCATCAACATGTTTATCTATTTGAATAAAACAAATTTGAACTATATATTAAAATTTATAAATCCATCATATAGAAATGAAAGTTAGGTGAAATTTTATTTTTCATTCAAATAATACATAATCATTATTAATGTTATCATTTAATAATAAAATCCCGAATTCAGTAAAATCATATTTATAAAAATTAAATTCCAATATTTGGGGAACCTACATAAAACTGAGGTAACTTATCCACTATTAATAATATTGGTGATAATCCACCTATGGACCAAAGTTAACCCACCTGAAACTTAAAAAAGAGGTAGTTAAAAATTGAGTACATAGATTCCATTGGTCATTGATTCCACAAATGAGAAAAAACAAGGATGAAATAGGAGGAAAGTATGGGGGGATGGATATGAATTGATTAAAATAATAATATCACCATAAAAAATAAAGAGAGACCATGTATTCATTAAATAAAATGGATAAAACTATGGGGATGAATACTAGGAGATGTGAACATCGAATGGGGCTTAAAATGAGAGTTTGGCGTTAAAAATTAGGGGATGAAATAATGGGATATTCCCTATTTTTAATCCTAGCTATACAACATGTTTTGACCACATGATTTACCAAACCATACATTAACTATGAAGGTCTTACTAATGTCACCCGAAACATCACATGGTTTGGCCATATGGTTGAGAAAACTATCTACCAACCATACAAAATGGCTCATTAAAAATTTTTACACATTAAAATTATTTTTACATGGATAGAACTAACAATTATGGCTAACTATTCACCCTAATCCAAAACCACAAAAACATATACTTTTTGTGGAAATAGCCCGAGACTCAAGGAAAGGACCAAACATCAATAAATTTGTTAATTAATATGTAGAAATAGGGTTATAGAGAAATAGTTCAATCAATAATGATTTAGTGTGAAATTAATATTAAATTAACGTGATATACAACATAGACTATTATATTATTACTTATATTGTATAGGTAATTTCATTTGTTTTTCTTATGTAATTTTTTTTCAGTATGATGATTGGATTCTGGTAAACATGGCACTCCCACTGAAAAATTATTTTTTCATGTCTATTCCGTGGATTGAAATGGATATTATTTATATAATACAATTGATCAAAACGATTTTTTGACCTAATTTTAAATATCCTCTGGGAATAAATAAAGTGATAATATATTCAATGGTAGGAAAAATAGCCTTTATGAAATTCAATACTAATAAATAAGAAGTACTCTATAGATGGAGGTTCATCTAGTCTTATAAATAGTAGTGGATATAGAACTACATAAAAATAAACTACAAGGATGATGGTCTAGTGGGATTCATAAATATCTTTTGACATATGGATTTATCACAACTAATTATGATTAAATTATGTTAAAATAATATGAATCTGCATAAAACTTGGATTCCATTGATATTTATATCTCAAAAAAATTAAATCCAAGGAATCATATATTGATTCAATGTAAAATAAAAATGTTTAGAACATGGATATTTCACATAAAGGGGTATGACCAGTAGCTTTCATGTGGGTTTTCCAAAATAAAGCTAAAATGGATGGTATGGTTTATTTATATTAATTATCCATAGTTGAAATGGTTATAAGTGAATTCATGGTATTAAATGTAATACAACATTTTCACCTGTTGACATAATAATTTAATTATTATATTTCATTCCAGGACATCTCATTTTCATTGATAGATATTTCAAATTTATTTCGAACAAACTTTCCTTGATGAGTGTTTAATCAAGGATGTTTATATGATATAACACAAAGTATTTTAATTTTCAATTATGACATTCATGGTATGATAACTACAATAATACATTTATGGGTAGAAGAAATATTCTCCCAATTGGAATATTATATTTTATGATTCTATCAAATAATTTTATTTCATGAATGTTGAAATTATTATGAAAAATATAAAAAATTTATTAGGAGTGTAGTCATATTTTAGAATTATTATCTAGATAAAATACTTCTAATTATAAATGAAATTATGACTCTTCGCGATGTGAAGATGTGTTTATATAAATTATTCTCCAGGGAATGAATGGCTGCATTTTCATACATACATGGTATATAGATATGTAGATATATATCTATTTGGTATCATAGAAAACTTCAAGACACTCATATTGTTAAATTTATGAAGATGATGAGAATGTTCAACACAAAAAAATGTCTAAATTAATTTTTCATGACACGAATCTAATGAAGATTCTAGATCGATATATGGATTGAAAAAAGATGCATATAATTCCCTATGGGTATAACAATGTATATATCATGTATTGCATGATTATTACTCTACCTGATGTCACCAATTTTCTAATCATAAAATGTATATACATATCCAATCCTTGTGGGAGTTATTGTATTTTTTTACCAATCCTTTTGTACATGAGAATAAAATAGGATAGTTTCTTAGATTATGGATGGGTGGGAATGATCTCTAAAATGTGTCACCCATATGAATGTTTTGAATCTAACAAAAATGATATAAAATTACAATCCGATTTTGATTTTTTTTATTAAATGACGGAGCTGTCTGTTAGAATATTTCTAAACAAGATGTTATGGAATACTCAATAACATAGGTGATGTATATCACCACAACAGATTCATAAAACGTAATTTCTTTGTATTAGGATGTAAAATTTTAAATACGACATTTTTCCAATAATTTTGGGAGAAATACACTTTTAATATGAAAAAATGGATTCTTTTTTATGCTGGAGAACATTAATCTCACAAAATCATTGATAATTTCCTTCTTAAATGAAATATTATACAATATATTTTAGAGGGGGTGAAATTAGGAACTTTTGGTGGATATAGTCAATAATATAGAGGATCCACATAGGATACCATTAGCATAAAAATTCATTTGGGTCATGATGAGTCTATTAGTTTATGATTCATAAGGGACTTATGGGATGGTTTTATAATGATTTATTATTTTATAATAAATTTAATACCTATTATTTATTTACTCATGTGTGTTTTAATTGACATTACATGAATAATGTAATGATAATTTCCTCTCAAATTAATTGTTTGATCTTTAAAAAATCAAGGATCGTATGGTAGGGTTAGGCGTTGGTACAATATGTTAATGATTATAATCAGTAGAAGACTCAGGTGATAATATGTTAAGAACTCTCTATGTATATCCCTAGTAATTTTATGAATTTATTGATGTGCATGTTAATGTATAAAAATTAATGATCCATGTAACCTAATATTGGTGAGATACCTAGCATGAAAACATTCATACATTAATGCCCTTATTATTCAAGACATTATGTATTATCTAATTAGGGGGAGGATTGGTATGTTAATGATCATTTAATTGGTTTCAGAGAGCCATTCAAGGATTTTTTCAGTCGTATCATGAGAAAAAACATTTTGGACATGATTTAGTTAGACTGTTAAAATTAATCCACATGCTTAGTTGATTTATATATGATATCCTCAACTAATTAAATAATGGGAAATTGATGTGTTCATCCCCCAGTTGAATGACATGTTATGTGTAACACCCCAGGTAAATAAATAATGTAACATTTTTTATATTTATCCCTATTTGTGAATAAAATGTTAATTTTACTTTAATGGGGTTTCTATAGCGTACCCGATACGGAACAAAGAGATTCTTTGAAATCTTACGTTGAACACTAGTAATAAAATAATATTATATTAAATGGTAGTTAATGCCTAGACATTGTAATGGAGGGAAAGAACGGAACTAACTACAAAGTTATTATATATGTATTTCAAATATTTTTACTTTTATCCAATAAATGTTAGAGGCGTAAAATTAAAATGAATCCAATTTTAAGCATAAATCTTCTAATATTATTTAAAAGGTCGATTAACCGCCTTTTGAGGGAGAACCCTTTTTAAATATACTGTTGAAAATTTTATATGTTCTATTTGACAAAATAAAATCCTTCTTTAGAATCTGGACATCAAAGTTTACTTTGTGTAAATTTTTGATATTTTTCTGAAGAAGTTCATTTTTTAATGAATTGTGAAAAATGTTGTATTTTAATTCAAAACTTCTTGTTAATATAATTTTTTATATGATTATATTATCTTTTGAATTGGTTTTAAAGTGAAATTAGAATATATTTTTAAAATTTAATCCAATAGTGGTCATTGGAATTAATTTCACTTTGAAATTGGACTTAAACTAGTGTCAATCTTTTGATGCTTTTTGTTTCAAAAAAAACTCGCTTTTTGTTTTGACAGTAGGAATTAAATAATAAATTATTTAATAAAACTTATATGTTTTTAATTTTGTAAAATAGAAATCATTTTTGAATTTGGAATATCAAATATATCTTAGGATGAATTTTTGGTATTTTTCTGAAAAACTTCAATTTTTGATTAATAGTGAAACCACTAAGTGGTACTTAAAAAACTGATTTTTCATTTAAATGAAAATTTACCACCTCTATATCTTGAATTTAAAAAATCTGACATAAATGGTTATCATTAGGATGTAAAATGTGATTCAATGGGATTAAAATAATTTTTTTGGTAAACAATACCTTTTAAGTTTTTAATCGCGATTAGAGATAATTAGTGTAGTTTAAGGTAAAAATAATGTTTTAATAATATGAAATGACCTTGAAACATGTCCTACCCTTATTAGATGTGTCATTTCCTACTAATACAATCCATGGGTCAACTGGGGGACCCCATGGAGCCACTTTTGTTGGAAAATGACATTAATAAATTTTTATTTAAAGTTAAAATAAAAATATCACAAACATGAATTGTTTTACTAAAACAATTTTTAAATGGGGTTATACAAGTCATATTTTTTACTATAAATATTCATTAGAAAGATAAAACTATTTCCTACATCATTATATTTTTTTTTAAATTTTTACACATTAATTAAATTAAATTATTTATGACACAATGATGATGCAGCGATTACCTCATTATTTAACGATTTAAATAAAATGAAAAGATAATGTAAAATCTAAGACCTACACTTGTCAAAAACCTATTAGATGGATGGATTTCGAACTCTTATCACCTTATACTAGAAATATATAATTTTGGGACCTTTAAATTCCGAAAATAATTTTATAATAGAGTAACCTTTTATAACATTCCAAGAGTTCTCCTCCTCTCCTCTTATAAAAGGCCCCCACCTCTACCACCTTACCCACACCTCTCAAGCCTTTTTCTCATCCAACCCCTGCCCATTTTGACTCTCCACATCCCTCTATTACTCCTAGAAGTATCACTTTGGGTAGAAGTGTTCCCAAGGAAGCCATTGAGCTTAAATCAAAAAGAGTTACCCGTTTTAAATGAATATAAAGAAACGAACAAGACAAGTCAGACTTGAGATAAGGGATCCAACCTCTCTCTTTATTTTTAAGTACCCTCTTTTATGTCATTTATTTTAAGCTCATATTTCTTATATTTGGGGATGTTATTTTATATTCCTTATACTTTAATTTTTATGTTCATATTATGAGAGACCCTATTTGATCTCATAAATCCATTTTTGGATGTTTTAAGTGGCGTCGTTAGGCTACCGAGTTTTCGTAAGGGATTTTTCATCTCACTTTTATTCTTGTGACATTTATGCTACGTTTGCCACTATTTCCTTTGATTGGTGTATGTACTTCCCATTAATATACACTTTGTTTAGTATAATTTAATTTATTGGTATTTACATCTTCATTGTATGACCTTTCTTCCATGGGGTGTACTTTTCAAAAGTTACCCAACTCGGTAAGGGGACCTTTCACCCTCCACTTTTTAAAAGACTTATTTTGTTATGTCTTTTAATTCACATACTATTATGTTGGGATATGTTCTTATATATCCTTATTTATGTAAATTTTATTTCCAAGTGATGAGATACCATTTTCTCTCTCATCAACTCATTTTCCGAATTTTAAAGTGACGCTGTTAGGCTGTCGGATTTTTGTAAGGGAACTTCTTAACCCACATTCAATTCTTTGGGTTAAACCTCTACTTATTGATTTTATTATGACAAGATTATGTGTGGAATCTCTATGTTGTAATTTACAAAAACCTTTGTGTGGATATACTATTTCTACACATAATCATCTCATTGATAAATTATTACAAACTTTTATGGGAAATTATAACTCAATCTCATTTCATTGAGTTAAATATCTATGTAATTGGTTTTGTTTTTCCAAGATTATGTGTGAATGACCTCTAATTGTTTCAAACTTAATATCCACTTATATTGGGTTTATTTATATTTCTCACACATAATTATGTGATAGATTTATCCTTCATTTAAGGATATCATCTTTATAATGGATTTCATCTCAATTTACATTTCCATTGAGTCTTCATTGTTGTTATGCAGAAATTCACTCTTATATGGTGTGTATACTATCCTTTGACATATTATATCTTGAATACCTTTAATCTCATGATATTATAAATTTTGGATTAAATGTTATTCCGCAATTATTTGTGTTCAAGTGTCTCTCATTTTGTTAAAAACTCTTTAAAAAAATTATCATTTTAAATGTTTTAAAGATTCATTATTATAAATCATTATCATTAATGTCCATGTTTTCAAAATGGTTTTCAGTATTTATTTATATGGAAATTAATGTTATATTTCCATTAAAAGCATCAAAGTGGTATGGGACACTTTGATTCAAAAATCTCGTTTAAATGATTTTTGGAAATGGATTGATTTATTCAATATCTTAGAATTACATATTGTGATTGAAAATGATATGTTGTTATTGAAATGTTTATATTTTCAATATTTTTTGTGTAATGATGGTACTTGGACATTTTACGGGTGGTTACATGATAAACCATATGATGGGTGGTGCCGTGAATACCAGGACCGATGGTTACGTTATAACCTCCAATGCATTGTGTATGGAAGTTGGCCATATGGATATTCCATTAGGTATGTGTGGAATTCAACCGTATGGTTATTCCATTTAAGTGTGTTCATGTCCCAAGTTACCATTATATGTTATGTGTTCTTTATAATGGTTTTATGGTAATATTTTGGTTACAAAAGGGTAAGTAATGGTCTTTTATTCAGTGAAGAGTTTTTACTACTTCATAAAGGTGAAAAGTATTAATTTGGTAAAGTACTCATGGTTTACTTGTTGTTTTTGAAAAACTAAGAGTTTTTCTTTTTTGTGTATCCTTTACTTGGCTTTTTATCCCCATACCATGTTTTTGAAATGTTTTCCGCAGGACTTAAAGATGAATAGGTTCAAGGATGTGATCAAGGAAAGGAATTATATAAAAAACATAGAACTATACATGTTTCTTTTTAAGTATTTTGTTTATTTTATGGAAACCTAGTATAAGTGTCTACTATGTAATCTTTTGAGAAGTAATATTTATGACCTAGTTCTCTAAAACTCTAAACCTGAAAAGATCCTCTATGTGAATTATTCATTTAATTCATGATTAAGTAATTTTTAAGGCCGGGACCTTATAGTTGGTATCAGAGGTCGGTTTATTAGGGTATTATCTATGCATAAGTGACATTACCATAATGGTTAGGATTTCAGAAAGATTCCTAGTTTTAGATAAAGTGAATGAGTATGTATATCTTAGTGTTTATCTTCCTCATTAGTACATGATGGTTTTGTTGATATATTCACACTGACCTTTTTGGTTTTAGTAAATGGTTGGATCTAGCAGGCACCAAAGTAACAGTGGATGTGAAGGAAACTATGACAGTTTTCTAAGTGAGAAACTGAATGATATGGGAGCTGCAATGATAACTGTTGTGTTTATCCTCAACCAACTATCAGGGGTCATGATTGACCACCTAAACCTTGGTGATTTCTATAAGGCGTCATATATGCGAGAAACAAACCCCTACGGAACTACAGGTAATAATCATAAAGGTAAGTGTGTTCAAAAACCCATGTGTCAAAGATGTGGAAAGAAACACCTAGGAAAAAGTTTCAAAGGGACAGAAATGTGCTATAGATGTGGAAATGAAGGTCATAAATCAAGAACCCGTCATGGAAAAAGGAAGCATCCAGTTGACTTGAGGAAAGGGAAAGAAGTTCTTTATGAGGGATCAATTGAATGTTTTAAATGAGGTGTGCATGGTCATTATGCAAACACATGTCCTATGAAGAATTTTCAGAAATTGGATCACCAAGATCGTACAAATATTCGTTTACCAATAACTAATGCCATTCTGATTGAGGATGAAGAAACTGACAATGTCCAATCAAAGGTATGGATTATTTCTTAACATTTGATTTCCTATTTTGGAATCTTAGGATATGATTCATGATTTTGTTTGTAGGAAAGAATTATTTCAGAATAAGTTGGAAAGGAATGGTTAATGGATCGGGAAGAATGTTGAATGAGTAAGAAGTCAACATATAAGGTCTTCAAGAGTTATGGTGAAATTATTAAGAGTATTAAGTCTCTTTTGATGATGGGGATTACATTAGAATAATTTTTATAGTATGTGTATCCCTGATGTTTGATATATGAGAATTTTATTCACGGAACAGTTATCTGTTCTTTTGTGGATATATTTATAAAGAACCATTTGGGTTTATATGGTCCTTACTTTTGAGTTAATTATGGGTTACTATATGTTATAATAGAAAGTGAAAGGCATGAGATAAAATTGAGGTTAAATTTTGTTATGGTTATTTTTGATGATTTTATATCTTTTTTTGGGGAATTATTTGAGAATTATATAGTTTGGAGAAAGGACAACTCGCAGACCGTGTGACAACCAGTCGCGTCGGACAAAACTGTGGGAATCGAACCCACAACCAAAGTGCGACTGGTATTTATCACCTACCACTTGACTATGTGAAGTCCCTGGTTAGTTTGACTAATTCTTTTTAATTATATGATTTTATGAATTAAGAGTAAGTTGATTTTGGATTATCATTGGAAATTATTAACCTATCATGGAGGATTTGTGATTAGGTTAATTACTTTTCAATACGAGACTTCAAGAGCAACTGAGGTTGTTTGGAGATAAATATTACGATTTATCTTAGAAGATTATGTGATTAAATCATTCAAATATTTTGGTTCCAATCTTATTTTGGTTTACTTTTGGTCTTCATTGAACTTTGGGTCTTGTTGGACAAATTTTGGAGTTTAAGAATAGATTTCCTTTTTATAAAGGATTATCCTTTTTGGGTATTATCTGATCTCATACTAACCTTTTTTGTTCTAGTTCTGGTTAAGGTCTAAAGACATGGGAAGTATACAATTCAATTTTTTGGATTAGGTGATTCTCTAGAAGTTTATTATAGCTCTCCTAATGTAAACAAGTCGTCCTAAATACTCATCTTTTGGAGAAAATATGAGTTCGTGTAAGCAATCTAGTAAAATTTGAAAGTATACATGACAAGTAAGTATGTTTCCTTATGTTTTAGTTAAGCTAAAAAATAAATTCCTCAATGAAAAGTAACTTAAATTTTTTTTGTCCGTTAAATTTTCCTACTGGGGAATCCAATACCATTTAACCCATCAAAAGTTTGTGATTTTCTAGTGGTTAACTTTCTACTAAACATGTTTTATATCACACTCCCTCGGAACATGACCCATTGTTTTTTCATCCATATCCATGTTTTCATACATGTAATCCTAGTATGGGATAACTCGGGTGACCTTTGTAATTCCCTTTCGTTCTTTTAAAGTGATAAGTTAATTTACTCCTTTTCCGATGTGGGGCTTTCAATGAAGTTTCCGAGCCCAATTTTAAAACTGCAAGGATGCAATTCTCAAAAGGAGGGAAGGATGTAACACCCCAGGTAAATAATGAATATAATATTTTTTATTTTTATCCCTATTTGTGAATAAAATTTTAATTTTACTTTAAAGGGGTTGCTATAGCGTACCCGATACGCAACAAAGAGTTTCTTTGAAATCTTACGTTGCACACTAGTAATAAAATAATATTATTTTAAATTGTAGTCAATTCCTAGACATTGTAATGGCGGGAAAGAATTGAACTAACTACAAAATGATTATATATGTTTTTCAAATATTTTTACTTTTATCCAATAATTGTTAGAGGCGTAAAATGCAAATGAATCGAATTTTAAGCATAAATCTTCTAATATTCTTTAAAAGGTTGATTAACCACCTTTTGATGGAGAAACCTTTATAAATATACTTTTGACAATTTTATATGTTCAATTTGACAAAATAAAATCCTTCTTTAGAATCTGGAAATCAAAATTTACTTTGTGTAAATTATTGGTATTTTTCCGATAAAGTTCATTTTTTAATGAATAGTAAAAAATGTTGTATTTTAATTCAAAACCTCTTTTTAATCTAATTTTTTTATATGATTAGATTATCCTTTGAATAGGTTTTATAGTGAAATTAGAATAAATATTTTCCATTTAATCCAATAGTGGTCATTGAAATTAATTTTACTTTGAAATTGAACTTAAACTAGTGTCAATCTTTTGATACTTTTTATTTCATAAAAACACACTTTTTGTTTTGACAGCGGGAATTAATTATGAAATTAATTAATGCAACTTATATGTTTTGAATTTTTTAAAATATAAATCATTTTTGAATTCGGAATATCAAATATATCTTAGGGTGAATTTTTGGTATTTTTCTGAAAAACTTCAATTTTTGATGAATAGTGAAACCACTAAGTGGTACTTAAAAAACTAAATTTTCATTTAAATTAAATTTTACCACCTCTTTGTCTTGAATTTAAAAAATCCAACATACATGGTTTTCATTAGGAATTAAAATGTGGTTCAATTGGATTAAAATAATTTTTTTGTGAATAGTAACTTTTCTGTTTTTAATCTCGATTAGAGGTAATTAGTGTAGTTTAAGGTAAAAATAATGTTTTAATAATATTAAATGACCTTGAAACATGTCCTAATCTTATTGTATGTGTCATGGCCGACCAATAAAATTCATGGGTCAACTTGGGGACCCCATGGAGCCACTTTGGTAGGAAAATTAAATTAATAACTTTCTATTTAAAGTTAAACTAAAAATATCACAAACATGAGTTGTTTTACTAAAAAAAATTTAAATGGGGTTATACAAGTCATATTTTTGTCTATAAAAATTCATTATAAATATAAAAATATTTCTTACATCATGATATTTTTTTTATAATTTTTAGACCTTAAATAAATTAAATTATTTATGACACCATGATGATGCAGGGATTACCTCATTATTTAACGATTTAAATAAAATGAAAAGATAATGTAAAATATAAGACCTACACTTGTCAAAAACCTACTGGATGGGTGGATTTAGAACTCTTATCACCTTATTCTCGAAATATATAATTTTGGGACCTTTAAAATCAGAAAATAATTTTATAATAAAGTTACCTTTTATAACTTTCCAAGAGTTCCCCTCCTCTCCTCATATAAAAGGCCCCCACCTCTACCACCTTACCCACACCTCTCAATCCTTTCTCTCGGCCAACCCCTACCCATTTTGTCTCTCCACATCCCTCTCTTACTCTTAGAAGCCTCAATTTGAGCAAAACTCATCCCAAGGAATCCTTTGAGCTCAAATCAAAAAGAGTTACCCATTTTAAAAGAATACAAAGAAACGACCAAGACAAGTCAGACATGAGGTAAGGGATCCAACCTCTCTCTTTCTTTTTAAGTACCCTCTTTTATGTAATTTTTTTAAGCTCATATTTCTTAAGTTTGGGGATGTTATTTTATATTCCTCATACTATAATTTTCATGTTCATATTATGAGAGACCCTATTTGATCTCATAAATCCGTTTTTGAAAGTTTTAAGTGGCGCCGTTAGGCTGATGAGTTTTCGTAAGGGATTTTTCATCTCACTTTTATTCCCGTGACATTTATGCTACATATTACACAATTTCCTTTGATCGGTGTATGTACATCCCATAATTATACACTTTTTGTAGTATAATTTCAATTATAGGTATTTACATCTTCATTGTATGACATTTCTTCCATGGGGTGTATGTTTCGAATGTTACCCAACTCAGCAAGGGAACCATTCACCCTCCGCTTTTTAATAGATTTATTTTTGTTATGCCTTTTAATTAACATAATATTATGTTGTGATATGTTCTTATATATACTTATTTATGTAAATTTTATGTCCAAGTGATGAGATACCATTTTTTCCCTCATCATCTCATTTTCTGAATTTTAAAGTGGCGCCGTTAGGCTGTCAGATTTCTGTAAGGGAAGTTGTTATCACACTTTCAATTCTTTGGGTTAAACCTCTACTTCTTGATTTTATTATTCCATGATTCTGTGTGGAATATATATGTTCTAATTTCCACAAACCTTTGTGTGTATATACTATTTCTACACATAATCATCTCATTGATAAATTCTTACGAACTTGTATGGGAAATCATAACTCAATCTCATTTCATTGAGTTAAATATCTATGTCATTGGTTTTTTTTCCAAGATAATGTGTGAATGACCTCTGATTGTTTGACACTTAATATCCACTTATATTGGGTGTATTTATATTTCTCACACATAATTCTGTGATAGATTTATCCTTAATTTAAGGATAACATATTTATAATGGATTTCATCTCAATTTACAGTTCCATTGAGACATCATTGTTGTTATACACCAATTCACTCTTATATGGTGTGTATACTGTCCTTTGACATATTATATCATGAATCCCTTTATTCTCATGATATTATAAAGTTCGGATTAAATGTTATTCTACAATTATTTGTGTTCAAGAGTCTCTCATTTTGTTAAAAACTCTTTAACAAAAATATTGTTTTAAATGTTTAAAAGATTCATTATTATAAATCTTTATCTTTAATATCCATGTTTTTAAAATGGTTTTCAGTATTTATTTATATGGACATTAATGTTATAATTCTATTAAAAGCTTCAAAGTCGTATGGGACACTTTGATTAAAAAATCTTTTTTAAATGATTTTTGGAAATGGATTGATTTATTCAATATCTTGGAATTAGATATTGTGATTGAAAATGAAATGTTGTTATTGAAATGTTTATATTTTCAATATTTTATGTGTAATGATGGTACTTGGACATTTTACGGGTGGATACATGATAAACCATATGACGGGTGGAGCCGTGAATACCAGGACAGGTGGTAACGTTATAACCTCCAATGCATTGTGTATGGAAGTCGGTCATATGGCTATTCCATTAAGTATGTGTGGAAGTCGACCGTATGGTTATTCCATTTATGTATGTTTATGTCCCAAGTTACCATTATATGTTATGTGTTCTTTATATGGGGTTTATGGTAATATTTTGGTTACAAAAGGGTAAGTAATGGTCTTTTATTCAGTGAAGAGTTTTTACTACTTCATAAAGGTGAAAAGTATTACTTTGGTAAAGTACTCATGGTTTACTTGTTGCTTTTGATAAACTAACAGTTTTTCTTTTTTGTGTATCCTTTACATGGCTTTTTATGCCCATCCCATGTTTTTGAAATGTTTTCCATAGGACTTAAAGATTAATAGGTTCAAGGATGGGATCAAGGAAAGACATTATATCTAAACCATAGAACTATACATGTTTCTTTTTAAGTATTTTTATTTTATTTTATGGAAACCTAGTATAAGTGTCTACTTTGTAATCTTTTGAGATGTAATAGTTATGACCTAATTATCTAAAACTCTAAACCTAAAAAGATCCTCTATGTGAATTATTCATTTAATTCATGATTATGTAATGTTTAAGGCCGACGCCTTATATTATGTATACATCCACCTAGTTAGACTTTTTTGGAGAAGCAGTATAAAATGAGATGGAATATACTAGATTGTCATTGTTTTATGTATAATGGTAATTTCATATCAAAGAAAACGTGATTATATAGGTATATATGTATTGTATACATATTTTGGAAAAATTATTTACATTATAAATGAGTTTTTGTGATTTATATTACATAAAACCCCTTAATGGGTTTAGTAGGATAGATTATTTTCTAGAGGAATTTTTTTTCATACTACAATGAAATGTGGGTTTTGTATTTGATTTTTGAGCTATGAGAATTATGTTGTAACATTGTTTTTCCATTTGATAAGGATTGTATTTTTGAAAAATTGATTATAAGAAAATAAATAATTTTTGGAAAATATAGTCTAGAATAGTTTTATAGGGATTAATAATGAGTTGTGGAGATTTGAATAAATTTAATAAGGTATTTTAGGTCAAGAATTAAACTGATGGATCTACACTAAAAAATGGGTGAATAATTTTATTGAATTTTACTTGGTCACATATTTTGATATGAAAATAATGATTATGGTATTACATGATAGGGTAATATCATATAGTAGCATATGATGTTTTATTTATATGATATTATATGATAAAAATTGATTATGATGCTACATGTCTAGGATATAGGTTCCTTCTATAACTTATTTTAGGTAGTTTTCCATTGTAATATAATATATTATTATGAATACATGCCCTGGTAAATTGGTTGATAGATATTAGTGAAGGAACACCATTTAAAATTAATGTATGGATTCCATGAAAAGGAACCTGATAGAAATGATACAACCAATGATATTCATTTAATGAATAATTATTTTTATAGTTATTTATGTGGAATACATAACTCCTATTGGTGAAAAAATGATCCATGAAATCAATTAAAGCCTAAATTTTTCATAATGTTTATTTATATATAATTGATGGTGTTAGAACTCGTTTAGTGCATCAAGGAACTCACTATATGATCGAGGATACAAAGGCTTGTGTAATACCTATGAATGTGGGATTCATTCATTTAATGTTTCATTGAACCCAATCAAAAAATATTATAAAATTTTTGAGATAAAGAAAGTAATGTATTAAATAATTTAGGGGTGTTTTTTTCATTATTTTCATGTAATATTATCTTATCAATGATATATTTTGGAAAAAATGGGTGTTTCCATTAATAATGATCATTACACGATCATCCTAAACACATTATATTGATCTTATCTATTGTAATGGGAATTGATCAGTTCACCACTTTGGCTTTCATCTTGCATTAGTTTGTGGATGCATCCTTCTTAGAAATTTAATGTGGGCACATTGATTAGCTAGTATAACCACATAATGAATACAAAATTATGCATATATTATAAATATTTTATTATTGCACCAAAAAAATACATCCCTAAGACATTTTGGGAATTAAATGGAAAATAATTATTTTTTCGAGTCATAATTGTACCGATTATATTAGGTTGTCGATCTTATTTCTCACCCATATTACCCACTTCAAAGGAAAGAAGGAAATTTCAAAATTATTCTATGTTTAACAATTTAGTGATGGTTGGAACATCATATCTTCCTTAGATAATTACAATGAAATATAATCATCTTTATTCAAATCATACTCATCTTAAGTTGATGAAGTTTCATCATACCATATTGATACCTGGTAATTAGTGATAGAGGTCCAAACCCAAGAATTAATCTGATCATGGGATCTTACCCTTTTTTATAAGGATAATAAGATAACCTGAGTTTATATGAATTACTTCACCGGAATGGATAATGGGAAATAAACTCTCCATTACATGATTCCAAGAGCTCTTCAGTGCATCCACCGAGGTATTTGGTGTAACAACCTTTTTCTCCATCCATGGTTCATTTCCCTTATTTATTGAAATACTAACCACCATTTTATTATGCTTCACATCATTCGTAAGGTGAGTTACGATAATAATAATAAAAAAATCCAATAGATAGAATATATAAGTCATTGATTATATGAGAAGGGCCCTATTATATGTAAATTATTTCATGATATTAAAAATAAGTAATTCAACGTGTTTTCTTGGTCAACCAAGTTAAACATATATTCCTAAAACGATCCATATTTTATAATAATTATATATTATTTCCCAAGTGTTTTTATCTACTATTTTATTAAATCTAAATCATCGAATTGGAAGACTCAAATCAACTTCCTTGGACCCCAATGTGATGGAGCACCTAGATTGAAATGAGTTAATCATTTAACCATTGTCCACAAAGGATTTATGAATTTTGATATAATTTAATTTTACAAATATGTATAGGAGTTTTATGTTCCTGTGTAGACTATTTCATGGTCATAGTTTTTAATAGAGTTAATTGTGTAAAATTTGGTATACCTAGTCTCAGCATAATATTTCATAGTGGAGTCCACTATTATATTAAACTATAGTGGGTTTTATAAAATCAGGAAGTTGTATTACATGATTTATTTAGATAAATAGACTGTTTTAAATCATATATCCATGCAAGAACAATAAAGATATTCTTTATCACATAATAATTATTATCCATGGGCCTCTGATCCTTATCATCCATTTTTTAATGGGTTTATATCAATTAAGGTTATGAAAAATAGGAATATAGTATTTGTTATCAATTTTTTGGGGTTTTTTATGGTTTTGGATGATTATATTCCATAAAATACTAATGATGAGAAGGATCCAAATTTCCAGAAAGTTTATCTTCTGTTTCGATGCTGATGTATATATCCATGTAATATCCTAGATCAAACTATTATTCTATTTAGGATTTTTCAATTACCATCAACCTAGTTTTATATTTTTTATATTATGGATTCGTGGATTATTAATTCTATCTAATTAAATGATTAATATATAATTCCTCTACTTTGGATGCTTACAAAGTAATTTATAGTAGATATCATTTCAGAAAACCCTTCCTAATAAATAAAAACTTCCATCAATATAATAAATTTGATAAGATAAATGTAATCCTATTTAACCCATGAGGATTATATATAGAGTAGTATTTATCGCTAATTTATAATGGGGGCATAAAGACTATAATATTTTCAATTATCATGTATACTTATGTAATATTTGACAAATCACAATATTTTTAATGTCACAACCTATTATATGGCTTCAAGAGTGTAATGGAGTAATGTTTGCTAACTATTGTTCAATATAGTGATTTGGATGATGAAAATAAAATTGAGATATTCTCTAATGATTTCATGAACATTATTAACTAATTTATGGGTAATATAGATATTTATTTTTATGAATTCTTGTTTGAAGAATCCTTATTCATTTTATTTCCCAATAAGAAAATATTTAACACACAAGTCAGGTTTAATATAAGAACATACAATAGTAATTATTCTACACCTATCATATTTAGAAAAAATGATTTAATGAAAGGTCAGATTATGTGTCCTACCATCAAAAGGTATGCATAATAATTAGGGAGATGATTCAAAAATATATAATTATGTATCATAACTTCTTATATTGTAATAAAATATCCTTACTGGGATGAAATGAAATACCTTAGAACAAGATTATTTTAGAAATAATAGTCTCTATTTTTCATATTCATGGTTTCATAAAACATTTTCATTTTATTCACATCTTTTGTATTTGGAATAAGATATTAATGTTGTTTCTTTTATTACCCAAAAGAAGGAATTTTATTAAATATTATTTAATTAGAGGATAGGTCAGGTACTACTCTTATTTCTATGGAGATGGTGTAAATATAAGATGTTACACATCTCATTGTTTTCATTTTATGTTCTCATATATTTTTTTTTCATATTATACTAAATTGAATCCTCGAAACATTACATGGTTTTAGAAAAAACTCGTAATTCAACAATATATTTCTATGATATCATCTTAGTCACTAACTCATATTAAATGTTTTAAACATAAATTTATAGTAAAATATGACATGAATTTTGTAATTACAAGGAGAACATAATTCCATTAAATGTTTACCTTACAAAGGAAACTCTTTCATTTTAATATTATATACCAATAAAGTGGTTGTAAAGTCTAGTTTTCTTTAATGTAAATATACAGCCCTGGCCTTAAACATAAAATAATCTTCATTTATATTAATAATTAAAATTGATGATATTTTCAAGTTTACTTTTTTAGATAATTAATTCATAACTATTACATAACAACTCAAAAATAACAATGTAGATACTGGATATCACATTCTATTTTTTCAAAAAATATTACTCTTTAACCTAAACTGTGATATCTTTTTCTTGATAAAAATATTGTGATAATTCATCTTGAATTATTCCATTTTCTTACCCATCCTTATACCCTATGAAATGAATTTCCAAAACTAGGTATAATAATAAAAATCTCATTAACGGAATATAAAATAACCAAAGAAGATGTTATTCCATGGATAATTATAAACCTATGAAATCATTATTTTCACCCATAAAACATATTTTACTTAACATAACTCATTAAATCATAAGATTATTGAAAAATAGAAACAAATCATAAATCATTATGGTAACTTGTGGAAACCATATCATACATACATTGTAGTTTCCACAGCTACATATGGAGTATCCTTGGTGGCTATGTTTGTAATTTCTATCATAGTATATTCCATAACTCTATTAAGAGATAAATTATTAATTTTCTCCATTTCATTAAATATGGATTTCGAGATCTATCATGGGCTCACCTTTCCACTATTTATCATGAAACCACCAATACACATAAGAAATCCCCTAGAACCATAACATAATCATACAACATAAAATAAGAATAAAATAAAAACAAAATTTCCTTATTCTAATCACAAGATATAATTTAAATACATAATAAATAACTTCTCAAATAACATTTTCAATACCAAAATACATTAACAGGGAATATGGTCTTTATTTTTCTTTAAAAAAATCACGTCTTGTAGAGGAAGAAAAATATCAAATAATGGCCTCGATTGTGGAATAGTCGTTTTCACTGAGTATGTTAATACATTCCTTTTTCATTTAGAAAAACTATTCATAAAAAAAGATATCTTTTGAAAATATATGAATGAAATTAAATTCCAAGTGGATTTTTTTATACACCATTGAAAAGAAGGTGTTATATAACATCAAAATACTCCTCAATGAAATATGTTTCAGACGAAGTCCCTTAGCATGAGTCTGACTCGTCACGTACAATCCTTATATTCCTAAAGAATAAAATCCGGTCAATTTATAATTTCATGGGAACCTTTTTCAAGTTTATTATTCCTTTTTTTACGTTCTTCCATGTTATAAATATTATATAATTCATTAAGTACATATCAAACCTTTCGTCGATATTCAGTACATGAGTCGAAAATGAACATGTTGTGATGTAAATTTTGAATATGAGAACTTGGCTCGATGCGCCCATAAGGGGCTCTGCAGTGATTAGGTTTCCTATCCGCCACCACCTTCCTCCCCCGATGGCTGATCTTTCCTTGGCTCTGAGCTCGGTATGCTCACGGTGGGGCTGCTCTTGCTTGCACAGACTCATTATCATCCTCATTTGTTAGCATCGTTTCTCAACCTCTTCACTTAAGAAGGCTTAATGATGCCCCATGGTGCAGGATCTGTGTTGCGTTATGGTGTTTTCGTCGTGTTCTATGTTTGGTGTTTGTGCTTTGGGTAGATCTGGCCATAGGGTGTGATTCTGAAGGCAGTGATGGGTTTTGTTTCAACTATTTGTTGTTTTGTGTTGGCTTCGGTGATGATTTCGTTCAGGTGGAAACAGGGCCTGCTTGGCCTCTGAAGGTTTTATTCTCTGAGGAGGTGATTTCATTCAGGTATGAGGTACTGTTTTTTTGTTTCTTGTCTCATTGGTGTGTCTGGAGAAGGAATGGGTTATCTTCGGGCGGATTCGTTTCTTCCAGATGATTTGGAGTTTAATTTTTTTGTGTGTGGTGGTGATGGTGATAAGATTGTGGTTTTTGTTTCTGTTGGATTGTTTTCTTGGTGGTTCTGAGTAGGGTGTGGAACCACGAAGGCAACACTGATTTCGTTCATTGTTCTAGTGTTGTCACTATCTGTAATGGTGTTTGAGCTCGCTGAGGTGATGTTGGTGGTCGGTTCTCACCGGCGCTATTGGATTTGTGGTGGTGATAATGAATGGTGGTGATCTTCAGAGGATGTTCTGGTGATGACACTTCTGATGGTCTCGCCGACGACCTACAATGATGGATGTGCGTGATGAACATTGATGGCGATGCAGTGATGGCGTTTTACCTGCAGTGATGGCGATATAGTGATGGAGACATGTGATGATGGGATCAAGTCTCGAGGTGTGGTGCGTGGAATTTGATGGACAATGGTTTGGTTGGAATTTGAATTTTGAAATCTGGATTTTTTGGGACTGTTTGTACGGGTACGAGGAACCCTTAAAACGGCTTTTGAAAATGGGAAAAAATTGATTTTCTAAAGTAAATTTTGTATGTGAACATAATTCCATCATCTCTAGAATTTTATTAGTGAAATAATAATCACATTTATGCATTAATCATAATTTTTAAATCAACCCATTAATTATGGATATGAAAAATGAACAATTTTATAATCATGGAGAGGGTCGGTGGTACGTACGCATGAGTAACATTTCCCATTTTTCATTGAACTTTATGGAAATAAGATAATTTTTATTTTAGATTTATGGATTGATAATAATATTATTAACATCATAATGATAATATAAATATAAATATATATATTATACAAAACATGTGGTGAATAAAAATGATTCTATCGCTTCGTGAAGGTGATAATACACTCGTACCCACGAAAGACATTATCTTTTTATGCACACGAAAGGAAGTAAGATAATATAAGTATAATTATTTTAAAATGATAAATATGTCATTAAAATAATATATAATCAATTATTCTATCATTATATCTAGTCTTGATAGATGGTAATGAAAAATGAACTATATTAGTTCGCAAGGCAGTAGTCCACCGTACACATGAATGAAATGTTCATTTCCTATTGGATGAAATTAGAGATAGATTTAGGAGATGATACTAAAATAATAACATATCCTTATATATTGGATACTTGAGTAATTATTTTATCTTATAAGAATAATATTGAAAATAAATAGATGAAGATATAAAATATAATCAAATAAAAAATGATTCCTCTTCTTCTGTTGATCACCATTAAAGAGCACGTTAACACCTCTAAGAAGGGTGTTCTGTCAAATTTAATACCTCAGTAATGAGGTTAGGGATTATAGGATGGGTTATTTGTAGATATTGGCTTACCCAAATTGTTCTTGGAGTGTGAGTATTAGAGAAGAGTTGGTAAATTTTAATAGGAGAGGGGAGGGGAACCCTTGGAAACACTTAAAATAATAAATAAAAATAAATAAATTTTTTAATCCAAATGACTCCAACATGAGATCTATAGAAGTTATGACGAATATATGTCAAAATACACACATCTAATAAGTTTTATACATGTATTGATTCGATTATAAACCATATCAGTTCAGTTTACCCTTAATTATTATCTTTTAGTTTTAATTGGGGTAATAATATTTTATATAATAAAAGGCTATAAATTTTACTATTATGTGGTATATTTTCCATAATTTTAATCTTAATTAATATTAGGACCATACCATTAACAATTTTTTTAAATATTTGTTTTGGGATTTTTAAATATTTTAATTAATTATTATTTTTATAAATTATCAAATATGTAGATTTTTACACTATTCATTTCATTTATTTTAAATAAATTACAAAAAATTATATAAATTCACACAAATCCATTTAATGGACTCATAATGGGTCATAGTCTCTTAGAGAATTTTTTTAGGGAAAATATTTTGTCAAATAGAATTTATTTTAATACTTATATTATCATTTATTTGATTTGTTAATTAATAATTCTATTATAACATAATCATTATTTCAAAATTAAATTCAAATATTTATTTCCTAAAAATTATAAAGAAATTACCATGATATGGGAAATAATTTTATCTTTTTAAAGTGTATTTTTATTGAAAGATATCCTTGGTATAACTCTATATTAAAATACATTATGTTTTTAAATACTAAATAGTAAAAATAGTCACTATTCATTGAATATAATATTATAAATGTATTAAAGTCATCCAAGTGGTCATAAAATAGACCCACAGATTCTCATGGTTGGGATACACTCATCCAATTAAATTTGGATGAGTTTTAATGTATTTTATATTATTATAATTTTATTTTTTCTTTTAGTAACCCGATTAACCTCTAACTGCGGTCATAAAATTTATTACTAAAGTTACTATTCATAATATCTAAAAACAAAATGGAAGTATTTAAATAATTTGGACCTCTTAATTCCAAATATGAGATCTATTTTTCCTAATTCAAAACACAAAAGTTACATTAACTTATTTAAAATTAATCCCCATTGTCAAAACAAGAAAACATGTTTAAAAAAAATAAAAACCATCAAAAGATTGATATGAATTTATATATAATTTCATTTTGAAATTACATAGAATAGAAAAAATTGAAATTATTGCTAATAAAATAGTATAAAATTATTAAAAACCAATTAAAAAAATTAATCTGACAATATAAATAAATTACACCAAATTGATGTTTTGAATAAAAATATAGTCTTTTTCACTACTCGTTAAAATATAAATGTAGTCAGAAAAATACCACAATTTCATTCAATGTAAATTTTGATATCCTAATTACCAATACGATGTCAATTTTTCTAAACATAACATATAAAACTATCAAGAATTAGATTTAAAAAAGGTTCTCTATCAATGTCTGTAAAATTGTATTTTTAGAAAAATACTTTTTTTATCCATAAAATGAATTTGTTCATATATAAATTATAAAAAAACATAATAATAATTTTAGCCCTTATATAGAATTTATATTTAATTATTTAATCCAATGTTAGTGATTTGATTATTTTATGAAAACAATTATTCACATTTAAATAGGATTTCAAAAAAATACATCGTTTATATTAAATTGGTTTAGATTTTCATTTCATGTTAATCTGGTAACCAGAGAATCGTTATATAAACATGTGTAAACAATATTTTGATAATTCATTTAACATTGTTCATTCTTTCAACTCTACTAGTTATGTGATTACTATAATATTAAATAATAATATTTAGTTTGTTTAATCTCGACGTGGTGTATAATGTACGTCATTCGACATTCTGTTTCATTCTATGAACTCAGTATGTTACATTATCCCCCCCCATTGAAAATTTTATCCTTGAAATTTGAATTCAGGGTTGGTAACTAAGGAATTAAGTTTCAATAATCCCTTATGGAATTCCCACACCTGAAAAAGGATTAATTAAAATTCCCCTTGAAACGAAGTAAAAACTGTATGAATCTCACCTGAGATAACATACACTAGGATTCTATGTAGTAATACATGTACATGGATGATAAAACTAACTCTCAAAGACAAATATTGAGTTGTAAAGAATTCAATCAATGAAACATTATCAATCACCAAACCATAAATATGTGATGGGTCAGAAGACCTTAAATAAAGGTAAATGGATAATGACTTTGTTTTCAGTTCCTTTTAATAGAGTTATTGAAATCATTTACTTACGAGACTAAAAACATTAAGAAATATATTTACTTGAAATGTAGATTTCATTGTTTAGTCAATCACCGCCATAAACTCATCCTTTTCTGCAAATGATTAGTATTCAAAATGTATCAACTTTTTAGAATCACATAACCCACAAAATATTAACTATCTATTTCTCTAGTCTTGAGACATTAAACATTACAAAAAAATTTAGTAAATAATATGATAATTTCCAAAAAATTATAAACCATATTTGACAACAAAAAACATCAATCTCCAAATTTACACAGTAATATCCAATGTTCGACAAGGACCATTCAATAAATAACTGTCCTTAAAATTCATAAAAATAATTCAAAATAATATTGTAACACAAAACTCAGAATATTTTGAACACATAATTTTCAAAGATAAATTTTAACATTTATATCAAAATAACATCAACCACCCTTAATTTCTCATACGATAAAGTAATACACCTAATCACATATTCTACATGATAGGTAAATAATTTCCATAGAGAACCGGAATCACCATATACCCAAAATTAAAATCATATATTCTTTTAATATTTTGTCAAACCATTACTCCTAAATTAAAATAAAATACCATTCAATTTACATTAATCATATAAAGTTCACAAAAAATAGTGAAAATAATACAAAATAACATTTATCACATAATCCCGAAAACATTATCCAATAACAAATATATCTATTTAATAAAACATAAGTTCCCAAAATTATCTAATTCTTTTTTTAATCAACTCATTAAAAAAAATTGATACAAACCTGGGACTTTACATAGGCTCATGGTAATCGATAAAGCCTTGTCTCACATTAGTTGTGGGTTCAATTATCATAGAATCGTCTGAAACGATGGGTTTTCACATGGTCTTCGTGTTATCCTTTTTTGAACACTATTTAATTATTATAAGATTACCAAATATGATAAATTCATAAAGAATAAACAAATCAAGTTTTAACCTCAATGTTAATCTAATATCATTCTTCTTACATCCCAAAAGTAATAATGTAACATCTAAGGTAAATAATGGATATGATATTTTCATATATATTAATATTTGTGAATTAAATATTAATTTTATTTTAATGGGAATTCAATGTTCGATGTCTTACTTGATATGAAATAATGGGTTTCTTTGAAATCTTACATTGCACACAATGATGAGTTATACTGAAATCTAATAATATAATATTATTATTTTAAATGATAGTTAACACATAGTCATTGTACTGGCGTGAATGAACAAAACTAACTACAATATGTTTATACAAGTTTGTTAAATGTATCTAACTGTATCCAATAAATGTTAGAGGCTCAAAATGTGAATGAATCTAATTTTAAGAAAAAACACTCTAATATTCATTAAAAGGATGTTTTTCCACCTTTTGAGGGAGAACCCTTTTTAAAAATAGTTTGGGTAACTCTTATATGTTCGGTTTGAATAAATAAATTTATTCTTTAGAATTGGGGCATCAAAATTTTCTTTGGATTAAATTGTTCAATTTTTTGATAATGTTCATTTTTAAGGAATAGTGAAAAATTCTGTATCTTAGTACAACTCTTCTTTTTAATATAATTAATTAATATAGTTCCATTATCTTGTTAAATGGTTTTAAAGTGTAATTATATTATATTTTATCAATTTAATCCAATTTTGGTTATCAGATGTAATTTCACTTTTAAATTGGACAAAAAAGTGTCAATATTTTAATAGTTATCATTTCTTAAAAACGCTTTTTGTTTTGACAACACGAAATAATTATAAATTAATTTTTGAAACTTATGTGTTTTGTATTTGGAAAATCAGATTATATATTTTGAATTAGGAGGTCTAAATTGTGTAAATAGGTATCATTTATTTTTAGACATCATGAGAATTTACTTCAGTAAACGTTTTATTTACAATGGTAAAAAGCTAAATCTGGAAAATAATGGTAGAAAAATATTATTATAATAATATAAAATAACTTTAACATTTTTCTTAATCTGATTGGTTGAAACATGTCTGACCTCGGTCATCCTTAGGTCTATTTTGGGACCCCATGGAGCCACTTGGGAGTGGTAATGACACTTTATATTAATTAATTTAAAGTAAAGACAAAAATGACATAAACATGTATATTTTAGTAAAACAATTTTATATGGGGTTATATAAATGATCACTACAACTATAAATATTAATTTTAAATATAAAAATATTTCATACTTCATGTTATTATATTTATAAAATTTAGACATCAAATAAATAAATTTATTTAGGACACAATGATGATACAATGATTACCTCGGTAATGAATGTTTTAAATAAATGAGATTATAAATGTTAAAATAAATTTATTTTGAAACTTTTATTTTCATACAAAAATTTTATTGATTAGGATGAATTGTAATCATTGACTTATTCTAGTTTTTTCTAAATAAAATGTTGTTATAGATTTTTTTTGAG
Organism: Viscum album; assembly: GCA_963277665.1. Lineage (NCBI taxonomy): Eukaryota > Viridiplantae > Streptophyta > Magnoliopsida > Santalales > Viscaceae > Viscum > Viscum album. Next base: position 2,082,556,769 of record OY728151.1, read on the forward strand.
TGTCTTGACATGAATAGTGTTTAAATTGAAGTAACTGAGTTTTTAAATCAATCAATATTTCATTAAATGATATAACACTCATAAAAATCTAGGATTAGGAAAAATTAATTAGATAAGGTTTATAATGTCATTAATGAAGAACTTTTGGTTCTATTGTTATTTTTGGTCAACTATATTAACCATATAGCTTGAATATATAAGAGAACATTGTAAGGTTAAATAAGTTAACAAAGGCATAAATAAAAAAAATAAAAAATTATTCGAAACCTGTCCAATTATTATTGGATGATTTTATTTCACCTTATGTGCACATTATATTTTAAATAAATAAGTATTTGACCTTTTAATACTGAAAATCATATTATAATAAAATAATACTTACAAATTTTACTAAAGATCCCCTCGTCCACCTCATAAAATTCCATCAACTCTAACTCATTAATCACACCTCTAAAGCCCCTTGGATTATCCAACCTCTACCTAAATAAGCTCCTTAAATCCATCTATTTCTTATACAAGTCTTTCACATGGCAGATGGTTCTTCAAGAAAGCATTTTGGCTCAAACCAATGGGAGTTACCTGATTTTAAGGTAACATATTCTCTCAAGTTCTTCTATTTTATATTCCTACTCCAACCCCCTAAACTCTCTATATTCCATTATTTTATAATAGCACCAGAAACATCAATATAATATGATTTTGATATTCGAATTATTTTCATTACACTTCCACACACCTCCATCTAATCTATACGAACATAATGTTTCTGTGGATGACGAAATACTGCCTCATGAAACGATAATTATTTAGTTTCTTCTACCACCTCTAATGGTGGCCATTATGATGGAAATATATTTATATTTGATATATATTATATTTTAATCATCTCTGTGCTTCTATATTTTTCATTTATAGTATACATTATGGTTTCCATATTGGGAAAATATGATAATTTCATTTGAGGAAGTGCGGACAACCGCCCCCTCAATGTTACATGAATCGTTCATACCATAAGTCGAATGTATAAATGATGGAATTACTGAAATTATATATGATATTATACTGGAATTATAATATACCTATGTATAATCGTTTTTTATTCAATTAAATACGAAATACGAATTACAGTAGCGTTCATGTGTACGTACGACTTAACGTCTCCATGAACGGTGCATTTCATTTCTTATCTCCAAATTTTATGTAATGTTATAAATACATATATATATATATATATATACTAGATATATATGATATATGTGATATCTATATATGGATTATAATTCTGTAGATAATCAAATGTTGACAACATGGACAACTTTTAATTGTTAGTAGTTCATTTTTCACTCATGTTCCGAACATCAACAAAATGTACGATATGCACAATAATAATTAACTAATTGTCATAGAAAGGTAATAAGTGATATAAAATGAATAATAAACATGGAAAAGTATCTTAAGAAAGTAAAAAATTAACGTAATCATATTATTCAAGAAATTAATGTACGGACAGGTCAGGTTGGACATGAGGTAAGGGACTTCATCTCAATCTCCTTTCATTGAGGTAGATTTGGTTTTATACACGACATTATTTAATATGATGAATAAACACATTTGAATTTTCATTTCATTCAAAGTGAGCCTCATTTCTATGAATCGTATTACTAAATGACAAAATAAATGTTTTAACATTTTTGGCGACAATGACATCTTCGCCACCGTAATCGTTATTTGGCTTCCTCTATAAGCCTTAATGTTTCTAAATGAAAAAGGAAACCCCTTATTATGTTTTGTAGTGTTTTAATATTGAAAATGGACTCATAGATGGATACATTATTTCATTATCTTGAAATTATTTCTTGTGATTGAAAATTAAATGTTATTAGTGGAATGTTTATATTTGAAATATTTTATGTGTAATGATTTTATAATGGTACATGGACATTTGACTGAGGGTTATGTGATAAACCAACTAATTGGTGGTGCCATGATAAACCTAGATTGGTCGTTACGTTATAACCTCCAATGAATTGGGTTTGGAATTCGGCCATATAGCTATTCCATTTAGTGATATGTGTAGAAGTTGATTGTATGGTTATTCCATATAAGTATGTTTCTGTCCAAAGTTATCCTTTTATGTTATTCTTTCATTATATGCGTTTTATGGTAATATTTTGGTAACAAAAGGGTAAGAAATTTACTTTTATTAAGTGAAGATTATTTACTACTTCATAAAGGTGAAAACTACTAATTATAATAATGTATTCATGGTCTACTTTTTGTTTTGAAACACAAACAGTTTTCCTGATATGTGTATTCCTGTGTGAGATTTTTATTCAAATCCCAGGTTTTTTTTGAAATGTTGTTCACGGGTTTTAATGAGGAAAAGGTTCATGGATGGGATCATGGAAATTTCATACTGTCTAAAACATTGAACTAGACATAACTTTTTTCAAGAGTTTTTATTTGATGAAAAAAATTTACCCTGAGTAGAAGATTCTAATTTGTAATATTTGAGATGTAATGTATATGTTATGGCCTAATTCTCTAAAACTCTAAACCTGAAAAGATCCCCAAATTCAATTTTGGCCTTAATTCAGGATAATATAATATTTAAGGCCAGGTCCTTATATTTGGTATCAGAGGTCAGTTTGTAACACTTTAAAATATAGGGTATTATTATAATAATATCCATAAATAAATTTATGTTAATATTGAAATGATATAGAATTTATAGATTACGATGTTCCTCCACCAAAGATATTTACATGTTCAGAATGTTTTTCTGGTGAGGAAACAGAGCAGTTGTACTTGGAAGGCATACATAGGGAAATGAACATCCAAATCAGCATCCTGAGATGGTCGGAATCATGATTGAATAGTTTGACGCAGTTTTGTCACTATTGAATTATGTGATAAATGGTGTTTGTGTTTATAGATGAGATTTTGGATTTATTCTAAGAGTAAAGAGGAGTAAGAAATTCATTTCAGAATTTTTTTTCAAATAATAAAAGAAAATAAATTGTCTGGGAAATTCTAAAAATTTGAGTTTTGGTTACCAAATATGTCATTCCCTGCTCACATTGTTTAAAAAAAATTGCAAAATTGTTGATCCAGAGAAAACAAAAGTTATTGTAGAATGGACAAGACCTACCAATATCACAATGATTTGTAATTTTCTTGGAATAGCGGTTAATTATAGGAGGATTGTTTAAAATTCTACATGGTTATATAGACCAATGAATAAGTTAACATGAAAAGGAGTTAAGGTCATTTGGAAAAAATAATGTGATGATTGTTTTTATGAATTTAAAAGAAGATTGGAGAATGCTCCAGTTTTGGTACTGCCTTCTAAAAATGGTGAGTTTGTTATCTATAATGATGCTTAGTAGAATGGAATTAGATGTGTCCTTATGCAGAATGATTTGGTAATTGCATATGCTTCATGTCAGTTGAAACCTCATGAGTTAAATTACCATACGCATGATTTGGAAATAGTTGCTGTAGTTTTTTCTTTAAATTTTTTTGGAGGAATCAACTGTATCAAGTAAAATGTAAAATATATACTAACCAAAAATGTTTAAAGTATATATTCACTCAGAAAGAATTGAACGCGAGATAGATGAGATGATTAGAATTAATGAAGGATTGTGATTTCACAATTCATTACTATCCCTGAAAGGAAAATAAAGTGGTTGGTTATTGGAGTCGTAAAAGTAATTCTACCTTAACCATGTTATGTTTAGAATAAGATCCATTGATTAAATATTTGATGATATTTGGAATAAAATTTCTTGGTGCAAGAAATTCCTCTATTTTGTTTTAGGTTTCAGTGAAATCATCTCTATCAGACAAGAATTAAGAAAGCACAGAAGGAAGACAGTGAGTTGCTGAAAAATATGGGGTTGGTTCAGAATGGTAAGTTTCTGGATTTTAACATTGATAATGAGTGTATTCTGATATTTGGGATGAGATTATATTTTCTTTTTGATTAAAATTTAATGAAAGAGTTGTTATGTGAAGAAAATGGTTCTCTATTTTCAGTTCATCTTGATAGTAATAATATATACAGAGATCTTAGAGGGTATTACTGGTGGGATGGAATGAAAAGGGATATCATTGACATTATTATGAAGTGTTTGACTTGTATACAAGTTAAGGAAGAGACACAGTTACCGGAAGGAATGCTTTAGCCTTTACCGATGCCAGGGTGGAAATGGGAAAATATATCTATGGACATCATTGTGGGATTACCATATACATCTCAAGGTAAAAATGGTATTTGGGTTATTGTTGATAGATTGAATAAATCAGCTCATTTCCTTCCTATTTTAGATACTTTGTCTTTAGATCAACTTTCTCAGTTGTATTTTAATGAGATAGTCATGTTACCTGGAGTTCAACTCTTCATTGTATCTGATCGTCATCCCAGGTTTACTTATAACTTTTTGAAAGGCCTTCAGAAGTCATTGGGTACTGAATTAAATTTTATTACATCTTTTCATCCATAATCAGATATGTAGTAAGAACAAACAAATCAGGACATGGAGGATATGCCACAATCTTGTTCAATGGATTAGAAAGGATGTTGGGGCTAATGTCATTCATTGGCTGAATTTTCATATAATAATAGTTTTCATTCTATTATACAAATGGATCAATTTGAGGCATTATATGGAATGTAGTGTCGAACTCTAGATTTTTGGGATGATGTAGGTGAAAGGAAGATGATGGGATTAAAATTGGTTAAAGAGAGGGCAGAAAAATTTCAGTTGATTTGGAAGTACTTGAGAACAACTCAGCGGAGGCAGAAACGTTATGTAAATAACTAGAGGAATTATCTTTCTTTTAAGTTTGGTGATCATGTATTTCTCAATGTTTCTCCATGGAAAAGTGTGATGCACTTTTGTAAGAAGGGAAAGTTGGGTCCAAGGATCATTAGACCCTATGAAATCTTAGAAAAAGATGGATCATTTTCATATAGAGTGGATTTACCTCCATGTTTTTTCTAGGTGCACAATGTTTTTCATGTTTCAATGTTGAGAAAGTATATACTGGATCTATCTCCTGTTTTGAGTCTAGAGGTAGTTCAGTTGGAAGAAAAGCGTTCTTATGAGGGACAACCTGTTCAGATTCTTGAGCGAAGAGAGAAAGTGTTTCTGAATAGGGTAATTCATCAGGTAAAGGGTTTATGGAAAAACCATATGGTTGAAGAGGAAACTTGGGAATCTGAATACGCTATGAGGGATAAATTCCCCCATTTATTTGATAACAGAATAAAATTATGAGGACGCAATTTCCAAAAGGGGGGAAGGATGTAAGATCCCAGGTAAACCAAGGATATTATATTTTAATATTTATTAATATTTTTGAATTAAATATTAATTTTATATATAAGGGGATTCTATGTTTGATGGCTTACCTGATATGCAACAATTGGTTTCTTTGAAATCTTATATTGCACACAATAATGAGTTATACTGAAAAATAATAATATAATATTATTTTTTAAAATTTTAGTTAATGCATAACCGTTTTATTTGAGATAATGAACACAACTAACTATAATATGATTATATATGTTTGTCCAATTTCTTCACGTTTATCCAATAAAATTTAGAGGCATAAAATGTGAAGAAATCCAATTTTAAACAAAAATATTCTAATATTCCTAAAAGGTCAATTTACCGCCTTTTGTTGAAGAAGTGTTTTTAAATATAGTTTTTTTCACACTTATATGTGCTATTTTAAAAACTAAAATTCTTCTTTAGAATTGGGACATCAAAATTTACATTGGATGAAATTTTGGAATTTTTTTGATAATGATCATTTTTTAATAAATAGTGTAAAACACTATATTTTAATTCAAAAATACCTTTTAATATAATTTATTTATATGGTTATATTATCTTCTCAAATGGTTTAAAAGATTAATTAGATTATATTTTTACCATTTAATCCAATTTTGGTAATTGGATGTAATTTCACTTTGAAATTAGACATAAACATGTGTCAATCTTTTGATATTACTATTTCTTAAATACACGCTTTTTGTTTTGGCAACGAGAATTAATTTTAAATTAATTTTTTCATATTATGTGTTTTGAATTTGAAAAAATGGATTCCATATTTTGAATCAGGAGGTCCCAATTGTGTAAATATGTAACTTTTATTTCTAAACATTATGAATATTTACTTCAGTAAATATTTTATGTACCATGGTTAAAAGGTTAATCTGGTAAAAAGGGTTAACAAATATTATTATAATAATATAAAATTACCCTAACATGTGTCATAATCATATTGAATGATACATTTCCAACCATGGTAATCCTTGGGTTGATTTTGATACCCCATGAAGCCACATGGGAGTGCTAATGACACTTTATATTAATTAATTTAATGTAAACGAAAAATTGACATAAACCTATATCTTTTAGTAAAACAATCTTGTACGGGGTTATATAAGTGAAAAATTAAACTATAATTATTCATTTGAAATATAATAATATTTCCTACATAATGGTATTTTATTTATAATTTTTATACATCAAAAAAATTTATTTATTAATGAAAAATGATGATGTAATGATTACCTCATTGTGGAATGTTTTAAATAAATGAGATTATAAATGTAAAAATAAATTTATTTTGAACAATTTTATGACATACACGAATTTTAAATATTATGATGGCTTGTTATATTTGAATTATTGTATTCATATAGAATGAATAGAGTTGTTATAGATTTTTTTATAAGTCTTGATATGAATTCTATTGAAATTTAGATAAATGTGTTTTTAAATCCATCAACATTTTCTTAAATGATATAATAATACTAAAAATCTAGTATTATTCAAAATTACATAGAAATGGTTTATAAGATCATTAATGAACCTATTTTGGTTCTATTGTCATTTTATGGTAACTATATTAACCATATAGTATGAATATATAAGAGAACATTGTAATGTTAAACAAGTAAACCGTGGGTTAAATAAAAAAATATTAGGATTTAAAAATACCCAAAACCTATATAATTCTTATTAAATGATTTTATTTCCACATATATGCATATTATATTATAATTAAATATTATTTGGACCTTTTTAAACCGAAAATTATTTTATAATAAAATAATACATTGCAACTTTCTTAAAGAGCCCATCCTCCCCTTATAAAAATACATCACCTCTAACCCATTAATCACACCTCTAAAGGACCTTGGATCATCCAAAATATGCCCAAATAATCTCACAAAATCCCTCTATTCCTTATAGAAGCATTACCCTATGATGAAATCTCTTCGAGAAATCCTTTTGGTTCAAACCAAAGGGAGTTACATGATTTCAAGGTAACATATTCTCTCAAGTTGTTTTCTTTTATTTTCCTTCTCCAAACCCCTAAACACTATTTACTCCATTATTATATAAAGACACCAGTATATTACATATACTAGTATTTTTATATGAGAAGTATTTGAATTACCCTTCCACATACCTCCATCTAATGGATAAGAACATACTGTTTCTATGCATGATGAACTATTGCCTCACGAAATGACGATTGTTCAGTTTCTCCTACTGCCTTTCATGGAGAAAATTATGATGCCACTATATTTATAATTGATATATATTATATTTATATCGTCTCTATGCTTCTGTATTTTTCATTTATAGAAAACCATTATGGTTTCCCTAATTGGTAAATAGGATGATTTCATTTGAGGAAGTGCGTACTACCGCCTCCTCAAAGTGGTATATGACATGTTCATACCATACGTGGAAGGTATAAAGGATGTATTTACTGAAATTATATATATTATATTACAATGGAATTATTTTATACCTATGTATCATAATTTTTACATTCCATTAAATATGAAATATAAATGAAAGTAGCATTCATGCGTACGTACGGCTTACCATCTCCATGAACGGTGCATTTCATTTCATATCTCGAAATTTGATATACACTTATAAATAGAAATATATATATATAATATATATATATATGATATATATGATATATAAATCATTAATATCATTCTGTAAAAAATCTAATATTGACCGCATGGACAACTTGTAATTATAAGAAGTTTAATTTTTACTCATGTCCCGAACATCGACAAAATGTCCGATATGAACTCAAATAATTAACTAATTGATATAGAAAGGTAATAAGTGACATTGAATTAATTATAAACTTGAAAAATTTTCTTAAGAAAGTAGAAATTAACTTAGGTTTATTATTTAGGAAATTATAGAATGAATGGGTCAAGTGAGACACGAGGTAATGGACTTCGTCTCAATCTCCATTCATTTAGGCATAGTTTGTTTTATAAACGACTTTCTTTTATACAGTGTATACACACTTTTGAATTTTCATTACACTCAAAGGGAATATTTTTTCTATGAAGCATTTCACTAAATGACAAAAGGAATGTTTTTAACGTTTGTGGTGACAATGACCTCTCCACCATAGTAATCATTATTTGGATTCCTCTATAAGAATTAATGTTTTTATAAATGAAAATGGAAACCCGTTATTCTGTTTTGGGTGTTTTGGTATTTAATATTTTTTTTGAAATGCATTGATTAATTCAATATCTTTAAATTTTTTCTTCTGATTTTAAATGAAATGTTATTAGTGAAGTTTTTATATTTGCAATATCTTATGTATAAGTATTTTATAATGGTACTTGGACATTAGATGGGTGGTTATGTGATGAACCAAATGATCGGTAGTTCCATGATAAACCAAGATGGGCTGTTACATTATAACATCCTATGCATTGGGTATGGAAGTTTGTTGTATGGCTATTTCATTTAGTTATATGTGTGGAACTCGACCGTATGGTTATTCCATTTAAGTATGTTTATTTCCCAAGTTACCTTTATATGTTATGTGTTCTTACTATGGGTTTTATGGTAATATTTTTGTTACAAAATATTATGAAATGAGCTGTTATTCATTGAAGAGTATTTAATACTTCATAAAGGTGAAAATTACAACTTATGAATATGTATTCATGGTTTACTTGTTGTATTGAAATACTAAGAGTTTTCCTTCATTGTGCATCTCTTACTGGACTTTTTACGCTCATCCCATGTTTTTATAAATTTTCTCACATGACTTAAAGATGAATAAGGTCAAGGATGGGATTATGGAAAAGTCATGCTATCTAAAACATGAAACTAGACATGAATTGTTTTTCAAGAGTTTTCATTTTATAATAAAATTGATACTAAGTAGAAGTGACTAATTTGTAATATTTGAGATGAAATGTATATGTTATAGCCTAATTCTCTAAAACTCTAAACCTAAAAAGATCCTAAATGTGAATTATTAACTTAATTCAAGATAATTTATTGTTTATTGTCTGGTCCTTATAAATAAACCATAATTACATCCAAAATGTATAACCTCTAAAGGTTATCCATAATTATGTCCACAAAAGGAAAGATAATTCGTCCTTTAATAACATTTTCACATAACAAACATCAGGGTTTCCCATACTAGAAACAATTATTCCAAATTAATCCCATCATCAAACGTGCATTATTACTTTTAAAATTTTCATTATTCAAAGATTTAACATACCTCTCAAATTCCTAAAATGTATACATCATAATCATCAAACGTTATTCATGATACCTAAGCTATTATTTTTTAATTCTTAATACTACTTTTCTACAAACAAAAACATGAATCATGTCCTAATATTGAATATTGTCAAAACATGAGATAAGAAATAATCCTTACCTTATAGGTTATTCTCAGTTTCTTCATCTTCTATTGGAATGTAATTGAGGATTTCTATACTTATATTCACACGATACCCTAATCTCGATCATATACCTTCTTTGTAGGATATTTATTTTCATAATAACCATACTCCTACATTTAAATCATTAAATTCATAACTCAGAATGAACTTATTTCCCCTTCTGAAAGTAAACTAAATGATTCATTTTTTTAATGGCATGTTATTTCATTATGACCTTCATTACCACTTCTAAAACATATTACCATCTCTATAAATGATTTTCCTAGGTTTTTCTTTCCAGATACTTGAAACATTTGTTGTTGAATATACTTAACATTATGATTATTACCTAGATTTCCACAAAGAATCGTTTCTCTCATATATGATTCCTTAGAAAAAAATCATCAAGGTTTAAGGGGTCAATCATGACTTTTGGTGGTTGGTTTAGAATAACCACAAGAATTCTCATTGTAGCTCCCACCACATATTCATTCTCATCCACTGTTACTTTGGTGCTTTCTGGATCCATCCATTCACTAAAACCAAAAAGGTTACTATGACTATATCAATAAAATCATCATACACTATCTTCTGAGTAAGATGAAAACTATGATATATTTAATCATGTTATCTCGAAATCATTCAATTTATCTAAAATAAATATTACCCATTATATTATTCTAACCATTGTAGTTATATACAACATGACAAATATGCTTAAATAACACCCTATCCTCTAAATTTATCTAAACCGACCTCTGATAACAAATATAAGGACACATCCTTAAACATTAAATCATTTGGAGTTAAGTTAAAAAATCACATTGAGGATATTTTTAGGTTTAGAATTTTTAAGAATTAGTCCATTACTATTACATAACAAATCAAAAGTTACAATGTAGACACATCAAATCACTATCTATTTTTCCCACAAAATGTAACTCTTTAAAATAAAATAGGATTTATTTTTCTTGACAAAAATCTTCATAACATTCATATTGAATTCTTCCTTTCTCTTAGACATCCTTATACCATGTGAAAATAATTTCAAAAACTAAAGATGAGAAAAAAAGCCCAGTATGGGAATATTAAATAATGAACGAAAACATTATTCCATGGATAGTAATAAACCCATGAAATCATACTTTTCTCCCTTAATACATAAGCTCTTTGAAATACCACATGAAATCATAAGATTCCTGAACATCTCACAGAAATCATAAATCATAGTGGTAATGTGTGGCATCCATATCATACATACATTGTAGATTTCAAAGCTATATAGGGTGTAAACATTATAGTTACGTTTGGAATACCCATCAAAGTATATTCCCTAAATAAATTAGCATAACTTTTATTGTTTACCTCTATTCCATTACCCAATTCATTGGAGAGATATCATGAGCTCACCCGCCCTCACTTTATCACAGGAAAACATTTTTTTGACACAGGAACTAGGTGAACCCAGACTGAAAATATAATTACAAAATGGAAACAATACAAGAGAAAAATAATAACAACAAACAACCATTTCATCCCCATACATGTCCAGGAGAAACAATTCCGTTAAGTGAAAATTGATCAATACAACACCATGAAAGTCTAAGAAACAGCCAGTGCACCACTTAAGCTAGAGATCAAGTCATGCTCTCGATCTAGACCCATTATATAGGAAAAAATTTCAAAATTTCAGACCATCCCCATGCTTGTCCAGGAACATTAATTTAAATTACAAGAAAAAATATGATTCCATACACTAAAGGTTCTCCATTCAATCGGTACACATGCAATCCCATCATAGAAGACAAAACAGTACAATAGGATATGTGAAACACAACATAGAAGAACAAACCCAAAAATCCTTCACAAAAGAGACACCTTGCCTCTATGAATTACCTTATTTTGAGAAGACCAAATGATATGAAGGAGCTCTAGAAAAACCACCCGAAAGAGACCCAACAGTTGTGGAGAAAGCACAATTGAGTTCCAGCCTTGGAGATAATCCAGGATAGAATACATGTAAGGTAGAGAGATTTCAAAGATATCAAACACATCATTCCACAAGGATGAAGTAGTAATGAAGCAAGGAAAAAAATGGTCAATATCTTCCCTATTCTGATGGTAAAGAACACACGAAAAACAAAGAGATATAACACATTCTTGGAGGAAATAATGTGTAGGAATATTCCAGTGAGACAGTCTTCAGGACAAAACGGATAGAGAAGTCCTTATAATGTTCATGTAAACCTCACTCATCCCCTTAAAATTTGGGTTTCATGAATAAAAATGTCTATAAAGTTTTTGAGAAGATAAAAAACCATTGACAACAGGTTTTGAGACCCAGAAATCAACTCTATTAGAAAAATAGAAGTCTCGAATAGTATTTAAAATATGATTTGGGAGACTCTTTATACTGTCATGTTGTTCCTTAATCATGGCATCCATGTCCACATTAAGATCATCACTTGTCAGATCCTCTATAATGGGACAACTAATCTCTTTGTCCTTCCTAATTTATAAAGATGAATTCTTTGAAACAAGCCACCTATCATGAGAATCATAGAATAGAAAGTGGATTTAGATTCAGGACAAACAGCCAAATCCGTGTGATTAAAAGAACCCATTCGGACTCTATCCTTGAATTTTTTTCTGATGAAGTCAAGAAACACATATATACTATTGAACAGTGTAACACCCCAAGCTTCCTCGGTATGTTTCCTTTCGAATAATGCAATGACGTGCATTGTACGCAACTTCGAGATTTTAACACACCACAACCAATCAAACTAGCCGTTATGAATAGTAATACCTACTTTTTGAAATTATATATATTTTATATTTCAAAATGGACTTCATTTTTGGATTCGGAATATCGAATTTAGCCTAAGGTGAAATTTTGGTACTTTTCGGATAACTTTCATATTTTGATGAATAGTGAAAATTACTAAATTTTAATTAAAAACAACTTTTTTAATCAAAATAATTAATAGTGATAAATTGTGAATTTGAGTGGTTTTAAAGTATATTTAGAATATATTTTTACCATTTAATATAATGTTGGTCATTGGACATAATTTTACAATTAAACCGAACATAAACAAGTGTCAATCTTTTGATAGTTATTATCTCTTAAAAACACGCTTTTTGTTTTGACAGCGGGAATTAATTTTAAATTAATTTCTGCCACTTCTGTGTTTTGAATTTAGAAAAATGGATTCCATATTTGGAATCATGATGTCCAAATTGTGTAAATAGGTAACTTTTATTTGTAGACATTTTGAATAATTACTGTGGTAAATATTTTATTTACCATGGTTAAGGGTAAATCCGGTAAATAAGGGTTAAAAAAATAATATTATAATAATAATAAATTACCCTAAAATGTGTCTTAACCATATTGGTTGATACATGGTCGACCATGGGCATCTTTGGGTCAATTTTGGGACCCCATGGATCCACTTGTAAGTGATAATGACACTTTATATTAATTAAGTTAAAATGAATACAAAAATGACACAAGCATATATCTTTTAGAAAAACAATTGTTACATAGGGTTATATATGCTGGATTTTAGATTATAAATATTAATTAGAAAGATAAAAAAATTTACTACATAATTATATTTTATTTATAATTTTTTGACATTAAATAATTTATTTTATTTATGACACAATGATGATGCAGTAATTACTAAAATAGTAAAAAATTAACATAATTGATATTATAAATACCCAAATAATTATAATATGAAACTTTTAATGAATTAAACAAATTTTCTAGGATACTATGATATATTAGGATTGATTTATTTGACTTTGTTCGAAGTAATCAATCTGTTATGAGTTTCACAAAAATCAACTAGTGAATAGTGTCAAAATTGACATAAAAGAGTTCTTAAAACAAATATTATATTATTAATTGATATTAAATTCCTAAAAATCTAAGGTTCGGCCAAAAGACTTATATTATGATAGGTTAATCATTAATGGACCACTTGGGGGTCTTTTGGATGTATATAGTAAGTTTATTAACCATATTATATAAAAATACAAAGAGACATTGTAAAAGTGAAACTAATTAACTTAGAGTTAATACTTAAAGATAAGGTTAATATAAGTACCCAAACCTGTCTAAATTCTATTGGATGAGTTGTTTGAGACCTATCCCCACCTAAACCTTTGAATAGTCAACTTTGGAGCCATTGGAAACCGAATATGAATTTATTATAAATTAATATTTCTAGTTTTTCCAAAGGTGCCCCTCACCCCTCTTATAAAAGGGCACTCCTCCTTCTCATTTCCTCACACCTCTCAAGCCACTTGGCTCGTCCAAACTCTGCCCAACTAAGCTCCCCACATCCCTCTACTCCTCCTTGAAGCTTCCCCTTAGGCAGAAAGCATTTCAACAAGTCCTTTGGTTCCAACCAAAGTGAGTTACCTAAATTAAAGGTAACGATTTCTCTTAAATTATTTTCATTTATTTTGCTTCTTAAACCCCCAAACTCTTTTTATTTCCCTTATTTTGTAACAACACCAGTATCCTCAATATACTAGGATGTTGTTATAAGAATTATTCAAACTACACATACACACAACTCCATCTAATGGATGATGAACATAATGTTTCTGTGGATGGCAAACTAACGCCTCACGAAACGATGATTGTTCAAAAACATCTTACCGCCTCTCATGGTGGCCATTATGATGGCACTGTAATTAAATATGATATTAATGATATATATTTTATATATAAGCTTCTGTAATTCCATTTTATTTCATACCATTATTCGTTTCATGTCGTATATACATACGATAATTTCATTTGAGGAAGTGTGGACTACCGCCCCCTTAAAATGATATGACTCGTTCATACCACACATGGAACGTATAAAGGATGGTGTTAATGAACTTAAGTAACATATATAAAATATTATATTATACTGGAATAGTAATATACCTATGTATCATTTGGATTCGATTCTTTTAAAATAAAAAATTAAATGGAAGTAGCGTTCGTGCGTACGTACGGACTACCGTCTCCACGAACGCGATGACAATCATTATCCATCGTATCCATTCAATTATAATTATCATTTAATGATTTAAAAATTATGTTTAAGTACTTGATATCATTCTGGATATGAATAAGATACAACAAACATGACTTATGTAACAAAACATATAAAAGAAAATGAGTAAGTTAACACCCGAAACGGCGTTAATACTAAGATATTATTAACAAATCAATGTTAAAAGATCATATATGATATCATATTAAAGTAAATGATTCTTGTATTATTCAATAACAATTATTTCACCATTATACAGGAGGTAAACCTACCATCGACCAAGGAAAAAGTACAAAGTAAGGGATTCTCTTATCTCACTTTCAATTCCGTGAGATTTCCATTGTTCGCTACTAAATTATTGAAAGTGGTGTATTGTGTACTTCCATTTGATATATATTATCATGATTCACTTTATATTCATGTTATTCTGTAAATCATTTTGTGGTTATTAACTTTTGTCCATGCGACTCAGTTGATTAACGTGGTAAGGGGTTTCTTGTCTCACTTTTAATTCCGTGAGAATTCCATTGATCACCACTTAATTATTGCATGTGGTGTATGTGTACTACCCATGATTGTATTCATTGTGTAATATACTTTATTTTATGGGTATTTACATCATCATGGTATGATATTTCTTTCATGGGTGTTTGTTTCTTAAGTTACCTAATCAATAAGGGAATTTGAGATTTCAATTTCCACTCATTTGGCTTTACGCATATTTCATTGATTATATTACCCCAAGATTATGTGTGGAATCACTATTCATTTGATTATGTCATAATTTCCACTCCCCTTCCTGTGGATATAAGTTTGATACACATAATCACTCCATTGATAATTCTCAATTCATTGATATGAATTTGATAAGAGTAATTTTAACTCATTCTCCATTTGTTGAGTTAAACATCCAATTCGTTGGTATTGTTTTTACAAGAATATGTGTGAATATACTTTTATTGATTTACACTGAATATCCAATCATATTTAGTGTATTTATATTTGTCACACATAATTATGTCGTTGATTTATCCTTAACCAAAGGATACAACCTTTATGAGAGATTTCATCTCAATTTACATTCCATTGAGACTTATTTGATGATATACACCAAATCACTTTTATGTGGTGTATATAATGTACTTTGACATAGTATATCATGAATTCCTTTATTCTCATGATATTACAATGTTTTGATTACCTCAATTATTTGTATTCAAGTGTCTCTCTTTTGGTTAGAAACTCTAACCAAAATACCATTTTAAAATGTTTTAAAGAATTATTCTTCTAAATCATGCTCATTAATGTCCATATTTTAAAAATGGTTTTAAGGATTTATTTATATGGACATTAATGTTTTAAAATTAAAAATCCTTTTAAAAAGTTTCAAAGTGGTATGGGACACTTTGATTCAAAAATCTATTTTTAAATGGCTTTTTGACAAATAGTGTGACTTTTAAATGTTTTCAAGAAAAGGTGGATATTTCTCTCAAATAGTTTTGATGATTATTTTCATCTATGTCAACATCCTTAATTATTCTTGATTGAGGTTAATGTGATACAATACAATCTTCCATATTGTATCGAATGAGTTATGTTTGACTGTGGATGTGCTATTTTTAAACCATTCAAGGTTTGTGGTAAAAGTATTGACATTTCGTATGCTAGTTTCAATACGAATGTTTATGTTATGTTTAAACTTGTTCATATGAGGAATGCATTGGACTTAATAAGTGACGGGTGGAGCCCGCTATAGCTCCTCGATGCATCGGTAGGTCTCATGAGACAAACTAGTGTCTTGGCACAAGGCCTTGGCAAAATCTTATTTGTAGTCTTGGCACGAGGCCTTGGCTATGTGGTTATGATAGTCTGGCATTATGCATTCCATCATTATGAAAGTGGTTATTGATATTGCATGTGATCATTCGACTAGTAGAATATCCATGTGAGTAAGTAAATGGCATTATTTCATTTTACCTTCGCCATTTTATGCTGAAGTTTAAATTTAAAAGGCTTTTGTTTTAGTTATAAATTGCCTTAAGTGTTTATGCTTATTTATGAAAGCTTCTGCTATAATGTTATCCTTACTGAGCATCCGAGCTCACCCCTTTTAATGTTTTATTTTTCCCAGGATTATGAAGAAGTAATTTATGAATGACCTGCAGGGATAGTATGAGGGGATATGAAGACAAGATGTTTTTTTATGATGTAATGTAAAAATTTATGGATGTATCTAGTTATTCCAAGGCTACTAAACTAATCGGTCTTTCAAGACTTGATCTTTCTCATGATCATGCCAATGTTATGTAATAATGCACCGACTCTAGGTAATTAGGGTCGGGGCGTTACAGTTGGTATCAGAGGAAGTTTAGTACAAACCTTGGTAGCTAGATTTAGATAAACTCTGATTAGAGCACGTAGACCTAAGATGAACTTTGAGGATTAGTATAAAAGAACTTCCTAGAATTTTGGTATTGTAGAGATTTTGTGAGTTTTCCGAGCAATACATCCCTGTCTGGATACGAGCAGGTAGAGGCGGCTCTGGCACAGATGTACCTAGGGGTAAAACCCGAAAACACCGCTTTGAGCTAGACTCGAACGGGAACTGGTGCACGACAACGGGCCTTGCTGCACTCTTGGTTACGACACTCCCGGGGGATATGCTTAGGATAATTTACATTTTCTTTACAAACCAATTTAAGTAATATATATATAAGATGAGAGTAAATGACCTTGGTTAATCCTAATATGTTTCAAATTGAGAATATGGTGACATTTTAATCTCTAAATGATTTTACGACTACTATTACTCACACAATGCTTTATGGTTTTAGTCAATGGCTGGATTCCAAGGAAGTCATAGTGACTTTGAGAATGATGTACAAGATGGGAACGGTGGTGGCAATGAGAAACAAAATGGAATGTTGATAGGCGTAAAAGATATCGTCTTTATGCCAAATCAGTTTTCCAAAAATATGATCAACAACATATATATTAACCAACTCCCAGACTCAACAAGGAAGATAAAGGTGATAAATGATAAGAGCTCCAGCAATGGAGACCATGGAGAAAAGAACCCTCAATTTTCATCACGCAGGAAATGTGGAAAGAGACACCCAGGAAAGTGTCTCAATGGGACAACGAAATGTTTTACGTGCGGGAAGGAAGGACATAAAGTAAAGAATTGCCGAAGAAAAATGAAGAGTACTATGGAAGAAGATAAAAATGGTCCCAAGAGTCCATTTACAGTCATTTGCCGTAAATGTAGGGGACCTGGCCATTACCCGAGTGAATGTCCTATTCTATAGGATATTTTCTTGGTCAAAGAAGAAGCTATGTGGGAATAAATGGTTGGAGAAATGTTTAAAAAGTATTAGCACTCCTTGTTGATGGGTTTACTATGGAATAATTTTCTCTTGTATTTGTAACCCCGCAGTTTGCCATGTGAGAATGATATTTAAGGAAGAATTGTCTCTTCTCTTGTGGATATGGGTATAAATAACCATTTGGATTTATATGATCATTGGGGTTTGAGAGAATTATAAGTTATTCTAATTTGGGATGAAGATTCAAAGTATGATATAACATTTGTGGTTAAATTTATGATATAGTATTTTGAGGAATTTATCTCATTTTGGCAATATTATAAAATATAGTTTTTGAAAAAGGACAACACGTAGACCGTGTGACAACCCGTCGCGTCGGACAAAGCTATGGGAATCGAACCCACAACCAATGTGCGATTGGGATTTATCGCCTACCACTAGACTACGTGAAGTCCCTGGTTAGTGTGACTTTTTTTAGTTAAATGATTTTATTGATCAATAATAAGTTGATTTGGGTTCTTATTTCATATCAAAAGAATACCCTTGGTATAGGAAAATGATTTGGTGATTAAGTGATAAATGTTATTTTGGAAGATGTTCGCTTTGTTGGGAACACTATATGCCCAAGGAAAATAGAATACTATGGGGTTTCATTTGTGGAGTAATGATAGATTTTTATCTACGTTTTTATTGTGGATTTATAGTGATTTGGGTTATTTATGGAAATGATTAACCTATAATAGAGAATATGTGATTAGGTTAATTACTTTTGAGTATGTGACTTTAAGAGTATCTAATGTCCTTTGGAGATACAATTTAACATGGGAGACTACATAATCAAATTCTTCTATGTTTTGGGTTTCAATATTAGTTTGGATTATATTAAAGGATTTTATGGACAATTGGTTATTGAATGGTATCTATTTAACTTTGGGGTATTGTTGGTTTAATTTTAGAAATTAAGATTAGTGCATATTTATCTCAATGAATATCCTTTTGGGGGATCATTAGATCATTCACTGACCATTTTGGTTTTGATTAATCTTCAAAGAAAATGTAAATATATGGTTTATCCTTCATGGATCATGTGATTCTATAGAAGTTTATTCTATCTCTTCCAGTGTGACCAAGTCTTCTTGAATACTCATCATTTAAAAAAAATGAGTTAGTGGTGGAAATTTATTAAAGAATGAAAATCTACTTAAAATGTAAGTATATCTCATAATGTTCTTAGTCAATATCATAAATGAATTACTCTTCCTTATGTAATATAACTTAAAAAAATGTTGTCCGTTTACTTTCCTACTAGGAGACTAATGGTCGTTTGTCCCAACACAAGTTTGTGGTTTTCTCATTGTTAACTTTCTCCTGATCATGATTTCCATCCCTCTCCATCAGAACTTGACACTTAGTTTATCATCCATATCCATGTTTTCTTACATGGAATCCTAGTATGGGTTATCTTGGATGACCCTTATACCTCTCTTTCTTTCTTTTAAAGTGATAGTTTTATTGACTCTTTTTCCGATGTGGGACTTTCCATTATATTCCCAAGAAAAATTTTAAAAATTGCGAGGACGCAATTTATTGAAGGAGGGGAGAATGTAACACCCCAAGCTTCCTCGGTATGTTTCCTTTCGAATAATGCAATGACGTGCATTGTACGCAACTTCGAGATTTTAACACACCACAACCAATCAAACTAGCCGTTATGAATAGTAATACCTACTTTTTGAAATTATATATATTTTATATTTCAAAATGGACTTCATTTTTGGATTCGGAATATCAAATTTAGCCTAAGGTGAAATTTTGGTACTTTTCGGATAACTTTCATATTTTGATGAATAGTGAAAATTACTAAATTTTAATTAAAAACAACTTTTTTAATAAAAATAATTAATAGTGATAAATTGTGAATTTGAGTGGTTTTAAAGTATATTTAGAATATATTTTTACCATTTAATATAATGTTGGTCATTGGACATAATTTTACAATTAAACCGAACATAAACAAGTGTCAATCTTTTGATAGTTATTATCTCTTAAAAACACGCTTTTTGTTTTGACAGCGGGAATTAATTTTAAATTAATTTCTGCCACTTCTGTGTTTTGAATTTAGAAAAATGGATTCCATATTTGGAATCAGGATGTCCAAATTGTGTAAATAGGTAACTTTTATTTTTAGACATTTTGAATAATTACTGTGGTAAATATTTTATTTACCATGGTTAAGGGTAAATCCGGTAAATAAGGGTTAAAAAAATAATATTATAATAATAATAAATTACCCTAAAATGTGTCTTAACCATATTGGTTGATACATGGTCGACCATGGGCATCTTTGGGTCAATTTTGGGACCCCATGGATCCACTTGTAAGTGATAATGACACTTTATATTAATTAAGTTAAAATGAATACAAAAATGACACAAGCATATATCTTTTAGAAAAACAATTGTTACATAGGGTTATATATGCTGGATTTTAGATTATAAATATTAATTAGAAAGATAAAAAAATTTACTACATAATTATATTTTATTTATAATTTTTTGACATTAAATAATTTATTTTATTTATGACACAATGATGATGCAGTAATTACTAAAATAGTAAAAAATTAACATAATTGATATTATAAATACCCAAATAATTATAATATGAAACTTTTAATGAATTAAACAAATTTTCTAGGATAATATGATATATTAGGATTGCTTTATTTGACTTTTTTCGAAGTAATCAATCTGTTATGAGTTTCACAAAAATCAACTAGTGAATAGTGTCAAAATTGACATAAAAGAGTTCTTAAAACAAATATTATATTATTAATTGATATTAAATTCCTAAAAATCTAAGGTTCGGCCAAAAGACTTATATTATGATAGGTTAATCATTAATGGACCACTTGGGGGTCTTTTGGATGTATATAGTAAGTTTATTAACCATATTATATAAAAATACAAAGAGACATTGTAAAAGTGAAACTAATTAACTTAGAGTTAATACTTAAAGATAAGGTTAATATAAGTACCCAAACCTGTCTAAATTCTATTGGATGAGTTGTTTGAGACCTATCCCCACCTAAACCTTTGAATAGTCAACTTTGGAGCCATTGGAAACCGAATATGAATTTATTATAAATTAATATTTCTAGTTTTTCCAAAGGTGCCCCTCACCCCTCTTATAAAAGGGCACTCCTCCTTCTCATTTCCTCACACCTCTCAAGCCACTTGGCTCGTCCAAACTCTGCCCAACTAAGCTCCCCACATCCATCTACTCCTCCTTGAAGCTTCCCCTTAGGCAGAAAGCATTTCAACAAGTCCTTTGGTTCCAACCAAAGTGAGTTACCTAAATTAAAGGTAACGATTTCTCTTAAATTATTTTCATTTATTTTGCTTCTTCAACCCCCAAACTCTTTTTATTTCCCTTCTTTTGTAACAACACCAGTATCCTAAATATACTAGGATATTGTTATAAGAATTATTCAAACTACACATACACACAACTCCATCTAATGGATGATGAACATAATGTTTCTGTGGATGGCAAACTAACGCCTCACGAAACGATGATTGTTCAAAAACATCTTACCGCCTCTCATGGTGGCCATTATGATGGCACTGTAATTAAATATGATATTAATGATATATATTTTATATATAAGCTTCTGTAATTCCATTTTATTTCATACCATTATTCGTTTCATGTCGTATATACATACGATAATTTCATTTGAGGAAGTGCGGACTACCGCCCCCTTAAAATGATATGACTCGTTCATACCACACATGGAACGTATAAAGGATGGTGTTAATGAACTTAAGTAACATATATAAAATATTATATTATACTGGAATAGTAATATACCTATGTATCATTTGGATTCTATTCTTTTAAAATAAAAAATTAAATGGAAGTAGCGTTCGTGCGTACGTACGGACTACCGTCTCCACGAACGCGATGAGATTCATTATCCATCGTATCCATTCAAGTATAATTATCATTTAATGATTTAAAAATTATGTTTAAGTACTTGATATCATTCTGGATATGAATAAGATACAACAAACATGACTTATGTAACAAAACATATAAAAGAAAATGAGTAAGTTAACACCCGAAACGGCGTTAATACTAAGATATTATTAACAAATCAATGTTAAAAGATCATATATGATATCATATTAAAGTAAATGATTCTTGTATTATTCAATAACAATTATTTCACCATTATACAGGAGGTAAACCTACCATCGACCAAGGAAAAAGTACAAAGTAAGGGATTCTCTTATCTCACTTTCAATTCCGTGAGATTTCCATTGTTCGCTACTAAATTATTGAAAGTGGTGTATTGTGTACTTCCATTTGATATATATTATCATGATTCACTTTATATTCATGTTATTCTGTAAATCATTTTGTGGTTATTAACTTTTGTCCATGCGACTCAGTTGATTAACGTGGTAAGGGGTTTCTTGTCTCACTTTTAATTCCGTGAGAATTCCATTGATCACCACTTAATTATTGCATGTGGTGTATGTGTACTACCCATGATTGTATTCATTGTGTAATATACTTTATTTTATGGGTATTTACATCATCATGGTATGATATTTCTTTCATGGGTGTTTGTTTCTTAAGTTACCTAATCAATAAGGGAATTTGAGATTTCAATTTCCACTCATTTGGCTTTACGCATATTTCATTGATTATATTACCCCAAGATTATGTGTGGAATCACTATTCATTTCATTATGTCATAATTTCCACTCCCCTTCCTGTGGATATAAGTTTGATACACATAATCACTCCATTGATAATTCTCAATTCATTGATATGAATTTGATAAGAGTAATTTTAACTCATTCTCCATTTGTTGAGTTAAACATCCAATTCGTTGGTATTGTTTTTACAAGAATATGTGTGAATATACTTTTATTGATTTACACTGAATATCCAATCATATTTAGTGTATTTATATTTGTCACACATAATTATGTCGTTGATTTATCCTTAACCAAAGGATACAACCTTTATGAGAGATTTCATCTCAATTTACATTCCATTGAGACTTATTTGATGATATACACCAAATCACTTTTATGTGGTGTATATAATGTACTTTGACATAGTATATCATGAATTCCTTTATTCTCATGATATTACAATGTTTTGATTACCTCAATTATTTGTATTCAAGTGTCTCTCTTTTGGTTAGAAACTCTAACCAAAATACCATTTTAAAATGTTTTAAAGAATTATTCTTCTAAATCATGCTCATTAATGTCCATATTTTAAAAATGGTTTTAAGGATTTATTTATATGGACATTAATGTTTTAAAATTAAAAATCCTTTTAAAAAGTTTCAAAGTGGTATGGGACACTTTGATTCAAAAATCTATTTTTAAATGGCTTTTTGACAAATAGTGTGACTTTTAAATGTTTTCAAGAAAAGGTGGATATTTCTCTCAAATAGTTTTGATGATTATTTTCATCTATGTCAACATCCTTAATTATTCTTGATTGAGGTTAATGTGATACAATACAATCTTCCATATTGTATCGAATGAGTTATGTTTGACTGTGGATGTGCTATTTTTAAACCATTCAAGGTTTGTGGTAAAAGTATTGACATTTCGTATGCTAGTTTCAATACGAATGTTTATGTTATGTTTAAACTTGTTCATATGAGGAATGCATTGGACTTAATAAGTGACGGGTGGAGCCCGCTATAGCTCCTCGATGCATCGGTAGGTCTCATGAGACAAACTAGTGTCTTGGCACAAGGCCTTGGCAAAATCTTATTTGTAGTCTTGGCACGAGGCCTTGGCTATGTGGTTATGATAGTCTGGCATTATGCATTCCATCATTATGAAAGTGGTTATTGATATTGCATGTGATCATTCGACTAGTAGAATATCCATGTGAGTAAGTAAATGGCATTATTTCATTTTACCTTCGCCATTTTATGCTGAAGTTTAAATTTAAAAGGCTTTTGTTTTAGTTATAAATTGCCTTAAGTGTTTATGCTTATTTATGAAAGCTTCTGCTATAATGTTATCCTTACTGAGCATCCGAGCTCACCCCTTTTAATGTTTTATTTTTCCCAGGATTATGAAGAAGTAATTTATGAATGACCTGCAGGGATAGTATGAGGGGATATGAAGACAAGATGTTTTTTTATGATGTAATGTAAAAATTTATGGATGTATCTAGTTATTCCAAGGCTACTAAACTAATCGGTCTTTCGAGACTTGATCTTTCTCATGATCATGCCAATGTTATGTAATAATGCACCGACTCTAGGTAATTAGGGTCGGGGCGTTACAAACAGCCTCCAAATAAACGATGCCTACAACAAATCATATAATAAATCAAGGTTTTTGATATCAAGACCCCCTACATCACAAGGTTTACGATAATAATTCACCGAAAACTTGGATAATTTCCTCTCTTGAATGTTTTCAAAACCATTTTAAATTCCAAAAAACCATAAATTGTAATATGGTATTTATTTTTCTTAATTAATATTATATCTCTTAGAGAAATCAAAATATCATAGAATGGCCACGATGAGGGAAACGTCGTTGTCACTATGTACGTAAAAAACATTCCTTTTTTCATTTAGTAAAACACTTCACAAAAAAAGATTTTTTTGAAATCATTTTAATGAAATTAAAATTCAAATCAGTTTATTGTACACCATATAATATAAGGTGGTGTATAATGTGAAAATATTCCTCAATTAAAGGAGACTGAGATGAAGTCCCTTACCTTGAGTCCGACTGATCATGTACTATCTTTATATTCATGAATAATAAACTTATGTTAATTTCTAATAGCATGAGAACCTTATTCAAGTTTATAATTCACTTTTTATCACTTTTTACCATGTTATAAAACATACACAATTATTTAAGATGATATCGAACATTTTGTTGACATTCAATACTTAAGTCGAAAATTAACTAATTATGAAGTAAATTGTAAATGTGTGCATAAATCCATGACCTCTAGAATATTATTCATGAAATAGTAGTCACATTTATTAATTAATAATACTTTTTTAAATCAAACCATTAATTATGGTTATGAAAAATGAATAAATTTATAATCATGGAGATGGTAGGCCATACGAATGCATCAGTAAAGTTTTTCAATTTTCATTATTCATTATGGAAATAAGTTAATTATTATTTTTTATTTCTATAATTTTCAAAATATTATTAACATCATTATAATATTTTAATTATAATTATATATATTATATAGGTGATGTGGTCATGAAAAATGATTCACATCGCTTCGTGGAGGTGATAGTTTATAGGTACGCATAAAAGACATCATTGATATTATGTTCCTAGAAGGTAAGAACATAAGTGGAATATAATAATTTTAAAATGATAAATGTGTCATTAATAAAAAATTGAAACATTTATTCCACCATTATAAAAATTTTTTATAGATAGAAATGAAAAATGAACAATATCGGTTCATGATGCGGTAGGCTTCCATACACAAAAAAAATGATTATTTCCCATTCGATGAAATTGGAGATAGATTTAGTTTATGATATTCAAATAATAAAATATCAGCATATATAGGATATTGGATTTATTATTTCATATTATATTTACAATATTTAAAGGAATTGGAAATTTAAATAAAATTGAAACACATAAAAACACCTCTTCTTCGGTTGATCACCTTTCAAAAATACCATAACTCCCCTAAAATGGGTGTTATGCCTAAAAAATCCATCAATATTTATAGCAGGTATTATAGGATATATTTTGGGTAGATATTGTTTGATACAAATTCTTCTTTAAATTTGATTATTAGAGAATAGTGGGTACCTTTTATAAGAGAGGTGAGGGTGGCCCTTGGAAACTCATAGTATATTAAATTAATAATAATAAATTTTTTATCCAATTTACTCCAACATGAGATATGAAGAATATAATATGAGGATTATTCCAAATCCTATCATCAAATAGAATTTAGAAACATATTGATTTTATTTTAAACATTATATTTTCTGTATGACCTTAATTTTTCTCTTTTAATTTTAATTATGGTTTCAAAATTTTAAATATTTTGAGGATATAAATATTTCTTATATGGGATATATTTTCCATAATTGGAAATTTAATGAACTTTTATACCTTTTAATACAAACTTTGGAATTTAAATGATTTTTACGATATTAAAATAATTTAATAAATTATTATTTTCATAAAATAACAATTCTATCAATTTTTACACTATTTATTTCATTGAACTTAAATAAACTCTAAAAAGTTATAAGATTAAAAAAATCCATTTAATGAACTAGTAATATTTCATAGTCACCTAAAAAATTCTTGGAAGGATTAAATTATTTGAAATAAAATTTGTTTTTATATTTATATTTTCAGTTATTTGATTATTTAATTAATAAATCTATTATAGCATTATCATTGTGTTATAATTAATTTTTTTATTTATTTCATGAAAATTATAAATAAATTACCATTTTGTTGGTAATAGTTTTATATTTCCAAATACTATTAATATACTAATAGATCCCATTTATAACTCCATATTTAAATACCTTACATTTAAAAAAAAGTCTAACAAAAATGACTATTCATTAAATATAATATTATAAATGCATTAAATTCATCCATATGGCTCCAAGTGGTTCTAAAATCGACCCAAGGAAGATTATTGTCAGGATAAAATCATCCAATTAAATTATAATAAGTGTTAGAGGTGTTTTAAATTAATATTAAATAATTTTTAACTTTAATTATGGAATTTACCTTTAACTGGGGTAATAAAATTTATTAATA
Organism: Viscum album; assembly: GCA_963277665.1. Taxonomy (NCBI): domain Eukaryota; kingdom Viridiplantae; phylum Streptophyta; class Magnoliopsida; order Santalales; family Viscaceae; genus Viscum; species Viscum album. Next base: position 2,082,583,770 of record OY728151.1, read on the forward strand.
AAGTTACAATTTATAATGTAAAAAATATAATTGAAATATTTAAATAGTTTTTACTCTATTATTTGAAATATGGGATCAATTTTTCAAAATTCTAAACAAATAATTTATAGTAGATAATTTAAAATTAATCCCTATTGTCAAAATGAGAACACAGTTTTTTCAAAAGTAAAAACCATCAAAAGATTGATATGTGTTTATATATAATTTAAATGTGAAATTACATAAAATGGAAGACATTGGATTAAATGAAATAAATAATTTTAATATAATTTAAATTAAATTAAAAAGATAATATAGGAATAAAAATAAATTAGACCAAAATGATTTTTCAATAAAAATCCAATATATTTCACTATTCATTAAAATATGAATTTTATAAGAAGAATACCAAAACATAAACCAAATTAAAGTTTGATATCCCAATTCTAAATAATAATTTTATTTTTTAAATTAAATATACAAAAGTGTCAAAACTATATATAAAAAAGGGTTCTCTATCAAAAGTTGGAAAAACTGGATTTTTAGGAAAATACTCCTTTTATATGTAAAATTAAATTTGTTCTTATATCATGTCTTGAAAATACATAGGATCAATTTCTAGACATTATATTGAATTTTTAATTCATTAATATAATCCAACAATGATAATTTGATTATTTTATAAACAAAATTATTTGCATTTAAATAGGTTTTCATAAAAATACATCCTTTATATACAATGCATTTTTAGTTTCATTTAAGGTTAATTTGGTACCAAAAGAATCATTATATAAAAAAGTATAAACCATATTTTCATAATTCAGTTAACACTAGTCATTCCCTTCACTCTTGCAGCTATGTAAGAACTACAATATTAAATAAAAATATTTAGTTTTTCATTTAAACATGATGTGGATAATCATGTATCCTATCAAACATTATGTTTCCTTTTAAAAACAAAAGATGTAACAGTAAAAAAAGTTTATTAATTTATTATCATGTTGATATCACAATAACTGTTGTAAAATATAGTTCTTATATTGTTATTCCATATTAATTTATGAAATTATAGTGTTTGAATAAAATATATTAGTATAGATTCCTTGTATTATTTCGTGGCCCCCAGTGTTAGGATATATCAAAAATACAATTACTGATATGTTTCTATAATTATGATATTCTATTGAATGATAAATCCATTGGATTTCCAAATTTTGTTGGCTAGGGGGTGATGTCCACAAATTTAGGGCATGGGTTCCTCTCAATTTTTACTTTAATACACTAGTCTTTAATATCCTCTAACAATGTAGAAATGAAATTTAAAATAGATAATTTTTATGCCATTTCTTTTGTTAATGAATATCTAAGATGACTCAATTGAGCCTAAGATTAGTGGTGCCATAAAATAGTTAACCTCTAATAATCAGTTTTTTACTCATTTAGAAGATGGAAAACTATAGTGTTTAGTCAGCTTGGTGTATTTATTCTTATTTTTTATTTTATCGGTCTCTTCTTTTCAAGGAGGTTCAAATATAAAAGGTGTAGATTTATTTTTTAGTAACTGTTCAATGTTAATATTTTAATTTAGAAATCCCCATTATAATTACAAAATTATTTTTTATTGGTATCAAACTAGTCATATAGTTTCTCCGTAGTGGTATACTCAATTGTTTTTAGTGTAGGGTTGGTAGAGGATATAGAATTACATTTTCCATTGTCTTTTTTACCGATTCAAGATGTATTTGAAAATGATAAATTAAAAGGAAATCCTAAATATTAAGGTTTTCCTTTATATGAGTACATATTTTTTTCTTCTTGTATATTGTTATAAGTAACATTCCATATAGATTCGTCTTCTTTGTCCTGATATTGTCATAATCATGTTCTAAAGCATTGGTAGGGCCAACAGTAATAACGATTTCCAACATGAATGTTGTGATATGGATGATATATTTATCTATATCTATGATATTTGGGTATTCATTATCTTCTATTGTAGCTATGAATAGTATAATCATAATTAACCATCATAGACACCCTATTAAAAGGACTTATGTATTTTCAAACCTAAAAATATTTTATCTTTTTTACATTGATACTTTTAAAAAAATTAAATAGGGGAATACTCATTGAAAATGTTTCTCATGAAATTTATCAAGACAATACGGATTATGATACAAGTTGAGTTTTTGGATCATGAACTATCTATGAAGCAACATCTATCCCTATGAATATTATCCTTCACAATAGAGGTAATTCTATGATCCATATAACCTTCTAATTGATCAATGATATGGGTTTTGATAGTGGGAGTAAGAATTCCAACATCCCTATGGTATTGGTTTACATAATGATGATTTTAAAATTATTATATATCATTTCTCTTCTAGACCTTGTATTCTAATGAGTTTTGGATGAATTTAATCATCTTGAAATTATAGAAAATTAGTTCTCAAAAAACAAATCATATTTATATAAAATATTTTTACTACTTTATGTCTAACACTTATTTAACTTTCGTTTAATATTTATAAAAGAGTATATAAATTTATCAATATCATTGGGTATGATCCTTCTAAAATATTTTAAAAATATATATTCTTTGAAGTAAACATAATAGTATTATTAAAGCTCTTATTAATTGAATTAAATTTGGAAATAATATTACAATCAAATTTATTTTATTGATCATCAAGATAGATGAGTGGTATAAAATTCAATACCATGAATTATATGCAAAACTTGATGAATATATAATGGGAATACTCTAAAATAGTATGGCGAACATCATTGAGTCTATTTTTGTGTAAATATTAAAGGAGCTGATATTGTTTTCTATATTAAGGGTTCAGTCTACTTAGATGGTGGAAAAGAGGACCTTGAAACATTGTTTCTCAAAATCTTTGATAAGATTATTATATCAATCAAAATTAATGAAACTATATCTAAATTAGATGAAATTTACCCATATATCATGGAAGTGACAAGGTGTAAACTCATCCTTAATGAGCATGGGAATAAAACACTAATATATGAAAATAATATATTACGTAGTTATAATTTTATTAGCATTCAATCCATTCCCTATACAATTTAAATCACTATTGTATTAAATATCCTTCTAAGTGAGGCATCTAAATGATTTGGGTAATTTTTTGGCTATTTTATCAATTCTTACAATATTATTTTGAGTATTTTTCCACTTCAAATTCATAAATTTTCTAATAGTGTCATGGATAATGACTTTCATTATGGTACAATAAATATTTGAAAAAAATTGTGACAATAGAGTGATTAATAAATTTGATTGTAATTTTATAAGAATTTTTTATAAGTGACTGATGTTTGAATTAAAACACCCTAGGGGGACTTCTTAGTAATGTTGATCTTTCATCACTAGGAGTAACACTAAAGTGGAAGGATTCTTCATATCCATAGGGATGATATCATAGGTGAGTGAATATTTTATCGCAGAGAGGACCTATGTGGAGGGTACTATAAGATAAACTATCATGGTAATGAAGTTCCTCATTTCACTATGGAGTTCCTCCCTGGTGAGAGAACATTTATTCATGGGGAGTACCTTCATTGGGGAAAAAATAAGGATGAACTACTTGATATGTTTATTCTTTCTTTTCATGGGGGGAGCATCTCTGATGGATTGATATGTCATTTTGGGTTAGAAAATTATGATGAGTACCATGAGGAGGACCCCCATGGTTGGTATTTGAATTGTTTTATGGAGGACCTATGCAATTTCAATTCTTTATACCATAAAGGGGAGGAGCTATATAGCATTTATTTCCTATAATGGTGAATACCTCTATAATTATATTTTTTTCTATCAAGGAATAAGGACTAAAAAATCAGACCACAAATTTCTTTCTGACATAAGGTTTGGGATTATATCCTATAGTGAAATGTAATTATTCATGTTTTCCCATTGGGGTTAGATTGTGAACCAAAAGTGTTTCACCAATGGAATGACTATCTTCCTCTGTTTAGATTTGGGTGACAGATTTCCCCTGCTGGTTTCTACATCAGAGTTCGTGAGTATGTATGTTTAGATAAGGATCTTATTTAGTTGTTTAGTAATATTTTAATGTTTCATAATGTCAATAATGACAATGATTGATATAATATCTCCTCGGTGAATTCAAGGTATCCAAAAGGATATATTGTATCTTGTAATTCCCCAAACCTAGTTACCTAGAGTGTGTGCATTATTACATTACATTGGCATGATCGTAAGAAAGATAAAATCTCGAAAGACCGATTGGTTTAGTAGCCTTGGAAACACTAGATATATTCATAAAGTTTTACATTACATCATAATGTGAAAAACTACTAGATCAACATAGTCTCCATATTCCACAGTCATATCCCTACATACTATCCCTGCAGGTCATTCATAACTTACTTCTTCACAACCTGGGAAAAATAAAACATAGAAAAGGGGTGAGCTCAAATGCCAGTAAGGATAACAATATAGCATAAACTTTCAAAAAAAAAGCATAAACATTTAAGGCAATGTATAACTAAAACAAAAGCCTTTTAAACTTGAACTTAAACATAGTATGGAAAAAGTAAAATGAAATAATGCCATTTACTTATTCACATGGATATTCTACTAATCGAATAATCACATGCAATATCAATAACCACATTCATAATGATGGAATGCATAATGCCAGACTGTCATAACCACATAGCCAAGGCCTCGTACCAAGAATAAAAATAATATTTTGCCAAGGCCTTGTGCCAAGACACTAGTTTGTCTCATGAGACCTACCGATGCATTGAGGAGCTATAGTGGGCTCCACCCGTCACATATTAAGTCCAATGCATTCCCATATGAAAAGGTTTAAACATAACATAAACATTCTTATTAAAACTAGAATACGAAATGTAAATACTTCATCCATAAACCATGAATGGTATAAAAATAACAAATCCACAGTCAAACATATCACAAAACCTTCAATACAATATAGAATTTTTGTATCATAATAAATCAACTTCAAATAAGTGTAAAATCCATCAAAGGATGTTGATATAGATGAAATCAAAACACTTTTTAGAGAAATATCTCTTTCTATTTTGAAATCATTCAAGAGTCATATATTTATAAAATAAAACATTTTCTTTTAAAATATTCTTATAAGCTTTCAAGGTAAGCTTCGACGATTTTATAACGGTGGAAAATAACCGCACCCGCCGTATAAGTTAAAAAAACATTCTTACCTTAATTCTGTCGAAAAGGTTAAAAAGAACCTTGTTTGGAAAACGACGGAAATATTCCTATATAAAACTTTTATAAAAGATAAACAAGGGTATAAATGACATTAACCCATATTCTATTAAATAGTAAAAAAAATTTGAAATAAATTTTGAAGAAACATGGATGTGGATGATAAAGATATCCCCGTAGATTATTACGTATAAACAACCTCGGATAATGAAGAGATTGTGAAATAAACCCTTACCTTGTACTTTTCCTTGGTTGGGGTAGGTTAACCTGATGTATAATGGTGAAATAATTTTTATTAAATTATACAAGAATCATATACATTAATATGATATCATATATGATCTTTTAACATTGATTTGTTAATAATATCTTAGTATTATCATTGTTTCGGGTGTTAACTTACTCGTTTTCTTTTATATTGTTTATTACGTAAGCCATGTTTGTAATGGATAGGTTGTATATTAATCATATAAATAATGATATCAAGTCTTTATATACTATTATTAATCATAAAATGAGAATTATGCTTGAATGGATACGATAGAGAATGTATCTCATCGTGTTCGTGGAGACGGTAGTCCGTACGTACGCACGAGCAACAATATCATTCTTTTGATATTAAAATAATATATAATTGGATAGTATATAATATATAAATAATCATTATCATGTTATATTTATTATTTACATGAGTTACTCATCATTATTATACCCATCCAAATAATAATATATTGAATAACAATTACACCACGACGTGGAGACGGTAAGCCGTACGTACGCACGTATGGTGACATGTTATTCAAAGGGTGGATAGAATACTGAATAGGGTTGTACCATATTTATAATAACATCATAGTATATATAAGATACTGGAGTTATTATTTTATAATGGTAATAAAAAAGAAAGAAGAAGTGGAAGAAGAAATAAATTTGAAAAAGGGTGGTGAAAACATTAACTCTTCTTCGGGTTCTTCCTTTTGATTTGATCAAAAAGGATCCTTAGGTTGGATTTCTGATCAAAATAAGGCCTATAGGTTGTAGTGACGGAATTTGAGAGAGTATTTGGGCAGGGTTTGGCGGAACCATAAGGATTTGATGGTGTGAAGTAATGAGAAGGAGGAGTGCCCTTTTATAAGAGGGGTGAGGGGCACCTTTGGAAAATCTAGAAATATTAATTTATAATAAATTCATATTCGGTTTCTAATGGCTTCAAAGTTGATTATTCAAAGGTTAAGGGGGGTTTCGGTCTAATACCACTCAACCAATAGAATTTATACAGGTTTATGTACTTATATTAACCTTATCTTTAAATATTAACTCTAAGTTAATTAGTTTCACTTTTATAATGTCTCATTGTATTTTTATATTATATGGTTAATAAATATACTATATACATCCAAGCGACCCCCAAGTGGTCCATTAATGATACACCTATTATGAGATAAGTCTCTTGACCGAACCTAAGATTTTCACGAATTTAATATTAATTAATAATATAATATTTGTTTTAAAAACTCTTTTCTGTCAATTTTGACACTATTCAATAGTTGATTTTTGTGAAACTCATAACAGAATTATTACTTCGAACAAAGTTAATTAAATCAATCCTAATATTATATATTATCCTAGAAAATTATTTTAATTCATTAAAAGTCTCAAATTATATTTATTTGTGTATTTATAATATCAATTATTTTAAATTTTCACTATTCTGGTAATTACTGCATCATCATTGTGTCAAAAATAAATTAACTAATTTAATCTCTAAAAATTATAAATAAAATATCATTATGTAGGAAATATTTTTATATTTCTAATTAATATTTATATCCGAAAATCCAACATATATAAGCCTATGTAAAAATTGGTTTTCCAAAAGATATATGCTTGTGTCATTTTTGTATTCATTTTAACTTAATTAAAATTATGTGTCGCTATCACCTACAAGTGGTTCCATGGGGTCCCAAAATCGACCCAAAGATGCCTATGGTCGAACATCTTTCAACCAGTAAGGCTAGGACAGGTTATATGGTAATTTATTATAATTATAATATTATTTTTTAACCCTTATTTACTGGATTTACCCTTAACCATGGTAAATAAAATATTTACCGAAGTAATTATTCAAAATGTCTAAAAATAAAAGTTACCTATTTACACAATTTCAACATCCTGATTCAAAATATGGATTCCATTTTTCCAAATTCAAAACACAAAAGTGGCAGAAATTAATTTAAAATTAATTCCCATTGTTAAAACAAAAAGCGTGTTTTTAAGAGATAATAACTATCAAAAGATTGACACTTGTTTATGTATGATTTAATTGTCAAATAATTTCCAATGACCAAAATTGTATTAAATGGTAAAAATATATTCTAAATATACTTTAAAACCACTCAAATTCATAATTTATCAATATTAATTATTTTGATTGAAAAAGTTGTTTTTAATTAAAATTTAGTAATTTTCACTATTCATCAAAATATTAAAGTTATCTGAAAAGTACAAAAATCTTACATAGGCTAAATTCGATATTCCGAATCCAAAAATGAAGTCCATTTTGAAATATAAAGTTTATATAATTTCAAAATGTATGTATTACTATTCATAACGGCTAGTTTGATTAGTTGTGGTGTTTTAGAACTCGATGTTGCGTACAACACACGCTATCGCATTATTCAAAGAGAAGCGTACCGTAGAAGCTTGGGGTATTAAATTCTTTCCTCCTTCAAATAATTTCGTCCTCAAGATTTCTAGAATACTTATCACATGAAAAGACTCAGGTGGTTCTTCATCATAAGTTCCTCAGGTTCCCACGTTGCCTCTTTCATCTTATGGTTTCTCCATAAAACTTTTACCAGACGCGTCGTCCGGTTTCTCAGTACATGTTCTCTCGTATCAAGAATCCTGAAGGGATCTTTGCAATAAGATAGATCGGGTTCCATTTCTAACTCCTCATAGGTGAGTACATGCGTTGGGTCAGGCATGTATTTCTTCAACAGAGATACGTGGAACACATCGTGAACTTTGGAGAGACTTGCCGGCATTGCCAATCGGTAAGCTACAGCCCAAATTCGTTCTAGAATTTTGAAAGGTCCGATGTACTTGGGACTCAATTTACCTTTCTCACCAAAACGTATGACTCCCTTCCATGGAGATACATTCAGGAAAACATGATCACCGACTTGAAATTCCAAATCCTTCCTTCGATTATTGGCATAGCTCTTCTGCCTACTTTGAGCTTCTTTGATGTGATTTTGGATTACCTTCATCTTTTCCATCGTTTCCTCCACCAGTTCTAGACGTAAAAGTGTTCTTTCACCAACTTCATCCCAACATGATGGTGTGAGACATCTCTTTCCATATAACGCATCATATGGTGTCATCTGAATACTCGAATGGAAGCTATTGTTATAGAAAAATTCTACCAGAGGTAAATACTGATCCCATATACCCTAAAAGTCATGTGAGCAGGATATCAACATGTCTTCTAAGGTTTGAATAGTCTGTTCTGATTGTCCGTCTGTCTGGGGGTGGTAGGCAGTGCTCAAATGAAGTTCAGTATCCAGGTATTTCTAAAGACTTTTCCAAAATCTTGAAGTAAAATGGGGATCAAGATCAGAATCAATCGATAGGGGTACTCCATGAAGTCTCAAAACTTCATTAATATATAGGCTTTCTAGACGTTCCAGTGGTAGATCTTCTCTTATAGCAAGAAAATGTTCTGACTTGGTAAGACGATCAACAATAACCCATATTGCATCATTCCTCCTAGGAGTATTTGGTAGCCCCATGACAAAGTCCATCGTAATATTATCCCATTTCCACTATGGTATGGGAAGAGGTTTCATGACTCCTCCAGGGTGTTGCCTTCCAAATTTCACTTGTTGACAAACCATACATCTTGACACAAAATCAGAAATCTCCCTCTTCATATTGTCCCACCAAAAATGTTCCTTCAAATCTCTATACATTTTGGTGCTCCCAGGGTGTATAGAGAAATTGGAACTATGTGCATCATCCAACAATTCCCTTTTTATATCAGGTATATCGGCAACACAAAGTCTCTTCCTAAATTTCAAAATCCCATCTTCATACACAAAGTCTCTCAATCTCCCATCATTCACAGCTTTAATCTTCTTTTGAAATTCTTCATCATCGGTCTGATAACTCTTAATCCTTTCTAGTAAAGATGGTTTGGCAACCATTTGAAAAAGCATTGATGTTTCACCTTCCCTAGTTAATCCCATGTCCATCTTCACTAAATCCATCAGAATTGGATCCCTTTCAATTCTCATCACGTTCAAAACTCCATGGTCTTTTCTGCTCAAAGCATCTTCCACCTTGTTTTCTTTCCCTAGGTGGTAGTGTATTGTACAATCATAATCCTTGAGTAATTCAATCCATCTCCTCTGCCTCATGTTGAGTTCTTTTTGTGAGAAAATATACTTAAACTCTTCTGATCAGTATAAATCTCACATTTTTCACCATAGAGGTAGTGCCTCCATATCTTCAAAGCAAAGATCACAGCTGCTAACTCGAGATCATGAGTAGGATAGTTTTGTTCATGAATTTTCAACTGTCGTGATGCATAGGCAATAACCCTATCGTTCTACATAAGGACACAACCAAGTCCTTTCTTCGATGCATCACTATAAATACTGAACCCATCATTCCCTGATGGTAGAGTCAATATCGGAGAATTTACTAATCTTCTCTTCAGTTCTTCGAAACATTCTTCACACTCTTTTGTCCAAAAAAAATTAACCCCTTTACATGTGAGCTTCGTTAATGGGTTAGCCAATCTGGCAAAATTCTGGACGAATCGTCGATAATAACCTGCCAAACCAATAAAACTACGTACCTCAGTAATACTCGTAGGTGCTGGCCATTATTGGATCGCCTTGGTCTTAGAAGGGTCAACAGAGATTCCATCTTTAGAGACAATATGGCCAAGAAAGTAAATCTCCTAAATCCAGAATTCACACTTGCTAAACTTCCCATATAATTCATGTCTTCTCAGAGTCTTCAGGATAATGCACAAGTGATTTTCATGATATTCGTAGCTTTTGGAGTATACCAAGATATCATCAATAAATACCACCACAAATTCATCGAGATACTCCTTGAAAACTCTATTCATCAGATCCATGAATACAGAGGGTGAATTAGCCAATCCAAAAGGCATTACAGTAAACTCGTAATGCCCGTACCTGGTTCAAAATGATGTCTTCGGAATGTCTTCCTTCTTCACACACAACTGATGGAATCCAGATAGAAGGTCAATCTTTGAAAAGTATTGAGCTCCATGCAGTTGGTCAAATAAATCATCAATGCATGGTAGGGGATACTTGTTCTTTATTGTTATAGCATGGATCTCCATGTAGTCGATACATAACCTCATAGATCCATCTTTCTTTTTAACAGAAAGAAAAGGGTCTCCCCCTGGAGAAACCCTAGGGAGAATAAATCCCATATTACTCAATTCCTCTAGTTGTTTCTTTAGTTCAACTAATTTTAAAGTGGCCATTCTATAAGGGGTCTTTGATATATGCATTGATCCAGGAATTAAATCAATGGAAAACTCAACATCTCGTTCCGGAGGATGTCTTGGTAAATCTTCCGAAAATACATCTACAAATTCTTTCACAACAGATACATCATCTATTTAAACATTCCTTTCCCCACCAACAGTTATTTCATTCTCTTCCTCCCTAATGATTGAATTTAGTTGAGCTACGGGGGGTGGATCTAAATAAGAATTAAGTGGTGACGATTCTACTCTAAAGATAAGGTGTTCCTTATCATCATCATCAAGAATCGTAACCTCTTTCTTCTTACAATAAATCTTCAAATCATAGTCTGAAAGCCAGTCCATACCAAGGATTATATCAAACTCAATCATAGATATGACGATGAGATCAGCAGATAAAGAACATTTATATTCTCTAATGTGGACTGATTCACAAAACATTGTTGCAATGATACATCCCTTAGGATTTTTAACTAACAACTCCCTTGTTAATTCAAATTGGAAATATCTAATTTTCTTAGCAAACTAGGAAGATATGAAACAATGCGATGATCCAGAATCAAATAATTCATTTTCTAATCTTGAGGAAACCATTAAACTACCTGCCACTACGTCTTTCGGAGCTTCTACCTCAGCAGTAGTGATAGCATAATCTTGTCCTTGTTCCCTTGGCCTTTTCTGAGGTATGTTCCCCTGAAGCTGAGGACATTAATTTGTATAATTTCCCATCTCCCTGCAATTGTAGCGTTGAACATTGTTAGCTTCCTTCTTCCCCTTACAATCACGAGCTTGGTGGCCTTTTTCACCACACTTGTAACAGACACTCATTCCCTTCAAGCAAGTACCGGGGTGTTTCTTTCCACATTTACCACAGGATGGATATTCAACCTTTCCCTTCTTCCCCTTATTTCCATTCCCAGATTGATCAGTAGGTCTCTTCTTCTCTTTCTTTGCTTTAAAGTCATAAGACTTAGAGAATTGCTTTTTTGTTTTGATAGCACATGAGACAATGTCTTCGTACGACGAGAAGGATTGTGATACTAATGCTCGACGGAGAAATGGTTTTAACCGATCAAAGAAATGATCAATCTTACTTCTTGGGTTACGTATATAATCTCCATCATACCCTGCTAACCTTGTAAAGTTAGCCTCATACTTTGCGACATTCTCATCCTCCTTTTGTCTCAGACTCAGAAACTACCTTTCCATATCTGCTCAATGGTCACGAGGAAAGTATTTTTCTAAAAACAGATCTTTGAACTCCCTCCATTCCATATTTGATACTTCATCATCTTCCTTCATATTTTGAATCAATGACCACCATTGATCAGCATCTCTAGTGAGGCGGTAAACTACCATGATAACTTTTTCCCTTTCACTACTCCCCAAAGCCTAAAATATTTTCTCTAGGGAAAATATCCATTTCTCAGCTACTAAAGGATTTGTACTCCCTTTGAACGTTGGTGGTTTTTGCCTCATTAATTGATCTAACATTGATCCTCCACGCTGCGGATCAGGGTTCTCCATACGGGTAAGGTTATTATTCATAACGTGAGTGAGTTGTCCCAGAATGGTGATTAGCTGGTCGGCACCAGTTGCATCACCAGCTCCATTATAATTATCTTGAATAAGAGGGAAATCCCTACATGGTGTGCGTGCATTGATATGGTTTCCACTTCTTCCACTAGGCACCATTTCTAAAAAATGGCATAAACTAGATCAGTTTGTGAATCAAAATAAATAATCCCATACTTATAAAACACTTAACATAAATTGAACTATTTACGGATATAATCCATAATCATAAGAATGTTTTCTTTGAGGAAGTATATACTCATAAACCCTTCATAATGATTTGTAAAGAGAATGAGAGTTATCCTAAACATATCCCCCAGGAGTGTCGTAACCAAGAGTGAAGCAAGGCCCGTTATCGTGCACCAGTTCCCGTTCGAGTCTAGCTCAAAGCGGTGTTTTCGGGTTTTACCCCTAGGTACATCTGTGCCAGAGCCGCCTCTACCTGTTCGTATCCAGACAGGGATGTATTGCTCGGAAAACTCACAAAATCTCTACAATACCGAAATTCTAGGATGTTTTTCTATACTATTCCTCAAAATTCATCTTAGGTCTACGTGCTCTAATCAGATTTTATCTAAATCTATCTTCCAAGATTTGTACTAAACTTCCTCTGATACCAACTATTACGCCCCGACCCCAGTTACCCAGAGTCGGGGCATTATTACATTACATTGGCATGATCACAAGAAAGATCAAATCTCGAAAGACCGATTGATTTAGTAGCCTTGGAAACACTAGATATATTCATAAAGTTTTACATTACATTATAAAGTGAAAAACTACTACAACAACATAGTCTCCATATTCCACACTCATATCCCCACATACTATCCCTGCAGGTCATTCATAACTTACTTCTCCACAACCTGGGAAAAATAAAACATAGAAAAGGGGTGAGCTCAAATGCCCAGTAAGGATAACAATATAGCAGAAACTTTCAAAAATAAGCATAAACATTTAAGGAAATGTATAACTAAAACAAAAGCCTTTTAAACTTGAACATCAACAGTGTTTGGCAAAAGTAAAATGAAATAATTCCATTTACTTATTCACATGGATATTCTACTAATCGAATAATCACATGCAATATCAATAACCACTTTCATAATGATGGAATGCATAATGCCAGACTGTCATAACCACATAGCCAAGGCCTCGTGCCAAGATTACAAATTAGATTTTGCCAAGGCCTTGTTCCAAGACACTAGTTTGTCTAATGAGACCTACCGATGCATCGAGGAGCTATAGCAGCCTCCACCCATCACATATTAAGTCCAATGCATTCCCATATGAAAAGGTTTAAACATAAAATAAACATTCGTATTAAAAACTAGCATAAAAAATGTAAATACTTCATCCATAACCCATGAATGGTATAAAAATAACACATCCACAGTCAAACATATCCCAAAACCTTCAATACAATATATAAGTTTTGTATCATAATAAGTCAACTTCAAATAAGCGTAAAATGCATCAAAGGATGTTGGCATAGATGAAATCAAAACTTTTTTTAGAGAAATATATCTTTCTATTTTGATATCATATAAGAGTCATATATTTATAAAATAAAACATTTACTTTGAACATATTTTTATAAGATTGTAAGGGAAGCTTCGATGATTTTATAACAGCGGAAAATAACCGCACCCGCCGTATAAGTTAAAAAAACATTCTCACCTTAATTCTGTAGAAAAGGTTAAAAAGAACCTTGTTTGGAAAACGACGGAAATATTCCAATATAAAACTCTTATAAAAGTCTAAACAGGGTATAAATGACTTTAACCCATATTCTTTTAAATAGTAAAAATTTTTTGAAATAAATTTTTAAGAAACATGGATGTGGATGATAAAGATATCCTAGTAGATTATTACGTATAAACAACCTCGGATAATGAAGAGATTGTGAAATAAACCCATACCTTGTACTTTTACTTGGTTTGGGTAGGTTAACCTCATGTATAATGGTGAAATAATTGTTATTAAATTTTACAAGAATCATATACATTAATATGATATCATATATGATCTTTTAACATTGATTTGTTAATAATATCTTAGTATTATCGTTGTTTCGGGTGTTAACTTACTCATTTTCTTTTATATGTTTTGTTACGTAAGACATGTTTTTAATTGATAGGTTGTATCTTAATCATATAAATAATGATATCATGTCCTTAGATAGTATTATTAATCATAAAATGAGAATTATACTTGAATGGATATGATAGAGAATGAATCTCATCGCGTTCGTGGAGACGGTAGTCCGTACGTACGCACGGGCAACAATATCATTCTTTTGATATTAAAATAATATATAATTTGATAGTATATATTATATAAATAATTATTATCATGTTATATTTATTATTTACATGATTTACACATCATTATTATACCCATCCAAATAATAATATAATGAATAACAATTACACCACGACGTGGAGACGGTAAGCCGTACGTACGCACGTATGGTGACATGTTATTCAAAGGGTGGATAGAATACTGAATATGGTTGTACCATATTTATAATAACATCACATTATATATAAGATACTGTAGTTATTATTTTAGAATGGTAATAACAAAGAAAGAAGAAGTTGAAGAAGAAATAAATTTGAAAACGGGTGGTGAAAACATTACCTCTTCTTCGGGTTCTTCCTTTTGATTTGATCAAAAGGGATCCTTAGGATGGATTTCGGATCAAACTAAGGCCTCTAGGTTGTAGTGAGGGAAGTTTAGAGAGTATTTGGGAAGGTTTTGGCTGAACCAAAAGGCTTTGAAGGTGTGAAGTAATGAGAAGGAGGAGTGCCCTTTTATAAGAGGGGTGAGGGGCACCTTTGGAAAAGCTAGAAATATTAATTTATAATAAATTAATATTCGGTTTCTAATGTCTCCAAAGTTTATTATTCAAAGTTCAAGGTGGGGATGGGTCTAATACCACTAAACCAATAGAATTTAGGCAGGTATTAGTACATATATTAACCTTATCTTTTAAGTATTAACTCTAAGTTAATTAGTTTCACTTTTACAATGTGTCTTTGTATTTTTATATTATATGGTTAATAAACTTTATATATACATCCAAGAGACCCCCAAGAGGTCCATTAATGATACAAATATTATGTGATAAGTCTCTTGGCCGAGCCTTAGATTTTTAGGAATTTAAAATCAATTAATAATATAATATTTGTTTTAAAAACTCTTTTATGTCAATTTTGACACTATTCAATAGTTGATTTTTTTGAAACTCATAACAGAATTATTACTTCGAAAAAAGTTAATTAAATCCATCCTAATATGTCATATTATCCTATAAAATTATTTTAATTCATTAAAAGTCTCCAATTATATTTATTTTGGTATTTATAATATCAATTATTTTAAATTTTAACTATTATGGTAATTGCTGCATCATCATTGTGTCATAAATAAATTAACTTATGTAATCTATAAAAATTATAAAAAAATTATCATTATGTAGGAAATCATTGTATCTTTCTAATGAATATTTATAGTAGAAAATACAACATATATAACCCTATGTAAAAATTGTTTTTCTAAAATATTTTTGATTGTGTCATTTTTGTATTCATTTTAACCTAATTAAAATTAAGTGTCCCTATCACCTACAAGTGGCTCTATGGGGTCCCTAAATCAACCCAAACATGAATATGGTCAAGCAGGTATCAACCAATAAGTCTAGGACACGTTTTAGGGTAATTTAGTATTATTATAATATTATTTGTTAACCATTATTTACCAGATTTACCCTTAACCATGGTAAATAACATATTTACCGAAGTAATTATTCAAAATGTCTAAAAATAAAATTTACCTATTTACAAAATTTGAACATCCTGATTCCAAATATGGAATCCATTTTTTCAAATTCAAAACACAGAAGTGGCATAAATTAATTTAAAATTAATTCCCGTTGTTAAAACAAAAAGCGTGTTTTTAAGAGATAATACTTATCAAAAGATTGACACTTGTTTATGTCTGGTTTAATTGTAAAATTATGTACAATGACCAAAATTGCATTAAATGGTAAAAATATATTATAAATATACTTTAAAACCACTCAAATTCATAATTTATCACTATTAATTATTTTGATTAAAAAAGTTGTTGTTAATTAAAATTTAGTAATTTTCACTATTCATCAAAATATTAAATTTATCCGAAAAGTACCAAAATCTCAACTTAGGCTAAATTCGATATTCCGAATCCAAAAATGAAGTCCATTTTGAAATATAAAATATATATAATTTCAAAAAGTAGGTATTACTATTCATAACGACTAGTTTGATTAGTTGTGCTGTGTTAGAACTCGATGTTGCGTACAACACACTATATCGCATTATTCAAAGAGAAGCGTATCATAGAAGCTTGGGTTGTTACATATCTCCTTATATTATTTATATATATTGGGATAAGAACTACATACTAAATTAGGGGAAATACTCCAAAAATGGTTTGATGTCATGGTAGGTAATGTATGCCCCTAGAAATACCATTGATAAAATATTGGTATTTACGCCTTCATTCATTCGAGTTTATCATGATTTGTTACCAATGTTGGATTTATGATGTCCTAGAGGTTCATTCACCCAAATTTCATTACCATCTAGTGATGAAAGTATTAAATATATTAAATTCAATATTAATTCTATGGAGATGATGATATTACAGTGGTGTTATAGATAAAATAGTTGCATGGTTTGAGTAGTAAATGATTCATTGAAACCCTAGACACCATAAGATCTCCTAATAACTGGTTAGGGATCCTTGCACCTTATTTTCAATTAATTATATATTCCATTTAGGAACCACAAAAAATTAAAAAAAATATAGCGCATTATTATAATATTAAAAATAAAAATTCATACTTAACTAATGTCTTTATATAATAAACAATTTTGTATCAGTTTCACCATTTATTATTCTTTTAATGATTCCTTGCACTCGGGTTTCTCATGGGTTCATAGGGTGTGTGTGTCAAAACTAAAATTATTGGTGGTAAACTAATCATATAATTCATCTTGTTATATAGTCTGAGGCTCCCTTAAAAATTTAACTATATTATATAAATTGATCCCAATAACTATATCAATATCTTTTGGATGAAATATATTATTGTAGTAAAATAAATTTAAAATTAAACTATTCAAAGAGAGTTATAAACCGAAATTTAATGTATATTAGAATAATATATATTTGTTAGATAAAAATTAAAATCCATATATAAAGGCACTCTAAAGTTTAACATTATCCGGAAAGGCATAACATATTTTTAAGAGGTAGAAGGTGACACTTTATTGGGGTATAGCCAATGAAGGGCTTCCTACGTATCCATGGAAGGAAGACAGAAAACCCATATAGTCCAATGTCATAGTTTTAAACTGTATGAAAATTCATGTAATATTCCCTTAAAAATGAGGCATGTAATTTTTTGGATAGGAAATAAATAAACAAATTTAATTTAACATTTGATTAACAACCAGAATATCATAGCTTAAAATTTCATTCAAATATTTTTTATGCATCAAACATTTTAAGGTTCTATGATAAAGATAAATTATACTTAATTTATTATCTTTTAACAGGGACAATATTTGTTTCTTTTAAGGCCCTAAAACAAGGACCAATGTGTCATAAAACATAGGATTATTAAATAAGAACCTCGAAGAGGATGGTTTCATAGGGATAAAATGAGTATATGTCTTAGAAATTTTAACCCAGGATGAGGAAATACAATAAATAAAATAACATGCATTATTTGGGGTTCCCCTAAAAGTTGTCAAAAAAAATAAAAAACTATAAACAAAATATGATTATAATATAATAAAGAGTGTGAGGATTTTGTCAGAATGGTATATCAAGAAATTTTATTTCAAAAATAATAGTTGAACTAGAAATCAGGGATGGTGGTGTATATTGGCATTAGACAAGATAAAGGATCATCATTATCAAAAGAGTATATGATTGAATATATATTTCTTATCCTTAATGAGAGGAGGATCTACCTTTGGAAATCATTTACAGAATGAAACTATGATTTTATCAATGGGGTCCTTCATATTATAAACCATGTTAATACATAAAATTTCATAAACGTGGAATATCACTATAGAAGTTAATTTGTTGGAAGAAAAGGCCAAGACACCTCTAGGTTCATGAAATTGGACTAACCACCCTCTTGTCAAGATATCATGCATCATACTTTGACTGCAACTAGACATTTCATGTTGTTAATTCCAAACACCCACATGAGGTATGTGAGAAATTTCATGTGGATAAAAAATATCATAATGCAACCCTCTTCCAAGAGGAGGTCTTTTCCAGTGATGGTATGTGAGACCTAGGGGAAAAATTCATGATGTATTTAGCCAGAGTATACAATTAGATTTATGGTGGGATGATAGGATGTGCATATGATAATAGAGATTATTCTATGGGATTAAAGCACTCAGGTAATAATGGGAGGATTATTGGATCCCAAATTGAGTACTACCTAAGGATTATGTTGTGGGAAAATACACCCTCATCTAAGGATTCAGGGCACCATATCATGTCCCTAACAATTCATTTGATAATTCTATGTCATGATTACCCCTTTGGGTGGGGGAATATTTCATGGGTAATATAAATATCCTAAATAATCATCCACCACTAATAGGACTTCTTGAGTGATGTGTAATAATTCCTAAGGTGAAAAATAAATGAGGTAGTGAGCTAGACCATGAAATGTATTTTATAGAAGGATGGAAGGTCCTATAACCAATAATTTTCAGAATAACCATGGGGTATTTTTGGGTTATGTTTGATTACAATACTAGTGTGGTGATACATCCAAATAAATACTATAATGTTATACCATGATGTTTTTGAAAAAGTTAGAATTAGTTGTCCCATATATATCTATTGGATAGTTATCAATCCACAAAATATTAATTCACTTCATAAATTACTTCATGCAAAATTAATGTTATGAGTCTAATGGAATGGTTGAATGATGATTGTTGAGACCACACATCAGTAAATCTATGTTAGTTAAAGTTGGGAAAAAATAATATTAACACTTTAATAAAACATAATCTGTTAATGTTGAATCATTCCAAAATGAGTTACATCATTACACACATGAAATATTATATAATATCATATTCATTGGTTTTTTATTTCATGGAATGGTTCAGGCTATGATGGGGGGTCTATGAATGATAGGGTTTGGTCTATTTTGTGTTTACAGATTATCTGTTCCATTGAATCCAATATTATATCAATATGTATCTTCCCTATTGTTAAGTCAAATATATATAACAATGATTCATGAAATCTCAAATAATTATTACAAAATAGTAAATTTTGTTGTACCATGAATCTAAAGAGTTATTTTTAGGGTTATACTAAGAAGAAGAGGTCTACCTCATGGAAGATGTTTTGTGCCATAGAGATTTTGTCAAAAGTGAAACCTTGGTATTCTTTCATGTTGTGTATTTTGACAACAAATCTATTGTACCATAAGGTAATGATCTTGTTTACATAGCAAAGTTGAACAATCCATGGGGTTCTCCAAATTTCTAATAGTTTATTTTTGGTGTTTTCTAGTGAACAAGAGCATTGTTTCATGAAGCTAATTAAGACACCATATGTTTTATGACCCATTTTCATTCCCTGTGAATTATGATTTTAATTCAAAAAAATTTATATTAATTATAAATAATTTAACTAAAGTATTAAATAATTCATAGAGGAAATGAATCAAACTGAACACATTGTATTTAATCATAATGGGACAATAAATAAAGTACATGAATATGTGTATTAGAACCCAAGGATTATTACATTCCATAAAAATTACCTCCCATAAAGATGTATAATTTTAAAGGGAACAATAAATAAAAAGTAATAATATTTTTATAACTAGAAATCACTTTATTATAATCTACCTTCTAAATCACTGATAGTTCAACGAAACCAATAATGATAAAAATAATTTTAAAGGACAATTAATATTGTAAAATATAAAATAAAAATTATTTGAATGAGCAGTTTTCATTATTAAGATATAATGGAATGAGTTTAGTGTATTTAATCGGGGTAATATAGTTTTTATAAGACCATTACAAATTGGTATATAGTCAAATGGTATAATAATATTATACAACATGTTAGTTGAGAAAAAAATGGAAATAGTTATTATATAAAAAGATTATTCAGATGTAAAAAAATTTAAATATTAATTATAAATAATTTATCCCAAATAAAATAAATTATTGTAGAATATAGTAAAATGATACTAATAAGTTTTTCAAATTAATTTTTTGGTAATGATTTTGTTTAAAAAAAATATATGTGAATGTTTGTTAAACATATTATTTTTAAAGAATATTATCTACAAATCTAGATGATAAAAATCAATGATTAATATAGAAAAGTAATAAATCCCATGAAATAATTAAGGAATTATTAATGAATACTAATTTAATTATTCATGTAAAATGAAAATGATTTATTTGAAAACATTATTTTATTATATGTTATATGTTTTCACATAAAAGTAAAATATAACAAATTACGAGAAAGAAAATTAATGAAATTAATTTTATATATATATATACGAATGAATTAATATTCATGGAATTATTATTAATTGGTTATACATGATAAAAAAGTCATTTAATTTTGAAAAGTAATATTTTTCAATGACATTTATTTTTATGTCTATGAATTGTTAACCTCATAAATTAAATTTATTCTTTAAAGTGACAAATATATTTTAATGTTTCAATTATTGAGAAAATATATTTACACCTAATTAATAAGTAATTTATATGAGATATAATTAATATTTATTAATTATTATGAATTTATATTTCAATGAAAATGTTTTATTATATATATATATATATTAGTATTTCTATCACTGGTAAAATTTCTTTTATTTAGAAATTGAATTTGATCAAATTTATTCTTAATTTTTAATCATAATTTCAAAAATTATTATAGAATGTACATTTAATTTTTATTTATAAAATATTTTATCGATGTAATGTTTGGGTTATCATCTTAAAGGTAAAATGTGATAAAAATAGTTAGACAATGTTGTAAATACATAAACTTTAATGTGAAACTATCTCTAACTTTTTCAGTTGAGGTGATACAAGACCCATATCAGTTACCGTCAACTTTTTTCAATTTTTCATTTAAAATAACAACCTTATACATTAAGAAATGAATATGTACATAAATTCAACTCAAAACTCGCCTATAAAACACTCATCCTGATCCCAAACAACACATTGTATTTCTCTCAGTCCTGAATACCTGGCCATTCAGACTCTCCTAAAGAATTACTATTAAATTAGGAACCTCTATTCCAAAAATGGAATCCTAAATCCTTTATTTCAACAAACCTATGTCTAGAAGTAGACAATTCATCAATCTATGTGCCTAGTTCCGAGACATCTTTTTTTCCTTCCCTTATCATCTACACTTTTCCAAAATAAAATTCTCAACTATAAATGGTTTATATAAAAATAATTATGCTTTTGAAATAGCCCAACCTGAAAATCTGGTTCTAGGATAGGGGACCATAAGAACATATGCATGCCTCCTTACATTCAAGAGCCTATAGACTAATAGTAAGGATTTATGTCCATCAGTGGGGACACTATACCCTCAATATCATTTCATAGTAAAGATTAATAAATAGAATAAAAACTATATAATGATCACAATATCATGTTGAAATTAAATAATAAAATACTATACATGTCATATACATATAAATAGATCCCAAAGTTTAATGTCAAACTTCGGTATAAAGCATTGAAAAAAAATAAAAAATTATTGGGTCCTCTGATGTAAGTCATGGTCTACAACCAACTCCATACTACTATACTTTTACAACCACCATAAGCCCCTTTCCTTTATCTAGATCCTAGGCAATGAAATCAACAAGCACACAAATTTCTATCTAGGGTGTTATTACATGACTTAGTAGGAAACCACTAATGTGTCCTTAATAAGTATGCTCGTTTAAAAAAGTGTATTCCATAATAAATAGTAGATATGAATGAAACAAAAAATAATAAAAATTTGAACAATATTTTTATAACCAATACACCATGAGTATGGGACGTACCAAATTGATCTCTATACTAGAAGAAATTTCACAGTATCAAAAGTATTTAGGGACTATCCTCAAGAATAATAATCATGTTTCTTTGCCATTTGGTGAACATAAAACTTATTATTTACTATTCATCAATTAATTCATGATTTCTTCATTCACTAGGAATTGAGAGGGGCTTGGAATATTTGAGGCATCTATTAACGTGATATTTGTCATCCATTAGTCATGGAGTGTGTTATACGGTATCTATAGTGAATCCTCTTATGAATATCATGTCCTTAGATGCATCCTCACAAGTCGTGTGCACTCCCCCTCTAAGGGATACACATGTCATGATGGTCCACCTACCTTAGGATCCAAGAACAATTTAATGATTCCATGTAATAAGGTAGGACACACAAGTGAGTATTTTATATCATCATAAGTAAATTAGAAACATAAATATTGGTTATCAGCATTAAGTACGAATAACTAATCTATATACATACTCATGGAATTAAATATAACATAATTTTATAATAGGCTAGTAACACAACGAAATGTGATCATAATCAGGAAAGGATTTCAATTATGCTAACACAAGTGTAAAAAATAGTCCCAAATTGAATGTAATATCATACATAAGTGTTGTAAATGATGATATCCACCAATGGTTTCATCAACTGAATCTTCCTCACACACCAAATGAAATTCATTTCACATAATAGGCCTACAATTTCAATCAACTTCAATGGGATTATATTTGTTTCTTGGAAATAATAACATATTGACTCTTTATGATGAAGGAATAAGTCTATTTGGAATACATGAAGGAACCATGGTGAAATCAAGGCACAACGTTATAGTGGTGTTCAAGAAATGACCTCCATGGTGGAGAGTATAAAACCCCGATATAGAACAGAGTAATATGTAATAGAGAGTACTGAAACACTACCTATACATTTCAAAATTGTATAATATAATGTATAACCACATATAATCTCAAATTTGTGTGCAATATGGAGATCATTATGGTGTAGTTCATCTGTATAGTCCTTAATAACTCCATAAAAATAGCAAAGTGCATAGGGGAAAATGATAGTTTCATCATGTCAATTCCAATTGAACCCCCTCATTAAAACTCCCACATAATATTCAAAATGGATTCCGTAATTCAATTCCATAGAAACCATTAACTAAAAAATGGAACTTGAATACTTGACGTTGGACGTGCAATTAGTAAATGATGTAGATAAGGATTTGTACACTGGTAAAACTCACCATAGTGGGGCCTACATGAACAACCCTCTAGGGAGAAAGCTATGAATAATGACCTAAGGAATAGAATTAACACATATTAGACTCCTCCACAATGTAATAGTGCCACCCAGTTTGGAAAAAAGGCCCTCAACAAACACTTTTTGGATTCCAAAATCATATAAAATCCCAAAAGTATTTTCTGAAAGATAGATCAATATAAATAATCAAGTATAAGAATGAAACGATCTTTTCCATATTTGAAAAAATGATCTAGGACTTTACAATATCCCCTATAAGTAGTTCTCATCCTTGAGAAGAATCATGAGGTTTTCTGCACGAACAAATCTGGACAATATGTTTGAACAAAATACTCCCACTCCCTTGTAACATCCTAGAGCCACCTATGTCCCCATAAGATACAAAACTGTGGTACCTTATTCCCTTGATATAAATTATCACTTTGATCAGTAATCATCACTAAACACTCCTCGTAAGATGTATTATCCTCCAACTCAATGTCTAAGAAATTGATTCCATGTGTAGGATCAGACATGTACCACTAGATCTATGACAAAAGAAACATGTCATCCATACATTATTAATGATAAGGAATATATATAAATTTCACCATTTTACCAAACATTTTTGTAGTCTATAAGGGTATAAAAATGATGTTATAGCTTGATTTTCCTCCACATTTATCGGTTGAATAATCCAGGAGTCACTCTAAATAAAACATGATCACCCACGGTGAACTCTAAAGGAATTATCCTACAATGAGCATAAAATATATACCTCTATTGATAAATGATCAAACATTTCTAATTCAGTAAAACTCAGTCAATTTCCTCCTGGACAAAATGGCCCCCCCAACTGCTACCTCACTTTCCTCATTTCAACAAAGTGGTGAACGACATGGCTCTCATAGAGAGCCTCGTTATGCATTATTTAAAACAATGTCTTTTAACATCTTTTTTTTTTGAAAACTCAAATGAGGATATATGGTCATCCATTTCTCCAAAATAATTATAATATAAAATAATATCATAGAATAGAATATGTGTATGTCCACTTAGATTTCTTGTATTTCTAAGGATGGTATGTTGTGCTCAATCTCACATGAGTCCCTATGTGTTTTTGTAAGCTCTTCCAAAATGACAACATAAAACATTCGTCAATTTTAGATAAAATTTGAAGGGCAACCCCATGTAAATTCATGATCTCATGGACATATATATTTTTCATATAATCAATTTAATAAGGCTCTATAATTGGATAAATGTTGGAAACAATTATTTTTACATCGACAATCACACAGATATGGGAATGGCACTTTAGGGACCTTGTTAACCACAACAGAAAGTATATCATGACATTCTAACACTTCCACATTGGCTTAGTAAGTGCAGAGAGTAAACCAACTGGACATTGGTGATTCTAAATTAAACTTAGATAGGTAATGTATTGGGAAAGAAATCCTACAATATTTTTCCTCTACCCAAGCCACCAAATCTATCCCTAGAAGTTTTGATATATCACAGCTTCACCAAGACATGCTGCATATCTAGAGGTGTGGATTTCCATGATCTTATCCACACGGATGAATGTAAGGACTAATAATCTCCCACGTATAAAGGTTACATAATAATCTTCCAACAACAACCTGGGTATCAAATCACCTCCAGCAAGTTATGCTCGCAACACAACATACTTTGGGTCATTATCCTATCTGGAATTCTCTTCATTTACTAGAGAATGTT
The DNA here is from genome assembly GCA_963277665.1 of Viscum album. Classification (NCBI taxonomy): domain Eukaryota; kingdom Viridiplantae; phylum Streptophyta; class Magnoliopsida; order Santalales; family Viscaceae; genus Viscum; species Viscum album. Next base: position 2,082,609,251 of record OY728151.1, read on the forward strand.
TTACCACCATTATAGAACAATAAATCACTCCTGATCCTCTGAAGCATCCATCCAACAATTATTCTACAATATCATCATCCACCAATGCTCCACTGAATGTATCTCACCAAACTCTAGGTCAACCATAATCTTACATATAATATTCTCTGTAATGATGATACCATTTTATGGTGCATAAATCATCTCAAAGAAAACAATATACAAATACTCCATTGAGAACCTCTATCTCAGATTCATCTCCCTCTGTGTTAATATATATTGAATCATATTGAGGTCAGTGTAGATAATACATGTCTCACTAAAGAGATATTGTCACCAATAATTTAGGGAATGGACCATGGCTACTAGATATAGATCATGATTGAGGTAGTTCAACTCATGGGGTCACCGTTTTCATATCCAATATGTTAAAACCTTCTCTTCCACCATTATTAATCCTCTCAAACTAATTCTTTATAGATCATAGTATACTACATATGTAATCCCATATTAGTGAAGTATCAGTAACATAGCTATAGTTAACCACCTATTTGGATAAATAAATGTTTCTTCACATTGGTCTAAGCACTGTAACATTACTCTCTTCTTCTTCAATGTTGTGATGAGTAATGAAAATCACGAAAATTCCTGGATAAATCATTTTAAATACATACAAATAATTGAAATCAATTAATCTAAAACAAATTATAGGGATGTATCTAGAAAATCACTATATCCACATTCTCTAGGTATCTAGATATTTTTATCCCATACATGAAATTCCCCCACAACATCACATATTGGATCTTGAAGTCACACATTGATATATTGGTGTAAAGTACTTGTACTCGAAGTGTATTCAAGACTATCTCTAGGTGACTGGAATACATCTCTAGAGTCGGTGAAAGGATGAGGATGTCATCAACATACACTAAGATGAATGACTATAGGTAAGGATGAAATATATTGTTCATGATTTCCATGAACACTATCAAAATATATTTCAAACCAAATAGTATCAACAAATACTCATATATCTCATACCAACTCTAAAACACCATCTTCTGAATTTCTTCCTCCCTAACTTATCGCTGGTGATATCCAGGACAAAGATCAATCTCATAGAATCATTAGGATCCCCATAACAGAAGAAAAAGGTATTCAATATTATTAAATGTTATAGGTTCATCACTATTACATAGTTTGTCTTCTGGTAATGAATGTAAATTCGAAGAATACTATCGATATTCTTAGTGAACGACATAGTTTCACCACACACTAATGTAATTGGTCTAATAAAACACTTCTACTCTTTATGATTATGTTATGAGTTGATCTCATTAAGATTGACTAATTCCATACGACATGGGAGGATCTAAATGGGTTGTTAAATCAGTACATTCTTCATATCAATGTCATTTCCACTATCATAAGGATCTCATAAGAACTCATTAAGAATGATGTCTTGATGGAGGTAAAAAAATTGGATGAAAAATGAGCAGGTAACCACTAATAATACCGAAATACCCAATCACACCATTTTTTGTGATCAACCTAAGATGAATCATGTATTTACCAACATTTCCTTATCAAAATTCTAACTCCTCGGTTATCAAAAAATTATTCACCATAGGAAAAGTGAACATCACACATATCTGATAATAGTCAATGTGATCTTGAAAATTGATATTCCAATCTATTCCAAGAATAACATTTAAGGTTTCCATCTCTAGAATAATGAATTCTCACAGATTTCTATAGCTCACAGTGACTAAAAGACCCTCTGGGAATCAACGGATATGGTCCAATTTTATCACTAATGGTGGATCAAGGTAGATTAAATCATATTATAACATGACATATAGTTCAATTACGAAAACTACTTTTATGGATATAAAATAATTTGAAGCACTAGTATCAAATAAGTTAGTAAATAAAGTGTATTTGATCGTGAACATACCGCAAAATGTATATAGCCCATCACCACCATCTTCTATAGACTGATCTACTACAAAAATGTGACATGCCTCAGATACATAACCCGACATTTATTATTCATGACCAGTATGAGAATAGTACTATGAATCCTTGTTGGATCCCCATCTCCCAAGACGTGTCTTCCTCAACCCCCTTTGGAAAATTATCCTCTAATATTTGGAGAAAATAGATGGAGATGTACCTTCTTACAACATTGTAGACATTATCTCTAAGGTGTTTAGAAGTCCCTGCGGTACTAAACAAATATTCCCACTATTGAATCACGATGGGTTTCCCCTAAGAAAAATGGAGAAAACAAACTCTATTTCACCCACATTACACTTCTCTACTACACAACACAAGCCCTACTCGCCCTATCATTGAAATATGTTCTCATTTTATTAGAATGATATCAACCCATCTGAGTACCTAAGGGTAAAAAAATAGTATATTCTCAACATCCAAAATGATCCTATTAATGGTAAGGGACATCTATAAATCCACTACATATGAGGGTTGGTTGATGATTCAGTCCTACTTCTTGATATTGAGATGAAAACTTGTCTAAAATATTATATTCTTTTGTGCATCATTCATAGCTAATAGAAGAGTTAAGTGTAAAAGATTAGTAAAATGTGTGGGGTAATAACACATTTTCATGTAACCCTATTATAGCTTCATGAACTTTTTTGCATGATAAAGCTCCTTTATATCACGAAAAAAACTCTCTAAAGAATTGATCCATCAAGGCCTCCCATGTGAGAGCCTTATGTCATCTATACATTCCTATTACTCCCCACTAATTTTTTTGGTAGCTATAGAGTGAAATATGTTAGCGTCTCTAACCTATCGTTCAGTGTATTAATTTGGTTGATGATACCCCCCATGATATTTACCTAGTCTTAATCATTATACGGCCCACCAATTCCCAGAAAGGCTTGAGGATGTGGGAGATAAAAATACCTTCCATAGTATACCATGGATATTAGTGGGGGGGGATCCCCACTATATTGGGACACCTACCTACACAACTAGAGAAGGTGTTGGAACATGTTTTGGGGAACCCACATGCTCACCTAGTCTTCCCAACAAATGTCTATGAGGTTGAATCTCCCATAATACAAGGAACATTAGGAACACAATTATATCTTATATAGTCTAAGGGATCATACAAGGTTCTCCAAGAAGTACCCACAACCCAAGGTGTACCCTGCCTTTCACTAACCGTATTCACCACCCCGACATGTTCATCATAATCATCATATATATACCAACACAATGTAATGATTAGTTCATCCAATTATTTCCAAATATAGATATATAATAAGAGTATGAAAAAAAAATATTACACAATATTAGAAACTATCCCAAACTAATAAAAAATTCAATGTAATAAATGTAAGAACTCATATAGATCACGAAAACATCTATATATATGGAATGTGAACCCTCTTGCCTAGTCATGATTCTTGAGTGCAATTGGAGTTTAATTAAAATAATAACATCAATACCATGAACATTAACTCCGAGGTCTATTACAGATGTGATGCATAATTACATTGAAACTCTCCCACACAAAGTTTCGAATCGGTACAAATTTTCTATAATTCCCCAGGTTAATCCAAAAAGAAAATAATAAATTCTTCTCTAAAAACATTTTGTTACACCACAACCCCATCCTATGGGTCCAAGACATAGGGTCACAGGACCTAATGCACATCTCCCCATGTGTAGTCATCTGTTGACTAACTGTGAGGGCTTATATTTGTTAGTGGTGTGAATATACCCTCAATATATTATCATAGAAAAAATAAATAGATAAAATAAAAAAATATATAATGATCAGAATGTCATGAAAAAACTAAATAATTAAAATGAATATATGTCATAGAGTAATAAATAGATCTTATAGTGGTATATCAAACTTAAATATAAAGTGAAGAAAGATAAATAAAAAAATATCATCCTCCAATGTTAGTCCATGTTCAATCCCAACTCTATGCTCCTCTACTCAGTCATCCACCACATGGCATTTTCCCTTCACTATATTTCTATTCATGAAATCTATAATCACATTAATTTATATTTAGGATGTGGGTACAAGACATCCAAGATTCCTACAATTGAATACTTAAAAGTTTTCTAAAGTAATCAATTTTATCAAATAACAAATTATAAATTCATAAGAAAAAGACCAATATGTAATCGAGTGCTTGTGTGAAAACAATTCTACCATCTGTCTAGAATGTACCTTCTTTAGCTCAATACTAGAGGAAATATCATAGTACTAGTAGTAATCAATGAACATTACAAAGTATAATAATCATTTTTCTCATTCATAGGGTTAATATAAAACTCATCATTTACTATGCATCAAGTATGTTTTATTATTAGAACTCAATGGGTGTCAGGAGAAACTTTTCATCTGATAGGAATCGAGTAACATTCTCCATATCACCATATATTCATTGAGGGTTTAAGACTATATGCCTATGGAATATTCATATCCCTATCACGTGATTATTTTCATCAATTCCTTCATCAGATATCTTAAAATACCCCTCTATGATATAAACACATCATCACGGTCCACCTACATTAGGCTGCAAGAACACTTCCATAAAGGAAAATAACATTTTAGAACACCAATGAAATAATAGAATATCATTATCAATAAATTAACAACATATAATGCAAGGATAAATATAGAACATAAATAATAAATCTACATACATACTCAAGGAATCAAATATAACATATGGTTCTCATAGGCTACACACCCAACCAAATGACATCATAATAAATCATGACTATTAATTATGCTAACAAAATATTTATATAATGGTTATAAGTTTAATAAAATCCCCCAATGTTAAGAATCCTCAAACATCAAGGTTTTCATCATTGACTTTGGTCAGGTGTGTCATCAAATGAATCTTTCTCAAAAACCAATGGAAACAACATTCCTGAAAAGGGCATCAAATTCGATAAAAGTAAATGGGAATCGAAAATTTCAGTTGAAATTAAGAGAAACAAAATTATTATAGACAAAATAAAAGGGATCATTTTAATCATTGAAGGGTCCACAGTGTTAGAAATGTGATATGGTATAGAGGTGTTCAAAAAACAACCACCACTATGAATGTTGGACCACTCGGATTCATAAATGTGTATTATATTTAAAGAGTATTATATGTCATCATAGGTAGAGAAGAATGGAAAACAATTATGTAGAACCATATAAAATCATGATCCATTATGGTGTAAGATGGGATCTATGAAGTGGAGTCACCACCACATCCCTTAAAAATGATTTCAAAGTGCATAAGAGAAAATGATATTTTTGTGGGTTGAATCCACATTGAAACCTCTGATTAAAAGAACATCATAAATTTCATAACTGATTCCCCAATTCAATTCCTTAATTTTTGTTAAAGAATTTATACCACAGAAGACTAATTATTTGACACGCTATTAATAACTAATGAGGATAAAAAAAAATTCCATGGTATAACTCACCATAGAACAACCTCCATGAAAATGTCTATGGCACAAAACCCAAGGTATAAAATTATTGTGGTGTAGCCTCCTCGATTATGGAATTGTGCCACCTCTTTTTCCAAGAAAGGCCACAAAACCCAGTTTTTAACATTCAAATGCTTATGAAAAAGAACAAGTATTTTCTCAAAAAAAGGATCAACTCAACGAATAATAAGGAAAAATAATTTATATATATAAGGAAATTATATAGGACTTTACTCTTTTGATGTAGCTATACTACTATTATATAACTCCAAACATCTACACATTTCATTAGTACCACATATTATTATTGAGGATGGACTAACCACATACATGAATTTTGTCATACCAACATCATAAATTTTTTATTAATACTTTTAATGACATTATAACTTATAATATATTATAGTAATTAGTCATTTACATCACTGTTATGGTTATAGAAGTGGGAAAAAGAAATTATTTATAAACAAACTTGTTGTAGTCTTTAAAATATATAAAAAACAATGGTCTCCCATTTATCATGGATAATCATAGTTTAAACCATCATAGAATAACCATTGAACATAATAAATAATTATGGAAAATATTTTCAAAATTCATAAATATTCAGGATATTATGGAGTTGTGATCAAATAATGATGATCAAAACCATTATAGCTAAACAGATCTAGAATGGTTAGAAATAATTAAAAACATGATCAAACTAAATTAAAAAAATTGTAAACAAATTGTAATAAATTAATATAATATATTAAAATAAATGTTAATATTCATAAATGATGCTCAAAAAATAAATTATTATTTAGTATTTGATTATTTTAGTCGATATTCATGTTCTTTCTTGGATCTCAGAAGTAAATATAAGGGTTTATCATTAAAATTTTCTTTTTATTGGGATATATTCTATACTCACCATAAATAATACACTTTTTAGATTATATAATACCCCATGGATATGATTAATTATAATTTTTATGAAATTCATGGAATTTATAATTCCATCGGAGTTTTTCTCTTCCATAGGATTTTTATTCAAATGCTACCAAATTCATAAGCGTTTCTTTTCAAATATAACATTCAAATCAATATTTTATACATATAAAATGTTATTTTGGGAATATTTGTGTTTATTTCCTCTTAAAACAAATCTTTTTTATTTTATTTTTGTTATTCTCTGGTTTTACATTTTTTTCTGACCATTTTTTACCTCATTGGTATCCAATTTCAGAAAAAAAAGGTTTTTTTGTAAATAGAGATGACCTTATATATTTTTTGGATCATAAATATACCACCTCCATATATATATTAATTATATTTTATATGGATTTACTTATCTATACTTATATTATTTCATCATATCTTGTTTAATTGAATATATTTTCTTTACAAATGGACTATTATTAGGATATTTTCTTTATGGTCATTTTTTTCCAACTATAAACATTTTTACAAATTTATTAGAGGTGTCTCTTTTTAAAAAGACATACAGATGAAATTAATATCATTAAACACTCACCATTTTTCAATAAGAAACATCCTATCAAATTTTTCATTTTTTCCAAAGTAATTTCATTTCAAATTTTTTGAAAAATTAATTTTTTGAAGGATATTAAATATATAATAAGTATTTTTCTTATTTTTCAATGTAATTTAATAAATGTATTATTAATTACTTTTTCATCAATTTTAGTATCCCTTAATGATTCATTAACAAAATTTAGAAATGCTTTAATGATATCATCATCTTCCTTCAAGGGATGGATTATGATCCTTTTAGAAAAATTCTTCCTGAAAAATTTTTATTTCTCATAGGTTAATTAAAATTTGATGAAATAATGAATTTTTTCATTGTCTTGTGGCACAAAAATGTCTATTTTATAAGTATGATATAGGTGGTTATATTATGGAATGAAAATGTATTTATTGAATTTTTATACATATTGTAATAAGTTATGGTACATACGTGGTTAACCCAAGATAAAAAGGTTATGGCACAAGCATGGTTATCCCATGACCATAAATGTTGTAGTATATTGGTGGTTCTCCCATGCCAAAAATATAATGTTACTTGGGTGTTTATCTTATGAACAAAAATTATTGTGCACATATTGTTATCCAAATAAGAAAAATATTTTGTACTTTAGTGTTTAGCCAAAACCTAAATTTTTTTGGTACACATGTGTTTAGAAAAAATAGAAAAGCATGTGTTACATGAAGGGTTTTCCCCATTACAAAAAGGTTATAGTACATTGGTGGTTATCCCAATATCAAAATATTTTTAGTACAATGGTGGTTATCCTTTTGAAACAAATGTGGTACATGGGTTTCCTTCACAAGCAAAAAGAGGTTACAAATGTTGATATCCCAAGCCTACACGGCTATGGGTATCTAGTTAGCTTAGTGAAATATATGATTAATGTTCAGTGATTACACCTGAAAAAATTTTTATTCTCATATTAATTACATATTGATATTTTAGGAATCATACTTATTTTATGTTTACATATTATTGTTTCATGTTTCCACGGTACTCTGAATCATAATTAATGACAAAGCCTTATGTCATAATTTCTAATATTTGATCGATGTTTTATAGGGTATGATTATATTTTGTTTTACTCATGTACCTTCAATTTTTTCAAATAACCACATTATTTTATTATTCCCTCTTATTAACATTGATTATTATGTATTACGATTACCCTCAGAGAGCATTTGACACCACTTCATTCTTATCATTCCATTCCACATATTATAAAGAAGACGCTTACATTTGATACATATATAATAGTGTGTACTATAGAAAGACATTATGAAATGTTTTTTGTGTGCTAAAATAATTTTTTGATGTATCAAACCACTATATTAATTAATCCTTTGGGTTCTAAGATGGTGTGAATTTTGGTGACATAATGTTTGAATTATGAAAATGGTGTAAAATATATGTGTCTTATGATCTGGTCTTATCACATTGTATAAAAGAATATATTCAATCCTAATATTTTGGAATCAGATCTGGAAATTTTTTTCTAGATTTTTAGTTGGAATCATAGTTGTGATTATTTTTTGGGGGGATTTGGTTATGAAGAATAAGTAGATGTAACTTAAAAAGTTTCACTATTTACCAAATGTTAAGTAAACTAAACCCAATATTTCCTATATAGAAATTAAGGTCCCATAATGGTGGATATATTAGAATTTATTTCTATTATTATATGATCACTTTCTATGAATTTTGTTTCATTATTATCATAGTAGCCTTTTAAACATAGTCAATGGATGTGATAAGGGAAAATAGACCAAACAATGGGGTTGATTATGAGTGAAATAATAATCCAAAAGACAAACTAAATGAAATTATAGAAGTATTAAAAACATCCTTGAAATTATATCTCACGTTATGAATAATAAATTTAACCATATATAACACATAAATTCATTAACAATGGAGAAAATGTTATTGATTCTTTAATGTGTCAATGTTCACCCACCATTAGTGGGTCTTATAATCCTCTAATTATCTTAAAATAGAACTATACAATATAATGGATATTTTATTTTCTACATACCTTGAATAATTAAAATGTTTTACTATCTTATTACTATTTTGAAAGTTATTCAAAATAATTCTTCATTAAAATCTAGAGTATAATTAAACATGAATAAATTGACATCTTGGAATGGTTATTTAATGAGTTTTTTTCAATAAATATTTTCCCCTGATAACTTTTCACTAAAATATATAGATAATTCCATGATTTGAAGAAAATGGAGGATTAAACTAATGGTACCTATGAAAAAAAACATCACAATACATGAAAGGTAATCTTCTAGTTTTACCTTTGATCCTAAAATAAAAATTGATCATTTATATATTATCATAAAACAATGTCTCCAAAAGATAATATTTATAAATGAATTTTATTAATATGAAGAAATTATTTAATGTTCTCTCAAGAATGAAATAGATACTAGTGTCTCACAATATTCTCCATGTTTTCAGTAGTGTAAGTGAAAAATTATTTTTGAGGAAACACAATTTATAAAACCCACAGGGGGTGGAAATTAATATTCCTATAAGAAAAATATTTGTGGTTAAACATGGTGAATTTCCATAAATTACTATGTAAATGAACAAAGTGTGAGAAAATGGGCATAAGACACATTAATGTTAAAGGTATTTATGTAATGAGAATGATGGTCATGAAAATTCACCACCCACACTATAATGCTTTAACTGTAAGGATTATGGGCATTAATCAAATTAATTCACTGATCCAAGTGTTAATGGAGATAATAAATGTTAGTAACGTCCAATTAAATGATAGAAAATGAAATCCTAGGAAATAAATAATTCTAAAGTGGTTCAGGTAAATGATTTGGGGTAAGTTACACTCATAATCCACACATGTACTTTAAAAATACTATTCTATTTTGATTCCACCCACTTTTTTATATATAGAACCAGTTATAATATCATCATGTATCCCCTCAAATGACAATATATTAAAAAATAGTTTAAAAATTGTAGTTTTATGATTATTTGGTCAAAAGTCTTTAATTATTCTTTAATTAATGATTATGGGAATGTGCTTACTTCAATTATCATTATTCTCCTTTAAGTTATGTTTGAATAGATTTTTCGAAGCTCTTCAATATTTTTTCATTGATATAATGTAAAAATTTTAGAAAAATTAATCATATTTCAAACCATATATCAAATGATAATCCTATATCAATGCATGGTCAAATATGAATGGTATATGTATATTACTTTAGTTATATGGTCCTAAATACTAAATCATGATGAGTTTTAGCTCAAATGGTTGGGGATAAACTAAATATTAGATATATTACTGTTATAAGGGAAAAGATAAGTTGTCTATTATTTCCTAAGGTAGTGATATTGATATATATTTATAATCTATATCTTTAATCTTGTATATCTTATGGATACCCTGAAATATTTTCATTAATGATAGATAATTAAAAATAATTGGATGAAATTTATTTCAAGGACAGAGAGTATAATAGTTATGGTTTTGAGTCCCATTTTATTTCATGGATCTATATGTCTGAAATTATATTAAATGTTTCTAATTAATTCAATAAAATATAACTATAGTATAAAATATGTAATAAAATATATGAGTAAAAATAAAAACATTTTAATCATTAATAATAGAAAATTATAAAAAAAATTAAATGAAACTATGTAATACATAACTAGGATTATTATAAACTTTGGGTGATTATATCCTTGAAATGTTCATAATTTAAAATGGGATAATATATAGGAAATAATAAATTTTATATAACTAAGAAATCCCCTAAATCATCTTCACTCTTGAAAATTACTGTTATCATAACAAAACCTATTACGAGAAAAAAACATCCGGAATGGAAAAAATGATGTAAAATCCATCTTAAAAAATATATTAATGAAAATTTTCATTATGATCTAAGAATGAAATGGATTTAAAATATGTAATGGGCAGGTAATATACTCGTTATTGGGCCATAATAAAATGGAATATAGTCTAAGGAAATAATATTTCATAACAACTAACATGTTTAGAAATTACAGGTATTTTTTATATACATAATTATTATCTTATGAAAAAAAGTAATACATTTTCTATATTAATAATTTATTTGAAATAAAATAAATTATTTTGTAATAGAATAAAAATACACTATTCCATTATATATATATATTATTCAAAATAAATTCTTTTAAAAATATTCACTTTTATAAAACATCTTATATTATATGAACGATTTCAATAAAATAGATATATAAAAAATAGCAATTAGTAAATTAAATAAATCAAATCCATGAAATAATTAAGTACTTATAAGGAATACTTATTTATTTATTTAGGGTCGGTGAAATAAAATTTCTTTAAAAATCTGGTTTTATTACATATTTTATGAATTTGATTAAATATACTATTTCTACTATTTATATATATAAATTTTAAAAAATAAATATATGTATATATATGAAGTAATATTTATTTTAGGATTATTAATAGGTTATGAGTAATAATAAAAATAATAAAATAATTTCAGGTGGAAAAGTGTTATTTTTCAAAGAATCCCTTTTTTGTGCTCTGTATTATTATATTAATAAATTAAATTTACCACATTTAGGTGATGAATCTAATATAATTTTTAATGTATTAAATAAATATTAACAACAATGTAATTATAATTTCGTATGAAATATGATTGAGAACCGTTAATGTTTCAAAAGTAAATTTACATTATAAATCGTTATATGTATGTATATATATATATTACGTATGCATTCAAATTAAAATATATCATAAATAGAAATTGAATTTGGTTAAATTTTCAAAAAAATTAATCAACACATGAAAATTATTTTAGAAGTTATATGGAATTTTAATCATAAAAGTATGTTATCATGGTAAAATTTAATTTACCACTAAAAATAATAAATATGAAAAAAATTACAATTAAGTGGTAAAAACATAAAATATCAATCCTTTTAATTATTTTTTTGATGAAATGATTAATTAACCATATATTTTAATTTACACTTTATTTATAATTTACCTTTAAAATCACAACCTTATATATTAAAGAATGAAATTTTTTATAAATCTGAATTATAGCAAATTTTTTAATGGACCCATACTCTACCAACCCCAAAAAACATTAAAATATATTGTATCTTATATTAATGACCATTTTTTCTATAATAAATCCTTCTTATTCATCTAGGAACCTCAGGTACGAAGAATGAATCCTACATATTTCTTTTCTTAGGAACTCATGTTTTAAAAAAGTGAATTCCTTAATGTTCCTAATTATTGAACATCTTTTTCAATTCCCTTGTCACCTATAATATTTTTAAATATCTTTATATAACAAAATGTTGTAATATTTAAAAAAACTTGAATCTATAACAATTATAACACTATTATATATCTATTAACTCATACTCATTTTATCACCAAAGCATCTTCCTAGTTGGATCGGTTCAACCACTTACCTGAATGACGATATACCAAGATCAATATTTTCATAAAAAATAAGTATAAAGACACTATTAAAAATATTATATGATATTAATGTTTAATTTAACTCATAAATAAGGTTATATATTTGTGAAATAAATAATAAAAATTTCCATTATAATGCAACCTTTTCCTATTAGTAAATTACTAAAACTAGTGTGTTATAGATTTCATCGTGGATAGACATACATAAACCCCCCATATAATGAACTTGAATATTCATAATATATTATGTAGCCTCTAATATAGTACCTTTATTATTATTTACATGATGAAATTTAGGTCAAGGAATTATGACTGTGACCAAAATAATGAAAGAGAAAAAAACATGTAAAACTACTAACAATATATAGTAAATATAAAATAAATAACAAGATATAAATATATAATTAATGAATATAATAGATTCATTTAAAAGGTATTATACATAAGTAAATGTTATATAATAAATTATTAAATGTTATTGATTTATTATAAAATGGGTTATTTCACTTTAAAGGAAGTCTTGACTAAAGTTAAATTTTTCCCAGTTCAATTTTTTTATTGAAATAAGTTACAAATTCATAAATTTTCATTTTTTTATATACTACACCATGTATATAATTTTTACTAATTTTAATTAATTTTATTTTATTTAATATTCCATCTCAATCTTTCTCTTCCAACGTAATTTGATACAATATTTACCAAATTCACAATGTTTTCTCTTCTAATCTTACTTTCAAATTGAGATCTTATATTTTTAAACACGTATGTTGGGATAATTTTTTCATTATATCATAAAAACCACATAATTTTTTTGCTTTGTTTATGAATTTTTTTATATTCCTTCTTACCATTTCCTCTCCTCAAAGTTCATAATTTGACCGAATGGATGTTTGTAAGTGGAAATAACCCTATCTCTTCTTTTTTCTCATGAATATTTCTTCTCCTTGACCATATTATTAATATTTTTTATGAAATTATATATAATTATATATTTTCTAATGGGTTTCTTCAATGTTCAATAATTTGTTCTGAAAAATTTATATTCTACTAATAGATTTGATAGAGTCATTTTTTTCTAAATTTAACCTTATTTTTATAGGTGTGAAATGAATTACTTTTTAAAATGTTTTCAACAAAAATGAATTTTATTACTATCATTATCAGTTTTCTTTAAGAAATATACTCTTTTTGTTTTCATGGTTTTCTAAATTAATTTATATTCCTATTGTTCTATAAATTATTTTCTTTTAAAATAATTTATATAAGAAGTGTACAAGGTATTTATTCTTATTTTTAATTGTAATTTTTTAAATCTTTTATAAAATATATTTTATCCATGTCAAAATTATATAAATTATAATATGATTAACTTTAGAAAAAATTAAATGATGAAATAAAACGTATATCCTTATATAAATTAAAAAATGTTTTTTTAAATAATATTAAAAGGTTTTAGTACACCAACGGTTGTCCTAGGCCTGAAATGATTTTGGTGCATGGGTGGTATGCCCAATCCCAAAAAGGTTGAGGTAATCGAGGGTTACCCCATGCCCAAAACATGAATGGAACATTGGTAGTTAGACCAATCCCACGAATTTTGTGGAACATTGACTGTTATCCAGAACCTAAAAATGATGTGGTAAATATGATTTTCCCAATAAAATAACAGTTCGTAGTATACTCGTTGTTTTATGAATTCAAAAAAAAATTATACATGGGTGGTCAATCCAATACCAAAAGGATTTGGTAAAATGGTGGTTATACTTACCTATAATAGTACATGGGAGGTCAGCCCAAGCATTCCATATTATGAAATGGTGGTCATCCTCGTCAATTATGTGATAAATATCTCACTAATTAACCTTAAAACTTTTTCCTTGAAAATATTATTTCAATATTCATTCTTATAAATCGTTCCTATTTCATTATCACATATTATTAACTCATATTTCCACACTCAAATGTCTCATAATTTATAAAAAAGCCTTGGGTTTGAATTATGATTTATGGATATATGATTTATTGTGATTTATTCAGTTTTATAATGCTCATGTACTATGATTATTTTCTCAAACTGATATGCTAAACTTATTATCTTCAATGATCATGGATTATTATAAATTCGGTTTACCCATACTAATCATCTAATATCTCAACTTCATGTTGTTTCCATTATTTTGGATATAAATAATTGTATAAAAAGATATATATAGAATGGGGTCTAATGTAGTCAGACTATAGAGAAGTTTTCATAGTGTTATAAAATACGTCTATTAGGAATATAATATCTAAATACACAAAACCTTTGGGTTCTAGGATTGCGGTAATTTATGAGATATAATTCTAAAATTACATAAATGACCAAAAAAATATGTGTGTGTGTTATGCTCATATTAGCTCAGCTAGTACCGAATAATATGTCAGTGGTTTTTATTTTTTACATCCAATTCGGTAGATTGGGTCATGAAAATCTTACAAAAGGGATGTTGAGTGAATAGATTTCCATAATTCAATGTTTCTTTCCTTTATGAATCTTTTGTAATATATTAAATTTTTTGATTGAGTTTGATTTGAAAGCCTAATTATATGAATTTTGCCATTTAAATTAATTTAAAATATTAATCAATGAATGCAGAAACAAGTATATTTTCTCAATAAGGGAGAGATATCGTTCTCTACAAAAGACTGAAGGAAGATATTGAATAAAGGAAAATGATTCCATACCATTGCTAGAAATTTATAGAGAATAAATAATGGAGATCTCAAATTATAAAATCATATATATATTCACAGAGTTCATTATATTGATAATGATATACATAATTGATACATCATTATATATTTAATATCATTAATATTTCGTTCAATGTTGTGACTTTTTCATTTGAAGGAGTTGTGATATTTGTAATTTATTTAAATATGTGAGTTATAAAAGTTTGTAAGTGTTGTAAACCTAAAGGGTTATTTTAGATATTATGAGTTATAAGAGACATATAGTTTACATATTGATTTTGTTTCATTATAACATCCCCATTTTATACTCCATTGATTATCTTAATTTGATTAAACCATGGAAAAATTTCATGTTACTGTCTTTATAATATTTATTTCCATATATAAATTAGAAGGTAGATAGGTGTTCCTGCTAATAGTGGAATAAAATAATTGATAAGATCTGTTTGAATATGTTTGCATACCCAAAATCACCCCTACAACACCAAGAGTTTTATGAAATATTTTTTTTTCAAATAAATTAAAATTCTTTGATGGATTTCATTACACACTACACTGAGTTAGAATTTAAACATACCAAGCTAGGAATATTCTACATGAAACAATTATTTTATCTTTAGGTATATATAAATTGTTTTTATTGTGTTACAAGAAATTACAAGTTTATAATTCATTACACAAAACATTGATCTTTGATTGTGTTAAATGAAACACCGAGCATAGATTGTGTTACACACAACACTAAGTTTAAACGAAATGTGACCTATTTTTACTTTATTATTATATTTACCACATATCCATTCAAAAAGGGCATATGAAAAGGATTAAATAAATTATAAAAATGTGGTTTATACATGTTTGAAAATTAAATTGTTTTGTCCCTAATTAATTAGAGATGAAATTAAGAACTATTTGAAAACTAAGAAATCCCTTCTGTAAAGAACTATTTTTCTATGATCAATCATTTTTTATCTCAATAAATAAAAAAACACTATTGTTGAATGATTTTAATTAAATATATATATATATAAAATAATTAACATTCATCACATGTTTTTCCTAAATAATATATAATATTAAACCCAATATTATGTATAAAAATATAAATTTTTCTAAAACTTGGTTTTTCCTCCTTTTAATGGAGATCTTATTTTAATATAAATTTTGAAAAATTAATAAATTTTATTTTAAAAAATAAAATTTATTTTTAAAATATTACTTTCCAAATTATATTATAGTGATTTCTTGGGATTTTTTTAAAAATTTTAATTTTTTAACAAATACTGATAAATATAGAATTTTAATTGAGAACTACCATTTATAT
The DNA here is from genome assembly GCA_963277665.1 of Viscum album. Lineage (NCBI taxonomy): Eukaryota > Viridiplantae > Streptophyta > Magnoliopsida > Santalales > Viscaceae > Viscum > Viscum album. The sequence continues at coordinate 2,082,625,826 of OY728151.1, forward strand.
TATTTTATTTATAATGATAAATTATATTTTCAATTTTTTAATTTATAATTAGATAAATTATACATTAATTAATCTAATTCGGGATATTTTAATTTATTTCACTTTGAAATTGGATATAAAATCATTCGAAGCTTTTGAACTTTTCTCTTTAAAAACTTGTTTTCTCCTCCCACCTGTGGCATTAATTTTTAATTAATTTCATCAAATTATTGGAATTGAATATGGAAAAATGGATTCCATAATTTTCTTCATAATTATATATAATTTATAATATGTCAAAATTAATTTTTTACCAATTTGATCGGGGAAAATATTTAAAATTAATCATACCAAATAAGAGAAAAAACTAGTTTACCAAGGGAATAAACAATAAATATAGTGGGGAAAATACCTCGAGACATGGAAAAAAGATTTTATGGTAATATATAAATTTAAAAACATTTTATATATAATTGTTTCCTTATTCATGATTTTTAGGTAAAAACGTGGCTACAACTTACTTTCTTTTCAAAAATTCCAAGAGTGTCATCTCCCGCACATACAAAAGGCCACCGAATCTCCTCCTTTATTCCCAAATATCAATAATCTTAGCTTGAAAAAATCTCAACCAAATATTATATAGATATCTCTCCCATAATCCTACAATACTTACATTGGGAAAAAATCATCCAGAAATTCCTTTGCTTTAATCGAAAAAAAGATTCCAAAATGAGAGGTAATCTCCATCAATGAACTTTTTTGATATTTTTCTTCAAAAAACACATTAATTTATTTTTATTTCCTTATTATATAATAAAATCACGTTATTCAATATTATTATATTTTTTATTTTAATTTCATGACCTAAAAAATACACACTTCAATCAAATGTTCTACAATGTCAGTATTTATGTGTGTGGAAGACAATATCCTCACGAACGGATGTCATTAATTTCTCAATTACCACTTCTTATGGTTGGGAATAATAATGTAAATTTTATTTATATATAAAAAATATGATATTTATGATATAATTATTCTTATTTAATTATTATATAACACATACCCTCATGTTTTCTTTTTTTTAGTATATGATTATGCAATTCTTGTGTACGGCGGACTACCGCCGCCTGAAGCCACATGATTCATTCTTCTTTAACATGGAATGTATTATGTATGGGTTTATTATAAATAATTGGTATATATGAAATAATATGTATATTTTAGTTATAATATATACAGACATATATATGTCATTTACTTTTCTTTCTTTCAATACGATAATAAAACGTAAACAACATTCCTTCAAAGGTATGGTCTACCGTCTCGATGAACGGTGTATTTTATTTCCTATTTAGAGAATTTATAAATTAATAAAAATACATATATACAAAATATATATTATATTAAGATCATTTTTTAACTTCTTGAAATTAGTAAATCTGGATTAAATTAAGAATATTGAAAATAATAAGTCAAAACACATATGAAAAATGAAGTGGTTATTACCCAAACCAAAACATTATCATGGAATTATTAATAAAATGGTAATATAATGTCATATTAAATTCATATATGGTATCATATATATGAATATGTTTTTTTATTTACAATTTTCTTATATTTTTATTACATGATGATTTAATGAGTACAATGGATGTTAAGACCTGAGGAATGAGATGTGAGTCTCACTTTTTACTTTTGTGAGACACATGTTATATTCACCATCTATTTTTGTTTTTCTATGTATATAATTCCCATGAAATAATTTTATCATTATTATACTAAAATTTATTTTTATTTACTTATCCATTTTAGTATCTCCCTTTCACGGGGTTACATTTTCAACATTATGAACATGTTAGGGTAATTTTTTATGAATTTTTCTACTTCGAGACACAATTTATGTTATGCCACTATATTATTTTTCAAGGTGTTTATACTAACCTTGGTAATTTTATATAACGAATAAACTATTTTTAATTATTTTTAAAGCTTCATGTCATGTTATTATTTTATTGTTATTATGATTCAAAGGAACCAAATTGGTCAGATTTAATTGCCACAATCATGTCCTTTATTGGGATTGATTATGATTATGCTTCCATTGAGGAAATATTGTGATCCATATTTCAATATTTCTCATTTATTTTCTTCTCCAACAGTTTTAAATGATATATTCATTAAATTTTACCCTTTTTACACTCTTTGGTACAAAATAAATCTAATAAATATTTGTAGGGGAATCTGACTTCATCTCTCTGTTCGGTTATAAATATTTTTTCTAAAAAAATTCAAAAATGTTTTTTTAAAATTATATATTTAGAAAATTTTCATTGAAATTGATTTCAAAAAAATTATTCTTAAAAATTTATTTAAATTGTTTTAAAATCATAAATTATATGTTTTTAGATGTTTTTTCATAGAGAAGGATTTTTTTAAAAAAATTTATGTTTTAAAAATGTTTAAAATGGTTTTAAGTGTTTCATTTATAACATTTTAAAGGTTACATTCAAAGTGAAATATTTCATAGATGTTTTTTGTTTAAAAATTATTCAAAATTATTTTCAAATATTCATTGATTAGTTTTGTAGGTTATTTTAAATAAAAATGGTCATTAAAAGGTTTTAAGATTCAAAAGGAGTCTTTCAAATTGGAAAGTATATTTGCCTAATTAAATGTGTTTAATGAATTTTGAAAGACTTATTTATATGATTCCAATGTTATATTGAATAAAAATTATTTTGATTTTTTTTTAAAATTTATTATCAATGAATGGTTATTTTCCTTAATAAATGTTACAATTGATATTTAAAAACCCTTATCTATATAATAATACATCCTTTAATACAATTTTTTATTTACCAAGGATTTGATCCAAGGAAAACATTCTGGTTCTCTCTTTGAATTCTTTATGTGGAAGATAAAAAGTTGTTTATGAAATCTGTTTCTTTTCCACAGGTTATACCCAGATAAAACACTTATGAAAACAACTTCTTTTTAGGATTTATGCTACAGTGAAATAATTTTTAAACCTTTCTATTTTCCATAGGTTATGATTTGATGAAATTATTATGATACCCATTCCATTTCATGAGTTATGATATGATGAATGGTTATAATATTTCAGAAAAACATATGTGTGATTTAATTATGTGACAGGTGGGACATATATCTCCCTCCAATGCATTGGGTAAATATGTGTATATCTAATGAGATAGAAACGGATAGAATGGGGTGTAAACCTGATACAGTAAGACAATGATGTAATGGGGAGTGAACTTGATATAGTAATGTACTTTGTTTATCATGAGGGTGTGGAGAATAATCCCATTCCACTATAAGGAATGGTTTTAAACGAGTAATTGTGGTGTGTCCCTCAAAGTAAGTGTTTCCCCCATGAAGTAACGTAATATGTTTTGGAAATGATCCTTGACTTATAAGGAATTATTTTATATTTTTATGTGTACACCACAAATTTTATGTCATATTCCAATGTTATACTCTCATGAATCATGTTCTTTGATTTACATGGGATTTATGCCTTGTGAATTTCCATTATTAATACCATGATTCATTTTTATGGTCCATTATTTTTATTGTAAGATCATATAATGTTATCCATATTTTCTTATACCCATTGCATATTTCATTCTTACGTTTCTTCTTTGTTTACCCATAATGAGAATTTGAGCTCACCCTTTCCTATGTTTCATGTCCCTGAGTTATGAAGAATGGTTTTAAATAGGGTATTCATTTGAAGAGTACAAAAAGAGATGATCTTTATGTGATATGATCAAGATCTTTCACGATTTCATATGATTATGTTTCCATGATTCCATGTTTCCAAAATCACTAAAAAATTATGGTCCATCGGCATGTACATTTGTAATTTCTTGTATGTTCTTCGAAAATGATGAAATATACATATATGAAAGGCCCATTTTTTATAGTTGGTAACAAAATAAATGCATAGATACCCTTTATAAACAAAGATAAGAAAAACTAAGAGATATCCCTAAGATATTTCTAAGTATATTTCAAGAAAAGCCTATAAGGATATGTCTAGGGATGAATTATTGTATAAGAAAATTCCCTAGAATTTGGATAAATGAAAAAGTATGTTGTTTCCTAAAATCAAATCCCAGTCTAAATATTATAACTAAATGTACCTTTTTCATACGAGTAGCAAGGGGTTCCAACCCCAAAAATACCATATTGAGCTTGAATCAATCCAAAATATGTGAACCACAATGATAATTATTGCACAACAAGTTTGAAACTCATGGGGGGTATGCATTGAAAATTCAAAAAGTATTTATGAACCCTCAAAAAATATTGAAATATAATATTAATATTAATAACCTAAGATAAACATAAGGTGTAATAGATTAAAGAAGAATGTGTCATGATTTAGACATCCTATATGTGATTTTTCAAGATTATGTGGTTCCCCACTTAGATTACTGTTGATCACACAAGTATTTTAATTTTATATGATGGCTAGAACAAGAAGGAATCAAGTTAACATTTAATATGATGAAAAAATTAGTGATTTTGAGAAACCGAATTGGATGATAACTGGAGAGACAGATATTGGGATTAAGCGTAATCATCTATCATGATGTATGTTTAACAAAGAGAACATTAGTAAAATTATTGACAGATCAAAAAAGAGGATGATTTAATTTTATGAATGTTCATGTGGTAATAAACATAGAGGTAAAAATAATAAACTTATTAAACTTCATGGTGGTAAGAGAAACCTATTATAATATCTCAAATTGAGGGGAAGATGTTATATATGTGGGAAAAGGGTTATATTATCATGAATTATTGATGAGTTCAACATCATATCTGTGAAGAACAAGGGAATTTTTAAAATCAATGCCCTAGCCTAAGAATTTACATCTATTCCAAGGAAGGACCAATTTGATACCAATCATTGATGCTGAAGTATTTATTTATTTATGTAAGTGGATTCAAGAATTACGAATTTTGTAGTATGTAAGAATTCTATAGTATATTTTTTTCTATGGATCATAAAGAATATGTTGAATGGTACTGATGACCTAGAAAAGTGATTAAAGAAAACGATATATTTAATTAAAATAAATTATTAATATAATTTAACCATTAATATGTTTCAGATGTGGAGAGAATGGGGTTTATTTTCAATAAAGTGATTTTGGATCAGAAAAAGTAAATTGGATAGTACTTATTACCTTGGAACAGATTAATGATTTGTGGAAAAAGTGGAGTATGATATCATGGATGCAGTTTTCGACATTTTTTGATTTAAGGAATATATCTAATAATATTCGGAATAATAAATCTTGAATTTTCTCAATATGAATTTTTTGTTATTTTGGTTATTACCAAATTTAAAAAGAATACATGATGAAGGTTTTCAAATGTTTTTTATATGTCCAACAAGAGATATATAATGACATATGAAGGATAAATGTTAAGTTGTTTTTTTGAAATTTATTGAATTTATTTCTATGATTTTGGTTATTTATCTTTCATAAGGGTCAAATGGGTAACCATTTTTGAAATATAATGAACATTGAATGAGTTTTTAAAAATTAATGTGTTATTTTCCAATATAAATATTTATTCATATTAGATAAAAATTATTGACCGCTTTGTTTTCATGATAAAAAAGATATATGGAATTAATTATCAATCTATATATGTATCTTATAATCCATTATTCCAATAGGGATAACAAATTCACCTTCATTTCCTGGAGTAATATATTATTTTGAAATTGATAAAGGCACAACAAATGGGTGAGATTGTACATATGAAATGTAATTAAATAAACAAAGTATATATTCTTATGAAATTTTTTGCAATACTCAAAAATATATATTGAAATAAAAAATTTTCCTTATGTCATTATTTTTTATTATATCAATGACCTCTTTCATGCATGTTTGGTTTTTTGTTTTGGGGTTGTTAACATTCTATAGATCACCCATATTTTTGTGACCAGTGATCTCTATCACTCTCTATAATTATTTAAACATTTCTACAATGTTCAAATTTTTACCCCCACCTATGTTGTCCTCTTTGGAACCCTATTTATGTGTTAATTTGGGTAACTATTATGTTTCCATCTTTCCATTTTGAATGATTTTTTTTTTCATTTTTTTGATGTGGGTTATGATAAAAGGAACGTTCAAGCATTAACATTTTGATAACCCATATGAATTTTCGGGCATAGATTACTTTTAATGATGTTATAATGTAACACAACAAGTTTTTTATATTATTATTTTGAATATATTAAAAAAATTGATGGCTTGCAATGAACGTTATACCAAGTTATGATTTCTTTATACGCAATGCCATGTTACGCTCGTGCTATAGGAAACATCGAGTTTAGTGTTCAGTAAACCCAACACAATTATTAACTTATGATACAAAAAATAACAAGTTCATATTAAATTATATACAACACTGTGCTTATATTTCATTACACAAAACAACGATCTTAGATTTCATTACACAAAACCCAATATTTAATGAAACGTGAAATTTTATTAAAGTAATAGTATAGTTAACACCAAGATATAGGAATGGTTGGTTTGAAAAACAATAACAATATTATTAAAATATAATTTATTCTTGTTTAAAATATTAATTTTTTGGTAACTGATTAATTATAAATTCATGTAATAACTATTTGAAAATAAACAAATTTATTTTCTAAAAAACAATTTTTCTATCAATCAACAAGTTCTTTCTCAATAAATTAAATACCACTTATTGTGAATTATTTTAATTAAATATAAATATATACACTATTAAACATTCATATTATGTGTATTTTAGGAAAAAATATAAGAATAAATCCTATTTTACTGAAAAATAGAAGTATTTTTTGAAAAAGGTATCTTTAAATCCTTCTAATGGAAAACCTTTTTTAAATATAATTCTAAACAATTTTATTAATTATATTTTACAGAATAATTTTTTTTTTGAAATTTTAACCTCAAAATTATCTTATGGTGATCTTTTTTTATTTTTTTTTGAAAAGTTCATTTTTTAATGAATAGTGAAAATACTGAATTTAATTGAAAACTGTCAATTATATTATTTTATTTATAAAGTTAAATTATATTTTAAATTATTTTTAAATTATAATTAGATCCATTAAAAATATATTAATCTAATTTAGTTCATCTAAATCTATTTCACATTGAAATTGGATATAATAGATTTTCAAGCTTTTTAACTTTTCTCTTTAAAACACTACATTCTAATCCTTACTGTGGGATATATTTTAATTTAATTTATATAACCTATGTGAATTGAGTTTTGAAAATATGGATTCAATATTTTTTATCATCATAATATATATATTATTATAATTAAAATATAATATTTTAAAAAAAATTATTAGTGAAAATAATTAAAATTAATCCTAATCATTAAGAGAAAACGAGTTTACCAAGGGAATAAAAATTAAATGTAAGATCTGGATGACATGGAAACTTTTATATTACCAATTTTCCCCAAATATTTAAAAAGTACCTCACCATTTATCTAATTTTTAGATTTATTTAATCCTTTTATTAGGTAAAAATGTGCTTTCACATAACTTTTTTTCAAAAAATGCCATGTGTTTCTACTCCCTAATTTTTAAAAGTGAATCCTCTATCGTCCTCTATTAACCCATATGAAACCAATTAAATCAACCAATATCTACCAATATCATTTCCCTACATCCATACCCTCATCATAGAAGCCTAAAATGGAGCATAAATCAAACCATGTAAGTATTATAGTCCAAACCAAAAGATATATATGTAGAATAGGTAACATTCATTGATAAACATTTTTTTATTTCTTCATAAAATATCTACATTTATTTTTATATCATTCATATATATAAACCTCAATATAAATAAATACTAATATTTTTTATGTTAATTTTAATACCCACAATGAAATAATCTTAAATAAAACTGGTTACGAATTCATCTTTCGTGTGTACGGTGGACAACCGCCTCATGAACTATTGTCAAATGTCCTTCCATTACAACATATTATGGATGGGAATAATTATTTACATGGTATTTATGTATGTTAAATATGAGATGAAATATTTATTTATACTTTATTAATTATTATATAACTCATAACTTCATGCTTTCCATTTTGTGAGAATACGAAAACATCATTCATGTGTACGATGGACTACTGCCTCGCAAAGCGTGGTCATTATTTATTGTTATGCATATAATGTATTGAGGATGGGTTTAAAAGAAATAAGTTATATATTTCACATAATAATTCAACTACAATGATAATATATTAATATATATATCATTTACATTTCTTTCGTTAAATACGATAAGAAAATGGAAACTATATGAATGGAAACATACAACCTACCATCTCAGTGAACATTGTATTTCATTTCCCATTTTTATATTTTATTGATTATTATATATATAAGGAATATATATGATATTTATATCTTTTTTAAAAAAAATTTAATGTGGAAATCAGGATCCAAGTAATATGACAAAAACCATAAAGTCAAAACATATATGAAAAACAAGGAGATTATGACATAAAACGTAACATTAACATGGAATTGTAAATAAATTGGTAATAAAAAGTCATAATAAAATCATAAATGGTATTGTATATATGATAATTTTTATATGGAATATTTATAAAAATATTATATTTTTTATATTGGAGGATTTATTGAGTGCAAAAAAGTCAAGACTTAATTTAATGGATTTCCATCTCAATTTTTACTTTTGTTAGACACATTCTATATTGAAAACATCGTTATTTTATGTGGAACATATATAATGAGAATTAATGTATTTTATAATTATTATACTAATATTTATTAGTATTTTCATATCTTTTTTAATTAACTATATTTCATGGGGTTATGGTTTCAATGTAACTGAAGTGTTAAAAGAATTTTGTCTCAATTTTCATTCATTAAGACACTTGTTATTTTATGAACATGTATTAATTTATAAGGTTTCAATACATCCCACTGACATATTATATCATTAATATCCACCATCTCATGATATTTTTTTGTATCATTTAATGAAATTCTTTAATTGTTATTATGATTCAAATTAACCAAACTAGTAATATTTTATTGTTAAAATCTCACTGTTTATCGGGATTGTTTATTATTATTCTTCCATTGATGAAATATTATGATCCATATCTCAATAAGTATCATGAATTATATTTCCCATGTGTTATTCATGATATATTATTATAATGGTACAATTTTTCCACACTTTGGTACTAAATATTACAAAGAATTGTTTTTAAGAAAGTCCTACTTTATTACTCTATTTGGTGAGAAATATATTTTATTCCAAAAACATGTACCCTAAAAGTGATTCTGAATATTTATTTAAAATGATATTTTAATTTAATTTTTTTAGGAAAAATATTTAAAAGGTTTTATTCATAAAATGTGTTTTAAATTATTTTCAAATCTTTTTTATGTGTTTTCAATGGTTATTTTTAAAATAAATGGATTTCATAAACCTTTATGTTTGAAAAGTGTTTAAATTGACATTTAAAATTTTCTTTGTAATAATTAAATGATTATTTTCAATGAAAAGTATTGCATTTTTTTTGGTTTGGAAAGTCGTTAAAATGTTTTTCAATGTTTCTTTTATATGTTTTAATGGTTATTTTGAAACAAACTTTTTTTTGAAAGGTTTTACATTTTAAAATTAATTTCTAAAATAAGAAAGTATCCTTAAGTCAATAATGTTTTAAATTAATTTTTAGATGTTTATATATAAATTTCTAATGATATTTATGATGAATAAGATTTTGAATTTTTTTATGAAACTCATTTTCAGTGAAGGGGTATTTTCTTTTAGCAATGATCTAATTGATCATTCAAAGTACTACTCTGTGAAATATGAAATACATTGATATAGTTTATTGTTTATAAGGATATGATATAAGGGCTTAATTATTATTCATTTCTTGAATTTTTTATATTTAAGATGATAAGTTTTTTATCAATCCTATTTCTCTTCCATGGATTATACCATGATAAAGCGCTTGTGAAACATACTTCTTTTCACTGGTTATTCTATGACAAAATGATTATAAAACCTATCTATTTTCCATGTGTTATGATATGATGATATTATTACGAAAACCATTTTTTTGTATGTTATGATATGATTAATGTTTATGGTATTGTAGCACACATATGTAGGATTTCACTATGTGAAAGGTGCTACCTAAATCTCCCTCAAATAAAGTGTGTAATGATTTATATATCTCTTGAGATATAAAAGGATATAATGGGGAGTGATACCAGTATAGTTAGGTAGGGCTGGAGCGTGAAGTGAACTTGGTACAATAATGGAAATTTCTATCACGATCGTATTAGGAGTGAACCCATTCCACTATAAGGAAAGGTTTATGATGGGGGATGGTGGTGTGTTCCATCCCGAAGTAGTATCCCCCATGAAGATCCATAATAAGTTTTGTAAAATAGCCTTGAATTCTATGTAATTATTTTATATTATTATGTGTATTCCACAAACTCTATATTTTATTCTGATTTTATTCTCTAATTACTCTTGTTCAATGATTACATTTTTATTCCTATCTTATTAACTGCCCATATTTATTCCACTATTAATCTTTGGGATATTTGAAATACAATGTATGATTTTACAATTTTTTTTCATGTTCAAATACACTTATACATATTTCATGCTCACGTATCTTTCTTTTTTACCCTTACTCAGCATTTTATCTCTCTATTTCTTAGGTTTCCTGTCTATGGGTTATCAAGAAATGATTTAAGAAGGGTGTTATTGTGAAGTGTAAAAAATGGGAAGATATTTCATCAACCTATAAGATTATGTTTCCATGTTTCTAGAGGAACTAAAATATTATAGTCCTCAATAATATACCTTTGTAATGTCTTGAACATTCATCTAAAAACATGTAATTTCCATGTTTGAAAATACCTGGATGCTATATATCCCACCCCACTCAGAGTATAGACTTTTTTAAAAACATTCATGTTTTATCAAAGTTGAATATTTTTAGTGTAGTTTACTTTCATTAAATTCATGGAAGTTATCACCAGTTGTAAGGTTATTTAAATCATTGATGGAAAAAATTAAATTATGAATGAATTGAATTAGAATGTATTTTTATCATTAGGAGTAGATATATATAGATATGTACCCCATAAAATAGTTCTATTATATCATAGAAAGTGTATTATTAACCATGAAATACCTAAGGGAGATCCATATCCACACCAAAAGGAGCCTATATATTTTGAGTAGATTTGATGAAAATAATCTATATGAAGGCGATTTCAGGTAAATACTCACACTCCATGTGGAGAAACATCTAAAAATCTATAAAGGTAATTTCATATTATATGATAATAAATTTTATGTACCAATGAACTTGTAATAGGATATGAGGATACCCAATAATGAATTTCATGAATCATAAATTGATTATATTCTTGTTATTATGGAATACATGCAATGTCTTAAATAAAACTAGGTGATATCAGGATCATAAAGAGAATCCTAATATTATTTCCACTATGTTTCACTAAATTGGTGTTGGTACACAATGAAAAAAACCAGATATTGGTGATTCATGATATTATTCATAGAACACTCACTTGATATGGGATCTGTAATAATTAAAACATGTTCTGGTCAACGAGAACTATTGTGAAGGGGAATTAAACTCAGCAAACAAACTCACAATGGGGGATAATCACAATGTTAGTGGAGTTTATTAGGAGATATCCCTCATTTATTAAAATATAAAAATATGATATGGTAAATTAAAATCCAATATTTGACAAGAATTATTTTGTGATGTAAAAGTTGTGAATATAATTGTAAAGTGTCTATATAATTCTAAGATGATTATTAAGTTGAAGTACCCCGAAATAAATCACCAAAAGATGTGAAAGGAAAGATGAATTTGAAGTAAAAAATTATATAAAAAGTATAATATTATTATAAAAGAATATATTATCTTAAAATAATTTGATTTTTAATAAATTAAATACTATAGAGACCTCATGGAATAAGTATTTATGGATTTCATAGAAAAAACATAACTAGAGGTTGGTAATGATGAAAGTGCAAAAAGTGACGGATGATTTTATATCAATGATGAATTTGATTCTACTTATGATGAAATTGATTTTTTGATAGTGAAAAAATAAATACAATTTAGTGGTACTCAATTTAAATCATTATATGCAGTACAAAAAAAATGAATCATGAGTTAATTGATGAAATTGATGAAATGAAATCTATAAATCTAGAGAACTTTTAGGAAGCTGATTATATGCTTAAAATTATAAATCATGCCTAGATTATAAATGATTTGATTGATTCTATAAAATACAATTCCATAATAATTTAGAATAGATAAGGGAAATTGAAGAAATTTAAATTAAGTAAATAAATTTATGAGTGTTATAACTCCTAAAAAACATTGTGATGGTGGGTTGTATGGTTTTTCAATGAAACAATGAACATGGGAAGTTAGTGGGATAACTAAAAAATTTTCCACAAGTGAAATTCATAAAAATATATTTAAATAAAATTAAGATATTTATCATAAGAAAAACATTGTGATAATTTATAGAATCACACAATAGTCACCTTGAGAAAGATGCTTGAATTATTTTACTAACAAAATATAAAAATGGCCACATGTAAAATAGTGAACATGAAGAATAATGTGTCATAAATCTGGAAATATTCTTTATAAATGATGAATCACACACATTATATGTGTTTTATATAAAAGAAACACATCATGTCCTAGACCTAAGGATCATATATTTCTTTATTGTTAAATGCCTTTTTAACAATTATCTAAGAGTAATTCAATTACATTTCATGGTGTATGCCATTACATTCAATAAAGATTAAACTGCTATAAAATTAATAGATGGTATAACTATAATGCATACAAATTTCAAAAAGTTGAATGACTACCTCATTAGTAGAGAAGAAGACATGATCTTTCTAACGAAGGAAAAAAAGAGTAAGTGGTGGCACAAAAGGCTTGGACACTATATTAAATGTTTCATAGAGGGGTTCCTGATGAATAAAGGCTTATGTGATACCCCCACACTCTCAAATTATCATACTCAAACATGTTATACTTTTAATAAATGGAAAATAATTTTTAATACCTTAAATATGAAGGACAATATGATGACCAACATTTTTCGTACTTGATTTTTTACATAATTCCATAAAAAATATTGAATTGATAAATTCTTTAGGATCTTTTGAGGTTTATTATCTTGGTAACTAGTTTTATAATACATGAATTACAAATATAACATAAAAATATAATTATTATATAATCCTTCTGAAATAATCATGTATAATTCCATCCTTTCCCCCCTCACTACATATGATTTTCTGGGGACATACATGAAAATCAAAGGGGGATTATAAATCTCGTAAGGTGATAAATAACAAAAATGAAAAGTAATAACTACTAGAAATATTTCCTTTGGGAGTGATAATAAATGGTATATATAAGTGATAAAGAAGTGTTGATAATGAAATTGATTGTTAAGGGTAGACTTTATGAATTATTGCAAAAAGAGATGATAAAGGAACCCTTTAATCGCACTAAAAAGCGCTGATAAATGTGGCCTTTATCATATTTTCCCTAATAAAGTTCTATATTATCCATGTTTTTTTATAAGCATTGATAAAGGGTGAGGAATTATTATTTTTACATCCTCTATGAACCCCCCCCCCCCCCACCACCACCATTAGTACTTCTCACCCATTCACTAACCACCATATTATCAGCGCATCCCCTTCCCATTTATCAGCACTTTGTGAAATTCCAGCCTCCTATGTGTGCATGGATTTGATCCTTATACCTCTCCTTTGGAACTCGAACACCTTTACCTCTTCACCATGATGTCTTATTTTCTATTTTAATATATATTATATATATATATAATTCATAAATTTATAAAATTATTTTTAGAGTATAAAATTTATGTTTCTGTGCATGATATATATATACATATATTTAATTAAATATATTATATATTATATTCATTTATATATACTATAAAATAATAAAAATATATCACCATTTATTAGTATAGACATATAGGTATACATAAAAAATATATATAATTTTATTAATATACAATTATTTTCATGTATTTTTATAATTTAAAAAATGGTTATATATTATTTAAATACATTTTTAGAATATATATATATATATAATTAGACATAAATTTTAAACATTATATAATTATTTATGTCAATATATTAACATGTTAACATATAAATATATATTTATATATAATTTGTTTTTAATGTATTTGTACATATTTAATATAAATGGCATTTTTGTATTATATTTAATGAAAATAAAAATGATTTATTTATAAAAATAAATTTATATAAGATGTATATACATAATATTGATACATAAAAAATTATGCATTTATATTTATCAAATACATGTACAATTATTTACATAATTTGTATTTACTTACATATATTAGAATGTACATACATATATATATATTATTTTATTGACACACGCATGTTTATATATAAATATTAATTGTATAGGTATATATATACATATTAATGCATTTTTATAATTTAAATAAAATGGACAATTTTTTATTTTAAATAAAATGAATAATAAATATTCATTTTAAATATTTTAAAATATTTTTTATAAATACTGAAAAATGTGTATTTCACGATTGTTTTATTATAAGAAACTATAAAAAAAATATGCATATATTTAATTATAAATAAATCTACATTGTGAAAAATGATAACATTTCAAAACCAAAATATCTCTATGAATGTATGTCCGTTAAGTAAATTCATTCCCCACCAAAAAATAAAATAAGACCTTCTTAGACGAGGTTGAAATTCAATAAAATATTAAAAAAATATGGATACCCCGAATAAAAACACAATTTTGGTCTCCTTCTAGGTCTTTTGGCCTTAGAAAACGTGATTGAGGTTCCCTTGGGTAACCAAGTTGTATATCTCAACACAAGATTCTATTTGATATGCGTTAGAGACCATGCAGAGACTGGGATCAAAAGTTATGGTCTTTTGAATTTCATTCCATGTTTTTAAATTATCTTAGACTGTTCAATTATTTATCTAATTCTTATGTCATGAAATTGTTATTAAATGACTGTTAATCGATTATCATAATAAAATTATTAATTATTAATATTATAGAATTATTTTGTAATATATTTTCACTAATTGTCTTATATAGTAAGAGTAAATGCATATTTAGAATTATTTTAATGATATTTAAAAAATATTATATTTGTTTCAATATAAATATATATGTCACGACCCCCTCCACACAAAGTGTACCCCACCTGGGCCAGAAATGTGAGAAGGAAGATAATGACCCCCGAGTCTCGCCTCTAGTAGGCCCCAGGTTGGCGACTAGCACTGAGGGTATAGTAAACACACAAATGGGAGCCATTACCCTCTAAGAGAAAACATGCAGAAGAGAGAGATAAGATAGACACTGATCAACTCCAACTCAGAACTGAAATATAAAAGAAACCCATGTACATATATGTAATGTCATTAAAATGTACTACAACTGAAAGGGGAAAATAAAAGTACCCAAAAGAAAGTAAAATGGCAGCGACCACAAGCCCGAACAGCTCCTCCTCCAACCACAAGCTAGTAGTAACCAGCTTGATCTCCAACCTACTCCAAGTGACCAGAAAAACAGTTTATATATACATAGGGTGAGTATAACAGTATACTCTGTAGGATCCTCCCCAAGCCTCTCGTGAAAAAGTAAAGAAAGCATGCTAAAGCCCAGTAAACAACAAGTGAAACTAACTCGTCACCTAAACAGGTATATTATATTCCCAACCTCACTATGGCTACTCTCACTAAGTAACGCATACAAGAATATTGCATATACTAAAGATTACCAAGGGTACCCCGCTACTACTTCCCCACTAGTTTTCTGCTTTGCCCCAATGACATACGTCATGTGCATCTCTCTCCAAAGGCTTTCCCACAGACACCTGGGCTAAGCTCCTCAATCTACACCTCATGCACCACAAAGGCTTCCCCGCAGACACCTAGGAAAAGCACCACCCCATCCTCCCAACCAAAAGTAACCAGGTAAGTTCCGGGAGCCACCACATCCCGCATAACGTGTATTATACATCGGGTATTATACCTCAAGCCATTATAGCACATACACTGAGTAGGGATCCTCAAGCCATCACATCCTATACACGTTACACCTATAGTAGTCCATAGGATACTATATCCAGAATATATGTGTGTGAAATAACCACAAGGCATTACATCCCTCTACACACATATATGGGGAAACTAAATGTTGTTCATGTTGGAACATGTATCTATCAAGAGAAGAGAGCGGGGACAAAGGGGGTAGTCAGCCATTCGACCACCAATCAAAATGTTGGGGAAAACACCCCCTAGGTCTCAGAATCCCCGGGGTGTCTGTTGCCCTTACCGACAGGGTGGAGTAGCGTATAGAAATACAAAACGTATAGAATATATATATATATAACTCACATCCACACTATGCGCATTACCTAGTCTTAGATACAACTACATCTAACGTCTCTCAGACTCCCGGCTGCTACTTCTAAGACTACATATTCTATAAGCACACAAACATTTGAAGATCTTTATTAGATTACTCTATTCTCACTTTATCAGTTACAATGTACGTTAATTAATTCTTTAAACATTAATTAACCATGAACAATTCCACATTAAACTGAATTGGCATCACATTCAAAAATCAACTGCTCCTTTTAAGATTCACATTACCTTTAAATTCCAGTATCTCCATCCCCGTTGATTACCACCATTTAATCAAACTTTCATTACAGAATTACTTTCCTATATTCCCAGGAATTCTAGAAAGGTGTCCTATGCTATTAAACACAAAGGGGGCTTAACACGGTGAGTAGATATACTACCCATCGAGTCTTTGTCGCCTATACCAAGAGCATATACCCATTCTCCCTCAAGAGGCTGAACACAGAAAGCACGTGGCATACCCCGCATGTCTTCAACTCCTTCGAAATAAGGGTAAACAAGACCAGCTACCTTGAGCAATGGGGCAAAGTAAAGCAGATAAAAAATCAAACAAAACCACCAACATCCAACCATCACATTCATCCCATACCATCATCCTTGGTGTCCTCCCCGACACCCACATGCATAAGCTGATGCATCTCGCCACCCTAGGCGTCATCCATTGCCACAGCCATACGTCCCCATGCCTCCATATATCACAACATCCATCCCTTCTCACATTACATCACAAGAAGCATTAAAACAAGCATCACATCAATGGGCTCTTGGCCCTTTAACAATCCAAAGGGTAACTCAGAACCCCTTTAATAAATTCTCACACAATCTATTCTTTAATTCATATTGAATTAGCAGATTTGTTTTTCGTAGGTTCCAATTACGGGATACCTAATCAGTAAGTTATCACAATTAAATAACTATCCTTACTTCCCTAATTTGATTTACCTCAAATTATAACAACTACAACAACAGCAAAAACCAGATTCATTTACATGCCTCTTTATCTTTAGCCAATTAATTAACAATTAATTACGGCCTTACGTTCATTATCAATTTCCATCAAGAACGAACAACTAATCAAAGAAACCATAGATATCAATCTATCTAGAAAAACAAGAGGCAAACCGTTATCACGGTACAAAGAAACAACATGTGATCATCCAATTCTTTTAATCCGGTTCAAGTATTTAATTATGTCAATTTCATTGTGATCCAAAGGGCTAAATCATGCTAATTCTTTGATTGCACCAACACAATAAGAGAAGCCTTGAATCCCCTACCTCGAAGAGTTCTTGACGTCCTATATCCACAAAACGGGTCACAATCGTCCTCTCACGACAACTGCATCCACCAGAGGATGCCACGATATGACAGTACCAACCAAACCTAATAAAAACCCATTAGAATCTTGGAAATTACATGTTATCATATGGAAGGGAGAAACAAGAGAAGATGATCCCCAAAGGAACGATGATAAACCATACCTTATTGGAAAGATTGACCGACACAGCTCGATTTCATCCAAAATAGAGTGGAACCAATCGGAGGATTGGGATTTTATTGTGAAACACATGCATGAATGATTGAAAGGTTATAATGTCTATTAGCTAAGAACAAGGAGGAAGAACAAGGGAGAATGATATCTCGTCCCTTTTGAAGATTTAATGGGGCGACAGTTTAATATCCAGTTAATTCTCTACTAAAAATGGATCGCATTAACCCATGTGGTTTGCCCAAGTAAAAACATCCCGAGCCATAGGAATAATGAATATAGGATTTATGGCATTTGAATCAGCCTTAAGAGTCATTAAAACAAGGCTTTAAATGTATTTTACTTCAAAGGAAACGTCAAAGGGGTGAAACTGTAGGAAGTTGGGAACACAATTCACATACTCAAAACATGGAAAAGGAATGAAAAGGTCACCGTTAGACCTCACCATTCTGGAAACATTGTTCAAGTCCACCATTAGAAGGTCATTATTTGAAGGTTACCATTCTGGAAACACTGTTCAAGTTTACCGTTATAAGGTCACTTTTAGAAGGTTATCGTTCTGGAAACACTGTTCAAGTCTACCGTTATAAGGTCACTGTTAGGAGGTTACCGTTCTGGAAACACTGTTCAAGTCTACTGTTATAAGGTCACCGTTAGAAGGTTGTCGTTCTGGAAACATTGTTCAAGTCTACCGTTATAAGGTCACAGTTAGAAGGTTACCGTTCTGAAAACAATGATCCGGTCTACCATTATAAGGTCACCGTTAGAAGGTTATCGTTCTTGAGACACTGTTCAAGTCTACCATTAGAAGTCCACCGATAGAACCTCACCGATAGAAACAATGTTCATGTCTGCCGATAGAAGTCCACTGATAGAACCTCACTGATAGAAACACTGTTCACTGAACCTCACCGATAGAAACACTGTTCATGTCATGAACCAGGCCGGGTCGCCATCCGACTCGGCGCCCGATCCGGTCCACGGCATGGCCCGAAGGGCGTTCCCGATCTCCACGGGCTGGCACAAGTGCCCGTGTATCTTGAGTAACCTGTGGGAACGGTTTACCCGAAATGTCATACGCAAACACTAACAAGATAATAAAAAAAGAGACTAGGAATTGACAACCAAAGAGACCATTAAACTAAAATTAATATTTAAAGGTTTACAACTAGAACCAACGTCCAAAAATAAACGACAACAAAAGAGACTAAAACTATAACTCAAACCTCCAAGCGACATGAGTGGTGTAGCATCTGCACGCCACAACACCAACCTGCATGAGAATGCCACTAACAACTCGAACCACCACCACTGAGCATGATGTCACAACCTGGAATACACAAGAAATAAGGTCTACATACAGCCGAAGGTGTATGCAGGGTGTGAGAGAAAGGCCCAGTAGGACGTCAGCCAATAAAAAGGTTCCATGCCACAGCATCAAAAAGACAATTTAATGTGTTTATTCAAAATCTTAATTTAAAAATGCTTTTAAAGAAAACATTTACAAGCTAAATTCCAAAATAAAAACACTAAAAAGAACTCATTTAACAGACACGATTTTAAAGAGGAAGAGAAAAGTTCAACATGGGAACACACACACATACTCACACACACACACGTACTCACACACACACACACACATACTCACACCCAGGTGGTCCTCTATATGCCGACGGAAGGCACCACGTCATAGATGGTAGAGATCTATGGGTAAATCCCCTATGGTTCATCTAGTTCGAGTGGGACCCTAGAACCTCGTGTCTCGGTGAAACGTGGCTTAGAAGGCCACGAACCTCAGAAAATGTGGCTTATAAGGCCACGACCCTCAGAACACGTGGCGTAGAAGGCCACGACCCTCAGATATCATGTTTAGTTAGTGTTGAAATCGTCAATCCAGCTAAATGAGACAGGGACGATACCCATCCGGCTCATTAGCGCACTAGTTCTAGTCCTCCCACCTAGGTACCCGGGGTTTTCCCTTGTGCTCAATCAAGTTTCACATTCACATGGTATATTTTTTTCCCATATCACAGACCAAACCAGACATTACACACAAGTCACTATTTTCACACCCAAACAACATTTCAAAAACTCACGCATGCCAAAAATACCTTTCAAAAAAAAAATCGTTACCTAATCATTTCGCAAAAACCCCATTTGGAAACACTCAAACAAGAACATAAACAATTCGCACAACTTAGAAAGAATTATTTCGAATAACACAACAAGGGATGACACAAATAAACACACCAATTACAAAGAAGGGACTAGTTCAAACCCCTTTCATAATAATTTGTCCTTAAAACTAGTTTCACACCAACTACACAATTATCCGAACCATCTGCACCTCTTGTAAAATACCAAAAACCGCTTTGATGAAGCCACCATTGTTTACAAGACACCATTAAAAAAACAAAACCAAGACAACGTGCTTAAAATGATTCGCTACACATTAAAAATCCGCATTTAGACACACAAAACTCAATTACCCTTAAAAACTAAGTTTGCACCAACCAAACATCACCTAGAACCCAACTTGAAACCATTGAACCAAAACAACACATATCTTTAGGTGCAAAGACCGCTTTAAAATCAATTTCACACTCAATTATTCTAAAACCACATTTTCACCATATAAACGATTAATTAAACAATTTTAGGACTTACCCAATAAGGTCAAAATAAACAAAAACATGATCATTTATAAAGAAAGTGAGATTTTCCTTACACACACATGTCAAAAAAATTTAAAAACGCCTTTCACACAACCTATTAAACCCAACAAATAATTTATACAACAACATGCATATAGACAACAAACGCATACTATTTTGGAAACCCAATTTTCATCAAATGAACACGCCAACACATTATAAACATTGATCTCACCATGCAACTAATTCATAGAACATATTAAATTAAACTAAACAATCAAATTAAATTATCAAAATGATGCAAAGGCATGGAACCACCTACCTCGACGTAGAAACCCGAGAATTGATGTGAAACCTTCAAATTCAAGCGCGAAACATCAATCGCGCTCCGTTTGCACCTCAAGGAACCTTGCGCAAACTCAATGTCATGAATTCAAATTAAAAATATCAAGTTAAGACCACAAAACCGGACCTCACATCTGCTGGAAAAGTAAACTAAAATAGCAACTTGAAGAAAGAAAGAAAAAGAAAGAAAAATAATAATAAATGCAAAATGATGATAATAATAAAACTAAAGGGAGGATATTGTCGGGCTATGGGGAAAATGGCCAGAAGGTCCGACCGTCGGAACACGGTCGGCTGACGAGGGAAGGGCAAGAGGCAAGGGGGTGCAGGGGGTCTGTGGTGCAATCCGAGAGGGGGAGGCCGCCAGACAAGAGGAGAGGGAGGCATCGCGCGGCTGAAGAGGCCAAGGGAAGCAGGGCTCGGGTCCGGGTGAGTGTGCGGTGCGGGTAACAGGAGGCCGGGGTGGCCGGTCGTGAGAGTCGGAGCAGGAGCAGGGGCGTCGATGGTTCGCCGAAAGAAGGATGCCGCAGGGAGAGTGTGGCGCATAGGGTTTCCAGGGGGAGGAAAAAAACGCAAAAGGGATGGGGGAGGTTCCCGACGGGAGAGAGTGAGGGGAGGGAGAGAAAAAGAATAAAAGAAAAAAAAAAGAATAAATGAAACCCTAAAATAAATGAAATAAAAATAAAATAATACCTATAGTAATAATAATAAATAAATAAGTAATAAATGAAATAAAATAAATAAGTGGTATAATAATAAGAATTGCAATAATATCACATAATATTAACCATAGTATTTATTAACCCCAAAATATATATATATATATATATATTTTATTAAAAACAATTTTTTATAGTTTACTAAACTTCTTATTTCAATTTTATTTCTATAGCATTATTTATTTCTATTTCAGTATCCCGCTATGTTTCATGTCATTTGA
Source organism: Viscum album (assembly GCA_963277665.1). Lineage (NCBI taxonomy): Eukaryota > Viridiplantae > Streptophyta > Magnoliopsida > Santalales > Viscaceae > Viscum > Viscum album. The sequence goes on from OY728151.1 coordinate 2,082,647,903, forward strand.
ATGTCAGGCAGATCGTGAGGATATCAAAATGAGGCCTTGCCCGTACGTCCGGTGACATAGAACCCAAACACTCATAATTATAATTATAATTATAATTACAATTATAATAATAATAACAATAATAATAACAATAATAATAATAATAATAATAACATAATAAAATAAATTGTAAACTGTACAATAATCTACTTAATAAAATGCTGATAATAAAAATGATACTCACTTAAATTATTATTCAAGATAATGATAATAATATTTTAAAGTGACATTAATAAATTTTTTTATTATTAAAACCATTCTTAATTCATCTCATTTAGTTAATTGAACATCGGCAAGGCATGTAGTGACCAGGCAGGGTTGTGTGACGACCCAAGCAAGGCCGCACGACTTCGACCGTAGCGCACTAGACGCAGTCGAGGCCAAAACACACATTTTAAGATAATAATTCAAAAAATTTACTTGGGATTCAACCCTAACCACCTGAGGTTCAAGAAAAATTGATAAAGTAAATAATGTAAAAGAGGTGGGTGTGACAATTATACCCACCATAAAGCTTTCCGTCCCCGGAAATCCACAACTCAGACTGAGACCCAAACAAGGAAACGACACCCCACTAAGGATCAAATAGAATCCCCACAATCAAGAGGTCGGAAAGAAAAGAAAAAAAAGGGGTAAAAGTATCGTTCATAGAGAAAGTGACTCAAAAACATCTTCAAGAAACGTGTAATAAGACTTTCTGATATGTGTTTCCTGCCCCAAAGAGCAGAAAAAAACCTCCAGTTGATTGTTTAAGAATAGGATCCCTCGTACCCACAAAAACAACTTTACAAGCCAAAATTCCTCAAGCACCATTAAACGAAAGCCACACCATATGGTTAAAATGAACAAATAAGGTCAAACCACGTCCACGGGAAATATTTATCACTTATCACCAAACCATATTTAAAAACAGAAGCAATAGATCAACATGGGGAGGCCCGAGGGGCTCCCCACCATTTGGAACTCACTGATGCTCGAGACGAGACTGGAAAACTGACATAGGGAGGTTCAAGCGGACTCCCTGCCAATAAAGAAAAGTCCAGCACTGATTCATTCTAAAGACATTCGTGCGAGACCTAATGTGGGTCTCCCCACTAATAAGAACTTACCAACGCCCAGGACGAGACTGGAAAACCAATATGGGGAGGTCTGGGCGGACTCCCCACCATTAAGGAAAGGCCAACGCTGATTTATTCTAGAGACCTTTGTGCGAGACCCATCGTGGGTGTTGCCGCCACTAGAACTAACAGAGGATATTGAACATTGAAAAATTCTCGATGGTGACCAGACACCCCACCACAAGTGGCGGGGAGGGAGGGGCCCAACCACTGGGGAGTCAACAGCATGACCCCAGACAAACTGGCATCTCCACATCCGTGGATGAGCCCCATTCAACTTTGATACTGACAAAAACAACATACCCCATAAATACCCCTAAAGCGATTACATCTAGTGGGACACAACCCCCAAGACTTTAACGAAACATGACGAACACACCTCCACCTAGTCATGGAAACCTTACACAGCCAGATGGTTCGTTTGGAACGGAACAACCATAGAAACAATATAAAATGCTTCTAATTTCCACACTGATGACAGAAATAAGGTTGGGTCTCGTACACTCTTGGGGTTCCTGACCACGCGCCAGCTTCACTCCGAGGCCTATGGCTGGAGCCCTGATGTTTGAAGCATCTTCTGCCTCGTAGTCAGGCATGGAAGACTCCCGAACGGAGCTTCTCCTTTTGGGGTCACACGCAATCACACTATAACCAAGGAAACACCAGCAACCACAACACATTATGACATCCAACTAATCGTACACTAAACAATCACCAACACAAGAGATTTAATGGTGCATGCGCATCACTCTTTGTCACACTGGATGAGAACACGACACCACGAATCGTCACCTGAACATGATCATTGCTGTTGAGAGAAACACTACGCTGATAAGGAATTTAAATCACATCTTGAACACCACATGATTCCTGCAAACGACCATAGAAGCCTCATATGACTGGGTCTGCCGAACTAGTAACCTAACAAGAACCTTTACTTAAACGAAACAAACCAAATACTAAAGGTCATTTAGGACGATAGACCGCACCAACAACTTAGGGTTGCTTCCACCTTTCTCCCACTGGAGTCTCCCTTACCGCTTCCCAATCATCGTTGACTATCAAAGGGACCTCATGTTGCATGACGTCACCGAGCATGACACTTGTAGTCGATGTAAATACTACAAATCCCTTCAAGACACTGGTCAACACTAAAAATTCTGAACCGCCTTCACCCTTCCACAATAGATTTCCTTTCGCCGTTTCTAGGTGGAACCTTCAAACATGACGACGTCAAACCTCATACCTAATGACTCGGACAACTCAAATGACCAAAACTACCTTCAACTCCCCTCGCATCTGTCGTCCCGCTATGAGGGGATCCACTTAGTTGTAAAAAGGAGAGGTGGGTTCAATTATGGAATTCAAAAAGAGATCCATTCAATCAGCTGGAGTGTCGACGAATGGGGAATTCCCCATAGTCACACTTCAATCACATTCCAATGCTTTATGGGGGGGGATACACTAATCAAGGAAGAAAACTATGGACCCAACCAAACTGTTCCAACATTCAAGATATACCACAAGAAAACACCAAATGTGAATGGGAAACCACTGCAAGGGCTACCCGATGTAGTCTTCAAAGGAATTTACTAACCACACGCTTGCATACCAACTTACAAATAAAAACTCAAACTCGGGACACAAACCATTTAGAAAGAATACTCAGATCAAAACGCCACACATCCAATATCTCAAAAACACAAGGACATGCCACACAAACACCATTTACTAAAAAACAAATTTTTTCCCTTTAATAAAACATTTTAAAAATACGAAACCCCAGAGAGTTGCACAAACATCAATGGCGCCCCATGAGCCTCGCACATGCATGTTCTCATGCCGCACCATCACGCACCTTATGTCCATCTAGGCACTCATCCGCTCGTGCCATTAACCATTTCCCTTTTCGCATACACCCATGCATGTGGTTTCCCATGAGAGCGCCAAGGATCGAAACCAAACCTTTCCATTTTTTTTCAAAACCAAAACATCCAACCCACACTTTCCAAACCATTCACGTCATTTTATTTTCAAAGTGTTTCATTTGAAAACATTTTCCAAGACCAAAACATTTTTACTTAAAAACCAAATTTCCACGAATCCAAAACAAAGAGACAAGAAACAATACAAGAGGAAACTAGTGCCAGCGGGTGATTGGAGCATATGGTTGGAAACCATACGCCAGTCACACCATTGGCCACTGAGAGTATTTTAGGACAGTGTCCCCGGCTCCACAAAGATTTCCAGACCCTGCAATCTCACTGAGACCACTGACCTTACTCCCTTTTCATTTCCCTTAGATATGATTAACCACAAGGACCAAAGACTCAGACAAACCTCCACTTACTCTGGTAACTCGAGTCCCACCACGGGGTGTGCTGGCCAGGCACCTTACTCGTAGTCAGGACGTCGGGTTCCAACAACCTTAACTCCACTCTACCATGAATCTATCCCAAAAGGAAACGACCCAAGAGAGAAAACCTTTCCCTCTGATACCATTTTGTCACGAACCAGGCCGGGTCGCCATCCGACCCGGCGCCCAATCCGGTCCGCGGCAAGGCCCGAAGGGCGTTCCCGATCCCCACGGGCTGGCACAAGTGCCCGGGTATCTTGAGCAACCTGGGGGAATGGTTTACCTGAAATGGCATACGAAAACACTAACAAGATAATAAAAAAAGTGACTAGGAATCGACAACCAAAGAGACCATTAAACTAAAATAAAAATTTAAAGGTTTACAACTAGAACCAACGTCCAAAAATAAACAACAACAAAAGAGACTAAAACAATAACTCAAACCTCCAAGCGACAAGAGTGGTGTAGCATCCGCACGCCACAACACCAACCTGCATGAGAATGCTACTAAAAACTCGAACCACCACTGCTGATCACGATGTCACAACATGGAATACACAAGAAACAAGGTCTACATACACCCAAAGGTGTATGCAGGGTGTGAGCGAAAGGCCTAGTAGGACGTCACCCAATAAAAACGTTCCATGCCACAACATCAAAAAGACAATTTAATGTGTTTATTCAAAATTTTAATTTAAAAATGCTTTTAAAGAAAACATTTACAAGCTAAATGCCAAAATAAAAACACTAAAAAGAACTCATTTAACAGAAACCATTTTAAAGTGGAAGAGAAAAGTTCAACATGGGAACATAGACACATACTCTCTCACACACACACACATACTCACATACACACACACACACATACTCACACCCAGGTGGTCCTCTATATGCTGACGGAAGGCACCACGTCATAGATGGTAGAGCACTATGGGTAAATCACCTAAGGTTCATCTAGTTCGAGTGGGACCCTAGAACCTCGTGTCTCGGTGAAACGTGGCTTAGAAGGCCACGACCCTCATATATCATGGTTAGTTAGTGTTGCAATCATCAATCCAGCTAAATGAGACAGGGACAATACCCATCTGGCTCAATAGCGCACTAGTTCTAGTCCTCCCACCTAGGTACTCGGGGTTTTCCCTTGTGCTCAATCAAGTTTCACATTCACATGGTATATTGTTTTTCCCATATCACAGACCAAACCAGACATTACAAAAAAGTCACTATTTTCACACCCAAACAACATTTCAAAAACTCACGCACGCCAAAAATACCTTTCAAAAAAAAAATATTTGTCATTACCTAATCATTTCGCAAAAACCCCATTTGGAAACACTCAAACAAGAACATAAACAATTCTCACAACTTAGAAAGCATTATTTCTAATAACACAACAAGGGCTTACACAAATAAAAACACCAATTACAAAGAAGGTACTAGTTCAAACTCCTTGCATAATAATTTGTCCTTAAAACTAGTTTTACACCAACTACACAATTATCCGAACCATCTGCTCCTCTTGTAAAATACCAAAAACCGCTTTGAAGAAGACACCATTGTTTACAAGACACCATTAAAAAAACAAAACCAAGACAACATGATTAAAATGATTCACTACACATTAAAAATCCGCATTTAGACACACAAAACTCAAATACCCTTAAAAACTAAGTTTGCACCAACCATACCTCACCTAGAACCCAACTTGAAAACATTGCACCAAAACAACACATATCTTTAGGTGCAAAGACCGCTTTAAAATCAATTTCACACTCAATTATTCTAAAACCACATTTTCACCATATAAACAATTAATTAAACAATTTCAGGACTTACCTCAATAAGGTCAAAATAAAAAAAATGATTATTTATAAAGAAAGTGAGATTTTCATTACGCACACATGTCAAACAAATTTTAAAACGCCTTTCGCAGAACCTATTAAACCCAAAAAATCATTTATACAACAACACGCATATTGACAACAAACGCATACTATTTTGGAAACCCAATTTTCATCAAATGAACATGCCAACACATTATAAACATAGATCGCACCATGAAACTAATTCATAGAACATATTAAATTAAACTAAACAAAAAAATTAAATTATCTAAATGATGCAAAGGAATGGAACCACCTACCTCGATGTAGACACCCGAGAATTGATGTGAAACCTTCAAATTCTAGCATGAAACATCAATCGTGCTCCGTTTGCACCGCAAGGAACCTCGCGCAAACTCAATTTCATGAATTCGAATTAAAAATATCAAGTTAAGACCAGAAAACCGGACCTCACATCTGCTAGAAAAGAAAACTAAAACAGAAACATGATGAAAGAAAGAAAAAGAAAGAAAAAAAATAATAAATGCAAAATGATGATAATAATAAAACTAAAGGGAGGATATTGTCGGGCTAAGGGGAAAATGGTCGGAAGGTCCGACCGTCGGAACAGGGTCGGCCGGTGAGGGAAGGGCAAGAGGCGAGGGGGTGTGGGGGGTCCGTGGTGTGATCCGAGAGGGGGAGGCCGCCGGACAAGAGGAGAGGGAGGTGTCGAGTGGCTGAAGAGGCTAGGGGAAGCAGGGCTTGGGTCCGGGCGAGTGTGCGGTGCGGGTAGCAGGAGGCCGGGGTGCCCGGGGTGGCCGGACGTGAGAGTCGGAGCAGGAGCAGGGGCGTCGGGTGTTCTCCGGAAGAAGGAGGGAGCAGGGAGAGCGCGGCGCATAGTGTTTACAGGGGAGGAAAAAATGAAAAAGGGATGGGGGAGGGGCCCGACGGGAGAGAGTGAGGGGAGGGTGAGAAAAAGAATAAAAGAAAAAAAAGAATAAAAGACACCCTAAAATAAATGAAATAAAAATAAAATAATACCTATAGTAATAATAATAAATAAATAATAAATAAAAGAAATAAAAGAAATAAGTGGTATAATAATAAGAATTGCAATAATATCACATAATATTAACCATAGTATTTATTAACCCCAAACAATATATATATATATATATATATTTTATTAAAAACAATTTCTTATAGTTTACTAAACTTCTTATATCAATTTTATTTCTATTTCATTATTTATTTCTATTTCAGTATCCCGCTATGTTTCAACTCATTTGAAAGTCAGGCAGACCGTTCGGATATGAAAATGAGTCCTTGCCCGTACGTCCGGTGACATAGAACCCAAACACTCATAATTATAATTATAATAATAATAATAATAATAATAACAATAATAATAATAATAATAACATAATAAAATAAATTGTAAACTATACAATAATCTACTTAATAAAATGCTGATAATAAAAAAGATACTCACTTAAATTATTATTCAAGATATTGATAATAATATTTTAAAGTGAAATTCATAAATTTTTATTATTAATAAAACCATTCTTAATTCATCTCATTTCGTTAATTGAACATCGGCAAGGCATGTAGTGACCAGGCAGGGTTGTGTGACAACCCAAGCGAGGCCGCACGACTTCGACCGCAGCGCGCTAGACGCAGTCGAGGCCAAAACACAAATTTTAAGATAAGAATTCAAAATTTTAACTCGGGCTTCAACCCTAACCACCCGAGGTTCAAGAAAAATTGATAAAGTAAATAATGTAAAAGAGGCGGGTGTGACAGTTCACCTACCGATACAATTCATAAAACTGGAAACACTATTCACAGAACTGGAAATTTGGCAATGTGTTGGGGATAAGTCACCTTGGCCTCCCGAAACACCTCCAACACCACATTTTCACAAAGTAATTGACCGGAGAGGTCCGGGCCATTACATTAGATACCTCTCAAAACATTCTCATCCTCGAGAATTAAAAACCAACCCAGAAGAAAAGAGGGGTCCGAATAACCACCCCATAAGATACCTCTTAGGGGAAAACCACCATGAGTTGTTCGAAAGGTGGAAAAAAACTACGACATTCAAGAGTATGGGAAAAACAATCCATATCCAAACAATTCAATCATAACATCACATCAAAGGTACATAAATAAAACATGAAAGGTCTAACCACAAAGGAAACATCATTACATGAAAGGAGTTAAACATTAAACAACTCTGGGTACTGAGCATGTATCTATGACTCACGCTCCCAGGTACTCTCCTCCATGCCACTGTGTCGCCAAAAGACACGAACTAAGGGGATTGAATGCCCACGGAACACCTTCTCCTTGCAGTCTTGGATCTCCATAGGTCGCTCCTCGATGGTTTCATCATCATCAATATCGATCTCTCCCCAATCGATAACATGAGATTCATCATTAAGATAACGACGGAGCTGTGATACATGGAAAACATCATGTATCCGAATAATCTAAGGGGGAAGTGCTACTCGATACGCCACAGCTCCAACACGATCTAACACCTCGAAAGGCCCAACAAACCAGGGAGAAAGCTTACTTCCACGACCAAACCTTTGCTGCCCATGATGGGGAGTCACCTTCAAAAACACATGATCACAAACATTAAACTCTAAGGGTCTCATTATTTGATCAGCATATGATTTATGACGATCTTGCACTGTCTTCATCCTCTCATGAATCACCTGAATAATCTTGGTTGTATTCTGCACTAGTTCCGATCCGAGGATTGCTGACTCTCCGACCCCAGTCCAGCACAACAGAGAACGGCATGGCAGGCTATACAAGGCTTCAAACGGTGCCATACTGATGGTAGAGTGAAAACTATTATTGTAATAGAACTCTACCAAGGGTATGTGCATCATCCATGAACCTAAAAAATCAAGAACATAAGAGCGCAACATGTCTTCAAGAGTCTTCATGGTTCGCTCTGTCTGACCATCTGTTTGATGATGAAAAGCAGTGCTAAGGCATAGTTGAGAGCCAAAAGAATGCTGGAGACCTCTCCACACCCTGGAGGTAAAACAAGGATCTCGATCATAAATGATCATCCTAGGTACTCCATGAAGACTCACCACCTCCTCTAGATACTGCCTTGACAAAACTTCCACTATGCTCGACTCCTTGATCGCTATGAAGTGGGCCGATTTTGTTAAACGATCCACTAAAACCCATATAGCATCATGTCCTCCCAGATCTTGAGGTAAACCTATAACAAAGTCCATTGAGATGTACTCCCACTTCCACTGAGGAATCTCTAATTGATGGATATGACCACCAGGAACACGGTGTTCGGCCTTCACCTTTTGGCAGTCTAAACATCGAGACACACACTCTGGAACCGCACGCTTCATCTCAGGCCCCCAAAACTGAATCCTCAAGGATCGGTACATCTTTGTCACACCAGGACGTACTGCCAAGGGTGAACTATGGAACTCTCGATGAACCGTATCATGCATCGCCAAGGGAACAAAAAGCCTACCATGATACAACACTCGGTGTTGTTCATCCTCCGACCAGCCATCAGGGGCCTCACCACAAATAACTCTGTCTCTCCAAAATTCCATGTCTAGATCACCCAACTGAGACTCTTCCACCTTCAACATCAGGGATGACTGCACCGTCATCTAGAAAAGACAACCTCTACCCCCAACTTCTCCCATATCAAGATGAAAATCTAATAGCTCTTTCATCACTCTCCAGGAATCATCAGATTCACGCACCACATCATTACGTGAATTTTGGATCAGTGCATCAGCTACAACATTACCTTTTCCTGGTGTATACGATATTTCAAAGTCGTATTCCTACAAGAACTCCATCCACCGATGCTGCCTCATGTTCAAGTCACATTAGGAGAAAACATACCTCAAACTCTTATGATCGGTGAAAACAACGGAGTGCTCACCAATGTGTAATGTATCCAAAACATCAGAGCAAACACCATGGCTTCCAACTCAAGATCATGGGTGGCATAGTTTCATTCATGGGGATGCAACTGCCGAGACCCATAAGAAACAACTGACCTCTACTTCATGAGAACACAGCCTAGCCCTAGATGTGAAGCATCACAGAAAACATCAAACTGGACTCCCTCCACTGGAAGAAAAAGGACTAGAGCACTCACCAACTTCTCCTTTAGATACTCGAAAGTTGCATGACGTTGATTAGTCCGTATGAATGCTTGATCCTTCCGGGTCAAAGTTTTCAAAGCATTCGCAACTCGGGAGAAATTGGATACAAACCTCCTATAATAGCCTGCGAGACCCCGGAAACTCCACACCTATGACCCGGTCTTGGGGGCTTCCCAAGACACCACTGCTTCTATCTTTGATGGATCCACACCTACTCTCTGTTGGGACACAACATGTCCCAAGAAACAAACATATCGAGCCCAAAATTCACACTTTGACAACTTCCCAAACAACTGATGTTGGCGAAGAACTCCCAAAACGGCTCGTAGATGCTCTGCATGCTCCTCTTCAAATGTGGAGTACACAAGGATGTCATCGATGAAAACCACAAAAAACATGTCCAGGAATTCCCAGAACACAGCATTCATCAACCGAATTAAAAGAGCTAGAGCATTTGTCATGCCGAATGGCATTAGAACAAACTCATAATGCCCATGATGACAAAGGAAAGTAGTCTTCGGGATATCCTCTTCCTTTACAGGCATCTGATGATATCCTAACTGCAAGTTGATCCTTGAAAACTAACTTTCACCCTTTATTTGATCGAATAATTCATCAATACGCGGGAGAGGATAGCGGTTATTTATTGTCACTTTGTTTAATCAACGATAATCGACACACAACTGCAAACTGTTGTCAGCCTTTTTCACAAACAAAACTGGTGCACCCCACGGTGAAACACTTGGCCGACCAAAACCACACTGCAACAGACCATCAATCTGAATACGTAGCTCTCGTAACTCCAAAGGGGCCATCCTATACGGAGACACAGATATAGGAGACGCTCCTGGCTGTAGCTCGATCCCAAACTCGATCTCTCGTCGAGGGGGTAAGGCTACAACCTTCTCTGGGAAGACGTCTTGGTACTCCTCTACGACCCCAAGAAACACCAAATGCCGAACCTCTGAAGAACTCAGCATCATCTCAGCCATTATGGATGATAAGGATGGAACTCGTCTATGACCCATCCGAGGATCTTGCTCACCAACAAACACCACTTTCTCTCCATCTGCATCAAAGTAAACAACCTTCTTCCTCTAGAATTCCACAATAGCTTACACCAAATACAACCAATCCATGCCGAGTATGATATCATATGGTTGTATTCGTAAACATAGGAAATCTCCCCAAGAGCGGTGTCGCCCAAACACTAGATCACAGTCTCTACATACATCAAACAAGTCGGATCGACCTCCAACTGGCGTAGTCAACGCCAAGGGCACTAAAAGCCTCTCTACCTCATGTCTCAAAGAATGGACAAGGGTAGGCGATATTAAGGAGTGTGTTGCTCCAGAATCAAACAAGGTATACACCTAGGTAGAAAACAAGAAAAAGGTACCTCGAACGATATTTGGCTCTCCTAGGGCTAGCAACGCTAGAGCATGAAGCTGACCACGACCTCCTCCATGACCTCTCTGACCCTGATGACGACCACCACCACGGTCGTGCTCTTCTCTCTGAGGACGGGGAGCGTCATAGGGATGTCATATGCCTGCTCCATCTACCCTCTGGTGATCTAAAGCCGGTGCAACCTACTGCTACTGCCTCGGCTAGAACTGCCTCAACGGAGGAACCTAGATCGAAGCGCCTGGTGCATGATGATTGCTCTGAAGAGTCGGGCACTCCGGCTGCTAATTACCTTGACCACCACAAGAAAAACAAGCGCATGATCCCTTGACATAGGCCTGATAGTTGCTGCCTCTTGAGAAACAAGATCGGAAGAGGTGGGACCTACGCCCAGGTGAACTGAAACTCTTCTGCCCTGAAAACCGGGATCCCCGGACCACAAATTTGCTTTGTGAAGAATCATGACGATTCCCCTATCGTGACGATCCGGTCCAAGCCAAAGTCCTCTCAATAACCTCTCCCTCGCCAGCACCTCAAGATATGTCTTTAGCATAAATGGGGTGACCTAGAGCTGGATCTCTGGACGCAAAGCCTCATCGAAATGCATCGCCCTAGCCCCATCATCTAGTAACAGGTCTGAAGCATACCGTAAGGTTCTTGAAATGGATTCCAAACTCTCGAACACTGGAGCTCCCCTGTCAAAGGGTAATAAGCTCATGGCAACTGCGCATCTTTGCAGTCGAAGAAAGAAACTCAACTCTAAACCTGTCTCAAAACTCCTCCCATGAGATCGCTGACTCCTCATGATCCCTAAGGAACAACAACCACCACTGCCTTGCTGATCCACGCAACATCGTCACAACCAAGGACACCCAGTGTTCCTTCTGAGCACAAATCGAACTGAAGCCTATCTCGACCTCCTCCAACCAGTCTTCTGTGACTGCATCTGAATCGTAGCCCTTGTACTTCTATAGACTATGGCGCTGAAACTCTCAGAGTGTCGTCCTCCATGTTTCATCGTCATCAACCTCTACTCTCCGGCGATCTGCTGGAACAGCCTGCTGGACATCTTCTGTGCAACCCTGATGGGGATGTCGACCTAGATCCATACCTGTAAAATAACAACTGTTAGAGCTCCTAAGCCTCTAATATGGAAGACTCAACATTAATAAATTAATTTTTTTCTTTTATTAATTTAAGGTTATCCTATCCCAAGTTCTACCCATTCAAACACAGGCGCAAAGAAGAATGATGCATGATCTTTTCCAAGGTCTCTACCCTGCAACAAGTATCACTTTTTTTAGTAGCCATTGTACACTTAAAGGTCCATGCAAAAGATCATAGGGGACCCTAAACACCTATGTCTCTGGCGGTCTCCCGTGTTTACCCCACTTTCTAAACATGAATGACACGGTTTCCCAACCATCCCATGCATCCTCACATGTGCCTAACTCCAAACTCCATCCTATCCCTCAACCAAACCTCTGATACCACTCTCTAACGACCCCCTCCCCACAATGTGTACCCCTCATGGGCCGGAAATGTGAGAAGGAAGATAATGAACCCTGAGTCTCACCTCCAGTAGGCCCCGGGTTGGCGACTAGAACCGAGGGTATAGTAAACACACAAATGGGAGGCATTACCCTCTAAGAGAACACATGCGGAAGAGAGAGATAAGATAGAAACCAATAAACTCCAACTCAGAACTGAAATATAAAATAAACCCAAGTACATATATGAAATGTCATGAAAAGTACGACAACTAAAAGGGGAAACTAAAATTACCCAAAAGAAAGTAAAACGGCAGCGACCACAAGCTCGAACAGATCCTCCTCCAACCACAAGCTAGTAGTAACCAGCTTGATCTCCAACCTACTCCAAGTGACCTGAAAAACAATTTATATATACATAGGGTGAGTATAATAGTACACTCAGTAGGATCCTCCCCAAGCATCTCATTCAAAAGTAAAGAAAGCATGCTAAATACCAGTGAACAACAAGTGAAACTAAATCATCAACTAGACAGGTATACTAAGTTCCCAACCTCACCATGGCTACTCTCACCAAGTAACGCATACAAGAATATAGCATATAGTAAAGATTATCAAGGGTACCCCGCTACTACTTCCACACTGGTTTGTCTCTTTGCCCCATCAACATACGTCATTTTCATCTCTCTCCAAAGGCGTGCCCACAGACACCTGGGAGAAGCACCACGCCATCTTCTCAACAAAAAGTAACCAGGTATGTTCCGGGTGCCACCACAGCCCGCATAACGTGTATCATACATCAGGTATTATACCTCAAGCCATTATAGCCCAAACACCGAGTAGGGATCTTGAAGCCATCACAGCCTATACGCGTTACACCTATAGTAGTCCATAGGATACTATATATAGAATATATGTGTGTGAAATAACCATAAGCCATTACATCCCAATACACACATATATGGGGAAACTAACTGTTGTTCATGTTGGCACATGTATCTACCAAGAGAAAAGAGTGGGGCCAAAGGGGGTAGTCAGCCATTCGACCTCCCATCAGAATGTTGGGGAAAACACCCCCCTAGGGCTCAGAATCCCTGGGGTGTCAGATGCCCTTACCGAAAGGGTGGAGTAGCGTATAGAAACACAAAAAGTACAGAATATATATATAACTCACATCCACACTATGGGAATTACCTAGTCTTAGATACAATTGCATCAAACGTCTCTCAGACTCCAGTATTCTACATCTAAGACTATGCATCCTATAAGCACACAAACATTTGAAGAGATTTATTAGATTACTCCATTCTCATTTTATCAGTTCCACTGTACGTTAGTTAATTGTTTAAAAATTAATTAACCATGAACAATTCCACATTAAACTGAATTGGCATCACATTCAAAAATCAACTGCTCCTTCTACAATTCACATCACCTTTAAATTCCATTATCTCTATCCTCGTGGATTATCACCATTTTATCAAACATTCATTACAGAATTACTTTCCCATATTCCCAAGCATTCTAGAAAGGCATCCTATTCTACTAAACACAAAGGGGGCTCAACACGGTGAGTATATATACTACCCGTCGAGTCTTCGCCGCCTATAGCAAGAGCATCGACCCATTCTCCCTCGAGAGGCTAAACACGGAAAGCAAGGGGAATAACCCACGTGTCTTCGCCTCCTACGGAAGAAGGTTAAGCAAGACTAGCTTCCTTGAGCAGTGGGGAAAAGTAATGTAGATAAACAACCAAAGAAAACCACCAACATCCATCCATCACATTCATCCCATACCATCATCCTTGGTGTCCTCCCCGACACCCAGATGCATAAGCTGATGCATCTCGCCACCCTAGGCATCATCAATTGCCACAACCACAAGTCCCCATGCCTCCACATATCACAACAGCCATCTAGGCTCACATTACATCACAAGAAGCAGGAAAACAAACATCACATCAATGGGCTCTTGTCCCTTTAATAATCCTGAGGGTAACTCAGAACCCCTTTAATAAATTCTCACACAATCTGTTCTTTAATACATATTGAATTAGCAAATTTGTTATTAGTAGGTTCCAATTACGGTATACCAAATCAGTAAGCTATCACAATTAAATAACCATGCATACTTCCCTAATTTGATTAACCTCAAATTAGAACAACTACAACAACGGCAACAACCAGATTCATTTACATTCCTCTTTATCTTTAACCAATTAGTTAACAATTAATTCTGGAATTAAATTCATTATCAATTTCCATCAAGAACGAACAACCAATCAAAAAAAACCATAGATATCACTTTATCTAGAAAAACATGAGGCAACCCATTATCACGGTACAAAGCAACAACATGGGATCGACCAATTATTTTAATCCGGTTCAAGTATTTAATTACGTCAATTTCATTGTCATCCAAAGGAATAAATCATGCTAATTCTACGATTTCACGTACACAATTCGAGAAGCCATGAATTACCTACCTCAAAGAGTTCATGACGTTCTTTATCCACACAATGGGTCACAATCCTCCTCTCACGATAACTACATCCACCAGAGGATGCCACGGTACGACAGTACCAACCAACCCCAAGAAAAACCTATTAGAATCTTGGAAATTACATGGTATAATATGGAAGGGACAAAAAAGAGAAGATGATCCCCAAAGGAACGACGATAAAACATACCTTATTGGGAAGATTGACCGACACAGCTCGGTTGCATCCAAAATAGAGCGGAACCAATCAGAGGATTAGGATTTGATTATGAAACTCCTACGGGAATTATTGAAAGGTTCTAGTGTCTCTTAGCTGAGAACAAAGAGGAAGAACAAGGGAGAATGATATCTCGTCCCTTTTTGAAGATTTAATGGGGCAACAGTTTACGATACGCTTAATTCTCAACTAAAAATGGATCGCATTAACCCACACGGTTTGACCAAGTAAAAACATCCCGAGCCATAGGAATAATTAATATAGGATTTATGGCATTTTAATTGGCCTTAAGAGTCCTTAAAAAAAGGCTTTATAATGTATTTTACTACAAAGGAAACGTCAAAGGGCCGAAACTGTAGGAAGCTGGGAACACTGTTCACATACTCAAAATTTGGCAAAGGAAAGAAAAGGTCCCCGTTAGACCTCACCATTCCAGAAACACTGTTCAAGTCCACCATTAGAAGGTCACTGTTAGAAGGTTACCATTATGGAAACACTATTCATGTCTACCGTTATAAGGTCACCGTTAGAAGGTTAATGTTCTGGAAACACTGTTCAAGTCCACCGTTATAAGGTCATTGTTAGAAGGTTACCTTTCTAGAAACACAGTTCAAGTCTACTGTTATAAGGTCACCGTTAGAAGTTTACCGTTCTGGAAACACTGTTCAAGTCTACCGTTATAAGGTCACTGTTAGAAGGTTACCTTTCTGGAAACACTGTTCAAGTCTACCATTATAAGGTCACCATTTGAAGGTTACCATTTTGGAAACATTGTTCAAGTCTACCGTTATAAGGTCACCGTTAGAAGGTTACCGTTCTGGTAACACTGTTCAAGTGTACCATTAGAAGTCCACTGATAAAACACTATTTTATTTAATATTTTATTGATAATAAATTATATAATTTCATCACATTGTGTTAAATATGTTTAATTAGAATGTATTTGGGATTAGATCATTCATTTGAATATTTGATGAAAATTCCAGTTTTACCCTTTCTAGTTCATTGTAGTATTTCAAAGATAAATATTTTTATATTTAATATTTGAATTTTAAATTTTGTAACAGTGTTCTTAACGTAATTATTTACAACTTTTATTTAGGACACTAGAGCTAAAAAGTTTATTTGGTTGTTCAAATTTGTCCATGAAGTCAACGTTGGTCTGGGATCGCCAGAATGGAGAAGCTTCGGTATTTAGGACATAACCCCTTCATATGGGCTTTTATTGAGCCCAAATTTGGAGAGGAGATAGAAAACCCATATACGCACATTGGATACTTCTGGAAGGTCGTCCAATTCACGCGTTTTGGTGGTCAAATGGGTGGTGAAAGTTGGAATAAAATATTTGGCCGAATTTCCACATTCACACTTGAAACCACTTGTAACCTCTCCTCCCCTCCCCTCTATAAATTGGATTTTTTCTCATTTAGAGGTGTTGGGACGTGCATTGGGAGATTGGAGGCAGAGGAGAATTTGTTTCACCCAAATTCTCCAACCATGGTGAGAGGGGTAGCTCTTGAAGCAAGGATCCCCTCATCGAAGCCTCCTTCTCTTCTTCATTTTGTAATGTTTTCATTTGTGTAATAAACTTCTTTGTTATTATTTTACTTCTTATCTTTTCATCTGTTTTGTTTAAATTTCTTCTTCTCTTAATCTTCCTCTTTGGTCTGGAATTATTGAGTAGAAGCGTTATTGGGTTATACCCATTATAAACCTTTGCACATGCAAAACGCTCCTACGATGATTACGCCACCCATGGAAGAGTAGTCTTTTAGTAATCGATCTATCTTCTACCCTCTTCATTTAATAATTTTGAATCATTGAGATACTGTAATTCAATTAATATGATCCATGAATTGTGTTTTTAAATTGTAATAAACTAAGCAAGCAATTGAACAATTAACACAAAAACACGCGAGGTCGGGATTTTGTGTAAATTGTGGGAGCGCGATCTTAATCGGTAATACAAGACCACACGGGATAAATTTGTAGAGTTAAAATATAATCTCTAAACACAATTCATCCTCATTTACAGAATGGATATGTGCCTTAATTTTCCACTGACCATAAGCTAATCTTAGAACAACAATCAAAGCAGAGTGCTGCGATTGCATGTTCCGAAGTTAGCCTAGGGTTAAATTCACATCATCTTCCTGGTAAAGTTAATTCTCGTAGGGTTCGGGATTTAACAAATTAAGGGATCATAATTAAGTGAATGTTAATTTAAATGATAATGATTAATAATAAAGTGAAGAGGTAGAGTTATATCGATTACGCATTTTAAATAGATTTCTAAAAAAACATCTTCTTGTTGTGTCATTTTAATCGAAATTCATTTCAATGCTAAAAACAAAAAAATTATACAATCTTCTTCCAGAAAACTTCTTCTAGATTCATAAACTACAAAAAAACCCAATCCTTTAAAGTAGTGTTTTTATTCTATTCTATTCTATTTTATTTTTTTAGAATACCTCTAATAAGTTGTTAAATTCACTTCCTCCTTTGAGAGACGACCTTGGTCAGCCACTCTACTGCACCTAAGTACCCCAAATCACACTAATCATTTGAGGGCGCCTACGACAGCGCTCTTTAATCCACCGATAGAACCCCGCCAATAGAAACACTGTTCAAGTCTACCGATAAAAGTCCACCGATAGAACCTCACCGATAGAAACACTATTCACTGAACCTCACCGATAGAAACACTTTTCATCTACCGATACAATTCATAAAACTAGAAACATTGTTCACAGAACTGGAAATTTGGAAAAGTGTTGTGGATAAGTCACCTTGACCTCCCGGAACACCTCCAACACCACATTTTCACAAAGTAATGGAGTAGAGAGGTCCATGCCATTACAATATAAATATATCAATATATTATTTTTAATGAAATATAATTTTTTATAAACTATACCCTTCATCATCACTAGAAAAAAAAGCACTAATAAAGTGGGGACTATAACAGTGCTAGTAAAAATGTGTTGCTAAAGTCCCCCTTTATCACTACTTTTTTACAAGAAATGATAGTGTCTCCCTTTATCAATGATTCATTAGTAGCACTAATAAAGGGACCCCTATTATCATTTATTTTATTAAGTGATGATAAATGTACCTCATTTATTATCACTTTTTCTAGCACTAATAAAGGGTTCCTTCATCGTCACATTTAGCTAGCCCTAGTAATGCCTAGCACTAGATAAACCAGGTTTCGTAGAAGTGAAGTGATCATTATAGATAAATCATGTGTCATAACCTAAATGAATTTCCATAAGTATTTGAGGAATGATATGGAAATTTGTTTGTAAAATTAAAATGAGACATTGATATTATTTTCACTAAATTTTATACAACGGTATCAAAAAAAAATTATTTCTAATTTTAATCGCTAATTTTTACTAAAGAATTACCAAGGTGTTATGATAATTTATTATAAATATAATACATCTTGACATTAAATATTAACCCAATTCATTGGTGTGATATCAATTCACACCATTCATATTCTTTAATTTATGTGTTCCACATAAATCTTATATTATAATAAATATGTTCATCTAAAATTTTTTAATAATGAAAAAAAATATTCCACATAAAATAATTAATTTCCTAATACATTAACAACATGAACATTTCTATATTTTTAACTCATATGTAGGGAATATGGGTTTCATATTTAAAAATCCAAAAATAGTTTTATATATATATATCTGTACATATATATCTATATATGATTATCCATGGGTGAATATGGGTTTGGGGGTTCAAAAAATAAAAGTATACCATGGGAAATCAATGAATGATTTCAGAAGCATAATGAGTATACAAAATTTGTTATTGACTAGGATTAAGGTGATAGAAATGTAGTCTACCATCAATAAAAAATCGTTTTGATAATAATAGAATGATAATAATAAAATAAAAATATAATTTGTTGAAAATAAAAAAACATACAATAAAATAAATATTATAATGAAATGAAATAAAGTGTAAGAGAGCCTCTTAAATTATGTAACACATCCAAGACCAAGAGGGTTTATTCTGTGAGAGTTTGTGTGATTATCTAAAGGTACTAATGGGAGATTATATGAGGTCAGGACATGATATTGATATTTATATTTAATTATCAGATTGTGAGAGGTGGTTATATATATAAAAATGAGCATAATTGTTTATTGTTCTTCAAATATAGCCTTAAGA
Organism: Viscum album; assembly: GCA_963277665.1. Taxonomy (NCBI): domain Eukaryota; kingdom Viridiplantae; phylum Streptophyta; class Magnoliopsida; order Santalales; family Viscaceae; genus Viscum; species Viscum album. The sequence continues at coordinate 2,082,667,227 of OY728151.1, forward strand.
ATTCTTGGTTTTGGAAAATAAATTTTACATGGGCTAACCGTGGTTTTGGAAAATATAGTATGACATTATGAACATGTTTTTTGACTAATTAAAATTTCAAAACCTAATTCATAATCTTTATTTTAATTTTACCAAAAAATGTATCCTTTATTCAATGAAAATGGTTTTTAAAAGTCAAAATGTTTTTTATACATTGAATTATATATATATATTTCAAAAAAATGGTTTTAACTCATATATGAAAATAAAATAATTAGATAAAAATATCAAAGTTTAACAAAAATAAAATATAACTTTCCAAATCATAATTTCATATTTATTATTTAATAAAATGTATCAAAAAATCAAAACTATATTTTTTTTACTTATCACTAAAATACAAAATATATTAAAAAAATTATCAACAATTCAACCTAACCAAATATTAATATTCGTATTTAAAATATAATTTTTATATTTCTAAAATAAATTTTTAAGTATGATAAATATTTATTCTTGAAACAAAATTACATATTTATCTTAATATAATGAATTAAAGGGAAAATCATAATTTATTAACTTCATAAGATTTGAAATTTTATAATATCATACATATTGATTCTTGAAGAGTATGCAGATATATAATAAAATATTTAATATATAATTATTATGTAAAATAATTTTTCATTTATTTCTAAATTATTATTCTACAATTATATTAATAATTGTATCTATTCCAAATCTCAAATAATGATCACGTTGAAATGATTAGGTAATGATTTTATAATTTTGAAATCATAATGGTCGTATTACCCTTTATTATATATATATATGCTCCAACATTCCTATACTTCATCATTCAATACTTAACATACATAGGATCCAAATTTCCCTTTATAATGTGCTCCATATTCCTAACACTTATCTTTATTTTTATATTATTTATTTCATGAATGATATTCATGAGATAATTCAATCATATATACTATCATTTGGTGTGTAATATTTTTTAGTGTTTATCCCCTGTATTTCTCCAAGATTGATCAGTTATTATTATTTCAAGATTTTTAATGCTATTATTAAATTTGAAATTCTTTATATGTTCTTATAATTTAAAACATAAAAAACAGTAATTGTGAAAAATGATCACTTTTACAAATAATATAGTGACATTGTTTCTTGTAACAATAGAAATTAACAAGATTTATTGAGTTTTTTCACTCTGATGTGTGTTGGACAATATCACCCAAATCATTGGATATAAAAAAGTATTTTCTTATCTACTCGTCTGAGTGAAAATCATAAAAGTGTTACAAAAAAAATTATTGGAATGTTCCTTTAAATTAAATAGGTTATTATTTTGGGAAATAAGAAATACACTACATAAAGTGAAAACATTTTACCATAAAAATAGTGAAGAAAATACAGAAGATTGTTATGTTGGGGTGAAAACCCTTATAGATAATGTGAGGGGGAAGTGGATTATGAGATCAACCCTAACAAAGAGTAAAATGTTAAAGTTTACTATTTAAGATAATATCTATAATTAGCGTTAAAATATGTGAGGTTATATTTTTTATACTGAATGGATCTAGCGAAAATAATAAGTCTCAAGACTCTATAATAATAATGATTTCAATCTCAAGTGTAGAAAATGAGTTTTTTTAGGGAAATAAATAAAGAAATTGGGTTAAATAAAAACATGAATAGCATGAAAAACATGAGAAAAATAAATAATGCAATATTATTATAAGATTAAACCAAAAAAATCTATTAGAACCAACAATGGTTTTCATAAAAAAAACTCAGATAAATTGTTATGTTAGTCCAATGAAATCCTAACTTTTATGTAATGTGTATTGAAAAGAATAAGTTAATGATTTTATGAGTCATTTTATCTCATGATATAGTTAAAAAATTATATTATTATTAGAAATTTTATTGAAAATAAGATTTAATGTGTTTCAAAATTTTGATAAATCAGTTTTACTCAATGGATTCCACAAGAAAGAGGTGAATTTTTGAATACCAAGTGGTTTTCATTTTAATGATGATAAGAAGAAGGTATACTAGATTAAAAAAATTATAGGAAAAATAAATCACCAAGTTAATCATATTTCAAACATGATAAATACTTTATAAATCTTGGGTTTTGGTAAGGATTAATTGATCAAAATCTTTACTCCATGAAAGAGAATTATAAAATGATGTCATATATCATTTTTGTAGATCAATTATTTATCTAAGGATCAAGAAAAATCATAATACAATCTATTTTCATAATTCATGGGGTTTATTTTCAAAATATATTTAATTAGTGAGTTTATATTTTCATTAGCTTATAGGTAAGATAAGGAATGTAAAAAACATTTATTTACCAATAAAAATATATTAGTGGGATAAGGCAGAAATTTTTCTGGGGGATTACAAGGTGATATAAATTCTTATTATAGCCCAGAAAATATTTTTATGGTTTGATGAAATATATAATGTTAATTTAAGATTGTATATTCTAATCATCATGGTATTGTTATCCATGATAGTAACATAACCAAACATTGTGTTTTCAACTTTTCAAGACACACAGTACCAATTCTCTACCAAGGTAATCAACATGATATAAGTAAAGTGTATTCATCATTATATCAATACTAGGTTGTATTTTAGTCTATATAATCATGAAAAGTTTTAATAGTGATTATTAAGATTTATATATAAAAATTGGGGTTGTTTAGTCGATTTCAAAAACATTACATCAGGTGGTAAATTATAAATTATATATTTTTATATTTCATAGTTAATAAATTTACATGATATTATTCCAATGATTACATTATAATATGATTATATTATATTTAATCAATCATGTAATCAATTTATATAGATGATAAAACTACTTGAGGGTGGTGGAGTTTAGGTGAACTCTCTAATTAATATCATGTTCGTTAACTTGGATGCAATAAATCTTATCAAAACTCGTTCAAATAACTAATGTAAAAATAATAAAAGATAAAGTGTCATTATATCAAATAAAATGTTGAGAAAGGACTGGTGATGATTGAGTACATGTCAATACAAAATCATATTCTTAACACCTTGAAAAATTACCTTCCCGATGCTTATATTGAGATCTAATAGTATGATCATAGAGTCCAATCTTTTCTATAAAACTAGATGGATTAATTAATGTATAGCCACACCCTTATAGAATTATATATTTTTATAATGTTATATATATTAAATTGAATTAATTTTTTTCATTTCTAACACACTATTGGGAACACTTAAAGAAATGTAATTTTTGTTCTTTGAAAAAGGGGAAGGGACATTTTCCATGATTTTCATTAGATAATTTGACTGTGATTAAAGCTACATTTTGAGGGAATTGTTCAATCATATAGAAACATTTAGAGTTATCCTGTGGTAAATATTTGAAAATAGTGATTGTCTTTAAATTTATATTTGTTGGTAGAATATTGGATTATAATAATTGGGGGTAATTCAAAGAAAGGAAATTTATTCATGATAAACTTGTAATTTAACACTAATTTCTCACAATGATCATAACTCATCATTGATCAGAATTGATGACCATAATATCATTTTTAAACTATATAATGGAAATAATATACATACTAGGTTTAGATTCATTTTGATGTTTTCAAATTATGATGAATTTAACCAATTTTAAATGGTTTCCAATAAACTAAAAGAGGAATATTATTATCAAAAATATATGGGAGAATTTATGGACTGTGTTTGTTAAAAATGATTATGTGTTGATACATCCAAATAAGTATCAATAAATAATAAAATAGAGTTCCATAAAAATCTATAATAAACTATTAATGATATATATGTTGGATATAAATAATTTTGAAACATCCTAAGTCACACAGTAGTGTGTCTCTCTTATTGCGTTACACCATATTGATATATGGTAGAATAAATATTTATTAGTATGGTTATTATGGGTATCACAGTACTAAGGGGACTGATATCATGTTTTGGTTTTTGTTATTTTAACTAGATATATAATTCATTTCATTAATGTTGGGTTCATGTCAAATTTCATATTGCCTCTAATTGATTCAAAGCCTTGTAAGAACAATTCAAGGTGCTAAAATAGTGATCATGTTAAAGTCAATGTGGTAGTGTCTTTTAATATATGTAATAATTTCTATTTTTATCCCTATTTAATGTTTACTATGTCATTGGAAGAGGCATGTGGTGTAGTGATATGGACAAAATAGAACCCCTAATTTCCTTTTATGGAGTGTTTTTCTAATTCCATTATACAGATCATGAAGGTGATAATATTTTCACTATAACAATGGGTTAAAATCATGGTGGTATCAAAATTAATTTTATTCTAGATTTATAGTTATCAAATTTACAAGGGTAGAGTTTCCTGAATCTAAGATTCATTCTATAATTAAGTCCAGTGGGAATGTTTCTAGAATTAAAAGTTCCTACCTTTTAGAAATATTATGTGGTCTTTTCAAGGTGGGGTTTGACTAAAATGTTAAAGCCTAATAGGATGTATTTATTCATCTTAATTAAGTAAAATTAATGATCACAAAAATGGGAAACATAGTTATTCACCAATGAATATAAAGTTATCATTCTATTCGAAAATCACATGTAATATCATGAAGAAATTATAGAGATCTCTGGTCTATGCATGATGTTTTGGGAGAATTACTAAGGGGGATCCAAGATTATATCTTGATTTAGGATGATGTATTATACTATATAAATTATAGAATAAATAATTGATACATTATTAATGTAATAATATCATTATAAGTTCAACTAAGATCAAGATGGTTTTTCTTGGGAGAGTAGTGATCTTTTTGGTTGATTTAGAGAATTTATTTCAATAATTTTCTAAGGGTAGTAAAACTAAAGGGTTCGAGTGTACACTCTTAATTTTAAGAATACAGTAGTATTCTTATTGATTCTAGTACAATGAAACATAATCATTTCATAGTATATATATTATTTGAGTCATGTTGATCCAAGTAAAATATTTGTATTCCCTTATTTAATTGCATTATCATTTCATATATCTCCTGAGGTAGATATTTTTTCATACTAATCACATATTTACACCATTAGTGAGGTTATTTTGAATAAATATATACACACTAATCCCCCCATCCGGCCCTAAACTACAAGGGTATTTATCATTCCTTTGAATAAAATAATGGATACTAAAATATTTAATCTTAAGAAAAAAGTATAGGAAAAATGTATCCATTAAGGTTATGTGGTCCATTTGGGAAAAATGGAAGTATTCTTACCTAGTAGATGACTTCTGTGAAAATTTATCTAACTATGATTCATGAGGGATAGGTGAAAATTTATTAATATAATTGATTAATATAGATAATACAATTCACCGTAAAAACCATGAATTCATTGTTGAATGGATTACTTCTCCATGATCAAGATTTAAATCCAATGAAAATTGTTCTTTCGTGATGGTTCTAGGTATGGGACTGTTGGATAATATAATTCCCCTCTCTCCCATGGGTTTTATTTTTAAATCTCTCATGGTGCTTCCTAGAGATTTGGAATTCTAGGAAATGATAATGTAAAATACAGGTTGTGTGACTAGAAATTTTTCATTATACACACTCAACCTTGATTGGTTTGTACAATCAACTTTTATTAGGTCACATAACAATCCTTAAGTAGGGTTCATGCTTGACCGCTAAATTGAAACCAAATGACTCTCTAAAAATTATCAAAATTATTCATAAAAATTATAACATCAACAATCTATAAATTTTTATCTTGTAGTTTATTATAGTAAAATGAGACAATAAATCATAGTTAACATAATATATTCCCCATAGATAAAAGGTTTACCCATAGAGAATTTTTTTCAATAATAAAACAAGTCAATAAGGTCTTATACAATATATCAATTTTTGAGAAAATTTATTAGTATCCTAATCTTGACAGGAGATCATCACTACCATATCACCAGATTAGGTAATGATTTAGAATAATTTCAATTATTTTGTTTGTGATTAATAATTTTTCACATGGATTGACCTTTTTTATCATATTTTATATAGTAAAATACACATTAAAACTAAACTAAACTCGGGTTGTTCGAATATAGACAATTTTGATGTCATTTTTGAAAAGTGAACATCACTTGTTTTGGTTCCCATAATAACTAAATAATGAGAGAATAGAGTATAAGTATAATAGTATATATTATGCTTTTATAAGTATAAAGATTCATTTCAAATTATTTCATGTATTTTGAATTCACTTGTATTATTTATATATGATATTAGTAAATACTTGTGATCTTATTGATACCTATAAAACAAATGATATAATAACTACAATTTGGGAGAAACTATATAAAAATCATCTATGTGGTATTATTTTAATTATATTTAGCATACAAGAATTTTATAGTCTTAATAAACTGACAGAAATATTACATGATATGTGAAAAGGTATGATTTATTTAAGTACTCATAAAGTGGATAAAATTATAAAATATTATAGAATACTAATTCAAATCCCTTCTTAGTGTTAATTTTATTAATATTGAAATTTTAATTTCCATAAGATCCATTATTCCCCAAAAGATATAATCTTTATTTAGATATATATCAATTAATAGTGTGAAAGTATCATTTTGATGTTTTGATAAAAGAGAAAATTGTAATTTAGTTTTTCTTAATTGATTACATTATATTGATAATATATATTTAATTAATAAACACATTTATATTTTTTACATTTTTATAGTGGTACTGAAATTTATTTTTTTATATCAATAAAAATTTATTCTATATATATATTTTAAAATGTATTTTCTCTATAAAGATATATTTTTCTATGATTGAGATTATCAGATTATATATATATATATATATATATATATATATATATTACGAGATCCCTCTTAATATTGTCTATAAATATAATAGAAATTTGTAATTATATAAATTTAGAGGGCGTGTTAATTACCATATGAAATGGATTATTTACGGATTCTTTCATGTGTTCATCCTATGAGATTAAATGAAAAATGTTACAAGAAGATGTTTGTGTTAATTATTCACATACGGAAAAATGATATGTCATTATTTAGAATAACATGGAAGGAATATCATTGAGATATATTATTACTAAGTCAAAAAATAATAATAAAACAGTGTAAATATAATTTATATATTAATAAAATTAAAACTTCATTAATTAAATAAGAAGTGAATAATAATATAGAAAGTCATCAAATACTTATTAAAATGTAATATTAAAGAACCATATAAAAATGGATTTTAAGGTGATGATAAATCCCATGAGAAAGGAGTAATGTAATAAAAACTCAAGTAGATTTTACGTGGAGGAATAAATCAATATAAGGATTGTGGTTTTGAGTAAAAAGATTCCAAAAAAATCAAATTTTTTATAATATAAAGATAATATATCATATATAAGTTATAGAGATTCTATGAAAAACCAAAAAAAACTAAAAAAAATTGTCTCAGTAATGAGTATAATGAAAAATCAAGAGATGAACTCCAAATGAGAGATAGATGAATGAATGGGTGTAGTAATACAATAAATGATTATATTTTTTATTCATCCACAAAAGTAGTCCATTTTATCAATAAATTCACTTAAAAAGATATATACACATCATGATATATAAAAATGGAATAAATCATGGATCCCATTAATGGGGTAGATATGGGGTGTATCTTTTAGGAAAATTGCTGGCTGAAAACTAAAATGAAAATATTTATAGAACAGTTGAATATTTCAAAAATTAACCTATCTCTTCAATTTTATATTGTCATTTCTATTTATAAAAACACAATCAATAATTTAAAATATGTAATACATGGTAAAGTAATGTGGTAAAATAAAACTCACAAAGTATTTGAATGCTAAGGATAAACATATTTAGTGTCTTAAAAAATTGATCAAATGATGAAATTAGTATAGAATGTTATAATAATATATTTATTGATTAATCAATTTTTTTCAAATGTTGGATTTAATACATGAAAAAAAATATTGAAGATATTCATGAAAAAATAATCACATAAGAATGTAAAATTTATAACATAAAATAAAATATATGAATTTCTAATAAGAAACTAAATATCTATGAAGATAATATTGAAAATGGTTTTGAATTAAAATGACTAAATTCTTATAAAATCATGGATAAGTTATTTCAATCAACATGTAAATTTAATCAATTTATAACCACTTAATTGACTCATTCTTTGTGAAATATGGGACTTGGATACACTAATTTACAAGTGAGTTATCGAATAATCCTAAGAAGAAAATTTTCATTATGAAGAATAATGGTTAAAAAATTAACACTCTAAGAGAGTGGAAGATCCTAAATTAATGGGAAAATAATAATATGATAAAAACATTTGTTTTATTAATAAGATAAAATTATAAATCAAATACAAATATAAAAAATTAAAAATAATTAAGGATCCATGTCCACAATTTAATTTTAAAAATACTTAAAAATAATAGGTTTATTTAATATTTTTGGTGTATAATTTATTTGGTACAATAATTTTTATATTTTCAATAAATTGACTAATATAAAATATATGATTTTTCATGAATCTAGTTAGATACACAAACATAAAAAAGGGAGGTAAAAAAATGTCTCTATAAAGAAATAATATATTGATTGTACTAAGAAAATGGGAATAAAACAGAAAATGAAATTTGTATAGAACACATGTTTTATAAAAGAATTATATACAAACAATTTATGCATTATGTGGAGATAAGTATGTTTTATATCTATTTCCATGAATTAAATAAGATATTTGTATCAATAGGCTAATATGATTATGTGAAGAACCAATTAAAATAGTAAATATTATGTCAACAAATTACAATGGAGTGCTAAAATGTTATCAGATTATGGTATATAGAGTAGATAATCTGTGATGACATATATTAACACTTGAATTAAAATTCATAAATCTAGACCGTATTTAATGAAAATTAATAAATAGTATTATATTAATATCTCTTTAAATAAATTTTAAAAAATAATAATTTAACAGTGTTCATATTAATATATAAACGAAATGATTAAAGAAAAAACCTAAAATCCAAAAGTAGAAAATAGTGGTTGGATTCAATAATGAAATATATAATTTCAATTATTTATATCCAAATGAATTATATTTGAGTGTTCAAAATAAAATTAGATAAAATATGGTTCAAAATGGGTTTGGATAATTTTTTTAAAATCATATTAAGGCCATATTATTGAAAAGTATATAACCACCCCTAAGGAGCTATGGTATGATGTTTGGATCCCCATACCTATTTATATTCATGTATTGCATTTATTTAACAATACATTAAATTTAACATAATTTTTTTTATTTATTCAAATAATAGATATTCCTTATCTTGAGTTATTTTAAAACAATGGTATTTTGTAATGGTTATATAATGTTGACGCCAAGATGAGAGTCTCTTATGATCATATTATTTATTATATATTGGTATCAATTTATATTTTTATTGGTATATATCATTTATTACTGAATTCAATTAGTATTCTACATTGGGATCACACTAACTAGGTAATATATTTTTTTATGTAGTATTGTAGTATTAATTTGTTACACTTTTTTTCTATATTAAGATTTCAACTTGATGGATTATAGTGATAGATTAATATTTTTATAAAATGAATAATAAATCTTCTCTAAGAGTATGGATAATTTTTTTGCATTAAGTCTCTAAGGGTTGATAATATAAGTATATAGTTTAAGTTCAAAAGATAATCAATATCCTATAGGATTAGAATAATAAAAACCCATATATGGTAACAGTTAGATGAGCTTATAAAATCCAATTTTATTCCCTCCCATTTTGTTTAATGGATAATTTTTAAAATTGAAGAATATTGTAAAATAAATATAAGTGAGAGACAACGAATTCTTTTATGGGAGAGATAAATCAAACCAATATATAGGGGAGATTAAATATTATAAGGTTGTTTTCTTAAGATGGTGATTTTATTTATAAACTACTCACAATGGATTCACATTTCAGATTAGAAGTATGACAAAATGCTTAATCATATTTGATGTTGTGGTCTGTGATTTGGCTTTTATGACAGTTCAAAATAAGTACAAATAGTGAAATCAATGTACCTAGGGTTTGGGATATTTTAATTGTTCTCAACATAAAAATATCATCACATTTGATATTGATAAACCCCACATGTGATATTGTGTATGGTGGTTATATATAAATAAAGAGAAAGAATTAAACATTATATAATATTGGGATATTGAAAATCCAATAATATTTTAGGGATAAAATAATATACTGAGTTTTTTATGGATAGAAGATATATATATATATATATATGATGAAATCTAGATAAAAAGTTTGATATTGGAGAATAAAATAGATTAATGACTCATTAAAATTAAAATGTTTTAACATTTGATAATTGATATATGATTCCAAAACATATTGAACATATGATTTTATTATGAGATTACTTCAATGATGTAAAAGTAATAATGAAAAGAAAGATAAGTTTTCAATTAAAATTGATGAATAATTATAGATTTCAAGATGAAAATTTGGTATGGTATATTATAAAAAGGGAATGAGTATTCTATTAGAAATTATAGCAGAATATCGTCCGTTATTTTTCAATATTAGTGGTCACTGACAAATGATGAAGATAAATTCTTATTGGTATTACATTAATAAATTGTATTCACTACTGAATATGTAATTTTACTTAAATCATATTAAATTCTACAGAATTATATAATTGTAATTGTAGTGTTCTTGAAGGCGTGGGAAATATAAAATACTCTAGATTGATTTAATGATTGATATCTATAGAAATGTTTATAAATGATGAATTTTTAGTATACACATTCATTATGATGGATTAATAATTATATTCTAATACTAAAATATAATTCAATGTTCGTAGAATAATTTATAATTTTTCAAAACTAGTTGACATTAGAAAATCATGAATTTAGTAAGATCTTTATGTTTGGAAATTAAATTTACAATAATATGATGTTTTCATTATAAAATATGATTAAAAAGGATCATTTACGAAATTTAGAGGTAAATTTATTTTTATTTAATTTTTTTTTGTGCTTTAATGAGTTTTAATTAGTGGAATAATTTTTATAAGAAATATTGAGGTTCCAATATTGAAATGCAATATTATACATCAAAATTTGGAGACTTTGGGGATATGTTAATTTGAAATAAATTTTAAGGGGCTATGTAAAATAGATATATATTTTATAGAAAACATATATATTTTCATGAACATAAGGAAAAAAATTTCATGAGATATATATTTACTTACTGGATTGAGAATTTTACTTTTATAAGATAATCATCGTGGTTAAAGAGCCATGTATGTTATACTAAAAGATGTATTATGTAATTTTTATGAAATGTGATATATTGTAGATAAATATACTTAATTTAAAGGGGTTATATTATATATTGTAATTATAGTTCAACTCAATATAAATCAGTTATCAAGGTACTGACATAGATATCACATGATGTGATTTGGGATATGAAATTATTTTATTTATATGATATATTAAATGAAATGAAAATAAAATAATTTCTATAGAAATAATTCCATTATTAATTTTTAGATTACTCGCAAATATAAAAAGGGTATTATGGTTAGATGATGACTTAAAAAGAATTTTTAATTGAGAATATCATAATTTAATTATGATTTTATATGGAATAACAAAAAATATCTACTATATAGAGAATGTAAAGAAGATATTATAAATAGATTTTTCAGTTATACATTTTACATGATTTAAACTAGAATTACTCAAATTTATATTCAAAATCACAAAAATTATGATGATGAGGGAAAAGGGATAATAAATCCAATTTTTAAAAATAAAAATGGTAGAAAAATAGAGAGTGAATATTATGGTTATCTAAGAAATATCAATCATATTTTATCTATATATTATTCATAGATTTTTTTAGTAGGGTATATTTTTATAATTTAAATGTTGTTCTCGATGTTGAAGAATATTTAGTGCATTAAGACCTTATAATATGTGCATATCTATTCAAAAAATTTAGTAAAGGGGAGGGTGATTAAAATATTATTTGATCTATATAGAATTATATAGTCCCAGAGGAATTCCATATTTACTAATAGTATATATTCAATAATTAAAAGATTTATTTCTTTATCACAAACTCTAATTACAAAACCATATCATGTGTGTAAGCCTAGGAAATAAAAGTGTATGGGGGTTCCTTTAAATATTATAAGAGGTTATTGTAAGGGTCAATTGATAATAACTTCCATAATATATTTAATATATCACATTTCTAACTATATGATACAGGAATCAAACATATCAAACTAAATATGTTTTCAAGCTCACATATATATGAAACTAATAAAATCATGTGTCTTTTTTTATTCATTTCTTATATATAGGTGAATTATTACTACAAATTCAATGACAGAAAACAAATTTTAATAAGTATCAGAGTTGTACATATTTAACATCTCATAAAATGGTGGTAAATTGTAATATATTATTGAATTTTGATTCACTCACTCCCCCTTAATGTTAATCACAGTAGTCTAGGAACATCAAAGATAATTGCTGAAAATAGTCCATTTACCTCTCTTATATTTTAGTAATCTATCCTTTATGGAATATGTTCTTGGGTATAAATGAAGGGTGATTGATACTAATTAGGAACATGATAAAATATTTCAGAACTCTATTCATGATTTTATATTTAGGTAAATGTAAAATAAAGTAATTATAATCATGTAGGTTTTGGATATATGATAAATGAAAAGTGATTTTTTCTAGAAACAAACAATGTCTAGTTTTTGAGTGTTATTTTTATATTTAAGGATAATATTTTAATGAAAAAAATACATTTAAAAACACATAAATCGATAGGAATATTAATTTCTATATTAGATCATGTAAATTAAAATGTTTTCTAAATATAATTTTGTTATTCATTATTTAATGGTTACTTATAAAATGAAGTATTAATTGAACAAATTATATATATTTACTATGTAATGACAAATAAATTATACTAAAAAAAATCAACCAATATGCGAATAAATATTAAAAATATTGATATTAAGAGATTAATTAGTCCATAAATGATATGAAATTTGAAAATATATTGATCAATCGTTGTGTGAAAAATTTTAAAAATAATAAAATATTTTTTGTTCTATATTTTTATATTAATAAATAAATTTCGTAAAAACAGGAATATTTTAATGGATTTTTCTGAATAAATTAAAATTAAAAAAATTAAATATTGGGTGATTAGAATTTATTTCTAGAACCTCACGTTATTGGAAGGAAAATAATTAACTTAAAAAATATAATATAGTGTTTTTAAATATCTTTGACATGAATATTTTTTTAAAATGAGTACCCACATGGTTATTGAAATAAAATATTACAATTTTAAGGCTGTTATCCTTATGTATTCAAAAATTATTTGATAATATCAATTGTAAGATTATTTCACATTATTGGTCCCAAGATAAGCATAGTTTTTTTGTTTTATTATGTTCCCTATTTCAAGGTAACCCAAAATATTCAAACATGATATCTATAAAAAGAATCATATTGTATATCAAATAAACATTATATTATATATTACATAATTAAATATAAATATGTCATGATTTATTTTCATATTATAATGTTTATTTGTATAAAAATTAATTTGATAATAATTTTACTAAAATTAGATTTTTTTTTGCACATATATACTAAAGTATAAACCATTCCTTGGAGAAACTCTCATTTTCACATCACTATACTATGGCCTAGGATATAACATGGTTATTTTTTCATTTAATGTAGTAAATCAATGATTATATAACATATCATTTTCTTATCACTCCTATTATAGTTATCATATTGTAAGGTTATGGCACATCATGTGGTGTAAAATCAATGATTTAGTCAATGTTAAATGAGTTTAACAAATATATAATTAATGAGGATTCTATTTCAAATGTTATAATGATTGAAATCGAAGAGTTGTCTTGTTTCATAATAGATGAAACATATGTACTTCATTTTTATCCTTTAATGAATGAAGTAGTTTTATTTAATGGGATTTATAGTATTTCATTTTGATATAATGGGTAACTACCAAACAAGATCAATCTATATTCCATTATCTTTATATAATTTACCTTTTAGTAGGTTCTAGAACTACATTTTATGGATAATAAGATTTATTAAATCATTTTTTAATACCATTTTCACTATTGGAATCCTTTATTGGAAAGAAATATATGATTTATTCTTAGGGATCATAATGAATCTCATGTTTGTGGAAGATATCACATGGACAGTGTGATACATATATTTATGATGGTAATTCTATTTTATCATTTCCACTCTTAATTAAAATTTTGGTACAGTTTTTAGCTTATTCTACAATATTTAGGTATATTTATTTATTAGAAAACCCTTTAGTGTTTTAAAAGGGAGTTTTGATGGTGAATTAATCGGTTGATGAATAAAAAATTAAAGTCATTTTTTGAGTTTTTATAGACCTTTGGACATAGATTTTATAATAATGTCATAATATATGTTATTTTTCATTAAAATGTTTTGTTTTTTAGAAAATAATAATTATTTTTATCAAAAATAGATCAAGATCAAATCAGGTTTTTTTAATCATGGTCATGACATAAAATGTTCATAGTTTAAAGGAATTGTATTTATTTGTGATAAACCACTTATTTTTAAATCTGTAAAGAGCCATGGTTCAACATATGCCCTTTTAAAAAAATTCAATCTAAATTAGATAATGATAAAAAAATGAAATAGATCAAGGTTTATTTTTCAAGAAATCTTCCTTCTAAAATGGATTTTGAAGAGAAAACGTGATACAATTCATGGGTATTATTTTACTGAATAAAAAAATATTTATTCTTAAAATACCTTTCTCGGAGAAATGATTAAGTGAAATTACTAAAACCGTGTCTCATTCAATCATATCAATACATTTTTCATTGAATGTATCATTTGTTAGGGATATAATTACACATAAAATATATTTTAATTACTCATTTGTTTATTTAAATCCCTATTTAATATTCTCGTATGCTTATTCTTTTATTATTAATGTTGTTATGTTTTAATTTAATGTGATTGAATTTATTCTTATAATTACTAATAATGACTATAAAAAGTAAAATTATATGTAAAATAAAATATTTAATTTCATTTGAAGATGGATCTAATTCTCAATTATGATATAAATTGAACAATAAAGCTTGATTATGATTTCAAATATCCCATGAAGATGGCCTTGATTAAGGATAACTCATCAATTAAATTATAAAAGGTTTAGTTATGTATTCTTTAATTGATAATTAGTTGAAATAGTATTGATCTTTAAAATGGTAAATTAAGTACTCTCAATGCACTATTCCATTAAATTAAATATTTTTTAGATAACTCTCATATTTGGGGAAATTTTATGAAAATTTTATTAAGATGATCATTACATAATTTTAAATTCAATATAATATTTTATTTAATATCATCATTGAAATTGATCAATAGAAAATAAATTAGAGTTTAATGGGTTAAAAAGTTTTTAATAAATTTTGAGTGCATCTAAACTACGTTGTGATGGTCATCTATAATGTTTTAATTGGGGACTTCGGAAAATAACCTATGAAGAAATAATAAAAATGGAATTGTTGTTTCTTATGATTTATAAAAGTTATTCATGTTTACATGGGAATAAAAATTTCATCATGGATCTATATATGACATCTTGGTCATTACTAAAAATGATAATATTTTCCTTTTATGTGGTTCTACAGATTCAAAAAGTGGAGAAACATGGCCATGATGAGTAGTTAAAATTATATGGTTCACACAAAACATATCATATTGGATTAAACTTTATTGTTCCTTTCATTTTAGTCTAATGGGTAGCTATTAGAATTATTATTTAAAAAACCCATATCATGGTTTCAATCTCCTACTTATGTTTTATATAAATGATATAATATAGGAATTAAAAACCCATCAAAATATTTCATGAGAGATAAGAGTTTTTAATGACGATTTTTATATTTATATTTGCCTATAATATTCACAACATAGTGTATAATCACGAAAACATGGTTTTTTTAATATTATTTATATATTATATTATTTTATAATATTTTGATAAAGCTTTGAGATAATAATATAATCCATTTGAGTGGAATTTTAATAAAAATTTTCAGATGTTTTATGAGTAGAATAATTATACACACTTGATCCAAAATGTAGATAGACTTGAGAAGGGTTGTAAAATATTTTTTTACTTATAAAAAATTATCATTTCCTAAAATTTAGTTAAAACCCATTTTCTTATTTTTATTCTTATATTACTTGTTGATAGTAAGATAAGGGTGTGTAAATTTGGGTAGTAACTTCTTAACGACATGGATTATCAACTTGATTAAAATAATTAGAAAACTGTGTAAAAAAATGTTTTTTTTTTGTTTCTTTTCTAAATCAATGTGTATATCTAACCATAAATAATTTTTTATACAATGATCCTATAATCTGACTAAAATAAGAACATGAGATGTTTATATTTTTAATTTTTTTTGGGTTACATTTATTTACCCCCAGGGATTCTCACATTTATTTCAAAGTAAACATTATCACAGTAGGTTATTATATAAGATCATAGTTTATATCGATTTATAATATTTTTTTATTATAATATTTTAATTTTTGGTATGAATTTCCTCAACAATAAGGGTGTATTTTTTTATATGGTAAATATTTTCATTAATTTAATGATGTAATGATTTCATATATTCTATCAGATGGTTTTAATTTCCATGTTATAAATTAGAATTTAATTTTTATTTTTGAACATGGAGAAGCCATTACTTTACAAGAAAATTAGAAAATATTAAACATAATAGTGGATCATGAAATTTATTTCTCTCATCCATCCCTGAGAAATTTTTTACATGAATCATGTTTTAACAATTGTACATAATATATTAATCAGGCTTTATAACTTCTATGAAGGTGATAAAAGGGATAAGGAGTCATGATTATAAATATTATTCTAAAATATAAGGAAATTCAGATAATAGAATATATATAGGTTCATAATTTATTTATTCAAATAAAAAATTACTGGTTAAATATAGAGTCAAAAGTATATTCCCAATGACACTCTCATTGTAAAAAATATGATGTATATTCTATCAAATAAATTTAAGGAAAAACATTATTCCTTAAAAGATAAATACCTATTTAAGATTACCATTATATGGTTCACTAATACATTGATATCCTATTTTATTATACTATGGATGACCTTTAATAAAGTATAAAATATTAAAATAAATCATTTAATGCCTCTAAATTATCAAAGAACATTGCATATAAAATGTTTCATAAAGATTAGTTAGAATCTAAATATGAAATTTTGAAGTTCAAAAATATAATTTCACTTTTCACTAATATAATGAAGCCAAGAATACATAAGTGAAATGTAAAAATATTTTTATGTGTTTTAATTGTCGATAAAATGGGTCACTTTTAAGTTATTTACCTTTACATGAATGATAGTGAATAAAAGGGATATCAATTAAAATGTTCAAAAGTGAAAACAAAATGGTATTTTATGAAGTACAAGAGAATTTTGTTATGTAAAATGAATCTCTATTTCATAAAATAAGTTGAATTACATATCAAAACATAAAGAGTCATCTTGTGAAACATAAAGTAAAAAATGATGAAGTTGAATTAGAGGTTATAATTCATCATGATTTCTTGCTAATATAAAAATATTTTAATAATTCATATATGGTAACTAAAGGATATAGTGATAATGATATAAAGTATAAAGAAACATAAATGTATTTCTAATTGAGAACTGGGGTCATGGTTTATTAATTTAAAAACTATATTTTAGGGTAAAATCATCTATTAAAAAGGATAATGAATCCTTATGTCCTTTGGTAAAAGTTTATTCAAGTTAATAATTCCATGAAAACATTTTTGAATAATATTTATAAAAATTATACATACGATGGAAAATCATTAAGATTATGGGAGTAATTATTTGGTATCAAAAATAAACGTAATAGTTTTACTAATAAGAAACATACCATATGTAAAGACACACATTTTTTAAATCAAGTAAATAGATGAAATTGAATTGATTAAAATAAAGTGACATATTCCCCAAATAGGATCAATATACCCTTTTTTCTCTAATTATAGGAATTGAAAATCAAAAAATAGTGATATTTAGAAAATGAATAATATTGAGGATCTGTATAGGGGAAAGAAAAGGTAAAGGAAATTAAATCAACATTTGAGAGTTTTGATAAATATCATAAGATTTTAATGTTTAAAAAAAATAAACAATATGATTTTAAAAAAAATTACATTCCATTTAATAGATTTATATTTTACTAGAGATGTTAGTGATATTTAGTGAATGGATACAAATTATATTGGAACTTATATAAAATTAATTTATCCTAATCATATAGGTCGTATTATTTTAGGGGTAAATAATCTGAGTTCAAAATAGGTAGGCTAAGACAATATATATTAGAGAAGTTTAAATAGAAAAATTCTATTAATAATTATTAGAAAAAAGTTTCTGGGTGTGATCATCCTAGAGGTAATAGAAATAAATTACCTATATATTAACCATATTAGTGGATGTGCAAATATAATTCCATGTTTTTAAGATAATGTGTGTCCATTATTATTCTATGATTAATGAGGTTCCATAAAAGTATGTAATAGAAAAAATTCGTGGATCATGGATAGTGGTTTCTCATCCCAGAGTACCAGGAACAAAAATATCTAGAAGGATGTTTATAAATTTGATTGAGGAGTTAACCCTTTTGGTAATTTGGGTTAAATTATGCTTAAAGGTGTTGTAAGTACTGAAATTAAGGATAATAAGTTAAAATCTAATAGTTTTCTCGTTATGGGTGGGTTGAGGAACAGTCTGTTGAGTGTTTCTGAACATTGTTAAAATGGAAAAAAAATTCAAAAGAAAATATTTTTCACTATTATTATAAATTACGTAAAAAATATGAATTAAAAATTTACAAGTATACATTTATTCAAAAAAATATAATGAAAAAACACTATCTTCTTGAGTATAAATGAATTTAAGGCAAATAGGTGTAAAATACTTGGCCATTTTGGTTAAAGAACATGAGGAAACATATCAAATATATATTTGTGAGAAATATATTGAAACTAAAGAATAGATAGAAATTAATATTATTTGAATCAAAAAGTTAATATAATAAATCAGATTCAAAATTATTATACGACTTTAGGTCAATCATAATGTATCGTTGGACCATATTTTAAATCAACTACCAATGAAAGTTATAGTGTGTTACATTAAACATCATAAGGATATTTTATTTGGTTTATTAACCATATAAATTATAGTCATTATAATTCTATAATATCATTCATGTGGGATATAATCAGTAATTATTTCATTTGATGGGAAACTAGTATATGGATTCATTTGATATTTTCATGAACATGATAAGTAACATTAAATCATGTATCATAACACACGATTTAATGCATGTTCACTCAAAGAGTATCCATAAAGACCTTATAATAGATCTTATATCCATGGGATATTTATGATCTTTCTTTTTTATTCCTACCTAAAACTCTCTCCACATGAAGCTCCCACTGTCCTACATGATTTTCATAGTGAGGTAATATCATACTATAGATAAATGGATAAAATTCATCATGTGATAAATGATTTAGTTTCATGATATGTATATTATATGAGGGATTCCATTTGTTTTCCTCTCATGTGGGAATGATCGTGTACATTAGATGAAGGAAATTGTAGTGGACAACATCAATGTTTGTTTTACTATAGTTTCATTTAAAATATATGTGGTTTCATTTATCTAGCATGGATGAAATTCAATTTTGTTATCTTTATTAATTTTAAAAATTTTAAAAGGTTTTTTTAGATCCTTTCAAACCTAGAAATTGATTATAATGATATAATAGGTTTTATAAATACCTATCATATTGTGAATTTTATATAGGTGAGGAAGGTTTGGATAAAATATGAATTAAGTACCAAATACATAGAAAGCATGTGGATCCTAAAAATAAAACTATATACAATAGAAGTTATGTTAAAAATGAATGGTTTGAGTAATTATAGTCACACCATATTGATTCAATATGTTAAAACTAGTTGTATTAATGAATCTATAAAGTATGATGATTTGATCTCACATAGAGAGGAATAGATAAATTGGATTAAAAACACTAAGGAATTGGTAAATCATCCAAAATATAAGAATGCAATTTGTACTAAATGGATTTTGGAATGAAATATTCCTATAAAATGATATGATATAAACCCAATAATAGTGATCATGTATGATGATGGAATTTTTTATAAGTAACAAATCAAATAATTTTTATGAATTTCTGGAAAAAAATGAAAAAACATTTTGAAATGTTATTAATTAGTGAAATAACATTTTTTTTGTTTTTAATTCATGAAAAAAGAAATTTATAAATTTTTTCACAAGAAAATTATACTCAATAATATTTAATGAGGTGTGAAATGGAAGAATAAAAAGAACTATCAACTCCTATAACAGATGGGAATAATTGGTCCTTTAATCATGTAGTAAGAAGTGTGGATCTAGTGGACTTCTTAATCCATATCATAAGTTTAAATTAAATTATTATTTTTAGAATGGATAATGAGTATGGAATTACATTATATTATTGATTATAAGGAAATAAAAAATATTCACATCTACTATAAGAAAAGAAACTTTAAAAATATCAAGGACACCCTATAATAAGTATTATTGTGTGAAAAATATTCATATATATAGATTTGAGTATTTTCCAATGATAATTTTTTAGGTGAGAACATAGATTCAAAATTTACATCTGGAGTTACATTCTTTATAAAAATGAAATGTGTCTCTTGATACTCCAAGAAATAATGATTAGTTACATTTAGTATAAAATGGTTAATTTTGTTTAAGTAACATCATACAAACCTGAAATTACGATATATTAGTAAAAAAATAGTTTTTGAGGGTGTAATTCACATATCCATTAATCATAGGATGTTATAAAAAAAGTGAAATCAATTTTTCAGTGAATCTACAGTACTATAGTTCTATAAAAATCCATATCAATTATTATATCATCATTGGAAATTTATAACAGAGATACATTAATTTTAAGTATGTCTAAATGAATGAAAAAAGATGGATATCTTTTTAAACCCCTTAATGAAGGATGATATTAAGGCCTTAGGAGTCCTATCTGTAGTGAATTATCTCCCAAAATCCAAGTTACTTTTTTTCTCTATTTTACTTCTCTCCCTTATTTTTGTTTTATGACAAAAGGATAAAATAATTCAAGTAAACTTCACATAAAAGTGGAGAGATTCTTATATTTTGTGGTGAAGATCAACGAAGGGAATTAATGATTTTCCTTATAATGGAAGACATGAATATATTGGTTGTTAAAAAAATTATTCATGTATGTTTTTATCATTTCTCTAATAAATAAAAAGTGGTATTAAGGTTCCCTAAGTGATAGGGTAGGTTGAAGAGCCTAATGAATTGAAATGATAAATTTTTTTTTGTAAAGATATCTATTGATACTTTGGAATAATATTATTCAACATTAAACAGTCTTTTGAAGAACTCCAAAAAAAATTCTGTTTAGTTGTCTCAGTTTTAGAAAATTCTAATATTTTGGATCATGTTATATCTAGTTTCATGAGATGGTTATTCATGATTACAACATAAATTTCCATGTTGTACATATTATCCACATGATCATGTATTGATATAAGATAAATTAGTGGTGAATAGGATAAAAATAATTGAAAATTTGCTGAGGAGACACAAACCATGATTGATTGTTTGTCATCAAAAACATCATTGTTGGAATTAAGGGGAAATTACCATTTGAATGTTACGAAAAAGTAGCCATGGTATAGAAACTGGTTTATTATAAGTCTTTTAGATGGACTAATTAATTAAAAACACAACATGGTTCAGATAACTATGACATGTTGTTTGATGAAATCTATTATAATATACATTTTAGGGTTCTATAAATTTTTAATAAGGGGATACAGGATCACTATGATGACTGAAAATAATATTTGTTACCAAAAACACATAATGGTGGATTCAAAGTTGGAACATTTATCATCTCGGTATGAATAGGTATCTACTAGAAGTTTTTCATAAATAAATAATGTCATGGAAACTCTCACCACACCATTATGAATGTCAAATATATATTGATATACACCAATAATATATATATATATATATATTAAGACTAAGAGAAAACATTAATATACAAACAGATAAATCACTTCCAAAATAAACACATATAAATATATTGATAATCTAAATCGGTAATTCATTAAAGGTCATTGTCTCAATGATTTATATTGTTTAAATAACATTGGTATAGGTGACCTTAGTTGGATTACGAGTATAAATTTAATTTTAATATTTAGGTTTCACTTTCTTGGGTGCCCTTGAGAGGATTGGATTCCTAGAAAAAATAGATAAAGGGTAAATATTTTTATGAATTTGGAGACTTTTCAAACACATATAAATATAAGTGTCATACGTGATATGATTAACATGTCTTTCTACCTAAATTGATAAATTTCTATAGAAACCCTAAATAGGAAATTTTTTAATGAAATATGGATCTTTTCCAGCTAATTGAAATAATCCATGGGGTTATTATATCATTGGGAGATTTCTAAGTAAAAATTATAATTAAATTGAAATAACATGTGGTACTCATCTAATAAATAATTCAATTTTAGATATTATTGCACATAATATGAATATAATTTTGAGTCTATTATAAGTTGGACCTACATTTCAATAGATATGTATATATGTTTCATGAGTGTTATCAAGGAAAACTATTCTAGTTAATAAGATTTGAATATTATAGAATAAAATTTTTCTAATTTTGACTTAGGAGTATTGGATGCCAGTTTTAAATAACACATTTGTTTCAGTGTGATCAAACAATGAAATCTTAAGAAATTGATTAAATTAGAAGTAGATATACATGACTGATATGGGGTAAGAGTTATAGTGTATATGGTAGGAACTTATGATTTACATCTACATAGTGTAAAAATTCTTTTATTATAAAAATATTACTATGCACATTCTATAAATATAATTATTATTTCAATATCTTGTTTTTTTCAGAAGGGACTACCGTTCATTGTTATCAACAACTATTTTTTATATAAATTAATGAAATGATCTATTACATTAGGAATATTGTGAATGGTTTTTTACATTTTATATATGAAATATATGATATGTACCATTCAATATTTAAACGATATTTTTTTAATTACAAAAACTATTTTATTTTACATTTTTATCTTGGTAATGTAAATGGGAATTTCATTGTTACACATTAATGGTATTTTTTGCAATCATAAAAGTATGAAACATTTAATAATTTTGAATTTTTCTAGATACAATTTCTATTCAACATTCTAATTGAAAAGGTGAGAGGGATAATGTACTTTTTAACCTAATATAATGTGATGTATAAAGGCTAGTGAGTATATGATAATTTTTTTGTATATATACTTCAAAACATGTGCAAATGAATTTAGTTAGTATGGTTATTTGTTTCTTATAATTAAAAAGTTCAAAACATATCAAATTGTTAAAGAATAAAAAATATGTATAAATTCTTCTATGATAATGTATGATGATGTTTTTTCACATTATGTTACTAAATAATTGATCAAGGAATTTAATGATCCTCATACAGATTGTGGAAGAGTTTCATAACTCGCTACACTTAGAACATCATAATGGAATGGAATATCTAAGTAACTGATTCATATCAGGATTTATATGGTTTGATTGGTGATGAGTTAGAGTAAACTTCTTAAAGAATTCTGAATATATTCAATAAAAATAGATTTCATTATAAAGAACATTCTACCTAAAATAGTCACAACGTTAGAATAGGAGATATACACTTGAAGGCATTCCAATTTTGTCTTTTATGAGATTTTGGGGTTTTGTATCATAGGCACACTATTTTATATTGGATATATTTTGTAACACCCCAGGTAAATAAAGAATATGTCATATTTATATTTATCCATATTTGTGAATCAAATATTAATATTACTTTAAAGGGGATGCTTTGCTCGATGGCGTACCCAACACGCAACAACGAGTTTCTTGGGAATCTTACGTTGCACTCTAATAATAAAATAATATTATTTTAAATTTTAGTTAACAAGTAGCCGTTGTACTGATAGGAATGGATTGAAATAACTAAAATATGATTATATATGTTTTTAAATGTTTTTAAATTTACCCAATAAAAGATAAAGGCTTAAAATACGGAAAGAGTTCAATTTTAGGCATTTATACCCTAATTTTCACGAAAGGTCCACTTATCACCTTTTGATGGAGAAACTTCATTAAATATAGTTTTGATCGATCTTATAAATTCTATTGGACCAAATATAACTCTTCTTTAGAATCGGGACATCAAAATTTACTTTGTGTAAATTTTTGGTACCTTTCTGATAAAGTTCATTTTTTTAATGAATAGTGTAAAATGTTGTATTTTAATTCAAAACCTCTTTTTAATCTAATTTATTTATATGATTAGATTATCTTTTGAATTGGTTTAAAAGTGAAATTAGAAAATATTTTTACCATTAAATCCAATAGTGGTCGTTGGAATTAATTTCACTTTGAAATCGGACTTAAACTAGTGTCAATATTTTGATACTTATTGTTTCATAAAAACACGCTATTTGCTCTGACAGCGGGAATTAATTATTAAATTAATTAATGTGACTTATATGTTTTGAATTTTTTAAAATAGACTTCATTTTTGAATTCGTAATATCAAATATAGCTTAGGGTGAATTATTGGTAATTTTCTGAAAAACTTCAATTTTTGATGAATAGTGAAACCACTAAGTGGTACTTATAAAGACTGATTTTCCGTTTAAATGAAATTTTTCCATCATTGTGTTTTCAATTTCAAAAATCCGACATACATGGTTGTCATTAAGAAGTAAAATGTGGTTCAATGAGATTATAATATTTTTTTGGTGAATAGTAACTCATTAAGTTCTTAATCGCGATTAGTGGTAATTAGTGTAGTTTAAGGTAAAAATAATTCATTAATAAAATAAAATGAGCTTGAAACATGTCCTACCCTCACTGGTTGTGTCATGGACGACCAAGACAAGCCATTGGTCAACTTGGGGACCCCATGGAGACACATTGGTTGGGAAATGACATAAATAACTTTTTATTTAATGTAAAAGTAAAAATGACACAAACATAATATGTTTTACGAAAACATTTCTTACATGGGGTTATAAAGATCAGATTTTTGTTTATAAATAATAATTGGATTTCTAAAAAGATTTCCTACATCATAGTATTTTTTATAATTTTTATACATGAAATAAATTAAATTATTTATGACATAATAATGATGCAGCGATGACATCATTATTTGACGATTTAAATAAAATGGAAAGATAATGTAAAATCTATGAACTACACATGTCCAAAACTTATTGGATGGGTGGATTTCGAACCCTTATCACCTTATCCACGAATTATATCAATGTGGGACCTTTTAAAACCGAAACACATTTTCAAATAAAGTAATATTTCTTTACTTTCCAAAAGTGCCCCTCCTCTCCTCTTATAAAAGGCCCCCACCTCTACCTCATTTCACACAATCTTCAAGCATTTGGCTTGGCCAAACCCTTCCCATTTACTCTTTCCATATCCCTCTCCTCATCCTAGAGGATTCCCTTTGGGAATAATCCTTTCAATGGAAGCCTTTAGGCTCAAATCAAAAGGAGTTACACTTTTAAAGGTAATTCATTCTCTCTTGTTCATTTGTTTTATTTTGCTTCTCCAACCCTCTAAACTCTTTTTATTTACTTATTTTGTAACAACACCAGTATCTTCAATATACTAGGATGTTGTTATAAGATTTATTCGAGCTACACTCTCACACAACTACATCAAATGGTTAAAGAACATACGGTTTTTGTGGATGGCGAAATTCTACCTCCCGAAACGATGATTGTTCAATAATCATTTAACACCTTCAAATGTGGCCATTATGATGTCACTATTTTTATATATGATATATAATATGTTTATTTTTTTCTTTAAGCTTCTGTATTTTTCATTTTGGGTATACCTTTATTGTTTCCATTGTGGGTAAACACGATATCTTCATTTAAGGAAGTGCGGACTACCGCCCCCTCAAAGTGATGTGATTCGTTAATGCCATATGTGGGACATGTAAAGGATGGATTTAAAGTTATTATATATGATTTTGTACTGTAATTATAATATACCTCTATATAATTATAATTTCTTTCCATTAAAGTATGAGATAGAAATGAAAGTAGCGTTCATGCGTACGTACGGCTTACCGTCTCCATGAACGGTGCATTTCATTTCTTATCCCCAAATGTAATGTAATATTAAAAGTATATGTATATAATGGATATATATAATGAATGATACATCTAAGTGATGAGTATAATTCTGGAATTAAAATATACATACCTCTCATTTAATTTTAATTCCATTAATATGAGAAAGAAATGAAAGTAGCGTTCATGCGTACGTACGGCTTACCGTCTCTATGAACGGTGCATTTCATTTCTTAACTATAAATGGTTATGTAATATTATAAATACATGTATATGCTGGAAATATATGATATATATGATATCCAAATCAGTAATGTCATTCTGGATATAAACAACCTTTTACCAGACGAACAAAATGTAATTGTAAGAAGTCCACTTTCGACTTAAGAACCAAATATCGACAAAACAAATATTATTAACTTAACTGGTTACATAATGTTTATAACATGGAAATAAGTGATATAAAAGGAATAATGAACTCTAAAAAGTTTCTTAATCAAGTAGAAATTAACTCAAGTTTATTATCCAGGACGTTAAAGAACGGTCGAGTCAAGTCGGACCCGAGGTAAGGGACTTCGTCTCAATCTCCTTTCATTGAGGCATATTTCGTTTTATACACAACTTTCTTTTATACGGTGTATAAATCCCTTTGACATTACTTTTATACAAAAGGAATCTTTTTCTATGAAGCGTTTTTTAAAACGACAAAAAGGAATGTTTCTTTTAATGTACGCGGCGAAAACGACCTTTTCCGCCACCGCGAGTATTATTTGGTCTTTGGCTTCCTCAACAAGCCATTATGTTTTTAAAATGAAATAAATACCATATACTCTTTTATGTATTTTGGTATTGAAAATGTTTTTGACAAAGGATTCTATTATGATATATTGTGATTGAAATGTGGAAATGTTATCATTCCTTTATATTGGTTTTATGTTTTATGATTTTATATTGGTACTTGGACATTTTAACGGGTGGTTACGTTATAAACCATATGACGGGTGGTGCCGTGAATACCAGGATGGGTGGTTACGTTATAACCTCCAATGCATTGGGTATGGATGTCGTCCGTATGACTATTCCATTAATTATGTATGTAAATTGGCCGTATGGCTATTCCATTAAGTGATACGTGTGGGAGTCGACCGTATGGTTATTCCACTTAAGTATGTTTATGTCCCATGTTACCTTTATATATGTTATGTGTTCTTTTTATGGATTTTATGGTAATCCTTTGGTTACAAAAAGGTAAGTAATGATACTTTATTCAGTGAAGAGTTTTTACTACTTCATGAATGTGAAGGTATTAATTTGATAGAGTATATATTGTTTATTTGATGTTTGAAAAACTAACAGTTTTTATTCTTTGTGTATCCCTTACTGAGTTTTTTTGCTCATCCCAAGTTTTTGAAATGTTTTTCACAGGACTTAGCGTGGAATAGGGTCAAGGATGGGATCAAGGGAAAGTCATGCTACCTAAAACATGAAACTAGACATGTTTCTTTTTAAGAATTTTTATTTTATGGAAATTTAGTAGAAGAGACTACTTTGTAATCTTTTGAGATGTAATAGTTATGTCCTAATTCTCTAAAACTCTAAACCTGAAAAGATCCTCAATGTGAATTATTAATTTAATTCAATTTTAAGTAAGGTTTAAGGCATGGGGCCATATAGTTGGTATCAGATGTCGGTTTAGATAACTTTAGAGGTTAGGGTATTCTTTAAGCATAAGTGACTTTACCATAATGGTTAGGATTTCAGACAGAGTACTAGTTTTAGATAAAGTGAATGAGTAAGAATATCTTAGTGTTTATCTTCCTCATTAGTACATGATGGTTTTGTTGTTATACTAACACTGACCCTTTTTGGTTTTAGTAAATGGCTGGATCTAGCAGGCACCAAGGTAACGGTGGATGTGAAGGAAACTGTGACAGTTTTCTGAGCGAGCAACTGAATGATATGGGAGTTGTAATGAGAACTCTTGTGTTTATCCTCAACCAAATATCTGGAGTTATGATTGACCACCTAAACCTTGGTTATTTCTATAAGGCATCATGTATGCGAGAAACAAATACCTACGGAACTACAGGTAATAATCATAAAGGTAAGTGTGTTCAAAAACCTATGTGTCAAAGATGTGGAAAGAAACACCTAGGAAAATGTTTCAAAGGGACAGAAATATGCTATAGATGTGGAAATGAAGGTCATAAAGCAAGAACCTGCCATGGAAAAAGGAAGCATCCAGTTGACTCAAGGAAAGGGAAAGAAGTTCTTTCTGAGGGATCAATTGAATGTTTTAAATGTGGTGTGCATGGTCACTATGGAAACACATGTCCTATGAAGAAGTTTCGTGAATGGGGTCACCAAGAGCGTACAAATGTTTGTTTACCACTACCCAATGCCATTCCGATTGAGGATGAAGAAACTGAAAATGACCAATCAAAGGTATGTATTATTTCATGACTATTGTTTTCCTATTTTGGAATCTTAGGATATGATTCATGATTTTGTTTGTAGGAAAGAAGTATTTCAGAATAAGTTGGAAAGGAATGGTTAATGGATCATGAAGAATGTTGAATGAGTAAGATGTCAGCATATAAGGGCTTCAAGAGTTATGGTGAAATTCTTAAGAGTATTAAGTCTCTTTTGATAATGGGGTTACATTAGAAGACTTTTTATATTATGTGTAACCCTGATGTTTAATATATGAAATTTTATTCAAGGAATAGTTATCTCTTCTTTTGTGGACATAGTTATAAAAAACCATTTGGGTTTATATGATACTTACTTTTGAGGTAATTATGGGTTACTATATGTTATGATTGAAGTGAAAGGCATGAGATAAAATTGAGGATAAATTATGTTATGGTTATTTTTTATGATTTTATCCCTTTTTGGGGAATGATTTAAGAATTATATAGTTTTGGAACAAGGACAACACACAGACCGTGTGACAACCCGTCGCGTCGGACAAAGCTGCGGGAATCGAACCCACAACCAAAGTGCGACTGGTATTTATCGCCTACCACTGGACTACGTGAAGTCCCTGGTTAGTTTGACTGATTCTTTCTGGTTATATGATTTTATGAATTAAGAGTAAGATGATTTTGGGTTATTTATGAAAATTATTAACCTATCATGGAGGATATGTGATTAGGTTAATTACTTTTCAATACAGGACTTTAGGAGCAACTGATGTTGTTTGGAGATAAATGTTACGATTTAACTTGGAAGAATATGTGAGTAAATCCTTAAAATGTTTGGGTTTCAATCTTAGATTGGTTTACTTTTAGGAATTTTTATGGACAAATTTGTTTATCGGATGGTCCTCGTTGAACTTTGGATTTTGTTGGACAAATTTTGGAGATTAAGAATATATTTTGTTTTTATAAAGGGTTATCCTTTTCTGGATTATATGACCTTGTACTAACCTTTTTGGTTTTGGTTTTGGTTAAGGTCTAAAGATATGGGAAGTATATAGTTCTCTTTTGTGGATTCGGCGATTCTCTAGAAGTTGATTATAGTACTCTTAATTTGAACAAGTCTTCCTAAATACTCACCTTTTGGAGAAAATATGAGTTTGTGTAAGGAATCTAATAAAAGTTGAGAGTCAACATGATAAGTGATTATGATTCCTTATGAATAAATTCCTCAATAAAAATTAACTTAAAACAAAAATGTTGTATATTAAATTTTCCTACTGGGGAATCGAATACCGTTTAACCCATCACAAGTTTGTGATTATCTAATGGTTAACTTTCTCCTAAACATGTTTTCTATCACTCTCCATCAGAACATGACCCTATATTTTCTCCTCCATGTCCATGTTTTCATACTTGGTGTCACGAACCAAATCTGGTCGCCGCCCAAACTGGCACCAAACCCAGCCCGTGACATGACCCGAAGGGCGTTCCCTATCCCCACGGGCTGGCACAAGTGCCCGGGTATCATTTATTTAGGTTTGGGAACGATTTACCCGAATATGAAGTCATAAACCATTAAAAACAATCAATAAACTGAATCTGAAAATTCATACCAAATGATGTTTAAACAAAAACCTAGAACTGAATACATAGCTTTAGAGTCAATACAAAAGGTCCGAAGACACAATGGAACAGAAACAAAATAGCCCCATGGACTCCACATGACAAGGGGTCATCACCCCCAAGTCGTCTCCACTACTCCGCCCCAAGGATGAGGACTAACACCCTGAACCGCCATCACCCTTAGCCTTTCCTTTACCTGGGTCAAAAAAAAGGTCTACTTACACCCAAGTGGTGTAAGTAGGGTGTGAGCCTAAGCCCAATAGGATACCACCCTATGATTCCAAGGTGCATGCAATACAAGGTGAAAAAGCAAGCAGTTTTAATATGCAATTAAAAGCGGTGAAAAATTCCACAAAATGAAACTTTAAATTGAAAACATTTTTCAAGATAAAACATTCATAATGTTAACACATTTAAATAGGAATATTATATACTGCATTATAATTCCAAAGACACCCAAAAACAAGGGAAAATACCACAAATCCACTGAGCAACAAAACCGGGAACACCCCTAGGCACTAGATAGTCTCAGGCCTCATGTACCTCGTACCTCAGTGTAATGTTACCATAGTAAAATCCTTTCTCATGCACGAGCCACTAGTAGGGAACATACCCATAACCTAGTGGTCCCCAACCATCATCCACATAGTTTAGTTAGAGTTGTTGTTATCCAAATTCTAAGTGAAACAGGGACAAAACCCATCCGGTCCACTAGCCGTACTAGTACAAATCCGCCCCACCTAGGTACCCGGGCTTCCCCCTTTGTGCTCAAACAATTTCAGGATTTAACACAGAACCATTTTAATGTAAAACACCACTACTGGTCACATACACCAAATACAGTAGCTATCTCATTTTATACCACTTAAAACACACAACAAACTCTTTGAATTTGAATAAATCAATTTCACAAAATCTCATGTAGTTTTGCACACAAAACCCCTTAAGAAACCCACTTGTACACGATTTTCACAATTGTAAGTTACCAAAACAGTAAAGGCAGCCCAATAAATATCAATTAAAACAACAAATCAATTTTTGGGCATCCTCATGTTAAACAAGAAGTGTTCTCTTTGTAAAACCTTCATTTTCACACAAAAGTGGAACCAAAACTTCACTTTCATTACAAGCACAATTAAAACTCATTATTTGCAGCAATTACCAAAGGGGATAAACATTATAAACAGTATTTTATGCCTTATTACAGATCAATAAAAACAACTAAGTATTTATAGGGCATCCCCAAATAAACAAACAAAACACTTCTTTGGAAAACCCCAAATTTCACACCAAATTGGCATTTTAAATTCAATTGCAATGGAAACATCATTAGAACCAATTTTTGTAGCAACAATAAAATTATATAAATCTGAAAATATGATAAATACAGCATGCTAATACACAAAGATTGCATCAACATTGGAATCACCTACCAAATCAAATGAAACCATTGAATCCTTTGTGCGAAAACACAAACGCACCACCGTCGCACCTCAA
Source organism: Viscum album (assembly GCA_963277665.1). Classification (NCBI taxonomy): domain Eukaryota; kingdom Viridiplantae; phylum Streptophyta; class Magnoliopsida; order Santalales; family Viscaceae; genus Viscum; species Viscum album. The sequence goes on from OY728151.1 coordinate 2,082,699,383, forward strand.
GAAGGGTAGATCAAACCTAAAAATAGAAAATTGGACCAAGAAAAACCCAAGTATAAACCTTAGGTTCAAACCCCTACCCACTGGTCATTGTTCACTTCAATAAAAAGGGAGGAAACCCTAAAAAAATAGAATGAAACCCTAATCAATTTGAAAGGGGAAAAGAAATGGACAAACTTACTTGAGAAATCTAGAATGAATCTCCCCAAAACACTAGTATCTGAAATGTAAAACGGCCAAAACTCAGGGTATTGTCTCACAAGAATTATTAGGTCATTTAGGAATTGGAATGGAGGGAAAATATTAAGAATAGAAGGAGTTATGAAAGGATCAATTTACCTCTCCAAAATCTGGACGATTTCTGAAATCCAGAAAGTTTCGATTATTTTCGCGACTCTATCGAGCTCCAAATTGTAGGAGGAGGGCATGGGGTCTCTCCTGGGATTCTTTGGGTCGATAGGGAGGTGGAATCACCGAAAACTCCATTTTAATGAATAAGATATTATTAAATTAATGAAAAAATTTAAAACTGGAAAATGGGCCTTCGGGTTGGCCCAATTCTCAAATAAAAACAACAATCCCCCATGCTTATGGATTTATAAAGGCCCCAAATTTAAATGTGGGGTTACTATATCAGGGGAGAACAATTAGGAGTTGGAATGAGTCCAAAATATTAAAAATTGAAAAAGTTATAAATGAAACAAAATTTATTTTTAAATCTGGAATTGGGCTCGCAGTTTGGCCCAATTTATGAAAACTCACCTATTCTGAATAAAACCTTTGGAAACTACCAAAAAAAATCATGAGTGGAAAATAAATTTAAAATAACCCTAAAATAGGTTACGTACGTGACAATTCTCCCCACCTTGAAAACTTTCCGCCCCGGAAAGTCACAGCAAGGTCAAAGCAACAACCAAACCCAACTGAGAAACCAATAGGTACACCCTTGCCAGGTTTCACCCCCAAAGGTCAAAACACCTCAAGTGATCAATGATGTAAGGAATACTGTCACAAACCAAACTTACACCACTTTCCTGAAAAATAAAGTACATTCAGGATTTATCCCAAATGAAAACTCCTCAAATACAATCTGAACAATACTCAATCAATTTACCCAAAAAAAACAACAACATTGAACAAGGTTACACTTCCCTACTATAAATAAACCATTGGAAACTCTCCAATATCAATGTTTACCCAATGAATATGTAGGTAGTTAGATATCTTCGAATGATAATACCTACTTCCCAGATAATTCCAAAGAAAAAAAATATGAGTTACTCGTATGAAGAGACACAAATGGGCTCCCCACCATAAGAGACAACTTAAATTGTTTTCCCGAGACAGAATCAAGACACTAATAGTGGGAGGCCCAAACATACTCTCTAGTAAAATGGATATACTTCCATTAAATGTTTATGAATTAATATTCATGAGAATCATAGTGGGTCTCCCCACCATAAGAACTGACCATCTTAACCGACCAGCATGGGCCGACACAGAAAGACCCAAAAAGAAATCAAAGATTTAGGAAGGGCGCAGGATTAGTCTGCATGGTTTGGGAAACTGTGCACTAACTATGAATATAATTCTTTCTACATGGCTTCCTAGCACACGGCCACTGCTAAACGTGCACAAACTATGTGCTCAACCATGACGAAACCATAGGTTTGAACTATTCCCATCTTTCATACTAAGGATAGGACATTGTACAAGGGTTTAAATGGCCCTGGGATTTTCCCTGACTACGAGCCAGCTTCTCTCCGAGACCTATGGCTGGAGCTCAAATGATTGAAGCATCTTCGGCCTCGTAGTTAATATTTGGAAACCCACTGAATGAGAATTCTTCTTTTCGGTGCCACCAAAAACTACACCGCAGTCCCAAATAAGTTTTCTAGACATAACACATTCCAAACTCACTTTACCGTATCCCGATATTTAACTGAAACAAGGGCTGGGAAGATACACACACATCACAACTTGTTTCTTCAGGTGAGAAACAATATAAGTAAAGAACACCTACACTCACATTCCTCTAAAATAGATGATTTTGAAGTTTTTCCAAGGGAGACATTTTCCCAACATAACAGGGACTCTCAGAGGATTTCACTACTTTCACATATACAGTCAATCGAGTACATGACATCATAAGGCATCACCAAACATGACCATTTCAACTGATATAAACAATTCATGGAGAGGGACCTTATACAACATCCCAAAACAACACACAATTATAGAAAGTGGCCACAATATCCTATCGTGACCATATTTCCCACACCGGTGGTTTAACATGAATTAATGTATCAAAGAAACTTTGAAGAACCCAAAGGTCCTCTTAGACACCATCGAGACACTCATCCACACTTACAACCAAAGAACACTTCCACCTTCGATGAATCATGAAACATTAGAAACTATGGTTTCTTTCAACCTTCCACAATAACTTTACCACTACAAGAGGATCCAAAAATCAATGAAATGAATGGGTGTAGACTCAATCAACAATGATCGATAAAATATTCCTTATATTGATCAACTGGAGGATTTTCCAATGGCGAAACAATATGGATGGCACCTCAGCTGTGCATTAACCCTTAATGGGGGCATACCTTATCCAATGAGAGAACCCAAGGACCCAACCAATCTGGTCCATTAGTCAAAACATGCCTCAAACCAGATCCAAACACATGAAGGGAACCACCGTAGAGGCATCCCAAAACATTTTTCAAATGAGACCACTAATCGTCCCTACAACACAGCTCACCGACCAAACACAAACCCAAAGCACCGTTCAAACAGGAGGGGTTCTTGGACTCAAAACATCCCACAACATCAACATTATCAAAACCCCATAATAAAAACTATACCAAACTATTCATCAATACATCATGTTTTTCATTAAAACTATTTCTTTGAAAACAAACGGTTTTGCAGTAAGAGTATCCACCAATGGTACCCCATGGGCCTCACACATGCATGTTTTTGTGTCACACCAGGCACCCTCCTCATAACCATCCCAGCACTCATCCAGTCATTCCATCAACCATCCATCATCCCATATAACCCCATGCATGTGGTCACTCATGGAAATACCAATGGGTAAAACAAAAATTCCTTCCACTTTTCAAAAACAAAATGCTCAACCAACCCAACCTTTTTCTCAAAACTGCTAACAATGAGATCAAAATCCCAATTCACATCTTACAAAACATTTCATAAAGACACAACGATTTTGAAAAGAACCCACATTCAAGATATTCATATCAATATCAAAACATCTCATCCCATTAAAACACTGTTTTATTATTTAGAAAACTCTATTGGAAACACTTTTCAAAACCAACTTTAATATAGTTCCTTCTTCCAAAAGAGGTGTAAGCACACCATTTTAGATTTCAAAACAATTATGAAAATTCAATTCATCAATTTCATAAACTTAACCATTCCCTCTTTATTTGAAAATCTTTTCATAAAAACTTTACGCTTATTAAAACCAAGTCACCAGAAAACCAAAGTGCCAGGATTTCAAAACTAAAGCACAAAACAATCCGAGAGGAAACTAGTTTCAATGGGTGACTTGGAAATATGGTTGGATGCCATATTCCAATCACTTCACTGTCACAGAGAGTGTTTTAGGGAATATCCCCAGCTTCACATGGCTTGCCAGGCCCTGCGAGCTCACTGAGACCATTAACCCAACTCTCTTTTCATTTCCTCTAATCATCATCAAACCAAGAAAACCAAAGGAATTAGATAAATCCCGACTTACCATGGTGACTCGAATCCTGTCATGAGGTGTGGTGATCAGGCACACTACCCATAACCTAACTACCAAGTCCCAACAATCGTAACTTTATACTATCCTGACTGTTCCCCAAATAACGTGACCCAAAGAGTTAACCAGAACCTGGCTCTAATACCATTTTGTCACGGACCAAATCTGGTCGCCGCCCAAACTGGCACCAAACCCAGCCCGTGACATGACCCGAAGGGCGTTCCCTATCCCCACGGGCTGGCACAAGTCCCCGGGTATCATTTATTTAGGTTTGGGAACGATTTACCCGAATATGAAGTCATAAACCATTAAAAACAATCAATAAACTGAATCTGAAAATTCATACCAAATGATGTTTAAACAAAAACCAGAACTGAATACACAGGTTTAGAGTCAATACAAAAGGTCCGAAGACACAATGGAACAGAAACAAAATAGCCCCATGGACTCCACATGACAAGGGGTCATCACCCCCAAGTCGTCTCCACTACTCCGCCCCAAGGATGAGGACTAACACCCTGAACCGCCATCACCCTTAGCCTTTCCTTTACCTGGGTAAAAAAAAAGGTCTACTTACACCCAAGTGGTGTAAGTAGGGTGTGAGCCTAAGCCCAATAGGATACCACCCTATGATTCCAAGGTTCATGCAATACAAGGTGAAAAAGCAAGCAGTTTTAATATGCAATTAAAAGCGGTGAAAAATTCCACAAAATGAAACTTTAAATTGAAAACATTTTTGAAGATAAAACTTTCAGAATGTTAACACATTTAAATAGGAATATTATATACTGCATTATAATTCCAAAGACACCCAAAAACAAGGGCAAATACCACAAATCCACTGAGCAAAAAAACCGGGAACACCCATAGGCACTAGATAGTCTCAGGCCCCATGTACCTCGTACCTCAGTGTAATGTTACCATAGTAAAATCCTTTCTCGTGCACGAGCCACTAGTAGGGAACATACCCATAACCAAGTGGTCCCCAACCATCATCCACATAGTTTAGTTAGAGTTGTCGTTATCCAAATGCTAAGTGAAACAGGGACAAAACACATCCGGTCCACTAGCCGTACTAGTACAAATCCGCCCCACCTAGGTACCTGGGATTCCCCCTTTGTGCTCAAACAATTTCAGGATTTAACACACAACCATTTTAATGTAAAACACCACTACTGGTCACATACACCAAATAAAGTAGCTATCTCATTTTATACCACTTAAAACACACAAAAAACTCTTTGAATTTGAATAAATCAATTTCACAAAATCTCATGTAGTTTTGCACACAAAACCCCTTAAGAAACCCACTTGTACACGATGTTCACAATTGTAAGTTACCAAAACAGTAAAGGCAGCCCAATAAATATCAATTAAATCAAAAAATAAATTTTTGGGCATCCTCATGTTAAACAAGAAGTGTTCTCTTTGTAAAACCTTCATTTTCACACAAAAGTGGAACCAAAACTTCACTTTCTTTACAAGCACAATTAAAAATCATTATTTGAAGCAATTACCAAAGGGGATAAACATTATAAACAGTATTTTATGCCTTATTACAGATCAATAAAAACAACTAAGTATTTATAGGGCATCCCCAAATAAACAAACAAAACACTTCTTTGGAAAACCCCAAATTTCACAGCAAATTGGCATTTTAAATTCAATTTCAATGGAAACATCATTAGAACCAATTTTTGTAGCAATAATAAAATTATATAAATCTGAAAATATGATAAATAAATCATGCTAATACACAAAGATTGCATCAACATTGGAATCACCTACCAAATCAAATGAAACCATTGAATCCTTTGTGCGAAAACACAAACGCACCACCGCCGCACCTCAAGAAGGGTAGATCAAACCTAAAAATAGAAAATTAGACCAAGAAAACCCAAGTATAAACCTTAGGTTCGAACCCCTACCCACTGGTCATTGTTCACTTCAATAAAAAGGGAGGAAACCCTAAAAAAATAGAATGAAACCCTAATCAATTTGAAAGGGGAAAAGAAATGGACAAACTTACTTGAGAAATCTAGAATGAATCTCCCCAAAACACTAGTATCTGAACTGTAAAACGGCCAAAACTCAGGGTATGGTCTCACAAGAATTATTAGGTCATTTAGGAATTGGAATGGAGGGAAAATATTATGAATAGAAGGAGTTATGAAAGGATCAATTTACCTCTCCAAAATCTGGACGATTTCTGAAATCCAGAAAGATTCGATTATTTTCGCGACTCTATCGAACTCCAAATTGTGGGAGGAGGGCATGGGGTCGCGCCTGGGATTCTTTGGGTCGATAGGGAGGTGGAATCACCGAATAATCCATTTTAATGAATAAGATATTAATAAATTAATGAAACAATTTAAAACTGGAAAATGGGCCTTCGGGTTGGCCCAATTCTCAAATAAAAACAAAAATCCCCCATGCTTATGGATTTATAAAGGCCCCAAATTTAAATGTGGGGTTACTATATCAGGGGAGAACAATTAGGAGTTAGAATGAGTCAATAATATTAAAAATTGAAAAAGTTATAAATGAAACAAAATTTATTTTTAAATCTGGAATTGGGCTCGCAGTTTGGCCCAATTTATGAAAACTCACCTATTCTGAATAAAACCTTTGGAAACCACCAAAACAAATCATGAGTGGAAAATAAATTTAAAATAACCCTAAAATAGGTTACGTACGTGACCCTTGGAATCATATTATTGGTTAACTCGGGTGACCTTTGTACTTATCTTTCTTTATTTTAAAGTGATTGTTTTACCGATCCTTGTTCCGATGTGGGACTTTCAAGGATGTTTCCAAGCCCAATTTTAAAATTGCGAGGACGCAATTCCCAAAAGGGGGGAAGGATGTAACACCCCAGGTAAATAAAGAATTTGTCATCTTTATATTTATCCATATTTGTGAATCAAATATTAATATTATTTTAAAGGGGATGCTATGCTCGATGGCGTACCCAACACGCAACAACGAGTTTCTTGGGAATCTTACGTTGCACTCTAATAATAAAATAATATTATTTTAAATGTTAGTTAACGAGTAGCCGTTGTACTGACAGGAATGGATAGAAATAACTAAAATATGATTATATATGTTTTTAAATGTTTTTACATTTTCCCAATAAAAGATAAAGGCTTAAAATACAGAAAGAGTTCAATTTTAGGCATTTATACCCTAATTTTCACGAAAGGTCCACTTATCACCATTTGACGGAGAACCGTCATTAAATATAGTTTTGATCGATCTTATAAATTCTATTGGACCAAATATAACTCTTCTTTAGAATCGGGACATCAAAATTTACTTTGTGTAAATTTTTGGTACCTTTCTGATAAAGTTCATTTTTTAATGAATAGTGTAAAATGTTGTATTTTAATTCAAAACCTCTTTTTAATCTAATTTATTTATATGATTAGATTATCTTTTGAATTGGTTTAAAAGTGAAATTAGAAAATATTTTTACCATTAAATCCAATAGTGGTCGTTGGAATTAATTTCACTTCGAAATCGGACTTAAACTAGTGTCAATATTTTGATTCTTATTGTTTCATAAAAACACGCTATTTGCTCTGACAGCGGGAATTAATTATTAGATTAATTAATGTGACTTATATGTTTTTAATTTTGTAAAATATACTTCATTTTTGAATTCGTAATATCAACTATAGCTTTGGGTGAATTATTGGTAATTTTCTGAAAAACTTCAATTTTTGATGAATAGTGAAACCACTAAGTGGTACTTATAAAGACTGATTTTCCGTTTAAATGAAATTTTTCCATCATTGTGTTTTGAATTTCAAAAATCCGACATACATGGTTGTCATTAAGAAGTAAAATGTGGTTCAATGAGATTATAATATTTTTTGGTGAATAGTAACTCATTAAGTTCTTAATCGCGATTAGTGGTAATTAGTGTAGTTTAAGGTAAAAATAATTAATTAATAAAATAAAATGAGCTTGACACATGTCCTACCCTCATTGGTTGTGTCATGGCCGACCAAGACAAGCCATGGGTCAAATTGGGGACCCCATGGAGACACTTTGGTTGGAAAATGACATAAATAACTTTTTATTTAATGTAAAAGTAAAAATGACACAAACATAATATGTTTTACGAAAACATTTTTTACATGGGGTTATAAAGATCAGATTTTTGATTATAAATAATAATTGGAATGATAAAACGATTTCCTACATCATAGTATTTTTTTATAATTTTTAGACATTAAATAAATTAAATTATTTATGACATAATAATGATGCAGCGATGACATCATTATTTGACGATTTAAATAAAATGGAAAGATAATGTAACATATATGAACTACACATGTCCAAAACTTATTGGATGGGTGGATTTCGAACCCTTATCACCTTATCCATGAATTATATCAATGTGAGACATTTTAAAACCGAAACACATTTTCAAATAAAGTAATATATCTTTACTTTCCAAAAGTGCCCCTCCTCTCCACTTATAAAAGGCCCCCACCTCTACCTCATTTCACACACTCTTCAAGCCTTTCACTACTTGAAATTGGGCCTATACCCACAGTTTTTCAGAAAACCGTGGGTATAGGTCCCACCTATACCCACGGTTTTCCAGAACCGTGGGTATAGTTTTTTTGGTGAAGACCTATACCCACGATTTTTCCAAAACCGTGGGTATAGGCATTGCTTTGGAAACCTATACATACGGTTTTTAAAAACCGTGGGTATAGGGGGTATTTTTTTCAAAGACCTATACCCACGGTTTTGAAAACCGTGGGTATAGGTTTCCCGCGTTATTGTGGGTGGAGGGAATGGGAAAAAAATTGCGCGGGACGAAATAAATTTTACGTGGGAACAAGGTTGTAAATAATTTAATTACACATATACTGGTATTAATGAACATAAATTCGCTAGGTGTGTTGGTTTAGTTAGTCTTTCAGTTCTGGGAAGTGCGGTGTTCGAAACTCGGCAGGATGTAATTTTAAATATATCAACAATATTAATATAAGTATAACACTGTATATTTAAATTAACAAAATCGATCTAGCTTAGTTGGTTCGCTGCGGTATTCTCGCCCTCCCGGTCCCGTGTTCGAAACCCGGCGGTTCCTTTTTTTTAATAATCGCTTCAGTATTAATATATTAAAAGAGAATAATCATTATATACATATAATTATAACAGCTCGGTTGGTCCGCTGGTCAGGTGCTGGGCGTAGGTGTTCTGCATGGCGCGGGTTCGAAACCTGCTGAGCGTTTTTTTTGAATATAAATTTTTCCCACCGTCAATATTAATATAAGTATAAAACTGTATATTTAAATTAACAAAATCGGTCTAGCTTAGTTGGTTCGCCGCGGTATTCTCTCCCTCCCGGTCCCGTGTTCGAAACCCGGCGGTTCCTTTTTTTTAATAACTGCATCAGTATTAATATATTAAAATAGAATAATCATTATATACATATAAATATAACAGCTCGGTTGGTCCGCTGGTCAGGTGCTGCGCGTAGGTGTTTTGCATGGCGCGGGTTCAAAACCTGCTGAGCGTTTTTTTTTAATATAAATTTTTCCCACGGTTTTCAAACCGTGGGAAAACCCCATGCCACGCTGTACAGCAGCGGTTTCATGTGTGAACCACCTATACCCACGGTTCTACCAAACCGTGGGTATAGGTCAAGACCCCTATCCCGACGCCATTCCAGCCCACGGTTCCCAAAACCGTGGGTATAGCCTATACCCACGGTTTTGAACCGTGGGTATAGGTCGTTTTTCCAGTAGTGTTTGGCTCGGCCAAACCCTTCCCATTTACTCTTTACATATCCCTCTCCTCATCCTAGAGGATTCCCTTTGAGAATAATCCTTTAGAAGGAAGCCTTTAGGCTCAAATCAAAAGGAGTTACACTTTTAAAGGTAATTCATTCTCTCTTGTTCATTTGTTTTATTTTGCTTCTCCAACCCTCTAAACTCTTTTTATTTACTTCTTTTGTAACAACACCAATATCTTAAATATACGAGGATGTTTTTATAAGATTTATTCAAGCTACACTCTCACACAACTACATCAAATGGTTAAAGAACATACGGTTTCTGTGGATGGCGAAATTCTGCCTCCCGAAACGATGATTGTTCAATAATCATTTAACACCTTCAAAGGTGGACATTATGATGTCACTATTTTTATATATGATATATAATATGTTTATTTTTTTCTTTAAGCTTCTGTATTTTTCATTTTGGGCATACCATTATTGTTTCCAATGTGGGTAAACACAATATCTTCATTTAAGGAAGTGCGGACTACCGCCCCCTCAAAGTGATGTGATTCGTTAATGCCATATGTGGGACATGTAAAGGATGGATTTAAAGTTATTATATATGATGTTGTACTAGAATTATAATATACCTCTATATCATTATAATTTCTTTCCATTAAAGTATGAGATAGAAATGAAAGTAGCGTTCATGCGTACGTACGGCTTACCGTCTCCATGAACGGTGCTTTTCATTTCTTATCCCCAAATGTAATGTACTATTAAAAGTATATGTATATAATGGATATATATAATTAATGATACATCTAAATGATGAGTATAATTCTGGAATTAAAATATACATACCTCTCATTTAATTTTAATTCCATTAATATGAGAAAGAAATGAAAGTACCGTTCATGCGTACGTACGGCTTACCGTCTCCATGAACGGTGCATTTCATTTCTTACCTCTAAATGATTATGTAATATTATAAATACATGTATATGCTGGAAATATATGATATATATGATATCCAAATCAGTAATTTCATTCTGGATATAAATAACCTTTGACCACATGAACAACATGTAATTGTAAGAAGTCCACTTTCGACTTAAGAACCAAATATCGACAAAACAAATATTATTAACTTAACTGGTTACATAATGTTTTTAACATGGAAATTAGTGATATAAAATGAATAATGACCTCTAAAAAGGTTCTTAATCAAGTAGAAATTAACTCAAGTTTATTATTCAGGACGTTAAAGAACGATCGAGTCAAGTCGGACCCGAGGTAAGGGACTTCGTCTCAATCTCCTTTCATTGAGGCATATTTCGTTTTATACACAAATTTCTTTTATACGGTGTATAAATCCCTTTTAAATTACTTTTATACAAAAGGAATCTTTTTCTATGAATCGTTTTTCAAAACGACAAAAAGGAATGTTTCTTTTAATGTACGCGGCGAAAACGACCTTTTCCGCCACCGCGAGTATTATTTGGTCTTTGGCTTCCTCAACAAGCCGTTATGTTTTTAAAATGAAATAAATACCATATACTCTTTTATGTATTTTGGTATTGAAAATGTTTTTGATAATGGATTATATTATGATATATTGTGATTGAAATGTGGAAATGTTATCATTCCTTTATATTGGTTTTATATTTTATGATTTTATATTGGTACTTGGACATTTTAACGGGTGGTTACGTTATAAACCATATGACGGGTGGTGCTGTGAATACCAGGATGGGTGGTTACGTTATAACCTCCAATGCATTGGGTATGGAAGTTGGCCGTATGGCTATTCCATTAAGTATGTATGGAAATTGGCCGTATGGCTATTCCATTAAGTGATATGTGTGGGAGTCGACCGTATGGTTATTCCACTTAAGTATGTTTATGTCCCAAGTTACCTTTATATATGTTATGTGTTCTTTTTATGGATTTTATGGTAATCCTTTGGTTACAAAAAGGTAAGTAATGATACTTTATTCAGTGAAGAGTTTTTACTACTTCGTGAAGGTGAAGGTATTACTTTGATAGAGTATATATGGTTTATTTGATGTTTGAAAAACTAACAGTTTTTATTCTTTGTGTATCCCTTACTGAGTTTTTTTGATCATCCCAAGTTTTTGAAATGTTTTTCACAGGACTTAGCATGGAATAGGGTCAAGGATGGGATCAAGGGAAAGTCATGCTACCTAAAACATGAAACTAGACATGTTTCTTTTTATGAATTTTTATTTTATGGAAATTTAGTAGAAGAGACTACTTTGTAATCTTTTGAGATGTAATAGTTATGTCCTAATTCTATAAAACTCTAAACCTGAAAAGATCCTCAATCTGAATTATTCATTTAATTAAATTTTAAGTAAGGTTTAAGGAATGGGGCCTTATATATTTAATACCAAATCATAAACGGTATTATTTTTTGGTCATTTAGTGGAATCCAAGGGATATTATTTCCATAATCATATTGAAAAAAAAGTTGTTTTTCCCATGCTGGTATATTAATTTTGAAGAAATATATCAGAGGGGGAATGGATGTGAGTAAAATATAACTTATAGAAGTTTAATAAAAGTATAATATTTCATGAGAAGGATTGTGCGTCCATTATATAATAGGTATTTGGAACTATACAAACTTATGTTACACAATAACCTTAAATATGTAGTATGATTCTTCTAGATCCTAAGATATATGGATTTCTTATCAAAAGTGGCGATGATGTAATTTTTGTGGTGGATAATGTTTCTACCTAATATATGGAAATTTAGTGTTTTTATTCCAATAAATTCATCGATACCATGAAATATAAAATAGACACCATTTTCGCTAACCTTGTTTGGAACTTGGTGGTAGCACCTATAATGGGGAGTCTTAAAAGGTACTTGTTGGTTTTTTACAAGAAAACTGAAAAGGATGGCAATGGTTGTAACTATAAATATTACCTAGTATAATATTATTATTTATATATCATGGTATAGAATATAAAGATTTCCATTCACTTATATTTATGATAAAATCTGTTAAAATATTGATCCCTAAATTATCTCATTTTGAATCGGATATATTTGAAATAAATGTGAGGATGACATTTGTTGATAAGAATTTAAATAAGGAAATGTATATTGTATAACATAAAAGTTACAAGATTATAAATAATGATGTTAGGGTATGTCTATTACAATTATCTATTTATAGTTTTTAGTAATATTATCTATGTTTCAACATCTAGTTTACTGGTTTGATTTATAATCATTCTTTATTAATGAACATGAACAACTTGTGTGTGTAATTACACACTATCCCTGACCACATCATTTATATCCAAACAGATAGTCACTACATTTCCTCTGGAATGTATTCCCTTATACCAAAGGCTACTAAAAACTACTGATTGTTTAGGGTGTTATCACTGTAAAAATATACCCCTGTATCAAAGTAGAAATGCAACAGAAAATAATAAAACATAAACTATAAAAAAATATTCAAATTATATAGATGAAACAAGGATTCACCATGTTATAAAAATATAATGATAATTGATATATTCATACGTAGATATGGTAATGACACCGTACATCAACATTTTTCACCATCATTCTGATCATCAGGATCCTAAAAGGAAAATGATGAATCCCAAGTGGTATCCAAGGTATTCCATGTCATTGGGATCAATAGTAGGATCCTACGAATATTCGAATTTCATATTCATCATACATGATATATTAATACTAGGTCACCCTAGGAATTCCACAAAGGCATATCCAATAAATTCTAGGTAACATCCAATACATTATATATAGTTATACATGATGATTCCATCATAATAAACTAGGAATTGAATATTTTTTAATCAAGGGACATCATCCAGCTGATAACATCTCAATAGTAATAACATAACATTACCTCCAGACCTACCCATCTTACATAACCATTATCATACTCTATATTGATTTTAAAATCAATGTCACAGTAGATACAACCGGATAACAAAATAAATTTGTGTTTTATGCTCACACTAGTGATCTACACCATATGCCTCCCAACACTACACCTCTCTAGGGTTAACAAAATATTGGAGTAACCAATGGGATCCACTATGTCATATCATTTCATGGAAACCCTACATGGGTCCTCTCGTAGTGTCCTTCAACTGCATCAGGATCACATTACAGCCTCACTAACTTCATATAATGATCCCCACTATAATTACTCTTCTGTGATGGAAAAATTATCATCCCATATCCCAATTTATCGTTGGTTAGTCCACTCACCCAACCAATATTAAATCTACCCAGGGTATAACTACATTGGTACTCAATTCCTAGTTGAGATTATTACCATTTCGTACTGCCTAATCAACTAGCTTAGGGGATATAATGTGTCTCACTACTCCACAGAGGGATACTCAGGCCAATTACCTTATCTGATCATACTCCTCTATAAGGATGTGTATAATGTATCCTTTTCTTGGTCCTATAACATCATTAATTTTATTTTACTATGTTTACACCACTAAGGGTTTATACATCTAAATGATTTTATTTTATGACCAAGACAACATCAATCAGCAGTCGAGCACCTAGTTAGTTCACAAAGGACTATCACGGCACATGTAACTTATCTCTTTCCATGGAATTTTATTTTACATGAAAAATTATTTTAAATAAAATTCTGAACACCATTTTTGTTAGACCACATATCATTTAGATATAAATAAATTGAATTCACTATTGGGGTATTCCCGAGGGACCAACTACTTAATTGTATTTCATTTCTATTTAATAAAATTTGGGCCATTTCCTAAACTCATAAAATCCTCATATCAAATATAGAGTACCTATCTCAAACCATATCATATAATTTATTTTATTAAAACAATTTATATGTAATTTCAAGAATTTATATCATTTAGAAAAAAAATATTAAAAAGTCACTTGGTATCATGAACTTAATGAATCCAAGATAAATGGGGTTTGGTCGACCCCCAAAACACTTTCAAATCTAATCAGCAACCCCCTCCCCCCAAATAACTCACCCGATCCGATGTCCAATTACACCCAATTAAACTAAAAAAACCAATAGAACTTAGATTACAGATATTCCATCAACAAAACTAAGAGATAAAAGAATGTATTGATCATATCTTGATGTACTCCAGTCATGTTTTATTTTTTTTTTAAAAATACTAGATGATTTCCACCATGATCTAGTGTGAATTATCACTAAATACCAAACCAAATCACAGAAATATTTGTGGTGATTAATGGAAACAAAAATAAAATGAATTCAAAAGAGTTACATAAATTAAATCACTATAAAAACACCTATTAAATCAACCTTAGATGTGGGGGATTGAGTAATGAAATAAGAAGATATAATTGAATGGACCTGCATGCACACCACTGTGTTCACACAAAAAACTGAGTGGTTGACCATAGATTGACCCCAAAAAATGCACCCAAGGCATGGTCATGGTGTAAATGAGGGGTTGTGGAATAATACAACATCTGATAGATCATATTCAGACCTTCCAATGATGGGGAATTACTTCTATACTAGTGACCATCACATAATGACACACTATATGCCAGAAATAACCCATAAGGCCTATGGATTTTGTGGCATGGATTCCTCATTCCCAGTAATAATACACCCATATAACTGGTCATTATAGTGTATCATGATCATTTTTATATAAAATCTTTTTGGTGTAGAATTTTAGAAAGTCCCCCAAATGTTCTCAAATATTCTCCGGAGAACCTAAAACAGCTTTCAGGCCTTGATCAATAACCAAAAGCATATCATTAATATATCTCAACTCTCAAAATATTAATTAGAATCTTAATTCCTGAAATGACCTGACTCTAGGGCCAAAATTTCAAATCCCTTCTAAATTACTTATATTATAATGTTTCGAGAGTTTAATAATTCCCCCAAAATAACACATTCCATTACTGATAATTATTAGTGATATTTAATCATCAATCGCATCTTATATCATTCATAACTTCAAGATCAAATCATCATATTTCATTCCCAAACACTAAATACACCTCTATTTCATCACTCCAACAACAAGGTGAATTTTTTTATGAAATAAATGTACCACTCAAATCAAATTCCAAATTATCAGGAACATGGTCAGTAACACCCTTATATCCTCTAACACAATGGTTTCACTTATTGAGGCATTCCCCAAGAAATGGTTCTCCCAACTATATATCTTGGTTAATGAGGGATAATTTCATGTCATGGTTCTCCCCATCATCAAAACTGCATACATAAACGTAATAATATTGGTTTAAAACCTTGATAGGGGTGATTTATATCTCACTCCACCTAATTATATGAAAAAACATGAGTTGGTCCCCCTTTGAAAGACCATTCTTGAAATTTCTCAACTAAACCCAAAAATGGGTTATCCCACAATTTAATGATGATACATTAATTATTAATGGCATCCAAAGATCTTCACAAACCCACAAAAAAATTTACATGAAACTCAATGTATTTCCATTATTAGATCATCAATATCCCATACTAGCCATCATGCTCTGGCCTGTGAACCAACACACCATTGATATAGATCACCCTCAAACGCCTTCCAAATTCATATTAAGTCATGTTCTAACAAAAAAACATAATCCAACACCATATTTTATATATCCTCACCAAAATTAGGATTCCATCTCAACTATCAAATGAATGGTCTCACTAAGTCCATGAACCATCAAAATCGAGGGTTTTTCATCCATGTAATGTGCTCTTCTATTCATCGAAGATAATTATTCTATGTGGTTGTCTTACTCATATCCAATATATAATATAAAAAATTGATCACCACCTACTCTCATCTCTGTATGAACAACATACTTATCTAATTCCAAAATCCATTTTTAATGAGCGTCACACCCTCCATAGCTAATTATGCACTCCCCACCATTTGGATTTTCATATATGAAACCTCTAGTACAAGATCAGTAGGTTAAAATAGAAGTCCTCCCTAATATTCTTTGTCCATGTAATACTCAAGGAGACCATACCACAACACCTAAATCAACCTTTAATTTCACCTGTCACAATATAGGTACATTTCCCATTTTATAAATCATTGGAAACCATGCAACCAAATTATTCATCAAACCCATTAGCACTCAATTCCAAGATGGAAACCCATTGATCTATAAAAAATAAGTACCGTATATAACTAGTATTCACCTTCCCTTACAAATAAATAATTATTCCTTAAAAATTTAATTCAACACTCAATTTACTAATCCTCATGTAGAGTGATATCCATGAAACCCCTATTATATTTTTATCTATTATTAATCTTGATCTCATCTGAACCAATTAAGTGTAATGTCCCATTCCACCCATTAGAACAATAATACTCACACTACCATGAGTTTCAAACAATCAATTATATTCCCACACACCTACACCAATGACCATTAATCCTTATATATCAATTTCATCTAATCAGAAGCACCTCAATGATTTCTTCTTGTAATCTCAACATCTCACCCATACCAAGGCCAATTACAATATCACCATTCAACTTGAGAGCTATTCCAAAATAAAAGATGTACCTTCTCTCTAACCATCCTATATTTTACTATCTAGGGTCCTGATCCACCATCTCATTTCTAACCACACCCCAAATAAATAGGTACATGCAGCCTATTGATCCTTCCCTTAATGAAATTCCTTGATACCAAATAATCTTTATTGTTTTACATCATGACAGATGATGGAATCAAATATCACTAATATATATCCAATATCACCTCTCATGTTTAGATATTATAATCCAAATCATCTCCCCATGATTCTTATTTCTATGGAACTATAAAGATCAGGTTAACCCCTCTCTTAGGTTGTCTCACAACTCATAACTCATCCTATCCAAGGTACGAAAACTCCCTTCTACTTAATCAGAGAACTCAACTCACTGATATACTAAGCTGCATCTCAAAGGCACTAGTCTCTCACAAATATACCTATCAAATAACATCTAGGATACAACTCAGCATTTAATATCCCAAATCCCACTCCCATATAAAATACTATAATGAAAATCACATTCCAAAACACCCACTATTTTCACACACACACACATATTGGGAATCATATTCTGAGTAATCAACCTATCAGGGAACTGATCCTCCATGGGGATCTAATGTTGGGACCACCCCCACAGGTACAATTGTCTCATCCATAACCATATAATAACTTCATACCATGAATATTTTTTGATTATACTATATTCATATATTTTAGTTAATATAATTACACTCAAAATATATCTAAAAAAACATCATAAAAATTGTTCTTAATTGTTTAAATAACTAAACCTATTTTACATTCAAAAATATAATCATAATTAATCACTAGGGGTTTAACATCGAGAAAAATATTTTCTGTACTGACATAATGAGGGTAACTATACATCTCACACTAGAGGAGTTGTATAGTCTCCATCAAGTTTCATCCCTCTATAGAATCCACATGACATTTCATTAGAGAAAATATATTTTTCTTAATATGATTTGAATTCCATCAAAATGTTATATATGAAAACAACATATACATTATCATTGGAACTTTAAATATATTAACCCGCTATCATTAATGATATCTATCACACAAAATCAATTGAATTTAATATGATCCATATATGCCAATAATGATTCATCTACATAGGATTCCTTTTATACACTAAATCCAAAACCATAATATAAGTATCAAATACACACATAATATTTAAAGAAATATCTTAAATATAATTTTCAAAAATAAGAACATAAGTACCATATCCTTGGTGACATGGAATTTCTTTCAAAAATGTATTTGTTATACACCAATTTTATGTCTGCCACTATATATAAAATATTACTCTATAAACATTATAACATATCCAAAAATATTAATACATAATATAAATGATCTAGTTAAACTGGTTAACATCCTAAAACCCCACCCACATGACCTGTTTTTAAACATAATATTGCTTATTTACCATATCCACACCTCCCTGTATGACAGAAACTATCAACAGGATGTGAGGATTTATGTTGTTAATGTATGGAGAAGTATACCATCACATCATAGTACCAATAGTAGTTGAAATAAACTAACAAAATAGATAATAAATAATTAGAGTATTCATAAGAAATAAGAATAACCTTGTTAGAATATATAAAATACCAAAGTATACTGTCATATAGAAACATATTCATTCTAGTATAAATCAACATTGATCAACCACATGTCTAATAATATATATATATTTGTGATAAATAGATTAAATATAATACACATGAGTCTCAACTTCTATCCCTAAGACTCACATAATCTTAGTGACCAAAACCTATCTATGATATTTCACTTGATCATACACTTTCGTTATCTTCCCTACTAAAAACAATGAAATTCGATATTTTCTAAGTTATCCAAGTTCAATGGATACCAATGAAGGGTGTCTCTAAAACATAGTATGTAACCACTAATGGGGTCCCAAACCAAAACATGTTTGTGTGGTATTAGGACCCATCCTTAAACAATACATAATCTTGAGTGTCAGTCAAAAAATTAGTTTCTTTCACATTATGGGTCCTTTTAGGTTTATAGTTTTAGATAATTAGTCCATCATTCAAACATAACATCCCACTATAATACAAGGGGAAACTACTAAAACAGAATCCATTTTTTCAAAATATTAAAATTTTAAAATTAATTATGGATTATTTTTTATAACAAATATTCATAACATCTAACTTGACTTCGTTTTATCTCTTACCCAGACTTATACCATGTGAGAAACATTTGAAAACATTGGATGAGCACAAAATCTTAGTAAGGGACATATAATAAGGATATAAATCAGTATTCTATGAATTCTTTAAACCCATGAAAACATTTTCACAAAGATATACTTTTGATCCATAAATCATAACATCTTTATCTTAACTAATGAAATCATAAGAATACATTAAAAATCCATAGAATATATAATTCATAAATGTAACATGTGGAATCAATTCTATATCACTCATACATTTACTATATCTATCAGAGATACATATGGAGTAAACTTCATTGTTACATTTGGAATACACACCGTAGTATATTCCCTTAGTCTCTTGGTTTAAACCCTACTAGCTAACTCTATCTCATTACCCAATGAATAATAGAGATATAAGGGGCTCGCCTTCCCTCATTTTATCATGTAACCACCTATAATCATGAAAAATTTCCATCAAAAATATCATAACCACAATACATAAATATTTCCTAAATGTAAAAAATCACAATTAATATAACCTTTCGTTTTAAAAATGGCACAAATTCAGGAATTAAAATAAAATATTTGAAAATTAAAGTTTAATCATTTAAAGGAATAATTAAAACAATAAAGTGAAATAAAATCAGAAAAATATGTTCATTACATATAATTTTGAAAAACCCCTTTTAATATTCTAAAAAGAGGCGGAAAAGGACCATTAAATGAGGGTTTTAATAATGAAGTCCCTTACCTAGACTCTAACCCATCATGTACAATCATTATATTCTAGAATAATAAAATATGATAATTATGTATATAATTTATAACCTTTTTAAATTATATTATTCCTTTTTTGTTACTTATGTTCATCTAATAATATTTATTTATTTATTTATCTTCATTTTGGATGTTTTTTTTATATTTGTTACTAGAGTCCAAAATGAATTTGATATGATTTCAAAAGACAAGGGGCTCATAATTACATCATATATAGAATAATATTCATGAAATAATATTCAATTTTTTACAAAAATTATTCCTTTAAATAAAACCATTATTTATGGTTATGAAAAATGAATTATGTTATAATCATAGAGATAGTATGTTGTACGTATGCATGAGTAACATTACCATTTTGAATATGATAATCTTGGAAAGAAGGTAATTATAACATTATATTCCCATAGTGTACATAATATCATTAAAATCATATTTAAAATTTAAATATTCTTGTATATATCATCCATGTGATATCGTGAAGAAAAACAAATCACATTGCTTCGTGGTGGTGGTAGTTCACACATACGAACGAATGACATTATAATTTTTATGTGTATAGAAATGTAATAACATAAAAGATATATTATTATTTAATAATGATAAATAAATCATTAATATCTTATAAAAAATTTATTCATTTATTATATAATGTTTTGAGATATTGTGATGGAAAAAAGAATTATATCATTTTGTGAGGTGGTATCCATTGTACATTGGGACAAATAATTAATTTCCCATTTGATGGAATTGGAGATGGATTTAAGTGAAGATATTTAAATAATAGAATCTAATTATAATTATGATACTGTATTTATTATTTAATATTGGTTGAATAATATTTTTAAGGATGTGTAAGCAGAAAAAAAAACAAAAACACTTAATTAAAAATGATACCATTCCTTCAAACTGTCTCCTTTGATTAACACCTCTAAGATGAGTGTTTTGACTAAAATAAGAGATCAATAACTTAGGGAGGGATTATAGTATTGGATTTGGGTAGATATTTACCAAACAAAAATAGGTTTATATGTGTGAATAATACAAAATAATGGGTTCTCTTTTTTATGAGTGGGGAGGGGTACTCTTGGAATTAATTAAAATATTAAATTAATTTAAATTAATTTACAATTCAAAATGGATCCAGACTAATTTATATAGAATATATAATGATTATGGGTACATAAAAATTCGTAAAATGAAAATTAGGAATTTTTTATTATTTTTAATCATTATTTTTATGTATTAAATCATAATTAACAATTTTACCTCGTATTGTCATATCATGTAATTAACATTTTGATAGTTAATATAATTACTATAAAATGACAAAAGTTCAATAAATGAGTCATTTAGTAGATTTTGAGACTTATAAAAATATTTAGGATTAAATTTATATTTTTATAAATATTATATCATGTAATATAATATTATTTATTGTAAAATATCAATAATGTTAATTTTGAGAATGTTCATTATGGGACTTTTTAAAAATATAACAACAAATGGATAAATTCAGAAAAAAATAATTACAAAACATCAATGAAATGTAAAATTAATATAAAAAATATTTTTATAAGATTATTAAACTCAAATTATGTTTATTTTATTAATTTTAATATCACTTTTTTGATATTTCCTATAATTAAACAATTATTTCATCCACATTTTGAATGACTTTAATTTAATTATATAATATATAAATATTATAATTAAATTATTATAATAAATATATGAAATATTAAATTCAAAATAATATTTATAGTCAAATATATCAACTACATTTCCCCATATAAAAATTACTTCACTTGATAAAACTAGAAGTTTGACAAAATTGAAATATCGTTGAATTTAACATTAAAAATGTCATACTCTCACACATCTGGATTCCAAAGGTTTTAATTTTGGCCAAAGAATTTTTCTGGTCAAATCACACTCATCCAGTGAATTTAGATCAGGTTTTATGTAAATTTTATAAAATTTAAAATATTATTTTTATCCTTAATTACCCTATTTACCATTAATTGTGGTAATAAAAAAATTACTACTATTAATATTCAGAATGTCAAAAAAGGGACATATTTACTAAATATGGACCTCCTTATTCCAAATATAAGATACATTCTTGAAAATTCAAGATATATAAATTTTATAAATTAATAAAAAATTAATCTCATTTATAGAATAAGAGAACGAGTTTTTAACGTAAAAACACTCAAAAGATTGAAATATTTTTATATCTATATAAAATATGAAATTGATTAAATGGAATTAAATTTTACTAAATGGAAAAAATATCTAATTATGCTTTAAAAAAATTAAAATATAAAATTTTATACTATAAATACATTTTATGAAAAATTAATTTTCAATTAAAAGGAATTATATTTTCACTATTTTAAAAAATACCAAACTTATCAAAAAATTAATAAAATTCAGGAAAATTAAATTTAGATATCACCATTTGAAAGAATTAGTATATTGTTTTAAATATAATTCATAAAATTGAATAATAATAAATTTAATACAAATTCACCATCAAAAGGCATTAAAATTGATTTATTGAAAATTAATGCTTTCAACCAAAAAAATAGATTTTCCTTATAGAATATTGAATATATAGTATCGTTAAATTAATATATAATTCATAAATATTTATAAATATGAATAAGACATATTCTATCAGTACATGGTTTGTTACATTCTTCCACCTTTTGGAAACTATTTCTCACAATTTTATTCACTTGTTAAATAAGAGTCGATATCTTTCCCTCATAACATTTTCAAATTCCTATATAGCCAATTTAACGGTATGATTTTTCACAAAACCTTGAATTGATAAATCACCTTATTCTACAACACATTCTCCTTATGTTCAAGACTTTTAAATAGTTATTCCATGTAAGAAATATTATCTTTGAATTGAACTACTTCTGGACTCAAAACATGAGATAGATCTGGAATATACGTTCCTAACATTGAAACATGTAAAATGTTGTGTACCTAGGATAATACTAGAAGAAAATACACTTAGTAGGAATCTGATCCAACTTTCTCTAAGATTCCATAGGGCCCCATTAACTGTGGACTCATCTTCCCTTTCTTATAAAAATGCATCACACTTTTCGATGGAGAAACTATGAGAAGACATGATCACCTAACTCAAAAGAAATAATCTTCTTCTGGTTATCCACATAACTTCTCTACCTACTCTAAGATAATATTATGTAACACTAAATCAACTAAACATTATTTTCTATTTCCTCTACCAACTATATTCCCATCAACATCCTTTCCCCAACATCTTCCAAAAAAGTTAAAGTGAAACAACGCTTTCCATATAATTCCTCAAATGGGGTCATATGTATACCATAATGAAAATTTTTATAATAGGAAAACTCAACTAATTTATTATTCTAATCCAAAATTCCCTAGAAATATTTTTAACAAGAATATATCATATCCTTCAAGGTTTTAATTTTGAATTCAGATTTTCCATCTAATTTAGGATGAAATTTTGTACTGAAATTTAATTCACTACCCAAGAACTTATAAAGGAATTCTCAAAAGATATATGTGAACCTAAGATCATGGTCAGAAACAATTTATAGAGAAACTCAATGTAACTTGACTTTGTATTTTAGATACATCTAGTAAAGAGGATCTAGAGATAGAGAGCCTCGAATAGGAATAAAATGAAGAGATTTAGTGATTCGATCAATAATAACCCAAAATACATTATTTCCTCAGGAAGTTGTTGGTCATCCAACATTAAAATATATGGATTCTTTTTTCTAATTTCCACTATGTCACTAGAAAATTTAGAATAATCCCCTTCATCAACTATATTACTACTATACCCTATTTATAATTAAAAAACATCATGTTAAATTCAGCAATATATCTCTTTATTCAATCCCACTAGTAATCCTTTTGAAGGTCTCTGTACATCATAGTACTACCAGTATGAACTGAAAATAAAGAAATATGGGCTTCACGTAACAACATTTTCATCAATTATGAACCAAAAGTCACACATAATCTCTTTCCAAATATTAATACTCAATCTGTATCAATGTTAAATTCATAAAAATTTCCATTTTGAACAAATTCTTAATTTTATTGCAACTCATAGTCTTCCCTC
Organism: Viscum album; assembly: GCA_963277665.1. Lineage (NCBI taxonomy): Eukaryota > Viridiplantae > Streptophyta > Magnoliopsida > Santalales > Viscaceae > Viscum > Viscum album. The sequence goes on from OY728151.1 coordinate 2,082,723,634, forward strand.
TATTCTTGATTACTTCAATCTAATAGATATGATTTCACTAACACTTGAATCAAAACAGAGTAATTTCTAACACTAATAACTTTTGATCCAAAATTCATCAATTCATTTACCTAATGGATATGTTCCACATGTATCATGGTCAACGTAGCATTAATTTTCTAATATAATTCATTGACCCCTTTATTTTCATTTCTAGGATAGTAATAAATCATGAAATCATAATCCTTGATTAGTTCCATCCATCTTATTTTTCTCATGTCTAATTATTTCTTAGTGAATATATACTAAGAACTTTTATTATCAATATATATTTCATATTTTAATCCAAATAAATTTTGCCACCAATTTTCTATTCAAAAAAATTATAATTCTTAAATATGTGTAGGGTAACTTAACGTGTGACATTTAAATTGACATGAATCATAGGATTTTACAAAATCATTATACATTAGAACATAACCTAGACCTTTAAATAATGGATCTATATAGATTAAAAATTCTCCATATTTGGAATGTAGGTTGACAACTGCATCATTCACTAATATTCATTTCAATTCCAAAAAAAAAATCATCCCATTATTTTGTCCAAATGAACACAATACCTTTTCGAGTTCACTTTTTCAGTGGACTGGATAACCATATATTTCTTTCAAAAACATGTGGTAATATACTTCTAAACCAAGAAAAATATATATCTCAGTTATATTTAAGGGTCCTGAAAATTCTTTAACTACTTTCATTTTAATAGGATCAACGATTATTCCATCATTAGAAACAATATGAACAAGGAAAGAAATTTGTTTCAACAAAAAATCACGTATTCCAAATTTCCCATACTGTTTCTTTTCTTTTATGTTTTGAAAAACTACCCTTATATGTCTTTATAGTACCACGTTACTTTCATAGTATACCAAAATTTCATCAATAAACACAACCACAAGATTATCCAAGAACTCATGAAATATTTTGTTCATAAGATCTATAAATACATATGGTTCAATAGTTAACAAAATGGAATAACTACAAATTCATAATGGTCATATCTAGTATGAAATAATGTATTAATAATATTTTCTTCTTTTATTTTCAACTGATGGTACCCCAACCTAATATCAATCGTCAAAAAATATTATTCTCCCTAGAGCTCATGAAACAAATTATCGATATGAGGGAAAGGATACTTGTTCTTAATAGTGATGTTATTCAAGGATCTATAATCAATGAAAAGTATCATTGAACCATCTATATTTTTGAAAAAAAATATATGATCACCCCATGTTATATTTCTGGGATAGATAAAAATTTAATTTATTAACTCCTACAATTTCATTTTCATCTCTAAAATTCCCTTTGTGTCATTCGATAAGGGGGTTTAGAAATTGGCTTAAAATATAAAACTATGTAAATAGTCAAATCTACTTCCTGATTATGTATGATACCAGGATACTCATAAATAATACATATAGATACTAATTTACTATCAACACATTATTAATTTGAATAGTTACATTATTTTCAAAAATATATGCAGTATAACATTAATTTCAATCTTTTAATAGTTTTCGACCTCCATATATGTTATCAGTTGTGTGACTTCATTGCATGTATACCAACTGAAAGTCATTCCAAAAAACATATTTAGATCTATAATCATTCTAAGAATGGAAAATATGAATCCGATGCATACCCATAATAACATCAAACACCTCAAAATTAAAAAAAAATAAGGTTTTCACATAATTTTCTTCCACATACCATGTGAGGAAGATTCTTATAATTTATTTTTTAATTAATATTTCTCCCTGGTGTTTTAACCATAATGTATAAAATCACTTCATGAGGTGGAATTTCTTATTTAGTATAAAATTTATCCTAAAAGAAAAAAATGTGTAAACCCAAAATCAAACCACATAATGGAAGAATCTAAATAAAAAATAGTACACTGGATTCCACATCATTTGATGGAGAAACATCTACTGAAGTAGTATCAAAGGATTTCACCACACCTTTATGCATATAGTATGGATACTCCCCTTCATTTGGGTTGTTATTCACACACACTTTTTCATAATGAATCAAATCATTACATTTATGAAATTTTACTGATTGTATATCAGAAATTTTCTTTCCACTACCATTATATTTTTTATAGAATATATGACCCTTATTCCCCATTTTACCACATTGGAAGCACTTACTAGATTCCCAAATTATTCCCCAATGTTTTTTCAATTATTATCAAAAAATTTAAACTTAATTTTATTTCCATAAAACCTATTTTGTGAATTCTACCATTTATTCTTCCATAATGACCTATTTTTATGTTTATTATCAAAGAACACATGATCATCGAAAAATGCCACTTTCACCTTCATCACACATCGAACATGTTTTTCATAACTTTTTAATACACGAGATGAAATTTGCAATTGATATTTTAGTTTTAATTCTAAATAATAATGATTAAATTTACTATCAAGATCCTAGATGAAATTCTGAGCATACCATGCCAGTTGAATGGATTTTTATTCAAATGAAGCCATTTAATCCTCCTACTACTTTAATTGTAAGAACAGTTTTTCTATCCCATGTTGAACCAACTAATGAAAATATTTATCTAGAAAATTATTTTTGATTTCAGACCACTCCAAAGAAACAATCTCCTCACATTACTTGATATTCATAATCATCGACCACTAATAATCAGCTTCACCCTAAAATGATATTCCGTAAGACTATCCTCTTGATTGTCTACCAACCCCATGACATAGAAAAAATTATTTTTTAAGGATTTAATCTATCATTCATATACCACTGGGTTACATGATCCACTGAATGATGGTGGATGTTTCCTTATGAAATGATACCAAAAACAAATTTTCCATTTTGGTAGATTAGGTTCCTATTTATCATACATACCTCCACCATTTATCTCTCAAGTCAACTGATCCATCACTACAACAAACTACTCTGTTCCAATTCTAACCATCTTGAGAGGCTTATTTTGAAGTATATCTCCCTCTTGGATCATTCCCACTATAGCTTCCATCTTTCCTCCATAGAAACATGTTTTGAATAGACAAAATTGATATGAAAAAAATAGTAATATCCAAATGCTATAACTTTTTTACTTGTCTATAAGGTAAGGTTTTTAAAGAAAATTATAATTTTATTACACTAAATTATAAAGTTATCTAAACTAACCATTAATACCAAATATTAGTTCCTAGACTTAAACATTATATAATATTTAGTTTTAGTCAATAACATAATTTTCTTTTATATTGAGTATGTTTTTAGGCTTATAGTTTTATAGAATTTGGATGTCATTTAAAAATAACATTCAATAATCATAAAAGTTGATAATACTAAAATAGAATCCATTTTTTCCAAAATAGAAAACTTGTAAACTAAAACATGTACACTTTTTCATAACAAATCATCGCAACATTCATATTTAAATCCTTATTTCTCTTACCCATCCTTATACCCTCTTAAAATCATTTTAGTATATTATATGATCCAAATAACTCATGAATGGAAACAATATAAGGATGGAAACCAGTATTCAATGAATTCCATAAACCCAATAAAATATTTCTAAAATGTTATACTTTAATCCATAAATCAAATTTTTTTTATCTTATCTCCTGAAATCTTAATATTACTCTAAAACACCATATTGAGCATAAATCATAATGGTATCTTCTTTCATCAATTACATATCACTCTTATATTTACTGTATATATCATAGCTACATAGGAAGTAACCTTCATGGTTAATTTTTGAATACCCACTACAGTATATTCCCTTCATCTCTTAGGAGAAACCTTATCAATTGTCTCCATATAATTACCCAATACATTGGAGAGATATAATGGTCTCACCTACCCTCGATTAATCATGTAACCATACAAAATCATCGATAATATCCTAGAACCATAACATTAGCACAACACATAAATCACATATAAAGGAAAAGTAACTTTTGAAATCTCGTTACATTTTTTCAAACTCATACACTCCAAAATGAAAACACATTATTTGAAAATAAATGTGTAAACATGTAAAGTATGAATCAAAACATTAAAGGGACATGATAGTTGGAAAATATGTTCATACTATATAAGTTGAAACGATCATTCACTATGACTATTGTAAAAATAGTTAAAAAAAGATATATAAATGAGGGTTATTACAAGGAAGTTCCTTACCTTCAGTATGAATCATCACATAAAATATTTAACATCCAAAATAATAAACATAGTTTGATTATTTACACTATTGAGAACAATTTTCATAATGTCCTCAACCCCAGTAACCTGAAGTTGTTTCCTTAAATTAATACTTTTTCATAGATACAAGACTCGAATCCCAAAATACTAATCAGTTTAATAGTTTCTGAATCCATATTAAATAAATGAAGTTTACATGAAAAAATTAGAAGAAAAAATTTATCAATTCCATTGGGAACACCCAAAAACTCCTAGATTATTCCAGCAATTCATTCATACAATAAATCTTCATACCCCAGGAAAAATTAAAAAACAAGAAAGGGGGAGATCAGATTCTTAGTAAGGGTATGTAACACATAAGAAGATAATGGGAAGAAAAATTCATGGTGAATGACTGAAACACATGCATTTATAATATTAAATTGAGTGTTATAAGGAAGAAATAAAATTTTAATACATAATTCTGTAATAATAATCTAATGAGAATGAATCTTTACCATGGATATTATACTAGTAAAATATTCACATGAATTATCAATTACTAATATTATATTTGGGGAATTCATTATTCTAGACATCTAAAACATATATTCATGCCCCATATATGACATATAAAAATAAATGGTTAACGCCATGACCAAAACCATATCTGAAAATATTTAAGGCCACAGCCAAGTATATATGTGTTTTGTCTCATGTGACTTGGCAATGCATTGAGGGTCAATATCGGTCCCCACCGATCATTTAATATGTCCAATTCATTCCTCGTATGAATGGGGCTAAACATAAACAATATATACATATGTATTTTAAATAACATTCCCCAGTCTTTAAACATAATAACTAATAGTTATGAGTTTTATGGTGAATGGTATCAAGATAGCACATGCGTTATCAAAATGATCATAAACCATTTTGAAAAATATATTAGATGATAATAATAATATATTATTGTCAATATTTCATAAGATTCAATAGATATTTTACATATATTATAAGACTTTAATAAAAACGTCAAGGAATTCTTGAGACAAATATCTTTATTACTTTACAAGGAATAGTTATTTTGGAAAATTCATTAGTATTTTTCATGATTTTTTATAGAAATCCATATATTAACAACTATATTTTTTTCTAAAATAATTAGTAATTTTAATAAAAATAATGGTTTCATAAAAAATATTATGGATGGTACTTGAAAATGGGCAATAATTTTAAAGGTTCCCTATATTTGGGCCTGCGTATCAAGAATAATTGATAAGGGAACCTTATAAAATATGATATTACCATAAAATGAAGATGATATGATCCAGATACATATTTTTGGAATGTATAAACATATTTTAAAATAATTATATAAAAATAATTATCAATTAAATTGGGTTAAAGAGGGACAATGAAGAACCTGAAAGAAAATGGAGGTTTTGGGAGAAAATCAATAATTTATGTCCAAAATTGTTCTGCATTTTATCTTAATATCATGGATACTAAAATTAAATGAATTAATTCATTAATTAATAAAATTTTATATTTTTATTTTATTTAATTTTATTTTATTATGTTTACTTGTGGAATATTTGATAACTTATATGATATAATTTTATCGTTAAAGAGCATTGGTTTCCTTGGATTTCATGATTGGTTGAATTTTATATGAGTAGGGACATTCATGTAAAATATGAACAGATATCTAGAATTGAAGGTATATGTTATTAATTAACATATAGAATATTAAATGGTTATATAATTCATTTTTTTATTTCAGGTGAGGATGAATCATTAGATATGATGTTAGTTATAATTGTTTAGATTATTTTTGCGGTTTTTCGATCATAAAAAAATAGTTTTGTTTTATTACATAACATCATTTATATATAATGGTTATAGAACATTTAATATGATTTAATAAATATTTTATAATCTGATTGAGACATTAAAATGGTTTTTTTACAATCCATTGATGGAAAATAGAAAACTAAAACATGTCATTCCTGAAGTTTGCAAATTAGCACCTCACAAACGATGTTTTAATCTTACAAATAAATTGATATGAAAGAGAAATGAGGATGGATTATTACCTACACAAAAAATAATTATTTTATAAATAATATAATTGATATATAATGTTATTTAGGTTTAGTTATGTGAGGAGAAAAAAAGAAAATAAAATAACATGAAATGAAATTAAAAGAAAAGAGATAGGTTTTTACCACTTGATTCTCTCCTCTTTTACATCCACCATAAGGGTATTGGTTTTTTCCTTTTTTGAGTCTAATGGATTTTATATGTGAGGGTGGGTTTTTTTAAGTGTATTTCATATAAATTGGATAATCGCCAGAGCTTGGAATGTGTGAGTAGGAGATGTGGTGAGGGGTGGTATTTATAGTGGAAGATAGGGGTGTTTTCTCATTATTTTATTTACTAGTTTATTATTTTTCTTCATGAACATGAATTTTTTGAATATTATCACCAAATATAATAAATTTATTTTGGAATTTTCAAGATAATGGGCTTAAATCATCCACACATCATCTATGATTCAATAATTCATGTACTTAGCATTTATAGAAAATTATCATATTTTATGATTCTCCGAAAATTCAAATATCTAAAAAAAATACCAAAAATTAACCCAATCCAATTTTCATTGTGAAGAATAATCACATTTATCTATTTTATTAAAATAATTATGTATATATGAAATTTAATATTTAATTAAATTCAACATTTACTCAAAAAATAATGATTTTTAATTTATATTTGATTTTATAACATTTTGAAAAAATTACTAAGGTCACATAAAATTATATAAAAATTATAAGAAAACAAAATTTTAATTTTAGAGTATATTTTATGAAATATAATTTTTTTTGAATCAGTTTATTTATTTAAATTTTTATTTAAATACTGAAGAAAAACAAAAATACAAACACTTAATTCATAATTTTTAAAAAAATTATTTAATTATGCTGGGATATGATTACATCAAATTACCATTTATAAGATGCATAAATTTTATTTATAATTTCATATTAAAATTTATTATTCTAATGGCCATAATAATATTCTTAATGGTCACAATTTTATTCCAATGGTCACATTACTATTCATCAAAAATGAAACTTATCAGAAAAATACCAATAATTTAACCAAAGTAAAATTTGAAATTATAACTTCAAAAATATTTTTTATTTCAAAAAATATATTTTATAAGAGTGTCATAAATTATATTTAAAAAAAATTCATAAAAAGGTGATAAAACTATGTCTAAAAATATATATACATTTATGTGTAAAATTGGAATTATTTTTATCTTATGCCTCTAAAAATATTTTGGATGAAGGTGAAAATATTTTATTGAATGAATAATATATAATTTTCCTCAACATCATTCTCTAATAGTGTTTAATTATTAAAATAAAATTTCACTATGGTTATAAAAATATTATTTATAAAAATTCCTTATTAATGTTCAATTGGTTTCCACTTCTAATTAATTGGTAACTAATGAATCAATTTTACAAACATGTGTAATATTTGTTTTCATAATTTACATAACCTCATTCATTCCATCCATTAAAATGACTTGGTGATAAATGTCACCATAATAATATTTAATCATTGTTTAAGTTTGGTCTTTGTTGTAATATAAACTTTTGAATAAGATATATATAAAAAGAAACATCATATAAAATCTTTGGGTGTTACATTCCCCCCTCTTATAAAAAATTGCATTCAAAAAATCATAAATTTTAATTAGAAAAAAAATATTGATACTTCAAAATTCATTTGCGGGAAACCTACATTGGAAGTAAGGTTAATAAATATTCCCTCAATAAAAAGGAATAGGAAATACATAGGTCACTGTAAAATAAGGTATTTTAATAGGATAAAATTAGTGCGAAGTAAAAATACATATATTTAAGAATAATATGACCATCATGTTTTTATGTAGAGTGATAGAGAAAACATTCATTAGAAATTTAATCATCACAAATCCTTAAATCTTTAATTGGTTAAAATAACAATTATTTCTTAGAAAAATAAAAGGATGAAATTTTTGTTCTAAAATAATTTTCTTGGATTGATGGATTATATTAATACTCAGATAAGTACTTGATAAACTAAACTTTCTTGATTAGCTTCCATTTCATAAGAAAAATCTCATTCTTTGGTTTTGATTTGATCTATTTTGACTTCATCCTTTTCACTCAGAAATGAATGTTCATGATGAATTTTTCATGCTCAAATCATGTTTAATAAATCATATGGCCATTATGTAATTATCTAGACCATTAAATGTCAACTAAAACCAATAATTTTAGCACATTTTATCAATGAAAAATAATTTCCATTGGTTAACATGATACATTTTACAATTAGTTAGTCTTATGTCTCATCTAAAACATGTATATCCACATTCAATGACAAAAATAGAGATTTATGGTCACTAAATTTCCAAAATAAAAATAAGATAATATTCCCCAAATAATGTAGATCATAATCCCATATACCAAATATATGATTACCTTGATCACCTTTAATCCATTATAAAACATTCATGCTTCCAAGAGTAGAATTATGAGGTTGTTGAATATATTACATAAATCAAAACATCTAATAAACAGTGTAAAGATAATACAAACCATGAAATCACTCACCACATTCGTGGTCACAAATAATATCCCAAAACCATATATATATTATTATCTCAAATTCAAGCACATATTTGTGTTTATATTTCCCTAGTAATGTGTTTTCTAAAAGATGTTCCTATAATTGAATCTCTTCACTTCATTACTTGTCATATTTATCTCATACTTACAATATCTTAAAGTGTAATTACTATAGTGAAATACTTATATTTATCATGAATGCTCATATAACATAATTTTTTAATATAAATACCAGAATATTAATCATTCTTCTTTCTATGTGGTATTTCCATAAGGTTTACCATGATCCCTTTGCTTCTTTTGATCTATATTACATTGATTATTTGGAAATTAATTTTCATAGTTCCCAATATCTATATAGTTAATGTATTGTATATTGGAAATCATTTTATGACCCCTAAAATTATTTAACAATAAAAGTATTTATTTCCATTCTCTAAACATATATGTTCTTCATTTCTAAAATAATTTTATTCAGATTACTAAACATAGATAATTTTAGGCAAAAGAAACTCATACCTTTATCCAGGTCTTCAGTGTTTTAATCACTAATGAGGATAAAGGACCCCAAAATTCCATTGGTACCTCCGGGAAACCTCCAAATCATATATCTACTCTTTACAAAGTCAACTTGTATGGTTGGGAAGGAAATGATGAGATCATTGAAAAATAATTAGAAATGTTTTATTGAAAATATAAAATTTCTAAACATCATTGTGAACCTGACCTTTACAAAATAATCTTATTGTGTAGTCCTTAATGGTCTCAAAATTATCATTTATACTTCCAAATATACAAAAAAAATTAAAATTTGATACATGTAAGCTATTTGGAGGTCTCCCTCTTCTACAACACCTTCAAAATTGATGAGATCTCTATATTGTTGTGTTTGGGTGAACAATTCAAAAACACACTAGTAATACCATCTATTTTTAGAATAGTGGTGAAGATAAGAATTTAGGATTTGTTCCTATACAAAGAGTTATCCTATAAAAAAATGGTGAATAGAATAGGTGGGAGATTCCACGTCCAGTTACTTGTTTGCACCTAGGATATTGATAAAATATTAAAAATCATCTTATTATGATTTCAAGAATATCCTTGAAATTAAATCATCTATAATAGATGGAAGATTTGTTTGTGAACTTTCTCCTTCCATTTTGAGGTTGGTCCTTAACTAAAAATAAAATATATGGAATAAGGTTTTTACTAAAAAAATATACATAGAAAATTTAACTAATGTTTAACCAAAAGTCCTTTTGGGTGACATTTCTACATAATATTATATACTTGATTATCTCATAAAATGATGAATCATAACATACAATTTCAAACGATAAAGACAATTAACATAAATATAATATTTATCTATAGCTAATATTGTATTCATTGTCCGGGTTTCTTTGCGGATATATTTACTTTTAAATCCATCATAATGGTTTGTAAAAAAATCTGATTTAACCAAATCATATCCCTTGGGATGGTAAAACAAACTGTGTCGTAAGGCCCATTATCGTGTACTATGTTACCCCATGTATGGACCAAGACACCTTGTCAGATTTGTTACCCCTCGGTATATCTGTTCGAGAATCACATCCACATGTAGTGTCTGCAAATGAATATATTTCCAGAAATACCCACATAATCACTACCTAAAAAAATTTATAGGATATTTTAATATTCATATCCTCAATGTATATCATAGGTTTATGTTCCCTAATAAGTTTTTTCTAAATCTATTTTCCAAGGATTGTAATAAACATCCTCTGATACCAACCATAAAGACCCCAACTGTAGTTTCCCAAACCCGGTGCCTTATATTAATACTTTAGAATAGATAAAAGACTTGAATCTAAACAGACATATCATTTTAGTTTTTTTGGATGAAAAATTAAAAACATTAACATTACATTACAACTTGAAAGGAAAAAAAATATCTAAAATCCATTGGGAACACCCACAAACTCATATATTATCTCTTCATGTAATTCATAGTATATATCATCACATCCTCGGGAAAAATAAAACATAAGAAATTGGTGAGATCAGAAGATCGGTAAGGTTATGTAATACTAAAGAATCAAATATAGAAAATAATAAATGGTGCATGACTGAAATCATATGTTATTAAAACCTAAACATGAGAATAACATGGATAGAATAAAATGTGAATAAATAATGACATAAAAATAATCACATGAGAATGAAGCTTAACCATGTATATTATATAAGTAAAATATTTACATGGACTATCAATTATGAATATAATAATAAAGAAATACATAAAATTAGACATATGAAGCATACAGTAATGGACATGTCCAAGACATCTGATAATAAATGGTTAATACCTCAGCAAAAACCATATCTTAAAGTGGGAAAGGCCTCAACCGAGTCCATATTTATTTGGTCTCATGTAATCTACCATTTCAACGAGGGGGTATAGAGGGATCCACCCATCACTTAATAAGACCAATTCATTCCTCATATGAATGGGGCTAATCATAAACAACAAACAGACGCACACACACACACACATATTTAATGTAAATAACTTTCCCGAATCGATAAATATAATAACTAATCATTTGAGGAGTATAGTGAATTGTATCAAGATAACACATATATGGTCAAAATAATACTAAAAATTTAATAAAATATATTAGATTATAATCATAAGATATCAATATCTATATATCATAAGGTTCCATATAGGTGTTAAAATAGATGAAAATACTCTAATAAAATCATCGATAAGTTCTTGATAGAAATACCCTTTTTAACATTAAAAGGAATAATTCAGTTAAAAAATTATTTATATTTGTGATGATTATTTATATAAATCCATAAATGAAAAAATAGATTTTTTCATGAAAAATTTAATATTTTTATAAAATTAATGGTTTCTTAAAATATATTTTGGTTTGTACTTGAAAATGTGTAAGAAATTGAAATAACCCCTCTAATCAGGCTTGTGTATCACAAAGAATTGAGAAGGGAACCTTATAAAATAAGTAATTCCTATAAATGGAAGATGAATTGATATAGATACACGAGTATGGAACGTATAAATAGAATTTTGAACAATTATATAAAAATAATGAAGAATAAATTTGGTTTATTTGTAGAGAAAACATAACCCAAAGGAAAATGGAGGTTCCAGAAGAAAACCCTTACCTTATGTATGTAAGTGTTCTACACTAGATATTAATGTACTAGATAATAAAATCTAATCCATTAATTAATTAATTAGTCCCCTTCTATATATCTTATTTATTAAATTTAATTTTATTATGTTTATTTTTGGTCTTTTGAATGAGTTATAAGATACCATTTTATCATCAAGGAATGTTTGTTTCCTTGGTTTTCATTATCAATTTACTTGTATATGAGTATGGATGATCATGTAAAATGTGAATAGATATATAGAATTGATGTTATATTTTTTTAATGAACATCCAGAAGATTAAAAGGTGATATATCTTATTAGGTTATTTGGGTTTAGGATGAATCAATTGACAAGACATTAGTGATAATCATTTAGATTATTTTGGGAGTTTTTCGATCGTCACAGACAAGTTTTGTTTTATTAATTAACATAATTTATATATAATGGTTCAAAAAAATTACAGAGTATGTAATAAATACATCATAACCTGTTTCAAATATATAAATTGTTTCAAGACCATCCTTAAAGGAAAATGGTCAAATGAAAACACTTCATCCACAAAGGTGGAAAATTGGAACGACGTAGATGATGTTTTAATCATTAGAATAAAAGAAAAGAGAAGGAAATTAATGATTTCTTATTAACTAAACACAATAAAATTACAGTATATAGAATATACTGAATATATCATGTTATTTTAGATTAGGTATGAAAGGATAAAATAAGAAAATAAAAGAACATTAAATGAAATTAAATGAAAATAGAGAGGTTTTTACATCTTGATTTTCTCCTCCTTGAGATCCTCCTCAAAGGGGTTTTTTATGTATTATATTTACAACAAATTATTCTAGAAGTGGGGAGGGTATTTGGAAGAGTATTGGGTATAAACTGGACAAGCCTCCTAGATAGGAAGGTGTGAGGATATGGGGTGGTGAGGAGTTGTATTAATAGTGTAAGAGGCAGGTTTTTCTCATTACTTTATTCATTAGATTATTATTTTTTTCTCAAGACTATGAATAGTTTATTAATTGTCACCAATATTATTAAAATAATGAAGTTATGTTCGATATTGTGGTATTATATAATCCATACATCGTCTGTGACTCTATAACTCATGTATTTAGCATATCTAATAAATTATCGCATTTCACTTTTCACAAAAAATTCATGTATTTTAGAAAAATAAATAAATTGGAATTATCCATTTTTGATCATGTAAAATTAAAAAAATGGAATACATTTTATGAAAATAATTTTCATAATATTATATATTTAATATTAAATTAATATCGCAATTTAATCAAAAAATAAAGATTTTAAATATATAAATAATTTTCTAAGACCTTGAAAAATTTACTAATGTCTAATAAAATTATCTTAAAATCATAAGACAAAAAAATTTAATTTATTAGTACATTTAATGAAAATAAATTTTCTTTTAATTCATTTTATTAATTATTATATTTTAGTTATATATTTATGACTTAAAAACACTTAATTAAATATTTTTAAAAGATTTATTTACTAATACTATGAAATAATTATATCATATTTCTATTTATAAGATGTATAAATTTTATTTATATTTGTATTGTTAGGTTAGTTGTTCAAATATCCATATTACTATACGTAATGATCACACTGTTATTTCAACAGTCACTTTACTATTCATCACAAATGAAACCTATCAAAAAATACCAAAAATTTATACAAGGAATATTTTTATATTATGATTACAAAAATAATGTTCATTTATTCAAATATATTCTATATGAGTGTGAAAATTTATATTTAAAACAAAATTTTCATTAAAAGGAAGTAAAACTATGTTTATAAAATATAGTTATTTTTGTGTAAAATTAGATTTCTTCTTATCTTATGCCTCAAGAAATATTTTTTATGAATTTTAAATTAATTGACTGAATATATAATATATATAATTCTCATTAATATATTTCACAAATAGTTATTAATTATTGATATAAAATGTCATTATGGGAAGAAAAATAGTTTTTATAAAAATACATTATTTATGTTCAATTGGTTTTCATTTATTATTAATTGGTAACCAATGACCAAAATTTTATAAAAAATATAATCTATCTTTTCATAATTTAAATAATCTCATTCATTATGATCAATCCAATGGTTGTGTGATAACTATCAAAACAATAATATTTAATCATTTTTTATATTTTCTGTTCAACATAACATAAACTATTATAGAAGTTAAATTTAAAAAGCGATATAATATAATATCATGGGGTGTTAATTTTTTAATTTTTTTTACCTTTATATGAATTTTTTCATTTTATAACAATTACTTAATTATTTAAGTTCAAGATATATGTTTTGTCGATATTCGGTACTTGAGTCCAAAATAAATTTTATATGATGTCAATAGTCAATGTTTTTATAAGCCCATAATCTCCATAATTCTATTCATTAAATAATAATCATTTTTTACATTAATTATACCGTTAAATAAAACCATTATTCATGGTTATGAAACAATGAACTATGTTATAATCATGGAGACCATAAGTCGTACATAAGCAAGAGTAGCATTTCCATTTTTCAATGATCATTACAGAAAGAAAGTAATTATAAAATTATCATTCAAAAAAGATAATTATATCATTAATATCATATTAATAATTATGATATAATTAAATATATCATCCATGTTATTTTTGGAATAAAAACGAAGTGTATCACTTCATGGAGGTGATATTTCACATGTACGCCCGAACAACGTTATCATTTTTGTGTGCATGGAATAGTAATAATTTAAATGGTATATTATTATTTACTAATGATAAATATGTCATGAATATACTATATAAACATTAATTCCATCATTATTTCCAGTATTGAGATAAGGTGATGGAAAATGAATTATATCAATTCACAAGGGAGTAGTCTGCCACACACGTGGATGAATAACTAATTTCCCATTTGATTGAATTAGAGAATGATTTAGTTGATGATATTAAAATAATAGAATATTAGTATATTCAGTATACTATTGTTATTATTTCATCATGGTTGAAGAATATTTATGTATGTTTAATAATAAACAAAACATAAATAATTAATTAAAAACAATATATTTCCTTCAGACAATCTCCTTTCATTAACACATTAACACCTCTAAGGATAGTGTTCTTACAAAACAGAGAGCTTTATAATATTAGTATGGATTATAGAAAGAGATTTTAGAATATCATGGCTAAACCAAATTGGTTTTGATGTGTGAATAATAGTGATGAATGGGTGTCCATCTAAAGGAGAGGGAAGGGGCACTCTTAGAATCATTCAAAATATTAAATTAATATAAATTCATTTTCTATAGAAAATGGATCCAGCCTAATTTATAAAGAATATATGGTGAATATGGGTCAAAATAAATTATTCCAACTAAAATTAGAAATGTTTTTATTATTTCTCAATCATAACCTTTTTTAATCCTTAACTAACTCATTTAACTTTTATTGTGATATCATTTAAGTTACATTTTTAGGGTTAATCTAAAAAATATATCATTCAAAATGTACCATAAATGAGTCATTTATGAAAATTTTATAATTATCCCAATCAATTTTTTGATATTGATATTTTTTGTAATTTTTTATGATTTAATAAAATATTATTTATTTTAACATATCAAAGTTGTCATTTTTGATACTATTTATTTCATCAATTTTTAAGCAAACATGAAAAAAAAATCATATTACAAAAAAATATATAAAACAACACTAACAATAAAAATGAAAATATTTTTTTATTATGTTAATAATTGAAAATTAAAATTATTTTAAATTTTATAATAACATTTATTTTATATTTCTTTTATTTAAAAAACTACTACATTATAATTATGTAATCCTTTACATAAATTATATATGATCTAGAAATTAAAAAATCATGAGGAGTAAAAAGATTTTATATTTCAAGATACTATTTACCATCTAATAAATCTTCTATGTAACCTCATATTAAATATATTTTACTAGTTAAAATCAATAGTGAGGAAAAATTGAATTTCGTTGAATAAAATATTATAAATGTCATACTCTCACACAAGTGGTTTTCCAAGGTTATCTTTTTTATCCATTGGTGTTTTTGGTCTTCAAAAACTCATATAAAGAAATTAGTACAGTTTTTAGGTTAATTTTATAATATTTATAAGATTATTATTACCCTTAATAAAATGATTTACCTTTAACCGTGTTAATAAAAGATTTACTAATGTTACTATTCAAAATGTCCAAAAATTAAAATGGAATAATTTAATAAATTTTAGACTCCTTATTAAAAATATTTAATCCCCATTTCAAAATTAAGAACACATATATTTTATAAATTAAATAAAAATTAATCATGCCGATAGAATGAGAAAATGGGTATTTAAAGTAAACAACATTCAAAAGATTGAAATGTTTTTATATCCAAAATCAATATGAAATTTATTTTAAGGACATAAATTTTATTTAATGGAAAAAAATTTCTAATTATACATTAAAAAAAATTTAACAAATAATTTATAAATATAAATATATTTGATGAGAAAGCAGTTTTCAATTAAAATGCAATATTTATTACTATTCATCAAAATATGAATCTTATCCGAAAAATAACAAAAAATCAACTAAATTAAATTTTGATATTAATCATTAAAATATGATGTTGATTTTTTCAAATATAATTTATTAAATCTACAAAAACTATTTTTAAAACAAGTGCGCCATCAAAACGCAGTAAAAATGCTTTTTAGAACAATAATGTCGTAACCATAAACATAATTTTTCATATATTAAATTGATAATATTTTCTCATTTAATTACATTGTAATTGATAAATATTAATAAATATTAAAAACACATATTCTATTATTACCCTGGTTATTACATGTGGTGAGTATACAGTTGATATTCTCATTATAAATGAAACATTATAAATGAATAATTAAAATAACCATTATTGTAATGGCATGGACCTTCCTTTCCAACTACTTTGCCAAATTTCTGTTTTTTGGGAAATCCTTGGGACCATTAGTGACTCATTAATGAGTTTTTCAAAAACTCGGATCCAGCAAATGGTTCCACCAAAATGGTGGTAGTGGTCATGGTGGCACCAATCACGAAAGCACCATGACAGTGGAACTGTGGCAGTGGCACCCTGATGGTTGCACCGTAGTGGTCAAACACCAAATCTGTGTCATCGCTAATGTTGTTCCAGTGAACTGGTGGCACTGTAATGGTTTCTCACCAATCTTTGTCCCACCCTTAGTGTTTTTTTCAGTTTCCAAATTTTTCCAGTTCCACTCCTGTAACATATCTTTTGTCATAAAAGTTTTTTTATACCCATTTCAAATCCCCTAAATACCGATAAATGATATCTAAAATCCCCCAAGATTCGGGTGACCCTTAACTTACCAAAACATGTGTCTTTTTCCTCGGTGTCACCATTTTTTCCATAATTTTCCACACCTCCCCTATTATGTTGTTTTTTCCCAATTTAAAATAAACACCTTAACTCACAGTTGTTATCACCACCTCCCTCTGAAGAATTACTAAATAAAAATAAATTCCATTGTGTGTATCCTCCCAACTATGTTGAGAAACCATGATCCGATTTTAAATCCATTAAATATTTCTTATCTCATAACTCCAGGATCTCACCTTTTATCACATAGAGATTATTTCTCCTTCTTGGCCGGTCTCGTTTCCTTTCCTTGGTGTGTTTAGAGTACCTCATCCCATGGCTAGTCCTACTCCCATGCTGGAGCCTCTCCTAATCACTCTTGTAGTCCGTGGAGTTCCTCCAATGAAAGTTTCACATCCCTGGTTCTTGGCACGAGGATGAAAAACATTGATCCTTGACCATCCATGTAGGGTTCTCCTTCATCCCATTATAATTTTCATCATACTGGGTGTGTACGATAACATTCCTTCAGGTATGGATGAAAACAAACCATAAAAAATATAATAAATGGTTTTTAATGAATAAATGGGTGTGTTTGATGATGTTTCTTTAATTTTTATTTTTTCTTATATGTTGTGAATTGTATGGGAATATGTCCACTGACAAACGAGGATGTTGGTGGTCCATTTCTGCGTACTAATGAACCCTTTTTTTGGATAATCATGTGATAGAATAGCTTGAACATGGAATCCTATTAATCATGTAATCTCGATTGATTAAATGGATTTCCAATAAACAGTAAACCATATGTGATCAACCCGGTTAACCAAACATAAAGGAGGTACAAAATGAATAGTGTGTTTAAAATCTAAAAACTCCCTTACTTTGTTCCGGTGATATGTATAGTTATTCTGCTTGATTCTTGTGAGGTGAATTGGATGGGGATAGGATCCCCTATTATGAAATTATTGGATAGTGTATTTTTGGTCGTGTGGGGTCGTATGTTGGGGCTTGGTTTGGTTTCAGTAATTTGAGAGATCTCAAGGATCCCTTTTCTTATTTTGACTTTACAAGAGGACCAGGTGTGAATACTTAAATTAATTCTTAGTTGTTTTTCCTTCTTTGTCTCGTAATTGTGCCTTTTATTTTCCTGGTAGTGAATAATTATTCAAATGGAATCACTTGAATATGATAACATGAATGGGTTAAATGGGGAATTGTTTTCCATGAATGATGTGTTCTCTTGTTTTGTAAATTTTTCATTTGTATGAATGAATTGTAATGATGGTGTTTGTGTATGGGTTGGTTTTGGAACCCTTAGGTTCAAATGAGTTCTTGTATACCTTTATGGATAAATTTAGGTTTTTGTTTCATATTCTCACCCCACCCAAGTTGAGCAATCCATGCCAAACACCCCCATTTCACGGAGGAGGTTGTTTTTTTCCAAAATCCTATTGGGTGGCTAGATATTATCTCTTTTATGCTCCCTCACCCAAGTAGCCCAAGACTCTTCAGGTAGGCTGTGATAGCCTGAGGTCCATTTTTATCCAAAGACTCTTCATCCAGGTTATGTTGTGGGGGTTGGCCAATGTGTGTGTGGGCATATTTGATTCTCAAGTGTCTTCGGGATGAGGCCCAGGTGTCTTCAGGCATGGAAGTAGTTTTTCTGGCCTAGGTGTCTATGGGTGTGGTTACATATGGTTGTGGTGGCCTAGGTGTTTGCAGGCAGGATGAATTGTTATGGTGGCCCAGGTGTCTGTGTGCAAGATACATGGTTTTGGTTTCTCATAAGGTAGTTGTTGGGGTGGCAATGGGACTGTAGATAAAATGGTGGGGGAGGTATGATTCGTAGGATGTCTTCAATAACCAGTGGGAAAGCTGGGCGGGGTACCCAAATATCAATGTGTTATTACTATTACATACCTTAATTGTGTTATTTGGGGAGTGTGCCTTGGGGAGTCTGAATGAATAGTTTCCTTGCTGGGTGTTTTAGATACCTCTACATTCTCACCGGGCATTAGAATGCCTCCTCACTTGTACATGAGAGATTTTGTTTTTCCATACTGAGTATATCTGTGTACTCACCCTATTCATATAAAACTACTTTCAGTTTTCTAGGAGGACATTAGAAACCATGTGGGACTGTACAATCTTGGACATCAGGATAGTTTCCATTATTTTCTTCTTTATTTTGGTACATTCCCTTTGGAGTTTTTCTTGTACTTTAATGGTTTATCTTTGAACATGCATATGGGAATGGGTTTTGGATTTAATTTTTTTACTTCATTTTCAGAGATTTATGGGTTTTTACCATTGTATCTTCTGATACAATTAAATAAAAATTGTAATGGATTCCATATTACATGTTATTCTATACCCATAGTTATAGTCGCAACTCTGGGGCCTATTAAAGGAGGTAATCAAGGGGTCATTATCTCTCCTTCAACTTTAGTAAGGAAGGATTTGGTAGGTTTCTATCCCTTCCCTCATCTTAGTGAAGGCAGGTAGTGACAGAATGGTATCAGTGGTGATGATTGAGAGATTTTATGGAGCTCAATGTTAGGCATAATAATGATTGCATGTGATGGTAGGGAAATAATGTTAGGAAATCTTGGTGCGTGATATAATCCAGGGAAGACCGGCTATGACATGGGATTTTAGGGCCCCCCATGATCCAATGCAATGACTCTGGACCTACTAAATGACCAAGTGAGGCTACACAGATTGCAGGGTGGAGACCCTAGGAAAGGTACATGCGTCAAATGACTTTTTTTATTGTGTGTTATGGTTTTTTGGTAATTTATAAAAAAAAAGATTAAGAAAAATTGAAAATAATTCATCTACACTACTTGTGATTAGGATTTCCCTGTTTACCTTGCAGTTATGGTATCCAGAAGATGACCATGAGTAGTGATGGTGATAGAGGCCCAGGAGGCTGATCTAGTGGATTAGTGGAGGACTGGTCAAGAGGAGGAGGATGACTAGTTACAGAAGATGCATCGTGCCTTTCAGCGGCAGACCCTCAGGATGTACGAGGGCGGCGTCTTAGACATGCATCCCAAAAGCTGGCTCATGGAGTTAGTGATAGCTTTTAACTTGATCTGGGCAACGGATATGTACTAGGTTCCATTGGTAGTCAGTTGGATGAAGGCAGTAGCGCATCAGTGGTGGACACTCTACCTTAGAGAGAGGATGGAGAGTGAGAATTTTTGAACTGACTTCGAGAAAGAGTTCTGGGTGGAATTCTATGCAAATACGTTGAAGGATAAGAAGTGGCAGGAGCTACTCTCCCTTCAAGATAGGAGTATGTTATTGGGGGAGCTAGGGATGATGTTCAAGGATATCCATTGTTTTTCTCTGGACCTTTTTCTAGATGATGAGTCTCAAAAAAAATTTAGAGGAGACACTCCTACTTTATCTTCAGTATGATGTTACTCCCTTCACCCTACCAACGTACTTGGAGGTCCAGAATAATGATGATGTGGTTGAGAGGATGCACATTTTGGGAGTTGTGTCTCGAGAGGGTATCCAATTGGGTTCTTTAAAGTGGAAGGCCGTCAGAAGCAGGCCTCCAACGTCAGGGCCTTCTAGGTTTCGGCCATTCGAGAGCAAGTCCTAGCAGTTCATGTTTTGATCTCCCAGTAATCGCCCTATCCTTGTGGGTGAAGGATTGAGGTTATTCATCTATGGTTTCCATTGAAGCCTTAGGAATAAATTCCTGGACCGAGTGATGTATAGTGGGGGTTGGTAGGTTTAGCTCCCACCTCAACATTAGAAGTTTCCATCCAGGCCATTTCAGCTGCATTAGCTAGGTGAGCGAGCTCCCACTCCTCCGAGAGAAGACGTTGAAGGACGAGTACTAAATCAGGGTTCCAGATGCAGAATGACTTCATATTCACGTAGTTTTGAGAATTCCTGTTGGAGGGTAGACAATCTTGTCTTATGTTTTCTGGGGATGCAGATTGATGTGGGGGAAACATTAGTACTGTGGGGAGATTCTTTTGCTATAGATGCAGACATATGATGTCATTGTACGAATTTATTGGCTATTCTATGTGTGTTCCATTATCGACTACTTATGAAGTATTTTTTTGTTTTTAGATATAGACAGAATACGTGTGACTTTCATTGGAGAGCTGGATTTCCAGGAGGGTAGCTGGTGAGTGGAGCCCCTACTTTCCTTGTTAGATGGTATGTCAGTGGAGTCGGTAGATATGGAGATGGTGGGCGTACTTTGGATCATTAGTGAGTTTTTGGATGTATTCCCTAGATAGGTGGTGACTCTTCCCCATCGATGTGATGATGAGTTTGGGATAGACTTGAAACTCGGTGCCCATCCGATTTTGATGGATCCTTATTGGATGGTGCCTTATGAGTTGGGGGAGTTATGGATTCAAATTGAAAATCTGATAAAGAAGGGGTTTTTCTAACATAGTGTGTCACCATGGGGAGCTCTATTATTGTTCACAAAGAAGGTAGATGGTGGTCCCATGTAGTGTATAGACTTCGGTAGTTTGAACTAAGTGAAGATCAAGAACTGTTACCCCCTCCCGAGTATCAGTGAAATTTTTGATCAGCTGAAGGGGTCAGGATATATCTCCAAGATCATCCTGCTGTCAAGATATCAATAGTAGAGGGTAAAAAAGGGTGACATCTTGAAAACATCCTTATGGTGCATATATGGTCACTTTGAGTTTTTGGTTATGTCGTTCGGCATTTCTAATTCACCATCCATGTTCATGGGGACCATGAACTCCATTTTACGAGAATATCTGGACCGGTTCATAGTCATTCTTATTGATGACATTCTAATATTCTCAAGATCATAGGAGTATCACATTGAACATATGAGGATGGTTGTTGAGGTCCTTCAACAGCACCAACTTTATGGGAAGTTGTACATGTGCATGTTCTAGACACGAGAGGTGCACTTCCTTTAACACGAGGTGTACAAATAGGGAATATCAATAGACCTGTTAAAGGTCAAAGCAGTTGTCTCATGGGTATCACCCAATAACTTAAAATAGGATTGTAGTTTCCTAGGTCTAGTAGGTTACTACCAGATATTCCTTCCCAACTTCTTCTGAGTTGCAGCACCTTTGACATCCTTGAACAAGAAAGACAAGGATTTTGTATGGAGTCAGAAATGTCAGGCATCCTTCATTTATCTGAAGGGGATGTTGGTTAGTTCCCTAATGTTGTGACTTCTAGAATAAGGGGTGACATTTGAGGTGTTCTGTTATACTCCTGTCCAAGGCTTGGTGTATGAGCTGATGCAACAGCAGAGGTGATCTCTTATGGGTCTAGGAAGTTACGTACCCATGAGCAAAACAATGCCACCCACAATCTTGATTTTATAGCGGTCTTGTTTTCACTAAATTTGTAGTAGCATTACCACAACATGGAATGATTTTTGGTCTTCACAGATCATAAGATCTTGAGCTATATCTTCTCCCAGTGAGACCTAAACTTATAGTAGTAGAGGTGGATAGAGTTTCTTTAGGACTATGACTGAGATATTTCCTACACCTCTGGAAAGGGGAATGTAGTGGTCGATTCCTTGAGCAGGAAGTCATAGAATGGTGCTGTTTGATAATCAGAAGATGCTTGGAAAGAAATGGATGATTTGGTATCCCTACACCTGAATGTAAGGGTGGAGTATGGAAGAGGTTTTCTATTCCAGATTACAGTGATGTCCTTTTAGTTGTAGCATGTGGAGGAGTCTTAGTGGGGGGACTTAGAGGCTGAAGTGATGCACGATCGTGTTAGACAAGTCAATTATCTAGAATGACTTTTGGAAGATGGAAAAAATTAGATGTTGCTTCATGGAATGTTGTTCGTCCTAGTGTAAATATGTGAGATATTTGTTATTTATATCCATAACATACTCCTGGCAGTACACCCAGGAGTTTCCAAAATGTATAGAGGCTCGTGGAGTCAGTTTTTCTAGCTCGAGTGGAAACAGGTAGTGGTGGGGTTTGTGGAAAATTTCATCATGGGTTAGCAAGTGAAGGTTGAGAACCATGTTATGGGTGGTTTTTTGCAGCCTTTAGTTTCCCCTGAGTGAAACTGGGACAAAATCCTGATGGATTTAGTCACAATACTACCCAGGGTTTCACGAGGCTGTGATACTATCTTGGTAGTGGAGGATCGGCTGACAAAATCAGTTCACTTCCTAGCCATCAAGGAGTCAAGTACGGTGGATGCCTTAGCCAGAGGTATGTGGATGAGGTGGTAAGGTTTCATGGAGTTCCGACTTCATAGTCTCGGATCGGGATACATGGTTTACATCATGGGTCTGGAAAGGATTTTAATAAGCTATTGGAACCTATCTATGCCACAGCACTACTTTACACCCCTAGACTGATGGGAAAATAGAGTGGACCATCCATACGTTGCATGATATGTTTCGGGCATGTGTTATAGTCTTTGGAGGATCGTGGGTGCGACACTTTCTGCTATAGGAGTTTTCCTAGAAAAACAAATATCACTCCACCATTTGCATGTCTCTATTAAAATCCTTTTATGTAAGACCATGTCATTCTCCTATGTGCTAGACAGAGGTCAAGGAAGCAGGTGTTCCTGGCCTAGAGGTGGTGAAGAAAATTATGGAGAAGGTTCAGATTATATGGGAAATGGTGAAGGTGTCTCAGGACCTGAAGAAGTCGTATGCCAATCATAGGAGGGGACCCTTGGAGTTTGAGGTTGGGGACCACGTTTTCTTGAAGATCGCCCCACAGTGTGGGGAAAATAGGTTCATTAGGGGATGTAAGCTTTCTCCCATCTTCTGTGGACCCTTATAGGTGTTGTGGTGGGTCGGAGAAGGGTCTTATCATCTGGAACTACCACTTCTTTTAATGAGGGTGCATGACATCATCCATGTGTCTCGTCTCCATTGGTATCTACACGATGATTCGCACATCCTCTATGGGGGAAAGGTGGATTTTAAGGATGATGTGACATTTGTTGAGTGACCAATGATGTTCAAACATCATGAGAAGATGGTGATTCATGGAAGAAACCTTCCCTTGGATCGTTTGTTATGGGGGCATGGTGGCCTTGAGGAGAGTACCTGGGAATGGGAGGCATAGATGTGTGCCCATTACCTAGATATGTTTTGAGTTTTGTTCTATTTTGTTTTTTTTCATGACTGTGATGTAATTCTTGACCTTGTTAACTATGAGATGGGATGTTTCCCTTGTTCATTAAATATGTGTGAAGAGTCCTGACTATGGGGAGGGGAGGACCAGATACATAATCCAAACACATTAAGGTGGATTCGATTAAACCCATGTCAGCGAGTTAGTGCCTCGTAAAGGGGATAGTATCTTGATATGGTGATGGGACTCCCGAATCCATATTACTGGTCAGTATGACCATTATATGTTTGTGTTGATTCTTAAGGGAGGGGAGCAAAATTTCCTCTACAGTTTATCAGTATGAGGGAGAGGTGTTCCAATATGTCAGGGAGGTATACTCCTGAGAATAGTCTTATGAGGTGGTCGACCAGACCCCTCTCCTTTCTTCGAATTTACTCTTGGATTATTGAGGGTGAGAATAGTTTGAGGGGTATCTGATGTAACTCCCCAGAACCTCCTTTTCCATTACATTTCCAAATATATGGTGTTTGTGGTATGCTGGGGGCCATTGGAGACTCATTAAGAAGTTTTCCAAACACTCGATTCCACTGAAATGGTGGCTCCATGGCGGTGGCATTGTGACGGTGGCACCGTAGCTGTCACACCATCATGGTCGCACACCAAAATGGTTGCACCACTTACTGTGTTCCACTGAAACAATGTCACCATTATGCTGGCACCACTTTTGGTTTTCTACTAAACCTGTGGCACCAATACGGTGTCTCGCGAAATAGTGTCCCATCCTTTATTTTCATTCTAGTTTCTGACTTTTTCTAGTTCCTCTCCCGCAATGTATCTTTTTACATAAAGGGTTTTTAATACCCCTTTAAAATCAATTTAAATCCCATAAATTATATCTAAAATCCCACATGATACGGTATGCCCTTGACTTACCAAAACATCTGGCTTTTTCCACGGTGTCTCCCCTTTTCTCATAACATTCATCTCCGCCCATATTACATCATTTCTCCCCTTGAAAGGAAACCCTTTAACCCATATACATTATTTCCACCTATCCATGAAGAGTTGTTAAATAAGAATTAATTCCATAATGTGTAACTACCCAACAGTGTGGAGAAACCACGATCTATCTTTAAATCCGTTCAAGATTTCATATCCCGTAACTCCTAGATCTCTCCTATTATCACACAGAGTTTACTTCTAATTCTGGGCTTGTCTCTATTCCTTTTTTTTGTATTTGGAGTCCCTATTCCTGAGGCTTGTTGTGCACATATGATGGAGCCTTTCCTACTAACTCTTTTAGAACTTGGATTTTCTCCCCTGCAAGTCACACATCCACAGTTCTTGGCATGAGGAATAAAAAATAGATCATTGATCATCCAATTAGGGTTTTCCTTCGTCCCTTTTTATTGTTCATCATGAGGGGTGTGAATGATAATTTTTTTGGGGATGGATGAAACCAAACCATTACGAATATAATAGATGGTTTTAAAAAAATTAAGGGGTGTGTTTGATGATGTTGTTATACTCTTTTATCTTGTCTTATATGTTGTGAATTATATGGTCTTATGACCACTGAAAATCATGGTTGTTTGTGGTCCTTTCATTCACACTAAGGAGCCTCTGTTTTTTGGATATTCCTATGATTGAATGGTTGTAACATGGAATATGGTTAATTACATAAAATTTATTGATTACATGAATGCCCAATAAACAATAATCCTTCTGGGATCACCCTGGTTAACCAAACAGAAAGGATTAACTTAGCAAATGCTATGTTTAATATCAAAAATTTCCCTTGCTTTGTTCTCGTGATATAAATGGTTGTTCTCCCTAATGCTTGGGATATGACATGGATAGGGTTGGGAACCCTTGTTTTGAAATTGTTGGTTTGTGGATTTGGGGGCATGTGCGGCTGTATGTTGGGGCTTGGCTTGGTTCCAATACTTCGAGGGATCTCATATATCCCTTTTGTTGTTGTGACTTTACTAGAGAGTTGGATATGAATTCTTAAATTACTACTTAGATGTTTTTCCTTCCTTGGATTGTAGCTATGCCTTTTAGTTGCATAGTGGTGAAGAATTATTAAAATGGAATCACTTGAATATGATAAAAGGAATGGGTTTAATGGGAAATTTTTTTCTAGGAATGAGTTGTTCTTTGGTTTTGGTTGTTGTGTTTGGTATGAATGAATAGTTAAGAGGGTGATTGTGAATGGGATGGTTTTGGAACCCTTAGTTTTGGATGAGTTCTTGTTTTCCTATACATATAAATTTGGTTATGTGTTTCTTATTCGCACCCCACCCAAGTTGAACAATTTTTACAAAACTCCCCCATTTCATGGGGGAGGGTGTTTTATAAAACATCTTATTGGGTGACTAGATATTATCTCCTTTTTTCTCCCTCCCATGAGTCGCCTAAGAACTTTCAGGCAGGTTGTGATGTCATGATGTCCATTTTTAGCCCATGTCACTTCGGGCAGGGTATGTTGTGGTGGTTGGCCCAGTTACGTGTGGGCATGTTTGTTTCCCATGTGTCTTTGGGATAAGGCCTAGGTGCCTTAGAGGGTGGTAGTTATTATTTCATAGGTGTTTATGGGCATGGTTATGTTTTTTTGTGGTGGAATAGGTTTATGTGGGTGGGACATGTGGTTGTGGTGGCCTAGGTGTATGCATACAGGATTTGGGAATGTGGTGGCTCACAAGGATGGGTTGGGGCGGTAATGGGACTGCAGTGAAAATGGCTGTGGAGGTATGATTCATAGGACGTCTTCAATAACCAGTGGCAATGTGGTTTAGAGTACCCAAATATTGATGTTATATAACTATTACATACCTGACATGCGTTATTTGGGGAGAGTGCCTTGGGGAGGATGGGTGAATATTTTTCTTTGTGGGTGTTTTGGTTACCTCTAATTTCTCACTGGGCATTAGAATGTGTCCCCACCTGTGCACCAGAGCTTTTGGTTTTCCCTTCTGAGTATACCTGTATAATCACCCTATGTATATACAACTGCTTTCAGGTTTCCAAGAGTACTTCGGGACCGTGTTGGGTCGTATTGGGTTGGACGTTGGGACAATTTTTGTTAATGTTTTATTTCTTTTGGTACATTCCCTTTGATGTTTTTCCAATAATTTTATCTGTTTATCATTGAACATATATATGGTAATGGGTTTAGGCCTTTCTTTTTTCCATCAGTTTTGGAGTTTTTTTGGGTTTTTACCATTGTATCTACCAATCATATTAAATAAAAGGGGCAATGCCTTCCATATGACATGTGATTCTATACCCTTGTTTCTAGAATCCACTTCGTGGCCTATTGAAGGTAGGAATCAGGGGTCATTATGTCTCCTTCAAATTTAATAAATAAGGGTATGGAAGTTTTTTTCCCCTTACCTCATCATGGTGAAGGAAGGTTGTGACAATTATCAATCCTCATGTTTTATGGTGGCACCTAGGATATACGAAACATTATTTGGACAGTCCCAAAGTAACTCTAAGAAGATTTCTACCATGTAACATATTATAAATCATAAACTCATGATTTTTTAGAATATCTAAAGCACCCTAAAATAGAATAACAATTGAATCCAATCTGAAAACCGAGGAATTTAATATTGGCATAATCTGATAATCCATGATAATAATAACGGAATTCCATATAGGAATTTTAATTGAATTCTATATAATAATTTAGGAATTCAATGGACTTGAAATCTCAATAAATGAATGATAGGGAGTATAATAGGTTTCCATAAATTAATTGATGTAAATTTCAGGTCTTATGGAGTATCCTAGTAATTCATGTCATTAGGATTATCATATTATCTTATGGGTATCCAATGCATCAATCGTATTATATGAAAGAACCAAATATTATGAATTATACTAAGAATTATATATTAGAAAAAATGTAATTTCTGGTAATATCATAGGAATTATATTGCATCAACATCAAAATTTAGATCCTAGGTATAATATGCATCCATAGTAATCAGGAATAATTGTAGAGTCTCAGGTCACCATAGAAATTATTCATTATAAAAACAAAAAAATTACTAGTTAAAAACATATGCATTCCATAAAGGAATATCTAGATAATCCAAAGAAACAAGAGAGGAATTCCATATTTCAGATTTGAGTTTCGGAATCCACCCAATAACATCTCAATGGAAATAAAATGTTTTAGATACCGACCCAACCCATCTCATATAACCAAGGCAGTCCTCTCATGTTCAAGACAAATCGTTGTCACTACAGCCATTCCTGGATCATACCATCAATTTAGGTTCTATGGGAATGCAATAGATTGATGTCATAAATATCCTAACACTACCACCATCTAGGATCATTGTAATGCTAAGTGACCCACTATTTTCCCTTGGGTAATACCATAGTAGGGTAACCCTGTGATTGTTACCATATTTAAAACTCATATCTCATATCAAGCCCATAATTCATAGGATTTAACATCCCTAAACATTATAATGAATACTTTATGCCCTAATTTGCCTCATTGAATAATCCTCACTTGCATTACTTTAATGAGATGGCATAATATCCATCCCACATCCCAAGTCATCATAGGTTGGTCTACTAAACTACCCTTTCAAAATCAAATCAGGGTATACCGACTTGTTTACTCACTATTATAGTAGGATTATTTTCTCCAATCATTAATCAACTATTACAAGTTCAATTAGATATCTCACATTTCAACCAACACCTACTTGTCCCAACTGTCATAGAAGATCACTCACCTCTATAAAGAGTTTTATAAGGGGCCCTATACTATGGCCTCTAAGTTAATTCATTTTATTTCATTTTATTTACACCCACAAAGGTCTATACTATTGGATTTGGTGACCTAGAATCAACTTTGGTGTACTCTATGATAACTTGTATTCATTGTTTTGAAAATTAACAAACTACTTATCATATCCTATCTTTTCTTCTATGTAGCATAGTATGTGATACTGTCCCAAGAGTTGTTGTTGGACTAAAAGGTTATATAAGATCCCTGATATGATGAGAACCTATAAATACTATGAAACTATTCTTAAATATATGTTATATAGCATGATGATATAATTTAACAGACAAAAAATATACAATAATTCCTGTTTGGAGACTCATAGTATGTTGAGACACCTTTTAATGGTGTATGCCCTTGGAAATATCCATTGTATGATATTTTGAGAATGAGACCTCTAGTAGGAAACCCACATTTACATGTGTCATTGGATGCTCCTGTATATAGATGTGTGTATTGATCAGTAGACTTTAAGATTATTATTAATGATTATTATGAGTCATGTACTTTTCAATATTGTTGAAAACTGTTATGACATATGTTTGCGGAGAGGTAGGATATGTCGGGTGCAACACGAGTAATATTGAATAAACAAATAATGAGAGAAATGATTTGTCCCATCTATTCATTAACGAAAGATGATATATCAAGCCTATTGTTGGAAATGATATATACTAAATAAATCCATGGACATGGTGTTATATTGGAATGTACAATTTCTAGGAATTAAAAGAAAGATACATCAAGAACATAGGATGATGGAAGTGTCATGCAACCTACTTGATTAGAGATATTGTTATAAAGGGATTATATTACACAATAACTGTCTGTATGTGGTTTCAAGTCATTATGGAATTAACTACATTCACTAAGGGTTCCTTGGTGTGTTTCTAGAGGATAACCTTGGCCTTTAGGCTACTTCTCAAAACACCACTAAGAAATAGGCATAGAGGTTCAAACACTAACTATTTCCAGAATCTCAGTTAAATAATATTTTTATTAGTTTTTAATTAATAAGTGGAAAAAATATTATTCCCACTTGTTGTTTAATAATTATTTGTATTTTCTTTATCTCATTTATTCTGTCACCAGTTACTAGAGGGAATATATTTTGAATGGAATTTTTAATAAATAATTATTTTCTATTTAGTGAATATAATATTTTTTATTTATTGGGGAATAAGGAACTAATATTTATTTAATAAATAAGTAGTCATTATTCAAGGCTCGATAAATATTTCTGGATGATTGTAAGACCATGTTTAATTGTTCGGTGAGAAATAAAAAATATTTAATATTATTTGAATAAATAATATTTAATTTAATTCTCAAGTTAAGTACTTATTGATAAATAATAATTTTATAATTATTATTTGACATGTTGTTTCACAAGATTTAAATAAATAATAAATTTTTCTTATGGAATTCTCTATGTATAACCCTAATAATATATTAATTCAATTATATTATTTTTATCAAAGAGAAAATTCATTTGTTTTTTGTGTGAAAAACAGATTTGGAGAATCCTCTCAAGCCCTAGATAGTCAGTCACCTTCTCTATGAACGTTCCCATGAACAGAGGGTGACCATTTTCCACCTCCCACTTCAATTCAAGAGAGATCTAGGAGAATTATTTTTGAAGTGTTTCTCGAGGTGATAAATTGGGGACGAATGATGTGATAGGATCTTCCATTCTATCACCCATATATTCATAGGGCAACATTCCGAGATTTTTGGAACACATGAGGATTACAGCTAAAGGGAACAGTCTCTTGATTCTTACAGAACAAATATGGATCAATGAATATATATTTTTAGATCCGCCAACATGGAAATAATTAAAAAAAGGTAATTCCTTAATTGATTGATTTAATTATAAAAAATATGTGGTAATCCTCTCTCTAGTTTTGGTGTTCTATCCTTTTTCTATTATCTTTGATTCAATTCATAGATCATGGCATTTATCACTTTGTAAATATCATATTTATCATCAATCAAGAAAAAAATCAATGTTGGGAATGACCCATATAACACTTCCACTATTCCCTGAACCTTCAATTTGTATCAGATTGAAAGCATAATTATTTTTAATTATTTAAATATCGTTGATTCATTTATGCATTTTTTATTTAGTTTTTCAATTAATGTTTAATAATTATTTTAATCCAAATTGTGAGATCTTTTTCTTCTTCCATTTTTTATGGATCTATTCAAAATGATTAATTTTATGAATAAAATAAAATTTAAAACTCATCTGGAGGTGATATAGATTGTGGTTGGATAACACAAGATCACACCCTGTGTTACTATAGTTACATGCCAGGCACATGTGTTCAATGAATGAAGTATTAATTGAAAAAAAATTCAAACCATGTGCATTGAGGATGCATGGTGTATTTATTTTCTACATTTAATGCTAACTAGGCCAGGGTGGTGCAAGGTCAGCTGGAGTACATGTCGTGTAGCCCACATACACGATGTGTAGTCCCTTTGAGTCATAGATGGGCCATGTATTACCCTGAATGGTCTACCTATCTAGAGACCATGTAACTAGAAGACCACAAACCATGTAGTCGCTTATACACACTGTGTACACTAATTTTAGGATGCATTGTTTACACGCCCAGACCCTA
The DNA here is from genome assembly GCA_963277665.1 of Viscum album. Lineage (NCBI taxonomy): Eukaryota > Viridiplantae > Streptophyta > Magnoliopsida > Santalales > Viscaceae > Viscum > Viscum album. Next base: position 2,082,755,688 of record OY728151.1, read on the forward strand.
GGAGTGCACCTCTATTACACGGAGAGTGATGTACATGTCATGTAGCTCGCTTGTACACACGGTGTAATTATAGAAAACTAATAGTATTTAAATTTTATTTATTATACTTTGGAAACCATATTTAAATATGATTGTGTGTGATCATTAGGATTATAGGACACACCATGTGATAGTTTTTAATATATATATATATATATATATATGTTTTTGTAATAACTACGTAATGTTCAAATCTGTATATCATGTATGAGTGGTATTACAGTTGTTACTATAAAATCATTAAATCCTGACACATTACAAAAAATTAATGTAATTTTTGTAATCACTAATTTGATATTACCAATAATTAAAATATGTGATAAGTCATGAATGTTGTATATGAGTATGATTCATGTTGGGTAGTTTCAGATGAGTATTCACCATGTTTTCTCCAATGTACATTTATGTACACAATTTATTTTTATGTGAATTTATCTAATTTGTTTAAAATTATGATGGATTATACTCTCCAAGAAATTTGGATGAGAGTTAAGATAAAAGAATTGATTAATTAAAGAATACAATAAATTGATTTAGGATTGATTTATCTTAAATAAGAATGACTAAAAAATTGAATACTAATTTTATTTAATGCATAATTATTTGAATGAATGTGGATTATCATGATCGTAGACCAGGCCTTTTTTATTGGATTCATTTAATCTATTATTAAATTAATTTTTTGGTATGTGTGCAATCTATCCTCTTATTTTGTAAGGGCTAGCATGTCCAAGGTTTATCTTTTGTAAACCCTTCTCCCCACACCTTCATGTGAGTAAAATCATATGTAATTGATGGAGCTCCAAATCTAGTGGAGGCGGTTTGAGTTATGAGATGATGAAAAACCAATCTAAATGAGATATATAGGTGGGTATGTGGAAAGCAGTAACATGAAACATAATTGGTTGAAGGTGATTTTCCCCTAGGACAATAGGTAGTTTTTCTACTTCTAAATTAACTAACCATTAGTAAAATATCATGATCATAATGCACTATTATTTCATTTCTATTATATTGCATGGTTATTTTATTATGGTTTTTTTGTCCTGGTTATAGGAAATAATAAAATTAATTAGCATGCAAGATAAAACTAAAATAAATTTGATTATGTGTAAATATTTTCTATGACATGGTTAATCACTTAAGTAAATCCACTGAATATTAAAAATCATTTAATAAAGATAATAATTGTTAATTTATGCATAAAGGAATAAATCTCTCAATTATACATATTACGTTGGTATAAGATTCCACTACTTCAGTTAAAATTGAATCATAGTTCAATGTTCTTAAACAGCCAATGTTTGGTTGATTTTAATTACCAATGAATTATAACTAGATGTTTTGGGTTGAAATACCTTAGTTCACATAAAATTTGACTACTAAATCCGAACTTGGTGAAACTAAGTGGAAGTGGTTGATGATATTCAATTTAAGGATTTTAGGATTGGGCAGTCCACTAAACAGATCAAATAACTCCGATTTAATGCATTTGACATTTTTAATGTCTATCTAAAACCTCTAAAGTTTCATGATAAAATTATTTTGGGGTAATGATAAGGGGAATACGGATCGTTGATTGAATAATGTACAAGCAACATGATAGTCTAAAAATGGTTAGGGATATTGGGTATTGTTAAAATAATGGTAGACAAATAAATATAATATTTATTTATTAATTTGCATAATTTTTATAATATAATGTAGTAAAATTTTTCTCATATTATTTGTATAAAAATATTAAAATTACATAAAACATATTGTTTTGATCCATACATGAGAAGGATAACCTTCTCACTAGAAAATATTTCTAATAGTGTAAAATGAACTTACATGTTTTCCTTCTGCGTGATAGGAAATAGTATGTGTTGGAAGAAACTATTCATGATTCTCTGAGTAATGAGGCTAGTTATGAAGAATTATATAACTATTAGAAAATTGGAATGATGATAATTATGTTTAGTGCTTTGTTCTATCATCCAGGACCAATGAGATTTTGAATCAATATGAAGAAATGAATGTGTATAAGATGGTGTATCACCTTCGGGATCTCTATTAAGAGAAGGCAATATATGAGTGGTGTGAGATCTATAATTCATTGTTTATTACTAAACATGGATAGTTTAATCTATCATGGTCTTATTTATTCATTCTATTGGATGCATTAAATTTTTTGACATCTTAGCGATAAAATTTCTAGATGAGTTGCATAAAAATCTCACAATTTCATCATTTAACAACACCTTCTGTAGTTTTATTTTTTATTAAAATATAACAAATAATGAGAAGAATATTTTATAACTTTTTAATTTGATTCACCAAGTGGATAAGGAAATAGGGCATGATAAACCCATGGTTCATAAGGTGAAAATGAAAAGGATGACGAAGGAAAAAAGTCCCAAGACTCATAAAACGTCCAAATCTCTTAAGCACCATCCTTAAAAGAAGAGGATGATCCAAACTCAGGGAAAGGAAAAGGAGGCAGAATGTTTTCTGTGTTGAAATCCTAGCCAATAAAAGATGAACTAGACCCATTTTCAAGGGGAAGCTAAGGGTTCATTTTTTATAGAGTGTATTCCATCAATATCTACACATTTTGTATTAGATACATCTTGTAGTGCTCGCATCTATATACAAATGTACGAACCAAGTACATTTCAAAATATTCTAAAAGGAGAGGGTGATATGATAGCTTCTAAGGGTGTGTGGATGGCTACCTTGGCCATTTATGAATACCGCCTTTTAGTTTGAATATGAACTATTTTTTGTTTTAAAAAATTGTTATTATGTACCGACAATTACCAAGAACATAATTCATGTATCATTCGAAGATGAAGATGTGTTTATTTTCAGGATTGGAAATAAAAGTTGTTTCTTTTATAAGGATAACATATTCGATGGTATACCACATTTATATAATGTTATTTATGTATTTAATTTTTAAAACCAAGTATTTTAAATTGATAACGAATCATGTTCACACGACACAAATAACTCCTAGCTATGGAATCACGTTACTGGTCTGGTAAATGAGAAGATTTTGAAAAATCTCTATCAAGAGGTTTATTCATAATCTTCTAAGATAAAATAACATCAAATATTTCATTCTTTTTTGAATGTAAAAATGACCAAACTGACATTTGGTTGATATGGAGAAAGGGAGACGAAGCTTCTAGGATTAGTACAAACTGATGTGTATGGACCATTTCCAATAGATTCTACAAAAGGATATTCTTAATTTATAACTTTTACTCATGAATTGAGTATATATGGTTATATCTACATAATGTGTTTTAAGTCTGAGTCCTTTGAGAAATTAAATAAATTCAAGAATGAAGTACAAAATGAACTTAAAAAGAAGATAAAGAAGCATTGATTGGATATAGTTGGTGAATATCTTGACCAAGAGTTCATTGATATTCTATGGGAGTTTATAATTCTATATAAACTCCCTCAACCATACTCACCATAGTCAAATTGTGCAAGGGAAAAAGGAATCTTACCTTGTTTGACTTGGTAAGGTCGATGATGAGTCATTCATATCCTCTATTATATTTTTGGGGATATTAATTACAAATTGTGGCATAGACATTATACTAAGTACCCACTAAATCATAAAATGGATTCCCCTTTGAAATATGGTTTGGAATGAAACCTATTTTTTTCACAAACATGTGGAAGGGGTTGCAAGGTGTTTCTTAAGGCCTTCTCAGACAACAAACTAGCACCTCAGGGCACAATGTGTATCTTTATAGGGTATCCCATGGAAACAAAGGGAGACTACCTATACAACCCCTCAGATAGGAAAGTGATTATCACTAGACAAGAAATCATTATTAAGAGGGATAACATCCTCAAAAAGTATATTGGGGGAAATATTTACTTTGATGAAGTTGATGCTCAAGATACACAAGAGTTGGTACATGAAAAGATTCCACAGGTCCCCTTGGAAGAAGTAGTTCCTGAAACATAAATAATGGGTAGGATCGTAAGATAGGTAAGGGAACCAGAGGGATATGGGTTTCCAGTCACAAAATATGGTGACTCATTATTGGATGACAAGGATGAACCTCTATCCTACAAGGAGGTATTAGAGATCTCAGAAGCTCCATGATGGCAAGAAGTCATGAATTATGAAATGGATTCCATGTTTCAAAACCAATTTTGGTTTTTGGACAATGCGCCAGTTGATGTAAATCATGTAGGATGTAAATGGGTATTCAAGAGTAAATTAGATATGTAAAGATAATTAAATTCCTAAAAATAAAGGCTAGGATATAAAGGGTTTAAGTAGATTTAAGGAATCGACTATGATGAATTTTTTTTTATAGTTTCCATGTTTAAATCCATCATAATTCTTCGTGCTATAACTTCTTTCCATGAATATGAGATTTGGAATACGGATGTCAATATTGAATTCCTTAATGGTAAACTTCATTAAAATGTCTTTATGACACACCAGAAGGTTTTGTGACTCTAGGTGGTGACAATAGGATTTACAAGTTTCATAGATCCTTTTATTGATTGATGAAACCATCCAGTTCCTAGATCATTTGATTCGATGAATCCATAAAATAATTTGGTTTCCTTAATAATGAATATGATTTCTGTTTTTACAGGAGTTTAAGTGGGAATGAGTTCATTATCCTAGTTGTATATTTTGAAAACATATTAGTTATTGGAAATGACATACCAATACTAAAGACTATTAATGAATGGTTAAATAATTTTTTGTCTATTAAAGACATAGGTGAAGCAACCTAAATTATAGGGATCATGATCATTTGTGATATATCCAAGAGGATTCATAGAATAATTCAAATTACATATGTTGAACATATAATAAATATATTTAGTATAAAATAACCCAAGACGGGATTGGTTCCATTGTAATAAGGGTTACATATTTATATGAAAATTTGACCTCAGACACAATAGGAGAAGGAGAAAATGAGTATGATCCCATATGATTTAGTGATAGGATCAGTCATGTATGTTCTGATATATACTATAAATGATGTTTCATATGCATTGATCATGGTAGGAATATATCAAGAAGATCTAGGAGAATGATATTTGACTATTGTTGAGGATATCTTTATATATCTATGAAATAACTAAGAATATGTTCCTAGTGTTTGGAGGAGACGAGAAGCAGGTCATCAGAGGTTATATTGATACTAGTTTTCAGATAGATCAAAATTATTTAAATTTTTAATCATGATATTTTTTTGTCTCAAAAGATGAGAAGTGAGCTGGAAGTGTTCAAAGTAGCCATTTTTTTATAATTTTGTATTGAATTTTGAGAATTGGGAGGCCTCAGATTAAAGAAAGTAATCCATTCAAATTCAAAAACAAATATAGGAGCTTCTGTAAAACCTAGTATTAAATACTATATCACATTTTATTTTAATAATTAAAAATTACTGACTCTTACAAAAGAGACTAGGTCACACCAATGGAGAAAGACATACTCTAGATGTATCACCACTTGATGAATTTTTATCAAAGGGGTGAATTTTCAGTGAGCAGAGTAGCCATGTAAGAGAACATTGTGGACCCCTTGAAGGAAGGCATATCACATAAGAAGTATGATTATCATTTGAGAGCTAGAAAATTGAAGGTTGTTAGTATTTGGATCTACTGAATATGGATGTCTGTTTGAGTTGGTTCCCAAGAACCAACTTCCGTGTACTTTATAATAACCTATATTCATAATTTTGAATATTATTAAAGTTATTATCACATCATGATTATTATTATATGTAACATAGTTTGTAACATTGTCCCAAGACTACATGTCGTACTAAAATGACATAGTAGTTCCCTTCTATGGTGAGAATCTGGAAGTTCTACGACACTATTCTTAAATATGTCTTCAATAGCAGGACGATATCTTTTGAGGGACAGAAATTATATGTGCTATTATGGGTGGAGACTAAAATGAAATTGAGACACCATCTCAGGGTGTACACCCTTGGTAAATATAGTAGGATATTATGAGAATGGGACCTGTTAGTGGGAAATCCATATTTATATGTGTTAATGGTTGTTCTTATATATGGATGGGTGTATTGGTCCTTGGACACAAATATTATGATTAATTAGTATTATGAGTTTTTTACTTTTATGTATTAATGAAAACTATGATGATAGATGTTCATAGTGAAGAAAGAAACATTAGGTGCATCATGAGTAATATTTCATTGATGAATAATGCGAGAATGGATTTAGCCCTTCCATTCATTAATGGAAGTTAATATCACATGCCCTTTGAAAATAGAATTAATTACATTATTATACTTTAATTCTATTATTAATGAGTATTATGAGTTGCATAATTTGGTGTATTAGAGAAAACCAGGATGATACATGTTCACAATGAGGTAAGATATGATGGGTGTGTCACGAGTAATGTTTCATTAATGAATAATGTGAGAAAGGATTTATCCAATATATTGTTAAATTTAAGACGATATATCTTTCCCTTTGATTGAAATGATATAGCATAAATAAATCCATGTTCATGGTGTTCTATCGACATGTTTAATTTTTAAGATGTCAAAGAAATATACATTGAGCTCATTGGTTGATAGCACTAACATGCAACCTTCTTGGTTATATATATCGTGATAAGGATATTATATTACACATTGAGAATTTTTATGAGGTTTTATGTAATTTTGTAATTAACTTGCTTCTCCATTGGTGCCTTGCTGTGTTTATTGAATTTGGTTTAATAATTATTCATTTTTTTCTTGATCAGATTTATTCCATTACCATTTATTCGAAAGAATATAATGTGAGTAGAATATTTAATAAATATGAATTTCCTATTTAGTGATTATAATATTTATTTATTTATTAGTGAATAATGCAGTGATATTTATTTTATAAATAAATATTCCTTATTCATGGCCCAATAAATATTTTTGTAGGAGTGGTTGACAGATTTTAATGATTTGACGGGGAATAATATATATTGAATATTATTCAATTGAAGAATAAATAATTTAATTTGCATGTTAAGTGCAAGTTGAGAAATAATATTATTATAATTATTATTTTTCATGGGGTTTTATATTTATTAAAAAAAATAGAGTGAACTTGTTCAATTATTTATTTCTAACCCTAGAGATACATAAACTAAATTATATTATATTCCCAAAAATCATATTCATTTGTTTTGGTTGTGCACAAAGGATTTGGAGAATCCTATCAAGACCTAGATAATTCTCTTCTCCATGAATGATCCAATGAATAGGGAGTGATCTTCTTCCACCTCTCACTATCATGTCAAGAGAGATCTAGAAGAATTCTTTGAAAGAGGTACTTGAGGCGATAAAAGGTCGATAACTAAACTGATATGATCTATCATTCTAGCACATGGATATTCCTATAGTGATGTTTCGAGTTTTTTGTAACATTTTTGGATTACCGATAGAGGGAATATGCTATTGAGTTATACAAACCAATTATGGAACAACATAGATCTATTTTCAGATCCATTAATAGATAATGAATTCTAATAAGTTTATTCATTAATTGATTAAATTAATTATATATAATATGTGATTATCCTTTATATGGTTCCAGAATTTTGTCCCTTGTCTTTTTTTCATTTATTAAATTCTATAGATCGTAACTTTAATCATTATGTAAATATCAAATAGATAATTGATCGTGACAAAAATCAATGTTTGGCATGGCCCATCGCATGCTTCTACTATGCCTGGAACCTTCACATATTGGGTCTTATGGGGTTGGATTTATGTACTCTTCCTTTATTTTACTAAATGGTCAGAGGTTCACCTCGGACTAATATTTATGGTATATTTTATCATCAATACCTCTTAAATCGATATCAAGGCACCATGATAATTCATAGGGTACCATCCTAGCCCTTAAATCTTTTGAATATCCATGAGATTTTATTTGAATGAAATCAAAAAATTTAATTAATGGTATATCAGCCTCATTAGTGAGACCCTATATAGCATGCTTATAAATAAAATAAAGTTATAATAGTTTAATTCTCAATGTAACACCGAGCTCATTCGATTTCAATTCCTTTTAATCAAATTTTAGCAACCATCTTTGATTTTCTGACCACTGTATCCACTTCTGAGAAACTATCCTGAACCACAACAACTAATTCATTTTATTAGAATAATTTATAATTATTTTTTATAATTTATATAATTTATTAACAAATTACTCAACACACACTAAAATACACTTATTAAAAACTCAAAAAACAAGGTTTGGTACACTCCTTACATGCACCAGGGTCTAGGACACACAAATTCCCCAAATTAATAAACTGATTCAAAATCTATTTTAATCAAATTCCACAAAAAAATCTATAAGAATACATAAAATAGAAGGCCAATATTTTTAAAAATATATTTTTCATGATTTCAACATCTTGGCGTGCCTTATTGATAGGCCAAGAAAAATTACATTCATTTTTTGAGATATACACCATGTTGTATAGGAAATAATTACCAAATATGTAACCAAATTATATCAAAATTAGAGGAAATCATGGAAAAAATTCAAGTAATATGATGAACTGGAATAACATAAATATTCACCAAATAACCCATGAAATGACCAATAAATATAATGTATTCATGGATGAAGGTTAGTAAAACTATTCATTTTAATTGACCTCTGTATTCATCTCTAATCACTAAAAAAATCTAATAAGTTGGTCGTTAAATTTCTGGTATGTCACTAAAAAAATTACTCTATGAGAGGATGCATCCCTGAGAGGGAATCTATGGTTTCATGAACCCCTAGCTCATATAAGGTTCTGATATGACTAAGGGGGTTATGAAATAACCACTCAAGTAGGATCTATGGCCCTTGGTATGTCTTCATCATGGTGCATCTATATCATGGTCATGGTGTGAAAAATTAAAGAACAAGTTCCTCCCTTTATCCAACCACTATTATGATGTCACCCACTGGGACACGATATGATATATTATTGTATAACTAACACCTAAGGACCCCATCCAATGTGGAATTACCCCCACACTTTTGATTGCAATGTACCCTAATAGAATTCCATCATAACATGACCCCAGAATTACAACATGACCTAATATGAGTGAAAAATTTTCCAAAGCCCATATAATTTCCATAATGCTCACTCAAGCATCCAAAACACATTTCTGGCCTTGATCCTCATAAAAAACATCACCTTGATATTTGAAAACTCTTATAATTCTTATTTGAATCTTATTTCTTGAAATGACCTCTTCTCCAAATCTACAAGTTAAAAATTCTAATGAATTTTACAACCTATAATGATTTGGGCATTTATACTGTGTATACAGGTGTTTTATCAGTTTTTTTTGTGTTTAATTATTGTACGTGGAACAAAAAATGTACAATCAAAATAGTATCCAGTGTTTATTTTTTATAAAGATGTGGTTTGTAAAATTATTTACAATTAAAGATATAGGTGAAACAACCTATGTAACTAATATAAAATTATATAGAGATAAATTAAAGATCTTACTCAGTTTTAGAAATAATATATATATATATAAGGGAAATATCTAAATTTTTCAAGAATCGTTAAATTGATAAAAAGGACTTTACCAATGTTGTAATATGTTATTCTTAAAAAGAAACAATGTCTTTATAATATATTAGACAAGAAAAATATTGAGGATTTCCTTTGTTATTTTAAAATTGGATCGATCATGTATTCCTTTATTTACCCAAAATGAGTTATCATATACTTCAATAATTACGAGTATATACGGACAAAATCCTGGAGAGAGTAGTTAAATTTAAATGGAAAACACTATTATGTACTTGATAAGAACTAAGGATGTGTTCATAGTCTTTTAAGGTCAATAAGAGCCCATTATTAATGGTTATGTATATGTTATCATTCAAAAAAAATATTCATGATCTCAATTTTTTTTACTAAAATGGTAGATCAATTGTTCTGAATATTTGTAAACAAAACACCATGATATTTAGAAAAAAGTTATAGAGTGCATCATTATGCAAGTTGTTATATAAGAAGTATTTCAAAATCAAGAACATTTTTATATAACGTGGATTTAATTATAGTATATTTTGATTAAGGGAGATCTAATATGATAATAATATATCACATACGCAAGGAAAGTAACCCTCATCACACCAAAAGACCAAATAATATCTCATTAGAGAAATCACTGAAAGTAGCGATGTAAAGATATATTGGTGGATTCCATGTGTAATGTAATAAGTCTATTGAAATTAAATTAATTTATATAATAATGAGACATATATAATGTATTTTGTTATTAAATATATGTGATTCTATATTTGATCGTTTTTTTCAATTTAAATTTATCTTGGTTTTATAATGAATTAAATCTCAATTTGTTATACTTTTATATATTTTATTCATTTTACATATAGATAGAAATTATATATCCCATTAAGGTTTCACATCTATTTATACCTAATTAACTTTCATTATTGAGTATTGTGGTTAATTATGATTTTTTATGACTATCACAAGTAAATACTAATATGTGGTATATAGTAGAGTCATGTGGAAATAATTTTCCACATATTTTCTAGATTGACCCACCAATTTATATCACATGGAATATCACGCATATGGATATTGATATCTATATGTGTGTGTGTGTGTGCGTGTGTGTGTTCTTATATATCTATTGCATGAGCTAATCATGTTTTCTTATATGTGAACCATCATAATTTAATAACATTCTTATCCCAAACATGAGGATAATTTTATTAGGATGTGGTTGGGAATGTTACTAATCATGTGATTGGTTTTATGTAAATAAAGATATTATTTTTCATGGTGTATGAAGATATTTAATATGTTCCATTAACAAAATTGGACTATGAAAAATCATGGTCATGCTTAATTGAGTGATGAGAGAATTGATCATCTATTTGGCTGAGTGACATGTTAAATATTAAATATGGTTAATCTATTTTGGAAAATAAATAATGTATGATCCATCTAGTACTAGATTAATATATTTTATATCCTCTAGTTGAATTAGTTTCCTTTAATAATAGATTATATTTGTATTCATAATATGTATAGAGATATATCCTGTGGTGTAAATGTCTATATAGATATATGATTTATTTTATCACAATCATTCCAAAACCCAAATAAGATGATTAGTAATAGATTTGTTATCGATTTTTATCTTTCATTATAATCATGTATTAACAAGTTACTTATCAATTTTACCACTATAAAGGAACCTAGGGAAACATAAAAGGCCATTGAATATGGATTATGTTTTATAAAATTTATTTTCTTGGAATTTGGAGGAATTTTTATGATAATAATATCTAAAATATATTGTACAGATTCCTATATATTTATTAATTTTTCTAAAACATATGGTCATATTTAGTTCACTTATTTGATTTTTAGATACATACTCTAAATAATTTACCATAAAATAGTGATAGTCACCATGTCATTGTTTTTGTTTTGAAATAGTTATTTGTGAAACATAAAGGTGTATATCATGAATGGTATCATATATAATTGATAGTTTCCTATTATTTTTATTATCATATTCCAATATTATGATACCTCATATAATAATATTTATATGATTTACTAAATGATAAAGGAGTTTAATAATAACATAATGAATTATATTACAATTATAAATCTTTTAAAAGATGAAATCTAACTCATTTTATCATTTTATAAAATTTTAATCATTTAAACTTCTACTAGATCCTTTAATTAAAGAAGGAGTTCTATTAAAAAATATTTTGGGAACTACGTCACAACAAAGAGTATCAATTTCAAACAAGTTCAATCATTCTCTCTCTCATTCACTTCTATTCATTATCCTTATTGGTGGTACTACCACAATATTTATAAAGGAAGTGGTCTGGGAAATGTATTCATTAAATCGATTTTTATTAGTAGATAAGTTCGTAAGAAATAGTTAATTAAATTCATATTTGATATCTATAATAGACTCACTATTTATTATGTTATATAATTGAGACTGAGGTATTAAATTTTTTTCTTATAAATTCATTTTATCATCACTCATTCTAATGAAATTTTACATTGGGTAAGGTATTTTATTTAAGATATTTTGAGAATAAAATGTCTAATAAATCCCAGGATCATATTTGGAAAAATTTTATTTTATTATCATTTTAATGAAAATAATTATATCATTAAGATATTTAATAATTGAATATAAATAGTTGAAAATAAACATTATTCAAAAATTCTACTGAGGATTAATTATTTATATTTTTAAAGGGAACATGAAACTATATTTATTAATGGTTGTGAATTTTTTTTAAATAGGTCCTTGAATCTACTGATGTGATATAAATAAAAATATATTGATATTAAGTATCATTTCATCAAAAAAACACTAAAAACAAGATATTTGAAGCTAGAGTATCTCCGAATCAATAAAATTATGTTTGATAACTTTATAAATCTATTTTAAGAATAAAATTTTCAAAATTTAAGGGAATAATTATGTTCTTATCCTCCACATACATCAATAAGTGAAAATACCATATACTACTATTATTTATTTAAATTTATTTTAACTTTATAGAAAATTTTCCGGACAATGGTGATAATATATATGTTTTTTTGAACAATATGGTCATAAATCCATAGTCTCTGTGCATACGTAAACTAGGGGAAACTATTATATAAGAGAAAAATATTAGAGATATCAAAGAAGATAATATAAAAATGATATATATTTATTGATGTATTCAAAAAAATATTTCTGTGGATTATTAGTGAAATTTCTTCAAAAATGATTTTTTATAAATGGCCACACAATATAGGGAGGATAAATTTTTATAATTTGAAACTAAATCAAGCCAAAAAAATTAAAATTTATTTAACAAGTTTTTCATAGATTTTAAGTTTTATGTGAAATATAAATTGTATGCTTAAAGGGGAATAAAGTAATAAAATATTATATTATTATTTATTTTATGAATATGTTTTATATTCCTTATTATTACAAAATGGATATATGAATTTATGAGGATTGGGGTTCATGGGGTTTTTCCAAAAGATCATATGCTCTTAAATTTTAAAGTAAGTCCATTTATATATAGATTTATCATCATAGAATAATCATGTCAAATAAATAACTTAAAAAATTATTTATTTCACATTTCCATTAAGATCCATATTGATAGGTAATATTTGAGGAAGATCACTAAAAAACAACACTGGAGTAACTTCTGATAAAGTTATAACACCAACCACTAGATTAAATGTATTCAAATTGATGACACCTCCACATTAAATAGGTATGATAGAACCTTCTCCTTAATCATGAATAAAGAAATGGAAGGAAGTGAAATTAAATAAGATTTGGATTTTTTCCCACACCCTAAAAGGAAGGAATATATACAATATATACTCACTTTAAGTAATGAAGGATCTGAAGCTCCATTTCTAATGCTTAGTTTCCACCAAAAAAACATAATGTGTACCTAATTGATATTTATTATCATTAAAAATTTATTAAATAATATAAATTTTATCAATCCATAAATGAATATCACATTGATTCATAATTGAAGAGAAACTGTTCAAGAGATGTTGTATATAATTTGATATCATATATTTCATATTGAGTATTTATCATTTTATGTGATATATGTTTCTCATTATTATCATATAATATTATGTAATTCCATCTCATTTCATACAATATGAATCACATTAATATCATGGGTATGGAAATAGATGAACACTCCCATCTAACTCATTATATCTTAGTGCATATCCCTCAAATTTATTTTTACTAACCATTGTCTATAAGAATATAAAAAGGTAATATTGAAGAACCAACTTTTTATATTCAATTAAAACTTCAAAATTTGTGTTTTTTTATTTAAATTTGACATTTTAATGATTTTTTTAATAATTATTATAGGAAGTTCATTTTCTTAAAAAGATTTATTCTCCTAAAATATTTTTATGTTAATTATAAATTTTCTTTAAGTATTATTATACAAAATATTCCCAATTTATATTAATCATCCATTAAAGTAATATGATTGAGTGGATGATCATGTAAATAAATGTGACCTTATGAAAATATGGTCAAACTAATTAAATAAATAATTTATATATATAAATTTTATTCCATTTACACGAATCAAAAAACACGTGATATTATATAAATGTTCAAGTGAGAATAATAATTAATATATAATTATTCAAATTCAAATTCATTAGACGAATTTGTCCAATTAATAGTTGAATTAATACATTAATAATGGAAATCAAATGAGGTGATATAAAAGATATCAAGATTATATATAATTTTTCATGGTTATTTATATAGGTTTATTACAATATAAAATCATATGTATGAAATTTAAATGAATAAAGTTATATGTATTGAAAAAAATTAGTTAAAAGTCATAAATATGGGGTTAGAAAATAAAAAAACACCATATAGACTATATATTGCCTGATTTTATTAGAAGAGGCACATAACCATATCTCAAATGGAAATTTTCTATGATATTTCATGAAAAAAGTGAGATGTGGTAATTTTGTTGGAAAAAAATATTAAAAAAGATTATTATAGATATATTTTATGTCACACAATTGATTCTCTTAATTATATAAAATTAATCCTTATAAAAAAGTCATATATGTGGTAGAATTTTTAGAAATATAAAGTCTAATTTTTTTATTTGAGTAGATATAACTTCATCCAATGGACGGAAATGAGGAATTAAACGCCAAAAATACTGAATAAATATGTTAGTATATATAATTTATTTATTCTAATCACTTATATATTATTTTATTCTAAGTGTGAAGTTAGTTAAACGTAGGGATTAATTTTTTGTTAAGTGTAAAAATTTGTGATTTTACTATTTTATTTTTTTCACTAATATGATTTAAAACATATGATGTAGATAAATATGAACACATTATGGACTGCTAGAACACATTATGGGTGAACCGTATAAAGAGGTCTATGTTTTTTATTATTCCTTTTAAATTCATTAACAATTGTGATATAGAGATATATAATGATAAATTAGTAAAATGATCTGTTAAATTTATATGGTAACATATCCTAAATCAAAAATCTATAAAATTCATGAATGGTTTAATAATTTATCATAAAAACGTTATTTGTAGACTGAATGGGAACATAATATTCACTAAAGATATAGATTTAAACTATGTTTCAAGGATTTAAAGATGATGAAAATTTGAAATAGTCACTCAGTATGAATAAATGTAATACCATAATCTGTTCAAATACCTTCCAAGTATATATTTTTCAAATAGATTAACATATAAAAGATTAATTTATACAAAGGTTATGTCACTTTATAGCTATTTTACCATTATTTTATGTGATTCACTGAACCTTGAATTATTTGGAGATCATAAAAATATAGATGGGGAAGATAAAAAAATAATTTGATAATAATAATATGTATTTAATAAAAGGATGTTCATGATTGGTTTTGGTTCACTTAGATAATGTAGGGAATTATTTTTGATAGATATTTGGTAATAAAATATCTAGTGTTTTTAATTGGAGTACGGGTGGATTGAAACCACCTTCAATGGATGATTGAAAAGATAAATCTAACATTTATTAGTGGTTACTTAAAACATATGACCATATAAATTTTTTTATATTGTTTTATTCTCATTATATGTTTATAGGAAAGGTTGGTTTCTATTTTCTCATTATGTGAAAAATTAATATTTGGATTGGACTTTTTGGTTATCATATTTAGATGAAAAACATACCCTCTAATCTTTAATGATTTATGAAATATTTTTAACATTGAGGTGTATAATGATAAGTAATATTTAGTATCATGAAGAGTGATATCAATATGTGATTAAGAATTATTATTATTATAGAATTTTATATTTTTTGAAAATATTATTGATGATATTTTCCTTTTATCCACTACAATTAGAATATTATTTTATAACCTTATAGGTTTTTCTGTCATAGAGTATTTGAACTATTTTGGTAATACCATTACTATGATATTCTTGTATGACATTTTTATAAGGATCTATAATTAAACATTAAAAAATATTGTTTTTCATTTAAAAAATTATTTTCACTCATATTTATGGTCTTTTCATGTTTAGAGTTTTAAATAATTATTCATAACTCTTACATGAAAAATATAAAAAATATATTGTGGGAACTTCTAATAATTATCCATTTTCCCTAATATAGAACTTTTAAAATAAAACATGATGTAATACATGAATACTCTTCATGAAAATCAACATTATATCTTCCAATCCATTATCCATCCTTAAATTTTATGAATAAAAATTAAAACAATGTATGAGCACAAAAATATATGTAAGGGATGAAAACCAAGGAAACCATTAGTCCATTTAAAAACATTAAAACCCTTGAAAAACACTTTTCATTAAAGAAACACATTTTACCCATAATGTGAAATATCATTAGATTAATAAGATTACTTACTAAAACCTTGGAAAACAAATGGTTTCATTGAATAATAATTTGAAATCATAAAATATTCATGTAGGTACTATGGGACATCAACTTAGATAACCCTTATAGAACACGTACAAATTGGAATAACCATATAGACAACTTCCAGTTTAATTCTCTTGATAATATAATCATAAACCAATGAATTGGAGTACTATATAAGTTCACCCATAATTTAATATTTTATAGGATCACCTAGCACTATCTAGAAGCACCAATCTTACATAATGACCATGAACCACACAATAAATAAATCATTTCATCATTTAAAAAACTCTTTTAAACTCATATGAGAATCCCTTTTAAATATTAAAATGCCATTTTCTTTCAAAATCCCATTTCCAATACGAATTTGAATTCTTTTAAACCCATTTCAATACTAATATACCCAAAAAAACATTAAATATGGTTTTTTATTTAATAAAAATGTAATATTTTAAAGGAATCTAGAAAGGAAACAATATACATAGAGATAGAAAAATTCATTGTTTCCATTCAATTTAAAACATGTAAAAACCCTTTTGAAGACATTTGAAATAAAGTAATAGAGACAAAAAACATTATAAAAATTTTATTTCCAAATAAATAATTTCAAAAATAATATTAAAACATGTACATGAAATAGAAATATATTTTGATGGAATACATTAAAAGATGATTTATTTAGTTGAAAAGTCCTTTATCACCTTAGAAATATTTAAATTTTATGACCCATGACAGAATAACAATATAAAACATTAAATATTCTCATAATTGATAAATTCATGATATATCTTGTGAAAGGATCTATATATACACCTTATAAAATAATAATGGTTCATATCATCAAGGAATTCCTCAATGAGAAGAAATTGAGATAATGTCACCTACCTTGAGTCTGACATTTCATGTGTGTCTTTATCATAAAAAATAATGAAATAATGTAAAATTATTTACTTGATTTAGAACATTATTTATGTTAAATGTTACTTTTATTTCACCTATTAACAATTTGTATACAATTACATAGTCAATTAAATTTCAGTTAGGTTTTTTGAACATATTAACCTTAGGTATCAAAACGGAAATTCGTAGGTCATCTAAGGATAATAGGACAATTATTTAAACATCTTCAGAATAGATAGTCATGTTATGATCATAATATTTATACCTAAATTATTATTTTAAAACCAATAATGGAATATTTTTATGAAACATTTACCAATGTTACAATCACAGGAACTGTAGTCCATACGTACGCATGAGTAGCGTTCCCATTTTTCAATGATCATTATGAAAATAATTTAAGTAACATTTATCTTTAAATAATTATAAGTATTTAATAAATATCATATTATTAAATTATATAAACTTATATATATCAATATTTTGATTTTATGATGAAAAAACAATAATCACATTGCTGGGAGGTGGCGGTGGTCCACACTTCCATGAACGACGTTATCACATTTTTAATGTGTGAAAAGGTAAGAAGAAAATGATATATTATATTTACATAAATATAATTGGGTAATTAATATCCTAATTATTTCTCTTACATAATACATAATCATTATATTTACCCTTATTACCATCCATGTAACATGTTGGTGAAAACACTTCAAATCACTTCATCAGGCGGTAGTTCATCATTCACACGAGCGTCATTATCGCATCCCCTATGGTATGTAATGTAAAAAAGTTGTATATGATATAAAGAATACATATTTATAATTATGTTATAAATATAATAAATATAATTTATAAATATTGTGTACATCATTATTTTAAACCATGACAGGTGGTAATGAAAAAATGAATGACATCGTTTTGCAAGGATGTAGTTCGTCATAAACATGAATGACGATTTCATAACCCATTTGATGGAAATGTGTCTATTTTTTGGTAGTTCCCATAACCTAGAAAAAAATATATATTTAGGATATTTTTTTTATTATATAATCATGGTATAAAAATAATTTAAGGGTTGGATAAAGAAATAAAAAATGCATGTTGATGAATGTCACCTCTTCATAGGGTAAATCATTTTTTTTTGAACCAAAGGACTTCATTGGTTTGATTTAATCCCAATGTGTGGATTTTTGAATGAGGTTGGGGAATTTTTTATTTTATTTTAGAATTTATTTTCTGAAAAATTGGTTCTTATGGTGTAAATATAAGTTGATAGGTGGGGGACTTTTATAAGTGGGGGAGAGTACACAATTGGCATTTTTCACAATAATGTTAAGTAAACCCATGTTTTTACCATCCAAAAGAATAAAATAATTCACAAAAATAAATTATATATGTTATTTTATGTATACATGGACACCCAATTTTTTATTGACAAGTTTCATTATAATTTTCCCATTATGTTTAAAGTTCAGTCACTTTATAATCTCATTTTTACCTTAATCGCTATGATTAATTTTAATTTTTTTCACTAATAAATTTGATCAATAATTACGTTGACCATTTTAAAAAAAATAATTTATTATTATTTAAAATATGGAATCCATTTTTTATTTTAATTCATATATTTGGAACATTTTAATTTAATATTTATCATGCAATCGCGGTGAGACAGTGGGTTATTGAGAACTATATGTTTTTAGAAATAGATAAATATATATTAACTATCTAACTAATAATAATCATTGAATGAAAATAAATTAACATTTAATGATATATAGTCGATTAATTTAATTTATAACTTTCCACATTATGGGTTATCTGAATTAATTAAAAAGTTAAAACATTTTTCATTTCAAAACATTTTTTAGAAACACACTTTTAAACCAAAAAACAATCTTATATGAAAAAAAATAACGTGGATTAAAAATTAATTGAGTGGAATAAATATAAATGAATAAATATTAGGATAATTTAAATCCTATTCAAAACATTTTGGGAATCAAAATTCTCATAATTTCTTAAAAAGAAAATACTTTTTATAAACATCGGTATTTTCTACTATTCAATGGAAAATACATATTTTCTAAAAACCCCACATTTTTTAAAAAAAATCCCTAAATTTCACCCAAATTAAATAATAATATTATTATTTTAAAAAATTTATTCATTTTTGTATATTAAAATTCTAAAATTTAGAAATAAATATTTTAATGAAACCTTATAAAAAAAGTGTTAAATTAAAAATATTTCCATTTTTTATTAAAAACTTTCTTTATATTTTTATAACTAATTTAACTGTATAATTAATATTATTAAATATGAAAAATAATTTAATATATCCTTAAGTGGGAGGATTAATCCTTCTTTCCTTTTTAGAAATTATATCCTCTCAATTTTTTTTCTTATTAAATAAGTTGGGATATATTACCCTCAGAGCATTTTTTGATTCCCATGTTGCCTCATCCACCATATGGTTTTTCAATAAAACCTTATCCTGATGAATCATCTTATTTTGAAACACATTCTCTCTTTATTCTGGAATCCGAACTAGTATTCCCCATAAAAAATACTCACTTCAAACTGAACTACTTCAATTCTTAAAACATGTGATCAAATTATCACATATTTCTATAACATTGAATCATGAAACAAATTGCATACCAGATATAAACTCAGAGCTAAGGAATTACGGTAGTAAAATGGTCCAACTATCTCCAAGATTTCATATATTTTCATGAACCATGGACTCATCATCCCTTTCTTAACAAAACACATCACACCTTTCCATGTAGAAACTTTGATAAATGAAATATGTCATACCTTGAAAGAAATATATTTATTTTAGTTATCTGTATAACTTTTCTACCTTCTCTAACCAATCCTCATGTGTCACTGATTTGACTAAACTTTCTCTTCTATTTCCTCTACCAACATTTTTTCCATCAGATTTTTTTCTCCTACATCATCCCAAAATACTGGTGTCAAAAACCACTTTTCAAATAATTCCTCAAATGGTGTCATATATATGTTGGAATGAATATTATTTATATAAGAAAACTAAACTGTAGAAATTTATTGATCCCAACAACCATAGTAATCCATTTATGATTAACAAATAATATATTCTATTATATAAACCATCCTCCCAGACTATCCATCATATTGGGGATGAAAAGTTGATATAAAATTTAATTTAATACCCAATGAATTCTAAAGTCCATTCCAAAAATTATATTTGAACCTGGGATCATGGTGTGATACAGTAGAGAGAGAGACTACTTGTAACATAAAAATATCCTTTTAATAAATTTGAGAAATTTGATATAAAGACATTGTATCTCGAATGGGAAGTTAATGTGTATATTTAGATAATCGATCAATAATTACAAAAATAAAATTATTACCTTGAGAATTATTTGAAAATCCTACCAAGAACTCCATTGATATATTCTCCCATTTCTACTCTAGTACTGAGAATGGTTTATTCATCCCTTTTGGTAATTATCATTCTGATCGAACATGTTGACAAGTCCAATACATCACTATAAACTCAAAAATATCTATATTTATTTTATCCCACCAATAATACTCATGAATGTCTCTCTACATCTTAGTTCTACTCAGATGAATGGAAAACAGAGTACTATGAGCTTAACTTTGAAACTATTTCCTCAACATAGCATCAAAAGGCACACATAAATGTTTTCCAAATAATAAAGAACATTCTTCATCAATATTAAAATAAATAAACTTACCCTTCTTAATAGAATCTATATTTTCCTACAAATATTATTCTTCCTTTTGAAATTATGTAAATATTTGGGAAAAGTAGAATACAGAAAAAGATGAAAAAATATATTATTTCCCTTAATCCTAAACTTCTATGCTGAAATTCATCAAGTCATTAACTGAAGGGTCACTTACTAAACACAACATAGTTAATCACCATTAATTTTTCGACTCAATACATCTGCCCCTTATATCATCAAATATAATAATGAATCATGAAGTCAAACACATGGATTAGTTGTATCCATGTTCTCTATATCATGTTAAATAATTTCAGAGTGAATATATAATTCAACAAAATTTTATCAGTATATATATAACACATTACTCTACTTAAATGATTCCTCAAAATTTTTAATGAAAAAAACAATATCATATTATTGATAATCATGTGTACAATATTTTAACTCATGATGTTCCAACTAAACTTACGCATAAGCAGTTACATGATCATTCTCCATTTGGACACATCCAAGTGCTATCAATGAAGCATCAATGTAGATGAAAAATTCACCATTTTTGGAAGGTAGGGATAAAAATGGATCTTTGACCAAGCTTCTTTTCAGATCCAAAAACAATAATCACATTATTTCGTTCAAATGAATTCAACCCCTTTGGAGTTAACTTATCTAGTGGGCTTGACAACCGAGAAAAAATCTTCAATTAACCACCAATAGTAACCCACTAATCCAAGTAAACTATGAATTTTAATGACATTTGTGAGTATTTTCCATAATTAAACATCTTTTTTTATCAGGGTCAATAGTTATTCTGTATTTAGAAATAATATGACCAAGGAGTGATGTTTTTAGCTACAAAAACTCACTCTAGATAAATTTCCAATATAATTTATTTTTTTAATGTTTGAAAAAAACCCAAAGGTTCCTTTTTTGTTCTTATTAACGTTTTGAATATACCAAAATTTCATCAATAAACACAAAAAACAAACTTATTAAAGATATCATGAGAAGATATATCCATAGGGTCCAAAAATATTAATGGTTCAATAGAAAACCCAAACATAATAAATGCAAACTCATAATAGAAATATCTAGTTAGAAACACAATAGTTTTAATTTCATCATCATATATTATTAACTGCTGGTACACTGACCTCAGTTTAACCTTCAAAAAATACTATGTTCTTGGAGCTAATCAAACAAATCATTTATATGATGGAAATGATATTTTTATTAATAGTGATGTTATTCAAGACTATATAATCAATTAAAAGTCTCATTGAGCCATCGTCTATTTTTCTAAAGAAGATAGCAATACCCCATGGTGAAGTGATGAGTCAGATTAAACATTTATCTAATAACTCCAAAAATTGCTTTTTGAATTCTGAAATTTCCCCTTAATACATTCAATAAGGGAGTTTAGAAATAGGATCAATATCAAGTACTAACTAGAAAGTAAAATATATCTCTCACTCATGAATTCCACTATGAATATTATCTGAAAAAATATCCATTTATTCATTTACTACAAAAAATCACTAATTTTAATTATTTATTTATATTAAATAATATGGTCTAGTTATATTTCACAACCATTTCTAATAAATTTCATAGCATCTTGGCAACTTATTTAAGGCTTGAAATCATTGAAACAAAATTTCATAGAACTAAAATATAACATATCATGATAAACTAAAATTCAATTCATATCAATAATGATATCAAACTCTACTATGGAAAGTTCAACAATATTCCTAGTAAATACAACTCCATTGATAAGAATAGGATGATTATTATAAATCTTTGTTTATTTAATACTTCTACTAGGAGTTTTCACCAAAAAATTCATATTACTATCATGAGTTGATATTTCCAATTTACCTTAAAATGACTCATAAATGAAAGAATGTAGAATCCATAATCAAATAGGGTTTTGGAATAATTTTAATACCCAAGTAACATACATGTCACCAATTCATTTTATGGGCCAATATAAATTATATTAGTAGCAAATGACCTTTTTAAATGTTTTTGTTTCTAATCATGATGATGTCCATCTTGTGCTACTAACTTTAGGAACACATTAGTATAATGACCTAACTCATTGCAACTAAAACATCTTAACAATGGTTGTATATTTTTTATCCTGTTATTTTATTCTTTAGGATTATTTTTTCTTGAATTCACATTCTGTGTGGCCAAAATTTTCACATCTATAACACTTCCCTAACATCGTAATACATTCTCTATTGTTATTTTTTCCACACTTACCATAATACTGGAACATCATGTTATTAATTCTTGATATATTTGTTTTTTGTTTCCCACATCTCTTTCTATCCAAAATTATTTTAGTTTCTTCATAAAGAGGTATATAAGATTCATAAAACTCTATCTCAACCTTTTTAGCACCAATAAAAAGTTTCTCATTGATTTTAAATTTTTGTGTGTACAGAGCTCTTCGAAGGCTTGGTTTTATTCCATAGAAAAATATAGTAATTTCAATATCAATGTCCTGAATAGAATTCGGCACATACATGGCCAATATTGTGAGGTTTTTTCATGTAAAGATATATAATATTCATATTTTTTCCTCAATTATTTGAATTTTTTCCTTCTGAAGTCAAACAACTTTAGGGAAATTTTTATCAATAAAAATATCCTTAATTATTTCACATTCTATGAAATCACAATCGTATTTAACTCTAGTACTCATCAAAAAAATACCAGCATCGATCAACTTCACCTTGAACATGATAAATGTTAATAGTAGCCTTTTGATGTTCCAAACATCCCACAATATCAAATCTCTTATACAGAGCCTTGATCTATCTTTTGGTCATCACGGGGTCAAATAATCCACTAAAATATAGGGGATTTTTCTTTATTAAATTATAAATAATTGAAATATTAATATGTGGTTGATTGAGTTCTTATATAGATTGGATACCACCACATTATATCACCTTGGTCAACTGAGGAATCACTATAACATTTTTTTGTTTCAATTCCCACCATCTCAGGATACTTATTGGAAAGGATATCCTCTACTAGGTTCCTTCATCATATATCTTCCTTATTTTTTCTTAGTAAATTAATTATAAATATACATTGTTTATATGAAGAAACCTAGTAATATTCAAATGAAATAAAAATTTAACTTGATTTTAATATAAAATATTTTATAGGAATGTTTTTAATGTTCTCATAGCTTCTATGGTTATTTAAACAATCCATTGATGTCAGCCATATGGTCCCAGAATTTTACATCACATAATATTGATTTTTTTTCAAGAAATAACATTCTCTAACATTGAGGATCTTTTCATATTTAGTGTTTTATATAATTAGGTCATTACTCATTCATAAAAAACCATAAAATACCAAGTGGGTACTTCTTATTTGTATCCTTTTTTCCTTTAATTTAGAATTTTTAAAATAAATCATGATACCATTTTAGGAAAACTCAACTTAAATTTATACTTGACCTCTTAAAATCCACTACCCAACATTAAATCCTTAGAAAACATTTAAAATGGTGGGTTGAGAACAAGAATATATGTAAGGGATACAAAAATAAGGAAACCATTAGTCTAGTCAAAAAACATTAAACCCCATTAAATTCACTTTTCATAAAAACCTAACATTTTACCCATAAAAGAAAATATCATTCCTCATTAATGACTATTAATTTAACCTTATAAATAAATTATTTCTATTAAAACTCATTAGAAATAATTAAAAATTCATTTAGGTTCCTTGGAGAATCATATCATAAAACCCTTAAAGAACTATGAAAAATTTGAATAGCCATATGGCCAACTTTTGATTTAATTCTCTCTAAAATATAATCATTACCCAATTCATTACAGTGTTATCTAAGAACATTCAATATTTTATCTATAGAAACTCATCTTGTAAAGTCCTATGTTTTTTGGATTTGGCTAAAAGATGAATTTTTTTTAACTTTTTCATTTCCTATATCATTTGGTATTAAAACTATGCATCAGAAATACGTTTCTCAAGTTGGGTTCTTTTAGTGTGTTGATAACAGGCTTGGGTAAAGGCTTACGGAGTTTCCTATATGGTAGGGTGGATTTTTTGAGATCCGGACCAAGTAGTGAGGTTCGCATGGGTGGCACAGGGTTCGTCAAACCTTCTTGGGTCAACTATTCATAATAAAGAAGGTGTCCAGTAGTGGACACATGGTTTGTACATGGTATATCAAACTTTGAAAGTCCAAACATATGGTCTACCATGTTTTGAGTTTCAAGTCAAATTAACTTAATTAAATTGATAGTTTAATAGAATTTTATTAAATTAATTATTGGGGGTTTTTATTAATTAAATTAATGTTGAGATAATTTAATTAAATTATGTTGAGACGGAGAAGTTATATAATTAAATTAAGATGAACATAATTAATTTTATTTTAAACAAAGTTAAGATAGATTATTTATTTAAATCAGTTGAAATGATACGAATTTAATTAAATTACAGGTAAATGGGGAGTTGCGGGTTATCAAATAAGGTAAATACTAAATGGAAAATTTTAAATGAATTTTAAATGAGGACTTGAGGTTTCATTTAATTATATATAAGGTAAATATAAATTTAATTAATTATTGTGAAATAGATATTTTTTTAATTAAATTCAAGATTAAGAATAATTTAATAGGCCTTTGTGAAGTAGGGGATAATTATTTAATTTAATTGAAGTTGATAGAATTTAAATAAATAATGTTTATGACTTGGAGTTTTTTATTTAATTAAATTTTGTTCACAGAATTTATTTAAATTACATAAATTGGAAAATTTATTTAATTCAATTTAGTTGGAATGAATTTAATTAAAGGATGATTACTAAGGTGTCGGGGTGTTTAACTAAATTACGTTGAGATAATTTATTAAAATAATAATAAGTGGGAAGATTTATTTAAAAAAATTAAGTTGGAATAGAATTTAGTTAAAGGGTGTGTTAAAAGTGCGGTTGGGGTTTTATCTAATTAAATTAAAGGTTGAGAATAATTTAATTAATCATTAAGAAATGGTGTATTATTATTTAATTTACTTGAGGTTGATATAATTTGACTAAATAATGTTGATGAGTAAAAAAAATTTATTTAATTTAATTATATTTGGAGAACATAATTAAATAACATTTATTGGGAAATTATTTAATTAAATTCACTTGGAATGAATTTAATGAAATAGCATGAATTGGGAAAATTAATTAATTAAATTCAGTTGGAATGAAATTTAATTAAATTATGTGTTAAATGTGGAGTTGGGTTTTTATCTAATTAAATTCTCGTTTATGATGAATTTAATAACTTCTTGAAAAATGGGGGTTTTATTTAATTAAATTATATTGAGAGAATTTAATTAAATGATGATGTTTTAGAAAATTTATTTAATTAAATTTTTTAGAGAATAATTTTATTAAATGATGTGTAATTGGAGTGTTTTGGGTTTTATTAAAGAAGTGTTTTACTAAATAATAATGATAATAATAATGGTAATTATTATGGTGGATTAAATTAATTTAATTTAAGTAGTGGAATTTAATTAAAGAAGGTGAGATGGATAATTTTTTTTAATTAAATTATGTTAAATGAAATTCGATTAAATGATGTGAAGTGGGAATTTTATTTAATTAAAATTGTTGAGAATAATTTAATTAAATGATATTTAAATGGGGAGTTTTGGGTTTTATCAAAGAATAATTTTATTAAATGAAAGTAATATTAAAGGTAATATTATGGCGGTTTTATTAAATTAAATTATGGCTGGGAAATTTATTTAAATTTGGTGGGATGGAGAGTTTTATATAATTAAATTCATTAAAATGGAATTTAATTAATTGGTGTGTAATGGGGGTTTCATTTAATTAAATTCATGGTTAGGAAAGATTTAATTAATTGATGGGACACTTGGGATTAATTTAATTTAATTTATTATTGAGAGAATTTAATTAAACAACATGAGTTGGAGAATTAGTTTAATTAAATTTATTTTAGGATCATTTAATTAAATAATCTATAAATGGGATTTTGGAGTTTATCAGAGGGGTATAATATTGAATGGGAATAATAATAATATTATGGTGATAATTATTATAATTATTACTATATTAATTCTTATATTTTAAATAACAATTTTAATTTATTTAAGGGTGAAGAGAAGAGGGAGGCACACCTCTCCCTCCTCCTACAGCGGGAATGGTGCACCCATGGTGCAGCACCCATGGTGGGTGCACTACCGGCCTCTCTTGCTCCCTCTTCGCATTACTATCTCCACCTAGAGTCCTTATGAAAGTTTTCGGTCTCATCATGGTGGTGAAAAATATGCCTCGGGACCCATTGGGTTGTATTTTGACAACCTCGACTGAAGGTGTGGCGGTTCGCCTTAATTTAGTTCACCACCGTCATTTTCAGGTAAGGCTATAAACATAATAATGAGTCTCATAACCTTTAAATTAGATTCTTATGGTGTATTTGAGTTGTGATAAATTAATTTGAAGTTTTTTGGTCCTCTCCGCTCCAATTTTGGGGTTCCAGTTATTGTTGTAGGGTGATGTGACTGATTCTTAGTACGTGCACGCAATATTGTTGAAGTGCATGGGTGTGAGCGCATTGTGGTATGAGTTAGGTAATTGGACTAACCATTTCATTATGAAAGTTTCCTCAACATTGATTTCATTTGGAAAAATGAATTTTTTGTTAACCTACAACTTTTCATAATGTTGATTTCAATATTGGAGAAAATTTCTTATTGGTATAAAATGATTTTTCATATTATAAAATCAAATTTTTGTAAAAAAAACCCACCAATAGAGGTACTATTTCTTCAATATAAAAAATATAATATTTGGATTAATATGTTATTTTATTTTTCTTATATGTGTTTTCTGATTTCCACCCTTACATGTTGCCACACTTGGGTTAAGTTGTAATTAAGAATATTAGGTCAGATAAGTTTTGATAATTAATTTTGAATTAATTATTTGATTTGAAATTATAATTGATATAATAATAATCATAAGATTAATTATGAGATTTTAAATTCTTTAAGTAGAGATAATTAATTATGAATTAATTATGTTCTTTGAGATGATAATTAATAGAATTATTATTTATGAGATATTAAATTGGTTAAGATGAGATAATAAATTACAAATTTATTATATGCTTTGAGATAATAATTATTGGGTTATTAATTATGAGATATTAATTTGGTTAAGATAACATAATTAGTTATGATGTAATTATATTCATTGAAATATTAATTAGTAGAGGATTAATTAGGTGATATCAAATTGTTTAAATTGAGATAATAAATTATAAATTTATTATTTTCTTGAGATGATAATTAATTAGATGATTATTTATAGATATTAAATTTGATAAGTTCAGATAATTAATTTTTAATTAATTAAGTGTTTTGAGATTATAATTAATAATAATATTAATTATGAGATATTTAGTTGGTTAAGTTAAGATAATTAATTACGATTTAATTATATGTTATGAAACTGTAATATGAAAATTAATTGAGGATAAATTATGATATTTTGATTTGGGGATAATATGGTATAATTAATTTGAGAATTAATTACGTCATATAGAGATGGTTTCCAGGAGAAAATTAATTTTTGAATTAATTATGCGGTATTGACACAATGGCCTTGTGACAGGTTAATTGATTAATAAACTAGATTAATTGTTGTGATGAGTTAATTGTTGAGTTAACAGAATGACTTGTTGTGTTTAACAAATTGTTGAATTAGCAATGAGATTGATGATGATAATTAATTAATGAATTAATTATTTTATGATGTGGTGAATGGTAAGAAGGACATTAATTGGTGAATAAGTATGGAACGATAACATAAACATTCATGGGTTTGTGAGTATGCAATGGAAACAAGTACATTCATGGGTGTGTGAGTATGAAATGGTGACATGGACATTCATGGTGCGTGGGTATAGAATTTTAATAAGGACATTCATCGGTGCATGAGTATGGAATGGTAACATGGATATTCATGGGTACGCTAGTATGGAATGGTAACTTGTACATTCATATTGCGTAACTATGTAATGGTGACATGGACATTCATGGGTGCATGAGTATGGAAAGGTAACATGGACATTCATGGTGTATGAGTATGGAATGGTAACATGGACATTCATGGGTGCCTGAGTATGGAATGGTAACACGGACATTCATTGGTGTGTGAGTATGGAAGGTTTACATGGACATTCAAGTGTGTGTGATTTATGGAATGATGATGTCATTCAAATGGGTGAAATATACTAATGGTATCATGTTCAGTATTTTGTGTGGTAAAACAAATAATATTAAATAATATGATAAAAAGATCATTATACATTATTTGTATATATATATATATATATATATATATTTCTTTTTCATATTCTTATTCTAGCTACTAACCGAAGAAGGTATCACCGTCGGGTTTCCCTTTGGAACTTGGATGGAATGTTGGTTATTTATTCCATTCCATTATTGTTTCAATATACTTGCACATTGTTTAATTTTATTACATTTTCTATATTAAGCTATACATCGATGGTCTCGGCCTTTTGATATTTATATCTCACACCCTATTCGGGTCTCCATTACAATAGTGTACCCGAGTAGACTTTCATGTTTGTTTGATTGTGGAGTCCTTCTTGTGGTTGTTTACTAATACATGGGAGTTAGGATAAAATGACTGAGTAGGAGCTCAAAATTCTTGGGGATGTCACCCTTGTTTCTTTGAGTCTTTTCATTATTTATGTATTGAAATTTATAGAATTTTTTTGTTTACCTCTTTCACATAAGTATCACCATGACATGCATGCATTGTTTAAAAACGAATTGTCCACTTTCTTTATCCAGTTGATAATTTATTTATATATTATTCCACTATTTTTGAGTTTATTATTTTTTACTACTGTGCACTCTAAATATGTGGGTGCAGTCTCCCCGAGACTATACATACACCCTCGCTACTTGTCGTCATCCTTTGGCATATTGGGAGATGTGATTGAGGCATGTTACGATTGTTCTAGCTACTAGTTCAAGGGTAAACTAGGTTGCGAAATTACAAAGTGGTATCAGAGGTTCCGTTTTTCTTTCTTTTTCATTTCTATTTCTATTTAGGGTTGGTTGATAGGAGACTAGGAATGTGTCGGCGCTCAGTTAATAGTCATGCTTGGGACTAATTACCACATGTATCGAAAATAACCAAGTGTCTAGGTACGGGAATTGATGTTTATATTTTTCGGGGATATAGTTGATATGATTTCACCTCTAGTGATTGGTGTAATTTCTTAAACTTATTGATTTAAGAATATTGATAATTTTTCTTGTCCTAATATGGAATGTAAATTTCATTACCTACATCATCATAGGAACTTAAAGATTCACATACTATGCATATTACATTCTATGAAGTTTCATTATTAAGATGCTTGAAAATTTTGATTGTGTGTCTTGGATGAAATTCCTTGTTTATATTTACTTTATAATCCCCTTTATATATCATGTTTCAGTGATAGATATAACATTATTGGGTGTTTAGATGTCATGATTCCTAATTATTAGCGTGTTTTGGTATTTTTCTAGGCTTCTTTATTATAACATGTTGGCATTTTACTACATATGAAAACATGATAGTGATGTTTTGATGTTTAAATGGTTTCATGAGTGGAATATTATTTTGTAGTGTTTATAACGGGACATAGTTTCTTTTTTAAGGGGTATGGGTGCCTATTATTGGGAAAAATGGAAACCCATTTATTCAAACAATTGAAAAATTATTGTTAAAGGTAAAATGTAAAATGGGAATTTTATAAGATAAATGGTATCCAAATACTAGTGTTAAGGTGTATCGGTGCCTTATAGGTTCATTTATAGTTTGGTAATATGACGTGATCGTTCAAACAAGACATTATGATCATGGTGAGTTTTCTTGTGTTGTAGTATCTCCTGATGGCTTCTCTAGGACAAGAAGTTTTTAAGGTTGCTAAATTGTAATGTCCCATGTTTTTTTGACCAGGCTAAAATAAGAAAAATGAACATTATTTTTTACTGATCGGTTCACTATAAAACCATTCTTCGGAAAAAATATTTGCAAGTTGGGTACTTTAAAGTGTTTATAACGGGTTTGGGTAAAGGCTTGAGGAGTTTCCCGGATAGTAGGATGGGTTTCGGGAGAATCGGACACGGCAGTGAGGTTTTCACGATCTTTTCACAATTAGTCAAAATTGTGTAGCTCAACCATGCATAATAATGGTGGTGTCTAGTAGTGGATTCACAGTCTGCACATGGTCTGTTAGACCATGCACGTTAAAGAATATGGTCTGCCTAGTTTTGATTTTCTGATTAAATTAATTTAATGAAATTCATTATTGAAAGGAATTAAATTTATTGAGTTTTTTGGGTTTCCTTTAATTAAATTAAATTTAATAGAATTAAATTAAATGTCATTGAGAAAAAGAATTTATTTAATTAAATTGAGATTAAAAGAATTTAATATATTTTAAATTATGATGTGATGGAGTCTTTATAAAATTAAATTAGGATGATAGGAATTTAACTAAATGACTGGTAAATGAGGAGTTAGGGGATATCAGTGAAGGAAAATATTGAATGGTAAAATTTAAATGATGTGTAAATGAGGATTTGGGGTTTTACTTAATTAAATTCATGGAAAAGAGTAATCTAATTAATTAATTTGAAAAGGATGTTTTATTTAATTAAATTCAAGGTAAAGAGTAGTTTAATTGGTCATTGTGAAATGGAGAATTATTATTTAATTAAAATGAGTTTTATATAATTTAACAAAATAATGTTGATTAGTTAGAGTTTATAATTTAATTAAATTATTTTCCTAGAATTTAATTAAATAACATGAATTAGAAAAATTATTTAATTTAGTTCTGTTGGAAATAATTTAGTAAAATTGTGAATAATGATGTGTTGGAGGGTTTAAAAAAATTATGTTGAGAGAACATAATTAAATAATAATGTGTATGAAAATTTATTTAATTAAATTTAGTTGGAGTGGAATTTAATTAAATGACTTGTCAAATGAAAAGTTCAGGTTTTATCTAACTAAATTCAATGTTAATAATAATTTAATTAGTCATTGTGAAATGGGGTATTATTATTTTATTAAATTTAGGTTGATAGAATTTATATTTATATTGGTAATAAGTTTGAGTTTTTAACTTAATTAAACTTTGTTATAGAATTTAATTAAATAATATGACCTAAAAATATATTTAATTAAATTTAGTTGGAGAAAATTTAATTAAATGATGATTAATTAGTTGTTGGGGTTTTTTTAGTTAAATTATGTTGAGATAATTTTATTAAATAATAATGCGTTGGAAATTTTATTTAATTAAATTCGGTTGGAAAGGAATTTAATTAAATGATGTGTTAAAGGAGGAGTTGGGGCTTTATCTAATTAAATTCAAGGTTAATATGACTTCATTTTTTATTTGTAAAATCTTGGTTTATTTCATTAAATAATATTGAGGTAATTTAATTGAATAATGATGTGTTGGATTATTTATTTAATTAAATTTATTAGAGATTAATTTAATTAAATGATGTGTAATTGGGGAGTTTAGGGTTTTATCAAAGAATTGGGTTTTAAATGATAAAAATAATAATAATGGTAATTATTATGATGGTTTTATTTATTTTAATTTATGATGAGGAATTTAATTAAATGATGTGAGATAGAGAATTTTGTTTAATTAAATTAAGTTAAACATAATTTAATTCGTGGACGTGAAGAGGGTGTTTTATCTAATTAAAATTGTTGGGAAGAATTTAATTAAATAATGTTTAAGTGGGGAGTTTTGGGTTTTATAAAATAAGCATTATATTAAATGATAATAATATTATTTATTTTTATTAGTTTTGTTTTATTTAATTAAATTGAGGTTGAAATTTTTAATTAAATTAGGTGAGACATATATTTTTATTGAATTAAAATCGGTTAAATGGGATTTAATTAAATGATGTGAAATGGGGGTTTCATTTAATTAAATTCAAGGTCAATAGAAATTTAATTAATTGATAAAAATGGAGGGGTGTTAATTTAATTAAATTTAATGTTGAGATAATTTAATTAAATATCATGAGTTGGAGAATTTATTTAATTAAATTCGATTCAAGATAATTTAATTAAATAATTTCTAAATAGGATTTTGGAGTTTATCAAGGTGGTATAATATTAATGGGTAATAATAATAATATGATGGTTATTATTATTATTATATATTAATTCATATATTTTAAATTATAATGTTAATTTATTTATGGGTGAAAAAAAGAGGGAGGTGCACCTCTCCCTCCTCCTACAGGGGGC
This sequence comes from Viscum album, assembly GCA_963277665.1. Lineage (NCBI taxonomy): Eukaryota > Viridiplantae > Streptophyta > Magnoliopsida > Santalales > Viscaceae > Viscum > Viscum album. Next base: position 2,082,789,326 of record OY728151.1, read on the forward strand.
ACGACACAGCCAAGGTGCAGTACACATGGGGGCGCACCATCCTCCTCTCTGGCTCCCTCTTCGAGCATCTTTCACCTCCTAGAGTCTTCACATAAGTTTTCTGTCTTATCAAGGTGGTGTGGAAGACATCTTGGGACCCATTCAGCTGTATTCCCATAATCTCTACCGAAGGCGTGCCGGTTCATCTTAATTTGGTTCATCGCCTTCGTTTTTAGTTAAGCCTACAAACCGGATAATTGATTTCTCACCCTTTAAATTAGATGTTTATGGTTTATTTGGGTTATGATGATTTAATTTGAGGTGTGTTTCTCCTAAATACACTAATTTTGTTTCCTAGTTCTTGTTGTAGGGTGATGCAACCAATTCCTAGTATGCACGCACAATATTGTTGATGTGCATATGTGCGAGTGAATTATGGTTTGAGTTAGATAATATTCCCAGCCAATTCCTTGAGGTCGGTTTCTCAAAATTGATTTTATTTGGAAAAATATAATTTTCTTAATCTTTTACTTTTGATAATGTTTCCTGAAATATTTGAGAAAATTTCTTATTGGAATAAAATGATTTTTTAGATTACAAAATCGTGTTTCTGTAATAAAACCCCTCTTACATAGGTGTAGTTCCTTCAAGATAAAAACATAATTTTTAAATTGATATGTTCTTTAAGCTTGCTAATATGTGTTTTTCTATTTCCTCCCTTAAATTTTGATGCACTTGGGTTAAGTGATAATCATGAGTATTTGGAAGGATAAGTTGTGATAATTTATTGTTAATTAATTATTTTCTTTGAAATTATAATTGAGATAATAATAATTGGTTGATTAATTATGATATATTAAATTTTTTATGTTGAGAAAATTAATTATGAATTAATTAAGTGTTTTGAGATTAGAAATAATCAAAAGATTAATTATGAGATATTAAATTGGTTAAGATGAGATAATTAATTATGAATTAATTATGTGCTTCGAGATAATAATTATAGGGAATTTAATTATGAGATATTAAATTGGTTATGATTAGATAATTAATTATTAATTAATTATTCTCATTGAGATAATAATTATCGAGGGTTTAATTATGAGATATTAAATTTTTTATTCTGATGTAATTAATTATGAATTATTTATGTTCTTGAGATGAATATTAATCGTAAGATGCTTTATCAGATATTAAATTGGTTAAGTTGAGATATTTAATTTTGAATTAATTATGTTCTTTGAGCTAATAATTAATTTGATGATTAATTATTTTATCTTTAATTGGTTATGCTGAGATAATTAATTATGAAATAATTGTGTGTTATGAGATTGAAATATTGAAAATTAATCTGGGGATTAATTATGAGATTTTTATTTGGGGCTAAGAGGATATAATTAATTTATGAATTAGTTACATGATATTGAGATGGTGTCTTGAGGATAAATAGTTTTTGAATTAAATATTTGGTATTGACACGGTGTCCTTTTGAATAGTTAATTTTTGAATTAACTAGAGTTATTATTATGATTAGTTAATTTTTGACTTAACTAAATGACTTATTGTGTTTAACTAATTGTTGAATTTTTAATAAGACTGATGATGATTATTAATTATAGAATTAATTATATTATGATTTGGTGAATATAAACAAGGACATTCATGGGTGAATGAGGATGTAATGGTAACATGGACATTTCTGAGTGCGTGAGTATGGAATGGTAACATGGATTTTCAAGGGTGCGTGAGTATGGAATGGTAACGTGGACATTCATGGAGTGTGATTATGGAATTGTAATATGGACATTTATTAGTGCATTGGTATGGAATGGTAAGGTTTACATTAATGGGTCTGTTACTATGCAATGGTAACATGGACATTAATGGTGTGTGAGTATTGAATGGTAATATGGACATGCACAGATGAATGAGTATGCAATTGTAACATCAACATTCATGGTGTGTGAGTATGGAATGTTAATAAGGACCTTCATGGGTGTGTGAGTATGGAAGGGTAACGTGGAAATTAATGGGTGTCTGAGTATAAAATGGTAATATGTACATTCAAGTGTGTGTGAGTTATAGAATGACAACTTCATTCAACAGGGTGAAATATATAAATGGTAACATGGTCATTATTTTGTGTGGTAAAACAAGGATTATTAAATAATTTGATAAACAATTCATTATAAATTATTTTTATATATATTATTCCATTTCATACTCTTCTTTCAGCTACATGACGAAGCAGATATCACTATCTAGTATCCCATTGGAACCTAGTCAAGTTGTTGGTTATTTATTCAATTTTGTTATTACTTCAGTATAGTGGCACATTGTTTAATTTTATTCCATTCTTATATTGAGCTAAACATTAGTGGTCCTAGCCTAGTATGATTTATTTCTCACACCATATTCAGTCCACCATTCCACTGGGGTACCTGAGTAGACTTTCTTGTTTTTTGGACTATTGACTCTTTCTTGTGGTTGTTTACTTTTACTTGGAAGTTAGGAGAAAAGGATCGAGGTGGAGCTCGGGATGCTCGGGGATATTTCCATTGCGGATTTGAATCTTTTACTTATTTATTTATTGAAATATAAATCATGTTGTTTAATTTACTACTTTTAGATATGTATCACCATGGAATGCATGCATTTTATAAACTGTCATTGGCCAGTTTATTTATTCAGATGACTATTACTTTATATCTACTTTGGTTGTTTCTTGAGTTTATTAATTGTTACAGTTGTGCACTCTAAATATGAGGGTATAGTCTCTACAATGATTATCTGTAGACCCTCACTGCTAGTTGGAAGCCTCTAGTGTACGAGAAGAAGCACTTGATGTCATTTGACGATGGGTCCTACTATCGGTTTGAGGGTAGGCAAGGTTGGAATGTTACAATGTTTTATCATAGGTTTATGTTTTCATTGTTTTTCCTTTGTCTTTCTATTTTTGTCTGGTAGATAGGAGACTAGGAAAGTGTTATCACTCAATTAATATCTATTGAAGGGACGGATCACCCCACGTATGGGAAATGAACAAGTGTCTATGGATAGGAATTGATGTTTATAATGTTCGTGGTTACTGTAGATATGATTTCACCTTGAGTGACTATTTTATATACCATTTCTTGTTGATTTTAAAATTTTAAAAATCTAACTTGTCCTGATATGTCTACGAAATTGAATTACATGAATCATCTTATGAACATATAGATTCACATTCCATACATATGACATTTTATGTATTTCCATTAGTAGTATGCCTTCAAATTTTGATTGTGTTCCTTGGATGAAGTGCAAGGTTTTTATTGGATTTAGCATGACCCTTTAGATATCATGTTTAGATGATAGATATAACCTTATTTGGTGTTTATATTCCATGATTCCTATTTATTAGAATGTTTTTTATTATTTCAGGCTTCTATATTATAACATTTTTTGTGTTACTTCTTATGAAAACAAGCTAGAGATGTTTGAAAATGTAAATGGCTACATAAATGGAACACTGTTTTGTTTTGTTTATAACAGGACCTAGTTTCAATTGGAAGGTGTATGGGTGCCTTATAACTAGGAAAAATGGTAACCCATTTCTTTCAAAAAATTGAAAAATGGATGCAAATGTTAAAGATTAAATGATAATTTTATGTGATAAATGAGAGGCAATTGCTAGTTGTATGGTGTATGGTAGTCTTAAAGGTGTGTTGGGAATTTGGGAATGCAAACGATATTTCAAACTACACTTATTAACCATTGTAGGTAAGCTAGTGTTGTTTTAGCTCTCAATGGATTATTGGGGAATAGTTATTTTTAAGCATGGTTAATTGTATTGTCCCAGGTTTTGGACTGGGAAAAAATACGAATGTTTTTTAACTTTTCATTTACTGCACACTTCAATTTTAAAACCTTGCTTCAGAAAAAAGTTTCAAAAGTTGGGTTCTTTTTAAGTGTTGATACAAGACTTGGGTAATGGCTCTAGGAGTTTTTTGGATGGCAGGATGGGTTTTGGGAGAACCAGACCAGAAAGAGATATTCGCAGAGGATGCACACAGTTAGCCAAAACCATGTAGATGAGCTATTCATAATAAAGCAGGTGTCCAGTATGGGACGCATGGTATGTGCATAGTCTGTTAGACCGTGCAGGTCAAACCATACGGTCTACCTAGTTTCGAGTTTTGGGTTAAATTAATTAAATTAAATTCATGGTTGAAATTAATTTAATTATAATATATATTAGAGGTTTCATTTAATTAAATTAACATTGAGAAAATTTAATTAAAAGAAATTAATATTGATAAGTTATTTAATTAAATTGAGATGAAAAGAATTAAATTTATTTTAAATGATGAAGAGTTAGAGCCTTTATTTAATAAAATTAAGATGAGTGGAATTTATATAAATGACTGGTAAATGAGGAGTTTGGAATTATTAAAGAAGGAGAATATTAAATGGTAAAATTTAAATGATGTGTAAATGAGGATTTGGGGATTCATTTTATTAAATTCAAGGCCAAGAAGAATTAAATTAATTAATGATAAATGGATGTTTTATTTAATTAAATTCATAGTTAAGAAGAATTTAAGGGGGAGCATCGCCGAGCGCTTTCCTCGTCACCCTATGGTTTCTTCCAATTCGAGATGTTGCACCTCCTATTGGCCTCCATTTATTTCTTCTGTCATTCCACTGATTCTCCTTCTGCTTTATTTCTATCCTCGATTCCTCCTCGGGCTCTTCCTTTCGAGTGATCTCCTTGAGAATCCTTGGCTTCGGGAGTGCTTCTTTAACAGTGAGTGGACCGTCTCCTTACCATTCTTTCCTTTTATGGGCGTGTGTCTCTGGTTTTTTGGACCTTTGACCATGAATCTCGACTTCTCTGCAGACTAGATCCGCCATGTCGGACTCCATTTTTTGTCCGGTTTGGCGTTCTTCATGGTTGTTTGGGATGTGATGGTGTTCGTGGTTAAGGTTCAATGCTAAGGCCTATACCAAATCTTCCCTTATTCTGTTCATTTTGGATTTTTGGACATTTTTTCTATTTTATTCTTGATGTCTAAATCTTCATTTGGTGATGGCTTTATTGCATGTTCGGAATGGTATTTTGTTCTACCTGGTTCCGTTCATCTTTGTTGTGATTTTCTAATGGTTTTCTTTGGCTCTTTAGTTTCAAATTTCGGCTCTTCTGGTTGAATGGATTTTTTTGGTGTGATGCCGATGGTGGTTCAAAGATTGTGGTTAGTGGTCCAGTCGAAGGTTTCCCCTCTCAGATTAGGCCTTCCCTTTCTAAACTCTTCTCTGGACTCTAGATCCTTCTCTCTAAGCCAGGTTGGCCTGGTGCGTTGGATCTTGCTGATGTTTTGGGATGGTGATGTTTCAGCTGTGGTTGGCGTTTCAAGAGGTGAGACATGGATGACGATGGATGCTCCGGTGGTGGTTCATTTTTTCACAATGATGATGTTGAGTGTGTGTTTTCGATGATGATGGTGGTGCTTATCGACGATGATGATGGATCCCAGCAGATTCCTCGCCGGCGTTCGGTAACGGGTGGCGTGGTTTCCTATTGTGGATGATGGCTAATGGTAGGCGAAGTGACCCCGGCTAACACGGACGTCTCAAGAATCGAGGAATCAGGTTTTATGTTGTTTTTTAATTTCAAATTAGGTATCTGGTTATGTTTTATTACAACTTTGGATTCCCACCGATGTAGTATCTTTGGTGGCCCCTTGTCCTTAAAGCAGCTTCTTGAAATAAAAAATTGAATTTAGTAGTAAAAAATTTTTAATTACTTGTTCTGTAATAGGTTATTATTATATAATTAAATTGAAGTTTCTATAATTTAATTAAATAAATATGATTAGTTTGAGTTTTAATTTAATTAAATTGTGTGTTGAGAATTTAATTAAATAACCTGAATTGGAGATATTATTTAATTAAATTAATTTAGATTTATTTCAATTAAATCATGATTAATGATGATTTGGGGGGGTTTTAATTAAATTATGTTGAGAGAATTTAACTAAACAATAATGATTTTAAAAAATTATTTTATTAAATTCAGTTGGAATGTAATTTAATTAAATGGTGTGTTAAAAGTCGATTTGGGGTTTTATCTAATTAAATTCAAGGTTAAGAAGAATTTAATTTGTCATTGAAAATATAGGATTATTATTTAATTAAATTGAGTGTGAGAGAATTTAAATAAATAAAATGAATAACAGAAAGGGTTTCATTAAATTTAGTTGGAACAAATTTAATTAAATTATTATTAATGAGTTGTCGGGGTTTTTTAAATTAAATTATAATGAGATAATATAATTAAATAATAATGTGTTGGGAAATTTATTTTATTAAATTCATTTGGAAAGGAATTTAATTAAATTATATGTTAAATATTGAGTTGGGGATTTTTCTAATTAAATTCATGGTTTTTATGAATTTAATTATTTGATGAAAATTTTATTTAATTAAATTATATCAATATAATTTAATTAAATAATGATGTATGGGATAATTTATGTAATTAATTTTTTTGGAGAGGTATTTAATTAAATGGTGTGTAATGGGTAAGTTTTGGGTTTTATAAACGAAGCATTCTAATAAAGGATAATAATGAAAATGGTTATTATTTAAATGGTTTTACTTAATTTAATTTAATTTAGGTTATAGAATTTAATTAAATGAGGTGAGATGGATAATTAAATTAAATTAAATTAAGTTAATATGAATATAATTAATTTATGTGAAGTGGGGTTTTAATATAATACAAATTGTTTAGAAGAATTTAATTAATTTATGTTTAAATGTGGAGTTTTGGGTTTTTTCAAAGAAGTGTTTTATTAAATGATAATAATATTATTGGTAATTATCATGGAATATTTATTTAATTAAATTTATGTTGAGGAACTTAATTAAATGATGTGAGATGGAGAGTTTTACTTAACTAAATTGAGTTAAATAGAATTTAGTTAAATGATGTAAAATGAGGGTTTTATTTAATTAAATTCAAGGTAAAGAAAAATTAGATTAATTGATGTGAAATAGGGGTTTTAATTTAACTAATTTGAATGTTGATATAATTTAATAAAATTTCATGATTTAGAGAATTCATTTCATTAAATTCGGTTAAGGAGTGTTTACTTAAAAAATGTGTAAATGGGAGTTTGGAGTTTATCAAAGAGGTATAATATTAAAGGGTAATAATAATAATATGATGGTTATTATTATTATTATTATACTAATTATTATGTTTCAAATTTGAGTTTTCATTTATTCAAGGTGAAAATAAGGGGGAAGTGCACCCTCCCTCCTCCTATAGGGGGCACGACGAATCCATGGTGTAGTACCCAAGGGTGGTGCACCACCCTCCTCTCGGGCTCCCTCTTCACATGGCTATCTCCTCTTGGAGTCTTCATGAAAGTTGTATATCTACTCACGGTGGTGAAAAAGATGTCTTCGGACCTGTTGGGTTGTACTTCAAAAACCTCTACCAAAGACGTGGTAGATCGGCTTGAATTCATTCACCGCTATCATTTCCGAGTATGGCCTTAAACCTGATAATTGGTTTTGCACCCTTTAAATTAGATGCATATATTTTATTTGAGTTGCAGTGAATTAATTGGGGGTGTGTTGGTCCTCTCCGCAATAATTTTGGATTCCAGTTAGCATTGTCTGGTGATGCGACCAATTCCTAGTACGTGTGTGTAATATTGTTGAAGTGTGTGTGTATGAGTGCATTGTGGTTTGAGTTAAAGAATTGTCCCAGCCAATTCCTTGAGGTAGGGTCCTCAACATAGATTTTACTTGAAAAAATGCAGTTTTTTTAATCTAACGCTTTTGATAATGTTGACTATGATATTGGAAAAAATTTCTTATTGGTACAAAATGATTTGTTAGACAACAAAATCACGTTTTGGTAATAAAACCCCTTAAATGAAGGTATATTTCCTTCAATAAAAAACATAATATTTTGATTGATCTGTTATTTTACCTTTCAATCAATTGTTTTTCTATTACTACCATTACATTTTGATGCACATGTGTTAAGTGGTAATTATGAGTATTAGGTGGGATATGTTGTGATAATTAATTGTAAATTAATAAAGTACTTTGAAATTATAGTTGAGATGATAATAATCAGGAGATTAATTATGAGATATTAATTTATTTAGGTTGATATAATTAATTATGAATTAATTAAGTGCATTGAGATGATAATTAATTTGAAGATTAATTATGAGACATTAAATCAATTAAGATGATATAATTAATTACGAATTAATTATGTGCTTTGAGTTAATAATTATCAAGTAATTAATTATGAGATATTAAATAGGTTAAGATGAGATAATTAATTATGAATTAATTATTTTCTTTGAGATAATAATTATTAGTGGATTAATTATGAGATATTAAATTGTTTAAGTTGAGATAATTAATTATGTGCTTGAGATAATAATTAATCAAAAGATTATTTTTGAGATATTAATTTAGTTAACTTGATATAATTAATTTTGAATTATTTATGTGTTTTGAGATAAAAATTAATTGTAAGATTAATTATGAGATATTAAATTTTTTATGTTGAGATAATTAATTATGAATTAATTATTCATAATGAGATTATAATATAGAAAATTTGTCCGGGGATTAATTATGAGATTTTGATTTGTGGATAATTTGAGATAATTAATTTTTGAATTAATTAATTGATATGGATATGGTTTCCAGGATATAATTAATTTATGAATTAATTATGTGGTATTGACAGAGATTCCTTATGACTAGTATATTTTTGAATTAACTAGATTCATTGTCGTGCTAAGTTAATTTTTAGGTTAACTAAATGACTTGTTTTCTTTAACTAATTATTGAATTAGTAATAAGATTAATGATGATAATTAAATGATGAATTGATTATATTATGATGTGGTGAATGGTAACAAGGAAATTCTTGGGTGTGTGTATATGGTATGGTAACATAAACATTCATGGGTGCATGAGTACGGAATGGTAACATGGACATTCGTGGTGCATGAGTATGGAATGGTAACATCAATATTCATTATTGTGTGAGTATGGAATGGAAACCTTGACATTAATGGGTGTGTGAGTATGAAATGGTAACAGGGACACTCATTGTGCGGGAGTATAGAATGGTAATGTGGAGATTCTTGTGTGGGTGAGTATGGAATGGTAACATGGACATTCGTGGGGTGTGAGTATGGAATGGTAACATATACACTCATGGGTGTGTGAGTATGGAATTGTAACATGGACATTCATGGTTTCGTGAGTGTGGAATGGTAACATGGACATTCAATTGTGTGAGTTATGGAATTATAACCTCATTCAAATGGGTGAAATATAAGAATGGTAACATGCTCATTATTTTGTGTGGTTATACAATTAATATTAAATAATGTGATAAACATTTCATTATACTGTATTTATATATATATATATTATTACTTTTTAGACTCTTATTCCAATTATGATCCAAATTACATATTGTCACCAAGGGTCCCTTTAAAACCTGGACATGATGTCGGTTATTTATTCAGTTTCATTATTCCTTCGATATACTATAATGTTGTTTAATTTTATGGAATAATCAAGATTGAGCTAGACACATGTGGTCTCAACCTGCTGATATTTATATCTCACACCCTATTTGGGCTACCATTGCATTGTGGTACCCAAGCAGTCCTTCTTATTTGTAGGAATGTCGACTCTTTGATGTGGTTGTTTACTTGTACTTGGGAGTTTGGAGAAAAAAACCAAATATGAAGCTCAGGATAATCATGCAAATTGCCCTTGTTGCTTTGAGTTTTTTCATTATTTATGTGTTGAAATGTAAAGTATGTTGTTTTGTTTACTGCTTTCAGATATGTATCACCATGACATTCATGCATTGTATAAACTGGCATTGGCCACATTCATTATTCAGTTGACTATTGCATTATATATTCTTCCTCTATTGTCAGATTTTATTATTTGTTACTACTGTACACTCTAAATATAAGGGTATAGTCTCCCCACTGACTATCTATAAACCCTCGCTATTGGTTTTGATCCCTTGGAGTATGAGGAGATGCAGTTGAGTTCATCTGATGACGGGTCTGCCTACCGGTTCAAGGGTAAGCTAGGTTAGGATGTTACACCTCAGGTGCTATTTGGTTTCACCTATCCTATATAATTTCCATGAGCCACATAATGATTATAACATTTTATATTTTAAAAAATACTTATAAACACATATTCAAATCCCTTTTAGATATTATAAAATCATTTTCTTTCAAAAGACCATTTTCAATAAAAATTACAATTTTATTTCGGAAAAAATTTCTATACCTATATAATTAAAAAAATGGAAACATGGTTTTTTTATTTTATAAAACATATAATCTTGCAATGGATTCTAGACAGGTAATAGTAGTCATGGTGGCAAGAAAAGTTTTTTTTCATTATTCCATTTAATACATGCAAAAATATTCTATTTGAAAACCATTGAAAAAAATTAAAATAGACATAAAATGAAATTTTTAAATATTTTATGTGAAAACAAACATTTCAAAAATAATTTTAAAACATAGACCCATAAGATAAATATATTTTAATGGAAAACATTAAATGAATATTTAGTATGAGGAAAATTACACTAAAACCTTGGATATATTTAAATTCTCATCAACAAGAAAAATAAAAACCTTAAAAACAATAAATATCATGAGAAAATAGAAATTCATTATAAAAAATTTCAATGGGGTTTTATATACACCTTCTAAAATAATAAAGGTTCATATCGTCAATAAAATCCATAATGAATGGAAAATGAGATGAAGTCCCTTACATTGAGTCTGAATTGTAATGTGTATATTTATATTCCTAAATATTAAAATTATTTTAATTATTTACATTCTTGATAAAATTTTCAGGTTTATTTTTACTTTTTTTCTCATATTAACAAGTTATAAAAAATTACATAACAATTTAATTTTTAGTAGGGTGTTTTGACCATATTCATCTAATGTTTCAAAATCAACTTTAGTAGGTCGACTAAGGTCAATGAGGTCATTTTTTATAAATTTATACAATAAATAATAATGAAATAATAATTATAGTAATTCATAAATTATTCATTTAAAAGCATTCGTGTAATATGGTTATGAAAAATTAACCAATGTTACAATCATGGAGATGGTAAGTCATTTGTCTGCATGGGAAACATTCCCATTTATCAATAGTCATTATGGAAAGAAAGTACAGATATTTTATCCTTATAAAGTTATAATTATATCCTAAATAACATATTAATTTATTATATATACATATATATATCCTTCATGTTATGTGGTGATGAAAAAAATAAGTATCACATTACTTGAAGGAGGTGGTACTCCACAAGTCCATGAACGATGTTATCACTTTTATAGTGTGAGAAAATGTAAAAAGAATATGATATATTATATTTATATAATGATAATTATTTCAGTAATATCATATAGGTGTCTTTTATATCATATATATTCATTATATTTACCCTTATTACCTTCCATGTTACACGCTTGTGAAAAATGCTTCTGATCACTTCGTGAGGTGGTAATCTGTCATGTGCACGAGCAATGTTATCGTATCCAATATGGTGAGAAATGTAAAAATTGTGTATATTATATAATGAATAAACATGAATAATTTTTTATAAATGTTATAAATTTCATATAAAAATATTTTTGCCATCAATATTCTCAACCACGAGATGTGGTAATGGAAAAATGAATGACATCATTACATATGGCGGCAGTCTATTGTACATACGAAAGATTATTTCCAAAAAAAATATTCAAAGTGTGTGTGTGTGTGTGTTTGTAGTTTGTATCCTTAAAATAAAAATAATAATATATTTAAGATACTTATTTTATTTTATAATCATGTTATAATAATAATTTTAGGGGATAGAGAAATAAATAAAATTGAAATGCATGTGAATGTACGTTGCCTTTTCTTCAGGTAACCCCTTTTTGTTTTCACCAAAGTACATCCTTGGATGGATTTTTTTCCCAAATTACATATTATTTTATGATATTAGGTATGTTTTGAAAAAAAAATGTATTGTATGAACCAATTGGTTTTGAAGGTGTGAAGATAGGGGGAGAGGTGGTGGCCTTTTATGAGTGGGGGAGAGGACAGACTTGTATTTTTTAAAGGAAATTTTGGTGAAACCATATTTTTACCAACCAAAAGGACCAATAATTCCACACACTATATAATATAAATTATAAGGTTTCTATAAGGTCAGAAAATATGTTATTTTCATGTTTCTATTTTATTCTTCCCCTTGATTTTAAAGTTTAGTCACATGGTAATCTTATTTTTTCAGTAATCTCTACGATTAATTTTAATTGTTTTCGCTAATCAATTTGGTCAAAATTAAATATTAACTTATTAAAAATTAAAAATTATTATTATTCCAAATATAGAATTAATTTTCCCAAATTCAATTCATATAAGTGGAAAATTTTAATTTAATATTAATCTCACAGTCGTGGCGTGACATCAAGTTTTTAAGTGTATATTTTTTTATAAAAAACGATTATATATTAACTCTATGAATAATAATAATAATAAAATGAAAATAAATTAATATTCACTAATTTATTCTATATAAATTTTATCTAAAACATTACCCCAATGGTATTTTCTTAATTTGTTGTTAAGGTTAAACATAATGCATTTTAGAACAGTTTTTTGAAAACCCTATTTTTAATGCCAAACAATCATATTAAAAAACTAAATTGGATTAAAAAGTAATTAATTTGACTAAATGTATCTAAAAAATAATTATGTTTCTTAAAATAATATTCAATATATTTTTTTATTCTTAAATTACATAATTAATTAAAAATAAAAAACTTTTTATAAACATTAGTATATTTCATTATTCAAGGAAAAAAGAAGATTTTCTGAAATAATCCGAAAACATCAACTAGGATAAATTTATATAAACTTATTTCAAAAAAATTATTAATTCTTTAGAATTTAAATTTCAATATTTAGAAACTAAACTTTCAAGAAAACATTAAAATAAATTTCTTTAATTAAAAAAATGCATTTTTTGATTTAAAAATTACGTAATATTTTTATAACTAATATAAATATCTAATTAATGTTATTAAAAATTAATTATGATTTAATATATCATTACCTAGGTTGGTAAATCCATCCCCCCTTTTATAACATTTTTTTTATTATTTATTCACTTATTAAATAAGTTTGGATATTTTTCCTCATTGAATATTCAGATTCCCATGTTTCCTCTTCAACCATACGGTATTTTCATAAAACATTAACCTGATGAATCACATTATTCCAATAGGACACATCTCTATGCATAAAATTTTGAACTGAATGTTTCTCATAATAAATATTATCTTCTCACTAAAATACTTTTGGCCATAAACCCTTATAAGAATCTGAATCATATTTCCTTAGCATCAAATCATGAAAAAAGTTATATACCAAAAATAGAATCATAGGTAAGGCCACTATATAGGCAACTAAAGTAACATTATCCAGGAATTAATACAGTATAAAAAACCTTGGACTTATTTTCCCATTCTTACCAAAATACATCACATTCTTTCTTCAAGAAACTTTGAGAATGAAATAATCTGATACCTCTAAAGAAAGATCACTCCGACAGTTATTTAGTTGTCTTCATATACTGATGAATCAACGGAATATTCTCTATCATTTACTCTACCAACACTAGTCCCATAAACTTCCATTCTCCTACATTATCCCAATATGATCATTTCCATCACCTATTTCCATGTAATCTTCAAATGGTACCATTTTTATACTACAAAGAAAATTTTTATTATAATAAAACTCAACCAAAGAAATATATTGATCCCAACATATTAGTAATTCATTGAACAATAATAAATAATGTATTCCATGGTCTAAATCATCCTTTTATCCTATCAATTAGATTGAGGTTAAAAAGTTGTACTGATATTTAATTAAATACCAAAAAAATTCAGAATTCCTTTCTAAAAAATTAGAGGTGAAGCTGGGTTTATGGTCTGATACGATGGAGAGAGGTAGTCCTTTTAAAAAAAATTATCTTTTAAAAACAATCCATAAAAATTATATAAATAAATTTTACTATAATTGGGAAAGAAATGTAAATATTTAGTTAATCGACCAACAATAATCTAAATTTCATTAATACTTTGAGAAGAATTTAGAAATACTACAACTAGAAATATTGAATTATTCTACAATTTCTAATATGGTACTAGAAAAGGTTAAATTAACCCATTTGGTAATTTTAATTTTGGTTTAAACTACTAAAATTTTTAACAATTCATGGTAATTTATTCAATATCTCTTCTAATTTGATCCCTTCAATAATAATATCCAAGGTTGTTATACATCTTAGTACTTCTTAGGTGATTGAAAAATATATAACTTTGAGCTTTAAATAACAACACTTTCCTAAAATGATAATCCCAAGGCACATGTAATCTTTTTCTAAATCATAAATCACATTCTTTGTCAATATTTAATTAATACAACATACCCTTCAAAATAGATTTTACCTTTTTTTGTAAAGACTGGTCCTCCTTCTGATCCTACTCAATTATTTCAAACAAATTCGACTACACAGAATCCTAAATCAAAATAAAGTATGTCCCTACATCCACAATTTCTAGGCCAAAAATCATCAAATTATTAACCAAATGCTCATATTCCCAATGTAACATGTTTAATGTAGCATTAGAATTTTGACTCAGAGCATCATAAACTTTTTTTTCTATCTCCAAATGGTTATGAATCATGAAATCATAATCCTAGATTAGTTACAACCATCTTCTCTAACCAATTTTCAATTATTTCTGAGTTAATATATATATATTAAACTTTTGGGATCAATATATATTTTACACATTACTCCATACAAATTATGCCTCCAAAATCATAATGAAAAAACAACTAAAAATAATTCTAAATCATGTATAGGGAAATTTAACTCATAAGGTTTCAACTGAATTAATGCATTATCAATTACCATATCACTCTTCATTATAAAATAACCAAGTCCTTTGAATGAAGCATCACTATGGATGAAAAAATCAATAATTTTTGGAATGTAGGGACAACAATGGAGCATTAAACAATCTTCTTTTTAGTTCATAAAAATAATCATCACATTTCATTTTAAAAATAAATTTTATCCATTTTCGTGATAACATGGTAATTGGTCTAGAAAACCTAGAACATTTTTCAGAAAACATAAAATATTAACAATATAATCAATGAAATCTATGACTCTATATGAAATTTTTGGGTCTTGTCCATTCATGGACAAATTTTGTTTTTTCTCAGTCAACAGTTGTTCCATATTTAGAAACAATATAACCATGGAATGAGATTTTTTGAAACCATAAATCACACTTGAAAATTTTCCAATAAAGTTTTTTTCTTTTATGTTTTCAATAACAACCCTTAAGTTTCTTTCATATTCCCATTTAATTTTAGAATAAACCAAAATATCACCAATAAAAAAAACCACAGACATATTCATGAACTCATAAAAAATTATATTCATAAGGTACATAAATACATATGGTGCATTAGATAGTCCAAACTGTATAACTAAAAGTTCATAATACCAATATCTAGAATGAAACACAGAATTCATAATATATTCCTCATTCACTCTCAATTGAGGGTACCTCGACCTTAGGTCAACTTTTGAAAAATAGTATGCTCTCAAGTTCTGATCATAAAAAAATATCTATTTTTGAGAAAGGACACATTTTATTAATATTGATTCTATTTAGGGCTCTATAATCGATGAAGTGTCTTGTGGAACCACATATTTTTTAACAAGTGTTATTTGATCTCCCCATTGTGAAGTTCTATGTAGGATGAAACATTTATCTATTAACTCCTTCAATTTACATTTCAATTATAAATGTTTCACATGATTGATTTGATTAGGGGGATAAAGAATAGGTTTTGTATCAATTACTAATTCAATAGTACACTCAACCTCTCAATAACGAATAAAACTAGGTAAATAATATAGAAAATAATCTATCCATTCATTTACAACTACCATGTCACTAATTTTAGGCATTTCTATATTTTTTATAATGTGATAAAGGTAACATTCACTACCACCTCTAATGAATTTTTCATCTTCGTAGTTTGTTTTCAAAGGAATGAAATGATTGAAGAAAAAATTATTAACCCTATAATATTTCATATCATGAAAAACTAAAAGATAACCCAAACCAAGAATGATATAAAACTATTTGATTGATAGTTCAATTAGATTTTTTCTAATGACTATTCCTTTAATAACAAAAAGAATATTATTATATGTCTTGGTTTCTTTAATAATTCCACATTGAGTTTTCACCAATATTTCGATCCTACATTCATGGGTTGATATTTCTAATTTACACGCAGATTTATCAGAAATGAATGAATGTAAATATATTGAGTCAAATAGTGTATTGGAGTAATTATAATACATAAATAAACTACTTATAGCTATTACATATGACGACCCAACATCAACTGTAGTAGTGTAAAATGACCTTGATACAACTTTTTGTTTCTAATCATGAATATTGTCATCCTATGAAATTAAATTTGAACACACATTAGCATAATGTACCAACTCATTGAAACTAAAACATTATATCATTATATGGATATCAGTTACACTAAATATTGATTCTTGAAGATTTTTTTCCACACATTCACATTCCATGTAGACAAGATTTCCAAATCTTTAACACCTCCATGACTTCATAAGACATTCTCTAAGGTTTTTTTACAACACTTAGAACAATATCGGAACATCATTTTCTAACCACCTGATTTATTTATTATGTGTTTCCCCATCAAAATTCCATTTAATTTTATTATCTTGCAGAATGTAGGAGTTAAAAATCTATATCTCAACCTTTTTATAACAAAAAAAAATTCTCATATATTTTAAATTCTCAATAGTCCAATGATATCATAGACTATGATTCAATCCTGAGAAAAACCTGTTAATATTACCATCGGTGTTTCAGAAAACTTCAGGAATATACCTTCACAGTCTTGTGATTTTCACTTCATATGCAGCTATAAAATCATTATCTTTTTCCTCAATTCTAGGAATTTGTTTTCCATTTGAATTCAAACAAACATAAGGAAGCATTTCTCAAAAACGTATCCGTAAATATTTCCCAGTATATTGCATCAATACCATATTTCTCTCTAGTATAATTAATGAAACAAAACTATTGATCGAATTCACCTTCAAAACATTTAGTGACTAGAGTTACCTTCTAACATTCTAAACATCAAATGAAAAATAATGAGTTAGATGATCCACTAAAATATAGGGGATATAGACTTTTGAAATTCTCTATAATAGACATGTTCCTTCATTGTATATCATGTTCTTATCTAGAATGGGTACCCCCACCATTTATCACATGGGTCAACTAATCCTTTACTAGAAAAGACTATTCTATTCTCATTCCAACCATCTCATGATGATTATTTAGAATTATATATTCCTCTCGGTTCTTTCCCTTTATAGATTGTTTTCCCTCTTCATATAATTATTCTAAATAGACATAGTTTAGATGAAGAAACATGGTAGTATTTAAAATCAATAAACTTTTAATTCAGACAAATGATAAAATCGTTCAAGGAAAAGTTATGACCATTATCTTATCCTCTAGAGTTACCTAAATTATCCTTTGATACCAAATATAAGGCCACATCCTTAAACATTACATAATATTCAATTTTATTCAATAAATAACCTTTTTTCACATTAAGGATTTTTTTAGGTTTAGTGTTTTAGATAATTAGGTCATAACTCATACAAAGAAAATCAATAAAATACAATGTTGACATTTCTAATTATTATCCATTTTTTCCATAATATAGAACATTTCGAATAAATCGTGATCTATTTTTATAGAAACTCATCATAAATTTCTACTTGACCTATTACAATCCCTTAACCATCCTTAAATCCATTGAAAAGAATTTAAAAAAATTGGATGATGAAAAACATCAGTAAATTTTATGAGAAGAAAGAAACTGTTAGTCAATTAAAAAACATTAAAACCCATGAAAAATATTTTTCATTAAAAAATAAAATTTTAACTATAATGGGATCTATCATTTATTTAAAATGATTATTTTTTTATCCTTTTAAAAATAAAAATATATCCATGAAAAATCATTAAAAGGCATAGAATATTCATGTATGTATCTTTGTACATCATCCCATAAAACCCTTTCAAAACCCTTAAAAATTGGAATCTCCATACGATAAACATCCAATATAATTGTATAATAAATATAATAATTACCCAATGCATTTGAGTGATATCATGGAAAACCCATTACCTAAGATATAATAGGATTTCCTACTACTACTTGGGTGCAGTAATCTTATGTAATTTCTAAGAACAATATCAATAATATAATATTTAATCATTAGAAAAACTCTTTTCAACTCACTTGAAAATCCATTTCAAATATTTAAATAACATTTTATTTCAAAATACTTGTTTCAATACTAGAAAATCTTTTAAAAAACATTTTCAATACTGAAATACCCAAACAAAATTGAAAGCGTGTTTTTTATTCAATAAAACATGTAATATTTCTATGGAATATCAAAAATAAATAATAGTCATAGTGGCAGGAAAAGTCATTATGCCATTCCATTTAAAACTTATTAAAATTTCCATTTTGAAAATTTTGAAATAAGGTACAAGAGAAATAAAATTTTATTTATAAATATTTTATGTCCAAAAAAGTATTTCAAAAAATATTTTAAAATATGGACACAGAAGAGAAAAATAGTTTTAATAAGAACATTAAAAGATGATTTATTTAGAAGAAAAGTCCCTTATCACCTAGGAAATATTTAAATAATAATCTCCATAATAGATTTACATTAAAAAATATTAAATATCTTGAAAATAGAGAAATTCATGATAAAAATTTTCAAATGTTTGGTTTACACACCTTAAAAAATAATGAAGATTCATATCATCAAGAAATGACTTAACCAAATCAAACCGAGATAAAGTCCCTCACCTTGAGTCTGACTTGTGATGTCTTTCTTTATATTCATAAATAATAAACTTATGTAAATTTTTTACTTTCTTTAAAAATAAATTCAATTTTTTATTAAATTTTTTTCAGCTAATAACAAGTTATATACAATTACATAATCAATTAAATTTAAGTTGAGGGTTTAGACTATATTCATCTTATGAATCAGAACTGACTTTGGTAGGTAATCTAAGGTTAATGAGGGAATTTGTTAACAATATATATAATAAATAATAATTATATAATCATCACTTTTATACAATAACTATTATTTAAAACTATTCATGGAATATGGTTATAAAAAAGAACAAATGTTACAATCATGGAGAGGATAGGCCATATGTACACCTGAATAATGTTCCCATTTTTCAATGGTAACTATGGAATGAAGCTACCTAAAATTTATATTTTTAGAATTATAATTATATTGTAAATACCATATAATTTAATTATATATATTTATATATATAATTATTGTGATTCGGTTATGAAAACAATAAGGACCACCTCACATTGAGGTGGAAGTTGTCCACATGTTCACGAATGGCATGACAACTTTTTGAATGTGTGAAAATATAAGAAGAAAATGATATATTATATTTATAGAAAGATAATTATGTCATTAATATCATAATTTAGTTGTTTATATCATATATATTTGTTATAGTTACCCTTATTACCATACATGTAAAATGTTATGGAAAAAACACTTCGCATCACTTCGTAAGGAGGTACTCTGTTATACAGAAGAGCGACATTATTGTATCTGAAATGATTTGAAATGTACATAGGTTTTATATGATATAATTAATTAAAGCTAATAATTATTTTATAAATATCATAAATAACATATATAAATTTATTTCCATAATTATTCTCAACCATGAGAGGTTGTAATGAAAAAAATTAATGACATCATTTCGTGAGGCGACAGTCCGCCGTAAACACGAATGATGATTTTGGAAAGCATTTTATGGGTGTGTATTTTTCTATAGGTCATAACCTTAAAATAAAAACATATCGATATGTTAGGATACTAAGTTTTTAATATTAGCAAGATATAATAATAATTTAATGATGTGGGGGGGAAATAATGCAAAAATTCATGTTGATGAATGTTAGCTCTTCTTTGAGTATCTCCTTTTGGATGGCACCAAAGAATTACTAGGTAGGATTTCTACAAAATTTATGTCTTTTGGGATGAGAGGAGGGATGTTTAGAATATATTTTTGTTGGTATTTGAGGAACCAATTTGCTGTTTTTGTCATAATTGTGGGGTAGATGTTGTGGCCTTTTATAAGTGGGGGAGAGGACTCACTTGGTATTTTTTCCAAATAATGTTATGTGAACCAACATTTTACATACCAAAAGGATCTAATAATGCTTAAAACTATAGAATATAATGTATAAGGTTGAAATATGAAAACTAAATTGGTTTTTTAATAGTTTATATGTCATTTGGACCCCTAAGAATAAATTATAGACAACTAGTAATATCATTTTTACCATAATCACTGTAATTAATTTTAATTTCATTGTCAAATAACATTAGTCAAAAATTATCTTAACCATATTGAAAATTATATATTATAATTATTAAAAACAAGAAATATATTTTTTCAAAATCAATTCACATAAGAGAACATTTTAATTTAATATTAATCCCTCAATCACGGTGAGACTGTGGGTTTTTAAGAATAGAGTTTTTTTAGAAAAAGTTGATTATATATTAATTATATGACTTATAATAATCATTGAATAAAAATAAATAAATATTTAATAATATAGAGTCTATAAATTTAATTTTAAAAATTCCCCTTTTGGGATTATCTTAATTAATTAAAAGGTGAAACATTATGTATAACAAAATAGTTTTTAGAAAAACCCATCTTTAAATCCAAAAAAACATATATTAACAACCAAAATAAATTTGCTTCAAAATTAATTAAGTGTAATTATTATAATTAAATAATACTTAGGTTAGATAAAATCATATTCAAAAAACATTTGGGACTCTAAAATTTCTTAATTTACAAAAAATAAAAGGCTTGTTATAAACATTGGTATTTTTCACTTTTAACTAAAAAAATAAATAATTTATAAAAAATCACAAAAATTAGCATAATTTAAATTATAATATTATAATTTAAAAAATTAAGTTAATTTTATCAATTTAAAATTATAAAATTTATAAAATATATTTTAAAAAAGAATATTAAAAATTAATTAATATAATTTTTTTTTGATAAAAAATTTACTTAATTTTTTTATAAATAATATAACTCTCTAGTTAAAATTATTAAATATGAAAATTTAATTAATATTCCATTACTTGAGTTATTATAATTTTATAATTTGATAATAATTTAGTTAGTGTAACAACCATGGTAATGAAATAATAAATCATTTTTATTTTTATTATTATTTCTATTTTATGTAGTTAAATTCATTATAAATATACTAAGTAATTCAAAAAATCAAAACAGAAATGGTTTTATTATACTCATTTACTATAATATTATATTTATAAATTTAGATTCCAAATTATATAATTTTAATATTACCAAATTCATTTAATTTAGAATTCATAATTTCAAAATTATCTTAGGATGAATTGATGAGAATTTTCTGAAAATATCGATTTTTCAAGGAATTGTAAAAAATATAGATATTTATTCGAAAATGTATTTATTTTAAAGACTTTAAAATGATTAATTATTTTTTATATTGGTTTAAAAAATTAATTAGAACAATTTTGTTTACAATAATCCAATTATGGTTTTTTATAATTGATTTTATTCATGAATTAAAAAAAACATTTTATATTTTAAAAGGACATTTTTTCAAAGAACTGTATTTCATTTCATTTTTCTTGTCTAATTTTATATTAAATTTTGAAAAAAAAATGATTTCAATTTTGAAAAATATTTTCCAAATTTTAAATTAGTGAGTCCAAATTTAGTAAATAATTCCCTTTTATTTTTAAGTCAATATGAATAGCAAACATAGTAGTTTTGTTAAAGTGGTAAAGGGTATATCAAAAAAATTAGGCTAAAAATAAAACAATATGAATCATAAAATGACCCAAAAACTTACCTAAATATTATTTTAGGAGAATATATCTACCCAATTAATTCAAGGGTCTAATTCATGACCATTAGGGGCCACATGGATGATATTTTGACCTTTATAGTATTTTATTTAAAGAAACGTCAAACATGTCACACTCAGGTTTTTAATAATTGTAATATTTCTAATATTGTGTTATAAAAAGGATACATTCAAATATAAATAGAAATTTTAAATTTAATTGACCATTCTTAATCATGTTAATTTATTGGTAATTTTTATGGAATATATAATTACCTTAAATTCTTGTACAATGCCGATGCAGTAATTATTGAAGTATTAGAAAAATCATATAAATGATATCAATAATATTAAAATAAATATAATATGAGATAGTTAATGTAATAAAAAAAATTAAAATATGTAAATGACATTTTAGGGATATAATATATTAGTTTTTTCTAATCATAATTAATATCTTGATATTATTGAAGTCAAACTGATGAATGGTTCTTAAAATAAATATTATTGATATTCTGTTGTAAATAATATTTTATTAAATTATATTAAATTCACAAAAATATAAAATTCATCCAATTAATTATTTTAATGTTTAAAATTTCATTAATTAACCATTTTATTTTCATTTTATCATAACTATATTAACTCTCTAAGAGAAAAAATCAATGTTTCACGGTAAGAGTAAAAGGGGTCAAATATGGGTTAAAACCGAACCATAAGGGTAGATGTATAGTCGAAAATTGTCTAATTTTTATTTTATGAGGTTATTTTTTCTCATAATAATATAATATTATAAATAACTCACTTTGGTTCAAATTAGAATTGTAAATTAGTTTATATTAATTTTAAATTTTTTAATGTTCAAGAGTGCCCCTCTCCACTCATATAAAAGGATTCCTCCTCTTTCATTTTTCACACATAAAGACCCATTTGGTTTAGTCAATACCTGAAAAAAAAATACTTTATATAATTCCTCCCCTCATTTTATATTTATTTTTTATTTATAATTCCAACCTTATTGGGGTTAAGGTGTTAATAAATGATGATTTCTAGATAATGAGGTGTTGCTTTTAATTGAGCATTTATAATTTCTTTTTTACTCAACATACCTGAAAACTTATTCAACCATTATAGAATAATAATTATATTATTATACATACAATAATATCTTATTATTTTTGTTTAATTACATATATCTTTCTCCACTCTAATCAAATGGGAAAAAAATTTGTTTGTGTGTATGTAAGACTACCGACTCACAAACATATGTAATTTGTTTTCCATCTCTACGACTAAATATTTATTTTAATGACGGATTTATTGTTTATATGTGATAATAATGATTTATTTATCATTATTAAAATATATTATATCTATTAATTTATTACCATTCCATGCACATAAAAATTATAACGTTGTTCGTGCGTATGTGTGGATTACCATCTCCACAAATCGATGTGATTTGTTTATCATCATCAAATAACATCAGTGAGTAAAATATGTATATTTAAATACTTAATATGATAATTGAGATATTATTATCATTTGAATAGATAAAAATATACTCACCTTTTTCATATTCATCGTTGAAAAATGGAAATATTACTCATGCATACGCATGACCTACCGTCTCCAAGATTGTAACATAGATCATTTTCATAACTGTATTTTATCGATGGATTTAAAAGTATACACTACTAGAAATATGACTTATACAAACTATTTTGGCCCAACCATTTGTATAGTTCATTAATTTGGACCTATACCAATGTTTTGGCCAAAACCATTGGAATAGGTCACTTATATGGACATATACCAACGGTATTAGACAAACCGTTTGTATAGGTCCTCTATAGAGACCATATACCAATGGTTTGTCCAAACCGTTGGTATACCTCCCCCCTATACCAAAGGTTTGTCCAAAACTATTGATATATTTTCCAAAATCAAAGGACCTATACCAACGGTTTTCAAAACCGTTGGTATAGGTCTATACCATTGGTTTTGAGAACCCTTGGTATAGGTCCTTTGATTTTTTACTGAATCTTATTACTTAGAACATTATATAAATAAGAATTTAAAATAATAATGATAATACATATATATATTTATGAAATTATGTACACAAAAGTCACGTTAGGTTAGTGGTTAGGTCGTTCAATTATAAACTAGAGGTCCTGGGATCCAATACCACCGAATGTTTTTTTTGAAATACATATACCAATGGTTTTATGGAACCGTTGGTATCGATTTTCATATTACTTATAGAAATGGTTTTATAAAACCATTGGTATAGACCTATCCTCAGGGCTTACTTGGTCAAAGTCCTCCAAATTGTTGGTATAGGTTATTTTTCTAATAGTGATAATTGATGTATAAAAATTATTATTATGTCATGAATATTATTCTTGAGATTATGTAATAATTATATTTTTTATCATAGTCAACCTACTAAATTAATTTTGGACTTACATACCAAATATTGTCAAAATGTCCAACATGAACTTAAATGACTAAGTAATTGTATATAAAATCAGACAAAGTGATATAAAAGGAATAATAAACATGAAAATTTCATAATAAATTAAATAATTATCTATATTTTATTATTCCAGAACATAAGGAATGTACGTGATGAATCGGATTCAAGGCAAGGGACATTCTTTTAAACTCCCACTTTTAATGTTACTCTTTGAACTCATTTTATAAAAGACAAAAGGAATGAATTTTTTTTCCTATACAAAATTATAGGATTTTCATGGCATTATGAAACATAACTTATTTAATGTTGCCTTAAAAAAATATATATTTATATTAAAATAAAATGGTTTTTTTATTATGTGTTTTTTTTTATATTTATAAATTAATTTTTCCCTGAAAATGGTATTTTCATATATAAAATTGTTTTTCACATGGGAATAACAGTGTATTCAACGGTTTTTTCATGATATTATCCTTTTATAGTGTTTAAAAAATTTTATATCCATTATAGCTCATGGGTCATCATGTTATAGGTTATATAATTGGTGCTCCTAAAGAGTCCTTGAATGTATTGGGTTCTCCGATTATGGAAGTCGACCGTATGGTTATTCCATTTGTAAGAGTGATTGTATGTTGTAAGTACATGACAAGGAACCTAAAAGAATATTATATGCTTTATAACATTTTTTCATAGAAATTAATTAATTTCAAAAGGTAATATAATGATAGTTTTTTAACAAAAATTACTTCTCTTTTCTTATGAAAAGATATGTTTTTAATAAAATGTTATTATTTTGTTTTCATTTTTGTCACTAGATAAAATTAATTAATATTTTATGTCCATTAATGAGAATTTTTTTATCCTACATTTTTTAAAATTAAAGAATCATTTTTAAGGATGATTAGGGGTAAGGATTTGGTTAAGATGGAAACTTTGAATATTTGTGACGAAAATAAACAATATTTTATTATAAAAAGTTCTCTTGGTGGAAAAAATAGATAGTGAGTACAAGTATCCACATAGAATATATGGGTTTTCTATGTAATATTTTGTCCTAATTCGATAAAATTCTAAACCATAGAGATCCTAGAGATTGTGAGAAAGTGAATTCTAGTTCAAAGACAACAGAATATTTTATTTTTACAGCTTAGCCCATATAATTGGTTTTATAGGAGGGTTTAGATAACTTTAGTGAGAATAATTCTTCATGAGTATGAAATTTTATTGTTATGAATACCATCATGGAATTAAGTTTATGATTGTTCTTATTTTCAAATTATTAAACACCCCTTTTAAGGATTTAGGTCATAGATGACTAAGATGATTAATTGTATTTTGAGAGACATTTATGGTAATACAACCCATGTGTTTAGTATATGTTTTATAAAAAATTTATTTGAGGAATAATTAATTTAATTTTGGTGTACATATTTCTTATTTTATTGGTCACCTTAAAGGTTTATAATATCTTTCATTTTCAAGAAATAACGGATTAACACATTTTCGGTTACAAAACTAATTGTGTGATATAACCATTGAGGATAAACTATTTTATTTAATTATGAAAATATTATGGTTATTTGTTAGGGTTATTCTCATATTTATAGGAATTTTTTATGAATTATAGTTTTATAAAAAAGGACAACCCACAGGTTGTGGGAAAATCCATCGCTTCAGAAAAGGCTACAAGCTTTGAACCCACAACCAAAGGGAGACATGGTTGTATTGCCTACCACTAGCCTATGTGATATCCTGGATAGTATGTCATTTTTTTATTTACTTAAATAGTCTGAAAAATAAATCATAAGTTCATTTAAAGAAAATATGTTTTATTTTATAAATAAATGTGGGATTATAAATGTTTTTTTTATTATGTGATTAATGTCATTTTGAATGAATATAAATTTAATTTGATGTGGCACTACAGGAATACAATAAAAAGAATACTATGGGATTTTATTTCCAAAATAAATGATGAATTAACTTTTTGGATGAATATGAGATTATTTTTCAATTTATAGTGATACGGGATATTTAGGTAAATTCTTATTGTATAGTTGAGATTATATGTTTAGCACTTGCACGTTTTGGTATGATACTTCATGAATAATTGATTTTATTTATAGATAAAGACTAAATTAATCTTGGAAGAATATGCAATCAAATCCTTATGAGTTTTTTCTTTCAATCATAGTCTATAATATTTTATAGATTTATTAAGGATAGTAATGTAATGAATTATTTATGTTAGAATTTTTGTATTAAATTTTAATTTTGGAGATTAAAGTACATTTCATTATATAATGATTTTTCCTTTTAGAGAAATTATCTTATCTTGTACCAACCAGGTTTTTTGGTAAATTCTTAACGACACAAGGAATATATTATTATTATATTTAGGATTTTATTATCCATTATATATTTAATCTCATGATAAATGTATTAAAAAAATCATACTCATATTTTTTAAAAAATATTGTAATTGGGATGGGAATATATTAGAGGAAAAAATTATACTTTTCAAGTAAGAATATTTCCTTATTATCTATTTCTAGATAGTAAAATAATCCCTAAAATTTACGAAATTGAACATGAAACAAAAAAAGTTCATTTTATTTTCCTTACCAATAAAATTTTGGTCCTTTAACTCATATTAGATTTCTGGTTTTTGATGGTCAACTTTCTAAGGGGCATGTTTTCTGTTACTGTCTATTAATACTTAAGAGTTTTTTTCTCTTCTATATAAACTTTTTCACATCGCATATATATTAATCTATTTGTAAACCTGATTTATATTATACTAGGTGACCTTCATACATTATTTTTTCACTTTTAAAAATTGTGCATTTTTTATACTTTTTATGATGCTGGATATCCAAAAATGTATTTTAAAAATTCATATATTGTTTACCAAGCCCAAGATCAAAATTTTGAGGTCTCAATTTGAAAAAATGGGGTATAGTGTAACAAAATAGTTAATTATACTATAAATAATATTAATATTTATTAGTAATTATAAATTATGTCATTATATTAATTATAAAAAAGTTATGTAATTCCTAAATTCAAAAAGGAAATTTTTTTTTAAACTAATTTCATATAAGATTTTATTTAAAAGATTAATTTTAAAATTATTGGATATTAATGTGAAAAAAATCAATTTTAAATTATCCATTTTAAAATTAACAGAGGATTACTTTTCTATAATACATGGAAAATATTTATTTTTCAAAGAATAGTGAAAATACTGATTTTTATTCAAAATTGAATTATATTTTAATATATTTCCAAGATCATATTATGTTATGGATTATTTATAAAATTTAATTTGTTAAAAATTAGTTAAAATAATCCAATTATGTTTTTCAAAATTTATTTTATACTTGAATTTAGTATGAAAATATTTTATATTTAAAAAATAATTTTTTCTAAAAAAACTATTTTTCATTTCGTATTTCGGTTGAATTGTAAATTTAATTATGCAATTTTTATGATTTGAATTTTTAAAAATGGTTTCAATATTTTTTAATCAGTGGATTCAAATTATTTAAAAATCTAACTTTTATTTGTTGGCCAATAATAATAGTAAACATAGTTATTGTATTACTACTATAAAGGGTAAATATGGTAGTGTAGGTTAAAAATAAAATGATAAGAACCATAAAATGACCCAAATATTTTCATATATCTTATGATATGATTATATATATACCATAATCATCCAAGAGTATAATTTATTACCTTTTAGGTCTAATTGAATGATATTATCACCTTTATTTTTTCATTAAATAAATGTCAAACATGTCACACTATTGTTTATAATGAGTGTAACATTTTAAAAATTTTGTTATCAAGAGTATATTTTTAACTATAAATATATTCATGAAATATAAATGGTTTTTATTAATCATAGTAATTTCTTATTAATTTTTACTGAAAAAATAAATACATTAAATGTTTTTATAAAATTAATCTAGTAATTAAATAATTATTGGAAAAATAAAATTAGTTATATTAAAAATAAGTAAATAAATATTATATTACATATTTAATATAATAAAACAATTTTATATTTTATCTTGACATTTTATGGATATTATAAAATATGATTTATAATTATAAGCACTATCTTGATATTATTAAAGTCAAAGTAATGAATAGTTCTTGAAATTGACATTATGGATATTCTTTAGTAAAAAATATATTATTAAATAATATAAAATATCTAAAAATATTTAATTCATCCATGAAATTTGGATAAGGTTTAAAATTTCATCCTTAATTTATTTATGGGTCTTTTTATTTTTATTGTATCTATATTAACCCTCCAATAGAAAAAACATTATGTTGCCATAGTAACAGTTAAAGGGGTTAAATGGGGGATAAAACCGAATGAAAATTGTATAAATATAGTATATAATTGTTTAATTTTTATTATATGAGGTTATGTTTACCCATAGGAATCTTATATTTAAAATAACTCACTTTTAAGACATTTGAATTTGAAAATTATTTTATATTAATATAATATTTATGATAAATTCTATTAGTGTCCCTCCCCTCTCTTATAAAATGGACCCACATATTATCATTTATTTACTCCTAAAAACCCATTAATTTAGCCAATACCTACAAAAATACCTTCCCACAATACATAATTTCATCATATAGGTCTTGTTTGAGGCATAACACAAGACTTATTGGACTTAATGTGGTAAGAAAATAGGATTGTCCGAAGAAGTTGTATCATTTTTAGTCGCGCATTTTTTATATGTTTATTAATCCCCATAACTCAAAAATTATTCATAAATGATGAAATAATTTATTCATTATGATACATATACTATTATTTTATTATTGTATTTTAAAGACCTATATTCATCTCCACTTCCATCAAATGGGAAAATAATTCATCATCTGTGGGTACAGTGGAATACCACCTTGTAAACTGATGTACTTTTTTTCATCACCACATCCCAATAATTATTATAATAATTTAGTTAATATTTATATATGATATTAATGGAATATTTATCATTATTAAAATATAATATTTCATTTAATTTCATAAATTTACTTACACTGGAAAATGTTAACACTATTCGTACAAACGTGTTGATTACCACCTCCACGAATCGATCCACATCACATGGATGAAATCTAAATGTATATAAAAATAATTAATTTTATATTTATTATATTATTATAATTATTTAAAGATAAAATATTGTTTACCTTCTCTCCATAATGATCTTTGAAAAATGGAAATGTTACTCCTCCATATGTACGGCCTATCATCTCCCTTATAGTATTGTAGTTCATTTTTCATAACCATATTTTATGTATGGATTTAAATGTGTAGTTTATCTAAAAATATTATAATTATTATATGAATATTGTTCTATAGATTATGTAACAATGACCTATTTTATCAATGTCAACTACCTAAGTCATTTTGGACTTTTGAACCAAATATCATCAAAATGTCTGATGTGAACTTAAACGATTTAGTAATTGTATATAACATGAAAATAGATTATAAAAAGGGGAAAACTTGAAAAGGGAAATTAATTAAGTAAATAATTAACTAATTTTTATTATTCATGATTATAAATAAAGTACATAATGAATCCAACTCATGGTAAGGGATGTTATTTTAATCACGCTCTTTTAAATTTCCTCCTTCAAATAATTATACTAAAGTAAAAAATAAAATAATTTTTTTTCACATATATGGAATGAGAACATTTTCCCTCTATCATGATGCTACAATTACTTAAAGTCTAATTTATATTTTTTTCATATTTATTTTCAATGAAATGTTTTTATTTATCCTGTGCATGGTTTTTAGATTTTAAAACTGATTTTTACAAGAAAATGTTATTTTGATATATGACAGTGTTTTCACATAGGTGTAAAAGGGTTCAAAAGGGATTTATTTATCATATAGTCATTGGAAATTTTTTACAAAGGGTTTATTCCCATTACATCTCATTGGTGATCCTGTTATTTCTTAAATAATGTGTAGTCCTAGATAGGACACTAATACATTGGGTTCTCTGAAGCTGGATGTCGATCATATTATTATTCCATTTGTATGATAAATAGAAAGAGAGATTTTAAGAGTGATGTGGAATGGATGATTCATAGAACCTACATGAATTTTTTATTCTTAATAATGAGTTTTAATGGAAATAATTTGATTTCAATTGGTAAGGGAAATATATTTTTTAAGGAAAATTGATTCTCTTTTTAGATAAAAATGTTTATTTTTTAGAAAAGGGTTTTTATAGATTTTCATTTCTTACACTGGACTGATGGATTTAATATTTTTTATACCTTACTAATATTATTTCTCGACACATAATTTTTTAAAATCACAGGTTTTATGGAAGGGTAGTGAAAATAATGAGATCAAGAAGAAAATTATAAAGATTTATTATGAAATGAAAGTATATTTTCTTTTAAAAAGTTTTTTGGGTTGAAAAATTGATAAGGAAAATAAGTATCCATTTTTAATGTATGGCTTAATTATGTAATAGTGTTTCTTAATTATCTAAATCTCTATCCAAAAAATATCCTTAGGATTTTTATAAAGTACATTCTATTTGAAATACACTATAATATTTAATGATTAAGGTATGGACCATATTGTTAGACCTTAAGTGGCCATAGTGAAAGTTACTCGACATTATGTTTGATTCATTCATGGTGGATGTAGGTTTTATATGGTAAAACATAGACTATCGTTACTATGGGAAGACTTTTGAATTTATGAAATTCATATTTTTTTCTCTTGTACATGGATGACATACCTCTAATAGGTCTAGATATTTAACAGATTGAAGTGTTGAATAAAATTCTATCTGGTATATTAGAGATGAATGATCTCATAATGACAAAAAAATTAAGGATGTAGATTGATAAGGACGGGAAGGTCATATATTTTTTCACACTTAGAGGGATTATGTCTGGAAGATAATTTATAGGTTCATTATTTCCATATGTAAGTTGGTATCAACCATTATTCTCAGAAAATTCAATGTTTCCAAAGAGAAATCACTAAATATGGACGATGAGTTGAAACACAACGTGAATTTTTCATTTTTATTATTGGTAAAAATGATGATTCACTCTATAGTGTTCAGTTTCTTATATATTTCCTATGTAATTGGAGATTTCATCCATTTCATGTCCAATCTGTGGAAAGATTGATGGGAATCCATGAAATTGATTATCTGATATCTCAAATAAATAGAGGATATAGCCTTATATATTAGAATATATTTTATAATGAATTGGAATGTTGATTTGGAAATTAAGGTAAATTCCAATGGTCAAAAGAATACAACTATATTTTTGTCCAAATATAGAGGAATCATAGTGATGTAGATATCAATATTAAAATTGGTGGTATCATTGTCCAAAATAGAAGAAGAATATATTGTTGGAATATACTCTATGAAACTAATAATATGGTTGAGATTTTTATTAATGGAACTTGAAGGAATTCAGGATGGAGGATTACTCTACTATGAAATTCATAATACAATGCACATGACTTGGAATATGGTATTCCATGAAAAAAAAGGAACATAAAACTAAAATATTATTTTATCTGTATGTTACTATCAGATAAGGAGATGAAGCTACATATTAATTCTGGGGAAAAAAATTCCGTAGATATGTTCATTATGAATTTAGTCTAAGAATTTATGAGGGAAAGGATAATTTTTTTCTCTTAAAATATTATTTTGATAAAGTATTTGAGAGTGGTCATAGGATCCTTAAATTGGACTTGAAATGGGATGTTTTAATTATATGAATTTTGTTTCCAAATCTCAGACATATTCTATTGGAAGGATAAGCTTTTGATGATAGTTTGATTTGATTTAGTATAGTTGTATAGGAAAATCCCTAGTGGGTGGAGGGATCAGATATTTCCATGTTTTGAGATGATGGCGATGTGTTATAGATGAGGACTAAATTAGTTGAGAATAAGTTACTATATTCAATGTAATATCCATAGTTCATTGGCTTCAGTGTTTGGTTGTCAAAGGTTATAAGATATTGGAGGTTTCCAATTTTAATTGGATGGTCATAAATGAATCTCAGGTTGGAGTAAAAATGGATGATCAATTGTAACTCACTATATACGAGTGCAGGACCACTATTCATAGAAGTAATTGTAAAATAGAAACAAAGTATTCTAATGTCCAAAAAAATCCATTAATATTTTAATCATTTTCATCATCTTATTAATGAATATATGGCAACAATATTCACCTTTGGACATAGGATTTAATTTTATAAACTAATTAAAAAATATTATTTCTTTTGATCTTTACATCCTCTTATCTAGATTTGTTATGTTGAAATGTATAGGGTGTGTTTTTTTCATGTATGAATTAGTGTAGTGAGTAGTGTGTGTGAACTTCCTAACTTCCAGTACATCAATATCATGGAGAAATTTCATATAGCATGAACATCTAGAGTTTGTTCTTTTAGTTATGTCTAGAAAACAAGAAGTTTTTGTCTATTCATCATTAGTGTTGTTTCAAACTTCAATAATATAGTCTACTATTTTATTAAAATAATTATATTATTATTATTATTATTATTAAACTAATTTCAAAAAAATAAAAAATAATAATTAATTTATAAAATAAAATATTATTATACGTCACAAATTGATACATCAGTTAGTTGTTAAGGATATATCTCTATAAGAAGAAGTTTTTAAGTATAAATCTGGTTAATTTTATTTAAATTTAAAGTACTATCATATTTCTAAAACCATGTATGTAGAGTGTAAATTTACTTCTATGAAAAGTATTATCATTGTTTAGAAACCATAACAATAAGCTATGGACCAACAATAATCAAGATAGTATCCACATTTATCAAAACAATTTATATATTCTATATTTATATTTTTATAGGCTATTGACATAGTTTTGAACAGTTGAAATATGTTATTTTAGTAGTATAATTATCTTGTGTAAGTAAAGAATGATATTTTAAACTCTAATGATTTGTAACATATTCATAACAATAGGATTAGTTAAAAATATTTTGGAACCTTATTTTTATAACACCAGAGGAATATATGTGAATTTTTCCACATTATCTATTTGGAAAAATAGTTTTCCAATCAACAATTCAAGAGTTATATATAATATGATTGACATGATTTTCAATATAATATTTTTACAATTTCTGATACATTCTTAGTTAGGGTATGTCATTAATAAATATTTATCATGTCCAACTAATGGATATGATGTAAATAAAAAGGATTCATTATTTTAGTGGGATAATATTAAATAAAAATATTTTATTAAATGATAGTAAAAAAATATACTCATTTTCTAAAAGCATCTATTGTAGATGAAATTTCATTATCATCATACAACATGACTTTAAGATCAATCATTGTAAAGGAAAATATGAGTGGATTTAACTTTCTAGGAATTAATAAGAACTTTGGAATCGATTATAAGAATCAAAAAAAATATGTGTTATATAAACTTCTCATTATATATAAAAATATTGATTTTTTTCAAAAAGAAATTTTATATTTTTATGAGAAGAATCGAATGACTCACATTAGGGATCAATGGAATTAAATGTTAAATAACAAAAGGAACATTAGTACCTACTCATATAATTAATATATCTTCATATATAAATGTCTTGTAGATATTATAAGTCTTTTTTTAACTGATCTTTTTATAAAATTAATTTTGTTATCAATGTTTTATTGGTTATAATAATATAAATGAATTTAATAAAAAAATACCAATTGTTTTAAAATTGTTGAGGATAATTGAATAAGACATGGGATTTCATGACACTTGTATTATGATGAAATTACATATGGGTAATAGTTTAATCCATGAGATTATGAATAAAAAATCCAATAGTAATCCATTATCATTGAAACCAAATGAGGTATTGGGAAGGATCATCAATGGTTCTATATGAGATAGAATTTTATAAAATACGTGAAGAGATTAATGTGTCCCTATGGATATTTTTTATGTCGTTAATGTTATCGAGATCAATTATAATTTTTAATGGGTATGTGTTAATAACTACATATTAAACAGTTTTTTGTATA
This sequence comes from Viscum album, assembly GCA_963277665.1. Lineage (NCBI taxonomy): Eukaryota > Viridiplantae > Streptophyta > Magnoliopsida > Santalales > Viscaceae > Viscum > Viscum album. The sequence goes on from OY728151.1 coordinate 2,082,824,155, forward strand.
TTTTTATTGGAATTAAAAATTGGTGAGTAATGGATGTTTATAGAATTAAGAATTCATTCAAATAATGGATAAAGGGTATCTAAATTAATGAGTTTTTAATACCTTTCCTCTAGTAACATAGAGATAATGCTTATTTTAATATGTAGTTGAGGTTTAGATTAGTGGTAACCACCCCGTAATACTACATGAAAAATGGGGGTTCAAAAGCCATTGGGCGTAGGTACTGTAGAAATACTATAGCAGTGGTGGTACTATTGATTGGCGGGTACTATAGCGGCGGTAGGGCACTGTAGCGGCGGCAAAACTGTGCGGTATTGTAGCAGTTGGGTCACTATTCACAGAATGAGAATTGGGCCAAAAATATGGGCCTACGGGCTATGTAATGGGCTACAAGCCCACTGGGACTTCGGGCTATGTAATGGGTCTCCCTCTACCTAGTTAAACGAGGTCTTTTCATTGCTTTATTAATAAAAATGAGGCTTTTGACCAAACCTTTTAAAAAAAAAGATGTCACATCCTCACGGATTTAAGAGTCTAGTAGACTTGGGAGACTAGATACATACATGATTCTCACATTACATTAGAAAATAATAAATTCAACATAATATTATAGTGATGAATTTATCATTTATTCTAGAAAATCCCTAAAATCATTCATAGATCCCCTTTCAGTAAACAGGGGAACAGAAACCATAATAAATGATGTTATTAGATGCTTAGTAATGGAAATAGTATGAGAGAATCTATCATAAGATAAATAAATCAAGAATAATATGGAAGAGACAAACTATAATCAAATATTCCATAAAACTAATATCGTAAATTGGGAATATATACATGGATGACATAACAACATAAATACTCATGTCAATAACAATATCTAATTTCATAATGATAGAATTCATAATGTTGGACAACATAATCATACTGTAAAGGCCACATGCTATGAAATTATATATATATATATATATACATATTTATTTATTTATTTATATATGTAAGGTGTCTTCCAAAAACCAAAACTAGTTTGTCTCATTAGACCTAATGATTCATGCAAAGGCTATAATATTCTCCTCTCATCACATATTAAGTCTAATGAATTCATCATATGATAGAAATGAAAAATAATTCAATCCATAACAAATATAAACATTCTTATTGAACGGCAAGCACAACAAATGTTAATATTTTACCAATTAGATAAATAAAAACAATGTGATAATAATCCATCCAAATAAATAAGGTGGATGTTAACAATATAGCATATCCCAAGAAATATTCATCAAATGAGGTTTACATAGATGAAAATACTTTGAAAAGACCCCTAAAATATTTTTTCAAGAAAATAAAATTTCTATTTCAAAATCACATTATTAAAATTTATAAAATTAAAAAAGACTATTGAAAAAAATTCATTATAATGGAACATGAAAAGTTGTAATTGAATATTGAAATAAAATAATAGTGATTATGGTAGGAAAATTCACCCAAGAGGTAAACGTTAAAACAAATAATTGAGTTACGCATTTGGTAAAAAATACCTCATTCAAAAAATGATATGTGGATTCTTTTAAACCTTTTTCTATAATGTAAACAATGGGTAAAAATTAATATAATGGACAATTATATTATAATAAATAAATTTTTTAAAAAATTTTAAATAGATTATATACATTTTTTAAATATATTATTAAACAAATAAAAAAAATTGTCGTCTTTCCTTGAAAACAATTTTTCATACTTTTGAGTACATAGTGATAGAGAAATGGAAGTAACACTTTTATTTTCTTTAAATAACCATAAGAGAATAAAATATATTGGGTTTAAGATAAAAATTTCATATAATTCCGTCATGATAAACTTAAACATAACAAATTATGGATATGAATGAGATTATGAAATAATCCCTTACCTCATGTTTGAATTTCCTCATAAGTGATTTTAGCCTCATGTATAATATTTTTAAATTCACAATACTTATATTATTGAAACATATACATATCTTCGGTATTATATATGACCCACTTACAAAATTTCAACACAAATTAATTAATAATTCTTTATTAAAATCATGTTTTTCAAGTGTTAATTGTTTCATTTTTCATGTAAGTGTTATTTTAGTAGTTTCAATCCTTGCATATTGATCATGGTTCCGTTATATACATAACCTTATTCATTCCATATATATCATATATAAAAATTATATACACTTTTGTAACAATTCATTTAAATCATTGTTGAAAAATTAATTACATCACTTTGTGGAGATGGTGGTTCGTACATACTCAGAAGTGATATATCAACTTTTTAATGAATGGATAAAATAAATGGAAAATTATAATTCAAATTTTAAGAATCATTATTATATCATAAATATCATATATATTCTTTAAATATATATTTATTTAAATACATGTATGTGGAAATAAAGAATGAGTCACATTGCTTTGTGGTGGTCGTATTATACACAAACTCGCAAACGATGTTATCATTTCCAAATGAATAGGAAGGTAAGAAGGATGGATAAATTTATAATGTAATAAGATTAATTATTTCATAATAAAATATATTAATTAGTTTCATATATATATCTATCCATGTAAATTAGTGGCGAATAATGAACAATGACACTACATGGAGACTGTAGTTCATGAATATGCACGAGTGATGTTTTCAACATTCATAGGATGAAACGAAGGTGGAATTGTTTTTATTATAAACACAGTAACATATCAATATATTTATGATATTTTATTTATTATTTTATGATAGATAAAAATTAATTATTGGAATTAGAAAAAAAAATATAATGTTTGAAAGTGTTGGTGAATACGATTACCTCTTCTTTGAAAGACCACATTTGTATTATAGATTAATACTTATTATAACAGTCTTAGATGAATCCCAACAGATAAAGAGTTAAGTGGATAGATCTATGAATTTTTACTTGTAGGTAATGTTTGAGATGGAGTGCTCACGTTTTGAGAATAATTGAAGATAATATGTTCAAGTTTGAAGGAGGTTGGCAGGTTCGTTCCCATGTCTAATGCTAGTATTTCTGGCCAAAAAGTATAGAACCCAACTTTTAATGTTGTCTTTGATCATTTGGAATGCCCTAGGAATGGGGGCATAAGAAATTTGTTCCTCTGTCACCACTGAATCCAAAAATTCTAGTATTCTCTTATTTTCGTTCTTGAATCGATGGAGAGTTCAAGTTGGCTTTCTTCTCTTGCCGGGAAAATGGTTTTTATGGGATGTATGCATGGATACCCATTAAAAAAATAAAATTGGATTTTTTGGAAGTGTAACATTCAAGTGGAAGTAGTTATCCTTATATCTCAATTTATCATTTCCAATGTTACTCTCAGGGGATATGATATTCTTTTCTCAATCATTTATGATTCTAAACGAAGAGTTGATATATATGAATTCCAAGAGGCCTTCCAGGTAGGTGGCTTGGATGGGTTCATCATAGGAAACTTCAATAAAATTTTGGCTATCTCAAAGAAAATAGTTGGTTCCAAAATCATTAAAAATGGCATGAAAGGCATTCCAATATTTATAACATCAAAGAGTCTTATGGATATGGGGTTTGATTCTAATAATTTTCCATGGTGCAATAATCATAATTGGTCTAACCACATCTAGAGTTTCTGGTATATATCCCTTACAATCCTCTAATTCATGGATTAATATTCTCATGTGTGGGTTAAAAATTTATCCCGCTCCTTTTCTGATGATGCACCACTACTTGTGGAGCTTCAAAGGGGTGTGTTTAGCAATAATTCCCTCTTTTACTCAAATAATTGGCATGCGGATGAGGGCTTCATGGAGATGGTGATTTCATCATGGGATCTCCATGAAAATGGGTTATTATGGGTTGCTCTTTCCAATATTATAAGGAATCTTAATAAGGATATACTATTATGGTTGGTTAGCAAGCCTAATGAAGACATTGATGTGGAATGTTTATGGGAGGGTATTGATAAACTGGAAGAGAATCTTCAAATAAGGTGGGATGAGAACTACTTCACCATGCTATGTGATAAGAAAATGTTTCTAGATAAAATATTGTTGGATCAAGTGATGGAAAACAAGAAGAGATCTAGATTGTGTTGGTTAAAATAAAGTGATCAGAATAGATGCTTATTCCAGGATTGTTTGAAGGAGAATAAAAGTATGAAAATTAATCTTAACAAGTGTAATGGCTCTTTTACGTCAGATGTGGATGTTTCTAGTAAGATATATCTTGGGAAATTTTATGTAATTATAGTGGTATAGGCTCTTTTCATGGATGATGATTCTGGTTCGGCTGATAGAGAGAGGAGTTTTTATGGAGCTTCATCAAAAGATGGTTGACAGATATGATAATGGGCGCCTGCTGGCTATTCTATAGGAAGAAAAGGAAAAAGAAAAATGTCTTCAAGATGCGACAGGATAGTTTCCTGTGGCCGAAAGGTTTTACATGGGATTTCTAAGTGGAGGAATGGGACTTTGTGGGCGTCCATGTGGGGGAGTCCATTCTAGACTTCTTTTCTGGTAGCTCTGTCAATAGGATTGTTTGTGTATCTAGGGTGATCCTTATTCTGAAAATAAAAGATCCTAAATAGTTCAACCATTAAAGAATCATCTACCACTGTAATGTTTCTCATGAAATTCTTTCAACTCTTTTTTCTAGAATACTAAATGTTATCATTCCAAATCCGGTCTCAAGAGGGAAACTATAATTTTTTTTAAAGGCCTGAGCATTAAATGTGGTGGTTGGAATTTTTGATGATTTAGTGGATGATATTATCAAGAGTACCATTATCTCCAATTTTATAATCCATGTCGATATAGACAAGTCTTATGAAAAAATTTAATGGAGTTCTGTTATTCAGCTTATGATAATATTAGGTTTTCATGAGTGGTTTTATGACCATTGTTTTCGGTTTTTTCTTCCCCATGACTCTCAATTTTCTTTAATGGGGAAGGTTACAGGTTAACCAAAATTATGTGGGGTGTTATCCAAGGAGACCCCCTATCTCTCTACTTATTCATTTTAGCTCAAGATTCTCTTTCTCGGAATTTACATGGAGGCATTGAGGGAGGGAGAATGAATTTGTATCACAATCAATGGGGAAAAGATATTGTCTCTAATCTATTGTTTTCAGATGATGTATAGATTTTAATGAATAGTGGTAAGAGACTTTTTTGGGGATTCTTGGTTATCATTTCCATTTATATTTTTTTAAGTGGAAAATATATCAATGTAAGTAAAATCTGCATTTTTTCACAAAAAAATGTTCTGGAAGGCACTGTAGAGATATTTATAATATCATGGGGCTCAAATGGGGAAATTTCCTATGATCTATCTTGTAACTCCTTTATCAATTGTCCATATAAATAAATCTTATTTTGAAGAAATCATAAATATAATGATGGGATGAATACTTAATAGGAAGTTAAAAAATATGTCTTTTGGTGGGAGAGTGACATTGATCAATAGCGTGTAAACAACTATTCCCATGCATATTTTTTCAATAATTACTTATCCCAAAAGAACTATTTCCAAAATGGAGAATATAATTACTTATTTTCTTTAGCATGAAAATCTTATGGTTCTTTGTCCTTAGAACTATTGGAAATAGTTGGTGAAGTCGATTATTGAATGTGGGGTGGGTTTACAGGACATAACCAAGACTTTATAGGGTATGAAAGTGTGAATTTCATGGAATATTATTGAATTGGATTCCCTCTGGGATTCTTTATTTCAGTCCTAATATAGGAGATAATGGGAGGGTGTGGTGTCTCATAGAGTTTTTCCTTATCGATTGGAGTAGTGGTTGTTCCCGCTTCTGAAATACCTCCATGACTCATCATGGTGGATTGTGGGGAATGGTGTCCTCGCCTTTTAGATCCTGAACTGGGTAGTTGAGAATCCTATATTTCTAATATGTCATTCCCCTAATAGTTTATTTAGGGATGCAATTGGATACCTGGATCTGAATCAATTTATTCTATCCAAGGAACAGATGGAGGTTTTCAAGAGTGTCACCTTCAATGATGAAGATGATATATGATGTTTTATTGGTTCGATCATGAGTTTCTTTTCTATTCGTGATTACAATAGGGTACACCATGAAGTGGTCGAGCATGATGAGTGGGCAGCCAAGATATGATTCAATGAGTTTCCCACTGAAATAAATTTTCTCATCTAGTGTTTGAGAAAATAAGTGATTCCAACCGATGAGAATATTCAAAGGAAGGGAATTTCATTAGCTTCACACTATGTTTGATATGCTTTTCCCAATTTTGAATATACTTCTCACCTCTTCTTCTAGATTGAGTGTGATTCTTTCCTCTGGTAATTTAGTCAGTATCTATGTTATAGTGGGGAGTAGTCTTCTAGGAAGTGATTCATTTCTATATAATTATAGGGTGATTAATTTGATGGAATAGAAGTTACGTTGTGAAACATTGTTTTCAGTGCCATATGTTAGACCCTTTGGGTCCCTCGAAACCATATTCAAATTTTTTCTAATCACTCCCTTAATTTTCTGAATATGAATATGAGGTGTTTTATTGTTGAACTAGGATCTCTACTGGAAAAGGGAAGAAACTTGCTTACTTGTTGTAACTTTATTAACAGATACTACGTGAATGACAAACCAAATGGGTGGTGGATTAGGTGGACTCTTCTAGTAAATGGATTAAAACTCAATATTGATGGGTCTTAAATGAATAAAAATATGATAAGTTGAGGGATTTTTAGATAATCAAGGTAGTTGGTGTGTTTTGGGTTTATTTCATTTTATGGTTGGGGTTTCTCCTTGGGTGAATTTTTTAGGGCGCTTCACAATGGTGTCAGGTTGTGTCAGAGGCTCGATCTTCAAGTGATGGAGGTTGAGTCGGACATAGAGGTTATAGTCATAATTTTTTAGGGTAAATGTGATCCCCTATGGATTTTTATTATCATTCCAGAAAATAATTATTATAGACAAATAGAGGATAGATGGTGTGGCACATTTGGGGAGAGGCCAACTTCTCACCAGATGCTCTAACTCAAATTGGGAGTTCAGATGACACCATTATCATCTTTGATAACCCAAGGTCTCTCCTGGTGAATGTAATATTTTCATCCAAGGGTATTCCCTTAGCATTAATAATTTTATTCCTCTTTGAGGCCTCACTTTTTTTTTATCCTGGTGGGTGTTGAATCCCATTTCTAATAAAAAAATCAAATTTCAGTTAGTCAGGTTACGTTTTTATGTGGGGGGCACACATGGAATTTCAAAAAATATTAAAAACAGTATAAATTCATTTTCTTGTGAAAGTAGGAAAAAAATTACACAAAATAAAAGGTAATAAATTTTAATGTTGAAATATTTTCAACCAATAATATAAATACATGTTTATTTCTCATTTTTAACCTTATCACTTATTTTAACACCAATAGTAAAATCATTTTAAGCCTAACTATATAAAGAAATATTTACTTTCATTAATATTATTGAATACCAAATAATGAGATAAACTTATTAACTAATACTATTTAATATAATTACATATATTGAAACCATATTAAAAAATTAAATTTATAAAATAAATATAAATTAATTTTAATATAAGTGCACAAAATTAAATAAAAATCATATTTTCAAAAACTATTTTTTCAAGAATAAAAATGATTTTGTAGACATAAAAAAATAATGTTGGTTAAAATTGAATTAAATTTTATACTTTATATAAAAGGATAATTATTTTAATTTAAAACAAAAATTAAAACTATAATTAACTATGTTTATACTTGATTAATAGAGTTTGACTAAAAAAAGTATTTATTTGAATAAAAACATTACTTTGAAATACATTATTCTAATAATATATTTATAATTCACCTTTATATTTTTATATGAATTATGTTATTTTTTAAAATACATATTTACTTTATAAAAATATTTTTTAACATTTCATTTTATTCTTATGTCCTTATAATGTCATAAAAGTGATAATTTTTAAAAAACTAGTACTTTTTACTATTCAATAAAAAATAAAATATTTCATGAAAATCTAAAAAACATATCTCGATGATAATTTTGGATTGATGAATTAAAAACTGAAATTAATTACATTAAATTCAGTTTTTAAAATTTTAGAATTTAGGTCTTAATCACATTCTTGAATAAAGTATTGTGTATTTTGTTATTGTTTCATTAAAAAGAATGGTTTACTTATTATAATTGAAGCCCAAGTCTTGCATTCTTCCCCTTTAAAAAAAGTAATCGTAGAAATTTATAGTATATATCGTCATGAATAGATATAGAGATTTTATCATTGTAAAAACTTCAATTTCCCACATTTCCTCTTCTATTTTATGATTTCTCAATAGTATATTCACTAATCAAGTCATCATAATCCGTAACACTTCTTCTTATGTGTCAAGAATCTTTATAGGATATTAACAATAAGATAAATCAGGTTCCAATTATATTTCATCATATTTTAGAACATAAATTTTGTATGTCATATTATTCCCCAAAAAGATATATGAAATATACCTTGATCTTCATAGAGGTTGTGTGGTATTTCCAAAAGTTAATATCTCTCTCCAATTATATCCTGAATTTAAAATTTACCAATGTACCAAGGACTTAGTTTCAATTTATTGTAAAACCTTACAACACCCTTTAATGGTGATACCATCAACAAAACATAATCTCAATATTGAAATTAAAAATCATTCTTTTGGTTATTAGAATAATCTTTTCTCTATTGTGTGCGGCCTTAATATGATTCTGAATAGTGTTGACTTTAAATGTTTTCTCCACAAGAAGATAAGGGTTTTTAATCTTACTTTAATCAAATTTTTTTAAAGATGGTGTACTAAGAAAATTATCATACATTGATTCATGTGGTGTCATTTTAATCCTTTAATGGAAAAATAATAATATATGAAATATCCAGAAAAGTTTAATATTGATCTCTCATACATTGAGATTGAAGTGTGAAAAACATCAAAATGTATTCTAATGTATTAATAGTCCTTTTAGATTTCCAATTAGTTTTAGGATGATAGGAAGTGATCTAATATTACTCAGTGTCAAGAGCTTTCTGAATAATCTACTAGAATTTTGATGTAAATTGTGGATCGTGATCATATACAAACAAAATAGGTGAACCTTGAAGTATTACAATAAAATTAATGGATACCTTAATGACGTTATCAAGAGGAAAATTTTCCCTTATAGAGGGGAAATAAAAAAACTAGGTAAGTTGTTTGATAATAACCCATATTTCATCATTCCTTCTAAGAGACTTTGGAAATTTAATGAAAAGGTACTTTGTAATATCATTCCATTTCCACACAAAAAAATTTTGAGGTTTCAAGACACATTTAAGAATTTTTCTCTCAGCCTTTACCTTTTCCTATAACAATAATTTTTATTTGATCCTATAATGTCCCATTTCATATTATCCCACAAAAAATGTCCTTCAAATCAAGATTTATTTTAGTGTTCCAAGAGCATATAGTGAAATTTTATATATGATATTCCTTTCATAATTCTCTTTCTATGTCAACTATGAACATAACTAATAGCTTCTTTATAAATATAAATATATTATCTTCATAGATGAAGTTTATCAACTTTCCATTATTCACAACTTTGATTCTCTTTGTAATTTTCTTTTTTTCAAGCATGAAACTTTTAATTTTCTCCAATGATGATGGTTTAGTAATAATTTGAAATATATATGAATTTTCCTATTATATAATGACTCCCATATCCAACAACACTAAAGCCACTATTGTAAGATTTTTTTCAATCCGAATTTTAGTCAAAACTCAATGATATATACCACTCAAGGCATTGGCCACGTTATTTTTTTCCAATGTAGAATCATGTTGAGTAGTCATAAGCCTAGATAAGTTCAAACCATTACCATTCCATCATGTATATCTCTCTCTATGAGAATAGGTATTTCAAACATTTATGATCCATTTATATATCACATTTTCTCTATAAAGTTCATATCTCTATATCTTCAATACAAATATTATGACAACCATCTCAAGATCAAGGGTTGGATAATTTTTTCCATGAATCATTAAACTCAATGATGCATAGGAAAAAACTTTATCATTCTTTATAAGTACACAACCTAGTACCTTATTTTATACATCACTATATATCACAAATCTATACCATCCCATTGGAAATATCAATATTTATGCCTTGAATAATCACTAAATTAAGTCATAAAAATGCTCCTTACATTCTTCTAATCATATGAACATAACCCCATTACATGCCAACTTGTTTAACTAGATAGCTAATCAAGAAATTTTTTGAATAAATCATCAATAGTGACCTATTAATATAAGGAAAATGTACACCATTGTTATATTTTTGGGATTATCCATTCCATCATAGCTTCTATCTTTGAAGGGTCAACTAAAATTCTATCTTTATAGATAATGTGGTATGAAAAATTGACCTATTAAAGTAAGAATTCAAATTTTATAAATATTATATATATCTTATTCTATTTTAGATTCTTAAGTATGTTTCATAAATGACTCTTATTCTCAACATGATTTTTAGAGTATATCAAGATATAATAAATAGATAACACAATAACATTATCATGATAATACTTGAATATAATTTTCATCATATACATATAAAGGAGGCTGTATTGGTCAATCTAATGTGAATTACTACAAATTCATAATTTCCATACCATGTGGGAAATGTCATATTTGGAATATCCATGTTGTTAAATTATAGTTTATTATACTAGGATAAAGTCAATAATTGAATATTTTGATCTCGTTGATATTGATCATACACATCATAAATGTGGGGAAGATGATACTTTTTCTTTATAGTAATGGTAATGGTTTCAATATAATCTATACATATAATTGTAGACCCATATTTCGTCTTAAAAAAAGAATAAGGGATCCTCATAGTGAAAAACATGGGCTTATTAATCCCTTATCACACAACTCTAGAATTTTTTTGTTCTCCAAGTACATTTTTTCATTTTTTGAATAAACCACCTTTTTGTATAGTGGGAACCTCAGAAACCAAAATCCTTAAATTCTAGGATCCAACCCATTTTCAGATCCATCATACATTGTAGGGAAAAAACAAAATTCCAAATTCAGTACAAAAACAAAAACAAAACAATTGGAAAACGCATTGCCTCAATCTCCCTCCCATTTCTTCGGATTGAAAAAAATATTGATAACATAGTAATCACTCCACAACACCAAACAAGATTCAAATTTCAAATTTCAAAAATCAAACCAAGCATCTTAGACCACGTGAGCAGAAGAAACCTCATGCCATAAAATAGTATGTACCTCGCATCACTACCAGCACACAGTTAACAGCATGAACCCCATCCACCATCAGAACTTCCATAATAAAATCCATCACACCAGCAAAGGACCTCACCATTTAGAAGAACCCCCAATCCAGGAAAAACATGTTTCACCACTATAATAATCGCCAAAAGAAGACTATAAATGCCTTCAAATATAAGTGATCATAGGAGAATGAAAATTCACCACGGATATTCTAATATTTGAATAATTTCAAGGAATATAGATTACTAAATTCATAATTAGAGAATCCATAATTGGGACATCATGAACATACCATCAAGGCTTCTTCCAAGACATCATACATAATTAGGTAAGATGTAATTCCGTACCCAAACTAGTTTGTCTCATGAAACCTATTGATGAACCAAGGGTCTATAGAAGGCCCCACACAACACTTACTATGTTAAATTCATTCCACATATTAAGGGGGTGAAACATAATCAACATATTAATTCAAATTGAAACAAACATATGAAAGGTAAATATCTTTCCACAATTAGTAAACATAATAACTAACAATTCAGAGTAAAATAGTGGTTGGTATCAAGATATCACATCAAAAGTCAAATTAATACTAAAAATTTAAATAAAATATGATATTATATATCATTAAATATTAATATGAATCAAAAAGGGTGTTTAAATAGATATAAATACTCTTATAAAATCATCTAGAAATTCTTGAGAAAAATACTCTATTTACTTTGCAATAAAGAGACCTTTTGGAAAAATCATTGTATAAAACTAAAAATGAAAAATGATAGTTTTTATGAAAAAAGTTGTGATTTTAGAAAAACATTAATGCCTTAGAATAGATTGTGTGTGGTACTTGAAATTGGGTAAGAAATTGAGATGTTCCCTTTAATCAAGCTTGTGTATTAGGAATAATTGAGAATGATCCTACTAAAACTTGTTACTCCCCTTTATATAAAGAAGGATTATGGTCGGTAAAAATATATAGAAAATTAATCCATAAAATTTTAAGAGTAAATAATAATAATTAATAAAATATTGGGATAAATAGATAGAAATAGTAATCCCAAATGAAAAATTGAGGTTCGGGGAGAAACCCTAGCCTTATGTCTAAATGTGTTGTGGACTTGGAGATAACATCTAGGATAATCAAATTAAATCCATTAATTAATTAATTTAGAACCTTATCTACATGTATTTGATTAAATATAATTTTTTTAATTTCATTTGTGGCCTTTTTTATGAGATATAAGGAACAATTTTATTTCTCGGGAGCGTTTGTTTTATTGGTTTTCACAATCGGTATACTAGTATATGAGTATGGTAGGTCTTGTAAAATCAGTATAATTCTCCAGAATTGGAATTATATATTAATAATGAAAATACAATAGCTTAAATCATTACATATATCATTTTCTAATATATTATGAGGATGAATCATGAGATAATACATTTAGTGATAATTTGTTTATATTTTTACAGTGGTTATTGTTCATAACGAACTCATTTTTTTTCTTAGTATTATGTAAATATTTTACTCCAATAACATAGAAAAGGTTATATTACATATATTATAGTCTAGTTTAAATATAGAAATATGGTTTCATTACCAACCTTTATGGAGAAATTTATGAACGAAAATATGTTGTCCATGAAGGTTCTAAATCTACACCTCACAGATGATGATTTCATTTTTAAAATAAAAGAGAGTCAAAAAGAAGTTTGATGATGTATTATTCCATCAGCATAACAACATTACAGTATATGTAATGTACTTGAGATATCATGCTATTTGTATGAGGGTAGGTTATGAGAGATTAATAAAATAAATGAACTTGGAAATAAATTAAAAGGAAAATGAAACGGATTTTACCTTTTGAATTCTCCTCCTTGACAACCTCCTTAGGGAATCGATTTTAGTGTTTTGAAGATTCCAAGAGCTCATGGACGTGGGTAAGATGATTATAATGTGTATTGGGAAATAATTTCACAAGGATATAATCTTGGAAGGTGTGAGGACATGAAGTGGTGAGGGGTGATATTTATAGTGGTGGAGATGGGTCATTTTGGAATATTTTATTCATTTTTTTATTATGATGGATCAAGACTATGAATAGTTTGAGAATTATAATAAATATACTAAAATAATGAAAAATGGGTTTTAGATAATTTTTTTTACATTAGCGATGACTCAATGAATAGTATATTTAACTTAAAATGTATTTAAACAATAAATTACATTATTTTACTATTCACCAAAAATTCAAGTATTTTTTAAAAATTTCCAAAAAAATCACCTCAATCTTTTTTCAATATGTAGAATTAAAAAATGAACTCCATTTTATAAAAATAATTTTCTAAATATGAGATATTTATTTTTTTATTATAGTCATTATTTACTCAAAAAATACAGTTTTTAAAATTATAACTGATTTTATAAAACTCCAAAACATTAACGGATGCCTCATTAAATTGTCCTAAAATCCTAAAAAATTAAAATTTTGATTTATTAATACATTTTATGAAGATAAATTTTCTTTTAAACCATTTTTTTAATTTTGAAATTGAAATTAAATATCTATGACTTACAAAAATCCCAACAATTAATTAGTAATTTTTAAAATATTAATTTTCTTATAATATAATATAATTATAACATATTTTAATTTACAGGATTGATAAATTTTATTTATATTCTCATTATTGAGGTTACAATTCTATTGGTAGGTTTACTATTCAGAAGATTCGCATTACTATTCTTAAGGTCATATTACTATTTCATCTGTATGGGTTCCTAAACTTCTAGAAATACCTCTTATTTCATTTATTATTAATTTATAAAGTTCAAATCTCGTTCTATAAGTGATTTTATGTGATCTATAAAATATGAAATAAATATAATAAGGTAAATCTCATTGAAATAATTTTTGTTCATTACATTCTCCCATCCTATAAAAATTTAATCCTCGAAATTCATTGAACATTACCTAATAAAATGATTTGGTTAGTTCTTATTCAAAAGCTCCTCATGCTCCCACATCACCTCTTCAATTTTATGATTTTTCAAACATCCATTAACAACTGATTCATATTATTTCTCAACACTAGTTCTTAGTTTCCATAATCTAGATATTCTCTTCATTGTAAGATAAATCATGTTTCATATATATTCCTTCTGAAGTGAGGACATGAATTAGGTCTAGCATATACATTCTTAACAATGAGACATGGAAAAATTGTGTACATTAGAAAGGATAGTTGGAATCTCTAAATAATAATGCATAACCCCAATTAAATATGTAATTTTAAAAGGATCAATGCACCTAGGGCTCGATTTCTCTTTCTTTTAAAACCATATAACAACCTTCCATGGAGATACTTTTAGTAAAAAGTCATCTCCCACTTGAAATTGCATATCTTTAATTTCAATATTAGTATATATATTTTTTCTACTTTGAGATGCTTAGATAAAGGTTTGAATATTATTTACCTTTTCTGTTGTTTTCTCCACTAACATTGGGCCTACAAGCTTCCTTTCAGCAACCTCATCCTAACAAGTTGGTGTACATAAAATATTTCTATATAATGCTTCATATAGTGCCATTTGAATTCTATAATGAAAATTGTTGTTATAAGAAAACTCTATCAAAAGTAAATAATAATCCCACATTCCTTTAATTCAATTTTGAATGATCTTAACAAGTATTCTAAAGTTTGTATCTTCCTTTCTGATATCCTGTTAGTTTTAGGGTGATAAGAAATGATCCAATGAAGCTCAATATTCGAGGCATTATGAATAATTTTTCAAAATTTCAATGTAAAAAATGGATTCCAATCAAACGCAATTGGTAGTCATGATCTATAAAGTCTTAAAACATCATCAATATAGAGTCATGGAAGGTGCTCCAATAGAAAATCTTCACTTATAGAGATAAAATGTGTATATTTGGTAAGTTGATCAAAAATCACCCATATTGCATCATTATTTCTTAAAGTTTTTGTTAATCTAGTGAAAAATATGTAGTGATTCCATCCCATTTCCATGTATTAATAGGAAGAGGTTGCATGACTCCACTAGTACATTGTCTTTCATACTTCAATTATTGATAGACTAAACATCTTGACACAAAATCTTCAATTTCTCAATTCATATTATCCCACCAGAAATGTTCTTTTAAATCTTTATACATATTAGTAGCACTATGGTTTATAGAAAACTTTGAGTTATGTGAATCATCCAATAACTCCATTTTTATTTAGGGTATAGAGGGAACACATAGATTCCTACCAAATTTTTGAATTCCATCAACACGCATGAAGTCTGGAAACTTCCCATTATTCATAGCTTTAATTTTATTTTGAATATTCTAAACATCATACTAATAGATATTAATCATTTCCAATAATGATATTTGTGAAAAAAGTTGAATATGTGATATGTTTTAACCTTCCTTGGTAATTTCTGTATCCATCCTTTTTATATCTATGTACTTAGGATCCATATCAATCTTCATTTTGGTCAGAACATTGATATCCTTACTTCTCAATGCATCTGTTACTTTATTTTCCATCCCTTCATGGTAATGTATCGAACAATGATAATACTTGAGTATTTATAGCCATATCATTTCCCTAATATTGATTTCTCTTTATGATAAGATATATTTAAATCTATTTGAATCTATATATATCACACCTTTCTACATTGCGATAGTGTGTCTATATTTTTAGGAAAGGATTATAGATACTAACTCAAGATCAAGAGTTATATAGTTCTGTTCATGAATTTTTAACTACCTTTATGCATAGGAAATAACTTTATCATTCTTCATTAGGACACACCTAATCCTTTTTTTGACGCATCACTATAAATCACAAATCCCCCATTTACAGACGGTAGAGTCAAAATCAGAGCATTCACTAATCTCCCCATTAATTCTTCAAAAAACTCTTTATATTCCTTTTTCCATATGAACATAACCCCTTTACGAGAAATCATGTTTAATGGGTTAGCTATTCAGGCAATGTACTAAATGAAACTCCAATAATAACTTGTTAAACCAATAGAACTACATACCTAGGTAATGTTTGTTGGTGTAGGCTATTCTTGAACTACATTTTTCTTTATAAGATCAACTTAGATTAAATACATTGAGAAAATATAGACAAGAAAAGAAATTTATTGAATCCCAAATTCACACTTACTAAACATACCATATAATTCCTTTCTATTAAGAGTATTTAAAACATTTATAAAGTGATTCACATTGTCTTAGTATCTTTTTGAGTATACAAATATATCACCAATAAATAACATAACAAATTCATCATGATATTACTTTAAATCATTATTCATTAGATCTATGAAAATGGAGGGTGCATTACTCAGTCCAAATGGCACTATTTAAATTGCATATTGTCCATAACTTGTAAAAATTCTATCATTGGAATATCATCATTCTTCAAAATCAATTTATGATATAAAAATTGAAGGTCAATCATTTAAAGGTATTGAGCTTCGTGAAGTTGATAAAATAGATCATGAATTCAAGGAAGGGGATGCTTGTTCTTTATTTTGGTAAAATTGATGTCTCTATAGTCAATACAAAGACTCGTGGATCCACCTTTCTTATTGAAAAATAGAACAGGGGCCCCCTGGAGAAACACTAGGCGTGAATAAATCCATCAACACATTACTCTAGTTTATTCTTTAGTTCCATTAATTCCATTGTGGCCATTCTATAAGGATTCATTGATATAGGTCATACGTCATGAATTAAATCAATAAAAAACTCAATTTCTCAATTCTGAGGGTTTCTAGGTAAATCCTATGAAAATACATCAATGTATTATTTCATAATTAGTACATCCTCAATTTGACGATTTATTTCCTCACACATAGATATTTTTTAATCATTCTCCCCAATAATTGAAATATGTAGAGCTATTTGGGGTGGATCTAGAAAATAATTAAATGTTGTGGTTTCTTCTCTAAATACAAGGGATTCTACATAATCCTAAAAAAAATTAACTTCCTTCACCTTGAAATATATTTTCTCATAATATTTTAAAATCCAATCCATACCAAGAATTATATCAATGTAAATAATAGGTATGATGATAATTTCTACAACTATCACACATTTATGTGTCATAAAGGGGGATAATTGACACATATTTATTTTAATGATACTTCCCTTAGGAGTTATGACTGATAGCTATTTTATTAAATAAAATTTGAAATATCAAATTTTTTAGGAATCTAGGAAGATATAAAAGAATGCGTAGATCTAGAATCAAATAAAAATTTGGCTATATTTTAGGAAATTATTAAAGTTCCTTCCATCACATAATTAGAAACTTCAACCTCAGTAGTTGTGACCTCATATGAATAGTCTTTCTCCCTTGTCCTTCTTTTGGGAATGTTTCCTTCACATCTAGGAAATTCATGTGCCTAATATCCCATATCTTTACAATTATAGAAATGAAAATTGGAATATTATTTCTTTCCCTTACAATCACTGGCTTGGTGGCCATTTTCTCCACACTTTTAAGAGACTCACATTACTTTTAGACAAGTCCTAGGGTGTTTCTTCTTAAATTTTCTACAGGGTGGAAAGTAAAATCTTCCCTTCATCCACAATTCCATATTTCCTTTTCCATATTTTTTGTCATCCCTCTTCTTCTCTTTCATTACATTGTGTTTATATGAGTAATATAACTCTTTTTCTGATTTGATAGCACATGATACTATATCATTATATGATGAGAAATTTTGGGACACTAATTCCATTTGGAGGAATGGTTTTAAACCATTAAATAATAAATCAATATTTCTCCTTGTATTTCATATATAGTCCACAGCATTTCTTTCTAACCTTGTAAATTTGGATTCATATTTCACAATGTTTTTATCCCATTCTATGTTCGACTTAATAATTTCCCCATCATAACCTCTCTCTATTCACAAGGAAAATATTTTTATGAAGAAATTTCCTTAAAATACTTCCATTTTGTATTTAATATTGCATCCCCCACCTTTTTTTTGAATTATTAACCACCATTGATCTAATTCTCTCAATATATGATAAACTTTAATTCTTTTGATACATCCCAAATTGAGAAATATCTTTTCTAAAGAACTTATCCAATGCAAAAATACAAATGGGTTTATAGCCCCATTGAATGATGGAGGTTGATGTATCGTAAAGTGCTCTAACATTGCTCCTTCACATTGTTGTTCATGATGTTCCATATGGGTAAGGATATTATTTATAACCAAATTCAATTTTCCCAGCATAATTATAAGATTCTCAACACATGTCGCAGCTCCCAAAATGACATCATTATCATGAATTGGAGGTAAACCCCTACATGAGATACATGCCTTGATACAGTTCCCTTTCCTTCCAATAGAAACCATTTATAAATAATGGTATACACTATATTAGGTTATGAAATAGACTTTATAATCCCAAACATACAAAATAATTTACATAAATCGGAATTTTTTTCATAATTAATCGCATTATAAAAAACATGGTTTATTTGGAGAAATATTTACCTTTAAATCCTCTATAATGGTTTCTAAATAAAATATGTATTATACTAAGAATATCCCCTAGGATTGTCAAACCAGGTGTGTAGTGAGGCGTGTTTTCATGTAACTGGTTACCCCAAGTTAGGCCAGGGACACCCTGTCAGAGTTCTTACACCTAGGTACATCTATGCTAGAATAACATTCACATGTAGTATAAAAACATGGTTATATTTCATGGAATATCCACATAATATCTACCTTACCAAAAATATTTGATATTCTACTATTCTTATCCTCATAGTATATCTTAAGGTTATGATCCCTTTTCAATGTTTTATAAATCTAGTTTTCAAGGTTTCTACTAAATTAATTTGAAACCAAATGTAAGGACCCCAACCATAGTAGTCCTGATTTGGTTCCTTACTTTATTACATTTTCATATAGAAAAAGAATATGCAATCCAAAAAAACACCAATTTTTTATTATCTTTTCATAACTAGATACATATATAGGATAAACATTACAACTTGAAATGAAACACATCATAGATACTTATTTGAAAACAATCTTATTCTTTCAGATTATCTTTCCATATCATTCATAAAATTCAGCTTTGAATCATGGGGAAAATAAAAATAAGAAAGGGGTGATCTAGGATTATTAGTAAGTGTAATAATTCAGTGGAAGCAAAAACTATACCATAAGTAAAGGTGTATAACTAAAAACATTTTCTATTAATACAAAAACTTCAGCATAATATGGCTGGAATAAAAAATGATTAAATAAATCCATATAAGTGATCATATGAGAATAAAAATTAACCATGGATATTCTACTAGTTGAATAATAAAATGGAATATAAAATACTAATATCACAATGAGGTAATTTATAATTTTGGAAATCATAAACATAACGTCAAGGCTTCAACCTGTACACTATACATAATAAGGTAAGACGTTAGCCATACAAAAACTATTTTGTCTCATGAGACCTACTGGTGCTCTGAGGGGCTATAGCGGACCCCAACCAACACTTAATGAGTCTAGTGCAATCCTCAAATGAAAGAGGTAGAACATAGTCTATATACTCATTCATATTGAAACTATCATATGAAATGTATATAACATTCCCCAAACAGTAAAAATAATCACACACCATTCGGATCAATACAGTGAATGGTATCAACACAAAACATCAAAATTCAATCTAATCATAAACAATTAAATAAAATGTGGTATATGATATCATAAAATATTATTAATAATCAACAAATTTGTTGAAATTTATTAAAATCCTCTTATAAAATCATCCAGAAATTCTTGATATAAATACTCTTTTTACTTTACAAAGAAGAGTTCTTTTGGAATCATATTTGTATAAAACTAGAAATAAAAAAAGATATATTTTGTTGAAAATAGTTGCGATTTTATAAAAAAAATAGTGTATTAAAATATATTATGTATGATGCTTTAAATTTTTTACGAAATCGAGATGTTTCCCTTTAAATGGGCATGCATATCGAGAAGAATTGAGAAACATCCTTATAAAACGTGTTACTCCTCATCATATAATGAAAGATTAAGATTGGTACACATCAATAGAACACTTGAAAATATATTTATGATTATTAAATAATAATAATTAAAATATTCATTGGGGTAAAGAGATAGAAAGCATAACCCCGAAAGAAAAATGGAGGTACATGGAGAAACCCTTACCTTTTATATGAATGTGTTATGTACATAACCTTAACATCCAGGATTATCAAATGAAATACATTAATTATTTTATTCAAAACTTTATCTATATGTATTGGATTTATTATAATTTCATTATGTTCATTAGTGGCATTTTTTATTAAAAATAACATTTAATTTTATTACTCGGGAGAGTTCATTTCCTTAGTTTTCATGATCAGTATAATTTTATATGAGTATTGAAGATCATGTGGAATGGGTATAATTATCTAGAATTAGAATTATATGTTATTAATAATTAAAAATTGGATTCAATTTTTTTATATTTAATTTTTTTACATATTATAATGATGAATCATCATATAAGACATTTAGTGATAATCGTTTAGATTATTACAGCGGTTATCGTTCACAACGAACTCATTCTTTTTATCATTTAGTATTATGTAAATATGTTACTTCCATAAAATAAAAAAGGTTGTAATAAATATATTATAGTATTTTTTATCCATTATAATGGTTGTATTTCCATCCTTGAGGAGAAGTTCAACAATAGAAATTTTTCATCCAAAAAGGTTGCAAATCAGCACCTTATGGGAGATGGTTTAATTTTAAGAATAAAAGAGTGTGAGAAAGGTATTTGATGATGGATTATTATATTGGAATAAAACAATTATAGTATATATAAGGTATTGTAGTCAATATGTTATTTGGATGATGAATATTGTAGAGAGAATAATAAATGAAAATAACGTGCAATGCAATTCAATGGATACAGAAGGGGATTTTACCTCATGAATTCTACACCTTGAAAACCTCCTCAGAGAATTCATTGTAGTCTTTTGATGACATCAAGAGATCCTAGATGTGGGTAAGAGGATTGGGAAGAGGATTGGTTATAAATCTGACAAGTCTCAAATCATGGATGGTGTAAAGAGAAGGGGTGGTGAGAGGTGATATTTATTGTGGAGGAGCATAAGTAAAAAAATGGGCTATTGTCATGGACATAGAGAAATGTTTTTAAAAACCATCTAAATAGGTAGGTTATAGCCATTGATTTACTAAAACTATGTCTACATGTGTGGTCTGTAGCCACGGTTTCAAAACCATGGAAATACACCATTTTTTCAAGGGTTATAGCCACGATTTTTAAAATGGTGGATAGAGGTCTCCTGCCCTTATGTGGTAGAAAAATTTTCCCACAAAAAATAGAGTAGGAAGCTCTATTTACATGTTTATTATTCTACCACCATGGTTTTTAATACTATATATATCATAATATATATATATACCCAAATCTCTCGGTGGTGTAGTGGTTAGGTTGCTGAATCTCATAGGTATGGTACAGAGATCAAATTCGGTTGATGACATTTTATTTTTAGGCTATAGAAAATGTTTTACAGGGATATATACATAGTTTTATAGGACTATATCCTTGGTTTTCCATGGCGATTTCCATGGTTTAAGTTGTGGTCATAGGTTAACTTCCACAGTGGAAAACGAAAAGACCTATTGTCATGGTTTAAACTGTGGTAATAGGTCCAAACCTATTGAAATGACCATAGATTCCATGGTTTTGGAAAATTTTGTTTTTAGGCTGTGAACATGGTTATGGGCCCTATTTCCACACTTTTCAACTATGGCAATAGGCCAATTTTCTAGTAGTGGACATAGGTGATTTTGAATATTATATTCATTTGTTTATTATTTTCTCTCAAGACTATGAATAGTTTGAGCATTATCAGCAAATATATTAAAGTAATGAATGTTTCTTTTAGATAATGGTTCTTAAATCCATGATGACTTAAGGAATAGGTTATTTAACTTATAATGTATTTATAATATAAATTACTATATTTTACTATTCACTAAAAATATAGTGTTTTCAAAAAAACCATAAAATTTAACCCTGACCATTTTTCAAAGAGTATAATTCAAAAATGAAATTCATTTTATAATAATTAAATTATAAATATGATAAATTTAATTTTTAATTGAAATCATTATTTTCTAGGAAAATGCAGTTTTTAAAATTATAACGGCTTTTCAAACCCTCAGAAAAAATAAATAAGGTATCATAGGACTATCATAAAATTATAAGACAAAAATATATATATTTATGAATACATTTTATGAAAATTAATTTTATTTTCAATAATTTTATTAATTATAAAATTTTAATTAAAAATTTAGGACTCACAAAAATTCAAACACTTGATTTTAATTTTTTAATATATTTCTTTACATATACTATGGTATAATTATATTATACTATAATTTATAGGATGGATATATTTTATTTATAATTTCATTGGTGAGGTTACTATTCTATTGGTTGGTTTACTATTTATAATGGTCACATTACTGTTATTAAGGTCATGTTACAGTTTCATCAGTATAGTTTTCTTACTTCAAGAAATACCTCTTATATCATTCATTATTCTATTATAATGTTTCTATTCTGTTATATAAGATATTTTATGTGATCTATATTATAGAAACTAAACATAATAACGAAAATATCATTGATTAAATTTTGGTTTGTTATAGGGGGGCCTTAAATATAGGTATTACATCATGGATGAGATCAATGAGAAAATCATCTTAACTCTCAAGTGGGTGTCTACGTAGTTCATCAAGAAACACATCAATGTATTCATGCATAGTAGGTACATACTCTATTATAAAGATACATTCACATGCATAGGTTATGTCTACTCTTCTTCACCCAGAATATCATGAAGCAGAGCTATGGGAGCTGGATCCAAACTTGATTTTGAAGATTCAGTCTCCCCTCTAATGATTGTAAATTCTATATCTCTATCATAAATAATAATTTATTTCTCTATGAAACATAATTTTGATTATTAATTTAAATGATAAAAGATACTAAAGATTATATTAATGTCAACAATTTTTATAATAATCATGTTTGTAAATACGGTATGTATATGTTTCATAATGAGAACTGACTGGAATATCCTTATTGCAGTAATATTTCCATTCGTGTTATTAATTGAAAATTAAATTCTTATGGTTCTAGGAAAATATTTAAATTTATTTAAAAATGTGGAAAATGTAAAAGGTTGAAAAGATCTATAATCCAATAATCAATTAACTAAATTTTAGGTTCTAATCAATGTACCTACCACTATATCATTAAAACTTCAACCTCTGATGTAGTGATCATATAATCTTGGCCATGACCCTTAACCATTCTAGAAGAAACTTCCCTCAGAACGTGGAGAATTTGTTTGAATAGTGCCACATTTCCTTATAGTTTAATCATTAGATGTTGGTGGATACATTCTTACCTATAAAATCATGATCCTGATTACTTTTTTCTCCATATATAAATAAAACTCTCATTCTAATCAAGGATGTTCCATTGAGTTCCATTAAACAATTGTTAAAAGTTGGAAATTAAACCCCTCTCATCATCCATTTTTTCAAACATCATTTTTCAGAGTGCTCAACCACCATATTATTTTCTTTTTATCCATAGAAAATAAAACACTTGAATAAATTTTATATGTCTTAATAGAACATTTTTGGGAATGTATTGTCTCAAAAATACTCAATATTTTATGATGGTTTTGATGTTTAAAAAACCACTATTTTTTCTAATATATTTTTTCTAACTGAGTTTTTTATGGATTTATATTCTATTATGATTGAATTTAGCATAATAGGAATGATTCAGGAAAAACTATTTTCAACCCTATATAACTCTTAAAAACAAACATTTTCATATGGTATCAACCATACATTACTCTAAAGAGTTTATGTTTGGATCGTAATCCTTATGATCAAAAAATTGACACATGTAAGGATCATCAATCTTACGTTGGAGAATAGATTTACTATTTGCAACCCTACGTATGGGAAAATTGAACGTATGGTTAATTAATTCTACATTTATGATTTTATGTTGAGAAGGATGAACATATAGATCTCCACCCTATATTACTTTTTGATCCCTATGTTACATGCTAATGAAAATAAGGATAAGGAACCTTATGTTTCCTAGTTTAACCCTATTCTATGAAAAATAACCATACGCTACACAAAGGAACCCTACGATACACAAAGGAACCATGCACTACACAGCTCAACCCTATATTGTGTTCTCCACGGAGAAGTTCATCAAGCCACGTTTTCAATATGATATTGTTGTAATGGTCAAGATAGAAATAAAGAATGATTCAAGGATCATTATTATTATTTCAAAGAACCGTGTTCATTGGAGAAAATATCCCATATTTATAAGGGAAGATACAAATCTCCGAGTTAATTGAAATGTGAATTTATGTGACCAATCAAGAAATTATTTTGGATCCAAAACACTGAAGCAATTATTTACAGTTCATTATATTCCTTTAGAATATCCCTTAAAATATACATGTGATAATTGATTCACATACAATACTACCTTATTCAAATTATTTTTATAGTTCTATAGAAAAAAATCAACTCTAATTAAAGGGTTGAATTTTGGAGATATACATGTTCTATCTTGTTCTACTACAATTTTATGACTGATCAATTTTGTTTTCTACTTTTAAATTGAAGATATAAATGCAACACGGATTACTTCAGACTCATTCTCTCTTGAAGAATATTATTTATGAAGAAGAATATCCATTTACTATCAATTAAGTGCTGTAGAAATTGGGATGTGTATCCAGTTTCAAAAAAATCAAATCTCTTTTGATTTATTTTAGTTTAAACATCTCGTACTCAGTTGTTGTTTAGTATCATCTACTCAATCTTTGTTGTGGATAACCAGTTCCCTATTATAGAACCAGAAGGCTTTGTATTTTTCCTTGTAATGGTGTCAACTACCTAAACACAATTGTGGATTCATGGTTGTATGATAGTAGGACCATTCTTATAAAATTTACCAAGATCGATGAGAGAGTGATTAGTTGAATGGACCGGGGGATCTTTGTTCCTCGAACCACAATAAAAAGTTGTTTTGTTTCATTCTAATTATGCTGTGTATATTTTAATATAAAATAATAACACTTAATATTAAGATAAATTATTGTGGGTATTAAAATCCAGAGTTTTTGAAGATTTTTGAATGACACAATTCACCCCCCCCCCATTGTGTATTACTTTGTCAATTCTGACCTAAAAATTGCTATCAATGTTTGGATTTTTGAATAAATCTATTGAAAGCTAAAAGTTTTTTGGTCTATAAAAATATGGTAATGGCTAATCCTAGGGAAGGAATATCTATTTTTCGAGATCCATACTTTAATGGTGCAAATTATGGGTAACGTAAATCAAGGATTATTACTTATCTTAAAAATCAAATTTTCAGATTTTACTCAAAGATCATTCACCCATATAATATTCTTGAGAAATAGAAAAAATATGATGTTGAAAAAGAAGCAGAATATGACATGAAATCAAAATCTATGAATTCTATTGTCTATATTCTCAGACTGGTTGAGTTTAATCATGTTTCATAATGTCTTACTACCTTTGAAATTTTGAAAACTATTATAGTTTTCTATGACAGAATAGAAAATATAAGACATATGAGGTATACAACATCAAAGCTTAAGTTTGACACCTTTAGATTGTTTAACAGAGAAATCACCACAGAGATTAATGGAAGGCTCAACAAAATTATTCATATTATTACAACCTTAGGTGAACCTATCAAAGAATCTGATCAAGACTTAAAAGTATATAGAGTGATACTTTTAAATAGAACGACATATCTACTACTACTCGACAATCATCATTTTCCAATGATATAATAATGAAAGAATTCATTTGGATAATGATCGTTTATAAAGAAGAAATTAAAGGTGAATATGAAGATCATAAAATTATAATAAATAAATAAAATACTTCTCTGAATATAACATCCTAGAAATGTAATTGAATATGAAAGAAAGAAGCCATAAATAAGAGGAATTAAAATTCATCTAATTTTGAAATCGAACTGGATTAGTTCTCTAGGAAGTTTATGGCGTTCTACAAGAAGAAAAAAGGATTCATAAAATCTTATATGAAGGATGAGAAAGACTCTAGTGAATTTTGATATTATGAATAAATAAACTAGGTTATATAAGACCAAAAAGGACCCAACTAAAATATGAAATAAAAAGGAAAAAAAATAGATATCAAAAAAATGTTGATTATGAGAATAAAAGAAAAAAGGGAAATGGATGCTACATCAAGTTTATGTGAAGACTCTAGTAGTCCATTAAAGTCTAATTCAGGGAAGTAGGAATCAAATATATAGGCCAACATGTTCTTTTTGTCCAATGAAGAATTGGAAAAGATAAAAATATATTATTCTTCTGATTCTGATACTAGTAGCTGCTCCAAGGATAAACTTGTTTCCTATTGATCAATGTTAGAAGAAAAATATGATTCTTTGATGAAGAATCATAATTCGTTAAAAAATATTCATAATGTATTCTTAGGTGAAAGAGATAAATTTCTTAAACAATATTAATATTTGATAGAAAATTTCAATTCATCCACAAAAACTATGCTGATAAAGAAAAAACGATTAAAGCATTCCATGATAAAGTATAATATTATAAGTGTAATGGCCATTTTTTAACTAAAGGGTAAAATATATTAAATAAAATCCTTGGAAATAATATTAATAAAAGGTAATGATTTTTTATAGGAATTAAGGGTGAGAAATATAAACTCTAATAGATTTATTTTGACCACAATTCAGAAAATGAAACATCATTCTTTTGTGGAATAAAAGGGAATGCGACAAATAGTTGTTACTTGAGAAACACTCAAATTATTGTAATTAAAAGAGACATAATTTCAAGTATTTTCTATGAATCTAATGATACAATATATGGACAAACAAAGTAGGTATGGATTTCAAGATCTCTGCTTGCTATTACTGTTGGACCCAAGAATGCGTGGGTACGAAAACAAACATTTTTTAAATACTTTTGCAGGAAATAAGCCAAAAGAATTAAAATTCTATATAGTATATGGATAGTGACTTTTCAATTCATATGTCTATAGATCCATAAAATTTTCACACATTGACTCAAATGGATGGAGGTCTTGTCACTCTTTGGTGATAATGCCAAGTGAAAAGTAGTTGGAGTTGGAACTATTGGAGATCGAAACACCATCTTAATGAACAAATTATTGTATGTGAAATAGTTAAATCACAATATGATAAGTATTTATAAATATTATGATGATTCATTTTTTTTTTATTTTTCTAACAAATTTATTTTCTGTGTTTAAATATAAGTAACATAAATTTAGAACACCTCAAACCGATAATTTTTATACTTTGGACATAAATTCCTTATATAAATTGACTGTCAATTGTTTAACTACTAAGAAAAATAAATCTTGGATTTGGAATAGAAGATATGTACACTGTAATATTTATTATTTACATAAATTATATAATAAATGGTTACTTTATAATTATCATAGCCTTAAGTTTGACAATGACAGATTCTGGGATGCATGCCAAATTGGCCAGCAACACTAATCATCTTCAAATATATTAACTAAATTGTT
Organism: Viscum album; assembly: GCA_963277665.1. Lineage (NCBI taxonomy): Eukaryota > Viridiplantae > Streptophyta > Magnoliopsida > Santalales > Viscaceae > Viscum > Viscum album. Next base: position 2,082,852,282 of record OY728151.1, read on the forward strand.
ACCTAAAAACCTTTAGAAAATATCCATATGGATTTTTTTGTAACATCAAATATAGAATTATTGGAAAATAAATTATAAGTTTATTTTTTATTTGATTATTATACAACATTTACCAGGGTTTATTTTTTAATACTCAAAAGTGATGTTTTCACTATTTTTGAAGTTTTTTCTAAAATTGTTCAAAATGAAAAAGGTTTTAAGATAATTACATTGAAAAGTTATCATGTTGGATTATTTTAGAATCAAGAATTCAACTATTTTTTTCAAATTTCAGTATTAAACACACCTTCTCTGCACTAAGAACACCTCAAAAAATGGAATAATGGAAATAAGAAATATCACTATTCAAGAAATGGATAGTACTATGCTAAATGAATATAGTCTTCCTACGTATTTTTGGAAAAAATCTATATTCACAGTCAACAATATCATCAATAGATTTTTAATTCATCCTATTTTCAAAAAGGCACCTTATGAACTTTGGAATAATTGAAAACCTAATGTAAATTAATTTAATTTTTTTGGAAGAAAGTTGTATTTCATGATCACCAAGGATAATCTTGGTAAGTTTGATCCAAATTCTGATGAAGGAATATTTTTGGGATATTCTTCTACCTCTAAATCTTATAGTGTATTTAATAATAAGTCAAGGATTGCTAAATAATCAGTTCATGTGACATTTGATGAAACCGACCCTTTCAATAAAGAGAAAGATCAAACCGATGAAGTCATTGACTCTTTTGAAAACAAGAGACATGAAACCCTTAAAAATGAATTTTATTTTGATATTAAAAATTTTCTTTCCAGTTCTGTAGAACAAGATACTCCAGAACCTAAAATTGTTCTAACTAGACAGACTAGAACCCTAAATATTCATCCTTTAGAAACTATTATAAGAGAATAATATACAAGAATTAGAACTAGAAGAATTATATTAAACATATCTAAAATCACTTCACTTATATGTCATTTAGAACATACTACTATTGGAGAATACTTAGATTGTTGTATTTGGATGTTATAAATCTACGAAGAGCTAAACTAGTTTAAATGAAATGAAGTATTTGAACTAGTAGAAAGGCCAACCAATTATCTAGTTATAGAAACTTAGTGGATCCTTAGGAATAAAAAATATAATCAATGAATCAATACTAGGAAAAAGTCCAGATTAGTAGATAAATCATATAATCTGGAATAAGTTATATATTATGACGAAACCTTTTCCCTTGTAGCAAGATTGAAATCCATTAGAATTATTTTTTCCTATACATCTCTTATAAATTTTAATTTATATCTGATAGATTTTAAATCTACCTTTTTAAGTGTTTATTTAAGGGAGGAAGTGTATGTTGAACAACCCCTTAGTTTTTAAATTCCTTAAAAGCCAAATTCTCTTTTTAAACTTACTAAAGCTCTCTATGGCCTTAAACAAACACCTAGAGCTTGGTATGAAATATTAAGTTCTTTTCTTTTGAAAAATGGTTTTAATTTTGGCTTGGAAGATCCAAAACATTTTATGAAAACCATTTGTTCAAATATTTTATTATTTCAATTTCCATTTGATGATGTTATTTTTGGTAAAACTAATAAAAATCATTGTCATGATTTTTCAAATCTAATGAAAAATGAATTTTAAATGAGTATGATGGGAGAACTAAATTTTTTTTTAGGATTTCCAATTTACCAAAAATATTTTAGAAATATTTTAAATAAAAGTATGTATATTATTTATTAATTGAAAAAAAAATTACTTGAGAACAACAAGAAATATAAAAATCAGATGTGTAACAATAAAAAACATGATTTGGATAAAGCTGGAAGACCAGTTAATAACATGTTATATAGAGGTATGATTGAAGGTTTGTTATATCTTAATACTAAAAGATCAGACATTATGGTTTCTATATTTATTTGTGATATGTTTCAATCAAATCCAAAAGAATATCATCTTTTTGGTGTCAAAATAATTTTTAGATATTTAAAGAGAAATTTTTTTCAATCTCCTCTTAACCCAAAACTTCTGATTTTAATTTAATTTCATAATCCAGTGCTGACTTTGGATGGTATAGATTAGATAGAAACATTACATCAAGAACATTTCACTTTTTAAGAAAATATTTATATTCATGGTCTAGTAAGAAGCAACAATCAGTTGTCCTGTCAACCATCGAGGAAAAATATTTGTCTCCTAGAAATTTTTGTGCATAAGTTTTGTAGATGAAAAATACTTTATTGTATTTTAGACTAAACATTAATAGTATTCCAATTTTATGGGATAACACAAGTGCTATTAATATTTCTAAAAATTCTATAAGTCATTCTAGGACTAAGGAAAATGATAAAAGGCATAATTTTCTAAGAGATAATATCCTTAAAAATAGATATATCTTTTGAACCTATTAATAATGAATATCAATTAGCTAATATTTTTACTAAACCACTTCCTAGTGCTACTTTTGATTTTATTAAGGGAGAGTTAGGATAATATGAGATTAATTGATTGTTTATTAATTTATTTCTAGTACATGATTTTTATATTAGTAGGCCTTATTTAATCTATTTGAATTGTTTTTATTCAATTTCATTTTAATTTTTTAAAAGAATTTTATTTCTGTTTTATTTTATTTTCCTTTTCAAATTTTAAAAAAATTATGATAACACCCTCGATTAGTGAAATAAAATTGGTTTCCTTCTCCTCCTATTGTACTCCCCTCTATTTGACTCATAGAGCACCACTTTCTTTTGAGTCCCATATACCAAAAGCTATAAACATTCAGAAAATTAAACATCCTCAATATCCATTAATAATTAGTTGGATAATAGTATGCATCCTATGGGGAAAACTCACAATGTCTTACAAGGAAAGGTAATATATTTTGAATATTTATATTCAATGAATATTTATCTTATAGAAGATATGAAATTTCAATGTAGGGTTTACACTTTTGGAGAAGATAATATGTCAATGGTTTATGAAATAAAATATAGATAATTTTGTAAGAATGCTTTTTTTTTGTTTCAGTATTTATGAAGATTAAACTATTTCTAATATTGATAATAATTATTTTTCATAATCTTCTAATGAAATGGATGAAATGTTAATATATCTCTATGAGGAGGGGTTTTAGTTTTATTTAAGGATCCTTTGAAATGGAAGACCTATTTTGAAGGGCATAATGTTTTCTCTATTTGGAACAAGGGCTGTAAAGAAGGTGTTTATTAAAGAACATTATCTTAACCAATGAGTTATGATGAAGTTTATTGAATCAGAGATTTTTTCTAGAACCACTGATCTTGAAAAGGTTATTTATCTAGACATGTACATCATGTTTCTTCTTTTGAATATTGTCATGTTTAATTTCTCTTAGTTTTTGATTTGTAATCTAAATCACTACTTCCACCCGGATTCTAAGATGGGTTATTATCCATATGGTTGGGTTCTTTCTCTCTCTCTGCAAAGAAAAAGGTTTATTGTGGATATAGTTTTTTGAAGATCATGTCACCACAACAATACGTTGAATGATTGGGTATTCATGAAGCTCTGTTTTTTATGTTGAAAATCATGCAATAGGTTGATGCCATTTGGTGTTAAGAAACAACAGAGGTTGCTAAAATCTTCTCAGGGGGAGAAAAAGGTTATTCCTTTAGTAGGATCTATGTGACAGAAGCTTGATGATAATGGGGATTCAAGGCCATAACTCTCTCTTGTTCAAAGAATAAGACTATATGTTAATGTTCTAGAATTTATTGTGATATTATAGTTGAAAATGTGGATTCCATTCCACATAGGGAACAAGGATAATCTGTTGTTCATGAAAACCTTGTAGATGATCAAGTTGAGAAAGAGGCTCAATATCAAGAGATCCATGATTCTGGAACCCATATTATTCCTGATTATAGTGTTTTTAGAGGATCATATTTGGGAAAAATACTAGAGTGGGATGGTAAGCCAAGCCTGTCTATTGTTGAAGTTGATCAAATAAGAGATTATTATACTAAATCATCATATTTAGAGGATAGTTCTCTGGTTATAAAGATAAAACTTTTCCAGGATGAAGTTTTCTTAATATAATATTTGTAAGTAGAGAATAAGAAGTTTGATGTGTACATAGTTTATTCAGTACCAAGATCATATTATGAATCTCAGAAGCTTCATTTGAGGGAATTCAAAGAAAATATCATTTCTGTTGGAGATCTTAAGGGGCTTAGGGCCAAGATGTCTTGAGATTTTTTTCATTAAATGATGATTCAGTCAAGATGATAGAGTTTTGTGAATTTAAGTTTATGATTTTGAGAGAGTTTCAATATCTTAGAGAAAGAAATCAAGAATCTACTTATTCTCAATAGACACTGACAAAATTGATTAAGAATTTTGAATGTGATGGATGGTTTTAATGATAGACTACACACTCTTTAGTGTGATTGCATACCATTAAATGTTATTTTAGAAAATCATAGACATCTGGTGAGTCAACTAATGTCAAATGAATCTTGGTTTAGACTGGTGATTTATAAAGTTAAATACAAGTTGATCTCTTTTATATAGTTAAAAGAAGATTAGAATGAGTTTTTGAAAATCAATGGGGAAAAAGTTTGAAGGTTATAAATGATTCAGGGAAACTACTTAATCACTATACATAAGTGTTCAACAATCATTTTTAGAGAATTTTTCTGAAGCCGATTGATCATAGTAGTGTTGTTTATAAAATTCCTCAACTTGAGGAACCCTCATCACCTGCTAAAACTGAACTCTAAACCATTCTTTTTAGCCCCTTTTTGATTGTGGATTGTACTATAACCATTAAAAGCATTGGAATGTATGTTCAAATTTAAATTTTTTTTATTTTTATTTTTATTTTTATTTTTTTTCAATACTTCACTACCAATCTTAGATTTCATTTTTTAATGCCAGAATACATAAATATTCATTTATATTTCTGGGCTATATTAAACTATATTTTAATTCATTTATTCATTCAAACCTCCTTTTTTATATAATAAAGGGGGAGAATATTTATGTTTACAGAAACTATCTCTAAAGGATATGGGGTGAATATTTGGAAAACTCAATATTTCATTTATTTGAAAAAAATTCTCTATCAGTACAATTATGTGAAATCGGAATTTATAAAAATTTATTTATCTTTTTGTGTGAGTTTTACAAATCCTATATTTTATTTAATTTTTCTTAAGTATTTTTTTATGGGTTTTGTGATCATCAAAACAGTGGAGATTGTTGGGAATGTATGGTCCCAACAATACTCTATATTTTATGAGGATTTTTATGGTCACAAAAGTCCCTATTTATTTTCTTATAAAGGTTTGTTATGTATGTTTTATAGGAATTTATATTCTATTTTAAAGGAATTTAGTGTTACAGGGATTATTCTGGAAATACTATTTTCAACCCTACATTACATTGAAAATCTATTGTTTTCATATGGTATCAACCCTACGTTACGCTAAGTAGTTTGTGGTTGGTTCATCATCATTATATTTGGAAAATTGACACGTCCATAGATCATCAACCTTACATTAGAGTTCGTACTTACTCTTTCCAACCATACATATCTGAAAATTGAACTAATGGTTAATTAATTCGACATTTGTGATTTTATATTGACAAGGATGAACGTATGGATCACCATCCCAATGTTAATTTTGGATCCCTACATTACGTGCAGATGAAATATGGATATGGAACAATATGTTACATATTTTAACACTACACTATGCAAAGGAACTCTATGTTATGAAAAGGATCCCTAGGCTATGAGAAGGAATGCTACGTATCTCAACCCTATGTTGTGTTCTCAACAGTGAAGTTCTTCCAGCCATGTTATCAATCCGGGATTACTGGAATGGTAAAGATAAAAATAAAGACCAATTTAATGATGATTTTCATTGTTTCAAAGAACAATGTTCATTAGAGAATATCTCTCATATTTCTAAGGTATTTTACAACAATCCTAGTTAATTGAAATTTGAATTTTCGTGACCAATCATGCTATTCTATAGGATCTAGAACACTTTATAAATTCTTTTATTTCTATATATTCCTTTAGAATATCTCTTAAAATATACATGTGATAATTGATTCACATACAAGACTACCTTATTGAAATTATTTTTATAGTTCTATAGAAAATGAACAACTCTGATTAAAAGACAACATATTGGTGTTATACATGTTCTATATTGTTCTACTTTATGGTTTTTATTGATCTATTTTTTTTACCTTTATATTTAAGATATATATACAAACTAGATCTTTTTAGACATGTTATCTCATAAATACAATTATTTTTAAAGATTAAAATCTATCTACTATCAATTACATTCTAAATTTATTGTGAAGTTTAACCTATTTAAAACAAATCAAATCTATTTTGATTTGTTTGAGTTTCAACTTCTCATACTAATTTGTGGTGGAGTATCAGCTTCTTGATCTAATTTGTGGATAAACAGTTCTCTATTATTGAACTAGAATGCTTTGTATATGGTCTTCTAAAGTATTCGACTTTCTGAACTCAGTTGTTGATTCTTGGTATTTTTATTAGAGGGCCATTTTATAAAATTTACCATGCTCCCTAAGAGAGTGATTGGTAGAGTGGACTTGGGAATCCTTGAGCCCCGAACCACTATAAAAAGTTGTGTTCTTTCAGTATATTTATCCACAGAATATTTTTATATAGAAGAATAACACTGCATGTTTGCATAAATTATAGAGGGTGTTAAAATCCATAATTGTGGAAGACTTTTGGAAGGACACAATTCTCCCCCTCTTGTGTGTTAAATTGTATCTTCTGACCTAACAAACATAATATTATATCATCATATACTAAAAATTTTAGAGATAGAAAAACCCTTTTAAGGCTAGCCTTTATCCCATCAATGAAACAATCAATATTACTCAATAGATAATATAAATAATTTAAATAATTAGTTTCTAACCTTTGAAAGATAAATTTGTATTTTGCAATAATTTATCATTCCTTTTTCCTTAAATTTTGGAATTTCCACTCCATATTAGCTCATTTATAATGAGTAACGTATTTTTCATTGAATATCTTCTTAAAATACTTCCAATCCAAACTATTTATTTCCTCTAACTCCATAGAGTTTTGTATTAATTAACTCCATTAATTATAAACATCTTTAATATTATAAACTACCTTGATTACTTAATCTTTTTCACTATATACCAAAGCATGAAATATATTTTCTAAAGAACAGATCTATTGCAAATTTATTAATGGATTAGTATACCCATTGAATAATTGTGGATTTTATCATATGAAATGGTCCAAAATTATTCAACCATGTTGGGTTTTAGTAGGACGGTTGATGTAGACATGGTTATTAGTAATTACATTAGTTAGCTGACCAAATATTCTTATAATTTGTTCAGATCCAGATTCATTGTCTTTCCAATGAAGGATATCTCTAAATAGATTATGAACATTTATATGGTTTCTGTTCCATATTCTATGTTCAATTTTTTAAAATGTTATATACTAAATTAGATTATAATATTATGAATTTTATATCATTGTATATAATTCTAAACCTCATGTAGTACTTAACATAAATTGAAAATTTATGCATAACTAATATCAAGATCATATACTTAATATATTTGGAAATATCCTCAAATCATTAAAATATTTTTAAATTTTTCATAATAGTTTTCAGAGTGTGAATCAACCAAATCATATCCCTTATGAGTTTCTAGCTAGGTGTAAAGTCTTAAGCTCACACATTGTGCACCAGTGATGATCGAGTTAATACCATGTCTTCCACATTAATATTTTTTACCCCTAGGTGCATTTGTGTCATAACTACATCCACATTTTAGTCTCCAGATAGGGGCATATTTTCTAGTAAAACCACACAATCTTTAATATACTAAAACATTATTATATTATCCTATATTTAGGCTTATCCTCAGAGTCTTTCATAAGGTTATGTTCTCTAACCAATGTTTTCCTATGTCTAGTTCCCAAGGATTATAATAAACTTTCTATGATACCAATTTTAATAAACCAACCCCCAAAACCCAGATCTCATTGAAATTTTCTTACATTAGAACAAGAAAAAATAGATCATGTCCTCATGGATTTAGTAGTTTAGTAAACATGGGAGTCTATATTCATAAATGATTCTCACATTTCATATAAAAACAATAAGTACAACTTAATATTCAAAGTATAAATTTTTCATTTCATCCAATGTATCCCAGAAATCATTCATAAATCCCTTCTTTATGACCTAGAGAAAGAAAAAAAACATGGTGAGATTATATTCCCTGTAAGAGAAATTAGACAACATATTCTATCAAAGGATAAATAAATCATAAATATATAGAAGTGATAAAAATAATAATTTATTTTATATAACTAATTTCATAAAAGGGGGGATATATCTATTCATTTCATAACAACAAATATAATCACATGGATAATAATAAATAATTTCATAATGATTTAATGAAAAATTTTAGACAACATACTCTTACCATTAAGGCCTCATACTAAGAAAAAATATATAAATAATTAAAGAATGTGTCAAATACTGAAACATTTTTTATCTTGTGAGACTTAACAATGCATCATGGTGTCATAATACTCTAATATCATCAATATGTCCAATGAATTCATTATATGAAGTAAATGAATTGAAATTCAACACATAATCAACATAATCATTAGTATAGAAATACTAACATATGAAATAATATTATTTTCTCAGTTAGTAAATAGAACCACATGATTGAAATCCACTCAAATAAATAAGATCGATGGTATCATTTGAGTATATCCCTAGTTTAATATCCCAAATTTTCTTGTGTATTATTTATAAATATTATATGGATTAATTTCAATAGTAGGTTCTAAGAAAATATTAATTGCGAGTCCTGTTGTGTCGAGAAGAAATTTTTGAAAAATATTGAAATTTAAAATAGAACTCGCAAAATGTATTCCTAGAAAAAAAATTGTAATATATTCTAAATAGGTGCCCATGTTAGAAATATGATGGGACCATTGAGTTCATAATGGTGGTTTTCCCATAGGTATGACCTATGATTGGTTGGTGCCTGTCATTTTTTAAAAAGTTGTTGCGGGCATAAAATGAATAAAATTATTTAATAAAATTATTCTTATTCACCGTGTTGATGCAGTGAATTGTTTTTCTTTAATTGTACCATTATTTGAATATTTGGGGTTTAGCTTCTTAACCATGAAACTTTTGGAGGATCAAGGGAGAGTGCTTTGCATAATCCTTTTTTATGAATGACAATGGAATCATGGATCGATGATCGACGCACACTGATTTTGAAGGATCTCACCAAAGAATGAAACGTAGCTTTGTTCTTCACCAAATATCAATCCAAATGAAGGTAGGGTATGTGATTTTGATTTCTTTTCCCATTTCTGAATTCCATGATGAAGTCAGACTAATCATCTAATAGATTGATCTGTTGTTAGATCATATTTGTGGGAAGGGTTATTTTTTGGGGTTTTTTATAGGAGATTAATATTTATGATTATTCGATTATTTGATTTTCATTCTAGTAAAAATGAATCAAGATATACATGATATTTGATTGAGGTCTGTTCCACTCTTTTCTTCTAGTTCTTTTCTCCCCCCAATTCATCGCTCGTCGTGGGCATTATTCACATGGCCCGTGACTTGAGACATACCAATCAATCTATTTTTGCACACCGAATTCTTAGCGTAATAATCCAGTATCGTAGATCTAAAATTAGAAAGCCATAACTGAGGTGCGATAATAGAGATAGAGTGATTAAGATGATGGTGGATCCCTGAATTCATGATCTTCAACATTCTTCAGAGCGAACAAAAGAACAACATTTTAATCATTTATTTGACTGGATCATAATATGAGATGCATTGTTTTGGTGGTGGAATGACATAAAAACCATGGATGTTGATATTAAAATGAAATGACCACCAGATCTAAATTTTTATGATCACCCAATATGATTGGGAAAAAGAATACAGCTTCTGGAAAAACCCAATACACACGACGTGTAGCCCTCAACAACACGGTGTGTAGTTCCTATGGATGAACACTGCATGTTCTTTGGATAGTACATGGACACTGTGTGGAGTAAATGGGTTTCCAAAATGTTATGTACTCCCCAAAATGACATGGCATAGACCATGTACATTTAAAACCCCGTGTACTAGTACACAGGTATAGATACACAGGCCAATTCCATGTACTGGCACATGGATGGAGTACATGGGTGGACCTAAAATATAGATACATGGTGTGTAACCCTTCCACACCCTCGGTACTCTTATACATTCCATAGTTTAATTGAAACAGACCATTTTACATGGCTATTACACGGGGTCAAGGGACACAACAAGTACCCCTACTACACACAATGTATCCCTTTATACATGACTCGAATATCTCGTCCATTGTATATTTGATAAGTTCCATTAGGGTTCTCTCCCTTAATAATTTCCATGAATGTTAGTGTGAATCCATTCCTGCACCAAGGACTAAGATCCCTTCTGGAGTACTTCCTGAATATATTTATTGGAATCCCCCCCCCCCATTGAGAGGCCCAAATTGGAATCCTTATTCACCTTTATAACCTTTGTGGAGTTCTTAGTTTCAACGTGATCAACACTAAGTAAGTTTCAATCCTCTACTTAGTGAGTTAATATAGATTGATATTTTGGTATCACCTGATGGCCCAAGTTATGATCTTAATCTTTGTTTCAAATTATCTTCATACCATCGGTGTGTCTTCCTTATAGTTAGGCCTAGTGAGAATAACCTCTCATACATACGTCATCAGCGCTATCAAACTGAGGAGTGTGTTCTTTTGGATGAGTTCTTCAAAGAATCTCTAAACAGAAATCCTAAGGATGGTATACTATAGTTGTGGATTTCCTATAGACTATGTGTCTTGCATTTATTATATCTAGATGTTCTTGTTATATATGTTGTATACAAATAGTTGTATAGAGCTAACTATAAATTCCTTTTTTATGTTTCACTTTTATTTTAGGGTGTCCTTCTAAGTATTGTTGTATTCACCCCTATACAAGATTTTCCCACATTTTTACTATCTTATGCAGATGATTGACCCTTTTATGGATCCCTAGGTAGACTTGGACCCAATAGTACTTAGTGAGACTAGAGAAAACAAGGTGTGTTCCTTTGGATTTTAGAAACCATTCCCAGTACCCTTACTTACAGGTTGGTCATGTGTTTACAGACTCTTTGTGGTGGTCTTGTATTTGGCCCTATTAAATTTGATTCAGGTTGTACTTAGGTTTAAGAATATAGAATTACTCATGCATTGGTTCTTAGTGGTTTTTATATTTCATAAATTTTTGGGCATGGAGATGTGTGTGTGTGTGTGTATATATATATAGGTACATAGTAAATTCCTCCAATGTTAGTGATATTTCTACTCAGTGATAGTCACCATCCCCTGGCCTATTGGAGGTAGGTTTGGGGAGTCATGGCATGGGCCCCACTAAGACGGGTTGTGAAAGAGTGGTATCAAGGGAGGTAATTTATAGTTTAGGACGGTGATTTTGTTAGATTGGTATGATGAAACAGTGTTAAGTGTTTCCAAGTCATATTTTGGGTTAGGCACTCTAGTATTGGTGAACTAGATGATGTATCCATACACCAGGACTCTAGTCACCTAATTTTTGACTCGACACATATGAAAACTAGTTTCTGGGAAAATAATGCTTCATGGATCATATAGGAATGGGTTTTAATTTCCATTACTTCATGAGTTATCTATCCAGATATACTTATTGACTGTGGTATATCTTTTTTTCTTATATGATGCCTCCGGAATTCATACCATCTAGGAATTATTAGCTTGATCATGAAGATGGCCCCTGTAGTGATGATACTTTGATACAGGGACCAATTCCCAAGATGTTTCTTTAAGGTGGTGAACCTTCCATATCTCCACCTATAGAGAATCATGTCATACCCACGGTATAAGAAGATTAAGAGTGCAATTTAATCACACATTACAAGTTTCAGCAGCAGAGACCCCTTAGGTGCTAAGGTGATCATAACACATTGGTGGATGAGGACTGACTTGAGGTAGTGACCTGAGTTCTCCATCTATTCAGGACATCATCAAATCACATGGTGGTCTAAGTGGCATCTATCTTCACCGATCTTCAAGATGATGGTGGAGTTTATTTAAAAAAATAAAACGACGAAACTCTTTCATGTACATAATTTGGGAACCACTTCAAAAAGGAATTCTCACCAATTACTCTTAGGGTTGTTCATATCTAGGAGACTATTTTTCTCTAGCATGGTAACATGTCCTCAGATAATTATTCATTGAGGTTAAACAATCATTCCAGGTACGTTATGTATATGGTTTGAGATCATTACTTTAGGGATTGAACCTTTCAACAAGGTCAAAATAGATATAATTGATCCATTGTTGTCCCTCTGTGCATTTCAACATATTCTGGGGTTCTTGAGTAAGATTTAGTTGTAGAAAGCTTATTAGATGTGAAGATATAGCTAGTGATAGTTAACTGAGGGAATGTAGGAGTAGAGAACTAAATAACTGGGAGACAATGTTAGTCTCAGGGACTTGGACATGGATGAAATTTCAGGAGGAGGCCCCAATATAGTGGATTTGTGGTTCAAGGCTCACAGGGAGGTTCCAGTCAGCCTAGAGAGTGACAGTGCTACTCTGGTGATGGTAGGGGACATCTATATTGAGATTTTCTGACCCACTACACTGTTGATAAGGAGATTGTGGATAGACCACCACGTTAGATACAATGTAAGTAAGGGTAGTTAAATGGGGTGGAAGGTGTGGTAGAGGTTCTATTAGAGAATTAAGAGGTTCTTTTTATTTCGAATTGTTACCCCTTCCACCCCCATGAGGTCCACCACATACTCATGGAGCTGGACGACATAAAAGGGAACAATAGTAGGCAGTCGATGATTATGACACATGGGATCCACAGAATATTCTAGGTATGATCTAATCTTTTATACATTAGTTGTAATACTAATAGACATGGGTTCTCACCATTCCTTTCTTTCAACATACCGTGTTCGATACATAGAGATTTTGTATGAATTTTTGACTCGACCCATACACTTGGAGACTCCTACTAGAGAAGACTCATAGATCACAAACTTATGCCAAATGTGTGACTAAACTCTAGGATGTTAGGGTTTATATTGGAATAAATTCTTAAAATCATTGATGCCTTATGAAATCACTCTTGGAATGAATTTGTTATCTATAGTTCCTTACCAGATTGATTGTTTAGGTGAAGGTTCTGGTGTGTCTTTAGTGAAGGAACTAGATTTTCCATTGTAGGTAAAAATGAAACCCATGTAGTATAGGATAGACTCATGAATAGGAGCGTGTAGTCAATTACTCATCAGTTGGATAGTATAACCCTTGGTGTAGTGGATGTTGTGAGTTTCTAGTTTCCTATAGTAGTGTCAAAGTATGTGGATGTATTCCTTGAATATGTTCCAGGTTTTCCTCCCTAGTGAATGATAGTCTTCTATATTTATCTAATCCTTGGGATGGAATTTATATCTACACCATTATATCAGATGGAACCTATATTTCTTTGTGACCTTACGGTGTAGTTAGAGGACTTGAAAAGGAAGGGATTCGTGAGACCCTGTATTTCACCTTGGGCATCCAAAATTTTGTTTTCAATAAATGAATAATAGTGCTGGAGGTTGTGTGTAGACTAATAGAACTTGAATTAGGTGACCATGAAGAAACAGTATCCACTACCAATAATCGATGACCACTTTGATTAGTTTATAGAGGAACAATGGTTCTATAAGGATGACCTCATATCAAGTAGTCACCAACTGCAATTTTGAGATGATGATGTACCCAAGACAGCATTCCAATATTTCTACGGTCACTATAAGAACATAGTGATTCTATTTGAAATGAGGAATTCCCCAATAGATTTCATGGGACTCATGAACTAGATATTTCAGCCTTACATAGACCGGTTTGTTGTGGTATGCATCAATGATCTCCTTGTATAATCTGCATCCGAGGAAGAGGATGCAATACACTTAAGGATATTTTTGGATGTACTCTGAGAGAACATTCATTATAGAAATATCTCAATGTGAAATTTCTGGATTCAGAAGATCCACTTTTAGGGACATGTTATCTCAATGGATAGAGTGGTATTGGACCAAACCAAGGTTGAGTAATTGTTTACATGGGAGCCACCTAAGAGAGTGACTGAGGTGTGGATTTTCCATGGGTTTTCAAGATATTACTAGAGATTCATACCTTATTTCTCTAGGATATCAACACTTATGATTTCCTAGAATCTAAATGCACAACCTTTTTTGTGGATGCAAAAGTGCCAGTAGTGTTTTTAGGATCTTAAGAAGAGGTTGAAAATCTCTCACATATTAAGGTTACCATTGGAGGTTGTAATGTATATAGTTTTCTACGATGCCTCAGGGACCATATTTGGTTGTGTTCCAGTGCATAGGAAATCAGTTATTGCCTATGGTTTATGCTAGTTGAGACCGCATTAGTAGAATTATGTGACCCATGATCTTTAGATAGTATCAGTTATCTTTACTCAGAAGATGTGGTGACACTAACTGATTGTTGAGTGTTTTATCATCTACCTTAATCACAAGAGTCTCAAGTCCATAATATCTTAGGATGATATCAATTAAAGATTGAGGTTATGGCGTTATTTCCTTAATGATTATGAATTTCAAATTATCTATACTCATGGGAAGGGGAACATAGAAGCTGATTCTCTCCATAGGAGATCTAGTTTGTAGTTACTAAAAGAGGAATCAATGTAGTTATCCTCATTGTAGTTATCTTTTGTCGATGTATATGGAGTATCATACCTCTACTCTATGTTTTTCACCACTCTTCTCACAAAAAAATTCAGAGAGAAATAGCTTGGGGGTACCGACTATGAGATCCAATGTTCTCATATATCCATAGGGCATGCTCCGGATTGATTTTCAAAACGTGGGGAGTACAATGTTCATTTTAGAGAATTAATGACGGTACCATGGATTTTGGGGGAAGAGATTCTAAGTTATTTTCATATGTTTCCTTTTGTACTACATACTTATGTTTCAATTATGCACTAGGACCTCTGAAGTCAGTTTTGGTGGCCATGGATGAAGAAAGAATTTTCAAATTATGTCTCTCTATGCCTTACTTTTTCGCAAGTGAAGGCTACCCACCATGATCCAGTGGGTTTCTTCTCAACAGTATGGATTTCTAGAATATAAGTGTGACGAGATATCTATGGACTTATTGATGGTATTGTCATATACATACATGGGACACAATGACATCTAGGTGATTGTTGACTAGCTCCCCTTGTTGGCCCACTTCCTTGATATCTGAGAGAATAGTTCAGTAGAGAGACTGGGACACCTCTACATTTAGAAGATAGTTTGGATCTATGTATTTCTATCAATGATTGTTTATGATCATGATTGTATCTTTACATCCTAGTTTTGGAAGGTATTGAAGAAGTCATTTGGGATCCAGTTACACTTGAGCACAACATTTAACCCACAAATTGACATCCAGACTGAGCAGACCATTTAGGTTCTAGAGGACATGATGTGAGATTTCATGTTATAATTTGGCCATAGTTGGGAGGGACACCTACAACTAGTGTAGTTTTCATAAAAAATAGTAACCACTCCACCATTGGTATGCCAACATTTTAGGCTTCGTATGGGATACCTTGTAGGTCACCACATTACTAGACTAACTTATGAGAGTCAGTGCTCATGGGACTAGAGTTGTTATGAGCTACAAAAGAGAAGATGAAAATAATCTAGGAGTAGATTAAGACATTATAGAGTCATCAGAAGTATTATTATTATTGTTGAAGGTGGTATTTGAAGATCTAATAAGGATACCATGTCTTCAAATGGTTTTCACCTCATCATGGATTACAGAGATCTGGCCAGGGTTTCAAGTTATCTCATAGGTTCATTGTCCCATTCTAGTTACTTCATATTATTTGCGAGGTGGTTTAACACTTAGATATACCTTCATAGTTAGATCATGTACACGACATCTCCCATGTGTCTCAATTGAGGAGGTACGTACATGACCCATCACACGTTATCAATTAGGGAGAGGTGGACATCGAGGACGGAGCAACTTTTTCTGTGTACCTAGTGAAAATCAAGGATCAGTACGATAGGATCCTTTGTGGGTGATATATTCCTTTGGTGTGATTCCAATGGAAACATGTGAATCATCATTATATGACTTTGGTGCGGGAGGCTCAAATTAATTCTTAGTACCAACGTCATTTTAAGTTGCCTTTGTTTTTGGTTTTTCGGGACATAAAGCCCCAAGGTGGGGAGAATGTAATGTCATGTATTTTCCATGTACTATTTATAAGTATTAAATGGATTAATTTTAAGACCAGCCACATATACAGTGTTTAATTTTGAGACCCAGTGTGTTCAAAATAAATGTTTGGAAAATATAAAATGTTAAATAAAATTTCTGTGCGGTTTTTCTGAAAAAAAATCGAATATATTCTAAATAGGTTCCCATATTAGATATATATGGGAACCTTTGAGTTCATAATATTATTTTACCCTAGGCACAACCTAAGAGAGGTCATCATGAGTCATTTTTGAAAAAGTTTTCATGGGATTAAAATGAATAAAATTATTTAATAAAATTATTTATATTCATCAAATTAACGTAGTGACTTGTTTTTATTTAAATGTATCCTTATGTTAGAATTACTGTGTTATCCATATTACATTGGATATTTTTGAAGATCAAGGTAGAGAGCTATGGATAATAATTTATGATGAATGGCGATGGAATCACGAATTGGCAATAGACGCACACTGATTTTGAAAGATGTCACCAATGAATGTAACACAACTTTGTTATTCACCAATGATCGATGCAAATCAAGTTTAGATGTGTGATTTTGATTATAGTGTCAACATTATATAATTATGTGGTCAAAAAATATTAATCAATGAATATATTGATCTGTAGTTCGATTGTATTTGTGGGATGGATTATTTTGGGGGGTTTTTGATGGGAAATTAACAATGATTATTTTTTTTATTTGATTGTAGTTAAAATAGAAATGAATCAAGATCAACATGAGCTTAGATCTAGGTTGCTACTTCACTTTGGTTCTTATGATTTTTTCTCCCCTCTTTCATCATTTGTCATGGGAATTCTTCACTTGGCTCACAACTCGACACATCCGGATCAATTGATCTTTTCACACTCGATTCATTGTATAATGATCTGATATCAGAGATCTAGGATCAGAATGGCATGAAGGAGGTGTAAGGATAGAGTAAGACAGATTCATATGATGGGGGATCCCTAAATTTTTTTTCTTTAGATTTCTTCATCATGAAATAATTAATGGTGTTTTAATCTATTTTGTGTCTGGATCGAAAGACGAGACATGTTGTTTTAGAGATGGAATGACTTGAAAACCTAGGATCTTGAGTTTTCAGGGGAACCAACCACTAGGAAATAATCCAAAATATTGAACAATGTGAGAGTATGGGAGAATATGGGTTCTAGAAAAACCTGATACACAAGGTGTGTAGTCCTTGACTACATGTCATGTAGTTCCCTAGGATGAAATCGAAGTGTACTTCATATTGTACACGACATGGGGTGGAGTACACAGGTTGTGTACAAGGCATGTAAACCCCTACAATGAATTTCCAGGACCACGTACATAAGCTACCCTATGTATTCGTACATGGTAATGGATACAAAAGAAGATTCCATGTACCAGAACACGACTGGAGTACACAGAAGATCTCAGATACAGAGACTTGGCGTGCAATACTTCCACACTCTGTGTACTCTAATATATGACATGGTTTAAATGTTACTAGAAATTTTACATGGGCATTACCCGAGGTCAAGGGACATGGAGTATACCCCTACTACATGTTGTATACCACATTCTATAAGGCTTGAATCTCTTATCCACTGTATCTTGGACAAGTTTTGTTAGGGTTCTCTCCCTTTATAATTTCCCTTAAGGTTTGTGTGAATAAATTCCTACACCTAGGACTAGATCCATCTGGTTGGACATCCTAAATAAAGTTGTTGGAATACCCTACTAATATTACCAGAGTGTAAACATTAATTCATCTTGGTTCCCTAAGTGGATTTCTTGGTATTGATGTGACCAACACTCTGGGGGAAATGATCCTCTACTTAGCGGGTTAATTACAGAATGACTTGTTGGTATCACCCCATGGCCTTGGTTGTGATCCTTATCTATGTATCATCTTCTCTTTAGAGTGTCATCATATCTTCCTCCTGCTGAGACCAGTTTAGAGGAACCTCTCAGACGGACATCATCACTACTATTGGACTAAGTAGTCTGTTCTCCTAGTGGAGGGCTTCATGGAATCATCAAACTGAAATGCTAAGGATGGTGTACTAGGGTTGTGTATTACCTCAAGATTTTGTGTCTTGGATTGAGTATATCTATATGTTCTTGATATATTTTTTGTAGACATAGACCTGTGTATATCTAACTGTACTTTCCTTGGTTATATTGCTTTACTGTTTCTGGGTGACCTGTTGAGTATTGTTATACTGAGACCTACATGGCTATTTCCCACATGTGTCGTGTCTTATGTAGATGATCGACCCTTTTATTTAGTCCCATTTGGACCAATACCAGATAGTTCTTAGTGATAATAGACAAACTAAGGTGTGTTCCTTCGATATCAGTCCTAATACCCTTACTTACATGTTGGACTTGTGTTTATAGACTCTTATAGTAGGATTATATTTGGCCCTATTTATATTAATTTTCTTTCTGGCATACTCTGGTTATGGGATATAGATATATTCATTCATTGGTTATTATTGGTTTTTACATGTCATCATTTTTTGGACTTGGATGTTTGTGTCTGTGTATAGGTACATAGGCTATGCCTCCCAGGTTAATGATATGTCTACTCGGTGCTAGCCACCAACCTTGGGCCTATTTGAGGTGGGTTTGGAGAGTCACAGTATGGACACCATTGGGATGGTTCATGACACCTAATAAAGTATAATATTCATCAAAGGATTATAAAATAGATAAAAATTCTTTTAAAATATTACTGGAACATTTATTGAGAAAAATACACATTTTTTTTTCAAATCAATTTGAAAAATCAAAAAAATTATAGAATATTAGGAATAAAATTTACATTAAAAATAATCATGGAAACTTATAAATAAATATTCAAATAATATAATATTCATGATGGTTGGAAAATTAATTTGTATAGTAAATACCAAAAAAAAATTCTTCACAATTTTTGTAAAAGGTATCTCGTTTAGAAAATTAAATGAAGATTCATTTTAAAAAAATATTGGGAATAAAAAATTGGTAAAGAGAACTTTAATAAATAATTGTACACTATTAAATATATTATTGGAAATATTTTATGGTAAATATATACATGGAATAAAAATATACCTAACTACAATTAAAACAATGTTGGTTTCATTTAAAATACTCTTTTGTAATTTTGAGTACTTAGAGAGAATAAAAAAAATGAAAACATATAAATAAAAAAAATATAATAGAAGAAAGTATATTATTTTTAAAATAAAAATATCCTATAATTTCTCTAGCTTAAAGTTAAACATAAATAATCTTGACTAATGATGAGATTCTGAAATAAACACTTACATAAAATTTGACTATCGTCATAAGTCATTTTAACCTACAGTATAAAATATATATATTTGTTATAATTATATAAAAATTGGAATATTATGACTAAAAATATCCTATAATATTCAATTATAATATTTTATCGCTATTTTATTAATAATTATTTATTAAAATCACCAATTATGAGTATTAATTGTTTCACTTTTCATTTTAGATTTAGTTCGAGAATTTCAGTCCTTATATCATGATCTTGGTCCAATCATAAGAAAACCTTAATAATGTCAAAAGTGTCATATTTAATCTTTATATACACCATTAAAATTATTAATATAAAGGGGTTATGAACATTGAATTGTATCACCTCATAGAGATGGTAGATCTTACATACGCACGAGTGATGTTTACGCTTTTTGATAGGTTGAATGAAAGAAAGGTAAATAATAATTAAATTTTATAGAAAAATTATTATATAATAGATATCATATATATTGGTTAAATAATTCTGTATTACCATCCTTTTAAATCATAAATTAATACAAATAACATCGTTGTTTATAGTTTGTAGTCCACACATACGCATAAGTGAAAATATTGTTTCTCAACGAATGAGATGGTAACAAGGTAGCTAAGATATTATAATAATAGAATTGTAATTATTTTAAAAAAAATATCATATATATTCATTAGTTAAATATTTATAACAATATAATTAATGTGGGGATAAAAAATTAATTGCACCCCTATATAGAAATGGTAGGTCATACGTGCGCATGATAAAAGTTTTCATTTTCTATATGATGGAAAGGAGGTAGAAAATTGTTGAATAATAATAAAAATAACCTATAATTATATTTATGACTATTTATTTGTCAAAAAAGGAAATATGTAATATATTTAGAGGAAATATAACAAGAAATTAACTTTTAAAGAGTAAGTAAGATCATTACCTCTTCATTGAGAGACCTCCATCAGTTTACACCTTAAGCCTTTATACGACGGTATTATTAGAAGAATTGTATCTAAAGAACAAATAAAAATAATCAATTATTATTTTGTGGTTGTTCTTGGATAATCATGAGTGATCATTGTTTGGAAATAAGGGAGGATAAGAAGTTCCTTTTCATAAGTGAGGGGAGGACATGCATTGAATTACACTAATAATTTAAATAATATAAATTCATTTTCTTGTGAAATTTGAAAAAAAAATCAAGAACATAAAATTAAGATAAGATAATCTCTAAATGAAATTTTTATTCTTTTATATTAGTTTAACCCCCCCCCCCCCCCAATCCCACCTTGGTAAACCTGTTTTAACCCTTATTGTGGTAACAAATTTTTCATATTTTTTCTACTCATTATGAACAAAAATAATGTTGACCTTATTACCTGATATTAATTATTATGATTCCAAATATTTAATCCATTTTAAATGATAATTTTTTTCAAATTTTATATATTAATTTTAATACAAATTCACAAAACACAACTAAAACTGTTTTTAGAAAAATGTTTGTTTTAAGGGTGAAAATAATTTTATAGAAAAATATAGTATAATGTTGATTAAAATGGAATTAACTAGATTGTGTTAAATAAAATGGGGATTATTTTTTCCAAACAAAATGAAAATTAACTCTGTATATTCTTTATTAATATTTAATTACTAAAAATAGTTATTATTTGAACAAAAACATTACATTGATTTTTGAAAAGTTAATAATATATTTATAATTTCAACATTATATTCACAAAATAATTATATTACTTTTTTAAAAAAATATTTCTATAAAATTATTTCATAACCATTCAATTTATTATCATTATAATAAAAGTGATAATAAAAGTGATAGTTTAATAAAATTATTTCATAACCATTCAATTTATTATCATTATAATAAAATATTTCTAAAATATTTCTATAAAATTATTTCATAACCATTCACTTTTATCATTATAATTTAATAAAAGTGATAGCTTTTCTAAAATCGGTATTTTTTAATATTCACCTATAATTCAATTATTTCTAAAAATCAAAAAAATTAATACAAATTTAGTTTTTAAATAATGAATATAAAAATAATATCTCTTTCAAAAAATTAAATATATAAGTTTTATAATTTATATTTTAATTTTATACTTGTATAAATTTAATTTTATTATGCGATAGTTTCTTTAGAAGGAAAAGTTTACTTTCTATTATTGAAGCTCATGTGTTACAAGTGGTATGTAGTGGATTAAATGAAAGCTCTATTGGATATAAATAATCATAAGTTGTTTTCATCATTTTTTATAATATATGATAGTATTTTTTATCGTAAAAAGGTATTGTCATAAAAAATGAGATGGTTATATTGATACACTTGGTTATGATTGGTCCAGTTCTATAAAATTCATGAAAAGAATATAAGGATAAAACTAATATCTATAATTAAGGAGTTTAGAAAATATTTTTTTTTTGAATATGATGTAATTATTTCCAAACACTAAATTATTGAATATTTTACATAATAAATAACTGTTTTTAGAATTAAAAATACTTGAATACAATAAAATATGTTTTTTAGTAGTTTATTTGTTAAATATTAATATTCTCACTATATGAAATAAGTTCTATTTCATCACACATAGTAGTTTATTAACATTAAAATGAAATATTAAAGATAATATTGTTACTAAGATTCTAGATAGAGTATTTTTGTTCTTATATAAGTTAAATGTATAAAAAATAAAATATTAAACTTTTAAATCTAAAAAGTGAAATTCAATTTTTATTCCAAAATTGTTTAGTATATGATTTCAAAGAAAGTATTTGATTTAAAGTGATTCATTTTTTTGAAAAATTATATCAAATAGATTTTTACTTTTAATGTCTTGGATAAAGATTATGCCAATCTACAAATAAATATTTTTAAGTATACAACAGATATTATTAAAATCATTACATCAGATGTAGTAAATTAATGATGTTTGGATACTATGTTCAAGAATTTTAGAATTAGTAATATGATTCATAAATTTTTAACTTTATTTTAATATTCTTTATTCATATATATTACCCATTAAAATGAGTTTAGTGGGATGATTTTATCAAATTATTAGACAGAGATGGTGTAGGAATTACCAAGATATGTATAGAGGTTTAAAAAACCCCATAATAGTGTAGGAATTATAAGGACTCTCTAATAATCTATAGTATAGGATACAATTTTAAACAAGATTATATATGATTTTATTAGTGCTTTTTTGAGTTTTGGATTATAAAATGCATCATGGTATATAAAATGAAGTCTCTACTTTAAAAGTTTTTCAAGATGCGTGTATATATTCCAGGAATTGAAATTATAATTATCCTCTAAAAACATGCCTTTGAGTTATCTTTAATGGACATACATAAAAGAGTGTGGTTGGATGTGATGTAATTTAAAGTTGTTAATGGGTATGATTTTATATAGTGATATGAAATATACTCATGATAAACAAAAAAGAGTTGTGTGTGAAGGATAAATCTATAGGTATACCACATGGTGTGTCATACATAATATATTTCATGAACTAGGGTGGTATGTTTTAGATTGAATACTTGTACCTGTGTTTGGAAAGATACCAAGAAAGAGAACCCTTAAATTTTGATAGCTTCATTATTCTAACCATGAGGCTAAAGTAATCAAGGGTGGTTGGGTACATGTTGTTGATATTTTCATCAGTTGAGGATTAACTAATATTAGATATTTTATCATATATAAGGATTATTTCATATACACCCTCAATTGAGATAGATTTTAAAATTATATATGAATACCTAGAATAGTTATATTCGATGTAGATACATATTTGGACTAGTGTATATTGATGTGTTTATTAACATGGGTGATTGAGATGAGATGTGTTCATCCATCATGTAAGAGCCTGGATATCCATGCCCTTTATTTATCTTTTTCCAAAGTGAATAGAGTTTTCGAGTTTATCTTCTAATATCTATTTAAATGGTCTTTGTTAAAAAAAATTTAAATTATATTAAACATAAAATGAATACCTCTCATATAGTGTTTTAGCAGATCGAGAAACTATGTGTCTTATGAAAAATGTTTCACATTAAGTATTCATATTATATACGTAAATAATATTCATATAGTTAAAGGTTATACATATATATTTTTAATATATTTATATATATGATGTTATGATTTCATAAATATATATAAACACGTTTTTTTAAAGAAAAAAACAAATTATGGGTCGATTTTTATTTTTAAAAAATTGAGTAATATGTATATGAATATATATATTTGTAGCACCAAAAAATTATGAAAAAATATAAAAAATAAATTCCAAAAAAACGGTTACAGTGAGAAATGATTAAGAACAGTACATTGAAGAAGTTATTAAATATAGGGTTTAAAAATATTTATGAGTTTTAAAATATTCAAAAATACATGTAAATGGTTTTTAGTGTTTGATTGGAGAGAGAATGTGGGGTTGGTTATTAAAATATATTAGAGGTGTGAAAATATGGTAAATAAAATAACCAAATTCTTAAAATTTTCTCTACTATATCTCCCTCAATACTAATTAGATTTATGTTCCATCAATTCCATTATATTCATCATGAAAACAATAAGGTAATCTCAAGTATTTTTTTGTAGGTGTCAAATTTATATTTCTAGATTTAATTAAATCCATTTTTTGAATAAAATTATTAAATATGGATAATCTGATTAATATGGATCTCGGTCAACCCTTGAGGACATTGTGCCTCATTTTTTGGGTTTTTAAAATAAGGTAGTGGATCTAAAAATTAACCATATTTTTCTTTTCCGGTGTTAAATTATCATACTTTAACTTTCTGGTCTAAATTAATATGACTATCCTTAATCAGATAATATTCTGGAAAATAATGCATGATGAAAAATTGTGTCATAATATATAAATTCCAATATTTTAAAACAAAAATAAAATTTTATAATGTTGATTAAAATAACCTAATAATTTTTAAAATGATATAATTTATCTTGTGCCAAAATTATCCAAAAGTATTCTTTTGAGAGAAATTTATATTTCATGTTGTGGATGAATTATTCTTTAGAAAATATATTTTTTTGTTTTGCAACCATTACTCACTCTTTAAAATGATCATATAATGTTGTAGATTATTTTTTAAATTCCGTAATTTATTTATAAATAATATTTCATTACAAATATAAATAATTTTATCCTAAAATCTATAATTTTATTATTGAAATGAGTATTTTTTATAATAATCTCTACAATGGAGTTTAAGAATTTAATTCATGCAACGGAAAATAATGTTTGATTAATATAAAATATTATCAGAAGAAATAAGAAATAAGTGTCTTACATGGTGTGTAATAATGATTATTATTCTAGAAATAATCCATGAGAGATAAGTGGATAACTTTATGACATTATATAACTATTATTTGATGAAATAAAAATGATAGAATTACTTATCGATTAAATTCTTAAATAATTGTTTTCTATAATTGTTTTTATAATTCTAGATATTAAATAATTAAAATGGATATTATTACATGTTAAATTTTTTTTAATATTTTATTAATAATATTATTTTGTGCATGAAATTATAGTCTTTGATTAAGGATGTTATCACATTTTTCAATTTAATGGAATTTTGGAAACTATAAGTATTATCATCTTTGGAAATGTTAATATTCATATTTTAATGTCATGGGATGTGTGATCACATTATTTTGAAATGTATATGATTTTATTACCAATGATATTTTCTAGAAAATGCCATATATATTTGTAATCTAGTTTTCATGTTTTTCACGCTTGGTCTAACATATTTAATTTAATGAAAATTTTTAAATAATGTAAATCTAGTAATGTTGGTTCGCTAAATAATTAAATAGGCATGTTTTTTATAAATCATTATTCTTATAATTTAAAGAAAATGAAATTTATGCTTAATGCATGATTTATTTATTTATTATTCCACATGTTAATTGAATTGGTTAAAGAACATGAATCTAGAAATTATTTTTGTTGTAAATTATTAAAAGTATTCAAAATTAATTGTTCTTACTGAAAGTTTAATTAAACTAGAAGTAATTATTAAAATCATAGTTAATAATTACTAGCTTATAATAGATGACACCTTAGGATACCCATATTCGTAAACTGTGATAATTGAATCAGAAAATACATGAAGAAAATAAAATATGTTTTTTTGATAAAGATAAATGATTAGGTCTAAGAGGATATATTTTCATGTTTAGGTTGAATAAATTGTTTTAAGGGCCTTGATTTCCTAATGATTATGAATTTTTTTTCTTCTTTCAATGTTTACTCTAGATATGAGCCTTTCTATACAATGTGATGTGGCCCTAGGATAGATGATGGTTGATGAGATATAGGTGGGGGTGCCTGAGGGATTGATATTGGAACAGGGTGTTGGTCATGGCGATTATGTTGGAATTAGATTTCATATTCTATGTGTGGTGGTTTCGATCAAGTCACCATGATTGACAGAATCGGTTGAATATTTTTTTTCTCATTATTGTGCTAAAATCTGGGATTCTTTCTTGGTAATGTTTATGCCTATTTAATGGTTGATGCTCAATTTTTATTTTAATAATTAGTTTCTAACTGTGGTATGTATTTCAATTCTTTTTACTATGAGTGAATATTTAATCTGGTGGCATGGGTTGTGTCCCATAGTACCCGAATGATTAAGAAATTGTAAATTAATAAACTAAATAATGGGGTGGTTCTTGAGGATTTCATTGATGATATTATACATAGAAATATTATCAATGTATTAATAGTGCCACTATAACATGGATCAAATGTTTTCCGGTAGAATCATGTAAATGATAATGGAAATAATTAATTAATTAATGTGATGTTTGATGTTTGAGTTCGTATAGGATATCTAGTCTTTAGTAGTGGTATCCAGGTGTCTATGTGATGATATCTATTGTTGTTCGTATGACTAGGTTAATGTCCCCATCTTGGTTCTGAGTTATATTATATCTTTTATGTTTTTAATTTCATTATCTACCCCCACCAATTTTGGTAGGGTGACTGACACCTAGTGGACTATGTGAGTTCATTTTCCAGGACTTCTAGGTTGACAAGGAATGAATGGTTGACTACCCCTAATCCCGCTCTCTGCTCTAAGTAATATATTGTGTTGGTATGCACGATGGATAGTGCTCCCCATAGATGTGTAGAGGGATATAATGTATTATGGTTATTTCACACACAGGTGTCTTTAGATATAGTATATAAATTATTATTATTAGTATGATGGGTATGGATTGGGAAGGATTAAGGTATATAATAATTATATGGGTTGTGATTTCTTAAGGTATAATAGTTGCTATATGATACAAGATAAATGGGTTATGGTGGCTCCAACAAGCTACTTAGATTCCATATGGATGTTTTGATTAAGATTATTATATTATGTGATGCATGAGACTCATTTTGTGATAATTATACTTTGTGTTTTTGGGTTTTCCTTTTTTGATTTTGTTGTTCTGTTTTAGTTTTATTGGGTTTCTATGAAATTTCGTATATGTATTTAGTTATATTCTTCTTGGTAATGAGAAAAAGTTTTATGTTTATTGTTTTACCTTACTTATTGAATCCTAAATCTCATATGGTAAGGCCTCCCATATATGCATATGTTTTACCCTTGGTTATTTATTAAAAAATTTCCTATTGGAGGTGGTATTTACGTGTCATTATTTCCCTTATCTCATTACTAGCCTACGAGGGGTACCTTTGGGAGGAGGGGTTTATAACATGGTGGTATAAAATGTGATGGTTGAGAGATAGTATGGAATGTGGAGTTTGGATATGGTTAAGATGGATTGTTTGGTAGGTAAATAGTGTCAACTAGACTTAGTAATTCTGGTAAACAAGGTATACTAACTAAGGATACGGGATTATTGGCTCCCTGATACCTAAAAAAGGATCTTCAAGTTTAGTGGATATGTTAATAGAAGTGATTTTATTTTGGGGTAGATAACAATGAAAGGATCATTAATTATTCTTATGATCATGTGTTTCAATGACATAGACAATGGGAGAGGGTTAAGAAATGAAGTAACTAATCAACCTTAAATATTTTTTTCTCCTAGGTTAGGAGTCTCTAACATTTTTTCTTTTATAAGAGTGACCATAGGTCAAAACCTCCATTATTTTTGTTCTCTTTATGTTTAAAAATAAGTGTAAAAATCACCATTGAGTAAAGGATTATTATGAAAATTCTTGTGGAGGAAACTATGAGTGCTTCAATTCCAGAGTCTACAGATGTCTGTGGGATCCATTTAAAACACCAGACAAATGTTTGTTTGAAGTATTTAGAGATATCTTTCATATTGAATCATGTTTTGGGAGTGTTCACTTGGTTTATTTTATTATAATTATTCTTCATATTATAGAATGTTAGTGGTGGTTCTTGTTCCATAGGGATTGAGGCGAGTTTGATATTTTTGGGGGGGATGTTCTGAGACTAGTTTATATGATGAGTATTTTCCTTCAACTACATGGGGATTTTTTCATCCCTTGATGTTTTATTTCCACTTTTGATTTCAAATATATGATCTTTATTTTTTTTTTGAGACCTTTGAATTGTTTTTTTGAAATTAAAACCCTTCGATTGTTATCCCCTTGAATTGAAAGATGAGTTTTGTCATCATCCTTTAATTTTTATCCCTTCATAATGAGTGTAGGGAATCCTCTTAGTTCTAAAGATTGAACCCACCTAAGAAAACCATAATCCATCACTGTTTGTATCACTTAATCATTTTTTTTCAAACCACACCTATAAACCTTTATAGGTAGTAAGCATAACACTTTTATGGGTCTGAGTGCTATGACAGATATTTGGTCTAGGGAAAGTATTTTCTTTGACATCAATCTTATCATTCTATAACTCACTCATTGGGACCTTGTTTATTCTAGGGGAGGTGACACTATTTATTCTCCCTTTACACCCTTTTTGGGATATGGGGTGGGGTTTTTGTCATCATGTTCATCCTTGACTCTTAACTCAGTCCTCGTGTGGTGGATATTTGGATCAAGGGAAGGGGTTATTTGAGTTATTATTTGTAATAATAAATATACTCTTCACTCATTATAGGTGATATGGACATTGTCTCAGTGAAAGAAGAATATTGTAATCATTATTTAATTTTTCCCCCCTCTAATGTTGTATTAATAACAATCTATGTTCTAAATTAAACCCCTTTATATCATGGTATGTGTGTGTGACCTTATAAATGATATGATTATGGAGTGGTGTTATTAAATCCAGAAAATGGATTTATCATATGCTGGTAATGTGTGATATGGCCTTGAGTATATGAATATTGGGGAAACTTTACCCATAATGATGTGTTTTGTAATGAAACATCTTAAAAACTTGTGGGTTAGTCAGTGCTGCCTGAAGCGAATAATATAATGGTTTGGTGGATGGGTTCCATTAACTTTTATGCTTATTGTATCTTTTTTTACCTTGGTGTATGTTATTATTGGGGAATGTTATGTGATGTTGATATAGAGCCCTGGAAATTAATACCATGTACCTGTGGTAAATGGTAAATTAAAATTGGGACTTTTATCCTTTATAGATTTTTCATGATTGTGATCTTGGTAAACAATTTTGTTAAAAAACATGCCAAAGGTTTTAAATATGGATAAAATATATTCTTATAAAATTATTTTTTTATGTGTCATGTTGTATATCAAATTTGAGACTCCTGAGAAATGATTTGAAATAGCATGGTGTCTGTAATGAAAACACTTAAGGATGACATCTAAAAAAAGTATTGATTTCCAAAAAAAACATGAGTTAAAATAACGATTTAAAGATGATTTTTATGAAATAAAAAATGGTGTGAAATGTTTTATGATATGATTTGGGTTGATTTGAAATTAAAGTCTTGGGTGTTGGGCAAAAATCCATTTAATGTTTATTTTTAAAATGAAAGATGTGTAATTGTGAAATAAAACATTATTTTAAAAGGATTTTAAAAAATTAAGTGGAAAAAAATTACTTGTTTTTGAACTGGAAATTGGGAATTTAAACTATGAACGATGAATTTAGTTAAAAATAATGTTTTACTCATAATTTATTGATTTTTATTTAATTTTGCTTTATTTTTGGGTTTTCGTACGGTTTTTCATGGGAATGAGAGTCATGAATTCATATTGAATATTCCATGTTGATTAAATCCGTTTTTTGGGGGATAAATTATTTGATCTCATGTTGATATATGAGATGGATTTACACCAATGATTTTATTCATTATTAATATCCTTAATCTATTTTTGAGATGTTTATCCCTCGAGAGATTATTAAATGTGCTGTGTGGCTTTTCGCATCTTTCCCCTAGTGGTGGTTTAGTTATTTATATATTGAGATCCTTGAGAAGTGTTTTAGTACCCCTAGTCTAAGGTATGTAATTTTGTTTTATGAATTGTTTTGTGTTTAGAGTAGTTAGGTAATGTTTGGGAATGTTCGGAAGGGTTTTGGGAAGGTTTGAAAGCTTTTATAGGGGTGCACGGTTTGAGAACACATAGTGAAAATTGTGGAACAAACCCAATTAACTGTGTATAATAAGGCATTGGGATTTCATAATGTCTGCAAATGATTTGTCTTACTGTGCGATGAAACCCTAATGGGTGACCTTTCATATAGTAGTTGTCATGCGGTTGGAACACAATTTTTCTAATTGTTCGAGCTAACACTGTACAGCTTTATAAAAGGGGATTTTTAAATAGGGGTTCACTCAATATTTTCTGAAAATCACTATTTTTATTCTCCCATATGAACACCACATAGTATTTCTTGTTCTAAAGGGTTATTAGTCCCCTCCAACTCATTTTAGTAGTTAATCCAAGGTATTTCTTGAAGGTTTAAAGGTGGTTCTTTCTTGGTAAGTCTCAAATTTTGGTTATTTCTTATTTTTCCCTTAGATATACATCTCCCCCTCTCATGGTTTTCTAGATCTTCCTCTTTTTCATCCCGATCTAGGGTTTTTGTTGCCCAAAATGATGATATTTGTCCTTTTTGATGTTAGGAAAAGAGATCTAAGAATTTTTTGTGGATATTTCACTTTGATCTAGTGGGTAGTTGTGCAGTGGGTCAATTTTTCCAAACCATAAGGTCGCTGGATTCAGTATCATCTTCATTATGATAGATCTATAAATCTTTAACTTAAAATTAACAGTTTTTGCTAGAAATTGATGATGTTGGTGGTTTGAAAATCTCATTTGACACCCATTTTGTGATGTTTTGTAGATTTGGGGCGAAATTGGTTATTATTGTATATTTTCCTTATTGATGGATTTCAAAATGATAATTATAAAGTCATTAGCATAGTGGATTTTAGGGAAATGGTTTTCAATAATGGTTTTCTATAAAAAAAATTGTTGTTTTTTTGAAGTGTTATTTAACATGGATGTGGTTTAAGGGATTTTTCAATAAATGATGATTGTATTAAAATGCTTATGGATTTTTTAGAAATTGTGGAGTTTCTTGAGGGATCATTTGGTTTGGGAATTGGGTGTTGATATGGTTTTGGTAAATATTGATTGATATGATTGATTGGATTATGTGGGATAAGTATGGTTTGGAAGGTATGGACAGTGGGAGTGAAGGAAAACTATCACAGGAAAGAACATTGGCATGAAGTACCACTATAAAAGGGGGACAGTGTTGGATATGAAGTTCCACCAGTAATGGTAACAGCGATCTCGGGTGTGTGTGTTTGAAACATTGACAAGTAGTTGGGATATGCATACAATGCTATTTGGGGTTAGTTATGACAATGACAAAGGGGATTTCGGTTAATGTCTTGTTTTGTTGCATGGATTGGTTTCTTTCCTTGGAATTGAGTTTATTTGAATGATTTACTTTGGGTAAGGGTGTGTTTGGATTTTTGTTGTTTGTTTCATTGTTTAAATGGATTTATATAATTTTTTATATAAATCCTGCTAAAAGTTCTCTCGTAGTGGCATATAGAGGGAAGTCATTTGATTAAAACCTATTCGATATTAATACTCACCCCCTACATTGTCACTTTTTTGGTTTTGCGGATATTGTATGCTAGGGCATAGGTAAGGGTAAAGAATATCATTTCCTTAGTGGCTAATCATGATACCTGGTGGTATTGTGATTCTTTGAGCATGGGGCTTGGTGTGGAACTGTGGAGTTGTCTCATTACTTCTTTGGGTTTTGTTGTTTAGTCTTTTACATGGTACTATGATTCTATAATTTTGTAGTTTAGTTGTATTAGTCTTCTTAAATTTTAATGGAATTGTTTTTTGTATGGTTTTCTCTTAGTAATGTTTTGTATTGGTTCACATTACTGACATGCATCATGTATTTGTGGTTCATTTTGGCTCATTATTTGGTTTCCTTCAATCAAAAGGGAAAATCCTCCCCTACCATTCTTGTAGCGCTCATCATTTATTTCCAGCCTTTGGAACCTTGGGGATGTCTCCTAAGGCCAAGTATCATTCCACCACCTTATCAATCCAATGAGAATGAGACGGACATTACAAGTGGTATCATTTTTTTTAGTCCTTGACTTTCAATATTGTTTACTAATTTGGCGTTGATTATCAGTCTTGGAGTTGACATTCGTTCTTGGTGTATTACATGAGTAGGGTTGGTATAAAGGTGTAGGATTGTTGGGACATGAAATTTATAGCATAAAAGGAAATAGCTAACCCTTTTCTGTTGAACTTCAAGTTACCAGGGATTTGGGAACATATGTGTTTTGGAGACACTTATATAAGCATGATCTCATTATCGTTGGTATAGACAATGAGATGAGCATGACATGCATGGTAAAAATGACTTCCCCATAGTATATCATCTTTTATTTGGCATAATGATTTATATTTTGGTATGAATGTGTTGATAAATGAAAGATATATAAATTGTTTTCAAATGTGTGATTTTTAAAAATGAATGCTTGTGGTATTTTGAAAATGGTCAATTTTCAAAACATGGAGGTTTTTTCAAAAATGGATGAATATAAGAAAAGTTGGGTTTTGTAAAGCATCGTTGTGATATCTAGAATGTTATATAATTTGAAATTGTAATACTTAAATTTCTAGGGAGTGATACTTCTAGTGATTTTTATGTTGATATAAATGGCACGAGGTAGACGTCATAGAGACCAACTGAAGGATGTTGCGGAAAATGTGGTTGCACCTGAGCCCTAGGTGAACTAGTAGATACTTTAGAGAATAGTGTAAGTTTTCCAAGTTGTGGAAAGGGGGAATAAAAACAACAAGACGAGGCATGTGGATCACTCAGTTCAGTTTCAAAAGTATAACCCATCCATTTTTCATGGTGATTCAGAGCTGGAAGGGGATGAAGTGTGGGTAAACATGATGAATCAGATATTCGATTTCCTAGGAACATCATCATAGTTAAAAGTGAATCTACTGATGTACATACTGGAATATACTTCAAGTCAATGGTGAGAGTTTGTGTTTCTCACCAGAACAGACCAAGGCATTACATGGGAGGGTTAGGAGGAATTTTTAACGAACAATTCTACACTCATATGTTCAACATTTAGTGCTCAATGGATTTATTCAATTTGAAGCAAGAGAACATGTTGTTGATTGAATATGCTGCTATGTTTATTATCATAGAGTATTTTTCACCTAAGGTGGCATCTACTGAATCCTTGATGGTTTGAATCTTTAAATCCATCTTGAGGCAAGAAATCTGTTCCAAAATTTTGGTTCTATGTATAAGTGATTATATGGAAATGGTGAATATATAATATGTTTTTGAAAGATTTATGTTGGGTATATAGGCAGGGGAAGCATGTTGGTGCCTATGGGGAACAGTGGGAACTCTAACGTAGGGATTAAGCGAATAAGAGGAACTTATTTCTAGGGTGGAAGTATTTTTCAAAATCCCATGGCGGGATAAATGAGTCTTCCTCCAAATCCATGGAGAAAGGATGGATGTTTTTTATGTGCTTCTATAAGACATGTGAAGTTGTATTGTATGACACAACCACAAAAATTTCATTACTACAAGTAGATGGGTCATATTCACATTACTTTCGTAATGTTCTGAGATCAGGTGTTAGTGACACACTTCTAGGGTCGTAGGAATCATATGCCTCAATGGGATGGTGGCAGTAGCATACCCCTCATCAATAGAGATTAGTTAGTCATGGTTATTCTAGAAATACCATGTCTCCTCACCAGGGTAAGTTTCAGCTGTGTAATAAAGAGCATGGTGTGTCAAGCGAGCATTTGTTTGGAGTCGAGAAGTTTATGGTGGATGATCAGTCAGGACAATCCACATTTTGAAGAAAAATGACATTGATTTATTCCTTTCTTCACCTTTTTTATAAGGGTCCTTCTCATTAATTCATTTCCTCTCATGTTTTTTTTCAATGTTTATGTATGGAAATGATGCCTTCTGTTTTGAAACATAAAACTCCTCTATGTAAAACAGAGTGTCGAGACTTCTTGTGTAGAACATGTTTTACAGTTTTGTATGATGTAGATTTTATGTGGTACTTATCAGTGCCTGAGATGGATGAATATGATGTAATATTATTTATGTATTAGTTGATAATGGTTAAGGCCACTTTGATTGTTATGTGTGAACAGTTAGTTTTAGAATGAGTGATGGCGTCAAGAATATCTTTAGAGGAGAGAAAATGTGAGGGTGGGTGTAATGGGATTGTTGGAACCAGTTTTTGGGATGATATAATATCAATTATAAGATTTATCTTTAGAATCAATTGAAGAGGTTTCTAAAAGTAGTTTTTTAGTGGTTTATTAGTTTATGGATGACATTCCATATGAATTCTCAGGGATTCCACCCGTGAAAGAAATGGAGATTACAATTGATATCCTTTCAGGTCACAATCTTTTCTCCCTTTCCTCTTACTGGATGGCACCATCAAAAATGTTGGAATTGATTGTGTTGCTAGAGGAGCTATAATACAAAGGATTCATTCATCCCATCACATCTCCATGGGAAGTGCTATTTTTGTTTGTTAAAAACGCCTATGGAACTCTTTGGATGTGTGTTGATTATCATACGCTTAACCAATTTATGATAAAGAATCGATATCCACTTACATGAATTAAAGACATATTAGATCAGATGTGGGGATATAAATAGTTATCCAATATTGAATTTCAATCAGGATATCATCATTTTCTAGTATGAAAGGAGTATATTCCGAAAATAGATTTCATAAGTATATATGGCCATTATGAGTATTTTTTTATTCCCTTTGGTCTTATGAATACACCCGCGATGTTCATGGAACTAATGAATCAGATATTTTAGAGATATCTGGATTCTTTCTTTCATGGTGGTATTTGTGGATGAAAAACTGGTGTATTTTTGGATAATGGTGGAGCATGAAAAATACTTTATAGTAGTTTTGGGGTTATTGATAGCTCATTAGTGGTGTTCCAAACTATTGAAGTTAGATTTTTGGTTACAGGAGGTTTGTTTCCTTGTCCATGTTATTTCCAAGAGAGGTTTTTTAGTATATCCAGAGAATATAGAGGTTTTTATCACTTGGAAACTAAAAAATAATGTTTTTGAGATACAGATAATCCTTGCTCTAGATCAGTATTATCGATTCTTTGTTCATGACTTTAAATGATTAGCCTCACCGATGACAGATTTTACAAAAAATTATTTTATATTTCAATGGAATGAGCAGTGCTAGAAATATTTCAATGAGCTTAGAGATCATCTTTTATCAGTACCAATCTTGGTTTTCCCAGATCTAGTAAAATGGTACATGGTGTACTAAAATGCATCATGATCATGGTTATGGTGTGTTCTCGTGTAAGGGAATCATGTTATTTGGTATGGATCATGGTAGTTGAGGTTACATGAGAAGAACTGTCCAAAACATGATTTAGAGTTGGCGGTGGAGGTTCATGCTTTGAAAACACGGTGCCCCTATCTCTTCGGTGAAAAATTCCATGTGTATACCGATCATAAAATCTTGAAGAATATTTTATTATAGAGAGATTTGAATTTAAGGAAAATGAGATGGATGGAGTATCTCTATATGTTTCACATCGACTTGGTGTACACACTGGGTAACAGTAATTATATGAAGAATGTATTAATTTGAAATTCATATGATCAAGTGGTGAAACATGCATCAGATCAGTGGTAGTTGATGTTAGTCATAGATGACATGAGGATGGAATGTAAAGACCAAGGTGATGTAGTGATTTTATTTCCAATCTCATTGGTTCCTGACTTGGTTGGTTTAGTTGAAGAGGTGTAAATTTTTGATTTAGAGTGTGTGGATATGACTTCAAAACTCAATGTCGGAGAGACCATTGAGGGATGGAAACTAGATGGTAATTTAGTGTCGTGGTTCCGGAAATGTATGCTTCTACTAGTGGATTTTTGGTTGCAACTTCTAAATTGTTATCATTATTCTAGATGGGTTATCCCTCAAGAAATTAGAAATTGTATAAGGCGATGAAAGAACATTTTTTTGGGATGGTACAAAAGGGAAAGTGGATGATTTTTTTTAGATGTTTAACTTTTCAGAAAGTCAAGATTGATCATTCGAAACCAGAAGAAATGTTTCAATCCTTACCTATCACTTTGAGAAAGTGGGAGTACATAGAGATTTATTTCTTTACAGCTCTCCCAAGAATGGTCATAAATCATGATGCCATATGGGTGACTATAGATCTATTCACAAAGATGGATCATTTCATCCATATTCTTGAATCTCATGTGGTGGAGGATCTATCCAGAATCTATATCATTGAGGTGGTATAAATGAATGGGATACCAATTTAGATTGTATCAGTTAGAGACCCGAGGTTCATGTATTGTTTCTTGAAATCCTTACAACAAGCCCTTGTGACATAGTTGACGACGAACCTGACAAATCTTCCTCAGACAGATTGGAAATCTAAGAGGATGATACAAATCTTAGAAGATAACTTACATGATTGTGTCATGAATTTTGGTGGCTCATGGGAGGATAAATTTCCATTGGTGTGGTTATCCAATAATAACAGTTATCAATACTAATACATATGGCTCTATTTAAAACATTTTATGGGTGTCCATGTCATTTTCCAATTTCCTGGGTGGAAATAGGAGAATGATTGATAGTAGGGCTAAGAATTTTCCAAGAAACAACAGATAATGATAAGTTAATCATGAAGAGAATAGATATGGCTCCAAGTCATCATAAATCATATGTCGACCATTGTCGGTGGCCATTACTTTTTGAGATGGGTAATCGTGTGTTCTTGAGAATCTTTCTGAGGTTGGGACATCATTATTTTAGGAAGTAGGGAATGTTATCTCCAAGGTATATTGGCCCTTTCGAGATACTTGATTAGATTGGAGAGGTAGAATATCAATTGGCTTTTCTACCATGGTTTAGTTTGGTGCACAATTTGTTTCATGTGTCAAAATTGAAAAAGTATCATCCATATCATGACCATGTTATTTTTTGGGATCAAGTTTTACTAGAGATGGATGCTTTTTTAGTGCATGTTTCTGTACATATTATAGATCAGAAATAGAATTTCATGTGTGGTAAAAGAATCAGCCTATTTCTAGTTTTTTGGAAATGTATTCAAATTCAGGAGGATATTTGGGAGCGAGCAAAAGATATGGTCGAGAAATGGCCTGATCTCTTTCGGAAAAGTGATGGTTCTCTACTTTCCTAGTTTGGAAATTCCAATGGAGGAGAAAATTTTTGTACCATATTTTTGAGGTATGTAATAGTGTATTTTGACCTTTTATGTGTTTAATGTGGTTTAGAAATGTTTTGGAGAGTTTTGAAGGGTTTTAAGAAGTTTTGGAAGTTTTTTTTGGGTTGCACAGTTTTTGTAAATCGTGCAAAAAAACCCGTGTTATCGTGCAACATGAGGTAGTGAGTTCTCATCCTGTTTGCACATATTTTGTCTAACCGTGCAAGAAACCCATGCGAGGAACCGTTTAGGATAGTATGAGTCACATAGTCAGCACACAGTTTGTCTAACTTTGTGAGCTAACCATGTGTGGCTTTAAAAAAGATGATTTTTAAATATAGGATCCCTCAGGATTTTACCTAGATCACTCCTTTATTCTCCCATATGAACCCAACTCAGGATTTCTTTTTCTCAAGGGTTCCAAGGCCTATCCCACTCATTTCCGAAGAAAATCGAAGGAATTTTTGGTGGTTTGATGGTGTTTCTTGTTTGGTAAGTCTCCTCTCTTGGTAGTTTATTGTTTTTCCTTTAGATCTACAACTCCCCCTATCTTTTTCTTTGAGATATACATCTTCTATATGTAGATCATTGGTTTTTGTCTCCTAATATTATAATATTTGGTCTTTGTGATGTTAGAAAAAGAGATGTAAGCCAGTTTCATGGATGTTTCACCCGGATTCAATGTGCGGTTGTGCAGTGGGTCGATTTTGAAAAACCTTATGGTAGGTGTCTTCACTATCGTCTCCATTATGATAAAACTAGAATTATTTAATTCCAAATTAATGGTTTATTCATTAAATTGATGACGTTGGTGATGTGTGAGTCTTTTTTGACACCCATTTTGTAATATTTTGTGGATTTTGGGAGAAATGGGTTATTATTAAGTATTGTGCTTGATGTTGGAATTAAAAATGATAATTTTAAAATCATTAGAAAGATGGATTATTAGGAAATGGTTTAAGAAAACGGTTTTCAATGAAAAGTTCTATTTTATTGATGTGATATTTTACATGGGAGTGGTGTAAAGGAAGTTTCAATAAATGTAGATTTTATTGAAATGGTTATGGCTTGTTTAAAAATTGTGGAGTTTCTTAAGTGATCATTTGGTTTGAAAATTGTGTTTTGGTGTGGTTTTGATAAATATTGATTGTAATGATTGATTCTATTCGGTAGGATAATCATGGGTTGAATGGTATGGATAGTGTTCATGAAGGAAAACCATCAAGGATTGGAACATGGGCATGAAGTACCACCCTAGAAAGGGGATGGGGTTGGATGTGAAGTTCTATCGTCAATGGTAACACTGATCTCAGGTGTGTGTCTGTGTGTGAAACATGGTAATATAGATTGGATATGAATGGGTCCAAGACAGTTAGAGTGGGTTATGACAATAAGAAATGGGATTTAGGTTAATAACTTGTTTGGTTGCATTGACTGCTTGCTTTCCGTGGAATCGTGTTGATTTGGATTGCATTGGGTAATGGTGTGTTTGGCTTATTTTTGTTTGTTTCATTGTGTAAATGGAATTATATAATTCTTTATATAAATTTTACTAATGGTTATATCTTAGTGGAATTTGTAGAAAAGTCATTTGGGGAAAACCTACTGAGTATTATTACTCACCATCTTCTTTGTACTTTTTTTCATTTGTATATGTTGTACTTTGGGACACATATAAGGGTAAATCAACTCATTTATTTAATGGATCATCTTGATGCTTGGTAATATTGTGATTCATGGATCATGGAGCTTAGCATGGAGCTTTGTAGTTATGTTATTGATAGTATGGGGTTTTTAGTGTTCCTCTTGGTACGCTAATTCTGGATTATTGTGCTTTTATTGTATTATTATTTGGTAATTTCTATGGAATAGTTGTTTGTATGGTTGTCTCTTTGAAGTGTGTAGTATTGGGTCCCATTATTGACCTACATCATGCAGTTGTAGTTGGGTTTGTCTCGTTCATTGGTTTCTTCCATTCAAGTGTTTCAACAAAATTATTTTTCATCTAATATGACATTATTTAAAATGGGTTAGGTTTCTGTCCCTATTATTACTATGGTATTATTATGTTTATCAGGGAATTATATTTATGAAATACATTTATTTTATATGGATTAGGATTTATTGATGTTTAAGAAACCCATTCTATTCCTTTGGACATTCTATGATGAATAATTTATGTTTTTTTGGAACATGTAAGAATGATTTCATTACGAGATGGGTGGAACCAATATATCCTTCCAATGAATTTGGGGAAGATTTATATCTCATGAGATAGACATGACTGAAATGGAAATTAAATTTGGATCAGTAATACAAGGTGGGAACGACAAGTAAATCAATTTTAGTAATACAAGGTTGGATTGGAATGTAATCCTTGTTCAATAATGGAATTCTTCCACTATGATGGTCTTGGATATTATCCATGTTTAATATAGAAATGATTTTCTATGCTTATGGGTTTTCCACAAATCCATTTTTTATGCCAATGAAATTTTATCATGTCTCATTTTCCATTATGATTTATGCCTTATAAACAACCAAGATTTATTCAATTACTTAATATTTTGATGTATGTTATACATGGTGTGATTTTAAAAGCTTATGGTCATGTTCTTTCATTATTATGTTCATGTTTTTACATTCTTATATACAGGTTCAGTTTGATATTTTCTTTGGTTACCCTTATTATGATTATAAGATAACCCTTTTTATATTTTTTCTTTTCCCCAGGATATAATGAATTTTTTTAAGTAGGATTACCGAATGGTATGTTGTTTATGGGAGATGTTTATGATCTTCCATAAGTAAGAATAATGTATTCCATGTTTCCAAAGGCACTAAACAATGATGGTCCTCTAGCCAACATTTGTAAAATGTAATGAATATTCATCATATAATATGTAATGACCATGTAATTCAATCTTTGTTCATTATATATTAAGTTCATATATGGTCTTTTTATGACTAATCTTATTTAATTTCGTTGTTTTATAGTGTTCTTTTACTTAGTTTTCATTATCGGTTTACATTTACACGTATATAGAAGATCACGTAAAATGTAAATAATTCACTAGAATTAAAATTATATGTTTTTAATGAATATACAGAATATTTAATGGTATTATAGATAATAATTTCAATATATATGAGAATTATTCATTAGAAAAAACATAAATGATAATCTATTAGATCATTTTGGGGTTTTCTATCATCATGAACTAGTTCTATTTTATTAATTAATATTATGTATATATATTGGTCATAGAACATTAAATAACGATTAATACATATATTATAATCTTTTGTAACCATAAAAATGTTTTTATGACAATCCTTGGAGGTGTAATTGAAAAAATAATACACGTCTTCCATGAAGGAGTTAAATTTTCACCTCTCGAATGATGTTTTCCTCACTAAAATAAAAAAAATGAGAAGAGGCATGATGGTGAATCTTCCATTGAAATAATAAAATTTTAGAATATAAATGAAACTATAGTTATCATGTTACTTTGTATTGGGTAGGTTAGGTAAGGATAATAAAATAAAGTAAATTAAAATTAAAATAAAATAAAATAAATATGATTTTTAACTCCTGAATTCTCCACCTTGAAATCCTCCTTTAGGGGATTGGTTTTGGTATTTTCTTTGTGACCAATGGCTCTAGGATGTGGGGGTATTGAGAAGAGTACTGGGTATGTAATTTATTAGACCTCTCTAATCCATTAACTTTTATGAATATGGTGATTGGGGTATTTTGGGAGGTCTAGGTGGCTCTTTTGAACACTTTTAAATATTCCCAGTTTTTCATGTTTTCCTACGGTGGCTCACCCTGAAGGTTGCTTTCTGGTGGTGACTTGTTGGTGGTGACTCACAGGAGGTCTCTCATCCATTGGTAACTTGTCTAGTGGTGTATTTTCTTATGGTGTCTCACTAACAGTGGTAGGTGTTTCATCTGACAGTCCCCCATTGAGAAGTGTTTCTCCTAACATTAATGCAAAATAGGTTACTTGTAGAGTGGTGCCTAGCCAGGAGGCGACTCAAAAAACAGTAGCTATCTTAATATTGGATCATCATGTGGTGTCTCTACAAGTGGTGGATAGCTGAACGGGGACTCTCTGAGTGGTGTCTCATCTAACAGTGGGTCATGAATAGTGTTTCCAACATCAAACAGTTTTTCCATTTTGATATTTTTTTATGTAAATCACATTCTAAGCCATAATTGAAGATTTTTTAGACATTTTCAAAGCCTATAAATCCTATATTTGTATTCCTATGGTTATGTGGTCTTTTACTAGGTCAAAAGGTCTTATCTTGACAATATCCCCTTTAATGGACAATAAACAAACACCACTAAACTACTGCTTTGTTTAGATATTCTAAAAAATAAGATAGCATTCCCCATAGTTCTTCCTTCATTTCTTTCCCTTTGTGTGAGATACCTGTAACCCTTCCTATTGTATGATTTTTACGATCATGTTTTGGATTTTTGAATGTTTTTCTCCAGTTTTTTTCTTATTTCATGTGTGCCCCTGTCTTGGTGCAATCAGGAAGTTTCATTTTTCATTTCTTTCATATATTTTTTCCTTCATCTTTATTATTTTTTTATCATGATAGGTGGTTGTATTAATGTTTATTTTGTAAATATAGATGATTCCAAACTAAATAAATATTATTGAATATGTTTGAATTTAATAAAAAGTGGTTGGGAAAAGTGATGCATGTTTCTGCTGTGATATTGTCCAATTGATATTTCAATTTGTATGGGATAACAACTTATTGAAAAACATGGTGGTTGGGGGTACTTGTTTACTCATGGAATAGTTTATGTAATGCACATTGTTTTCCTTACTTTTTGAATGATTATAGTTGAAAACTTTTAACCATATATATTTTTCAAATAAATGTTTGCTCTAAGGATCATACTATTTTTTTAGACCCCCTAATTTAAAATTGGAATTAAAGATGCAATACCTTGTTAAATACAATTATCTTTTTCCTTGGTTTGTGTTGTGATGTGGTCATGGGTACTGTTGTTCATATGTGGGGTTAATTCTGTGAGTGTGGTAATATCAGCTTGGTATGTTTTTGTAGTGGGGATGTAGATTAGGTTGTGATTTGGGGATTATTGTGGTTGAGATGATGGATTAGGAGGGATGAATTTGAAGAAATATGGTAGTGGTTGGTATTTGTTCTTTTCCATTAATGACTTTTAGGAAGCTTTACCCTGTATATAGAGTTTAGGGTATGATGTGTCTTTATTTTTAAGGGGCTTAATTTACAATTGATGTGACTGTTTTGTGCTTATCAGTTTCCCAATAAGTGATTAAATGGATTAAATAACTATTTAATAAATAATTTAAATGGTTAATTAAATTGTTTGGTAATATTAATTGTGTTTCTGGCATGATGTGTGGTGTTTTAAATTTAGAGGTTGCACCAAAGGTTGAAGTTTTATGTGTTGGTTTCTTGTTGGAGAAACCGTAGGCTTTTCTTGATTGTTTGGTACCATATAGGTATACAACTATTTTATTCTTTGTTATTTCTATACCGATCCCACCTTAGATGACATCTATGTTCCAAAAAACCCCTTTTCCATGGTTCAGGGTGTCTTTCCCTAACATCTTGGTGGAAGGATGGACGGTTATCCACATTTACTTCCCTCCTCCTTCTTCTAGGTGGTGGTAGCCCATGATTTTTCAGGAAATTTGTGGTATGTGAGGCCAATGTCTGTGTGTGCGAGTTGTACTTTCCTAGTTGTCTTTGGGATGAGAAGTTTTGTTCATTCCCAGGAGTCTTCAGGATGGGATTTGGTTTGTGGCCCATATATATGTGGGTGGAATGTGATAACGTTTTTGGCCTAGGTTTCTATGGGAGAGATGTGGTTAAAAGGCCTAGGTGTGTGTAGGAAGGTTTTGATTTGGTGTTTTCTGAAGATGTGGGAGTTCCAGGACACTTTTCATTAGGGTGTGAGAGTGGGAAATTAGTGGGAATGTGGTTCTAGGTACCCTATAATCAATATTTTTATATTATATTACTTGAATTTCATTATTTGGTGAGATTTCGTTGGTGAGGTTAGGATGGTTAGCATACCTTCTTATGTGTTTTTGGTTATATTTATTCCTCGCGGGTGCATTAATAAACCTATTTCACATATGCACAATAGACATTTATTTTCCTACTGATTATACCTTTATTCCCAACCTATATATATAAACTATTTATATGTTTTCAGGAGGATTATATAGATCATGTTTGTTATTACTAGCTCAGTCCATGGGAGAGTTTTTGAGTTGCAATGTCATCTTTTCTTTTAGGTACAATACTTTGTAGATTTTTTTATTTTTTATAGTTTTATTTTATAAATTCATGGGTGATGGTTTTTGGATTTATTTTATATATTTATTGGAGTTGTTTTGTGGGTGATTCATCTTATCTCATGATCTTGTTTCCTATACTATGTAATGCCTCTCATTTTGTGAGATTTTTATACCATTGGTGCTGGTCGCCAGCCCAAGGCCTATTGGAGGTGGGACTCGAGGGGTCATTATCTACATTTCTTTATTGTCATCCCAGGATGGGTATCTTTAGAGGGAGGGTTCATGATATAATTTTTTCAGAGATAATTTTTGGGAGATAGGATGGGGTTCGGAGTGTGGAGTTAGGCACAGTGAGGACTACATGGGATAGTATGGAAATAGTTTTAGTTGACCTTGGTGCATGACATAGGTTAGGGAAACTAGTTAGGATACGGGATTTTAGGGCCTCTCATTATATATTTCATGAAATCTGAGCCTATTTAAATTCCATGTGAGATAGACTTGTTTACAGGGTAAGGACCTAGGAAAGTTACATGCATCATAATGACTTATGTTCTTGTTTTAACTAGGTTTTTTGGGAAGGTTAGACAAATTAAAAATAAACTATAATAAAATTCTATAATAACCGGGCTTGGGAAATATTTATTTATGTATCAGCTATGGATCCTAGACATCATCTGAGTTTGGATTGGGTAGTAGAGGTTCAGCAGGTAGATTCGGTTGATCACTGTATGGTAGATCCAACTTAGGAGGTGGATCATTGGTAAAGGAATTGAAATTCTTTTCAGCGATAGGATTTGGGAATGTATGGACGTAGTGTTTTACATGTGGATACAGAAAACTGGATTGAGGATCTAGATATCACCTTCAATTTGATCTGATCCCTAACATGATACTGGTTCATTTTGGTGGTCAATCATATACGGGGAGCTACACGTCAGTGGTGGAAACTATTTTTTGGGAGAGAAGATGGAGGAAAATGTGTTGTAGGTTGAATTAAAAAAATAATTTTGGGTGGAGTTCCTTTCATAGACTATGAAGGATAAGAAGAGGTAGGACCTATTCTCCCTTCATAAGGTTATTATGTCATTTTGAGATCTTGGGATCAACTTCAAGGATCTTCTACACTTTTCCCTTGACCGTTTTGAAATGACGAGTCTCATG
This sequence comes from Viscum album, assembly GCA_963277665.1. Classification (NCBI taxonomy): domain Eukaryota; kingdom Viridiplantae; phylum Streptophyta; class Magnoliopsida; order Santalales; family Viscaceae; genus Viscum; species Viscum album. The sequence continues at coordinate 2,082,897,251 of OY728151.1, forward strand.
CGAGACATATCGAGGAGGCACTCGACCCTTCTATCCAATATGTTGTCACTCCTTTTATGTTTCAAATGTATTTTAAGGTTTAGAAAAATTAATGGGTGATTGAGAGAATGCACTTTTATGGATTATTACTATGATAGGGGAGCTAGTAGAGTTATTCAATTGGAAGAGCTATCAGTGGAAGGTCACAGCCACCATGAACTTTGTGGTTTTAACTATCAAGAAGATTTCCTTAGAATATTCCTTACTAGCCCTTTAGTATCAGTAGTCTCTATTACTTTATCATGGGCCTAGAGAAAATGTGTTTCTAATTTGGTTTTCATGACCATCATTATAACGGGTGCCCATTGGCTTCCCAAGATCAGTTTGGGTAAGGTGGGCAGGCTCAGCATCAGCCTCAGTAGCAGTTTCCAATGAGACAGTTTCAGCAGCATAGACCGCAGGATTATGCTCTTCCAATAGGAGATGGAGAAGGTAGAGATGAGCCTCAGGTTTCTACTCATGTTATGGGATGATGAATCTATCATGGTCATGGATGTGTTCATTATTAGAGAGGTAGAGGAGCTGGTTGTGGTATGTTTCATATAGTAAAGATAGTTGTTCCAACTAGTCCAAAGATCATTAGAGGTATGACCAGCTTGTTTAGTACCTTTACTTGTGATTTGTTAGATTTAAGAGATTCACAATACTTTGTTTCACCAACTCTGTCCCATGCTCTAGGACTAGACGTAAAGAGTCTTCTCATGTTCCTGGTCTTCAGTACACAAGTTAGAGGCCAGACCAGTATATTGGATGTGTGTCGGGGGTGTAGACTGATGATGGGACTGTGTTAGTACCATAGAGATAACTTCTTTCTATAGATGCATCCATATGATGTAATTATCATCAGTTAATGGTTGTATTCATTTGTTATTGTTAAATACTTATTCTGGAAGAGAGTTGTCCTTTCAGAAGTGGTTGTCCAACGTGTGGATTTCATTAGTGAGTAGGGTTTTCATATGGGAAGTCGGCATGTGGAGCCCCTTATTTTTTGTTTCCTAAGCTATTTGTGGAATCAATAGACACTGAGATGGTGGAATTTCCCCAGTTCTTTAGGGATTTCATCTATTTTTTCCCCAAGTAGGTTGTGAATCTACCCCCTCAATGTGACATTGTATTTGGGATAGACTTGAATAATGGTGCTTCTCCTATTTCAATGGCTCTATATCGGATGGAATCATTTGACTTTTGGGATTCTAGGATTCAGATTGATGATCTGATAAAAAATTTCTTTATCTGATCTAGTTTTTCATCAAGGTGTGATTTAGTGTTGTTTGAAAAGAAATTTCATGGTTGTCTGAGGTTTTCTACAAACTATTGGAGGTTGAATCAGGTTATGGTCAAGAATTGTTACCCTCTTATGGGGATAGATGATCTTTTCTGCAAATTGAGTAGGGCAAGTAGGTTTTACAAGATTCATATGTAGTATAAATATCACTAGATGAGTGTGAAGGAGGAAAATAGCCCAGAGACTACCTTATGCACGCCTTGAATTTTTTTTCAAACACATTGTTGTTACAAATGCACCATCCATGTTTATAGGGCTTGTGAACTCTGTATTACATGAGTTCTTGGACCGGTTTCTTATAATCTTCATCAATGAAATTTTTGTTCAATCGAGGTTATAGGAGGAACATGATGAGCATCTTTGAAGTGTCTTACAGGTTATTTGATGCCACCAGCTCTATAGAAATTTTTCCAAGTGAAATTTCTAGAAACTAGTGGTTCATTTACTCAGGCACGTGTTGTCTCAGTAGGGTGTGGTAGTTAACCCAAAGAAGGTTTAATTAATAGTTTCTTGGGAATTAACCAATAATTTCAAGGATGCTCGCAGTTTCCTTGGACTTGTATCCTATTATTAGTGGTTCATACCTAATTTCTCTTGATTTGAAGCCATGTTGATAACCTTGACTAGAAAAGACCATGCTTTTGGGTAGATTGACTAGTTTTGGGAAGTGTTTGGTTGCCTAAAGGGGAGGTTGGTTATTTATCTAGTAATCTAGTTTCCGGATAAAGGGGTGATGTTTGAGGTTTTTTATACTGCTTCCCATTTGGGTTGGGGATCTGTTTTAATGAATAAGCGAGCAATGATCTCTTTTGGTTCTAGGAGGTTATATCCTCACAAATGTAATTGTTCCACCCATGATCTGGAGTTGTAAATAGTTCTGTTGGCATAGAAATCGTGTCATCATTACCTAATTGGGGAGTGCTTTGTGGTCTTCATAGATCACCAAATATTGAGTTATATCTTATCCCATGTTGATATAAATCTATGACAATAGAGGTGGATGGAGTTTCTTTATGACTATGATTTTGAGATCCCATACATATTGGGAAAGGGAAACGTTGTGGCCAGTGCCTTGAGAAAAAAGACAAAGAAGAAGGTTGTTTGGGAATCATTAGATGCTTGGATGGTGATGGAGGAGTTGGCAGCCTTGCACTTAGATGCAAGGGTATATGGTGGTATAGGATGTTTTTGTTAGATCATGGTGTAGTCTTATCTAATGTAGAAGGTGGACGACTATCGGTGGGGAGACTCTGAGATAGAGGTGATTCACAACCATGTTGTCCATGCTGATGCTCTAGAGGGATGGTCAGGGGATAGTCCAAACAAGATGTTGTTTCTAGGGAAGTTGTGTATTCCATTGGTGATGTGGAATGAAGTCCTTTGTTATTTCCATAGTTCACCCCTGTAAATACATCTAGTAGTTTCCATGATATATCATGGCATGAGGATGTGGTTTTGGAGGCCCGAGATGTAGTGGGTGGTGGCGGAGTTTTCATCAAAGTGCTTGGTTTTCTAGTAGGATAAAGCAGAGAAACGTGTTCCGGGTGGTTTGTTGCAGTACTTGGATGCTCCAATGTGGAAATGGGATAACATATCAATAGATTTTGTCATGGGGTTACCCAAAGATCATGGAGGTTGTGTTTCTATCTTGTTGATCATGGATCAATTGATGAAATCATCCCACTTCTAAGAAATCAAGGATTCGAGCTCAGTGGATTCCATGACCAGGAGGTACATGGATGAAGTATTATGGTTGAATGGTGTTTCAAGGTCCATCACCTCATATCAAGATGCATGGTTTACCTCATTATTTTTGGGGGTGTAGAATTTTTTTGGAACCAACTTACAACTCAACACTTCCTTCCACCCTCGGGTAGATGAGCAAACATAGCGGACTATCCAGACATTGGAGGATATGTTGCGGTTGTGTGTCCTAGACTTTGGTGGATCCTGGGTATGACACTTTCCCTTGGTGGAGTTTGGTTATAATAATAGCTATCACTCTTCCATTATAATTGATCCATTTTAAGCATTGTATAGAAGATTGTTTCGTTCTCCATTTTTTTGAAGGTGGTTGGGGAGACAGGTGTTCTTGGTCCCGATTTGGTGCAAAGCATGATAAAGAAAGTTTGTCTTGTTTTTGAAAGGATAAAAGCAACACAAGACTGGAAGAATTAATATGTTGATCATAGGATGAGTCCCTTGGAGTTTGAGTTTGGGGACCCTGTGTTCTCAAAGGTCTACCCACTACATGGCCAGCTGATGTTATTAGGGGAGTAATATTTCTCCTAGGTTTTTTAGGCCCTTTGAGGTGTTTGGATGAGTTGGTAAAGTGGAATATGGGTTGTAGTCACCACCACAGTTGGAGAGGTCCCATGATGTCATCCATGTCTCTTAGATTCATCAGTATCTTCATGATGACTCCCACGTCATCAACTAGGGAGAGTTGGATATCGAGGATGATGCAACATTTTCAAAACAAATTTTGGAGATCCATGATCATTGAGAGAAGATAATGTGAGGAGACCCATTCCTTTGGTCCATGTAATGTATTGTCATAGTGGACAAGAGGAGAGTACTTTGTAGTGAGATACCCAAATGGTTTCTCATTTCCTATTGCTTCTTGAATCATTCTTTTCCTTGTTTTTATTAAAAAAGATGAGTTGTTTTTAATAATATGAGTTGTTCAACATGATTTTGGATGATGTATTGGAATAAAAACGGAATATCTTATTCCTAATCAACATGAATAACTATTATGTAATTAAAATATTGTGGCTGAGTCAGTTCAACCTAGAGTGGGTAGTCTCTCGACATGGAGGATGAGATTCCCTGATTTGTGTGTTCGAGAAAGTGTGGTTGTTGTGCCTGTATAGTGGATTTGTGGTTATTCATATTGGAATGTCAACACCTATGTTGACCAAAACCTAGTTTACAGATCTTGGAGGAGTTATTATTGGATGTGTTAATTTCCACTCCCTTTTTCGAACAACACAGGGTGGTTTATCATTGAGCATTGGTATATTTAGTGGTGTTTCAAGTGTAGTTAGGTCCTTAAGAGGTATCAAGAGGGATGGTTGTCTATACCATTACTCTATTTTTCTTCTAAGATGGGTTTGAATTCTCGAGGGTGATAATTGTTTGAGAGGTATTTGATGAAAGCTTTTTGACCTCTATGTTCCATCATGTTGTGAGAATCTAGTGGTTGACATTTTTTGGGGGGTCCAAGGGGCTCTTTTCAACAATTTTCAAAATTACCAGTTTTTCATGTTTTCCAATGGTGGATCACCATGGTGGATGTTCATTGGTGGTGACTCACTGGTGGTGGATCACTAATGGTGACTTTCTGGTTTTCATTCATCCATCGGTGTCTCACCTTGTGGTGTTTCATCTAACGGTCGCTCTCCAGCGGTGCTTCACCTAACAGTAGATCGTGAGCAGTGCCTCATCGAGTGATGACTCACCAAAAATTGACTCACATAATGGTGGATCAATGACTGGTGGTTCACTGATCGGTGTCTCATTAAATAGTTACTCATCGAGTGGTTCCTCATCTAACGGTTTGTCATGAAAAGTGTTTCAGGATTGTTAGTATTTCCCCTTTTTTGACGTTCTCATTGGCATAAACTTCATTACAAGACTAAATTAGTTATTTTTTATACCATTTCAAAGCCCATAAATAATATCATTATTTTACTAAGGGTTTGGGGTCTTTTACTTGGTCAAAATTCATTATCTCGACCAGATCATCCTTTAAAGGAAAATCAAAAACATATCTAAATCGATGCTCTATTTAGATCTTCTAATGGTTGAGATAACTTTCCCCCCATATTATTCCTTCTTGCTTTAACTTGGTATGATACACCCTAAACCCTTTCTCATGTAGGAGTCATGTGATCATATTGTGGATTTTAGATCATGTTTCCCGTGTTTTTTTCATATTTCATGTGCTCCCCTATCTTGGTGCAATCAAGAAGTGTTGTATTTATTTTTTTCTAGGTAGTTTTCCATTCATCATTATTCCTTGTGTATCAAGAAGGGTGGGTGTAAGAATTTTTCTCTTGTTAAGATAGTTGAATCCAAATTAAATAAATATAATTGAACCAGTTCCAAATTACTAAACAGAGCCTTGAAAAGTGATGCATTTTTTCTGGGTTATTGACTTTTTTTTATATTAGAGTCTATATGTGAAAACATCCCACTAAAAATTTTTGTCGTTGGTGGTACATGTTTTCCTATGGAATGGTTTATTGATTTCACATTTTTTCTTTCTTATTGAATTATTATAAAAGAAATCTTTTAACCACATATATTTTTCTAATAAATGAATTTTTTGTTATATCTGAAAATGTTTTTCCTTGTTTCATGTGGTGATGTAGTTTTGGGTACTGTTTTTCATAGGGGGGTGGTTCTTTGAGTGTGGTAATTAGGTTGTGGTATGTTTGTGTCATGGGACTACAGATTGGGTAGTGATATGGGGATTGTTGTGGTTAAGATAATGGATTAGGAGGGATGAATTTTAATAAAGATGGTAGTGGTTGGTATGGGTGTTTCTATATTAATAACATGTATGAAGCTTTACCATGTAGCTTGAGGTTATGGTATGAGGTGTCTTTAATGTGATATTGGTTAATTTAAAATGGATGTGACAGTGTTGTCCTTAGTAATTTCTTGATATGTAATGGAATAGATAAATGAATGTTTTAATAAAGAATGGAAATGGTTAATTAAATTTTTTGGTAATAAGAATTGGGTTTTTGTCTTGATGTGTGATGTTTTTCATTTAGATGCAGCACCAAAGGTGGTAGTTTTGTGGGTTTTTTGATTGGTTAATTTACCAAGGATGTGACTGTGTTGTGCTTAGTAATTTCATGGGAAGTCATGAAATAGATATATAAATTTTTTAATAAAGAATGGAAATGGTTAATTAAATTGGTTGGGAAAATGAATTGGGTTTTTGTCACGATGTGTGCTATTTTTCATTTAATGGTAGCACCAAAGGTGGTGGTTTTGTCAGTTTGTTTCTCGTTTGAGAACCCACTTGTTGGGAATGAGGGTTTGGTACCATATATGTATATATTTATATTTTTCATTGTTATTTATATATTAATCCCACCCTATTTGATCACTATTTGATAAACACCCCCATTGTCAAGAGGGTGATGTCCTTCTGAAACATCTCATGGTAGGATGGATGGTTGGCCACCTACTCTTCCTTACTCCTTTATCCATTCTATGATTTAACAAGATTATTTGTCCAGTTTGTGGTTCATAAGGCCCATGTGTGTGTGGGAGAGTTGTTCTTTCCAATGTATCTTTAGGATGATATGTGTTATTATTTCCCATGTGTCTTTGGAATGGGATGTGGTTTTTGGCCCAGGTGTTTACAGGAGGGATGTTATTAGGTTTGGTGTCCAAGTGTCTGCTGGTGGGATGTGATGTGGTTTATGACCCAGGTGTCTACGGGTGGGATGTGATGTGGTTTGTGGACCATGTGTTGGCCATTACTAGGTGTAGCCTTGGGATACTTGTTGAGTCGCTGCTATAGCTTTGTTTTTGGGTACATTACTTTGGAGAATATTTTATTTGTACAGGTTATATTTTATGCATGCATGTGGGATGGTTTTCAGATATATCATATATATGACTTGGAGATGTTTTGTGGATGATTCCTCTTATCTCCCAGTATTGTTTCTTATAAAGGGTAATGCCTCCCATTTTTGTGAGATTTGTTTACCCTTGGTGCTACTCGCAAACTCGGGGGCCTTTTGAAGGTGGGACACGGGGGTCGTTATCTCACATTCAGAATTTCCAGCCCAGGAGGGGTATCATTGGAGGTAGGGACCTTAAAGGGTATAAATTGGAAAAGGATCAAATCTTTTGAGGTGTGAGGAGAGAATGTGGTGAGGGTGGTATTTATAGTGGAGGAGAGGAGTGTTTTTTGAATATTTTATTCCTTCGTTTAATATTTTGGCTCAAGAATATGAATAGTATGAGAATTATCACAAAATATATTAAAGTAATTAAGAATTTTTTGAGATTATGTACTTACATCATCCATAAATCATCTATGACTCAATAATTCATGTTTTTATTAAATACCGTAAATTATTGTGTCTCACTATTCACCAAAAATTGAACTATTTTAGAAAAATTTCAACATTTCCCCCTAATAATTTTTTTGACTTCTACAATTCCAAAATGGAATACATTTTATGAAAATAATTGTCTAAATTTTTTAAATTCAATTTATTAAGAAAAGCAACCTTTATTTTAAAAATACATATTTTAAATTTATAAATGATTTTATAACACATTGAAAAATTAATTAAGGCCTCCTAAGATTATCTTATAATCATAAGAAAAATAATTACTAATTTATAAATATGTTTTATGAAAAAAAATTGTTTAAATTTTTTATATTATTTATAAAATTGAAATTAAATATTTATGACTTACAAGAATAGAAAAACTTGATTTATTATTTTTAAAACATTTAGTTACTTATGTCAAGATATAAATATATCATATTTTAATTTATAAGATACACAAATTTTGTTTATACATTATTATGTGAAGTTGCTATTATATTGGATATATTATTATTCCTAAGGGTCAAATTATCATTTCAAAGGGGAAAATACTATTCAATTGGTATAGGATCCTTAACTTCTTAAAATTCCTCTTATTATATTATTTGTTCATTAATAGAGCTTGTATTATATTCTCTATGTAATTTTATGTGATTAATACTATATAAAATAACTATACAAAAAGAAATTTAATTGATATAATTCTTGGTCATTACATTCTCCCCTCCGACAAAAATATCATCCTCAAAATTTCTTGAATGATATCTCATAGAAAGATATGGGTAGTTCTTCATCATAACTTCCTATGGTTCCCATGTCGCCACTTAAATTTTATGATTTTTACAAATTACCTTTTCTATCCAAGTTGTCAGATTCTTTCACACTTATTCTCTAGTGTCCAAAATTTGGATAGGATCTTCACAGTAAGATTAATCAAGTTCCAATTTTATTTCTACTACAGTGATAACATGTGTTGGGTCCCGCATTTACATCATTAATAAAGAGATTTACAACACATCATGAACTACATAATGGCTATGTGGAATTAAAAAAATGATAAGACAAATCTCCAATTCTGTATAGAATTTTAGATGGTCTGATGAAACTGGGGAACATTTCCCATTTCTTTCTGATCCTTATGACACCCTTCCATGGAGATACACTCATAAAAACCTAAACTCCCACTTCAAACTCCAAATCCTTCATTAAATTATCTATAAAGCGTATTTTCTTACATTGAGCTGGTTTGATATGTGTTTGACATGTCTTTATATTTTCCATTGTTTACTCCACAAGATCTGGTCCCACAAGATTCCTTTCACCATCTTCAACCCAATAAGTTGGTGTATAACATCCCTTTCAATACAATGCTTTATATGGTGATACTTGAAAACTCTAATGGAAAATAATATTGTAATAAAACTCTACCAAAGGTAAATACTAATCCCACATACCATAAAATTCATTTGAACATGATATCAACATGTCTTCAAAAGTTTGAATGGTCCTTTCAAACTTATTTTCAGTTTGAATGGCCCTTTCAAACTTCTTTTCAGTTTGAGGGTGATAAGCAGTACTCAAATGAAGCTTAGTACCCAAATATTTTTGAAGACTTTTTGATAAGTCTGATGTAAATTGTGGATCAAAATTTGACTCAAATTAAATAGGTTCTCCAATAATAATTACAGCATTATTAATATAGAGTCGTCCAAGGTGCACTAGTAAAAAATCCTCCCTTATAGAGTAGAAATGTGCATATTTGGTAATTCTATCAATAATTACACTTGTTGAATCATTATTTCTTAGTGTTTTTGGTAAACTATTGAAAAATTACATGGTTATGTCATCCCATTTCTATGTAGAAATATTCATATTTTTCATGAATCCTCTTGGATGTTGTATTTCATACTTCACTTGTTGAGAGATTAATCATCTTAATATATAATCAGAAATCTCTAACTTCATATTATCCCACAAAAAATATTCCTCCAAATCTCTTTTCATCTTAGTTATACCAGGGTTTATAGATAAATTTGAGCTATGTGCATCATTTATTAACTCTTCATTTTTTCTCGGGTATAGAGTGAACACATAATCTCCCCCAAAATTTTAGATTTCCATATTTATACATGAATTCTTCAAACTTCGCTTCATACATAGCTTTAATTTTCTTTTAAATATTCTCATCTCCATTCTTAGAACTCTTAATTCATTCTAATAGTGATGGTTGGGAAACTAATTGAAAAATTAATGATGTTTCACCTTATTTGATAATTCCCATATCCAACTTTACAATATCCCTGAACATAGGATCCATTTCAATACTCATTTTTTCAGAAATCCATGATCCTTCCTTCTTAATCAACCATCTGCCTTATTTTCCATCCAAGGGGGATATTGTTTTAAAAATTCCTAATCCATGAGTATCCCAAACCATGACATTTTACTCATTTGGAGTTCTATTTATGAGAAAATATATTTCAATCACTTGTGATATATATATATATATATCACATATTTATCCATAGAGATAGTGTCTCCATATCTTAAAAGAAAATATTATAGATTCTAACTCAATATCAAGAGTTTTATAGTTATATTCTTGAGTTTTTGAATTCCTTGATGCATAGTCAACAACTCTATAATTCTATATAAGGACATATCTATGTCTTTACATGAATGTATCACTATAGACCACAATTCCACCATTTTCTGATGGTAGAGTCGAGATCGGAGCATTAACTAATCTCCTCTTCAATTATTCAAAACATTCGACACATTATTTCTTACACACTAACTTAAATCCTTTACGAGTATGATTGGTTAATGGTTTAGCTAATCGAGAAAAATTCCGAATTAAATGTCGATAAAAACCTACTAACCAATGAAACATTGTTCCTTGGTTAGGTTCATTGGTGTAGATATTCTTGAACTATTTTTAACTTCATATAATCCACTAATATTCTATCCATATAGATTATATGTCTATGGAAAGAAACAGATTGAATCCAAATTTCACTTTCTAAAATTCTCATATAACACTTTTTTCTAAGACTCTTTAGAACAATCCACAAGTGGTCCTCATGTTCCTCATATATTTTGGAATATATCAATATATAATCAATAAATACAAAAAAAACATCATCAAGATATTCCTTTACAAACTTTTATCAATAGACAATGAAAATATGGGGTGAATTAGTCTATCCAAATTGTGTTACTATGAACTCATAATGTCCATACCTGGTTCGAAATGCTATCTTTTTTATATCTTCCTTACTCACATACAACTGATGTTATCCAGATCGAAGGCCGATATTTGAAAATATTGATCTCTATGAATTAGATCAAATAAATCATAAATACATGGTAAAGGATACTTGTTTTTTATTGTAATTACATTGATTTCACTATAATCAATGAAAAACCTCAAGGATCCATCTTTCTTCTTGACAGATAGAACATGGACTCCCCGTGTTGAAACACGAGGGAAAATAAATCTCATTCCACTCAATTCATCTAGTTGTTTCTTAAGATCCACTAATTCTACAGTTCCCATTTTATATGGAGTATCTGATCTATGACTTATACTAGGAATTAAATCAATCAAGAACTCACCTTCCAACTCTAGTGGATGTCCAAGTGAATCCTATGTAAATACATCCATAAATTATTTCCAAATAGGTACATCATCAATTTGAAGATTTAATTTCTCAATTATATATGACTTTTTCTCTTCCACCCTAATAATTTCATTTAAATGATCTACTCGAGGTGGGTCTAGATAAGAACTACATGATGACATTTCCTATCTAAAGATAAGGGATTCTACACCTTCCTCACAAATTGTAACTTTATTCTTCTTACAATAGATTTTCACATCATATTTTGATATCCAATCCATACTAAGGATTATATAAAAATAAACCATTGGTATTAAGATAAGGTTTGTAACTAAAGTATTTTTATGTGTCATAAAGGGGATTGACTGACACATATTTTTTACATTGATACTTCCCTTAAGATTTTTGACTCACAACTCCTTTACTAAGTAAAAAGAGAAATTGCTAATTTTTTAGGAAAACTAGGAAGATATAAAAGAATGTGGGGATCCAGAATGAAATAAATCATTCTCTATGTTTGTAGAAATGATTAAACTATCTTCTATAACATCATTAAGAACTTCAATATCCATAGTTTTGATTACATAAGCTTTGAATTTCTCTCTTCTCCTATTATAGGGAAAATTTTCTTAAGAGATAGGAAAATAATTGGAACTATTTCCCATATCCCTAAAATTTTATCATTAATAATTGGTATATTACTTCTTTCCCATGTAATCATGGGCTTGGTGTCATTTTTCTCCACACTTGTAACAAACTTATTTTCCTTTCAAGCAGGCACTAAGGTGTTTCCTTCCACAAGTATCAGATGTTGAAAAATTCATTTTTTTCTTCCCTTTATCCATTCGTTCCCCTTCCATGCTATTCTTCTCTTCTATTCCCATAAATTCATAATTATTAGAGATTTATTTCTCTATCTTGATAGAGTGAGACAATATCTTCATACGATGAGAAGTTTTGGGAGACTCATGCCCTTTGAATGAATGGTTTTAACGCATTAAATAATTTATCAACATCTCTCCTTAGATTAAGTATGTAGTGTATAGAAAACATTTTTAACCTTCTAAATTTGGACTCATAAATGGAAACATTTTCATTTTATTTTTGTCTTATATTCGATAATTGTCTCGCTATATCGACTCGTTGTTCATGAGGGAAATATTTTTCCAATAAAATTTCTTTAAAAAATATCTATTCTGTATTTGAAATTTTATCCTCGTTTTTTTCATTTTATGACCACCACAAATCTTCATCTCCCCAGAGATTATAATCTTTTATGATAACCACATCCCTTTGATTACTTCCCAAATAAAGAAATATCTTCTCTAAGGAACATATCCACTATACAACTATTAATGGGTTTGTAGTCCCATTGAATTATAGAGATTGTTTTCACATAAAATATTATAATATTTATCCTCCATGTTGTGGATGGTGATTCTCTATATGGGTAAGGTTATTATTAATATCCTGAGTTTGTTTTCCCAGTATGGTTATAAGTTTTTCATCACTAGTTGCATCTCCAGTACCAACATCAATATCTTGCAAAGGAGAGAAATACTTATGTGTGATATGTGAATTGATATGGTTTCCATTCCTTTCATTGGGAACCATTTATAAATAATGGAATTCACTAAATTAGGTTATAAATCATAATATATAATTTTGAGCTAGAAAAGAACTTAACATAAATTGAATTTTTTTGCATAGATAATTTCAAAATAATAATCATGGTTTCTTTGGGGAGATATTTAATTTTAAATCATTCATAAATTTTTTTATAGAAAATTTTAATTATCCTATGAATTTCCCCAATGAGTATCAAACTAGGTGAGTAGTAAGGCCCATTTTAATGTACCAGGTTACCCTGATTTTGGCTTAAGACACCTTTTCGGAGTTGTTACCCCTATGTATATATATTAATGATCCAAATACACTTGTATCATCAATATATGGATGTATTATTTAGAAAATCCATATAATATTTTCTGTATCAAAATTCAATGTTGTTCTTCTATGCTTATCCTCAAATTCTATATTAGGGTTTTGTTCCCTAATCTATGTTTTCGAAGTCTAGTATCCAAGGTTTCTTCTAAACTTGCTCTGATACCAACTATAGATACCCTTACACAAGTCACCCAGACTTTGTTCCTTAATTTATTACATAGAAATAAATAAAAGACACAAATACCAAAGGAATGAGCATTTTAGAAGTTTTGGAAAAAAGATTACATGTATGAAAATTATATTACATCTTTAAATGAAATAAAACATAGAAACTCCATTTGAAACACCCAAAACTTCTAGATTATCCATGTAATTGATTCATAATATATATCTTTATATCTTTCTGAAACATAAAACCCCAGAAAGGGGTGATCACAGATGCTCATTAAGGGTATGTAATATAGAGGAAGCTTATACAAATAATAAGTCATGGTGAATTACTAAAAAAACACAATATAATATAATAGAATCATGAGAATAATATGACAAGAATAAAATAGGAATAAATAATATTATAAAAATAATTAGATGAGAAATAATATTAACTGTGAATGTTCTAATTGGAAAATATTCACATGGATAATCAATTTATAATATCTTAATGAGGGAATGGATATGTTGGACAACTAAAACATACCATTTAGGCCTCAGCTATAAGGCATTTAAAAAAATGGTTAAGGATTTTTCCAAACCAATATCTATTTTGCCTCATAAGACCTACCGATGCATCAAGGGGTTATAGAAGTCCCCACACATCGCTTACTAAGTCCAATTAATTTCTAATATTATTGGGGTTAAACATAGACAACATATACATAATAAATGTATATAACATTCTCCAATATATAAATATACTCAATAACCATTATGAGTATTAATGTGAATGGTATCAAGACAACACATCCAGAGTAGAAATAGTCATAAACCATTTAATAAAATATTGTAGTTTATTATCATAACATATCAATATCAATAGAGAATAAATTTATATTGGTTTTTTGAAATATCTGAAAATAATCTAATAAAATCATCGATGAATTCTTCTGAGAAATACCCCTTTTACTTTCCAATGAATAGTTATTTTGGAAAAATAAATTTCATTTTTTATATTAATTTATATATTAAGGAAAAAATATATTTTCTCGTTAAAAAATATTGATATTATAAAAATAATGGTTTTTTAATAAAGTTTATGGATGGTATAAGAAAATGGGTTAGAAATCGAGACGTTTCCATTAATCAGGCTTGCGTATCAGGAAGAATTGAGAAGAGAGCTTTGTAAAACATATATTCCCCCTAAATTAAGGATGAAATGATCTAGATAAATTATTTTGGAATGTTTATATATAACTTCTAATAATTATATAAAAATAATTAATAATTACATTGTTTTATAGATGTAGAAAGAGTATCCTGAATGAAAATTGTGATTCAGGAATAAAAGTGTTCTACACTTGCACTTAATGTCCAGGATAATGAAATTAGATTAATTAATAAATTAATTTATAACCTCCTAAAAATTTATTTGACTTAATAAAATTTTATTAATTTCATATATTTCCTTCCTGATTAGTTCTGAGATTCAATTTCATCGTTCAAGAGTGTTCTTTTCCTTAGCATTCAGAATCGGTTTACTTTTACATGTATATGGAAGATCGTGTAAAATTGAAATAATTATAAATAATAGAAATTATATGTTAATAATGAAAATACAGAACATTTATATGTATTATATATTATTACTTATACATATATGAAAATGATTCATTATATAGAACTTTATTGATAATCGTTTAGATCATTTTGTCAATTTCTTGATCATCGTGAACTAGTTTTATTTTATTAAATAATATATTGTATATATATTGGTTCTAGAAAACTAAATAAGGTGTAATAATATATAATAATATTGATTATTAATAAAAATGGTTTTATGACCAGCCTTGAATCCATAATTAAAAAAAACAACATGTCATCCTTGAAGGCGGTAAATCGGCACCTCTTGGATGTTGGTTTCATCTTTAAAATAAATGAAAATGGAGAATAGAAATGATAATATATTTTCCATTGAAATAATGACATTCCAATATATAAAATATACTACATATATCATGTCAATTTTTACATGGGAGGTGACTTATGGATTTGAAAATAAAATAAATTTTAAAGAAAACAAAATAAAGGAAATAAGAGTTCTTCTTCTCGAATTCTCTTCCTTGAGAACCTCCTTAAGGGTATTGGTTTTGGTATTTTTTTAATAAACATGGCTCCTAGACATGGGGTAGGGGATTGTGAATAGTTTTGGGTAAAAATTGGATAAGGATAAAATCTTGGAAGATGTGAGGAGATGAGGTGGTGAGGGGTGGTATTTATAGTGGAGAAGAGGGATGTTTTTTGAATATTTTATTCATTTATTTATTATTTTGAATCAAGACAATGAATAGTTTTATAATTTTCCCAAAATACATTAAAATAGTTTATTATTTTTCTATATTATGTGTTTACATCATACATACATCATCTATGACTCAATAATTCATGTTTTTATTAAATACCGTATATTGCGGTATTTCACTATTAACAGAAAATTCAACTTTTATTGAAAAATCTAAAAATTTCACCCTAACCATTTTTCAGCATGTAGATTTCAAAAATAAACACAATTTTATGCAAAAAAAATCTAAATTTGATAAATTTAACTTTTAAATAAAATAATTATTTATTTAAAAAATACCAATTTTAAAATTATAATTGAATTAATAACACTTTGAAAAATTAATCATGGTCTCATAAGATTATCTTATAATAATAAGAAAACTAATTACTAATTTATGAATCTATTTTATTATAATAATTTTATTTTAAATCATTATATTAAACAATAAAATTAATTCAATATTTATGATTTACCAAAATACAAAAAATTTAATTTTTAATTTTATTAAAAAAATTGTTACTTATTTCCAGATATAAATATATGATATTTTCATTAATATGATTCCAAAATTTTATTTATACATTAATATGGGATTTTACTATTATATTCGTTATATTACTATTCTTAATGGTCACATTACTATTCCAATAGTCTAGTTATTATTCCATTGGAATAGGTATCTTAAGTTCTAGAAAAATCTCTTATTTAATTCATTATTCATTTATAAATATTGTATTGTATTATCTAAGTGATTACATGTGATTCATACTATATGAAATAACTATAAAAATGGAAATTTTATTGATATAATTTCATTTCATTATGACTACTATATTGAGATGTGGAATGAGATTGCAGGATGGTATGATGCAAGTGATGTATGTTTTGTTACTTAGACTAGGTTTTTGTGGATAGCTTCTTTGGGAGAGGTCTGACTCATGACTTCTGATGTTGGGGTAGAGTGGAAAACCTTATAGGGAATTGGCAGTGATGTATCGATGTTGTTATTATTATATTATGTGATCTCTTGTATGAGTTACATGATGATATGTGTTTATCGTGAGGCTAGTAAAAGGATAGTAAACATGTTGGAGAGATGAGTAGGTTTCATTTTTTACTCACTAATATTTAGTATGATTCATTCACATTTTGAAAAAGAGGTTTTAGGGAGGATCCTATAAGGTATACAATTTATTCTCACCCTATGTATGTATAATTTTTTTCTTAATTTATTAGAGGATAGATGGTGATCATAAATGTCTTTCCATGTTTGAGGAGCATTTCAGGAGCTATTTGGGCTTTGAGGTCACAGGAGAGGATATTATTTTTGTTTTTTCATTACATTTTAGTTCAATCATTTCTGTATGAATTTGAATCTTTGTATTGTGTTACCTTATTCATATTTTATGTGCAGGATCTATTTGGTGGTTTTTATCTTATCTCTTTATTCTCAAATCCTAGAGGGTAATTCCTCCTATATGTGAGTATTTTATATCCCCAATTATTTTCAAAAACACATGGCCTATTAGTGGTGGGATTTAGGAATCATTATCCCACTTATCTCAATGTCATCCTAGAAGCTATACCTTTAGTGGGAGGGTCTTGTGACACATCCTGGAAGTATATACTCAGAGAGTAAATAATGTATGAGTATTCAATATAGGATTTACATAATCCATATCTTGATGTCACTCAATTTTATGGAAAATATAAATATATGATTATGGATACCTTTTTATTATATTGTCAGTGGAAAATAGTATAGAGATTTATTTCATTGATTTATATCATTCTAGAACCAATTATAGCCTATGTTAAATTAATTCCAAAATGTATATTTTTCGTTCCTTATAATTATGTATTGGGAAATTCATAATTATTTTTTATACTACAAAATCATGTGGGTTCAAACATTATTATTATATGAATGGGGATTATATTATTATCGATTCATTATAAAAATCATTGAGATCTACCCCAAATGTGTTTTATAGGATATACAAAATAAGTTTCAAACGTAGTTTTCATATGTTTTATTTATGAAGTACCATATGGTTGAAATTAATGGTAAGTTATCTGAAATAAGTTTTTGAATATATAAAAAAGTAGTTTTGGATATGAATTAACATTTTATTTCATATGGTGTTACATATAATGATGATGCCCTATGTTTATATGATTTTAATGAAATTCAAATGTTTATGGAAATATAAATTAATATATACACTTAAGTATAGTGGTTTAGAACATATCCTGATTTGTACTAGGATATACCATAACATGTTCAGTATCACCACATAATGGTGTTGTGTATGGTATTTTTTCATATTATATTATAATGTGTGTTTCATATACCTTCTCCTATGAATATATGTCATGCATGGTTTATTCATCATATAATGATGATAAAGAAAGATTGGATTTCCAAAAAAAATTAAACATTAAAAAAAATCATTATGATGATTCGTAAGTTATAAAAAATTTCAAACATATGAAACATTTGTAAAACAATTCATTTAAGAGCCAATAATTTTTAATAATTGATATATCCTTGTATGGATTTATAAATTTGATCATAGTATGTGATTTTTTTGGAATTTGATTATGAGGCTCAAGATGTGGATTCTCCCCAAGTCGATACACTTTTTCTCACACTCCCTCTTCCACATTTAACCCATTTTCCTAAAAAACTATAAGGAAGAAGGGATACTTCCCAATTTTTAAAAGATTCATAAAACACATAGATACAGTAAAAGTAAATAACCGATTTTCTACTTCTTGTTTATTCATATCATGTTCATGTGAAAGAACTCAAACAAAATTGGGATCAACATAGAAAAAGAATATTTTTATTTATTTATTTTATCATTTCCAATATGAATGGAATATCTTGGGGTTTAATAATATTTTTTTATTTAATAGATATAAATATTGTAAGGGTTTCATTATCTTAATTTCCCTTCATTGAGATGTGTTCTATATTAACCACAATCTTTATTCTGTGTGGTGTATATACATCCGAAGAATGAATTTTATTATAATTTTCATGTAAAACATATATATTTAATAATACATCTAATGTTATCCAATACATCATATTTCAATTAAATTGTTACCAAAGTTATAGTGTTTTATTTTTCAATCTCACTTTTTATCAAGATTATTATCCCATTAAGAGAGAATATTTGTTATTTTTCTCCAAAATCCCATATATTATCAATTAATATTATAATTTATAGTGTTTTAAATTTTAATTTACATTTTACCTCTTTTTTTTACCAAAAATGACAGAAAAAATGTTTTTATAAAAATATGACCATATTTCTGTTTTTTTTATTTGTAATCCTTCTCATCCATATCAATGTTCTTAAAATTAATTTACTATAATATATTATATAATTTTAAATTATTTATGAATGTATTTTTATACTATATTTTAGTTTTTCAACAGTCATTTCAATGGAATTATATTATCATTTTCTAAATGGTAAATTTTTATATTTTCTAAAAAAAGTGCAGAAAGAATATTTTTTTTAACTTATATAGCATTAATAGTTTTTCCCATCATCATGTACGTTATTAATGATTTAACATACCTCTAAAAATTAAATTACTTTAAAAATAAAATTATATTCCCATTTTTCTGAGGTTTTTTAGTTTTCATATGTTATAAAATGAAAATAACAATTCCTCATGTAAATAAAAGAATATTCCTAATGGCTTTATAAAATAATTTTCTTCTATTTCAGCATATTTTAAGGATTTTTATTCTCTACTAGGGATATAATATTTTTTAACCATCCACTTAAATCATATATATCTTATCATGATGATTTTAGTGATTTTTTTATGAAACTTATTTCATTACCATGGATTAGTTATGCTGTGATGAAATAATGAATGTTTTTGTGATATTATGGAACACATATATATGTCTTTCATTATGTGATGGGGGATAGAAATTATATATCCACTGAATGCATTAGTTAAATCTTAATATCTTCTATTATAATGTTATAGAGAATAGGGAGTAAACCAAATATATTATAATACCTTTTTTATTATGTTTTTGGGAATGGGGAGTGAACCCAATCCACTATGGGACATTGTCTTCTATGATAATATTTATAGTGAGACTTTACTAAAGAAGTAATTTTCTTTGATTATGTGTAATTCAATAACTAATGGATTATTCTTATGATATTCTCTCATGGTCTATGATTCATTATTGATGATTTCACATTCTTACGACTCGTAATTTTTTTGTTTGGAAAAGTCCTTATTCCATGATTCAAGTTTAATGGTATATGAGTCATTTTGTATATCTTTTAAGTTGTGATCACATTATCATACCCTTATTATTATATTATGCTCACTTTTGGTCATTGATTGATATCTCTCATTTTTACCCTTATTGATCATCTGATCTCACACTTTCATATATTTTATTTTCCATAGGTTATGAGGAATGATGTTACGTAGGATATGTATAGAAGGGAATTGTGTGTGTATAATTTTGTTGGATATATTAAATACATATCATAAAATAATAAAATATAGCTATATAAGGAAAATTTTTCATTGTCTGATAAATATAGAATTTATTTTATGTATTTTTTTCTAATTATTTAAATATATAAAAATAACATTGTCTTGGGTATGTTACGGAAACAATGTTGATTATTGATTTGTATTTATATTTGGTTAAATTTGGGTTTCATTATTTAGTATAAGATCCAATATATAAAAAATGTTTTATCAGCACTAAATCTAGGTGTATGGGACTCAATCTATCTCAAGAACCAATATATGAAATGATAATATTTTATGATCCCTATGTATTAGAATTAGCATGAATAATGAGTTATGGGAATCATAGTCCAAAATGTATTTACAAACAGGGGGATTACTTATAGTTTAAATTATCACAACACATAGGGAAAGAGCAATTTTGGTCGTCACTATTACTTTTTGTGAAAGGGTCTCAAAATAATCAATTATATACCCTTTAACTATAGAAACACAAAAAAGTCAACCCATAATTACAAGATTTATTATAAGTGTTTCATTTCACTTTATTCCCATGAACTTTAAGGTTTACAGTTTTAGAGATCTATGAAAACCATTTCATTATAGAAGAGTACACTTGAACATAATGTAAGTTTTTCCCAAAAAATGGTTTTCAAATTGGTAATCCCCATTCCTTCTTGAAACAATTACTCAATTTAAAAAAAGTATTCATAATTGAAATAATGACCTTTATAGAGATTATATACATCTTTAAATCGAGTAAAATCATTTGAAAATATTGGAAGAGAATAAAAAAATAATTAATGGATTCAGAAATAATAGAAACTCATTAGTACATTAAAAACATGAAAACCCATGAGAAAATTTTCCTTTTTACATAATGAACATTGAGCTAAAATAATAACTTACTCATGATATTCAACGTCATTCCCAAAATATTTTCCTAAAACATATCTTAAGTAAGTATGAATCCAAAAACAATTTTTTGATGGTTACATGGTACATCATATTCATATCATACTTCAATACATAAAACCACCCTTAAAATAACCCTTATAATGAAATTGTGCCCCCAGTTAATTCCAATATATTTTCATAATTGAGTGACCTAACTATATAATTCCATCATCTTCATAGGAATAACTTGTATTAATTTAACTCCATAATCATTTTTATAACATTGGACGGCTCTATCACATGAACATATCAGTATATATAATTGATAATAACCATAACCAAAATAAAATAAGATCTTATAATTTCATCATAAAACTCATAAAAACATTCGTTTGAACCCATAAGCATGCACACATATAATTATCCATTAAAACTAAACTAAAATTTCATTTTATTTGATAACTGTATAAAATAAAAAAATTACCAATAATGGTAATTGAATTAACTATAGAAATAAATGAAAATTAAGGAGGATGATTCATGATTTATAATAAAAATTATGGAGGTAAAATATTTCCATGCAGTAAATGTTAAAAAATTATTTTCACGCTATTATAAAGAATGTAAAAGATGGACCATATAGGAAACATTAAAAATAATCATTTTTAAAAAAATATATAAAAATTTAAAGAAACTATAAAACTAATTTAAGAAAAAATTTATGTTTATAGGAAAACATTATTGAAATAATGTGTACATTTAAGTGAATGAGTTGAAAGAAGACATTAAAACATTTAAAATAATCTTAAAAACAAAATTACCTTGCGTCAAATCTTGGATCGCTTTATAAGAATTATACCCTTCTACATAATAAAATTATATTAATTATTTGATTTCTTCAGAACATTTTTCAAGTTTATTCTTTTATTATTATTCCATTTGTTTCATTAATTATCATGTTTTATTTATTAACTAAATAATTATAGCTCATGTTGGTCATTTATGGACTGTTAAGTTCAGAATCTCTAAAAACCCTCAATATTAAAGTAACAGTAAAAAGAGTAAAAAAGAATTTTTCAAATCATTAAATTATTTTTATATATTTCTATGTGTATGGTTCAGGTTATTCCAAAAATAAAATAGTTTAATAGGTTATTATATATTAACTATTTCATGAATCTTCCTTGATAAGAATGTTTTTTATAGTTAAAAGTAACCATGATTGTTCAATTTTAATGTAATTGTAATGATGGAAATTTCACCAATTAATATTCATTAAAGAATACTAAATTTATCATTATTACAAAATATTAATATTATTTAATTTACCTTAATTATTTATGATATAAATAGTCTAATATCGTTCATGTTGGTGGTAAGACTAGACTAAACAAGAACATGTTATAACATTAGAATGAGTAAGAATATATTAATTTTTAATACTAATATCACTTTTATAGGATAAAATTTATTTAAAAAATTGATATTAAATTGATAAATGAGATTCAAGAAGATATTCATGAATAAAATTATTGAAAGATAATGTTAATAAGTAATTACCTACAAATTGTCTCAGTATGACTGTTTTAGGCAATTATGTTTTATGATGACTATTTATTGCCCATATTTTTAATATTATGAAATACTAAAGTATGAAAACTTTAATAATGTTATAAATATCATAATAATTCATTAAATCTACTTTTATAACTATAAATTTAATATTGTGATGAAAAATAAAATATTTCATTCATAGAGGTGGTAATCCACATGCAACACATTGGATTTTTTCATTTTCTAATAGATGGGAGGAAGATAGATAATATATATTCCATTTAATTAATAATTATTTAATATACTAATCATACTAATGTGATTATAATTTCACTTTTATAATGTATTTATAGGTGGTGATAGAAGAAAGAAACTTGAAGGAACTAGGTTAAGACTATTACCTCTTCATTAGATTTCCTCCTTTTTGCTGCTCCTTAAGACTTATTAGATTGGTCTTTTGGGAATACCAAAAATTATAATAAGTGTTAATGAGGTTTTGATATTGATTTTTTTTTATTGGTTAAGATAATTTTCTCAAAGTGTGTGGAGAATTGAGGTGGTGAAGGGATTATTTTATAAGACAAAAGAGTGGGATTTTGTAAGTATATTTTTCATAATATATTATAGATGACATAAAAAAGGGAAGATGAAAAGTAATATCCCAATTTAAAAAATATTATATGTAGGCTTGATCATCCAATAATCAAATCAATTAAAGAAATTTTTTTGTCATTATCACTTAGTTTTAAACCATTTTCTCTCATATTAACCTCCATCACCATGACTAAAATTTGACCATGGAAACAAATTTGTATGGATAAAAATAAAAAATTCCTTTTTAAAAAAATTAAAATAATTATTCCAAATATTAAAAAAATAATATTAAGTATTTATATATTTTTATTTAATTAAAATATACATATTCGTAATGCATTGAAAAAATATTTTTAGATAAATTTATTTTTTAAGTGTAAAATTGAATTTCCACCAAAATCAAGTACAATATTATTTAATATGAAATTTATTAGTTTATGAATAAAAATTAAATTTATTTAAATTTAAAACTAATAAAGAACTGAGTAGAACCAAGTGAATACTTCATCAAAGAAAAATTTGTGTTATTTGAGAACATTCTACTTTCCATTATTCACTAGAAAATTAACACCTTCGGAAAAATCCAAAAAATTTACCATAACTTTTTTTAATAATGAATCAAAAAATGAAGTTATTTTTCTTAAATGAAAGTTATAAAATTTAAAAATCTAATTTATAAACAAAGTTATATAATACATATTGAGAAATTTTTGTCTATGTCCAAACTACTTCAATTTCCAAATGAAAAATAAAATTCTTGTCCCAAAACCTAAAAAACTATTTATAGGTTTATAATAATAATTATTAATATAATTTCATAAAATTCATATAAATAAATTATAAATTTGATTCGCTAGAAAAATAGATGGGTTATTACATTCTTCCCTCTTAAAAAACCATGCCCTCAAAATTTTATTCATTGATAAACAAGTGGGGATACTTTTCTTTCATATCCTTTTCATGTTCACATATTTATTATTACATTATTTTATTTTTTCAAATATATTTAAAAAGATGAATTAATTTACTCTAAAACACATTCTATATGTGATCAAGAATCTGAACTACATTTTACTCATAAGAAATATTATCCTTTAATGGTACTACTTCAGAGATTAATAAATGAGATTCCCCAGTGCATGATTCTATTACACTAAAACATGAAACACATCATGTACCTCAAAAAAACTCAAAGGTAAGGATAATAAAAAATAAATTGATCACACTTTAACTAAAATTTCATATTTACCAATAAACCATGGGCTTAATTTTCCCTCCTTTACGAAAGACGTCACACATTTCCATGTAGATATTTTAAGAAAAACATGGCCCACTGCCACTTACAAAAGATATTTCCATTAGTTATCTATATAGATATTCTTCCTACTCATAGAATCCCCCTTATATTACTAAATCACGTTAAAATTTTCATTCATATCTTCATGAAATTCAATTACTAAAAATTTTACCTCATGGAATTCATCCCAACATTTTGAATTCAAAAACCATTTTACATATAATTTCATAGATATTTTCAAAGGTATACTTTAATGAAAAAAAATTAGAAAAATACACTAATGAAACATGTTCATCCCAATATCAACGATAACCCAATGAGAAATCCTAGATAACATCATCCAATGTTTTAATTATTCACTCTAATTATCCGACATATTGGGTATGGAATGAAATAATAAAACTTATCTAAATACCCAATAACTTTTTAAGTTCCTTAAAAAATTGAAGTAAACCTTAGATCATTAGCACACATAATAAAGATATGAACTCCCTATAACTTGATTATCTATTTATGATATTGTTTAAAATGGTGATACAAAGGTATATTATCTTAAATAAGAATAAAATATGTTCATTTAGTCATATAATCATCAATAACCTATATTAAATTATTATATCGAGATATATTTGGTAATCACATAATGGAATTCATAGAAATATGATCCTATTTCCATTTTGGAATCTATTACTACAAAAATATCACCTTAAATTATTATCATTATACTTTACCCTACTGAAAAAACAATCAGATTAAGGTATAGTTAGTAATATCTTTATTCATTCTTTCCAACGATCTTTTTTCCCGATAATTTAGGTATATATTAGTGTTATGGAAATGAATAGAATATATAGATTTCTAACCATTACTCAATAATTTTTTCACTTGAGATTCACCCAATACACATAAAATATTTCTAAATATTATAACACCTTCAATTCCAATATAATACTTAGGAAACATTCCATCATTCTTTAGTTTTGTCTTTATTTTAAAAACATGGTCATTCATCTGAGCATATATAAATCTGTCCATTATATTTTTTTTACTGATACTTGATCGGAAATAAATATGGTTTTTGGATATATAATATTCTATTATAGATTCCGTAAATCATTAACTATAGTATCCTTATCCAAACCTAACAAGGTTAATGATGTATTATCATTAAACTCAAAGCACATTCTACCCATTTTTTCCTAGATGATAGTGAGACATAAAATCAAATTCCTATATTATATTCAACAATCTTTTATAACTCAAGTTCAACTCTTTTTTAGTGAATAAAACATTATAAAAAATTTATCTATATATACATATATCACATTTCCACCTATATAAAAAATTTATCATAATTCTTAAATCAAAAATTAACACCGAATTTACATGATCATATATTGGATAATTTTTTCCAAGGGATTTCAGTTATCAGGATTCATATACTATTTCGCTGTCATTTTTCATCACACAAAAACCAATTCTCTTCAAATAGGCATCAATTTCAATAAACAATCCTATATTTCTTGATGGTAAAAAATATTATAACATTAATCAATCTTCTTTTAAATTCCTGAAAATAATCAATACATTACATTGTCAAAATTAATAAAAATCCCTTTTGAGTTTTCATTTGTTAACGGTTTAGCTAACCGAGCACCATTTTCAAAAAACTACGGGTAATAACCTTATAATCCAAGAAAACATTCAATCACAAATACCATAGTAGGTCTTGTCCATTCTTCCAACACATCAGTTTTAGTAGGATCACCTATTATACTATAGTTCATTATAATATTCCCAAGGAAATAATATGGTGTAACCAAAATTCATATTTATTTAATTTTCAGAAAATCTCTCTTTCATTTACTATTTATCAAAAAAAATTAGATATTTCTCATGTTTCACATAGATTTTATAATATATCAATATATCATCAATGAATACCAAAAAAATTATCCAAATAATCATAAGAAACTACATTTATTAGATATATAAATATAGCGAGTTAATTTCTTAACCCAATGGTTTTAACTAAAAAACATAATAGACATATCTAATTTGGAAATATATCCTCATATTATCTCTATCAATTACCTTATTCAGATGATATCCAAACATTAGGTTAATTTTTTAAATATACAATGCATACAGGAACTAATCAAATAAGTCGTTGATATGATTCAATGGATACTATTTCTTAATAGTAATACTATTGAGTACATTATAATCAATTTAAATCCTCATATAACCATATTTCATCTTAATAATCATAATAGGATCACCCCTAGGTGATGTACTCGGGTGGATGGAACCATACTCTAGTAATTCTTGTAACTTCTTTTTCAACATGATTAGGTTCATCAGAGTTACTCGATAAGGAGGATTTGAAATTGGATTAGAAATCGTAACTAAGTCAACAATTAATTTAACCTCTTGATCAGGAATAGAACCCTAAAAATAATTATGATACACAACTAAAAAAACATTTACTATAGGAAAATAAATATGATGAATAATTTCATTATTATTAATGATATATTGATGGTAACATTCACCACTAAATTTAAAAAATTTATTAGATTCTTAATATTGTATAATGGGTATGAACTCATTATTATATATATAAAAACACATTCTAAAAATTTAATTTTACTAGTTTATCACTAAAATTTATCATAGAATGACAAACCAAAATCGAATTTGTACCCAAAATAACATTACTCTACTATGGGTAAGATAAAAAGTTTTATAGGAAAATCCTTTGAATAGATAAGTATTAGAATATTTTTATAAATCCTTATTCCTCTACACATATATCATGATATATTAATAAAAAAATATTTCCATATATTTAGGTGATATTTCCATTTTACTACTAGATTTCCCAAAAAATAGAATGTGTAATTCCATAATTAAAAAAGTGAATGGAATAATTTGAGTAAACATGTAATTCTCTTATCACCACATTATTTGTGTAAATTACCTAATCAAGAACACCAAGATCCTATGATAAAAACATAAACATTACATTTTTTGAACTAATACTAATAAATTTGACCCAATTCATTCCATAAAAACCATACAACATCAAAAGGAAATATTGGATCACATACATACCTTTGGACCTTTTTGGATTACATTTTTATAGAATGAAGAATACTCTAACATAAAAAATTGGATACATAAAAACCTAGTTCATAAATTCCTAAATTATCTCCCACTAATACTTACACATGTGGTATAATTCTTATGCATAACATTCTTAAAACTATTCTTCAAAACATGGGGAAAAAGAAACATAAGAAGGGTGAACTCATATAGTCAGCAACGAAAAACATAATAGTTAACAATAGAGTATAATCATTTAGAATAAGATAATAATAAGGGAAATTATAACATAATAAAATTACATGATCATAATCATTAGAAAACTCATTCCCATTAATACCTAGAATATCAATCTTAAAACATGGAATAAATGTCTATCACATAACAAAGGGTAATAAAAATAAATAATCCCGATCAATGTGATTTCAACATTGATCAAATGAAACATTTATAACCCATATCAAGTATAAATAACAAGTGTTGGTATCTAGGAACACTATCTTCATATAACCCATATATAAATCTTACAAAACCCTTACAAATTGGAAAAACCATAAAATCGACTTCCAATATAATTACCCATGGCATCAGATATCTATAATGGGGCTCACTCATCATATCATGAGAAAAAATGGGTTTCAACTCATCATGCAATGAACTATAATGGGTAAAAACCTATCATATATGTTATTTTTGGATCACCTATTATTACAAATAATGTCCAATTAATTTTCCTAAATAAAAAATTTAGTATCTTTTATATTCTAATCATAAAAATAATCAATGTTCTTTCATAGCATGACTTACCCATAGAAATAAACTTGTTCTATGTTAATTTCCAAATCTATTTAGATAAATAATAATGATGGTATAATTATAACATATCCCTAGTGGAGTTTAAGTAACATCAAAGTTTTTTATGCTATTGAATATAAATACTATTAAAATTTCATTAAAACATTCTTTAGGAAAATACTATATCCACATTGAAAATAACCTTTAAAAACAAAAAAAAATTACAAAATATTATGAAAATAATTTTCATTTAGAATAAACTTGAAACATATAAGTGGAAATTTAAATAATATAATTTTCATTTTGGTCAGAAAATATGTTTATGTTGTATATTTTAAAAGTAAACAATATTTTCAAACGCTTGTTAAAGGGAGTCAACGGTGAACCATATGGAAAATTTTAATAAATTACATTTTGAAACATTTTAAAATATGTTAAAATACAATTTAAAATATATTTAGGTAATAATTTATTTTTAGAAGAGAAATGTTTTTAAAATATTTAAGAAAACATTATTTTCATAGAGAAATATACCCAATCTAAAAGAGGATACATGATTGGTATCACTTACATATAATGTTCTTGATTTTTATTTAATAATGAGAAAACAAATAGAAATTAAACATCTAAAAAATATTTATAAATATATTAGAGAAAAATATATTTGTTTTAATAAAATATGAGCACATGATTTACCCATAGGTAACCTCAAACATAAACAATCCTGAAAAAAAAAGGAGATCGTAACCTGAAACCTTTTTCAATTTGGTATCTTTTCCATCAAAAGCCCACAGAAAGAATAATGTCAAATTAAATGTTAAATTTCATGTACATAAGTAGACTAATTTTGTAAAATTTTAAATGGGAAGTATATACACACCTCATAAAATAAGATAGGTTCATATCATAAATGTTTGTACCAATGTAAGAGAATTTGAGATGGATTACCCTTACAAAGATCATATCATTGAATTGAGAATTAATAAATGTGGATATTTTGTGTAACTTATTTAAATAAAAATAGGTAGAAATATATAAAAAACAATTGATATATATATTCATAGATAATCATGTCATAACAAAGTTAATGGAGAAGTGTTATAACCCAATAAAAGGAAATTGAGTTAAGAAACCCTTTAATATTTAGTAACTTTCAAGTCAAATCCCTTTTGATAAAATAATTAAAATTGAAACATAAAATATCATAAAGTAAAAAGGATTTATGATAATACATTTAAAAGGGTATTATAAACACCATATGAAATAAATTATGTGAATAACAATAAAATACGCCTCAATGAAAGAAAATTGAGACAAAATCCCTTATCTTGAGTCCAAACATTCAATGTATGCCCTTTATCTCTTATATAATAAACTCACATATATTATTCTATTTATTAATAACATTTTATAATTTTAATACCTTTTCCTTAAACCATATATTTCATTTATCATAATTACATAATAAATTACTTAATCAGTTAAGTCTATGTATGGTACTTTGAGAACATTTGTTCTGTCATTTCAATACTTCTTAGGTGTGTTGATCATAGTAAAAGGGTTCATTGTTCCACAATATCCAGAATAATATTCATAATATAAATATCATTTTTTTATAAATTATATTTTTGAAAAAAATCAGGAAATATGTTTATTAAAAATGAACTATGGTATAATCCTAGAGATGGTAGGTTGTATGCATGCATGAGTAACATTTCTATTTTCAAAAATTATTATGAAAATATGGTAAGTATTATATTATATTTAAATACTTATAATAGTATTATAAATAACATTTTATATCGTTAAATAAACTTATATATATCATTTATGGGATTTGGTGATGAAAATAAATCTCATAACCTCATTGAGGTGGTAGTCCACTAGTACATATAAACAAAGTTATCATTTTTCATTGAATGTAAAGTTAAGAAAATAGTTGATATATTATTTATAAAAAAATGACAAATATTTCATCAATATAATATATATATATATATGTATACATGAAATCAATTATTATACTAGTTGTGATATGGGGTGATGAAAAAATAATTACACCAGTCCACAAGGTGGTAGATTACAATACACACAAATGATGATTCCATTTCCTCTTTGATGGTAGAGTACATAGATACAAGTTTTATTATTAATATAAAAACATCTTGGTATATTTAATATACTTTTTCTATTATTTTATCATGGATTAATAAGATTTTAAGTAGGTGTAACAAGAAATAAAACAAATATGATTGGTTAAGAAGTATACATATTCTTCAGAAAACCACATTTATTTTACCAATTAATCACTATAATGTAAGTATTTTTTCAAAAATATGATACTAGGATGTGATTATAGAGGTAATTAATTGATTTTTTATGTATTTTATGAGTTTTTAAGTGTTAATATATGAGAATAATAGGTTACATCTTATAAGAGAGGAGAGGGGAACTCTTAGAATTTCTTAAAATATTATATTAATTTAATTAAATTTTGATTTAAAAAGGGATAAAAATTAGAAATATTAGAATATAAGGTTATTAAAATTTGAAAAAATCCCATAAAATAAAATTTTGTGAAGATTGGATCAAATTTTTACCATTATCTTTTTGTTTTAACACTTCGTTAATTCTTTTGACAATTATGATGATATAAATATTTGTTACTCTTAAGTGGTTAATATATTTATGGTAGAAGGACCAAAAACCTATAAATAGACCATGTATGATTTCAAAAACCATATAATATTCCCTTCGTTGAAGATAATATTTTTATTAATTTTAAATTATTTAATAAAATATATTTTATTATAAAATATCATTAATATCTATTTTAGAAAAATTCATTTAATGTTAATTTAATAAGATAAATAAGACAAAGGAATTGAAATATAATGAATTAAAACCTCTATAATATGGACTTTTTATCTACTAAAATAATGTAATTAAAAAATTATTCAATGTATGTTAATTTTAATACTTTTAAAGTCGTTTAATTTATCTTTCTATTAATTAAATAATTACTAAGTCAATGTAGCATAATATTTTAAGGTGATTATGTCACTAATAGAAATTAAAAATGAATTAACATGATAAAAAATACTTTATTTTTAAAAGTAATATTTATGAAAAAACATATCCTCTATTTATGGCTATGATAAAAAAATTGTTATTATAAAAAAGGAGAAGTGTGACATTTTTGGCTTTATATTCACTTAAATATTATAATGGTCAAAATCATGTCTAAATTGATTAAAAGGCCACATATTAAAATTTTGGATGATTATAGATGATATAACCTCATCAAATAAAATTAATTCATGTGTTAGTATCATTTTCTAGTCCTTTTCATTTTATTTGTAACTTTATTTAACTGAATTACCCTTCACTATGGTAATGAAAATTACTAAGGTTATTATTCAAATTAACCAAAAAAAGAAAGATAATAACCATGTTTAGACCTCCTGATTCAAAATTTGAAATCTATTTATCAAAATTTAATAACTTAAATGAATTAATTTAATTTAAAATTAAACTCTAAAAACACAATGAAAAACAGCTTTCCAGATTAATGCCTATTTAAGTATAAAATTAATTTAAAAAGCATAATTAGATTGTTATGAAAAAATTAACTAATAAAATTTAAAATATAATTAAAAATATAATGTTAATTTTTAAATAATAAAAAATAAAACACAACCTTCAATAAAAATCAATATTTTTCACTATTCATTAAAAAATAAATCTTTTTAGAAACCTCTCAAAATTTAACATTAATCAAATTTTGATATGATTATTTAAAAAATTAAGTTATTTTTATCAAATAAATTTTCAAAAATATAATGACATAAATTATAATTTTTTATCAAAAAATTTATTAAAAACATTTTTGAGGAATATGTATTTTTTAAGCACAATATGACTTTAATAAAAATTAGATTCTTATTTATTAAGAATTAATAAATATATTTTTATTGATTATAGACATTATATATATTTCATAATTTGGTTATTCATATTCATACCTAACAATTAAATGGTTAGATTATAACACACATATTAAAATAATAATATTTCACCATTCGTTTGATATCAATTTTATGTGTTGTACACGTTATCAAATAAAATTGTGTCATCCTTGTCCCAAATATCCCATATTCAGTGTCTGTTTTATCACACTATCATAGCTACAAATGGTAAAATACATAAGGACTAACGGATTTAGCTGTTTTAGATAACTAGATATATACATGAAACCCATTTTACATTGGTATATTAAATAAAAAGAATACAAATGGAAAACACTTGGAATCCTTTAACTTATTCCAATAATTATTCTTTTGTATCCCTGGGAAATGAAAAAATATAAGGGTGATATCAAATTCATAGTAAAAGTTATGTAAAATGGAAGTGATCATAAATCAATAATCATAATCAACATGGAATGTTAAATGACTGAACACACATTCTATTTAAATAACTAGATAAATCATAATCAATATGAAATGTTAAATAACTGAAAACACATTCCATTTAATCAATAAACTGGGAATAAAATTCATCTTGAGGTAATATCATTATCTAAATATCATGGATAATAATAGATTAATTTTTAATGATGTTCATTATTAATTATTGGATGTTATTTCATAAACATGTGATTCCTCAACTATCAATATCTATCCTAAAGGAAATTTAAAATGACTCGGTAAAAACCCATCTTGTTCGGAAAACTAGATTTTCTCATGATACTTGTCAATGCATCGATGAGATATCTATAACTAAGCCCCATCTATATTTGTATGTCCAAATAAATCCTCAAATATCAAAAAATTGATTTAATTCATTAATAATATGTCTTATCATCAAATAACTGCACTGACTAAAAGATAGAGATTTATCAATATTTCCCCAATTAATCAAATAACATTCAAAGTTTACACTATATGAAAATAATGGTATGCCATTTAATAAATAATCATATCTATGATATTAAAAAATATATATTTAATATAAATTTAATGATAAATGATAAATTATCACAATAAAGTTATTGTTTCAAGATATAGTTAACAATCAAAAAATAATGTGAGTATGTATAATAACTTTTACCACTTAATAATTTACAAGTCAAATGCCCTTAGATGAAATAATTAAAATTTAAAATTTAAATACTATAAATTGTGATTTAATAATGATATTATATTTCAAATGGTAATTATATACACCATATGAAATAAATTAGGTGATTAATATTAAAATATTCCTCAATGATAGGAAATTAAGATCAAGTCCCTAACCACACACTTTATTTTGTTTAAATCTGTATTAACCCCATGTAGGGTGTAGTTTAAAATGTTATTAAATTATAAAAAAAACTTATTCATATTTATATCATCATTTATGATCATTTTATAATATATTATCACCCATTCATTAATAATATTTCATTATTTTCATTGTTTTCGGTGTTAACTGCTTTGTTTTATCATGTGTGTTTTTTCAAGAGAGATCATTTTCTTCAAAATATTATATAGTTATGTAATATATATATATAATAGTAACAATTAAATAATTATCATGTTTTTATATCAAATACACATTTAATACCATTCATTAAATATATTATTGTGAAATGAAGTATGTTATGATCAAAGAGATGGTAGGTCATACGTACTCTTGAGTAACGTTTTCGTTTTTCAATGATCATTATGGAATGGTGGTAGGTAATATATTACCTTCCTAAAATGATTATAATTTAATAAATAACATATTATTTCTTTAAATATACATATTTATAATCCATGTGGTGTGGTCAAGAAAAAGGAGTCACGTCATTTCATAAAGGTGTTAGTCTACACATGCACGAATAACATTGTCATAATTCATTGAGTGAAAAGCTAATGATGTAAATGATATATATTATCTTTTAATAATGATAAATATATCATTAATTCCAAAATTATTTCATTCATATCACAAATATTCATTAAATGTAACCTTATTAACTTCCCTGTAAATCATTATTCAAAAATTCACATCACTTCGTGAGGTGGTAGTCTACCATACACACAAGTGATGTTATCATATATTCTCTAGAATGGAAACTAAAAAAGTTATTTGTGATATAATGAAACTAAAGGTATAATTATTTTATAAATATCATATATATACATTTTATCCAACATCATACCCAACCATGATATGTGGTGATGGAAAAATCAATCACATCAATCTACGAGGTGGTAGTCTACATATCACGCAAATAATGATTTTGTAGCCAATTTGATGGAAGTGGCGATGGTTGTAGGTCATTATCATAGGATAAAAAAATATAAATTAATTTAATAGACTTATTTTTTTATATAATAATGTTTTAATAATAATTTAAGGTGGGGGAGGAAGAAATAAAACAAATATGATCATTGAAAAATTTTGCCTCTTCTTCGAGTAACCTTCTTAGTTTTGCATCTATATCCTTCCTATGTTTGATTTATACCCAAAATAAGGCTTATATTATGAGGTTATGTATTTTTTTAATGTTATTTGGGTAGGTATTTTCCAAAAAAAATGGTTTTAAAGATAGCATAAAATATTAGAGGAGTGGCCTTTTATAAGTTAGATGAGTGGCACACATGATATTTTTTAAAAGAAAAAAGGTGTACCCACATTTCTCATATTCTAGAAGGGTCTAAAATGGAATTTTATAGAACCTTGTAAATTATAGGGTATAAATATGCCCTTAAAAGAGATTTTAGATAAGTTTTTATATCATTATAATCCTTATATGTTTAGTTTAACGCCCAGAAAATCCATTTTTACCGTAACCATGGTAATTAATTTTTACAATTTTCACTATTTGTTTTGTTAAAAAAAATTAATTTGAACATGTTAGATAATATAGATTTTTATAATTAAAATTTTTAAATACATTTTTCAAAATTAAATTCACAATTTTTTAAAAGTTTGATTTAAAAATAATCTCTTCGACGTGATGAGAAAGCGAGTTTTTTAATAGAAAATGATCAAAAAAATTCAAAGTCATTATATCAAAATTCAATATGAAAAATATTCCAATGAACTAAATTGGATTAATAGATATATAATTGAAATATTTTTACTTCAAACCTAATTAGAAATCTAATTAAATATTGTCATGACCCATCCCTCAGGGCCTGATCCGTGACTACTCCAAGCCCACCTTCCATAGGCCAGAGGCTGGCGACTAGCACCAAAAGGCGTATTATCCAAAAATGGGAAGGCATTGTCTTTATAACCAGTAAACATGCACAACTAAGAAAAAAGTAGGATAAAAGAACAAAGTAAAACTATATATAGTAAACAGGGTGTGTACAGAAAGTAAAAATGGGCCAGAATACCAACCCAACTTTAAAGTACCAGTAAACTGAAAAGTATAACTAAAACTGAAAACAGCTCCTGTGAAAACCCATTGAGGATCCTACCTGAAGGGTTTTTACAGATCTCGAATGGTCGTATATGCGGTATGCCTCATCTAATGTCCACCTCCGAGCTACCTTTAATCCTGGTACCTTCGTCCTTAGTCTACGTTGTTCATCGTCTACACCAAACACAACAATGTCCAGGTGTAGCCCATGCAGGGATGAGTATAATGATACTCAGTAGGGACCCCAAAAACCTCTAAGGTCTCACAAAATCCACAAAGGTTAAACCACAAATCATGAAAACATCTGTCAACCCTACTTAGGTATATGCCCATACATATACCTAAGTTGTCGAGAAAACCCATCTCTATCATGAGGAAACACGAGGCCCAATTCAGAAGCCCAAATCCCAACTGTTCTATGAAGGAATGAATACCACAAAGATACGACTCCACTCAAACTAGGTATACAAATATACAAAATAGAATTATGATGCGGACCCACTCAGGATCACTATAGAAGCTGATAACCAGCCACGGTATTCTCTTGGGATAGAAACAAGTAAAATTCCCAGTCACAACATGAAACACCTTATCTATTGGATAACTCCTCCTCTATTGAGTATAGTGGTCCTAACACATCACATAGAGGCACTTCGCACTAACCTTGTACTGTTAAGGTACTCCTCCTATCGAGTATCATGGGTCTGCTGCATCACACAGAGGTGC
Source organism: Viscum album (assembly GCA_963277665.1). Taxonomy (NCBI): domain Eukaryota; kingdom Viridiplantae; phylum Streptophyta; class Magnoliopsida; order Santalales; family Viscaceae; genus Viscum; species Viscum album. The sequence goes on from OY728151.1 coordinate 2,082,933,640, forward strand.
TCCCCACCGTAGGTCTACCACGTCACACAGAGGCGCCCCCCCACTGTTGCCTACTAAGGTACTCCTCATGTTGAGTATCGTCGGTCTCGTGAAATACACAGAGGTGCTCCCCACCATGGGTCTGCCGTGTCACATAGAGGCGCTCCCCACTGGGCCTATCAAGTCACTTCGAGTCGAAACAGTCAGCAGTCGTCAAGTCTCAGCAAATCGCAAGGTTCCATACGTATCGTGCTTGAGAGAAATACTCCCCAAGCCATAGTTCTTACCTCAACTACCCTGAATCTCCATGAATAAGTATCCCAAAGCTCTATCATGTCAAAAGAGACCCAACGCAATAGACATCACGTCAATCGGACCGTTGGTTTGTACGTTATTAGCATTTCTGCTCCAAGGGCCCAGTTGGATTTGGGGTTTGATCCAACCCAGTCAAACACCAACCTTATCCAAAACTCAAGTGGAGTATACTAAAAGGACTGTCTTGGTCCAACGATCCTGGTGCCATAGACAGTTCGTCAAACGGACACCCAGTTTTCCTATTATGGTCAAAAAGGTAAAATTCGGTCCAGATGGGCCCGGGTCTGGTCCAACCAGGCCTGAACCAGCCTGGACCGACCTGACCCTATTCTGGTCCAGCCCGGATGGCCTGGGCCTTGGCGTTCCCGGCCCTCTAGGTCGTGGTCTGGCCCGTGGTGGGCAGGCGGTCTGCCCTAGCCGCAACCAAGGGGGAGGCACCCCCCGGTAATCTAAATGGCTCGATGGTCATTTGGTCACCCTGCTGGCATGCAGGACAGCTCGGTGGTCCCACACTGTGCGTCTCGTCCGGCCAGAATAGCCGACCGGTTCTCCTTCCAATGATGTGACGGTGCCGTTTTCCACCTACGGCTGCCCGATTGACGGCTGCCCTCTGGAATCCACCGCGGCCAAGCAGCCACGACCTCCTGCTCCACTACAAGCATGGACGTTATCTGCCACTCTTCCATGCGTCTGGCCAGATGTCGGCTGCCACCCCACTCCACCATGGCCTCCTTCACAACTGGTGGCACGGACGCGCGCCGCCCTTCCTTCCTCACGGTTGGCCAGGTTCCATCCACTGCCTTCTTCCATGATCCGCTCTGGCTTCATTCCAAGCACAAAAAACTAAATGATCTCTTATTCTCAATCCTTGCATTTATGGCATCGTGTCCATATATCGCACTCAGTGAAACTCCATGTATCCAACAACAAAAAGTATTAGGCGTTAAATAATGCATGAAGAATTCTTAAAGAATAAAAAATGATAAGAAAGATTCATGTTTGGGATGATGGGCATGTTCGTTTGGCCATCGTCATCATTAATTTTGGATATGAAGAATCAATAAAATTCAATCATATTATAAACAAACCCCTATATCAACCTACAATAATTATTCCCAATCTACAAGAAGAAAACATTCGCGGATCAATTAGTTAGAGATGATCTTCATTCTTCATTTAGAATAGATGAATAAGGGAAACAATAATCACACCTTTTTAAACTCGTACCTCAATTTTTCAATGGATGTGGTGTAAGGAAGAAGACAAAGTCATTGATAAACGTCAGAGTTCATCACTTTTTCAAGACGCTTCTGATCTGGGCTTGGGGTCAGATCCTCGTTCTTCATTGGGGGTGGTTCTTTATTGGTGATAGTTCTTCCTAGTTCTTCATGGTTCTCCCAACTCTCCTTTAACAACTATTTCCAACAAAGAAATGAGGAGCAAACATATTAAATTAAGGTTATCAAATTAATTAATGTTGGCACAAATAAATGGCTCAATAAATTAAATTATGTTTGCACAATTGAATGGGATGATTCCAAGAGATTTCCCCGCATTAAATAAGGATTCGGGTGGTCCCCACCAGTAGAATTCAAAAAAGAGGTTTCATGCTTGGGTGGTCCCCACATCTATAATTAAAAAAGGAGGTTTCAAAGAGAATAATAAAATGTTAATTATTTTATTTTTCTTCTTCCACAAAAAACTGAAAAACTAACTTCCACCCTCGACATACTGTATTCGATATGAAGATCTCTTTAAGAAAATATAGGCGCTGGGAGTTCAATGGTGTCCTCTTATTTCAATTCGGAGCACCGGTTCAAAAGTTACAAAACCCCACTCGCACGTTTACTAAACGTACCTAAAACAAAGTTCATAAATTCATTCCTGGCACTTCGGGACTCAGAATTGTGCGCCGTCAATTTTCACAGACACATAAAATTCCCATATAAATAAAAACAATTACATGTTAAATTCGGGTCTTTAAATTCTCCCCACCTCATGGATTTGTGCCCCCGAAATCCAAAACATAAACTAGGGAAACAAGTGGGGGTACTGAGCGCCTATCTAAGCCTCTCATTCCTATATGCTCTCTTGGAGGTTCTCGCGCTGCCAGCGAACGCGCATGAGAGGTATCGACCGCCCATAAAGGACCCACTCTTGTCTATCCGCTTTCTCTATTGGAACCTCTATATATGTTTCCCCGTCGTTAATGTCCAGCTCTCTGTGGTCGATGATGTGAGAAGTGTCATGCACGTATCTCCACAGATGGGTTACGTGGAAAATGTCGAACACCCGGTGCAACTGACGTGGAAGAGCTAAGCGGTAAGCCACCTCACTAACTCTGCTGAGGACCTGAAAAGGTCCAATGAACCATGGAGATAACTTGATTACCTGACCAAATATCTACAAAACTCATCGAGGTGAGACCCATTGAAAGATGTGGTCACCATCTTCGAACTCCGAAGGTCTCCACCTCCTATCAGCATTGGATTTCCACCTTCTCTATGTAGTCTTCATCTGCTCCTGGATGATCTACACCTTCTCTGTGGTAGCTTGCATCATATCTGTTCCCATGAGTACTGACTCCCCTGAGTCTATCTAGCACAAAGGTAATCAATAATGTTTTTCCTATAATGCCTCAAATGGTGTCATACTGATAGTGGAGTGATAACTATTGTTGTATGAAAACTCCATAAAGGGCAAGTGATCCACCCAACTATGGCCAAAATCAAGGACGCATGCACGTAGCACATCCTCGAGGGTCTAAATGGTCCACATGGATTGGCCATCCATCTTAGGATGGATGACAGTGCTCAACCGAAGTTGTGTCCTGAATGCCTCCTATAACCTCTTTTAAAGCCGAGAAGTAAACCGTCCATCCCAATCGGAGGCAATCGTAGATGGCATTCCATGAAGCCGTACAATCTTCTATTCGTGCATGCATCCCAGTCCCTCTACTGAACCTTGCTCTCACATAGGTTGGAAGTGGGCCGACTTGGTGAGTTGGTCAACGATCACCCATATGGAATCATGTCCCCTACACGTGTGTAGAAGACCCATCACAAAGTCCATGGAAATATCATCCCACTTCCACTCTGGAACCTCTAATGGATGAACTAAGCCTGCTGGAACCTGATGCTCTACCTTCACTTAATAACAAGTAAGGCATCAACAGAAAAACTATGGCACTGCATTCCTCTTTCCTATCCATCAGTGCTGACTCAGGAGGTCTGGGTACATCTTCGCCACTCCATGATGTACCACAAGGGGGGACTTGTGGAACCCCATCAACACTCCCTACCTATGTTCCACTGGTAATATAGTCCATCCTCTAAAGATAATGACATGCTCCCCACCCCCAGAAAATCTATTAGGTGACAGACATGTGGATATCTGAGCACGTCGAGCCTCGCAGTCAGTGTCCCCAAGTTGCACCTCCCTGACTCGCTGAAGGAGTGGGGGAGTGATTGTCAATGATTGAAGATAATATTCTCCATCTAGATCCATATATGATATACACAAAGTGTCTAGATACTCTATCGTCCCACTAAACAACTATATACCAGATCTCTTACTGAGTGCATATACCACTACATTCCCCTTCCTAGGAGTATAGACTATCTCGAAGTCGTAGTCCTGGAAGAACTCAATCCCACACCGCTATCTCAGGATCAAGTCCTTCATAGAGAATATATACCTGAGACTCTTGTGACCAAATTAGACTGTAAAACATTCATCCATCAATTCATTTCACCACACCTTCAAGGAAAAGACCACTGCTTCTAACTTCATGTCATGGGTAGCATAGAACCATGCAGGTTCTGAGCACAGCAGAAGCGCATGGGTGGATGTTCCCACTTGGATTTTTGTCATTAGAAAAGATCAATCCGGGATCAGTATGATGATGAATGTCAGTCTCCACAGATCGATTCAAAAAAAAGACAAAGAAGAAGAAAGGTCCTTGAACCACAAAAGTGGATCGTCACAGGTTGATTATAATTAATTTAATTAATTGGAAATAAGTACCTTTTGTGTGTTATTTCTTTATTGATATTCTTGATCACATTCCGATGTGATTCACCATTGCGTCAAAGAATCCAAGTGTATACTTCCTCTAGTAGTGATCCACATGTGCACCTCGTATCTCTGGACGTCGCCAAAGGAGTCTTCGGGTGCTAGCATGGAGAAACCTTTTCTTGCATTGTCCACCTTAGATTGTCTTGATCCGATGGAAGAGGATATCTCTCGAACTTGAGAGCATTCTTGGAAGAAGAGGTTCTTTTGACCTTTTCATAATTCTCTAGAATTGTTGTGCCCAATGATTCTCTTGTTAAGAAAAGTGTTGTGTTGTGAGGATATTTATAATCGGGTTTGAGGTTGTAGAGTTATGAAAATAAATAAACGCGTTAAGAGTTAAATTTATTTCATTGACTATTATTGAAAACCCTCATGTCAAATAATTAATTCCTTGACATGCACCCATACTGATTATATTAAATATAATTTAATAAAAAAAATATTATATACTCAAAATCCCGACTGGAAAACTACATGGCATGTAATTATTAATACACGGCATGTACTTGTTTTCCATAAAACTACAAGGCCTGTAATCATTAATACACAACGTGTACTTGTATTTAATTTCCTTTCCAAAATCAAAACTACATGGTGTGTAATCATTAATACACTGTATGTACTTGTTTTCCATGACAAACTACATGGCGTGTAATCATTAATATACGGCGTGTATATCTTGTTTTTCATTTCCTTCATCCTCCATCATTAAAACGATTTAGGATTACTTGAATAATTATTAAACCATGTACAAGAATATTCTTTATTCTACTTGAGATACTTGGATACACTTAGTGTGTGACCTTCTAGGCCTCTTTCTCGTTGGCATTATGCGGGCTTGCCTAAAGTCCAAGATTACAATCTAGCAACAGGTCAAGTCACCCAAGAGAGAGAAGTTAATGCTGCATTGACGTGTCACCTCATACGAATGCTTACTGTGTAATTTAATCCCTTTGTCTCAATATCTCATCAAGCAGGTTTCATGGTAGTTTCATAAACCTATATGCTTGATCTGTCATTCTTTGACTTCTAGAAATAAACTCGTCGTGTCACCATGGCCATGGAATTTGATTAAAAGTTCTAATTCAATCAAAGGGCCCAAGATATCCACGTCCATAAATATGGAATGTACAAATCCTTCCTTGACTTATCCATTGAAAACATGTCATTCTTGATGCTCCCAACGTACCCTACTTCCCACCAACTATCTTTGTGACTGTTTTCGTCAGCAAATCTAAGTGCGCGAGTCATTAAATGAGTTAATGATAATCTTCCAGTCTAAGGACAATTACACATGCTCACAGATAGCAATATCTGATGACACCAAAACATGCGTAATTACTACTGGCGGGTCTGTTCTCATAATCTCTCATCTTGGATATTTCCAAGAGTGAACTCCATGAGAGAGAGTCTCATATTCTTAAAAGTACTCGCACATTACGGTATGTATACTATGTGTCCTATCATAGTATGTATCCAAACACAGAACATTATTTAAGAATATTTGTTATAGCATTTCAAGGTTCTCATCATAGCGGGGATCTCTCATGAAATTATTAATGCAACAAATATTCTAGGAAATTATTATATTATAGTCTTGAAGAACAATGAACAATACATAATAAGTGAAAATTCATGTAATCAAAGTAAAAAAAGTTGGTTCTCAGGACACCAACCCTAACAAACTCCCACATGGACTAGATCCAACTACCTACGACTTTTAGTCCACTTGACCTCACATGATGGTCATGTTTCTGCTGAGTCAAGGATTTAGTCAATGGGTCTACCACGTTGTCTTCTGTGGAAATACTACTCACTACAACTTCACCTCTCTGAGAAAAATCTGTCGAGAGATGATACTTCTGAAGTATGTGCTTTGTCCGCTGATGCGACCTTGGATATTTTGAAAGTGCCACCACTACAGTATTATCACAATTGATTGTGATAGGATCATTACTACTAGGTACAACATGTAGCTCTTGGACAAAGCTTCGCATCCATACTGATTCTTTAGCTACCTCAGAAGCTGCGATATACTCGGACTCCACTGTAGAATTTTCCACCACACTTTGCTTTGAGCTCTTCCAGCTCACTACACCTCCATTCAAACTTAATATGTAACCAGTCTGCGACATCATGTCATCTTGATCAGTATGGAAACTAGCATCTACATAGCCTCTGATGAATAGTTTCTCATCTCCTCCATAAACCAAGAACATATCCTTAGTACGCCTCAGATACTTAAGGATAGTCTTGACTGCCATCCAATGGTGGTCTCCTATATCAACTTGATATCTCCCTACCGCACTTAATGCGTAAGGAACATCTATCCTTGTACATAGCATAGCCTACATGACTAACCCAATCGCAGATGCGTAAGAGATCCTTGCCATTTTCTTTCTTTCCTCATGTGTCTGAGGACACATTTTCTTGGAAATATGAATACCATGTGACGCTGGAAAAAATCCCCTCTTGGATTGTTCCATACAGAATCTCTTCAGTATCTTGTCAGTGTATCTACTTTGACTCAGGCCCAGCATTCTCTTGGATCTGTCACGATGGATCTTGATCCCATGAATATATGCTGCCTCGCCCAAGTCTTTCATGGAGAATCATTTATCTAACCATGCCTTAACTGGCACTAAGACCGGTACTTCATTTCCAATTAGTAATATGTCATCAACATATAATATTAGGAAAACGACTTCACTTCCACTAAGCCTCTTGTAGACACAAGGCTCACATTCATTCTTAATAATGAAAAATTCCATTACAGCTCCATCAAAACAAATTTCCCATGACCTTGATGATTACTTTAATCCATAAATAAATTTCTACAACTTGCATACCTTGTTGGAATCCTTTAGAGTCACAAACCCTTCAGGTAGTGTCATGTAGACAACTTCCTGGAGGTTCTTATTAAGGAATGCTGTTTTGACATCCATTTTCCAAATTTCATAATCATGGTAAGAGGCAATGGAAAATAGGATTCTAATGGACTTCAGCATTGCAACTGGTGAAAATGTTTCATCATAGTTAATTCCTTGACACTGTATAAAACCTTTTGCAACCAGTCGTTCCCTATAGGTGATGACTTGCCCCTCCATGTCCAGTTTCTTCTTGAATACCCATTTATTACGAATAGGCTTTACATCATCTAGAGGATCTACCAAAATACAAACTTGGTTTTGGTATATGCAATCCATTTCAAAATTCAAGGCTTCTTTCCACTTGGTAGTGTATGTGCCTTCAATTATTTCCTTGTGGGTAAGAGGATCATAATTTTCAACCAATAATGAGTCACCATCCTTGGTGAAAAGAAAACCATATCATTCTGGATCTCTCACCTCTCTCCTGCTCCTACGCAGTTCTTGTGTCTCTGGAACAGATTATTCTTCCACGGGGCTTTGTGGAATCTGTTATTGTACCAACTCATGTGTATCTTGAGCCTCAACATCATCGAAGTCTATCTCGCTCCCACTATCTCTTTTGGCGATGTACTCCCTCTCAAGGAATATGGCATGTCTTTCCACTGTAACCTTTTTTGTCTGAGGTGTTGTATAGGTAATATCCCCTTGTTTCCTTGGGATATCCTATAAAGATACACTTTGTGCCTTGGGGTGAAAGTTTGTTACCTGAAGAGGCCTTAACAAATGCTTCGCTACCCCACACATGTAAATTCAATAACATGGCTTTGATTCCACTCCATAACTCGTATGGAATAACATTTATCGATTTAGTTGGTACTTGGTTTAGTATGTGTGCGGCGGTTTGTAATGCATATCCCCAAAAGGATAATGGAAGACTTGCATGACTCATCATTGATCTCACCATGTCCAACAGGGTGTGGTTCCTCCTTTCACTTACACCATTCCACTTAGGTGTGTAAGGAGGAGTGAGTTAAGATAGAATCCCAAACTCCAGTAAGAAATCAATGAAGTACTTATTAATATATTCTCCTCATCTGTCTGAGTGAAGTTTCTTAATCTTCTTACCAAGATGGCTCTCAACTTCATTCTTGTATTCTTTGAAGCAATCAAATGAATCTGACTTATACCTCATGAATTAAATATATCCATATCTACTAAAATCATCAGTAAAAGTTATGAAGTAAGAGAACCCACCCCTTGATTCATTTGGAAATGGTCTACACACATCTGTGTGAACTAATTCAAGAAGCTATTTAGCCCTTTCACCTTTCCCACTAAAAGGGGCTTTGGTCATTTTTCCTTGTAGACACGCATGACATACACCAAGTGGTTTTAGTTTAAAAGAATCTAAATACTCATGTTGATGTAATTTTGTCAAACGTTTCTCATTGACATGACCTAGATGGTGATTCCAAATTTTGGTGTGGTATGAGTCATGTGAATTAACATTGTCATCAATTTCCATCACTTGGTTTGTGTAGTCTAACACATAAAGGTCGTTATATAAATGTTCCCTACCAAAACAAATGCTATATTTTTAAAAGTAGAAACATCCACTTCCAAACATGAAGATTAATCCATCAGTATGTAATCTGGATACTAAAATAATGTTTTTGGTTACATAGGGTACATAATAACATCCTTTCAAAACCAAGACCATCCCCGTAGGCAATGTGAGATGGTAGTCTCCAAAATCTATAGCAGCGAGTCTGGCTCTGTTGGCTGCTCGTAGATCCACCTCACCTCAGTCAATCTTTCTGAATCTACTTAGTTTCTATATTTGAATATAGATGTGAAAACCACAAGTAGTATCTAATCCCCAATTGGTAGAAATAGATAGATTTAATTTGATAACAAATGCACCTGAAGCTTCTCTTTACTTCCTTGACTGGGTGCAGTTTTTCTTCCAGTGGCCCTTCTTTCCAAATACAAAATAAACAGCCTTCTGTTCTCTTGCCTCCCCTTTGATCTTCTTTTTCTTGGAAGGCCTTGAAGAAACGTTGGTCTTAAATCTCTTCGCCTTTACTTTCCTTTTATTCACCATGAGGGCAGAAGGCTTTTCACGCTTTATGTCATTTTCCATGTGGTGAATGAGAATAAGAAGATCATACAGAGACTTCTCAATGTTGTTAATGTTGAAGTTCAAAAAAAAATTGAGAAGATATGGGGGAGAGATGCAAGAATGAGATCAGTACCCAGTTCTTCAGGGAGTTTCAACACTAGAACCTCAATGCACTCAATGTAGCCAATGAGCTTGACTACAGGAGGCCGAGCTGGAGCACCCTCTCCAAGATTGCTCTGAAAAAGAGCCTTGGTGATATCAAACCTTTCTTATCTTTCTCTCTCCTGGTATAAACCATGGAGGTGCTCGAGCATTTTGTATCCATCCATGTCTTCATGAGACTTCATGAGCTCACTAGACATTGATGACAGCATCAAACATTGAACGTCGAGTTCATTGCTCAAATTTTGATCATAGACTAGGAAATATCCATCACTCGCCCCTAGGGCAGGAGAATCAGGAAGTGAGGACTCTAGCATGTAAAACTTTCGTCCATGGCGTAGGATAACCTGAATTAGCCTAAACCATTCCTGAAAGTTACTGCCGGTGAGGATATTGTCTTTATCCAGAATTGATCGTAGATAAAAGGTGGTTGACGAGTTTGTCATATTGATTCTACAAATTAGAAGAGAAGTTTTATCAGTAATTTCTTGATTACATATTATGATAAATAATGAATTTATTAATTCTACCACTATTATATCAAGTCCCAATGTCCATCCCCATTGAACCCAGAATGTCTAGTTTCTTTGACATTATGGTGGAAAGGATTCATATTACACTTTCCATAACCCCAACAAGGGTTGGTCAAGCTATTTGAAGGTATTTAGGTAGGTAGGTCTTTGCTAACTGTGAGCTTACAGTTACTTGATCTGTTGAGTGGACTCCCCAATCCTAAAATCCTGACCTGTATTTCCTCAAATCTTGCCTCCAATGTTACATCATGTATAGAAAGGGGTACACCTATTGATGTAATATGGATAATTCAACCTGAAACCTTTCATAAGGGCTTCCTTTATAAAAGTAAGTGTCTCAATAAGGGTTGGTCAAACACATTGTTTTATTGAGTCTTTTCCTTAATCAGGTAATGGAAGACTTGGTCTGACTTAATATGGTATTGAGGTATTTTAATCCTTTATGCATAGTTTCGCATTATCACATGCTTGTTAATATTAGGTGATGCTTGCTTAAGTGATTAACCATGTTCTGATAATGTTTACACATAGTCCATTTTTTATTTTATTCCATCTTTTCATTCTTGTTTATTTTATTAACTATGTGATCATAGAAACACATACATAATAAATCACCCATGCAATCAGAAAGAAATAAAATAAGATGGCATGATCATGATATTTTATTGGTTAACTTTTCTAGTGGTTTGATAAGCTAACCCTGACCTACGGAAAAGAACATTGAACCAATGGTTCATGTTTTTTAGCTCCCACCTATCCACCATTATGTCTTCTTGGGTTGGTTTCACCTCAAATTCAGGTTTCGAAACATCTTCTCTGGCTTGGGAGATCCTCTATTACATGGGGTTCACATTAAATAAACCATGGGAATGTAGGCCCTACATTTTATTGGAATAAGGCTCGCAGGCCAACGAATTAAAATTAAACAAATTTAAATGAAACGAAACACACATACCAAGGGTCTTTAGTCTAGCTCATTATCATCCATAGCATGAAACAACATTTACGCATATTTAGAATTCAAATTCTTTTAATCGTTCAATTATTTACGATAAGTAGCGCTTGAAATTAATTAATTTTGATCATATAATTAATCAATTCTTTATCTTAAATTCCTTTTTGAATTTCCTTGAGATTCTTCTCATCTATATCCCTTGTACAGGTCTTTGTACTTTTGGAGGAAACTTGGTGAAATTCCATTTCTGGAAAGTACGCAGCATGTAGTTTATATTTGGACGGCATGTATTTCTTTTCACCCTTTATCCAAAGTACATGCCAGGGGCTTTAGTGTGTTTTATCTACATTGGAAATTTTTGATTACACAGCATGTAGATTAATCTGACTTGGTGTGTACTACCTTGTTACGCGGTTACTAGCATGGAAATCCCGTGTATGCGGAACACGGATTCTCCTTGTACACGGTTTCACTTGGTCCAGATCGGACTACACGGTGAGTTGATTCAAAATACACGCCATGTATTCTGGTTCCATGTGCCGTTCATTTCTGGTAAACATTGTGTCATAAAACTTAGGTATACTCAATTCACATGGTGTGGTATGGCAGACCAGAATCGGTTCGTTGAACCTAAGTACACGTCGTGTAGTTTTCATTACACGCTGTGTATTCCAATGTTGTACCGACAAAAAGAGTGGCTCCTCCAAATGAGTTCCTCGTTTTTTTATTTTAATCAAAATTAAAATTAAATGGTCTTTTATGTGATGTGAATCGAGAAACAAAGTAGTAAGAATAGATCTCATTCATTTATTTTAACAGAAATATTTATCACGAATAGAATCAAATATAAATGCGTAAATTATCAACAAAAATTAAATAACTATAATCAACTTCATAACCTCCCACTGATACCAATTTCTGGTTCTGAGCGCAGTGGAAGCGCATGGGTGGATGTTCCCACTTGGATTTTTGTCATTATAATTGATCAATTCGAGATCAATATGACGATGAACGCCAGTCTCCACAGTTCGATTCACAGAAATGGAGAAAGAAGAATAAAGGTCCCGAACCACAAAAGTGGATCGTCATAGGTTGATTATAATTGATTTAATTAATTTACAAGAAGTGCCTTTTGGGTTTTCTTTCTTCATTGATATTCTTTATCATGTTCCAATGTGATTCACCTTTTCATCATAGAATCCAAGTGTAGACTTCCTCTAGAGGTGATCCACACGTGCACCTCGTATCTCTGGACTTCGCCAAAGGAGACTCCAGGTGCTAGCGTGGAGAAACCTTTTCTTGCATTGTCTACCTTAGATTGTCTTGATCTGATGGAAGAGGATCTCCCTTGGTCTTGAGAGCATTCTTGGAGGAAGTGGTTCTTTTGTCCTTGAAATAATTCTCCAGAATTGCAGTGCACAACGATTATCTTGTTAAGAAAAGAGTTGGGTTGTGAGGATATTTATAATTGGGTTCGAGGTAGTAGAGTTATGACAGTAAATAAATGTGTTACACATTTTATTTATTTCATTGACTCTTATTGAAAACCCCCATTTAATATAATTAATTCCTTAACATGTGCCCACACTGATTATAATAAATATGATTTAATAAAACAATATTATATCCTCAAAATCCTAACTGGAAAACTCCACGGCGTGTAATCATTAATACATGGTGTGTACTTGTTTTCCATAAAACTACACAGATTGTAATCATTAATACATTGCATGTACTTTTTTTTCATTTCCTTTCCAAAATGAAAACTACACGGCGTGTAATCATTAATACACAATGTGTACTTGTTTTCCATGAAAAACTACTCTGTGTGAAATCATTAATACACGGCGTGTATATCTTGTTTTTCATTTCCTTCTTCCTATAGTATTAAAACGATTTAGACTTCCTTGAATAATTATTAAACCATGTATGAGAATAATCTTTATTATTCTTGAGATACTTGGATACACATAGTGTGTGACCCTCTCAGCCTCTTTCTCATTTCTATTAGGCGGGCTTTCCTAAAGTCCAAGATTACTGTCTAGAAACAGGTCAAGGCACCGAAGAGAAAGAAGTTGATGCCCCATTGACATGTCACCTCATACGAATGCTTACTGTGTAATTTAATCCCTTTTTCTCAATATCTCATCAAGAATTTTTCATGGTAGTGTCATAAACCTATATGCTTGAACTGTCATTCATTGACTTCCAGAAATAAACTTGTCGTGTCACAATGGTTATGGAATTTTTTAGACAGTTATATTTCAATAAAAGGTCCTGAGATATCCACTTCCATAAATATGGAAGGGAAAAATCCTTCCCCGGCTTATCCATTAACAACATGTCATTTGTGATGTGCCCAACATACCCTACTTCCCGCCAACTATCTTCGTGACAGTTTTCATCAACAAATCAAAGTGTGCGAGTCATGACATGAGTTAATGATAATATTCCAGTCTAAGGACAATTACACATGCTCACAGATAGTAATATCTAATGACACCAAAACATGGGAATTACTACTGGCAGGTCTGTTCTCATAATATCTCATCTTGGAGATTTCCAAGAGTGAAATCAATGAGAGAGAGTCTCGTCTTCTTACGAGTACTCGAGCATGATGGTCTGTATACTATGTGTCCTATTATAGTATGTCATCCATCCGCAGAACTTTATTTAATAATATTTGTTATAGAATTTCAAGGTTCTAATCATAGCGGGGATCTTACATGACCTTTTTAATGCAACAAATATTCCAGGACATTATTGTATTATATTCATGAAGAACAATGAAGAATATATAATAAGTTACCATTCATGTAATCAAAGTACAAAACAGTTGGTTCTCAAGACACCAACCCTAAAAAACCATACGTGATCATTGCTTTCTCCTGCATCAGGACACATCTAATCCCAGTCCCTGATGCATTGTAGTAGACTACATACCCAACACCTTCCTCTAGTAGCCTCAAGATGGGGGCACTCGTCAGTCTCTACCTCCACTCCTGGAAACTCCGCTAGCATCTCTTCGACCACACGAAGGGCTTCCCCTTCTTTGTCAACACTGATAAGGGAGCCACAACTCTGGAAAATCCATGCACAATCCTCCGGTAGTAATCGGTCAAACCCAAAAAACATCGCACCTCTATCACGCTCTTGGGTGGATCCCAAGCTAGTACAGCCTCAATCTTCACTAGATCCACTGAAAATCTATCCTCTAGGATAAAGTATCCTGGAAAGTGGATCTCTTGTATCCAAAATGGGCACTTCTAGAGCTTACCATAAAGCTGGTGCTCTTGGAGTGTTTCCAGAACTCTCTTCAAATGATAGGCACGGTCCTCCTCCATCGCAGAGTATATCAGGATGTTGTCGATGAAGACTATCAGAAAGAAATCGAGGTATGGCTGGAAGATCCTTTTGATGATTCCCATGAACACTTTTGGGGTGTTGGTTATGCCTAATGTCATAAAAAATAACTCATAATGGTCATACTGACATCTTAAGGTTGTCTTCTGCACATCTTTGTCTCGAACTCGGAGCTGGTGATAGCTTGATCTATGGTATATTTTTAAAAACCATCGTGCTCCCTTCAGTTGATCGAAGAGATTGTCAATCCTCGGGAGTGGATACTTGTTCTTCACGGTCACCTAGTTCAGGCGCAGGTAGTCCACACAGAGTCTCAAACTCCTATCTTCCTTCTTAAGGAACAAAATCTGGGCTGACCAAGGGGAAACATTGGGCCTGAGGAACCCCTTTCTCTACAAGTCCTCCAGTTGTACTCGCTGCTCTCGAAGCTCTGCGAGAGCCATCTGATATGGTGAGGTAGATATCAGTACTTTCTCGGGGTACAAGTCGATGTAAAAGCACACCTCTCTGCGAGGAGGTCGACTGAGAACATCTTATAGTAAAACATCAGTGTACGGGTCCACCAATATAGGATAGCTCAGACTCTCTACATCAACTTCTCTGAGGGTAAGGTTAGCCAATTGATCTGTGATCGGCTGCACCCTCCTCCTGGTAATTCTATCCTACGCTACAAGGGTTCCCTTCTTGCTGGTGAAGGAAAACCTAGTCCCATTTGTGTGGACACACCACACTTTACACCTAATACAGTAAATCTGAGTATTGATTGTATATAACCAATCTATACCCAAGATGATGTCGTAAGGCCATGACGCCACTTCTAGGAGATCTCAGCTAAAGATCTCACCTCCTATAGTAAGATCACACTGCCAGAACCAGTGGGTAATCATCAAATCTTCTCTTGTATAAGTTTCATGCTGTAAGGATCGACCCAACGGCTTCGTCGGAATCTCTGAGCTCTAAATAAGGGTCATGGAAATAAATGAGTGACTGAAACCTCTGTCTATAAGTATAGCAGCTAAGGTGGAGTAGACACAGATCATGCCTCATATCATCTCCAGAGTGCTATGGTAATAGGCCTCAGTTTCCTAGAGCTAAGCTCGTCCCTGCCCACCTACTCACTGTGGTCAAGGAGCACCTCCCGGTGGTGGTGGTGGTAGAACCTCAAAACATTGCCCACCACCTGCTGCATGGCCTGCTCATATACCATGTCTACCTCCAGCCTTTGGACCTCCTCGATTGAACCTCTATCTCTACCTCGGCGGTCCCTTGGCTATCTTATGCTCATCGGTACGGTGGGTCAGGTAGTCGCGAGCCATGTGACCATGCCCGCTGCACGAGTAACACGACATGATCCTCACATGCCCTACTCTGCCTCAAGAGCCTCACACCACTGACCTTGTATCCTATGGTCATCCACCTGTAGTTCTGGTCCTTTTGAACCTCTGCATCAGTTGTCTAATGCCAACTTCCAATTACTCTACTACATTTCATCCGGTGGTGTGTCTTGCTGTCGGGGGCTTCTCAAAAAGGAAACTCTCCACTAAAAGTGCTCCCTCTAACACCCTCTCTTACATCAGAATGCTTAGAGAAACCATTTAATATCTAATAATCTATTTGAGCATCTACTCGACGGACTAGGACCTAATGAAAGGGTCTTTCACCATGTCAGTGATGTTGTGTGAGAGGTCATAGAACCTCGCTGAATACTGAGCCACAGTCATGCTACCCTAGTGCAAGTGGAGAAGATCATGTATACGCACTGAGCATAGGTTCGCTGGGACTAACTCTTCCCTGAAAAGGCACTCTAAGTCCGCCCAGATGAGATTCACCTCGTCGTGAACATGGAGCATTAAGCTCCACCATATGCCTGCTACTACCTGAAGATGGCTGATGGAAAGGATCGCTATGAGTTCAGCTGATGTCCTTACTGTTAGAGTTGGTGGTCTAGAACCAAATACTTTGTACTTTATTCATTAAATAAAAGCCTTATCACATCTTGATTGTTCTTCTGCGTGACATTCTATGTGATAATGTCATAAGGACAACTGTTGCATTAAAGGGTTGTAGCAGATCCCTGCAATTATGAGAACCCCGGAAGTGCCATAACACTGTTCTTGAATGTATGTTCTATGGCCGGATGATATGATTTGAGGGACACAAATAATACAGGTCATTAGGGGTGAGTACTCATAAAACTTTGAGGCATCTTCTCATGGTGTGCACCCTTGGTAATATCCAGGAGGATATTATGAGAATGAGACCCGCCAGTAGGAAATCCACATTAAATAGTGTCATTGGATGTTCCTATCTACATACGTGTGTATTGGTCCTTAGAATTTAATATTATTAATAATGGGTATTACAACTCATGTACTTAGATGTATTGAAGAAAACTATGACGACACACTATTCACAGCAAGGTACGATACGTTGGGTGCATCATGAGTAATATCACATTAATAGATATTGCGAGAAAGGATTTGTCCCTTTCGTTCCATAACAGAAGTAGATATCTTAGGCCCTTTGATGGAATTGATACAGCCTAAATAAATCCATGGCCATGGTAAGGTATGGGCAAGTTCAATTCCAGGAAGTCAAAGAAATTATAATCAAGCACAAGGGTTGATGGCACCAGCATGCAACCCGCTTGATTGGAGATATCGAGACAAAGGGATTATATTACACGGTAAGCATTCGTAGGAGGTGACACGTCATTGCGGCATTAACTTATTTCTCTATGGGTGCCTTGGTGTGTTTCTAGACGCTAACCTTGGACTTCAGGCAGGCTCAGCCTAATTCCACTGAGAAAGAGGCCTAGAGGGTCACACACTAAGTGTGTCCATGTATCTCAGTTAAATATTAATTTAACAAGTTAAATAAATATTATTCTCGACTGTGGTTTAATAATTATTTAAGGATGTCTGATCGCATTTATTTTGACACTAGTTATTCGAGAGAATATATTGTGGACAAAATAATATATTTATTATCGAGTAATGCAGTTACATTTATTTAAGAAATAAATTGTCATTACTCAAGGTCTAATAAATGTGGTTGAAAAAATGGAAAATAAAAGTACAGGCCGTGTATCTTAAATATACATGCCATGTAGTTTTATGGAAAACAAGTACACGCCGTGTATTAATTATTACACGCCATGTAGTTCTTCTAGTTGGTATTTTGAGGATTTAGTTTTGTTTTATTAAATGATATATATTATAATCAGTGTGGGTGCATGTCAAGGAATTAATAATTTGACATGGGGGTTTTCAATAAGAGTTAATGAAATAAATAAAACGCGTAACGCGTTTATTTATTGTCATAACTCTATTAACCTCAATCCCGATTATAAATATCCATGCAACCCCAACATTTTGGAGATCCATTGCTGTGCCCAACGGATTTGGAAATACTCTCAAGCCAAGAGCGAATTCCCTTTCCACCAAGAATGCCCTCAAGTTACGAGAGCAAGATCCTCCACCGGATCAAGGCGGCCGAAGGAGGACATCGCAAGAGAAGGTTCTTCCACGCTAGCACTCGGAGATCCCTTCGGAGACGTCCGAAGATACGTGACACACGTGTGGATCACCACTAGAGGAATCCCACACATGGATTCTACGACGCAATGATGGTTCACTGAATCGTGACCGAACACATCAACAAAGAAAGAATTCCAACGAGGTAATTATTATGCATTAATTAAATTAATTATAATCAACATATGATGATCCTCCTCAAGGGTTCTGGGACTCTTATTTTCTTTTCGTTCCTCGTTCTATTCATAAGATTCGGCATTTTATATCGCGACAGATCTCGGATGGAATGTTGTTTAACAATAAAATTAAAGTTGGGCAAACCCATCAACGCGCTTCCGTTGCACCCGGAACCTACAAGTGGTATCAGAGGGGGTCATATTGTTGATTATAATTATTTAGTTTTCATTGGTAATTTCCGCATTTATAATTTAGTTATTTCAATTCAAGTTTAATCGTTCTAGAAATCTGATTATCGAGATCTATTCCTCCTCCCTCGTTTCTCGTTCACCTCACAGAAATGAATTTTTCTTTTAATTTTGATTAAAATAAAATAGAGGAACTCATCCGGAGGATCCAAACGTTTCTGGCCGTATAACACCAGAATACACGGCGTGTATTCGTAAGTACATGACGTGTAGTCTAGGTTCAATGAATTGACCGATCCGCTAAATCAGGTCATGTATTGAATTCTTTCTAAGAATTTAAGACACCGTGTGTTGACCAGAAATAGGTGGCACATGGTTTCCAGAATATACGCTGTGTGGTCCAATGAACATAGCGTGTAGTCCCTTCGGGTTAGGGTTGGGTCGTGTACTCCGTACACGGCCTTCCCGGCTGGAAACCGTGTAACGCAGAAACTACACGGCGTGTGTCCCACTTTACACGCTGTTTACTCCGAAAATTTCTGAAATACGTTAACACGCCCTATCCCCGGGCATGTACTTCAGATGGATGGTGAAGAAAAGTACACGCCGTGTAGTCGGAACTACACGCCGTGTACTCACCCAAATTACGCAGATTTATTAAAATTTATTATTATATTATACAAACCCTTGAGACGTGTACCATAGTGCAGGCGTAAAGCTGAGGCACAACACGTGATAGGTGTTTTATATATATGTGTTTAATTTAACGTCTGCGTAATAAATGGGAATTCACTGGGTTTCCTCCAAGGTACAAGTTACGTACAAGGATAATTTGAAATGAATTTATTTGTTTAAAATTATGATGGATGAGAATCTCAAGGAAATTCAGAAAATGGATTTAAGATAAAAGGAATGATTAATTAAAGATAATTAATTGATTCGAGCGTGATTTATCTTAAAGAAGAATGATTAAAGAATTGAATTCTAGTTTAATTTATGCGTAAATATCGTTGCATGTATGGATGATCATGAGCTAGACCGAGACCTTTGTATGCGAATGGTTTCTTTTAATTTATTTATTTAAATTGAATTTTTTGGCATGCGATCCATCTCCTCATTAATATGTAGGTCCTGCGCACCCAAGGATTCTTTTATGAAAAAAACCCCTTTTACCCCTCACCTGCGTGTGAGATAAATGCATATGTAATGGATGGAGCTCCCAAGCTAGTGGAGGCGGCTCAAGTCGGGAGCCAAGGTGAAACCAATCCAAGGAGATATAAAGTTGGACAGGTGGAAAGCTGTAAACACGAACCCGAAAGGTTCAAGGTGTTTCTCCCCTAGGTCTTGGGTTAGTTTATCAACCTCTAGATAAACTAACCAATAGAAAAGTTCATGATCACACCATTTATTTTATTTCTTTCAGTTGCATGGTTTATTTATTGTGGGTGTGTTGTCACGATCACACAATTAATGAACTAAACGAGCATGCAAGATGGAACTAAAATAAAACTGGCTTATACATAAATATTATCTTAGACATGGTTAACCACTTAAGTATATCTCACTTAATATTAACAAGCATGTAATCAAAGATAATAAAATGGAAATTTACATATAAGGATAAAATCCCTCAAAATAAATACTAAGTCTGCATAGCCTTCCATAATCTTGGTTAGAATCGAACCATAGTTCAAAGTGCTTGACCAACCCTAGTTGGGGTGCTTTCAATTATCGGGGAATTCTAATTCAAGGTTTTGGGTTGACTTGACTTGGTTCGCATCAAGGGTTGACTGCCACAGCAGGACTTGGTGTGACCAAGAGGCAAAGGTTGAGGAAATCCAAAAAGGATTTCAGGATTGGGGAGTCCACTCAGCGGATCAAGGAGCTATAATTTAATGCAGTTGGAATTTGGAATGCCTACCTAAAAACCTTAAAATTCTTGACCAACCCTAGTTGGGGTAATGCGAAGGGAAATATGGATCATTTCCACTAGAATATTCACGCAACAGACTATTCCAGAGTCAATGGTGAGGGCTATTGGATTTCAATAAAATAGTGGGAGACTAATAAGTATTAATTAATTTATTTATCTCAAATTTTGTAATAAAGTACTAAACCTTTGCTCATCTTAGTTAGTAGAAAAGGAAATAAAATGACTTCAAACATATCATTGCGCACCATAATCGAAAAATAAAACCTTCTCACCGGCACCAATTTCCAAGAGTGGCAGAGTCGTTTACGCGTCGTCCTTCACCACGAAAGGAAATTATATGTGCTGGAAGAGCCTATTCCAGTTGCGCCTGGGAAAGAGGCTAGTGATGAAGAATTATCTCACTATATGAAACACAAGGATGATTCCACAGATGTCCAGTGTTTCATGCTATCGGCCATCTCTAATGATCTCTTGAAACAACATGAAAACATTGACGTGTATAGCATGATGTCTCACCTTAAAAATCTCTACCAAGAGAAAGTGAGACAGGAGAGGTATGAGATCTCCAATGCTTTGTTTACCACAAATCTTGGAGAGTCTGCACCAGCTGGGCCTCATGTAGTCAAGCTTATTGGCTACATTGAATGCTTGGACATCTTAGGGATTAAATTCCCGGATGAGTTGCGTACAGATCTCATCCTATCATCACTTCCCAAGACCATATCTAGCTTCATTGTCAACTATAACATGAGATCCAATGAGAAGAGTCTATCGGAGCTTCTGACCTTGATTCACCAGGTAGATAAGTACATGGGGCGTAACAAACCCATGGTTCGTATGGTGAACAAGAAAAGGAAGGACAAGGCAAAGGGGCCAATGACTTATAAACGGTCTGAAGCCACCGAGCACCATCCCTCCAAGAAGGGGAAGATCGAGAGGTAGGGAAAGGAATGGGAGGGAGTGTGTTTTTCATGTGGCAAGCAGGGCCACTAAAAGAGGAACTGCACCCAGAAGCGTGGGGATGCTAAATGTGCATTTTTTATCGAGTGCAATCTTTCTATTTCTACACATTGGGTATTAGATATAGCATGTAGGGCTCACATCTCTATTCAAATGCATGAACCAAGTAGATTTAGAAAGATCACCAGAGGGGATGTGGATCTTCGAGATGCCAATGGCGCAAGGATGACTGCGTTGGCTATTGGCGACTACCACCTCTCATTGCCGATTGGGATGATTTTGGTTTTACATAACTGTTATTATGTGACTAGTGTTACCAAGAACAAAATTCTTGTATCTTGTTTGGATATGGATGGATTTGTTTTAAAATTTGGAAATAAGGGTTGTCTCTTTTATAAGAACAACATATGTTATGGTATGGCAAATTTAAATAATGGTTTGTATGTATTGAATTACGAAAACCAAGTGTTGAAAATCGATAATGAAACAAACTCACAGGACTCATACATCACCCAGTTATGGAATCACCGCCTTGGTCATGTGAACGAGAGGCATTTGACAAAGCTCTACCAAGATGGTTATTTAGACTCTACTAATCTAAAACCACTTGATAGATGTCACGCTTGTTTACAAGGAAAAATGACCAAGACGCCTTTTGGTGGACAAGGTGAAAGGGCCACAGAGCTTCTAGGATTGGTACACACGGATGTGTGTGGACCATTTCCAGTAGAAGCTAGAGGTGCATATTCTTACTTCATTACTTTTACTGATGAGATGAGTAGATATGGTTATGTCTACTTAATGAGGTATAAGTCAGATTCCTTAGAGATATTTAAGGAATTTAAGAATGAAGTAGAGAATCAGCTTGGTAAGAAGATAAAGAAGCTTCGATCGGATCGAGGTGGAGAATATCTGAACCAAGAGTTCATCGATCTTCAATGGCAGTCTGGGATTCTATCTCAGCTCACTCCTCCTTATACACCATAGTGGAATGGTGTTAGTGAAAGGAGGAACCGCAATTTGTTGGACATGGTGAGGTCGATGATGAGTCATGCAGATCTTCCATTATCCTTTTGGGGATATGCATTACAAACTGTAGCATACACATTAAACCGAGTACCAACTAAGGCAGAAAATGGAATTCCATCCGAGTTATGGAATGAAAGGAAACCCACTTTGTCGCACACACGTGTATGGGGATGAGAGGAGTTTGTTAAAGCCTTCTCAGGAAACAAAATAGCACCCCGGGCCACGAAGTGTATCTTTATAGGATATCCTAAGGAAACGAAAGGATATTACCTATATAACCCTCAAGACAAGAAAGTGATTGTTTCCAGACAAGCCGTCTTTCTTGAGAGGGATCACATCCTCAAGAAGGATAGTGGGAGAAAGATTGACTTCGAAGAAGTTGATGCTCAAGATAAAAAGGAGTTAGTACAGGAACAAGTTCCACAGGTCCCCGTGGAAGAGGTTACAGAAACACAAGTACTGCGTAAGAGCTCAAGAGAGGTAAGGGAACCAGAGAGATTTGGTTTCTTAGTCACCGAGGATGGAGAATCATTATTGTTGGACAATGATGAACCTCTATCCTACAAAGAAGCACTAGAAAGCTCAGAAGCTTCAAGATGGCTAGAAGCTATGAATTCTGAGATGGATTCCATGTATCAGAACCATGTTTGGGTTCTGGGCGATAATCCAATTGATGTAAAGCATGTTGGATGCAAATGGGTATTCAAAAGAAAGCTGGACATGGAAGGTCAAGTTAGCACCTATAAAGCAAGGCTAGGGGCTAAAGGATTCAGACAACGTCAAGGAATTGACTATGATGAAAACTTCTCACTAGTTTCCATGTTTAAATCCATAATAATTATACTTTCCATAGCAGATTACCATGACTACGAGATTTGGTAGATGGATGTCAAAACAGAATTCCTTAACGGGAACCTTCAGGAAGATGTCTATATGACACAACCAGAAGGGTTTCTGACACCAGGTGAAGCCAAACAGGTTTGCAAGTTGAAGAAATCCATTTATGGATTGAAGAAAACATCCAGGTCATGGAACATTCGATTTGATGAAGCCATAAAGGAATTTGGTTTCATTAAGAACAAATGTGAGCCATGTGTTTATAAGAGGTTTAATGGGAATGTGGTCGTCATCCTAGTGGTATATGTTGTTGACATATTGCTTATTGTAATGACGTACTAGACTTACAGTCCGTTAAGGACTAGTTGAACAAGTGTTTCTCCATGAAGGACTTAAGAGAAGCAGCCTACATTCTAGGGATCAAGATCATTCGTGACAGATCCAAGAGGCTGCTTGGACTAAGTCAGGGTACATACATTGACCAGATACTAAAGAGATTTAGTATGGAAAAATCCAAGAGGGGATCGGTTACAGTGTCACATGGCTTACATATTTCTAAGAAATTGTGTCCCCAGACACAACAGGAGAAAGATAGGATGAGCAAGATCCCATGCGTGTCGGCTATAGGATCCATCATGTATGTCATGTTATATACCAGGCTTGATGTTGCCTATGCACTGAGCATGGTAGGAAGATATCAAGCAGATCCAGGAGAACAGCATTGGACTGCTATTTAGACTATCTTTAAGTATCTGAGAAGAACTAAGGATATGTTCATGGTGTATGGAGGAGACAAGGAACTTGTCATCAGAGGGTATGCTGATGCTAGTTTTCAAACAGATTAGAATGATCTGAAGTTGAAATATGGATATGTTTTCTGTCTCAATGGAGGAGCTGTGAGCTGGAAGAGTTCAAAGCAGCCAGTTGTCCCCGATTCTACAGCGGAGTCTGAGTATATAGCGGCTTCTAATGCAGCCAAGGAAGCCGTCTGGGTTCGTAACTTTGTCCAGGATCTTGATGTGGTGCCTAGCAGTAAAGCTCCCATTACATTTTATTGTGATAATACTACAGCGGTGGCTCTTGAAAAAGAACCAAGGTCACATCAACGGACAAATCACATACTCCGGAAGTATCACCTCTTGAGAGATTTCTATCAAAGGGGTGAACATGCAGTGAGGAGAGTGTCCACGGAATAGAATGTGGCAGACCCCATGACTAAAGGTCTATCTCAGCAAAAGAATGAATATCATGTGAGAGCTAGCGGGATAAAGGTTGTTAGTAGTTGGCTCTAGTCAAAGTGGGAGTTTTTTGGAGTTTGTGGTCTAGAACCAACTACTTTGTACATTATTCATTAAATAAAATCCTTATGACATCTTGATTGTTCTTCTGTGTGACATGTCATGTGATAATGTCCTGAGGACAGCTGTTGCATTAAAGGGTCGTAGCGGATCCCTGCTATGATGAGAACCTGGAAGTGCCATAACACTGTTCTTGAACGTATGTTCTATGGCCGGATGATATTATTTGAGGGACACCAATAATACAGGTCATTAGGGGTGAGGAATCATAAAAATTTGAGGCACCTTCTCATGGTGTTCTCCCTTGGTAATATCCAGGAGGATATTATGAGAACGAGACCCGCCAGTAGGAAATACACATTTCATAGTGTCATTGGATGTTCCTCTCTACAGACGTGTGTATTGGTCCTCAGAATTTAAGATTATTATTAATGGGTATTACAACTCACGCACTTAGATGTATTGATGAAAACGGTGATGACACAATGTTCGCAGCAAGGTACGATACGTTGGGTGCATCACGAGTAATATCACATTAATAGATAATGTGGGAAAGGATTTGACCCCTCCGTTCCATAATGGATGTAGATATCTGAGGCCCTTTGATGGAATTGATACAACCTAAATAAATCCATGGCCATGGTAAGGTATGGGCAAGTTCAATTCCAGGAATTCAAATAAAGAATAATCAAACACATGGGTTGATGGCACTAGCATGCAACTCGCTTGATTGGAGATATCGAGGAAAAGGGATTATATTACATGGTAAGCATTCGTAGGAGGTGACACGTCATTGCGGCGTTAACTTCTTTCTCTATGGGTGCCTTTGCGTGTTGCTAGACGCTAACCTTGGAATTTAGGCAGGCTCAGCCTAATGCCACTGAGAAAGAGGCTTAGAGGGTCACACACTAAGTGTGTCCATGTATCTCAGTTAAATATTAATTTAACAAGTTAAATAAATATTATTCCAGACTGTGGTTTAATAATTATTTAAGGATATCTGATCGCATTTATTTTAACACTAGTTATTCGAGAGAATATATTGTGGACGAAATAATATATTTATTAGAGAGTAATGCAGTTAAATTTATTTAAGAAATAAATTGTCATTACTCAAGGTCTAATAAATGTGGTGGAGAAAAATGGAAAAAAAAGTACACACCGTGTATATTAAAAATACACGCCGTGTAGTTTTATGGAAAACTAGTACACGCCCTGTATTAATTATCACACGCCGTGTAGTTCTTACAGTTGGGATTTTGAGGATTTAATATTGATTTATTAAATGATATTTATTATAATTAGAATGGGAGCATGTCAAGGAATTAATAATTTGACATGGTGGTTTTCAATAAGAGTTAATGAAATAAATAAAACGTGTAACGCGTTTATTTATTGTCATAACTCTATTAACCTCAAACCAGATTATAAATATCCTCGCAACCCCAACATTTTGGAGAGAAATTGTTCTGCACAACGGATTTGGAAATACTCTCAAGCCAAGAGAGAATTCCCTTTCAACCAAGAACGCCCTCAAGTTACAAGAGCAAGATCCTCCACCGGATAAAGGCGGTCGAAGGCGGATATCGCAAGCGAAGGTTCTTCCATGCTAGAACTCGGAGATCCTTTCGGCGATGTCCGGAGATACGTGACACACGTATGGATCACCACTAGAGGAATCACACACTTGGATTCTACGACGCAACGACGGTTCACCAAATCGTGACCAGACACATCAACGAAGAAATAATTCCAACGAGGTAATTCTTATGCATTAATTAAATTAATTATAATAAACATATGATGATCCTCCTCAAGGGTTCTGGGACTCTTATTTTCTTTTCGTTCTTCGTTCTATTATAAAGATTTGGCGTTTTATATCGTGACGGATCTCAGATTGAATGTTTTTTAACGTTAAAATTAAAGTTGGGAAAACCCATCAATGTGCTTCCGCTGTGCCCGGAACCAAAACATACCAATCAAAAGACTCTAACCAAATACCCCAGTAAATCCTCTGCCACCTATGGATATTTCTCGCCACGGAACCTTGGTGGACTCTAGCGCTGGAAATCATGCAACATGCTCATGTTCCATGCACCCTTTATTGTTGGGGATGGTGGTATCGGATTCCCAATGGGTAGTGGTGCTGCTAGTACACCACCCGATGGTACAACTGTCGTAAGGGGGCCCTGCACCGAAGCCTCGTCGCTCAGTGGACTGTTATCACGTACTCTAACTCGAATCCTGGCTAGCTATCTACATGGAGTAATCCTGAAAATAAATAGGTGTGCCACAGACATTATGTTTATACCTGGAGAGATGACAAAAAGATATCAAAAAAAACCTTTTCAAAAACACAAACGCAATCATTGTTTTCGTGCCCTGAGTCGGAAATCAGAAGTTAGGGTCCTGGTTTATGGATACATCGGTCACCGCACCAACCCTGGACTCCCCGAACTGAAAACCACACCCATAACACTTAACACTATTAATACTTAGACAAGATTAGAGATCTAGTTCACCAGTAGAATAGAAATCCTATGATACCAATTTGTCACGTCTCATCCCACGGGGCTCATGTTGTGACTACCGCAAGCCCACCTTCCATAGGCCAGGGGCTGGTGACTACCACCAAAAGATGTATTCCCTAAAAATGGGAAGTCATTATCTTTATAACCTATAAACTCACACAACTAAGCACAAAAGAGGATCCAAGCACAAAGTAAAACTATATATAGTAAATAGGGTGCGTACATAAAGTAAAAAGGGGCCAGAATAGAAGCCCAAATGTAAGGTAAAACTAAACTGAAAAGTACAGATAAAACTGAAAATAGATCCTATGAACACCCACCAAGGATCCTACCTAAAGGGTAGGTAAAAATCTGAAATGGATGTCTCTGTAGTATGCCTCGTCTAAAGTCTACCTCTAAGCTACCTCCAGTCCTGGTACCCTCATCCTCAGTCAATGATGTCTGTCGTCTGCACCAAACACAACAAGGTGCGAGAGTAGCCCGTGCAGGGGTGAGTATAATAGTACTCTATAGTGACCCAAAGACCCTCGAAGGTATCACAAAATCCACAAAGGTTAAACCACAAAGCATGAGAACATCTGTCAACCCTACTTAGGTATATGCCCATACATATACCTAAGTTGTCGAGTAAACCCATCTCAATCATGTGGAAACACAAGCCCCAACTCAAAAGCCCAATTCTCAACTGTTCCATCAAGGAAAGAATACCACAAAGATAAGACTCAGCTCACACTAGGTATACAACTCTGAGAAACAGAATTATGAAGCTGACCCAATCAGGATCGCTATGGAAGCTGATAGCCAGCCACGAGATTCTCTAGGGATAGAATCAATAAACATTCCCTATCACAATGTCGAACCCCTCGGCTGCTGGAGAACTCCTCCTCTATCGAGTACATTGGGAATTCCGCATCACATAGATGCTCTTCCCACTAAACTTGGAAAGCTGAGGTACTCCTCCTATCGAGTACCATGGGTTTGCCACATCACACAGTGGCGCTCCCCACCTTGGGTCCACCGCATCACACAGAGGTTCTCCCCCTCATGGCCTACTGAGGTACTCCTCTTATCGAGTACCATGGGATTGACACATCACAAAGACGTTATCCCCACCATGGGTCTGCTGCATCACATAGAGGCTCTCCGCACTGGTCATGTCGAGTCACTCCAAGTCGAAATGATCAGCAGTCGTCAAGTCCTAGCCAGTCACAGGGTTCCGTACATATCGCGCTTGGGAAAAATGCTCCCCAATCCATAGGTGATATTTTAACCACCCTGAAACTCCATGAATAAGTATCCCAAATCTCTATCATGTCAAAAGGGACCCAACACAATAGACGGTGTGTCAATTAGACACTCAGTCTGTATGTTATTAGTGTTTCTACTCTGAGGGCCTTGTTGGATTTGTGGTATGATCCAACCTGGTCATACACCAACCATATACAAAACTTAAGTGGAGTATACCAAAAGGACCATCTCTATCCAAAGATCCTAGCGTTGTAGATGGTTCGTCAAATGGAATCCCAATTTTCATATTATGTCCAAAAAGGTAAAACTAGGTCCAGATGGGCCTCGGTCTGGTCCGACCCGGTCAGACTGACCCGGCCCAACCTGGCTTGGAAAAAACCAACCCAGTTTAGGTTCGTCCCATGAAGGGCATGGCTCACTGGGCAGCCTACGGTGGGTAGGCGGTCCGTGGAGGAACCAAAGTGATTTCCCCACAATAAAAAGGGTTCAGGTGGTCCCCACTACTAGAATTTAAAAAGGAGGTTTCAAGATTGGGTGGTCCCCACCTCAATAATTTAAAAAGGGGGTTTCAAAAAGAAAACTAAAACTTTAATTATTTTATTTTTCTTCTTCCATGAAAAACTGAAAAACTAACTTCCACCCTCAACCTTCTATTTTCAAGGTTAAGATATCCTTAATTGAATACCGATGTTGTGAGTTCAACAGTGTCCTCATATTTCAATTCTGAGCACCCGTTCAAAAGTTACAAAAACCCGTTCACACGTTTACTGAACTTACCTAAAAAAAGTTTGAAAATTCATTCAGGGAACTCCAGGCCTCGGAATCACGAGCCATCAATTTTTTGTGGACTCGTAAAATTCCAATATAAATAAAAACAATTACATGGAAAATATAAGTTTTTACAAATATTGTAAATTAATTAAATGAAAATTCAGTTTTCATTTTAAAATTAGTATTTTTTTCTATTTATCAAAAAAATGTAACTTCTTAAAAAATTCCCCAAAAATTCCCCCCAATATAATTTTTATTTTATAATTTCAAAATTAATTTTAATTTTTATAATAAATTCTATAAAATTGTAAAAAATATAATTTAAAATTATGTGTGAAAAGCGCAACTAAACTGTCTTTAAGAAAAATACAATTTTTCATAAAAAAATATTTTCTTTAAATAATTCTTACCTTATTCCAAATAAATAGATAACAAAAAAATTCATAATTTAGTTAGTAATAATCATGGCCCCCACCCCCCAATTTTACAAATAGGTATATTATATTACAGTTCACTTTGACTTGGGGTCACATGTTCTGAATGCGCTTGAAGATATTAGAAATAAAGAAATATATTTCATGGGTTGTTTAAGCTCAGTGTTGTGTGTAGCATGTGATATTGAATAAAATGTTATTCTCTTTTAATTTTGGGGTGTTACATTCGACCCACCTTAAATAAATTGTATCATCTCAATTTAAACCTGATCACAATAATCCATTGTGGAATATTTGAAAATTCCTTTATTGAAAAACCCACACTATTAAAGGGTTAACAAAACATTATCTTAATAATATATAAAGTTAATTACAAAAGTCAAATATAATAACACTTAATAGGTTTCCAAAAAGGTTAAAATAGGTGGGAAGTGAAATCATAGACATATAAAAGAAAACAAACACCCAAATACTGATATAGAGTGATATAGAACATGGTTAGGAGGAATTTAACAACCACAAATCCATAAACTAGAGTTGTGAAAAAAACCAATTACATCATCAAAATGAAGATAATGGGACAAAATTTTTGTTTCAAGGCCCTTTTACTAGAGTAGAGGAATTTTTAACTCTCTACGAACATATAGAAATATAATTAATTGATATATTTTAATTTTTTTAGTAACAATTTAAACCTTCGGTGGTTCTTTGATCAATTTCCACTTCTTCTATTAATCTAAAAAATGAATTTTCATAAATGAATTTTTATTCCTAAAGAAAAAAAAATTAATGGATTGTAATATCCATAAAATTGTGACATTTTTTTCATCTATCTACCACTATTCCAAAAAAAGAATATGGTTCGTAAAATTTATCCTATAACAACCAAATTTCAACTTAATCCCTTAAATAGATAGCTTAACTTAAGGCTCCTCCAAAATAAATCATACTAAATTTAGAAGGAAGGCTACTACATCAATATTATATTCCCCAGAAAATATAAAGTGTCTATTAATGTAACATTCTTAATATTTTAATACCTTTATCACCATAAAACCTTGATGAATACATGAATACTTCCCTAAATAAAATCTATAGTTGTTAAATTTATACTGTAGATTCATAAAAAGTAGTAAACTCTAGTAAAGGTAGAATAAACAATCAAATCACTAACTAAATTCATGGTCACCAATAATATCCCAAAAATATATAATTATCATTATTATCTCTATATAGGTCACATATTATGTGTTATCTTCACATAATCATATGTTTTCTAACAAATTCAACTTCCCAAATAATCACTTTTCATGGTACCATTCAACACATGATTTAAAATACTTTAAGACATAGTATTACAGTACAATACTTATATATTTCATGATCTTTTTACAATAAAATATTCAATAAAATTATTTTATAAAATATTTTTTGGATCTAAATACACAATATAATTAATCATTATACTTGGATTGTATCAATAGAATAAGATTAAACTTGATCCCTTGGCTTCATCTAATGTGTATTACCTTGATTGTTAGGGTATTCATTTTGATAGTACCCCATCTAATTACATTGTAAGCAATTAAGATTAAAAACATTTCCTTTTCCTTGTTATCATGAGCATGTTTTCCTTTCTCTCCATGCTTGTAAAAGACTCACATTCCCTTCAAGAAAGTGTAAGGGTGTCTCTTTCCACAATTATCACATTTAGTAAAATCTTTCTTTCCCTTATTCCCTTTATCAATTTTTTCTCAGTATTCGTCTTCTTCTCATACATCCCATTGAATCCATGATATTGGATAATTCTTTCTCTATCTTGGATTCACATAAAACTATTTTATCATATGAAGGAAAATATTGAGATAATAGTTCCCTTAGGATACATGGATTTTTCCCTCAAAAGAAATGGTCAATATTGAACTCCATGTTGTGTATATAGCCATTAGAATACCTATCTAACCTTATAAAGGTATATTCATACTCTACAAAACTTTCATCATCCTTTTTCATTAATCTATGGAAATTTATAATCATCTCATTTTTTTTCTCCTGAGGTAAATATTTATTGAAGAACATATCCTTAAAATCCTTCCATCCCATGAGTTTTATTACCTCTTACTGCTTAGTATTCTCAATCAATGACCATTATTCATCAAAATCACCTTTGAGATAATACCCTGAAAGTGTATCCTTTATCATTTCATAATATCCCTAGGTTATAAATATATTTCCCAAAGACTTAATATAGTGTTTGGATAACATTGGATTAGTAGTACCTTCAAATGGTTGTGGATTATTTTGTATGTGGTGATATAACATAAGATAATTTTGTTGTGCTACAGGTTGCTCCATCTGGTCAAGGTTATTTTTATAACTTTATTAGGATTCTCGAATATATCCATAATTTGTTTAGTTCCAATACCATCTATATTGGTATTATCAACAAGGTAATATCTATATTGTCCATTAGTATTCATACCCTTCTTCCTTCCAGGTTTTATTTCTAAAGAAGGGAACATATAGTATTTTCTCACAAAATAATGAATTTTAAATCATAATTTATAACGATAAATATGGTTTAACACATATAATGATTTAAATAATATGTTAATTATAAAATTAGTTTCTTTGGGGATATCATCATTTTGAAGACATTTATAATAGTTTTTAAGGAATTTGTGAATTATCCTGAGCATATCCCACTAGAATGTCAAACTAGTATCCAGATAGGGATGTACTGCTATGATAAACTACATAATCTATAACTTACCAAAACATTAGGGTGATTTTTTTATATACTTATCCTAAAATTCAATCATAGGTTTATGATCCCAAATCTATGTTTTATGAAATATTTTTCCCAAGGTTTCTATTAAACTTACTCTAATACAAACTATAACGTCCTCAACCCAAATAACATGGAGTTAGTGTCTTACTTTATTACATTGGAATAGATTCAAAGGGTCAAATCCTGAAGGACCAAATAGTTCGTAAGTTTTGGAGAACCATATACAGACATGATACCCATTTTACATTGTTTTATTAAATATAAATCATTCAAATCGAAAACACTTGGAATCCTTGAACTCATTCTAAGAATTCTTCATCATATTCTGGGGAAAAATGAAGTTGAGATCAAATAATTAGTAAGTTTTATGTACAACATAAGATATCATAAATCGATAATCATAATCAACATGCAAAGTTAAATAACTAATCAAACATTCTATTTAAATAATGGGATAAGGCATAATCATTATGGTAAGGTAAATAACTGAAAAACACATTCTATTTAATCAATAAACTGAAAATAAAATGAATCCAAAAAAATATCATTACAAAAATTTCTAGGATAATAAATGAAATTATAAATTAATTTATTTCATGTCTTTGTCATATGATATTTCTACCATCAATATCTATCTTTAAGAGAGTTTAAAACTAATGTGGAAAATCCAATCGGATTTTCCCCACTTGTTTATCTCATGATACATGTTGACGCATCGAGGATATATCTATAACGAGGCCCCAAACATTCCATCATTTCCAAATAAATCCTCATATATCAAATAATATTTTTAATTCATGAGAAATTTTCCTCATCATCTGATACCCAAATTGAATTAAATGTACTAATTTATAAATATTTCCCAAGTTAATCAAATAACATTCAGAGTATACATCATATGAAGAATTGGTATATGGTTTATGAAATATTCATATCCATAATATTAGAATATTTACATTTAATATAAATTTTATGTTCAATGATAAATTATCATAATAAATTGATTTCTTCATGACAATGTTAATAATAATAAAAATGAAATTATATAGTAACTTTTATAACATAAAAATTTTTCTGTCAAATATCATTGGATGAAATAATTTTAGTTAAAAAAATATATACAATGAAGTGAGAATTATTCATGATATTACATATATTTAGTTTAGTATATACACCATATAAAATAAATTAGGTGCGTAAGGTTATAATATACCTCAATGATTGGAAATGATATGAAGTCCCTTACCTCACTATTCTTTTTGGTTGAGTGTGATTTAACCTAATTTATTGTCACGAACCAACCCAGGTTGGCCCTGAACCAGTCACCCGAGCCGGTCTGGAACATGACCCGAGAGGCGTTCCCGATCCTCCCGGGTTAGCGACAAGCACCAGGGAATCAACAGAGGACAAGTGAGAACAATATTTCGCAATGAAAATAAATAGAGTAGTGAAAAGAAGTTAAACACAAAGTAAATAAACGACAATGAAATGAAAGAGCGGCCAACAAAACACACTAACCTATTCTCGACCAAAAACTCCTCTCTACTCCGAGAGTGGATCACCAGACCACAACCAACTCTTTCCCACAGCGAGAAAGCTCGAGCCAAACCTACAACAAAACTAAAATTAGGAAAACACTATAGGCCTAAGTATTAAAACTCAGTAGGTGTTCCCAAAAAACTATTCCCAATGCACTACCTTTAAATAAATAAATTTACAAATTCTATTTTTGAACTAAATTATATAAAATATTAGTTTCCACACACACTTTCATTTCAAAAACAAGTATCATTCCATTTCCCTTTTTAGTTTTAAAACATGTTTAATGTATGAAAAGAATAGGTATGTTTCTTTTTAAAACATTCTCTCTGAACCATTTAGAAATCCAAACTTCAGTTATTAGCCAAAAAGGAAAAAACACACATATCACACAACACACAACAAGGGTAATGAAAAAAGTGGCACACATGGGCCATCAACCGAACTAGTCATCAAAACCATCTACCACATACAAAAAAATACAAAAGGAAACATGGGTCAAACCTAGGAGATCGTGAACAATACAGAACGTACTATACATGTGACTCATCCTGAAGGCATGCCCTAACTCGATGATGTCATAACTCCCTAACACCCGGTATAGCCCTTCATGGACTAACTGTGGGGCTCAATCCCCATAGCAGCAATAACATAGTATTCCCCTGCAATGGGGCCAATAGCCAGTGTGTAATCTAGACTAGTACAACAATCATTCTCAGAAAATTCACTCACTATGCTAGGTTCTCATGTTAACACATGCAATAAAAATGGGTGCATCCACAATGTAAATGAATCAATCACGAGGCAAAAATATCACACACAACTCACGCAATCAATGCACACCAACGATCACCCTTGAGTAACCCCAATGTGAGTTTTTCCAAAATAATTTATTTTATTAAAGTTTCATATGGGCCTTCACAAACATTAAAGAAAAACCTCATTTCTCATGAAAACCCAAAACACTTGTTAAGAAGAAATCATTTATCTCTAAAACCATAACTACATTTGAGATTCTGTGAATTATGTTTAAAGGCCAAACTAGCATTCTTTCACTACTGGGTGTCCGCTCATCATGAAAATATTTCAAGCGTCGTGTATAAAATAAACGGCTCTTTTTATACCAAATAATCATTTAAAAATTAATTATCATATAGTATTTCCCATTTATTAAAATTAATAAAACATCAATAAATTAATAAATTCTAAATTTAAAGGTGAGTGCAGTGGGGGACCTACCTTGACTCACAGTCCAAGAACGATGATGCGACATGCCTGGAGCAGGCGCGCAAGCACGTGAAAGCTGACAACTACAATTTCAGAAAAATTCCTTCCAACACGGCGTAGAAATTAAAAAAACAATAAAAAACCCATAAGCATAGACTTCAAAAGATATTATGAATAAATAGTGAAAAACTCACCTCAACAACAGAGCAGGCGAGGTGGGGTGAACTCAAACCACTCACCTTCGGCGGCAGGCGTTCGTTGCGCGCCCAATTGAGAACAAGGCATGCGAATGTGGCTAGGAAGGGCATACAGCTGGTCGGAGGGCCGAACCACTATGAAAGAGGTTCAACGGCTGGATCAGTGGGGAGGCAGGGGTCACCGATCAGAGTAGGTTCGGTTGAAGATTGTGGTGACCGGACAAGCATCAACGAGGATGCGGTCTGGCTGGCCAGCGAGGGGCACGACTAGGAGAGTGCACAGAGGCCCAAGGGGGAGTCACTCTGTGATGTCCGAGAGGAGGTCAAGTCTGAAGGTGCAGCAGGAGCTTTTAGACAGCATAGGGCCGGAGCAGGTAGGAGGCTCCGGTGCTAGCCGAGCTGGTGTTGTACAGCGCAGGAGGTCGAGGGTGGGAGCGGGTAGTATGTGTTGTTTGCAAACCAGATCGGGAGAGGGTTTTCATGCAGGTGGTGTTGGGCCGTGGCTGTTGGGAGCAATGCAGATAGGGGATTTAGCAGCAGGGGCGCCGCGCTGTGCAGAAGGAAGCGGTCGGTGCTATTGGGCGAGCTGGTCGTGAAAAGGCATGAGGAGTGGCTGGAAAGGGGTGCTGCAACAGGTCGGAGGCATAGCAAAAGGGAAAACCAGGGGGTTTATGCGCTGCATGGGGAGCAAGAGGAAGCGTAAGAAAAGAAGTCTAGGCAGTCCGTAGGGAGGGTGGAGGTGTAGTGCGGCCTGGCCGTGAGGAGGCAGGAGTAGCGTGCCAGGGGTGAGGGGAGGTGTTGTGCGGAAGAAGGGGGATGTCGGGCAGGTGCTGCTGGGTGCTGTGTGCGGTTGACGGGAAGCATGAGGGAGGGCATCGGGTAGCAAGAGGAGAGGAGGGGTGTGAAAAGTGGAGGAGCATGAGGGCCAGCTGGGGGGAAATGCAGCAGGTAGTGGGTCATGCGGGAGAGGATAGGTGAGGGGACAAATGTGTGGAAAGGAGAAAATAGAAGAAGAAAAAATAGGAAAAAAGAAAAGAAAGGGGGTGCAACCGCGTGGAAATAAAAAGAAAGAATAAAAAGAAAGAATAAAAAGAAAGAGGTAGAAAAATAAAATAAAAGTAAAGTAAATAAATAAATACATATAAAGGATAATAATAATAATAATAATAATAATCTAGCAACAACAATAATAATAAATATTAATTATCCAATAATAATATTATTATTATTATTATAAATTATATTTTTTATTATTATTAGACATTTTATAAAATTATTTTCAAGTTAGTTTATTCTTTTAATTTTTTTATTTATCTAAACAGTTGGGCAACCGCGCACTCATCGGGTCTGAATGCACGATCACTGCTAGCATTGCGGTGACTACGCACCCACCCGGACCGAATGTGCGGTGACCGCTAACAATGCAGTGACTGCGCACTGGCCTAAAACCCACCGAAAACATCAATTCTTCAAATAAAATTCAAACCTGGACCCAACAGAACTCTTTCCAATGCCACGGGATCAAGAAAAGAATAAAGACATGGGTGTCCATGGTCGGGGTGTGACAATTCTCCACACCACAGACACTTTCTTCCCCCAAAAGTTCACCAAGCCAACAGTTGACACAACTTGAGTTTATTCCTAGAAAAAATCATAGTGAACTGAGAGCTTCAGGGTAACCATTCCTAACAAACGTCGCACCCGACCAATTCAAGAAAAACCACTGCCTGAGATTGACTGGACAACATGAGAAGGTTCTCCCCACCACAAGAATTCACTAATACAAAATCCCTTGAAACCCGAACACCCCCCCCCCTCGGGGGGGGGGGGGGGACGTGGGAACTCCCAAACCAAACTCATTCATTTTCCCCACATGTACCGAACAAAACACCTTAGACTTGATGAAAATCTTGTTACGGAACAATCCAACAACTTGTGGATGTTAAATTAACTCAACACCTCTCATCAACTTCATGAAACGAACATTCCCCTATGAACACATCTAGGACAAACTCAAAATCAGAACATATCTGTTTATTCACGGGCCCACACCATTCAGAGAGACCAAAAAACTTAAAAACCACACTGAGATCAGATCAGACCGCTTGGATTGTGGTGGAACGGGCTCATCATGCCACCAGAACAAGCATGATCTTACGACAACGATGAGAATAGAACAAGGTAAATTTTGGATATTTCCATTCAAAATCCAAATACATTATCTAGACCGAGGTTCTACACACCCTCGGCAACTCCTGACTATGCGCGAGCTTCACCCCGAGACCGGTGTCTGGGGCCCTGATAGCTGAAGCATCTCCTGCCTCACAGTCAGGAATTTTTATCTTCTGGTCTCTGACTCCTTCCATTCGATGATTCAAACAACCACGACGATCATACATTTTCAAAGGGATGCAACATTATGGATTAGAATGTCCGGACTGTCCATACTGGTGACGCACAATAGAGCGGTCCGACGAACTAGGGGCCCATACCGACGAGGATGATTTCTTGGAGACAGGTTCCACCGGCCTGCACTCCTTTCCAGGTGGGGAACCTACGTGGAAGTAGACCACCATTAATCACACCCAAAACTCTAATTATGACGAGACATTTCATCTTTACTAACCCAGAACTGAACCCTCAAATAACTCCAGGGTGGTATGAACCTTAACTACCTTGGGAGTTCCCAACAACCCGAAGACAAACTATCTTTCAGAACAATACAACTACCTCTAACAGACTTCAACTACCTTGATATGCAAGAAACACACAAAAGGAACTAAGAACTGAGCATAACTCATTGACAACTTCAGGAGGCTTTCTGGGAGGCATACTCCTAACAACACAAAAAACATCATCGAAACCAGCATCAAGCCAAAATTCAATAAAAGAAAAAACACAAGTTGTGGGCAATAGGCCCATAATCCAAACATGTACATCACAAGGAAAAATTACTTTTCTAAAACCATTATCTCTTCACAATTTTAAAAACACACCTATGGCACCTTATGAACCGTCACATGTGCATTTATTAAATCCTGCTCACATCTTCTGCGAACAAGTGACCCCACGCACTTTCCATACATACCCAAGAATGTGTGACCCTCCATAAGAAGTGCCAAGATTCAAAAACTTCTTTTCCTTATCAAATACAAACACATACCTTGTTTTTCCAGACTGATACACCTTCTCTTTAAAAACCCACTTTAGTAATTTCAAAAAAAATGGAAGAAACAATTTTCCATTTAAAAACCAATTTCACTTTTAACGCACACTCAAATCAACTGAGACTAAAACAAAACACAAGCATTAATAACCCACTAGAATGAGGAACTAGTGCATATGTATGACCTAGCAACATGGTGTTGAGCCATGCCCCAAGTAAGGCATAACACTAAGAAGACCTTAAACCGGAAACTTGGACTCCACATGGGTCATCACCCCATGTGAGGCCGCAAAGTGAACCGATTCACCTCCATTGTAATCCCTCAATCCGAAACGAATGTGGAAAAGTGACTCAAATACAGGACTAACCCTGGAAACTCAGGTCTTTCCACGAGTGGTGGTGATCAGGAACCGAGTCGTAACCTACCTCCTGAGCCCCGATAGTCCTAATCTCCATCTACTGGACATCCCAAATGAAAAAGAGTGCTCTGAAAAGAAAGTTCTACTAAGGGCCGACCTTCTTTGATACCAATTTTTCAAGAACCAACACAGGTCAACCTTGAACAAGTCACCCGAGCCGGTCCGCAACATGACCCAAGATGTGTTCCCGATCCACCAGGGCTAGCGACAAGCTTCAGGGAATCAACAGAGGACAAGTGGGAATGATTTCACCCCATGAAAATAAATAGAGCAACAGAAAGAAGTAAAACACAAATTTAATAAATGACACTGAAAAGAAAGAGCAGCCAACAAAACACACTAACCTGGTCTTGAACGAATAATCCTCACGACTTCGAGAGTCTCTCACAAGACCAAAACCAACTCTCTCCCATGGAGAGCAAGCTCGAGCCAATCCTAAAACAAAACTAAAAACGGGAAAACACTATAGGCGTGAGTATTAAAACTCTGTAGGTTTTCCCAACAAACTATTCCCAATGCAATACTTTTGAATAAATAAATTTACTAATTCTAGGTTTGAACTAAATTATATAAAATATTAGTTTCCACACACACATTCATTTCTAAAACAAGTATCAGTCCATTGCCCTTTTTAATTTTAAAACAAGTTTAATGTATGAAAATAATAGGTATATTTCTTTTTAAAAAAAATTTCGTACCATATAGAAATCCAAACTTCAGTTGTTTGCCAAAAAGGAAAAACCACACATATCACACAACACACATCAAGGGAAATGGAAAAAGTGGCACACAGGGGCCAGCAACCGAACTAGTCCTCTCAACCGTCTGCCACATAAAAAAACACCGAAGGAAACAAGGGTTGAACCTAGGAGATCATGAACAATCATGAATGTACTATACTTGTGACTCATCCTAAAGGCATTCCCTAACTTGATGACGTAATAACGCCCTAATGCCTGGAATATCCCTTCATGGCCTAACTAAGGGGACCAATCCCCATAGTAGAAATAACTCAGTATTCCCCTACTATGGGGCCACTGGCCAGTGCATAATCTAAACTAGTGTAGAAATCATTCTCAGAAGATTCTCTCACAATGCCAGGTTCTCATTTCAACACATGCAATAAAAAGGGGTGCATCCACAATGTAAATCAATCAGTCATGAGGAAAAATTATCACACACAACTCATGCAATCAACTCACACCAACGATGACCCCTGAGTAACCCTAATGTGAGTTTTTCTAAAATAATTTATTTTTTTAAAGTTCCATACAGGCCTTCACTAACATTAATGAAAAACCTTATTTCACAAGAAAACCCAAAACACTTGTTCAGAAGAAATCATTTATCTTTAAAACCAGAACTACATGGGAAATTCCATGAATTATTCTTAATGGGTAAACTAGAATTCTGTCACTACTAGGAGTCCACTCATCATGAAAATATTTCAAACGTCGTGTATAAAATAAACAGCTCTTTTTACAACAAATAATCGTTTAAAAATTAATTATCTTATTATATTTCCCATTAATTAAAATAAATAAAACATCAACCAGTTAATAAATTCTAAATTTAATGGTGAGTGCAGTGGGGGACCTACCTCGACTCGCAGTCCAACCATGATGACATGACATGCCTAGAACGGGCATGAAAGCATGTGAAATCTGAAGACCATAATTTCATGGAAATTCCTTCCAACACGGCGTAACAATTACAAAAACAATAAAAATTTAAAAGCATAGACTTCAAAAGATATAATGAAGAAATAGCACAAAAACTCCCCTCAACAATGGAGCAGGCAAGATGGGGTGAACTCAAACTGCTCGCCTTCATCGGTGGGTGTTCCTCACGCGCCCAGTTGAGAACAAGGAACGTGCGCATGGCTGGGAAGGGTGTGCAGCTGGTCAGAGGGCCACACAGCTATGAAAGAGGTTCAAATGTTGGATTAGCAGGGAGGCAGGGGGTCACCGATCAGAGTAGGTCTGGTCGAAGATTACGGCGGCCGGACAAGCGTCAACGAGGATGCGGTCTGGCTGGCCAGTGAGGGGCGCGACTGGGAGAGCGCGCGGTGGCCCAAGGGGGAGGCACGTCCTGATGTCAGAGAGGAGGCGAAGTCTGAAGGTGACGTAGTAGATTCTAGAAATTATATGTACGGAGAATGTAGTAGGCACCGGTGCTATCCAGGATGGTGTTGTATAGGGCAGGAGGTCGAGGGAGGCAGGGAGTAGCAGGTGTTGTGCGCAAACTAGATCGGGATAGGGTTGGCATGCGGGCGGTGATGGGATGCGGATGTTGGGGGTAAGGCAGACAGAGGAGTCGATATAAGGGGTGTCACGCTATGTAGAAGGGAGCAGTTGGTGCTGCTAGGTGGGTTGGCCGATAAAAGGCAGGAGGAGCGGCTGGAACGGGGTGCTGCAACAGGTCAGAGGCGTAGCAACAGGGAAAACCGGGGGGGTCATGCGCTGGAAGGGGAGCAGGAGGAAGTTCCAGACAAGGAGGTTGGTCAGTCTGTAGGATGTTCAGAGGTGCAGCACGACCTGGATGTGAGGAGGCAGGAGCAGCGTGCCAGGGGCGAGGCGAGGCGATGTGCGGAGGAAGGGGGAGGTCGGGCAGGCACTGCTGGGTTCATCGGGTGTTGTGCGCGGTCGACTAGCAGCTGTAGGGAGGGCGTCAGGTAGAAAGAGGAGAGGTGGGGTGCCCAAAAGAGAGGACCAGGAGGGTCTTCTGGGGAGAAATGCAGCAGGGAGCGGGTCGTGTGGGAGATAACAGGGGAGGGGATAAACATGTCGAAAGAAGAAAAGGGAAGAAGAAAGAAGAGGATGAAAGAAAAGAAATGAGGGGGGGAAGCTGCTTGGAAATAAGAATAAATAATAATAAGAAAGAGGTAGAAAGATAAAATAAAAGTAAATAAATAAATAAATACATATAAAGGATAATAATAATAATTATTATTATTATTATTATAATCTAAAAACAACAATAATAATAAATATTAATAATCCAATAATAGTAATAATAATAATAAAGTAATAATAATAATAATAATAACAATATTATAATTTATTATTATTATTATTATTAAACATTTTATAAAATTATTTTCAATTTAATTTATTCTTTTAATTTTATTATTTATCTAAATAGTTGGGCAATCTCGCACTCACCGGGTCCTAACACACGATCGCCGCTACCGGTGCAGTGACTGTCCACCCACTCGGACCGAATGCGTGGTGACCGCTTGAAGTGTGGTCACTGCGCACTGGTTTGAAACCCACTGAAAACATCAACGCTTCAAAGAAAATTCAAACATGTACCCATCACAACTCTGCCCAAAGTCACGGGACCAAGAAAAGAATAAATACATGGGCGTCCGTGGTCAGGGTGTGACAGTTATGGTGGTTTAAAACATGTTATTAAATTATAACAGAACCATATTAATATTTACAACATCATATATGATTATTTTATGACATCTTATCACTCATTCATTAATAATCCTTCAGTATTTTCATTGTTTCGAGTGTTAATTGCCTTGTTTTCTCATGTGTGTTTTTTCATGAAAGATTTAGTTCAAGTGCATATTATATAGTTCCATAATATCTAGAATAATTATCATGAAATAATTTCCATATTTATACATAAATTATAATTTTAATACCAATCATTAAATATGCTTTTTAGAAATGAAGTACAATATGATCTTGGAGATGGTAGGTCGTACCTACATGAGTAACATTCCCATTTTCAATGATTATTATGGAGAGGAGAAAAAGAAATATTTTTTATTTAAATAATGATAATAATATCATAAAAACAATATTATTTCTATAAATATAATGATACATATTATCTATGTAGTTTGGTGATTAAAATAGAGTCACATCATTTCATGAAGGCGATAGTCAAGATGTACACAAACGACGTTATCATCTTTTAATGAGTGAAAAAGTAAGAATGGAAATGATGTATATTATATTTTAAGAATAATAAATATTTCATTTATGTCATAATTATTTCATTTATATCACATATATTTATTGAATTTATCCTTTTTACCTTCCATGTAATAAGTGATTGAAAAATAATTCACATCGCTTCGTGAAGAGGTCACCTACTGTACACATGAGTGACCTAATCGTATGTACTAATGAATGGAAATTAAAAAGTAGTCTATGATATAATAAATAAATAGGTATTATTATACTAAAAATATCATATATTTACCCTATATCCATCATTATGCCCAACCATTATATGTGGTAATGTTAAAACGAATGGCATCGCTTCTTGAGGCAGTAGACCGTTCTACACACGAATGGTGATTTCATAACTCATTAGATGGGTTTGGGAATTTTTTTAGGTAATTATAATAACATGAAAACATCTTATTATACAGAAGATATTTTTGTAATTATGTCATCATATTTTAATAATAATTTAAGTATGTCGAGCAAGAAATAAAATAAAGACGATCATTAAAGAATGTTTCCTCTTCTTCAGGTAACCTTGTTAGGTTTCCACCAAAATCCTTCATTGGTTGGATTTATTCAAAAATTAAGGCTTCTATAATTTTATTAGGGAATTTTTTAAGTGATTTTTTTAGTTATTTCCTTAAATAAAAGAGTTTGTATGTGTTAATAAGAGAGTTGTGGGGGTGGACTTTTATAATTGAGGTGAGTGGCACACCTATAAATTTTGAAACAAAAATGGTGTACCCACACATTTCACAAGAAAAAAGGGTCCAAAATGGGGTATTATAGATACTTAGACATTTTAGGGTCTATATATTGATATCAAAAATGTTTTATAAAAAATAGGTTATTTTTACTGTTATCCTTTTAGTTTGACCCCTGGAATATCCATTTTTACCTTAACTACGGTAATTAGTCTTTACTATTTTCAATCTTTATTTTAGTAAAAAATTAAGTTTACCTTATTATATGATATAATTTATTCTTATTAAAAATATTTAATCCATTTAAAAAATTCCATGCACATAGGTGGAAATTTTTAATTTAAAATTAAGCACACACACGTCACAAGAAAGCGGTTTTTAAAATAGAAAATGTTCAGAAGTTTACAATGTTTTTATATCAAAATTAAATATAAAAAACATTAGAATGACCTAAATCATATTTATAGATATATATCTGAAATAATTTACATTAAAACGAATTCATATTATAATTTTACAATATAAATTATATAAATTAAATTGCAGTTTTCAATTAAAATTCAGTATTTTCACTATTCATCAAAAAATGAAACATTTCAGAAAAAAACAAAAATATTCATCCATAGATAAATTTGATATGAAACTTTTATAAATTAATTTTTTTTCAAATAAATTTTCTGATAGTGGTGAAAATTAATTTTAAATTTTGTATACATGCATGATTGAACCATCTTTTTGCAAAAAAATACATTTTTTAAGAAAATATTTTTTAAATGACTCTTTTTTTTAATATTAAATATATAAAAATAATTTTAAGAATTTATTTATTATTATTCATACCCTCAAATTTAGTGACAAGTTATACTATATTATAGTCCAATTTGACTCGGGGGGTGCGATTTCCCCCAGCTATTGAAGAGATTAGATTTAAAGAAATATATTTCTTGGGTTGTTTTATCTCAGCGTTGTGTGTTGCATATCGAATAAAATATAGATTTCTTATTTTATAATTTTGTGTTTTTACAATAATGTATTCA
Source organism: Viscum album (assembly GCA_963277665.1). Taxonomy (NCBI): domain Eukaryota; kingdom Viridiplantae; phylum Streptophyta; class Magnoliopsida; order Santalales; family Viscaceae; genus Viscum; species Viscum album. The sequence goes on from OY728151.1 coordinate 2,082,978,009, forward strand.
TTTTAAGATATCAATATATTACATCCCCCACTTAATAAATTTTATCCTCATGATTTAAACTCAAGCACAGTAACCAAGGGTTTGAATTTTCAAAAAACTATTCTAGAAATTCCATATCATAAAAAGGATTAAAAAACAACCTCTTAAAAAGAGAGATAGGGAAATATGAGGGTCATCTATATGGTAGGTTTCAAAATAAAAGAAATTTAGTTGGAAGTAAATATATATACATGGAATAAAATTTAATATTGAATAACGAGAGGGAGAAATAGGGAACATTAATCATAATTTAGTGAATTATCATGAAAAAGTTAAAGACTAAAAAACCATAAAACAAAGAGATGTGAGAAAGATAATCGATTAATTTGAAAATATGTTAATATGAAGAAATATTAGAGAACCATTTCCCATAGTTTACTAATTTCATTACAATCTTGAGTAATATCATAAGGGAATATACTTACGTGACAAGTAGAATTTTCTACTTTAATAAATTCCCACCATAAACTCAACTATTTCTACAAAGAATGAGTATTTTATGCCTAAATCACTAAAATGAACTTCCATCTGATCATATATTTCCACAAAAATATAACAAGATATTCCTCCAATATTTAGACACTATCATAAACCAATTTTTTTAGAATAGGGTAATATAATTCTCAAAATGAATAATCCTTCAAATGACAAAATAATTCCTCGATATCCAAAATTGATTAGTAATGACCTAGGATTAGAATTTTTTTCATATATTATTTCAAGATAAATATAATTTTTATCTTCACATAACATTAATCACTCTTAGTGTCTCATACCAAAAATGTATATTCTCTAATCAAATAATCTTTATGATTTGTTAATAATTTCCACAAATAACATGAATCGCCATAAGGTCACATTAAAATCATATATGATTTTAAAATATAATTCAACCATAAATCCTAGAATAAAATCCCATAATATCCCATAATGTTTCCCAATATTATAGTAATCTTGTGTTGAAATTGTAAGAACCCAAATCATAGATTCAGGTTTGTTTTTCCTTTTCTAGAGTTGTTGAGAAAAATAAATTTTCTGGAAATTTTTGAAGTACACGCTATGTACTTTCTGAGTACATGTCGTGTAATCTTTTCCCGCTCGAAGTCCTGTATTGGCCATGTCCGGGCCACACACACGATGTGTAGGGGTGATGTGGAGGCCAATTTTGGTGGAGTACGGAAAGACCTAGTACACGTTGTGTACTCTAAAATTAAACATCGTGTACTTTCTTTTTTTCATTAAACGGACCAAGTTCATGCCTAATCGATGAAAAGGTCTTCTTCTCCAGCTTCTTTATCTGAGAGCACTGGTATTCCACGTATCTTCGATGGGCCACCATTCCTCCATCCGTTCTCCGATTTGAGCACGGTCGATTACGTTAGAATCGCAGCAGTGAGTTATTCCTTCTTCGTGAGCCTTGTTTTCCAATTCCTCCTCTTTCTCAAGATATCATGGGATGAGTGTTTTGGGCGTTTTCTCAGGTCTACTTTGTTCGGGGGAGAATCAGTCATCGTGGTTCAAGTAGATCGATCTCCTAGAATCGAGGTAGGTGGTTTGTGCCTTACCGTTCAAAGTCCTTGAGTTTTATGTGCAAATTCCACCAATACCCGTGAATGGGGTATTGTGTGTTTACCTTTTTCCCTTGTTGTTTTCCTTCCCTTCCTATATGCTTGTGTAGAGGTAAATTAATCATGTTAGAGGATATTTTTTTTTGTTGGATGTTTTTCTATGCTTTGTTCTGTTTTCGACCTTCAGATTTCATTTTCCTTTGGCTGTTACACCTGTTTCCACGTCTTGTGTCTATAGGATGGAGTGTTTTTGTATAACATGCTTGTTTCCCTATAGACTATTATCCAAGTAGCTCTATAGGTGTAATTTGGTTAGCCAAGTAGCTCTATAGGTTTACTCTGTACTTATAGCATTATTATGCACTGACCGGCACGAGACTGAGAGAACCTGGTGCTATAGACTATAACGGATAGACCGAGGTAGCTTCCCAATGAGTCTAAGACATTATAGAGTACAGGAGGGTAGACCGAGAGAGATTCCTCAGAGAGCCTTGGATGTTAGACTAAAGGGAATGGACCGAGTGAGCTCCCGAACAGTCTTGGATTATTATAAACTATAGGAGGGTAGACCGAGTGCGCTTCCTCACAGAATCTTACCTTGCTTGTTTTCTCTTAAAGAACCTTCTTAGGCTAGAGAAGTAATTGACCGAGTGAGCTTCCTCAGAAAGTCTATGGTATAACTGGGGCTATAGGAGGAAATGACCAATATATCATCCTCAGAGAGTCTCTAGACCTTGGGTCTAAGAGGGTTAGACTACATGATCTTCCTCAGAGAGTCCCTGACTACCCTAGACTATAAGGGTAATTGACAGAGTGAGCTTCCCCAGAGAGTCTCATAATTTCATATGACCAAACCAGAGGGGTTAGGCTAAGTGAACTGCCCAGAGGGTTGTGGTACTTCTTGGATAGACCATAGGGGATGACTATGAGTACTTCCCAGAGTGTTTTCTTGATTTTTAGCTATTTTATTCATTCCTATTGTTGGTTGTGGATTTGATTACTGTTTTGTATCATCCTTATTTACTGCTTACTAGTTACTGCCTACTGCTTTGTTGTTGATGTTTACTGCTTAGTGTACTTTTACCTACCATGTGATCACTGACTGTTAGGCACAGATCTTCGGGTGGTTGCCTACTGGGATTTTATCTCACACCCTGTTTGGGCCATTCTTTTGGGCCCCAGAAAACTATGTTTTTTCAGGTATAGACAAGGGAAAGCACCCTTTGACTTCTGGTACTTGATTTCTTGGAGCAGGAGAGCAAGGGACCAAGCTCTGGCTTGCAATGCTGAGAAGCTATTTACTTTTCTTTTGTACTTGTTTTGGTACTGTGGTGTTTTTCAGCATTGTGAATTGTTTGGATGCTTTTCTAGATTTGTATCTTGCATAATTCCATATATGTACATATGTACCCCAGTTTGTTGATTTAGTCTTTTGATATTTATTATTGTTGGTTATTTACTACATCCCCTATTTCATGTTTATTTATTTTCTTTGTGTACTCTGCCAATGAGGGCATAGTTTCCCCACTATCACACCCAAGGCCCTCGCTACTAGCCGACAGCCTCTGGTGTTTGGGGAAATTCTCTTGAGGCCATGTGACCAACCGGGTACGTGGTGCCTCTGGGTGGCTTCTGGAACCGGGATGTTACAAAATGGTATCAGAGGAGTTCTTTTCTCTTGCTTTACTTTTTGGAGACTTTATCTAGGGATATGACGGATTCGGTACTTGGTATTAAGCTGTGCTCGGGAGTAGATAACCCATGTACCGGGAAAATCCATACTACCTCGTTTATTGTAGTGTCTGGTTTTGAGATTTTATGGTTGATATGAAATCACCTAGATTGATTCACATGCTTTGTGTTGTTATTGATTTTACTATTGCAGTTCTGTTCTGTCACAACCCGATGAGATGAGGGTAAGCCATCTCATTAATCATATAGGAACTTGTAGAGATCACATACCATGCATTCTTGACATGCTATCTAGGGTGCATTAGCAATTTCATGTTGTTGTGGTAGACCTTGTGTAGATTATGCATGCTGTTGTGATAGATTCTTGATAGAATCTCTACTGTTATGTTAGAGGATTGTTTGTATTGTACTTTTCTTAATTGAATGCCAAATTGTGACTCTTGAGGTGTTATGGTCCCTCTTGAATTGGAAATTGGTGGATCATGATCCTGTTTTCTCTTGTCTATGACTGTAAGAGATTCCAATGTTTGATTCGCGGGGAGTATGGGCCCTCACGGATCAAGAATTTGGCACCTCTTTGCCTTGTTTTCTGTGTTTTTTGGGCTTCTGTGCGGTTTCTGAGCTACTACCTAGAAAAAACCAAAAATACATGGCATGTACTTTTTGACTACACGCCATGTAGTTTTTAGACCGTGTCACTGACCGTGTGAGCAGGGATAGGCTATTGTAGAAATGCCTTCAGGAACACGCTGTGTACGGTAGGTACACGCCGTGTAGTTTCTAGCCGTGTAACCAGCCATGTCACTAACAACACGGGACGGGGAAGCTCGGGTAGAACATGTCGTGTTGGTTAGGAGCACGCCGTGTAGTTTTGTTCAGGTACATGGTTGTTTCACGAACAACACGGGCCGGTGTCAACTTCTTCCATACACGCCGTGTGGGTAAAGAACGCGTCGTGTAGTCTCGTCCCAGGTACCAGGTCGTGTCGTGAACAACACAGTTCGGTTTTAACTTCTCTTATAGACACTGTGTTTTTTTGGAACACTACATGTAAGGGTCATCCATGTAGACGTCCGTGTAACTAACAACATAGGCCACCGAGACCATTTCTAGTACACTCTCTGACCCTAGGGAACACGCCGTGTAGTCTGAGGTTAGTTTGGACCATGTGGGTTAGCCATGTAAGGAGACCCGGGCAAGGGTTTAGAGTAAAAGTACACATCGTGTGTGTGGAAAACACTCCATGTATTTTGGGGTGTTACACGACCTGTCAGGCAGGGGTAAAATCCCATGTTAATGGATTTAACGGAAATGTTGTGTAGTTTTTATACACATTGTGTAGTCAGGTTTTGTAAAACATTAATGTTTCTCCCCCCTGCTCCTATTTTGTACTCCTGTGTTTTCAGTCCTTGTTAATTATGATCTAAGGTGTGCTTTTGATCTTTCAGAGCTATGGCTCTGAGACATCCTCCAGTTGTATGTCAGTTCCCATACGGTGATCAGACACCGGATATAGCCGATCAAGACCTCCTTTTGATCCTCCTGCAGATCCTCCTGCTATGCCAGCCTTGGCACCAGAAATTATACCCGTCGCAGGTGCCGATACACAGTTCAGGGAGGATTTCTTGAGGATGTTGTAGACTTTTCATGGAGTGACACCTCCTGCCCCGTCAATGGATGAGTTGACAAGGGTTTTTCAGCAGTAGCATCCTCCTACATTCTCAAGGGATGGAGGACCCCAGGCTGTAAAGTCGTGGTTTGAGTCCACCCTGACTATCTTCGAGCACCTAGAATACCTCTGGAGAAAAGGGTAAATCTGGCTACTTATATGCTTTGGGACATTGCCAAGAGGTGGCGGGAGGTGATCTCACAGTCGGGATGCCAGCAGGGTATGTCATGGGATGAGTTTCGATGCACCTTCTATGAATACATATTTCCGGAGACCCTGAGGGTCGATCGATCCCTGGAGTTTATGAGCCCGTAGGAGGGTACTCTTTTTGTCATGGAGCACTCGTCCCGTTTTACTGAGCTGCAGTAATTCACACCGATCCCAGCAGGTGATGACGTGTTCCTTGCTAAGAATTTTGAGGACAGTCTCACGCAGGAGATCTGTTCCCAGGTGAATATCTTCCAGTTGACTTTGATATCCTCCATCGTCAACCATGCACTGATTACTGAGCTCAATATGAGGGATTATAGAGAAATAATTCAGGGCAGTTCGTCATCCATATCTGGTGTTCCTCCTACAGATAGTAGGAAGCGTCGTAGAGAGTCTTCTCGAGGAGATCAGGTTTCGCAGGGTGCATCTTATGGAAGCCAGGTTGTATGCTACCAGTGCGGTAGGATTCGGCATACTAGGACTCAGTTCCAGAGAGATCTGATGGAGTGTTGATCTTGTGGAAAGATGGGCCATCTTCAGTGTTTTTGTCAGGTCTTCTCACCTTCAGCTGGTGGTAGGGGTTCCTCTATGACCCCGCGTTCTGGAGATGTTTCACCAGTTTCCCACCATACTGGGAATTGCAGTTCTTCCGACCGTTTAGGCCTAGGTGGAGGTCGCGACCGTGGTGGTCAGTCACCAGGTCATCAGCGAATACAGAGTGGATCAGCTCAGAGCGGTCATTGAGGGGTGCAGGGCCGTGGTGCAGGCCAGTCTTTTGCCGTGGAGCAGACATATTAGGAGCAGGATCCTGGACCTTCTACAGTTCAAGGTATGATCTTAGTAGGATCTATTTTATCTTCATCTCTTTTCGATACTGGTGTTTCCCATAGCTTTATCTCTGTTGTGGTTGTGGAGAGCCTTAGGCTCTGTATCTTTTCATCTGCCAACTTGTTGACTCTTGACATGCCGTTGGGAATGAGCACATCTACCGTACATAAGTGCAGAGAGTTCCCTCTTGAGTTTGTAGGGTGTCACTTCTTATGGGACCTCTATTTCCTAGAGATGTCGGGTTATGACATCATTTTCGGGATAGACTAGTTGGTTCCTTTCCAGGTATTCATTGATTTCTATCACCACAGGGTGAGTTTCGTATCACCAGAGGGCGGATCGTTTCTTCATAGAGGCGAGTGGGATGTCCAGGTGGGTAGAGTTGGACCAGAGCATCATGGGCTAGGGGAAGTTACAACCCAGATTTCCAGTCTTTATCTAGATGACCAGGGGACTTCACAGTTAAACTTTCCCCCAGTGGTGGATCGTTTTAGGGATGTCTTTCTGGAGGACTTTTCCGGTTTTCCTCCAAAGTGTGAGGTAGACTTCCCGATTGAGCTCATTTCAGGAGCGGCACCGGTGTCCTTTCATCCTTATAGGATGGCTACACCTGAATTGCAAGAGCTCAAGAAGAAGTTGGATGAGTTGTAGGAAAAGGGTTTTATCTGACCCAATACTTCTCCTTGGGGTTCGCTAGTCCTATTTGCGAAAAAGGAAGACGACACCCTTCGGCTTTGTGTGGATTTTCAGAAGCTGAACCAGTTGACAGTCAAGAACAGATATCCCTTACTGAGGTTTGATGAATTCTTTGATCATCTTTGAGGAGCTCGGTTGTTCTCGAAGATCGACTTGAGGTCTGGTTATCATCAGTTGCGTGTTATACCATCAGATATACCTCTGATAGCCTTCAAGAGGAGGTATGGTCTATACAAGTATAGATTCATGTCGTTCGTCCCCACGAACGTGCAAACAGTTTTCATGGCACTGATGAACCGAGTGTTCCATCTTTATTTGTACTCCTTCATCGTGGTCTTCGTGGACGATATCTTGGCGTACTCTTGTACTCGACACGACCATTCTACCCATCTTGAGATCGTTCTGAGTACACTGAGAGAGCATTGGCTATATGCTAAACTCTCAAAGTGCCACTTTTGGATGGATCATATTCACTTCTTGGGTCACATCATCTCAGAGGTTGGAGTATCTGTGGAACTAGAGAAATTGAGAGCTATTGTTTCCTGGGAGCAACTGAAGAACGTCTTTGAGGTATGGAGTTTTCTAGGGCTGGCGGGATACTACAGACGCTTCATTCAGGACTTCTCACACCTAGAAGCACTGTTGATAGGTCTGACCAAGAAAGGGGCGAAGTTTTTTTGGTCATATTCATGTGAGTCAGCATTTCAAGAGCAGAAGGGGAGGTTGACGTCGGCACCGATACTAGTCTTGTCAGAGCCGTTCAAGGGCTATACTATTTATTTTGATGCTTCAGGTATTGTTCTAGGAGATGTGCTTATACAGGGAGATGTATTTTTTACATATGGGTCATGGTAGTTGAGGCCCCATGAGAGGAATTACTCGACACATGATCTGGAGTTGGCAGCTATTGTTCATGATTTACACTGTTGGAGACACTACCATCTGGGAGAGCACTTTGTGGCTTTCACTGACCACAAGAGTCTCAAGTATATATTCACTCAACGTGATCTGAATCTGAGGCAGCGTAGGTGGGTTGAGTATCCACAGTCCTTTGACTTGGAGCTCGCCTATATGTCGGGAAAGGGAAATGTGGTGGCAGATGAGTTGAGCAGAAGAACCTAGATTCAAGCAGTTCACGAGCCCAGCAGTGAGTGGCAGCTTATGGCTCTGTTCTTTGATATGCACTTGGAAGTGCACGAAAGGTAGGGATAGATTGTCCTATCTTTTGTAGTTGTTGCCTCTACACTTCTTGATCGGGTAAGAATGAGGCATCTATCAGATTCGTAGGACTTAGTCCTGCGGGAGAGTGTGTCAGGAGGGGACCCTCTTTCTAGATGGACAGTGGGCGAGGATGAAATCTTGTGTTTCCAGGGACACGTATGGGTGCCAGCAGACATACGTGAGGAGCTGATGTGGGATTTCCATTCCTCAATTTGGGTAGTTAATCCTGGAATCACCAAGATGTATCCTGATCTACACCGCCAGTACTGGTGGCCAGGTATGAAGAAAGATGTTGCTGGTTTTGTCATGAGATTTTCTACTATTCTGCAGGTGAAAGCAGAGCATCAGTGACCAGCGGGGCTTTTACAGAAGATTCTCATTCCGGAGTGGAAGTGGAATGATGTTGCAATGGACTTCGTGACCAGGTTTCCGAGGTCGCCTCGGGAGAACGATGTTATTTGGGTTTTCATCGACAGGCTCACAAAGGTTTCTCACTTATTGCCGATCAAGGAGACCTTCAGTGTCGATGATGTGGGATGGTTGTACATCCGAGAGATTTCACGTCTACACAGAGTTCTACACTCCATTATTTCAGAGAGGGATGCGTGCTTTAATTCTCGGTTCTGGTAGGGACTTCAAAAGGCCTTGGGTACACGGGTACTTTTGAGTACAGCATACCATCCCCAGACAGATGACCAATCATAGTGCACGATCCAGGTGCTTGAGGATATGATCCGAGATTTCATTCTAGACTTCGGTGATTCTTGGGAGAAGTATATACCTCTTGGGGAGTTCTCCTAAAATAATAGTTTTCAGGAAACCATTCATATGGAACCATACGAGGCTCTATATGGTAGGCCATGACGATCACCCTTATGCTGGCTGGAGGCAAGAGAGGCATCTTTACTGGGACCTCGTCTTGTTTAGGAGAACATTGAGTATATAGAGTAGATTCGGAAGAGGATGGCTACAACACAGTCTCAACAAAAGTCTTATGATGATCAGCAGAGAGGACCTTTGGAGTTCGAGGTCGGGGATCAGGTTTTCCTGCATGTCGCACCAAGGTTGGGACACAAGAGGATTCGGAGACACGGTAAACGTTCACCACGGTATGTCGGGCCGTTTGAGGTGTTGGAAAGAGTTGGACCGGTTGCCTATCGGTTGTAGCTACTTCAGAGGTACCGGGCTATGTATGACGTCTTCCACATCTCTCAGCTCGGATGATACTTTTCATACCTGTCTCAAGTCTTCCAGCCCGAGGAGGTTGAGCTCAAAGCAGATGCGTCGTTCGAGGAGCATCCTATCCAGATTATAAATCACAGTATGAAGGTTCTCCATGGGTGGTTTGTTCCTTTAGTACGGGTATTTTGGCAGCATGGGCGAGTACAAGATGAGATCTGGGAGAGGGAGGTCGATGTACGATCGCAGTGGCGGAAGCTGTTTGGGGCTTCTTCTTCTACGCCTCACTAGAGAAATTTGGGGATGAATTTATTTAAGGGGGAAAGATTGTAAGATCACAGATCTTCGTTACATGTATGTTTTTCCTTTTCTGGAGTTTTTGAGAAAAATAATGTTTCTGGAAATTTTTGAAGTACACGCCGTGTACTTTCTAAGTACACGCCGTGTACTCTTTTCCCGCCCGAGTCCCTCTACTGGCCGTGTTCGAGCCACACACATGGCATGTTGGGGTGATGTGGAGTTCGATTTTGGCAGAGTACAGAAAGACCTAGTACACACCGTGTACTCTAAAAGTACACGATGTGTAATTTATTTATTTTATTAAATGGACAGGGGTCACGCCTAATCGATGAAAAGGTCTTCTTCTCCAGCTTCTTCGTCCGAGAGCACCGGGAATCCATGGATCTTTTATGAGCCACCATTCCTCCATTCGTTCTCCGATTCGAGCACGGTCGACTGCGTTAGAATCATAGCGGTGAGTTCTTCCTTCTGCTTGAGCCTTGTTTTCCAATTCCTCCTCCTTCTCAAGATATTGTGGTTTGAGCGTTTTGGGCGTTTTCTCAAATCAACGATGTTTTAGGGAGAATTAGTCATCGTGGTTCAAGTATATCGATCTCCTAGGATCGAGGTAGGTGGTTTGTACCTTACCATTCAAAGTCCTTGTGTTTTATGTGAAAATTCCACCAATACCCATGAACGGGGTATGGTGTGTTTACCTTTTTGCCCTTGTTATTTTCCTTTCTTGTCTGTATGCTTGTGTACAGGTAAATTAATCATGTTAGAGGATATTTTGTTGTTCTTGGATGTTTTTCCATGCTTTGTTCTATTTACGACCTTTGGGTTTCATTTTCCTTTAGCTGTTACACATGATTCCACACCTTGTGTCTATAGGATGGAGTGTTTTTGTATAACATGATTGTTTCCCTATAGACTATTATCCAAGTACCTATATAGGTGTACTTTGGTTAGCCAAGTAGCTCTATAGGTGTACTCTGGCCTTGTAGCATTATTATGCACTGACCGACATGGGAGTGAGAGAACCTGGTGCTATAGACTCTAAGGGATAGACCAAGTGAGCTTCCCAGTAAGTCTTAGACATTATAGACTACAGGAGGGTAGACTGAGAGAGCTTACTCAGAGAGTCTTGGATGTTAGACTACAGGGGATGGACCGAGTGAGCTCCGAGAGAGTCATGGATTATTTTAGACTATAGGAGGGTAGACCGAGTGAACTTCCTCAGAGAGTCTTACCTTGTTTGTTTTATCTTTAAGAACCTTCCGAAGATAAAGGCTGAATTTACCGAGTGAGCTACCTCAGAGAGTTTGTGGTATACCTGAGGCTATAGGAGGAATTGACCTAGATAGATTCATCATAGAGTCTCTAGAACTTGAGGATAAGAGGGTTAGACCGCGTGATCTTCCTCACAGATTCCCTGACTACCCTAGACTATAAGGGCAATTAACCGAGTGAGCTTTCCCAGAGAGTCTGATAATTTCGTATGACCAAACCAGAGGGGTTCGGCTGAGTGCACTGCCCAGAGGGTTGTGGTACTTCTTGGATAGGACCAGAGGGGATGACTGCAAGTACTTCCCAGAGGGTTTTCTTTCTTGTTATCTATTTGCTTCACTGCTGTTGTTGGTTGTGGATTTGATTACTGTTGAGTATCATCCGACTTTACTACTTACTGGTTACTGCCTACTGCTTTGCAGTTGTTGTTTACTGCTTAGTGTACTTTTACCTACCATATACTCACTGACTATTAGGCACAGATCTTCGGGTGGATGCCTACTAGGATTTTATCTCACACCCTGCTTGGGCCATGCTTTTGGGCCCAAGCAGACTATGTTGTTGCAGGTATAGACAAGGATAAGCGCCCTTTGACTTGTGGTACTTGATTTCTTGGAGTTGGAGAGCAAGGGACCAAGCTCTAGCGTGTGATGCTGAGGAGTTGTTTACTTTTCTTTTGTACTTGTTTTGGTATTGTGGTGTTTTCATCATTGTGACTTGTTTGGATGCTTTCCTAGATTTTTATCTTGCATCATTCCATATATACATATGTGCTCCAGTTTGTTGATTTAGTCTTCCGTTGTTTATTATTGTTGGTTATTTACTGCTTCCTCTACTGCATGTTTATTTATTTCTGTTGTGCACTCTGCCAATGAGGGCATAGTTTCCCCACTATCACACCCAAGGCCCTCACTGCTAGTCGGCAGCCTCTGGAATTTGTGGAAATGTGCTTGAGGTCATGTGACCAACCGGGTACGGGGCTCCTCTGGGTGCCTTTAGGAACCGGGAAATTACAGAAATAACATTTATCACTTAATCAGGAACTTTTTCATCAATCTCACGGTTATCTATACAAGAAAAACATGTGTTCTAAAATTGTAATAACTCATAACAACCTCAATAAAAAAGATAATATAAACCCTAAAAGATATAAATAATTATAAAACTTATGTCAAAAAAATTATTTCTTCCCCAAATAATACTTCATGTTAAATAAAATGGCTACATATACCTCAAAAATAAAAAATGACTCCGAAAATACCATTATTCAACAGAAAATTCCATCACATAAAACAATAAAATGGGTACCAAATACTTTGAACTTTTTATTAACCTAAAACTTATAAACCCATGACAGTATCCATGAATCTTAAGACAACCTCACATGAAAACATTATAACCTCAAAATTTATCAAAACCCAACTCTGATACCATTTGTAAAGTCCTCGAACCCGCACTCTCAAATCTAATACTAAAAGCATAAACATTAAATTTATGGCTTTGATATTGATAGATGTTCTCAATTTTTTCCATAAAAACATAAAACATTAATATGAAATATTGGATCACCTATATAACCAATGACTAATTAGATTTATATTTTAATATAATTAATACAAACTCTTAAATAAAAACTTGGATATGTAAACAACTGGTTCATAATGATCTAGATTAACACCTAATAAGTTCTTCACATCAGGTAACCTTCTTTGTAATAAAATTCTTAAACACTTTCTTCACAACTTGAGGAAAAGGAAACATAATAAGGGTGAGATCAATCAATCAGTAATAGTAAACATAAACATTGATAGTTGAATATTCACAATGAGCATAAGATGGACTAAAGGGAAATTAGGACATAGTCAAAGTGAATTAATATAATAATATGAGAACTTATAACCATCAATATCTGGATCATCAACCATGAAATAGGTATAAAGATTTAACATAGTACAAGAGTCATAAGAAACAATAATCATGACCCATGTTATGTAAACCTTGATCAAAGGAAACATTTATATCCCATAGAAAGTATAAAGAACACATATTGGTATATTTTAATATTTTATGCATAGAACCCTTATAAAACTCCAATGGAAACCCTACAAATTAGAATAACCATACGATATACATCCAATATAATTACCCATACATTGGAGAGCTACAATGGGGATCACAAATTGTTTCCTAGGTAATATTGTGGCTCAACCCATCATATCATGAGCCATAATGGAAATAAACCAATCATATAAGATGTATAAAGCCCATATTTTATAAAAAACAGTCTCTAATTACTATATGTGAGACATTCATTTAAAATCCTTAACTTTTTAATCATAACAATAATCAATGTTATTTTATAGATTCATTTACCCATGGAAAAGAATTTGTTCCATTACACCCTCATAAACCATTCAGAGAAAGAATAAGGGTGGTATCATTATAACATATACCCAGAAGAGTGTAAGTAACTTCAATGGTCTATGACATTGATGAATGGAAATACCAATAAAATATCATTATAATCATTCTTGAGGAAAATATCACTTACACGTTCAAAATCAATTTCAAAAAATAAAAAATAAAAAAATATTATGAAAATAATTGTATTTGAAAATATCCATGGAAATTTTTAAAGTAAGATTCAAAGAAAATAATGGTCTTGATGGTGTAAAAATATTCTCATGTTGTCAATTTTAAAAATAAATAATATTTTCAAACATTTGTTAAAAGGTGTTAAAAGTGACTCATTTAGAAAACATTATATATTTTCCTTTTAAACATTTTTAGAAGAATTTAAAATATGTTGTAAAATATATTTGTGAAATCATTTATATTTATAGAAGAAAATGTTTTAAAAGATTTTATAATACAAGGATATGGAAGAGAAATATTTATGATCTAAGAGAAGATACAATATCATTATCACATACAAACAACATTATTTATGTTTTCTTAACCAATAAGTGAGGAAATAGAATTTAAACATATAAAACACATTCATAGCCAAAAGATAATTAAAAATATGTGGTTAAAAAAATAAGAGAATATGATTCCCCCCAAGGAAACTCAAACATAAATAAGATGTAAAATAAAGGAGATTATAACATAATGTCTTTTCCACTTTAGTAACTTCTCAATTATAAGCCCTATTAAAGAATACCATTAAATGAAACCATTAATATCATGAAAATATTGATATTAATTATATATAATGTCAAAGTGGTAGTATATATACACCTCATAATATTAGATAGGTCTATATCATAAATGTATTTCCCAAAGAAAGAAAATTTGAAATAGATTACCCTTACAAAGATCATACCATTGAATTGGGAAATAATCAATTGAGATATTATGTGAAACAATTTGAAATGGACACAAAAAAATTTTAAATATATAATAAAACAATTTATTGATTGATTAGAAAATAATCATGTCATAATAAAGTCAACTTGGAAGAGTTATAACCCTACGGAAGGAAATAGAGTTAAGAATACCTTTACCACATGGTAACTTTCATGTCAAATACCCTTGGATAAAACAATTCAAATTGATACATAAAATATCATGAAGTATTAAGTATTCATTATATACATGTTAAAGGGTATTATATACACCAAATGAAATATATTAGGTGAATAACAATAAAATAAGTCTCAATAAAATAAAATTGAGACAAAATCTCTTACTATGATTCCAGACATTCCATGTTTGTCCTTCAAATATAGTATAATAATATCATATCAATTATTTGGTTTCTTGAAAAAAAAATCTATGTTTAAAAAAATTATAATAAAACCATTTATTTTCTATCTTAATGTCATTTTTAATTACATAATGTGTTAATTCCACATTAGGTACTTTGGGAATGTTTTTTCCATAATTTCAAAGCAACCTCGGTGTGTTAATCATGGTCAAAATGGGTCAATTTTACATTATCTATAGAATACTAATCATGAAATTATTTTCAATCTAATAAATCAATTATTATTTTAAAAACAATCATTATAAATGATTATAAAAAATGAACTATGTTATTATAATGGATATAGTAAGTCATACGTATGCATGAGTAATGATTACATTATTCAACGATCATTATGGAAACAAGGTAAGTATTGTGTTAACATTATATAATGATAATAATATCATATATACCATATTATTTCTTTAAATACACTTATATACATCATCCATGTCATTTGGTAATGAAAAACAAATCACATCACTTCGTGGAGATGGTAGTCCACTCATATGGAGGAAGAATGTTATTATTTTTTAGTGTATGGATAGTTAAAAAAATAGATGTTATTTTCTTTCTCCAAGATGAAAAAAACCATGAATAATATATATATATATATATATATTCACACATTAAATCCATCATCATACCATCCATGAGAGGTGGTAATAAAAAATGAATTACATTTGTCCATGAAGCGGTAGTTCATCATAAACACGAATAATGGTTTCATTTCCAATTTGATATAAGAGGATATTGTATTATTTTAGAGATGGGATCACTATGAGATCACTAATAGGGGAAGTTTCATTAGTGATTTCTTTTATTTTAACAAATATTTTCTTTTCAGTTCCACCTTTTTGGACGGTTAAACCCTTAATCCACTCTTTTTTTATCTCATCCATACCAAGAATAATTTTTTGAATACAAAGGTACAAAACACAAGTATTTACATGGATTGGTATAATGAAATACTACATGATATGTTAATTAGTCTCTAAAATACACATTATCAACTATAATATTATCAATTATTATAATGGTTTAGGTAGAAACTGATTATACACCCTGGTATACATTCCTCCAGTTGATCTTAGTTATACCCCCCCAAGAATTGAACTCTTCTAACTCAGTTGGTTATACCCCCCACCCATTTTATTATCTACAATCCTCTTTAGAAACTAATTTACCCCCCCCCCCCTGTCACAACCTCCTTCTTTTATTTTATATTAGTCTCTTATGGGATGATCTCTTGATCTTCCTCCACAAGTTTGATACATCACACATTCTTGTTTAAACTATTCAAGTACCTTCATACAAATTTTCTTCATGATAAAATAAATCTGATCACATATATTTTATCATTTTTCTTAGAGAAACTCTGATCATGCAATTATACCTCTTACCGAAGTCCCTATATGAATAAAAATTTGTTCAAGTAGCACACACAAGTTCTTCTGTAATATTTTATGAAAGATACAACTTTCACAATCACCTTGGTCTTCCTTCTTTAATTCCCAAAAAAATAAGAGACACCCACTACCATTCACAAACTCAAACCAGTGTCAGTTTGGTGTTATTCTTCATGAAACATCAATACAGCCTTTTAAAATCTCTTCATGTAGTACACTATATGTTAGGATATAAAATAGTGTGTGTGAGGTATTCCACTTTATATATGAGGTTATTCAATTATTCTTAAATGTTCTTTGTGAAATATGTATGAAATCCTTCAATAAATCCTTGTATGGCTAAAAAATATTTTTTTTACTTTTTGAAACATGGAGGACTCACAATGTCTTCTCATTCCTGAGATAAGGGATTTCCATAGTTTTTTAACTCAATTATCTTCGTGTGAAATGGTCACATTAACTATCAATTTCAAGTGTTATCTCTATATTATCAACAAAAACACTAAACTATATTGACCCAACCTTAGTTAATATCAGTGAGTTTACATTTTCTATTCTTGTAATATTTAAAGAAGGATAAGGCTCATTAAATTTCCAAGGATCTCAGCGTATCTCATATATTTTGAATCCAAAAAAACAATCATCCTTATCAAATTATTCTGATATTATTCTCATCCGTTCATATAGTTTTTCAAAAAAAATACAATAATTTTTCATTTAATTATCTGAAAGAAACTAATATGTATTCATGTGTTTATCTATGAAGCATCAAAAACTCTGTAAATTCTATAAATTTTCTTTTCAAAAAACGAAAAAAATATAATATTAATCAAAAATGGCTATGTGAATATTTCCCTCATACATTCATCTATTTGAGACAACTCATATAATTACATATGTTATTCTCTTATAAAAATTAAAATCTAGCGAAAATGAATACGTCGTTCTCCTCAAGAAATGGATACTTCTCTCCTCCATGAAAATGACTATGTGATTTGATTCATATATGTATTAAATCAGCTATATGAATCATTATATAATCAGCTATGTGAGATATTATATTACATTGTAATTTAACTATGTCACACTTACCAAAAAAGTGTTATGATGTTCTACTCATATAAATCAGATATGTGGATAATTATTTCTACTGAATATGTTTCAAGAAGTCTGTGTGGATAATTCCTTTAATAACAACATAGAAATATCATTTTATTTATTAAATGTTCATTCATGCAAGTGTAACTATGTTCCCTTAACACTTCGATCACACTTGGATCACAGATTTACAATGTGGAAAAAATAGATGTGATAAAGGATTCAATATTATCTTTTAATCTTAATCAATGAATGATAATGGTATACTGATGATCCCTCATTCATTTAAATGTATCAGATAATAAACAGTGGAAATTTAATGTATTGGATGCCCCATATCAGATGGAATGAAAAATATACATATGTTTTAAAATAGATGAATAGTGAACTACTTATCTATATCCCACAATGATTATTCACTAGTTTTTTTAATTCCTTTTATAACAACCCAGACTGCAACCCACTCTAGCTAGTAGTGAGGGATTGTCACTGAAAACACATGCACTGCATGCCAAACAATTTTGGCCAACTTGTGTGGGCCCATCGGAACCCGGGCCCAACCCCTCTCCGGGGCATGCACTCTTATAGGCCTATACAGGGCATGTTCATTCTCCTTCATCCACAATGTCTAGTATGAGGTAGACCATTATTCCCACATAAAAAGTGGCTTTTAGAAGGTCCCTAATCCATATTAGGTTGTTGGACTATTTTTTATATAAGTATCATTAAATGTGTTATCCAAATTCTTAAACTATATTCTTTAGAAATTCATCATGAAAAGTATAAAAATATATATTTTTCGGGGACTTCTTTAATTCACCCCTGAAATTCTTTCTTTTTTATGGAAACCTTCAAATTTTTAGGTAAACAAATATTTTCAGGGTCTTCTAGAACTTGATATAATTAATTCATTTTAAGAATACCACAATCAATCTTCGCATTTCATGCACGGATAATTACACATTCCTAAAATCCAATACCATCGATAAATTCAATAACAATTCTCCAAGAATAACCACTTCATAAACTAACAAAAACTGACTTATTGACAATAAATGCAACATTGGCTCAAAAATACCCCCCCCCCCCCTTTATTTTTTTCCAAAGTCAACACATGTCATTCAAATCAATATGTGGTTCTTACACTCTCCCCCCTTAAAGGAAATAAAATAAAGAGGGTGATTAAGGGTCCTATCATATCATATTTATTTTTTTTAAAAATATTCTCCTTTAATTAAATATTAATCCATGAATAATTCTAAGTGAGGGACGACATCACTTGATTATCTTAAGCAAAGACCCTATAGTAAATCAACATTAAGTGTACATGGGATAAAAATGTTTAATAAACAAGATATATATATATATATATATAAACATGGTTGTCTATACTATTTATAAATTACAATTCATGTGAAAGAATTCTTAAAATGTATCAAATATCATTTAAGGAGTTTCTAAAAAAACCTATTTTCCCATGAAAAAAAATCATGCACACTTTAATAAAAACATTAGAAAGATCATGTCAAAAAAATAACTCCACTTTGTACAAAATTTTTGTCATCCAATAACTCCTTCCATAATTTACATGATTAATATAATTAAGAATTATAGGTAATATTGTGATTGAAATTCCTAAACCTCCAATTTTTTAAAATTATTCAGACATTTCATATTCACTATGTAGTTAATATTTAATATCTTTAGCTCACAAATTCTCCCCCAAAAGAGATGAATCTTTGTATTTTAATTACATAAATTCTTGTAAAAAATTATATATATAATTGGGTAACGAGGATAAAACTCTTGGTTTCCCAAAAATAACATTCATACCGATAACTTCATCTCAATCTGGACTTCTTCATCTTCTTAGATTCAGCATGAGATGTGTCTTGTTTCTTGATTTTTTTAGAGTGTGTGATTGAATTTTTCTCATCTTTTGATACTTATAATGTGAATGTATCTTCCTCTCCATTACGTGGATCATTTATTTGAACTTTTGACATATACTTCATGATTTTTTCTTAGGATGGTAGAGTTTTTATAAAATGTTTTATGTCAATCTGAGTTTGTTCACACCATTCACACGTAAGAATTTAGAATTCATCATTTATATATTAATTCTCTTAAACATTTTCTACTTCAAAAATAACTAAATTCTTTCCTTTTACCACAATATATTTTTCATATTTTTCTATTTTACTAGCCTTAGAAAGATGGTCAGGATAGATAACTAATCATTTTTTCTTGATGTTCTCATAATTTTTGAGCTTCTAGAATAATTAATTGGTGAATATATCATTACTCACCAATTTATTATAATAACATTTACATTTTGAGAAATCTCATTTGGTGAGATAACTCTAAATTTATTATCTATATGACATTCTTGACCACAACTGCCACAAAATTCCTTCAATAATTCAAAAAAAATCATGTTGATTATTTAGATGATGTCTTAGTCACAGACCTCCCATTCTAATAATCTAATCTCATCTATTTAGAATTTCTCCCACTTTATTTGTGCCTCATTATTGGTGGTGACATGTTATAATAGTATGAATAAGATTTGTGACCAATAAATATACAAAACCCATAGTATCCTATGAACCTTGATATTCCAAAATGATAATAGTTCTATATTGAAAATTTATTTTGTTATATTTTCACAAATTTTGAGTGTTTCTACTTAGTAGGAAAACATCTAACTGAATTTTTTTCACTGTTCCTTTTTGTAAGATGTTTTCACAATTATTATTTTATTCTATAAAAATTTATTCTTTCCTCCCATGCCTCTATTTTTAGAAATAAAAAGTGTATATTGAGATTCTTTTTGTATTGATACAACCATTTTCTATAGACCCATCTTCTGAGTAGCTCTGGATGATTCACCCATAATCTAAACATCTATGGGGAAGTTTTATTTAATCTTTTTCAAAGTTTCATTTAATCCTGTTCAAATCACATTGATATGTAAGAAACATATAATATATCTTATATAATTCTTACCCTTTCTTATTAATTTTTTCACTTATATTACCCACCATATTCTCATATTCATCTAACTTCACTCTTTTTATTTTAATTTATTCAATAATTATTGATTCTTACTTTTCTATCTCTTCATTTTTATATATATTTTCTTCAATGGGTTTCATCTTTCCTTCCAACTCAACTATCTTCATCTTATTTTCTCTTCTTTCATTAATATATGTCTCTTCCATCATGACATGTTCTCTATTCTCAAAGGAGATATTATCAATTTATTTTATTAACCTTCTCTTTTACTTCTTGAGTTTCATATTTTTCATAATATAATCTTATATATTTCTATTTATCACCCATTATAGTTTATTTTTTTATCATCTACATCACTTTAAAATGACTATGTGGATTTTCTAACTTTTCCCCTAAAACACTTTTGATTCTTAGATGATATTCCATATTTTGACTCACTACTTGTTGATGAAAAATAATCCATTTCCCAACTCATCATATTTATCTTCATGTATTTAAACCCCTTCTTATGCTTCTTACATTTCTATTTCTAGGACTTCTTATATTCCTCAATCAATGTGAATGAAATTTTTCAATGGAAATTTTCTAGAAAAATGTATACTTCTGTGGAAATTCACACATTTGAGGGATTTTTTGGCATTTCTTTTACACATTCCCCTTTCAAAAATTCTTGAGAATAAGGTCATCATTCGATTTAAGTCATCTTTATCTTCCTCATCCTCAGAATCACTTGATTATAGCTCTTCTTCAATTATGGGTTTTATTTTTTATAATGGCTTCAAAGGCGATCTCATATTTTTCTTTCTTATTAAATTCTAGTATTTTTCTCCTTTAATATGAAACTATAATAATATAACTTTTATCTAGTGATAGATCTTCTTAGTATTATTTTTCATAAATTATAGATCAAGTCTATCTGAAATGTTTTTCCTTTGCTTCTTTATAATGGTTGAGTCATCTAACTTTTCAAAAAAATAATATGATGCTAATAACAATCCCATTTACACTTATAAAGTATTCATAAATACATTCATCATCACCCATTTTTGATATCTTTAAATATGATTCTCAATATTTTCTAACTATCTTCTTGGATTTCCATATTTCCTTCATAATTATTTCTTGGTTCATCCTAGATATCCTTGGTGGTTTTTATACCTATCACTTTAGTGTAAAATTTTTCTAATAAATCCATAATGATTTAATTTTGATCCTTTCTATACATCTATAAGTTCCAATTATCTTCAAAAGTTATAGGATAATTGTCAACATATGGTGAAAATACAACTATAGATGCATCTATCCCTTCCACCCTAAGTGATATGAGGTATGGTGTCATCCTACTATTCTATTCATGATAATTATCTCCAGAAAAAATAGGAACATATCTAATATTTATTTAATTCAGTTTCTCCATCCTCAATATTTTTTTTATATTACAGAGTCTAACTTCACTCTAATACAACTTTTATAGCCTAGATCTATGTGAGACCACTAAGAGGGGTAGGGTTGAATCAGTAATCCATTTTATTTCAAATTTTTTTATTTTCTATGAAGCCTCTAAAGACAGTTAAATATTTGATCCCCTATTATTGTGTCTCTCAGCCTTATCTAAAATAATTTTGTAAAAACAAAGACACATAACACAATGATTTAAATAGTTCTGTATAAAGACCTACTCATTTCTATGTTGGTGAGTCTCGCCAATACAGATTACTTACTATAATATTATCAGTTATTATAGTGTTTTAGGTAGAAATTGGTTATACACCCCACTATTAAATCATTTATTTCATCAATGTAGTATCCCCCAATAATCCAAATCTTATGACTTAGTTGGTTATACCCCCCAAAAAGTCTTCTTCTCCTAGAGACTCTTCAGTAATTGGTTATACTCCCCGTCACAGGGTCCTTCTTTTCATCTATCATGATCAACTATATGATAATATATGATCTTCTTCCATGATCTTTTTAGACCACATTTTCTCACTTTCAGTGTTCACGTACCTTTTCACAAATTTTGTCCTCTCAAATAAATACTATCACATTTATTTTATTATCTTCCTCAGTGCAACTCAACTCAAGAAACTATACCTTCTACTGAAGTCTCAAAATAAATTAATATATGCGTAGGCAGTGCATATAAATTCATCCATAATATTTTTTTCAATATATAACTTACATAATAATTTAGGTATTCTTTCTTGAATTCTCAACAAATATGTGACACCCACTACCTTGAATAACCCAAATAAGTGTGATTTTTGTGTTTTTATTCTTGAAATGATGAATGTGACTTTCACAACCCACTTCGCTCAAAAAATTGTATAATAGGAAAACAAACTGGTTGCATGAGGTATTACCCTTCACATATGGTATTATTCAATTCTTATGTAATGTTATGTATTCAATATGTATAAACTTCTTTGATAAATCCAAGTATGGATCGCATATATATTCATCTTTCCTTCCCAAAACATGGAGGGCTCACGATGTCTTTTGCTTTGAGAGACACATATTGTCTATGATGTTGTAACTCCTTTCCTTTCATGTGAACAAGTCTCACAAACACCCTATTTTAATATCTATTTGAGTTATTAAAATAAAAAAATATTAGAATATGGAATATAGTGGTGTAATTATTTCATCATTTGGGAAAAGGATTTGAAGGAGGTGAAAGAAGAAATAAAAAAATGTTTGGTTAAAAATTACATATCTTCATACAAACTCTTTTATTTTACACACTAAGACCTCTAAATCTGGTATCTAACCCAGAATAAGGCCTATAATATTTTAAGAGGAATTCAAGGAATGGATTTGGGAAGGTCTTCATTAAACCAAAATGTTTTTAACTGTGTTGAAATGTGAAAAAGGCATTCCATTCTATAAGAGAGGGGAAGGGAACTACTGAAATTTCTTAAAATATTAAATTAATATAAATTAATTTTGATTTCCAAATGGATCCAAATTTATAATATTATAATCTAATATGATTATAATTTTAATTCCTCTCATCTAGTCAAATTTGGACAAGTTTGGATAACATTTTACATTATCTATTTATTTTAAACCTTCATTAAACCTTTACAAAATTAAGGAAATATTAATGTTGTTACTCTTACGGGGACAATAATGTGACACCCTATGATTTTTTGAAAAATATTTTTTCAAATTAATTTAATCTTTTTGATATTTTTCATTTCACGCAACACCAAATATATCATGTTTTATATCAAATCACTAAGTTTGGATTTCAATTCACACAAAACCATGTTAGTATTGAACTAAAATAAATGGTTATATTATATTGAGGTATACACAACACTAGTTTTGGCTTTTTTTACCCACAATTTATATTTCCTTCGATAGTTTATGTTACACGCAAGGATGAGTTTTATCGACCTACAATATACTGTTAATATTTTTATTAATATATTATTATAATTACCACCTATCTATTGGAATGGAAGTTATGAATTTTATTAATTAAATTTTGAAAATATGACCTACACATTTTCATAAAATTAATCCTTTGGTTATAAATTAGTTAGAAATTAATGTAAGTACAATTTCATAATGAAGAACTTTCTTTTTCTAAGAAAATTATTTTTTATGTATAGATAACATTTTTTATTAATAAATTAAATAAACCACCTTTGATTAATTTTTTCAATAAAATATATATATTATATAATAAATCAATGTTTTTTTAGTCGTCCAATAGTTTTTTATGCATAAGATAAGAATAAATAAAATTATAGTAACAAAAGATGTATTTTTTAAAAAGGTAAATTTATAGCCTTTTTATATAGAAATTATTTTATATATAATTTTTGACAATTTTAGAGTATTTATTTTCAAAAATAAAATTTATTTTTTAAATAAGAATATATAAATTGTCTTCCTATAATTTTTTGGTTTTTTTCTGTGAAGTTTCATTTTTTATGAATAGGGAAAATGAATAAATTTTAATTTAGAACTGTCTTTTCATCTTATTTATTTATATATTAAACTTATATTTTAATTTTTTTTAATATTTAATTTGACCAATTTTACATAAATTAATCCAATTTATGTCATTGGAACCACATTCATATTGATATCGAATATAAAAAAATTTCAATCATTTTAACTTTTTCACTTTAAAACACCGTTTTCACCACACGTCTATGAGATTAATCTTAAATTAATGTCTTCCACTTAGGAGTTTAAAATTTGGAAAGATATATTAAATATTTGGAATCATAATAATATATAACTAATATTTTGTTAAACTTGGTTTTTGAAAAAAATATTAGTGATGTTAATTAAAATTAATTATAGTGATTAAGGAAAAAGTTTGTTTACATAGTGGTTAAACATTAATCATAAGAGGATAATGACCTAGAGACTTTTTTTATATCCATAAGATGCACATATTTTTACCATATATGATATTTTTTCTAATTTTATGAGTTATTTGGACACTATTTCAAGATATTTACCTATATAATAAGTTGTGTAAGTAAAAAAGAAAAAACAAGGAACATTCCTTACCTTTAACATTTATAAATCCTTAATATATTGAAAAAAAATCTAAATTAGTTCAGTTTCACACATTATTTTTAAATTTGAAGGAGTTTTTCATAAAATCAATTTATATTTAATTTTTAGAGATTATTTATTTAGATTAACTACATAATGAATTATAAAAGTGATAATTATTTGGTTAAAAGTAAACTAAAATAAATGATTCTAAAAACATTAAAAGTGAATTAAATTGATAGAATTACTATCTTAAATTTTTTATATTAATATATAATATTACATATGTTTAAAATTAAAATATTCAATTTCCATATTTTTCTAGAATGTTTTTTAAATTTAAATTAAGTAAAAATATCAAAATTGACATTTATGTTATTTAATAATAAATGATATTTAATTAAATAGATTAAATTTTAGTAAAAACGAATATTATTAAAAATTAATTTTATATGTTAATAAATATAAAATATTTTCAATTATTGTACCAATTTTTCTTTTATAATTATCATATTGACAGTTAATGAGAAAAAACATTGTTAGCACTGTGGAGGTTAAATCTGTGTATTGTGTGTTACACGTACTTGTTTTAAAATTTATTTCCAATACGCATAGGATGAATTTTATTAAAATTAGATATAATATTTATAATTAATGGGTAATATATTTTATAATAAATTTAACTTTAATTTATTTTTATTGGTAAAATTACTTAGGTTAGAAAACTAGTTGCCTTAATAAAAACCAAAATGATAAATATTGGGAAACATAGAATATAAGGAACAAAATTATTAAAACAATCATTTAATCTTTTATGTTGGATGTTTAGATCGACCATAATAACCCTTTATTCTATTATTTTTCCATTTTTCTGGAACATGAGTAACACGAGACTACCCAAAATTGTTTATCTATTGGTATTTACAAGAATGCCACTCCTCCTCCGCTATAAAAAGTAATTCAATATTCCCCTTCCTCAAACCTCTCAAGCCACATTGGATCATAAAAAAATAGCCTAAATAAGCTCTAAACTTATCTAGATTCATACTATATGTCTCTATTTTGGTATAAATAGAACCAAGTAATCTCTTTGGTGCAAACCAAAAAGAGATACACATAAAATAGGTAACATCCTTCCACAAGCTTTTTTTATTATTTTAATTATCTACCCCTAAACTCTTATTATTACATGATTATATAATATTATCAGTATAATAAATATTTTGTGATGATTTATTCCAATTTTTCTGTCTACACCTACCCACAGTTCCATCAAATGGTTATTGAACTAACTATTCATGTGTACGGCGGACTACCGCCTCGCAAAATGATGTCGTTCATTTTTTCTTTACCACCTCTCATGGTTATGAGTTATGATGGAAATACTATTTTTTAGGACATATATGAAATTTATGTTTTTTTATTATTATTTAAATATTATATAAAACATACCATCACAAGTTCCATTTTTTTAAATATGATAACTTCATTTGTGGACGTGTGGACTACCGCCTCCTCAAAGCGACGCGGTTCTTTCAAATTTTTCATGGAATGTATTAAGGATGGGTTTAGAAAAATTATATGATATATATTATATAAAAATTATACCATAATTATAATACATATATATATATATAATTCATTTATTTTCATTTTTCCAATACGATAACAAGACAAAATAGTGTTCATGTATACGTACAACATATTATCTCTGTGGATGGTGTATTACATTTCATATTTATATCATTTATAGAATTTTATAAATATTTACATACTGAATATATATGATATTTATATCATTTTTTAAATTACATAAATAATTAAATCATGATCTATTTAATATAATCAAGAATAATAAATAAAACATATATGAAAATCAAAGCGGGTGTTACTCGAAACGTAACATTAACATGGAATAGTAAATAAAAAAGGTATCACAAATTCATAATACAATAATAAATGGAAATAGATATAATAATATTATTTTTTGAAGGATTTATAAGAAACATATATTTATTATAAAGGGGTTTTTAATGGGTATGAATAATGTCAAGACATACGGTAATTAAGGTTTTTCTCATCTCACTTTTATTTCACTGAGACTTATGTCCTATTCTACACTAATTTATTTTTTACGGAATATAAACTACCCAAGAATGTATTATATGATTCTTATTCTAAAATTCATGGGTACTTATTTATCCATTTTATGATCTTTATTTCTTTGTTTTTGTTGTTCAAAAGTTACCAAATTGGTAAACTGATTTTACCACAATTTTCCTTCTTTGAGATGCATGTCTTGTTATATACCTGTATTTTTCATTGAGAGGTATATACTATCCTATGACTTGTTATATTATTAATATCCTTTTTAATGATATTTTATACTTAATTAAATGTTATTATTTCATTTAATTTAAGATTCAAAGTTACCAAATTGGTAATAGTTTATTTCTATAATCTCATTATTTATAGGGATTATTTATGATTATGTTTCCATTGATGAAATATTATGATCCATATCTCATGATCTCTCATGATTTTTATTATCCTCCAGTTATCTATGATATATCCATCTATTGGTACCATTTTTCACTCTATTTTACTTAATTAAATTATGAAATTGTTTTAAAGAAAATATGACATTATTTATCTTTTCAGTCAGAAATCTTTGTTCTTCCAAAACCATCTTTTTAAAAAACTGTTTCTTATTTAAAAAGTGTTTTAAATTATTTTCAATATTCCTTTATAATATTTAATTGAAAAAAATTTCAAATTATCTTCATGTTTCATTTATTATTTTTAAATGAGAAATGGTTTAAAAAGTTTTCAATCATCCTTTATATGTTTTCAAGAAAAATGTTTTCAAAATGTTTTCAAGCATCCTTTACATGTTTTCAAGGAAAAATGTTTTCAAATTTTTTTTAGGCTTCCATTAAAGGTTTTCAAGGAAAAATGTTTTCCAAATATTTCCAAGTTTACTTTATAAGTTCTGAAGGAATTTTTTTTTTCAAAACTCCTTCAATGTTATTTTAAAATATGATGGTTTTGAAAAGGCTTTCTATTTCACAAATTATTTTTTCAAATAATAAAGGATATTTTAATAAAGAAATTTTTTAAATGATTTTAAATCTAATATTATATGTTTTTATAGTGTTTCTTTTTAAGGATTATGATTTTGTTCTATGTTTTTTAAAGGTAATTTCAAAGAAAGGTTATTTTCCCTTAATAAATACTCAAAGTGATCTTTAAAAATCCCTATCCATTTAATATGTCAACCTTTGATATAGTTTAATATTTATTGGGGACATTATCCAAGAATACCATTAATATTATTTCAGGACTGGTTTATGTTTTGATTGTATGATATTTATGACACATATTTCTCTTCCATAGGTTATATTATTATGAAACCCTCTTATTTTCATGGGTATGCTTTGATGAAATGATTATGAAACCAGTATATTTTCCAAATGTTATGATATGATGGCATTTTTATGATGCCCATTTCATTTCATGGGTTATTCTATGATTTTTATAAAACCGGACTCTTTTTATGTGTCGTGATATGATGAAAGCCTTATTATCTTATGGAACATAAATTTATGGTTTTATTATGTAATGGGTGGTACCTATTTCTCTCTTAAATGCATTGGTTAAAGATTTATATCTCATGAGATAATGATGGGATTAAAGTCGACTGGCTTTATCCGCTAGGGAAGATGGTGAAACTCGATCCACTATGGATGATGGGGAACCCGATACACTATGGAAGATGGGGAAACCATATCCACTATGGGAATATGGAGAAACCCATTCCACTATAACAATATAGGGAAACCTGATTCACTGTGGAAAGATGGAGAAACCTTGCCCATTAAAAAGAAAGGACTATAAGTTGTAATAATGGTGTGTCCTTCCTAGTAGGTGTAGTCCGCATAAAGTACCCTAATAATTTTTGGAAGTGAGCCTTGACTTATATGGAATGATATTAAATGTTTACTTATATGACATAAATTCTATGTATTATTCCCATATTAATCTTTCATGGAATATGCTCTTGATTTATTCATGATTCATGTCTTATAAGCTGTAATAATTTATACCATGACTCATGTATATGATCTTTGATATATAGGTTATGATATTCTAATATTATGTCCGCGTCCTCATTCCCTTATGTTCATGATTATTCTTACTTAAATCTTGTTTTTACCCTTACTGGGAATTTTATCTCACTCTATTCGTATGTTTTCTTTTCCCTAGTTTATAAATAATGGATTTAGGTATGGATACTGAAAGGGAATATCTTTGTGGGTAAAAATTAAGACATTTCACCATAATATAATTTTATGTTCCAATCTTCAAAAGGCACTACACTAGTACTTTATTTGGGAATGTGTTCATTTATTCTACAAAAATGATGTAATTTCAATGTATGTTAACCTTGGGATGGTTTAGTTGGTATCATAGCAAAGGTTTGGTCAACCTTTTAAAACTCGAATGGGAAAACATTATTAAAATACCTAGGGATATTTATATGGATATTTCTATGTATGCCTCTAAGGATAAGCCTAAGGTGTCATAGATTAAATAATGTGTCCTAATTTAGATATTCTAGAAGTGATATGTCATAACTATGTGGTTTTCTTCTTTGATAAGTGTTTCTCATAATATGGGTTCTAGTTTTAGTCAATCATAGAAACAAAGAGAAACTAGGTTAACATTGAATGTTATGAATATTTTTTGATGAGAAGTCATATGGGATGATTACTATAGTAAAGGAAATTATGATCATTCCTAAGGAGATTTCATGAAACATGATTAATCACGTGTACCTTAACCAACTCTTAGACTCACCCAGGAAGATATGTGAAGAGATTTCTGAGAATTCTAGTAATGGATACCACATAGGAAAGAATATTTGGTTTCCTTTAAGTGAAGAATGTGGGAAGAATCACTCAAATGGATGTATTAGAGGAAAAAGAAAATTTTTTGACTATGGAAATGAACTCATGGAAAGAAACAACAAATATAAAATGAAATGTTTAGTTAACACACCAGATGGGGATATTGGCCTCCCTAAGTGACTATCAATTGATGAATTCTTTATATGTTGAAATAATGGGGATTATAAAAATCAATGTCCTAAGTGTAGTTCTCTAAAAGATAAACTATAAGGTGGTAAAAGTAATGGTTATATTTCTATTGATGTTAAGACTACAAGTGAAATGTGAAAGGAAATAGGTATTAAGTAATTAGATGAGGTATCCATGTTAATGGTTTATGGTTGATGTGAAATAATATATGTGTTTATATATTTGGATTTAATAATTATGTTATATGAATTTTAAAATATATAAGGACTTCCCAATTTAAGTTTTCACTAAGGATTTATAAGAATATGTCGAATGGTTCCAATGGACAAGAAATGTGATTTAATGGAAAGGTGAAATTCATTGAAAACACATGATTAAGGTAAATATAACGCTTAATATGTTTGTAATGTTAAGATAATGAGGTTTGTATAAGTTAAATTGAAAAATAATGATTATATTGGAATAGATTAATGACTTGTTCAAAAGGTGTATTATGATATTTTTTATGAAGTTTAAATAATTTTTGTAATTAAGGAAAATATGTAATAATCAAGAATGCATATAATAAATAAAAATTTATGGTAATTCAGGTTATAACTATTTTTCAAAAGGTTACATGACAAAGGTATTCACATGATTTTTTTGTAAAAAACAATAGATAATTTATGACATATGGGGGACCAATGTTATGCTTATTTTGAGAAATTTATTGACCTTATTTATAAAGTTTTGGACTTTCATCTTTCGAAAGGGTTAGAGGGTTAAATATTTATGAAATGGTTATAATAAACTTAAAATGAGGTTTTATATATTAAATTATTATCCTTCCATATGAGGATTTATCCATATTGGATAAATTTTTCTAACCATTTTGTTGTAATAAAGATATATGGAATGGCCTATAATTCTATTTATGGATATCATGATCTGATAATACTTTAGGAACGACAAATTTAACTTCATTTTTTAGAAAAAGAGATGATGTAGAAATTGATCAAGGCACAAAAAAGGGTGATATTATTCTAAAATCAAGTAAGTATAATTTCTCATGAAAATTATGTAACTTTAGGAAAAGGTTATTAAAAAAATATTTTCCCTTTATCATCATTTTTTATGATATCAATGACCTTTTTTAAGACTCTTTGTGTTATGGATTTGTGAACAATAACATTCTCCTAATGAATTTATCTATCATTTTCCAGCTAAACATAATAGTTATATTTATATTCCATGTCCATGTCTTAACTTCCCACCTATGTTCTCATATGTGGGACCCTAGTAATGTATTAATTTGGGTAAATTTTATGTTTCCAACATTCCATTTTTAATGGATTTTATACTATATATTTTTTTGATATAGGTTTCTATGAAATTAAGATTCATGAATTAATCCTTTAAAAACCCAAATTAATTTTTAGGGTGAAATTATTCTTAAGGGGGGTAGAACATAACACCCTAATATTTTGTGAAATATTATTTTTCAATTTAATTTAATATTTTCAATATTTTTTATTTCTTGCAACACTAAATATAGCTTCTATTATATGAAACCACTAAGTTTGGATTTTGATTCACATAACAACATTTTAATATTGCACTACATGAATCCCTTACATTATATTGTGGTTTACACACCACTATGTTTTTCTTGTGTAACACATAATTTTGAGTACCTTCAATAGCTTGTGTTACATGGAAAGCCATGTTTTACCAAACTATAGTATACTATTAATATTGTTATCAAAATATAATTTTATTTAACACCTATCCATTAGAATGGAAGTAATTAATAAGATTAAATAAATTATGAAAATATGATCTACACATTTAAAAAAATAATTCATTTGGTTACAAATTAGTTTGAAATGAATGTAATAACTTTTTGAGAATGGAGAAAATACTTTTCTAAGAAAACATTCTTTCTATGTACAAACATCATTTTGTCTCAATAAGTTAATATAATAACTTTTAACGATTTTTTAAAATAAAATATATATATTATATAATAAATAAAAAAATTTTATATTCATACAATAGATATGATAGGCATAAGATAATAAAAAATACAATTTTATGAAGAAAAAGTTGTATTTTTCAAAATGGTAATTTTGCAACCTTTTAATGGAGAACGCATTTTAAATATAATTTTTGAAGCTTTCATAATTTTTATTTGAAATAATAAACATCATTTTTGAGTGTTTAATAAAAAAATTTACTTTGGTAAATGTTTTGGAATTTTTCTGAGAAGTTTCATTTTTTTAGTAATAGTTAAAACAACTAAATTTTAATTTGAAACTAACTTTTCATATGATTTATTTTTATATTTAAATTATACTTTAATTTTGTTTTAAAGAGAAATTATATCAGATTTCCATAAATTAATAAAATTTTGGTAATTGGAATCAATTTGATATTGAAATATTATATAAATACATTTCAATATTTTGACTTATTTCACATTAAAAACCCACTTTTGTGACACATCTGTGGAATTAATTTTAAATTAATTTCTACCACTTATGCATTAAGAATTTGAAAAAATTTATTCAATATTTAGAATTAGAATAGTTTATAATTTATATTAAGGTTAACATACTTTTTTTCCAAAATGAAAATTGAAATTAATTAAAATTAATTACATCTATTAAGGGAAAAAATAGTTTATATAGTGGTTAAACTTAATCCTAAGGAGACAAATTACCTAAACACTTGTCCAAAATCCATTTTCTTCCCATATTTAGACTATATACTATATTGGTGCTATTTGTATGAGATATTGGGACACTATTTCCTCAAATTTACCTATATAAGAAGTTATGTAAAGAAAAATACAATAAAAAAGAACATTCCTCACTTTTAACAATTATAAAGCCTTCAAATAAGGTAGAAAAAAATTAGTTCAGTTTTAAAACTTATTTTGAAAGGTAAAGAAGTGTTTTTCATCATATTAATTTATATTTAATTTTTAGTGATGAATTATTTATATTAACTTCTTAAGGATTTTCAAATATGATAATTATTTAGTTAATAATTAACTAAAATAAATGATACTAAAAATACTTAAAGTGAATTAAATTTAAGGAATTATTATCATTAATTTCTTTAGATGAATATATATAATTTAGTAGTTTTTAAATTAATATATTCAAATTTCATATCTTTCATGATATTTTTAAAAATTTAAATTGACTAAATATTGTCAAAATTAACATTAATGTTATTTTATAACGAATGATATTTTATTAAATGATTTAAAATATACTAAAAACTATATTATAACAAAAAAAATTAGTTGTTAATAAATATGAAATAATTTCTATAAATGGACCAATTTATCTTTTATAATGAACATATTTACATTTAAATAGAAAAAACATTGTTTGCATGGTGTGGGTTAAAGTAGTGTTTGTTGCGCGTTACATGGGATTGTTTTAAAATTAATTTCCAACATAATTTTTTGTATTTTTTTTAAATTATATATAATATTTATAATTATATGGGATTATATTTTCTATTAAATCTCACTTAAATTTATTCTTAATGATTAAATTACATATTATAGAAAACTAGTTGCCTTAATAAAAACCAAAATGATTAAAGTGGGAAAATATAGAAGTTAAGGAAACAAATTATAAAAATGAACTTATTTTTGTATGGTGGAGTTTTTTGTGATCCATTATTACAATTTAATCAATTATTTTAAATTTTTTATGAAAATGAGGTAAGCGAAACCTCCCAAAAGTTTTTACCTTCTGGTATTTACAAGAATTACAACCCTCCACCTATAGAAAAAAGGCATTCACTCTTCTCCTTTATCACACCTCTCAAGCCACATTGGATCATCCGAACCCTAAAAAAATAATCCCCCAACTCATTTAAATTCATTCTAAAGGTCTAAATATTTTCCTAAATCTAACTAATGAATCCCATTGGTGAAAACAAAAATAAGTTACCCAAAGAATAGGTAACATCATTCCACAAACTCTTTTGATTTATTTTTATTATCCACCCCCCCCCACCCAACTATTATTATTTCATTCATATATAGTACCATAAATATCCTCTATATAATGAAATGTTTTTATTTTAATTTTTTAAAATACACCTACACACACTTCCTTCAAAGGGTTAGAAAACTTTATGTTCGTGAGTACGGTGGACTAGCGCCTCACTAAATAATGTCGTTCATTTTTCCTTTACCAACACTCATGATTGAGAATTATGATGTACATAATTTTTTTAAAATATATTATTTTTATGATGTTTTACTATTATTTTATTATTATTTAAAATATATCTTCATACAATATGTTTTTTGTAAATATGATAACTGCATTTGTGGATATGTGAACTACTGTCAACTCAAAGCGATGTGATTCTTCACACTTTTCATAAAATTTATTAAAGATGGGTCTAGTAAATTTATATGATATTTATGAAATAATAAAACTAAATGAATTATAATACATATATATACATATATTTCATTTACTTTCATTCTTTCAATACGACAAAAAATGGAAACAAGAAGTACGGTATATTGTCTCCCAGAATGGTGTATTCCATTTCATATTTATATATTTTATATATTATTATAAATATTTATATACTGAATATATATGAAATTTATATAATTTTTTACACTATTTAAGTAATTAAATCATGATAAAATTAGTAGGATCAATAATAACACATCAAAACATATGTAAAAAATAGAGTGGATATTACCTGAAATGTAACATTAAAATGGAATTGTAAAAAAATAGGTAATATAAAGTCATAATAAAATAATATATAGTATTAGTTATAATAATATGATTATTTTGTAGATTTAAAATAAATTTATATTTATTATACATGATCTTTTAATGTGTACAATGAAATTAAAAACATAAGGTAAGGGTTTTCTTGTCTCATGTTTATTTCTGTGAGACTTATGCCTTATTCACAACTCATTTCTTTTGTGTGATGTATAAAAAATAAATGAATATATTATATAATTCTAATAATTAAATTTATTTTTATTTATATATCCATTTTATTATATTTATTTTAGGGGTTTTATGTTTCAAAATTAACAAAATTGGTAAAATAATTTTATCACAATTTTCCTTTTTTGATATACAAACCATATTATGAACCTATATTTTTCTATGAGATATATATAATTCCATTTAGAATATTATATAATGAATATCCCTATTTTAATTTTATTTTATTCTTCATGTAATTTCATTTTTCCATGTGGTTTAATATTCAATGTTACCTAATTACTAACAACTTATTGCTACAGTCTCACCATTTTTCAGGCCTGTTTATGATTATACATTCATTTATGAAGTATTATGATCCATATCTCAATAACTCTATTGAATTTTAGTATATTATGGTTATCCATGATATATCCATGTATTATTAAAATTTTTCACTCTTTTAATCTTAAGGAAATTAAGAATGTGTTTTTTAAGAAAATATGACTTTATATATCTTTTCAGTTGAAAATATATGTTCAACCAAAATCATATTTTCTAAAAATGTACTATATTTAAAATGTTTTTAATGTATTTTCAATCTTCCTTTATAATTTTAAAAGTATAGTGGTTTTCAAAAACAATCAAGTTTCCTTTATATATTTTCAAGGAAAAAATTTTCAAATTGTTTTCAGGATTCCTTAATATGTTTTTAAGGAAAGAGGATTTAATGATTTTTTTAATATTCCTTTATAATTTTTAAATATAAAAATCAAAATATTTTCAATATTACTTTATAAATATTCATAGAAAAATGTTTTTGAATTTTTTTCAAGCTTCTTTTATAGGTTTTCAAGGGAAAACATTTTTAAAAAATCAAGCTTACTTTATAAGCTTTAAAGTAAAAAAATTTCAAAATTACTTTATGTTTATTATCAAAGAATGTAGATTTAAAAAGGTTTTATGTTCAACAAATAATTTTTTTAAATAAGAAAGGATATTTTCATCAAGAAATTTTTTAAATGATTTTAAATCATTCTTTATATGTTTTCAAAGTATTTCTTTTCATAAATAGATTTTGAGTCTGTTATCTATTTTAAAAAGAGAATTTCAAATAATGTATATTTTGCTTTTATAAATTATCCAAATTCTCATTCACAATCATTCCCCATTTAATATGGAATCCATTTATATAGTTTAATATTTACTAGGGACATGATCCCAGAATACGATTCACATTCTTGCTTGAATGGTTTATCTTTTTATGATATGATTTTTTGACACTTGTTTATATTCTATGGGTTATAAGCTTATGAATCCCACATCATTTCACATGTTATGATTTGATAAAATAATTATTAAATACATCTCTTTTCCATTGGTAATGATATGATGAAATGTTAATGATGCTCATTTCATCTCATGGGTTATGATTTGATGTTTGTAACAACCATATCTTTTTATAAGACATGATATGATTAATGTTTTGTTATCTTATGGCACATGTATGTATGATTTTATTATGTCACAGGTGGGACCTA
Source organism: Viscum album (assembly GCA_963277665.1). Taxonomy (NCBI): domain Eukaryota; kingdom Viridiplantae; phylum Streptophyta; class Magnoliopsida; order Santalales; family Viscaceae; genus Viscum; species Viscum album. The sequence goes on from OY728151.1 coordinate 2,083,014,084, forward strand.
TAACTCCTTCCAATTCATTTGGTAAATATTTATATATCATGAGATAATTATGGAAATCATGTCCATGGGATAGAGCTACTATGGAATATGGAGAAACATGATCCTCTATAGAAGATGGGGAAACTTGATCCATTATGGAAGATGGGGAATCCCATTCCACTATGTGAAGATGGGGAAACCCGGTCCACTATGGTTTGATGGGGATACCAGATCCCTTATAAGGAAATTACAATGACTGGGGATGGTGGGGTGTCTTACCCTGTGGGTTTAGCCTCTATAAAGTCCCCTAATATGTTTTCGAAATGATCTTTGACTTATAGGGAATCATATTACATGTTTATGTGTATTCCAAAAATTCTATGTCTTATTTATTTGTTAATATTTCATCATATATGCTCTTGATTTACTCATGATTAATGTTTTATGAAATTCCATTATTTATTCCATGACTCATGTGTATGATCTTTGATATGTAGGGTATGATATTTGAATATTATGCTCATGTTATCATGTCCTTATTTTAATGATTATACCTATGTATCTCCTTTGTTTACCTTTACTGATCATCTGAGCTCACCCTTTTCTTATGTTCTATTTTCATTATGTTAGAAAAAAGGTTTTTAGGTAGGGGTAATAGAGTTTAAGATATTTGTGTGAAAAAATTATGTTCTTTAATTATAATAGAATTTTTTATTCCATGTTTCCAAAGGTACTAAACTGTTACGGTCTTTGGGTGTGCGTTTGTGTATTCAAAAAAAATGGTGTAATATATATGTATGTTAAGATTTTTTATTTTTAAATATAGTTACAATAAAAGGAAAAAAGATCCCAAAATAGAACATGTATAATTTTATCAACCATATACCTTTTGATTTATCAAAGAGAATCTTTTTTGAATTTTAAATCATTTAATAATATATTATTTATTATAAAATATCATTAATGTCTATTTTAGAAATATTCATTTAATTTTACTTTAATAAAATAAAAATAATAAAATAATTAAAATACAATGCATCCACACCAATCTAATATGTCATTTTAATTTAAAATATCATTTAAGATAAATATTAATTCAAATTATATTAATTTAAATATTTTTAAAATCATTTATTTTATTTTTTCTAATGATTGATTAATTAATGCATCGGAATTACATAAGACTTAAATTAAATTATTTCATATTTAAAAATTAAAAAATAAACAAAAATGATTAACAAATCATTAAACTTTAAAATTAATATTTATAACATATTATATCCTCTGTTTACCCCTATGTTAATAATATTATTTTTATGAAATTCAAGAGTGTGACTTTTTTGGATTTATATTCACTTAAATATAATAAATATCAAAATCTTGTCCCAATGGAAAAAAATTGGTATATACTAGAATTTTTTATGATTTTAGATTATATATACTCGTCCAATAAAATTATTTCAAGTGTTAGGGTCCTTTTTTACACCTGATTATTTTATTTTTAACCTTAGTTACATGATTTATGCTTTATTATGATAACAAAAATTACTAAGGATATTATTCATGCGGAAAAAAAAGGAAATTTTAAAAATATTTTAACCAAAATATTATAAATATGGAATCCAACCCAAAAAAATCAAAATGTTAAATTTTTATAATTTAATTTTATATTAAACCAGCAAAACATGATGAAAGCATTTTTTTCGAAAAATGTCATTTTAAGTATAAAATGAATTTATTTCCATTCCTAGTATAAAATTCATTTTAAAAACCCTAATTGAATTAACATAAATAATAATAAACTAATTATATTTTAAAACTATTCCAAAATATAATATTACTTTTTGAATTATCAAAAAGAAAAGAAAATTTTCATTAAAAATCATTATTTTTCAAAATTCATTGAATAATAAATATTTTCAGAAAATTATAAAAATATCACCTTATTATAATTTTTATATGATGATTTATAATACTAATTCCTTTTTATCAAATTAATTTTCTAAATATTCTTGAAAATAATTATAATATTTTATCACAAAAAATAAATAAAAATCAGTTTTTAAGAAAAAATGTTTTTGAAGCAGAAAATGAATTTCATAGAAATTGAGTGCTTGTTTACTAATAATAAATCAAAAAAAAATTGTATTTATTAGGACCTTTATATATATTTCATAATGTTTTTTTCCTATCCATACCCTCCAATTCAATAGTGAGGTTATAATGGTCATATTTTAATAATAATATTTCATCGTTCATTTAAGATTGGTGTTGAATGTCGCACATGTGATTGAACATAATATCATTCTTTTAAAATATAATTATATTGAAATTTGAGAGTACATAAATTTATCTAATATTAGAAAATTACATTTTTAAACCATTTAACTTATGATCTTCATGATTTCAACCATTCATACTTATCATTGGATTAACATTTTAATAAGGACAAACATATTATAATTAAATATTTTAGTACTTACTTACCATTATTAGAATGATCATTACCATTTTTATTTTATTTTCAATCACAATACATATGTATTATATTACTATTCTAATAGTATTTACCTGATCTCATCAAACTCTCCCAAGAAATTCTCTTTCAACATTTATGATAAGAAGAAAATTAAACTTTCCTACCATTAGATTTTCATATGGGCTGTTTCCCCAATACTTGACACCTTGACCACTTTTTATCCTTATTTTTAGGAGATCCATAAATTTTAAATAAAAATCCATCTAAAACTTCTCAATAAATTGAAAAAAAATTTATAAATTTTAAATATAATAGTTACCAAATCTCTTCACAAACATGGTTTCAACCATGTATAGAATCTGACAATTTTACTTTTGTGGCCCTAAAAAAATTGAATACCTATCGAGTATGGTACAATTTTAATCATAATCATCAATTGATCCATATTCCTTATACATTTACTTCAGAGACAACCTTTCAATCCTAATTCATTGAACTACAAGAAAATAATTTTTAACAATAATATCATTAAAGATCATCCATTTCATGGTATAAATATCATTCTTCTCCTGGGTATTCTAAATCAATGTCCAAAACTAATCGACATCACCTTCAATATGGTAAATATAAATAGTTTCCAAATGATTCTATAACAATCCAAAAACATCCAATATCTTCTCTAAATCATTAATCAAACCTTCAACTACCACTGGATTTGTGGTTCTACCAACAGTTGGAGGTTGTTATTTCATAAGATTACCCACTATTAGCATGGTACTATTTAAATAATTTGGTCATTATGTTACATGGGTACCACCATTTAAATCATGTTGCATTGATTTAACTGAGCCAAAAACTACTAAACTCTATCTCCAACCATTTTATGTTGCTGATTTGAAAGGATATTTTCCTATATATTCATTAATAGTTCATTCACCATGTCACCTTTGGGAAAAAATATTATAAAATAGAAATAGATTAAATAAATCAACTTAAAAACCCTTATATTAATAAAAAACTAAACCATCATAATATGATCATAAATTATCATTCTCATATTTTCTTACCTTATTAACATCTAAATCTCTAAGGATATCTATAACTTTTTATGATAGCAACTATAATAGACCAAACATAATCAAACCATAATTACATAATTTTTAGAAAGTGTTTCATTTCACTACATTCTCATGACTATTTAGGTTTAGAGTTTCAGATAATTAGTAAGATCATTAAATTAAAAATGATTAATATTCCACACTGTGTACATTTTTTCCATAAAAACATTTTCCTAAACTAGCACTCATGTTCCATTCACGAAACACTTTCTTTATTCAAGAAGAGTCTTTATTACTGAAAGGTTGACCATTATATTGTTCATATTCATCCTTAAATCCTATAATGTCTTTTTAAATTATTGTATGAGAATATGAATAACATTAGGGGATATAAAAATAATTAAATCCATTGCACTATTGAAAACATGAAAACCAATATGAAAATCTTCATTTTTACGTGAAAAAACATTGAGGTCAAAATAATCTCTTAATCATGAAATAAAAATCATTGCTAAAATATTTTCATAAAACATCTCATTGGAAAGTGTAATTGAAAAAAACATAATCATGAATGTTACTTCAGAAAATATATTTATATCATAATTACAATCACACTTACAATATACCATATAATGGAATAACATAGCTATTTAATTCCAACATATTTTCATAATATAATGACATAACTGGATAATAATGACACCTTTGTACGAATAAAATATATCATGTTAACTCTGTCCTCATTAAATAAATCATAGGAGGTCTTTCTCAGACACACATGGAATCATATTTAATGTTAAAAAACCATAAAAAGAATAAAACAACTATTTTTTATCACTATTATCATAAAACTCATAGAAATATTCATTTGAACCAATATATGATAGAATTTATAGTTTTCCCATAAAAATAAAATGAAATATCCTTTTCTTTGAAAAATATTTTAAATGAATAATTATCAAAATATTTGGAATTTAATTTACATTGGAAAACCAAAAAAATTAAATAATCATATCCAAAATATAGAACATACATGATGACGGGAAAAGGCAATCATGTAGAAAATTTTAAAAAAAATTCTTCACGTCTTTATAAAAAAAATTTAAATTACCCATATAGAAAATGATAAAAATTTTACATAATGATACTTTATAAATAAAGTTAAATATAATATAAAATCACTTTAAGAAAAAATATATATAAATAGAAAAAACGTTCAATAATATGGAAATGGAAGGGAATGATATGAAAGATAAGCTTCAAAACATTTAAAAAGGGTTTAAAAGAAAAATCAAATACATTGGTTCTCGACTCGCTTTTTATTACCTAAACCCTCTTAGATAATAAAATTATACTGATTATTTATTTGATTCATAAATTTTTTAATGTTTATATCATTATTATTATTTCTTTACTTTCATTTATTATTATCTTTTATTTATTTATTAAATTGGTATAGCTCACATTGGTCATTTTGTGATCATTCGATTCATAATTTCAAAATAATATTTGATATCATAGTAATGATAATAATGTGGGATTTGGTTCCCTTAAACCAACTTATGTGTACTTTATGATTAGGTGTATTCATTTTTTTAATATTAATAAAATCGGTATCATATCCATATTTTTCATCAGTGTTACATAGCATGTGATGTTGTCCTAAGAGTAGTTGTCGCAGTAAAGGGTTGTAGTAGTTCCTCATTACAATGATAACCGATAAGTTCCACTATAGTATTCTTAAATGTATATTATATATCTAAAAGAAATAATTTTAGGGACACAAATGATACAAGATTTTAATGTTGGAGACTCATAGGACATTGATTCAACATCTCATGGTGTATGCCATTGGTAAATTTTTCTCTAAAAGATTAAGAGAATGAGACCTCCTAGTAGGGAATCCAAATTTAAATGTGTCATTGTATCATCCTTTACGTAGACATTCTTATTTGTCATTAGACTTTATAATTATTATTAAATGGTATTATGAGTCATGTACTTTGATATTTTGATGAAACTAGTGATGATGGATGTTTGTAGATAAGTAGGATAAGTTGGGTGCATCATGAGTAATGATTAATTAACAAATAATGTGAGAAAGTATTTTTACATAATTTTATTTAATAAAAGTTTATATATTTGTACCTTTTCTAAAAATTATAAAGCTTAAATAAATCCATGGCCTTGGTAAACTATAGGAATGTTCAGTTTCCGAAAAGTCAAAAAAGACACATCGACAACATAGATTGATACCACTAGCACAAAAACCTCTTGATTAAAAATGTCTTGATAAATGGATTATATTACATGATAAGATTTTATACTATATTTTATGTCATTAAGAAATTAAATTCTTACCCTATGGGTTCCATGGCATGTTTCAAGATGTTAACCATGGACTTTTGGCTACTTCACATAATTCCACAGAGAAAGAGGCCAAGAGGGTCACACACTAAGTGTATCCAGAATCCTAGTTAAATAATTATTATTGTTATTATTTAAAATTTTGAATAAATATTATTCTCATATGTGGTTTATTAATTATTCATGTTTTCTTGATCTCGAGTATTTTTCATCAGTTATTTGAGAGAATATTTTTCAGTAGAATATTTATTAAATGTTTATTTATTATTTAGTCAATATAATATTTATTAATATATTGATGAATAATGTAGTGATATTTATTTAACAACTAAATAGTCATTATTAAAGGACCAATAAATATTACAGTGGAATTGAGGACCTAGTTAAATATTCTAGTGAGAAATAATATATATTTAGTATCAATTTAATAAAATAATATTTAATTTAATTCGTGAGTTTTTCACATGCCAAGAAATATTATTATTATTATTATTATTATTATTATTATTATAGACATGGGGTTTTTTGGGGATTAAAAAAATAATTTCTCATGTGAAATTATTATTTTCTATCCCTAGTGGTATTTAAACCTAATTATATTATTTTTCTAAGGGGGCTTCCAATTGTTTTGTTAGAAAAATCACATCCAAAGAGAATTCTCTCAACACCTTAGAGAGATTCCTCTCTATGAATTCCCTCATGAATAAAAATAAATCATTATCCATCGCCACTCTCAATTCTAGAGATATCAAATATAATCCTTCTTCAAGTGATTCTAGGGTTTATTAAAGGAGCACGATGAAAGATTCAGGATATACTGCACTAGCACCTCGATATTTCTATGGCAAGATTTGGAGCTTCATGGAACATATGTGGATCACCATTTGAGGGAATCTACTCCCGATTCATATACTATAATGTAGGTATGACATAGAGACATTTTCATATCAATTAATGCAGATAAAATTGATCGTATGGTAAATCTTAATTTTTTAAATAAATAATATATAATTTATCATGATCTGGCATCCTGTTTTTGGAATTAAATCACTATTTAATCTTTGATTCAATCCCCTTGTTCATGACATCTATTATCATTAAATTTCATATTAATCATTAATTATGAAAAAATATGAGTTGGAAAAGAACCATCTGGAACTTTTGCAGTTCCCAGAATCTATAAGTGTTATTAGAGCAGTCACATATTTATTTATAATAATTTAAATATGATTGATTGATTTATGAATTTATCATTAGTTTTAAATTCCAGTTTAATCATTATTTAATTTGAATCAGGAGATATTCTATTATTCTTATTCATTTTTACAAATAAAATCAATTTGATTATTTCAATGAATGATATACATTTGAAAAACTCATCCAAAGGTGATGATGATTTATGATGACTAACATAAGGAGTACACATTATATAGCTCGTTGGTACAAATCTTGTACCTATTTCTAATGAACCATGAATTAATTAATAATTAATTCAAGACATGTTCATTTACTACATTCATTTTGTATTTAAATACACAACATGTTAACTAGTCCAAGATAGCGTACTATCTTCGGGACTACATGATGTGTAACATCTATACACAATATGTAGTCCATTATTCAAAGACAGTTCATATATTCTCTTACATGACTTACATGACTAATGACTATATAACTCAGAGACCACATACCGTGTATCCCAATTACATGCCATGTAATCAATTATTTTCATGGCATTATTACTCTCCGAGTCCCAAGGAATGTGTTGTGGATAGATGGCGAGCAATACAAAAAATATGTAGCTATAGTGTAAACTCTATGTCTATTAGAAAATTATGAATAATTAAAAAATAATTTATTATACTACATAAATCATATCAACATGTGTTTTTTGTGTTCATGAAGATGATATTTCATTCCATCTAATGGGTTAAATATATATATTAAATGCCTAATTAATCTTTATATATTGTTTGAAACTACTTATCATGTATATGTTATAATAAAATCATTACTATATATTCCTTAAAACAAAACATAATTTCTAAATCCATGTATTTCATATATTCATTAATTTGATAGTACACACCATGAAATTACATGTTAAGTCGTTTTTTCCACATGTCATGTGAATAAATATTATAAAAAGATAATAAACGTTGGGTAGTTTGGATAGGTAATCATTTTGTTACCTCTATGGAATATTTTTGTATAAATTTATTTTTAAATATACTTATTTACTTTGTTTAAAATTATAATAGATGAGAATCTATATAAAATTCTGTTTAAAATTAAGATAAAATAATTTATTAATTAAAGAAGATAATTATTTGATTAGAGTGAAAGTTATCTTAAATAAGAACAATTAGAATTTAATGTTATTTAATTAAATGGATAATATGTTGTGTGTATATGGTTGAAAAATATAATAGACCAGAACTTTGTATATTATTATTTTCTTCTAATTTATTATTTAATTTAATAGCTTCCATGCATTTAATCTCTCCTCTTGTTATGTAAGGGCCTTCAATCCCATGGTTTCTTTTATATAAACCCCTTAACCAATCCATCGGTGCTCTTGGATTGTGCATGTGTAAAATAATATGTAATGTACGGGGAACTCAATATAGTGGAGGTTCTTCAAGTTTGTAGTGAAGGATAAATGGATCCATAAGAGATATATAAGTGGGAAGGTGAAAATATTCTATACGAACACTCTCATGGTTCAAAGTGTTTTCCCCCTAGGATTATGGTTAGATTATCACCCTCTATATAAACTAACCATTAGTAAAATCAGATGATCATTTCACTATTTTTTAATTTTTTTCAATGGAAGGCTTAAATTGATTATGGATGTTTAGTCATGATCACGTGAATTAATAAATTTTAAAGCATTTAAGATAGAACTAAAATATATTGGATTACATATAAACTTTATCTAGGACATTAATAAACACTTAAATAAATCCACATAATATTAACAATCATGTAATAAAGATAAAAATGTTAAATTTACACATAATTATTAAAAATCCCTCAATTATATATATTAGGTTGGTATAGCCTTGCACTACTTAAGTAAAAAATTAAACCACAATTCAAAGTGCTTGACCAAAAAAATGATGGTGCTTTCAATTATCATGTAATTCTAACTTGAGGTTTTAGATTTAAATGTCATAGTTCACAACAAGGGTTGAATATTAAATAAGGGATTTGTGTAATTAATATGAAATGGTTGAGGAAATCTAGTTAAGGATTTTAGGATGGTGGACTCCACTTAACAAATCAAGGAGTTATGAGTTAATCCTGTTGAAATTTGGAATGCCTACCTAAAATCATTAAATTTCAGGGTGATGTGAATGTGAATGTGGATCCTTTCAACAGGAATTTATAAGAAATAAGATATTTTGAAGCCAATGGTGAAGTATATTGTGTTTCGATAAAATAGAAAGATATTAATGAATATAATATAATATTTATTTATCCACTGTTTATCATATAAATTACTAAAATTATTCTCATATTATATTTAGAAATGATAATGAAAATCAATTCAAACATATCATTGTTATCCATACTTGAGAAGTACAACCTTCTCCCAGAAACAAATTTCCAGGAGTGGAAAAGGTGCTTACACATTATCTTATTCCATCATAGGAAACTATTTGTGTTGTAAAAAACTATTCCCGAAGTACCTGGTAAAGATGCTAGTGAGGAAGAGTTTTCTCTATATGAGTAACATTTGAATGGTTCCACATATTTTCAATGTCTCAGGTTGTCACCCATAAACAATAAGTTTCTAAAGCATCATGAGGATATTCATGAAGATAACATGGTGTCTCAAAATTAGTGTCTTTATAAAGAGAAGGTGATACAAGAGAGATACCAAATATCCAATGCTCTATTTACAACCATTATTGGAGAGTCTGGGTCAGTGAGGACTCATTTAGTCAAGCTTATTAACTACATTAAAGACTTATACATCTTAGGGATTAAATTACCAGATGAGTTGTGCACAAATATCATACATTCATAACTAACCCATTCCTTCTCCAATTTTATTGTTAATTATTCCATGAGTAATAATTGGAAGAGTATTTTGGAACTTATTACTCTAATTAACCAAGTGGATAAGTATATGAGTCATGAAAAACCTACAATCCTTACGATGAATAACAAAAGATATAAAAAGGAAAATGGTCCGAAGACTCATAAAAAGTATAAATACACCCAGTACCATGTTTTTAAGAAGAGTAATATATAGAGATAGTTAAATGAAAAGGAAGATGTATATTTTTTCATGTGGAAAGAAAGGCCACTGAAAGAGGAACTAGAGCCAAAATCAAGGGTAATTTAATGGTGTGTTCACTATCAAGTGAATTCTTTCAATTTCTATACATTGGGTGTTTGATTTGGAATGTAGTGATCATATTTGTATAAAAATTTAGACACCAAGACTATCTTAAATGATTTATAGTGGAGATGTGTATTATTGAGAAACAAATGGTTTGAGTATATCTTTTCTAGTAAGTGGAGACTACCACCTTTCATTATCAGCAGGAATGATATTTGTTTTTGTAGATTGTTCCTATGTACCAACTATTACCCAGAAAATAATTTCTATATCAAGCCTGAATACATATTGTTTTATTTTAAAATTTAAAAAAAAGTTGTTTCCTTCATAAAGACAACAAATTTTATGGTATGAAACATTTAAAAAATTGTATTTATGTATTAAATTATGAAAACTTTGTATTTTATGTTGATAGAGAATCATGTTTTCATGAATCATACAACAACCAACTATGTCATCACCTTCTTCATCTTGTAAATGAAAATTGTGACATAAATCTATCTCAAGATGGTTATCTAGACTCTTTTTAGCTTAAAGAACCTGAAATATTTCATGCTTATTTATAGAAAAAAATGACCAAACCACCATTTCATGGACATGGTGAAAGGGCTATAGTGCCTCTAAGATTTTTTTACATTGATGTGTGTGGACCATTCTAGTAGAAGTCGTAGGTGTTTATTCTTACATAATAACTTTTTTTGATGACTTTATTAGATATGTATATGTCTATTTGATGAAGTATCAATCTGATTCTATTTAGAAAATAAATGATTTCATGAATAAATTATAGAATCTACATGGAAATAAAATGTAGAAGCTTTGTTCCGATCATGGTGGTGAATATCTTTACCATGTATTTATTCACATGTTTAAACAACATCAAATAATTGACTATGATGAAACCATTTATCTAGCTTCCATGTTGAAATCCATCAGAATTCAACTAGTTATAGTAGTATACCATGACAATGAAATTTGGTCAAATGAATGTCAAAATAACTTTCTTTAACATGAAAACTCAGGAAGATGTCTATATGAAAAAACCAAGAGTATTTTTAACTCCAGGTGTTGCCAATAAAATATTCAAGTTTAATAGATCCATTTGTGGATCAAAGAAAGTGTATAGATCATTGAACATTTGGTTCGATAAAGAAATAAAATAATTTAGTTTCATTAATAATGAATGTGATCCATGCATTTGGAAGAGATTTAGTGTTAATGTGGTCATCATCCTAGTAGTATATGTTGATTACATATTACTTATTTGAAAAAACATACTAGTCTTCTAGTTTTTTATGGAATAGTTAAACAAGTGTATCTCTATTAAGGATATAGGTGTAGTATCTGACATTCTTGAGATCAAGATCATTCATCATAGATCCAAGTGGTTGCTTGGACTTAGTCAATGTACGTACATTGACCTAATACTAAATATATTTAGTATAGAATAATCTAATTGAGGATTAGTTTCAGTCTTACTTGGTAAATATCTTTCTAAGAAATTATTTTCATACAAACAATAGGAAAAATAGAGAATGAGTAAGATCTTATACACTTTAGTGATAGTATCTATCATGTATACCATGTTAAGTATTATAATTGATGTTTCATACCCGTTGAGCATAGTAGGAAGATATCAAGATGATCTAGGTAAACAACATTGTTCTTCTATCAAGTCTATCATTAAGTATATATGAAGAAAAAAATGATATATTCTAGGTATATAAATTTGGTGAGGATATATTCATAAAGTGTTATATTTATGATAGTTACCAAATAGATTAGAATGATCTAATGTTTTATTTAGGATATTTTTTCAATCTCAATAGAGGATTTCTGAGCTAGAAGAGTTAAAATAAACTAGTTTAACCAGATTCTACATTGAGGTTGGAGTATATATTGAAATCTCATACAAATAAAGAAACCATTTGAATACAAATATTTTTCCAGGAGCCTGATGTGGTACCTAAAGATAAAGACCCTATCACATTTTATTATAATAGTATTGTAGTGGTGGATCTTGAAAAATTGTCAAGGTCCCACCAACGAATAAATCTTATACTCTGGAAGTATCACCTCTTGTGGGATTTTTCATAGATGGGTAAAGTTATAGTAAGAAGATTGTTCACTGATGAAAACATGGAAGTGACCTTCACTAAATCATTATATTTTCAGAAGCATGAGTTTCATGTGAGAACTAGCATACTAAAGGTTGTATGAAGTTGGATCTAGTGAAAGTGGGAGACTATTGGAGTTGGTTCCCTAGAACCAACTTCTATATATTTTATGAATACCTAAATTTATAATTTTGAGTTTTAATAAAAAAAATTATCTCATCATGATTATTCTTCTACATAACATAACCTATGATATTTTCCTAATATTATGTCTCATAGAAAGGTCATAGTAGTCCCCTACTATGATGAGAACCTAGAAGTTCCAAAATAGTATTCTTAAATATATGTTCTATATTTGGAAGATATAATTTTGAGGATGAAAATGATATAAACCATCATGGTTGGGTACTCATAATTCTTTGAGGAACCTTCTCATGGTGTAAACCCTTGGTTATTTCTAGTATAAGAGATTATGAGAATGAGACCCTCAAGTAGGAAATCGTCATTTTTATGTTTTATTGGGTTTTCCAATCTATGGATGTTTATATTGGTCCTTATACATTAATATTATTTTTAATGGATATTATTAGTCATATAATTTTATGTATTGACCAGAAATAAGACAAAATATGTCTTTTGTGATGTAAGATACATTAGATGTGTCACAAGTAATACATAATTGATGAATAATGTGGAAAATGATTTTTACCCTTCTGATATTTAATAAAATTTGATATCTTAGGAACTTTTATGGAAATGATACAGAATAAATAAATATATTTTCATGGTGTTCTGTAGGAAAGTTCAGCTTCTACAAATTCAAATAAATATACAACCTGTATATAGGTTGATGGAACCAGCACAAAACCTACTTGATTAGAGAAATCATGATAATGGGATTATATTATATAATAAGTTTTCATTTTAGGTTTCATGTCATTAGGAAATTAACTTCTTTATTTATAGGTTAATCGATGTGTTTCTTGGTGTTAACCTTGGACATTGGGCTGCATCACCCAATGCCTCTAAGAAAGAGGAATATAGTGTAACATACTAAGTGTATCCAAAATCTCAATTAAATAATATTATTATTTATTATTTAATGAGTTTAATAAATATTATTACCATATGTTGACTAATAATTATTCATGGGTTCTTGATCATATATATTATATCACCAGTTATTCAAGAGAATATTTTGTGAGGAGAATATTTAGTGAATATTTATTTTTTATTTAGTGAATATAATATTTATTTATTTTTTGGATAAAATTTAATTTATATTTATATGATAAATAAATAATCATTATTCAAGGCTTAGTGAATATTGTGTAGGAATGGTGGACCTAGTTTAATAGTCATATGAGAAATAACAAATATTTAATATTATTTGATTAAAATAAAATTTAATTTAATTCATGTGCTTTTCTCATGTCAGGAAATAATAATATCATTATTATTATAGACATAGGCACAAGAGAAGAAATGTTTTTTAAGTTGGTTATTTTTCATTTTTTTACATTGGTTTTTAGCCGATATTAATACGGATGACGTTATAAATATAGTTTTTTACGCCGTTTATTTAAAAACCGACGTAAAAAACATAACATCGAGGTGTTTTTCAGGTCGGTTATTATATAACCGACGTGAAAAACCAGTGGCAGAGTGTTTATCAGGTCAGTTATTAAATAACTGACGTGATGAACCATTTCCCAGGGGTTATCACGTCGGTTATTCAAATAACTAATGTTATAAACCCTTCCCAGTCCTTTATCACATCGGTTATTTTATAACTGATGTGAAAAACCAGTTGGGGGAGGTTTTATCTCGTCAGTTATTTAATAACTGACATGATAAACCAGTGTGGGGGTGTTTAGAAGGTCGGTTATTAAAAAACTGACGTGATAAACTCCTAGGAAATGGTTTATCACGTCGGTTATTTAAAAACTGACGTGGTAAAAAATTTCCCAGGCCTTTATCAGGTCAGTTATTAAATAACTGACGTGAAAACCCATTCCGCAGGGGTTTATCACGTCGGTAATTCAAATAACTGACATGATAAACCCTTCCCCATTCCTTTATCCCATCGGTTATAAAATAAATGAGGTGGAAAACCAATTTTTTTAAAAAAAAAGAAAGTAGTCCTCTACTCTCCTGAGAAACAACCAAAAACCAAACCAAGAATTCGTACCAGAAAAACAAAAGTAGACCTAAACAAGAACCAAAGAAAAATTAATCATTTACATTGATAACATTTAAAACATATAATTTCAACTAAAAATAACTTAAATCCAACCAAAACATTCACCAAATACACAATTACAATTACAGTTTTCAAAATTACATTTTACATTACAAACAAACTAAACTCCAATCAAACCTATAAAATAATTTTACTATTCCACTTGTAAGTGTTTGACCTCTTGGGAACTATACAGATTAGGGTCATCAAATTGCTACAAAGTTATAGGAAAATAGTTAACATGTAAAATTAATAAATCAACTGAAATATTATGGAAATGTTCATAAGAAAATCTAACCTGGTCAAACTTCAAAAGTTTTCCCGTTGTAATTATTTCATACATAAATATTAACATATAATATCCGCATTCGATGACGCCTTTTTTTTATAACATTTCTGTTTAAATGAGTTTCAATTAAATATAAATTTTTATGTAATACATCCAAAAGTACAAATTATAAATGGATATTTACCTTCACTTGTACATATTTGATCTTGTCACCCCTTTTGTTTGTGGTTTTTTGAAAGTTGATCCATCACCTATTAGAAAATAATATGAATGAGATAAATTTAAAATTAATTTTAATATGAAAACTGTTAGGAAATTGAAACATACATCTCCAACAAATTCTTAAAACTTTTCCGCACATCACTATGGATAGAGCATATCCAATATAGTATTTTCTCCCATGGAAAAAAAATACCCAACATCCAATGATCACTAATATAAATGAAATTTTTAGATTAGTAGTTTTTTTGTTAAAAGAGACAGAACACTATTAGATATATGTTTCATACCTCTCACAATAAGGCATCATCCAACACTCTGTGATAATATTTTGTTGAAATCTTTCAGCAACATAAATTTCTCTTTCTTCCTCATCCCATGAATGTGCATCAGGTGAAATCAAATGCGGTTCCATGAACCCATATACATTTTTCTGGATGTTATAAATATAAATAATACAAAACAGAAATAAGTACTCATTCTTTATAAATTTAACGTAGGGACAAAATTGTGTTAAGACTTACATGGAAAAAATCTGCACCACGTTGACGTCCAACTTGTCTCCAGTAACAAGCTCCATGATATCATTTTTCAAAATTCCCACATTTATTGCACATCCAAAAACTAGACCTTCCAATGGAAATTAATAATGCTCCGCTAATAAATTTGAATATATTGACAATCTGTCAAGACTACTAGAATATGTATCTGATGTCATAGCCATTTTTCATTTTTGTTGTCTATAAAGTATTTATTTACCTTTAAAGAATTCCTGTAAATATATTGATAAATATATTAGCTTTAAAATGCTAAAACAACTTTATTAATAAATTAAATATAAGATATAACACACATACCTCTAAGGTAATGACTCACAGAAGTATGGATGGCCAAACTAAAAAGTGGCTGATACTATGTCCAATTATCATCACTTCATCTGTAGGTACTGGAACTCAAGCTGATGTATCTATAATATCCTATGAAGTGACCCTATTTTTCTCTACCTCTAACTGCTAATGATGAACCGTATCTCCTATACAATATACCAGCCCATATTCCACTATATTATGGTGAGGATCATCAACATACAACTCAAAATAAGTAGGAAATTTTGGTGAAGGAGTAGGATAAAAAATGGGGTACGTAGGTTGAGGTGGAGCAATGGAGGCCTCAGGCTGAGGTGGAGGAGTGTGAGCTACTGCTGGAGGTGGGGGAGTGGGATCTGCTTCCATAGGTGGAGGATAAAAAATGGGGTATCTAGGGGGAGATGAAGGAGTGGGAGCTGCAGTCTGAAATTGTCTTTGTATATCTGAAAACATAGAATCTATTGATTCTCTAATCTTTTCGTCCATCGTCGCGTTAATATTTTTATTTTCATCCTCCTAAGAATCTATTTTTTTATGCACACCCTCAATGGAAGATGTTGAAGAACGTGGAAACAATTTTCTTACTGATACACCTGTCGGGTATCCTCATACACGACCACGGTGTTTGGGCTTTCCCAATGCTTTAGATAAAATATCATGCATCCCTGTAGCTGTAAATTCCCCCTGTGTGCTCTGCTCCTCAAGAGAATCATGTATTAATTAATTTAAAAAATTATTGATTAAAAGTATATAATTCATAGAAAACAATTTAAATAAATAAAATAAATATCTTACAATCCTCTCAGCTACGATCCTCGATTCATCTGAAATATATTTCCCCTTTTTCCCCATCTGAGCCATCCTCCATTTTTCATGTCTAAATGGAGGGGATGGAGGAAAAAACCCCTCTTGAGCTTGAAGACTCATGTGTAAGTTTTGCTAATTTTTCTACCATAATTTTTTCTTCCAATAATGTATACCCTCCCTGAGATGAGCTATGAGGGTATACATTTTTATCTTGGATCTCCTGATGAGATTTCCTTTTTTTCTATAAATTGACAATAAGAAATCATTAAAAAATTATTTATATGTTTAGTTATATATGAAAACTTATAAAAGGTTACATTTCACTTACCAAAAATGATTCTTGTCTCCTACTTTGAACAAATTTTATCCATGTGTCTTCATCTATGAAAGGTTATATACGGCATAGATTGTCATGATTTCTTTGACCATAAATGAAATCAGATGTGGGGGTTGATTTGAAATCCCTCCATCTTCTAACTGCCATCAATAAACATTTCCTCTTGAGTTCTCCATTGTTAGGAATATCAAATTTCATCTGATAAGGAAGAGATTTTTTATATTATACTATTTTTTTAAGATAAGTCAAACATTAGAAAAATATCTTACCAAAATAGTCTCCCATAACTGAGCTTTTATCATATCATCCACACTTTTCCAATCATTGTACAAAATGCTAATATTTTTTTCCTAGATTTTATACAAAACTCTTAAAATATTTTGCATTTGGACCTCTTGGAATATAATTGTCATCGAATTAAACTACTATCCTCTGGTCCTCAGCACGGGAAACTGATAATTTTGGTAAACGTGTGCTTCCACGTTTACCAACTCTTGAACGCTTAGTTGTTTTGGGAGTACATGAAGACAATTGGGGAACATCAACAGTAGCATGTAAATTCTCTTCCCTAGAGGAATCATCAAGTTTCTCACCTTCAAAATCATTTGTTTGATCAACTGATTGATCTTTCATTGTCCATTAAATCAAAAAAGGAAACATTAATTCAAAAATAAAAAAATTCAACTATCACAATGGTAAAAATGATAAATATTGTTTATCATGATAAATAATGGTAAAGATGGTAAACATGGTAAACATGGTAGTGTAATTTGAATTTAAAAAAATCAATAAATATATAACTTATGTAAAGGAAAACATAATAAACTATGATAAAATATTGTAAAATATGGTAAAATATGGTAAACATGTTAAACATGGTAAACTATGGTAAACTATGGAAAACATGGTAAACATGGTAAACATGGTAAACATACATTACCTTTAATATTGGGAATGTACAAATGGATTATTTTCCCAAATTCCTTCATCGTGATCATTCCTTATGGAACAAACCATGTCTACAACATGATCATTATTATTTTCTGCTAATCATTCCATAGAAGTAGGGATATCACTTAAATCAGCATCTACATCAAGTTGATCCTCACCAATATATTTTTTTCCCTTGTAAAACAATAGGCCACTGCATATCTGATTGATCAACAACATAGAAAATTTATTTTTCACGTGTTTCCAGTATAAAAGAATTTTTTTTGTCTTCCAATCTATTCAGATTGACAATTGTCATTCCAAATTCATCGTGTCTCACACTATTGTTACCGACAAACCATTTGCAGTTAACAATTAGAAGTTCAATTTTAAATTAATAAACCTCCCATATTTCTTCAATAAATCCATAATATGAACTTGATACAGAAATTGGACTTCTTTCTTTAGAAGTCAAAAAATGTATTGCTTCAGCAAAAACCAATCCCCCACTATTTTGAATTGCACTTCTATTGTCCTGAGATTTTATATGAAATGTATAGCCTTTAATGTCATGCCCAGACCATGTTATAAAATTTAAACTTGGACCACCCGCTAACTATCTTAACATCTCTGAGATATCTGATCTACCAAGTAGGGTCTTTTTAAACCATGTCAAAAATGTTTTGTTGTGCTCATTCAAAATCCACATTTCATTGTTTTTTGGATGACATTGTTTTAACTCATTAATATGTTATGTGATATATTGTTGAGCATCAGCTATGTTATTCAATATGTATAAATGTACCTTCTTCATCTGTTTAGCTGACAATGATTTGACTTTTAAGCCACAAATCCCCTTTCCCTCAGTATTAACTCGTTGATGACAAGATATAGGCAAACCTCTATGCTCCACTGCAGACAAGTATCTCGTACAAAACTTTGCAACCACCTCATAAATATATATTTCAATAATGGAGGCTTCAGTTCGATAAGTATTTTTAAGATACCCCTTCAATATTTTCATATACCTTTCAAAAGGATAAATCCAACAAAGATATAAAGGTCCACAAATCCTTATTTCTCGAACTAGATGAACCATCAAATGCACTATTATATCAAGAAATGATGGAGGGAAATACATTTCCAATTGAAAAAGTATAGATATTGAATCCATTTACAAAATTTTCAAAGCATTCACATCAATCACCTTATTACAAATTGAATTGAAAAAATATCACACCTTCGTTATATTCTTTTTGGCACGGATGACAAATATTCCACGCAATGAAACCAGTAGAAGTTGTTGCATCATTATGTGACAATCATGATATTTCATACCTATCAACTTCAAATCCTTCATAGATACAAAGTTTTTTGCATTTGAAGAATAACAATGAGGCACATTGATATCATGAAGACACAGACAGATGCTAATTTTCTCCCTCTTGGATAATGTATGACAAGACGGAGGAAGAAATGTTCTTCTACCATCAGAAGTCGGAGAAAACACCAAACATATTCCCTTTGATAGTAAGTCTAATATTGCATTCAATCCATCTTTTTTATTTCCTTTAAAATTTAACAATGTTCTAATCAAACTGTCGTAAATATTCATCTCCAGGTGCATGAAATCAATATTATGCTTCACTCCATGATATCTCCAATATGGTAGCCCAAAAAATATTGACCTTTTCTTACAAACATGTCTATCATTACTAGATTTATGTGTCTTTCCCAATGTCACATCAAGGTTTTTCACCCTCTCAAAATACTCATCAGGGGATAAAGGTTTTGGAGGAATATCTAATTCTTGTGACCCATGGTATACCTTCTTTAGTATTCTATATGAGTGATCCATAGGTAAAAACTTTCAATAACCAATGTAGACTGTTTTACTCCCATGATGAAATTGACAATTTGAAGTTTTTTATTCATAAATTTGACATGATTTATACTCCTAAACAATATATCCAGACAAATTTCCATATGCTGGGAAGTCATTTATAGTCAACATAAGAATAGAATACAGTTTAAAATAATTCATTTTATAAGAATCATACACCCTCATACCATCCTCCCATAAAAGATTCAAATCATCAACCAATGGTGACAAGAAAACATAAATATCATTTACAGGTTGCTTTGGACCAAAGGCCATTATACTCAACATGACATATTTCCATTTCATACAAACTTCAGGAGAGAGGTAGTAAATTAAAAATAAAATAGTCCATGAACTTTGTGTGCTACTGAGACTTCGATATGGGTTCATTCCATCTGTGCACAATCCAAGTCCTAGATTTCTAATTTCATTTCTGAATGTCGGATACAGCTCATCAATTTTCTTCCATTGTGGACAATCACCTTGATGATGAATTTTTCCATCACATATCCGCTCATCAGCATTCCATCTTAATCTTTTTGCATAATGTGAGTTATCAAATAAACATTTCAAATGAGGAATTATAGAAAGATACCAAAATACTTTGGCAGGGATCTTTGTAATCTCTATATCAGCCTATGCTTTTTATTTCAACTTATACCGTAATGTCCCACATTTAGGACACTCTGACAAAAAAAATTATTCCATCCTATATAATATATAGTTATTCAGACATGCATATATTTTCTGGTATCCCATTCCCATCAGGCATAATATTTTTTTCGACTTATAATGTGATTCAGGAATATTGCTGCCTTTTGGAAGAATGTTTTTCAACAATTGTAGTAGCTCCGTAAAACTTTTGTCACTCCATCCATGTTTCGCCTTCAGGCTAATCAATCCTAACACTGCCGAAAAAACCATAAAATTTTTACAACCAGGATACAATGGTTTTTCAGTATCACCATATAGACGTGAAACTGTCGGTTCTATCTCAATTTGTTCTTCTTCAATATCACGCATCATTTCTTCAATTCTATCTGAGTTATCATCTTGCAATTCATCATCATCAATATATCTGACATTCTGTCCAGTTTCACCATTCCAAATCCAAGGTTTGTAACCTGGATTAAAACCATGACAAATCAAATGATCTTTGATCTCTTTACTTTTCAACTTCTTCATATTAAATCATTTCAGGCATCGACAAAAAAAATGTCGTTTCTTGGAACATTTTTTTTAGAAAATTCCAAAAAATCATCAACACCTTCCTAATATTCATTACTCATTCGATGTTTCTTAATCAAACATTGACTCATTATTACCAATAACAAATATCAAAATTAGATATTTTGTAAAGAAAATAAAATTTTATATTTATATGAAGAATATCATAATTTTAATGCAAAAAAATTTTAAAGTATAAAAAAATGAAATCAAACATGTGTAAAAGTTATTATTTTTAATAATAAGAAAAACAGTTAAGAAGACAAAATTGAAAAACCCTAAACATGGAATTATATAAAACCCTTGTTGGCTAAACCCATAATGACAAAATGATGATACAAAACCCTTAATGGCTCAACCCATTATAACAAAATGATGTAAAATCTAGAATTTATTCACTACAATTTTCATAATAGACAACCCTTGATCATTTGAAAAAAAAAAATTGATTCTATCATCATATTAACTATCAAGATGCAATGAAAAAATACATAAATAGTTGAGAAACTAGATTATAAACTTGAACATTAGATTCAAAGTGAACTAAATCAAAAAAAATGAATTTAGGGCATCCTCAAAAAATAAGAAATGAAATCGAGGCAGGTTGAAAGTCTTAATTAGGGATTGTGAGTCGATCTAAGAGATTTTCTGATAATAAAGATGATTAGGGATCTAGACAAATTGACGTTGATGGAATGAGTTCTAGGTGGGCTTCTAGGTTTTCCACATAATAGAGACGAGCCGCAAGCTGCAGATCGAAGAAAACAGATAAGCACACGGGTTCTGATAAATCATTTAAAGGGTTTATCACATCGGTTTTAAATAACCGACGTGATAAAACTCCGAGACATGATTTATCACATCAGTTATTTTACAACCAACGTGATAAATCATCGGCACTCAGTTTATCATATTAGTTATTTTATAACTGACGTGATAAACCAATTTTTTTTAAGTTTATCACGTCGGTTATAAAATAACAGACGTGATAAATTGGTTTTTTAGGTTTATCACATCCGTTATTTTATAACTGATGTGATAAACCCCTGATCCTCGGTTTATAAAATTGGTTATTTTATAACCTACGTGATAAACCTCATTTTTTTATGTTTATCACATCGGTTATTTTATAACTGGCCTGATAAACCCCTGAGCCTCAGTTTATCACATCGGTTAGTTTATAACCGACGTGATAAACCACTTTTTTTAAGTTTCTCATGTTGGATATAATATAGCCGATGTGATAAATCAAGGCTCGATGGTTTCTCACGTCGGTTATTTTATAACCGACGTGATAAATCCAATCTTGGAGATTTATCATGATGGTTAAAAAATAAATGATGTGATAAATTTCCATAATAGATTTATCACGTCAGTTATATATAACTGACGTAAAAAATTCCGCCGTGATAAATGTTTTCTGCACTAGTGAGGGTTTTTCGTGAATTAATAAAAATAATAAGGGCTCACGCACAATTATTATTTTCTAAGTACAATTGTATTTGAACCCAGTTATATTATTTCTCTAATGGTGTTTCCATTTTTGGTCTGTACACAATGTCATCTATAGAGAATTAAATGTAATATCTATAGATATTCCTCTCTACGCACACTCTTAAGAAAATGGATAAATCCTCCTCCATGACCACTCTCAAGTCTAGATTGACCAAATAGAATCCTTCTTCAATAGATTCTCAGGTCAATCAAAGGTGAATGACACATGAATCCAGATCTACCATACTAGTACCTGGAGATTCCTAAGTATATGTTTAGAGGTTCATGTAAAATGTGTGGATCGCTACTAGAGAGAATATATACTTTATTCTTATAAAAAGTACAATATTACAATTTAAAGACATTTTTGTATCCATCAATGGGAAAAGAATTCATCACAATGTAATCCTTAATTCTTCAAATTAATTATAAATAATATATGATGATCATACATCTTATTTTCAAAATTATAGCTTTAATTAATATTTAATTCAATTCTCTTTATCATGACATTTATCATCATGTAAATCTTTTGTTAATCATCGATTTTGACAAAAAATCAAGTTAGACATACCATATATGACGCTTCTACTATTACTCAAACCTATAAAAACCTTTTATAATGATTCCCTAATTTTTATATGAGTAAATTTAGTTAATACCATTATAGAAAAAATAGGGTTTAAAAGGTTTTGATATAGTTACCTTTCTTTGAATATTCCTTTATAAGATTATTTTTATTAGTTTAAAGTAACTATGACTTCTCACTTTTAATTCAGTTGGTATGATATATATCTCACCATTATATAATCATTAAATCATCTTAAATGTATAATTATTACCGAATTTTACTATTATTAATATTTCCTTAATATTTCATGACATAAACATTGTAACATCATTCATATAGGTGGTAAAATCAACCCAAACATGAACACGTTATAACAACCAAATGATTAAGAATATATTATTATATAATAATAGTATCACTTTTATTAAGTGTTAATGATTCCAAAAACACTTCATTAAAGTGAAAAATATTATTCAATAAAATGTAGATGATGAAGATAAATAAAAGAGAGGTAAGCCGTTATTACTTATAAAGTGTCTCGATATACACATATTTTGTAGTTGAATTTTACAATGACCACTAATTATTAATATTTTTAATAGAATAACCAATTTACTATTAAATAAATATATTATTTCAATACAAAAATACATCAATTTTTTAAATTCATTTTTAGAAACATCTATGTATGGAGGGTATGTAAAACAAAAAACATCATTCATGGAGGTAGTAATCCGTACATACCACAGGTGACATTTTCATTTTCTAAGGGATGGGAGGAAGGTGAATGATGGATTACCATAAACATAATAAAATTTCATTGTAATATTAAAACTGATTTCATTATTTTATTATAGTTATAATATATTTATAAGTGGGGGAAGAAGAAATATACTTTAAAAAACTCAGTTAAGACTATTACCTCTTCCCTGGATATCTTCCATTAAGCCTCCACTTAAGCCATCTTAGATCAGTATTTTGGAAATGATAAACCCTATAGAATAGGGAAAATATATTTGACGAGGGTTTTTTATGGATTTTCTAACCTAAATTTTTCAAATTCATATAAGAAGTTAGGTGGTGAGGGGAACTTTTTTATATTAGGGAGGTGTGTCACTCTTATAAGTATTTTTTTCTAAATATATAAAAAAATCATACTCAAGGAAAGCAGAAAAAAATATCCCAATATTTAAGGTAGGATAATGAGTGTTGAGAATCAACTCAACCAA
The DNA here is from genome assembly GCA_963277665.1 of Viscum album. Lineage (NCBI taxonomy): Eukaryota > Viridiplantae > Streptophyta > Magnoliopsida > Santalales > Viscaceae > Viscum > Viscum album. The sequence continues at coordinate 2,083,038,531 of OY728151.1, forward strand.
TTAATTAAATATAAGATTTTTTTTTCTTATCACTTAGTTTTTAACCATTTAACCATATTTTAACATTCACCTGGATAACTAAACTTTTACCTAGGTAACTTACTTTTATAGTTAAAAATTAAAAAGAAATTATTTCTAAATTTGAACCTTATAATTCCAAATTAGAAAATAATTATACAAGATTCAATTTCTAGATGATGTAAAAAAATTATTTTTATTATATGTACCCCTAATACAATGAAAATTGGTTTTTTTTTTAATCCTTTTTTAGTGTACTAATGAATTTTCATCAAAATACGGTACAATATTGACTCTGTTGGATCAAAATATAGATGTAAATTTAAATGAGATGGAACAATACAAGAAAGGGGTGAATTTTAGTTTTACAAACTTTATATTTAAACTCTTAAGAAGAAACTTATTTTAAGAGGTCCTAAACTATTACAATTCACAACTAATACAAATGGTTGAATTGGTCCTACATCTAATGAATATGATATAATATGATATCATAAGTAATTAAAACAATTGAATTTGAATTTAATACAATGATCAGAGTATAAAAAATGTAAATGAATCTACCATATAACGTGTAGAATAGCTTCATACAATATGTAATGAATATATCATAATTAAAACAATTAGAAAAGAAAATAATATAAATAGAAAGAGGAAACAAAATGCTTCTCTATCTATTATAAAGGCATCAAAAAAATAAAATGTATTACAATTCCATTATCCCAATGAGTTGGGTATCCTTTCACCAAGGATAAAAGGTTTGTCCTACCACCACCCAGGTAAGTCCCCGATATAATGATTGGCATGTCTATCTTCCTATCCATGGAATCCCTAAATTAAGAAGGTAATTAGCACCTCTATATTTAAAATACTTGAAATCCCTCAATATAATGATGAGAAGCACAATCTTCTTATCACTAAAATCCCTCAATAATTATCATAATGATCAGATACACAAAGAAATACTAAGAAATTATTGAAATACAGGAACTCAGAACAAGTCGTTCACATCTTGTATCTTCAAGTATTTTCGCACGAAGAAAGAGAGATGTCAGACAGTCCCTCTCTAAAACTTGGAAGATAAAAAGGTTGGTTTCTCTTGTTTGAATAACCTCCTATTTATAGGCCTCAGGTTCCAAAGGACCTATTTCTCTGGAAAAATTGGAGGAAATTCACCACCTGGAATTATAATAGTCAAAATAAAATAGAATACAAGACATCATTTTGATTGGTATATAACTAACTTCAGGAAATATTTTTGGTAATAATATAGTTAGTAAAAAAGTATAAAATAATGACTAAGATGAAATATAATGAAAAACTTGTATGTGGTATTGGAGTAAGACATGAGTACAGTGCATTAAATTAGTTTGATACATAACTTGGTTACATTACATATCATGTATATGATTTATATCATGGTCATGATGGATAACAAGGTTACAATGCATGGTTACGATGCATAAAATGAATATGATGCTAATCATGACTATGATTCATAACATTGTTATGATGCATGGTTAGGATGAAAAATATGGATATGATGCATATCATTATAAAAACATCATATGTGGTTACGATTGTAAAATAGCATATATACTTAGGATAAGAAAAAAAATTATATCATTATGGTATATGTGATTACGATGTTAATACAACATATATGATTATGATAATAAAACTTCATAAATTATTAAGATATATGTTATTATGAAAAGAAAACAACATATATGATTACGATTAGAAAAAAATAGCATATGATTGTGATGTAAAATAATAGCATATGATTACTTTGTAAAACAAAATCATATGATTACAATGATAAAAAACATAAAATTTGTGATTTCCAAAAAAAATATGAATGGGAAAGTTGAAACACATTTGTACTCAACAATATCCTCCTTTTTAGAAAGTATAAGTCATAATAAAAAACAATGACTTATCTCCCCCTGATTTCAGTAAATCTATTGAAAATAACAGTTAAAACGACTAATTCTCTGTTAGGATAAATGTTATCTCTAAGGATAGTATTATCTTTACTTTTACTTGTGAATTCTCCCCTATAATAAGGTATTCACCCTTTTTACTTTTATGAATGCAATTTATTCTTTTCCAAATTATTCTCCCCCTTTGTGATTTTCAAAATGAATAAGGAAAACATTCTATTCCTGTAATGAGTTAGAGAAATAGAGTATAAAACAATAGAAATTACTTGAAAGGAAATAAGTTTTTATTATAAAAAGTGTTCAAAAATTCATCCTTTCTCCTTTTTTTCCAAGAGGTTGAACAGAGTGAGATTTATCTTCTTAAACTCTTTTCTATCCTCCAATAATTTTTCTGGAGCTTCTTGTTGAGCCTTCTACTTCACATCATGTTCTACAATAATCCTTTCCTATTTCAGAATCCTTTATTCATGAAGCTGATTGATTTCTTCTTGTGATTTGAGTCTTTCTTCCTGAGAATTGTAATCCTCAATTAAAACTATGTATTCCTTCTCTAAAATTACAACTCTATTTCAAAGAAAAATAGTGTCTTTACATCCACTCTCCAATTTATCCTTAAGATGTTCAATCTCATCATAGGATAATCCTTTTGAGGTACTTGGTCTTTGAAAGGCTTTTATTTTTTCATTCAAATCAGTGACCAAATTTTGGTAGGCTAAAATAAGATCATTTAGGCATTTCACAAATTCATCATGCGTGTCCACATGATACTTGTGATTATCATCAATATTTTATAAACACTTAACATCCTTGTTACAAGCCTTTCTTTTCTCAGTAGCACGTTTATTTAATACAATGAAATTGTATTTAAGATTCAAAAACCAATCCATCAGAGTCTTAATAGAATCTATTCATTCATTATGACTACCAGCAATGATTTCTAGCATGGCTTCAATTTTTGGAAAGAAGGGGATAATATTTTCCAATCTATTCATGTCGGGTGTAATGTAATGAATTCCAATTATTGTGATCTTCCTTTCTAAATTTGTATCTTCATTGTATTTTGGAAGATCTCCCAAATGAGTTTTAAAGTTGATAAATTGATCTAGTTGATTCTGGTTCTTATCAGATTCCTATTCTTCTTTTTTATCTGATATTTGCATGACATTCATGGAAATATTCTTTTGAGAAACTCCTTTATATATATGAGGATCAAGAGATGGAAACTCAAAATATGGAACTTATAATGATTCTGTCGAATGATTTCATTGATTTTCAGCTTCATTATCTTCCACTTCTTCTTCTTCTTCTTCTTATCCTTTTTTCCTTCACCTTGTTCTTCTTCTTATTCTTCTATTTCATGAATGAGACTTTGTGTAGCCGATTATTCATATTACTATTTCTCATTCACTTTATCTATTGAATTCAATTGAGTTTGACCAGGTGGTTTCATTTTTATATTTCTGGTTTTGTCTTCCTCTTCTATTTTAAAAATACTATCAATATAAATAGCTTGAGCCTTTATATCCTTCATTTTATTCTTATTTTCTTAGTTTTTAAGGTTTCCTCAGTTCTTGTTTTCACTTCCATGGCTTCAGTTGGATCCAAACTGAATTGAGGATCACCTTCTATCCTTTTTTCCTTCTTTTTCCTCTACCTTTCTGTAACCTCATCCAAAACTTCTTTTTGTTCCTTTGATTTATTGGGAGTTGTAACATTAGCTAACATTATTTTGCTTGAAGATGATTTGGATGGATTTTAAGGTTTTTCACTCCTTTTAGAAACTTCATTTCCTTTCTCTCCATCTGGATATTTTTAAAACTTTTTGGATTCAGGATTGAATCATAACTTGAGTCTCTTGATCATATCCTTACTGAAAAAAGGATCCTTAAAAGTTATCAGATATGACATAATTGAGAGATTTCACTAACTCATGAACTCCATCAAAAAAAATTTAAGATGGTGGAAAACATGATAAGGTGAGACTTTATGGAACAGGATTTATTTTTCTTAATTTTAAAGAAAATAAAACCCATAAAATTGAACATCCTTATATTAACCAGATAGTCAAACACATAGACATCCGAAACTTTTAGAGTTTCCTTATCACACTTTCTCAAAACTAGGAATCCATACATCTATAATGAAATGAGATGATTTCCAGCAAAAAGATGATAAACCTTCCTCTTATTGTCATGAATATCTAAATTATATTCCTCTACCTTCCTTTTATAAAAATTACAACCATGTTTTGGTAAATTTTGTGAAGGAAAAAGAGCATCTCCCCTAAATAGAACTCCTTGGAAAGAGGCTTCTTGTTTTATTGAGGTTTTTTATATCTTATCATACATCATAAATGATATATCATGACCATTATTTATCTCCATTGTTTTATTGAATTGTAACACTTCCTACTAAAACAAAATTTATTGATCTGATTCTAGTCTTTCAACATAGAGGGATTCCCACCCTTGTAAATTAATTGTTCTTTTAAAAAAAGAATAAAAGGTCTCATTAAAATCTCGAGAGACTAACCATTCACCCCAAAAAGTCATAGAAGATAATTTTTTTGGAGAAATTTTATTTGGAGATGAAGAAGTTGACTCAGACATTAAGGACTTGAAAAAAATATTGAACACTGAGGTTTTTCCTTGATAATAAAGCAAAGGTCTTCTCTGATTACAAAAATTTAGGTAAACTCTGATTATGAACTGTGATGGGTATTTATAGAGCATTAGAACATTGGAGAATATTAGAAGTATTTGGATGTGGTATGGGTATGGAGGGGTTCATTTAAAAGGAAATTTGACAGTTAATATTAGATCTAAAAGATCCAACAGTAGAGAATGACTATGAACTCTTGAGGTTTTTTCATAAAAGAAAATCATATTCAGAATGACTCGGATTAGGGATTAATAGAAATAATTGAAATACCAACAATTTTAAAAAAAATGGAAAAAATAAGGTTTAATAATTTGTACCTATCAGAGTATCAGGATAAATAAATTAGTTTCAATATACTATTCTTATGATAACAATATTAAATAAATTGTAATATTGAAAAGCATATGAAACCGATAATAATTCTAATACCAAAAAAATATTCTCAGACTGATAAAATAATATAATAGTGATAAAATAACCTAATATCAATAATATATTATAATACTAATAAAATAAAATAATAATAATAAAACATGAAACCAATAACCATGAAACCGATAAACATGAAACCAATAAACATAAAAAAGTGATAAAATATAAAACAGATAAAATGTAAAACCGATAAAATATAAAAGTGACAAAATATGAAACTGATAAAATGAAAAACTAATAAAATGTAAAACTATTAAAACATGAAACCTATAAAATTTAAAACCGATAAAATGAAAAAAAAAACATTAAAATGTAAAACTGATAAAATGTAAAACAAATAAAAATTTGTATACTCCTCCTTTTAAAAGGTGTAACATAATGTAATGTGATGGATTAATGAATAAGTGGATGAAAATTATTACTTTATAGTTATCATTCCTTGTTTCTATTTATTATATTCAAATCTATTAGTAGATAATGGTTTTGTGAACATTTCAGCAAGTTGTTCTTTCATTCCAATGAATTGTAAAATAATATCTCCTTTTTGTGTGTGACCTCTAATAAAGTGATTCATAATTTCTATGTGATTTTTACATGAATAATGTTAAGAGTTTTTACTAATAGAAGTGAAACTAGGATTATCACATAGTATTTGATTTTTTGAGAAAATCATGTCATAGTCAGTGAGTGTGTGTTTCATCCACAACACTTGAGCACAATAACTTCCAACTAATACATATTCATCTTCAGTGGTGGAAAGTTCTCCTGAATGTTTTTTTTCATGACCCAGAAACTAATGAATCTCCTATGAAATTACATGTTCGGGATGTACTTTTTTTATCCATTCTACAACCACCAAAGTCAGCGTCTGAAAAAAATTTTAAATCAGAATCATTTCCAGAAGAATAAAATAGTCATAAATCCATGGTTGCCTTTAAGTTGAGAAAAATTATTTTAACTACTTTTCAATGACATTTCTTTGGATTAGATTTATATATTACACATAAAAATACTAAAAACGTTGAGTCTGGATGACTAGTTATTAAGTATAATAAACCTTCTATCAAACCTCTAAAAGATGTTTGATCTACTGGTTTCCCATCTTTATCAAGATCAAGAGAATTTGAGGTACCGACTGAAGTGCTTATACTTTTAGTGTTGTTATATCATTTATTTTTAAGTAAATTTTTGATATACATATGTTGGGATATATTGGATCCATCTGGTTTTTTATAGATTTGAAAATCTAAAAATAATTTTAACTCACCCATCATACTCATTTCAAACATAGATTTCATGATCTTTGCAAAAAAGTCAGTTAAGGGTTTTCAGGTTGATCTGAATATAATGACATCAACATAGATTTGAACAATAAAAATATTTTATTTTTCCATCTATATGAAATGAGTTGGATATGAAGTTTCTTTTGCATAACTATTTTGTAAAATAAATCCTATAAGTCTATCATACCAAGCACTAGGGTCTTGTTTAAGGCCAAACAAAACATTGGTAATTCTAAAAACATGATCAGGATGTTTTGAGCCTACAAAACCTAGAGGTTGTACTACGAAAACTTCTTCTAGTACATATAAATTAAGGAAATCACATTTTACATCCATTTGAAAATTTTGGAACTTAATGAATGATGCAATGGCTAATCGAATATGAATAGATTCAAGACTAGATATCGGAGCATAGGTTTTTTCATAGTCTATTCCCTCTTGTTGATTATTAACTTCTGGAACAAGTCTTTCATTATTTCTTATAGTGACTCCATTTTCATCACATTTTTTTCTAAAAACCAATTTTACTCCAATTATAGTTGTTTCTATAGGTCATTAAACTAAGGTCCAAACATTATTCCTTTCAAATTCAGTTAGTTCATCTTGAATTGTTTTAATCCAATCCTCATCACCTAAGGCCTCGTTAAAAGTTATAGGTTCAAATTGGGATAGAAAAGAAAGATGTTATATTTAATTTCTCAAGGAATTTCTAGTCGTTATGGGTTTATTTACATCACCAATGATATTATCACTCAGATGATTCCTAAGAAACAATTGATTTGAATTTTTTAAAACATGTTCACCAACATAAGGTAGAAAGTCTTCTGGGGTAAATATTTCAAAAACATTTTCTTGAGTATTTCAATTTTTGGAAAAGTTTTCAATAAAAGGATGATAATCAATTTGTGAAAAACATATATTGATGTAGATATGGGTTGTTTAAAAAAGGATCTATTTCATGAAATTTAACATGTATTGTTTCCTAAATAGTATGAGAGTTTTTGTTAAAAACTCTATAATCCTTAAAAGTAGTAGAATAACCTAGAAATGTTCTTTCATTGGATATAGGTAAAAATTTATGTAAGTTATATTAAGTATTCAACATCAATACCTTTCATCCATATACTCTGAAGTAAGAAACATTAGGTTTTCATCTAATCCATAATTCATAATGTGTTCTATTAAGAAAGGGCCTAGTTAAAAAACCAATTTATAGTGTAACAAACTGTACTTATAACTTCAGCACAAAAATACAAAGAAATTGATTATTCACTCAACATTATCCATGTCACTTCTTGAAGAATATGATTTCTTATTTCAACAACACCATTGTTTTGAGGGGTTCTTGGAGCTGAAATGTTGTGAGTAATACCTTTCTCACTATAAAAAGTTTCAAAATCTTAAATTTTAAATTCCACACCATGATCACTTCAAATAGTTATCAGTGGTAGGTTTTTCTCATTTTTAACTTGGGCTCAAAAAAATTTTAAATAGAAAAAGCCTTCAACTTTATTTGCTAAAAATAGACCCATATAAATCTGGTGTAGTTATCAACTAAAAAACACATAGTATTTTCCTCCAATACTTCCAGTTTTTGTAGAACCCAAATAATCCACGTGAACTCACTATAATTCCTTAGAATTTTCAACCTAATTAATTTATTTAAAGCTAGTTTTATGTGTCTTTCCATATTTACATGGGTCACAGACTTTTGAAGAATCAATTCTGAAATCTGGTAGGCCCTTAACATGTATTTTCTTTGAGAGTTTACAAAGGTTCCTAAGGTTACAGTGTCCTAAACTTTTATTCAATAACCATGATTGGTCTTCCATTTCACTTAATCAAGGTAATTCTTTAATCCTAAGGTCTTCTAAGTTAAGTGTGTATGCATTCTCATGCATATGAGTAGATAGAATTAATTCATTCTTGGAATTGTGAACTAAACATTTATCGTTCCTAAAATTCACAAGGTAACATTCATCACATAATTGAATGATGCTAATAAGGTTTCTCTTAATAACTTTAACCAAAAAAACATTTGAAATTATAAATTTTCTTAAAATAACAATATTACATACCCCAATGATCTTTTCTAGAGAATTATCTCTGAAGGTCACTCTTCCTCCTTTTATTTCAATGATATTTTCAACTAAATATTTGTTTCCAGCCATATATTGAGAACATCCACTATCCATGTACTAAATATTCTTATTGTTGATACTCTTTTTTGTTTTTATAAAAATGAAACAATTAGATTTTCGGAACCCAAACTTGTTTGGATCCGGAAATGTTAGATAGAAGAACTTTAGGAATCCACATTTTTTTTGAAAAAGGAGCTTTATGAAATCCTACACATTGGATTTTATTAAGGGAACAATTTCTTTCCCAATTTCCACCACATTGACACATGGTAAAAAAAGGATCACTTTAGGGAACAGTATAATTATGACTAAAAATAGGTTTTGAATGAGTATAACCAATTCGGGAACTATTCCTTTTAGGAGGAATTTGAGGATACATTTTATCAAATTCTTTCCTTCTAGAAGTCAAGTTTGATAATGTTTCTTAAGAGAAAAAATATTATATTTTAGTCTAATGACTAAATTTTCATTCTCAAAAGAAATTGTTTTGGAATTGGTTTTTTTTCAAAAATATTTTTCTTTAAAATAAGTTTTTCAAAGTCAGTAGAAAGTTTATCCTTCTAAAAATTTACTTCTATAAGGTTTTTTAAAATATTTTCAAAATAAATAGTTTTCTGATTAAGATCTTTTCAAAGATCTGATACTTCTTTTATAAGGATATATATTCTATAATTTTCCTTTTTAAGCTTTTTCTTGAGTTTGAAATTCTAATTCTCAAGTAGTTTGGAAAATATGGAAACTTCTTCAATAGAAGGTAAATTATCCTATGATGAGGAAGATTCTTTATCCGAAGAGTAAGAATATCTCTCCTCAGGATAATTTGCATTTAAAGATACATTTGTAAGAGAATATTAATTATGTACCTTATCCATGAGATAGTGATTTTCAATAGGTAATCTGGTTATAAGTCTGATATTTTTCTGACTAGAAGATTCATATTCAGAGGATTCGTCTGAAGAATCACCACCACTTGCAATCCAAGTATCATTTTCTTTCAATACATCCTTAGTATTATAGTAGTAAAACAGTTTCTTGTTTCTTTCTGAATGCTTATCCTTCCTATCTTTTCTTCAATGTAAAGGAAAATTTGTTCTAATATAACCTACTTTTTTACATTTATAGCAAGTTACTTCTAATTCTTTCTAGTTCTTTCTATATTTATTTTTGAATCAATACTAAAAATATTTCTTTCTTATAATCTTTTTCATTCTTTGAGAAAAATTGGCATGTTTATTCTCTGAATGGTCACTTTCACTGGATTCTAATATAACAACATATTTCTTAGATTTGGATCTTGTCACCCTTTCTAGTGACTTGGATTTGGATGTAGTAGTAAAAGCTACACTTCCATTAACAGTATTCTTCTTATTAAAATCTGCATCTCTTTTCATTCTTGTCTCGTGTTATGAGAGAGTACCAAATAATTCCTCAAGAGTGATTTGAGTAACCTTCATGTTCTCATCAGTAGTTATCTTTTTTTATTCCCACCCATTGGGAATTATATCAATTATCTCATCCAAAATAACTTCATCATCTGGGAATTTTTCTCCCATAGATTATAGACTCTTGAAAATTGTCTTAAATATTTGTTGAATTTTACATATTGGTTCTCTATAGGGAAAAAAACCATGATATTCACCTTGGAGTGTGGATATTCTTGTTTCTATAACATTACATGTACCATAATGTGTGACTTCTAGTTTCTTTTAGAAATAGTTGGCAGCTTTGGATGATGATATCTGACTATATGTATTCCTAGTCATAGAACATAACAGAGTATTATATACCTTGTAATTTAGTTTATATTCTAGTTTCTCTTGGTTGGTGAAGGTTCTGACATCCTTTTCTAAAATTTTGTCATATTTTGTGAGCATTATAAAATTATCTACTCCAGTATTAATAACAAATTTCTTTATTCAATTTCTCTGGTACTCATAATCGTTCTAGTGAAAAATAGGTGGTCAAGTTGGTTTTATATTTTCAATTGATCCAATATTCCTTCCTTCAATCTTATAAAACAACACTATTCGACTCCATACATTAATGTAGTAAATAAATATAAAAATAGATTTTCTATCAGAAAGAAGTCAAACAAATCAGTGGAAATATCCTCTGATTCCAATTGTTGGATCAAAATATAGATGTAAATGTATATGAGATGGCACAATAAAAGAAGAGATTTAATTGTATGTTTAAAACTCTGTATTTAAACTCTTAAGAAGAAACATAATTTAAGAGGTCTTAAACTAATACAGTTAACAACCAATACAAATGATCAAACTGATCCTGGATCTGATGGATATGATATGATATGATACAAAAAGTGATTAAAACAATTACATTTTAATTGAATATAATGATCATAGTGTAGAAAATGTAAATTATTCTACCATATACCAATGTAGAATATCTTCATACAATATGTAATGAATGTATCGTAGTTAAGAAAATTACAATAGAAAAGAATATGAATACAAAGATTAATAAAATGCTTCCCTTTCTAATACAAAAGGAAATGGAAAAATAAAAGTTATTACAACTCTTTTATCCCAAAGAGTAGAGTATCCTTTCACCTAGGATAAAATCTTTGTCTTCCCACCACCCAGGTAATCCCTCTACACGATGATCAGAACATATGCCTTCATATCCACAGAATCCCTCGATTAAGAAGATAATCGACACCTCTGTCTTTTCAAATACTTGAAATCCCTCAATACAACGATCGGCAGTACTATCTTCCTATCCTTGGAATCCCTAGATCATTGTCATAATGATCGGATTCACAAAGAAATGAAAATCACTTATTGAAATACAAGAACTAGAAACAAGACATTCGCATCTTGTATATTCAAGGGTTTTTCACGAAGCAAGAGAGATGTCACATAGTCTCTCTCTAGAACGTAGAAGATAAAAAATATGGTTTCTCTTCTTTGAATGACCTCCTATTTATAGGCCAAAGGTTTCAACTGTCATATTTCCTCCAACAGTCATCTTTCACTGGAAAAATTGGAGGAACTTGGACATCTGGCATTATAACAGTCAAAACAAAACAAAATACATGAAATATTTTTGATTGGTATATAAATAAAATCATGAAATCATTTTTGTTAGAAGATAGTAAGTACAAACGTATCAAAGAATGTGTAAGATTAAATATAATGACAAAACATTTTGCGGTATTAGAGTAATACATCAGTACAATGCGTTGCATGAGTATGATACATAACTTTTTTATGATTCATATCATGGATACGATGCATTTTATGATCATGATGCATAACATGGATATGATTCATAGCTATGATGCTTGGTTACGATGTATAATACAAATACGATGCATATCATGACAACGATGCATAACATGGTTATTATGCAGGGTTAACATGAATAATATGGATACGATTCATAACGTTAAGAAAAAATAAAATGTGGTTATGATGGAAAAACATCATATATGGTTATGATAAGAAAACAACATATATGATTATGATATAGGTGATTATGATGAGAAAACAACATATATGATTACGATAAGAAAACAACATATAAAATTACGGTATATGTGATTACGACGACAAAACAATATATATGACTACGATAAGAAATCAACAACATAAAGTTACAATGTAAAACAACAGCATATGATTATGATGTAAAACAACAGCATTTGATTACATTGAGAAACAACATGAAATTTTTTATTTCCAAAACAAAAAGATGAATGGGAATGTCGAAACAGATTTAGACCCAACAGATTCTCATTAAATAAATTAGTTATGAAAAATTAATGTAAAATTTTTAATCTTTAAAATCAAGAAAAAATTTACTGATAAATTGGGAATACATAATCAAATGAAAAGTTCTGATATTTGAAAAAAATGGTATTTTTGGTTTTTCACCTAAAAATATATCCTTATAAAAAAATAAAAAAACATCACTAAAAACTTGTTTTTATATGTTGAATAAAATTTTCAAATTTAATTTTTTAATTTATAAATTTAACTCCTAAATAAAAACATAAAACACATGGAAAATAATTTTAGATATAATAAAAACCTACTTCTTGATCCAAATGAAAAACATATTCTTGTTCCATAACATAATAAAATTATTTGGAATGTTATAATAATAAATATTAATATGAATCCATTGAATAAATAAGATTAAATATAAAATTGAATCATTAGAAAAACCATACTTGGGTGGTCACATTAGTGACCACTTTTTAGAAAATGTTAAATCCTTATTCTTACCCTTAAGAACAACATTTGGCAATTTCTAATGATTAATAAGGGGAACCTTTAGCGATAATTTTTCACAACTATTAGAAATTTTATATTAAAAATATATAATACAATATACCTCTACCTACTATTTGATAAAAATAAAAAACTGACAGAAATATAGAATTTTATAATATTTTGGAATTTTAAAAAAATATTTAAGGAATTATAAAATTAGATAATAATTAATCTCAATAAAATAATTCTTAAGAAATCATCTATCATCTCATAACTAAAATAAAATTAAATTTAAAATAATTTTTTTCATAATAAAAAAATATTAATAATTAAAAATTACAACCCAGTGGGTTATTTAACTATATAAAGTTTTGTTTTGTATAATAACTAAAAATTTCATAAAATAAACATTAAATTAACTATTATGACTTGATCACAAACCCAAATGATTTTTTTATATTATCTTATATCACAAAATAATCAAATACCATTATTATGTGGTTTCATGATAAATCGATGTCATTTTATATATTTTTTTGTATCAATTTTTAAATTATTTATTAAAAAAAATTGATAAACATAACAAAATCTTATGTCTAAATGGGATGCCATTTATTCATATATATCATAAAATAACTAAAAATAATTTTCCAATAAATTATCTATAATATTTGACAATTTTATAGGTTTTAACCATATCACTTATTTTTAATAACCTTTTACATTAAAATTAATTTTTTGATCAAGCCAACTTTACCACACTTCAAATTGATGTATTTCCTATTATTACATATCAAAAATTAATTGATGTAATATTAATTTTATTTCATGATAATCTAAGATAATTATATATGTTTTGACTATATCAGACACGTTTTAACACTTTTAAAACAATAAAAATTCACTTTTACTCATTCTAAGCATGTCACAAATCAGATCAATATACGGCCTATTCCAACATGTCATAGAGTAATAAATGGCCATTTAGGTTATATTTCATTATAATATAAGTCCATTTTAAATTTTTGGGCCCTATCAAATTTTTTAATCACTTTTTACTCTAAAGAATCTTTTGATTAATTTCAACAACAACACATGTTATAATGATGTGTCACCTATTCCTACATATCAAAAACTATTCAACTATCATTTTCCCCCTATTTCATGATAATACAGTATCATTTTATATTTTTTGACCATGTAATTTTTTTAATCACTTTAATCTATAATATTTTTTTATTTTTCATTCCAAGAAAATTGCAATTCTGAATGGTCTGTCATTTTTCCTTACATCTCACATGATAATATATAATTATTACTCGATAATTTTGAAATAATTAGAGTTTGTGGACTGTAATTTGATTTTATAAAATTATTTTAATCACTTTAGACTCTAAAAACTATATTTTTAATCAGTATAGTCACACCACACATAGAAATGACATTTCATCTTTTTTACTAGAAGAAAATAATTTATGATCATCACGCAATTATTACATAACCATCCAAGTTGTTGTATTTGCTCTGAGAATTTGACATGCATTTTATATACTTTTAAATATATAAAAATTCACTTTTTTTAATCTAATCACACCACACATTATATTGACATATCACCTATTCCTAATTTTCAGAAAATAATTGGTAATCATTAAATTATGATTTCATGAAAATATAAGGTTTTTTTCTTATTTTTGACATATTACAAAAATTTTATCCCTTTTTACTCTAAAAATTATTTTTTACTTATTTTGATGGCTCAATGAATCAAAATACTACGTAATTTATTTCATAATTTAATAAATTAATCAAAAATAGGTTTATGATGTTTTCATAAAAATCCATGGTTATTTTATTTTTTTAACCAATTGATGCCCAATTTTAAAGGCATTTTAATCTATAAAAATAATGGTTTGGTAATTTATAGCACACCACACATTATTTTTATGTGGGGACTATTCTTATATGTCATAAACTAATAGAATATAATTTTATTACATTTTCATGAAAATCCAAGACTTCTTATTAGGTTTTAACTGCATCACGTTTATTTTATCAATTTTTACTTTAAATTTTATTTTTCACTTATTTAATCCATAATATATTTAATAATGATGGCCTATGAGCTTCTATCTATCACAAAATAATGATTAGTCATCATCCCATGATTTTATAATAACCTAAGGTCATATTCTAAATTTTTAATATTTGATGCATGCTTTTAGACATTTAAAACTATAAAAATGAATATTTATTCATTCTGATCATATTATATGCCAAGTCTATGTGATTTATATTAAAACATGTGAACAAATACTTAATTATATAAATCCTATTATTTCATGATAAATTATGGAATTTTGATATTCTTTGAAAAGATTACTTTTTTTTAATCACTTTTTACTCTAAATAGATTTTTAATTCATTTTGAACACACTAAACATTATAATAATGGTTTTACATTATAGTTTGTCATAAATTATTCAATGGACAATTTTCTATGATTTAAAGACAATTTGAGATCATTTTCTAGGATTTAATCATTAGACGCATTATTCTAAAAACTTTTAAATCTATAAGAAAATCACTTCTGACAATTATGAGGACACTACATATTGGATTGATATGTAATATGTTCATACATGTCTTAAATAAATAAAAATTAATTTCTCTACCATCTTATAATA
The DNA here is from genome assembly GCA_963277665.1 of Viscum album. NCBI lineage: Eukaryota > Viridiplantae > Streptophyta > Magnoliopsida > Santalales > Viscaceae > Viscum > Viscum album. The sequence continues at coordinate 2,083,053,940 of OY728151.1, forward strand.
ATTTGAGTACATTTCTTATGTTTTAATCATATTATTTTTTTAATCACTTTTAACTTTTAAACTATTTTTTTGGTCATTCTGAACACCCCAAAAAGTTAGAATGAATTATTGTCTACTCCTACATGTAATAAATTATTAAAATATTTTTTCCTATAATTTCATGATATTATAAGGTTATTTTCTAGGTTTTTATCATATTATTTTTCTTTAATCACATATTAATATAAAAATATTTTTCTATTATTCTGACCACAACACTAGTAAAAATGACATGATCTCTATTCTTAGAAGTCATAAAATAATCTGTATTATTTTCTTATGATTTCATGTGAAAATAAGGTTGTTTTATTGGTTTTTTCCATTTAATTAATGTTTTAAAGACTTTTAATATATAAAAATACACTTTTGATCCTTTTGAGATTACCATACATCATATTAACATGTATTCAATTCATACATGCAAAAATAATAATAATAAATTTATTTTCCTATGATGTCATGGATAGCATGGTTTTAGACTTTTAAATTTATAAAAATTATTTCTCGGTCACTATAAGAATATTATACATAGGATGAACATATAATTTATTCATTAATTCTAAGAAATAATCAATAGTCATTTTCAATTACTTTATGAAAATACCAGGTCATTTTATATGTTTTGAACATGTTACTTATTTTCAATTAGTTTTACCCTCAAATTTCTTCTTTTGTTCTTCCGGCCTCACCATACATCATAATGAAATGTGGTATAATCCTACATGTCAAAAAGTTAATATAATATTCATTTTTCTATGATTTCTAAAAAAAATAAGGTCATTTTATAGGTTTCAACCATTTGATACATGTTTTTAATGAATTTTAAATATACAAAAACATAATTTTCATCATTCTTAGAACACTAAATGTCATTATTTTTAAGTATAATCAAAAACCTAATAAACTAAAAAAATAATTTTTCCAGTGATTTCAAGAAGATACAATTTGTTTTTCAAGATGTAGTTAATTCTATTTTTTAGTCACTTTTTTATCTAGAACATTTTTTCCAGTCATTCAACCCACACTGCATGTCACATTGATGTGAAGATCGTTCCTCAATTTCAAAAAATATTTTTTGATTTTATTAAATTTTTTAGATAAAATTTAAAATGATTTTATATGTTTTGACATCATCACTTGTGTGTGAGAAACATGTTTTAAAATTTATATAACTTTATTAACTAGAAAAATAACTCTAATTATAATTCTAAAATGAAACACTAATTTAAAAAAATAATGGAACATATCTCATACATCAGGTGAATACTCTACAAAATTACCTATAGACTCATGATATTTCCCAATATATGTATCTATGGATTATAAAAAATCAATATTATATATTATAAAAATATTTACAAACATCAGTGTATATATAATTTATTTTCTTTTTTACCAATGAAGTCTTCATTTGTGTTTCATTAACAAGTGAATGAGCCAATCTAGAATTCATTCATTCTAGCTCTTATATATGTGTTGGATAACAAGAAACTATATCCCCGTACTTAATATATAGATATATAATCCAATAATTTGTACACATTGTATGTACTATAGAATTTATCTAAACCTATGTGTGTATCCATCCATCATTTCATGCACCCATGACCTCTGATTTCAAAAAAAAATTAGATGAGGGACATTGTTCCAAATGTTAGTGAATAATTATTTCCATCACACCCTATTCCACATAAAATTATATCATCTATGTTTATAGTATATGTTGTTGCACCTCTGAAAGTTATTCTAGCTGAGTATAAAAATATGCATATCATATAATCTTAATGAATTAGAAAACCAATATGAATATTCTTTATAACATAGAAATAATTTTTTTTTAATAATAATTTTCTTAATATAACACTAGAAACATCTAAATTATTGGTCTTGTGAGTCCTTATCCACCCTAACATTTGATCAGTGGGCTCAACTCACTAGAATAACTACATATAAAAACACTAATTGAATAGTTCTATGATTGTTTTACTATATAATTTAAAAAAATTAATGAAAATTAAATTCTAAATATATATCATGTTTATAATGTGACACGTGTTAATGTTATGTTAAGAAGGTATCCCCTATAGAAATTGATTATATGAAGAACAACAAAACATAACGTAAATTCATTGTATCTAGTTATTATAAATAAAACGTATTAAACTCATATACATATGAAATGAAATAAATATCATGGTCCCTACCACACATGACCAATATGAAATGAAATAATACCTCTAGGAAGAAAACATTCCATGAAGGACTCGCTATAAGATGTTTAGAACACCCAAAAATGGTTCTCAATGATCTCTCAACACACTTCCCTTGTAATTTGTAAATAATTTTCAGTATTTGGTGATATAAACAAACTAAAACTCATCTAGAAAAGATATCATATTATCTTGTTTAAAAAAATTATTAGTTATAATAATAATAATATATAGACTATCTTAATAATTTAAATTTTTAACTTACCTAAACCTTCATCCATAATATCTCTATCATCTCTTGAGGGAATTATATCTATTCATGACTCATTAGAGGGAATATTTAGGGGAATTGTATCATAGTTCCTAGTTAAAGAGTCAATTTACTCACCCCCTCACTAGATAGATGAAAAGCTTCATCAAATAATACTTTGATTTGGGTATCGATGTTCCAAGTACTAGACAGTATACCAAGGCCCCTACAGAAGCAAGAAAATTCATATGTTCCTCCTATCTATAAAATCAAAATATTATAAAAATAAAGGATTATTTAATTAATAAAACCAATACTGATAATATAATAGTTGAGTAAATAAATAAAAAAATATAATATAAAATTGAAACCATACATATTGTAACATCTCGTTGCCTGTTTTTATGTGTTTTGAACCATTAATATAAGTACCTAAGGATTTGATCTCTATGTGGGATGTTTTGGGTGTTTTTTCAAAAAATTGGTATGTTATTTAACTTGTTCATAGTTTGAGCAAGGTTTTATAGTGTGTGAAACCATTAAAAAGGGGGGTCATTCCGTTTTTGAAGGGTTAAACTGAATGTGGATCCTAAGTGTGCAGCACTTCCATGGGCTCTATTTGGGTGCACAGTTAGTACTGACCAGGAAACCTAACCCATGAAACTATGCGAATTATTATTAAATCCACACAAATATTAATTAAATTCCTTAAACTCTCCTAGTTAAACCTAAAAATTTCACACTTGAACCAAAATGTGATTGTTTGGATTTTGATAGTAATTTAGAGCAATTTTGTCTCTCCAAACATCATTTCTTGGTGGATCAAAGTGTTGATTAAATTAGTGATCCCCCTTCCTATGATTTATTTTTTTATTTATCATGGGCCTCCCATTTTATCTTTATTACTTCTTTTTATATGTTAGGATGTAATTTCTAATCAAGGTTTATTGATTTGGTATTTTAGATCAAGGATCTCTTCTCTTCTATCAAGATCTCTTAACTAAGATCTAGTGATCTCTAATGAATGTGACACATTTCTGATTCATTGTAGTTGGATTCTAAATATTAAAAGTAGATGTTTCTATTATTTTCCTTAGTTTTTTAATTCATTTTTTTTAGGATTCTTATATATGTCTTTATTGATTTCTAACACATATTATATAAACGTTGTACTTAAAATTTCATGTAAAATATTCTTTGACCAGTTTCTCTTTAAATTGAACATGGTATGATTTAAATAGTAATTATCAAGATCTATAACAACATTTTATAATTTTTTAAATTCAATGTTTGTTTTTTTATTTTCAATGTACTATTAAAGTATTTTTTGGTGAAATTGAGGGTTTTATCCAAGGTATTTGTTCTTAAAATAAAATTCCTTGATTTGAATGTAGTGAGATTAAATAATTTATGTTTTATAAATAGTTCCAAAGTCATGAATTTTTTAAATGAACAAGACCCCTATTTGATTGACTTCAACTTTTTTTCAAAATGGGTTCTCTTGGGTTATTTGAAATAAATGATTTAGAAACATGGAAAGAGGGTGTAAACCCATGTTTAAAAATGTATTCAAAACATTTAAAATATTAATAAATCCTTTGAATTATTTAGGGTTTCTTTGAAGTAAATGTTTTTAAAAGGCATGTTTTTCATTATTATGATGATGTGTGAAAGGAAGCATTTATGATTATCCTTTTGAATTTTTAATTGTATAAAATGATTTTAAGTCAATGGATGATTATTGAAAGCCTAGTTTGAACTTTATGATGATCATATCTTGTAATAATCCTTTAATTTATATTTTATGGATTCTTATACTCACCATTTTTGGGTGTTTAAAAGGGTGTTATTTATATTGAGGGAGTTTAAGGTTGAGAGTGAGATATGATTTTAGGGCCAGTGCCCATGATTGATACTAATAAGGATCCACGTTTTGATCCTTATAACTTTATTATCACTCTCATATCTTTTTACAAGTCTTGAGAACCTGGCTAGGTAGACTGTACAACCTAGATGTATTCTTCACCGGAGGAATCCCACCATTTTAGTGGATCCATAGAGAACAATAAAAGTTTTGGCTATGTACATGTGGCCAAGAAAGGATGTTTGTGTGGAATTGATTTTATTGAGACCTGTGAGACTAGATATAACCCACAATTTAGTCATATAGTAATTTTATTAGTTATTCTGAGGTGGACTCACTATCCAATATAGTTTGCACCCATGACATCCATATACTTCGTACTTATTACATGATAGTGTTCGTTGTCACCACTTGGCACAAGAGTTTCCTTGATTTATTGATATACTTTTTATTATTATGAACCTTGAATCTATTTTAGTGAAACTTGTGTAGTTTTTATATAAATTTCATATTCCAATATTTTCTTGATTATCTTTATTTATCTTTTGAAATTATTTAAAAATATTTTTCAAGAAAATTATTAGTTTTTAAATGATAAAATGGAATATTTTTCTGGTTCGGTTTGATAAATGATTTTTAAATGTTTAAAGATCAATTTGTAAACCATGCATTATAGTCTCTTTATTGTACTCTTATTTTATAATATTTTAATTACCTAATAAATTAACTGTAAATAATCTTTAGTGGAAACCTACTGGGCTCTTTATCTCACACCATTCTTATACCTTTTGGAGTTTTCATCCATTTATGATCTTATAGCAGGTGTTTGTGCTTTATTATTCCTTTGTGGGTTCATTCTTGGGTGACCAAGGGTGGGTGACTTAAGATATGGTTGGTGGTTGTGGACCACTAGGAGGAGGTTTTTGGTTATTATGTTCCTCTTTCAATTTTCTTACTACCTCTTTGTACTTTAATATGTATTGATTTATTTATATAACTAAGGAAGTTTCCATATTATACTCCATTATTTTAATATTTTTTTTGGTGAAATCTTTCCCAATGGTGTTTTATTGGGGCTTGAGTGTTGGTCATTTTCTGATGGATATTGAGAATGCTCTTCCAGTTAGTTGTGAATCAAGTGGGTATTGGTTTAGATAGTATTAGGGGTCGGTTCATTACAAATGGTATCAAAGGAGGTCTTTCCACAATGGTAAGTACTTGACTTTTATACCCTTATGTTATTTAGGGTGATTCATGGTAGAAATAAATTTAATAAATTTTTGGGACTGAAGAGGTAGTTCGTGAATGGGTGCCTGATCACCACCCCCTAATGATGTGGATTGAGTTACTAGGGATGTTTGGAGTTGAGTCTTTCATTTGAGTTATTTGTTTCTTGATAAAAAATGAGATTTATATTCCTAATGAGATTATATTTTATTATGGAAATCCCTTATGAGTTTTGGGTTTGAATGGAAAGATGACCAGAGTTTCACTATGCCTTAATGGCATGTTAAACATTGAGTTATTGGTGTGATTGATCTAGATGTAAATATATGTACTATTTTGAGATTTTTTTGTGGTTTACTATCCCATTATACCAAGACATGCATAGTTTTACTCTAAACCAAATAGGAAACCTTATCTCTAATATTCTGGGTAACTTAATAAGAGTTTTGTTAGTTATGCGAGTTATTAATATGGTATGTTATATGCTCTTGTGTGTTTTTTTAGATTTATTCCCTTGTTGATGATTTTAAATCCTTATTGAAAACCAAATTTTTGTATAAAAATTTTTTTTGAGTTCTTTGAAATGTGTTTTCTATAAGAACCTGGATCTTCTTTTCAGGTATGTTTTTCTTTTCTGGTTGTTTTTTAGGAAAAGATGAGTTTCTGAAAATTTTAGGAGTACATGTCGTGTACTTATAAGTACACACATTTTACTCGAATACCGCAAGTGACCATTTACAGGTCATGTAATGGCCGAGTACATGGTTGTGTGGGGTGACCTGGAGGCTGCCTAATGTAGGGCCTGGTGAAGGCAAGTACACGCCGTGTACTTTTAAAATACTTTTCGTGTACTATTTTTCATTAAACGGACCAGAGATGTGTCTAATCAACATGACCCCCTTCTTCTTAATCCATCTCATCTAGAAGCATTCACACAGTCATGAATCATCTCCAATCCCCTAACTCTTCATCCTTTCTCCGAATCGAACTCCATCGTTTACGATGGAATCGCATCGGGGAGTTCCCCCTTCTTCTTGAATATCATCTCCTCATTTCTCCTCTTTTACAAGATATCCTTACTAGAATATTTTTATACTATTTCTTGATCTACTGCATTCTAGGTCGATCCAAGGGCCACCTCCAGAGTATATCAATCTCAAACACCAAAGTAGGTGGTTTGTGCCTTTCTGTAGTTAGTCTTTGAGTTATATGTTCACAAGTACCCAATACCCTTGTTTGGGGAATTGTGTGTTTATGGTTTTTAGAACTTTAATTGCTTTATATGCCTTGCTTGTTTGGATATAGGTTTTTTTTTTGAATAGGTTTAACTTTTCCATGTTATGGATTTTGTTACCATGTTTGATTTTTTTGACTGTTTGTTCTAGCATGCATGTTAGGCTGCCTTTCTTTCCATGCCAAGTATTGTAGGATGGAGTGATTTTTTTATAATATATTGTGACATGTTGTAGACTATTTATCCAATTAGTTATTGAGGTTTACTTTGGCTGCCACATATCTTTGTGCATGATTGACTTACATAGGGTCGTGAGAACCTGGTGTAGTGGACCATAGGGAGAATGGATGTTGAGGACTTCTCCAGAGTGTCTGTTAACTTTTATGTTGTGAGACCATAGGGGGTATGGACTTTGTGCTCCCTCACAGTGTATGTAGTTCCTCGATGTAGGACATAGGGGGAATTGGACATTTAGTGCTTCCAGAGAGCACCTATTAGTTACCGATATGAGACCATAGAGGGAATTGATGGTGAGTGCTTCCTTAGAGAGTCTTTGCTAAAGCTGAACCAAAGGGGTTATACTGTGTGTACTTCCCAGAGGGTTTCTTATGTTGTTTGTTTGAACCAGAGGGGTTAGTCTTTGAGTACGTCTTAGAGGGTTAACTGTTTTCGATTATCTTTTTACTTGATATAAGAAATTTGAATGGAATTGAAACTGTAGGATTGCTTACTTTTTAGTAATTCCTTGATTACTGCTTCTATTTTCTTATTTCCTACCATATATATTCCCTGAATGTTAGGCATAGATCCTTGGGTGTTTTCCCACTAGGATTAGTCTCACACCCTATTTGGGTTATGCTTTTGGGCTCAAATATATTATATTGTTGTAGGTATAGATAAGGGAAACCACCCTTCTACTTCAGGTACTTGATTGCTGAGGAGATGGAGAGCATAGGACTAAGATGAGGCTTGCGATGCTAAGGAGTTATTTCTTGATTTTCTTTTTTACTTTGGTTTAGTACTATATTCCTACATTGTGACTTGTTTGTCTTCTTCCTTAGACATGTGTATCATGCATAATTTATATATGTTCTCTAGTTACTTATTACTACAGTATATCACTATTTACGTACTACATGGTATTATTATTTCTTCCGCTATTGATATCTGTTTACTTCCATTGTGTTACTCTGCCAATGAGGGCATAGTTTCCCCACTATCACACCCAAGGCCCTCGCTACTAGTCGACAGCCTCTAGAGTTCGGGGAAATGGCCTTGAGGCCATGTGACCAACTGGGTACGGGGTGCTTCTGGGAGGCTCCTAGAACCGGGACATTAAAAGTGGTATCAGAGAAATTATTTTCTTCTTGACATACTATTTGGAGCCTATATACAGGGATATTATGGAGTAGGTACTTGGTAATAAGCTATGCCCAGGAGTAGCTAAACCATGTACAGGGAAAAGCCAAACTACCTCGTATATTGTGATTCTTCAAATTTTGAAATTTTATAGTTGATTTGATTTTTACCGTTGGGTGATTCACATGATTTCTGCAGTTATTTTTGATTTTATTGATGTTCCATTTCTATTGAAACCCAATGATATGTGGGTATTCCATCTCATTCCTCATATAGGCACTTTCTAGAAATCACATGTCATGCATTTTTGCCATGCCATTTAGGGTGCATTAGTGATTGCATGTTGTTGTGATAGATGTTGTGCTAGATATTTTCATGTTGTTGTGATATATGCCTTAGTATAATACCTTCTTTTTTATAGGGTATTGGATTGTATACGTTTTTGTTTAAATGGACACAAAACTTTGGTTCTTGAGGTGTTCTGGGCCCTCATGGATCGGAATTTGGTGGATCATTGCCTTCTTTTCCTTGTATATGACAAGTATAAGATTCCATACTTTCATTTTCGGGGCGTATGGGACCTTTTGGATCATAATTTTGGAACTTTAATGTTTGTTTTAGTGTTTCTGGGATTTCGGAGTATTTTATGAGGCTTACTCTCCATAAAAAACCCAGAATACACGGCGTGTAATGATGAATACACGTTGTGTGTCCTTCTATTCAGGAAGGAAGTGTTTTTCTTAAGTAAACATTATGTACTGTATATACACACTGTGTCATCTCTAATTATTTCATAGGCTATATGGGTAAAGAAACAGGGTTCGGAAAACATGGTGGAACACGCCGTGTACTGGACATACACACCATGTTGTGGAGACCATGTGTCCACCCGTGTGACTAACGACACGGATGGATAAAACATAAGTTATACATGTCATGTCAAGATTGTACACATAGTGTAGTGTAACTCATGTATCCGGTCGTGTAATGAACAACACGGGAAGGTGAAATCCTTCAAGTACATGTTGTGTCTGGAACAAACACACCATGTAGAGTTAGCCATGTAACCAACTGTGTAACTAACAACAAGGGTCGGTGATGTTCATCTAGTACACGCCCTGTCTGGAACTAACATGTCGAGTAGTCTTATTCTAAGAGAACCATGTGTCTTAGCCATTTAAGGGAATCTGAACAGAGTAAGAGGATTCAAGTACACGCCATGTGATAGGAAAATAAATCGTGTGTATGGGGTGTCATGCAACCAGTTTTGGCAGGATTACACACCCATGGGAAGGCTTAAGGGAACACGGCATATAGGCAATATACATGTTGTGTATCCATGTTCTGAAAAACATGAATTATTTCATTCTCTAGTTCCCTTATTACACTTCTAGTTTTCATTCCTTTAAAATTTTGATCTATGGTGTGCGGTTGACCTTGCAAAGTCATGACACTGAAACGTCCTCTGGTTGTACACCAATTATAGGGTAGTGATCAGACACTGGACATGGATGATTAGGGACAACTAGAAAATCCTCCTATAGTGTCATTCCTGGAACTGAATGTTATTCCAGAAACAGGTGCAGACACACAGTTCCAAGAGGGCTTTATGAGGTTCATGGAGACCTTCTATGGAGTACCGCATCCTGCCCCATCTATGGCAGAGTTGACGTGGGTATTTCAGTAGCAGCATCCTCCCACCTTCACAAGGGAAGGAGGACCTCAGGCTGTAGAGTCATGGATAGAAGCCATGCTATCTATATTTGACCACCTGGAGACACCTTCATAGAGGAGGGTGAATCTTTCTATGTATTTACTTTGGGATTCCACCAAGAGATGGTGCGATGTGATCTCATAGGTAGGATGCCAGTAATTCATGGCTTGGGATGAGTTCCAGTGTGTCATCTAAGATTACTTCTATCTGAAGGCTTCGAGGGCCAATCAAACCCAAGAGGACATGAGTCTAGAGCAGGGTACTCTCTCTGTTATGGAGTATTATTCTCGCTTCATAGATCTGTAGTGCTTCATGCTCATCCCAGAACATGATGAGTTATTCCTGGCAAGGAAGTTTGAGGACAGTCTTAGGCATGACATACAATCTCAGGTGAACATCTTCAGGATGACTTCCATCACTTCTATAGTCTACCAGGCATTGATCACAGAGCACTATCTGAGGGATTCTAAAGTTTTGGTCTAGGGAGGCTCGACATCTGGGGTTAGTATCCCTCCTACTGACAGCAGGAAGCACCACAGGGAGTCTACGCACGGAGATCCTAGGAGGCGAGAGACATCTTCTAGTAGAGAGGTGGTGTGCTAACAGTGCGGGAAGAGTGGACATATGGGGCCACATTGCCCAAGAGACCCAATGGAGTACAAATCTTACGGCAATATGGTTCATCTTCAGCACTTCTGTCAGATCTTCTCACTAGCAGCTGGTGACAGGGGTTCTTCTATGACTCCACATTCGAGAGCAGCACCACCAGTTTCTCACCAATCAGGAAACTAGAGTTCTTCCTGTTGTTCAGGCCAAGGTGGAGGTCACAGTAGTGGTATTTAGTCTCCAAACTTCCAGTGATAGCAGGGTGGACCAGCTCAGGGTGGTCAGGTAGGGTCATAGGGTCGTAGTGCTGGTTAGACTTTTGCAGTGGAGCAGACCCAATAGGAGCAAGATCTCGGACCCTCTATCATTCAAGGTATGATCCTAGTTACCTCCATTTTAGCTTTTGATCTTTTAGATATAGGGGATTCTCATAGGTTTGTATCTGTTTCTGTTGTGTAGAGCCTTGGGATTTGTATCTTTTCTTCTGCTGATATCTTGATGCTAGACACTCCGTAGGGGACAAGAACACCTGGTGTACGTCAGTGCAAGGAGTTCAACCTTGAGTTTGGTGGATTTCACTTCATATGGGACCTTTATGTCATAGAGAAGACAGGTTATGATGTCATTCTCAAAATAGACTGATTAGTTCCCTTCCATGCTATCGTTGACTACTATCACCATAGGTTGAGTTTCACCTCACTAGAGGGTAGATTGTTTCATCATAAGGGTGAATGGGATGTTTAGGCGAGCAGAGCAAGACCCGAGAATCATGGGTTAGGAGGAGTTACAGCCCAAATTTCTCTTCTATATTTGGATGACTAGGGTACTTCATAGTTGGACTTTCTTCCAGTAGTGGATCATTACAGGGACGTCTTTCCAAAGGAATTTTTAGGTTTTTGTAACACCCCGGGATTTTATGAAAAATATTCTTTTTAATTTCATTAATGTCTTGTGTTGTACGCTACACCAAAAGGAGCTTTCACAACACGCATATTTGACTTGCCTTGCATTACACGCAATCGCGGCCTTCCTCAATAGATTGTGTCGTACACAATACCGAGTTTCACTAAACAATGATATGCTATTAAAATATTATTAAAACTAGCCCTTATGAATAGTAATAACAAATTTTTCAAATTTTTTAACTTTTATTTTTCAAAATGGACTTCATTTTTGGATTTGGAATATCGAAATTAGCTTAGGGTGAAATTTTGGTACGTTTCGGATAACTTTCATATTCTGATGAATAGTGAAAATTACTAAATTTTAATTAAAAAAAACTTTTTTAATAAAAATAATTAATAGTGATAAATTATTAATTTGAGTGGTTTTAAAGTATATTTAGAATATATTTTTACAATTTAATACAATGTTGGTCATTGGATGTAATTTCACATTTAAACCAGTTATAAACAAGTGTCAATCTTTTGATAGTTATTATCTCTTAAAAATACGCTATTTGTTTTGACGACGGGAATTAATTTTTAAATAAGTTAATGTAACTGATATGTTTTGAATTTGATAAAATAGACATCATTTTTTAATTCATAATATCAAATATAGCTTAGGCCTAATTTTTGGTATTTTTCTGGAAACTTTCATTTTTGATGAATAGTGAAACCACTAAGTGGTAGTTAAAAAAACTGAATTTTTCATAAAACTTAATTTTACCGCTTCTGTGAGTGGAATTTCAAAAATCCAAGAGACACGATTAATATCAAGGACTAAAATTTGGTTCAATGAGATGAAAATAATTTTTGGTGAATAGTAACTTTTTACTTTTTTTTACCACGGTTAAAAGTAAATAGGGTAATTAAGGGTAAAAATGATATTATTATTACCCTAACACATGTCTTAATTCTATTGGATAATTTTAATTCGACCAAAAACAACCTTAGGAATAAAATATGACCATTTAAGCCCACATGGATTAGATTAGGGCATTTATTATTAATTTATTTAAAGAAGGGTTAAAATAGTTAAAATCAAAGTTTAATAAGTAAATCATTTTTAATATAGGGTTATACATAAGATAAATTCGACTATAAATATTCATTAGAAAGATAAAACGATTTCCTACATAATTTTATTTTATTAGTAAATTTTAGACATTAAATAATTTAATTATTTATGACACAACGATGATGTAGTAATTATCTTATTAACGAAATATTGACATAATTGATGTTATAAATACCCAAATAAATGTAATTTGAGACTTTTTATGAATTAAACTAATTTTATAGGTTAATATGACATTTTATTGTTGATTTAAGAAACTTCTTTCGAACTAATAATTCTGTTATGATTTTCACAAAAATCAATTACTAAATAGTGTCAAAATTGACATAAAATAGTTTTTAAAACAAATACTATATTATTAACTGTTATTTTATTCCTAAAAATCTAATGTTCGGCCAAATGATTTAGATAAGGTTATATATATTAATAATAAACAACATGGGGTTATTATGGCTTTATATAATAAGTTTATTAACCTTATAGTGTAAGAACACATGAAGACACGGTAAAAGTAAAATTATTTAACTTAATGTTAAAACTAAATGATAAGGTTAAAATAGGAACCTAAACTTGTCTAAATTCTATTGGATGAGAGGATTTCGACCCATCCCCACCTTATGTTCTAAATAAATCAATTTTGAGCTATTTAAAACCTAATTTGGCTTTATAATAAAATAATATTTTTAGTTTTCCAAAGGTGTCCATCTCCTACCTTATAAAAGGTCACCTCCTCCCCCTCTTCCTCACACCAATTTGAGCCTTCAAGCTCGGCCAAAAACTACCAATTTCTTCTCTATACTTCCCTAGAGACACCCTAGAGGTCCTGGTCTTCTTCAAAGACGAATTTTAGTGCCCTAAATGGAGGTCTCAAAGAAGCGCTTCAAATAAGAGGTAATGCCCGTTACCGATTCTTTTATCTTTATTTCTTCTTCCACTTCTTCTTATTTAGTTTTTTCATCATGAATTAATAACATAAGTATCACTCATATACTGATATGTTATTATAAGTATGAAACAACCCTATTTCATCATCTATACATGCTACGGAAAATGAAATCACCGCGCGTGCGTACGTACGGAATACCGTCTCCACGCCGTGGTGTAATCTATTTTCCACCACCACCTTACTTGGATGGGTATAATGGTGTAAATAATAACTATATATGATTATTTTAAAGTGATATTGATTATGAGATAGTATACATACACTCCAATATAGTCCCACGATCATGAGAACGATATCATCGCTCGTGTGTATTTACGTACTACCGTCTCCACGACTTGATGAGATTCATTCTCCACGTTAACCATTCATGAATGATTATAAAGTATATATAATAAGTAATCAGGAAATATATGACATAATAATACTGGATTTATGTGTATATATATGTATGTCATCTACTTAATTCCATTCAACTCAATAAGGAAACGAAAACAGCGCTCATGCGTACGTACGGCCTACCATCTCCATGAACGGTGTATTTCTTTCCATTTACTGATCTATTATATATATGTATATTCTGAATATATATTATATATAAATCATGTTTTACATTCTGTATTTAATTAATCATGATCTAAGTAATCATATGAATAATTTCAAGTTAAAACACGAACGACAAATGAGACGATTTTACCCAAAACGCTCTTTAACATGGAATTTACAAAAGAACGGGTAATATAAAGTCATAAGTAAACCATATATGATATCATAACAATGAGTATGATTCTGGAATAAGTCAATGACATTATTTAAATCATTATACAGGAGGTTCGGACACTTACGAAGCAAATTGGACCTAAGGTAACGGAAATATCACAATCTCATTTTTATCCGAGATTGTTTATACTTTGGTATTTACTGGGTTGTATTTTATCATCCACATCCATGTTTCCTCAATATTTAATATTATTTCCATCCATATACAACTGTTTAAATCCAATTTTACCCTTCGGTGAGTTTTTAGTAAAAGATATGAAAGGAATCTTTTGTCATTTTTCGTACGAGGTACTTTTTGACTTTTCCGACAAAAGTACGAGAAGAATGTTTTTTTAACTTATATAGCATGAATGGATTTTTAAAACATTATTTCAAAGAAGCTTCCTTTATAAGTTTTCAAGTTTATTTTTAATCAACTTATTTTAGTTTTGAATTATATGACATATAAAGAAAGGAAAATGTTTTTGAAGTATAAAGGATATTTTCCTCAAGAATGGAGTTCAAGTGTTTTATCAAAATTATTTTCCATCTAAGATAATAAAGGATTCTGTTTTTATCCCTATTATTACATTGATTTGATTATGTTGTGATGGAATTATTTTATAAATTCCTTTATCTTATATGAATTTTTTTATGATGTCATGTTGTTTAAGAATCTCATTTTTATTACATGGGTTATGCAATGATGTATGATTTATGATTTTGTGGCACACATAAGAATGGTATCATTATGAGATGGGTGGGACCTATATCTCCCTCCAATGCATTGGGTAAAGATTTTATATATCATGAGATAGACATGGCTGGAACGGTAGGTTATACCGGTTCAGTGAAACAGGACTGAAACGAGGAATGAACTTGGTTCAGAAAGTGACTTTGTCCACTATGATAGTCTTGGCAATGAGTCTTGACTAATAAGAAATGATTCTCTATGATTATGTGTGTATTCCATAATGTTTCATGTTTTAATTTATGATTATTGTGATTACATTTCACTATCATTATTTATCCCATGTTATGAAATTATGATCTCTTTTACAGGTTAAGATTTAAAAAAGATATGTTCTTATGAATATGATGTGATTGATATTTATTTTGTTTACCCTTACTGAGCATTTGAGCTCACCCTTTTATGTTCTCTTTTCCCCAGGGTATAAAGAAAGGATTTAGGTTTTAAAAAAAAGAAGATCTTTATGGGAGATGTTGAAGATCTTTCACCACGATTAGAAGATTATATTCTGAGTTTCCAAAGACACTAAACTATTACGGTCCTTGTGTGTGTGTTTTTGTTATGTACTAAGTATTCCGAAAAAGTAATGTAATGTCTATTTACGTTAAGCTTCGGGTCTCTACAGTTTTCCTCTAGAGATAGAGGTGCACTTTTCTATTGATCTTGTCCCATGAGTGGCACTGGTGTCCATACCTCTTTATAGGATGGCTACACCACGGTTATAGGAGATCAAGAAGTAGTTGGAGGAGTTGTAGGAAAATTGTTTCATCTAACCGAGTACATCTTCATGGGGTTCACCTATCTAGTTTGAGAAGAAGGAAGATGGTACCCTTAGACTTTCTGTGGATTATTAGAATTTGAACCAGTTGACAGTCAAGAACCGATATCCCTTGCTGAAGATTGATGATCTCTTTGATCAGCTTTGAGGAGTTTGGTTGTTCTAGAAGATTGAATTGAGGTTCAGTTACCATCAGTTGTGCGTCAGACCAACTGATGTAACTCTTACATCCTTTCGGAGCATGTATGGTCTATACAAGTATGTGGTTATTCCGCTCGGTCTCACAAACGTGTCTGTAGTCTTAATGGAACTGAGGAATCGACTGTTCCATCCATACATGTATTATTTCATGGTAGTATTCATGGATGATATCTTGGTGTACTCTCACACTCGACATGACCATGCTACCCATCTTGATATTTTCTTGAGTACACTGAGAGAGAATCAGTTATATACTAAGCTCTCAAAATTCAACTTTTAGATGGGCCAGATTCACTTCTTAAGTCATTTTATCTCTGAGACAGGAGTATCAGTAGACCTAGAGAAAGTGAGAGCAGCGGTTTCTTGGAAGAAGCCAAATAACTTCATTGAGGTATGAAGTATTCTACGGGTGGCTAGTTACTACATATGTTTCATACAGAACTTTTCACACATAGAAGCACCACTAACATGCTGAACTAAGAAGGGAATAAAGTACATGTGGTCAGATTCCTGTGAGTCATCCTTTCAGGAGCTAAAAGGGAGATTGACTTCAGCACTAATACTAGTTTTTTCAGATCTAGGAAAGAGCAATACTATGTACATTGATGCACCAAGTATCGGTCTAGGAGCTATGCTTATGCATGGGGAATGAGTCATTGTGTATGGGTCTTGGCAGTTGAGGACACATGAGAGGAATTACCCGATTCACAATCTTGTGTTGGAAACAGTTGTTTATGCCGTACGTTGTGGGAGACATTATCTTCTGGGATATAATTTTGTGGTTTTCACCAACCACAAAAGTCTCAAGTATATCATTACACAGCACGGTCTGAATTTGAGACAGTGACGATGGGTTCATGACCTTTGGTCCTTTGACTTTGAGCTTGCCTATACTCCTGGGAAGGGCAACACAGTGGTGGATGCACTGAGTAAGAGGACTCAAATACAGGAATTTTAGGAGGCTAGTAGTGAGTGGAAACTTATGGATCTATTCTATGAGATTCATTTGGAGGTGCATGACAGATAGAGGAAAACACTTCTTTATTTTTTAGTTATTACCTCTACTCTTCTTGATCGAGGGCGAATGAGGAAGCTATTAGATTCTGAAGGCCTAGTCCTACTGGAAATCCTGTCAGGAGAGGACCCTATTCCAGGATGGACCATAGGTGAGGATGAGATCTTGTGTTTTCATGGGTTCATATGGGTGTCAGCAAACATACGCGAAGAGCTAATGCTGGACTTCCATTCCTCAGTTTGGGCGGTTCATCCTGGTGTTACCAAGAAGTATCATGATCTACACTGTTAGTACTGGTGGCTAGGTATGAAGAGAGATGTTGTTGGTTTCATCATCAGGTATTCCTCCTGTCAGCAGATGAAGGTGGAGAATCAGTCACCAGCAGGGCTTTTGCAGCAGTTTCCCATTCTTGAGTGCAAATGGAATGATGTCGCGATGGATTTTGTGACTTGCTTGCTAAGGTCACCTCAAGGGAATGGTTCTATATGGGTTGTCATTGATAGACTCACGAAGGTTTCTCACTTATTACAGACCAAGGAGATCTTTAGTATTGATGAGTTGGGACGATTATAAATCTGAGAGATTTTATATTTACATAGGGTTACACACTCCATTGATTCTGATAGAGATGATTGTTTTACTTCTTGGGTCGAGTAGGGGATTTAGAAGTCCTTGGGAACATAGTTACTTTTGATTACATCTTACCACCCCCATACATATGGTCAGTCTGAGCATACGATTCAGGTTCTTGAGAACATGAATCGAGCATGCATCCTAGATTTTTGAGGTTCTTTGGACAAGCATTTACCTCTTGTGATGTTTTCCTATAATAATAGTTTTCAAGAAACTATTCATATGACCCCTTATGAGGATATGTACGG
The DNA here is from genome assembly GCA_963277665.1 of Viscum album. Lineage (NCBI taxonomy): Eukaryota > Viridiplantae > Streptophyta > Magnoliopsida > Santalales > Viscaceae > Viscum > Viscum album. The sequence continues at coordinate 2,083,071,793 of OY728151.1, forward strand.
TAGGACATGCCTATCACCCCTATGTGGGCTGGAGGTAGGAGAGGCAGCTATTATGGGACCTCATCTTGTCCAAGAGACCATAGAGAATATAGATTTGATTCGGAAAAGGATGGCTAATGCACAGTCATGACATAAGTCTTAGGCTGATCGACAGAGAAAACCTCTAGAGTTCGAGGTTGGAGATCAGGTTTTCCTATGTGTCACACTAAGGTTGGGACATAGGAGGATTAGGAGACAGGGTAAGCTTTCACCGGGGTCCCTTGAGCAGTTTGAAATGTTTCAGAGAGTCTGTTTGGTTGCCTATCATTTTCAGTTACCTCAGAGGTGTCGGGATATGCACGGTGTCTTCAACGTTTCTCACCTTCGACGTTACTTCTCAGACTCGTATCATGTTTTCCAACCCAAGAAGGTTGACTTAGAGGTGGATCCCTCTTTTGTGGAGCATTATATCCAGATTGATTGTTGAAGTGCAAAGTTTCTCTATGGCCAGTCTGCTCCTCTGGAACAATTGCTATGGCAGCACGGGCGAGTACAAGATGATACTTGGGAGAGGGAGGTCGATGTACAATCGCATTGGATGGATCTATTTGAGGATTCTTCTTCTATGCTACCTTTATTGAGAAATTTGAGGGATAATTTCTTTAAGGGGTAAGTTTGTAAGAAACCGGATCTTCTTTTCAGATATGTTTTTCATTTCAGGTTTTTTTTAAGAAAATAGGAGTTTCTGAAAATTTCAAGAGTACAATCCATGTACTTATAAGTACACGTCCTGTACTCGGTTGTCGCGGGTGGCCATGTACTGACCGGGTAATCTCCGAGTACATGGCCATGTGGGGTGACCTGGAGGCCACCTAAATCAGGGCCCGGTAAAGGAAAGTACACACCGTGTACTTTTAAAATATATTTCATGTACTTTTTTTCTTTCATTAAATGGACTGGGGTCGTGTCTAATCGAAAAAACCCTCTTCTTCTTCATCTGTCTTATCCAGGAGCTTCTGTACGATGAAGAATCTTCTCTGATATCCCGACTCGCCATATATTCTACAAATTAAACTATGTCAGTTGTGTTGGAATCGCATCGTTGAATTCTCCCTTTTTCCTGAACATCATCTCCTGATTTCTCCTCTTTCACGACATATCCTCGGTTGAACATTTTTTTTATTTTGGTATATCTACCGTGTTTTAGGTCGATCCAAGGGCCGACGATGGAGTATATCAATCTCACAAGGCCGAGGTAGGTGTTTTGTGCCTTTCTGTAGTTATTCTTTGAGTTATATGTGAAAAAGTGCCTAATACCCTTGTTCTAGGTATTGCGTGTTTATGGTTTTTAGCACTGTTATTGCCTATTATGCCTTGTTTGTTTTGATAGAGGTTAATTTTTTATTAATAGGGTTAACTTGGCCATGATATGGATGTTTTTCCCTTGTTTTATTATTTTGACCATTTGGTCTAGCATGCCTATTAGGCTTCCTTACTTTCCATGCCTAGTATTATAGGATGGAGTGTTTTTTTATATGATATATTGTGATATACTATATACTCTTTATCCAAGTAGTTCATGAGGTCTAATTTGGCTACCACATATCTTTGTGCATGATTCACTTACACAGGGTCGTGAGAACCTGGTGTAGTAGACCATAGGAAGAATGGATGTTGAGGGATTCTCCATAGTGTCAGTTTACTTTTACGTTGTGAGACCATAGGGGGGATGGAATTTGTGCTCCCTCAGAGTTTCTGTAATTCCTAGATGCGGGCCACAGGGGGAATTGGACATTGAGTGCTTTCCCAATGAACCTATTAGTTACTGATACAAGAGAATAGGGGAATTTATGGTGATTTCTTCTTCATAGAGTCTTTGTTAAGTTGTACTTGAGGGGTTAGACTGTGTGTACATCCCATAGAGTTGCATGTATTTTTTTGTTGAACTAGAGGGGTTAGACTGTGAGTACTTCCCATAGGGTTACCTATTTGTGATTATCTATTTTATTGATATAAGAAATTTCAATTCAATTAAAACTGTAGGATTGCTTACTTTTGAATAATTCATTGCTTACTTCTTCTCTTTTCTTATTGCCTTCCATATATATTCACTGACTGTAAGGCACAAATATTTGGGTGGTTTCCCATGGGGATTAGTCTCGCACCGTGTTTGGGTCATGCTTTTGGGCCTAAACAGATTATATTATTGCGAGTATAGATAAGGGTAAGCACCCTTCTACAACAGTTACTTGATTATAGAGGAGGAAGAGAGCATAAGACCAAGCTAAGGATTGCAATGTTGAGGATTTGTTTCTTGTTTTTTTTTTCAAATTTGGTTTAGTACTATATTACAGCATTGTAACTTGTCTGGCTTCTTTCTAAGATATATGTATCACGCATCATTTATATATGTTCCCCTGTTACTTATTACTACAGTCTTTCGTTGTTTACTCACTGCATGGTATTGTTATTTCTTCCACTATTTATATCTGTTTACTTCTATTGTGTTACTCTGCCAATGAGGGAATATTTTCCCCAATATCACACCTAAGTCCCATGCTTCTAGTCAGTAGCCTCTAGAATTCAGGGAAATGCACTTGAGGCCATGTGACCAACCGGGTACGGGGGGATTTTGGGTAGCTCTAGGAACTAGGATGTTACATTTTCAATTACCATAAAGTGAGTTTTATGAAATTTTTGGTTTGGAAAAATGTTTATAAATGACTCTTATTTGATATGATGAAACAATTTTTAAAGAATAAATTTTGGTTTGTAATGGATTTAAATGGAAATTGTTTTTATAATTGTAAAATTTGGCTAATGCATTTTGAAACCATGGAATAATTTAAAAGTTCTGGTAGACAGTTTTGGAAACATTGAGGGATTTATATCAAGATTTATCATTTTCAAAGAAATAGTAATTTTTTAAATTTTAAAATCTTGCGAGTTTTGAAATTAATGAGGCTTTGATAAAGTGGTTTATGGAATATTTGAATTTTCTTTGCTTGTTTTTTTTTAGTTTTTTTATGTCGTAGTCGATGAGCCTTAATTTTATGATGTTTAGAATTTTCTCCCAGAAAGTATTTCGATAAAGATAGAATGTTGGTCCAGTGGTCTATTCCTCAGTGTGGTTATACTATTTCATTCAAAAGTTCCATCTATTATTGATGACTCTACCTAGAATCCATATTGAGTGGTGGATCCTATTACCTTCCAGCATTCAAACTCCATACATGACTTCTGTAACTGTTATCCACCTTCAAATAAAGCTGTATGAGGTTCTCTTGAGGTAGTAAAGTGGCTTGAAAAAGTTGATGGGATCTTTGATTATCTCATCACTATTGATGCTTTGAAGGTCAAGACTCTGAACTCATTACTTGAGGTACCAAACTAATATTTGTGGAAATATGAGATTCACTCTTTCCTATATGAAATAATGTCTTGGGGATTCTACAAGCCAATCTTCATTCAGTGGAAGTATCAAAAGGATGTAAATAATGAGAATGTTTCTGAGTTCCTTGGTTTAGATCAAGATAAGCTGTTAGTTTTGGAGTATGCCAAGAAATTATCACATTTTGAATATTTAATACCAACTATTATAGGTTAATAATTTGGTAGGTCTATCTATTTTAAGAAAGGACTTCACCCATACCTCTTAGCCATCATTCATGTGGTTAGGTTGATCTCTTATTCAGGGATACTCAAAAAGGATTTCTTAGTTGAAACAAATCCAGAGAAAAAATATAAAGGGAAGAATATATGTTACACCCCAAGGTTTTATAAATAAATTTAATATTGAATTCAATGCATGATATAATAAGTCTCTCTGAAACAACACCTTTTTTTATAATTATTTAATTAATATGAATATAACATATCCGTTAAACATAGTAATATTAATAGTAATAACTAATATTAAATTTTATTTATATTGGTTTCACATAAATAAAACATATTTAAAATGAAATATATAATTTTTAATAAAATATAAAAACATTGTTTCAAAGTTAAATTAGGGTGAATTTTATGTATTTTTCAGAGAAGATTATTTTTTTATTAACAGTGAAAATACTGCATTTTAGTTAAAAACTATTATTTTCATTTGACTAACTATTGTACTTTAAATTCATTTTTAAAGTCATAAAAGATAAATTATACATATATTAATCAAATTTATATCATTGGAATAATTTTTTATAATGAATTTATATATGAAGACTTATTGAACTTTTGAACATTTTTTTACCCACCTTCTCGCCACACTTACGGGATTAGCATTAAAAATAATTTTTCAACTTCAATGAACTAAATTTTGAAAAAAGTAACAAACACTATTGCGATCAGAACGGTATTTAGATTCTGATTGGTTAAACTTAATTTTTTTGTGAATAGTAAATTTACCCTTTGGAATAGTAATGTTACCCTTATAAATAGTAATATGACCAAATGAATATTAACCTCACCCATGAAATTGTACATAAAATTTAGGAATCTTATAATTAAAGGTATGATATAATCATATCATTGAATAAGTAACTGAATATTTTAAAAATTAATAATTAATTGTTGGTATTTTTCAATGTCATAAATAATTAATTAAAATTTTATAATTAATAAAATAATTTAAAAGAAAAATAATTTTCATAAAATGTATTCATAAATAAATATTTTTTTGTCTTATGATTTTAAGATAATTTAATTAGACCTTAGGTATTTTTTCATAGTGTTATAAAATCTGTTATAATTTTAAAAACTATCTTTTTCAAGTAAATGAGAATTTTAATTAAAAATAAAATGTATCATATTTAGAAAATTATTTTCATAAAATCATGTTCATTTTGGAATTATAAACATTGAAAAATGGTTAAGGTTAATTTTTAGTATTTTTCTAAAATAATTTATTTTTGTGAATAGTAAAATACAGTAATTTACTATAAAAATACATTATAAGTTATATACACTATTAATTGAGTCATGGATTATTTAATAACCATAATCTCAAAACTAACATCACTATTTTAATATATTTTACGATAATTCTCAAACTATTCATATTCTTGATCAAAAATAATAAAAAAATGTGTTAAATATTCAAAAAACACCCCTCTCACCAATAAATACCCCCCTCACCACCACTTATACTCACACATAAAAGCCTTGAACCTTGTACATATTATAAAAATATCCACCTTCCAAGTCTCTACCCCAATTCCTTGAGGTTCTGTTCACATCAAAAGACCAAACCAAGGTGTCTAATGGAGGTTCTCAAAGTATAGAATTCAAGGGGTAAATCCCCTTTCTTTTTCTTTTAATTGCTTTTAAATTTCATTTTAAATTTATTATCCTATACTAACCTCCTCTATACAAATGATAATGATAAATCCATTATATTTTTTATACTTTAATTAAATCTTGTTAATATAATATCCTTCATAAAACTTCTTTCTCTCTCTCCCTTATTTTAAAAATGAAATCATCATCTATGAGGTGTGGATTTACAACCTTCGTTGATGACTGATTTTCGTTCCACAATTTCTCCTTGAAAACTGGTCATGAAACCATTTTTATGGTTAAAACATAATATAATATATGTATTAAAACCTATGTAATGTTCTAGAACTAGTATATGTATATAATATTAATTCATACAACAAAACTAGTTCATGATGATCGAAAAATTCTCCAAAATAATCTAAATGATTATCACTAATGTTTTATCTAAGAACTCATCCTAAAACCATATAACCAAATGTATTATATAACCAATTAATCCTATATATTTCATATTATACCATATAAATTCAATTCTCTATAATTACATCCACTCCACTTGAACATCCATAATCATATACCAGTATACCGATTGTAATAACCAAGGAAACAAACGCTCCCGAGCGATAAAATTGTGTCTTATAACTCATCAAAAAGGCAATTAATTAACTTAATAAAATTATAATAAATAAAATACATGTTAAAAATGTTTTGAATTAAATTTTTAAAGAGTATAATTTCATTTTACTGTACATTAAGTACAATTTCATAACACTTTGAGACATAAGGTAAGGGGGTTTCTCATCTCACTTTTATTTGCATGAGATTTCCATTATTCACCACTTATTTATTTTATGTAGTGTTTGTATACTTAAATTTGATATTTAATATCATTAATAATTTTATATTCATGGTATTAAATTATTCACTGGATTATTTTTAATTTTTTTAAATATGATTTGATTGATTACAAAGTGGTACGGATTTCTTCCCGAACCTCCATTTTTTATTTGGTTTATGCTATATCTATCATTACCCCAATGTAATTATTCATTAATTATATATAACTATTCTATATTGTGTTTATATGTTTCAAAATCATATATAAAAATCATTTAATCTTTATATAATGGTAGAATTCATGTTTTATTATGGTTACCTTCTCAATTATTCCTGATAAGCAATCCCAGTTAAAGGGAACTTCCCGAATTCTTACCCATTATCAATTTCACTATATAATCTATTTTAAGACATAATTATTTATATAAAATCACACTTTTTTTCATGAAAACATATCGTGGTTCATTTATGGTTTTATGAAAATATAAATACCTCTCTACATTAAAATATCATTAATATTTTCCTTAAACCACACTAAAATGTTTTATTTCTAAAGTTTCTTAAAATATATTTTTTCATGATTTCACATTAGTGGTAATTAACTTATGAATAAAATATAATTTACATTTACTTACCTTATATTTTATAGTGTGTAGATATTTAAAATCTGATTTTATGACAAATAAAAATGACTTTCCAAAAGAACTTTTCTTTCCAAATTAAAAGGGTTTTTCTCATCTCATTTTTACTTCTGTGAGATATAAACCTCATTCACAACTTATTCCTATTTTTAGTAGTGTATGTACTTCCCTTTGATATATCATATCATGAGTATTATTATTCTCATGTCATTATATATTTCATTTAATTATTCATTCATAGGTATTAAGATTTAAATGTTTCATAGTTTTATGGGAGACATTAGATCGTTTAAAGATTACTTTCCTCATGAATTTTTCAATGGTATATTCATATATTTCAACTTCAAACATTGAATCTTGTAATTAATTAAGGTTTTTCTCTAATGATACAATCTACCATATTTTTTTAAGGTTTTATGATCAGTTTTATTGTGGATTTTCTATTTTAAACCATTCATGGTTTATTGTTAGTATTCACATTTCATATGATAGTTTTTCAATATGAATGTTTATGTTGTTTATGTTTCACCCTTTTCGTATAAAGAATTTATTGGATATAGTTAGTGATGGTTGGGGTCTTCTATAGACCTTAGATGTATCAGTAGGTCTCATGAGACAAACTAGGTTGGGTTTTTATCCATTATGTATGATGTCGTGGATGAGTCCCTAACAGTATGTTTATGATGTCTATCATTATTCATACCCGCATTATGAAACTAGATATTGATTATTCATATAGTTATTTGAATAATATAATATCCATAGTTAAGTTTTATTATGGAATTATTTATTTATATTTTATTCCTGCCATATTATGCTCATGACTATGTTTTAATGGCATGTGTAATTTAAGTTATTAATCATATCTTATTATTTATGCTTCTGCTGTATTACTTACCCTTACTGATCATCTGAGATAACCCTTTTCTTATGTTAACTTTTATCCCATGATGCAAATAGGGATATTAATAATGACTTTCTAAAATAATATTGGAGTTTATGGGTGTTTCCTATAGAGTTGAATTTATTTTTCTTTCATGCTGTAATGTAAAGTTCATGTATGTAGTCTTTCTTCTAAAACATCTAAATTAGTAAGTACTTTGGGAAATTTGTCTTGTATCTTAGTCAATTTATTAATATAAGGCACCAAATATGGGCTAATAGGTTCGAGGTGTTTACAATTAATCTTTCATGTTTGATAATGTAAATCCATCTTGGGAAAAGAATAGGCTTACCGTGAGTTTCCAATGCAGAGCACCTAGTCATTCTAAGAACTTTTTTTTAAAATATCCAATGTTTTATGGATGGTGTTTCCATTTGGGTCACCTTAAGAGTTTGTTTATGTTTTTTATATTGAAATTTTTGTTTCAGTCAAGAATATCAACTCTTTACTAGGGGAAATATATTATTCATTATAATAAGGCTCTAGAAATTGGACTTGGAGTGAATCTTATATGTGTAATGGAAGATATTATGGTTATCTTCTATTAGTTATAGGTTTTGAGATGTGTTTGAAGTTGATCCATCCTTTTTTTCCATCATTAGATTAGAATCTATTTTATTATTTCTTTTTTGTGTCTTGTCTGTTTTAGAAAACTTTTTTTTGGATCTTTGTTAATGATATATTATTGAACTTTGTTTGGGTAATTTTTTGAATGATGATGTGAGAATGGTTTATTTTTCTATATATATTTGTTGTTGTTCCTTGTAGATTTACACACATTAATTCTTATCCTTCCTTTTTTTGAATGAATTTAGTTCATAGATGTTCATTCTTCTCTTAGGGATTGAGTGGAATCTGGTGTTGATAATCATTAAGATGTTTGACTTGATTATTGTTCCTTGGTGTCCTCTTTTCTTGACATAGTAGTTAGAGCTTAATTGTGATGTGATGGATGATCTCCCTTGTGGGTGTATAGTTCCCTATTGTGCACGGACCTACATGTTTTAACTCTTTCCTCTTGGACTTGTATAGACTTTGGGAATGTTCTTAAGTAAGATGGATGATGTGGATTTTTGATAAACCAAACACTCGGTGGTTCTCAAGTTTGATATGATGTGCTCATAGAGGTATGGGGATCGGTTTGGAAATCCAATGTTACCATAAAGTACTTACCAAGGGTAGAAATACTTGTCAATTCTTTACCTTTTTTGGATGTTTGATCTTGGATGTTTCTCTATATAGAATATTTGAAGTCTCTTATTTGGGTATAAGGGATTTTCTTTTCTTATATTACACCATTTTTGTGAATCTTAAAATAGTGGGCAGACCTATGCTATGTCTCCATCCCTTATCTGGTTTGGAGACATTTCATGATCTTGGTGTTGATCTTAGAGGTATATGTGTGTTTCTAACCTTTGGGTGAGTCTATATTCTGAATCACGGACCTTCCAACTCACTATATGAGTGATAGATTTCTTCTTATTTCATAGTGTTCTATCTTTAGAACTAGATGACTTTTGGGTACATAAAGCCTTGTGGTGGGAAGGTTTTAACCATTATGTTTGAATATAAAAAGTAACACAAGAGGGGTGTATTGTGTCTTTTCAAAAATCTTCCACAATTCTAGCTTTTGACACCCACTTTGATTTCTATGAAAATGTTGTGTTTACTTCTATTAAAAAATATGCAGTGGATAAACATAAATAAAGAACACAAATTTTTATAGTGCTTCAGGGAACAAAGATCCCCTAGTCCAATCTACCAATCACTCTCTCTGTGATCTTATTTAATTTTACTCGAATGGTCCCATTATCATCATGTTATGAATTCGCAACTGAGTGTAGGCATTTGACACATTTATGATAAGACTAATAACAATGTGTTCTAGTTCTATAACAGACAAATTATTATTCATATCTTAGATCGATAATATGACACTCCATCATAACTACTTACGATTAGTTGAAACACTATTAAATAAAATTTATTTATTTGAAAGGTTCGGGTTGAACATCATATTGTATAAGCATGAAATTGGAAGATGAGGGATATTCTTATTTAGGAAGGAATATCTTCATGAATTAAATAGTCAGAAGCGATCCTTATTTCAAAACTGGTATTCAATAAGAAATAAACTAAAAAAAATAGCTATCTAATTGCATTAAAAGATTTTAACATGTATATCTCCAAAGTGTAGCTTCTTTCAAAATTGATCATTCATTACAACAGCTCTATAAAATATAGTTTCAATAATATATTCACATATTTTAATTTCTTATCACACACATAATTTTTAATAGATACTCTGAATAAATATATGGAATATATATCTTTCTTTGGTATTTCATATCCAAAAGAATAGCACGGTTGATCATAGAAATTCAAATTGCAATTGACCAGGGGAACTGTAACTTCCATAATGAATTGGACTGATTTTATCTGATGAATATGGATCTTTGAATCAATAATAATTATCCTTGAATCGGTATTCAATCCGGACCCAATAATTTCAATAATCCCATGTTAAGAAGGTGGCATAAAAATTCACCATTGTAAACCCAACGTAGGGTTGAACTGCATAGCATAAGGTTCATTCAAATAGAGTAGGGTTCCTTCACATAGCATAGGGTTCCTACCAATGTATGGTTCCATAACCATACTTTCATTTTCATGTAACATAGGGAAAAATTAGTGTAGGAATGATAATCCATACATTCACCTTTTTAGCAAAATTTCCCGAACGAAGAATTGATTAACCATACGTTAAAATTCCCAAGCATTGGGTTAACGAATAGTAATACCATCTTTCAATGTAGGGTTGCAAATAAATATGTTTTATTAATCTCCAAACATAAGGATGTTGATCCAAATGCACAATTTTTAGGATAACATTGGTTTTATGCCATACATTCATTTAACAAATGTAGGGTTTTGAAACAGTGTTTCTATAGTAATTATCATAATGTTAAATTACTTTAACCTATATATAAATTCTTGAAAACTCATTCAAGAAAACTTCATTCAAAAAAACATTGGTATTTTTGAGAATCAAAATCATCATAATTTATTGATTATTGTTGAGACAATACATTCCCAACAATATCCCCATTTTTTATGATCTCAAAACCAATAATATAATCCATAACAAAATTTTAATAAAATGTAAGATTTGTAAACATAAAAAATTATATATAGAAAATATTTTGATATTTTTATTTCACAGTATTATTTCAATAAAGAAAATAGATACTTGTAAATTAAATATTTTCTCTAATAAAATGTAGTGGTTTGAAAATATTCTCCCCCATATATATTCTCAAATATTCTCCCCTTTATTACAAATATTATCCCCTTTCTTCAAAATATTCACCACTTTATTAGAAAAATTCTCCCCTTTCTTAAAAATATTCTAACTGTATTTTGTGATATGAAAAAATGGTTTGAAAAAATTAATTAGCTAAACCATAGTTAATGTAGCACTGAACTTTAAATGAATAGTTATAAAAACTGATAAAAGAAATAAATTTAGGATTGGAAGTTAAGTATTGAACTTAGAATAAAATAAACCTAAATAAGAATAAATTAAATTGAATTTAAAATGAATTAATTTTTTTTTTAAATATAATAGATTACAATCCACAAATAATGATAGTTCTTTAAAATAAATGAGTTTGATCAGAATTTTCATGTGCATAAGGTTCATAATGATGAGGAATGTCTTAGACAACACCATTAATATCAATGAGATTCAATATCATGTTCTAGAAATGATTGTTGATGATTTATGACCACTTCTGAAGAAAATTCTTCAAATCATTACCAATATTCAATTTTTCAACTATATTAACCTTCATAAATTCATTCACATATTCCTATGATTGAATGAATGAATTCAACTTATTCTTAACTTGATTAAGAAATAATCCCAACCAAGATTAATTTGAATAAATATGACTAACTAGATGTCTTTGATTATCTAAAAAACACCTGAATGAATATTATCACACTTAATAGTGTGCATCCTATCATTGAAATCATACATCACTAAAGTAATTACTTCAAAACTTCTGATCAGTTATGGCGATGTCTATTGACAGGAATTTAATGCTTGATTTCATTCCCTGAGAGATTGAAATTATCTCCCTATCATCATCTTAATATCATGAAAATATTTCTTCTTGATAGATTCATATCTCAATAGATTATATTCTCTAGAAATTTTACTAATAAACTCTTGAATTTCTCCAACATAAATAATATTTTCCTTGAATTGTCTGAGATGGAGCTCTTGAGCCTAAAACTCTGATCTCGGCACTATAGTAATTTTGAATTCTTAAAACTTCTTTTTCTTAGCTTCTAATTTTTCTCTAATAAACAAATTCTAAGACTCTAATTGATTTACCTTTATAACGAAGGCTTCAGCATGAGAATTAGATGATTCAAAATATTGATCCCTAACATTTCATACTCCTACCAAATCCAAACTTGTCTCATCATTTCCTTCTAATATTTATATTAAGGAAGATCCTCCCATAACATCAAAATCAGGGACAATAATAGATTGAGTTTCTAGATCAGGAACATCTACCTTGTGATGCTCCTGACTGGGAGCATGTTGGTCAATATTCTCTTCTATTAGATTCTCACACTCGGCTCCAACATCAGCTTCATATAAATTATCTAGAATGTCAACTATTATTATCCTTAATTGAACAAGACTTTATTCTAGACTATATTTGGAGTCTTCATCATGTCTCTTTCTAAGAGATCCAACTGAAGGAGTCATCATTTTCTCCCCCTAAGCAGCTGTCAAAAACCTCTGTTGTTTTTCTGCACCAACTGGAAAAAGACTGTTGGAAGAATTTCCCCAAACAAAACCTAACTTTTAAAAAATAATATAATTTAAAACATTTATATGATGAAATTTTGTACCAAAAAACATATTAATAATTTTTTTCTTTACAATAAAAAGGAAATAATTCTTCCATATATATAATATCACATCTTTGAATCCTTTTGGAAGAAGTGGTTTAGGAAACTTATCATAAACCAACAGAAATTAAACTTGATGATGTTCAAAAATAAAAAACATTAGATGAATTTCAAGATAACGGACATTCTATAGATCATCAGTCATTGTAAAAATTATTGATTGAATAGATTTTATCACAAAATAAGGTTCATGAGTAAGATCTTTTTTCATTAACTTTTTGATAGTTCTCTTTAGAAATAATGAAAACATAATTTACTCTAACTAATTATTTCCATAACCTATATTCCTTAAATAAAACTAAAACTCTCCCTCATGGGGAAAGTCAAAAAACTCAGCCATTTAAAAAAAGAGATAAAGAATTAAAAATTGTTAATCATGTCATATACCATAGTCATGTTATCTTCTACAAAATCATCAACCAGGCCATGAAATCTCATTGATTCCTTGAGAAAAATATTTTTAGAATCTAAATAATTGAAATCAATTACCTTTCCATGGAGCACTTTGCGAGCTTTCCCTGACACATAAGTAGAGGTGTACTACATAGTGTTTTCATATATTTGATAGGTTTATATATCTGATTGTTTTGAGATTTAATGGAATGAAGGTTTTGGGTTTCAACAAACAAAAATCAAAAGGGTGGGAGAAATACTTTGTAATCTGAAGGGACATGTAAGAGAGTAGAAAGAGAGCGGGAGGAGCTCAACATTTCTCTCATACCAATTGAGAATATATTCATTATATTTTTATAAATTTAAAAAGATAAATAAAATAAATTTTTAAAATATATATATAAATAACACATAACTAAATAAAATAAATAATGATAGAATTTGATATATATAATATATAGTACATAAAATATAAACTGAGGGATTAAAATAAAATAAATTCATTCATTTAAAAATTAAATAATCTTACCTCACCCTTAATAAAATCCAAACGTACATTAGTAAATGGTTTAGTAAAATTATCATCTAATTGATATTTGGTGTTAACAAATTCTAATGATATATCGTTTTTAAGGACATGATCTCTAAGAAAATGATTCCTTATATCAATGTTCTTTGTCCTAAAATGACTTATTAGATTTTTTAAATACTTATACTGTTAGTATTATAGTATAAAATAGGTTTAATATTAATATTTGGTACAAAAACTAATAGGGTGTTCTTCATCCATAATACCTCTGCACAATAACTGCCAGCAGACACATATTCTACCTCAGTGGTTGACAGAACAACTGAGTGTTGTTTCTTACTCGGCCATGAAACTAAAGATTTACCTAAAAAGTGACAAGTTCTTTATATTATTATTATATCTAATCTAAAACCTCAAAAATCATCATCTGAATATGAATTTAAATTAAGTTTAGAAGTTTTGGTGTAAAAAGATATTGAAAAACAATTCATTTTAAATATCTAAAAATTATTTTAATAACAACAAGATGGAACTCTTTTGGATTTGATTAAAATATAGTACATAAAAATATAGAAGGCGTAATTTATGGTCTACTAGATTTAATATATAAGAAACTTCCAATCATACCTCTATATAAATTGTTGTTTAATAGTTTTCTAGATTCATCCAAAACTATATTTATATTGGTACATTTGGGACTTTTATATGTCTTAATGTTTTCAAGTCCAAAAATTTTCAGTAAATTAATCATATATATACGTTGATATAAAACATGTTCATAATATTTTTGATAAATCTAAAATCCTAAAAATAAATTTATTTTTCTCATCATACTCATTTTAAATTATTTTTTCATTAATTTTGAAAAATCATTACAAATATTTTTTTTAGTTGAACCAAAAATAACATCATCAACTTAGATACAAACTTATAAAATATTAAAATGAATGGTTTTCTTGAAATGTGTTGGATATTCCAATCTAATAGTAAATTCATTTTTAAAAGGGAAGAACTCAATGTTCCATACCAAGCTCTAGGTTCTTGTTTGAGACCATATAGATCTTTAGTGAGTTTAAATATATATTTTTATTTTTGAGGATTTTCAAATCCATGGGGTTATTCCACGTAAATTTCCTTCATTAAATAACCATTTAAAAAGAAAGACTTAAAATCCACCTTATATAATTTAAAATTAATATCAGATGCATAGTATAAATGGATTCTAATAGATTCTAGTGTCGCTATAGGAGAAAAGGTATCATCATAATCTATACCTTCTTTCGGATTATATCCATTACCTACTAATCTAGACTTATTTCTAGTTATGATCCCTTGATCATCCTGTTTATTTCTAAATACCCACTTAGTTCCTATAACTAGATAATTGGTCAGCCTTTTTACTATTTCCCAAACTTCATTCCTTTTGAATTAATTTAGATCTTTTGGTGCTAATAGAATCCAACTCTCATATTCTAAGGCTTCTTCAATAGACATGGGTTCTAACTATGATTCAAAGACATAAATTATTCTAGGGTTTCTACATTTCTTCATGTTTTAATTATTATATATAGGTATCCTTTAACAGTTTCTGTAGGATGGTTCTTTAATGATCTAGACTTTCTAGGAAAGTCATTTTCAGAATCTTCAGTATCATGTACCTATAAAATGGTCTATATTTTATTAATATAATTTATCAAATCACTTTTTGGGGTTTAAAGTATCATGTTGTAAAAAGAGTCAGTGACTTCATCAGCTTGATCTTTTTCTTTACTAAAAGGGTCAGTTTCATCAAACATCACATGAACTGATTCTTCAACAATCCTTGACTTTTATTAAATACTCTATAAGATTTAAGGGTAGTATAATATCCCAAAAATATTCTTTCATCATATTTTGGATTTAACATACCAAGGTCGTCTTCAGTATTCAAGATATAAATGATTCATCCAAAAACATTAAAGTATTTTTCTTTAGGTCCTCTATTATTCCAAAGTTAATAGGGTGTGTTTTTTAAAATAATCCACATTAAAACTTTATTCATGATATTTCATGTTGCGATTACAGATTTTTCCCAAAGATAGTTAGTAATAATGTATTCATTCAGTATAGTCCTTTCTATTTTTGGGATATTTCTATTTCCCTTTTCAATAATTCTTTTTTAAGGTGTTCTTAGTGCATAGAAGGTGTGTTTAATACCCATATTTGAGAAAAAAGAATTTAATTTTTTATTCTAAAATTCTCCACTAAGATCACATATCAATGATATTATTTTAAATCCATTTACATTTTGAACAACTTTAAAAAATCATTCAAACATAGTGAAAAGATCACTTTTTAGTTTTAGAAAATAAACCCATGTTAATATAGAATAGTCATAAACTAAAATATAAACATATAATTTACCAATCAAACATGATTCTCTTGATGGTCAAAACAAATCCGTAAGTATAATTTGTAAATTATTAGATTTATAAATGTTGTTTATAGATTTGAAAGAATATTTTTGATGCTCTCCAATTTGGAATACATCACAAAATATGTCATTTTCATACTTAAGACTAGGCAAAATAGAAACTAACTATTTATTAGATAATTTATGTAAATCATATATATTACATATTCTGAGTATTATTTTCCAAATTTATGATTCATTTGTATTAGTAGTTAAAAAAATCACTTTTCTAGTTACATAAGGAATTTAAATCAAAAATATAAAAATTATCAATTCTTAGTGCTCTAAATTTAAGCAATTTATCTTTAAATATAGTGCAGGAATTGTTAGAAAAATCATCACAAAAACCATCACCACATAGTTGAGAGATATTTATTAGGATGCTCTTTAACTCTTACATATAAAGTACTTTGTTGATTGAGATAGTCTTTGGATCTCCAATAGTTCCAACTCCAAAAAAAAATTCTTTTGTCATTTTCACCAAAAGTGACTAATCCTCTATCCATTTGAGTCAATGAATGAAAGTTTGTTGAATCCTCACTCATATTCCTAGAACATACACTATCCATATACCATATATATTTTCATTTTCTATGGCATGTTTCTTATATAAGTAATTAAACAAATTTTTATTTGGTACCCATATCTCTTCATTCCAACAATGTTATCAAGCTATGATCTATGAATATATATCTGCTTTATTTTTCCATAATTTATATCAATTTCTTCATATTAACTTTTAGAAAGAAAGGATATTTTAATATCATTAATTTGAGGAAGTTTTGAAAAGAAATTATTAGTGAGATGGAGTTTTGTTCCACAGTGATAACAGGTAGTATTTTTAGAG
This sequence comes from Viscum album, assembly GCA_963277665.1. NCBI lineage: Eukaryota > Viridiplantae > Streptophyta > Magnoliopsida > Santalales > Viscaceae > Viscum > Viscum album. The sequence goes on from OY728151.1 coordinate 2,083,088,680, forward strand.
TTGGGCATTAAGTAATTTTTATACAATTTTGATTTATCACTCATACTACATATTCTAAATATTTTCCTTTTAATTACATTATTTCCCTGAATTTCATTTAAAGTATTTTCCTCTTTCGTAAAAATAAGAGTATCACTTTTATAGGATTCATCTTCATCCTATAGTTCCTCATTTTTTTTCAGGATTGATATTGTTTAATCCAGAGGAATTGAATATTTCAAGTAGCTCTTGATGTTGTTTTAGCATAGTATCTATTTCAACTAAAACAACATTATGAATTTTTTTTAAAGACTTATTATTCTTTATCAAAGAATCATATTTTTATTCTCACATAGAATAGTAAGATGCTAATTTATAATTTTAGAAACTACGAGAATCAAAATTATAATAATAATAAGTTTGTACCTTTTCTTCTTCACACAAAACTAACATATTGGATTTTAGAGTAGATTGTTATTATTTTGAATTATAATTTTGAGGGATTATGGAGTCTTCAGATACACTTCTTTTAGATTTCATTTCACTTTTTCTTATTTTCTCATAATCAACATTCTTTTAATATCTCTTTTCAAGTATTTTCTTTTAACAATTCAGTTGAGGAAAATCAGGTATTATATAACCCAATTTCTTGTATTCATAGTATTTAACTTCTCTTAGTTATTTATCAAATATACTGATGGATTTTTTGAATCCTCTTTTTTTGTAAAACTTTCTATACTTTCTGGCCAGTTGAGCCAACTCAATTTCAGAATCTATAGAATCTGAATTTTTCTCTTCTTTGAATTCTTTCTTTGAGCTTATTCTATGCTTCTGAGATCTCACCATCAGAAAAGTATTTTCCATCCTTAATATAATCTTATGATCTTTAGATTCAACCTGCATTTCTAATTTATACATAATCTGTGTTCTGATTAGTTCTTTTATTTTCAGGTCATTGAAAGGTAAGGATTGGCGAATTGCAGCAGATATGCCATTCCATTTAAAAGGTAGTACTCACAGTACATTCAAATCTTGATCAGATTTTTTGATTGGTTCACCTAAGGCATTTATATTGTTGAAAATTTTGGTAAGCCTTCCATTCATTTTTGTGATTATTTCATCATCAAACATTCTAAATGTGTCAAATTTTATCTTAGTTGTAGCATATCTCATCTATCTGACATTAACTTTTCTGTCATAAGAAATTGTAATAGATTTCCATATCTCATAGGTAGTTGGGTATTGTGATACACTATTTAATTCATCTGGTCCAAGTCCACAAATAATAGCATTTGTTTCTTTAGAATTGAAATCATAATCATCTTCCATTGTAGCATCCCATGTTTCTATTCTCATGAATTGCATATAGAGTAATTATATTTGAGTATACATTTAATCTAAGATTTTTCAAATAGATAATCATTCAATATTTCTAGCATCCATAATTTTTACCATAAAAATATGGAGCCTGTAACATTGACATTACTTCTCTCAGATCATCCATTTCCATCTTTGTATAGACCCTATACTTTTAGCTTTCTATATATTTATCCAAAATTTCTCCTCTAACACCAATTGTTATGTTGAAATATACAATGTTACACAAGATGGGGTCAATTGTGTCTTTTCAAAAATCTTCCACAATTTTGGATTTTTACACCCACTTTGATTTATATGGATATGCATTGTTTACTTAGGTGAAAATAATGTACAGTGGATAAAAATAAATAAATAACATAACTTTTTAAATTGGTTCAGTGCCCAAATATCCCCTAGTCCGCTCTACCAATCACTCACTCTATGATCATGGTAAACTGTACTAGAATGGTCCTCTTATCACGATACCATGAATTCACAATAGAGTTCCGGAAGTGGAATCCTATACAATTAGACAAATGAAAAATATTTTTTTTTCAAAAACAAAGAACCAATTATCCATATATTAGATGAAGAATATGATACCCCACCAAAACTGAGTAAGTGCAGTTGAAACTCCAATAAATCCAAAGATATTGATTTGAAAGGTTTGGTTTGAACATCACAGTTGTAGTATCACGCAACTAAAAGATGATGGATCTTCTTCTTTAGAAAATAATATCTTCATGAATGAAATAGTCTGAAGAGATCCTTGTTACAAAAATGATCTTAAATAAGATAGAAACTAAATAATAGAAGTAATATAATAGTAGTTGAAGATTTGAACATGTATATCTCCAAATTATACCTTCTTCTAGAATCGATCATTCATTGTAGAAGAACTGTAAAAGGTAATTTCAATAATATATTATTATATCTGAATAGCTTATTACACACATATTTTTTAAGAGATACTCTAAAAATATATAGAACTGATATCTTTCTTCGGTATTCTAGATCCAAATAAATATCCTGATTGATTGTGGAAATTCAAATTCCAATTGACCAAGGGAGTCGTAACTTCCCTTAGAAACAGGAGTGATATTCTACATTGAATACAATTCTTTGAAATGACCATCACACTCCTTAAATTAGTTTTCAATTCTAACATGATCGTTTCAATAATCTATGATTAAAAACATATCTTAAAAACATCATTGTTGTAAACCCAATGTAGGGTTTGACTAAGTAGCATAGGGTTCCTTCTCATAGCGTAGAGTTCCTTCAGGTAGCATAAGGTTCATACCAATGTATATTTTCTTAACCATACTTTCATTCTAATGTAACGTAGGGGAAAAAATTATTATAGGAATGATAATCCATATGTTCACCTTTTTAGCATAATATCATGAACATAGTATTGATTAACCATATGTTCAAATTCTAAAAAGTAGGGTTAATGAATAGTTATCCCAACTTCCAACATAGTATTGTTGATCCATACATTTTATGATTCTCCAATTGTAAATATTCTGATCCAAATGAAAAATATTAAGCGTAACATAGGTTTGATATCATATGTTCATTTACTGAATGTAGGGTTTTGAAACAGTTTTTCTAGAGAAATTCTTATAATGTAAAATTACTTTTACTCATATATAAATTCCTGAAAACTCATTCAATAACAAATCATTTAAACTAAGTGTTCATCTTAAGTGTGCAGTACTTCTAGGGGCTCTGTTTGGGGCAGATGGTTAGGCACACATTTAGTACTAATTGTATGGCCTAACCCAAGAAATCCTGTGAACATTAATTAAATCCTAAAAAATACTAATTTAATTCTGAAAACAAACCTTATTAAACCTAATAATCTCCCACTTGAACATAAATCTGATTCTTTAGATTTTGGGAGAAATCTAGAGATATTTTGGATATCCAAACCTCATTTCTTAACAAGTTGAAGTACCGATCGAAGCAGTGATCCCCCATCTGGAGAGTTCCTTTATTATTGATATTGGATCTCCCATATTATCTTAATTACTTATCCCAAGAGGTTATTATGTTCTTGTGAATCATGGTTGATTGATTTGGAAGTCTATATTTAGGATCACTTCTCCCTTATCCAGATCTCTCTTCTAATATCCAGTGATCGTCAATCAAGGTGACACATTTTTTATCCATTGTGATTGGATTCCAAATATTCCAAGTAGGTTTTTCTATGATTTTACTTCATTTGGTAGTTAATTATTTCTTGATAATTCATAGAAACAAGTTTCATGAATTAAAAAACTTTTTTATTAAAAAATTCCCTAAAATTACATGTAAAATCAGCTTTGATTAATTTCTCTTTAAATTGAACACGGTATGTTTTAACTAGATATGATCTTGATATCTCATAACATTTTTTGAATTTTTTAAATTCAACTTTGGTCTGGTTTTATTTTTAAATAACTTTTACTGGTTTCTTTGGTGAAATTGTGGGAATTGTATAGGGTTTTTATTCTTAAAATGAAATGCCTTTATTTGAATGGAATGAGTTGAACTAATTATTTTTTTCGTAATAGTTTCAAATTCTTCAATTAATGAAATCAACATGAACCATATTTGACAGATTTTACCATTATTTTGAAATGGGTTCTCTTGGGTTATTTGAAATAAATGATTTATTCACATGTAAAGAGGGTGTAAACCCATGTTTTGAAATGTAATCAAACCTTTTAAAATATTAGTACTTCCTTTGAATGCATTGGGGTTTTTTTGAAATAAATGATTGTTTTAAAGGCCCATTTGTAATTATTATGGTGATTTGTGAAAGTAAATATGTATTTTTACCCTTTTTAATGTTTAGTTTTATAAAAGGATTTGAATTTAATGGATGATTCTTGATGGCCCTGTTGGAACTTTATGTTGATCCTCTCATGTAATAATATATTAATATAACATTTCTTGATTATCGTACTTTCCATTGTGGGAAGTTTTAAAGAGGATTATTTACTTTAAGGGAGTTTATTGGTGAGATTGAAATATGATTTGAGGGCCAGTTCCCATGATTGTTACTAATAAGGTTCCCCATTTGGATCCTCATAACTTTATTATCTCACTAACATATTTAGACTAGTCATTGGAACCTGGATAGTTAGATGGGGTGACCTAGATATATGCTTCACTAGTGGACTCACACCCTTCTAGTAGATCCATATAGAATACGAATAGTCTAGGATATGGACTTGTATCCAGGAATGTGGGTGAACAGGGAACTTGTTTTCTTGAGACCCTTGAGACTAGATGTAAGACCAAAAATTGGTCATGTTATAATTTAATTATCTATTATAAGGTGGACTCACTATCATACCTATGGTGTTCCCATGAGATCCATATACATTATACTTGTTATTTAATAGAAAAGTTTGTCACCACATGGCACCAGAGTTTCCTTGCATGATTGATATAGTTATTATTATTATGGAACTTGACTTTACTGTATTGACTCTTGTGTAGTTTTGATATTAGGTGCATATACCGGTATTTTCTTGATTGTATATATTTATCTTGTGAAATGATTTTAAAATATTTATCAAGAAAATTTTTAGTTTTTAAATATTGAAATGGCTTGTTTTATAGGTTCGATTTGATAAATTATTTTTAAATGTTTAAAACAATATTTTTAAACCAAGATTTGTAATATATTTATTGTAATACACTTTTAAAATATTTTAATTACTTTATGAAGTATCCACATAGAATATTTTTTCGAATCCTACTGGGATCTTAATCTCACACCCCATGTATACCTTTTGGTGTTTACATCCCTTTAAGATATTATAGTAGGTGTTCTATCATTCTTATTCATTTGTTTATTCATGCTTGGGTTACCATTGGTGGGTGAATTGGGACATGGTGGGTGGGCATGGACCACCAACAGGTGGGTTTTGTTTGTTTTTTTTCTTTTAATCTTCTTTCTATCTCTTTGTACCATGATATGTATGTATTGATTTGTATATATGTTGATGTTTCTATAGTATACATTGTTATTGAAATATTTTGTGGGATAAATTCTTACCAACGGTGTTCTATTGAGGTCCAACTACAAGACATTTTTCTTTGGAGATCGGGAATACTCATTGGGTTGGTGGAAAATCATCTTGGGTATCAGTTTAGATTGAATTTTGGGTAGGTTCATTACACATACGACCACCCCTATAAGAATGAACATTTGTTCCTCCCTATTTATAAAGATCAATTGAGAAACTTTTTGAAAAAATATTTTATAAAATAATTAAAAAATATGAATCATTTTATATATAATTAAAAAAAATAAAGAAAAATTTTCATTATTCATGTAAATCAACCATATCACTTTCAACAATATCTATGATGCATTGAATATATTATTTATATATAACTATAGTGATTTAGTCAATAATTTTATCAAGAACTGTAGTAATATCAGGATACTCTCATTCAATTATAAAATCACGCCTTCTATATATTTTCACCAAATATTTATAGTTTTAATCAGTACTAACAAAGTATAATTATTCTTCTTGTGATGCCAATATAAAGGATTCATTACTTAATAGTCATTTTTATACAACATATTGTTATAGTTCTCTAGTATAAATTAGAAAAAGTAAAATTTCATTCCATGAATATTCGTTCCCTACCTATGGACTATCTTAATATCATTCAAGTGGATTTCCTCAAGCTCCACCATTTTTTTCCTCCTTATACATTTTATTTTCTATATTTTTCTCCTACTTAAAAAAATTATTTTATTTTTCTCATTCCATCAACTAGATCAACCCAATCATACTTAAATAATATATATTTTAATCCATGGATATAGAAAACTACAATTATGTCATTTAATATACCATAATAATAATCTTCATTGATGGATTGATAAGAAATACCAGTCATTTCATTTCTTCATTCACGTAAATATAACTAATGAAAAATAGAAGTATTCTATCATATAAAGACTTATGATGACAAGACGTAACAAATGGACCATAATCTAGTAGATTGAATTCGTCAACTGTTGTTTGAGTACATGATTCCTACATTTTTTATCCTATAAATTTTGCATAGGTTAGTAGAAGAAGTGGTGTGAAATTAAAATTATGATACATTTTAATAAAAATTTTGTTAATTATATGTACATATATAAGCCTTGAACTACTTGTGAAATTAGTTTAAAAAAACTTCTTAGATCTAATACTTTGTACCATATGGCCTCCCACATTTTAACCCAACCTTTTCTGTCTTAAATTACAGAATAATAATATATAAGGAATAAATTAATTTCAAAAATTCAATATATAATAGTTTAATTATATGAAATTATATATCAAAGAAAAAAATACTAGAGTATTGAACAATACTTATTTATGTAAATGAATCGACTCATACTTGTCCATATCAAATGTTCTCTCTTCTCCAATTAGGAATCAATTAATTTGGGAGGGTTTATCTAAATTCATGTCAACGTCATTGAGCTATAGAGCATAGAAATTTGTCTATTCATCCATTAAATTTAAGGATTTCATGGGGAATATTTATGACTATATGAAGTAGAAGAAAATAAAACCTATGAAAATATCCCATGTGAGTGTAATAAACTTGATGAAATAGGGAAAACCATAAATTGTGGAAGCCTGGTTTTCCATGATTTAGATATTCACTAATAGAGAGTATAATGGAGTTCCATCATAAGAAATCAATTGGTTCCCACATTTAAAGTAATCCAATAGTTATATGAATCACCAAATTCATTGGTATGACCTCTTCTCCAAATGGTGTGCTAGAACCTTCTCTTAGAAATAAAATAGAATGATATTTAACCAATAGAGTGTTAATTTCAATTACGCTAAATGAGGTCCTTGGGATCACATAGATAGAGCTTATCATAAAAGGATTATTCCCATTAGAGTTCTATCATTTTATAAATTATGAAATATAAAAACCCTTTATATTTTTTATTTATTTATCAAATGACTTTTTAAAACTCCATTTAATATTCATATAATCTACTCATAATCAAAAATTGTATCTCAAGATTAATTAAATATGAAAATAAACATATAACATGTGGATTAATAATATCATATATGATCACCATGACATGGTGTAATGAACAATGTGATTACATAAACCGTGATTATGGTTTCTTTCACCATGTAATGGTTTATAAATTAGTATATAATATCTAATAACCTATAACATGCACCAAATCATCAAATGATTTATGAAAAACAAAACAACTATTTATGAATACATCTATACTCCTTCGGATATGATTACTATTTAAACTCTCTCAAATTTTGGACAAATACTTTATACCAAAATATACCCATTTTATGACCATATGTATGACCTTGTGGACCTATGTATCATCGAAAACAATTATTAATTCCCAAAACCGAAATTATAATAAAAGAGTGGAATCGCAAAAAATTTCATTTCTAATCAAGTAATTAAAGGTCATATCATGATCTCGATAAAACATACAAATATATGTATATGAACATTCCCACAAAAAATGTATATATATAGATTGTATTCATGATTATATAATAACTTTTACAAATACATAGAGTGTCTACTTGACATAAAATAGGTCAGTCTAGAATAGTCAATATCAAATGTTCACGATTCTCTAAAATAAATAGACCAGTTGGAATGATTACATTACATTCCATTCATGTAATAAAATATGAAAATCAAAAATTAGTCAACTAACCACGACATCAATTTCCTCAATTAAATTCAATCATAAACTAGGATGGAACTATTTTCAAACAAGTATAAAAATACTATTTGGTTAAGATCTACTGATGACATGATCAAAAATATATCCTACCAACCCCTAATTATCTCAGCATCAAAGTTGGTGAGTAAAATATATAAATATATAAATATTCACTTTTTAAGATTCTTTTTAACCTCTGGTAATAGGGATTCATGTTTAGAATAACCCATAAGTTTGCTAATGATCTTTTGACACTCTATGTGATATAAATTCATGGTTCAGCCTTGATACCTTTTCTCTAGTTATTATCCTCAGAGTCTACTCAATATCCTATTCGACACTAAGTTTATTCCAATAATAAATATATCATCACAACCTTAAATACTCTATGATGATCATAAAAAATGGACAAATAAAAGTTATATTTTAGGAGATTTTATTATTAAATTTCTCATGTAATATTTTCAAAAAATAGTAATGTTTGATAAATAGAGATTTACATTATTATAAAACCATTATAAATTTAAATTGATGGATTTCACTGCATCTAGTCTCTCATATATCTAATACTTATAGACATTACATGACCCTCATTCTTATATTGTGTTTATTATTTTACCAAAGGATCCACTTCATTCTCTTCTATATCCACCCCGAAAATCTTTATATCACCAATCTCAATGTGTTCTCAAATTATATGATATTTTAAAAGGATTTATTTGATCCATTACTGAGATTGGGGTTCCTTGAAAAATTGATCCACTATTTTCATTTTAGAGTTAAATCACTCCCTCAATGTTAGGAATTTCCTCAGTGCTAGAGATGTACTGCTTTATCCAAACAATTTCTTATTACAACAACTAATGAAGTGATGCACATGGAATCTATTATCATGGCTACTATAACTTTTTATATGAAAGTATTGTAATAAATATCTCCAATATTATTTAAAAAAATATGAAAAAATATTGATATCTCATGTTATCATTTTTTTTTGGGAACTAGAATTATTGTAACCCCTTATAATGAGCTATTCCTTACCTCCAAATGCTAATAAAATATCCTTAATTATATATAAGTACATTAAGATGTTCCTCATAGAAATCCAATTACTCTCACTTAGAGAGGGTTAGTTTTTACATATTATACTAAGAGAATAATCTACATCAATTAAAGTACATTACATTGCATACATGATAGATCGTATGGTTTATTCATAAAGAATATTATTCATCATTCCAAAATTATTTAAAAAGATCTTGAATATTATTGATATTTTTTCCATAAAACACTATTAAAGGCCCCATTTTAGATTTCTCCATGTTAAATATTTTTATCACTTGACCAATATATGATTTTTTTACTCATTCTAAGTAACCACTGTGATCAATCCCTGTAAATATTCTTATCCAGTATATAGGCTCCTTCACATGTTTTTTTCATCAAGAAGAACTTTACCAACCACATAATTACATTTTATAAATTTTGTAAATAATTTTTTATAAGTACTATTTCATCCACATAAAATATAAAATATACAAAAATAGTCTCACTGGCCCACTTTTATATAAAATATTCATCTATAATTGTGATCAAAAAAATATATTATATCATCAAACTTGATGTCCTAACTATAAGAATCTTACATTAAATCATAAATAGGTTATGAAAAATTGTTAGCCTTAGTAGACTCATTTCCCACTTACAATATTATGGGTTTATCAAAGACATGTCCTTAGTTAAACACCCATTAAAGAAATTTTTTTTAAATCTATTTAATATCTTTCATAATCATAATGAAATTCAATGGTATGAAATGATAGGATGGATTTTATCACTGCTAATAAAGTAAAAGAAGCTTATTCATAGTCAATACAATATATTTTCTTATATTCTTTAGGTACCATATGATATTTATAGGTAAAAACTATAACATTCAGGTCAGTTTTATTATAGAATACCAACTAATATGTTCTTGAGAAACTTTTTATTAGGATTATCGCATAACCAATTAAACCACTATTATTGTTGAGAAACTTGAATCAGTTTTTCAACCACACCCTTTTCTAGAACTGGATCTCTTTTATCTTAAGAACAATTCCTTATTATTTCTTATTAACTTTTCCAAGATCAATTTTCGTCCCACTTAATCCATTATTCATGACTTCCTTGTCAAGGAAAATACTATACCTATCAACAAACAATTATTTCTTTATAGGATTATAGAAATAATATCCCATAATTTCCTTGGGATACCCAAAATAATAATAATTTTTTTATTTAGGGTTATGTTTGTTATAATCCATATATTGTATTTATTCCTCATAATCCAAAATTCCAATTAAATATATATAAAAATGTTTCCCTAGCCATATCTCATATGTAGTATTTATGAAAAAAATTATATGGAATGTGGTTAAGTAATAATGTATCAGTTTTTAAATTATATAATTGAAATGATATTGGATGGTCACACTAACTCATTATTAACTGAACAATTTATAACCAGGTATGATTCCAACTCTTATATAAAACATTCCATTATAGTGTTCTATGTGTTATTTATAATAAAATTACATAGTTTCCCAAATGATCAGTAAATTCAGGGCTTAATTATTCACCACCCTAATCTGATCTGACGATCTTAATAATTTTTCTTATTTGATTATATAATTTATTATTCAACACCTTAAACATTAAAAAATATTAAACTTTTGTCTTATAAGAAACACATAACCCTACTTATTGAAATTTTCAGTAATCATTAAGAAGTATCTTTAAACCCCATTTATTAGAGTACTCATTCATCCAAATACATTACTATGTATAGGATCTAGTAGTCCACTAGCCTTCTAAACTTTTAAAATAAAAGGATAATTATTCATTTTAACTATTATCATAGATTTTTAATTATTTAATGGTTTATAATAATATGATTATAGTAATCCTTTCATTGGTTTTATAGAAAAATATCAAGTCCAACATAGCTGATGAAACCCATTCAAATGCATGATCTATCATCACTGGATGAACATGAAATAAAGAACATTAAACATAAACTAGAATACCTAGATCATTGTGTCTAACAAATATTTTAATCTTCATAGATTACATTTGATAGAGATCATCAAATGATAGGCGATGTAATCTCACATCCATAGGATGTACATCGACTAATAGATTCTTTTTTCACTGTAACGAAACCCTGAATACTCTAAGAGGTGTAATATCACTTTCTTGGTCAAATAAAAATATGGAAATAGGCATGAAGAGAGATTCATATTCCACAAATATGATCATACATCCCTCACTGAAGGTTCCCTTACTTTTATATTGGATTCCTTCATTTATTAAAGAATTTCTATCATCGACTTCCAACACTTGGTATCCAACATGCATTTACAATAACACATGTATGTTGGGTTATTATCATTTAAACATGTCAAATGATTATTATACGTTTTTAAGCACATAAATAAATCATAACACTGATTTATAACAAAAGGAAACTGTGTAGAATACATGTCAATGGATATTCACTTGATATCTCATATCATATCCCTAAAGTATCATATAGTGAAGTCATCTTCATTCCCATTATGATATACCTCGATCGTAGTATACAACATGTATCTCATGCATGTCTTGGATTAGGATATATTCCAATTGTAAAAAAGTATTGGTATATATTTTATTATATATACTTTTATCACCCAATCATAATAAAATCCCATAATAAAATTATATAAAATAATTCACAACTCTTCTGAATCCATCCAATCACTTTTGGATATGTTCTATAAGACTCTCATCATTTTGGATTAAATTTTTATCCAAAATTTAATCCTAATTCTAAGGAATAACTATGTAACCCTATGGTCCCTTTTAGCATTGAAAACAAATATGCAATCCTAATTTCATATTTATATGAAAATAGAATCTTATAGAAAAATGATAGTACTACTCAAGGGATAAAGGGATCTTATGTGATCTCGATCAAAATACGCATATCTCTATAGGAATATGTTCACCAAAATATGTATCATATAAATCATAAGTGAACTTATATATTCATTTTTTCCATGACGTTGAGTAACCACTAGATATATAAAATTTCAATATAGTATATTCCCTCTTATACATTCATGATTCTCTAAAATAGACTGGTAAATTTGAATGAATACATCTCATTTCATTCATCTAAGTAGTCGAGTAGATCACATGTCACATGACTAACAATGGCCATGTATTTCCTCATAATAATTCATTTAAGGACCTTGATGCCATTTCTTGTCATACGAGTGGAAAAATACTATCATGGTTAAGATACAAGTGATGAATTATTAAAAATATACCCAACTAACCCCATATTAGCTAGTCCTTGAGGATTTATTAATAAGGGTATCAATATATGGATGTTCTCATACTAGGTATCTCCTTAGTCTCAGATAATGGTGATTCCTAATAAGTATAGACCACTAAGTATATCAATGATTGTATGATATTTCATGTGATATACTATAAAGGGTATGTCTAGATAACCATTGTTGACTTATTAACTCATGAGTACTTTCTTTTTGACTTATTAAAAACTATTTATTGTATATATAATTATACTCATGCTAATATTAATATATCATCAGATTTCAAAATGGTTCATTGTGATCATTGATTAGGGACATCTCAAAGTCATATTTTGAGAGGATATTATCATTATCTTGTTTATGTAATATAAGTTTTGAATATATGAATGAATGATAAATGGAGATTTCCAATATTATAAAACCATAATATATTTTGAAATCATTACATCCAATATCCCATGTATATATTACCCTCATGATTTTGTTGCACTCATAGTTTCTTTAAATGATCTACTAAATATTCATTTATAGGCACCCAATAGATCTTTACATCACCCCTCTTAATATTCTATCGAATAAGATAATATTTTTGAAGGATTTCTTTTTTTCCTCGGTGAGACAGAGGTCCCATAGTGTTAGAAATTGATATATTAGTGTCATATTAAATCTAAATTACTCTCTAAATTCTATTACATACCCTAAGATCATTGATGAACTTATTGATTGAAATAGATTCATTCACATAATTTGATATGGAATTCTACTCTTCCATTGTGGTAAATTCCTCCACTCTGTCTTATTTATAACTATTCCAATTGATTTCACCATTATTAAGGTGAAACATGAAACCATATTGACATCTCATATCATTTTTTTATATTAGAAACTAGCATTAGTGTCACCCTTTATAATGAGATCATCCTATCATCTAAAGACCAAGAACATATCCTTAATTATTCTCCTGTACATGAGGAAATCCTTAATAGTAATCCAGTAACACTCTTTAAGGATTATATTGGTATCTTCTTGTCACACTCAAATCATAAAAATATTAGTTTTAGTACATAACATGGTATATATAATAGATCTTATAGTGGATTCAAAATGAATCATATCTATCCTTTCTAGATCATTATAAATATTCTTAACCTTCTTAAGATTCATTCCATGAAAAACTTGTAAATACCCCTTTTGGGGTGTTACATGATAATCTAGTTTATCACTTTACCAAAATATGTGTTTTGAATCAATATATGATGCCTCTTTGATTTATCTCTATAGATCCTCTTACCCAATATATAGGTTTCTTCGCCTATATCTTTTATAAAGGGGAATTTTCCTAACCACCTTTTTATAGAATTTAATGTTAGAAAAAAAAATTCGAAAAAGAGTATATGATATACATAAAATATCAAAAATACCATAATAATCCCACTAATCCTCTTGTATACACAATAATAATGTACATTATGCATGAAACCAACCTCAATGATCACATCATCTATCCAAATAATCCAACTGTATGTTTCATGACCCGACCCATGTCAGGGCTCTAGTCGCAACTACCCCAAGCCTACATCCATAGGCCTGGGGGTGGTGACTAGAACTAAAGGTACAACAAACTCGAGGAGGCATTTTCCTATATATTTTTACACATACAAAAAGCCAAATCAGTGAAAAATCGTACAGGGAAATAAGTAAAATATGAAACCTGCTCAAAATTAAACCCAAGCATGCATGGACCACTAAAATACTATGGATACAACAATGAAAATAGAAAGGAAAAGGGGAAAAGTACATGACCAACCAGAATAGTGTCCCAGCCTGATAGAAAACTAAAAGTAAAGCTACTAAGGAAGCCCTACTCTAGGAATCCAAATAGTGACAACCGCACATGGTCCAAGCTCCAATATCCATGAGCTCCTCCAAAGTCATGATCAAACCTATGTGTCGTCTGCAGATGGCCTGATAAGTTTGGGAAAATCCCATGGAGGTGAGAGTATAATCATACCCAGTAGGAATCCACAAAATGAAGGGGTTATTAATAGATATAAGAGGAAAGGAAAGTACATTATATAGAACAATGTATAGTGAAAGAGTGTATCTCAACCCAACAAGAGAGTGAAGTAAGATCATCCAAATTTAAGGATCTATAAATAGTGATAAGTTCAACTTCTCATTGTGTTTTCGCTACATACAGTAGGAGATTAGACTCTTCCAGCCCCAATAAAATAGGCATGGAAAGAAAATAGCATACCCTAGCTATATTTACCTCTCTTGGAAGGAGAGTAACCAGAAACCTAAGAGTGGGTACTGTAATATGGTGTGTATATATATATGCTCAATGAAAGAAACTCAACTAAAGAGTAAGGGGATCTCCATATCAAAGCTCATCCCATGAAAAGAGTTTCCAACATTCCCATAAGTAACCACCATCAATACCAAGGATTACTCACGTCTTCCCTGAACTGTAAGTGAAGTGGGCTTAAACACCATATCCTGATACTGTTTTCTCTTGGTGGGTTTGTCTCACCTGCATGGTTTTAGGTTTATTCACAAGGATGCATCTCAGTGGGGAAAGTTACCCTCTTAATTATGAGTCAATGGTTAGGCCAAAACATCTCTAATTGCAATTTTTCAGTGAACACTTCTTCATAGCCCCTCGAAAAGGTGATACTCTGGAGGGTAAGCTCAGAAGAAAAAATGGGGAACACTATTGGCCAGCCCCACTGGAGGGTAAGCCTAGAAGAGAAAACTATGAATGCCACTACCCAGCCCCATTGGAGGGTAATCCCAGAAGATAAAATGGCTAACATCAATTCCAAGCCCCACTGGAGGGTAATCTCAGAAGAGAAAATAGTGAACACCACTACCCATCCCCACTAGAGGGTAAGAACAGAAGTGTCATCAGCGAATACCATTTCCCATCCAAGATGGAGGGTAAGCTGGTACTGCTCTAGTTATCATGAAAACATCAATTCCATGACTATTTTCATCCAACATTGCTAGATGAGTGTTGATTTTGGAAAACCTATCTTTATAACCCAAAAGTCGCAACAGAAGTTACTATTGGTTTCTACGTGGAAAAACATATAGGATAGGCTATTTATTTTCCAAAAATGGATAATCGGTGAAAAGGTTTCTTTTTCACTAAAAGAAACCTGAAAAGGTCAAATTTGGGGCAAAATTTTGACCCCAACCATCAAATTCTCAAATTTATCTCAAATGTCGTATCCCAAAGAAAGGTTCATGATGCCGAAGGTGGCACATCAAACGGAAACCCGGTTCAAAATATATGGGCATTTAAAACCCCAAAAAGAGTGTCACGGGGTGGGAGGACTGATTCATGGCTGCTCCAACTACCACAGTCATCAACCACTGCAATCAACCACTATGATGGACCACCACGGTTGACTATCGATTAACCCCGGTCCGACCTGGTTCACTAGGTCTTACCCATCAGGTTGGACATGGCCCACTTGTCCGGCCCAACCCACATGACGGAAGACCTGCTACATCCACGCGGTTGACCGACTGTGTGATTGGAGGTGATGGTCGCACTACATGACCCAACTCGGCCGACTTGTCAGGCCATGTGGCCCTCCATGTTGTGGCACCACTGGGCTATTGTGCCACTATCGCTCCATGGACCACCGGGCTCAATCCGATCACCAGATCGTGATTCCATTAGCGGATTAGGGACCCTTGTGACAATGGATTCACTACACTAGCCTCTAATAGTCAATACATCAGTGTCTTAATGAACCCAAAATTTCATAGTGGAAAACCATAAAGAACAGATGAAGAACGACTTTTAAACATAAATCGATGGTTGTGTTTGTGAGGACATCAATGATTTTGAAAGTATACAACAAAGAACAAGGCAACAAACCATATATTCAAAATATAAACGGAATCAAGACTCAAAAACTAGATAAATCATACCTTGAAATAGTCATTCGTTGTAGGTGACATGTCCATGGTGCTCCCACTTCTATCTGCCAAGGTTTCGGTGGATATTACTCATTGATCTGATGAAGAAGGACGAAGAATGGTAGAGAGAGAGGGAGAGAGTTCATAGACTAGTAGAGAGATATATATATTAGGGGTTAACTCTAATATGAAACACTTAACTCTATATTTATAAAAGTCCCACTCAGTGTAGAAATATGAAACCATCATTCCCTATCATTTTACATAGTTCCTAGGAAAAACACCTCATTCCAAACTCAACGGTGGTCTCATATTTCCAATCAAATTCCTCGTTTGAAAGTTATTTGATTTGACATCAGGGGTAAAACAATTATGTTTAATTATTTAATTTATGATTTTTTTCCCTGGGTAGATTTATATATAAAATTCCCACACTGATGAAATTTAATCACCGACTTGGGAAAACTCCATGTTATGGACTCAATTGTAGCCTTATATTTCTGATCCAAGTTATTGTTCAGGATTTATCATGTTTCTATCAAGTGAATATTATAAAATATACTTAATATCTTTATAAAATTAATTCTGGGCTCACCGAGCCTTAGAATTTCACGGCATCTCAGTGCATAACTCTAGAAATAGATAGAAATATTTCAAATTAATACAAAGTGAAACCTGGGTCTCTATATCATTCCCTCCTTCAATATTTTCATCCCCAAAAAGAAAAAATTTGGAAAAAAACATGGGATACTAAGCCGGAATCTAGCTCTCTCATTCCCAAGAACTATCCTACACTTTTTCGTACTGCCACGGTGTACGAAGCAAGGGGATGGCCCTTCCACATAAGGTTCCCTCCTTTTGATCGTTGATCGCCACCGAATTCTCTACAAAGGATGGTCCATCTTCAGTTTTCATTTATCCCTAGTTAGTGACATGCATAAGATCATGCATGTATCACCGCAGCTATGACACATCGAAGACATTGTTCACCCACTCCAACTATGATGGGAGGGTAAGGTGGGAGGAAACCTCGCTAACCCTCCACCTTATATCGAATGGCTCAATGAAACTCGGGGATAAGTTTACTCCTTGGGAGAACCTCCACATTCTACATCATGGGGAGACTATCAAGAAGGCACAGTCTCCCTACTGAAACTCTAAGGGCCTATAATGGGGGTCTACATACAATTTTTTCTGCTTCTGGACATCTTCATCCATTCACGGATGACCTACACCCTCTTTGTCATGGCTCGAACCCACTCTAGGCCCCCAAGGGATGATTCTCCAACCTCCATCTAGTAAAAAGTTGAGTTAAATGGTCTCCCATATAGGGCCTCAAAAAGTTTCATGTTGATAGTAAAGTGGTAAGTATTTTTGTATATAAAATCTACCAAAGGTAGGTGATCCTCTGATCTCTAGCTGAAATCTTGTACGCAATCCCTCAACATATCCTCCCGCACCTGGATAGTTTGCTTGGTCTTCCCACTAGTCTAGGGTTGAAATTCCATACTCATCCACAACTGGGTCCTGAATTCCTCCTACAGGCCTCTCCACAACTGTGATGTAAACCGTGCGTCATTATTTGAGAAAATTGTTGAAGGTACCCCATGAAGGAAGACGATCTCTCGTAAGTAAAACTTCCCCAAACTCTCCACTGAACTTTAATCCCTAATTGAAAGGAAGTGTGCCAACATTGTAAGATAATCCAATATCATCCAGATGGAGTCATGGACATTCACTATGAATGGATTCCCCATCATGAAGTCTATGTATATGTTGTCCCACTTCCACTCTCGGATGTCAAGAGGCTGCAACAAACCCACCAGAACCTGATGCTCAACCTTAACTTGTTGACAGGTAAGAAATGGTGAGATGAACTCATCAACACTTTGTCTCATTAAGGACCACCAAAAATGCCACTAAATATCCATGTACATCTTCCCCACATTGGGATGTATAGATATGCGAGAAGTATGGAACTCCCACATCACCTCCTCCTACATCGTGACTGGAATCATTGTTCACCCCTCGAATAAGATCTCATAATTCCCTCCATCCAAATAACCACTGGGTGTTTTCCATATGGATATCTGGTCATGAAGAACTTAATAGTGGATATCCCCCAGTTGGGACTCTCTCACATGATCAAAGAGTGAAGTAGTCCGCACCATCGACTATAGAAGATTTATTCCCTCCTCCACCAGGGTTAGCTGTAAGGAAGCTAACTACTCTGAAGCATCCTACACATGGAATTCCTAGGAATTTATACTATGGGAATCTGCTATAACGTTTCCCTCCCCTGAATTATAGACTATCTTGAGTCTTAGTCTTATATGAACTCCCACCAACATCACTGCCACTGATTTAGATCTCTCTGCGTAAAGATATACCTGAGGCTCTGGTGGTCTGAGTAAACCACAAAGCACTGTCCCAGTAGGTTGTTTCTCCACATCATCAGGGATAAGACAACAACTATGATCTTAAATTCATTATTTTCATAGTTCTTATCATTGGGTCTCAACTTCCTTGACCCATATGTGTGACTGCCTATTGTTGCATCAAGACGCAACTGAGCCTATCTCCTGAGGCATCGCAGTACACTATGAACTAAACACCATCCTATGGTTGTCTTAGAACTGGATCACTCTTCACCCTCTGCCTCAACTCCTTGAAGTCCTTATGGAATCATTCAGACTAGGTAAACAGTTTTCCCATCCGCATTAGAATGGTCAAAGGGGCTGGGATACTAGAAAATCCTGCCACAAATCCCTGGTAGTACCCATCCAAACCAAGAAATATATGAACCTATATTGAATTCTTGGGTGTCTCCCAATCAAGAACTACCACAATCTTTATAAGATACATGGATAAACCCTCTTTAGAGATGAAAAACCCAAAAAGAGAACCTCGTGTATCCAGAACTAACACTTCAAGAGATTTAAATAAATTTTGTTCTCCAGAAGTAAATAAAAAACCATCCCCAAGTGCTCTGCATGCTCCTCCTCTGACAATGAGTAAATGGGTATGTATTCTATGATGAAATCAAAAAACTAGTCCATATACGGCTTAAATACCTTGTTCATCAAAGCCATGAAAATAGAGGAGGTGTTTGTCACACCGAAGGGAATCACTTTGAACTCATAATGAAAATAGAAAAAACCCAAAGAAAACTTCATAATATCATACTCTCAAACCCATAGCTGGTGGTATCCTAATCTGATATCGATCTTGGAGAACTATCTCGCACCTTGAAACAGGTCTAAGAGGTTGTCGATCCTCAGTAAGGGGGACTTTTTCTTTATCGTGGCCTAATTCAGGCGATGATAATCCACACAAAGCCGCAAACTCCCATCTACCTTCTATAAAATTAGAACCAAAGCTACCCAAGGAGACACAGTGGGTCTGATGAAACCCTCTCATGAAGGTCCTCTAGCTGTAAATGTAGCTTTGGGAGCTCATTGGGAGCCATCCGATATGGTGGAGAACATATCGGGGAAGTCCCTAGTTTAAAATCAATGAATAACTCCAACTGCCACCTCGGAGGTAGTCCCTGGACATCATCAGAGAATACGTCCATGTAATCCTCCACAACTGAAGGAACCCAGGTTCCTGAGGAGTTTTCTACTCTAAGGGTCTTGAAATCTAACTGATGGGTAAAAGGATGTAGTCTCCTTCTCACAGCATTTTCCTACCCTACTATACGGCCCCATTCACCAAGAAATGTGAACCCCATCCCATCAGGGTGTAGACATCAGAGTAGCCTGCGGTGATAGTCAATATAAGATCGAACCATGGAGATCTAATCCATGCCCAAGATGACGTCATAAGGTTACATCATGATGAATAGAATGTCCCACATGAACATTTCTCCTCCAAAAAAACTCACACTTCCTACAGGTAAAATATACAAAATAAGAGCTTCTTGTATAAACCTCGAGACAAAGCCACTGTGATAGCACCTCTTCTGGGAGCTCTAACTCTAATACTAGGACCAATGAGATAAAAGATTGGATGGATCATATGTCTAGTAATTCTAAATTAATAGTAGAATAAACACATAGCATACCTCAGATCATCTTGTGTGCTAGAGGATCACGGACATCCATAGCATGTAGCTATCTGCAACCCCGACCTCCAGCTCCATGAGCCTGATCTGGGATGCCTTGTGTTGGTGGTGGAAGAATCTCATAGTGTCGTACCGAACCAACTAGTCCTATTGATCCTGATCCTCTACAAACATCGCCTCCTTGGGGACCACCCCGGTCACAGCACTGCCACTGCTATTGTGGTCCACATGATACCTACCAAGGATGCTCTGCTCGTTTGGTTTAGTAGTCTCGTGCTACATGACCTATCCCATAACAGGTATAGAATATAACCTCTCGAGGCTAAACTGGTGATCTAGGCATCCCTACATTCATCTGACCACATGGTCAAGCCTGATATTGGAAAGGTTTCATACATCGCGGCCCTTCCATTTTTCGCCCACCAACTATCATGGATGTCTCCGCTCAAAAGTGACCACTACCAGTCCCAACTGACTGGTGTCCCTCTAATAATAAACTCTCCATCATAAGTTCTTTCTCCATCTCCCTATCATAGGTACTGATGCGCAGGCATTCTATACTGGCATAGATCTCATGGCAGAGGGCCTCCTCAAACTTCCATGCACAGAAGTAACTATAGTGGGTCATATCTAGGGAGTAGTGTGTAATGTTAGTAAACCTAGTTGATTACATAGACATTGTATTGGCTCACAACTTCAGCTCTAGAAGCTCCTGAATCCTGACAGAGCACAAGCATGAGGAGAAGTACTCCTCATGATATAGCTGTTGAAACTCATCCCTTGAGAGATTTGTCTCATCGTGCATCTAGGTAACTGAACCCCACCAGCATCTAGCCGGATCGAGAAAAAGTTTCTCTTCCAAATCCACTATCTAGTCTTCTAATGTCCAAACCATCCTGAAAAGGATGACCATTGACTCCAACCAGTCCTCTTCCACCTGAACGTCTGGCTCACCAAAAAACCTCAGCAGCCTCTATCACTAGAACTCATGAAGAGTGCATTTCATGAGCTCATACTCGGCATGTTTTTCCTATACTAATTGCTTCTCCACAATTGGAGGTTCTGCTAATGGCCCACTCAGAGGAAGGGGGTCACATGAAAGACCATGTACTAAGGCTTCATCAATCATGAGGTCATCATCACGAACCAGAGTGAGTATCCTGGCAGGCTGTCATTACGGAGGGATCTTTAAAGTTATCAAGGAGTACAATGGTCATATGTGAATATATATATATATCATATCAAGAATAACCAAAAAGTATAGATTATTCAACAAGGACAGTCAAAGAATGAATTCTAAATGATGCATGTACCAAAGTTTCATGCAACAAATGTTTCATAATGTCGAGTCGATGAGGGGTAATTAGGGTCCTCATGAATGGCTATCTTGGCCGCTGCAGCATCACTAGACTCCCTGGACTAAGTGCCACTCTTGATACACGTCAGCATTGTTTCCCTATACCCATCCAATACTCTTAAGGGTAAACATCTTAACAACATCATAAACAATTAACTTGCTCTGCCACCACTTCTTCATGACCCGACCCATGCCAGGGATCAAGTCGCAACAACCCCAATCCCACCTCCATAGGCTAGGGGTGGCGACTAGCGCCGAAGTCACAACAAACTCAAAGAAAAATTTTTCTATATATCTTTACACAAAGACATCCAACTCAATTAAAAAGTGTAGAGTGAAAGATGTAAAATATAAAACTAGAAGAAAAGAAACCCTAATCATGCATGGACCACTAAAATAGTATGGATAAAATGATAAAAATAGAAAGAAAAAGGGGGAAAATACATTCCCAACTAGAACAATGTCCCAACCTATGAAAAAACTAAAATTAATGCTACTAAGGAAGCCCTACTTTGGGAATAAAAACTGTGACCACTGCACACAGTATAACCTCCTATATCCCGGAGCTCCCCCAAGGTAATAATAAAACTTATGTATTGTCTGGAGAAGGAATGATATGTGCGTGAAAATACCATGTAGGGGTTAGTATAAAAATACCTAGTAGGAAACACTGAATAGAAGGGGGAGTAGTAAGATACATAAGAGGAAAGTAAAGTACAATAGATAGAACAAGGTATAGTAAAATAGTGTATCTTAACCCAATAGGAGAGTCAAGTAAGCTCATCCAAACACAAGGAGCTTGAAACTATGAGAAGGTAAACTTCTTGTCAAGTATTCACTAACTATAGTAGGAGAGTAGACTCATCCATGCACAAAAATATACACACAGAAAGCATGTTTCATACCCCATGCATCTTCACCTCTCCTAGAAAGAT
Organism: Viscum album; assembly: GCA_963277665.1. Lineage (NCBI taxonomy): Eukaryota > Viridiplantae > Streptophyta > Magnoliopsida > Santalales > Viscaceae > Viscum > Viscum album. The sequence goes on from OY728151.1 coordinate 2,083,111,421, forward strand.
AGTAAATATAACCCAAGGAGTGGGTACTGCAGTAAGGTGTGTGTATATATATGCTCAGTCAATGAAATCCAACGAGAGAGTAAGGGGATATCTATATTACTACTCATCCCAGGAAAAGAGTGACAAACTGTATCAGAAGTTACCACCATCGAGACCCATCATTCCTCACGTCATCCCTGAACTGCAGGTGAACGGTTCTCAAACACCACACCTTAATATTTTCCGCTCTAGGAGGGTCATTATTTCTCACGTAGTTTTAGGTCATGTCACAAGGATGCATCTCAGTGGGGAAAGATCCCTTCTTATTTATGAGTCCATGGTGATGCCAAAACAGGTCCCATCAAGATTCGTTGGAAAACACCATTTCCTATCCCCTCAAAAGGGTGATACACTGGAGGGTAAGCCCATGATAGAAATTGGTGAACACCACTACCCAGCCCCGCTGGAGGGTTAACCCGGAAAAGAAAACGGTGAACGCCACTACCCAGTCCTCCTAGGGGTAATCCTAGAAGAGAAAATGGAGAACTCGACTTCCCATCCTTACTAGAGGGTAATCCCAAAAGAGAAAATGGAGAACACCACAACCTAGCCTAGCTGGAGGGTAAACCTAGAAGAGTCATCGATGAACGCCACTACCCATCCCCACTAGAGGGTAATCCAGTACTGCTCTGGTGATCCTACAAAATATCTATTCCATATATAACATCATTTAAAACTGATTGAGGAGTGTTGAATTGTAAACACCATACTTATTAACCCGGAATCCACAATCGAGGTCCCAATCACATTCTATGTGGAAAAAATACTGGATAGCCGATTTAGTTTCCCAAAATGGACAACCAGTGAAAAGGGATATTTCACCACAAGATTATCAAATGGGTCAAAGTGGGGTCCACCTTCCAACCCCAATGTTCAAATTCTTAAATTTATCTAAAAAGGTCTTTCTCAAAGAAAAGGTCACACAACCACATAAGGCACATCAAACAGATGCCATGTTCAAAAGATATGGGTGTTTGAAACCTTAGAAGAGGGTCACAGGGTGGGTGAACCGACTCATAGTTGGTCCACCTACTATGGCAGTCTGTCCACCCTGTGGTTGACTGGACAATAATGATCGTGCCATGACAGCTGTAGTGGTGTTCGACAACCATTGTTGACTGTGGATGGTCTCCCATTGGATGACCCAGGATCTGACCCAGTTTGTGGGGTCCAAGTCACCGAGTTGGACCCGACCCACTTGTTTTTCCTAGCCCATTGGGGCTTGACCCCACCCGTTATCCCTACCCATCCCACTATGGTTGGGTCTGACCATGGTGTCCTTGAACACAAGTATATTACTGTCCATGTGATTGGTTATGGCGGTCTCTTCCTGGGGTCATGTCACGTGATACCACCCGGCCGACCGGACGAGCATGTGGCCAGCCACGTTGCAGCACTGTTGGGCGGTGGGGAAGCAGTTTCTCTATAGATATCCTTTGGAGAATCCAGTTTCCGGAAGCTACTGTTAGTTTCTTAATCTCTATTCTATCAGCCGATTAGAGACCCTAGTGATGATGCATTCATTATGCCAGCCTCTGATCGTCGATCCATCAGTGGCTTAACATGCCCAAAATTTTATGTTGGAAACTGCAAAGAAAAAAAAAGAAAAACGTTTTAACACAAATCAATGGCCAAGTTTGTGCGCCCATCGATGATTTTTCATGTATATGATGAAGAAAATGGAAATTAAATAGATATTCAAAATAGAAAATAAATTGAATCTCAAAAATGACATAAGTCCTACCTCAAAATGGTTGTTTGTTGTAGGTGACACATTCATTGTGCTCCCACTTCGATCTGTCGAGGTTTCAATGGGGATTTCTCCTCGATCTGGTAAAGAAATAAGAAGAATGGTATATAGATAGAGGGAGAGAGCTTAGGCTTGTAGAGAGAGAGATACAAATTAGGGGTTAACCCTAATCTAAAACACTTAAATCTCTATTTATATGTGTCTCACTCAGCACGGAAATCTGAAACCATCGTGCCCTCTCATTTTATATCGCACCTAGGAAAAACACCCCATTCCGAACTCAACGAAGATCTCATATTTCAAATCTGTGTCCCTGTAAAAAATTAATTTAAATTGGCATCTGGGGTAAAATAATTACATTTTATTATTTTAATTATGATTTTGTCCCTGGGTGGTTTTCCAGAAAATCCCCACGCCGATAAAAGTTAAACCCTTCCTAGGATAATCGTCTTGTTCTGAACTCAACTGTGGCCTTGTATTTATGATCTGAGTTACCATTTAAGAGTTATCACATTTTCATCACATGAATATTATAAAATATACTTAATATTTTTATAAAATTCATTTTGGGCGCACTTGTCCTTGGGATTTCATACCATCTAAATATCCAACTCTAAAAATACATACAAATATTTCAAAGTATTAAAAGGTGAAAATTGGGGCTCTACAGTATGAATCATGATTCAATCCATTAATGTATCATTGTATCTTGAAATCCTTAATAGAATATTTTAGAACTTCAAAACCATCAAGATGTATCATATACATGTCCTCGACTAAATTCCCATTATTGAAATTGTGTTTTTTAATCCATTTGATATATCATAGAAACAAAAGGAGTTATTTATATTTTTAACTAAATGGTATTAGTCATCACTTATAGTTGAATGGTATTATCATATTTAGTATCATGAATTTTTTTATAACCCTTTACCAAAAAGAGATATTTATAGGTTTTCATCTTCCGTATATTTATGTTTTCATTTAGAAACCCCACTTGTACCCTATGGGTCACACCCCTTCTAGTTCACCCACCAATTACCAATCTTATTTAGTATACATGGAGTTCTTCTAAAACTTCATTGAATATACCAATTTATCATAATAAAATCACTAAAAACCCTCTTGGTAGGTAGTGTGTTAATAATCTATGAACCTCACCTCATCATGATTTTAAATTGGAATCCATTTCACCTAGGCTCCTAAAATATTCTTTCATACCTTTGACATAATTGTGTAACTTCAATATATTCTTCTTTCATAACTACTTATGATACTAGATTAACCTCTATTATAAGAAAACATCATATTTGTTGTTATTAAACTTATATAATCTCAAATTTCTTCCCATTAACTGCTCAACTGATATATTAAATCTCAAGGAATGTAGTAAATCAATCCACAAAAACAAGGTGCTCAGTGGGACAGTATAAATAATATCCCTTAGTTTCCTTGGGATAACAAAAAAATAAGTATTTATATAACTATGGATATATTTTATTCGAATCCAAATTTTTTATGTATGATTCAAAACCAAAAATATCTATAAAAGATATGTGGGAATGTTTCCTAGTACATATTTTATATTTTTTCTATTAGAAATATTTATATAGAACAAAATTTAATATAAATATTGTATTTTCTAGAGTATATCCACATAATGAAATAATGATGTATTACTGAATAATCATTGATTTAACCATTTCTAACAAGTTATGATTTATATTCATAGACAAATAATTACATTATGGTATTCTATGAGGATTGATTTATGAAACAGTTATACAATCTCTTATATGACCAGTGATTTAAAATATTAAGTATTTAGTACCTTGATCTATTTGAAGAATCGAAATACATTTTCCGAGCTGATTTTGTACTTCATTTTGAAATGATTTTAACTTTTTAAATGTTTCAAACTTATGTCTCATTATAAGCACAAAATAATTCATATTATAGTCATCATTAATGGTTACTTGGTACCTATAACACCAATTTATTTTATACTTAATGTTCCATATACATCACTATGTTAAGATGTAATAGTACACTAGCCAATTGGGATTTTTAGATAATATTTTCTATGGAAATATTTCTCAATAAATAATATTCTCATATTTTAAATGATTCAAAATCAATTGAATCTAACAAACCATATTTATGAAGTCTTTGAATGTGTTTCTCATTTATATGACAAGGAAACAATTCCAAAGGTAAATTGGGATAGAATAAACTTTTATCATTTTATTCTAAATATTATAGATATGATTATTAATATATTGAATATATAAACCATTTTAAATATTCCCAACACTATAAAACATTTATTTCTTATGTATTCAATAACAATTGTGCTAAATAATGAATGAAAATCCCATATTATCTAAAAAAATGAAGAAATAAAAATTTTTCTTATGGTGGACACATAATAATAGTTTCTTAATTCCATAAATAATCTACAAGATTGACTTAGATATTAATTTTTAACCTAAAATGTAAAAACTCTTTCCCCACTGCCAATATAAAGATATAATTTACCATTTCTAAATTATCTCTTATCTCTGAATTTATTTTTATCAGCCAAAATGTGTGATGCACACTCGGTATCATAAAAACTTGAGTTAGAGTTTGAGAGATTTATTTATATAACATTCACATCCATATTATTTGAATCATTATCTTTGAAAAAACTTCTCAACCATTGATGATAATATTATATTATTTTATAGGTCATATCTATACGTGACCTAAAAATGATAATCATAATGAATTCCATAATCTAAAATAATGAAATATATATGGTTGATTTTAATGTTTTATATATTTTATTAAAGAAATTTAATTGAATTACTTGCACAATAATGATTACCAAAAACATCAATACCTTTAAGGGGTCATGATTCATATTTCACTAAGTAATGAGTCCATTTTGAAATTACTCTCATCGCTTGTTTATTTAGGTATGAATTTTTTCAATCATATCAAATATGACTCTTAGATAACTGAGTGAACAACTCTTTTCCAAAATATAACAGATAGATATAAACTTAACTTTATTCATTTGGTATCTTAACTCATAGATTTTCCTATCCCAGTGTCACCCAATGTTCACAATATTATTTTTTTACCAAAATCTTAGGGTTATACATTTCATCCATGTTATAAAAAAGATAATCCATGGGTACCCTACTTTTGTATAACATGCCTTTTTGAATGATAAAATTCTTGAAATGTGTTTTCATTATAAGGAATCTTACACTTATTTTTTGAGGGGTTTTCAATTAAAGTATCTCCATTTTAATATACATCATATTAATATTAAATCCATAACCATTACATCACATGAAATATTTATTATCTCATATTTTATTCCTTTATATTTCAATACCTATAATGATTTAGTTTTAAAATATATATTCCATCCACAAAATTAGTATATTTAAACTATATTAACTCTTTACACAACTCATAGTTTGTTTTACTCACCCAAAAGTAGAAGATTAACATATTTACCCATAACTAAATTCATATCATGCATAAGTTTCATGAAACTATTTTCATATTGGGTTTTACAATTATATGAAATCAACAGTACCCACATGAGTAAGCATGGGATCCATGGATATCTAACCACTTCTTTTCTAGATAAGAAATAATCCTTCATTCTAGTGAGAGGTCCAACCCAAATTAAATCTACCAAAGGATACTTTACTCGAGAGATATTTCAATTATATCATAAATCTAAGACCTAATATGTTCAAACTATATGAAACCTATAAATTCAAGTTAATAACTTCAATAAAAAATTAAATTCAAGGAAAATGAAAACTAATTCTCATATTTTAGTACCTAGAATGTAGTGATAATTTTATAAGAAGAATAATTTAGCATAAAATTATCATATATAATATTCACATTATATAAAAATTTTATAATCCTGAATATTAAAATGAATAAATAATTAAATATATATTTTATTTATTTATTTATTTGGATATATTAATATGAACATTTCATATTTAATTTATTCATAAAAAATATTCTATTTATAATTCCATGAACTTATCTTTTATAAATATTTTATAAATCATAGACACATTTTTTGAATAATGAATTTTTTAACCCTTTTAGGCTATATCATATTTTGTGATTAATAGGCATTATTACATATAGATTCCCATTATTGGAATTAGAGCTTTTGATAGGTGATATTGTGAGGCACCTATAATATTTGAAGATTTTAGATATATCACCAATACAAAATGAAGATCTGTTTTGTGAATCCTATAATTCATGATGTGGGCTATGATATCTCATATTGTACCTTACAACATAGAAAAATCCAAAAAAAATTATGTATCATATTATATGATACAAACCAACTGTTACTTACAAATAAGTAGAAATTGATTCATTTAATATGATAAATTTTATCATAAATCATGTTATATCAATATTATGACCAACAATTCACCAGGTGATGTCTTATGTTATGAACAACAATAATATATATATATATATATATGTTTTTTAGAAAAAGAGAATCCTTGTGAGTGGCCTTTTCGAAACCTCCACTCTAAAGAACCCCCCTTACCATAAAGAGTTCATAATTCCCTATCAAAGAAGGAGTTATTATTAGACAATATGAAAGAGCATTCTAGGGGGTAACACCTCGATCAGTGATGGGTCAACATAGAAATCCATTAGCCATGTGAAGTGCACCCATTCTGCCCACCCAATGAGACACTAGGTTACCTGGAATGGTGAGTGGTACATGGAAAGGCGGAAATATATATGTTCTTCATGAAATAAATAGGAAAACATATTAAATCAGAGATCAATGTTGATTTGATATCACTAATGGGTTTTGTAGGATCACAGCATGTCTCATAGCAAACAAAACCCATTTGAATGATTGATCTATCATTACCTAATCATCGTGAAATATAGAACATGAAAAATAATCCAACATACTTAAATTATAGGGTTCCCTCTATCGATCATGATAATGTACAGTTGATAGTGATAACTATGTGAACGTTGATAGACTCACACCACCACAATATTTACACAATTCACTAGAATCCTCGTACACAATGAGAGGACAATATGAACTCCAATAGGTGTGTCAGCACCTTATCTCCTAAAGATAAATGGAGATACAGGTGTAAATATTACTTAATATATTGAATATATGGTCACAAACCCATAACATAAGGGTCCCCACCCTCTAAATTGGATTCCTTCATTTGATGAAGGAAGTTGATTGCCAGATGTCAATGTTTGGAAGATGAAATGCATTATTTATAAATCATATATTTTTAGTTATAATAATTTGATCATATAAAACAATTATTATTTTTTAAAAAAATTTAAATTAATCATCCTAATGATCCATAATCCAAGGAAATTTAGTAGAAGATTTGGTTATGGCTATGCACGTAATTTCACATATCATAAAACATTGTTTCATATAACATAGAAATCTCTATAACCATTATGATACTAATCATCTATATCCTATAACATGAATCTCATTCAGTTATTATTTAATGATATATATATATATATATCAATCATAAATTATTATAAGTTTAGTTTTTAGTGCATAGAAATCATCCATATTTATGGATCCTTTAGATGTGTTTCTCATTTATATATCCACGGTGATAATGAAAAATATATTTGGTGTTAGATTCAACCTTTATCTTCTTATTTTAAATGTTATAGATTAGGTAATCCGTGTCTAAAATGTATAAACCATTCACCTTGTTCCCAATTCCATAAAACATTTCATTCATATATATATATATATAATATTTTTTTAGTAATTAATGAAACACGCTTAATGTTTAAACAAGATATAGATTTAAAATTTATATTTATGGTTGGAATACAGTGACAATTTTCCATTTCTCGAACTGAAACACTAGTTAAATATACATTATATGTGTCAATATTCAATGCAGTAAGTACTTCCTCATATCTAACACATAAATCTAATTAAACTTTCATCAATTATATTTTATATATAAGTTATTATTAGTCATCAAAAATGTAGGATGATATCTCAGAATTCATTACCCATGAGTCATAATTAAAGAAATTTAATTCTATAGAATTCACAACATTATTCTAAAAATTCTTCTCTTTGTGACCTCTTCTCATTCTAAGATACTAATTTATAATTATTTTATAGGTTTTAACACTAAGATATCTCAAAATGATAATCATTATTTATGTAATAATCTAAAAAATGATTTATTTGTGGGTGAGTATCATGTTTCAAACCTTTTCATCAATGAATATTAAAAACATTACTCTTGTTGGGAAAAAATAACTCAATGAATCCTCTCGGTATATTTTGGGTGTGGTTTTTTTTGTTGACAAAGCCATATAACCACACATGAGAATGGATGGTGTTTACCGAAGATAGGTTTTTAAGGTAGCATAGTTTCCCAGTATTTGCCAAATTTTGGGGCCTCCAAATTGGGAATTTGTTTGAAGAATTGAAAATGAAATCAGCAAAGGAAGAGGAATGAGGAGCCTAGGACATGGATTGCATACCATGTATGGGAAGATTATAGAACCGTGTACTAGGCAGTAGATGTGGTTCGCAAAACCTAACACGGTCTGTAGCTAAGCGACGATGCAGTATGCAAATTGGATGAAGTCGGTGGAGGAAATCGACCTTGTAGAGGCAAAGGTGGTATGCAAAGTGCATAGGAAAATGGTTCGCGGATGGCTTGCAGTTTGCAATGGCTGAAAGTTCGGTATGCGGTGGGGGTTGTAACAAATCAAGATTTGGTAAATCTTGATTTAGTGGATTAAGTAGATATCTTTTCCTACAAAATAATTTCTAACTCAACTAATTACTATGGAGATTGAACATCATTAGAACATATTTTTCTTTGGGATTTTGGAAAAGTTCGAAGGATACTCATGAAGGCTGAAGTGGTTTTCGAAGGCTGAAGTGGTTTGCATGGAAGGAATTCCATCGAAGGTGTTTGTGGGGTTGCTTAACCTGCAAATGAAGTCTTGTATGCAGAAGCTGAAGTATGGTATGCGGAAGGAGTTGTCTCAGTAAGTGGAGGAGGAATCTCCGGTACGTGAGGGGGAGATTTCCACAAGTTGTACGTGGATGGGGGACTCTGGTACGCAGAATCGAAGGCAATCCCTGAACAAAGAACAGTTTGTGAACAAGAGGGGTTTCGTAGAGGAGGTTCGTAGAGTCGGTACGCGGTATTTTTACACAATAGCGAAGGCAAAGTCAGTCCGCAAACAAAGGAGGTTCGAGGAAGAGGAAGTCCTTAGAAAGAGGAGGTTCATGGAAGAGGCTGTCCACAGATGGATAAGGCTCATGAATGAGGCATTAGTACGCAAAGAAGGTGGTTCGCGTATCAAACCTAGTACTCAGTATGCGGGAGAGACAAGGTGATTCTCATTTTGCATAGGAAGCTTGTGAGAGATTCAATTCAGTTTACGAAAGTATTTTATAGTACCTAACAGTACTTGGGAAGGCATAATTTCATTTTCGTGTAAAAATGGAACTTCAACAGAGAATCTTCCTATATTTGACGATGCAGGAATTCATACAAATGAAGGGACCTACATGTCTACGAACGGTGTTTTACTTACAATTAGATAAACTATGAGTGGATTCCTTTCCAAGATCAGTGAGAGAAGGAAGAGGAAGACGATGACCCTTTCCACCGGTAGTGTTCCAGAGAAAGAGGCATAGGGAGTGACCCTTGGGAATGCAGTGACCATACCCTAAACCTTGAAAAGGTATTGATCTTGGTCATAGAAGTTATAGCCTAAACATTGTACTCATTATTGGAAGTGATCCTTTGTGACTTTGGTACATCGGAACATTCTCATTATATGCTCCTTGGACGTAGCCAGGTGAGGGTGTACAAAGTAAAAAACATTATGTCTTGTGAATGATTTTATATAAGTACGTATATTTATACAAGAGGAAGAAAGAATTGAGTTTTTTATAAAAACGAAATAATATATGAATGGGAGAAAGTTTTTATCTATCATATCCTGATTCACCCCCCCCCCCTCAGGGTTTTTCACCTAGTGGACCTAACAATTTGTATCAGAGGGAAGGTTCCTTTTATCATATTTGTTCTCTATGACTTGGTTCAGTTGATTATCAAAGGTAAATATTATGTATTCTATTATCTCAGTCTGCCATGGAAAAAGTTAGAACCTCAATGAAGAATAAGAAGTCAAGTGATATCCCTTGGTGTGGAAGTGTCTATATAGACTATGTGATTCAGTTAAAGGAATCAGGTAGTGAACACAATGATTATTTGGATAAATCATACAGTGAAAATACTCACTCATTCAATTATGCAGAAGGAATAAGCAAAGAACCAGATATTCCAAGTGATGTTGGAACTACCGATAAAGAAAAACACCTAGAATTCGAAAAGTTGAAGTTTTCCACAAAATAAAGTAATTAGATCAGAAATTGGATGAAGAGATTAAATCTAAAGATATTCAGATCCAAGCATTAAAAATTGTGGTTAACAAGCTAAAAGGATTAAATCAAAGGCTTATTTATGTGGCCACTGATCTGAGGTAGAAGAATGAATCTCAAGATGAAGAACAGAAAAATATACCTTCAAACATAGAAAAACACAAAGCTGGAGAAAAGGGACAGAATCATATGTCAAATGAAATTCAGAAGTTGTAATCCAGAAATGACGATCTTGTGGCACAACTATCTAAAATCATTCAGGAGAATCAAAAATTTTAATAAGAGAATGCATCCCGCTCTTAATTCTATTTCTGAATAAAATTGAAAATAAAGGAGAAATGTGATATGGTAGAAAATCTCAAACAAGAACTGGAAGTTGAGATGAGTATATGGAATAATCTCAGAAGAGAATTCAATGCTCAACATGAATCAAGAGATTAGAATATTCAACAACTAGAGGAAGTGATTGAATCATCCAAGAAAGAAATGAATAAATCAAAAGACAAAGTAAAGATAAAGTTTAAGGATTCACTTCACTTACTATTCGATTGTCCTTTGGTATGTGATGATAAAATAAAAATAAAGTACGCTATTTCTGAGGAGAAGCAAGAACATATTTTCTCCTTTCAAGGACCACATAGTGTTGGAATGTCTGTAATTTGATATGATGATCCCCCTCCTATAAAAGATGGTAAGAGAGCAGTAAAGAGTTCTAGAGAAAAGAAAAACATTGTAGGTGCTTGAGATAGACCAAAAAGGCTATTACAAGAAGTAATGATAGAATTTGTTATTTCTGTGGGATTCATGGTTATATATCATGATTTTTTTCATAGGCTCAAAAATAAATTTCATACTGTGAGGATAGAAATGTTACTAAATCTGAGAATAAGAAGAATCGTTAAAAAAATCCTGAAAGGAACACCTCTCAGAAGAAATCATTCATCAGATGCTATTAGTATGGAATATTGAGACACACTATGATCATGTGTTAGGAAGCTCAGGAGGTCAATGTCAGAAATAGAACTCAAGCTACATCAACATCTCATCTGAGAAATGATGAAATGTGGTATTCCTTTGATGGAAGATGTTTTGTATAATCTGATTATGGGAATTTGTCAAGACATTTCAGTAAGAATAAATTGAGAAAGGAAAAGGGACTCAAGAAGGGATTCTCAACCTCAGTTATGCATAACGAGAAATACTACTCTAGAAGTCAAACTAGTAAGTTAAATAATAAGGTTATAGACTCTGGTGAAATTCAAGTAGTTGAATGAAAGGTGTATCAATCACCTCTTCTGTTACACTCACAAAAACTCTCTTGGAAAGAACATGAACAAATCTGAAAGAAAAAGATAGGATATGCTTCGGCTATAAGTAAGAAGAATGCGTGTTGAGTGGTGAACCCACCACCAGTTCAAAATAGTATGGTGACTTAGATATCTGATGAAATAAAGATGAAAAAATAATGCATTGAAAAAAATCTCATGCCATATGCTATAGAGATAAGTAGAGGAAAGAGTAAGATCCATGTAATGGTGGAAGAAGAAAGGGAAGAGGACAAGTTGAGAGATTCTTACCCATAGAAAGAATCAAGGGAAGTGGCATATTGGTGAAAAATCAAATAAAGAAATGTATAATAGTGGGTTTACACCCAAAATTGTGAGAAAGGCCAAGTTTGTAGAATCTACATATCACAAAAAGACTCATCATGTGAGTAAAGGATGCCTAGTCATATGGCTAGAGCAGTTGAAGTTGGTTTGGCATCTAGAATAAGCAAGGAAAAAGTGTGATGCTCTACAAGAAATAATCAAAGGGTTGACCAATCGGGATCAACCACAATCCTTGTGTTGAGGATTCTAGAAGATCCCCTCTTCATATGTATATAAATGATATTAAATAATGTTAATGTGTTTCAAGTTTAAAGGTAGATACGATCCATGGGGAAGTGGCATCAAAAGATTCCAATCAGTGATGTGATATGATCCATAATGTCAACTGATTCAAATCAGTTACTAGAGCTAGAGAAGGAGAAGAAAAATGTTTGTGGGTCTAAAAAATAGACCTTGTAACTAGAAGAGATGGACAGCATAGGGGGAGCTTTCTACTTCCTAATCAGATTCAGCACAATGTTTCAATTATCCAAATCATTATCAAAAGTATGTGTGCTATAGAAAGAAGAGATGACATAATGAAGATTATATGTTGAAACAAAAGAGATTTAGAATCTATACACAGATTATTTAGGGGATCTGAGTTGAATTGAATATATATACATTAGTATCATACACTAGTTCAAGTGTTAGTCATCCACTGAGAGAAGACAGATTTTCATGAAGAAACAACAATCATGCACTTCATGATTATGTATTTTGTTATAACAATGTGGTATCAGCTGACTGTTTTCAGGATACCAAGGAGCTATGAAATAATATAAAAAATGTTTCAACAAGATGCTTATAGAAATTGATGAAGTGGTAAGAGAATCAAGAGGATTAGATTTGAAAATATTGATTTAGAAGAAGACTTAGATGATGAGAACAAATCAATGTCTTCCCAAAGACTAGCAATAAGAGCTAAAATTCACAGCTAGAACATATTCGGTGATCATACAAAACTAGTTTAGAAAATAAGGATGAATTCTTTACGAAAAGCATCATACTTATCACAAGTGGAGCCTAAAATATTTGGTGAATCAGCTAAATATGATAATTGGGTTCAGGAAATGAATGAAGGGATTGACCAAATTGAGAAGAATCATGCATGGTAAATCATTTCGAGACTAGTAGACAAGAATGTAATCGAGGGAAAATGGGTCTTTCGCAATAAAATGAATGAAGATAGTGTTGTGATTCAAAAAAAAACACAACTTGTGTGCAAAGGGTACTCCCAGATAGAGGGTATAGATGTCAATGAAACATTTTCACCTATTGTAAGGCTGGAGACAATTAGATTATTCTTTTTCATAATTGTGCAATGAATGTTTAAATATTTCCATATGGATGTCAAGTCATCATTTCTAAATGGAGTTCTAGAAGAAGAAGTGTACATTAAGAAACCAGATGGTTTTCTCATTCATGAACATGAGAATAGAGTTTGTCGACTGAAGAAGGCTTTATATGGTTTGATGCAGGCACTAAGAGCATGGTATTCAAGGATTGATCTGTTTCTAATGAAGCTTGGTTTTCAATATGTTGGAGTTGATTACAATTTGTATTATAGTAATGGAAATAGTTAAAGGATGATGGTGTTGGTTTATGTCGATGACATAATTTTTAGTGGATCGGATGAAGAACAATTCATAAATTTTTTTGAATTCATCAAAAGTTAGTTCAAAATGTTAATGAATGGAGAGATGACATTTTTCCCTGGATTATAGGTGACACAAGGAAGGAATTACACTTCTATTTCCCCATATAAAAATGACTATGAAGTTTTGAGAAGGTTTGGAATGAATAATTCCAAAGAGATGAAGTCTCTGATTTCTACTCGACTGAAATTGTCATGGGATGATGAAGGAAAGGCAGTTAATATCACGGAATACAGAAAAATCAATGGAAGTTTATTGTACCTGACAAAAACATGGCCTAATATTATATTTTCCATATACCAAGTAGCGAGGTATAAATTCTATCCTATGGAGAGCCAAATGATTGCAGTAAAAAATAATTCTTCAGTATATCAAGGGCATAATGAATTTTGTCCTAATGTATAATGAAAAATCTTTTCCAGAGTTATTGGGATACACAGATGTGGATTGGACTAGTTCATCAGATGATAGGAAATAAACATTAGGAGGTGCCTTTTATCTTGGATGGTTGTGTATTTATTGTTTAAGTAAGAAACGAGATTTAATTTCGTTGAGCACTGCATAAGATGAGTACATTGCAGCTACTCAAGCTTGCACACAACTATTGTGGATGAAACAAAAACTTGAAGATATGGTAATTCAAATGAAATCTCTAATCGGAATCCATTCTGATAATTCAAGTGCTATAAATCTGACCAAAAATCTCATCCATCACTCAATGACAAAGTACATTGAAATGAAATATCATTTTATCAAGGAAAAAGTGGAGAATGGGATGGTGAAAATGGAGTGTTTTCCTATAGAAAAATAAGTTGCAGATATTCTTACAAAGGCTTTACCCAAAGAAGCATTTAAAAGGCATCAATTGGAACTAGGAGTTCAGTCGACTTTCTGCACTTGAAGAAGGGTGGATGTGGGACCCCACTCCCCAAGGTATGGTGTGTATTTCCCTAATGTGTTGATATGTGTTCTTTATCCTATTGAAGACAATCTTAAATATCCCTTCGGGTTTGATGGAAAAGGGGGAGTAAGTGTGATAATTCAAGGGAAGAAAAGATACGAGAGAAGCTGTTAAGTGGAGCAGCGAGATAGGAGGAGTTGAAGCTGGGATGAAGCTATTGGAAGAGCTAAAAACTTAGGGGGAGCATTAAATATGACGATTCTAGAAGATATTGATCACTGATTAGATATCATGATAGTTAAGGATCATGATAAAAGCATAAGAGTGATGTAGGAATGGTGTGAGAAGGTTTACAGTGATTTACAATTGATATCAGTTTAAGGAATTGGTATCAGTTGGGTGTCAAAAGTTGGTGTCTGAAATGAAGTGATTCATTGATGATATTTTCAGTTACTCTTATTTCACATGGTTATCATTGCTCTTGTGTGCTTAGAGTATGTGTTGAGGGAATCCTTGATTGCTATCAGAATCGCAAGAGTCAAATGGTGGTAGCGGTTGGAAGGAGATTTAACAAAATATCACAATGCATAGAATTGTTTTAAGATGAGTTGTCAACAAACCCAAAGGGGGAGATTGTTGGGGAAAATCCCTCAATACATCCTCTCAGTATGTTTTGGGTGTGGTTGTGTTTGTTGACAAAGCCAGATAACTGCAAGGGAAAATGGTTAGTGTTTTTCAAAGATAGGTTTTTAAGCTGGCGTAGTTTCCCAGTGTATACCAAATTTTGGGGCCTCAAAATTGGGAATTAGTGTGAAAAATGGAAAAAATCAGCAAAGAAAGAGGAATGTGGAGCCCAGGACATAGATTGTGTACCATGTCTGATAAGAGTACGCGACTGTGTACCAGGTAGCAGAAGTGGTTTGCGGATGCGGTTCACAAAACCGAACACGGTTCGTGGCTGAGAGGTGGTGCGGTACGCGGTTGGGCTGAAGTCGGCAGAGGAAATCAACCACATAGGAGCAAAGGTGGTACACGTATCACATAGGAAAATGGTACGTAGATGGATTTTAGTTTCTGGTGGCTAAAGTTTCGGTATGCTGTGGGGGTTCTAACAAATCAATATTTGGTAAATCTAGATTTAGCAGGTTAATAACATATCTTTTCCTATATAAGAATGGCTAACCCCACCGATTACTATGGAGATTGAATATCATTAGAACATATTTTGCTCTGGGATTTTGGAAAAGGACAAAGGAAGTTCGCGAAGGCTGAAGTGGTTCGTGAAGGCCGAAGTGGTTCACGCGGAAGGAATTATTCTTAAGGTGTTTTCAGGGTTTCTTAACCCACAAAGGATGTCCGGTATGCGGAAGAGGAAGTCTGGTTTGCAGAAGTAGTTGTCTCGGTATGCAGAGGAGGAATATTCAGTACGCAAGTGGGAGAGTTCCACAAGTATTACGTGGAGGGGGAACTCTGGTACACGGAAGAGAAGGCAGTCCGTGATCAATGAACAGTTCGCAGACAATAGGGTTTTTGTAGAGGAGGTTCATGGAGTAAGTATGCGGTAGTTGTACACGATAGCGAAAGCTGAGGTAGTCCCCAGATAGAGGAGTTTTTTGGAATAGGCAGTCTGTGGAAAAAAGAGGTTCTCAGGAGAGGCAGTCTGCAAACAGAGAAATTTCGCCGAAGAAGAAGTAGTACATGGAGAAGGCGGTTCACGTATCAAACTCGGTACTCAATAAGCGGGAGAGACAAGGTGGTTCACATTTTGCCCAGGAAGCTTGTGATAGATTCAATTCAGTTTATGAATGTTTTTTTGGTACCTAACAGTACTCAGGAAGGTGGAATTCATTTGTGGGTGAAAACAGAACTTCAACAGGGAATCTACCTATAGTTGAGGATGCATGAATTCATGAAAATGAAGGGACCTACATGTCTATAAACTGTATTTGACCAATAAGTCGATAAGTTGTGAGTGTATTCCTTTCCAAGAGAAGTGTTAGAAGGAAGAGGAATATGGTGACCCTTTCTACCGACAGTGATCTATAGAAAGATGCATAGGGAGTGACCCTTGGGAATGCAGTGAGAAGACCATAAACTTTGTAAAGGCCAAGCTTGGGTATAGAAGATCTAGTCGGAACATTTTACTCATTATTGGCAGTGAGCCTTAGTGAATTTTATACATTGGAACATTGTTGTTGTATGCTCCTTGGACATAGACCAATGAGGGTGAACCAAGTAAAAATCATTATGTCATGTTCATGATTTCATATCTGTTCATATATTGCTATGGGAGGAATAGAGAATAGAGTTTTGTTTAACAATGAAACAAGATCCAAATGGGAGAAAGTTTCAATCTATCAAACCCTGATTCACCCCCTCTTAGGGTACTAGACCTAGTGGACCTAACAACTCCCACTAAAATAGATGAAATCATACACCATATCTATTTATTAGTCCAAGATCTATATTTAATCAGGACATAACCCAGCTAATTTAAAAATTTATGTCACTGATATATCTAATAGACAATAATATCAATCATATCACATGTTACTATTAGAATATTATGTAGAAAACTACATGTAAAATACATAATATAAATTATAATAACTCTAATAACTTTGGAGCATAATAGTTAGGTTCACAAATCAAAATATAGCCCATATATCACATCAAATATAGTCATTTATTGGTTAAGGTAATCTATAATTTTCTTACAGTACACAACATAATTCATGGGAACCTAAATTTTAGGATCACCCTACTTAATAATTGAGCTCTTGATAAGTGTTTTATTTTTAAGTAATATCACATTTATTATTAAAGGGGTTTTCGTAGTTTCAAAATTTATAGATACATTATTTTCATATCATACATAATTATTTCATCCTATAAAATCGTTACATCTCATTTAATCCCTATATATATGCATGATTCTAGGAGTTTATTTTTTGGAATATAAATTCTTTCAAAAAAATTAATATGTTAAAAGAATATTAATTTTTAACTCATTATAAAACTCATAGTTTTAGTTACAAATCGAAAAATAGAATCCAATTACATCTACATATATTTAAATACCTTATATGGATGAATTACATTCATGAAAAGTCTTAGAATCATATTCAATAAAAAAATCATAATAGTAAGCATGGTGTAATGGGTATCCAACACCCATTTTCCACCATAGAGTATAAGATCATAATAAAATGAGAAAAATGACCCAAATTCCCACTAACAATAGTTCAATACTAATGAGAGGCCTCAATTACATTATAGTTCTAATACCTAATTTCAATAAAATGTAATAAACTTCTATATTCAATATCATAACCATATAAGAACCAAATTTATGGTCAAATAAAATTACATATTATATTTTTTTACCTATCATGTAATTCATGTTATAAAAATTTATAAGAAACAATTTAACAAATAAATTAATTTTTAAATTACACTCGAATTGTATAAACAATTTATATACATGAATATTTAAAATGGTTTTTTATAATTAAATTAAAAAATAATATATTTATAATGATATATAACATATTTTCATCATCATAATGTTAAAAAATATTTCTTAATATTTTATAAAGTCATTAGGATTCAATTTCGGTACTTAGAGCCCACATATGCAAAGGTTTTTGAGAAAAATAATTTTTTTAATGTTATTCTAAACATCACAACCAAGAATCATGGAATTGTTTTACTACCCAATCCATTTTAGAAAGTGAATTACTTAAATAACCCTCTATAACCCATGGAATAATGTATTACCACATATCTTTTCTTATTCAATGGTCTCATTATAGACCATGCCTAATAAAAATCCAATAAGACTCGGTTGGTCCTCATATTGGATATCCTATTTCCATAATCATTAAATAATGTCTACTAAAAAATGAGATGGTGATTTCAAATAGTATAATGTATTAAGTTTAGAACATACATAATTTTTTCACTATTTTAAATGCATTTTCCTCGTAAATTTGACAAACTATAATACTTTTTTTAATAAACTGTGCCTTTTTATAAAAAAAATATCATAAATTGAAAATGGTTATATTACTATGATAATGGTTATATAAAAATTAGAATAATAATTTTTATATTTTATCATTATCAATTCATCATAATAATGTTTTATTATAACACTAAAGGGTTTCATGGGCCATCTCTTTGCTCATAATCTGTAAAAGAAATCAAAAAATTCATGATAAGATCTATAGGGAATGGAATCAATAAAATTAAATAGAAATTTCAATAAAATGAGCATTCCACTTTTTTTGTATTAAATAATTATTGGAAGCAAGTTTAATGGGGTTACCTAATTTCAACCAATTACTTAATTCCTTTGATGGTGTCCACAAATCACCAAAATCTCTAAAAACTATGATTGGACCAATTTTCATTAATGGTGTACAAGCACCTCCTCCTTGAAAACAAATGAAGATACGATAAACTCAGAGATAATTATTCAATATAGAATAAACTCTATTCACACCATATAAGGATGTCAAAATCCATTAAATAGAACTCTATAATCAAATAAATTATTCCTTTAAAGATCTAACATTTCATAGATTATGAAACATCCAACCCCTTTCGATTTAAACCTAAATTGTTAAATTACATGTTAAGAATCCTTTTAAAATTTACTTTATTTACATATCGTTGTATGATGTGTTTCAATATGAAATAAATATGACAATAAAATTGGAATATTCTACCTAATGATATCATATATGATCCCATATGACCACCATGACATGGTATAACGAACAATAAGAAGACATAAACCATCATGTGGTTACTTTAACCACATAATGGTTTATTGTTTATTATATAATATCAACAAAATAACCCTTATCTATTTAAGATTCTAGATTATCTCTATTGTTAAAATACCATTTTATCATATTCTAGTATCTATAAATTAGATTCATCCACCTAAATTGTATGGGACCACATAAACTAACATAACTAGATAAATGTAATGAAAAGTTGATAATGAAATCAAAAAAATAAAAATAAAAGAGTAAATATAAATGGAATGGTGAGAGGAAAATTTTACCCAAAATATTTTATAAATCACTTATGAGATAAATTATGGCACTAAGTTATTTGAAAAATTTTGTGATTTTAATCAACGACACAATAACCTAGGTAGTCAAAATTTTAATAATTACAATTAGAATTAATTATTGAAGTTAAATTTATGTAACGTGATTTTTTGTCCCATAATGTCCTCATCACTATATTAATACACTATAAATTATTAAATTATTAGCCATTAGGAAGCTTGATCATCATCAAAATGGAAAAAAATTGTTTTTTCCTTTTCTATTCATCATGCACTTTTCATTATACCTGTATGAATTATTTCCCAAACCTAAATATAAATGAATTTTTTTTCAATCTCATTTATTGTAAATCATTTTATGCATTGAAATTTTCGTTAAATATTTCTATGATGCCTAAACTGGTCTAGATAATATTATCACACACTTTTTTCTCAATGTACATCACATCCAATTTATGCGTTAAAATTTTATCCTTCCAATGAGGAGATTCAAATAAAATACTTCACTTCATCTGATTATGATTACCCTTTTTATTAGTATCAGGAATAAATTGATATATTGGAGTAAAAACATCTATAAAATCATTTACAATATTTTTATTTTCTTGGTAATGTTGTGATAAAATTTGATCCACTTCTATGATTTAGAATGTTGGGTCACACACCCTCTTCCCATCAAAAAATAATTTTTCATTTTGAACATATATAGTATAGGAAGAAATAATTTGTAACTAAGGTATTTTCACTTTCTAAAATTCTAAAGACATATGTTTTTATTAATTTTTTTATATCATGTACATTTTAGTTCCCCTTTTATAATCCCACTTGATAAATTCATAAATATTGGGAATTCATTAATTTTATTTTAAAAAGTGGCATGTAATCTAAATGTTTCATTACCTACTAAGTACAAATTCACTACACCTTTTATTACAAATCCCTACAACTCATTAAAAAATAGTTTCATATAAACATCATGTTTATCATCTTGTCCTATTGCTCCATTAATAAGAATTTAAAACAAAAAATATATTTGGTTTATACATAACTGTGATGACTTGGACACATAACCACATAATCTAGTGCTCATAAACACCTTATTTACATAGTGACCTTGAATGAACCAAAGAAATCCATTTTAACCATCAATAATTAAAATATCACCAAAAAATATTTAGTCACATACATTCAAATAACCTTTTAACTTTAGAGATTTATATATTTAAGAAAAACATTAAATTAAAAAATCACATGTATGTATGATAAAAAGGATATTTTTTCACTATATAATAATATATTTAATTCATAACAAGTCTTCAACCTATTCCACAGAATTCTCCTCACAATATATTTTTTCAGATATATCTCATGTAATGCATTTATTTATAACCAAAGGAAAGGGAAACATAAGAGGGGGAGAGCTCAAATGCTCAGTAAGGGTAAACATTATCAATAACAATCAAATATAATAATTGATCCAAATATAAGCCTAAATTATATGTTTTGAATAGACAATAAAAATAATTCCATAATCAAAAGAAGTTGTGAGTGTAACATATCCATAGTTAACATATTAATAAATAAATTCATAAATTATGATAACTAATTCCTATTTGAGAAGATTCATAATATCAAACTAAAAATTACATTCCCTAACCTAATACATAATGATCCTAGATATCCAAATCTTACAATAAATGCTATGTGTTTAGGAAATATTTTTTATGGGTCAGAATACACCAAAATAATCAACCTAGTTTATATCTTGAGACCTATCAATGTCGCGAGGGGATATGTTGGAAACCAACCATCGCTAATTAATTATAATTCATTAATAATATGAAGATATGAATAATATATAAAATTTATAACCAATATTCCTTAAAAATAAATAAACATTATCATTGGAATAAAAGTATATATATTTTTTATTTTACCCCAATTAATAAATGAAATAGAATTATATTTAAGAATCCCTCAAACAAACACTATATATAGAAAGGGGTATACAGTTAAGTCATTATTTTCCCCCATTGGTAAACATATGGAATCTAGGTGAACACCCTTTAACCAAAAAAATGAAATATAGAGTGTCCACAAATGGGAGGCATTAAAAGAATAATTAAACATATAACTGATAATGATTTGGAAAGACAATGGTAGTGATGGATTTCCACAAGTTCAATAACCCAAAAAGAAAATAGTATGAGAGGATTTAAAATGGATTCCATGACCAATATATACACTACAAAACGAAAACAATTGGTGAATATGAATCATATCTCAATGAAGTATATTTTTGATACAAAAACCCTTACGGTAATGGTATCATAAGAATAAAAATTACATGACATGAATAACATGAAATTAAAATATGATGAAATTAAATATACTAATTTTAATTGAATTAAATATGGAATTGAATACACCATATAAATGAAAATTTAGTGTGTAATATCAAACATGTCTCATTGAATTGAAAATAGTGACAAATTTCACTTACATATTTAGAAACATTTGAATAATAGTACATTAAATGATATAATTTAAAATGGAAAAATAAATACCTTGAATAATGATTGAATAATGATATAGAATATAAAATTGGAACTAGGTGTTCCATACAATAGAAAGCATGCTTTATAACATAATCTTGTCTCAAGGAATTAGAATTTGAGACAAACAACCCTTAAAAGTAACATAATCATCGAGGTAAGAATCATTTGATAATGATGTTATAAGGAAGAATTATAAATCCCAAAAAATGAGAGGGAAATAAAATGTGAAGTATTCATTAGGTAGAATAAATCATGCTTGTAACAACCCAAGTTTTTATGAGAACTTTTCTTTTTAGTTTCTTTGATTTATTGTGTTGTCTGCTACACCAAGATTATCTTGTGCTATACGCAACACTGTATTAGCTTGTAGTATAAGTAACACTATTCTTGGATTTTGTTGCACGCAAGAGTGACCTTCCTCAATAGTGTGTGTTGTACACAATACCAAGTTTCACTAAACAATGATATATTATTATAAACTAGCCGTTATAAGTAGTATTAACTGCATTTTTAATTTTATTACATTTTCATTCATCGTAAACATTTCTAGGACATGGTATGTGAACAAAATAAATTTTTCAGATAAAATAAGTATTTTTTTAAAAATGCAGTTTTGTCGCCTTTTGATGGTGCACCCACATTAAATCTTGTTTTTGACAATTTTATAAGTTCAATTTAAAAAATATATACTTATTACTTAAAATAATGATATATAAATTTACTTTGGATAATTTTTTAATATTTTTCTGATGACTTTAATATTTTGATGAATAGTATAAATACACTAAATTTTAATTAAAAACAACTTTTTTCATCAAGATAATTTACATGGATAAAATATAATATTGAATGGTGTTAAAGTAAAAATAGAATATATTTTTACCATTTAATATAATTTATTCTATTAGCATTAATTTTACATTTAATTCATAGGTAAAATCATTTCAATCTTTTGCAATGGTTTAAACAAAAACCCATTTTTTTCGAAAACGGGATTAATTTTAAATTAATTAATGCATATTCTGTGTTTTGAATTTGTAAAAATATATTCCATATTTGGAATTATGAGGTTCAAATTTTTTTAATAGATTACTTTTATTTTTAGGCATTATGAATAGTAACTACAGTAAATCTTATTTACCATAGTTAAAGATAAATCAGGTAATTAAGGGTAAAAATAAAATTATATAATTACAATAACACTTGTCTTGATATCATTGGTTGATTATATTTCTCTCTATAACATACTTGGGTTTAAATGGAATCTTTTTTAACCCACTTGGACGAGATTAAGACATTTAATTTATTTTAATTAAAGGAAAGCGAAATATATCTCACTCAAACTTTATTAATTAAATTATGTTTAATATTAAGTTATACTGAATATAAATTATATTATAAATACTAATTTGAAATATAAAATGTTTTTCTTCATCATGGTAATTTATTTTGAATTTTTAAGAAATATATAATTACTTTAATAGCTTATACATTAATGATGCAGAAATTATTTATTTAGTGAAAAATCAATAATAGAGTTTTTATTAAAATAATAATACCCATAAAAAGGCCCAAAAACCTGAAAAAACTTATTTATCATTTCTATCTAAACCACAATCATCCAATTGTCTAATTTTTGGCCATTTGGATCTTTATAAAAGCGATTATGACACTTATATTATTTAATTTTAAATGATGTCAAAATTGTCACCTTCATAATTTAATAAATATAAAAATTTAAATGTTGTGATATTAAGATGATAAATTTAAGTAAAATTATTATTATGAAATTTATTATATTTATGTTCCTAATAGTATTTTATTTGTAATTTTTATGCAAAAAATAAGTATATTAATTAATTATTCAAAAATGTTGGAGTAATTATTTTACTAAGAGAAATATCAAATAAATGGTTTTAAAAATATTAAAATAAACATTATATGACCTAATTAATGTGATCCACGAAATTTTTAGATGCATATGTTATTTTAGGAATCTATTAAATACTTTGGTTCGAATATAAATTCTGTGTGGATTTTTTTAAAATTCAAATAATTGAATAGTGTCAAAATTTGCACTATTGATATTTTATAAACATAACATATTATTAAATTGTTAAAAAATCACAAAAATATTTAAAAATTACAAATTGAAAATTATATGTTTTAAAACGTCATTATATATCTAATTATGGACAATTAACAACACATAAGTAAGTATTTATAACAATTTAAAAATAAGAATATTATTACCATAAATAAACATAAATAGATTAAATAAGGATAAATCAAAATGATAAGGTTTAAAAAAATTCCAAACAAGTCTTAATTTTATTGTAGGATGATATTACAACCCTATATCATCTCATCTTCGAATTGGAGTCATATTTTGATGTTTCTAGGTGGTTTTTGAGTTTATTATAAATTAATATTTTGGGGGTTTCCAAAAGTGACCCTCTCCTCTCTTATAAAAGGGCACCTCCTCCCTCTTCTCTTAACTCAGTTTTGAGCTTTAAAACTCGTCCAAAATCTGCCCATTTATCTTATAAACTTCCCTATAGACATACTATTGGTCTTGGTATTCTTCAAAGACCAACTTTAGTGCCCTAAGAGAAGCATTAAAAGAGGCATGTCGAAGAAGAGGTAATATCCTTTACAGATTCTTTCAAAATTATTTCTTCTTCTACTTCCTCTATATGAGTTATTTCATTATTAAGTAATAACTCCGGTATCACTTGTATACTGATATGTTATTATTAATATGAAATAACCATATTCCATCTTCTATCCATTATATGAAAAATGAAATCACCATGCGTGCGTACGTACGACCTACCTTCTCCACGCTGTGGTGTAATCTTTTTTCACCACCAACCTACTTGGATGGGCATAATAATGGAAGAAATAACTATATATTATTATTGTTAAATTATATTTATTCTGAAATATTATACACCATACACTTTAATACAATTCCATAATCATGGGAATGATATCGTTGCTCGTGCGTACGTATGGCTTACCGTCTCCACGACGCGATGAGATTCATTCTCCATGTTAAAAATTCAAGAATGATTATAAAGTATATATAATGAATAATAATGATATATATGATATAATAATGATACTGGATATATGTATAAATATGTGTGTGTTTGTTTTTGTGTCATCTACTTACTTCAATTCAAGTCAATATTGAAAGGAAAACAACGTTCATGCGTACGTACGGCCTACCGTCTCCATGAACGGTGTATTTCGTTTCATTTATCTATCTATTATATATATATATATAATGAATATATATATGATATGTAAATAATTTTTTACATTCTTGAGGTATGTAAATCATTATATAAGTAATAATATCAAGAACAACAAGTCCAAACACGTACGATACATGAAACGATTATTACATAAAACGTTGCTTCAGCATGGAATTGACAAATGAACGGGTAATATAAAGTCATAAGTGAATCATATATGATATCATAAAAATAACTATGATTATTGAATAAGTCAATGACATTATTTAAATCATTATATAAGAGTTTGGGACACATGAGGTAGAAATTAGACCTATGGCAAGGGATTATTTGGTCTCACTTTTATTTTTGTGAGACATATGCCTTAATCACCATCTATTTATTTTGTATGGTGCTAATGATTCCCATGAATGTTTTATGATTATTATTATAAATGATATTATATTTACATATGCATGTAATTTTATTTATTTTATGACACGTATGATTCCACCGA
Organism: Viscum album; assembly: GCA_963277665.1. Lineage (NCBI taxonomy): Eukaryota > Viridiplantae > Streptophyta > Magnoliopsida > Santalales > Viscaceae > Viscum > Viscum album. The sequence continues at coordinate 2,083,137,312 of OY728151.1, forward strand.
CCAGAAATGGTAAAAGATAATTATTTCAATCTTGTTCTTATCCGAGATAGTTTATTTGTAAGTATTTACTGGGGTTATATTTACCATCCAAGTACATGTTTTATAAAAATGTTTTCATAAAGTATTTACTATTATTTCATGTATTTTTAAAGTCATGTTTACCTATTTTTGGCTTTTACTATGTGGTATGGAAGGAATCATTCTTTTGTTTAAAAAATTAGGTACTTTTTAACCTTTCTGGTAAAAGTATGAGGAGAATGTTTTTTAAACATATACGGAATGAATAGATTTGTACGATTTCATAACACCTTATTTTATTGAAGCTTCCTCTACAATATTTCATGGTTATTTTCAACAAAATTATTTTCTTTTAAAATTGAATGAAATTTTGAGAATAGAAAATTATTTTAAAAAACAAAGGATATTTTCCTCAAGAATTCATATCAAGTGTTTTATCAAAACTATTTTCCATATAAGATTACATTATTTAATATGGTTATGTTTCAAGTATAATGTCCCTATTATTTACATGTTTTGATTTTTTTATGATGAAATGATATCCATTTATTTTATATGGATTATGTCATAATGGGACGATGTTTATGAAACCCATTTTATTCGTTGGGTTATGATGAATGATTTATGTTTATTTTGTGGCACACATAACAATGATTTAATTATGAGATTGGTGGGATCAATATCTCCCTCAAATGCATTGGGTAATGATTTATATATCATGATAAATACATGGATGTAATTTAAAGTAAATCTGGTTCAATATTACAGGGCTGGAATGGCAAGTAAACTCGATTCAGTAATGGAGTTTGTCCACTCTGATGGTCTTGGAAGCAATGACTTAGCAACTATGGAAATCATATCATGTTCTTAATGGTTTTCCACAATTATATGTTTTATTCCCATGCTATATTATCTTGATTAATGTTCCTTTATGATCTATTCCTTATGTACTGCCATGATTTATGTCATTACTCGTGATTTTTATGTATTATGTTCGTCTTTTTAAGTTTAAATGTTTATGGGTTGTTTTATATTATCCATGTTTACCCTTATTGAGAAATGGAGCTCACCCTTTTTATGTTTTCTTTTCCCTAAAATTTAAAGAAATGTTTTAGGTAAGAAAAAAATAGGAAGATCTCTATGGGAGATTTTTAAGATCTTTCACTATGATTAGAAGATTATGTTTCGAGTTTCTAAAGACACTAAACTAACATAGTCTTTGGGTGTCTGTTTTTGTCATGTATTAAGTATTCTTCAAAATTAATGTAATTTCTATGTATGTAAATATTTGGTTCTCTACAGTTGGTATCAGAGTGAAGGTTTAGTTATCCTTCAAAAACTAGGATGCAAAAACATTAGTGAAATCCCTAGAGGTATTTCTAACATATGTCTAGGGATGTTCCTAAGGTTAAGCATAAGTATGGGTTAAAATCTTAGAATTATGATAATGATCATGGATAACCTAGGATTAAACCTAAGATATTAGAGGTTGAAGGTACTGCCCCTTGATGATGTTGTTTTCATAGTATTAATTTTTCCTCTCACACTATTCTTTCTGGGTTTTAGAAAATGGACGGAAATAGGAAGATTCATGTTAATAGAAAATATGATTGACAAGGTAATGATATTCTTCATGAGAAACCAAATTAAACGGGATTTGGAAGGTGAAACATCGTTATTATGTCTAATCATAAATCTCATAATATGATCAATAAACTCAACATTGGTAAGTTTCCTGACTCATCTAATAAGAGAAATATGGAGTTTCATGATGATTATATAGGAATGAAAGTTAAATTTCCCTCATGTAAATCATGTGGGAAGAGGCATCGGGGAGAATGTTTCAAAGGAACTAGAAGATGCTTTGGGTGTGGGAAAAAAGGACACAAAGTTAGTAATTGCAAAGGAAAAGGTTCAGCTAACACAGTGGACAATGATAATTGTATTTCTAAGACATCAATAACAGTTAAATGTTTTAAATGTGGAATGTACGACATTATGCAAACCAATTCCCTAAGGGAAAATCTTATGGGGAGAATCAGCATGGTCATTTGGGTAGTATTTGTGTTGATGATAATGAAGAGACTAAAAATGATATATGAGATGAAAGAAGTGTTGAGGAATAAAATGATGAGGCTCAGTCAATGGTTTAAGAAGGTAGTGGAATGATTGCATGTTTATCAAGAGTAAGGCTGTATATGTAATTTAATGGTGCTATAGAATAAAGAAAAATCTAAGGATCATTACACTATTTTTTTCCTAAAGTATTTGAAAGTATATGATGAATGGTACTGGTAACCATGAAAGGTTATTCAGATATTTTTGGAAAACACCTAATATGCACATAACGAAGGGATAATGAAATAATAAAATGTTTGATAGTATTAATGAGCTCATGACTGATATAAGGACAAAGTGATATCATGGTTTTAGAATATAGAAATTTTGGGATTTTGGTATGTGGAAAGAGATAAATTTTGAGAGCATTCATGTTTTCACTAAGATTCTATGGTAACTCATGTTTCAAGAGAATACATGATTAAGGTATTCACATGTTTGTAATGTGATCAACAAGATATATCTTATGATATATAGGGGTAAATGATGGTATTCACATGTTCAATATATGACCCTTCTAGAAATCGTTTTCTTTATACTATGAGATTGGACAGCAGTATTTTAGATAATCCTAAAGGTTGGAATGGATTAATTTGTACATCAGATAGTATCGTTTAAGGCTGTAACTTTTTTATATTATTCCTAGAATGTTATAATATTATAGTTTTAGAAAAAGGACAACCCACAGGACGGGCAACAACCCGTCACGTCGGACAAAGCTGCAGGAATTGATCCTACAACTGAAGTGTGACAAGCCTTTATCGCCTACCATTGGCCTACAGGAAGTCCCTGGTTAGTAGAAATTAGTTTTATTTTATTAAGTGGTATGATAAATGAATTATAAGTCCATTTTAGGAACAATATATGATTAATCACACCATAGATGTACTTATGTATATTTAATTACTTGTTCTAACATTTTTGTGATAGAGACAGATGGAATGACATATCATTATATCGCATGATCTGATAATACTTCAAGAATGAAAAATTCAACATCATTTCATTAAATAAGAGTGTATGTGGAAATTGTTCAAGGAATGACCAAGGATGTTATTATACTGAAATCAAGTAAGTATTTACCCTTATGAAAAATATCATCAACTTTAGGGAAATTATCTTGAAAACCAAAAATGTTATCCTAGTATGCTTATATCTGATGAATCAGATGGTACCTTAGAACATTAAAAATTTATGGCTTTGTGATTGTTGGCTTTTTTATAGCCATGTTATCTGCCATTCTTCAACAGAACATGATTGTTAGATTTTTCTTCCATATCCATATTTTCACCTATATTCTCTTATGTGGAAACCCTGTGTTGAGTTACTTTGGGTGACCATTATGTTTCTAACATTTTTTTTAAATTAATTTTTATTATTCCTTTTTATTATGTGGGTTTCTATGAAAGAAACATTTATGTAGTAAATGATTTATAACCCCAACGAATATCGAGAGTGAAATTCATTTTAAGGGGGGATAGAATGTAAAAACTCCAAGATTTTATGAGAAATATTCTTTTTAATTTATTCGATGTCTTATTTTGTAAGCAACACTAGGATTATCTTGCGCTATATGAAACTCTGTATTATCTTGTAGTATACGCAGCACTATTCTTGGCTTGTGTTGCACACAAGAGCGACCTTCCTCAATAGCATGTGTCGTACATAATACCGAGTTTCACTGAACTATGATATATTATTATAAACTAGCCGTTATGAATAGTATTAACTGCATTTTTAATTTTATTACATTTTCATTCATCTTACACATTTCTAGAACATGGTATGAGAACAAAATAAATTTTTCAGATAAAATAAGTATTTTTCAAAAAATGCAGTTTTGCCGCCTTTTTTTTGGCGCACCCACATTAAATCTAGTTTTTGAAAAGTTTATAAGTTGAATTTGAAAAAATAAACTTATTAATTTCAATCAGGATATAAAAATTTACATTGGATAACATTGTAATATTTTTCTGATAACTTTAATATTTCGATGAATATTAAAAATACGCTAAATTTTAATTAAAAACAACTTTTTTTATCAAGATAATTTATATGGTTAAATTATAATATTGAATGGTTTGAAAGTATAAATAAAATATATTTTTACCATTTAATATTATGTATTTCATTAGCATTAATTTTACATTTATTTCATAGGAAAAATCATTTCAATCTTTTTCAATATTTTAAACAAAAACCCGTTTTTTTTACAGCAGGATTAATTTTAAATTAATTAATAAATATCATGTTTTTTGAATTTGTAAAAATGGATTCAATATTTTGAATCATGAGGTTAAAATTGAGTAAATATATAACTTCTATTTTTAGGCATTATGAATAATAACTACGGTAAATTTTGTTTACCATAGTTAAAGGTAAATCAAGTAATTAAGGGTAAAAATAATATTATAAAATTACACTAACAGTTGTCTTGATATCATTGGTGGATTATATTTCTCTCTAAATCATACTTGGGTCTAAATGGAATCTATTGGAACCCACTTGTATGAGATTAAGACCATTAATTTATTTTATTTAAAGGAAAGTGAAATATGTCTCACACAAACTTTATTAATTAAAATATTTTTAATATAAGGTTATACAGAATATAAATTCGATTATAAATACTCATTTTAAATATAATTTTTTTTCTTAATCATGGTAATTTATTGGTAATTTTTAAGAAATATATAAATAACTTCATAGCTTATAAATTAATGATGGAGAAATTATTTATTTAGTGAAAATTCATTAATATAGTTTTTATTAAAATAATAATACTCATAAAAAGTCCTAAACACCTGAACAAAACTTATTGGTCGTGTATATCTAAACAATACTAATCCAATGGTCGAATTTTTGACCATTTTTAGCCTTGTAAACGCTATTATGACACTTATATTATTTAATTTAAAATGATGTCAAATTTGTCACCTTCATAATTTAATAAATATAACAATTTAAATGTTGTGATATTAAGATGATAAATTAGAGTAAAATTATTATTATGAAATATATTATATTTATCTTAATCATATTATTTTATTTGGAATTTTTATGCGATAAATATCTATATTAATTCATTATAAAAAAATGTTGTAGTAATTATTTTATTAAGAGAAATATCAAATAAATGGTTTTAAAAATGTTAAAATAAATATTATATGAGATAATTAATGTTCTACACTAATTTTTTATATGAATATGATATTTTATAAATATAATATATAATTTTATTCTAATATAACTTCTGTGTGTATTTAATTTAAATTCAAATAATTGAATAGTGTCAAAATTGACAGTATTGATATTTTATAAAAATAACATATTATTAAATTGCTTAAAATTACAAATTGAAAATTATATGGTCCAAACTATCATTATATATCTAATTATGGACAATTCACAACACATAAGTAAGTATTTATAATAATTGAAAATTAAGCCTATTATTACCACAAATAAACATAAATAGCTTAAATATGGATAAATCAAAATGATAAGGTCTAAAATAAATTCAAAACATTTATAAATTTTATTGGTAGATGTTATTACAACCCTATATCATATCATCTTCCAATTGGAGTCATTTTTTGAGGTTTTTAAGTGGGTTTTTATTTTATTATAATTAATATTTTGGAGGTTTCTAAAAGTGCCCCTCTCCTCTCTTATAATAGGGCACCTCCTCCCTCTTCTCTTAACTCCATTTTGAGCTTTCAAACTCAGCCAAAACCTACCTATTTCTCTTATCAACTTCTCTAGAGACATAATATAGGTCCTGGTATTCTTCAAAGACCAACTTTAGTTCCCTAAGAGAAGCTTTAAAAGAGACATGTTGAAGATGAGGTAATAACCCATACCGATTCTTTTAAATTTATTTCTTCTTCTACTTCCTCTATATGAGTTGATTCATTATTAAGTAATAAATAAATTATCACTAGTATACTTATATTTTATTATTAATATGAAATAACCATATTCCATCTTGTATCCATCCTATGAAAAATGAAATCACCATGTGTGTCTACGTACGGCCTACCGTCTCCACGCTGTGGTGCAATCTATTTTTCATCACCAAACTACTTGGATGGTTATAATAATGGAATAAATAACTATATATGATTATTGTAAAATAATATTTATTATGAAATATTATACACAATACACTTCAATAAAATTCCATAATCTTGGTAATGATATTGTCGCTCATGCGTACGTACGACTTACCATCTCCACGATGCGATGAGATTCATTCTCCATGTTAAAAATTAAAGAATGATTATAAATTATATATAATGAATAATAATGAGATATGTGACATAATAATGATACTTAATATATGTATATATATATGTGTGTGTGTTTCATCTACTTACTTCAATTAAATTCAATAAGGAAAGGAAAACAACGTTCATGTGTATGTCCGGCCTATTGTCTCCTTGAACGGTGTATTTCATTTCATTTATATATCTATTATATATATATATACTTAATATATATATGATATATAAATAATATTTTACTTTCTGGAAGTAAGTAGATCATGATATAAGTAATAATATCAAGAACAACAAGTCCAAACACATATGATACCTGAAACGATTATTACCCAAAACGTTGCTTCAACATGGAATTGACAAATGAACAGGTAATAAAAAGTTGTAAGTGAATCATATGTGATTTCATAAAAATTAATATGATTATTTAATAAGTAAAGGACATTATTTAAATCATTATATTGGAGGTTGGGACACATGAGGTAGAAATCAGACCTATGGTAAGGTATTATTTTGTCTCACTTTTATTTCTGTGAGACATATGCCTTAATCACCATCTATTTCTTTTGTATTGTGTTTCTGATTCCCATGAATGTTTTATGATTTTTATTATGAAGGATATGATATTTACATATGAATTTAATTTTCTTTATTTTATGGAATGTATGATTCCACCGATCTTAAATGGTATGGGATATTTATTACAATCTCGTTCTTATCCGAGATTGTCTATTCATAAGTATTTACTGGGGTTATATTTATCATTCATGTCCATGTTTTATAAATATGTTCTTATAAAGTATTTAATATTATTCCATGTATGTTTAAAGTCATGTTTACCTCTTTTGGATTTTACTCTGTGGTACGAAAGGAATCTTTATTTTGTTTACAAAACAAGATACTTTTGGAATTTTTCGGTAAAAGTAAGAGGAGAATGTTTTTTAACTTATACGGCATGAATGGATTTTTACAGTTTCATAATTCCTTATTTCCATGAAGTTTCCCCTACAAGATTTCAAGTTTATTTTCAAAAAATTTATTTTCTTTCAAAAATGAATGAAATTTTGAGAATAGAAAATGATTTTGAAAGAGAAAGGATGTTTTCCTCAAGAATTCATTTCAAGTGTTTTATCAAAACTATTTTCCATCTAAGATGACATTATTTAATATGGTTATGTTTCAAGTATAATGTCCCTATTATTTACATGTTTTTATTTTGTTTATAACTAAATTATATCCATTTATTTTATATGGATTATGTCATGATGGGACGATGTTTATAAAACCCCTTTTATTCGTTGGGTTATGATGAATGATTTATTTTTATTTTGTGGCACACGTAAGAATGATTTCATTATGAGATTGGTGGGACCTATATTTCTATCCAATGAATTGGGTAAAGATTTATATCTCATGAGATAGACATGGATATAATGGAAAGTAAATCCATTTCATTATTACTAGGCTAGAACAGCAAGTAAACCTGGTTCAGTAATGGACTTTTTCCACTATGATGGTCTTGGAAGTAATAGTGGACAAAGTCCATTTCTGAGCATTGGAGATCACCATATTTATGTTTTCTTTTCCCCAAGATTTAAAGAATTTTTCAGGTAAGAAAACAAAAGGGGGATATCTTTATGGGCGATGTTGAAGATCTTTCACTATGATTAGATGATTATGTTCTGAGTTTCCAAAGACACTAAACTAATACGGTCTTTGGGAATCTGTTTTTTGTTATGTATTAAGTATTCCTCAAAATTAATGTAATATCTATGTACATAAATCATTCGGTATCTACAATTCTTGAAACAATAAATTTTCAATAAGTAATTTTTTAACTCAATAGAAGAAAATTATGATAGAACAAAACCTTACCTTAATTCATGATTAGTTAAAATGTTCTATAACCTCATTTATAACAAAAAAAAGTATTAATAACTCATTTAATAGAATTTTTAATATATATAATCTTTTATAAATATTATTTTTAATTATTCTCTATATGTATATTAGTTATTTACTATCTATTTTTGATTTAGGTGTGAGTAACCTTGATTGTTTGGAACTAGTTTCATAATATAGGTGTTATTCTTCAACATTATCCAAAATATAATCATTCCCAGAACATATAGGGAACTGTAATTAATTATTTATAATTATTTATAATTTTATAATATCATTTTGTGGTATGTTAAGTTATTATCCTTAAATATGGAATTTGTGATGAGCATGTTTCAATGATTTCTTATGAACGAATATTGATATAAAAAATAATGGTACTAAAACCAATAATAACATTATAAAACTAATTTAAAATACTTATTTAATTATTTATATCATATTTAATCAGAAATTAAATCCTCATAGTCATTCATGAGATAAATTTATATCATTGTTCATGTAGGTTGTTGAAGTGACACAAACAAGAATATACCATAATTAATGGATGATTATAAAGTGATTTTGTTTTTATAACATTATTAAATAGTTATGATGATCTTATTGAGTGTTTATTAGTGTTATGTATCATAATTTTAAATAATTATAATAATAATATAACCTATAAAATATTATTACATAGTATGAAGAAGGAATTTTTTCTCTTAGAACACTCTTTTGGATAGTTGAATTTACCAAGTTTTTTTATTGCTCATTTAATTAATAGGTTGTCAACTTTTTCTTAACAAAACCTTAATAATATTATAAAAATAATATTTATCCAATAAAACCTTTCTCATGACCATCCATGAAATTCTATGATGAAAAGACAAAAAAAGAAATCAATTGTTCTATGGAGACAGTAGTATGTATGTATGCAATGTTCATGATTTTATTTTCCTTTGAAAAAGATAAATATATTATATATTTTATCATTTTAGGATATAAAATATTTTATTAATATCATAATTATTTATTAAATTAGAAATTAGTACCATCTCTTTATTGTGGTTAAGGAAACAAAACCTGACACTTCATGGAGGTGGGATTCTTCACACATGTACTAATGTAATTTTTGTTTTCCTAAAAGAAAATAGAGAAAATTGGTTAACATTTATTCCATTATCATAATAAAATTAAGTATAAAACATAATTATTTCATTATATATTAATAATAATAAAATATTTGGAAAATTCATATATAAAAGAAAGTAAATTAGGGAAAATTACTCCTCGCATGAAGGACTTGGTCTTTCCCTGGGTGGAGTCCTAGGAAAGGGAGGTATTATTCTAATATATTATTACAAAAATCATAGTAATGTGAAGTAATATTATAGGTTAAGTGATAATTTCAAATTTTCAATATGAAATCTAATTATTTAGTGGTATTGAAGGGGTAGTGAGAGTCCCCTTTTATAAGTGGTGAGAATGGAATTTTGTAAATATTTCAACTTTATATAAAGAGAGCACATGTTTCACTTTTAAAGTGACTTCCAAAATGGAAAATAAATAGGGTGGAATGAGATAAGGTTTATTATCCCTCAACAATTTATCTCTTACATATGTTATAAATATGTTTTTATGTTCTTTACTCTTAGAATTTTCATGTTTACCATTTTTAGTTTTATTGTGGTTACTAGCTTTAACCTGGATAAATAATTTTTTACTCCAAAAAATAAAATGGACGTTATTATATAATTTTTACCTAATGATTCAAAATATAAAATCCATTTTATCATATAAAATTTATATGTTCAATAAAGAAAAAATTTAACATTAGTACATGTAACGCGTAAAACCCCCATTCTTTTAAAGAGTATTTTAATGATTAAAATTTATGTGTTGGATAAAATAATCAATTTATTTTATTTTAATGATAATAATTTGTCTATTAAAAATTAAAATAAAATTTTTGTGTATTTTATAGCAATCCAAAACTGAATTTTTCCAAAATAATATTTAATAAAAAGACCCAAAAAAGGTTCTTTTATTGAAAATATTACTCAAGTACATAAAATGTTAAACAAAGTATTAAAAATTAATAATGATATATAAAAATATATTTTATTACTTCTTAAGTAAATATTTGACTAATTAAATGGTTATATAAAATTATATTTCTCTCTTATAAAATGATAAATTCATAAAAATTATAATTTTGGTATAAATTGTATTTTTCACTATTCTCCAAAAAAATAATCTATTTTAGAAAAATAAAAACAAAAATCATATTAATATAATATTTAAATGATTAAAATGAAAATAAATTTAATTTAAAAAAATTAAAATTCAAAAAATTTATAATTTTAAATAAAAACATAAAAATAAAAAGACAACTAAACCTAAAGGAAAATAACATTTTAAAAAAATATAAATTAATCTTATTATTATTTCCTTTCAAATACTAATAAAATTAGTTTTGATATATTATTAATATAAATAATTTATTTTATCAATAATGTATTTATTTTATTAAAAACACATAAAAATTAAATATTTATAAAGGTTTCATTTTAAAAAATAAATGAGTCTTAATAGTTATTTAGCTATGAAAATTTAATTTATCAGTGATTTAGAATTGATAATGGACTTTATTTTTATTTTTAAATATATTTAATAAGTTAGATACATTTATTTTTTACCATCCATTTATATGACTACAGTTCAACCATTATATATTGTTTCGTTGTTCATTTTGGATCAATATTTTATGTGTTACAAGATATCAACCATATTAGGTTCTAAAGGAAATAAATATATAATATTTAACCTTGGGGTGTTGAAATAGACATGGGGGAGGTTTTATTGAACAAAACCCACTGTCCACATAGTATGTATTATAAAAACCATATACCTAAAAATATGAAACCATATACAGCCAAACCTAGTCAGAAATTAGAACAATCTGGTGAAAATTTCAATTATCCTTGATTAAACTGTTTAAATGATTATGAATCTTTCAGGTTAGAAAAATTTTTAGTTTCATTGTTTTTATCTATATCCCATGTCATAAATTTTCTGATTTTAAAATATCTTGTTGAGTCTCTTTAACCATAGTTTTAGTGGGAATTTAGGTATCTTATTTGCGATGATCTACTTTCATGGTTTATGGCCCTACCTAGATCAATATGGAAACATTGATTTACCTCATTGTACTTCCACCTGGATTACTTACAAATAATAAAGTAATTAAGTTATGTATTCTCTTTCCTAGATAAAAAATGGTTATTGGGACACACATCAATAGTCTCATATATGAAAACTAAATTGTGGGTCAACTTGAAAGCATGATAGTATATTTCTTAAATATTTACTTCATTTGGGAGTAACATTGAAAAAAATACTAATAACATTTAAAATGAGATATCTATCCATATATTAATGATTTTTTAGAGTAATATAACAATGATAAATGAAAAATTATTGAATATAGTATATCTATGACATAATTCAGTATGCATTGTCTTGAATTTCAAATAACTTCAATCCTTCTATATTTTCACTAAAATCAGAATTAATTCTTACAATATAATTATTTTTAAAGTTTATATATTTATGAAAAAACTAATGTATCAGGTCATTTATAATTATATTCACTAAATAATATATTATTATATTATTTTCCATATAAACACTTTCAGATTGGCGACAAAAAACATGCTCTTTCCACATTAAATTTTCAAATTTTTATTTCTTTAAAAATACCAAAAAGAAAAAAATGTTATTTCATGTTATCTCATTTGTAAAGATATATTTTTATACATTTATGTGAAGAAAAATAAAAAATAATTTTTGAAATACAATGATGAAATCAATAAACTTCATAATACTCTCAAAATATTCTATTGAAAATCTATTCAGAGGATTAATCTAGCTCTTATTTATATCTATATTTTGGGAATACTAAATAACTAACATGTAATAAAAACACATATTAAATTGAGATTCATATAAAATAAACCAAAATAGTTACAACATGTTATATAAAATATTTCAACTATAAACTTTCAAATGAAATCAATGAATAAAAAGGGAAAAATATTTTCCTAAAAAAGACATAAAATACAACATTGTTTTTCCAAGTAAAAAATAAATAAAGGGTAGAAAAAAATTAATCAAGAAAAATGAAATAAGAAATTGTATAAGTTTAGGTTATATTATATATATTATAATAAATTATAAACAAATTATGTGTGTTTGTGAAATATATTGAGTGATAATATTAGCATAGTACATGTGATTTAAATATTTGAAAAATGAAACATTTTGAGTTTTTATTAAGTTAAAAAGTCATTAAAAAATAGAAATCATATATTAATCCATTCATTTATCCAAAATTTTAAAATTTTAAAATTTTAAGATAATTTATATTGAAATATAAATAAATAATTAATAGACCATATCATCTATTGAAAAAAAGGGTAAATATTTAAAACATTTTATGAAAATACAAAAGTTTGATAATAAATAATTTAAAAACAAGAAAAACAGTTGTAAGGACCCATCATTGAACATTATATTTTATAGTGTTTATGAAATAGAATTCACTTTCTTAAAATTCTAAGGATCTTTTTTGTTTAGAGTTTTAGAGAATTGGGGAAAACTCTTACAAAGTAAACTCATACATTACAAGTGGAAAATTGTACTCAGTATCTATTTTAAAATATATCATGGTTTATATTCAATATAATTCTTCATAATTTTAATCATAACCACATAAATGTCCTTAATATTTCTTAAACCCTATGAAAAACATTTTAAAAAAGTGGGATGAGCCTAAAAATAATAGTAAGGGACCTAAAAATAAGAAATTTGTTAGTCTGGAGGGAAAACATGAAAGACTATGAAATATTTACATTTATCTCAATATTATTTAATATAATTAAATAAATCATATTCATATGAAACAAACACACTTTTAGCTCAAAGAGAATCATTAAAACCCATTTCAACCAAATGAAAACCCTTTTGAAAACGTAGTGCATCACATTCATAACCTGTTTTAAACCCGTGTCAGAAATAACTGGAGCATAGTTAAATCCATTGGATAAAAACTTTGGTAACACCATCCATTCCTAAAATTACAAGGTGAAATATCCACTGAATTGGGGTACTATCTGGGAACACCCATTGTTTAAGCTATAATGGGCTCACCTGATGCTATATGGGGTGCCCTATCTTATAAGTTGTAACATGCTCACCAAGTGCTATCTAGGTGCACCCATTTTCCATGTGTAATGAAAATTTACCATATCATGAATAAAAAAAAATAATTCTTTCACATTTGAGAAAAAAATCTTTTATGCTCATATGAAAAATAAATTTTTATATCAAAATACTATTTTCTTTTAAAAATTATTTTTTAAATTGAAAAAATATACATGTCATAAATAATTATTTTTATTTCAAAATAAACAAAGAAATTTATAAATTAAACTTAAAATAATTTAGTCTTCATAAATTTTGGGGAATCCTCTCATTCCGTATTTGTAAAAATATATTCTGTTTTTTCTTCTGTAAAAATTGAAATATGAACTTTAAAAGATGGTTTTTTTAAAATAAAGCCTCTTACCTTGAGTTCGATTCATCACATATGTCATTTATCTTCCTAAATAAAAATCTAATTTTAATATTATACTTTCCTAATATCCATTTTTATCACTTATTACCATGTAATATTAAATTACTTAATCATTTAAGTACACATTGAATGTCCTAATAAAATTCACTACTTAAATCCAAAATGACTTTAGTATGTTGACTATGTTCACTGATGTCATTACTCCATCATCTTCATAGTAATATGCATGAAATAATTATCAATTTTAGACATAAATTATACTTTTAAATCCTACCATGAATAATGGTTATGAATAATTAACTACATTACAATCATGGAGACGGTAGGTTGTGCGTACGCATGAGTAACATTTCCATTTTTCAGCATTCATTACGGGAAGAAGGAAAGTATTATTTTATCTTTATAAAATGATAATAATATCATAAATATTATATTAATTATTTTCAAATACATATATATATCATCCATGTTACGCGATGATTAAAAATGAATCACATCACTTCGTGGAGGTGGTAGCCACTGAAACGCATGAATGACGTGATCATTTTTATGTGCCTGGAAAGGTAAAAAAGTAGATGATATATTATATTTTATAAATGAAAAATATTTCATGATTATGAAATATAAAAATTGAATCTATAATTATAATCCATCCATTATATATGGTGATGGAAAACGAACTACATCATTTAGGTGGTAGTCTACCATATACACAAATGATTTGATGGAAGAGGAGATTGATACAGGTAATTCCCCAAGAATAATAATATCTTAGTATATAGATGATACTAAATTCATTATTTTATCAATATTGAATATAATTTTAAGAATTTTTTAAAACAAACAATATATAAATGCTCGATTAAAAATGATACCACTTATTCATACAATCTCCTTTGCTTCACACCTTAATACCACTAAGGGTGGTATTATTCCTAAACTAACCTTTAGAATATGGGGAGATATTATATAAATTGATTTTAGTATGTTTTAGAAGAACCAAAATGGTATCAAAGTGTAAATAAAAGAGAATATATGTCCCTTTTATAAGAGAGGGAAGGGGCACTCTTAACATTTTTTAAAATATAAAATCAATAAAAATTAATTTTTAATTTAAAATTGATCCAAAGTTATTTATTTTAAATATAAAACAATTTTAGGTTCATATCCTCACAATCAATATAAATTAAATAATTTTTTACTAAATTTCTACCCTTATCTTTTGGCTTTAACCCTAATTTAACCCTTTTGACACTTACCATGACAACATGGATTTTTACTATTTGAGGGTTAATATATATACTATAAAATGAAAAAAATACCAATAATAGGATCATGAATGATATTTTCACTATTATACTGATCATCTAGAAGAATTCATTTTTTTTTAGTAATTTTATATCATTTAATAAACTATTATTTACTATAAAATATCAATAATGTCAATTTAATGAACTATTAATTACTTTGACTTTAATAATATCAAGATAACACTTATAATTCAAAAAAAACTATTTTATTACATCCATAACATGTCAAGGTGATCTATAAGATTCATTTATCACATTAATTATCTCAAATTATATTTATTTTAATTTTTTTTATATCATCTATTCGATTATACCATTAATTAGATAATTTTTTCATCAGTATTGTGGAAAATTTTAAAGTAATTATTTATTTACTAAAAATTAAAAATAAATTACCATGATGAATAGAAATATATTTTTTATATTTAATTTTTTATACTAAATTTAGTTATTTAATCCATTTAAAACCCAAAATTTGATATTTTTAAATAAAATTTAACTAATGAAAATTGTAAACTAATCCAAAACATAATTTTTCCTTTTAAAATTTTTAAAAATAAAACCCTATTTTTAATAAAAATAGTATTTTTTATATTCCTTGAAAGTTTTATATTTTTATAAAATTATCAAAAACTCATCCTCAGATAATTTTCACATTCTGAATTCAAAAATGAAATTCATTTTTTAAAATAAACTTTCCAAAATTTCATGAAATTATTTATAATAATCACTCATAAGAATATATAAAAATCATTTTTGAAGAAAATGATTTTTTGAAGAATGAAATGAATTTACAAAAAATAGAGTACTTATTTAAAAATCATTCATTAATAAATTATAAATGGGTATAACAATTATATATTTTATAATGGGGTTAATATTATTCATTCCTAACAGCTAGGTTATGACAGTCACATTTTTATAATAATAATTCATTTTCATTTAAACATCATTTGGAATATCTTGTACATTATTGAATATAGTTTTTCCTTTTAAAATATCTAGATGTTTCAAAAATATTATTTCATTTTTTTAATGATAAGATAAATATTTCTTTTTATTATTGATTAAGTCTTATATAAAATATGTAAAACAAATTAAAAAAATTGATTTTTTATATAAAATTAAACAAAAAATTAATTTCACAAAACATTATTCAAGATTAAAAATAAAAAATAATAATTAAAATATAAATGATTATGTAAAGAACACATACTTTGAAATATGTTCAAACGAACATTAGAACTCGATAAAATTTGAATCTTTTTCTAATTTTTTTTGGAATTTACAAAGTTTTTAGATATTTTTGGTACATTTTATTACTTTCATCAACAAAAGTTGAATATTAAAAATGGGGTTATAAAATTAGAAAATGTTTTTTACATTAAATGTTCCAAACCCCCTCCCTTAGTAAATATAATCACTAAGACTTATTCAAGAATAGAATAGAAATGAAATATTTTAAACCATCTCATATAACACCCAATTCCATACATTCATTAATAGTAACAACCATAAAAGAAAAAATTATATAAACATATTAAGTATTTAATTAATATTTCTCTTAATACCATGAAAATATTGGTTATTGGTTTAATAATTTTTTGTATTTCATTTTTTAATCAGAAATAACTGAAAATTTGAATGAAGGCTGTAATATTCTCATTTTTTTATTTTCCACATAATGACAAAGTAATTAATTTGATACAAAAAATTAATGTTTCACTTTAATTTAACAATGGAAATAAAAGATAGGGTGATACTTGTGTGAGATGTTTGTGTGGTTATATAAGATATCAGCATGGTAGGGAATTAAATTTTAACATGGAAAAATTATGATTAATGAGTCTTTATATGGTGTTCATAGTTTTCAAACATATTAATTCATATATTTTGTTAATTTCTTTATATAATAATGATAAAAATTAAGACAAAGTTATGAGATTAAGTGATATATTGGTTTCGTTAAATTCATAATAGAAATTTTTCATAACAATGATGATTGTAATATAGGGAGACGAGTTGTAGGCCAAAGTAACTATTTTAGAGGGTAAACCAATAAATAATGTTATGTTTTTAATGCTTTTAATTAGGTAGTATTCTTTATGAGGTTAATTCCATTAGTAGTGGTTATATTTTGGTTGAAATCAACTCATTTAACCATGTACATAATTAGAAAGAAGTTTGGAACAAACAACCACTTTCGGTATAAAATTCCATCAATGGATGAGCCACATATGAAATAATTATTTTCCTTCATTTTAAAATGGGATTCAATATCTTGAAAATTGAAACTCGTGTTATCCACAAATGATTACTCTAATAGAAATAATAAAATTGGGCCCATTTCTCCTATATATATAATCAAATTTCCAAAATAAATAAATTTATCATTTTCATTATATTTTTTATCTTTTGTAATTATGTAATATATTTTTTAAGTGTTATACTAAAATAAAAAAGTGAAATCAAAGCCCGAGTTGTAATTACTCCACCTAAGAAAATATGGGTACATATAATTGATATAGAACCAACTAATGGATTAATGTGTGATGGTAATTTTATTAAGTTATCCCATACATATATAGTAATGGTTCAATATGTTATATATAATTATAAGGGAAACCAACACCTCATGGCCTAGCCTTTGGGGTCGAGAAATACCAACATTACTTATATGTGGTATAAGTGCCACTATCATCAAAGACATAAAAAATAGATGTTCTTTCTAGTGGTTAAAATTTTCAAGTTATTTAGATTCATGTTTCTATGATAAAATCATGATTATCATGAAGAAATGATTTAAACGATGTAAAAGGCATAAAAATGGAGCTAAAATGAGCATGGAAGAGGCTGTCAATTTTCTAATAAACTCGGTGTGCCATAATACCAACTTATCAATGAAGAAGGTACTCCTTTTGTATCAGTTAATTTTTCTGTGAACTTTGTAGAGAAAACTTATACATTTCACATCATCATCGCATCATCACTACATCATTGGACAATCTCAACTTTTGATACTATTTTGATCCAATATGGATCAATCAAAGTCCATTTTCGATAATTTAAAAGTTGATTATAAATCAAAAATTATAGGAACAACCTCATGGTTTATCTTTTTTGATTTTCACTAGATCAATTAATGAAATAATTAGTAACACAGTTAAGCTTATAGAATTCATTAATTCTTTCAAAAAACATAAAATAAAAGGTATTTTTTATATTAAATATTTATATAATCCCATCATAGAGCCAAAAAAAATTAATCCTATTACAGCACCAATAAAATAAATTATAATAGGATATCATTCTCATGAGAATACATCTAACACTTCCCCAACAGTTGATGTGTGGGTCATTCTCAATAGGAAATACCGGGTTAAAATTAGTCAATCGACCTATAAGAGTATATTCTAAAAAATTCAATTAACATGATACTTATATTATATCATAAAATTTAGAAAATATTTATGCTAGGATTACCACACAGAATAAGTCAAACCTAATATGCCAACTTTTCAACCTAATGTTTAAGGATTGAAATAAAATATAAAATCACATGAGTTATTTTAGATGTATTTTTATTTATTTAATTATATAAAAATGATGGTTTATGATGTGTTTCATGTACTATTTATGTTGAGATTCTTTCCAAAGACATAGGACACACTAGTCATGTTAGTTGGTAATTTAGATCCTCATGGAAAGCTCACCATGGAAATGGTGAAAGAAATAATGATGAATGAAGAATCTAAAAGGAAGAATGAAGGATTTGTAACCAAATCCAAATCTCATGTAACTAAAATAAAAGGAAAGTAGAAATGTAAGGAAAGAGAAAGAGTAATGAACCTCATAATAAAAGTAAACAAAGTAGGAAGTAATCAAATTCCAAATTTAGATATAACATAAACTTCCATAATTATGTAAATCATAAACATTTTATCTGATAGTGTTAGAGGTTGAAGGATAAGAATAGAAATCATAAAGGTTAAATCCAAAAAAATGATGATGTTTCATCTCTCTATAGTGATGTCATTATTTTATAGGAAGATGACCATGACATCTTTGAAAAATGATTTGAAATGGGTGATTGATTTAAGCACTTAATAACATGTCATTTTCCATTTTTATTTCCATTAAATTTAAACTCTATGGATTTTGGGACTCATGAAGATGAAAAATGATGCTGCATCCAAAAATTATAGGTATTTTTAATATTTTCCAATAAACTAATATCAAATATAGGTTACTAATGAAACATATGAGATATGTTATTTAAATTAGCCAAAATATGATATCCATTAGAATAATCAATTATGGTGGCTATATTAGTTACTTTGGTGATTGAAAATTGAATCATACCAAAGAAAACATGTTAATTTTTAAATTAGATAAATATACCTCTCTCTGCCTTAAAGGTGAAATTCAATGTGGTGGAGATGTAAATACAACCAAATATGAATTCCCTATAGAAGTGTGACATAAAAGACTCAACCACATGAGTGAGAGAAGACTCAAAAATATTTTAAATAAATAACCATTACCTGTGATTAGTGTTACACATTAGGATACTTGAGTGTATATGATCATGGTAAACCAACAAAAAGTATCATTAAAAGGTAATTTTTCAACTAGAAAAGAAAATGTTTTATATTTTATACACACAAATATCTATATAATGGGAACTAAGACACTATGATGTAATATTTATTTTGTTTCTTACATTTATGATCATTCTATAAAAGTTTTTTATTTTACTTAAAAATTCATAGATCTAGTACATGATGTTTTCAAGAAATTTCATGTTTAGATGAAAAGTGAAATAGGAAGATGATTTATGTTTATGTGTGAAGAAAATATAGGACAACACTACGGTCCATTTAAATATTACTATAAGATTTTTGACATCATCCTAGAAAAATTATTACCAAAAATGACTTAATATAATTGTGCTTCATATAGGATACACAAAAACTTCTATGAGAAAACCTCATGTATTCTCTAAAATGAAAAAATCCAAAACCCTTTATGGGGTCAGTCAAAGAGGACTACAATTTATATTATCTACCTTTCCCAATTAGTTAGGTGGAACTATGATATACCTGAAAGATTTATGGTTAGTTCAATATATTTCATATAATATCACAATAGTTTATTATATTCATGAATTCATACTAATTGCAAAAGATGAGAGGGAAATGATGGATTGAAAAGGAAAGTATTATATCTTTTTAGAGTACACTCATAAAGAGATTGTTGATAGACTCTAAGATATTTTTTGTAGTAAGATAATCAGAAGTAGGGATATGTAATTTCTTAAAGATTATATGATTTAAGATTTCATGAAGTCATAGATGAAACAATGTGAATAAATTCTAGTTAATCTAAAACCAGTCTCCCCAAATTTAGTCATAAAAATTTTGGGAGATATTCTAGACACACTAATGATACTTCACCACTAGGTAATATGACTTTATATACTAATATATATCCATCATCTTGTATTTTATAATATATATGACTTGAAGTATAGTGGTGGATATACACTATATAATGAAAACCAAATCATAAATACTCACCACATGAGTATGTGTTTCTCACTAATGATGGATAACTAAACAAGCATGATGATTCAATTATATATCCTTGGAATATGTAATGGAATATGTTTAGGTAAGAGGATATGTTTTCCTTCTAAAATAATCACATATCTAACAAGATAGAACTACCGAATAGACATAAGGAACTCAAAAAAGTTTAGTGATAATGAATGACCCATCAAGACCATCCATGGCCTAATAGTAAGCTTAGTGTGCCACTGCAAGCCTACCCTCAATAGAAAAAAGGGTTGGAGACTAGCACAAAGATAGCATAATCATATATGGTAGGCCTTTGCCTATAACAACCTATAACATAAATTCAACTAAAATATACATTAATAGATAACCACACTATAAAATATATATATAAACTAAATTGTATACAATATAAGTATGGGACATCAATTCCAAGTACAATGCTATAGAGAAAAATCCTAAAAGGGAAACACAAATGGATAGGGAAATAACTACTATGTACTACTAAAATTAGGTATATGGTGGAACCTCCTCTTTAAAAGGTCTATGAAAATAAAATCCATCTATAACTATCTCCACCATCAACCACCATCATCAATTTTGAAACAACTCCTCCAAATACACTAGATCTACATATACTAAGGTAATCCTCAAACTATTAAATATATACACAAATACAAAATTTAAAGTAAATAGTCCTACATAGTGGTGAGTATAAATATACCCATTATAATACCCTAAAACATAAATATATGTTAATAAATGAACTTAAAACCCAAGTTCGAGGGAAACATGAATGAGTATCCTAAAGAAACGAGATATTACCAAAGGAAAATTCATCCAAAGATAATGGAATATTTTAACTCTTCTTATCTTGGATCCATTAATAACCATATAAAATAGGAAATTTGTGGTAAATAAGGTAAAAATACCCAAAACATTCTATGTTAAAATCCCAACTATAAGTCATACCTGAATTCATCTATAATGTCTCAATATACTAGTAGTATCCCAAATCCATCCACACACTAATACATCTTAATACCCATGAATCATAAACTAAAATATTCCCCTAAATTCCACACTAACTCTATAAAATTATATTGGGGGTGTACCTCATCAAGGTGTGTGTGTATCTACTAAGGAAGGGCATGACCCCTATGGAGGATTGTTCTATTTCACACAGGGAAGTACCATCACCAAGGTTGTCAGACTACACCCTTACACATGGTGGACTGTTGGATTCATCTATCATATGGGGGACTATACCATACCAAAATTATGAAACCAAGGGAGTACCTATACCCCATCCATGTAGGACCATGCCCCGATACATGAGGGAGTTCATAAACTCTATGTCTACTCCAAACACCTCACCCTAATGTTATTATTATCTCTGTGGATATAAGATTATAGAACTACCCAAAACATCTCAAAAAATATCTCTTATGTCCAAAATGATCAAATCATTATTCACTATGTGGAGAATTAATTATAATAAGAAACTCGTACATATAAAACTGACACTTAGGAGGAAAGATAAAAATATTACAATACAAAATCCATAAGTAGTAACACATGATTCAACCTCTGATTTCATTTAATCTTACATCCACTACCAAAGATCACCTAGATAGGTTATAGTTACCTTATGAGAACATGATTTATGTTAACATTTAGAAACATCCCCAATCTCTTCAAATAGTTATGTGGCGACCCAAATATCATCGATGACCTATTCCATCACAATCCAAAGCAAATGCTCTTAGACATTTTGATAGCCCGAATCTATCAGCTCCATGACCCAAGATATCACCTTCTAAACATGAATAACTATATCCACAACCAATATAGAAACATCATTCATAGTACATACAAAATCACAACACAAAAATCATTCACTACTTTAGTCTTTACAAGACATAAGTATTCAATCCTCAACTAAGATGTCTTAATATCCACCTTTAAGAGAATTTGTTAGGTGAATTATTCAAAAATACTAGATACCATATAAACACAAAATGAAATACATGATTCTGGATCCCTCACATTCCTAGAGATGTGTTGGTTATTTAAACTATAAAAATATACTCCACCACTTTCATAAAAACTAACCACAATGAATAAAAAATATCAAATCTCACCAACATCCAACAATCCCAAAAACTATTTCTCTATGTTTTAACTACTATTATATCATTGTTCCACTCAAATAACATAATCCAATATGGAATTTATCATAATGCAGAAAATTCACTACACCCATATCTAAAATATTTTTCCTAAAGGGATGGGTTTCTTAAACCAAAAACTAACACAATGAGGGTTTTCCAAAACATTAGTGTTCTCAAATTAGGTCAAAATAAACTTCTAAATGGATAAAATTATTTCCATCCAATTAAGTTCAAACATTGGTGGAATCAATGAATATCTATATAAATAATCCAAGGGTCGTATATTAAAAATGAGATACCCTAGACTCATACTCCCAGATCTAGTATTAAAAACAAATTCTTTACAAACCAGATTTAATGGAAATTGAAGCAACCCAAACATAACCATCCATAATTACAATATAAATTACAAATATTTATTCCGTTATATACAAAATAACTTTTTATTTTATTTTTTTAAAGAGTCATAAAATTTATTTAACTAAAAAAACCCATATCTTTTCCATCAAATAGGAATAATTCTAACCAAACCAAGGATTCCTTATTTGATAACAAGTCATAAACATCTCCCCAAAAATTCATTACAAAATATACCCATCTAGGAATATCATATATAATACTCTTCTTCATTACCTATGGAAATGAAAAAAGTACAAGGGTGATCTCAAACACTCGATATGTGTTAATATAAACTATAATAATCAAATATCATAAGTGACAAAAGATAAACATGTGGGTATGAGAACATGATCAATTTATATGAATGCATCATAAGTAAATCAAACACAGTAAAACGTGGTTCATAATTCATGAATCATAACATAAAAATTTTATAATAAAGAAGTAGATATTAAAGAATTGTGTAATCAAAAGAATGTATAAGTAATATAAAACATGACATTGTAAGAATAATTCAAGGATTACTTCCAATACAACATGACAAAGAGGATAGAGTACCATAGTGGATTGGGTTTACTCCCCAATCCCTTATATATCAAATAATGATATATAAAATATTACCCAATGCATTTGAGGGATATTTAAATTCAAACCCACCAGTTACTTCATAGTATGTACATGAATATGTGTTTTAAACAAAAGAAATCATAATTTCATCATAGAATTTTTAACCTATAAGAATGAAATTATTTTGAAAAATATTTACACAAAACAAGATCATGTGTCATCCAGAGAAAGAATACGGATGGTATCATTAAATAATATCCCTAGTGTAGCATAATAAGCATTAAAGGATGTTTTCATTGAGGAAAACCCCCTTTTATAAGATGATGGGTTACTTAATACTTTCTAATGGTATCACATAAGAAAATATCAAGAATTGGATAATTGATATCACATGTTTAATCTCTAATAATAAAAACACCAAAAGATCAAGTATAAGATAATACCTGTTTTAGACCCTCGGACACCCTGAGATGAGAGAGTTGAATCGGGGTGTCAACTTTTTCATTGGATTTATGTATTTTGTCCTGGTGTAGGTAGAAACTTTATAAACCTGTCTGATTGTATCAAAAATACACCAATCA
The DNA here is from genome assembly GCA_963277665.1 of Viscum album. Taxonomy (NCBI): domain Eukaryota; kingdom Viridiplantae; phylum Streptophyta; class Magnoliopsida; order Santalales; family Viscaceae; genus Viscum; species Viscum album. The sequence goes on from OY728151.1 coordinate 2,083,161,854, forward strand.
AAGAATTATATTAAATTAAATAAGGACATGATAAATTTTAATTGGTTCACCATAAAGATCTATGTCCAAGGAGCATACATCGATGATGTATTGGTCATACTTATATCCATTATGCTTTACTAGTATTCAAGGATTAAAATTTTATAGACATGAATACTTTATTATTAAAATACTAACTTTTTAATGAATTTGGTGATAGTTTACTACATCCCTCATATAACCTCTATTGACTCCTCCCAACACACAACTCTGGATGAGTCATTCCTCAGTTTAATGACTTAATGGTCATCTTTTCCACATTAAACGTATGTCTAATGTTTCATATCATTAACAAAAAAAATATAATGATTAGATATGTTTCTATTTATTCAAATAATATTTAAAATCCATATCATTAAGATTTTAAAAAAACATTACTTGGATCGTATAACACTTTCATGAGAGCAGCTGGCTTGTAACCATGGTCATAAGAACCTAAGCACAAGACAACATTGTGTGTTACCTTTGTGAGACCAGTTGGTTTATAACCCCTTCCACAATAAATTGAGAACAATATATTAGAATGTATCTTCATCACATGACCAGTTGGACCATAACCCCAGTTACAAGAACCAAATTTAAATATTTTATAATTTATCTCCCCTTTGTTTATCTGATCACGAGATCAAGACAGGGAAATTTCAGCGTAAAACCTGATCTTTTGATTGACTCCAAGAAATTATCCGGACTCAGATTAAGTCCTTAAAATTCTATTAATTAATCAAGAATATAATAGTGGGTAATCTATAAGAAAAATATACTACCATTGTATCCAAAAAATATTCTCAACTGACCACTTAATCCACATAAATTTTATAGTAAGAAATCCTTTAAGGATTACATGATTCATCGGATCAAACCCCCTTTGATAATGTGACATTTCATTTAGTGTGTCTAGGGTCACATGAATTCTTATATCACATGAACCATTTAACCTTATTGATTTACCATCACCAATTTTAATTATTTCATGATATCCTCTTCACTCGTGCACTTTGAAAGACCTCATCGTGATACCTTTTCATGTATATGTGATTGTGTCATTACTCTAACTCTAATCATTAATGTAACTTCTATTAAATGTCTCTTTTCTATTTTCATGATATTTTGAGAATATGCAAGATCCTTCCATAATTTCCATCATCTCTCCCTTCATGTACTTCACATGACCACATTTTTAGGTCTCTTCGAGCTTATATGATTGCTAGCCCTCACTTCTTCTAATAAAAATACTCCATCGTGTTATTCTCTTGAATATAAGCTATCACAAGATCCATTTTAGATTACATGTTCACAGGATCCATGTTATTAAACATGATAATATGATCAATCTAGGATTACTCAATCACATGAACTTTTATCAATTATGCGATTTTGACTACCTTTCCCCTGAATTTTATGCCCAAAAAAAATTTCCAACACTAGGAAAAAATTCCATTTTCTCTAACATTCATCACAGTATTGACTAGAATTATTCTTAATGGATATTAAATTACTTAGAAAAATCTATTAATATCGTACTAGAATTATATTTCAAGTAAACACAACTGAATATTTTCAGCATAGATCTCCATGGTTCAAATATTCTCTCCCTTTAGGTTTGTTGAAAACCTAAAGTGAAATTCATGACACCTTTCAGATGGCCATAGAGTATCTTTTCCAAAACTATAATTCGATGTGAGCAATGATCAGTGTAGAAAATAATAGTTAGAGATGTAAATTTATACCATGATAAATTCCATAAACTCCCCCATGTCTCAATGTATTAAAAAACTTTTAAACCTTCCGCAAGCATTATATACTCACTGATCATATCTCCTCGTGACTTAAAAACTAGAAAGTCACCATAAGTAATATATTTATTTGAATCTCATCACCCACATTCTAGAAAAAAAATAACTTATTATAATAATAAAACATTGAATTTCACATAATATTTCTCCCCCTTTTATAATAAACCCAAAGTGAACAATCTTTCCAAACATAAACAAATAGGTAGCATGATATATACAGTGGGGAAAGGGGAATAATTTTTTAAAAACCTCCTTAGGCTATGAGATGTGTTTAAGAACCATGTCTTAAATGATTCTTATCAAGCACTGGAGTTGGAAATGTATTTTTCATGATATCTACCACATGTTAAACTGTTTTAATATAGTTTATTTTTATCAATTATTATTCAATATTCTCTTTAATAAAGTGATATTGGATTTCAATATTATTGGTACAAGAGTGTTTCACTAGATTTCTCATGATATTTATCACACTTTAATTATCACATAATATCACCATAGGTGGTTTCACTTCTTCACAAATATCCTCCAGTTGTTGTTTCATCCATAATAACTGAGTTGATTCCTTGATTACAAGAATTTATTCCACATTTTTCTTATTTAGAAATGTGATTTATTACTTATTTAACATCCATCCAACACACTTAATACTAATGAGTAATTTTTTACCATTTGTGTACTTTCCTTCCACCGCATCTATAGCCCAGTCTGCATAAAAGAATGGAGATAATTCATGATCTTTTCTAGCATCAAACTAAAATACATAATTTAGAGTAGCTTCAATATATCATATATTATGTTTAACTTATGTGAGATGATATTCCTTTAAATATATCTGAAAAATATCCACCAAACATGTTATTAAAACAATATATGTTCTTGTCATAGTTAAGTGTAGTAATCTTCCATTTATTCTCTAGTGAAAGGTGGGAACCATATATTTTCCATCCTTGTGCCTTTCATGTTTTGTCCCAAACGTAATTGGAATAGACATTGGTTTGGAATTATATATGTTAATACTTTTTAATAACACAAATGTATAATTTTACTGGGATACCAAATTATATTTCACCTTATGAATCACTTGTAACCATGGAAAGTATGTTAACTCTGCAATCAGTGACATCTCAAATTTTGGGCTCATAATTCTTTCAAATCCTTCTACCAAATTTAATTTTCTTCCACCAAATATTATATCATAAATATATACAGGCACCATGTATAGTTCTTTATTAGAGGTTTTTATATAAATATTATTTTATACTAGACCACTTTTTAATTATATCTTTCTCATGTAATTTTCTAGATGTGAATACCATGCACGAGGAGCTTACTTTAGTCCATAAAAGGTCATCTGCAACCTCTATACTTTATTTTCATCGTTTTCGGTCCTAAAACCCACTTATTGTTCAATATAATCCCATTCTATAAGAACGTTATTTTATAATGTGTTTTAATATCCATTTGAAAAACTTTTTATATTCTTTAAATTTCTAAATCCAAAACAATAATAATTGACCCTATATGATCTACTAGGGTAAAAGTCTATTCAAAATATATTCCTCATTATAAGCATAACCTTTACAAAATAATCATTCCCTATTTCTAATAACATTTCCTATCTCATCAAAATTTTCTTATAGATTCATTTTTTTCTAATCACATTGTTATTATATGGCCTTTTAATAAGTTCCCAAGTCTGGTTTTGTTCAATTTGATCCAATTCTTCATCCATGTTTTTAATCCAAGATTATTCTTTCGTTGTATCTTCAAATGATGTTTTCTCTACTATAAATAGAAAATTTTCATGCTCTACACATTTCAACCTCCTTGTTTGGGTTGGAGAAAATTGATCCCCAATAATGTTAGAAGTATAAACCTCTATTCTTCTAATTCTTAATTGTAGTACATGATGACCGTTTTTTACAATATTTTCATCTTATAATTCATACTCTAATATTCATTATTTTAGGAATCCTAAATATGTAGATTATCTTCTATAAAATCAAATTTTTAATCAATCTCATGATCTGTAACATTTTATTCTCCACCAAGCACAATTGAAGTTTCATTTCTAGTTTTCATCGTGGATTTCTTCTCAATTATATTAACATAATTGCTCTCTATAATTTTCTTCAACCTATTTCTATAACATTTTTAATCCTTATTTTTATAGATTATCTTATGAATTCTCATTCATCTACTATATATCCATACTTTACCAAATTTTCTTCTTTATTATAGATATAACACTAGCTTGAAAATATAGAAAATTGATTTAGTGATGACTTCCTTCAATGCTACATTTTTTAGTTGTTATATCTTCTTTTGGACGGAACATTTCATAGATTTAGGATTATATAGTGACTTGACTATCCAATTCCATTAGTAGTGAAAATTTTCACTCTCAATTAGAATATTTTTGCAAATATTATTCACTTGTCACTTTCTTTATCAACAACCCCATTTTATTGTTGGTTCTAGAAAATGATACCAAATTCTTAATATCATGCTTCAGTAGATAGCTCACAAGCCCAATGGATGTGTACACTATTCCATTATCAAAATGATAAATTTTAATAGTATTATTAGTCTCATTTATAACTCTACTTATATATATCTTCAGGAACCATGGGTCCTCTAAATTTCCTTGTATGAACATGACACATGCCATTCTTTTATAATCATCTTTAAATAGAGTAAAATATCCTTCTCTATATGTCTCAGATATATTCATTGGAAGATACATGTCAATGTGACTCGGATTAAAAAAATTCTACATCCGTTTTCTCTTTGTTCGATATGGTTTTCAACCATTTTTCCCCATATGAAAGCTTCACACATCATTTCATGATCACATTTTAGATTAGGAATATCTACGGTATCTTTTAACTTGGAAAAGTTATCCATGCTCTGTTGGTGAATATAACTAAGACTCTAATCCCATAGTATTTTTCCTCTTAAACCCTCGTAGGTCTTGTATTCTATATAATTTATACTTGGTATAGATTATCGTTGGTCCTCCATCCATTCATGAGAGAGTTACCATCCTTTCCATTGATAATTCATCCATTTTGATTTAATGATAATTTTAGTCAGGACTCACATAGTTGACTCACACCCAAGATAATATTCCACAATCCATCCACATAGAGAACATATGTTTTCTTTAGTTTACCTCCATCTAATCTTATATTTACTCTATATTTTTTACAGGGATTCATCATTCTAAAAAATCATTATTCCATCAAACATACTATTTAAATTATTCAAAATATTATTATTAATAGTCATGTGAGACGATCACCCACTATCAAAAATATATGTGGTGTTATTCTTTATCACTCTGAGTACAATTTTTGAAATATTTTCCTTCCCAATCTTACTCATTTATTTCTATGATATTTCTTGTTATGTTAGAGCATAATATAATTTTTCCATCGTTTATTCATCATAGAATGTATAATAATACTCGTATTATTTTTTCAATGGTGAATATGTATTTTTCAATGAAATTTTATTAGTTTAAATTGAGTTTCTTTTAACTTGACTCATGTGATAGGAATCACCACTTATCTTCTCATAATAATAAATAACACTATACAAAATTTAAAAAAAATATCCATATAAATCATTATATATATGATGTGTTTTATGTGGTTCCATTCTCCTTTATTTACTTCAGGATGTTTCTCCTTTTAAATATCTTCTTAATTTATCACAATAGAACATGGTGTTTCCAAGATAGCCACAAACCTAAAATTTCATAAGTGAAAATATCCTCTCTCTCTCTCTCTTCCATTTATCCACATGTCTATAGGTTTATCAAAAATCTTATGTTTCTAGTGAATGATTTCTGATTTAGTGGTGTTTCCAATTCACTTATTTTCCTTAACAAGAGTAGAAAATGTATGCACAGTTGCTAGTTTAGTATTAACTAAATGATTATAAACCTTTTTCTTTCCCTTTATCTATTACATCACAATTTCACCTTTTTATTCCTTAACCACATATATAATTCATCATTTATATATAATTCTGGAACTATTTTCATTCATAATTTTTTGGACAACTTCTGAGCCTCACATTACTCTTTCTATTAGTCCACCATCTATGAACCTTCCAAAATGAAGTTCTTTTGTTGATATTTTGATTTCTTTTATATATCCCAATTTTTATCAAATAAAAAAAACACTTTTTCTAGATAGTATCCCTTCTTCAGTCACTATTTTATACAAAAATTAAGTTCACCAATAACCTTTTCCATCTCATGTATATTCATCTTGATATTTGAAACTTATTCAACATTAACTTTCCAATTCAGTTGATCATTTAAATCTTCTAAGAGATATTAAATATCTTATTAGATATAATCAACATACTGAGAGGATTCCCTTATAAATACATTAATCATTTGATTTTTATTTTTTAAAATATCAAGCTCTTTGAGAGGGACTACATGTTCCACCTTCAAATCAATTGTTCCCTCTTGTTCAATGATATTTTCTAACTCAAATTATATTCTCTCAATAGTATCCATCATATCATCGTCAATATTATATTTAAACTTGATTTAAAATTCATCCAAAAAGTCTTCATTATTATTCTCTTCTTTTCTCAAAAGTCTTTTTCTCTAAGCATAACTTCTAAATAAACTCTCATTATTTATGGGAATATTTTTACATCTTCTATAAAAATTTTGGTTCACTTTATTCACCACAAAATATTTTTTTGTATCTAATAGAAATATTCCCAAAGTTTACAAAATGAAATAATCCAAGTGGTATCTTTCATTAAAATCTAGATTTTCAATTTTTGAATTTTATAGTCATCATTTATAGAACTTCCTCTTCCTCTTTATCTTCATTATATTTTTCATGATGTCTAACTTTTTCATTGACTTTAATTTCATTTAATTATTTGTATGGGTGGAATTTCCCTATGGATCAATTTTTATTTCATAAGTTTTCAAGAAACTTAAAAGGTTATCCAGGTTAATTTAGGTAAAATACCATTATTAAAGTGACAAAACATTATGGTTCTATCAATTAGTAATACATCATAAAGTCTTTTTGGATATGTCTATATCTTTTATTTATTCTCCAATCCCCAAGATAGATCCATTCACATCTTTGATATGATTATAAAAACTATCTTAATGTTCATCTGGGCAAATTTTAAGATCATTGATTCAATTTTCAAACACATGGAGTTTTTCTTCCTTTACCTTTTTATTTATCCTATATTGCATTATCCAGAGTGTAGCTCATTTATTTGATATATATTTGACTTGAAAATGATCTAATTGAAGAGTATAATTCCTTAGTAACTATATCTAGAATTTTTCTATCAGTTTCAATCATAGAAATTCATGTTTTATTTCTAACCTCCACCTTATTTAAAGTAACAAAGAGAACTCCTATTCCAAGATAAAAAATATGTGACTTATTTTTATTTGTTCATATCTAAAAGTATATCTCATAAAAGAGAGAGATTATTCTGGCATCTAAAAAGTTCTCCATGAGATAAAAATTTAGAAACCAAGATCAACATTGAGAATCTTCACACTTATTCCATTTTTTGGACCCTAGGACACACTAGAGGGGATGGCTGAATTAGGGTGTCAGTTTTTCAATTTTTTTAAGGATCTTATACCCACATTGGTCAGAACATTTTAAACATTATAGTTTGTATCAAAAATACAACAATCATAGAATTATAGTAGAGTAATTTAGGAAAAAAAATTACTTGGTTCACCATAAAGAGCTACAGCTAAGGAGTGTACATCGATGATGTATTGGTTATCCCTAAATTCACTATTCTTCACTAATATTTTTTTATTACAATTTCTCACACATAGACACTCCATGCTTGGAAAACTGACTTTAAAATTACTTTAGCGATAGTGCACTACCTCCCTAGGATCGCCTCTATTTATTCCTACATTCACACTCATCTGGATGAATTATTCCTTAGTTTAAGGACTTAATGGTTTCATTTTCCTCATTAAATCTATGATGAATGTTTCACAACATTAATTATAGGATAAGATGATTTAATATGTTCCTTGTTATTTAAGAAATATTTTTAATCCACCTCTTTAAGAGTTCAAAAAAACATTCATGGAGTGTGTACCACTTTCGTGAGACCATTTGGAATGTAACCCTAGTCACAAGAACATGAATTCAAAACAACAACATGTATTTCCTTTATGATAGAAGCTAGTGTATAGCATTGGTCATAAGAATCTGAGTGAAATACACTAGCATGTATCTCCTTCACATGACCAGCTATCACATAACACTAATCTCAAGAAACTAAGTGAAATACAATACGACATATCTCCTCTCTATTGATGTAATCATGTGATCAATACAAGGAAAGTTTAGTACATAACCCAATCATGTGACCAGTTCATGAAAATTATCCCAACTCATATTAAGTCCTTAATATTGTTATAATTCATTAAGAAGTGAACCATAGGTATTTATAAGAATATTTTACCACCTTTGGATCCAAAAAATACCCTGAACTAACCACATAATCCACTTAAATTAAACAACAATAAGTTTATTAAGGATTACGTGATTCTCCAAACCATACCCCCTTTAATTGCATGAAATTTCCTTTTTCATATCTTAGATCACATTATACCCTTTGATCATGTGATCCATTTTACCTTATGTGATCATCCATCACCCATTCTCAATGTTTCATGATCTCCTCTTCACTCATTCACTTCATGATACCTTGTTGTGATTCCTCTTTGAGCATCTGAGATCACATGATTTGTCCAACTCCAATCATAAATGAAACTTCTATCATGTGTCTCCATTACGTGATAAAAATATTTCAATTGTATGCAAGATCCTTCTTAAATTTCTATATAATATCCCTTCATATTCTTCACATGACCACATTATGTGATATCATTGATCATATACACTCATCAGTCCTCACATCATCTGATCGTGAGACTCCATTACATGATACTCTTGAATAGAAATTATCACATAATCCATTTGAGATTACATGATTTTTATATCCATGTGATCTTACGTGATCACATGATCAGTATAATCTTATGTGAACTTGCTAAATTTTATCAATTATGTGATTTTTACATCCTTTTAACAAAATTTTAAGCCAATAAATTTTGGAAATGTTGGTAAATGATTCTATTTTATCCAAAATTAATCGTAGTCTAAACTAGCGTTATTCTCCATAACCATCAACTTCCTTAGCATTATTCGAAAATATTGTACTATAATAACATTGAAAAAAACACTATATTTTCATCACAGATTAACATTTTTTTCCACAACATGAAACACAACTTCAAAAGAGATAGATATTTTAGAGTTTGAGAGGAAAGTAGAAGAAAAATTATAAAAGGGATTTTTATAAGGCATTTGTAAAAGATTTGTAATATCAAACATACAAGTCACTTTAAAAATATATTTCAATGGTGTGGAAAGGGGACATTGAAAAACTAAATTTTAAAATAATTAATAATATTTTCAATATATAGACCCATTTTTTCCACTTAAAATTTGAAATATTTATATATATATATATCCAGAGTTAGGAGCTTAGATGTCATATGATTTTGAGGCTAGGTGTTCCCATAATTAATTTTAGAAACATTTTAATTATATTTTTTATTTTCATAGAGGAATATTTTTAAAGAATATGGGATAAAACTTAAATAGAATCTCGAATTGGAAATTGTAGACCACAGTTAAGTCTATAATAAGGTTTTTGACCTATGCGTGACCTAAAATGGTTCGGAACATGGTGTTCGGATCCCTTTACTATTTAAGATACATTTACTTGATTTAATTAAATTATTAAATTAATTAAATAAACCCATTTTACCAAATATATTTATATAAATATATCTCCATGAAAAAAAATATAGGGTTAGCATCATAATCCTAGAATCACCAATGATACTCTCATTCCCCCATATGTTGGCAGTTCTCATCAGACGACGACGAACTACAAGATCACGTCAGATCAAGACGAAGCAAACGCAACATATAATCTCAATCATTGTTAAATGTGTTCCTCATAAAATAGAAGTCTATAAACTAGGTAAGAATAATAAATTGGTTATTTATTCCCTTTGATTAAATTTAATTGAGTAGATCCATCATTGTTCTTTGATCTGCGCCAATTGTTGGCTGATTACATGGGCTCAAATATTTAAATTATTTATTTTCAATTGGTTTCTAACCCTGGATGCCCTTTATTGATCATTGGACAATATTTATTTTCCAATTGTTGTTTAAAACTTTTATTTGTGATTTTCTCTCATGTTTCTTCACGTTCTTGATCGATTGGACACTACAGTCTCGGTACAACTTTTTTAAGCAGTATTGAGCCCAATAGGACCCTCGAAAGCATGATGGATTGATAAATAAAGCATAGATTGATAAAGTAAGACCATATTTGGGATCATTTAAATTCATGGATGTTTTTAGGTGATTTGAGATCAATTAATTAGTAGTATAAGTCATCAGTGTGTTTGGAACAAACAGTGAAACCCTAATAGATGAACAGAGCTGATTTTGGAGACAGACGGCCGAAATACACGATCTACAGCTAGACCTATTTGATTGGGGGAGATTTAGGGTTGGATCTATAAAATAATGACCAAATTCAATGTACAGATCATATATCATGAATTATAGCAAAAACATGACTATACACCATTTACAATTACGATCACATGGCGTGTAGCTGCCTTCAACGGCAACAACTAGGGTTTTGGAAAAAAAATTAAGGATGAAATAGTGTTTGGTCCTCCCACATGCCATGTACCCATTTCTCAGATGGATAACCCCTGTGATGGGTTACACTAGAAATAAATCATGTGGAATTACAAGGATTTGTACATGGTTGTGTACAAATACACCGACACGGGGTCCGGTAAATAGACACATCGAATATGACATGGCTTAATCCCAGTTATCTTGGACATGTCGTATAGTCCACCTACATGGTGTGTACTAATACAAGGGATGGAATTTTGTTCTAGACAAGGACATGGCTAGGTGGATCAGTGGGACCACACACTATGTGGTTCCCCTCACATGCTGTGTACTCCTTGACCTCTTTTGAGTAATATTCAATCCCCTGTACCTCCTTTATTTGAAATCTAATTTTAGCCTACGAATAGCCTATCCTGAGTGTTTTTCTGTCTAAAACATGATGGTTCCCTCAGTTATGAATTTGGAGGTGCTATGTGAATTTTTACAAGCATGAATCCTAGTTAGGAAATGCTTGATGACGATAGTGATCAAGTAGAATCACTAGGACCTTTCTGAGTGGTACCCTCCGGTAGGGCTGGACAATGGAGTTCCTAGATAAAATTTTTTATTGGTACCCTTCAGTAGGGTTGTGAAATGTAGTTCCATGGAGACCTTTCTCGGCAATACTATCCGGTAAGGATGGTAAGTGGAGTTCTTTAATGACCTTTCTAATTGGTACACTCTAGCATGGTAGGGAAGTGGATTTCCTCAATGATTATTGAGTTGAATCTGCAGTAGATTTGGGTAGTGGAGTCCTTGACTCTTAGTATAATAGGACCCCCATCAACATGGTTTTGGGTTATATATAGATACTATCGAGTGGTACCCTCCATCTGGTAAGGGTAGTGAAGTTCCTACATGATTATCAAAGTGATACCCTCCTTTTGTACCAAGGTTATGGGTTCCCTATCTATATTTTTTCCCCTTGAGTGTGCAGCATAGTGATGTGGTGTGGCATGACATGGAAAGCTATCTCTGGGAAGACACATGATATTTCAGTCATTATTGGTGTACTTTTTGGATTATTTTATACTCTTCTTCTTATGATTATTTGTGAGATGGAGATCCCCTTACTCTCTCATTTGGGATTCTTTTGACTGAGCATATATATATATCCTTATGTATCAAGACCTTGTATTTGGTTACTCTTCTTTCAAGAGAGGAAAATATGTGTGGGGTATTCCCCATGATTCTCATGTTTATCTTATCATGGTTAGATGAGTCTAATCTTCTACTATAGTTTGTGAATACTCAATGGATAGGTCCTCTACTCACCATGTTTAGTCCCTCATGTTTGGATGAGCTAACTTTTAATCTTAGTTTAGGTTTATCTGTTCTATTTGAATGTATCTTGCATCTAATATGTTTATATTCTTATTGTGCCTATTACAACTCATCCTTAATCTTTTGGGGTATCCTACAAGGTATGTATATACTCACTCATGCATGAGTTTTTTCAGAATGTATCATGTCTTATGCAGATGAAGAATTGGTCAGTGGAGACTTTATAGGAACATAGGGATACTAGGTTCTTAGGATGCTTATAGTGTTCATATCTTGGAACTCAAAAGTTTGGATCACTTTCATCTATTTAATTTTCCAGTTTTTTCAGGTTGGGACATATTTTTGGTTGGGTGTGTGTTTTTTCCCTTTATTTTTCAGTTACACTGTTGTATTTTTGTACTGTTTAGAGGTCTCTTCATTCTTTGTTTTCTTTGTAGTAGTGGTGCATATTTTATTGTTTCTCTAAACACTTTTTCATTGAGATGGATGTGTTTTTATGTACAGGTACTTAGGAAAAGTCCACCATGAGTTTAGTTATTCTTTTGGTGCTTTTCTCCACCCCCTGGCCTATGGAGGTGGCCTTGGGGTTATTGCTGATTGAGCCCCAACTTGGTTCAGGTCATGAAATATTGGTATCAAAGTAAGTTCATTCCTTGTGACATTGTTTGGACTATCCCTCTTATGAAGATTTTGTTACATTTTGTGAAATAATTTCAATGTTACTCGAGTGCGGATATTAGGAAAGGGAGTCTAGTGATGGTGCGGGTAATTGTCGTATCCACTCACCAGGACACATAATACCTACTTGATGACTTAAAATAATAATACATTTATTGAAGTTATTTATGGTACATGCATCATATATGATTATGTATTTGACTTCCCTTCTTGAGTCATCTCCCCATTTTTAGATATATATATATATATATATGCTCATATGATTTTGGCACATCATGATAAATATTAGGATGCATCTATGATAAAAACCATCTAGGATACCAGTTCCAGATCGGGATAAAAATCTAGTGGGAAATGAGGCCTCAGTTCACGGTTCATCCCAAGAAACCCTTCTTCCAAGTGGGTAGGTAGCAGAACCAACGCCTATCGAGTGGCATCTCTTTCTAGTAGATTAGTTTGGGGATGTGTGTAGACATAGCGTGCTCTATGAGTTCTAGCTCTAGAGGCTGGTGAGGTTTTATGGAGAGTCAGATCCTAATGCAATAGAATATTTTCTAGAGTTTTTGGTTTGTATCACCAGGATTTTTCAGAAACTGATAGATCATGTGGTTTTGTTGGTGGCTAGCCTTCTCCTTGTAGTATTTGGGTTCTAGTGGAGTATCATTACCAATATGCATGATGATTCAACACTCTCTTGGACTGACTTCCAACAGTTGTTTTTTGGGGAGTACTACCCCTATTACTTGCACTCATTTCAGATTCAAGAGCTTCTGTAGTTCCAATATGGAGGGATAATTGTGGCTAAGTATGCAGTGAGGTTTTCATACCTTACCCAATAATCCCTTGACATGACTCGTGATGGCTACCTTCAAGAATGGAAGTTGGATCAGGTACTCTGCATAGAGATATGTGCCATTGTAGTGCCCTTGTGCTTCTCCACTTATGTCAGGGTACTGGATCGGACACTAGTGACAGAGATCATTATATCAGAGGGACTCCAGAAAGCTGGAGCTGGTGGTGGCCACCACAGGACTGAGTCATTTGTAGAAACTAGCAGACACCATGTGCTAGGATCTTGAAATAGGGGACCACCCCAGGATCAGAATCTAGAGCATGGTCATATGGAATAGGGACATCTCAAAGCACCGAGGCATCCCAAATATGCTTGATGATTTTATTTTAATAGGTTAGGAAACATGGAATGTGACTTCCAGACCATACATGCCAAGGATCATAGGAAGATAGTAGATGTACCACCATGGTAGAGGTGGTGCCATGATCATAGATCTCCCAGGTGTGTTCAGGGTGGTCACCAAGGAGGCAGAGCTATCCACGGAGTGGGAGGATCTATGGGTGGTGGATGATGCTATGAGATCCTTCCACCTCCACCACCAAGAAACCCACATCAGGCTCATGGAGCTGTAAGTTGGGAATGTAGATAGCTTCAGGCTTTGTATGTCTATGATCCCACAGCGCATGATATGTTTAGAGGTACAATATGTGTGTGTTTTACTATTGATTCAGTACTAGTAGACATATGTTTCAATGACTCCTTTATCTTTGAACCCATGGTGCAAGAGATTGAGCTCCTAGTTGAGGTGCTAGCCTAGCAGCTCTGTCTTGAGGTTCCTACAGGGAACTCTTCTTCTGTACCTTTTATCTGCTATTAGTGTAAGTTATTTCTTGGTAGAGAGAGGTTGATGTATGATTTTATGGTCTTCATTATCAAACCCTATGAAATAATATTCCGTGTGGGTTGGTTTTCCATCGTCCAGGCTTAGATTGATTATCACTATAGACAAGTATGATGCATAAATTGTGATGGGAAAAGATTCTCCTTTTCTGTTGAGAGAGATATCATGGCACGGAAAGTAGGGTTTTCAATTAGGAGGTTTCATCCCATAACCCATCAGTTTGTGAGTATATTTCTTAGTACAACAGGCTCTTTAGGAATATGGGTTCCTTCATTTGTTGAGGATTACAAAGACGTCTTCCCCAGGGATGTTCTAAGACTACCTCTAAGGTAGGAGATGGTATTTTACATTGACATGCATCCTAGAACCACTATTATATATTCTGTGGAATATTGGATGGTCCCTACCAAAATCCAAGAGCTACTGTTGCAGTTGGAGGACCTTTGAGAGAAAGGTTTCATCATGCCCAGAGTGTATCATTTGGCAGCTTCGGTGTAGTTCGTAAAAAATGTGGATGGTTTTTTTGTGGATTTGCAAGGATTATTATCACCTGAAACATGCCATGATAAATAAAAACTACCCCTTATTGAAGATTGATAACTTATTTAACAAATTTTGAGGCATGAAATGATTCTTGAAGATCGATATCAGGTCTGGCTACCACAAATTGAGGGTTCATGAGGCCAGTATTCCAAAGATGGAATTTTGATGTCATTATAGATACTATGAGTTCCTAGTTATGCCCTTTTGTGTGAGGAATTCCCCCAACATGTAAATGGATTTGATGAACCTGGTTTTCCATCCATACTAGGATTAGTTTGATTTTGTCTTCATCGATGACATACTTGTCTACTCTGCATTAGAGGAGGATCATGCAGAGCACTTGATGATGGTCTTAGATCTATTTCAAGAGCACTAGGTTTATGGGAAACTCTTGAAGTTCTATTTATAGATTAATAAGGTTCAATTTTTAGATAATTTCATTTATGATCATGGTTTATCTATTTATCCAGAAAATTTTGATGCAGTGATTTCTTGGGAGCCATCTGAGAGCATGTTAGAGGTGTGGATCTTGTTTGGCTTGGAGTGGTACAATATGAGGCTTGTGGAATACTTCTCTAGTGATGTATCCACTTTGAAAAATAAGACATAAAAAGGGAATCCATTTACCTATTTTGATCATTGGTAGAGGGCCTTTGGGGATTTGAGGTTGACAATGACAAGTGATCCTATGTTGAGACTACTAGAGGAAGGCATGGAGTTCTTAGTGTATTATGATGCCTTGAGAGCTGGTCCTGGCTACATGTTGATACAACAGTAGGTAGTTATCACATACAGGTCAAGGAAATTGAGACCCCATGAGAAAAACTAAAAGAATCACAACCTAGATCTAGAAACGATAGTCTTCTCCATGAGGATGTGTAGAAACTTCCTTCGGGGGTGTTTTTTGGTTTACTCAGACCACCAGAGTCTTATGTACGTCTTCACGCAGAGATACCTAAACTTAAGATAGTGGTTCTTGTTGGAGTTCATGCAGGACTATGACTTAGAGATAGTCTATAATTAATAGAATGGAAATGTCATATCTAATTCATTTATTAGAAAGTCTTAGGATATCATAGTGTAGGAGGCTTCAGAGTAGTTGGCCTCCTTACAGCGGACCCTAGTGGAGCTGGAAGGTATAGTTCTTCTACAGTAGATGGTGTTAACTCCTCTGTTTCTTGAGAGTTTGAGATAGTCCTGGCTAGGATACGTTGACTGTGAGTTCTTACATGATCATATATAAATAATTGACTCACCAGATAGATATTATGATGGACTTAATCACGTCATCCTTTTTAGGGACAAATCATGGTCCCAATCACAATGTGGGATGATTGGATGTTATAGTTCCACACTTATCCTCTATCTATACATTTCTATGTGGGGAATATGTATAAAGACCTTTAATGATAGGTTTGGTGGTCCCACATGAGATGGATCATAGTTGAGTTCATCTTTTGATGCCTCACCTATCAATAGGAGAAGGTTGAGCACCATGTTCTGGTAGGTCTGTTCGATCCCCTTGATATCTTGGAGTGGAAGTGGGAGGTAATATCCATGAACTTTGTCATAGGGATTCTTCACATAAGGAATTTCCATGATTCCATCCGGGTGATAGTTTACCGACTCATGAAGTTGGAACACTTATTTTCTATCAAGGAGCAGAGTTCAGTGGAGATTTTAGGGATGTTGTATGTGTGGTAGATCAATCTCCTTCACGGGGTTCCCTTAAGGACTGTATCTAATTGCAATGCATGGTTTATGTCATGATTATAGAGATACCTACAGAAGTCATTTGGGACCTAGATGAGAATGAGTACAACCTTCCAACCCCAGATCGATGGACAGACCAAGCATACTATTTTGGTGTTGAAGGATATGCTGAGGGATTTCATGTTAGAATTTGTACAGAACTGGGAGGATCACTTTCCCTATATAGAGATTGCATACAACAATAGCTATCACTCTACCATAAATATGGAACATTTGAGGCCCTATATGAGATACCATGTAGTTCACCCTTTTACTGGAAAGAGATTGCTGAGGCATCTCTTATGGGCCTAGAGATGGTGCAAGTGGTGATGGAGAAATTCTAGGTCATACATTAGCGGATGAGGACATCCCAAAACATACATAAATCTTACTTAGATCATTGTTGTAGGCCCTTGTATTTTGAGAAGGGAGACCATGATTTCTTGAGATTCTTCCCATGATAGGTATTGTAGAGGTTTGGATGAGTATGATATCTATCCCTAAGTTTCATCAGGCCTTTAGAGATTGTTAATAGTGTTTTTGAGGTTTCTTATCACCTCACCCTACCCCCACAGCTGGATCAAGTGAATAAAATATTCCATGTGTCGCACCTGAAATGATATGTTCATGAGCCTATGCTCATCATTGACTGGGGTGAGCTGTAAATCAATGATGGAGACACATTTTCATAGAACCCATTAGAGATTTAGGATCAAAAAGAGAGGAGCCTATGTGGATGGACCATTACCTTGGTTCAAATATTGTGGTTGCACAGAAACATGCAAGAGAGTTCCTGGGAGAGGTAGATCCAAGTACAAGCTCAGTATCCCAAGTTGTTTTCTTAGTTTTTGTTTTTGGAGACGAAAAGGATGAAGTATTCAATGATGTAGATACCCCATTTATTCCTTGTAAGACTTTGAAATAATTATATATATATTTCCAGTTCTAGGAGATGAGAAAATGGGTGACTCTGAACCCCTGTGTTCCCGGAATTAATTTTATAAAAATATTAAATATATTTTATTTTACATGAACACAGATTTTTAAATAAAAAGGGATAAATATTAAATGGAATCTTGGATCCGAAATATGACACCATGGTTGAGTCTGGAATGAGGTGTTTACTCTAGGAATAATCTAAAATAGGTTGACACGGGGCGTTCAGATCCCACACCTATTGGGGGTGCATTTAGTGAGTTTAATTAATTTATTAAATTAATTAGTTAAACCCATTTGATCAAATATGTTTATATAAATATATCATCATGGATAAATTTCCATGGTTAGCCTCATAATCCTATAGTCACAAATGACACACTCCTTCCTCATTCTATTGGCAAGATCTCATCAGATGACAATGAAATGCCAAGTCAGATCAGATCAGGATGCAGTGAATGCAATGGCTTCTCTCGATCACTAGAAGATGTTTTATTCATCAAAGAAAGATATATAAACATGGTAGGAATTTTCAATTGTTGATTTATCACTTTTATTAAATTTAAATGAGTATATACATCCTTATTCTGGTATACTTCCAATTTTTGGCCGATTACATTCACCTGGGTACAAAAACTTATTTATTTTCAAATTTTTTATGACCCTGGATTCCCATTCTTAATCATTGTTCAAGAAAATTTGGACAATAATCATTTAAACCTTTATTTTTGTGATTTTATCCCATTTTGTTTCACGTTCTTCACTAGTTGGACACCACAGTCCCAATTCATCTTTGTCGAGCGGTACCAACCCCGATCTAACCCCCAGAACCATGATGAATCAAGAAATAAATCTTGGATTGATGAAAAAAATACTAGATATAAGATTTTTTCAAGGCATGTATTTTTTTCTATTTGAGATCAATTAATTGGTACTATAAGGATAGGGTGTGTGTGAAACGAATAGCGAAACCCCAATGGATTAATGGAGTTGATTTCCGGTGTGAGAAGGCCGAAATCCATGATCCATGGACAAATCCTTAATATTTAGGTAGATTTGAGGTGGTATATAAATCATAATGAATAGAATCAACACAAAGATCACTAATCTAGAATTCTATTGAAAAATAGACTACATGTTGTGTACAATTATGAACACATAGTGTGTATCCCCCTCAACAGTAGGGGCTAGGGTTTTAGAAAAATT
The DNA here is from genome assembly GCA_963277665.1 of Viscum album. Classification (NCBI taxonomy): domain Eukaryota; kingdom Viridiplantae; phylum Streptophyta; class Magnoliopsida; order Santalales; family Viscaceae; genus Viscum; species Viscum album. The sequence continues at coordinate 2,083,180,595 of OY728151.1, forward strand.
AAGAATGGAATGACGTGTATCCTCTAACACTCTGTGTACCCATTTCCTAGATGGATAGCCCTTGTTATTGGACACAAGGGTGGGAACCTATTTGGAAGTACATGGATAGCTACATGGTCAGGTAACTAAGTACATGGACATAGGATCTGGTATACAGAGATGGGTTCTGATACACAGACATGACCAACAGGACACGGAATGGTCCCAATTAGCTTGACACTCTGTGTGGTCCACCTACACGGCATGTACTACTACATGGGATGGAGTCATGTGCTATCTATGGGCATGGATAGGTTGTGGAGAGGGACCACACTCTAGGTGGGTCCCCTCAAACATCATGTAACCCTTAATATCTTTTGAGAAAACTTTAATCATTTGTATCTTCATTATTTAAACTTTAATGTTTTCCCACAAATAGCATATCTTGGGATTTTTTTCATGTATAATGTGAATTTTCACTTATATGAATTTTTGGATATATGATGTAAAATGTTCAAGGCCTGATGCCTAGCTAAGAAACACTCACTAACAGAAATGATCATGCAGAACTACCAATACCTTTCTGAGTGGTACCCTCAAACAGGGCTAGGCATTGGAGTTCCTCGATGACCTTTGTAAGTGGTACCCTCCAGCAGGGAAAGGTAGTGGAGTTCCTCTATGACCTTTTCAAGCGATACCCTCCACCAAGGCTGGGAAATGGAGTTCCTCAATGACCTTTATGAGTAGTACACCCCAGCTGGGATGGGCAGGGGAGTTCCTTAATGATTACTAATTTAACCCTCTAGTAGAGCTAGGAAGTGGATTCATCAACGCTTACTAAAATATGACAGCCATCGGCATGGTTGTGGTTCCTCTAAAGATGCTATTGAGCGGTACTCTCCAGGAGGTCTGGATAGTGGAGTTCCTCAATGAAGATTATAGTGGGACCCTCATGTTGTACCAGGTCATGGGTTACTACATAGATTTTGCAGCACCTCAACTATGTGTAAATTTGATAAGGCATTGCATGAATTAAACGGTTACCTCTGGACAAACATGTGAGATATTGGTCATCGTTGGTGGAATTTTGGATATGTAAGCTACTCTTCTTCTTAGATTGAGATATGATATGGAGGTCCCCTTACTCTATCATTTGGGATTCTTTTGACTGTGAATATATATATATATTTTTCTATATAAACACCATATATTTGGTTACTCTCCTTATAAAATAGGTGAAGATGTGCGGGTTAGGCCATGTGCTTTCAATGTTTAGCTTCTCGTGGTTAGATAAGTCTACTCTTTTACTATAGGTGGTGAAGACTTGATGGTCAGTTCATCTACTCACTGTGTCTAGTCCCTTGTGTTTTGATTAGCTTACTTTCACTCCTGGTTTGGGTTGTGTTGTTCTCTTTGACTGTATCTCAAATCTATGGTCTTTCTATTCCAATTGTATCTCTTATTGTTTCCCCTTCATCATTCGAGTTGTCCTACTAGGTATGAATATACTCACCCCTACATGGGATTTTCCCAAATGTGTCATGTCATATGCAAATGATAGATAGGCCAGCATCGACTTTAAATAATCTTAGGGATACTTGGTGCTTGGACCATGTACAGTGGTCATAGCTTAGGATTCAGAAGTTGGGCTCTCTTTCAGCTATTTACATTTCCAGTTTTTTTAGGTTGGGACATATTTATGGTTGGGCAGGTATTTTCTCCCCAGTAATTTTCATCTACACTTCCATAAATTTCTATTGTCTAGAGTTTCATGCATGCTTGGTTTACTTTATAGTAGTGTTGAATATTTTATTCATTTCCTATGAACTTTTTCATCGATATGGACATGTGATTGTGTAGAGGTACTTAGGAAAAGGTCTCCCCTGGTTTAGTTATGAGTTTGGTTCTTGTCTCCACCTCCAAGACTATTGAGACAGGATTGGGTTAGTTATGGCTATAACCCCATCCTGGGTCATGTCGTAATAGAAACCCTGGAATAAAATTAGGTCAATGGTAAGAAATGTTGAGTGGAAAAGAAAAATATACATAAGTGGAATAAAATAACTTTATTTATTCTTCTCAAAAATTAACCTTTATTTTTTAATAGTAAAATTCATAAAACAATTAAAATATAAATTACTTTTCAAAACCATGAAAATATGAAGAGGAATCTATATTATGTAAAACGGTTATAAAATTTCGAAAAGGAATTAATACAAAAAAAACATTAAAAATTAGATTATTTTATACCCTTATAAATAAAATCAAAGATGATAGGGAATGAACTTAAGAAATCATTGAAGTGTATAGAATAACAGTCTTCAATCAATATAATGAATATAGACATAGATGAGATAGATTCTTGATCTAAAATAAGTGATAAGGTCAGTTCCAATTATATGCATTTTTTGGTTGAATTGTGAACCAAAGTGAGGTGAAAAGGTAAGAAAATTTGTAAACCCCAAAAATAAAAAATAAAAATATAATTGAATAGATATATTTTAGTGAGAATGGTCATATAATTCCCTCATGTATGAATTAGACATAAGAAATCTTGAATTAAAAGTGAGACTGAAAAACTAACAATGATGAATAATGGTATGAACTATAAATCCAAAATCGATGAAATAAGTCTATAAATTCAAAAGAAAGTAAAGTAAAAAATAATAATTTAACTATTCAAGAACTTGAATTCGATTCATGGAAGATAAAATGTGTAATTGAAGAACATCACTTGAAATGAGTGGAGCTTCATAAAGGAAACCCTTACCAAGAATGTAACAAGTGAAGTAAGAATATATCAAGGAAAGTATTATTTGAATGAAATGTAAATCCACATTAAACAAGTGAAAATAAAACACAAAGAAATTAGAGGTTATAATTCATACAATTTTATATTAACATAATCAATAAAAGAATGATATTACTCAATGGATAGAAATTGAGTTAAGAATCCCCTTACAGGTTTGTTAAAATATGATTCAAAAGCACATAGAGAGTGATCATGAAATATAATTTTAATTTGAATGAATAAAATTGTATTTATGATAAAATAATTCAGTAAATAGGAAATATATTATAGTAAATATGTATAGGTTCATAATTTTAATAATTTCTCCAAGTATGTAAATAGAGTTAAAGAAATATTACCTTTTGTTCCTACTTATTCAAATGTCATCTAAAATTATGTATAAAAAAATAATGCTCATTGATCAAATATTTAATAACCTTATTAATATTCATTGACTTTTTATTAATATTTAATATTAATTTACATATTTATTACTTATTTTTAGTTAATATTGATCATCGATTATTTAAAGTTTTGATTGTTCCCTGTATATTTTGATATAATGGTTTTGTTCATTATTCCATGTTCATGAGTTTATCATCTAAAAAATCAAGGTACTATTATTGTAGTTCTACAATGATTTAGGAAATTATAGCTTCGTTCCATGGGATTTTTAGGTAGGTTTCTTCAGGATGAAATCCATGACATGTTTATTTCGATAATTTTTAATAAATAAAAGGTTATATACTAATAATTATTTAAATATTAGTATTATCATTCAAGAATCAAAAGAATATTTAATTTTTTATATCATACATTACTATAAATTATGTTTCCAAAACAATCCATAATAGAAAATTTATACCATTATTCATGTATTTCATTTAATCGACCCAAATGAAATCATGCTACAATCATTAGATAGTATGGTTATGAAGTGACTTTATTATAATATATTTATTCCAGAAGTATAATGGTATTTTTTAGGTTTTATGAAAGAGACAAATAATAATTTAGAAGAGATGGATGAATAAGTTAAATTGAAAAGAAAAATAAGAAGGTATTACCTATAAATAAGAAGTTGTATCTTATCTGGGAATCCTTCTTGGTTTTGAAAGAATTTGTGAAATATATTTGTACCATAAGCCACCCAATGGGGAGGGGTCCTTTTATAAGTGAGGGAAGATAATTTATTGTAAATAATTTTTAATTAATATAAAAATAAAATTAATTTTCTCTAAAAGTGGATCCAAGTTTTAAAAATAAATAATGTAATATGAGGGTAGGTTGATAAATCCCTCACACACTCTTTTAAAGACAATTTTTATGATATTTTAGATTTTATACTTTTTGATTACACATTTTAGCTTATTTTAGCCTATATCATGGTGATCTTTTTTAACTCGGTAACTTATTTTTATGACTAAAAATTAAATTGGCCTTATTATGTAACTTGGAAATACTGATTCAAAATATGGAATCCATTTTATTTAATTCTATTTCTGAAGTGATAAAAATTACATTCAATATAATTACACCTAATTCAATAAAAACATTTTTTAGATAAATTTAATTCTAAGCATAAAAATGAATTAATATTTATTTTAGTGAATAGTATTGATACCCATTGTATTTTTTGGTTTACGATTAAAAAAAGGGGTTTTATTTGGCATTCAAACCAATATAAAACTAAATGTAATCTCATGATTACTTAATTAAATGAAAAGGACAAAAATGTTTATTTATTACAATAAAATATAACATAGGTTCTAAAATATCAAACATAGGTTTCAAAATTAAATATAATATTTTTAAATGACTTATTTTAATATTTAAATAATTTTTTACTTGGAAAAAAAGTTTCAAGATTTTTTAAGATATGTTTATATCATGATTATGTAATAAAATATATGGTATTTGTAACAACTGTATTTTTAATATTCACCAAAAAAGTCAATTTTTCAGAAAAAAATCACAAAGATTAAACATAAGATAATTTTAAAATTATTAATCCAAAAATTAAGTTTATTGTATCAAATCCATATTCTAAAATTTTATAATTTAACTCATAAATTAAAATAAAAAATATAATAAAAACTACTTTTATTAAAAATGATATTTTAAGTGTTCTTAATTTTATTTCATATCAGTTACTAAATAAAAGAATTTTAATCTATTTATTTGTACGTTGAAACATTTTATGAGAATAATCCTTTGAAATTAATAATTTAATTTATGATATAAAGACACTACATGTAAAAAATATATCATTGAAAATATCACTTTTTATCATTAAATGATTTTAATCACATGCCATTAAAATTAATTACTCATCTTCTGACCACTAATTTTTTTCAATTAATTAGTATTATAACACATTAATTTTTTATTTTAAATAATAATAATATATAAAGAATAAAAATATATGTTTTTATAATAAATCGATTAAATTAATTATTATCTTTTTATTTACTTGAGTTTTTACTCTTCTTGTAATTTTCTTATTTCTATTTTTTATAGTATTTTAATAATTTTTTAACATTCATCTTACATTGTAAGAAAATATACCATAGTTAATTTAGTTCAGTGTTGTGTTTGATACATGGTATTCATCATAGTATTTATTTTAAGGATGACACATACAAAAATATCAGGTTGTTACATTCTACCCCATTAAATAAATTACATCCTCACAATTTTAATTTCTCGCCATAATATACATATATGAGGGTCTTTTTAATATATTCATGACTCGTGATATAATTTCAAATGAAAAAAACTCACTATCTTGGGAAATACCAAATGGATATATATTAGGGTCTTTTTAATATATTCTTAACTCATGATATAATTTCAAATGAGAAAAAACCTCAATATCTTGGAAAATATTATGAAACCCATATTTTCCTTCATAATAGGCATATATTTAGATGTTCATTTATCATAACTATATTTTCTAAATATAATTCCCTAGTTTCTTATATAACTTAAGAGTTTCAAGATACATTACTTTCCTAGCATAACATTCATGATTTGTTTCCAACCAAATACCAAAAATAAATAGTTATGATAATAATCTGAAACATATTAATATGAAAAATAAATTAAAAGGGCCTTATCCTTTGACACCTTTATTTCAACCCAATATACACTCAGTTCAATTATTGATTAAAATTGTATCTCATTATGTTCAACCAAGAATTCATTAAGTTTTATCATCTTAATACTAATAAACCAATCCCCTTAAATAACTAAAACCAAATTTACTATAATATTTATTACTATATTCTAAACCTAAAAATCATGGAAACCTATGCTCCTATTTTAGACGCTGAAAAGTCCATAACTACTGAAGGAAGTGTTGAAATGACAAAGAAAAGTCATATTTGGACCTAGAGGCTCGGTCCGGAGGGCCCAGAAGTGTTGCGTGGAAAAAAGGGGAATGCGCGTGGAAAAAATGTGTCGTGCGAAAGGGGTCCGAGATTCGCGAAAGGACCTCGGTGCAGGTGTGCAAAAAATTGCGCGCCCACACCCGTGCGGTTAAAATTCTGCACCGCCATCTTTGGTGTGCAAATTTTGTGTGCAACCCTAGATTCCATGCTGCCGGAGGCCCATAAATAGAAGGAGACCCCTTCTATTTCGGGGTTGCAGAATTTGAACTGGCTCTCGTGCGTGAAATAGAACTTTCATGCGCGCAAGATGGCCTTCAGGTACTGATCCTTTCCATGCCATCTCATCCTGGAGATCCGCCTTTGCACGCAATCCCTCTGGCTTAAGCAGAATTCCAAACCCTTCCAGGTTCCTCCCTTGCACGCAATTCCTTACATTGCGCGCAAAACGGTCCAATTGTGCGCAATCCCTTTCTCTGGGTGCAGCCTTGCATTTGGGTGCAGCCTTTGCCACTCACGCGCAATTAATATCCCTTTTGCGCGATCCTACTAATCGCGTGCAAACCCTCTTCCCTGATTACACAACATCCCGGTGTTTTGCACGCCAAACATTTCTTTATGCGCAACCCCCGGGACCCGTCACCTTGGTGCTCCCCGGGTGCCTCCCTACGTTGGCGCTCGATGTCCTCCTTTTAAATGCTCCGGGCATACATACCAAGCATACACACCATGCACTATTTTCCCCTGCAACCTTCCAATCTCATACGAAGTAACATCAAGATCCCTTGGGAGGTCTTTCCTATTACGTTGCTTTGCCTCAGGCTTCTTCGCAGAGGCACGCTAACGGCTATTGCTTCTTCGCAAATCCACGCTAACGCAGACCCCTCGATGGTTCGCTTTGCGACCCCCCTTCACCACGGCATTGCCGGTACCTTCCCTCCCACAAGGAGCAGGGGGTACCCGTCGTGTATGTCTTAGGGGTGTGGAGCGAACCCACCTAGTCCGAGCTACAGGATGTTAAACTGCCTAGCACCTCGTCCTCAACACATGACATTAAACTATGATCTGGCCCCGTGCCTCGCACGTAGGGTCCCCCCATCTCAGACATTCTTTACGCTGCTTGTCTCCACGGGGATGGATTCACCCCCACATGGGATGATATCCTCCTTCTCGGAGTGGAGTTTTTCCATAGGGGAAGGGCAGCCTCCTTGGTGTAAGCCCCTATCCCCTCTTGTGGAAGGTATCACCCATGCACCTCCGTACATCCCCACTGCCAGAACCAGTGGAGGGTGTGATAGGGAACGAGGCCCCTCCATTATTCGGTCCCAAATGCCTCTCCCTCTGCACTTTTTCACCCTCAGGCCTCCATCATGGAGTAAGTCCCGGCACCATGGGCTGCTCAACGCGTAAGCCCCACTTTGCTTCCCACGGATGCACCCTTCGCGACGTGATCATCTGGTCTCTGCAACCTATTATTTCTCACACCAAGCATGACTCACGTTAGCTTATAGTGAGGACGGACCCTGACCCCCACCTATAGCGAACTACGTGGACTTTGATCCGTGATAAGGCATGGTATGTAGGAAGCCTCCATGAGTTTCAAGCCCACCACCTAGTTGTTCCGACCCCTTCACGTCGGTTCACCAACACTTTGGTCCTCCTTAGAGTGTAAGCCCCAAATGCCCCATCCCGCATGACGTTAAACTTCACACTCGAACTGCGTGGACTTTGATTATCCACAACGGGGATGCATAAGAAGCCTCCATGAGAATCAATTCCTCCAATTGGTCATTTCGACACCCCTTTACGTTGGTTCACCAGCCACTTTGGACCGCCTTAGAGTGTAAGCCCCATCCATCCATCATCATGGGCCGCCTCAGAGCATAATCCCTACATATCCACCATCGTGGGCCGCCTTAGAGCGTAACCCCCATGCATTTGGACCCCAGGTCCCTCTTCATGTCGGTTCGCCAACCCCATATCCTTGGGCCCCCTCAGATCATAAGCCCCAAATGCCCCATCCCGCATGACGTTAAACTGCACACCTGAACTACATGGACTTTGATTCCCCGCCACAGGGATACATAGGAAGCCTCCACGAGGTTCAAACCCAACACCCTTGTCTCATCATAACCCCTCCCTCGATCCCACATGCCTCGGGAAGTTCATGCCCTAACCCGGGGGGTTTTACTCCCTCTGGGACCCATCCATGCATTCATTCTCACGGGCCGCCCTTTTAGTTGTCCAATCGCATCATCCCGAACTACGGGGACTTTGATCCATGTCAAGCCATGGTACGTAGGAAGCCTCCATGAGGTTCAAGCCCCTTCACTTCATCACCCATCCTGATTCTTACTCGGGCCCCCACATCCTGGTGGGATCATGCGATCTCATTCCACTCCACATCATTTGGGAAGCCACCCACGTGTCGGCCCCAACATCGGTGTTCCCTCCAGGGGGTACTTCAATCTGATCCACTCTAGCTAGTGTTCCAATCAGTCTGATCTGTCTCCGCTGGACGTTAAACTCACGGCCTACCCTGTATTAATCATGGGAAGCTGAAGAAAACCTCAGATACATGCCAATGGTATACAATTCCCCACGTTCAATGTGGGATGCCTCGGGCTTCCGCGCCCTCGAGAAGCACTATAATAAGGGATATAAGATAGACATTCCAATCCCCCGGCGTCAAGACACGCCAACGATTCCTCAGCGTGACTACTCTCCTAACCAAAGGTTGCTACCCCGACAAGACCCCTTGGTGCATCTCGACGGAAGCAGCGTAATTAACCGGTGTCCATGAAGATATGGCACCAGGAAAGAGATTCACAAACACGCCTTAAATATATGAGGGAGACCCGGACTAGGTGATGAGCTCCGAGGAGGAATACACGGAAGGAAGAACTGACATCCCATCATCCCTGTTTCAATCGAGGAGCATACGTCCCTGAATAAGGAGTGAATGCCACCCGCCTTTGGAAAGTGGAAATGCGGGGCAACAGCAGCACGTCCTCTGCATGACGGATGCGTGCACCCCTACGAAAGCGTCAGAAACAGAAAATTGTGAAACTGATGTGAATCTCTTCTCCTCAATATGGAGACTGGTAGTGTTTGGAGTGTCGGAATATTAGCATGTCATCAGGTCTGGGCACCCAGCACTAAGACGTGAAACCCGCCAGGGTTTGGGGCAGTTAGGACGTCGGGCACTCCGTTCTGCGACGTTGACAGTGTGGATTCGTCTTACCGACCATGGAAGACGGAATGGAATTGGGCTACTAGTTGTCGATTTCTTTTCCTATCATTGTTAATGGGTTATTCTCCCTGCTTTAAGGAATCAGATCGCTGCATCATGAGCTCGGTTTCCACCTACCCACCAGCGCAGGGGTATGGGTAGTACCGACGCGGCTACCCCGCGTGGTTCCACCACTTCCATAGCTTCTGCGACCACCACGACTGTTGGGCGCTCATGCCCCCTCTCCCCATTAGAGATTCTCCAACGAAGGGTGATCAACGACCTTGTGCATAGGTACACAGAGGAGGGGGTCATACCCACTAGGGACATGGCCCGTTTGGACCTCGAGGTAGTTGTGCCTCACCGCCAGCCCCGCCCCAGAGGGCCGCGTAGGGAGCCGCTTCTCCCCATGCCGACATTCAACCGTTTTGGGAGCTTATCCCCAGAACACCTTGACACATCTCTCCCCTACACCAATGAGGTAGGGGATGTTTGGGTTTTCCCAACCAGAGGCCCGCTTCAAGGGTTTATGGAAAGGGCCCTCGCCAGGCCATGTCAGCGTCGCCACCCAAATCCCCAGGCCGAAGAGTAGGAAATCCAAGGGCCCGCACCACCAGCTCTAACCCACCTGAACCGATGCCAGCGTCGGGCATGAACGGAAGTGGATTCTCACCCCGGGGCACCAATGTTAGCAACCACTATGGCCCGAGCCACTGTTGACTCCTATCATCAAACCCCCAAACACGTTGGGCAGGGGCAGTTATATGCCTGATCCGGATCGAGGCTTCGACCGCCCCATGGGCAGGTTTGGTCTGCTCTCCCAGTCGTCGGCACAGGCAATGTCCACTGCGGACCAATTCGTCGTAGTGCCATCCAGCATGAAGGCTTACTCCGTGCCACTGTTTCAGAAGGTATGGGCCCTCCCTGCTTCCAACATCGGCCCAAAGGGCTGCCTGACACCACCCTCGCCATAGGTGAGGGGCTTCCCCACAACAGCAACACTCCGGGTGGGGCTCTCTCCAGTGCTCACTACACTGGGTACGGGGTCACTTCCCCTACTGCAGACCGAGAGTATGGAGTCGTTGTATATCTGGTCACTCACCCACACTGAGGTCCTCCCCGTGTCCCTTTCTACATTTACCCCGGTGCTTCCCGCACCCCAGCCTTCAATCCTATCAGCCCCAGAACCAGTGCGGCCAGAGGACTCCATGATGGAAATTAGCCCTGCCCCAGGGAGCCACCGAAGGGCAGGAAGGCGGGACATCGTCGCCGTAAGAGAAATTCCAGGGAAGGCCAGACATAAATCAGACCAGTCCATTTCTCATACTCTGAGGCGGAGTACGACTCGATGATGGAGCCCCCCCCCCCCTCAGTCCTCTGAGTCAAGTGCTGGGATAGGGGCGCGGCGCGTCAGCCTAGTACTCCCCGAATGCGAGATCCATATGATCCCCACCTCCCTCCGAAGGTATATCCAGGAGTAAGAGTACTTATCATACCCCTAGGGATCGAACTTGCTGTCACCATCAGCCTCTCCGGAAGCACCTTCCACCTCGACCAGAGACAATGGAGAGCCTTTTGGGGAGGTCGATGGTGGAAGATTCGCGACATAGCACACCACCAGAACGCACAGACACTGTAACAGGAGGCTCGTTCATCGGTCCATCTTATCGTGACGTGATAGCCAGGACACTAAAACCCTTGGAGGATGACCTGAGATTCGGCATCCAATCAGCCTGCTCATCGTATTCTTCACCGGCCAGCCCACTGACCCAGCGGCCTACCTTGGCACTACTACCAGTTCCCCATCCATTCCCAGTTGATGAGCGGGGCCATCAAGGGCAGGATCCTGAACCTGGGTCATGGAGCTTTTAGACCATCCTCGCAGTAGGCCACTTCCCCGAGAAGTTTTGGCTGGTCGCAGGGTCGGATTTTGATACACCAGAATCGCTCACCCCAGGAGAGTTTGAATGTTTCCGACAGACCCTCCGGGTGACTCACTCCCGTCTTCACCACCAATAGGTGCCTTATCCTGGGATCCAAGCACACCTTGAGGATATCGGCGACCAATGTCGTCGAGTCGACCTGGCCACGCTCCCCGCGGTCCGGCTCCCCGAATCACTTTGCTACCATAGGTCCCTCCAACAATAATGCGTTCAGAGTTTCCAAGTACTCCGCAATGTTATCGAGGAGGCCACCCCCCACGCACATGCCCATGGATGGGGACAGTATGTTTCCCTTCTCTTCAGTTCGATTCGTCGGCTGCCCGACTCACTGGGTGGCTCTGAGGACATGCCCTCGAGGGCAGTAGCGGTCAAAATGGTTGATTTTTCAGGAGAGGGGAATAGTATGGAACTTCTTGATGGGGACTTACCCTCTGAGGACAAGCTGCCACTAGACCCATTAGGGAGGATTACTCGTTAGCAGAGGAACCTCTTAGGCCTCCCCGCACCCACTGAGGAATTGGTACTGATCCGGAATATCAGAAAGGGTAAAGAGCACATTGGGGTTGTCAAGCTATCTGACCCATCTGCCTTAGTGCAGAAGGAAGAGGAAGATCCCGAGAAAGCCACAATGTGCCAAAAACTTGCTGAGCAGAAGAGTTTGTTCGATGATATTCGGGCTGAATGCAATGTAGAGAGGCGACCCGACTATGGTAATCTTAGGTCGGGAAGTAGGGGCAGGAACAACTACCCCTCGGCGAGATTCTCTCAGGAAACCTCGATCATACCATGTTCGCTGACAGAGTAGAGGATAGAGCTCATGGAAAGAGGGCACGATATGTTTCGTCGAACCCTCCTGAGCGGCGTGATCACCCAAGAGACCCCGCCCGGGTTCCTCCCACCGCCCCAAGGATCGCTCCACCAGCTGCTCCACAATTTGCTGAGATTGTCTACCGAATTGAAGAGCTCGACAATACGCTTGTGGTTAGGGATCCCCATCAGGAAAGGAACCCATGCCCAGACGATCCGATGGTAGCACTCATCACCCGCTTAGAGGCTTTGGAAACTCGGAAGGTGGCAATCCCACCAGACGGCAAGTCATACCCAGCATGGGTGGATGATATGCCAGCACCTCCGGGTTTTGGGAATCCCACTTTTTCCCCCTTTAACGGGATAGGAGACCCACCACATCACCTGGCCCACTTCAACTCAAGGTGTGGGCCTATGTTAGGGACTCAAACACAGCAGGAGGCCGCCAAGCTTCGTTGCATTGTTCAGAAACTAGAGGGGTCGGTATTCGTCTGGTACAGCCAGCTCCCTGTCAGATCCATGACTAGATGGGAGGACCTTCGCAGACAATTCCAATACCAGTTCAGTTCCACAACCTAGAATACAAACATCGAAGACCTCTTCAGGTGCAAGCAATGGCCCGATGAGCAAGTCGCGGACTTCATCGCCCGATGAAGGGGCTCACATACTCCCTTGACATGCCACTGACTCAGGAGAAATTACTAAAAATGTGCGTAGGGAACGTCAAGGTAGAGCTGGTTCCTTCTCTGATCACTCAGAATTACCCTATAGGGTTCCGAGACTTCTAAAACAAGGATCAGCACCTTGTAGAAGCCCTATAATAGGCCAGTCAGGCATGCCTGATGCCTCCTATGATCCCAGAAAGGAGATCTTCAAGAGCCGAGCCCACTGTCATGGACCAGATAAAGGCCCCTAGGTAGCTAGAATTGCTGCCAGTGAGGCCAAATCTGCATCCCCATAGGGGTCCGCCCCCACGGGAACAACTTCCATCCCAGCCGCGACTACCTAAAAATCGGCAAGCGCCTCTACGTAACGCGTCGTCGCCGCCTAGGCGAGATAATCAGGTTCCACCTCCTCGGCATGCTCCTTCAGCCCCCTGTTAGGGTCATCCCCCTAGAGAATTCCTTCCAGATAGATGAAATCGATCCTACTCGATTCACAATGCTTGGGTCCCCGATTATTTTCGTAGTACCTTGGAGCAGAGAATCGTGCAGCTTCCTGAGTGCCGGAAGCCATAAGAAGCGCATCTCACTGATCACCCCAACTACTGCCCTTATCACCGGATCCTGGGGAACACCATTAAGCGATGCTATGTGTTCAAGGACTGGCTCCAAGACCAGATTGAAAACAATATAGTTAGGTTGGGCCTAGCCCTAGCACAAGTAGCGGGTGTCTTTGTGAGATCAGATGGCAGTAGCGGCGACTAAGGTGAGTGGCAGCAGGTTTCCGACCATGTGTCCCAGAAGTATAATGACTGGATGGCCCGCAAGACGGTCTCTAGCGCCCATGGAATCATCTATGCATGCCTGAATCATCCAGATCTCTCAGAAGCTGCGGTTACTAATTCGGCATCGTCATCTCAGCCATCCTCTTCCCAGAAGAGCAAGCAGCGGTGGCGCAAGAAGAAAGAATGTGCCCTGCCAATGTCATCATCATCCTGCACTCTCGGTGAATTCATGCCCCCATAGATGGGAATCCCTCCCAGAATCCGCCCAGTGGTGGATGACTCCTCAAGTGACAGTCGGGGGTATTCTTCGGTTAACACAGTAGAGTTGGTAAATCTCTATTTGACTCCCGACGATGGGGAACGCCAGGTAGACCTTCCTAATGTCCCCAACCATCGCCAACGTCATCGGAGTCATGGTTACATGAATCTCCAGGGCACGATGGTTGGCACCTCCATCTAGTCCATGCACGCCGCTGAGACCAGACAGCAGGCCTAGTGAAGAGCTCACCACACGCGGCCCCTTCATCTGGTGCTGACAGGTCCGCCTCCACCACCGTTTGTGTTATTGGATCAAGCGGAACCACGTCGGCCTTTCCACGACCAGTTTCACCCTACCACCAGCCAACCCCAGCCTTTCGGCCCTCATTCGACAACCACTCTCTAGGCTTCGACTAGCGAACAACGTGATATTCCTAGTACCAGTCAGCCACCAGTCCAACCGGCAGGGCCCGCCGTGCCTCTAATTGCAGAGCGGCCTCCCGTAAGCAGAGGCTCGGGTCTGGACCGGAAGTATGATGTTCTGAAGCACCTTTCCAGCATTCCAGTGTGTCTTTCTATCCTTGAGGCTCTTCGCCTGTCGTCTGAAATGCGTGAGGCGCTTCCCGAGGCCCTAAGAAGACCCCTCTAGTTTGAGACGGAGGTAGCATCTGCAGAAGCCTTCCACACCGAGGCAATTGAGAACGCTGAATGCCAGGCAGTTATCTCGTTTTCTGGTGAAGACGAAGACCCTCCTATACAGGGGCACATTCATCCACTATAAATCACCGGCCAGTTCAATGGCGTGGAAGTCTGTCGTTGTCTTGTTGACACGGGTTCTGGGATTAACCTAATCACAACTTAGACACTGTAGAATCTGGGTTTGTCTGAGGATGAATTAACTCCCTCCAACTTTATAATCCAGGGATACGACAGGACTGAGCATCCCCGGTCGGCAAGATCTATTTAAAGACCCAGTTCGGTGGCCTAATTGCCAATACTGAATTCATGGTTGTCTCCCAGGACACCACGTATAACGCATTGATGGGCAGGCCATGGATCCACCTGCATGCAGCGGTCCCTTCATCGTATCACCAATGCCTCAAATACTCCCACAATGGTCGATTAGGTGTGCTCCAAGGAGATGTGTCTCCTTTCACCTCTTGTGAAGCCCGTTATCTGGACGCTGACTATTACAAGAGCAAGGGAAGCAGATTCTGTCAGGTGAGATTGGGCCCGCCACTGTCACAAGGGATCCCTGGGTAGGTCTAAATGACGCTTACATCTTCCCAATCCATCGGTTGAAGGCCACTACCCCCGACATGGGGCAGTGCTTTGACGTTTCGGATATAATAAGAAGTCATATTCCTAGGTCCAAGCGACGGTGGGAAATCACCTCGTACTCCTACACCAACCAGGCTCGGGTAATCCCAGAAACCCCTACCCCTATATGGTATCGGGATGTCAAGCTCATGGCAATAGCGGTATGTCATATGTGTCTTTTTCACTGGGCTGGAATTAACCGGCTCAAGCCAACACGCCACTACTGCTTTGATGTCATTAAGTGTGGCCCCTTGCATCGGAGACCGGATGGTATTGGATCGATTGCCTTCATCACTATGGTTTTAGTGGCGCATGAATCTCCTGATATGATGACCACTACCGCTCAAGCCGGCACCAACCTCCCATCAGAGTCTGGTGGCTCGGAAGCAACTCCCCCCACAGAATATCCCTCCATAAGTGGAGAAGGGGATCTAGAGGATGCTCCCCCCCCCCCCCCCCCGCCTTCGAGGCAGGCGTCTCTGTCACGGTCGAAGAGTTGGTAAAGGTGAACCTTGGTAGCAAGGAGGACCCAAGACCCACATTGGTCAGTGTCGTCATGCCCACCGAGGAGCAGTAGCGGTATATGGAATTCCTCAAACAGAACCATGATGTGTTCTCTTGGAGTTACGACGAGATGCCAGGACTAGATCCTCAGGTAGTCATCCACCGCCTTGGTCTCCCGACAAATCATCTCTGGTTCAAGCAGCCTCCCAGAAAGATGCACCCTTCTCACGGTTCCGTGTTAGAGGCTGAATTTGACAAGCTTATCAAAGCCAAATTCATCAAGGAAGTCCATTACCCCAAGTGGCTAGCCAACATTGTGCCAGTCATGAAGAAGAACGGACAACTCAGGGTCTGTATCGACTTTCGTGATCTCAATCGCCACTGTCTGAAGGATGATTTTCCCTTCCAGTGATAGAGTTGTTGGTTGATGCCACGACCAGGTTCCAAGCCTTCTTCTTCAGGGATGGGTATTCCAGGTACAACCAAATCTGGATGGCCCCTGAGGACAAGGAGTCCACTGCCTTTAAGGAACTCCAAGGTACTTTATGTTACCAGGTTATGCCCTTCAGCCTGAAGAATGTGGTTTCCACCTATCAGGGCCATGCATCGCATATTCAAGCCGATTATGGAAACATTGGTGGAGTGCTACATGGATGATCTGGTGTTCAAATATCTCCAGCACCAGGACTATCTCAAGGACCTTGAGAAAGTGTTTGGTTTCCTCCTCTCCCGCCACCTGAAGATGAACCCGCATAAATGTGCCTTCGGGGTCACCTCTAGGAAGTTTCTTGGATTTTTTGTCAGGTACCGAGGCATTGAGATCGACCCAAAGAAGATCAAGGCCACCAGCCAGATGCCTCCCCCGAGCAATATTTGGGAGCTTCGAGGTCTCTAAGGCCACTTATCCTATATACGCCGATTCATTGTGAATCTGACTGGCAAGTGTAAACCCTTTTCCTGGATCATGAAGAAAGGTGACACCTATGAATGGGATGAAGAGTGTTAGACCTCCTTCATGGAAATCAAGCAGTATCTTCTCCAACCTCCAGTCTTGATGCCACCCGTCTCCGGGAAGCCATTGGTACTTTATGTGACCACCCTAGAACGGTCCCTCAGCGCACTTCTCACCCAAAAGAATAATGAGGGAACAGAGAATAGTGATAGAGAAAATATTTTAAATTAATTTATATTGAATATCATTTTTTTAAACCTACAAAATTTTTCCTCTAAGATGAATTGTTTCATTTTTATGATAATGGTGTTATTTTGAGCTGAATAGTAAAAATTGGCCATTTTGGATTTTTAACAGTTTTAAATTATTTCGGTAGGTTGGCCATAACATTATATACACGGATTAAAATTTCAAAATTCTTTCTTTTACAGATTCTACACATCCATGGCTTCATTTAATATATTTGGAGCAAAATCTGAATCGGCCATATGGAAGCTCAAAAGAAGCTCACAAGTTGGCTCAAGAAAACTGTTTTCAGTTCTGCGTAGTTTTGATGTGGGATCCATAACTCATCCACTGTGGGCCCAAAGCTAGTGAAATTAGGTTGGTGGACGAGAAAGGAGTTTTGGAGCATCTTTTATGAAGGAATAACCGAGTGAATTGGCCGTTTATTGGGTCATTAAAGCACCCTAATACGAAGGATTTCGTTTTGGAGAGTCTAACTGGACAGAATAAATGCTCAAGGTAAAACGGCCATAACTCTCGGAATACATGTCCAAATCCGCTGGAATTTTGAGGAGACACGGAAAAGGGAATTATGAACAACATTAATGAAGGGCTTAACGCGTGAAGATGTCATTTAA
Organism: Viscum album; assembly: GCA_963277665.1. Lineage (NCBI taxonomy): Eukaryota > Viridiplantae > Streptophyta > Magnoliopsida > Santalales > Viscaceae > Viscum > Viscum album. Next base: position 2,083,198,080 of record OY728151.1, read on the forward strand.
TGGGGATAAAATGCGTCGACATTCGGGGGAAACATTCTGGCTATAAAAGGAGGAGAGCTCCACCCTCTCAAGGCATCCATTCTCCATCCCATTCCTTCCGGGACACCAAGAAGGAGAACTTTTCGGCTTTCTCTTTTATTTATTTTCTTTTTCATAGTTTGTTAATGTCTTCTTCTTCCCCATTCAACTCGATTACCCTTACCATGGTGGGGTCAACTTTTGGAGTGATTGGGGAAGTGTTGGTTTTCTATATTGTAATGCTTGAGTTCTTGGACGCAATTGAATAAATTCCTTTCTTCTTCAAAGTTGTTTTCAATTTCTTATAGCGGATTTTATAATCAAGTGCGATCGTTCTTGAATATTAATTCCGTTATTGAGTTTTTCCTTGGTAAAATAATCAATATCTCCCTCCACTAATTTCTGGTTTATATACGATGGAATAAACCAGGAATTAGTGGTGAAGTCTCGACGATCGTCAGTACGTGTAAAAGGTGTAGTGAATGTTCTTGATTGATTGGGATAAACAAAACCCGATCGAGAATTTCCCATTTCAATTAAGGATATTCAATACAACTATTTTACACATGGAAAGAGAGTTGACCAAACCAAGATCTTGGTAAGGTTTTCTCTCACAATAATAATTTCACCAAGGAAGTGAGAGGAAGCGATTGTGGAAACTCACTTTAATCAACTAAGAAGAAGAGGTTTGAATTAAATTGAACAAGGATAGCATTATAATTAGGAAACCGACCCCGACCTAATCACCCTTTTAAATTTCATTGTTTTTCAATCATTTGAATTTCAAATTTCCATTCACAACATTTTTACCCCTGTTTTAAAGTGACAACCCATTTTGTGTGCACTCCTCTTCGGGAGACATCCTAGGTCAACCACATTACTACATTTTAACATAAGAAATAATTGTTTTGTCACGCCCTACGACAGGCGTGCGTCAAACTTGGCGCCGTTTCCGGGGAGCTAATCGGTTGTTTACATTACATTTTCTAATTTCAAATTTTAGATTTTTTTCCATTTTAAAAAAAAAATTGAAAAAAAAACTTTTTTCCATGATCGATTCAAATTCAAATTATTCTGCATGGAACAATTACTCACAGGTGTAGGAGGAAGAAACAGACTATACCGAGGAGGCCCTCCAACGAAGAGGCGATGCACTGATGATAACGGTCAGGCAAGTGGAAAGAGGCATAGCAACATGGATCTCATTGGAAGATTTGATGGCCATGGTCGATGAACTCCAAGGTGACTTAAAAAGATTCAAGGCTAAGAAGGAAGTGCCACTAGTCTTCCCTGATTTCAATGAAGACATCCATGAAGTTGAATCCAATCCGGAGGGGGATAGGCTCGACTACCTACCTCAATCCGGTGAAGATCAACTCCAAGAGGCACATTCAATTGAAGATGATATTAAAGTCGAACCGACTCAGTGAGATGATACAATCTTAAACTCAAACTCTTTTGATTTTATTCAAAATAATTTGAGTATCACCCCTAATAGTTTTGAATTTTCAAATTTGGTCATCTCACATTATGCCTTAGAGGATGATGAAGGAAAAGAAATTTCACCTGTTGGGGAACATTTAAAGCTCCCTGAACACACTGAATATTTACTAGGCGGAGCACAAGAAGGGAAAGGGAATGTTGCACAAGTAGTAAAAAATGAAGAGGAGGTTCCCTACTTCTTCCAACCACCGCTATGCAAGCTGTACCAAATTGCGAAGGGGGGGATCTTGTATACTCTGTCTATGGAGTCCTCCTAAACAAGAACAAAGATCTTCAAGCTGGGAAGAACCACATGTGGTGGTTCAAATCAAAGAAGCTTCATCCACCAACAGATTATGGATAAAAGCTGGTACTGCCCTCTGGAGGCAGTAAAAGATTTCAGGGCCCACTTGGGGGATCATACCAACATTTATCCTTTACTTTCTTTATAGTAATTTAATTTTCAATATTAGGAATTTAGATTTCAAATTTAGCATTAGGAAATAGTCTACCATGTGGCCCCCTCCCTCCTTTCATTTTGAGCTAAAATAAAATGATCCTTGTGATTAATTTAGTAATTTTTCTTTTGTAGGATCATGAAGGCAGAAGGAAGCCCTGAGAATTAGAGGAAGAGGACCGAATCATTATTTCAAAAGGGAGTTAAATTTTTATGATTATCCTTTAAACTCCTTTATTTTTTTTGGTCCAAAACATATTTTGAGATTTAATGAATATTCTTATCACTTTTCACACAACAATTTATTTTGAAAGAGTTGAAATGATTTTTGAAATAATGGATTTTAAATGATTGTTGATGTGAAAACATTTTCTTGAATTGGATTATCAATCATTTGTATGAGTTTGACTGATTTTTGAAATCCATGACCATGAAAAAACTGACTCAAAATATTTTTTTCCAATCCTGTGAGGTATTCTAAACCACTTTTACATATTCTTCCTAATACCCACACTTTCTTGAGGGAAACTTGAATTTTGTGTGAGAACCAGAATTTGTGAATATTCTCTTTCGAAGCTTTGTATTTCATGGAATGTATTTAAAATGATTGAGGAATCTCATTGGCTAGCCACATTTTATCCTGAGACCCACCTTTACATTTATCCTTCGTAATCCCTTAGATGCCATGAATTGCCTTATAGGTTTAAGCCACATTACAAGCCAATTTTCCCTATCATACCTGCTCTTGAAGTAAAATTGCATGATCTAGTTGAACTTAAGTGTGGGGGAATATGTCTTGTGGTGTACTACCTCATTTGGTTATACTTTGTGTGGAAAATAAATTGTGGACGAGATGTGTGTGATGCTGAAAAATTATTCTGCTGAAAGCTGTGCCTTTTCTGGAGCTTTTATGACAAGAGAAGTTGTGCCTTTCTGGAGCTTCCAAAAGAGAAGTTGTGCCTTTCTGGAACTTCCAAAAGAAAGTTGTGCATATCTGGAGCTTTAAAAAAAATTATGTTTGAAAAGATTGAAATGTTTGATTCTGAGCTGATTGAATGATGATGAATCCTATTTTCCACAAAGGGGAAGTGAAGGAGACCATATTTGAGTGAAAACTAGAATCTTGCAATTCTGCTTCAATAAGATCCAAGCCTTCCTTTTTCGGCCTCATAACTTTTAACATCTAAATCCTACCAACCGGAAGCCATAGAACAACTCTGAAAAGTCCTCATGAGAAACACATGTCCTTGACTCACATCGGGTGGAGAAGTAGGAATTTATCAAACCTATGGTGACTCTTGTGTGAGTTTGGATGAGAAAAGCCTTGTTCAGCCTTTACATTTGTGATATGAGAGAAAATTCATGTGAGGTAGGTGTTTTGTGTGCATGGGATAAGAAATGAAGTGGAAATATATTAAAATATTAAATGGAGAACTTGAAATAATAGTTTTTGTTGAGGCATGATATCTTTTTGTTTCTTGAAATTGATTTGATTGATCTCATTGATATGTGTTTTGATTTTGATTTTATTTGATTTTTACTTGTCCATGAGTCCAAGTGCTAAGTGTGGGGGAATTGATAGAGCAAATATTTTCAGTTAATTTATATTTAATATCATTTTTTTAAACCCACAAAATTGTTCCTCTAAGATGAATTGTTTCATTTTTATGATAATGGTGTTATTTTGAGCTGAATAGTAAAAATTGGCCATTTTGGATTTTTAACAGTTTTAAATTATTTCAGTAGGTTGTCCATAACATTATCTACACGGATTAAAATTGCAAAATTCTTTCTTTTACAGATTCTACACATCCAGGGATTCATTTAATATATTTGGACCAAAATCTGAATCGGCCATATGGAAGCTCAAAAGAAGCTCACAAGTTGGCTCAAGAAAACTGTTTTCAGTTCTGCCTAGTTTTGATGTGGGATCCATAACTCATCCACTGTGGGCCCAAAGCTAGTTAAATTCGGTGGGTGGACGCGAAAGGAGTTTTGGAGAATCTTTTATGAAGGAAGAACCGAGTGAATTGGCCGTTTATTGGGTCATTAAAGCACCCTAATCCGTAGGATTTCGTTTTGGAGAGTCTGACTGGACAGAATAAATGCTCAAGGTAAAACGGCCATAACTCTCGGAATACATGTCGAAATCCGCTGGAATTTTGAGGAGACACGGAAAAGGGAATTATGAACAACATTCATGAAGGGCTCAACGCGTGAAGATGTCATTTAATAGGGCTAAAACGCGTCTACATTCGGGGGAAATATTCTGGCTATAAAAGGAGGAGAGCTCCACCCTCTCAAGGCATCCATTCTCCATCCCATTCCTTCCGGGACACCAAGAAGGAGAACTTTTCAGCTTTATCTTTTATTTATTTTATTTTTCATAGTTTGTTAATGTCTTATTCTTCCCCATTCAACTCGATTACCCTTACCATGGTGGGGTAAACTTTTGGAGTGATTGGGGAAGGGTTGGTTTTCTATATTGTAATGCTTGAGTTCTTGGATGCAATTGAATAAATTCCTTTCTTCTTCAAAGTTGTTTTCAATTTCTTATAGCGGATTTTATAATCAAGTGAGATCGTTCTTGAATATTAATTCCGTTATTGAGTTTTGCCTTGGTAAAATAATCAATATCTTCCTCCACTAATTTCTGGTTTATATACGATGGAATAAACCAGGAATTAGTGGTGAAGTACTCGACGATCGTCAGTACGTGTAAAAGGTGTAGTGAATGTTATTGATTGATTGGGATAAACAAAACCCGATCGGGAATTTCCCATTTCAATTAATGATATTCAATACAACTATTTTAAACATGGAAGAAGATTTGACCAAACCAAGATCTTGGTAAGGTTTTCTCTCACAATAATAATTTCACCAAGGAAGTTAGAGGAAGCGATTGTGGAAACTCACTTTAATCAACTAAGAAGAAGAGGTTTGAATTAAATTGAACAAGGATAGCATTATAATTAGGAAACTGACCCCGACCTAATCACCCTTTTAAATTTCATTGTTTTTCAATCATTTGAATTTCAAATTTCCGTTCACAACATTTTTACCCCCGTTTTAAAGTGACAACCCATTTTGTGTGCACTCCTCTTCGGGAGACATCCTAGGTCAACCACATTACTACATTTTAACTTAGGAAATAATTGTTTTGACACGCCCTACGACAGGCGTGCGTCAAATAGCCTCTACTACCTCAGCCGCATGCTCCTCGATTCGGAAATCAGATATTCTCCCATCTAGAAGAGTTGTATTGTGCTCATATTTTCTTTACAAAAATTGTGGCACTAGTTGCAGCACCACGAGGTACAGCTGGTCTCTCGGGTAGACCCGCTGAAGTACATCCTAAACCGACCTATATTGACAGGCCGACTAGCGTGGTGGGTGGTGATCCTCCAGAAGTTCAATATCTGGTTTGTGCCTCAGAAGGCTATCAAAGTATAGGCATTGGAAAACTTTCTAGATGCCCACCCAACCTCAGAGGATCAGCCGCTGGACCTAGGTTTTCCAGATGAGGCAATCCTCTCAGTCAACCATTCCATCCCATATTGGCAGATGAAATTCGACTGTGCCTCCCGGAGCCCCACTAGTAGGAGACTCAACGATCCTAGGCTCAACAGAGTGGGCCTGGGTATCATCTTCATCACCTCGGATCAAGTCGTTATTCCATAATCATTCCTGTTGTCAGAGGGTTTCACCAACAATGAGGTAGAGTATCATGCCCTCATTACTGGTCATGAGCTGGCCCTCGAGATCGACGTGCCCCATATGCATGTGAAAGGGGACTCTGATTTGGTCATCAAGCAGGTCAATGGTGACAATATCATCAAGAAACCAGAGCTCGTGCCATTGCTGGAGTGCACCCTCCATCTAATGGCCCAGTTCCCTTCTTGGCCAGAGGTCATTCAGATCCCTCGGTCACAGAACAGTCGAGAAGATGCTTTGGCCAGCCTGGCCACGTCACTTGCAAAGCCCAAGCAGGATGACCTGGCCATCCATGTGGCCCATCAAAGATTCATATCTCCTGTCACCCTAGATGATGATAATGGCTCGTGGGTAATCCATCTCACTGCTGGAGCCCCTACGTCAGGTCCCGATTGGAGGACACCCTTTGTTGAATACCTCCAACACGGTAATCTTCTGTCAGACCGGGCAGAGCACGAGCGGATCTGACATCGTGCGCTACATTTTACCCTTCAGAGCAGTCCCAGTCTTAAGTAGATCCTTTATAAATGCGGATTTTATGGTGTTATCCTTCGTTGCCTTCAAGGATTCGAGATTCCATAGGTCATGAAAGAGGTTCATGTTGGTTCCTATGGCGTCCATCGGGCTGGGTAAAAGTTATCTCACCAGATATGGTGGCAGGGGTACTTCTGGCCTTCCCTGATCCATGAATGCATCGAGTTCTCCAAGAGGTGTCATGCATGCCAAGTTCATGCTAACTTTGTGCATCGGCCACTGGAGCCTCTCCACCCTACCAAGTATTCTTGGCCCTTTGCAGTTTGGGGGTTGGATGTCATAGGACCTTACCCACCGGCAACGGCTCACCAATGTCGGTTCATTCTGACCACTACGGATTTCTTTTCCAAGTGGGCGGAGGCAATTCCTCTCAAGGAAGTCAAATCTCATTCTATCACCGACTTCGTGAGTTCCAACATCATCTATCGGTTTGGAGTACCTCACGCTATCCTCACTGATAATGGCACCAAATTCTGAGCAGACGAGCTGAATAAATTGTATGCCAAGTACAACATTCTCTCTAACCATACCTCCCGCTATCATGCGCATGTAAATGGACAGAACAAGGTGTTTAACAAAACCCTCTCTAACATTCTGAAAAATATGGTTTTTCAAAACAAGAAGAGTTTTTCGGATAAGCTCCCCAATGCCCTCTGGGCTTATCGGACGACGACTCGTAATTCCACCCATGTGACCCCGTACTCCCTAGTGTACAAAACTGAGGTCGTTCTACCTATCGAGATTCAGTTTCCCTCATTTCACACAGTGGTCTAAGATCAGAAAGTGCCGGAGAGAGTTGCCAAAATCTGTCTAGCTGAATTAGTAGCACTGGACAAGAATAGGCTTTGTGCTTTGCACAATCTGGAAAGGCATTAGATAAGGATGGCTCGAGCTTTCAACAAGAAGGTTTGCCTCCGCTCCTTCTTACAAGGTGACCTGGTACTAGCCCTAAGGGTGCCAATGATCCCCGGTAGGAAACCTCCCTTGTTGGAGCCCAAATGGGAGGGAACTTTCATTGTCCATAAGGTCTATCCCAATGGTTCATACTCCCTGGTGACCATGGATGTTGAGCGTATAACTCCTCTCACCAACACTAGGTTCCTCAAACAATATTTTTCTTGAATCCTTGGTCTGAGTTATAAGACCCTAAACTAAGATCCTTTCCCAGTCCTGCATGACCCTAAACGGCATCAGGTCTTGCTCGACCTTAAACTATATTTGGTCCAGTATCAGGGCCCCTTTGGTCCGGCATGACCTTAAACTGTATGTTCCTACATGACCCTAAACTGCCTCTGATCCCGCATGACCTTAAACTGCATGTTCATCCCACATGATGTTAAACTTCAAGCTGGTCCGGCCTTCCTTACCGAGGCCCAGGCTTAGTCCCCTTGGCCTTTCCAGGCCCTAGACCAAGTTCTTACCTGGAGAGTATGGTGTGGTGTGGGATTATGACCTCATTCATGTCAGGTTAGTCAACACACCGTATACTTCCCTTATTTGAGGTGCCTTCCCCCTATTTCGATCCCCACTACAAGATGTTAAACTGCAAGCCGGTCAGGCCCCCCTGACCGAGTCCTAGCCTCGGACCCCCGGCACAGGCTCTCTCCTGTGGTATTGTATGGTGTGGTGTGGGATTATGTACTCATTCACATTGGGTTACTCACCGTACCATACACATTCCTGGGTGAAATTCCTTTCATTGTCCTACACAACTTTAAACTGTTCTTCATGAACTACGTGTGGATTGATTCCCATCTTTATGGGATACGTAGGACTCCCTGAACACCTAGGTTTCTGGTCCAGCCCTGTATTTTAATAGATCCCATGATCTTCTGGTCACCTCGGCCTCTTGGCATGTCCCTCCCCACGAGGGGGATATATAGGTTCGGTACAGGGTTTTTGGCGCCATGCCCCCTTCTCCCGGGAATCCACCATCTTTTGGCTGCTCTCAAACTAAGCCCTTCGACCCTTTTTAGTGGTCCTCTAATGTGTTCAGATTACTCTGGTTTAGGACCTGGAGTGTCAGATTCAACTTAGGCAAGTTCCTTCCACTTTTCAAGCTTCGTGCTCCCCTTCATTTGGGCCCCCATTATCTTTCACACCCGGAAGGGACCCACAATAATGGTCTGGATACAAGGCCTAAGGGCTCTCCTACCATTATGGGATAACTCCCCTAAGGGTTTCAGACAACAAATTGATAAATTTCCCGTGTTGTGAACATGGTCGGCGGTCGATGCTCATTTGATTGTCCCCATTTCATGCTAACGTGATGAGATGTTGTGTTGCGAACATCGTCAGTAGTAATACTTTGTCGTCACGCCAACTCCTTCAGGCCCTAAATATTGGTTGTGTGATTCACATTATGTTCCACCCCATCGTTTCAAGGTGGAATCTCGACACTCCTTTCACTAATCCTCATTGCACCTCCACATGTTAGGCAAAAAACGCGGTGTTATGGCGTCTCTAGGGTCTCCCGCGATCCGAGCACTAAGGTTATGGGAATGGGTCTTCTCTAAGAACCATCCACATCTTGACCCTCATTCCCATGGGAAATGAGGGGTCACCCAGACATTGTGTTTTGGGCTCAGCTCAGCTGAAGGATAGTTTCTCTTGCCCCTTGATCTTTAAGCCCTCGCCGACCCCTTGGCTCGAGGCTCTTCTCCCGGAAATGCATGTGGTGATGGTTTGGGATTATGTCCTCATACACATCAGGTATGATTTATTGCATTGTTCGCATTCCCCCGGGTCCAAGCCATATGACCTTAAACTGTGCTGGTTGGACCTACCACATGATTATAAACTGTGATGATATCGTCACGGCCGCACGATGAAAAAATGGCACTATATTGTGATGACCTCTCCATAGAGGGCATCACGTTGGGTATTGGTCATTTACCAATACCATTTGTCAACGCCCGTGTAAGGCTTGACTATTGTGGCGATACTAGGAATTTCTACCCTAGGTCAGTCGCTCCACAAAAGAAAAACCATTCACCTTCATGGAAAACAAGATATATCAAATACCTCTTCTTTTGGGTGCAAGGGCTAGACCCGCACACCCCTTTCATCCTTGGCACAGGTACCTTCCCATGTCGTGCCACCGTTCAGAACTACGTGTAGCTTGATTCTCATTCTTATGAGATACGTAGAAACGCTCAGGCACTCCCCCATGGGCCCATCCTAATTTTCATGTTTGGTCCCTTGACCGGAACACTTTTCCAAGGAAAACATGGTAAGTAAGACCTCGTCCTCATTCACGTCGGGTTTCGTAATCACCTTACCATGTGTCTCTCACCCTCCTTACCAATCTTTGGTCCAAGTTCTAAGACCTTAAACTAAGACCCTTTCTAGAACTATGTATGGCTTTATTCCCATTCTTATGGGGTACGTAGGAACGCCCAAACATTTCTTCTTGGGTCCAGCCCCAGGGATTACCAAATATCATCCCTCCTCACTATCGGCTCCTTGGACTGACTTCTCGGGGAGTTTTGTAACTACATCATTAGCCCCAAATAAGTTCAGGATGCCCTGTGGATGTTGGGAAGAGACAGTTCCCTCGCCAGAGAGGTCCTGTCTAAAAGTAGGGATGATCTGTGACCAGATTAGTATGCCTGCCTAATGTGCCTCCACCACAGTGGCATAATTTTGGGAGTGTTGTATTCTATTTGAACAAACCAACACTTCACTTTCTACACTTTGTGTGCCCCTTTATTTGGATCTTTATCCTCTTTCACGTTTGATGGGACCCCCTAACAGTATGGATGCTCGACCTATGGTCCGCCTGCTGTCCTGGGCCAAAGTTTCGGAAGACTGTTCATGTTTGATGGGACCCCCAAACAGTATGGATGCTCGACCTATGGTCCACCTGCTATCATGGGCCAACATTCCGGAAGACTGGTCATGTTTTATGGGACCCCCTAACAATATAGATGCCCGACCTATGGTCTGCCTGCGGTCATGGTCCAACGTTCCAGAAGACTGATCGACGATATTTGAGTTAGGCCCAGTTTTGCGAATGTGGTCAGTGGTCAGACCTCATTTGTTGTCCCCATTTTAGGCTAATGTGATATGGATGATGCGTTTCCGTCACATTCAAATTCTATCCTCCATCGTCGCGCCCCTCCCATAGTGTTCTGAATTTGGGTAACATGATTCACCTTTTTCATCTCCCTATGTTCAAATTGATTCCAATGCACCTGGAATTTCCCCACTCGTGCGTCAGAGCACGTTGAAGAGGCTGATACCAACTTCCCCATGGTGAAGATGGAATGTGTTGGTGTCAGTGGACCACTGGGTGAACAGCTCCAGCCCGAGCTCAGGCTGGCAGTAGAAGTGGAACTGTGACGTCCACACCGCCTCGAACAGACCAATGTGTCGTAGTTCGGCCCCCAATTGGTCGCATGTATGGCGAACCCAGTACGCCTAGACCCACTCACCAGTGAATTTTCCTACGGACCGCAAATCCCAGTCTTGCATCCAGCCCTTAGTATTGTCTGTGATGCTCTGACAGAACATGCTTGCGTAGAGGGCTGGGGAACTCTCCGCAACAGGATCACCCCCAGCAATAGTCCTGGTCCTCGGGATCAAGACATATACATCCATGTGCCTGGTCTCTCTGGCAGGATGACCATTGTTGGTGATATTGTATCAAGGAAGGTCATCCTCCCGGGTCACCCATGACCGCGGTGTATCAACCTCGAATCTCAGCAACAGAACCTCCTCCAAAATGCCTAAGTTCCATAGAGGAAGGTTGTTGGACAAAGGGTACTCCTTCTGGTTAGGGGTTAGCAGGTTGAACAAAGTGTTGTTGTTGGAAACAACCACCATAGTTCCATAAACCTCCTCGTTCGCCACCATTTTAGCTTTGCATGCAGCGGCTTCCACTCATCTACTTGGTTTGCGGCCATATTCTTCCAGCCAAGTGCTTCGAGAGTGTTGTGCGATATCTAGATGTGTTGTGCGAAATTCAGAATCCGGGCGTGAAATCAGAGGCATTGGAACAGAAAATCCCAGGTTGGCGTGGAAATACAGTCAAAACTCAGAGCAATTACACGCTACCAAAGAGGGTTTTACGTGCAGGCGTAGAGGTAGTTTTCACGCATGAGAGTTCTGAGCCTATCGCATGAGAAAGTTGCGTATGGATAATGGGACCCATGTCCTATTTTATAGGAGAAGTCAGGGCTCCGCGCCACATGGAAGGCGGATTCTGCGCCAACCAGCATTTTGCGCACCGCAACATTTTTTTGCGTGTAGGGGGGCCACGTAACCCGACACTTCGGCATTTCGGTGTTTCCCTCGGAATCTGATCGTTGTGACCCCTCACCGATCCAATTCTGAGGGGGGAATTTGTAGATGCCGAAATGTCCATAACTACTGAAGGAAGTGTCTAAATGACAAAGCGAAGTCATATTCGGACCCGGAGGCTCGGTCCGGAGGGCTCGGAAGTGTTGCACAGAAAAAAGCAGAATGTGTGCAGAAAAAATGTGTCGTGCGAAAGGGGTCCGGGATTCAAAAAATGACCCCGGCGCAGGTGCGCAAAAAATTGTGTGCCCACACCCATGCAGTTAATATTCCGCACCGTCGTCTCTGGCATGCAAATTTTTCATGCCACCCTAGATTTCGCGCCTCCGGAGGCCTATAAATAGAAGGAGACCCCTTCCATTTCGGGGTTTCAGAATTTTAACCGGCCCTCATGCGCGAAATCGGACTTCCTCTTGTGTAAGATGGCCTTCAGGTACAGATCCTTTTCACACCAACTCGTCCCCGGGATCCGCCTTTCTGCACAATCCCTCTGGATTAAGCAGAATTCCAAACTCTTCCAGGTTCCTCCCTTGTGTGCTATTCCTTCTGTTGTGCGCAAAACAGTCCAATTGCATGCAATCCCTTTCTCTGGGTGCGGCCTTACCTTTGGGTGTGTCCTTTTCCACTCGCGCAAAATTCACATCCCTTGAGCGCGATCCTACTAATCGTGCACAAACCCTCTACCCTGATTAAGCACTATCCCCGTGTTTTGTGAACCAAACATTTCTTTGTGTACAAACCCTGGGACCCCTCACCTTGGTGCTCCCCGGGTTCCTCCCTGCGTAGGCACCCGATGTATTCCTTCTGGATGCTCCGGGCATGCATACCGGGCATACACACCATGCGCTATTTTCTCGTGCGACCTTCCAGGCTCGTACGAAGTAACCTCAAGGTCCCTTGGGCGGTCTTTCCCATTGAATTGATTTTCCTCATGCTTCTTCGCATAGGCACACTAACGGCTATTTCTTCTTCGCATAGCAACGTAACGTGGACCCCTCGATGGTTTGCTCTGTGACCCCCCTTCACCATGGAATTTCCGGTACCTTCCCTCCAACAAGGAGCAGGGGATACCGGTCATGTAAGTCCTAGGGATGTGGAGCGAACCCACCTCGTCCGAGTTGCAGGACGTTAAACTGACAAGCACCTAATCCTCAACACATGACGTTAAACTGTGATCTGGCCCCGTGCCTCGCACGTAGGGTCCCCCTGACTCAGACATTCTTTAACTTGCTCGTCTCCACGGGGATGGAATCACCCACCACATGGGATGATATCCTCCTTCTCAGAGTGGCGTTTGTCAACAGGGGTAGGCTAGCCTCCTTGGTGTAAGCCCCTATCCCCTCTTGCGGAAGGTAACACCCATGCACCTCCATACTTCCCCACCGCCAGAGCCAGTGGTGGGCGTGATAGGGAACGAGGCCCCTCCTTTCTTCGGTCCCAAATCCCTCTCCCTCTGTGATTTTTCTCCCCTGGGCATCCATCCTAGAGTAATTCTCGGCACCATGGGCCGCTCAATGCGTAAGCCCCTCTTCGCTTCCCACGGACGCACCCTTAGCGACGTGATCATCAAGTCTCTGCAACCGCTTGTTTCTCACACCGAGAATGACTCACGTGAGCTTAGAGTGAGCACTAACCCTGACCCCCACCTATAGAGAACTACGTGGACTTTTATTCGTCCTAAGGAATGGTACGCAGGAAGCCTCCACGAGGTTCAAGCCCACCACCTGGTCATTCCGACCCCTTCACGTCAGTTCACCAACACTTTGGGCTGCCTCAGAGCGTAAGCCCCAAATGCCTTGTCCTGCATGATGTTAAACTGCACACCCGAACTACGTGGACTTTGATTCCCCGCCACGGGGATACGTAGGAAGCCTCTATGGGGTTCAAGCCCGCCCATCGTTCATTCTAAAACCCCTTTACGTCGGTTCACCAACCACCTTTGGCCGCCTCAGGGAGTAAGCCCCATTCATCCATCATCGTGGGCCGCCTCAGAGCGTAATCCCTACATATCCACCACTGTGGGCTGCCTCAGAGCATAACCCCCATGCATCTAGACCCCAGCTCCCTCTTCATGTTGGTTCACCGACCCCATATCCTTGGGTCACCTTAGAGCGTAATCCCCAAATGCCCCATCCCGCATGATGTTATACTACACACCCGAACTACGTGGACTTTGATTCCCCACCACGGGAATACGTAGGAAGCCTCCATGAGGTTCAAGCCCAACACCCATGTCCCATCCTGACCCCTCCCTCGAGCCCACGTGCCTCGGGAAGTTCATGCCCTAACCCGGAGGTTTTACACTTTCTGGGACCCATCCATGCGTTCATTCTCACGGGTCACCCTTTCAGATGTCCCACCGCATCATCCCAAACTATAGGGACTTTGATCCATGTCAATGCATGGTACATAGGAAGCCTCCACGAGGTTCAATTCCCTTTACTTCATCACCCATCATGATTCTTACCTGGGCTGCCACATCCCGATGGGATCATGCCACCTCATTCCACTCTACATCATTCGGGAAGCCACCCATGTGTCGGCCCCAACATCGGTGTTCCCTCCAGGGGGTTCTTCAATCTCATCTACTCTTGCCAGTGTTCCGATCAGTCCAATCCGTCTCCATTGGATGTAAAACTTGCGGCCTATCCTGTGTTAAGCATGAGAAGATGAGGAAACCCTCAGATACATGCCAATGGTATACAATTCCCTGCATTCGATGTGGGATGCCTCGCGCTTCCGCGCCCTCGAGAGGCCCTATAATAAGGGACAGAAGACATACATGCTAATCCCACGGCTTCAAGAAACGACAACTATGACTCAGCATGACTACTCTCCTAATCGAAGGTTGCTGCCCTGACCAGACCCCTTGGAGCGTCTCGACAGAAGCAGCGTAATTAACCGGTGTCCATGAAGATGTGGCACCGGGAACAAGATACATGAACACGTCTTAAATCTATGAGGGAGACCCAGACTAGGTGACGAGCTTCGAGGAGGAATCCACAGAAGGAATAACCGACATCCCATCATTTTGGTTTCGATCGAGGAGCAGACGTCCCTGAATAAGGAGCGAATGCCGCCTGCCTTTGGCAAGCGGGAATGCGGGGCAACAGCAGCGCGTCCTCTGCGTGACGGATGCGCGCGCCCCAGTGAAAGCGTCGGAAACACCTATATTTCAACATAACCTTTATCCCAAAACAAAATTAATCACATTCCAATAAATATACACCTTTATCATACATACTCTCAAAATGATATTAATCTATCCCAAAATAACCTAAATTTCCTTGACATCAAATTACCTTTCAATCCCCAAGGTTATCCCAAATTATATTCCAAAAATCAATTAACCTGTACTCCTAATTAACCATAATGAAAAATTATTTTGTAGAATTTCCATAATCCATTATTGATGTGGACTTAACCAAAATAATATGAATTCCATGGGGTGTGAATTGTCTACGGATTAAAATCCGCACATGGGGCATGGGATTCTTGTGTCACACCTTATAATAGGGTGTATAACTCCCCATTTTCATGATTACTTTTCTTGTATGGGCTTGTTAACCTCAGAAAAAACTATGTGTTTTGAATTCCAAAGTGAATAATGTCATAATTGTACAACACTAGTGGGACATCTCACCAACTATATATTTAGGATAATACCTATATATACATCCCTATAAGTGGTATCAAAGAAAGGTTCATGCATCAAATGATTTATGGCATTCACTAAAGGGGAGTTTAAAAATTCCATTTATAGAATCTTCCCTAATGGATTGGTTACATGGAATTAACAATCCACCTATGCACTCATAGGGGTGTGTGCTGCCTATAGGTCACAAGTACCACATGGGACATGGTAGGTCGTGTGGCTCATTATATAATCGGGTGTACACCTCAAAACTATCATGAATATTTTTCATGTCTGGGGATAATACCCATGGAACAAAACAATGTGGTTTCAAACCCAAAACGGATAGTATCATGGAAGTGTTGGTGGGAATTATCACCTATTGTAGTCATAGGATGATCCCTGGTGACACTACCATCAATATGGTTTTAGATTAGGTCACTATATTTTATTAATTGAGGGAATTCACTAAGGGGGATTCAAAATGAAATTTTTATCAATTTCCCCAATGGATTGGTGACATGATCCTCATGAGTATCATGTACACTCCTTGGGGTGTTTGAGGCCTATGAGTCTCAACTACCACATGGGGCATGGAAAAACTTATGGAACACCATATAATAGGGTGTGGTCCTCCCCCCTATCATGGAGACATTTTCCTATATGGCTACTAGAACATGGGAACAAAACAGTGAATTTGGAGTACCCATGAAGATATCATATTGATTGTGCAATATCGGTGGGAGATCACTGATACTATTATTGTAGGGTAAACTCATTCTCCATAACCCTATTAGTGGTATCAAAGATGGTGTAATCTTCGATCAATTCTGTTAATACACTAAATGGGATATTTAAAATTCAATTTAAAAATATATGATAATCAATTGGTCACATGTCCTTAACTATACTCATATACACTATGTGTGGTGTTTGATGCCTATAGGTTGTAAGTATCACATGGGGAAAGGGAGTTCGTGTGGGTCACCTTACAAAGGGGTGTACACTTACCCACTACCAGGTGTTCTTTTACTATATGTAGATGATACCCTTAGAATAAAACCCTATGTTTTGAACAATAAAGTGGTATTGAGGTTCCCTTAGGTTGAGTTATATTTTTTTCAATAAACATTGTTTTCAATATAATCATGAAAGGGTAATGTGGTGGGTGATGGGGTGAGATTTCACCCACTAAAAAAGAAGTTTTTTCTCATGAATTCATGGGTAATGGAATATTTGGATACTTGATGAGAATTTCATTAGCAACATACAATTTTAGATTTGAAACTCAAGTCAAAGATGAGTAATAAAGGTTTACTATATTATCTATAATAGTTTAAATTGAAGTGTGGAAGTTGGAAATAACCCGGTTATTGAATCTATACCGGACTGCTTGAATCACTATACTTAGTGAGTTTAAAATATGTTCAATTATTATAGTAATATAGCATGAATTATAGAGGTTCCATCCTTGTATTATCAAATATTTTGATTACTAAAATTTGTGGAGAAGTATTACTTAGATAAAGGTTTATGAAGGCTTAATTTAAGGATGGAGTTTGGATGAGTAATAGTCTATATCTCATAAGGTTGAGTCTACCATATGTAAGTATTGGAAGATATATTCTTATGGTTTGAAAAAAACTACCTCATAAGGTTTAGATAGGAACCTCATAAGTTTGGGACAACCAGAGGCCATAAGGTTTTTATTGATAGCACATAATGTTTTGAAAACTAGGGTGTAAAGTTTAGAAATTTCCTTATAAGATTCATAAATGTATCTATATTATTTAAGTATATCTTTATAATGTTGATCAACCAGACCTTGTAATTCATATGGATATTTTTAAGGTTAATCACTTCACCAAATTTTTATAATTATATTATAGGGAAAATTAGTTTGTATTATATGAAAAATTATTCTCTATAATTTAATTTCCAAAGAGGAAAATCATTTGAGATAATGATAATGACATTATTTTATGTTATAAGCATCACATACACCAAAAATGGGTGTTTTACTCAGACATGAGAATTATTATAGAATTATATTCAAGGTCTTATAAGGAATACGAAAGTGAATGAAGCTTCATGTTTTTTCAAGAATAATGCAGATGAATTTGATTTGATGCTCGAGTTATTAATCAAAATGTAAATCATTGTGATCTGAAATTATTGAGTGAGAATTCTAAAATTCATGACTCATTAAAATTATAAAAAATATTTATGAGATAGAAGGCTTAGAATTTACTCAATCCTGAAAATAAGAACTTCAAAATTTCAGAAATTATGGATATAAAAAACTATAGATGCAAATATTGTTATTTAGCAAAGTCAAACATCAACAACGATTTTTGATTAAAGCATGTGAAAGAATATGAATGAGTTGAGATACTATATAAAGTTTAAAATTTTAATATTTAATATGTAATGGTCTCATGAAATGTCTTACAATGTAAGAGATAGATCTATGTTATAACTGTGTGTGTGATATATGTTTTCGTGTAACCTTGGATTAATGATTTTTTATGGATTTTGGTAAAAAAATTGAACAAATATATATATACTCAATACTATTAAAATATTATAGGATAATAATTTGGTTAAGAAAAAAATAATAATAATAATTAAATGGTATTTTTTTAATAATCCTTTAAGTGGAGAAAAAGACAATCATTGAGAAAATCACCCACAAGATCATGAGTATTGAAAAATGGTTGCATAAAATAACATAGGGACCCAAAGTGGTTATTTTATAATGATTATTTAAGATGGAAGATAGAAAATATATAGGGATATTTTATTTATGGATATTTAAAATCGAAATGATTAATTTAGTGTTAGTTCTCAAGAACATCAGTAAGGGGGAGGTGGAGGATTCAAGAGAACTATAGGATTCTTGAGGAAGAAGAATAATGAGAAGTTGATGCATATTTTATCAAGAAAAAACTCAGTGTACCAATAAAACAATAAATCTTGAGGAATAAAAATGAGAATTCAAGCCTATTATAAAGATATAAAACCTATTATGTTTTAATAAAGAATAATAGAAAGAGATAAAGAAGAATATAAGAAGAAAATGTAAGATTATCTGCATGAAATAAGCATGATAAGAACCACAGTTCAATGTTTTAGTTTCCTAGAAAGATTCTAAGAAGCTATGATATTCAATATATACACACCATGTATTATTTTTTGGGGATTTATTCTTGAACATTTAGTTTAGAGAGAGACCAATAATCAATTTATAAAAGAACCTAGAAGTTAGGAAGAAATGAAAAGTATGAGTTTCAAGGTTCTTCTAAAAATATTTTAAGGAATTTGAATACACTCTATATGTGAAGATGTATATCATATTTTTTAATGAATGACATCTAGGATAGAATGGTGATCTACAAAAATAGGGAAAATAAAATGAAATATCTAGTGGGATGTTATATTAGATACGTGTTGTGGGATGCAACACCAGATCACAAGTGAAATATTTTGAACCTACTCACCTATGTAATATATTGACTGGTTTCCTATATAATATAAAAATAAAGGTTTTTTTTATATTCCATGACCAACCAACTTATACTTGATAATATAATTACTATTTTATAACATATTCCTCAACAGAAGTTAAAAATAGAAAGGATTAGGTTTCCCACATTGGCTCCAAACCTTGTAAAAATAATATGGGATGGTCTCTTATTTATATTAGGCATTACATATGACCAAGTAATATTGGGTAGAAGATAAAAATGTTCCATTTAT
Source organism: Viscum album (assembly GCA_963277665.1). Lineage (NCBI taxonomy): Eukaryota > Viridiplantae > Streptophyta > Magnoliopsida > Santalales > Viscaceae > Viscum > Viscum album. Next base: position 2,083,216,979 of record OY728151.1, read on the forward strand.
ATATAATAGGTGATCAAATTAAAAATGGTGTAAAATATTTGGTCTTTGGAAAAATAATTTTACAATTTCGTATTTACGCCCCCCCCCCCCCCCCTCTTTAGTGTATGAGCAGGTCTTATGTCGCCTATAATTGTTATCAGAGTTTAGGTTCCCAATGATTAGATCTACTAAATTAAACCAATTTAAATCAAAGAAAAAGGAATATATCTGATTGGTTCTATGAAATTTTTTACCTATTGTTTTTATAAGAATTACATGAAGTGAAGATTTGAAATGTTCAAATAAGGGCCTTAGATAAAATAATATATTTTCATTATTGGCAATACTGATTTATATTTTTTTACCAAAAAATGAAAAAAACTGGAAGAAGATCAGGCTGGGAATCAAATAAAATATACTTAAAGGAAAGTGGATTACCTACTAGATGAATCTAGATAGAGTAGAAAATGTCATGATAAATCTATGGATTATAACTCCTCTTATGATTTAATTTCAAACTGTGAAAATAGTTTCATTGATTCTGTTGAATAACTCTATCATGAGGTCAAGGATTATTTTAATAATATCCCTTTGGAATTTATCACATATATATTTTTACAAATCAAAGAACTTTATGATGGGAATTAATATATTGAATAATTAGTTAATATAATGTAATATGCATTCACAAGTAGAACATTAGCTTTTAACATCAGGTTTTTTACATTAGTTATTTAATAACTGATGTGAATATGGTTTTAATGTTAGATATTTGTATAATAGATTTTAAAAAACATTCTCATTTAGTTTTAACATCAGTTATATAAATAACCCATATTAAAACCCAAATATTAGAAGGGTCAGGTATATAAATAACTGGTATTAAGAGTAAAATTTCAATGGCATAGTATCAATATCTCAATTTTTTCACAGCATTGATTCAATTTTATAATTCCAATATAAATTTTATTACATCATGTTAAAATATACTTTCATGTTATATAAATTCTCATTGTATCTTTTTTAGTATTTTTGATCTAGTCCTCTTAGATTAACATAAAAATTCAATTTTATTATTCAAAAATTTAAACATGGTATTTATCATTATGTTCTCATAATTTAGTTTCTTTATTGTTGTTATTCATAATCAATAAACTTTTTGATGATTTATTTTTTATAATAAATAATACTTCTTTCGAATAGGTTAAGAAGATAAATCTTTATCATGATATTTATAATCCAAAGAATAAAATTATTTACCAACCACAATTGTAGATTTCACTTGATTTATTTCCTAAAAAGAAGATAAATATCAACGAACAGCATATTGATTCGACTTACATGGCCACGATCAATGAAATTAAGTTAAATTATTAAGTTTATTTTTATTAATTTCATTTGGTTTCTATATTTTTTAGTTAATATGTCTCATGTTTTCAACTAAGAAAATAATTTTTATCTATATGTTAAAAAATATATACACTTCCTATATTGGTTATTTGTATAACTGATATAGAAAGTGAATTTTTATGTATTTTATCCAAAAAATTGATTTTGAAAGTTTAAAGTTTCAAATTTGACATCGGTTATCAGAATAACTTATGTTACAAGCCACAAAAACAATTATGTTAATATCATTTTATTTAAAATATGTTGAAAACGTCACTTATAACATCACTTAAATTGATATCTGATAGAAAATCAACATTGGAGGTCATGAAAATAATGCTCAAAGCGATTTTTTACTAGTTATTAGATAAAAAGATGATTAATTTAAACACCCTAAAAAATATTATGAATTTTAAAGAATAATATATCTCACTATGAAAGGAAATAATCTCCTTGTTTAAATAATAATTTCAAGGTTCTTCTTGTGAGGAAGAGGTGTACAAGAATTTTTTTGGTGAGGTGATCCACGTATTTAAAAATCCCCAAAAAATTTAAATATATTTTAAAATTGATCAACTAGAAATAATGGTAAACATGCTAAGAAATATTGAAAATAAATTTCAATAATAAAATGGAATGCATATGACAAAATGATGAATCTAAATAATAATTGGGAAGATATGAGTTTATTTTAGGCTGATAAGTATACTCTCAACATAAAGTTCTTTGAGTTATAAGAAAAAATGAAAAATCTAGAATCTATACAAGTTGGAACTTCCCAACTAGTTTATAATAGAATTACTACCACACAAACTTCATATGATATTCTAGATTCAATAAATACTATAAATACTAGAAATAAGATCTAGGAATTATCTTAAGAACATACCACAACCATCTCATACAAAAAAGTATCTCATTTTATAGAAGAACCAGTTTTCACTAAATCTTTTTTTAAATAGTGCATAATATAAGTTAAAATATAAAAAATATAGATGGATAAAAATGTTAAAAAACTCACCACATCATCAAGGGTTAGTGGTAGAATTTCAAATAAATTATTCCCCCCAAATGCTTCCCAAAAATTGGGTGTTCTTCCATAAAAATAGCAGGGTCTTAAATCTAGATAGAACACATCTATATTGAAATGAAATAGGTTTATAAGTAGATGTTGATATTATTGGAAGTATGGGTGTATATCCAATGATTACTGGAATATCATGTTAACATGTGTAAAGATTATAAGGACTTAATAAAGGGGGATAAAAGATTAATCAAGAAAGAAACCTTCTACTTTGAAATAGTTAGCACATAATGAAAGAAATATATCAATGAAAAAAATTAAAATTTTAGATAAATTTTGTGAGTTTTGAATCATATATTGTCATCATTATGAATATTTTTTGTAGGTACCATCCTAATACAATACATATTCTGAATAAATAATAAGTCACCAATAGTAGAATAAACTAAAGAAAATAAGTGAGTCTACATTGGGAAATGATCAAAATAAAAGATTTTAATATTCTACTCCCAAGAATTCAAATAATAATGATATCGATGAGGGTGTTAAAGAAATAGGTATAATATGCATCCATTATAGTAAAATATCCCACATCATGTAACATTATAATATATCCATGACTCTCAACAAATAATAGAGCAAGATGGAATCTAAAAGGGGATCAATCCAAGAGAGTGATATCCAGATTGGTAAAGTTATAGATACTTCTAATGAATAAGATAAGAGGTTTCCTTAAATAGGTGATTTTAAAGTAATAAAGTGGTATATGGAAGGTGAAAATAGGCAGGACACATAGATGTCATATGTAAGACTATTTTCCCAAGAAAAATAAAGAACTTAGGTAAATCACCCATGACCCCATGTTCTAATAAAGTTATTAATAAGAAATAATTTATGCACCTTAATAAATTTAAAAATATGCCAAAATATTTCTTAATAATATGTTAATCCCATATTGAAGTTGTGAAAAGGATCGAGGAGGCACAAAATAATGAAAGTTCCATGATTGATAAATTTGAGAAGCTCATTAAATATATGAAAGAGAGTAAAATCAAGAAGAAATAAGTATTTCCCAAAGGTGAATATATATATAAAATTAAGTGTTAAATGGTAATGAAGTGTTCTAGAAATTTTAAAACTATATGTAAATGAGTTTTTAGGTTGAGAGAAATGTCTCAACCTCATTTATCACATTTAAGTATTTATATAATTCCACCTTATTCCTATATTGTTTTAGGTTATTCATTGTGAAAAATGTAGTTGAATGTGAATATTGAAAAATAATGAATTTTCAATCATGGTCACAATAAATTAGAATTTATTTAACTATTATAATTAGGATCTTACTAAAATCATACATATTTGGAATCAATGATAGTGAAGTAAGGAGAGTATCCCTTAAGTGGTAGCTACCAAAGAAGTAAACCTACCAGAGATTTATCTAATTGTTGTTGAATATTTAAATATATTTATTCCCTTAATAGTTTTAGGATTGGGTGTTATATTCACTCTCCCATAAATATTTTGAATTTTTATTGTATATTTTTATCAGGGGGAGTGATTTTCTAACAAAATATTCTAAAAAGGATATTTTACATGAAATATTTTGAGGTGTTTTTTCAATTGAGTTATGGTTTTAAATATTTCTTAAAAATATTTTAGAGTGGCCATAAAGAAGTGGATTTTAGAGTTAAAATAACATGGTGGTTATTCTATTGACAACTGTGTTCTCTAAATTGACATCTCTTTTTTTCTATACTAGGTATGCCCAAGTAGACTTAGAGTTAATTAGTTTATGGAACATTGCTAAGAAGAACGTGGTGAACCCTTCTCTAAAATATAATTTTAATGAATCCCTCAATGTGATAGAGGATCCAAATGGGTCAAAGATGGTATTTTTAAAATTAAAAGAGTAATTCAGAGATGATAAATCTCTCCCTTCCACCCATGATGTCATTAAGGGGAAGAAAATATTTCCCTATGAATTTATTTTCAATTAGGTGGAAAAGTAATTGCATTTACTTTTGGGGTAAAATAGAATTGACAAAAAATTAAAAGGAGGGATTGAAGTTCCTTTGGATTTAAGTTGCATTTATTTTCAATTATATTTTTTTCAATGAAATCATAAAATTGTAATGTAATTGTCTATGGAGTGATATTTCACTCACTAAACAATATGTAGCTACTTATGTACTCATGGGTAATGGAAGAGATGGAATATTTGATATAATCTCATTAACACCTAGCCATTTAAGATCTTTCCTCAAGTCAAAGATAGGTAATGAATATTGAAAGTACTACATACAAGTTAAAAGTAAAGTAGAGAAGTTAGAAATAATTTGGCTGATGAATATGTACTAGACAAGTTTAATGGTTGTCCATAACAAGTGAAAACTATATTCAATGATTAAAGGAATCTAAACTAAGTTATAGATGAACTATCCTTGGATTATCCATTATTTTTGTTAATGAAATTAATGGAGAAACATTCCCTGGATAAAGGTTTATTAAAACAAATTTTATTGCTGGAGTTCAGTTAAGTATTAATTTATATCTAATATAGTTGATTATATCATGAATAATGTTTAGAAAATAAATTCATAAGGTTCAGAGAATCTACCGCATAAGGTTCAAATTGACAACTCATAAGTTTGGGACAACCAGATGCCATAATGTTCAAACAGAAACCTCATAAGGATGGGAAAACTAGGGTGTATTTTTCAGATAATCTCTTATAAGGTTCAAAAATATATTTTTAAGGTTTAAGTATGTCTTTTAATCTTTGTAACAGTCATAATTCATAAGGTATATGGATATTCCAAATGTTCAACACTTAACTAAATTTTGAGAATTATTCTATATGAAAAAATATTTTCTATAATTTAAATTTTGAAGTGAAAATTAATTTGTAATAATTCCTAATCCATTCATAATGTTATAAATTAAAAAACACCCAAAATATTTTTTTTAAGACTGATAATTAAAAGAGTTTGAACTTCAAGCTATTGGATGGAAGATCAAATTGAAATAAACTAAATGAGCCTTCAAGAATAATAAAGATGAAATTTAGTTAATGCTCATGTTATTCATCAGATTAAAAATCGTTTTCATCTGAGATGATTGATTTATATTAATGATCTTGATGATAGATTCAAATTATTTCAAAGATAATTGGGATCAAATTCAATGAATTCACTGAATCTTAAAAATAGGAACATCAAGATTTCAGTAAATCTAGAAATGAAAATTTTTCAACTCATGTGGTGTAATTTAATGGAGTTAAACATCACAAAATATTTGTGATCCAAGTATGAGGGATAAGATTATTGATCTAAGATATTTCCTAATGTGTATAGATCTATTATAGAAGTTTTACTGGTCTTATGGAATCTCTCATGTTGTAATAAAGTGCTTCATGCCACAATTTTGTGTTTATGTGATGTATATTTTTTTACACCCTTTTATGAATGATTAAATAAGTATTATTATGAATTATTTAGAGAATGATAAATACTTGATCCTTCTATAAGATTAAAGAAGAAATATTTTGTTGAGAACAGAAAATAAAAAACAAGTATTATTATAATAGTATTTTAAGAAGAGAAAAATAAAGTCCATGAGAAAGTTTCCCATCAGATCTTAGGTGTTGAAAAGGGGGTGAATGAAATATTAGGGGGACCTAAAGTGTTTATTTTATAATAATAATTTCTGTTGGAAGAGATAAATACTCCAAGTTTATTCCATTTAATGATATTGAAAATAAAATTAGTAATTTAGTATAGCCTCTTAAGAACATGATTATGTGAGAGAATTGAGAATGAAAAAGATATAAGTATAGGAAGCTGAGAGGGAGAGTAACTTGCTAATAATTTCAATAGAGTTAGCAAAGAGAACCCATAAATCATGAGGGGAAACGAATTAAGAGGATGAGGAGATGAGAAAACTATAGGAATCTTAAGGATGAATAAGATAGAGAAGGTGTTGTATACTATAGCGAGAAGGGACAGAGTATATTTACATAATAAGAACTCTCAAGGAAAAAGAAGGGGTATTCAATCCAATGATGAAGAGATATAACCTACTAGGTTTTATATAAGAAGAAGTGAAAGTTATAAATAAGAGTATAATCAGCTGACCAAATATGATTTGTATCAAGTGAGAAAGAGAATACCCAGAATTTAGTGTTTTAATCACCATGAGATGTTTTCAGAAGGTGTAATATTCATTATATACACATGAGGTAATTTTTTCTAGGGATATATTCTTTAATTTTGAGTTGAGAGGGAGGCCCAAAATATGATTTTAAAATAATTTGGGATCTAGGTAAAAATACAATTTCTGAGTTTCATGGTTCATCTATAAAAAATTGAAGGTATTAAAATACAATATGTTATTGAGGATCATATTCTTCTATGTGGTAAAATCTTGGAAAGCTTGGTGACATACTCAAGGAAGAAGAATAAAGCTGAATATATTTTCGTATTCTAATTAATATTGTTTTTGTGTGATGTATCATCAGTTCACATGTGTAAAATTTTAAGCCTAATCACCTATGCAATATAGTGATCACTTATTGTTGAAATATAAAAATAATGGGTTTAGGAAAATACTTGTTCAACAAAATTATACTTGATGATATAATTATTTTCAGACAATCCATGACTCAACGGGCGTTGAACACAGTAAGGAGTAGGTTCCCACCATGCGGTTGAACCTTGAAAAAATAATGTTTGTTAATTTCATATTTATATTATATATTTCATGTGATTGTGTCATGTTGGTTAGAAGATATAATGATCTATTTATATCCTTATAGATAACAGGGGTTCAAATAACTAAGGGGGAAATCTTGATAAAAGATTTAGTCTTTGATAAAATAATTTCACAACACCTAATTCACCCTCCTCTCAAGTGTCTACTCTATTCTTATGGCGCTTACACATAATTACTTCAATATCAAGTCACATATCAAACCAAAGTGTTATATATACCTAAATAATTTATTCTTACTATAAAATAAATAAAATTATCTAATATATCATTTATCACCTTAAAATACAATCACATCAGACCACGAAAGTGTGTATATACCATTTAACATATGGTCAACATTAAATTTATTAACCAATGATGGTGCATAAAACTATTAAATTATACTCAGTTGAAAACATCCTAACATATAATGTAATTTAAACCCTCACTAATACTAACTTAAATTCCCTAAACACACACTCTCAGATCTAGTTCTAAAATCATATTCTTTAAAAACTAAATTTGATATCAAATAAGGGAGCCCAAAATTAAATATCCATAAAAATGATATCAATTATAAATATTAATTCACTTATGTACCCAAGAATTTTTAATTTTGTATTTTTATAGAATTAGGAAATGCTTCAAACTAACACAAATTGTTTCATTCCCATCAAATGGAAATTTTTCCACTATACCAGGGATTGTTTATTTTAAAATATTTCTTCAAAATATCCCAAACAATTCTCCACACATTATACCCATCTAAACATATTATATGTAATACACTTCTTCATTATATAGGGAAATGAAAAAGTGATAAGGGTGAGATCAAAAATTCAGTAAGGGTAAAAATAAGTGATAATAATCAAAAAATTTGAGTGATCATAATATAAACATGTGTGTATGAGAACATGGTCAGGGTACCTAAAAAATTCATAAATAAATCATAATCAATAAAACATGTATCATAATTAAAGTATCATAATATAAGTATATTTTTATAAAAAAGTAGGTATCATAGGATATTTTCATCATATGAATGTTCTAGAAACATAAAATATTAAATATTAAGAATTATTCAAGGATCACTAGCAAGATAGTATAATATAGTGGATAGAGTACCAAAGTGGATTTGGTTTACTCCCAAACCACTTATATATCATCTCCTTCGATATAAAAAATTACCCAATGCCTTGGGGTGCTATATAATTTTGGATCCACCCATCACATCATAATATATACATGTATATGTGTTCCACATTAGAATAATAACATACTTTCATCAAATCCAAGTAAATCCATGAGAAAGATATGGGTTTTATAAATATTTCTACAAAACATGATCAAATTCTATCTAGAGAAACTATATGGACAGTATCATTAAATAATATCCCCAATAAAGCACAAGAAGTATTAAGGGATATTAACATAAATTAAAAACACTCTTATAAGGATATAGGTTGCTTAAAACTTTAGAATGGTATCACATTATAATAGATAACTAACTTCAAGTTCAATATCTCAAAAATAAACACATCAAAAATTCATTTAGAGGTTAATGAAATAAGAATAAAAATATACATAAATGAAATAAAAACCATTTATTTATTCTTATAAAACATTAAACATTATTTTTAAAATGGTAAAATCCAAAAAAATGGAATATAAATTACTTTATAAAACTATAAAAACATAAATTGGAAGATTCATTATGAAAAAAAAGCTATAAAAGATGGGAAAGGCATTCATATAAAAAATTTAAAAATTGATATTATTTTAAATATTTCTAAAGAAAGAAAAAGATAATAGAAAATGTCCTTAATAAATTATTTAAGTATTGAGAAGAATAATATTTAAACAATATAAATAATAGGACCACAGTGGAGAATTATCCTCGATTGAAAAGAATATATAAGGTTGGTTCCACTTATAGAAATTGTTTTGGATGAATTGTCAACCAAAGGGAGGTGATATGAAAAGTAAACATGTAAAATCCATAAATAAGTAGTGGAGATGAAACCATATTGGGTTTTAGCTATAAATAACATATGATTATCTCAACTAATAATTATACATAAACAATCTTTAAATCAAAGTGAGGACGAAAAAGAACCCCTTATGAACAGAGTAAGGTATGAACTATAAATCCAAAAGGATGGAAAATAGATCAACAATTTATCATAACTAAAAGTAAAATAGCAAGTTAATAGTTAAAAAACAAGAATTTTATTCATAGAAGAAAAAATATGGAATTGAAGAAAAACATATTAAATGAGTGGAGATATGGAAATGAAATGGTTACTAAGAATATAACATATGAATAAAAATTATATCAAGGTAATGATTATGTTAAATAAATTTAAACCCACCTAAAACATGTTTAAATACAACATAAAACAATTGTAGGATATAAGAAACATAATCATAGTGTAATGTAGTCAATGGGTGAATGATATTACTCAATGAATGTAAATTGAGTTAAAAATCCCCTTATGGGTTTGGTACTATATGGTTCAGAATAACATAGAGATAGATCATGAAAGAGACTTTTATATCACATAAATAAAATGTGATTTATTATAAAATAAGTCAATTTAATGTAATTACATCATTCAAAATAAGTATCCATGCATAATTTGTAAACTATACCAATGCATCTAAATTGAGACAAAGAACTCTTACCTTATAATCCTGCTTAGTTGGATGTGGTCCCACATCCTATATAATAAAATAAGAATAATTAAAAAAACTATTTAATAAGCTTGTTAATATTCATTACCTTCTTTATTAATATTTTATATTAATTTATTAAATAGTTATTACTTATTTTTAGTTAATATTGATCATTGGATATTAGTAGTTTTAATTATTCCTCGTTTGTTTTGATATAATAGTTTAGATAATCCTTCAATTTTCATGATTTAATCATATACCTAATATTAAAGGTACTAGAATATAATTTCTATAATGACTTATAAATCTTTAGGTTTATTCCATGGGAATTTCATGTACGGTTCTTCCAGAAAAAATATACAACATGCTTATTTCGACATTTTTTAGTGAATAAAAGGTTGTATGATAATAATAAGTTAAATATTAGTATTACCATTACATAAAAAAATAATTATTTAATTGTTAATATAATATCTTACCAATAATTAAGTTTCTATTACCATCAATTATAAAATTGAATATCATCATTCGTGTAGGCGATTAAAACGACCCAAGCAAAAACATGTTATAATCAATGGATGAGTATGATTATGAAGTGATTTATTATAATATCTTCATTTAAGAAACATAATGATATTATTTATACTTTATTAAATAAAAAATAATAATATATAGTAGGTATATGAATAAGATAAATTAAAAATAATGAAAATAATGTATTACTTATGAAGAAGAATTTGTATCTTATCTTAGAATCCTTCATGATTTTGAAAGAATTTGGGAATTCTTTTGAGACTAAAGACACCAAAAATGGTATATGATTATTAGGAAATACAATATATAAAATTATGGATTTTTATTTTGATTTTATAATTGTATCTGAAGGGGTGTGGGAGGAGTATTTTATAAGTGAGAGGAGTGTCATTTTTTCAAATATTTATTACATAATATAAACAAAAATAATAATTTTCTAGGAAAGTGGATTATTTTTTAAAAAATAATGAATATAATATTATATTTGGTATATAATTCCATCATATGTTAATATAAGGATAATTTTTTATCATATTTTATGTTTTCACCCCATGATTTAACATTGTTTCCTTATTTTATCCTTTACCGTGGTGACACTTTTTACCATGATAAATTATTTTTTTGACTAAAAAAGAAATTGACCTTATTAATTAATTTTTAAATTATGATTCCAAATATAAATACATTTTATTTAATTCAATTTCAAAATGTGATAAAATTACATCCAATATAAATATTCAAAAGTAAATAAAAACTAATTTTTGGAAAAAATGTATTTTTAAGCATAAAAATGAATTTATACTTATTTAGGCAAATATTATTGATTGACATGAAATGTATTGATTTATGATTAAAAAAATAAGTTTTATTTAACTTTAAAACCAATCCAAAACTAAATTCAATATTGTGAAAACATAACTAAAGGAAGTGGACTAAAAATAGTTTTTTATTGTAATAAAATAAATCTTAAGTTCCCGAATATTAATCATTGATTTATAAATTCAACATACTATTTTTAAATTATTAATTTTACTCTTTAAATTCATTTTTTTGGTTGAGAAAATGGTTTCATAAATTTTTTAGTCATTTTAAAATCATTATTAGATCATAAAAGTAATGGTATTTATTAAAAATGTATTTTTATTATTCACAAAAAAATATATTTTTTTGAAAAAACCCAAAGATTCACCCTATGATAATTATGAAATGATGAATCTAAATATGAAGTTAATTTTCTCAAATTAAAATTATAAAATTTAAAACTTTTACTTTCAAATTAAGACATAAAATATAGTAAACAAATATTTTTTAAAATACCTTTTAAGTACTCTTCATCAAATTTTATATCAATTACTACTAAAAAGAGTATGTATATATGTATTTGTATATTAAAACATTTTTTAAACTAATCCTCTAAAAGTGATCGATTTAATTTTAGATAAAAAAAATGTTACACTTTAAAATAGTTCTTTGAAAAATATTTATTTTTAATATTAAATTATTCTAATCACACCCCATTAAAATTAATTATTCATCTTTTAAGCACTAAATTTATTTGATTAATTAGTATTTAAACACATCAGATTATTCTTTAAAACACTAATAATAATATTTAAAGAATTAAAATACATTTTTTTATAATAAATCATTTTAATTAATTATTATCTTTTTATTTATATTTGGTTTTACTCTTCTTGTAATTTTCATAATGATATTTTTCAGTGTATTCTCATAATGTGTTAATGTTCATCTTGCATTGTAATAAAATATGTGTGTTTCGTTTAACTAAGTGTTTCATAAGATATAATATATTTAATATAATATTTATTTATAAGATTGTGCATACTAAAATCCGAGTTTGTTACACACAACATGGAAATTGTTACTCCTGGGAACATCATTAGGATTTCTATGATTTCCATAGTGATTCCTCAACACTGCCCACAGAGTGCCATTCTCACAAAAGTGAAGATGCATCCAACAAAACCAAAGTTGGACCCCCCCCCCCCAATAACCCTTTGTTTAGGATGTCACTATAGGTCATTGAAAACTTTCATCTAATTATTATAAGAACTACTCATTAGCTCCTTGAGATTATCCAAGAAACATGATATCTTGTTTGGAAATATTGGTGCAGCCTCTGAAGAAAGCTAATATGAAAACTATTCACTTGATGTGGGTAAACCTAGAATATTTTCTAAGGTAACATAGATGAATTAAAAAACCACTCAAAATATATTACATAGATCTAAAAGTTAAACGCACCAGCTGGTGGATGATTAGCTATAACCATATAAAGGTGTGTACCCATTAAAGGGAAAACAAAAATTTTCACCTATTGTGAGAAAAAGATATCCACCATCAGTAGGACTATCCATCCATAAAGTTCTAGTTAAGATCTCCACTTAAATAACCATCCCATAAACAACAACACCGGAATGGTAAAATAGATCATGTAGAAATTGTTGACCATGAGTGTCATTTTCTTACTTTGAGTCATCCTTCACACACAACCATCTAGAATATGACATCCAACACTTTGGGTAAAATGATGATTACCTAAATATTGTTATTATTAATAGTCCAATGAATCATTTATCTCTATCTATTAATACACCACCACCTCTCCTAATGGTTCTACTTATTAGAAGTTTGTGGAGCCTATAACACATGTGTGTATAATATCAAGTTGTCTTCATTATATAGATCTATCCACAGAACCACTCTAGTTATTCATAGGGAAAAACCTTCATGTTTCAAAATCCATGGTGAATCATATTTATACAAATATCAACAATAAAAACCCACTCATTGTTTCAGGAATATATTGGGAATGCCATAAGACCTAACCTCACATTATAAACTCACACCAGAGCCCTACTCAAACTATCAATTTGAGGAGGGATCTCTCTTGAATCATGTCTAAGTTGTTTCCCACCCACAGGAATTAACATTCACTTATCCATATTCATTAATCCTGTAATAATAGGTTCCAACACCATATGAACATAGGACACCCATTACATCAATGAATATATCTTCCAAGGTCGGATCTCTAACTCCTACCATGGTAAGATAATACCATACTGAGTTTAGATAATGTTCAAGTAATGATTCACTACACTATGAAGGGTAAATAAATTATATGAATCATTATCTAGAATAATTTTTTTAACTAGATTGGTAACATAAATTTTGAACTTCAACCAATCCTCTACCTTCTAAGGATCAAAATCCCCTAAAAATATCAATAGGAATCTATCACTGGAGCACACATAGAAAATTCAAACTATAGGTAGTATTATTCATCTAAGTTGTAAATAGAATCATCACTATAATGAAATATTTTTCATGAACATAAGTGAAAGGATCCACCCTATATAAAAAAGTTATAGATTCATCACAACCAGTCTTTAAATCAATGCCTCATCACTCAACTATGAGAGTATCTATAAGAGATATGGAAACATCGTGAACAGATCACTCAATATTAGTGGGTTGTTTGGGGGTAGCATCATGTAATGTATGGTAGGAACATATGGTTTAAATATAAAATATTTGGGTGAGTTTACAGAGGATAGACTTGAAGAAACATGAATGTCCATTGGATGATACATTAACCAACTTACTCTTACCCCAAAAATGATTCCTTAATGTTTTAGGTCAACTGATAGGTTATAAAAGTCCCAATGAAAGTATATATATAATTTCACTCTTATAATATTCTCTCTATATTGAAATCCAAACCCAGTATCCATTAAGCTAAGATTCTCTAATTCCCAAACTAATCCTCATAAGACAACTACCTCCAAAATTCCATCCCTAAGACTCTAACTTCTATAATGTCAATCTAACACAACCCTACTCATCAAGACCCCACTTGGGTTGGTGGTAAGATGTGAGTTCCACACTAATCCCATCTCTAATTGGTTATGGGATAGTGAATATCACCGAGAAGGAATAATCATACATGGTAGGTCATAGACTATAAAAATATAAAAGGTAAAGACATCTCCAATATATAATAGTATCTAACAACACCATAATATATATATATATAACAACAAAACTGTAAAAATATAAATATGGGAAATCAATTTCAAGTACAATGTCATAGAGGAAAATTTTAAAAGGAAAACACATATACAGGGGATAATAACCATCAAGTACTATGGACACTTGGTATGGGGTGACACATCCTCTCTACTAGGTCACCTAGGAAAAAATTATCTATAATTGTCTCTATAAAGAACCACCATTAACTAATATGAAGTGGATCCTCCAATTACACTAGCTTCACATCTGCCAAGGTCATCCCCAAACTATGTAAAATCAGTACAGAAACAACATGTTCATAAATGGGGCTTGTGTTGGTGTGAGTAATAATATATCTTGTAGGATTCTCCATGTAACACCCCAAGCTTCTACGGTACGCTTCTCTCTGAATAATGTGATAGCGTGTGTTGTACGCAACATCGAGTTCTAACACACCACAACCAATAAAACTAGCCATTATGAATAGTAATACCTACGTTTTGAAATTATATATATTTTATATTTAAAAATGGACTTAATTTTTGGATTCGGAATATCGAAATTATCCTAAGTTTTATTTTTGGTATTTTTCTGAGAACTTCCAATTTTTATGAATAGTGAAAAATACTTAAAAACAACATTTTTAATCAAAATAATTTATAGTGATAAATTATACTATTGAGTGGTTTTAAGTTATAATTAGAATATATTTTTACCATTTTATCCAATGGGGTTCATTATAATTAATTTCACTTTGAAATTGGACATAAACAATTGTCAATCTTTTGATATATATTATTTCTTAAAAACACGCTATTTGTTGTGACAGTGGGAATTAATTATAAAATTAATTAATTCAACTTATATGTTTGGAATTTTGTAAAATAGACATCATTTTTGAATTCAGAATATCAATTATAGTTTCGGGTAAAATTTTGGCATTGTTTTGAAAAACATCAATTTTTGATGAATAGTGAAACCACTAAGTGGTAGTTAAAAAACTGAATTTTTCATAAAACATAATTTTACCACTTCTGTGAGTGGAATTTCGAAAATCCGAGAGACACGGTTAATATCAAGTATTAAAATGTGGTTTAATGAGATGAAAATAATTTTTGGTGAATAGTAACTTTTTACTTTTATTTACCACGGTTAAAAGTAAATAGGGTAATTAAGGGTAAAAATGATATTAATATTACCCTAACACATGTCCTAATTCTATTGGAAAAGTGTATATCGACCAAAAACAACCTTAGGAATAAAATATTATCATTTAGGTCCACTTGGATTAGATTAGGACATTTATTATTATTTAATTCAAAAAAGAGTTAAGAGAGTTAAAATCAAAGTTTATTTACTAAAACATGTTTAATATAGAGTTATACATAAGATAAATTCTATTGTAAATATTCATTCGAAAGATAAAAATATTTCATACATAATTATATTTTATTTATAATTTTTAGAAATTAAATATGTTAATTTATTTATGACACAATGATGATGCAGTAATTACCATAATAGTGAAAAAATTAAAATAATTGATATTATAAATACCCAAATAAATATAATTTGAGACTTTTTATGAATTAAACTAATTTTCTAGGTTAATATGACATGTTAGGATTGACGTAATTAACTTTGTTTGAAGTAATCATTCTGTTATGATTTTCACAAAAATCAATTATTGAATAGTGTCAAAATTGACATAAAAGGGTTTTTAAAACAAATATTATATTATTAATTGATATTAAATTCCTAAAAATCTAAGGTTCGTCCAAGAGACTTATATCATGATATTTGTATCATTTATGTACCACTTGGGGGTCTATTGGATGTATATAGTATGTTTATTAACGATATAATATAAAAATACAAAGTGACATGGTAAGTGTCAAACTAATTAACTAAGAGTTAAAACTAAAATATATAGTTAATATAATGACCCAAACCTGTCTAAATTATATTGGTTGAGTGTTTTTAGACCCATCCCCACCATAAACTTTACATAATATACTTTGGATCCATTAGAAACTGAATATGAATTTATTATAAAATAATATTTCTAGCTTTTCCAAAGGTGCCCCTCACCCCTCTTATAAAAGGGCACTCTCCCTTCTCATTAACTCACACCTTCAAAGCCTTTTGGTTCAGCCAAAACCTGCCCAAATACTCTCTCAACTTCCCTCACTACAACCTAGATGCCTTAGTTTGATCATAAAGCCAACCTAAGGAGCCCTTTTGATCAAATTAAAAGGAAGAACTCGAAGAAGAGGTAATGTTTTCACCGCCCTTCTTCAAATTCATTTCTTCTTAAACTTCTTCTTTATTTGTTATTCCCATTCTAAAATAATGAATCCAGTATCTCCTATATACTGTAATATTATTATAAATATGGTACAACCATATTCAGTATTCTATCCATCCTTTGAATGACATGTCACTATACGTGCGTACGTACGGCTTACCGTATCCACATTGTGGTGTAATTGTTATTCAATATATTATTATTTAGATGAGTATAATAATGATTTGTAATTCATGTAAATAATAATTATAACATGACAATTATTCTTTATATATGATATACCATCCAATTATATATTATTTTAATATCAAAATAATGATATTGTCGCTCCTGCATACGTACGGACTTCCGTCTCCACGAACGCGATGGGATTCATTCTCCGTCGTATCCATTCAAGTATAATTATCATTTGATGATTAATAATATTATTTAAGGACTTGATATCATTCTGGATATGAATAAGATACAACCTATCCATAACAAACACGGCTTATGTAACAAAACATATAAAAGTAAATGAGTAAGTTAACACCCAAAACGATGATAATTCTAAGATATTATTAACAAAGCAATGTTAAAAGATCATATATGATATCATATTAATGTATATGATTCTTTAATAATTTAATAACAATTATTTCACCATTATGCAGGAGTTTAACCTAACCTTAACCAAGGAAAAGTACAAGGTAAGGTTTTATTTCACAATCTCTTCATTATCCGAGGTTGTTTATACGTAATAATCTATTGGGATCTCTTTATCATCCACATCCATGTTTCTTAAAAATGTATTTCAAAAAAAAATTACTATTTAATATACAATGGGTTAAAGTAATTTATACCCTTATTTGACTTTATATGTTTTTAAAGGAATCTTTCCGTCGTTTTCGAAACAAGTTACTTTTTAACCTTTTTGACAAAATTAAGGTAAGAATGTCTTTTTTTAACTTATACGGTGGTTGTGGTTATTCTACGTCGTTATTACACCTTTGAAGATTCCCTCACAAGCTTATAACGATATTTTCAAAATAAAGGTTTTATTTATAATTATGTGATTTTTAAATGATTTCAAAAAAGAGATATTTCTCTCAAATATATGAAAATCCAGTGCAAATGTATACATATTTAACGCAAGCTTAAAAATGTTTTCAGAAAACCTGACTCTCGAGTGTGGTAGACAGGAAGGGATTGGGCGTGGACCCATCATGGCCTGTAATTATTCGAGCAGTCTCAGAATTAGTTATTTTGTTTTTAGAAGCTTGCATAATGTTTTCAAAAAAAAAATTGGAGTATATTTTAGCAATTTTAAATGTAAGTATCTTCTAAAAAAATTGCATCGGTAGGTCTCATGAGACAAACTAGTGTCTTGTCACAAGGCCTTGACAAAATATTATTTGTAGTCTTGGCACGAGGCCTTGGCTATGTGGTTATGATAGTCTGGAATTATGCATTCCATCATTATGAAAGTGGTTATTGATATTTCATGTGATTATTCGATTAGTATAATATCCATGTAAATAAGTAAATGGCATTATTTCATTTTATTTTTGCCATACTATGTTGAAGTTCAAGTTTAGAAGGCTTTTGTTTTAGTTATACACTGCCTTAAATGTTTATTCTTATATATGAAAGTTTCCAATATATTGTTATCCTTACTGGGCATTTGAGCTCACCCCTTTTCTATGTTTTATTTTTCCCAGGATGGGAAGAAGTAAATTATGAATGACCTGCAGGGATATTATGAGGGGATAATAGTGTGGACTATGGAGAAAATATGTTTTTGTAGTATTTTTTCACTTTATGATGTAATATAAAACTTTATGAATATATCTAGTGTTTCCAAGGCTACTAAACCAATCGGTCTTTCGAGATTTGATCTTTCTTGTGATCATGCCAATGTTATGTAATAATGTATCGACTCTAGGTAACTGGGGTCGGGGCATTACAGTTGGTATCAGAGGAAGTTTAGCAATAACCTTGGAAACTAGATTTATATAAACTCTGATTAGAGCACATAGCCCTAATATAGACTTTGAGGATTAGTATAGAAGAACATCCTAGAATTTTGGTATTGTAGAGATTTTGTGAGTTTTCCGAGCAATACATCCCTATCTGGATACGTGCAGGTAGAGGCGTCTCTGGAACAGATGTACCTAGGGGTAAAACCCAAAAAAAACCTCTTTGAGCTAGACTCGAACGGGAACTGGTGCACGACAACAGGCCTTGCTGCACTTTTGGTTACGACACTCCTGGGGGTATGCTTAGGATAATTCTCATTTTCTTTACAAACCATTATGAAGGGCTCATGAATATATACTTACTCAAAGAAAACATTTTTATGATTATGGATTATATCCATAAACTATTCAATTTGCGTTATGTATTTTACAAGTTTGGAATTATTCATTGCAATTCATAAACTAACCTAGTTTATGCTATTGTATAGAAATGGTGCCCAGTATAAGGAATGTGAACTCCAGTAATACGTATGATCCAAAGAGTAAGAAGGATCGTATCTTTCATGGTATTAAGCCATCATTTAGAAGGGAAATAGTCTCCCACGTATTATCATCATATGAAGAAATAGTATCATGTGTGGATAAGATAAATAAAGAGTTTACTGAGTCATATGGCTTTGAAGGGAAGCAAGAGAAAAAAAGGATGGAAGAGAGAAATATGGATAAAGGGAAGAGGGAAAAGAAAGAATTTCCCCATATGTGATAACTGTGGGAAGACACACCATAGAAATTTCCTGAAACGGATGATATTTTGTTATAAGTGTGTAGGAAAAGGGCACCAAGTACGTGACTACAAGGGTAAGAAAATGGTTTCAAATGTACAATGCTTCATTTTCAAGGAGTTTGGACACTATGCAAACCTATCATCAGACTATTCCGCAAATGATTCTATTGGATAACAATCAAGTTATGATACTACCACAGATGAAGAGGAATGATTAGAGTTCTTATGTTGATTATGTCATTTGAGTGTTGTATCAAAAATGTACTTGTTATAATAATTATGGAGTATATAAGGATTATACTGCAGTACTATTTCATTGAGGATTTGAGATTTTATGGTACTAAGAAAAGTGACTCTACAGCAAGTTAAACTTTTTGTAAATTACATGGTTGAAGGAAAGATAAACCTTAATACGGTCCTATTATTGAGGTACTTATTTTGGAATAAGATATGGTTGATTTGGATAAATTATATTGGATATTATTGACTGCCTTGAAACCGATTAAAGATTTGTATATTCCATAATTGTTGGAGTTTACAACATTTTTGGATGGATGAAGTATATCCAGCATTCTATATGGAATAAGGGAGCATGAATGTAATCAATAAGGATTATGGTAATTCAGGTTGTTTCAGTGTTTTAAAAGAATACATGATAAAGGTATTCATATGCTATTACGGGATAAAAAGGATCTACATTATGTTTAACTTCCTTATAAATGTTGGACTGTGAGTTTGGACAGAAGTATTTTGGATAATTCTAGTTTGAGATTAATTTTGGATTGCCATAAAAGGACAACCCGGAGGTCGGGCGGCAAATCGTCGCGACCGGCAAGGCTGTGAGACTTGAACCTGCAACCGAATGGCGACAAGGGTGTATCACCTACCACTGGCCCACGAGATGTCCTAGATTAAATAATGTAGTTTATTTTAAGAAGTTCTAGTAGATGAATTGTAAATTCATTTTTTTAACCCTATACGAATAGGATAAATAGAATATTATTTTTAAGTTATATTATCTTTTAGAGTGAAAGATGAGTTTGTGGTAGAACTTAGTTAAAGGATGAGACTCTACTTGTCAAGTATATATTTTTCTTCTTCTCTTTTTAAATGAAGAAATTAATTCTTATACTTTTGTGAAGGGATCTTAAAACAAAAATATGTTTTATCCTAATACCATATGTTTTGCTGAACCGATGGTATTTTAAATCATCATAGATTGATGAATTTAAGGCCCTCAATTTTATACTTGTTTGTGATTGATGACCTCAATAACTACCTATAAGTATTTACGTTTTTCCTCCAATTATATGTCTCTAATTTCCACCAATGTTCTCCGAATAGATATCATAATTTTGTGGTGACCCTTTCATTTCTCTTTTCCTCTTATTAAGACTAAATTTTATTAACCAAATTTACAATGTGGGTTTTCCCACAAAGATATTTTCTATATTCAACCTTTTTTTTAGAAGAATAATTTCAAATTGTGAGGATGCAATTTATTGAAGGAGGGGATAATATAACACTTCAAGCTTCTACGGTACACTTCTCTTTGAATAATGTGATAGCGTGTGTTGTACGCAACATCGAGTTCTAACACACCACAACCAATCAAACTAGCCGTTATGAATAGTAATACATACTTTTTAAAATTATATATATTTTGTATTTCAAAATGGACTTCATTTTTGGATTCGGAATATCTAAATTATCCTAAGTTGAATTTTTGGTATTTTTCTGAGAACTTCCAATTTTTATGAATAGTGAAAAATACTTAAAAACAACTTTTTTAATCAAAATAATTTATAGTGATAAATTATACTATTGAGTGGTTTTAAAGTATAATTAGAATATATTTTTACCATTTTATCCAATGGTGTTCATTATAATTAATTTCACTTTGAAATTGGACATAAACAATTGTCAATCTTTTGATATATATTGTTTCTTAAAAACACGTTATTTGTTGTGACAGCAGGAATTAATTATAAAATTAATTAATTCAACTTATATGTTTGTAATTTTCTAAAATAGACATCATTTTTGAATTCGGAATATCAATTATATCTTAGGGTAAAATTTTGGCATTGTTCTGAAAAACTTCAATTTTTGATGAATAGTGAAACCACTAAGTGGTAGTTAAAAATCTGAATTTTTCATAAAACTTAATTTTACCACTTATGTGAGTGGAATTTAGAAAATTCTAGAGACACAGTTAATATCAAGTAGTAAAATGTGGTTCAATGAGATGAAAATAATTTTTGGGGAATAGTAACTTTTTACTTTTATTTACCACGGTTGAAAGTAAATAGGGTAATTAAGGGTAAAAATGAAATTAATATTACCCTAACACATGTCATAATTCTATTGGACAAGTATATCTCGACCAAAAACAACCTTATGAATAAAATATTATCATTTAGGTTCACTTGGATTAGATTAGAACATTTATTATTATTTAATTCAAAGAAGAGTTAAGAGAGTTAAAATCAAAGTTTATTTACTAAAACATTTTTAATATAGGCTTATACATAAGATAAATTAGATTGTAAACATTAATTAGAAATATAAAACTATTTCCTACATAATTATATTTTATTTATAATTTTTAGACATTAAATATGTTAATTTATTTATGACACAATGATGATGCAATAATTACCATAATAGTGAAAAAATTAAAATAATTGATATCATAAATACCCAAATAAATATAATTTGAGACTTTTTCTGAATTACACTAATTTTATAGGTTAATATGAGATGTTAGGATTGACTTAATTAACTTTTTTCGAAGTAATCATTCTGTTATGATTTTCACAAAAATAAATTATTGAATAGAGTCAAAATTGACATAAAAGAGTTTTTAAAACAAATATTATATTATTAATTGATATAAAATTCCTAAAAATCTAATTTTCGGCCAAGAAACTTATATCATGATATTTTTATCATTAATGGACAACTTGGGGGTCTATTGGATGTATATAGTATGTTTATTAACTATACAATATAAAAATACAAAGTGACATGGTAAGTGTCAAACTAATTAACTAAGAGTTAAAACTAAAAGATAAGGTTAATGTAATGATGAAAACCTGTCTAAATTATATTGGTTGAGTGTTTTTATAACCATACCCACCTTAAACTTTAAATAATCCACTTTGGAGCCATTAAAAACCGAATATTAATTTATTATAAAATAATATTTCTAGCTTTTCCAAAGGTGCCCCTCACCCCTCCTATAAAAGGGCACTCTCCCTTCTCATTAACTCACACCTTCACAGCCTTTTGGTTTAGCCAAACCCTGCCCAAATACTCTCTCAACTTCCCTCACTACAACCTAGAGGCCTTAGTTTGATCAGAAAGTCAACCTAAGGATCCCTTTTGATCAAATCAAAAGGAAGAACTTGAAGAAGAGGTAATGTTTTCACCACCCTTTTTCAAATTCATTTCTTCTTCAACTTCTTCTTTATTTGTTATTACCATTATAAAATAATGAATCCAGTATCTCCTATATACTTTAATATTATTATAAATATGGTACAACCATATTCAGTATTCTATTTATCCTTTGAATGACATCTCACCATACATGCGTACGTACGGCTTATCGTCTTCACATCGTGGTGTAATTGTTATTCAATATATTATTATTTGGATGAGTATAATAATGATTTTTAATTCATGTAAATAATAAATATAACATTATAATGATTCTGTATATATGATATACCATCCAATTATATATTATTTTAATATCAAAATAATGATATTGTCGCTTCTGCGTACGTACGGACTATCGTCTCCACGAACGCGATGAGATTCATTCTCCATCGTATCCATTCAAGTATAATTATCATTTTATGATTAATAATATTATTTAAGGACTTTATATCATTCTGGATATGAATAAGATACAACCTATCCATAAAAAACACGGCTTATGTAACAAAACATATAAAAGTAAATGAGTAAGTTAACACCCGAAACGACGATAATTCTAAGATATTATTAACAAAGCAATGTTAAAAGATCATATATGATATCATATTAATGTATATGATTCTTGAATAATTTAATAACAATTATTTCACCATTATATAGAAGTTTAACCTACCCTCAACCAAGGAAAAGTACAAGGTAAGGGTTTATTTCACAATCTCTTCATTATCCGAGATTGTTTATACGTAATAATCTACTGGGATCTCTTTATCATCCACATCCATGTTTCTTAAAAATGTATTTCAAAACATTTTTACTATTTAATATACAATGGGTTAAATTCATTTATACCCTTATTTGACTTTATATGTTTTTAAAGGAATCTTTCCGTCGTTTTTGAAACAATTTACTTTTTAACCTTTTTGACAAAATTAAGGTAAGAATGTATTTTTTTTAAATTATTCGGTGGGTGTGGTTATTATATACCATTATTACACCTTTTAATCTTCCCTCACAAGCTTATAACGATATTTTCAAAATAAAGGTTTTCTTTATAATTATATGATTTTTAAATGATTTCAAAAAAGAGATATTTCTCTCAAATATATGAAAATCTAGTGCAAATGTATACATATTTAACTCAAGCTTAAAAATGTTTTCAAAAAACCCGACTCTCGAGTTTGGTAGACAGGAAGGGATTGGGCATGGACCCATCATGGCCTGTAATTAGTCGAGCAGTCTCAGAATTATTTATTTTGTTTTTAGAATCTTGCATAATGTTTTCATAAAAACACTGGAGTATATTTTAGCAATTTTAAACGTAAGTATCTTCTAAAAAAATTGCATCGGTAGGTCTCATGAGACAAA
Source organism: Viscum album (assembly GCA_963277665.1). Classification (NCBI taxonomy): domain Eukaryota; kingdom Viridiplantae; phylum Streptophyta; class Magnoliopsida; order Santalales; family Viscaceae; genus Viscum; species Viscum album. The sequence continues at coordinate 2,083,241,230 of OY728151.1, forward strand.
CTAGTGTCTTGGCACATGGCCTTGACAAAATCTTATTTGTAGTCCTGGCACGAGGCCTTGGCTATGTGGTTATGATAGTCTGGCATTATGCATTTCATCATTATAAAAGTGGTTATTGATATTTCATGTGATTATTCGATTAGTAGAATATCCATGTGAATAAGTAAATGGAATTATTACATTTTATTTTTTCTATACTATGTTGAAGTTCAAGTTTAAAATGATTTTGTTTTAGTTATACACTACCTTAAATGTTTATTCTTATTTATGAAAGTTTCCACTATATTGTTATCCTTATTGGGCATTTGAGCTCACCCCTTTTCTATGTTTTATTTTTCCCAGGATGTGAAGAAGTAAATTATGAATGACCTAAAGGGATATTATGAGGGGATAATAGTGTGGACTATGGAGACAATATGTTTTTGTAGTAGTTTTTCACTTTATGATGTAATATAAAACTTTATGAATATATCTAGTGTTTCCAAGGCTACTAAACCAATCGGTCTTTCGAGATTTTATCTTTCTTGTGATCATGCCAATGTTATGTAATAAGGCACCGACTCTAGGTAACTGGGGTCTGGGCGTTACACTCCAAAAACAAAAAGTAAATATGGTCCAATAATTCATCTCAAAACCTATGTTTAGGGGAAATAGGAATGAAAATTCATAATAAATTATATATACCCTATGGTCAATACATCCATAGATATGGGGAGATTTAAACTCTTCTTAGTAGATCTCCGTAAAGGATCATATCACACAAGAAACTAGTGATACCTATGATAATTCAATACCCATGACATCCTATGTTGAAATCCTTTTTGTAATCCATAACTGAAGTAAACCACATAGGTTTAATACATCATTAATATTCTAAAGGCATCGATATGTTGATACTTTATAAGACCTATGAATCCCAAAATGCTACTATACTTCTATAACATCCATGCTACCTCTTTCAATTTATATTGGGGGATTATCCCTCATCTTGGTATGTGTGTATCAACTGAGTGAGTTCCTAAACCATGTGGAGGACCATTCTCTGACACACGGGCGAGTACTAGCTCAATTGATAGAGTATAACCCCCCATCACATGAGAGAGTACTGACTTTTTGGATGGAGTACGATGCCCAGAAACATAGGGGATAACTAACTCTATCTATTATATGGTAAATCATTCACAGTCATGTGTATTTTATCATATATATTACAAAACCACATGTATGGAGGAATACACCCTAACACGTAGGAAAGTACATGAACTCTATGTGTTCTCTAAACACCTCACATGAACCCTTTTTCCATCTCTATAAAGCTAAAATCCTTGAACTATCCAAACAGTCTCATACATGGACTTTGATAGTCAAATAGATCATTCTATCGTGATATAAGAATATAATTAAATAGAATGAAAAATTCATAAATCCAAAACTAACACTCCGGGAAATAGATATGAATAATATAGAAATATATCCAATACATGGAATGTCCCTATAGAGTACATGATTTATAGTCCAATCAGGAAAGGATGGTCATGGATTGTCATTTCTCAATCTGTGTGGAGTCAATATACACAATGTTACCTATGTCAAAACTCAAGTTGGATAGAATTTATCCATTTTATACATTTATTTTCCTCAATAGATGTATAGTATGTCTCTCTTAGTACATGAGGTGTGCGACTGAGGCACCCAAACCTGCACACCCATATCTAATTCCAAAAACACATAATTTACAACTATATTTAATACCAAGTGATATTTCCCAAAAAATTATATATATTTCAATAATTTAAACATTACATCTCACAATAATCACATAATCCTATGAATGGAAAGTTTAATATCTTTCTGGATATGTATATAAGAAACTTATTTTATGATACTTGTGAAAATTTATGCATAATTAAACAAAAAAAAAGACTCCTTTTTAGACTCCACATAATTTATATTCAACTTCATAACATAAAGAATATAAACATAAGAAAGGGATGAGTTTATATGATTAGTAATGATAAAAATAAGATATGATAATTGATGATCATAAGTGAGTATAAGATAAGAAAGTGTGTATGAGAACATAATCAGAGTCGAATAAAATAAAATTATGACATCATACCCAAATAAGCATGGATTATAAGACATAAATAAAGTATATTATATTATCATAATACATAATCCAACATAACATGATTTCAATGAAAAACATATAATTGTGGAATTAACATAAGAATAAAAATAATAAAATAGTATAGCAGGAATCACTTCCCATTTCTCATAACATAGTGGAGTAGGAATCACTACGAGATTCTCATAACATAGTGGAGTAGGAATCACTACCTGATTCCCATAAAAATAATGGAGCTATAATCACTAGTTTATTCACAAAACATAGTGGTGCATACATTACTTTTTTATTCATATTGTATATCAAGAATCAATAATCAGTTCCAATAATTACCTTGTGAGATATAAAACTTTTCCCACTAAATTTGATGTGTATATAGGTATCATACATAACATGAAGACAAAACATAAATATTTGTGCCAAGAAAACATGAAAACATTCCTATTTCAAACAATACAAAATTACCCCATGGAAATAAGATGGTTTTAATTAAAACTTCAATATAACATTTCATAATCCATTTGATGAAAGAAGGTTGATGGTATCATAAGAACATATCTAGGTGTAAAATAAGTAATTTCAAAGGATTTTGATTTAAATGTCAAACACCCTTTTAGGATCAAAAGTTTTTTCACTTTGAAAAATGAAAATAAATGCCGCTTCGGCGGTGGCATAGTGGTTCAAGGTCGAGGACCATAGCAACGGTGTTCGGTGAGGTCTGGGGTTCTATTCCTGGGAGCCATCTCTTAGGGGAATTTCCTCCTCCCATGTACCAATTGTCTTGCCGGGTCACCCAGTGTCTCATCGGGTAGGCAGAATGGGCGCACTTCACCTGGCTGACGGATTGGTGTGACGAACCATCACTGATCGAGGTGTTACCCCATGGGACGCAATGTCATCTCGGCTGGCAACGGCTCCTTCCCTATTGGGGCATCTCCGGATGATCTCTTCGTGGGGAGGGGGGTTCTCGAGTGTGGAGGGTTCTAAAAGGCCACTCTCGGGGATTCCCTTTCTTCTAAAGAAAAAAAATGAAAATAAATATTCCCTTTTTGAAATTCTTGAAAATCCTTCAAAATGTTTTATTTAAAATAATATAATTTAAGCTTGATAAACACTTTTAAAATTACCCTTTAAAAAATATTTTTTAGAAAAAAAAATAATGCAATAGAAAATATTCCATAAACATTATATTAGAAGACATAAAAATACTAAAGACTTCATTCCTAAAAATGATAGCCTTTAAAATCCCATTTTAAATTCAAAATTTCCTTTTTAAAATCAAAAAATTACTATTGAAAAATATAAATATATTTTATTTTATTTACAAAATCATTATTAATAAAAATCATTTGGAAAATAAATTTATAACATAAAAATGAATATTCATAAATAATAATTTCTATGATGATGAAATAATGTGTTCGCACATAAAACATTAAAAGGAATTATTTTGTGAAAATGATACATGTGGAAAAAGTTATAAAAAATTAATTTAAAAATATTGTAAATAATGTTTAATAATATAAAAATAACTTAATAAATTAATAAATCAGGTATGAGGACATCTGTCAAATGAATATTTACCTAGAGGATGAGGATTCATGACTATAAAGAAGAGGCGAGGGTCGGTTTCTCTCACAAACATCACATCAGGTAAATTATTTACCAACGGAAATGAAAATTTTGATAAAATGTACAACATAAAAAATAACTAGATTAAAATAAAATCTTTAGGTTTTCAGAGATAAAGATCATACAAATTCCTTATATGGATTATCATTCTAAAGCAATCTTGATTTGAAAATGAAAATGGTGATGAAACCATTATGGATTTGGTAACCCTTGAACCAAAATTCCTTGAAATATAGTACATGATAATGATATATATTACCTTTCATACCCATTATAATTGTGATAAAAATTCATAAATGGGTATAATATACACCATATAAAATAGAACAAGGTGTATATATGGCATATTTATCAACGAGAAAGAATTAAGACAAGAAAACTCTTACATTAAATATCAGCTTCCACAAAAGGGATTTAAACTATTTTATAACAAAAATAAAAATATAAATGAAGTTTTATAAAAACCATATTCATATATATTAATTATATACCATTTAATTATATTAATTTATTATAATTTTATTATTCAGTTATAGTGAAATATCATTATTGTATGTTAGCAATTTTGATAGTTTCACACATTCATTATGTTGATGTTTATTATAATTCATTAATACTAAGTTCATCATTACTATATTTTGAAAGGTAATAGAATATATTATTTATAATGATTTATAAATCTCTAATCCCATTCCATGATAGTTTTAGTCATGATTCATGAATTCATCAATCGGTGACGAGATTATTTCAGTAATTTTGGACAAATGAAAGTAGGTATGTTAATGAAACATTAAATTTTAATACAAACCTTCCATAAAAAAACCAAATTTAAATAATAATATATTATTCATTAATTAATTAAATTCATATAATCATCCAAGTAGGGTGGTGATGAAAAATGAAATTCATTACTCTATACAGGCGGTAGTCCGCACGTACACATGGATGACATTTTCATTTTATGTAAAAAAGAAATAAAGTAGAAAATATTTTTTATTTTTTGAATCATAAATATGTTACAAATAAAATATTTATTCATTAACTACACATTTTTAACTAACTATGTAATGTAGTGAATTAAAAAAAACATGTCGACTCATGGAAGCGGTAGTCTACACATACACATGAACTACATTTTCATTTCTATAAGTTAAAAGGAAAAATGTGGATAAAGTTTTTTTCTGTAAACGTAAAAAAAAATCAGTATATAAATATACATATTTTAACATGTTTTAATTATAAATATATATTTATAGAATAAATATATTCATGGATAAATATTAGATCATGATTAGTACCTAAGTTGAGAATTTGAACTTTTTTTTAAAGTACTTCTTAGAAATGGAGGAATTAGGCAAACTTGTTTTGATCAATAGCTTAGGGAATTTAAATAGAAAAATATGGGAAGTATAATGGGTATAGTTTAAAGGGAACTTGTAATTTTTTTATTTTCTATGATGGGGTGTTGGAAGGATCTTTTTATAAGTGGATGGAATGGAATTTTTGTAAACATAACCTCTTAAAAAAGAGAGATCACATGTTTCACCTATAAAGGGGAATCCAAAGTGAAAAATAATGTACATGAGATAAGTTTTTGGTAGATAATTACCACAACCACTCATTTAAAGGCATGTTTATAACATTTTTATGTATTTTACAATTAGATTTTTCACTTTTAACATTTTTGAAATTTATTGTGGTAACAAGTTTTTATCTATGTAATTCATTTTTTATGAAAAAAAATAAAATAAAACCCATTAAAAAATTAGAATTGCTAATTAAAAATTTCAAATCCATTATATCAAATAAATTTTTTATTTGAGAGAAAAAATAATTTTAATATTAGAGAACATATGAGTGAAAACTATTTTTAGAAAAAGTATATTTTTAAGTATAAAAATTATTTTTAGGATAAAATTATCATTTTTTGTTGAAATCCGTGTCATTAATTATTTTATTATTAACAAAATAATATTTTTTATTCATTAAAATCAAGACAAAATCCAATTTATTCTTGTGGATACTTAAATAAATGGAACATACCAAAAATTGTTTTTATTAAACTAAATAATACTTAAGTGTAAAAATTTAAACATGGGTTTTCTAAATTCATCGTAGAATTTTTAAATAAATAAATTTACATCATTAATACGTTTTTGATAATGAAAAATGTTTTATATGGTTTAAATTAATACTTTTACTGTAATAATTTCGTTGAAACTATTGTATTAGAAAAAATTGTATTTTTTACAATTCGCCGTAAAATAAATCATTTCAAAAAATAAAATAATCCATCCTAAGATAATATTTTTATTATGATTTCATAAAAAAGTTTGATTTAATCAATTTAAAATTATAAAAATTATAAATTTATCTTTTAAATACAAAATATAAATAAAAGTATTTTTATAAAAAAATAAACTTTCAAATTAAAAATATTCTTAATATTATTTTGTATAAATTTATAATTAAATGAGAGTTAATATATTAATTTTAAATATTAAAATTTATCACAATAATATTTTAAAATTGATCAATTTATTTTATTTTGAAAAATACACATCGCTTTAAAAATAGTTATTTGAAAAATAACACATTTTAACATTTAATTGTTTTATTCACATTTCATTAATTATTTATCTTATAACCATTAAATTTTATTATTTAATTGGTATAAAAATAAATCAATAATACTTCAATAATAATAATATTTTAAGTAATTTAAATGTATTTTTTCATAATAATGCATTTTATTGTCTTATTATTTACATGAGGCTTCATTGTTATTATAATTTTTATATCAATATTTCATATCAAATTATATTATTTAAATAAGGTATTTCATGATTTTTTTTATTATTATTTTTGTGTGTCTTAATATATTCAAAATAAAATTTAATTTAATGGAAATTTATAATAAAATCTTGAGGTGTTACATTTTCCCTCCCGTAAATAAATTTGTCCTCATAATTTTAATTATCACTCAATAATGGTGATAGTTAAAGGTATCAATAAGATAGAAAAGACTCATGATATAATTTATAATGAGACATTAACCTCAATATCATGGTTAAAACTATAAAATTATAATTTTTCTCATAATAAGTGTATATTGATATTACCAAATATTTGTTCCAAATATGTCTCATCAATTGTCTATAAGTTTTATGGTTTTCTAGAGACATGACTTTTATTGCTTGATTTTCATGATACTGTTTCAAAATACTAAAACCAAAATGGTTATGATAGTACCTAATAAAATTAAAACATAATGTTATAAATTGATCCTAGGATATCCTATCCTATGAAAAAAAATTACCATAGGATACTTTCAGTTCAATAAAGTTTTCTTTAAGTTAGGTTCTCTTGTACATTTCAACATTATCCCAAAAATTATTGTCCCAATTTTATCGTCATTTTTCTTACAATATTATAAACCCAAAAATCATAAAAATCTATTATTTTAACTATTAGAAAAATAACTTGTACCCACGGTTGAAAACTGTGGGTATAGCCCCCAAAACAATGGGTATAGGCTATGCCCATGGTTTTGGGAACCCTAGGAAACTGAGGCATCAGTATTTCTCAATAGCCTATACCCATAATTTGGAAAACTGTGGGTATAGGTTTTTTCCACCCTTTCATATCCCTATACCCACGATTTCAAAAAAGTGGGTATAGGTTTTCAAAAAAAATCTGTATGCGGGTTTCGATCCCGTGACCTCCTCCTCTAACACCTAGTACCTCACCACTCCATATACTTATTGTATGGATATATATATATATATATATATCTATTTTTAACAAAATATATTATTTTAAACTATGTGTATACGAGGGAAAATCATGTGAATAGGTTCTCCTATGAAAAAAAGTGCCCCGCAAAAAAAATCCACCAAAACACAAGAAAGTTATACCCATGGTTTGAAAAAATGCATGTATATGTCCTCAAAAAACCGCCATATACCCACAATTTTTCCTAAACTGTGGTTATAGGTCATGATAAACAACCTATACCCACAGTTATCCTATAATCATGTGTATAGGATCCTATATTATACCTATACCCACTATTTTGGTAAAACCATGGGTATAGGCCCATTTTCCAATAGTGTTAAAAATTCAAATTACCATTTATACATGATAGAATATATCAATTCATATCTAACTTAAATCTTTAATCTCTAAATTCTAATATAATTTATCTATAGTTATTTCCTATTTGGTTTTTTAACATAAATATATTCAAATACCTCATAATAGATCATAAGGGCACATGAATCACAAAAGAATATCACCCAGGATTGTCAAATCATGTATGTAGTTAGGAATCTTTATCGTTCACCAAGTGAAGATCTAGTTAATACCCAACCATCCTTTCTGTAAGAACCTGGTTTTTTACTTAGGTATGGATCCTTTAAATTACAGTATAATTATTTATTTTGGACCTAATATGGATACCTAATGAGTTAAAAGAGGTTTTAGGGGAGTCTGGGGCTTGTTCAGAGCTCTGAACCTATCTTTTTGGGGAAAATGGACATGTTTCATGGTCAGCGCATGGTTGGCGCATGGTTTGGCTTACCATATAAATGTAAATTTCCAAACAGAACCAAATTACATAGTTTTCACACGGTTTGCACACAACTGTTCAGCCTAACCATGAAAGTGCCCATTCTTCCCATATAACTATGCACGTTTTGTTCATGGTTTGTCAAACCTAAAGTAAAAACATTGCACATGCTATTTTTCTAGGTAAATTTTTCTTTTTCCATTAATTATCTAATTAGATACCTCATTCTTCCCTAATCTGAGAACTAGTAGGATTAACCTATTTCTCTCTCAAATTTGTGTTTCTTGAATACCTAAGGTAGTAATTAAGAGATCTTCTTCATCTAGTATCTGTTCAACCGTCCATTCTTCATGTTAGATGAACAACGGTAAGTACCTGAGTCCGTTTAAGCCTTTCCTATTCTCTTTTTCTCTAGACTTAGTTATGGAGCTGTGAGCATTTTCCCTTTTTTCTTAGATCTTCTCCAATACAAGACAAATCAAGGGTCGATACTAGAGGACGTTAGACATACAATCCTAAGGTGGGTGTCTTATAACTCATCCCTCGAGTTCGTTGATTTTGGAATTATCGTGTGGGGCCCACCGATTTCATCGGGTGCCATTTATTGAATTTATATTCCATTCATATAATCATTAGACCTATATAGTTATGATCCTTCCATATATTTGATTAATTATCATTGGTTATGCCCACAACTCCATCCATCCCATGTAGGATGTTACTCCATAGTTGGGTTCTTAGTATTTGACATGTTTGAGCCATTGTTCCGGTGTGACTTAGCTTGACCCTTCTAAGGGTAAGATTTTCTTTATTAAATTATTGATTTATATTGTGAATTTTATAATGGAAATTATTATGTATTCTCACCAATTGACCCGCCTATGGTAACTTCTTCAATTGATAATCAAATGTGAAATGGAAGTTAGCAGGTATACTAAGTATATAACTTGACCAGATTAACTGTGAATGATTAATATGTTGCATGTCTATAGAACCCCTAACTAAATTAATGGAAGGTATTAAAATTAACCTTAATTATTGAATATTATTTAAATGTAATTCATAAAGGTTCCATTCTGCTTAGCCTTGTCGCACTAATGAAAGGCATGGTTTGGACCAAATGGACTTATTGATTTATAAAGGATGCATGCTACTAGAATTTATCACACTAAATAAAGGTAAGTTTTAAATAAAATAAAATATTACATGACTTCATAATCAAATAGGAATGTCCTGATTCGATATTGCTTTGGATTCTGATCAAAGAATGTCATGAGAACTCAGGAACCCCATTCTGATTTAAGGATAGGGCTTGCTTAGGTTGAGACCCACCTAGATCCTAATCCTTGTCTATTATTTGGATGTCTGGTATGATGTCATAGGATCCCTTACATATTACCATAGGATTCCTTGGATACACTCCTTGGATCCAGCATTGACAAGTATGTTCCATGGTTAAATCCCATCAGGCCCAATCATTTCATAGAACCATTTTACCATAGATTAATTCCTTGGACTCAGTTGGGGTTTCATTGTGGAATACCATAGACTATTGACAAACCCCGAGGGTGTTGTTAGTTCCCTATGGTTCTATGAAAAAACAAAATCTATAAAACTCAGACAATCCTAACTCAAACTATAGTATCTAGTAAGTCCAAGTGTCGAACCCACAGGGACAATTCGTATGTTCTAAATTCATTAAGGAATTCAAAAATGAAATTGATTGGTTTTTTGGAAGGTAAGAAACAGTAACAGTAATGATCAGGGTTTTAATCAAGATGGGGAAATACTAGGATCATTTACTTTCATGATTAGTGTGATGGATATTTCATGGATTACAGGTTTATCCATGTTTGGTACTGGAATTGGGTTAGTAGGGGTCCCTGGTTTGGGTACCCTTCCCTAATAATGTGTTTTCACCATTGGAATGGTAATATACTTAGTGTGAACACAAAACTAGTTTACCCAAACCCATATTTAAACATAATCTATGTAGTATGAATAATGGTCATACACAAACTTAGACGATCAATAGATGCAATCAAATGATAATCCTTAGAACGCAGCAATTTTCATGCAATACAAAAAAGATAGATTTTCATTTGAATAAACAGTTTTCATTAATCCAAAACATGAATGAAATAAATAAAATAATACCTATACACACATCCCCCAACAGATCACATCACCTGGAACTAGAAGGACTACTCGCTCATGATGAGAATGAGTTTCACGGGTACCCAAAGAAGAAAGGTTGCATCGCAGGACCCCAAATAATCACTCCTTCATATGGAGGCCTTTCGATGGTGCTTCTTGGATTCCTCTGCCTTCGAGTTCTTTGGAATGCAGGCTGGGGGTCTTATTTCTAGGTTTTTTCAGTACAAACCCATGGCCCGCATCACATATTTTTTCTCTATGCGTCGATGCCAACATGATGTGTTCCTGGTGTACACGACATGTACTTCAGATCTAGTTTTGCCTCCACTGTGTTGAATCTATGGAAACTTCATATTCTGGGTTGGCTATCATCGCATCATGTACTGGTGGTACACGACGTGTACTTGATGTTCACAGCATGTTCCATTGTCACAACTTGTTCTATGTGGTCTGTTTCACTTGAAATGGTCACAATGTGTACTTGTGGTACACGATGTGTAGTCATTTTTTTCAATTTCTCACTCCTCTTCTCTATCAAAAATTTAGTGTCATGTCGCTTAACTTTTCTTGCAACACGAAGGGTCATTCTACTCATATTTCCTCCCCTTTTCATTCCCTATTCACAAATCCATTATTTCCTTCCACTAATAATAAAAAAACTCAATTCATTCCAAACAAGGAATGTTTATTCAATAAATTAAAAAATCAACACATTAAAACATATTAAAATATATACATGAAATATACGTATCAACTATGTTCATTGGATTTCACTCTTACCCCATGTCAGAATATATTTATTACTAAGTTGATGGCCCTCCAGGTCTACATCTCCTTGGTTATTACCTTGGGACATCACTATTAAATATCATTATAGGTTTCCTTTTACAACATAAAACATTGAAATTGTTAACATGTGACTTACTTATAAATTGGTAATAATAAAATAATGAATTGGTTACATGTTCAAACACCAGTCGATGGCTAAAGTAGGTACTTGGATATTTAGTAACATTGTACTGATTTACTTTATATATGCATGCTTTTACACTGTTACATTTCCATTACACGGGCCGAATGTTATAGACACTATTGGTGGTATCCCATTGATATTTATCTCACACCCTATTTGGGAATTGTTTGGTACCTGGAGTAGATTACATGGTTATAGGTGTTGACAAAGGGAATAATACGGCTTCATACACTTGATTGCTTGCTTTTTAGTATGGATCTAGATAGCAAATGACCGAGTCGGAGCTCAGGATGCTTGGGATAGTATTTTATTTCCTTTATACTTGTGTAGAACATGTTATTCCTACTATATTATATCCATGTTTTCTATTTTTCTAGGGATATGACATATCATCAATTGTTTAATGTCATTCAAGTTGTTTCAGTTATAGTTATTATTGACTCTATTTTCTGTTTTTCTATTTTTTTTACTTATATTGAATTCACTATTTATGGCTTTTTATATTCATATGATACTCTACACTTTGTTAATGAGGGAATATTCTCCCTACAGACACACCTTAGGCCCTCGCTGGTAGTCTAAAGCCTTTGGTGTTCGGGGATATGAGCTTGAGGCCATGTGGCCCACCAGGCTCGGGGCACCAATTAAGTGGAGTTCAGGTCCAGGGTGTCAAAAAGTGGTATCAGAGGCATCCTATGGTAATATGTAAGGGAACCTAGGTGGATTGATTTCCCAAATTTCTAATCTCTTCATGGAGGATCAGGGTTTGTAACAATTTTATTTCCCTCTAGTAGTGGATCATTTTAGGGATGTCTTGCCCAATTATTTTTTTAGCTTACCTCATGAGAGAGAGTTAGAGTTTACAATCAACAATGTTCTAAGAGAAGCTCCATTTTCCATTCCCCCGTATATAATTGAACCTACAGAGATTCAGGATCTCAAGCGGAAGTTAAAGGATTTTGAGCCCAAAGGTTTTATACACACCAGTACATCCTCTTTGGGTTCACCCGTTCTTTTTTCCAAAAATGAAGATGGAACCTTACATCTATGCATGGATTATAGAAGGTTGAACCAGCTTACAACCAAGAACTGATATCCACTACCTTGAATAGATGATCTCTTTGACCAGCTCTGAGGAGAATTGTTCTTCTTTAATATTGACCTGATATTAGGTTATCATTAGGTATGAGTCAGACCATCAAACATACCTCGTACAGCTTTCTATAGTAGGTATGGTTTGTATGAGTACCTTGTTATTCCATTCGGTATTATGAATGTGCTCACCATTTTCATGAATTTGATGAATTGGGTGTTACACCCATATTTTGAATCCTTTTTCATGATCATTTTAGATAACAACTTAGTGTATTATCACACTCGTAGCAACCATGCTAAACATATTAAGATCATTAGGAGTGCACTGAGAGAACATCAATTTTATGCCAAGATTTCTAAGTGCCTCTTTTGGATAAACAATGTCTACTTTAGGGGTCTTATTATCTTTGAATCCGGAGTATATATTGACCAAGAAAAGTTTAGCATTGTAGTTTCTTGGGAGCATCCCAATAACATGTTTTATATACAAAGTTTCTTGGGGATATCAAGATATTATAGGTGTTTCATACAGGACTTTTTCTTCCCGGCTTCACCTCTCACTGGTCTTAAAAATAAGGGTATCAAGTTCCTATGGTCATAAGTATGTGAGAAATTATTTCAGGTGATGAAAGGTAGGATTTTATTGGCATCTATTCTGACTCTTTCAGAGCTAGTGTAGGTTATACCATCTTCTGTGATGCATCAGCCTTTGGCCTAGGACTAGTGCTGATAAAGGAGCACAAAGTCATTGCATAGGGATCTCAACAGTTGAGGCCTCATGATAGAAACTACCTGATGCACGACCTTGATCTAGGAGAATTTTTTATGCCTTACATTGCAGGAGACATTATATTTTAGGTTAGTTCTTTGTGGTGTGCACGGACCCAAATATACTCAAATATATCTTTTCCCAGTGTGACTTGAACCTCAAAGAGTATAGATGGGTTGAATATCTACAATACTCTGATTTTGAGCTTTCCTATACGCCAAGGAAGGGAAATGTGGTTGCATATGCACTGAGTCGGAGAACTCAGGCACAAGAATTAGGAGAATCCAGTGATGAATGGAAGTTAATGGCCCTATTTTTTCAGATGCATCAAGAGTTTCATGATAGTCATGATTAGTCTTACCTCTCATCCTTGATAGTTACATCTTCCCTCCTTAAGAAGATAAAGAGTAGACAATTTTCAGATTCTAAGGGATTGGTTCACCATAACAGTATATCATGAGATCACCCACCTCTAGATTGGTCTGTGGATAGAGATGGTGCCCTGTATCTATGTGAACATATCTGGGTTCCCGCATATATGAGAGAGAATTTGAAGAAGGAGTCCCATGATTCTTAGTCAGAAATTCATCCTGGAATCACCAAGATATATTGAGATATGTGACACCATTATTGGTGTCCTGGAATGAAACATTAGATAGCATGCTTTATCTCTAGGTGTTCCACCTATTAGCAGGTGAAGGTAGAGCACCAAAGACCTGTAGGTTTGTTATAGATGCTTCCAATCCAAGAATGGAAATGGGAAGATGTTTCTATGGAATTTTTAGTTGGTTTACCTAGGTCACATAGATGTAGTGACGTTGTATGAGTAGTTATTTATTGACTAACATAATCATCTCACTTCATTCTTATTCAGGATACTTTCACAGTTCATCAGTTAAGAAAACTTTATGTCTATGAAATCATACAACTCCACAGGGTCCTCGTGCTATCGTTTCGGATAGGGATTCTTGTTTCACATCATGGTTTTAGTAGGGATTGCAGAAGGGTATGGGAACACAGGTGATTCTAATCACATCCTTTCACCCTCATATCGATGGAAAATCATAACGGACAATAAAAGTTCTAGAGTATATGATTCAATCATGTGTCCATGATTTTGGCAGTTCTTGGGAAGATCATATCCCACTCATTGAGTTCACCTATAATAACAGCTTCCAAGTGACAATTCAGATTGCTCCATTTGAGTCCTTATATGGAAGGCCATGGCGTTCACCCTTGTGCTAGCTAGAGACAGGTGAGGTAGAACTACTAGGTCCTCATCTTATCCTAGAGACTTTAGAGCAGGTTTGGGTGATTAGAAAGTGTATGACTATTGCTCAGTCTAGATATAAATATTATGTCATTTACCATTGATGACCTCGTGAGTTTGAGGTCAGGGATCGTGTTTTTCTTCATGTATCACCCAGGCTAGGACATATATGGTTATGGAGATAAGGGATGTTATATCCTTATTATGTAGGGCCTTCTGAGATTCTAGAGAGATTCAGGCTAGTAGCCTATCGGTTTCTACTACCTCAGAGATACCATGCCATGAATGAAGTATTACATGTCCCTCAGCTTCTCTAGTATCATACTAATCCATATCATACTTTTTATCCTAAGAAAGTTGAGTTATATGATGATAATACCTTTGAGGAGTATCTAGTACGCATCGTTCACCAGAGCACAAAGGCCCTCTGAGGGAGGCTTATCCCTCTAGTAAAGTTGTTATGGAAACAAATCCACGTGCGAGATGAGAATTGGGAGTAAGAGGCTGACGTACATGTTCAGTGGCCAGAATTTTCCTCAAATAGTGTTTCTACACCCTTGGAAGGTGAACTTGGGGATGAGTTCTTTTAAGGGGAAAGACTATAAGATCCCAATTATTTACTAGAGTATAGATCCTTGAAATATTAATATAATTCTTTATTTTGGACCTAATATAGATTCCTAATGAGTTAGGATATTTTTTAGGGGTGTATAGGGCTTTTTCAAAGCCTATAACCTATCTTTTTGGGAAAATTGTACAAGTATCACGGTTAGCGCACTCTTGGTGCACGGTTTGGATGTGAAAATAGAAATTTCTATACAAAACCAAATCGCACAGTTTGTGCAAGGCTTTGTGGACTAAATGTGCAAGTTCCCCTTCTTCTTAGGTAATCATATATGGTTTGTGTATGATTTGAAAAACCGTGTAGACAAACCATGCACATGCTATTTTTCTATGTAAATTTTTATTTTTTCCCTTAATAATATAATTAGATCCCTCCTTCTTCCCTGTTCTAATAACCATTAGTATTGACCTATTTCTCACTAAAATTAGATATTTTTGAATACCTAAGGTAGGAATAAAGAGATATACTTCATCCAAGATCAGTTTCATCTTCTGTTCATCACATTGGATGCATAAAGGTGAGTACTCGAGTCTGTTTAAGCCTTTCCTCTTCTATTTTTCTCTCAGCCTAGTTATTGAGGTGTGATCATTTTTCCTTTTTTCATAGATCTACTCCAATATGAGACAAATCAAGGGATAATATCATAATAGGTTAGTCATAAAAGCCTATGTTTGGTGTTCTATAACTTATCCCTCGAGTTCATTGATTTTAGAATTATCGTGTGGGGCCCACCAATTTCATCGGGTGACATTTATTGAATTTATAGGCCATTCCTATAATAATTATAATTGTATGGTTATTATATTTCCATATATGTGATTAATTATTGGAGGTTATTCCAATAACTCCATCCATCCCATGTATGATTTTATTCCATAGTTGGGTTTTTAGTATTTGACATGTTTAAGCCACCGTTCGGGTGTGAATTGGCTTGACCCTTATAAGGGTAATATTTTCTATATTAAAAGCCTTAATTTATATTGTGAATTTCATAATGGTAAGTACCATGTATTCTCACCACTTAACCCGCCTAAGATAAGTGCTTAAATTGATAATTAAATATTAAATGAAATGTGGAAATTATACTAAGTATATGACTTGAATGGATTAATAATGAATGATTAATAGGTTGCATTTATATATCACCCCTTAGAACATTAATGGAAGGTAGTGGAATGTACCTTAATTTTTTAATATGCTTTATATGGAATTAATAAAGGTTTCATGCTACTTGGCCTTGTGACACTAAGGAAAGGCAAGGCTTGGACCAAATAGACTTATTGATTTATAAAGGTTTCATAATACTTGACCTTATCACACTAATTAAAGGAAAGGATTGAACCAAATGAAATATTACATGACTTCATAATCAAATACGAATGGCCTGACTCAATCTCACCTTGGATTCTGATCATAGAATTCCATGAGCACTTAGGAACCCCATTCTGATTCAAGGATATGACTTTCTTAGGTTGAGACCCTTTTAGATCCCAATCCTTGTCTATTATTTGGATTCCCAATATGACACCATAGGATCCCTTAAATATTACCATAGGATGTCACAGATACACTCCTTGGATACAACATTGACAAGTAGGTTCCATGGATAAAGCACATCAGACCCAATCATTGCTTAGCACCGTTTTACCTTGGCTGAACTCCATAGACTCGATAGGCATCTCATTGTGGAATTCCCTGGACTATGCTCCTTGGACTAAACTTTTACCCCATGTTAGGATATAGTTATTACTGAGTTGACGACCCTTGAGGTCTATGTTTCCTTGGTTATTACCTTGGGACTTCACTATTAAATATCATTACAGGTTCCCTTGTTACAACTTGGAACCTTTGAAATTGCTAACATGTGACTTATTTATAAACTAGTAATAATAAAATAATGAATTGGTTATATGTTCAGACACTAGGAGAGGGATGAAGCTGGTACTTGGGTATTTAGTTACATTGTGCTTCTTTACTTTATCTATGAATTCTTTCACACTGTTACATTTCCATTTCATGGGTCATATGTTATAAACACCATTGGTGGTGGCCCACTGATATTTATCTCATACCCTCTCTAGGAACTGTTTGGTACCTGGAGTAGATTACATGGTTTCAAGTGTTGACAAAGGTAAGAATATGGCTTCAAGCACTTGATTTATTACTATTTAGTATGGATATTGATATAAAATGACCAAATCAAAGCTTGGGATGCTTGGGAATGTATTTTATTTCCTTTATACTTATGTGGAACATGTTATGCTTTCTATCATGTATCCATGTTTTCCAGTTTTCCAACAACATGACATATCATCAGTTTTTTAATGATATTCCAGTTGTTTTGGTTATAGTTGCTTTTGTCTCTATTTTCTATTGTTCCTTCTATATACTTATATTGCTTCCACTATTTAGCCATGTTTATATTCATCTGTTGTGCTACACTTTGGTAAAGGGGGAATAGTTTATACATGGACACACCCTAGTCCCTAACTTTTAGTTGACATCCTCTAGAATTTGGTGAGATCCACTTGAGTCCAAGTGGCATACTAGGCTCAGGTCACCCATTAAGTGGCATCCGGGTCAGGGATGTCACACTTTCCAGTTTTATTAACCCTATGTATATCTGTTTCAGAGCCCGTATCCACTAGGTTGTTTACGTAAATGGATATCATTACTAGGAAACCATGAAATATCTATTTTACCAAAAATTATGGATGTTATTATATACTTATACTTGTACTTAGGGTTTTCACTAATTTTATCTAGTCCAAATCCCCAAAAATAACTAAACCCTTCTTTTAAACAAATTGAGCCATCTCTCAGCCACACTCCCATTTATAGTACTAAAAATGAAAAATTTACAACAATATTTGATACCAAGTGAGGTGTATCAAACTTAACTAACATATATTTTTATAATTTAAACATTAAATCTCACAATAATCACAAAATATAAATAAAATAATTTAGTTTCCTTGAGGATAAACTATACAAGAAACTTATTTTATGATACTTGTGAACATTTCTCCATAATAGAACCACACTAGACTCCCCATAAGTTATAATAATATTTATAACCTAGGTAATAAAAACAAAATAAAGGGGTGATCTCTTATTCTTGGTAAGGGTAAACATAAGAGATGAAAATTGATGATCATAAATGAGCATAAGATAATCATGTGTGTATGAGAACATGATCAAATTCCAATAACATAACATTAGGAAATAATACCCAAATAAACAATGATTTTAAGATATAAATAAATTCTCTAATCATAACATAATAAATATTCCAACTTAACATTATTATGTTGAAAAACATATGAATGTGGTGCAAACATGAGCATATAAATCAAAAAATAGTGGAGTAAGAATCACTACATGTTTCCCTTAACATTGTGGAGAAGTCAATACTACATGATTCATATAACATACTATAGTAAGAATCATTGCATGATTCCCATAAAAATATTAGTGTATCAATTACTATCGGGTTATCATAACATAGTGCATTAGGAATCACTTTCTAATTTATGTTGTGAAGTGAGCATTAATACTCAATTCCCATAATTATCTCAGGAGATATAAAACTCTACCCAAATAATTTGAGGGATATATAGAGACCACCCATCATATAAAGATAAAAAATAAATATTTGTTCCATTATAATATGAAATCATTTATATTTCAAATAATACTTAATTAACCCATGGAAAAGAGGTGGGTTTTATGATAACTTCAATATAACATTTCATAATCCATTTATAGAAATAAGGTGGATGGTATCATAATAATATTTCCAATTATAACATAAGGAATTTAAAATGATGTTGAAAAAGATTAAAAACACCATTTTTAATATTATTGGATAGTTCACTTTAAAAATGATTAGGAATATCCCTTTTTTAAAATTCTTGACAACTCCTTAAAAATGATTTCCTTTAAAAGAAACACATTGATCTTGATAAAATATTTTAAAAATAAACCTTCATAACCAAAAAGGATTTTAAAAAAAACTTAGTATTTAAATATTATTTTAAAAACATTATTTTAGAATAAATCTAAACACTCAATAAATCTTTTTAAAAAAACAACAGTCTTTAAAATACTTATTTGAAATCAAGAATTACTTTTTAAAATGAAACTTTTACTTTATAAAAAAATCATTTTATTTTAAAAATCATTGAGAATAAATATTATTTGGAAAACCATTTTGAAACATGAAAAAGTAATCATCATAAATAATACCTCTCATGACAATGGAATAATGTGTTCACATGAAAAAACATTAAATGGATCCTTTTGTCAAAATGATACATGTGGAGAAAGTTAAAAAATTATTTTCAAAATATTAGAAAGAAATTAAAATAGTATAAAAACATAATAAATTATTGAAACATGGGTAAATACATTGATAAAATGAATTTGGATATACAGGGGTAATATTCCCAACCTTAAAGATGAGGTGGGTATCAGTTTCTCTCACAAACATCGCATCGAGTGAATTACTTACCAAGGAAAATAAAAATTGATAGATGATGTGTAAAACCTAAATAATAATCATTTTAGAAAAAAGGTTTTGTGTTTTTATAGATAAAGGGTTTATAAATTCCCCATATGTATTATTATTCAAAATCAATCTCAATTTGAAAATGAGATTAGCAATGAAACCCTTGTGGCTTCAGTAGTCCTTGAACCCAAAAAAAGGTCTTACTTGATATGAATATGTAATCATTTTGATAATAATTAAAATTATGATAAAAAAATATATTTTAAATATATATATCCCACAAAATCAAACATGTGGTGGATATAGAATAAGTCACAATAAATAGAAATTGTGACGAGAAACCCCTACCTTAATTCTCAGATTTAAATAAATTAATTTAACCTTATGTTTAATAAAAATAATTATATTAATAAATTATTTCATAATATTACTCATATATATTACCCTATATTCCCATTATTTATATACATTTATTATATATTTATTATTTATTTATAGTTTCTTTTATAATTGGATGTTGGCGATTTTGATTGTTTTGTGCATTCTTTAAAATGTTGATGTAGATTCTCATTCCTTGATACAAAGATCATAATTCCTAGATTATAAAATTTACTAGAATTAATATTTATTTATAAATATATTATTAAATTCCTTTATAATTTTAGTCATTATTTTTTAATACAAATGTCAGGGACGAGCATAGTTTAGTAATTTTCAGCGTACAAAAGTTTGTTTGTTAATGACACATTAAATATTAATGTATATTTTATGGAAGAAAGAAACTTCATTTACATAACAATATCATATTTATTCATTAATTACATTCTTATAAACATCCAATTTGGGTGGTGATGAAAAAATATGTTATTTTTTCCATAGAGGTGGTAGTCTGCACATACACATAGGTGAAGTTTCCATTTTACATAGAATTGAAAGAAAGTTGAAAATGGTTTTTCATCTAAAAATATTTAACATGTTATAAATAAAATATATTTTCATTAACTACCCCTTTTTAACCATAATTTTAAAAAAATTATTGAAAATAAAATACATCGTTTCATGGTGGTGGTTGTCGGCACATACACACGAACGACATTTTTGTTTATCTAAGGGAAAAGGGAAAATGAATATATTATTTCCTACAAAAATATTAAAAATATATAATTATATAAATAATATTCATTTATTGATGTTGTAATGAGTGGTATATTTTTTAGGAGAAATATATATAAGTAAAATGATTATAGAGTGATTAGTACTTATATTGAGAATTTGAATTTTCTCTTGAAGTACTTATTAGAAATTGAGAGTTTAGGACAAATTATTGGGACAAGAGGCCTAGGTAATTTTAATATGATACTATGGGGATTAAATGGGTATATATTCAAGGGAATTTTGAATTTTTAGATTGGTTTTGAAGGGGTGGTGTAATTCCTCTTTTATAAGTGGAAATAATTATATTTTTTATAAATATAACTACTTAATATAAAGGGAGCACATGTTTCAAAAGAAAAGTGAATAATATGTGAGAGGAGTTAAGTTTTGGTAAATACACACCTTAATCACTATTTTCAAGGAATTATTTTAACATTTTTTTAATCTATTAACTTTAAATTTTCCAATTTTATTATTTTTGGTTTACCGTGGTATCTGGTTTTTACCTAAGTAATTTCTTTTTTTCTGCAAAAAAAATAAAATAGACCTCATAAACCAAATTTGTACCTGATAATTATAAATATTAAATCCATTATATCAAATAAAATTTCTATGGATGAGAAAAATTAATTTTAATATTTGATAACATAACACGTAAAAACCATTTTTAGAAAAAGTGTATTTTTAAGCATAGAAATTGTGTTTATTATAGAGTTATAATTTTTCTTTCTTACATGATATTAATTCAATTTCTATTAACCAAAGAAGAGTTTTGTGGATTTTAAATCAATCCAAAACCCATTTCCACTTAGTGGATACTTAACTAAAAAGAAAATAACAATAAAAAATTAAAATATATATTACTTAAGTTTGAAATTGTTAAGAATGGGTGTTTTAAATTCAAAATATAATTTTTAAATGGATGATTATAATAATTATGTAAATTTTTTTACGTAAAATTTTTTTTATATGTTTTAAACTCTATTTAGTTTACGATAATTTTATAAAATCTATTGTATTAGTAAAACCTATATTTTTTACTATTCAACTAAAAATCAACATTTTCAAAACAAATACCAAAAAATAATACTAAGTTAATATTTTTATGATTATTTATATAAAAAAACTTAATTTCAACAAATTTAAATTCAAAAGTTTATAATTTTTTATTTTAAATAAAAAGTCTAAAGAAAAACGTTTTATTAAAAAATAAAATTTTAAACTTTATAAGTTCTAAATATTGTTTCATATGAATTTATAGTTAAATGAGTGGTAATATATTAGTTTGAAATATTAATTATTATCATAATACTCTTTTTAAAGTGATAGATTTAATTTATTTTACAAAATACATATCATATTAAAAATAGTGCTTGGAAAAATAATTTTTTTAACGTTTAAAAGTTTTAATCACATTTTATTAATTATTTATCATATAACCATTAAATTTATTCAATTAATTAGTACTAAAATTCATCAATCATCCTTTAAAAATAGTAATATACAAGTAATTTAAATATATGTCTTCATTATAAATTATTTTATTGTCTTTTTACTTACTTGAGGCTCTATTTTTATTATAATTTTCTTATTGGTGTTTCATATCATATTGAATTATTTTAATAAGTTGTGTAATGGTTAATTTTAGTTTGATGTTGCCTATATAATAATATTTTCAAAATAAAATTTATTTAAAGATAAATTAATACTAAAATATTGGGGTGTTACAGCGACTCTGAGGCTACATAGCATGTATAGGCTTTAAAAACTGAGATTCTCCGACCACTCTATACACCATGTTTGAAGAAAACACATGACATGTGGGTCCATATTGATGAAATGGAATGTAAATGGTTAAATTCAAAAGTACTTATTTTGGAGATATATGGTATGTAACCTAAAGTCACAAGATATGTGATATTTAAAATCACATGACACTCTAGACCCACTGGGTCTAAATCACATGGTGGGATTTCAAGGTCTCACATGTCATGTACAATTAATGACAACATGGGAACTACGGATGGAGAAGTAAATTTGTGATCGAAGTCTGCATACTATGTAATCACAAAAAATTTCACATTCACAAAAATGTTATCTTAACACCATAAACACAGTATTCACCTCTGTTATCATCCACGCTATACTGGCATCTAATAATGGCACCCTTAGATCCACCAACACACCTTTTGAGGATATATTCATCCATTCTCCATTTTCATGTCTATCATCTTCCAACCATTCATCGAACTATACCAGAAACCCATCATGATGTCGCTATCATTCACCCAAACCCATGATTCTTTGATAATACTCCATTGTAGAATCGTGAAACCATTATCGAACTCAAGTGATAATGAGATAAAAATAATCAAAAATTTAGTGGTTGAAGGAATACCCCAACACCAAATAATGGGTATATATTTGGGTTCCTCGAAGAATGCGAGTATGAGATGAGAATAATTTATTATTCATTATTGGATTCCTTGGATATAAAATAATTACATAAATGTTTTAATTAATTAAATAATTATTCATCAATGATAAATAATAATAATGAAATTCATCAACATGAACAAAATATATTATAGAAATATTCCAAGATTTTTTCTTGAAATAAAATTCTTAATAAACATGGAGGTTTCATCCCCAAGTTTATTCCTTGATAGAAATTAAATAATCAAATATTTAACCTTTTTGTGATTAGGGAAGAAAATATTTTTGAAGAATAAAATTTTTTATACATGTGATGATAAAATAATCCAAATTGATCATTCAATCGAATTTTATTTATAAATATTCATCCAATTATCATCTAATATCATGCTATGAATTTCTTAAAATTATTTGACAAATAACTAGAAGAGTGTAACATAATTATTTGAATTGTAAAGTTCAATTATTTATGTGACATGAGATGAAATTATTTTTAAATAAAATATTTATATTTATAAACATTTTACTCTAAAATAATCAAATATTTTATACTATTCAATCTTAAATCATATTTAGTTTTGGAAGAAAAATTAAGAATAAATAATTTTCATTAACCTTCACCAACAAGAATTATTTAAGAAAACCCATTATATAAAATATCCATAATTTTTATGTCCTATTTATTTATTCATAACTATTAATTAAATTAATAACAAATATTTGGTGTTTTATCATATTTTAAACCTTTAATAATTTTTCCCATATTAACTCCACAGAAATTTAAATGAAGTGTTCATTAAAAGAAGAGGGTCAAACCATAAAACATAAGCAAGGCATGAGGTTTTTTGAAAAGGTTTTATACCCCAATAGAGTATTGTAATTTATTGATGATCACATCATGTTCAATGATTTTTTTTTGTCACTTCCATGATGAAAATATGAAGAACACCCTATGTTGTGTGAAAGGAGAGATAAATTGATTCTTCATGAGTGTTTCTTAGACCCACAAAAAATGAGAGTTAGGGAGGATATTTTTATTTTATAATGGTAAGAAAGTGAATTAGATGAAACAAAATATTTACTTTCCATAAACTCCCCCCAAAATCACCATCAATTCCCCAATAAATCCTTCCATTAAATCCCATCATAAAAGTTGTGAACCCAAAAACATTATCTTCCTAAAATTATCTAATCCATGTCAACATAACTAATCCATTTACATGTCGCATCGCAACCATGTTTTCCTACCAATTACACCTCACTATTTCATATATGAAAATATTGATGAATTACAATAGTATAAATCATTGATACATGGTGTATGGCTTGACACCGAATTAGATAATTTATACCTCATCTATGAGAAGAATATCATTATGAACACAAATGTGGTGTTATAATTTTCAATCAATATCCCGTGTATAATATATTAATATCATCACACACATGTTAAATATTTTTTATTTAATATATAAAATCCTCGCCTATCTCACTCTCAGTAGTAACTAGACCAATGGCACCGTGTTACTTTGACTCGTCTCCTCGTACATGGGGCTTCCGACTATCGGAATGGGTCTTTAGTGGTATTGTGAGGATACTCTACCCCTTGTATTAGAGTATCAATAGCAGTGTAAATAAACAAATAACATATAAGACATTAAATAGTGTGAATGGAATGCATAAAAGAGAATAAGATATAAAAAAGAAAATGCATCATGAAGACCTGAATGGTCATACAACAAACAAGATGGGTCTCCCACTAATATTATCACATATAAAAAATATAAAAAAATAATAATAATAATAAATATTCTCCAGTAACTTTGAGTCATACCTCATCCCAATATCCAGTACATGTGTCTAAGTTGTCCTGCTCAATCATGCAAAATCGAGGCCCTGCCTAACCTATAACTACAACCAAGTTAGGGTTTGGTTGAGTACCCAGATTAAATGGAAACTCAAGCAGGGTGTAAGTAAAAAACTTGTTAGGGAACCACTAAAATGGTCTCATACATATCCATAAATGTAGTTATATGTGCCTGTGACATGATCTTAGTAAATAAATAACTGCTGAAAATAAATGAATAAAAAATAACCAAAGTCAATCCTAAGGTTCGTGAAAATGATCAACCATACCTACTTCACCCATTTTTTCAGTTTCTCTAAGAACATCATGATGACCATACTAATCATATAACAATCAATGGGTCTTTCACCTTAGTATACAAATAATGACTCAAGCCCTCATCCACCCCAGTATACATCAATAATGACTTGGAGAATTCCCAATACCAGTATCAAAAAAATAGGGATGCCCTATCCCAGTATACAATATTTTCTATAAGCTATTCTTCAGCTTCTCGAATAGCTTAAGAATGCTCACCAAAGGCCCCACAATCCCATGGTATCTAGAACATGGTAGGAATATTTTCCTCTTACAATAATCCTTCCACCAAATATTGGTCTCTCCAATAGTAATATCAATGACCTCTGTGTAGGGAATTTTCATGAACTCCCCATATGGATTATTCACAACCTCCCAAAAGGGGGTTTTAATGACCACCCAAAAGGGTGTTTTATATATAATATAAAAAAAATTCCCCAAGGGAATTTTTAATTTCTTCAAAAAAATAATAATTAATATAAATAAGTAAACTCAAATCATCCCCAGTCTACTAAAAGAATAAATAAAACCCTCTCACTAGGTTAAACATTCCACCAGGGAACCCATCTGGGTCCCATAGGTTTCATCATGGAAGAAACACCTCATAAGGGTCCCAAATCATCTCTCGAGTCAACACTCATCACAAGGGTGATGGATTTAGGACCATGCCTTTCCAAAACACTCAATGTTGGGCCAAAATTTCATCCTATCCATTCATCTCACTGTAGTCTACTCACCGTGTTCACTAGGAATCCATAAATAAAGAACACCCCTCAACTATCTCACTATCCTAAAGACTCAAGGGAATATCTTAGGTATCACATGGCCAACCCTAAAGCCATTAATCGCATCTCATCACTGACATCTACCTAGAGGTATCTAAAGGAATCTATTACTCGGTCCCATACATTTTTTTCATTGAATGACATCCAGTTTACACCCCTTATGTTTTTTACTCCATAAGGAATATCATAATCATCAATGCCACTATCATCAAAAGCTAAGGGAAACTAGTTAGTTCTCAAGGTCCATCAGATCCTTGGCACTTTGTGCATCTGAATTGAGGTAATTTTAGTTTTGGAGGAAAATTAATATATATTAAACACCTTTGTTAAAATTAAAAAATTCCCTCATCTCTTATCTTAGGGTCCAATGCCTCATTGGCATGACCACATGACCATGCCTCATAAAAACATCCATAATACCATAGGGAGAATACCGAGGACCACCTAAATCATTCTAGAGCTTTTCTATTTTTAACTCAATGCTTGGAATCTCTTGTCTAACCCCATCCAAGCTTTTTCTTGACTCAACTGACCATCATCCATCAACTTGAGAATCTAGACCACACTAATAAATTCCAAACAATTAACTATAACATTTTCAAATTATTAAATAGTTTAATTTAAAATAGGCATAAACCCTAAAATATCATTGAGTGATTCTGTCACACTAGAACTTTGACCAAAAGCATGTGGTAGGTCCATGATGCACTCCTCATATCATCCTGGGGTAAATCCCTAATGTGGGGTATCAATATGGTTACCAATTTAATGAAATTTAAGGTATCAAAATACAGAAAATCACTTTGAAAACATACCTCATCAAATCATCAGGTGATCACAAGAATGTGGAATCTTGGTTCATCCTATTCCTTGGAATTATGAAAGCTCCATCATGTTCCGTTGATTCCACCATGCTTCAGTGGAATCAAAATTTAATACCAAACTATAGAACACTGAAAATTAGATTGAATGAAGGGGGAGTGGAAAAGAGGCCAATAGAGGTGAGAAGACTCTCCATAGACCATCATAAATCACCAAAAACCCCCAAAAATTAGGGGAAAACAATAAGTGAGGGAGGGGCCTCAGAACCATGGTTCATGAAGCCAAAATAAAGAGGGGAAATGATTTCCCTTTTAAAAATACAAGGGGTATAATTGTAATTATTCCCCCTAAAACCCCCACCATTTAGTCAGGGGCTATAGGTTGTTGGCGACCAACATCCCAGGAACCCCAGGCTATATCTAGATTTATCTTGAGTCTTTCATCCACCATTATATATTCATTACAAGTCAAAAATACTCCTTTATTTGGTTCCAATATTTGTAATTTGTTTTAACACTGGTTTAAAATCTGAACCCTTTGCTAATTCAAAATTCAAATTTCCTTTGTAATTTTTCAACCCACACAGATGCAAGATCTTACATAATAAATATTAATTAAACATTAAAATTCAACTAGATCAGAATTTCACCAAAATTCAACCAATGATGTAATATCATATTCTGGTTTGAATGGAACCATTAAAATATTTTTTTGAGGTAAATCGCAAGGGTAAATTTATTATTTTTCTATCTTTGAAGTACCCGACCTTCAAAACTCAAATATAATTTAAGTCTCTCTTAGGAAAAATTTAGATCATTGCATGGATGTATATAATCAAAGGTGAACATGGTATCTCATAGCCACATTATAAGTCCTTAATGGTTATGAAGGTATTTAGTAAGGAAAACTGTATTGATTGTGATGAAATTTTTTCTCTTATGGTAAAAATGTCCTCAGTCAAAGTTGTTATTGTATTGGTGGAAGATCTTAACCTAAAAGTGAAATAACATGTTATAAACATTTCATTCATACATGGTGATCTTGATAAAGATATATTTGTAGATAAACCGGAAGGATTTTAGGTTAAAGTAAAAAAATATGCTATGTAATCATAAAAAATGTGTATGGTCTGATATTGGCAGCGAGGCAATGGTGTGATAAGTTTGACTCGTTCCTAGAGAAAAATGAGTGTAGAAGAGTGGATGGTGATCATTATGACTTCATAAAAACAATTTTATATTGTGATTTCAATATTCTATAGCTTTATTATGATGTTGTGTTGATTATTGGTATAGATATTACCAAGATTTACAAGTTGAAAAGGGAATTTATTAAATATTTTGAAATGAAGCACTCAAGAGAAGCTATATAGATTATTAACATGATGATTACCCAAGATAGAAATAATTTGAAGATTTTGATCTTTTATGAATGGTGAATTGATAATGTTCTTAAAAGACTCAACAAGAACATGGTTAAACTAGTTAGTTTTCAATTTTTGATTCATTTCATGATCATGAAAATATAGAGTCTATTAACTAAATAGGGTAAAGAAGAAATGGAGAAAATTCATTATCAGTTAGTAATTGGTAGTCATGTGTATGTTATGGTGTGAACCAAACTATATATTGTTCACATTTTTGGCATTATGATCATATTCTTATTAAATCCAGGAAAAGATCTTTGGAAAATGAAGAAAAATATATTAAGTTATCTCTGAGGTACATCAAGTCATTATTTATGTTTTTTAAATGATAAGCCTATTTTGGAATGATATATATATATATAAGAAAATAATGATCACAATATTGACACAATAAAATATAGATTTGGATGCCTAATTTTATTTACAGGGGATCTGTTTCATGGTAATCAGGACTTAAAATATATGTTTCTCTCACTACCACAAAATCAATGTAAGGGAAGAGATTACTTTTATTAGTGCTAAACAGAAAGCACTGATAAAAGCCACACATTTATCAATACTAGCTAAAAGTGTTGATAAAGGTAACTTTTATCAACGCTAAAAAAACATTGATAAAGGTGTATCCTTTAAAAGTTCTTTTTTAGTGTGGATAAAGGTTATCTTTATCATCAATGTTCTCAGTACTGATAAAAAAAATTAATGAAAAGTATTCTTAATAAATATAAAATTACTATACAAATATTCAAAAATAATGTTTATTTATATACATTAATTAAAAAACTCATGTTTATAATTAATATATATATGATATATTAATATATATATATATTAATAATTCAAATATATATAATTTTTAATAGAAGTATTAGTAAGATTATAAATAAATATATTTGATATATTTAAATAATTATAAAATTATGATTGATTTTTTAAAATAATAAATATATTTATTATATTTATAATTATATATAAATACTTTTTAAATATATTTTTTTATAATTATAAATATATATATATATATATATCTCCAATGAATTGGGTTAATATATATATATATATATCATGAGATAATTATGATATTCATAGATGTGTTTATGTTCATATATTGATGCATGGGTAAAATTGACATTAGCAATGATCATATATGTTTATTTGTGGACATTATTGTGGGTTAATATATGTTCCAAATGTTAGATTACCTATTCTGATGATAAAACCTACATATGTTAGGTATTCATGACCCATGAAATGTTCATTTATACATTGACACCCTTATTATTCATGCTTTCATGTATGTGATGACTCATTTTTTATGATCAATACATTTCATTCATGTTATACCCATGAACTTATTTATGTTCTCATAAATAATTATAAATTTACAATAAATATATTTAAATAATAATTATATTTATTATATTTATAATTATATATAAATAATTTTTAATTACATTTATTTATAATTATATATATATTTATTTATTTATTTAAATAATTATAAATTGATAATAAATATATTTAAATAATAAATTCAGTTATTATATTTATAATTATATATATTAATATATTAATATAAATATATATAATTATATAAATATTCCAAAGTTGTGCAGACAATGAGGTATAATAATATAAATATATTTATAATTATCTAGAAATATCTTTAAATATTTTAATTTATAATTATATAAATATATTTATAATTATATAGAAATATATTTATTTATATTTATTTATAATTATAATTATGAATAAATAAATATCTATTTATATATTTGTAAATAGTTTTATGTATAAAACTTATCAAATCTATATTAGTGAAAATATTTAATAGTTTATTTATATACATTGATTACAAAATGTGTATATGATTAAAGTAAAAAATAATATATTAATATTATATTTAAACATTTATATAATATATAAATGAATATATTTATTTAGTTATATACTTTTTAAATATATTGATTTATAACTATAGTTATAAATAAATAATACATATTTAAATAATTGTAAAATAAAATAAATATATTTAAATAATAAATATATTCATTATATTTATAATTATATATAAATACTTTTAAAATTTATTTATTTATAATTATAATTATAAATATATATATATATATATAATTATAAATAATATATATATATTATAATTTTATAAATATATATAATAATATAAATAAATTATTAAGAGTGGATCTTTATTAGCATTTTTTTTCTCTGATAAAGATACACCTTTATCAGTGCTTTCTATTTTAGCACTGATAAAACTACCCTTTATCAGTGCCTTTTGAAAAGAACTAATAACAGTGTTACATAATTTTATAAAAGAACCCTAATATGAGACTTCTATCTCAGACACCTTCAAGCTCTCGAGGAACCCTACTTCTGACGTGTCACCACTCTCCCTGATGCTCTTGATCTACTATCGCATCGTCGCTCTCACCACCGCTCTTGTCGGTCTTTTTTCGTGTTGCCGCACTCACCACCACCACTCTCTATATTTAGTGACTTATCCAAAAAAAAATTACTCTCTAAAACTAAGGTATGTGACGAATCCCTGAAACACATCACAAACCTTCACCACATCACACCACACCAAACAAATCCCATGAGATCTCCATGAACAATAGTCCTAGAATGTGATTTGGAATTTTTTTAACTCATATGAAATGACTAGGGGATGTTTCTAATGAGTAAGATTCACTACAAGTGGTCTAAAGCATGTTCCAAGGTTTTAAGAGTCTGTTTAATCTAGGATAGTGGTTGACAAGGGACATTGATTACATGTTTAGGTGAAATCCATCCATTATGGATAATTTATTTTATATAATCAAATTTCATTAATTAATTGTTTTTTATAAATAATTGAAATGTATATTTAATGGTGTTATGGAATTTTGTGATCAGAGGTTTTTTAATTGAGTTTTGACGGTATTGTATGAACTTAGGTGATGGTTCTTCTGTATTTATTCAAGGGATAACTATACATTGAGGTTAGTGGTCTATAATGTTTCACTAGGTATAATGAATTGTTCACAAGATGTGCGATATGTGGCCTCGCCTCCTGATTTTGATTGACCTAAACCTAAAATGAGTTTATTTTCCACAAGCTATATAAGTTGGATTTGGACAAATATACCCTAATTGAACCATACTAATTATATTACCTAATTTTAGGGTTATATAAGTCCATGAGATTGAATTAAATTCTACTAGAATTTATATTTTCCTTCGATTTCATGGATAGAATGATATCACATGATCGCACAATTGGGGAATGTAGTCAATGGTTTTTGATTCCCATCATCCCTAAAACCATATAAGTATTTAAAATATATATTACTTTTATATTGTTTAATTTTATAAAATTAACTATTATAGTTAAATTTTAGTATTGTTGAATTAAACTGAATTTTTTATTGCATGATTTTTTAAAGAAACAAAAGAATTTTAGTGAAGTGAAATTTGGTTTGATCCTATAGAATATGTGTGATAATAAACATTTAAATGAGAAAAATAATCAATGTATCTAAATATATATCCTTTTTCAAGATGTATATTTATTTTTAACTAATAATTTAATAATATATATTTAAATTTTCAATTATATATTCTTGAAATATATTTTTTAAAATATTTCTAAAATTTTAAAATGAATGTTATTGTTGGATCCTTATATTAATGAATTGAATATATTTTCATCATATTAAGTATATGAATAAAATATAAGAAATTTCAACTAAAATAAAATACTAATAAGTGTTATATAATATGTTTTTTAAACTTTATTAACTCATCTTCATAATTCGTTTAACTTTTATCTTAGTCATGTTTAATCACTTGCAACCAACTAAAAAATAAAAAAAACATAACTTCATTTCATTCTATCATTAACCATTATAAGATCAGCAAGGTTTTTAATAGGATTATGGGAAATATTTTATCAGATGAATAATGAATTATATATTCATAATTTAAATTTTATATAACAATTATATAAATAAATTTATTCAATATTTCATAAAATGAATTATCATATGTAAATATAATATTTTACTAATTAAATATGTATTTTATTATTTTTTATAATTGATAAAACTTTAATCATATATATTTTTTAAATATTGAATCCAAATTTTCAATTGATTATATAAATACCATTCCATGACTATAGTAAATTTAATTATTAAATAAAACTCTATGTTTATTTAGAAATCATGCATTAAATGCAATAGATTTTATAAAATTAATTTTAAAAATTATTAATATCCTAAAAACTATAAAAAAATGATGACCCTGGACATTATATACTTTTAGTGAGCTAAGATCCATGTTTCATCATGACTTTCAGTGGTTATCAGGTAAGTAAACCATGATTATTTGGGTACAGATTCTTCCTAATCGTAATAGTTATAATTCTTAGATAGTTGATCAGATGACCACCTATCCAAATCTATCATGGATTCACTAAAAATTATTCCTCTGGTATCATCATTGTTAGGGATTCTCAGTCTGTGTAACCTAAATCAAAGACCAAGAATAAGCCAACATAGGACAATCTAAGGATATTAATGCTATGCTAGACAATACCCAAATTGAAAATCTTGAGTTACATATAGCTTTCTTGCCTTGCGCGAGATAATTTAGGGGTATCTGTGTTGAGATTAAAAATACCCAGTTGAATGTTCAAGGAATCGACAAGTTCCACTTTGGAAGGAAACTCACACTTGGTATTTAAAGGGGTTTCTTTTAAGTACACAACAATTTAATATAAATTATATTCATATTAAATTCATAACTATTACATCATATGTAATCCTTATCTATTAGTGTTTTATTTATTTTTTGGATGCATGCTTATAATGATTTAGTTTTTGAAGTCTCTATTTCATCTACAACTACATCTTCTCTCTGATTTGGTGTTAGCTTTTAAGTGAATGAGTTTCAGACAACAAAATTCAATAATAACTTGCATCCTCGTCAACTTTATCTCCCGAATAGTTATTATTTCATTTTGTTGTCGGAGACTCGTCCCCATCTCTTCTAGACAAGCACTCATCACTACAAAAAAACTATAATTTAGTGATATTTTTTTAGTGATGTTTCATGAAAATCGTCGCTAATTTAGGGACGTTTCCTAAAAAAATATCTAATTTAGAGATGTTTCCTGAAAACATCTCTAATTTAACAACATTTCATGACAAATGTAGCTAATTTAGCGGTGTTTTCAGAAAACATTGTTAATTTAGCGACGTTTTATGGAAACATCGCAAAATTTGGGATGTTTGATGAAAAGTCTCCAATTTAACATTGTTTTCTGGAAATGTCGCTAATTTGGACATGTTTTTTAAGAAATGACACTAAATTAGCGCTATTTTTCAGGAAACATCACTAAAAATATATATATTTGTATAGCTCATTTCTCTGCAAAGATGTAAATATATATTTAGATATATATATATATAAACACAAACACATATATATAAACATATATATATTTATATATATATAAACACACACACACACATATATACATATATTTATATATAAAGACACATATATATATTTTAAATTTAGTCACGTTTTTAGAGAACTTGGCTATTTCAGTAACATTTTTACCTATGTTTTAAAATATGGCTAATTATATATATGTGTGTGTAATTATAACTATAATTATATATGTATATATACACATATATATCTATACACACACAGAGATATATATCTATATAAACATATATATATATAAACATGTATATATATATATAAACATATATAGATATATATAGATATATATAAACATATATAGATATATATAAACATATATACATATATATATAAACATATATATATAATATATATAAACATATATATATATAAATTTAAACATATGCTATATATAAAATATCAACATATAATATAAACATATATATATAATATAAATATATAATATAAATATATATATATATAAACATAAAATATAAACATATTTATATATAATTTAAAATATAAACATATATATATATGAACATATATATATATATATAATATAAAAACACAAATATATATATAATATATAATATAAACATATAGGTATAATATAAACACATATATAAAATATAATATAAACTTATATATATACATAAAATATTAAATATAAACATATGTATATGTATATATATATTAATATATAAAATTATATATATATAAATATATAATATTAATTAATAAAATACTAACGCACACACTCTTATATATATATATATAGAAACATATATGTATAAATTCATATCTACATATATCTACATATATTTATATATAAAAAGACTTATATAATTTGAATTTAGTCAAGATTTTATGAAAATGTGATTATTTTAGTGATATTTTTACCAATGTTTTAAAAGGTGTCTCATTATATATATGTGTGTATGTCATTATAATTATATACATATACATACACATATATATTTATACTCACACACATATATAAACATATATATATATATATAAACATACACTAGAAGAAAAAAGGTTTTTAGCGGCCGTCAAAAGTCATCGCCAAAGGCCTATAGTGGTCGCCTAGAGTCCACTATTTGTAGGATGATATAGATGATATCGAGATCACCTATACTAACTAAAAAATAGTGGTTGATATAGGCCAACATGGTATTGTCTATAACGATCGCCATATGGAAGCCGCTAAACGTTTTTATATTTTTTTTTAAACATAGCAACATTAAAAAACCCACTGTATTTCAATATATATATATATATATATGTCCAAAATATCTAAAACCAAATGCACGTAATTTTTTTTGACTCATTATCTTCCAAACTCCACACCCATCATCGAATAAAAATACATGAAAAATTTCAACAAAATTTTTAGTACAATAAAAAATCTCCCAACTAATAATTGAAATGCAATTAAATATTTCAATTAAATATTAGTACAACTAACTGGATTTATTTTATTTTTAAAATATATTAATAATTTCTAATATTTTTTTAAAAATTCAAAACTGGTTATTCTATCATTCTGAATAGACCGCACGTTCGATTGATATTTTGTTTTCTCATACACATCACAAATAATAACAACACGGTTACCCTATGATTTCAAGTCATTATGAGGTCATATTCAATATATATGATTATTAAACACATGTTTTTGGTGTTTTATGACCATAAAAGGGTGTTTCCCATCATCTTGGTCAAAAAACCCTCTAATTGATGTAACGTCTCCTCAACTATTTTAAAATTCATTCCATGATTTTTTTCATCTGACTTCATGGAATTCATAGGTCATTTGGTTGGTTTTGACTTCCCATGTGTTTTTAAAGGGCATAAAACCTTTAAAACCCACATATTTAGTCATTTTGGAAAGACTGAATATCTAATTGTCATGTCATATCCCTATACACATCACCAATAATAATAAGATGGGTTTCCTATGATTTTAACTCACTTAGAGGTTGTTTGTTATGGATCTGAGCATGAAATGTGCATTTTGGTGTTTTATGACACTGAAGTTTGTTTTCAGTCCTCTTAGGTAAGCACCATCTTGAATTTATATTCTGCCTTCTCGAACTTTACAAAATTCACACTGCCATTATTTTGTCTGATTTCACAACATTTAGAAGTCATTAGATTGGTTTTGACCCTTGTACGCACCTTTTTAAAGGGCGTCAAATCACTACTACAAATATGGCTTTTATTAGCGCTAAAAATGGTCATTAATAGTGCTAGAAAAAGTGCTGATAATGCTGGCGAAGATAAAGGGGGGTCCCCTTTATCAGCGCTCCAAAAAGCTCTGATAAAAACCCCTTTTATCAGCGCGTTTTTTTAGCACTGATAAAAATAAAAAAAATAAAAAAAATAAAAAAATACTACCAATCTCGTGGGGGGGGGGGCTTTTTACAACGCTTGATCCCACCTTTATCAGCGTTTTCCCGCACGTCCAGCACCCGCCCGCACCTTCTACACTCTTTATCAACGTTATTCATTTAAATCACCCTTGAGCGCGCGCCCTTTCCTCCACCCAGATTTGATCTCGAGACCTCCCACATGCGCACCTAAAGCCTTTGCCACTACCCTATATTTATTTGTTCTCATATTCATGATATATCTTTTTATTTATATATATATTTCGTTATATTTATTCGTACAGTAATATATATTTATATTAATATATATAGTTATATTAATATATATATATATAGTTATATTAATATATATATATATATAGTTATATTAATATACATATAGTTATATTAATATATAGTAGTTATATAAATATTCATATATTGTTATTTTAAATA
The DNA here is from genome assembly GCA_963277665.1 of Viscum album. NCBI lineage: Eukaryota > Viridiplantae > Streptophyta > Magnoliopsida > Santalales > Viscaceae > Viscum > Viscum album. Next base: position 2,083,278,077 of record OY728151.1, read on the forward strand.
AAATGGATATTAGTTATTATTTAGATAAAGCTAGTATATTTTATATGTAAATATATTTGATTATTTATTTAAAAAATTTAATTTTTAGGTGTGAATATAAAAAAAGTATGTACATATAGTTATATATTTGATTATAAATAGAAGTGCATTATAAAAAACGATAAAATTTCAAAGAAATAATATCAATATGAATGTAATACCCTGGAATAAATTTAGTCCCCACCAAAAAAATCCAATAATATCCCCTTAAACGAGGCTGAAAATCGACAAAATGTTAAAAAAATCTGGGTACCCTGACTAAAAACTCAGTTTTGGAGGCCTTCTGGGCCTCTTTTGGCCTCGAAAAATGCTTGACTGGGCTCACCCTCTTTATAGCGACGTAGATCTCCCCGCAGGCTTCGATTTGATATGTGGTAGATCTCAAACGGACACCCGGATCAAAAGTTATGTCTGTTTGAAGTTTGAGTTGCGTTTTCAACATATTTTGGATCTTTTTTTAATTTTTTTTATTTTTTTATTCTTCAAATTGTTATTAAATGACTATTACTCCATAATAATTATCAAATTATTAATTAAAAATATTTTTTTAATTTTTTAAGAATCCATTTTCACTAAATATCTTATATATTAACTATATTAAGTGTAAATGTACATTTATACTTATCTAAAATATATTTAAAAATTATATAATATATTTATATCAATATAACTATATAACTATATTTATATATTAATATATTTTTTTAAAAAAAAAATTGAAGTCGACCATTTATCAGCGCTTTTAAAAAAAGCGTTGATAAAGGGGTACTTTTATCAGTGCTTTTTTTAGCGTTGATAAAGCCCCTCCCCCCCTTATTAGCGCTTTTTCGTTAGCGCTGATAAAGGGGTGGCGCTGGCCTTGCCCAGTTTTGTGGTAGTGAATCTAAAAAAACTACATATTTTATCCTTTCAAGCAGACAACACATCTGATTTATGTGTCATGTACTCATCCGTGTCAAGAATAATAATAATAATAATAATAATGTTTTCATGTGATTTCAAGACATTCCATGGACGTTTTCAATATATATGACTATTAAACCCACATTTTTTATTTTTATGACACTAAAAGTGTGTTTTCCATCATCCCAACGAAACGAAACCTTCTATTGACATACCACCAAATTGGCCATTTCTCAAATCATGCTATGCTTATTTTCATCTTATTTCATGGTATTTTGTGTCTGTTTGGATAGTTTTTACCCCTAAATGCACCTTTTTGAAGGGCATCAAATTTTTAAAAACCACATATTTAGTCGTTCCAAGTAGGTCTCACATTCAATTGAAATCCCCTCTGCTCATACATATCAAAAATAATGATAGTATGGTTTTCCTATAATTTCATGTCATTATGAGGATGTTTTCAATAGATCTAACCATTGAACGCACATTTTGGTGTTTTATGACACTAAAAGTGTGTTTTTCGTCATCCAAGTCAAATAAAACCTTAGATGGACATGACATCTACTCAACCATTTAAAAATTCACTCCCTGGTTTTTTATCAGAATTCATAGAACTCAGAGGTCGTTCGGCTAGTTTTGTCCCCCAGACACACTTTTTAAAGGGCGTCAAATCTATAAAAACCAAAAAAAATAGCCATTTCATGCATACCACATGTCCAATTAACATTTCTTCTACTCTTACACATTAAAATTAATAATAATATGGTTTTACTATGATTTCAAGTCATTCTATGTTCATTTTCTATGCATCTGACCATTAAATGCGCATTTTGGTGTTTTATGACACTAAATGTTCATTTTCGGTCCTCCGAAGAAAATTCTAGGTTGGATTGATGTTTTTTTTACTCGAACATTTCAAAAATCATTCTACAGTTATGGTCATCTAATTCCATATCATTAGGATGTCGTTCAGTTGGTTTTGACCCTCAAACACAACTTTTTAAAGGGCATCAAATCTTTAAAACCACATATTCAGTCATTCCAAGAAGAATGCATGTCTGGTTGATGTGTCACCTAATCATACACATAAAAAATAATAATAAGACATTTTTTCTATTATTTCAACTCATTTAGAGGTTTTTTTATAAGGATCTGACCATTAAATGCTTGTTTTTATGTTTTATGACACTAAAAGTACATTTTCCATCATCTCGGTCAAATAGTGCCTTCAACTAATGTACCCTCTCCTCAATCATTTCAAAATTAAATATAAGGTTTTTTTCATATTATATCATGGAATTCGGAGGTCGTTTGGAAAGTTTTGACCCCCAGACTCACCTTTTTAAAGGGTGTCAAATCTTTAAAAACAAAATATTCAATTGTATCGTGTAAACCAGACAACTGATTGATGTGATGTATTATTTTACATATCATGAATAATAAAAAAATAGTTTTCCTATTATTTTAAGTCATTTTGAGGATGTTTGAAATGAATATGATCATTAGATGCACGTTCTAGTGTTTTATGACATTAAAAGTATGTTTTCAGTCCTCTCATAAAAACACCTAGTTGGATTGACATTCCTTCTACCCGATCACTTAAAATGGTTGTTTTCATCTAATTTCACAACATTCAGATGTCGTTTGGTTGTTTTTAACTCTCCTACATAACATTTTAAAGGGTTTCAAATCTTTAAAAACTATATATTTAGTCATTCCGTGAAGAACTCACGTTTGACTGACATTTTATCTACTCATACACATCATGAAAAATAATAAAATGGATTTCCTATGATTTTAAGTCATTAAGAAGTTTTTTTCTATGAATCTAACCATTAAATGCATATTTTGATGTTTTATGAGACTAAAATTCATTTTCCATCATCCTGATCAAACAGAACCTCTGATTGACATATCGTCTACTCAAATATTTAAAAATTCACTTTATAATAGTTATCATATAATTTCACATTATTCTGATTTTTTCAATTGGTTTTAACCTCGAGACGCAAAAGGGCGTCAAATCTTTAAAAATCACATATTCAGTAATTTTGGATTGAATGAACATATGATTGACATTCTGGCATCTCTCACATGTCACGAATAATAATAATATGGATTTCATATGATTTCAAGTCATTTTGATCTGGTTCTCTATGTATCTAGAGTCGTTAAATGCGTGTTTTGGTGTTTTATAACACTAAAAGTGCGTTTTCGGTCCTCCCAGAAAAACACAAGCTAGGATTAACATTTTGTCTACTCAAAACTTTCACAATTCACACTAAAGTTTTTTTCTTATGATTTCATAGAATTTAGATGTTGATTGGTTGGGTTTGACCCCCAAAACACCCCTTTTTAAAGGGCTTTAAATCTTTAAAAACCACATATTCAGTCGTTCCGAGCGTACCACACGTCTGATTGACGTGTTGTCTTCTCATATAATTTATGAATAATAATAATATGGTTTTATTGTGATTTTAAGTCATTCTGAGGTTGTTTCCTATGGATCTGACCATTTAACATATGTTTTACAGTTTTATGAAACTAAAAGTTCATTTTTAATCATCCCGGTCAAACGGAACCTCTGATTGATGTATCATCTACTTGAAAATTTTACAATTAACATCCTAGTTGTTTTCATATGATGTCATTGAATTATAAGGTCTTTCATCTAGTTTTGGCATTCGAATGCACCTTTTTAAAGAGCGCCAAATATTTTAAAAACCACATATTAAGTCATTTTGCGTAGACAACACGTCTGATTGAAACATCATCTTCTCATACACATAATGAATAGAAATAATATAGTTTTCCTATAATTTTAGTTCATTCCAAAGTTTTTTTCTATGGATCTAGCTGTTAAACACACGTTTTGGTGTTTTATGACACTAAAGTGTGTTTTCCATCAACCCAGTCAAATGGAACCTCTGATTGATGTACTTTCTACTTGAACATTTCAAAAATCAAATCATGGATATTTTTTCTGATTTCACAACATTCAGAGGACGTTCGGTTAGTTTTGACCCTTGAAGCCACTTTTTTAAAGGGCTTCAAATCATTAAAAACCACATATCTTGTTATTCCATGTAGACCACATGTATGATTGATTTTCCATATACTCATACACATAATGAATAATAATTAAATATTTTTTATATATTTTCAAGTCATTTTGAGGTCATTTTTTGTGGATCTGACTGTTAAACACATGTTTTGGTGTTTTATGACACTTAAAGTGTGTTTTCCATCATCCCAGTAAAATGAAACATCCAATTGATGTACCGTCTTCTCGACCATTTAATAATTCACTCCATGATTGTTTTTTTCTGATTTCATGACATTTGGAGGTTGTTCGGATGGTTTTGACCCTCAGGCACACCTTTTTAAAAGGCATCAAATCTTCAAAATCACATCTTCATTCATTTCATGCAGACCGCACATCTGATTGATTTGACATATACTCAAACATGTTAAAAATAATAATAATATGGTTTTCCAGTGATTTCAAGTCATTCTGATGTCATTTTCGATGGATCTAATTGTTAAACGCGTGTTTGGGTGTTTTATGACACTAAAAATGCATTTTCGGTCCTACTAGGAAAATACAATCTTGGATTGATTTTTTGTCTACTTAAATAATTCACAATTCACTCTAAAGTTGTTTTCATCTGATTTCATGACATTTGAATTTCATTCGGATGGTTTTGACCTCTAAACACAACTTTTTAAATGGTGTCAAATCTTTAAAAACCACATATTCAATCATTTTGAACAGACCACACATTTTATTGATGTAATGTATTATCATACACATCAAGAATAATAATAATAATAATATGGTTTTTCTATGATTTCAAGTCATTTTGGGGTCATTTTCTATAGATATGACCATTAAATGCACGGTTTGGTGTTTTATGATACTAAAAGTTCATTTCCCATCCTCTCGGTCAAACGAAACCTCTGATTGATGTACCATCTACTTGACCATTTCACAATTCATTTCATGGTTGTTATTGTCTAATTTTATAGCATTCAGAGGTTTTTTGATTGGTTTTCACCCCTGGATGCACCTTTTTAAAGGGCATCAAATCTTTAAAAACCCCACATTCAGTCGTTTCATATAGACCACTCATCTGATTGACATGCTGTCTTCTTGTACACATCACAAAAAAAAATATTAAGACGATTTTTGTGTGATTCCAAGTCATTATGAGGTCGTTTTTATGTATCTCTCCATTAAACGCACATTTTGGTGTTTTATGACACTAAAAGTGTGTTTTTCATCACCCTAGTCAAACAGCACCTCCAATTGATGTACCTTCTACTCTACCATTTCACAATTCACTCCATAATTGATTTATTTTCATTTTCATGGAATTCATAGGTCGTTTGGCTGGTTTTGACCCTCGAACACACTTTTTTAAAGGGTGTCAAATCTTTAAAAACCACATATTTAGTCGTTCAATGTAGACCGCATATCTAATTGAAATTTTATATGGTCATACTTGCCATAAATAATAATAATATAGTTTTACTTTTGATTTCAATTCATTCTGAGGTAATTTTCCGTAGATATGATCATTAAACATGCATTTTGTTACTTTATGACATGAAAAGTGTGTTTTGCATCATCCTAGTCAAACAGGACATCTGATTGACATATTTTCTACTTAACCATTTCAAAATTCATTTCACTGTTTTTTCATCTGATTTCACAACATTTGGAGGTCATTCGACTAGTTTTGACCCTCAGACACACCTTTTTAAAGGGCGTTAAATCTTTAAAAAGCACATATTCAGTCATTATATGTAGACTGCACATATGATTGAAGTTTCATCTAATCTTACACATCTAAAATAATAATAAGATGGTTATTTTATAATTTCAAGTCTTTCTAAGATCATTTTCCATGGATATGACCATTAAACGCACGTTTTGGTGTTTTATGACACTAAAAGTTCAATTTTGTTATCCTAATCAAACAGAACTTGTGATTGTTGTACCATCTGCTAAACCATTTCAAAATTCACTTCATTTTTTTTTGTTTTATTTCATGGAATTCATAGGTCGGTCAACTGGTTTTGACCCCCCAAACACCCTTTTTTAAAGGCCATCAAATATTTAAAAACCACATATTCAGTCATTCCTCACCGACCGCATATCTGATTGATGTTCCACCTACTCATACACATCATTAATATTAATAATAATATTTTTTTTATTATGATTTCAATTCATTCTGAGGTTTTTTTTTCTATGGATCTTTCCATTAAACTATGTGTTGGTGTTTTATGACACTACAAGTGTGTTTTCGATCCTTTTGGGTAAACAGCGCCTCCGATTGATGTATGGTCTACTCGTAAACATCATGAATAATAATAAGATGGTTTTATTGATTATAAGGTTGTTTTTTATGGATCTACCCATTAAATGCATTTTTTGGTGTTTTTGACACTAACAGTGTGTTTTCCATCATCCCGGTCAAACAACACTTAGGTATAGTTGTGTGTACTTTCAAAAAATTTATGAACACAGTATTCACAAAGGTGTATATAATTTAAAAAATGTATGCTTACCATACATATATTGTATACACTAATTCACATACAATATAAAATGTATCCATATTTTAATTGCACACAGTATAAATCTGAAATAGGTTACCATTGTATAAGGGAAAGGAATACAAAAAATAATAATGATGATATATTTGTAACCATTATATAAGGGAAAGGAATATCAAATAATAATTCATGAATTCTGTATATAATATAAAGGTTATTGGTGTAATAGAGAACATACATGTGTACTTTTGAATAATATAAGAATGGTTATATATTGATGAAGTCACTTAACTTGGAATTTACATATAAAAAAATTCTTATATGGAAACAATGAGGAAATAGTGAGAAAAAATTATTTTATGATTTACTTAATTTATGCCTTATACACCATATTAACAAATAATTTAGTCTAGGTATGAATAATGATAAGTGTATTTGATGCATATATTTTTGAGTGTTTTATTGTATTGATTCTTGTATTTTATTGAATAATCCTTCCAATTTTGGAATTATTTTACTTTTTTATGTTTTATGGTAGTAAACATTGAATATTTGAAAAAGGAATGAAAATTGGTGAAAAATATGAGTAGAAAGACACGACAATGGAATTTTGAAGTTGAAGCGGAGCTGAAAATTCTAGATCAGAGCACCTACACAACATGTACCTTTAGTACACGATGTGTAGTTTTTGTTCTTGAAATGTTGCAGAACATGTTTAACAAGTCATGATGAGAATATATGTTATGAACGGCTAGTACATGTCCTATACCTTCAGTACACGATGTGATGACAGTCGAAGATCCCAATTAATTATTGAGATTTGTACAAGATTCTCATGGATGTGGTGGCAACACTGATAAGGAGTACATGATGTGTAACCCAAGTACACATCTTGTAAATGGTCAAATTTCCAAAATCCCATCCAAAATCCCCCATGCATCATGCTGATTCACAAAAAGATAATCGGAATTACACATTGTATACCTTTAGTACACATCATGGTAGTGGTTAGGAAGAACCCAATTATAGCCTATAAATAGAGGTTCTGGATGCTTCTTTGAGGAATCTGATTCAGAGAAGCTCAGACCGATAAGCTTCATTGCACAGGGCCCTCACTGAGTCATATTTATTTTCTTTATGCATTTCTTTCATTATCTCTTTCCATCTTATTCTATCATCGCTAGGATGAGGGGGTAAACCCTCCATGTTCTAGGGTGATGTAACTAAAGGGGGAATGTAACATTGGATTTAATTATTTTTATAATTCATGTCTTTGGTTTTCATAATCTCTTTCTTCAACTCCCAATCCCTTTATTTTTCTTTTATCGTGACCATTGATATTCAAATAAAAAAGGAACATTTAAATTGTGTAACTAACTATCCTAAAGATGGCATGATCATTGTCAGTTTTAGGGGAAATCATGTCTAAACATGGTATTGAGATAAACTTGATTCATTAACACCCTAAATTATCAGTACAAAGAAAATAGGATATTGCCTTTTTAAGGAGGATATGTCGTGATCATTGGACATTCCTCATCTAGAATCTGACACCAATCATTAATTAATTAATCTATATTCTTAAATATAATTTCACTTGGACATGGAAATTACAAAACCTCATAATGCTTCATAAAATCAGTTTTCACAAACCAATCAATCTGCTACATCATTTTCACATTTCTTTCTTCAAATAAATTAAAAAATTCATTTTTCATATATTTCTACAAGATAATAAAATTAAATATTTTGAAATTTTAATTAAACTAAATTCATTATCTCTATGGGTTTGATCCCCAACATTCCTAATACTAAGTTTTAATTAATCAAGTATCATAGTTTGGGTTTTATAAATTTGTTTTTGCATAGTATATTAGAGAATTAACAAATCCCTGTGGGGCTATCAAACTAGCACCATTTCCAGGGATGGTAGCCTTTCCGTTTATTTTAGGTTTTCAATTTTTATTTTAATACTTTATTTAAATTTCTATTTTTATGATGGGTGTGTTAATGTTGTGAGTTTCAGATATTTAATGCACAATTACAAAATGTGGTCAAAGGATAAATACATTAGGGACTCAATGTATCATTCATAATAAAGATGAGTGCATAAAATCAATAAAAATGTGGCAGGGGTTGAGCAAAACCAAGTTGGTGAAGTTCTTTAAAGAGATCAGGGGATGTAGATGCTCACTGACTATGGGAGGCTTTCAAACACAAGATTTCAACCAAGAATCCTAGAACCACTCATCATTTTAAAACACTTATAGATAAATTTGGTGATCATATAAATGATCTCCAATAACATGAAATTAACTAGACTTCTATAAGAAGATCCTAACAAACATCTAGGAGAATTTCTCGAGCTCTGCGATACATTTCAATTTCAAAACATCTCAAGAGATGTGGTATAACTTTGTCTTTTATGATTTATTCTATGATATCGAGCTCAATATAGGATTCAAATCATACCTGCTCATTCCATCACAACATGGGATGAGCTGGCTAGGATCTTTCTCACCCGCATCTTTCCACCATCTAAATCAATGGATATACGGGTAAACCTTATGAAATATTATCAATTTGAGGATGAATCATTATACTCTACATGGAAAATGTATAAGGAAATAACTACAAAGTTCCCTCATCAAGGAATAGAACTATGGATCCTAATCTAAACTTTTTATAAGGGATTTTCATGGGGAAATAGATCAATTCTTGATGCTGCTACTGGAGGATCACTTATCAAGAAATCGCCTGAAGAAAGCTATAATTTACTGGATGAGATAGCGATAAATAGTTTCTAGTGGAAAGGATAAGGGACCCCACATAAAATCATTCATGAAATTAATAATAATGAATGTATGGTAGCACAACTGGTGTCACTGACCAAGAAGATGGATATAATGATGGGAACTCCGCAAAACACTCAAGGTATGTGTGTAGAAGATGAAAATTATGATGATTACAATCATGGTAATAAATTTATTGTATGGAGGCCTCAACAACAACAAAACGGCCAAGGATTTCAAAGAAAACAAGGATTCCAACAACAAGAATCATAGGTGACCACACTGACAAGCCATGTCCACTCATTATAGGAGACACTCGCAACATTCATGACTGCTTCTGGGGTTACACTCAAGGAAATAAAAGAAGAATCATCATACCAAAAGGGCACATTTTAAAATATGGAGTGTCAAGTCGGAAAAATTGCTAATCAACTTAGAGAGAGAAAAGGAGGATAGCTTCCAAGATTCACTAAAGAATTCCCATGTGAATATTTTAAAGCTATAGAGCTCAAAAGTGGGAGGAAAACCAAAGAAATCGGAATAGAGTTTTTAGGGCGACCACCAGTGGAAGCAAAATTAGAGGAGGAGGATACTGACAAGGAGCAAGTTGTTGAAGAAGAAAAAGAAGAACCACCTTATTACAAGACAAGGATGCCTTTTCTAGATATAATGGTGAAAGTAAAGAACAATGCCCTGAGAGGTAAGTTTCCTGAACATTTTATGAAATTTCATATGGATATACTTTTTGCAGAGGCTCTCGCAAACATGACAACATATGAAAAATTCATGAAAGAGTTGGTAACAAAAAATAAGAAGCTGGAGGATATTTTCACCATTCCACTCACACGAGAGTGTTCAAGAGTGGTATAAAATGACCAACCAATGAAGAAAATACATCCAGGAATCTTTTCAATTCCCATCTGTATTAGAGCTAACAAATGTGAGAAATAATTGTGTGACTTAGGTGAGAGTGTCAATATCATGTCATACACAACTTTCAAGAGTTTGGGGATGGATGTACTAAAGCCTACAAGAGTACTTCTTTAATTAAAAGATTCAACTGTGAAATACCAAAGACAGGTCATCGAAGGCGTCTATATCAAAGTCAAAAAAATATACTTTCCCATAAACTTTATAGTGATGTATATGGAAGAGGAGTGAAATATACTCATTCAAGGAAGTCCATTTTTAGCCACAGGGCATGTGCTAATTGATTTTCAAAATAGAGAACTATACCTAAGAGTTGGAAGTGATCAAGTAAGTTTCAACATCCACTGAGCAATGAAGAACTACGATGTGAAAGAGGGAAATGAGTTTGAAGAAAGAAAAATAGCTAAAGTTGAGGATGTCACTGATATTGAAGAGTTTCATGAGTTAGATGTTGTGGAAGAGAATGTTCAACTAAAGAAGGAAGAGAAGGTTAATACCAAGATAACTGACACAATAAGAGAGACTAAAACCACTACATTTGAGAGATGGGAAATAGGTATGTATGGTACATGAACTTCTATTTAGTTCAACAGTATTGATGAAGAAATTGTGGATCGGTCCAATGGAGATCAAACAAGTACTACCATCTGGGAGAATTAAGCTATTTAGATAATAAGTATAGGGGCAAACTATATAGATAGAATACAATTGATACCACTGATAGACCATGAGGAGGTAAAAAAAAATTCAATCATCTGTTATATGAGATAAAGTTGAAGGCAGTAAGGTCGAGGAAATGACGTTAAACAAAAGCGATTCTGGGAGGAAACTTGAGTTTTTTTCTTTTCTTATTTATTTTCCATTTTTAAATGTATGTATTATCTCGCTCAAAATATTTTAAAATTCATTGAAAATGTCCTATGATTTCACTTGTTTATTTTTAATTTACATGACCATCAATACCCAAGCTATCAACAAGTAGCGTGAAGGTGCATGAAGAACCTACACAACCATGATTGAAGAAAAAATTTAAAGGGGAGTAAGAGTTTAAATTCTATATTTTTCTACTGTATTCCCTGCATTTTAAAAGGATTTAGATATTTAACTGCCAATTACATGCCCAAACTTGAGTTATTATTTAATCAATTGAAATAGGAGACATAAACTGCCTAGGATAATTACCATGCCATGTATTTAAATTTCTTTGTCAATAAATTTGAATGTGAAAAATGGAGAAAAGAATTAGTATAGATAATTATGTGTGTTTGGATTTGAAAAATCATGATTTAGAGGAGCATTTTAATCATTATAAATGAAATTTTTCTAATATTTGGCCATGTTTTGAATTTATGAAGTTGTATTAATTGATTTAATTATTCTAAAGCATTGTCGTGAGTGATTGTATCATCCATTCATCTCATTCTTGAGACACCCACTAATCCAATATTCATCATTATTTCTACATTATATTACTTGAGAAACTTAGGCTTGTTTTCTTCTATAAATTTATTTGCATCTTATTGAAGCTATGACTTTATAGAGTCACTTTTAAAATGATTGAGGAATTTTTTTGTTAGCCCATATCTTGAGACCCACCTATAATTAATCCTTTTTAAGCCTATAGAAGACATGAATAGCCTTGTTAGAAAATGATCCATATTACAAGCCTATTTTATCCATTTCTACCTTCCACTAAATTTTTTTCATGATATTTAAAATAAAAAGTGTGGGGAGGAATATTATTGGTTGTACTTGGATATACATTATTATAGATATTTCTGGGGGATTTTTATTATCATATTGGTAAGGCCATGTATCTTTCATTGTATTTTACTATTCACCTATCTTACAAAAAAATGAAAAAAATGGGTTGTGTTTTGGGAGGATCAAAAACCACCATTTTCCAGACCGATGGTGTTTTGATCATATGTGGTTAGTTGTTGGATGTGAGATTTGTCTTGAGCATAGGTTTCAAAAAATAAAAAAATAAAAAAAAACAAGAGAGTTTGATTTACTCATCGCACTTACATGTATCATGAGCCAACTTTGAGCTTTTTCAGGGAAAATATATGACATTTGTAAAGGGAGAAAAACATTGAGATTCTCTTTTATTATCATTCAAAATGCTTTATAGTCAAACCTCCTTTTTGAGATTATCTTTTTATATCATTTACCTACCTACCCTGAAGCCTCAGATTCATTTGAACCTTAATGGTGAAGCCCTCATGATTAATTTTGATCTTTTTCTTTATGCAGTAGAGATGTTAGATGCCTTTCAAGCCTATGGTATATTACATTTTTTTAAAGTATGTGTTGAATTCAATTTACAATTATACCCTAATAATGAGAGTAAAAATTCAAGTGAGGTAAATTACAAGTGACATACATATTGATAATTAATTAAAAAATGAAAATAGATGAATAAAAAGGCATGTTATTTATGAAAGAAAAAAAATACTTGGTTATCTTGTTTCATTGAAAAATATTAAGTTAATGAATTTCTAACATGTGATGCTCAAACATTTTATTTTCTATTTGATCAATTGATTTTATTGAAATTGAATTTGAAGCATGGTAAGGTGACCATCCTTTATAGTATGTAGAGATTATATCCTTTATGATGAGGTTGAATTCAAGTGTGGGGGGGTTTGATAAGTGTATTTCAAGCATATATTTTTTAGTGTTTTATTATATTGATTATTTTATTTTATTGAATAATTATTCCAATTTTGGAATTATTTGAATTGTTTTATGTTTTACGGTAGGAGAAATTGAATATCTGAAAAAGGAAAGAAAGGTGTTGGAAAATATAAACAAAAATGGCATGACACCAGAATTTTGAAGTCGAAGTGGAGCAAGAAATTTTAGAGCAGAGAACCTACACAACATGTACCTTGAAAACACAATGTGTAGTTTTAGTTCTTGTCATGAGGTAGACCACATTGAACAATTCATGACGAGCATACATGATGTGAATGACCAGTACACATCATGTACCATCATTACCTGATGTGAAAACAGTTAAAGTTTCCAATTAATGAACAAGATTTGCATTAGATTCTTACAGATGTGGAGGCAACAAAGATAAGGAGTACATGACGTGTAACCCAGGTACACATCATATAAGTGGTCAAAATTCCAAAATCTTAGCTAAGATCTGCGCAGGTATCACACAGATTAAAAAAAAGAGGATCGACATTACACGTTATGTACCTTCAGTACACGTCATGACAGAGGTCAGATAGAATCCAAATGTATCCTATAAATAGAGGTGTTCGCTGATTCTTTGAGGAATCTGATTCAGAGAAGCTCGGACCGAGATGCTACATTGCGCAGGGCCCTCACCGAGTCATCTTTATTTTCTTTATGCATTTCTTTTATTCTCTCCTTCCCTCTTATTCTATCATCACTAAGATGAGGGGTTAAACCCTCCATGTGCTAGGGTGATGTAACTGAAGGGGGAAGGTGTCGTTGGATTTAATTATTTTTATAATTCATGTCTATGGTTTGCATAATTTTGTTCTTCAACTTCCAATCCCTTTATTTTTCTTTTATCATGACCATAGATATTCAAATAAAAAAGAAACATTTAAATTGTGAAACTAACTATCCTAAAGATATAATTAACATGGTCAACATTATGTGAAATCATCTTTAAACTTGGTATGGAGACAAACTTGATTCGGAAAAATCCTAAACTACCAGACCAAGGGAAATAGAGAATTGTTATATCAAGGAAGGGATACCATGACTATTGGGTCTACCTCTTCTCAAATCCGACACCAAATCATGAATTAACAAATCTATTTTCTAAAATCCAATTTCACTTGAACCTAACATTACATTACCAAAACACACTATTAAAATATATTGTCACACAATAAATCAATCTACTGCTTTGTCCTCACCATGCATTCGTAATACCAATCAATTCACTCTTTTCTCACCTTTTCCCTCCATTTAATAAAATTAAACTTTTGAAATTCTAAGAATCTAAATCATCGTCTTTATAGGATCGACCTCTACTTCCACTCTAATACATTAATTGAGTATCATAGTTGAGTTTGATAAAAAAAATTACATAGTATAGTAGGGAACAAATGAAACCCTATGGCAATATCAAATAGAAAGAAGGTTAGTGGAAACATCAATAATAGAATAACACACGGCATTATCACACCTATAGAAAAAGTGAAGTTGCAATAAAGTTAAAAGATATGATTATGGTATATTCTTCCTTGTTAAGAACTAAAATTTCATAGCACACTCATTTGTAATTTTTTTCATGGACCACTCTAACCTAGAAAATTCAAATTTCATAAAAAATGAATTTCATGAAACCTGAAAAATTCAAGGATGAGATTCAAGAAATCATACGAGACCTATAGAGTAGTCTCAAAAGACCAAACTTTATTTTCCACCGAGCTAGCTATTTATATATTATAGGAGTGGTATTAAGATATGAAAATGGATTTGAATATTCCTGATAAAGCTAATTTTATTCCAATGTCCAGAGCACATCCTATATGTCTTCATTACATTGAATGTTCGTAAACAAACAAATAAATGATTTTAGTAAGGAAAAGAATATATCTAAATAGAAAATAACACAAGTATAATTACAGCATCATAATTGATCAAACATAGAGACAAATTCTATAGATTTAAGAATAATTAGTGATATGAGATCTAGAAAAGTGGAATGGGAATTCAAAGAGAATTTATCACCAACATTTTTTAAAAAAATTACATGAAAAAATAGTGAAAACATGAACACATAAAATATATACAAAACACATGATTTTATTCAATGATAAGAAATAAAAGTGGAAAAATTAAACTTCCAAATGTCATAAAATGACATAAATCTCTAGATAATTCGCATGGCATGGAATGAAAAAAAATCCCCAATAGATGGAGACAACAGTTTCACATAAAGAAAATGCATCTTGATTGTGAGTAAAAATATAGTATAACAATGTTGGTTGGAAATTTGAATGAAAACCTAAATATATATCCCATTGTTCATTAATTTTATCAAGTTTATAAATTCATCAAGTAACTACATATAAATATTATAAACCCTATAGTTTTCATAAATTAAATTTATCAAATATATTAAATTCATAAAAAACAAATCATGCATGAAACATAAATAAAAAGTTAATTTAGAATGAATTTATAAAAAAAATCATGGTAGATTTGACTGGTAAGAAAAAGATAACTATGGGAACATGGATAGCCTAAAAAAATAAGTAAAAATGGTAATTAGAATACTAAATACAACATTCATGGATTCATCATATCAAAAAACTAAAAGGTAATGTCTGAAGAATGCATAATAAGAAAATTTAATTCAATAAAATCTTGGAGGGCCTGTTTTATAAAATCAATAATATAAATGGAATGGACTTTGTGAATATAAAAGAAAAATTAATAAAATATAAAGTTGATTTGAAAACTGATCGTTTTCCTTAAAAAAATTTCTTAAGAAAATGAAAAATTGGGTTATCTTGTAACAAAAGAAAGTCTTCGAAGATGATATAAAATGTAGGCTTTGTCTTTATAAGCATTTCCTGAGGAAATAAAAAATTACATTCTCTTATAACATAAGCTGATATTTTAGGATAGATAAGATGGATTATGGTAATGATCATACAAAATTTATCTGAAAACCTGAATTAGGTAAAAAATAGAAAAAAATATAAATAAATTATTTACAATAATATATGTTTTTGAACATTATAGTAGAGGAACATATTTTTGAATTTATAACTTCTAGTATAAAAATGGAAAATACCCAATTTATTGATAAAAAATGATTTACCTCAATAGGTTAGTTGCATGGTAGAATTTAGAGATAAGGACCACATAGATTAGGGAATCTTGGAAGTATAGTATAAATAGAATGAAAGAATTCAAACCTTCTAGGTCATGGAAGAGATGATCGTTGGAGAGGAGGTGATGACCCCACTATAAGAACTACACAACTAAAATGTGGTGAAAATTATATAGTAAAATCAAATAAATATGAGTAAACATACGTAGTGATAAAATAGTAGTAAATATGTTAAAAATATATTTTCAAGACTTTAGAGATTCAATATTGTAACAGCAAACATAGAGTGAACTAAAAGAGAGGATAAATTGCATTAACTAAACATCTCTAGAGTCGATACATAAAAAAATATAATGAACATTAAAAAATAACATGTAATTAAATTTAAATATATATATATATATAATTTAAAGAAAAAAATTATAATTTCATTAAAACTATATAAATAACAATTTAGGATAAAAAATACTTTGAAAATTTAAAGAAACTCTACGCAGAATTTGTATATCTTAGGGAAGTTTTTAAATGCTACAGAATGCTAACAATGCAATGCTAACAGTGTAATGCTATAAAATTATAAAATCTATCCCTATAAAATGTTAAATTCTAACTACCCTTCTCCCTATATACCAAATCTGATTTTTGTTATAGTATTTTTGTTAGAGTATGTTTCTGATTAACTCAATTGATACAATTCTACATATATAACAAATTGAAATAAGGATTTTTCCATTTTGTAATATTTAGAACATGAGGAAAGTGTTTAATGCACAAAAAATTAGTAAAAAGATTCCAATGAATTTAAATAGAGTTATAAATAAATAATTAATTATATATTAGATTCATGTTAATTATACAGACAATTATATGATATTTTTATCCATGATAATGTCCTATAATTGAAGACACATTATGTTTTTGATGCTTGTCAAAACTACAATAGATTTGAATATGAAGTGTGGTATAATGTAAAATGGTAAAAAAATAAAAATAAAATGAACAATTAATGGAATGAATAAAATTTAAAGAAATCATGGTAAACCCTATAGTAAAAATTTAAAAGAAGCATCAATCTCTGTAGTATTGATAAGAGAAACACCTTGCATGAAAAATGAAAAATGCATCAAACTAATTATTGAGAAAAAAAAATTAAAAGGGATAATGTAAGATAAAAAATAAATAAAGTGCAATGAATCAACAATTTTAGATAAAATTAATTACAGAACAATTGAAAAATAAATACGATTTCAACATAACTATTAGGGGAAGTCGAATAAAAACAACAAACAAATTGAAAACCAACTACAGACCACTTATAGACTAATCACAACCAATTGCATAAAAAATTCATACTGATTAAAGATCATTTTTTCAATAAAAACCATTATTAAATGCATACCTAGATTTCACACTACTAAAAAATAGGCCTTTAACAGCATTGGTATTTATCAGTGCTAAAAAAAACTGATTAGTGGAATATTTATCACCGCTAAAGAAAGTGCTGATAAATTTAAACTTTTATCAGTGCTTTTTTTAGTGCTAGTAAAGGTAAAATTTATCAGTGCTTTATTTTTAGTGCTGATAAAGGGTATCCTTTATCAGTGCTTTAGTTTTAGTGCCGGTAAGGGGTATCCTTTATCAACACTTTATTTTTATCGTTGATAAAGGGTACCCTTAATCAGTGCTTTATTTTTAGCACTGCTAACTATTTATTTAATCATCACATTATTAGCACTGATAAATGTCCGAATAAATAAAATGAAATAATTAAATAAATAAAAAATAAAAAATATTTTTTTTACAAAAAATATTAAAAAAATTATTAATTAAATAATTATTGATAAAAATGAATAGATTGATTATACTTTATTAAATATTAAACATTTTATTAATTAGATAATTATAATGATTAATGTTATTAAATTTTATAAATCAAATATATAGATATATATTAATGTATATAAATATGATTTATATATTACAAAATATTTATGCACTTCATATTAAACAGTCATATATTTATTGAATAATGGTTTATAATTAAAAATTAATATGAATTAAAAATATCAACTAATTGCACAGTACTCAGCATATAATTGAATGTCGTTTGATTTTTCAATTTAATATAGATAAAATGTGTGTTATATTGATTTCACATATACGTAATTAATGTATTTTTATATATTACAATGCACACTCCCAAAACTTGCCCATTTTTTCAATATTGTTAGTTCACTTATTCTTAATTTATTAAATTTCACTCATTTTCAACATATATACATGCACTTAAAATTAGATATTCATTAATAATGTTATAAATATATTTATAACAAAAAATATTTATAAATAAAAATATTTATAAATGTACATTTTCTATATTTATGCCTTTATATATTTATAATTATAAATAAATAGATATTTTTTAAAAGTATTTATTTAATTATAAATATATATATATTTATTTATTTATTTAAATAATTATTAAATTTATAATAAATATACTTAAATAATGAATATATTTACTATATTTATATTTATATATATTTATTAAATATATATGTATAATTATATAAATATATAAAATGATATAAATATTATTTTTTAAAAAATATTTCTATAATTATAAATAAATAATTATAAAATTATAATGAATATATTTAAAAAATAATATATGTATTATATTAATATTTATATGTATTTATTAAGTATATATAAATATTTATAATTTTTTATTTATAATTATAATTATAATTCCTTTATCTATGCTTTAGTAATAAGCACCAATAAAATCATTTTTATCAGTGCTAAAAAAAGTGCTGATAAAATTAATATTTATCTGCACTATAACTTTAGCACTGATAAAGTTTATTTTATCAGTGCTTTTTAGCACTAATAAAAGGGCTCTTTATTAGTGCTTACTTATAAGTGCTGAGAAAAGTGTCCCAATCTATTTAAAAAACCCTAACCATTTATGAACCCGTCGTGATATAGAAGCTTTCCGCAGAATCCACTCGCTATCGTCAGTCCTCCTCGGTGAATCAAAGGTCGAATCACACCACTTTACTGGCTCCAGTTACTCCAACATCTCATTCAACATCTGGTGTTCGATTGTAGTTAGGTTTTATGAAGATGGTCTCATATTTTCTTCAACCTAGCTAGGCAGTCCTTCCTATTTTCTTTGTGTATTTTTGGTTTCTTTTTTGGTTTATTCTTCTATGATTTGTTTATGATCCGGTGTTTATCATTTGTTTGTGATCCATTGTCTAGGAAATGGTTTTTGGTTCGTTGTTTGTATTGATTACCGATTTATGATTCATTGTTAATATTTGACATTGATCCTTGGATTTATTCATTATTTTTTTCTGTTATGTTTTATATCTTCTTTTAAATAAGATTTAAAGGGGTCATCCCCATTTAAGCGCATGAGGTCTTATCACATCAAGACTTCACTTTTTGAATCATTATGGTGCCTTTATAGTTCATGTTATGTGTGAATATTAGGTTTTTATCTATTTTACATTTCTTATAGACTATAAGTGAGTTTTATACTAGCGTGACATGTATGTGTGTCTATATATTTATTGCATTGTTTATTTCCATATTTGTCTGTCTAGTAGGTATGCCTATATTTGGTAATGATGATTTTGGGTCTGTATGTCTATTGACCCCAAGGGTCCAGATGAATTTTGTTCGACCTCTATTACTAATTGTTTCTATTTGGGGGGACCACCTCCCATTTATTTATTTTTTCACCCAAATTTTAAACCATCCTTTAGTGACTTTGAGGTGTGTTAGAGGCCATAATATGATCTGACTTGGTGTTGTTTGGGTAATTCGGTCTAGGGTCATTACACTATCCATCTTCCGGTTTAAACTAATAAACTTCAGTGATAATATCATTTATTATCTGCCTTTATCTCCCTTTATTTTTTTAAATTCCAATAACCATTATTGTTGGATTTTTAATATCTAGGCACTCATGTATTCTTGTGAAAATGATTCATATTTCCCTTATAATAATTGTCTATAAATTTCACTTTTGATAATGAATATCTTATATGTATTTATTTATATATTGTATAAAATTAATCTTTTATAAACCCAATAGGATGGATATGAACTGAAAATGGATGCATGTTAATCATTTGAAAAATGAATATGAACATGTAGTTAAATAGTTCATCAAGTTTGCAAGAGAGTATACATATGACCCTTCTAAAATCCTATGTCCATGTTTATGTTGTTGTTATCAAAGAAAAATTTGTCTAGAAGAGATAGAAGAACATTTTATTTGTCACAGAATATATCAAAGCTATAAATGTTGGACTAAACATAGGGAAAACTGAATGTCGACATCGATTGGGATGATACTATGGTTTATGAATCATTTGATATGAATACCTTTGTACAAGATGATGGATATTGGATGGAAGAAATGAAAATGGAAATATAAGATGACCTTCATGATTTTCCAAAGTTGTTTAAGGAGTTAAATAGTTGTTCCAAGAAAATATTGTATACTAGTTATACTAAATACACAACATTTTCATTTGTATTGAATTTATATAATTTTAAAGCTAGCAACAGATGGAGTGAAACCATCTTTACATAACTACTTGGTCTTTTGAAAGATATGCTGCCAGAAAAAAAATGAACAACCATACCGAACATATGATGTTAAAGTAATGTTATGTTCAACAGGAATGATCACTAAAAAATAAATTCATTTCCAAATGACTTCATATTTTTTATCAAGGACCATGGATCACTCATAAAATTCCCTAAGTGTGGCATAGATCGATATAATAAAAATGAATCAAGTCCTTCAAAATCTTTATGGTAATTTCCTATCATTCAATAGTTTAAAAGACTATATGAAGTTTAGGAAACCTCAAGACAATTAACATGGCATGAAGATACAATAATTAAATATGGGAACCTATGTCATCTAGTAGATTCTCCTTAATGAAAGAAAATTTAAATTAGTTTCTTAAATTTTGAGATGAGTCGAGAAACATTCATCTTGCATTATCTATAGATGTAATAAATCCTTTTGGTGTACAGAGTAGTACTCACAGTACATATACCGTCATGTTGGTAAATTTTAACTTTCCACCATGGTTATGTTTGAAGCGCAAATACATTATGTTTTCTTTGATTATATCTAGACCAAAGCAACCTGGTAATGCTATTGATTTCTATTTGGATTCATTGATCAAATATCTGAAATTGATGTGGGATACATGTGTTACAATGTATAGTGCTACTAGAAGTGAAGAATTCACATTGAGTTCCATGTTGTATAGATTGATAAATGACTTCCCCGCTTATGGAAATTTATTAGGATATAGTATTAATGTAACGTTGGGGTGTCCCATTTTTGAAAAATGTATATACTCAATTCGGTTCAAACATTCCTCGGAGACTGTTTTTTTAGGAAATCAGAAATTTTTACGTTTATGACATAAATACTGATACTGAATAATTGCATTCGATGGGAATATTGAAAAAGGTACAACATAATCTCTAGAAATGGTCGATCAACTATAAAAAAAATTAAAAAAATTGACACTGTTTTCAGTAAACCGTTTTTAAGAAACCTTACAAAATCTGGTTGTAACAATTGATCAAATTTCTTTGAATTACCATATTGGATTTGTTTATATGTCATAAATTTTCTTGATTTCATGCATATAGAAAAAATTTATTTTATTGTTTTATTGTCACGTTACTAAATGTTCTTAACAAAATGAAAGATGGAATCAATGCTAGGATGGACTTGATTGAAATGGATATAAGGGAAGAGTTGGCACCGGTGAAGGGTAAAAGGAGGACTTTTCTTCCTCAAGAAACTTACACTCTATCCATAGAGGAAAAATTACAATTTTTCTTTTCCTTACTAGTATAAAACCTCCAAATGGGTATTCATCAAATATCCAGAATTTCATTTCAATGACTAATTTGAAGTTACAAGGACTAAAATCACACGAATTTGATGTTTTGATGCAAGATTTAATACCTATCACTACTGGAAATGCTGTTTTTTCCAACGGGTTTTTACCAACGGTTTGCTAAAACCGTTGGCCTTGAAGGACTAATAAAGCCTTTCCCAACGGTTCATTGAAACCGTTGGGAAAAGCCACCCCTTTGCCAACGGTTTGAAGAAACCGTTGGTAAAGGGGTGTGTTAAACACCTTTTGCCAACGGTTCAAGAGAACCGTTGGAAAAGGGTCACCCCTTTGCCAACGGTTTGAGGAAACCGTTGGCAAAGGGGTCCTTAACATCTCTTTCCCAACGGTTCTTTAAAACCGTTGGGAATTATTTCCCCCAAATCCTGCTCTCTCTCATTCGCACAGAACCTAATTTCATCCGCTCCATCCGCTCCACCGCTCTCCTCTAGCCAAATCCCCTATCCGAAGAGGTGAAATTAGGTATCTTTTCATTTATACACATATACTTCCTAATTTTTATTGTTATTGATTTAGTATTTTAGTTTTAAGTTATCAATCCACCTCCACCTCTCTGCTGCTCTCCAAATCCCCCATCCGAATAGGTGAAAACCCATTTGAATCATCTCAAATCAAGTAATTTTTTATTTATACACATATGGTACCTTGTTTTTATTGTTATTGATCTAATATTTTAGTTTTAAGTTTGGATTTTGATTTGATTTCACCGTGTAAAATAGGGAAATGAATAAATATTTTGTTAATTAATTAGTTTCCCCTGGAATATCAGTTGTGTTATAATGTCCATGCTAAATAAAGGGGTAATGTAATAAAAGACCTTGAATAAATAAATTGTGGAAGTTGGGGTATGTTGCCTCTATGAGAGGTTTTTTGTTGTGTTTCATTGTATGTTGTAGGCTGTTTTATGGGGATTGAGGTGACCAGTTGGGCTTTGTGATATGTGGGGTTGTAATGTGATGGTTAGTGGGCATGGATGTGTCATGTGAAGTTGTATGATGATGATGATGTGTGGTGGTGTTGTGTCGTGTGGAGGTGTTGTGTGATGAAGTTGTGGTGTATAATGTGGTGAGGTGGGTTTGGTTGTGCGGTGGTTTGTGATGTGCAATATTTTTATTGTGATATGTGGTTGTTTTGGTGAGATGGTTGGTCGATGTAACATGGTGTCGATGGTTATTGTGAGATGGTGAGTTGTTTTGTGGTGGTTTTATTAGTTTCCTGGTTATCTATGGAATAAATTATGTTGTTAAAACAAAAAAACAAGATATTAAATAAATGAGATGGAATAGAAATGGATGTGTGGTAAATGGATTTAATTAATTTAACATTAAATGAATGGACAATGTAAGTGTGAATGAAGTGGCTTATAAATGAATGTGAGAAATGCTATGCGTATTGTGTGGTTGTGGTGTGGTTTATGTGTTTTATGGTAGTAGTGAAGTGTGTGATTATGTAGTTAATGTGAACCCATAGGTTGAGTATTTTGTGCTATCTATATATCATGTATTTTTATGTTATTTATACACATTCCAGGGGGGTGGTATGTCTAGGTGGTGGTGGTGGGGTTGCAGGGGAGGGGGGTGTGGGCCGTTTGGGAGGGTGGGCGGGGCTATCCAGGGGGGTACGGGGTGTCCAGGGGGGTACGGGGGTGGGCGGGCTGTCCACAAGGGTGGATGGGCTGTCCACGGGAGTGGTCGGGCTGTCAATGAGGGGTGGGCGGGCTGTCCAGGGGGGGGGGGTGGGCTGATGGAGAGGGAGCTCAAGGTTCAAGGATGGAAATGGATCACAAGAGGCCTTGGAGATTTGTCGTTAGAGCGTCAAGACATCAAAATATCATTAGGTTATGTTCCCGGCATCCATGGTTTCTTATTTATAGGAGAAATACCCATAAATACTTCAATATGGCCGTTGGAGGGCTTCCGGAGCCGTTGGGGGTCAAAAGTACAAGTCTGGTCAAAGCCCAACGGTAGTTTGACTGGGCACACCGGCTGGCCGGTGGTGTCTCACCAGCTGGCCGGTGGTCCACTGGCTGGCCGGTGCAGAGCTCCCGGCTGGCCGGTGGTCCAGACAGCAGGCTTTCTGTCTGGGTTCCATCGGCTGGCCGGTGGTCATCCACCGGTTGGCCGGTGGCACCGGGCAGTGGGCAAGTCCACTGCCTGGGTCCTCCGGCCGGCCGGTGGGCAAGAACCGGTTGGTCGATGCCATACCGGCTGGCCGGTGCTCTAACACCGGCTGGCCGGTGCTCTAACACCGGCTGACCGGTGGCTCTGGCAGAATGCAATGCTTCTGCCAGAGACCACCGGCTGGCCGGTGGACTCAGAGAGAAGGGGTGTCGAAGGGGGTGGGTGGGCTGTCCACGGGGGGGGGGGGGGGGGGGGGGGTTGGGCTGTCTAGGGGGTAGGGGGTGTCCACGGGGGTGGGTGGGTTGTCCACGGGGGTGGGCGGGGCTGTCCATGAGGGTACCCTACTAATATGGTTATGGGATGAGGCATGCTCTGATGTGATAACACATTAAGTTGTTGTTGGTTTTACATTTTTTCAATAACACATTAGTATGTTTTTTTCACATGTCTAGTTGATACCATGATTATTTTCTTCCTTTATCGTTTACTTAAATGTATTTTCTATTAAAGTTCAATCCTATTGAATTGTTTATGACAAAATGACTTATATGAATTTTTTTACAGAATGGACAGAAGTTGGATGTATGAAACCGATCGTATCTCAAGCGATTTTCAAAACAATTTGGAGAGCTTTATAGATTTTGCATTTCACAATGCTTCAGATAGTGGTCGCATACACTGCCCATGTTCCAATTGTGTTGGTAGACCTTGGTTGAGTCGTGAAGAAGTCAGCTACCACATAACCAAAAATGGTTTTCAAGCAAACTACTTTGTGTGGTATCACAATGGGGAGAAAATGAAATCTCAAATTGGTGATGATCGAAATGAAAGGACTGGAATGGAGAATTGGTTAGATGATCGGTTTCCGTTTATTCGTCATCATGAAAAAGAAAGGATTTCGACTCAAGAAGACGTCGATATGAGGACAACTGATGCATCTAGTGAAAATGATGATATTGATAGGGTGAAAAAATTGAATGATGCTGCCATGACTCCAGTATATCGACAATGCGATAAAATGAAAAAGCTGGAATTTTTAATCCGATTGTTTCATTGAAAAACTATGTATGGGATTTCTAATACAGCAATCGATTACATTCTTACCCTCTTGAAGGATTTACTTCCAGATGATGCAGATATTCCCTCAAACCACTATATGGCATGGAAGTTAGTTGAAGAACTTGGATTTTCCAGAAACAAAATTCATGCTTTCCCGAAAGATTGCAGTTTATTCTGGGAAGAAACCACTGAATGAAATGAATGTATAAAATGTGGCACATCCCACTGGAAGTCAAAATCTGATGGAACACCATCCCGCGTTCCACAGAAAGTAATGTGGCACTTTCCATTGATCCCCAGACTCCAAAATCTTTTTATGTCTGATGAAATATCAATAAAAATGATATGGCATGATACCGAGAGAAAGAATACTAATGATGAGTTGGTTCATCCTGCAGATGGATTTGCATGGCAGATATTTGATGCTCTACATCCTGATTTTGCAGCTGACGTGCGTAATGTGAGGCTGGGTCTTTCATGCGACGGTTTTAACCGACCAAACGCATTCGGTTTCCATTTAAACTTTAGGAGAACGTTCCATGGGTCATATGTGACGTGTATGAATCAACCCCGCCTCAATTGGAGACGCGGTGTGGTCGGCACCACTCATAGTGTCCGTCTTTTGTTTCAAAAGGACGTCATTTTAGGTGAAAAGAATCAACTGGCATACGGAAAACCGACAAAACGCATTCTGAATCTGTTGATAATTTATCCCAACAATCCATGGGTCATATGTGATGTGTACGAGCCAACCCGGGATGAATCTGAGTCGCGGTGTGGCCAGGATAATTCTAAGTGACTCTCTTTTGTTTAAAATGGACACCATTTTAAGTACATACGGAAAAACGACCAAACGGATTCGGTTTCCGTTGAAACATTAGGAGAACGATCCATGGGTCATATGTGACGTGTACGAATCATCCCCGCTTCAATCCGACATGCGGTGCGGCTGACACCACTCAAAGTGTCCATCTTTTGTTTCAAAAGGACGTCATTTTAAGTGAAAGGCATCAACTGACATACGGAAGAACGACCAAACGCATTCGGATTCTATCGATACTTTAGCACAATGATCCATGAGTCATATGTGACGTGTACAAGTCAACCCCGTCTTAATCCGAGACACGGTGTGGCCGACACCGCTCTAACTCTGTCTCTTTTGTTTAAAATGGACATGATTATAAATGAAAAGAACAACTGACATACGCAAAACCGACCAAACGCCTTCTTAATCTTTTGATAATTTATCACAACGATACATGGGTCATATGTGACATGTACGAGCCAACCCGGGATGAATCTGAGTCGCGGTGTGGTCAGGATTAGTCTAAGTGTCACTCTTTTGTTTAAAATGGACAACATTTTAAGTACATACGGAAAACCGACCAAACGCATTCGGTTTCCATTTAAACATTAGGAGAACGATCCATGGGACATATGTGACGTGTACGAATCAACCTCGTCTCAATTGGAGACGTGGTGTGGTCGGCACCACTCATAGTGTCCGTCTTTTGTTTCAAAAGGACGTCATTTTAAGTGAAAAACATCAACTGGCATACGGAAAACCAACCAAACATATTCGGATTGTGTCGATACGTTAGGAAAATGATCCATGGGTCATTTGAGACGTGTAAGAGTCAACCCCGTCTAAATCCGAGACGCGGTGTGGCCGGTACCACTCTGACTGTGTCTCTTTTGTTTAAAATGGACAAGATTATAAGTGAAATAAACAACTGACATATGAAAAACTGACCAAACGCATTCGGAATCTGTTGAAAATTTAGGACAACGATTAATGGGTCATATATTACGTGTACGAGTCAACCACTCCTCAATCCGAGTCGCGGTTTGGCCGAGACCACTCTAAGTGTATCTCTTTTCTTTAAAATGGACTACATTTTAAATTCATACGGAAAACCAACCAAACGCATTATGATTGTGTTTATATTTTAGCACAACAATCCATGGGTCATTTTTGATGTGTACGAGTTAACCCCGCCTCAATACGAGATGCGGTGTGGCCGAAACCATTCAAAGTGTCTCTCTTTTATTTAAAAAACACTTCATTTTAAGTGAAAACAACAACTGACATACGCAAAACCGACCAAACGATTTCGGAATATGTTGATACTTTAGGACAACGATAAATGATTCATTTGTGACGTGTACGAGTTAACCTCGCCTCAATCCGAGGCACGGTGTGACCGGTATCATTCCAGATGTATGTATTTTGTTTAAAATGGATATCATTTCTATTAAAAATATATGGTATATGAAAAACCAATCAAATTATGAATTGAATTCCGGATTCCACATATGATTGTCATCTAAATTTTAAAATGAATTCTAAATGAATTATGTATGTTTATAATTATGTTATGAATTCTACTTTAATTATGGATGAGTATATTTTCAGGATGCATTATATGTGTTGGTTGGTTGGTTTTCATTATTTGTATGTGTTGGTTTGTTCTCTATATGTATGCATTATATGTGTTACAGGTACAATAATTGGATTGAAAAATGAATTGAAAACCAGTGCGTAACTGGATTGAAAATTGAATTGAAACCGAGGGTAAATTCCCAAAAACCAAACCTGCTGTGCAAATTGCAGGCTGCTGTGCAATTTGCAAAGAAAATCCTTTGCCAACGGTTTGAAAACCGTTGGCATAGGCTCTATTAGCTGTTTTTACCAACGGTTCAAAGAACCGTTGGGATACCCTGTCACATGGTGGTTTTTACCAACGGTTCATGGAACCATTGGTAAAAACCTTTCCCAACGGTTTGTAAACCGTTGGGAAAGGAAATTATGTGTTGATTTCCCAACAGGCCAAACCGTTGGGAAAGGCCTTTCCCAACAGTTTGGCAGAACCATTGGGATAGGTTGATTTTTTCTAACCTATCCCAATGGTTCTTTGTAAACCGTTGGGAAAAGCCTTTCCCAACGGCTTACTTCCCCACGGCTTGCAGAACCGTTGGTATAACATATACCAACGGTTCTGCAGCCTTTCCCAACGGTTCTAAACCGTTGGGAAATTCTAGATTTCTAGTAGTGTATTGATTCTCATTGCATTCTGACTCAAAATGTATGACATACATTAACCAGAATATACTTATTTTTCAAATCCATATTCAGTAAAGTTGTAGAACCAGTGAAGTTTACCATCATGAATAATAAAAATTCAGTCATATTATGTGAATTAGATATGTTCATCCCACTATAATTCTTTGATATAATGGTCCACCTAATGGTTCACTTGGTCATAGAGGTTAAAATATGTGGTCATGTCCATTTTATATGGATGTACCCCATTGAACGGTATGTGGAGATTTTTAAAGGGTATGTCAAGAGTCGAAGCCATCCATAAAGTTGTATTATAGAATGATATATTGTTGAAGAAGCTATTGAATTCTGTACTGATTACCTATCAGATGTTGAAAGCATCGGTCTCCCAAAGTCTCTTCACAATGAATGCCTTCTGGGTGAAGGGATTTCCAGAAGAGATATTGTTATAATTACCTTGACATGGTGGGATAAAGCATATCTTTACATATTACATAATAGTGAAGATGTTGATCCATGCATTGAATCCCACAAAGAAATTCTTAGAGACTTGAATCCATCAAGGTCTGATGAATGGATATCAAATACATATTATCAATAGTTTATAGGATGTTTTAGAGATCAAATTTATAAGTAGTTATCTGAAAATAAGAATTCAATTGTTGAACGACTTCAACGGCTAGGAAGAGGACCGTATACAAAAGCTATATCTTACACTGGTTTTATAATAAATTGTTATATGTTCTATACAATAAAACATGATGAATTCAATATGATGAAAAATAGTGATTTTATGCTTACGACTGAAGCGATGCACATATCTGGTTCCAAGGATAGAAATAAATTTTATGAAAATATGTCATATTTTGGCATTATCAAATAGACATACGAGTTGGATTATACAACATTTCAAGTGTCACTTTTATGATGCAAATGGTTTTACAATATCAATAGAGTGAAATTTGATGAAATTGTCTTTGTGAAGGTGAATTTCATTGTAGATGGGGAAAAAGATGAGTCATTCATAATGGCATCACAAACAATTAATGTATTTTATGCATCTTATTTAACAAACAAGAATTGATCAATTTTCCTGTTAGAGACTAAAATAAATGTAGAGTCAGATGAAAATTCAATCGAGGATGTCCCTTTCATTGGTATATCGCAATTAGTTCATTCTGATCCCAATGTAGACAATGTCTTGTACGTTATAGGGGACCATACAGAGGGGATTTGGATTCTTGAAAGAAGAACCAAATCCTTGAAACCTTTAAAAAAATAGAGTTCAATGAGAAGGTAACAGTTATTTTTAATATATTATGTTTTTCCTAATAATATTATACATTCTCTACTTCATTAATATAATCTAAATTAAATGTTTGACTAGTCCTATAGATAATGTCTTCTGCACATGATGGTGTTTCCAATACCTCAGAAGGACAAACTATAATGAAGAAACCCCTTTGGGTAGATGCAAAGGAATTGTTATGATATACTTTCTCTATTTTTCAGAAAAATTATATAATGGAATGTTTATTTAATTTTCATTAGTCCTTTCAGAGTTATTTTATTTTAGAATATTTATGTCCATGTGTCATGTATTTTCAAGAAGATAAATGATGTTGTCTCTGCTCAATCATAGAGGTAATCTTGATGATCGCATAGTAAAATCATTGTACATAGAATTAATGCATTGTTTCATTTTATGTTTAATTTATTTCTTTTTAGTATTACTTAGATAATAATTGTTTTCTTATATGGGTGGATTCTTTTGTTCGAGTTGGGGTGCTCTGTCCAAATTTCATGATCCTTATCCCTTAATTTTTTCACCCCTATAGTGGTACATTTATCACTTTCATTCAAGTTACCTCCACTGTCTTAGAAGTAATAGAAACGATGATGCCTCTACTCAATTACAGAGGTAATATTTTTGTCTGCACAGTAAAATCATTTTCCATAGAATTAATGTATTTTTTCATATGTATGATTAATTTATTTATTTTTAGTTTTACTCGTGTAACAATTTTTTCTTATACAGGTATATTCTTTTGTTTGATTTTGGGTGCTCTATTCATATTTCATCCCTTTATACACCAAAACATGCATAGACTTCTCCCACAAAACCTTTCACACCTGTCGTGTTGAAATTTATCACTTTCCTTTAAGTTTCCTCCACTTCTCAATCACAGAGGTAATCTTGATATTTTCACATTAAAATCATTGTCCATGGAATTAATGTGTTATTTCATATTTATGTTTAATTTATTTCCTTTTAGTATTACTCATAATAATTGTTTTCTTCTACATATGGATTTTTTTTCATGTTGAGGTGGTTTTTTCAAAACTACTAATGCAGTGTTGGGAGTTTGACAAAGAAAGTCAAAGGAAATTGTGGTAACCATGACTATTAGGATTGTTTTTAAATATATGTAATAATTTTTATTTCTGTAATTTTATAAAACAATGTTTTAAATGTCTATAATATAGTTTTTTTCTGTTTTTTTTTTGTAAATCTCATTTCATTTAAATTCTGTATTGGGACTTGTTTTTGTTGAAATTGGGTGTGTTTATGTTATGTTTTCTGTGTTGTAGTGTGTTGTAACAGCATACTGTAGTATGGCCCTTTATCAGCGCTTTCAAAAGAACTGATAAATAGGACCTTTATCAATGCTGATAAAAGGTCTTTATCAATGCTTTTATAATCACAAATAAAGGGTTCTGTTAGCGGTGCTAAATAAAAGCACTGATAAAAGTCCTGGTCTTTTAATGTTTCTCATGTAGTCAGTGTGTTTATAGCGCTGAAAAAGAACATTTCTAGCGCCGTTAAAGGCCTATTTGGTAGTAATTTTATTAAAAATTAAAAAAAAATCATATATGGAGTATCATAAATTTAATCCATTCAACAAAAATTATAGAAAAATATGGAATAATAATTACATAAGGGAAATTGTTCTGAAAAAAAATCATATATGGAGTTTCTAAAATCTGAAACCTAATAATAAAAACATATGCTACATATAAAATATAAACATATGCTACATATAAAATATAAACATATAGTTTATTTATAATATAAACATATTTATATATATATATATATATAATATAAACATATATGTATATAAAATATAAAATATAAACATATAGATATATAAAAATATATATATATAAACATATAGATATATATAAACATATATATATATAAACATATATATATAATATAAAATATAAATATATATGTAAAATATAAACATATATATAATATAATATAAACTTATATATATAAACATAAAATATAAACATTTATAATATATATATATATAGTAATATATTAATATATATAATTATATATATAATATTAATTTTTTAAATACTGACACATGTATATATAAATACATATAAACACAGACACATATATATAAACATGTATATAAAAATATATACATATATTTATATATAAAAAATATATATATTTCAAATTTATTCATGTTTTATCGAAAATGTGACTATTTTAGTTACATTTTTACCAGTGTTTTAAAACTTGGATAATTATATATATATATATATATAATGTATACATACACATATTTATACACACACACCTATATAAACATATATATATAACAAAAACACATATTTATATATAATATAAACATATATATATAATATAAACATATATATATATATATACAAACATAAAATATAAAATATAAACATATATATAATATAAACACATATATATATATATTAATATATGCATATTAATATATTAATATATATATAATATTAATTATTTAAATATTAAAATCTATTTATATATTTATAATTAAAATAGAATACAATAAGATATTCAAAAAATGAATAGTGAGTTGGTCTGCTGGTGGAGAGTTGGGTTTGAATTCCTTTTCCGGCAAAATTTTTGTTTGCTTCCTTATACATGTTGCGGTGGCTGTGTACAAGGTGGGGCATGTGTTGTATGAAAGGAGTCCAAGTCCATGTGTTTGATGTGTGAGGGGGTGGGTTCAAGGGGTAACATTAATTGGGAGGAGATAGGGTGTGTGTTTAAGGAGCCTCAGGTGTGTTTGTGGAATGGGGGTTGATGGGGTTTTGGTTTTGGTTTTTTATATTATAAAAAAAATCTATAAATTTCAAAAAAATATATTATATATTTTTTTTAAAGTTACCGACGTTTCTTAGAAATGTAGATAAATTATTTTTTCTATTATAAAAATAAACAAATTTCAAATTTCAAAAAAAAATTACCGAGGTTTTTTAGAAATGTTGTTAAATGAGGTGTCATTTACCGATGGTTCTAAAAAAATATCAGTAAATTAGGTGTCTCTAGATAGCGATGTTTATAAATGTCATTGATTTAGCGACGTTTCTTTATTGACATGTCTAAAAAACATTGGTAAATAAGGTGTCGCTAAATAGAAATGTTTAAATGTCACTAAATTAGCAATGTTTATTTACTGATGTTTTTGAAAAAGATCTCTAAATGAATTAGCAACATTTTAAAATATCAATAATTAGAGTTTTTTTGTAGAGTATGTTTATTGAACTACTCTGAGCAGTAGTCATCCCATACTAGGTATCGGTGAACATTATAGATGAAATTATTTGAAACATTCAAATTTTGGTTTTCCCTTATTTGAAAGGCCCATTTTTAAAATTTATTTATTTTGTTAAATATTAATATTACCAAATAAAATATGATGGATAAAAAATGTATGGATGTGAATTGTATGACAAAAGAGTATGAATATGGGGTGAAATATTTCATCATGTTTGAAAAAGATCATGCATGTGACACTTTTCAAATATTTTTTGTGTTTAAGATATTGTTATTCAAGAATAATTAGTCTAGAGGAGTTGGAAGAATACTTGATCAATCACGGAATAGATCAAAGTTATAAATGTTGGAATAAAAATGGGGGAAAAGCAAATGTAGCCAATGACTGGGATAACACTACATTTTATGGATCATCTGATTTGATTACAAGTGTGGACATTGAATAAGACCGTATTGAAGATGTGATTATAGATGTGGATGATGATGATGATCGTATTTGTGAAATGAAAATATTAGTTGAAGATGAACTTCATGACTATCCAAAATTGTTTGACAAGTTAATAAGTTGTGAAAAGATTCCATTGTATACTATTTTCACTAAATATACAACCTTGTCAGCCATACTTGTAGGTTCCAAGCACAGAGGAAGTGTGTGATGGGTGGTGCCCAATATTTCTTTTTGTCATGTTCAATGATCAATCTAAGATCTACACGATGATAAATTTCATGTTCAATGTAAATGAATCAAAGAAGATAGATAACATGAATCACGTTGGTAGTAGAGAGATAGGATCATCACATATTACTTATAATTAATTTAATTAAATAATAATTACCTTGATGGAATTAATTCATAATTTATGGATCTAGTAACTGATCTGTGAAGCACCATCATTGAGTTGTTGAAATCAAGTGAAGATTCACTCTAGTAGTGATCTACATGTGTTCCGCGAATCTCCAGACATTTTCGATAGAATCTCTGGGTGGTAGCATAACATATCCTTATTCTTGCGTTTTCCACCTTTGATCACTATCTGAATTGATTCCAAAAAAATTTACTAGATTTGGTGGAGGAATTTTTCTCTCCATTCTTGGGAGCGATATTAGAGAAGAGATATTTCAATGTCTTGAGAGAATTATCTAATTCCATTATACACAACCTGAAAAAATGAATTATTCTAATGAGAAAATATCATAACTGGGTTTATATATTGCTAGGGTTAAAATAAAATAATTGCACAAGTGACCTTAATTATTTATTTAATCCTAGTGAAAACCCCATGTCAAATAATAATAATATTATTATTTCTCAACAAGCACTTAACTTGCGAATTATTATTAAATATTATTTTATTAGATAATATTCAATATTTATTATTTTATCACCGGACCTAAAATTAATTTCCTTCATTCCTCCATAATATTTATTAGACCATGAATAATTTCTAATTATTTATTAAATAAATATCACTACATTATTCACCAAAAAATAAATAAATATTATATTCATTAAATGGAAAATAATTATTTATTAAATATTATGCTCACATTATATTCTCTCAAATAACTAGTGATGAAATAAATATGATCAAGAAAATATGAATAATTATTAAACCACATGTGGGAATAATATTTATTCAACTTGTTAAATAATAAATAATAATATATTATTTAACTAAGATTCTAGATACACTTATTGTGTGACCCTCTAGGCCTCTTTCTTGGCAACATTAGGCAAAGTAGCCTAAAATCCATGGTCAAAGTCCAATAATATGCCAAGGAACTCATAGAGAATGAAGTTAATTCCACAATGACATAATACCTCATATCGATGATTATTTTGTAATGTAATCCATTTATCACAATATCTCAAATCAATCATGTTTCATGTCAGTGCCATCAACCAATGTGCTCAATATATCTTTCTTTGACATTATGAAAATATAACTTTTCTATAGAACACCATGTCCATGGATTTATTTTACCTATATCATTTCCATCAAAGGTCCTTAGATATTAACTTTCATTAAATAATAAAATGGATAAATCCTTTCTCACATTATTAATTAATGAAATATTAATCATGATGTGCCCAATGTATCTTACCTCACCACAAACATCTTTCATCATGGTTTTCGTCAATACACCAAAGTAAACAACACATAATAATCATTAATGATAATATTAATGTCTAATGACCAATACACACATCCACATATGGGAACATCCAATGACACATATAAATGTGGATTTTCTACTGGTGGGTCTTGTTCTCATAATATCCTACTAGATATTACCAAGGTCATACACCCTGAGAAGGTTCCTTGATGTACTTTTAGTATCCACCCCTGATAGTCTGTATCATTTATGTCCCTAAAATTATATGATCCTTCTATAGAATATATATTTAAGAATAGTTTTGTAGCACTTATGGATTCTCATCATAGAGGAGAACTTCTAGGGCCTTTCAGTGCGACATCTACTCTTGGGACATTGTCATGTACTATATTACATATAAGAATAATCATGATGTGATAATAAATTTATTAATATCAAAAAATATGAATATTGGTTATCATAAAGAACACCGAAGTTGGTTCTAGGGAAGCAAAGCCAACAGAATCCCAGTTTCACAAGATCCAATTTCTAACAACCTTCAATCTGTTAGGTCTCACATGATACTCATGCTTCTGCTGAGATAGGCCTTTAGTCATGGGGTCCACCATGTTCTCTTCCTTGGGTACTCTACTCACTTCAACTTCACCCCTTTGATAAAAACCATTCAAGAGGTGATACTTCCAAAGTATGTAATTTCTCCATTGGTGTGACCTTGAATATTTCTCAAGATTCACTACTATAGTATTATCACAAAACAATTTGATAGGGTATTTATTTCTAAGTTCAACATTAAGCTCTTGGATAAAGTTTTGAATCCAAAAAACTTCTTTTTCTTCATCAGAAGACACTTTATTCTCGTAATCTAATATATAATAAGTGAAAACATGCTTCTCTGGACACTTTTAGCTCACATATATTCCATTCAGATAGAATACATATCCTGATTAAAAACTTTAGATCATTCTGATCTGTATGAAAACTAGCATCAGTATAACCCTTGATGATCATATCCTCGTCTCCTCTATACAATAGGAACATATCCTTAGTTCTTCTCAGATTCTGAATGATATCCTCAACAACAGTCCAATTTTGTTCTCCTATATCTACTTGATATCTTTCTACCATGCTCAATGCATAGTCAACATCAAGTCTAGTACATAGCATGACATACTTGATTGATCCTATTTCTGAATCATATGGGATTATACTCATTCTCTCTTTCTAATGTTGTTTCTAAGGATACATTTTCATATAAATATATAAACCATGTGACACTAGAATTAATCCCCTCTTTGATTGTTCTATACTAAATAATTCCTAGAATATATGTTGCTTCACATAAGTCATTTGTAGAGAAAAACTTGTTTAACCAGTCCTTAATAGACTATAAGACTAGTATGTCATTTCCAATAAGTAATATTTCATCAACATACACTACAAGGATAATGACCACATTCCCACTAAACTGCTTGTAAACACATGGCTCACATTCATTCCTAATGAAACCAAATTATTGTATGGATTCATTTAATCAAATATTACATGAACTAAATTCTTGATTCAATCCATAAATGGATCTCTGCATCTTGAAAATTATTTTAGCATCACCTTTAGTCAAAAACCCTTCTGGTTGTGTCATATAGACATCTTCCTAAAGGTTCCCATTAAGGAATTCATTTTTGACATCCATATTCCAAATCTCATAGTCATGGTAAGATGGTATAGTAAGTAGAATTTTGATGGATTTAAATATAGAAACTGGTGAAAAGGTTTCATCGTAGTCAATTCCATGATGTTTTTTAAACCATTTAGACACTAGCCTTTCTTTATAGGTATTTAATTTACCTTCCATGTCTAGTTTCCTCTTGGATTCCCATTTGTATCCAACATGATTTACATCAACTATCACATAGAACAGAACCCAAACTTAGTTCTAATACATGGAATCCATTTCAAAATTCATGGCCTCCTAACATATTTAATCATATAGGATTTTTACTACCTCCTTATAGGAGAGAGGATCATCATTGTCAACCAATAATGAGTCACTATCCTTAGTGACTAGAAAACCATATATCTCAGGTTCTCTTACCTCTTTTACACTCCTACACAGTACTTGTGTTTCAAGAATAAATTCTTCCATGGGTACCTTTGTAATCTAATCATATACCAGCTTTTGTGTATATTTAGCATCAACTTCATTAAATTCAATCTTTCTCCTGCTATCCTTTTTTAGAATGTTATCCCTCTCAAGTAAGACAACTTGTTTGGTGATAGTCACTTTCATGTTTGAGGGGTTTTATAGGTAGTATCCCTTTTTTACTTGGGATACCCTATAAAGATATACTTTGTGCTCTGGGGTTCTAGTTTGTTTCTTGATAAGGAAATAAAAATTCCTCGCAACCCCATACATGTGTATGTGAAAAAATAGGTTTCTTTCCACTCCTTAACTCGAATGGAATTGTATTTTCCAGTTTTTTTGGTACTCTATTTAATGTTTATTCCACAGTTTGTAATGAATATCCTCAAAATGATAATATAAGATCTGAATGACTCGTCATCTAGCTTACCATGTCTAATAAGGTATGATTCCTCCATTCACTAACACCATTCCACTGTGGTGTGTTAGGTGGAGTTGGTTGAGATATAATCCAAAACTTCTGTAGAAAGTCTGTAAACTCTTGGTTATGATATTAACCACCTTGATCTGATCAAAGCTTCTTTATCTTCATTCAAATTTGATTATCTGCTTAATTATTGAATTATTTAAATTTCCAAAAGGATATAGAATTATACCTGATCAAGTAGATATAACCATATCTACTCAAGTCACCAGTAAAAGTTACAAAGTAAGAATATCCACCTCTTGTTTCTACTATAAATAGTCCACATACATTAGTGTGTACCAATCCTAGAAGCTCTCTGGCCCTTTCACCCTAGACACCAAATAGTGGTTTGATTATTTTTCCTTGTAAACAAGCATGACATCTTTAAAGTGGTTTTAGCTCAGAAGAGTCTAAATAACCATCTTAATATATCTTTGTCAAATGCTTTTTGTTTACATGACCAAGATGGTGATTCCATTGTTGGGTGTTATATGAGTCATGTGAACATGATTCATTATCAATCTCCAAAACTTGGTTTTCATAATTTAATACATAAAGATAGTTATTTAAATGTTTCATACCATAAAATATGTTTTCTTATAAAAGAAACAACTTTTGTTTCCAAATTTGAAAATATACTCATATGTATCTAGTCATGATACAAAAATTATGTTCTTGGTAACCGTATGTACATAATAAAAATATTTTTTAAAAAATCATTTCTATTGGAAATGAAAGGTGGTAGTCACCAATGGCTAGGATAGATAGCCTCTTTCCATTGGAAGCTCTCAAATCCATATCTCCTTTAGAAATATTTCTAAATATATTTGGTTCCTACATTTGGATACTGATTTGATCACCACAATTTGTATCTAATACCCAATGTGTAGATATTGAAAGACTACACTTGGTAATAAATGCACCTTTAGCATCCCCTTTCTTTTGGGTGTAGTTTCTCTTCTAGTGGATTGACTTGACACATGAAAAACACACTACCTCTTTTTCCTTATGCAGCCTTTGGATCTTCATATTCTTAGATGGATGGTGCTTGGGATCTTTAGATTATTTATAGGTTTTGGTCCCCTTTTCCTTGTTCTTCCTTTTCTTATTCACAATAAGGAATGCATGTTTATCATGCCCCATGTCCTTATCCACTTGGATAATCAAAGTAAGAAGTTCTAAGAGACTCTTATCATTATTACTCATATTTTAATTGATAATAAAACTGGAGAAGGTCTTGGGCAGTGATGAAAGTATGAGATCTATATACAAATCATCTAGGAATTTAATCCCTATGATTTATAAGCATTCAATATCTCCAATGATCTTGACTATATGAGGCCTAGTGAATTCATACTCTCCAAGATTAGTTGTAAATAAAGAATTAGAGATCTCGTACCTCACTTATCTCAACTTCTCTTGATAGAGATCCCAAAGGTGCGACATCTTTCTATATTCATCCATGTCCTCATGTTTCTTAAAAATATCATTGTACATGGATGATATCATGAAGAAATGAACATATGTAGCATCATTCATATGTTTCTCATAGAGAGATATCTCTTCTTCACTTGCCTCATTATTAGGCGCATCATGAATTGTGTAAGATCCAATCTTTTTTCAGGTACGTTTCTCAATGAGTTTTCCAATTAAGCCTTGGCAGTCATCTCTTGTTCAGAGATGGAGATCCTTTGATGAGGAAAATGACCTAAAATTCAGGGATTTATGCTTTTTTGAGTTAATGGAGTCTAGGTATAAATGGAACTAAGTGTTAAAATGGGTTCTTGGTAAGTTGAGGAGATTTAAAGGAGGTTCGGAGAGTTAAAGAAAAAATTTGTTGAAAACTCAGTTGTAGAGCATTTACACATCATGTAAATGGATTACATGTCATGTATTTGTTCATGGGTTTTAAAAAAATAAATCCAAGGTGATGGATTTTTTTATCAATACCATTGAAAAAATTTACACAATGTGTAACTATATTACATAACATGTAAATTTCTAACCTACAATTTTAAACATGTTATGAGGTAGATTTTATTTAGAAAAACATTGCAGATATTCTCCTCTTGACCTAGGTTGACCCTCCTGGAAATTTTGGAGTGCCCAAACCCTTTCTGTACATCTCGTTCATGTGATTGATCCCTTGTAAGTCCTTTTGGTCCCATTTCTTCCTTCTTCCCTTTAATTCTCTTACCATTGTGGTGAAATACTTTACCCAATTATGTTGTTGGTTTTGATCTTGATCAAATTTTGATCTAAGAACCCCTTTTCAATCATTAACACCCTCTTACTATTGGGGAATTGTCCATAGGATGCATTTTTAGATTTTCAGTATAAGGTAGGGGTCTAAACATTAAACCCTATTTTTTTATAACTCCAAGTTTATGTAATATATTGATTTATCCCTCATTGTGTGTGCCCAAATTCATTAAAAAACTAATTAATATTATCCCATGAATTCCTTTGCTTTCAAATGGATTTATTATTGTCATGTTTTAAAGTATGTTTAGCATGACATGAGACCTGTGGTGATTTCTTATTATAAAATCCATATTTTGTGGCTTAATACATATTGATATAATTGTTAATTAATTTTAAATTGAATTGAAAAGTGTCATATAAAAGAATAATGGTAATTCACATAGTTAACCATTGATATATGATGTGATATTGTGATATCCATGTTGTATGATCAGAATTGTGTTCTATGTTGAGATTATTATAAAATAGGCTAGTCCTAGGCACTTGCACACATATATGATGTAATGATGATAGTGGGTAGGCTTGGCCCAGTCTATGTTGTAAGGATTGCAGAGGGTATTCTATACCCAGTCCCATGATATAATGCTTACAGGTCTTTGACACAGATTGTTTTTTGTGACTAGACCATGGTTATATGGTTGTGGTTGGCAGTGTTGTAAGACTTTCTCATAGTTATTCTAACATGGTGTCAAAGTAGGTTGTTTACCTTGTTAATTCGGATATGGTTAGCATGGTCGTAAGACATGCTCAAAGTTATTTCGGTATGGAGTCGAAGTAGGTTGATGTGGTATTCTATTAATTGTTGAATTAATTTAATACACTTGTTTATCACTTTATTGCATACACTTCTTATTAGGATGGTTCTATTTATACCTAGTGGTGTCGACCTACTAAGTTATACTCACACCCTTTTCGGGACAATATTTGGAACCAAGGAAGATTTCATGGATGTAGGTTTAGGAATGTATAAGGGGCCTTGTAGTTTATTTCTTATTTGATGTTGGGATAGAGTTTGGATATGAGACCGACATGGGGATCAGGAACTAGGACCTTGAGTATTTTATTTAAGTATGCCAGTATTTTTCTTATATTTTTCTATAATGACATATAGTTTCATTCCCAAACATCATTACATTATTCATTTATTATTATTGGATTATTCAGTTGGCTATTATTGTTGTCTTCCCCTATTGTCTTTACATTGATTATTATTTCCGTTCTGTTATGATTTGTTCTACTACTACGAAAATTCATACCTCAGGGGTATAGTCTACCCACTATACTATCCACACCCCTGCTACTAGTTGGCAGCCTCTAGAATACAGGGAGGTGCGCTTGAGGTCTCGTAACAAAAACTTTTCAGCCACATGAGAGAGTGTTGAATTGAGGGATGTTACAAAGTGGTATCAGAGGAGAAAGTTATTATTCTTTTCATCTGATTTACTATTTGGGAAATTTATAAAGGATATTGGATGTGTCGAGACTTGGTAATGATCTTGTGCATGGGAGTAGCTAACCTGTGTATGAGGGAAAACCTGAGTACCTAGGGATGGGATTGTTGTTTGTGTTGATAGATTATTACTATTGATGTCATTTATTTGTGGTTGATTCGCATATTGTGTGAGGATTATTGTTTTGTGATGTTATTGTTTCTTGAGTTTTGTACTTCTGACCCGGTATGGAACAAGATAAGAATACATACATCATAATTGGAATATAGGGATATATTGACATGCATGGTTCATAATAGGGGCACATCTATTTTTTCATGTGATATATACTTGCATGGTTAACTATAATATGAGATATCTACTTCACTAGATAAATAAAATGTGATGCCTTGGCATGCTAAAATACTTGTAAGAAGTGTCTATAGAGACCAACAGTTACTGGTTCTCTGTTTTAGTCACTTGTTGGGGTTGACCTTGTTGTTATCTAGCTCTCTGATGTGTGTGTTTTTATTTTAGATAAAATTCCTCCTCATCGTCTTCGAATTGAGATTCAGGAGAGTGGAAATCAGCACGCTCCTCACACAGATGAACTGGAACTTCCTATGGTTACTGAGGATCATATGGATGTTCAGCTTCACAGAAGCTTCCTGAGGGACATGTGATCCAAGGAAAGGGAGACTATTTATATCATCCCTTCGATGTTTAATATGACAAGATATTTTCAGATTCAGTATCTGCCTATGTTTTCTAGGAACGGGGGACCACAAGTAGTTGAGTTCTGGATTGAGTCAGTCTAGAAAATCTTCAAGCATCTTGAGACACCCACAGATAGGAGGGTAAATCTTGTTGAGTATATTCTTTGTGGACCTACAAATCATTGGTGGGATATTCAAGAAGAATATGGGCAGTAGAATGAGATATCTTTTAAGGACTTTAAAATGAAGTTCTTGATCCATTTCTATCATGAAACCTTGAGGGATGAAAAATATTTCAATTTCATGTATCTAACTCATGATTTCTTTTCAGTTTTAGACTATGTTGGACATTTTACCAACCTGCAATGTTTTTTTCTATCTTTGGAAACTGATGAGATCTTCAGGGTGAGACCTTTCTAGGATGGTCTTTATTATGTGATCAGGTCACAAGTAAACATTTACCATTTATGTAGCTTCGAAGATGTGATGAATCATTCCCTCATCATGAAAGGGAATCTAAAATAGGATCCTATCAGTAGCCAAGATGTTTCAACAAGAAAACATATGAGCACTTCTTCGAGTGGTAAGAAATGTTATTATGATAGTTTTCACCAGAGTAGTAGTGGGAAGAGAATTCAGGGAAGTGGAAAACTATCTCAAGATCGTGTTTCATTCTAGTGTTATCAGTGTGGAAAGTTTGGTCACAAGTGCATGTGATGTCCTTATCCCACAGTCAAGTGTCACATATGTGGTAGACTGGTCCATCTTAAGAGGTTTTATTCTTACATTCCATAGTAGATCAGTGGAAAATGATCCGTACAAGCACCATAATCAAGAAGGGGCTCAGCTATACCTCAGTAGGCTAGTATTAGGAGTTCTACAGGCTGTTCAGGATGAGGCAGTGGATGTGGTACCCTAGTGGATGAGCAACAATACCAAGAAAGAGATATATCTCAGGGTAGTTAAAATGGAGGTCAAAGTATAGTGATCGGTTAGTTTCATGTTATAAAAACTAATCTGACTAATGTGGATGTGGGATCGTCTACCGTCAGAGGTATAACTCTTGTATCATCTAACTTATCTTGTGTTTTTTTGATACATGAGCATCATATTCGTTTATATCTTTTATTTTTTCAAACATTTTGGTCTTGGATTTGGAAATCTTATATTATGTTTTAACCATTGACACACCTTTGGGAGTGTGGTCAGAATATATCAAATGTTTCAAGGCGTGTTCTATAGATATTAGTGGTTACCATTTCTCTTAGGAACCATTCATGCTTGAAGTGACAGAATTCAAATTGATTCTTGTTATGGATTGGTTAGTCCTATACCAGGATCATATAAAATATTATAGGAGTAGAGTTAATTTTTTATCTTCATAAGGAAGCAGTTATTCTCACCAGGGTGAGTGGGATCTTCAGGCTAGTCATGAAAGACCAATTTAGTGTTGATTGGATTGTCCCATGGCTCAAATAGTGGGTTTTCTCTAGATAATGGTGAAATATAGGAGAATTATTTTCTTCCCATGGTAGAATATTTTCAGGATGTTTTCCTCGATGAGTTCTATGTCTTACGACCCAAGCGAGATTCCATGTTCATGATCGAGTTATTTATAGGTGCAGAGCCAGTTTTTATCCTACCTTACCAAATGGCACCAGAAGATCATTGAGAGTTGAAGATTTAGTTGGAAGATATAGAATCTAAATGATTCATATGGACAAGTATATCTCCATGGGATTCTCCAATTCTATTTTCCAAAAATGTTGATTGATCTTTTCATTTATGTATGGACTATAGAAGATTGAACCCAATGATGGTCAAGAATCGGTATCAAATTTTGTGCATTGAAAATATTTTGGATCAGTTGAGAGGTTCTGATATTTTCTCTAAGAATTAAATGAGATCAAGATATCATCAGTTAAGAGTGATACTATAAAACATAACTCAGACTGCTAATAGGAGTAGGTATGGCTTGTATGAATTCGTAGTGATGTTGTTTGGGTTGACTAATGCGCCTGCAGTATTCATGGACATAATGAATAGGATTTTGAATCCTTTTTGGATCATTTTGTGGTAGTTTTAAGTGATGATATCATAGTGTACTCCTAGTCAATATAAGATAATTCCAAACATCTTAACATCATCCTGAGTACATTGAGTGAGCATTGGATTTACACCAAGATAACTAAATGTAGTCTCTGGATAAATAAATTGCACTTATTGGGACATTTCATCTTAGAGATAGGATTGTTAGTGGACCTAGAGAAATTCGCAGCCATGATATCTTGGGATCAACTTAATAATGTATTTGAAATTCATATTTTTTTTTTGGGTTTAGTAGGTTATTATCATTGTTTTATCCAAGATTTCTCCTGTTTAGCCGCACCAATGTCTGGGATTACCAAGAAAGGGGTGTAGTTTGTTTGGTATAATGATTGTAAAAGATATTTCCAATAGTTGAATATAAGGTTTACCTCATCACCTATCCTCACCTTACCGGTTCCAAGTAAAGAATATTCCATGTATTAGGATTCATTTTGAATTGGACTCATAGCAGTTTTAATTCAAGAGGATCATGTGGTTGTGTATGGATCTATGCAGCTAAGACTGTATGTGAGGAATTACTCTACA
Source organism: Viscum album (assembly GCA_963277665.1). NCBI lineage: Eukaryota > Viridiplantae > Streptophyta > Magnoliopsida > Santalales > Viscaceae > Viscum > Viscum album. The sequence continues at coordinate 2,083,322,699 of OY728151.1, forward strand.
CATGATATGGATTTAGTGGCAGTGGTATATGCCCTATGATTTAGGAGACAAAATATCAAGGGTGACAGGTTTTTGGTATACATGGATCACAAAAGCCCCAGGTACATCTTTTCTCAATGGGACCTGAACCTTCGGCAGAGGAGTTGGGTCGATTATCTGTAGTCTTCCAAATTTGAATTAGATTTTACACCAGGAAAGGGAAACATCATTGCCAACACTTTGAGCTGAAATACATAGAAAGAAGCAGTATGGAAGTCTGGTGATGAGTGGTGGATAATGGCCTTTTTTGCAGACTTGCACCTGAATGTTCTGGAATTTCATGGGAGAGTAACTCTAACTTTGACATTTGTTATATATGTTATTTTAGATCAAATTAAAACTGAGTAGTTTCTTGATCCAAAGGTCTTAGTTCTAAGAGAAAAAATATATAGTTGGGAGACTCCATTAGGATTTTCACTCGACAGTGGAAATTCTCTTCTTTCCTATGACTAAGTATGGGTTCCTTCGGGCTTTTGTGAGGATCTATTGAGGGGGTTTCATGCTTCTAGATGAGAGGTAAATCCGAGTTTAAAAAATATGTATTTTGATCTCTATAGATAGTACTGGTGGTCAGTAAAGAAGAAGGAGGTGGCATGCTTCGTGGCTATATGCTTCACCTATCAACAGGTGAAAGCTAAGCGTCACAAGTCAGCTGGGATTTGGAAGCCTTTATCAATCCTGGAGTGGAAATGGGATGATTTCACAATGGATTTTGGGATGGGATTACCCAGGAAAACCCATAAGAATGATGTTGTATGGGTTTTTGTGGAATTAATGACAAAGGTATCTCACTTCTTACCTATAATGGAATCATTTATAGTAGAATATATGTGAAATCATTATGTGCATGAGGTGGTTCGGTTTCATGGTGTTTTGAGGAGTATCGTTTCAGATAGAGATCCTCATTTCACATTGTGTTTTTTTCAGGGTCTTCAGAAATCTCTAGGATTTTGATTTCTTTTAAGAACATCCTATCATCCATAGATCAATGGTCAATCTGAGAGAACTATTCAGGTTCTAGAGGATATGTTATGAGCCCATGTTTTGGATTTTAGTGGTTCACGGGAGAAACATATGGAACTCGTGGAGTTTTCATAAAATAATAGATTCCAAGCATCAATACAAATATAACCTTTGGGGGATTTGTATGGATGGTTGTTCAATTCATCTCTTTGTTGGCTAGAGGCAGGTGAGTCAGCACTTGTTGGGCCTAGTCTCATGCAGGAGATGTTTGAATAGTTTTAGTAGATCGGAAAGTGGTTTGTGACCACACATAGTAGGAAGAAATCATATACTGACCATTTTAGAAGACCTCTGGAGTTCGAGGTTGGTCTTTATGTTTTCCTTCATGTGTTACCTAGGTTGGGACAGTGCTGAATCAGGAAACAGATAAAGTTATCACACATGTTTGTTAGGATGTTTGAAATAGTGTAAAGGGTTAGTTCAGTGGTGTACCATTTATCCCTCCCACAATGCTACAATTCCATGCATTACATGTTCTATGTGTCCCAACTACAAAGATATCATATAAACCCTTCTCATGTGATAGATGTAAAATATGATGAGCTTTGTGTTGGTGCATCCTTTAAGGAACATCTGATACGGGTTGTAGATCATAGTGAGAAATATTTTTGGGGTAAGACTATACAGTTGGTTCGAGTGTAGTGGCACTATGGGTGAGTTTAGGAAGAGACTTGGGAGAGGGAGTCTGATATGCGAACATAGTGGCCAAACTTGTTTGTTGAGACCTTATAGTGACACTTGGGGCATCTCAGGGATGATTTTTTATAAGGTGGGGAGGTTATAAGATCTCATCTTTTTCTAGGTATGCTTCTCTCTAAGTTTTTCATTTAAGCCTTGGTGGTCATGTCTTCTTCAGAGATGAAGAGCCTTTGCTGGGGAAAATGATCTAAATTTTAGGGATGTATTATTTTTTTAATTAATGGAGCCTGGGTATAAATGGAACTAATTGTTAAAATGGGTTCCTCATAAGTTGAGGAGCATTAAAGGAGGTTAGGATATTTAAAGGAAAAATGGGATGAAAAATTAGTTGTAGAACATTTACATGTAATGTAAAGGTGTTACACATTGTGTAATTTTTTGTGGGTTTTAATAAAATAAATCTAAGGTGATGGGTTTTTCAGATAATTCCATTGAAAACATTTACATGACATGTAACTATATTCCATGATGTGTAAATTCCCGACCAACTATTTTAAATATGTTATGCGGCTAATTTTATGTATAAAAACACCACAGATATTCTCATCATGACCTAGGGTGACCCTTTATGTGATTTTAGAGTTCCAAACCCCTTTTGGATGTCTTGTTAATGCGATTGATCCCTACTAAGTCCTTTTGGTCCCATTTCTTCATTATTCCCTTTGGTTCTCAACCGGTCTTGGTGAAATCATTTACCCAATTGCGTTGTTGGTTTTGATATTGATCTAGCTTTGATCTAGGAACCCCTTTACAATCATATGCACCCTCTTCCTAGTAGTTTTTATCCATAAGAATTGTTTTTGGATTGTCTGTATAAGGTAGGGGTTCTAAACATTAAACCCTATGGTTTGATAGTTCCAAGTTTATGAAATGTCATGATTTCACCCTCGTTGTGTGTGCCCAAATTTATTAAATTATTGAATGATATTATCCCATGAATTCCTTTGGTTTCATATGGATTTATAATTGGATAATGGATTAAAGTATGTTTAGCATGAAATGAGATCTAGGGTTATTTCTTTTTATAGAATACCTATTTTTTGGATTAATGCTAATTCACATAATTAACCATTAATAGATGATCTGATATTGTGATATCTATGTTGTATGATAGGAATTGTGTTCTATGCTGAGATTCTTATAAAATAGGTTAGGCCCAGGCACTTGCACGTGTATATGCTGTAATGATGATATAGAATGGGTTCAGCCCAATCCATGATATAAAGTTTATATAGAGTGGGTTATCCATAATCCCATGATGTAATGCTTATAGAGATTTGACCCAAATTTTTTGTTGTGACTATACCTTGGTTATATGGTTGTGGTTGGAATGGTTGTAAGACATGATTAGAGTTATTCTGGAATGGTGATGAAGTAGGTTGTTTACCTTGGTTATTTGGATATGGTTGTCATGGTCGTAATACATGCTCGAGTTATTCCAATATAGAGCTGATGTTGGTTGTTGTGGTATTTTATTAATTGTTGAATTAATTTAATATATCTGTTTATCGATTTAGTACATACACATATTATGACACTAGTTTTATTTAGATACAGTGGTGTCAACCTACTGAGTTATACTCACACCCTATTCGGGCCTCCATTTGGCACTTGAGCATATTTCATAGTTGCAGGTTTAGGCAAGAACAAGAGGCCTTATAGTTGATTTCTTGTTTTCTGTTGGGAAGGAGTTTGGAGACGAGACTGGCATGGGGCTCAGGACCCGGGACCTTGATTATTTTATTTGAGTATTCTTGTACTTTTCTTGTATTTTTATAGCATTAAATTTAGTTACATTCCAATACATCATTACATTATTCCTTTATTATTATTGGATTGTTCATTTGGATATTATTGTTGTCTTTCATTATTGTCTTTACTTTGATTATTATTTTCATTCTATTATGGTTTGTTCTACTACTATGACACTTTATACCTAGGGGGTATAGTCTTCCCACTATACTATCAACACCCCCACTACTAGTCGGCATCCTCTAGCATACAGAGAGGTGCGCTTGAGTTTTCATAACAAACCCTTTTATGGCCACGTGAGAGAGTGTTGGATTGGGGGACATTACAAATAGGTTCTTCCAGCACATAAAATTTTCCTTCATGGAGAATGATGACACATAGTAGCCTTTTATATTATTGGAAATTTGTGATAGTGATAAGGTTTTCCTTATCAAGTATGGATCACAATGGTATGTTTGATTCCATTTTAATGATTTTTCTACAAATAATATAAGAAAATTTTGGTAATTTATCTAATAAATTTTAGAAATATAAATAAATATTATATTTATAAGTCTCCCACTATTTTATCGAAACCCAATATCCCTCACTATTGGCTTCAGAATATCATGTTTCTTGGACAATATAATAGAAATAATCCATATTCCCCTTCTCATTAACCGAACATTGGTTGGTCAAGAAACTTGAATAGTTTTAGGTAGGCATTCCAAATTCCAACTATATTAACTCACAGTTCCTTAATCTATTGAGTGGACTCCCCAATCCTGAAATCCTTGAATTGGATTTCCTCAACCCTTGCCTATCAGTTACACCAAGCCCTACTTTGGAAGTCAAACCTTAATGTTAACTAAGTTACGTCAACCCAAAACTTCAAGTTAGAATTCCCTGATAATTGAAAGCACCCCAACTTTGGTCGATCAGGCACTTTGAACTGTGGTTCGATTTTAATTAAAGTAGTGGAAGGATATACCGACTTAATATATATATAATTGAAGTATTTTATCCTTTATACATAAATTTCCAATTATTATCTTTATCACATTCTTGTTAATATTAAGTGGATTTAATTAAGTGATTAACAATGTCTTAGATAATATTTATGCCTAAGATGGTTTATTTTAGTTTTATCTTTCATGTCCATTAATTTCATTAATTTATGTGACCATGAAAAAACATCCATAATGAAATAACCATGCAACTGAATGAAATAAAATAATAAAGTGGAATGATCATGAGTTTTTACTACTGGTTTGTTTATCTCGCAATTGATAAACTAACCATTGAATTAGGGGGAAACACCTTGAGCTTATTAAGGTTCATGTTACATCTTTCTACTTTTCCACCTATGTATCTCACTTGGATTAGTTTTATCTTAGCTGAAAACTTGAACCACCTCCACTAGCTTGGGAGATCCATCCATTACATATGATTTTACTCACACACAGGTGAGGGGAAAAGGGTTTACATAAAAGAAACCATGGGAATGAAATTCTGTACATAATAAAAGGATAGAAGTATTGCAGGCTAATAATTTAATTTAATAATAAATTAAATGTAACCAATCGCATAAAAAGGTCTGTTCTATGCTCATGATCATCCACATGATCGTAAATAATTAGGGATTTAATAAAAATGGTATTCAATTCTTAATCTTTCTTATTGGGGATAAATCACACTCGAATAAATTAATTATCATCTTTAATTAATCAATTATTTTATCTTAATTCTCAAATTAATTTCCTTGAGAGTCTCATCCATTATAATTTAAAAAAATCATTTAAAACTAACTATGTACATAAATGTACCTTGGTGTCAACGCGGTGAATACCTGTCCAAATCTACTCAACATGTATTATAATCATATACTATTTACTCTTGTGACATATGGCATACACAAGTTTTCAGGGACTTTCATGTCTTGTAGTATAAAATTAATGATTACATGAATTTTATGATTTTTTAGTCACATGTCATGTTTTAATTCATGTAGAGTAACAACTATAATAAAACTCATGCATGATATGCATATCTAAATATTACGCAGATATTAATTAAACATTTATATATAAAAATATTTAAACCCATCACATGGTGTGTCCTATAAAATTAATGAACACACGCAAGAACATGTTCATAAGGTTTACATAATATAATACATAAATTTTAAATCTATGTAATTTGGTATAAGTGCATGGTGTGTGTAGTTGAGCTACACAACATATACATATCTCGCCATCTATACAAGGCACACGCCTAGGGACTCAACGTGTAAATCATGCCTCGAAAAATGGAGTACATGTCATGTACAATGGGCTACATGGCATGTGGGATCCAAATTATATGGTCACTAGTCAGGTAAGCCATTTATAGTGATACACAGCCTGTCTGTGACTTAAAGGGACTACACACCATGTACGTGGGCTACATGATGTCTAATTCGGTTGACTGTGTTCCACCCTAGTCTGGTCAACATGCATTGTAAGGTATTTAATGCATTGTATGTAATCAATGCACATGGTTTAAATTAATTGTCGAATTAATTCCTGATGCATTGACCATAAGTACATAGTGTGTGATTCTGATTAAACATCGTGTACTCTTATGTTATCTGAACAGAATCCTTGGCACCTCTGGATGAGAACTTTGATTTTACTTTATTCATAAAAGTAATCACATTGATTATATCTCTGAGAAATGAAGGAGGAAGAATCATATCTCGTGATTCAGATTAAAATAATAATTAAACTTGAATTCAAAAACTAAATTGAAATGCGTAAACCAATTATCATTAAATAATTATAAATAATTATATGACCACTCTGATAGCACTTGTAGGTTTCGGTCACAATGGAAGCGTGTGATGGGGGATTCCCAACATTGCCTTTTTTCATGTTCAATGATCAATATGAGATCTACATGATGATAACTTTCATGTTCAATGGAATTGATTCAAATAAAATAAACAAAATGAATCATGCCAGAACTAGGGAGAGAATATCAACACATGTTATATATAATTCATTTAATTAAAGAAAAATTAAATTGATGGAATTATTTCTTTCTTGATGGATCTGGTAACAGATCTGTAATGCACTATCGTGGTGTTGTAGTAATCATGTATATATCCCCTCTATTGGTGATCCACACATGTTCTGCGAATCTCCAGATGTTGTTGAACGAATTTTCGGGTTCTAGAATGGTAGATCCTTGTGCTTGCATCGTCCTCCTTTTATCGCAATGAGAATGGATTCCAAAATGTCCTCCTTGATTTTGTGGATGAATATTTCTCTCTATTATTGGGTGCAATCTCATATAAGAGGGATCTTAAGGGATTGAGATAATTCTCTAATTCTGTTGTGAAAAACCCAAGAAAATGAATTGTTCTAATGAGAAAATAACATAACTAAGTTTATATATCGCTAGGGTTAAAATAAAATAATTGTACAAGTTCCCTTAATTATTTAGTTAATCCTAGTTAAAACCCCATGTCATATAAGAATAATAATAATAATATTTCTTGACATTTACTTAACTTGTGAGTTATTATTAAATATTATTTAATCAAATAATATTTTTTATTTATTATTTTCTCACCGGACCTAAAATCTTGGTTCGTCATTCTTTCATAATATTTATTGGACCATTAATAATTTCTATTTATTTATTAAATAAATATCACATCATTATTCTCTAATAAATAAATAAATATTATATTCACTAAAGAGAAAATAAATATTTATCAAATATTCCACTCACATTATATTCTCTCGAATAACTGGTTAAAGAATAAATGTGATCAAGAAAACATTAATAATTATTAAACCACATGAGAGAATAATATTTATTCAACTTTTTAAATGATAAATAATAATATATTATTTAAATTATATTATGGATACACTTAGTGTGTGCCCCTCTAGGTCTCTTTCTTAGTGGTATTAGGCAAAGCGGCCTAAAGTCAAAGTTTAGCTCCTAGAAACACATCAAGGCACCCATAAAGAAAGAAGTTAATGAAAAAATGACATAATACCTCATATGGATGCTTATTGTGTAATGTAATCCCTTTATCACAATATCTCAAATCAAGAAGGTTGCATGCCAGTTTCATCAACCTATGTGCTCGACGTCTCTTTCTTTGTCTTTCTAGAAATACAACATGCCTATAGAACACTATGGCCATGGATTTATTTTGGCTATATCATTTCCATCGAAGGGCCTATGATATTAACTTCCATTAAAGAATATAAGTGATAAATCCTATCTCATATTATTCATTATTGTAATATTACTCATGACGCCCCCAACATATCCTACCTCACCACGAACATTTTTCGTCAAAGTTTTCATCAATACGTCAAAGTAAGTGCCTCATAATCCTCATTAATAATAATATTAAAGTATAAGGACCAATATACACATTCAAAGATAGTAATATCCAATGATATATATAAATGTGGATTTCCTACTTTTGGGTCCCATTCTCATAATATCCTACTGTATATTACCAAGGGCTTACACCATGAGAAGGTGCCTCAAAGTCTTATGAGTCTCCACCCCTGATATAATGTTTCATTTGTGTCCCTCAAATTATATCATCTGGATATAGAACATATATTTAAGAATATTTTTGTATCACTTATAGGTTCTCATCATAGCGGGGAACTTCTATGACCTTTTAGTGTGACAAATATTCTTAGGACATTATCACAGACAATGTTATGCATAAGAACAATCATGATTTTATAATAACTTTATTAATATTCTAAAATATGAATACAGGTTATCATAAAATACATCGAATTTAGTTATAGGGAACCAACTCCAACAATAATGAAGTTGTATAATTTAAAATCTGGCAACATATGGAGTGACGCCAGTTTTGTGGTGTGTTATTCCCATCAAAGAGATGTCTTAGATGAGGTAATCAATACTCTCATAATTTTTTTTTATGAAATGTGAATTATAAATACACTGATACCTTTACTATAGTGATATTTTATAGGGTAAAAATTATTGTGATTTCTATCTATCAACACCCACTCATCTCCTTGTAGGGAGGGATATCGTGTTCAATATCCAAGAAAACACTCTACACAATAGACAAATTCCAACAGTTCTTGTGAGAATGGCGATTATCATAGATCATGAGCTGAGCACTGAGCTACTTTTCCACTTGATGAAGAATATATTCATACAGTTGACCAATCCATTGCAAAATTCATAGCATGACCATCATTTTTTTAAAAAAACATTTCGATAAGGAGGTATTCATTACAGATTTATTTTTCATGCTAAAACTTTAACAATTAATGAAAAAATGTATGAATCAATGAATTTTATTACAGACGGACAAATGGAAGGGGGTGGAATGAAAGGATGAATCAAAACCATCTAAATAATCAACCAACCGATTGAAAATATCTTCATAAAACATCTTTTCCCCACCTGTTAAATATCTACATTTACGAACATTGAATGTTCATGCAGATACAAAGTTACAAAGTAGTAGTAATCACATAGTTGATTTTGAAGAACAAATGTAGGTATAGAATGATACGAACTACATTTCACTTGGGAATTTAAATGAAATTATCAAGTATGAATGGATAGGAGTCTCAGTTGTAAATGTATACATGAGGTGTGTTTTTATGATTTTTTAATAGTTGATATACTAGGTTAAATATGACTAAATACATTTATTATTTTTTTCAAGTGTGTATATGAATAAAAATTGAAGAAATTTACCCATGAACATAAATTTAGACTCATTAGTACTCACATCACCTCTATAGACCAAAAAGAAATAGAATAAACACAAATGAATGAAACAGTGGAAAAAATGGCCAAGTCATTTTAAATAAAACTTACAGATGAAAAAATCTTCATAATACCAATGATGTGGGGGAAGAACTATACAATTTAATCATTTCAAATATGTATTCATTTCTTTCATTACTTATTCTTTTTTTAGGCAACATATAATTCTCATTTCAGTCAATTTGGATACTCCAAAGATTTATTTTCTGGATTCATTGCATGGATACCCAATAAATCGACCACGCGTGATGAAATTTATAAATTTGTAATACACTACATCCAAAATTTAAAAAATGAACTTCAAGTTATATATTTTATATAATATTTTAATGATAATTCTTGTTATTATAGGGTGGTGTTTAAATATCATGAAAATCATAGAATGAAGACAATCCATGGACACAAGAAGCCTAACAAGTTCTACAAGTGGACACTTATCAAGGTATGTATAATAATATTTCACTATCCAAACACATTTCAAAAAAAATAACTTATTTTTCTCAATATTTCTGTAGTGACCTAAACAAACAAATTTATAAGATTATGGTTATTATGTTGGTAAATTTATGATAGAGATCATATTCCATCAACAAAATAGCATCCTAAAAGAGGTATTTCAAAGATAATTACTATTTTTTAAAAATATTTATTAATCATTTGTGTATTTATATTTTTCTAGAATGATGATGACTATAAAAAATTCTCATATTCACAAGACAAAATAGATTTGTTTAGAATAAAATGGGAAGCATACCTAGTGGCAGAATGTACACATATATCATGAATATGTGACTTCCATAGAAGTAATGGATTATTTCATATTTATGTTTTATTTATTTATTTTTTAGTATTAATCACATAAGAATTTTTTTCTTATACAGGTAGATTATTTTGTTTGAGTTGGTATGGTTTGTTCAAAACTGCTAATTCTAGTTAGAGATTGGACTTTAAGGCTGAAACTGAGATAATCACAATAAGGAAATAAGTAAAGAATGTATACAACCAACATGAAAATGTTAATTATTAATAATTATTTAATTAATTAATCCATAATTTTATATTCTATTTTTAAGTCAATTCCCTTATCATTTATATCAATTTAAAATTGATATTTTAGTTCAAAACATGTAACTAACTAAAAACCAAAAAAGTTAACTCTGGTTGTCTTGATAATATAGGAAAATGATTCATAATTCAGTTTTGACATTTAGGAAGCAGTCTCAAGTCAAAACTACACACAATATTACCTATATGACTCAAGGTGTGTGTTTCCAGTTTCAAATGTCATTTTAATAATAATAAAACATAAGTAGAATAATCAAAACTGAGAAAATTCTTTCATATTGTTTTGATACTTTAAGAAAATGGTCCATATGTCAATTGTGAAGTGTAAGAATCAGTCACACCTCAATCTGATGTATGATGTGACCGTATAATTCCAAGTGTGTCTATTTATTTAAAATTGGCACTAATTTTAATAAAAAGAACAAGTGACATACTGAAAACTAAGAAAATGAATTTGTATTGTTTTTATAATTTAGGAAAATGATCCATAAGTCATTTTTTTCATGTAGGAATCAACTACACCTCAATATGATGCGTAGTGTGATCGGTATAACTCCAAGTGTGTTTTTTATTTAAAATTGACATTAATTTTAGTAAAAATAACAAGTGACTTACTAAAAATCAATCAAACTTATTCATATAATTTTGATAATTTAGTAAAATGATCCATAAGTCATATGTGGCATGTAAGAATCAACCTCAAATTAATCTGACACACGGTGTGACCAGTATGATTCCAAGTGTGTCTTTTTATTTAAAATTGACATTAATTTTAGTAAAAAGAAATACTAGAATTTTGAAAATTGAGAAAACACATTCGGATTGTTTTGATACTTTTGGATAAATATCCAGATGTCATTTTTGAGGTGTAGGAATCAACCACACCTCAATCTGATGGATGGTGTGACCGAAATGACTCCAAGTGTGTCTTTTTATTTAAAACTGATATTAATTTTAGTAAAAAGAAGAAGTGATATAGTAAAAACTAAGAAAACACATTGAGATAGTTTTTATACTTTAAGAAAGTGATCCATAAGTTGTTTCTGATAAGTAGGAATCAACCTCACCTCAATCTGACGCATGGTGTGACCAGTATAACTCAAATGGTCTGTTATTAGTTTAAAATTGTAATTTTAGTTCAAAACAGATATCCCTCACTGAAAACTAAAAAAACACACTCTAATTATCTTGATAATTTAGTACAATGATTCATAAGTTAGTTGTGATGTGTAGGAAGTAGTCTCACATCAAACCGACACACGATGTGACTGATATGACTCAAAGTGCATGTTTAGAGTTTCAAATGACATTTTAGTAAAAAGAACATGTAACATACTAACAAACAATAAAACACATTCATATTATTTTAATAAATTTGTAAAATGATTAAAAAGTCATTTATGACATGTAAGAATCAATTCCACCTCAATCTGATGCATGATGTGACCGGTATAATTCTAAGTGTGTCTATTTTTTTAAATGACATTAATTTTAGTAAAAACAAAAATGACATATTGAAAATCTAGAAAATATTTTCCTATGTTTTGATACTTTAGTAAAATAATCCATAAGTCATTTTTGATGTGTAGGAATGAACCTCGCCTCAATCTGATACACAGTGTGACTGATATGACTCAAAATGTTCATTATTAGTCTAAAATCGACACATTAGTTCAAAACATGTCACTCTATAAAAACCAATCAAACATGCTCTGATTGTCTTTATAATTTAGTAAAACTATTCATAAGTCAGTTGTGACATGTATGGGGAAGTCTCAGGTCAAACCGACACACGATGCGACCGATATGACTCAAATTGTGTATTCTAGTTTTAAATGACATTTTAATAAAAAAACACATGTGACATACTCAAAACCAAGAAAAAACATTTTAATTGTTTGGATACATTAGGAAAATGATTAATAAGTCATTTTTCACATGTACGAATCATCCACACCTCAATCTGAAAAATGGTAAGACTAGTATAATTCTAATTGTTTCTATTTATTTAAAATTATCATTAATTTTAGTAAAAAGAACAAGTGACTAACTAAAAACCGAGTAAACACATTTAGATTATTTTGATACTTTAGAAAAATGATCCATAATCCATTTTTGACATTTAGGAATCAACCACACCTCAATATGATGCACAGTGTGATTGGTATAACTCCATGTGTGTCTTTTTATTTAATGTAACGTCCTGATGTTGGAATCCACCCAGAGGTGCCCCATACCTGGTTGGTCACATGTCCTCAAGCGCATTTCCCCAAACTCCAGAGGCTGCCGACTAGTAGTGAGGGCCTTGGGTGTGATAGTGGGGAAACTATACCCTCATTGGCAGAGTACACAGTGAAAGAAAACAAATGGACAACAGCAAAAACCGTAAACATCCATACAAGAGTAAACGATAAACAGCGGAAGACTAATAGTAAACAACTGGAGCACACACACATATATATAAAATGATGCAAGATACATATTTCTAGGAAATCATCCAAACAAGTCACAATTCTGAATACAATACTAAACCAAAGTGCAAAAGAAAAATAGGTAACTCCTCAGCATTGCAAGCCATACCTTGGTCCCATGCTCTCTGGCTCCACAGCAAGTCAAGTGCCTCAAGTAGAAGGGCGCTTTCCCTTATCTATACCTACACCAATATAATATGCTTGGGCCCAAAAGCATGGCCCAAACAGGGTGTGAGACAAGGCCCCAGTAGGCAACCACCGAAATATATGTGCCTAACAGTTAGTGAATACATGGCAAGTAAAAGTACAGGAAGAAGTAAATAGGAAAGCACACAACAGCTACAATCCACAATGTCTAGCATATAAAGTACACAAGTAACAACCAATAAACAAGTAGAACAACAGGTAACCCCTTGGGTAGTTATCACAACCTAAACCTTATGGTTCAACCTATAAGTACAAGAAACCCTCTGGAGGCACACACAGTCTCACCCCTCTGGTTCAGCTAAAGAATAGACTCTCTGGGGAAGCACTCACCGTCAATTCCCCCTATAGTCTTGTATCGTACTAAAGGCTCTCTGCGGAAGTACTCAATGTCTCATTCCCCATGTGGCCCACATTGAGGAACAACAGACTCTCTGAGGAAGCACTCATCGTCAATTCCCCCTGTGGTCTCGCATCGTAAATTAAATACACTATGGAGAATCCCTTACGTCCATTCTCCCTATGGTCGACTACACTAGGTTCTCACAACCCTATGTAAAACAAATATGCATAGCACGCGTATCGCCCCAAGTAAACCTCAAGAACTACTTGGCTATAATTATAAGTCACAACAACATAACAGTACAATAGTTCCACTATCCTACAACTAGGCATGGAAACTGGAAAAACGCCTAACAGGAAAAACATGCATGGAAAAACATCTAGAGCACAGTAAAAGTTACCCTATTCACAATAATTGACCTCTACTCAAGCAATCAAGAAAATCAGGAAAACAACGGGGCAAACATAGGAAACACACAATACCCCGTTCAAGGGAATTGGTGGAATTGCACAAAATATTCAAAGACTTCCTACATAAAGGCACAAACCACCTACCTCGATGCTAAGAGATCGATATACGTGAACCACAAGGATTTATTCTCCTTATAACATCAAATATCTGAGAAAACATCCAAAACGATTAACCCATGATATCTTGAGAAAGAGGAGTAATTGGAAAACAAGGCTCTAGGAGAAGGAAGAACTCAATGTTGCGGTTCCAACGCAATCAACGACGGTCGATTCAGAGAACAGACGGAGGCACGAGGGCTCAAAGAAGATTCGCGGTCGTACGAGTCGCTCTCGGATGAAGAACCTGAAGAAGAAGCGAGTTCTGTCTATCAGGCATGACCCCGGTCCATTTAATGAAAAAAAGAAAGTACACAGAGTGTACTTCTGGGGTACACAGCATGTACTTGGCCTTTCTGTACTCCACTTTAAGCGGCATCCACATCACCCTTACACACCGTGTGTGTGGCTTGGACACGGCCAGCACACGGCCTGGCACTGTATCAAAGTACACGGCGTGTACTTAAGAAATTTCCAGATTTTTCCCTTTTTATCAAAAATGACCAGAAAAGGAAAAACATACCTAAAACGAAGATCTGGGTTCTTACAAACTTCCCCACTTAATGAAATTCGTCCCTGAATTTCCCTAGAGAGGCTTAGAAGAAGAAACCCTGAACAGCTCTGGCCACTGCGATCGTACATCGGCCTCACTCTCCCAGGTCTCATCCTTTACTCGCCCGTGCTGCCATAGAACTCATACTAGTGGAAAAGACAACCCATGGAGAACCTTCATACTGTGATCGACAATCTGGATAGGATGATCCTTAAACGATGCATCCGCTTCGAGCTCAACCTCCTCGGGTTGAAAGACATGAGACGGTTCTGAAAAGTAACATCGGAGTTGAGAGACGTGAAAGACGTTGTGCATGGCCCAGTACCTCTGAGGTAACTACAACCGATAGGCAACCAGCCCAACTCTCTCCAATACCTCAAACAGCCCGACATACCACGATGAAAGCTTACCCTATCTCTGGATCCTCTTGTGTCCCAACCTCGGTGCGACATGCAGGAAAACCTGATCCCCGACCTCGAACTCCAAAGGTCGACTCCGCTGATCAGCATAAGACTTCTGTCGAGACTGTACTATAGTCATCCTCTTCTGAATCAATTCTATCTACTCTGAGATTTCCTGAACAATATGAGGTCCCAGCAAAGCTGCCTATCCTGCCTCCAGCAAGCATAAAGGTGATCGGAATGGCCTACAGTACAAAGTATTATAAGGTTCCATCTGAATAGTCACCTGAAAACTATTGTTTTAGGTGAAATCCACAAGAGAGATATGGTTCTCCCAAGAACCTCCAAAGTCTGGAATGCAAGATCGGATCATATCCTCAAGCACCTAGATCGTACGCTCGGACTGGCCATATGTCTGGGGATGGTATGATGTACTCAAAAGTACATGTGTACCCAAACCCCTCTGAAGCCCCTTCCAGAACCGAGAAGTGAAGCGCGCATCCCTATCTGAAACAATGGAGTGTGGAACTCCATGCATATATACAAACTCTCGGATGTATAGTCATCCCAGATCATCAACACTGGAGGTCTCCTTGATCGGTAAGAAGTGAGCAACCTTCGCAAGCCTATTGACAACAACCCAAACAACATATTTCCCTTGAGGTGACCTCGGCAATCCGGTCACGAAGTCCATCACGACATCATTCCACTTCCACTCCGGAATGGGTAACTGCTGTAAAAGGCCTGCTGGTCGCCGATGCTCCGCCTTAACCTGCTGACAAGTAAAACACCTCAAGAAAAAACCGGCAACATATCTTTTCATACCTGGCCACCAGTACTAGCGATGAAGATCCTCATACATCTTGGTGATGCCAGGATGAACTTCCCAAACTGAGGAATGAAAATCTCACATCAGTTCCTCGCGTATGTCTACTAGAACTCATACGCGTCCCTGGAAACACAAGATCTCATCCTCACCCACTGTCCACCCAGGAAGAGGATTCTCTCCTGACACATTCACCCGCATGACTAGGGCTTCTGAGTCTGATAGCTGCCTCATTCGCACCCGATCAAGAAGGGTAGAGGTAACAACTACATAAGATAGAAAAGTCTATCCCTATCTGGCGTGCACCTCCAGATGCATATCAGAGAACAGATCCATAAGCTTCCACTCACTGTTGCCTCTTGAACTTCCTGAATCTAAGTTCTCATTTTCAACGCATCTGCCACTGCATTGCCCTTTCTCGGCATATTGGCAAGCTCAAAATCAAAAGACTGAAGAAACTCGACCCACCTGCGTTGTCTTAGATTCAGATCACGCTGAGTGAAGATGTACTTGAGACTCTTGTGGTCGGTGAAAACCAAAAACTGTTCCCCCATAAGGTAATGTCTCCAACAGCGCAAGGCATGAACAACAGCTACCAACTCTAGATCGTGTGTCGGGTAGTTCCTCTCTTGTGGCCTCAACTGCCGAGACCCGTATGCAACGAATCCATCTCCCTGCATAAGCACATCTCCCAGCCCGATACCTGAAGCATCACAGTAAACAGTATAGCTCTTGCCTGGCTCTGGAAAGACTAGTATCGGTGTTGACGTCAACCTTCCCTTCATCTCCTGAAAGGCTGACTCACAAGAATCTGACCATAAGAACTTCACCCTCTTCTGGGTCAGACCTGTCAATGGTAATGCTAGGCAGGAAAAGTCCTGAATGAAGCGTCTATAGTATCCAGCCAGCCCTAGTAAACTTCGTACCTCAAAAACATTCTTCGGATGATCCCAGGAAACTACATCTCTCACTTTATCTGGGTCCACAGATACTCCTGCCTCTGAGATGACGTGACCCAAGAAGTGAATCTGATCCATCCAAAAGTGGCACTTCGAGATTTTAGCATAAAGCTGATGCTCTCTCAGTGTACTCAGAATGATCTCAAGATGGGTAGCATGGTCGTGTCGAGTGTGATAGTACACCGAGATATTTTCCATGAAGATCACGATGAAGGGATCCAAGTAAGGATGGAACACTTGGTTCATCAGTTCCATGAAAACTACTGGCACATTCATGAGAATGAACGGCATAACCGTATACTCGTAGAGACCATACCTTCTCCTGAAGGCTGTCAGAGGTATATCTGATCATCTAACGCGCAACTGATGATAACCAGACCTTAAATCAATCTTTGAGAACACTCGGGCTCCTCGAAGCTGATCGAAAAGATCATCAATCCTCGGCAAGGGATATCGGTTCCTGACCGTCAACTGGTTCAGCTTCCGATAATCCACACAGAGCCTTCGGGTACCGTCTGCCTTCTTCGCAAATAGTATAGGAGAACCCCAAGGAGAAGTAATGGGTCGGATGAAACCATTTTCCTGGAACTCCTCCAACTACTTCTTGAGCTCCTGCAACTCAGGTGTAGTCATCCTATAAGGAGGAATGGACACCGGTGCCTCTCCTGGAACGAGCTCAATAGAAAAGTCTACCTCACGCTCTGGAGGAAAACCTGAAAAGTCCTCTAGAAAGACATCCCTGAAACGATCCACCACTGGAGGAAAGTCTAACTGTGAAGTCCCATGATCATCCAGATAAAGACTAGAAATTTGGGTTGTAACCCTTCCTAGTCCATGATGCTTGAGTCCTTCTCGACTCGCCTGAACATACCATTCGCCTCTATGAAGAAAAGATTCACCCTCTTGTGAAATGAAACTCACCCTACGGAGATAACAGCCGATGACAGCCTGGAAGGGAACCAACCAGTCCATCCTGAGAATGAAATCATAGCCTGTCATCTCTAGGACATAGAGATCCTATAAGAAACGATACCCTGCAACCTCGAGAGGGAAATCTCTGCACTGACGTACACTAGATGTCCTCATCCCCAAGGGTGTGTCTAGTGTCAATAAGTCAGTAGAAGAAAAGATACAGACCCCAAGGCTCTCCACAATAGCAATAGAGATAAAGTTATGTGTAGCACCAGTATCAAAAAGGAATGAAGATAAAACTGAGGCTACTAAGATCGTACCACGAATTGTAGAAGGTGATGGATCCTGCTCCTGATAAGTATGCTCCACCGCAAAAGTCCGGCCTACCCCGTAGCCCTATGACCCTGCCTGACCACTCTGAGCTGATCCTCCCTGCTGACACTGAGAGACTGGTGACTGACTTCCATGGCCTCGACCTCCACCTTGACCCGAACATCCAGAAGAGCTCCAGTTCCCCGACTAGTGAGAAACTAACGGTGCTGATCCTGAATGAGGAGTCATGGAAGAACCCTCGTCACTAGCTACTGGTGAGAAAACCTGGCAGAAACACTGAAGGTGGCCCATATTGTCGCAAGATCGGCACTCCACTAGGTCTCTCTGGCACTGTGGCCTCATGTGCCCTGCCCTTCCACACTGGTAGCATACTACCTGGCTACCTGAATATGTATCTCTCCTCCTCAGATCACCGCAGGTAGACTCCCTACGGCGCTTCTTTCTATCAACTAGAGGAATACTAGCTCTGGAAGCAGAACCGCCCTGGCTCGCAGCTCTGGAGTCTCTCAGATTGCACTCCGCAATTAGTGTCTGGTTGACGATGGAAGTGATGGAAGTCAATTGGACGTTATTCACCTATGATCGGATCTCCCACCTCAGAACATCTTCAAACTTCCTTGCTAAGAACATCCCATATCCACCCCGGAGGGGTGTGAAACACTGCAGCTCGGTGAAATGAGAGGAATACTTCATAACAGAAAGAGTACTGATTCTCGCTCAAATTTACCCAAGAGATGAAGGTAGAACGGTCCTTGTAGTTTAGCTTGGGTTATCGAATCCTCGTAGACCTAAGAAGAAACCTATAGACACATACATTCTATGGACTGTTTTTGGCTATGAAGTGGCTAAATTGGGTTGATTTTAGATGGGTTTAAGGTATCACTAATAGTTTTAAGTTAATACAAATTAAGGTAATGAGTTGATCCTAGGTTATCGCTTGGGGTGGATTGGATGAATTTATTTTTTAATGATTTAAATTTCTTATAATTGAGATGGATTCATTTAAGAAGATCAAACGAAATCATCACCTACTTGTTTAATGCCTACACACCCTAATACTAACAACTTATACACTTGAAGGATCAAAGTTTTGATCACTCCAAGGTAGAGGTTCGTATTAGCACTTGAAATGTGTGACCTTAAATTCAATAAGGATGAAGAGGTTTTAAAATCATCAAATAAAAATCTCATTTAAAAGAATTGATTAGCCATTAATGGAGTGATAGATAACATCCAATTCAAACCCTTGTTACTCCCTTGGATCAACCCATAAAAGAGTTATCCCTCCATTGATGACATGTCTTCAATGGAAGCGGTAAGTAGACTTACGAGGGTGGAATTGAAGAAGTAAAAACAACAGCAAAAATCGATCACTCCTCTGTTTTGTGATAAATATCACAAATTATGGTGTGAATAAATTCACACCTTGAATAAACGGTATCAACGTGATAAGTAGAAGAACATAATAAGAGTAAATAAAGAACTTTTATTAAGAAACTAAGGTGAATTAAACAACTTACATGAGAAAGAAATGCGATTACAAACACAAAGCGGCAACATAACACTACAATGAAACCAAGAACCAAAGATTATAAACTCCTCCTTCACCACTACCTTAAATAGGAATTTTTGAAGCCTTGGGTCGAGCCTCCAATAGTCCAAGTCTTCTCAATTAATTGTGGTAGGCCATAGGGTGGTGGAAAGTTTGTGGAAAGAAGACTTTCCACCCTTGACCCGAAAAGGAATCTAGCTTGCATCCACCAAACAGAGGCGCATGAAACACCTTCTAGATGGACGAATTTGTGTGTTCCATAGAATACTTAAATTAATCTCCATATGTCCCCTAACAGTATGTAAAATCTCAGTCCAAAATGAGTTATGGTTTTCTAGATATGGTTTAATTGGTGGGTTGTTTTTCTGGGCCGCAGATTCTGGCCCAAATTTTGATATACTATTTGGGCCGCCTAACTAACAATCATGGAGGATGAATTAGCATTGGATGATGAAGAGTGATTTGTTCATATATATGTATTCTAGAATCCCACGAAATGTGGGATTCATTGGGCCAGTATGGTGGGCCCCACAGTCTCATCAGTGGCCTGGTGTCCAATCTGACTTTTCCAGAATTGTTTCATTTCATCACAAAATATCCCCATCTTCTTCCATGAATTCTCCATTGATCCCTAAAATAAAAAATGTTAATATTGAAGTGCAGATAAATTTACAAAAATACCAAATTAAAATATGTATAATCATATGAATCATTGGGTACTTCAAATGATATTCAAAAATGTACCACATAATAGTGCATTTTAAGAAGGTATTACAATCATAATGTGAAATGTTGTTCAAAGTGTAAAATGAACTAAAATGGTGTTTATGAATAATAAATCACATGAATATTATATATATTAATAATGAATATTAGCCTCATTTAGTGGCTAATCACACACCCCAACTTGAGTTTTGCTAGTCCTGAGCAAAATATATCTCATCAAAATGAAATTCAAACTCCCTTTTCCAAAAACATTTTAATACACAATGATCACCAAAAACCATTATACCAAAAAATCATGAAACCCATCAAAATATTTTAATACAATATAGTTTCATAAGTAGATCCCAATCCCAAGCCCATTCCTTTGTTCAAATTGATTTTCATATTTCAACCAATATCAATTAAGTATGAGGATGTGTTGTGCATCACAATAGACATGGGGGTTCATCTTTATTCAAGGTGGAAATGAAGAAAGCGCTAGGTGGAATCACATTTCAATATTAAGATGAGTATTCAAAAAAAATGGTATTATTTTTTTAAATTTTTTTTTTTTTTGCAATTTTGCCATGGTAATTAAAATTGCACTCAAAAGAATCAACCCCTGTAGCGAGACTTTGCTGATTACTCCCAGGCTCAAAGGCCTTAGGGAACCAAGTGAATCCCACATACTCGGGCATCATCTCGAGTTAACTCAGTCAAAAACAAATTCAAATTACAAAAAATAGAGATAAAATTACTAACTCTGGGCCAGACAAATATGGAGTCATGATCCCCAAGTGCCGAAAGCCACCCATTAGATCATTTCATTGCTCTACGCGCAATTTTTTTTTAAATTTTTTTTTTGAATCCTCATATTAAACTAAAATGATCACCAAAACTATGCTATTTATTTAAGGGACCCCATGAACTCAAACTAATACCCCACTATCCAAAGGACGTGCATTGTGATCTTTTTTTTGGATGAAAATATAAACGATGAAATATCACAGTGGACAGCCACACTTTCCAAAATCTATGCTCATGAAATTATACAAGGATTAAAATTAGAATCAGGGCATTCTAAATTATTTGATATTCAGTTTCAAAGTGTGCAATTTGTATTACCATGTTCAAAGTTAAAGGAATTTTTCCTTCCATTTACACATTTTTTTCTTCTTCAAATCATTCATTTTTTTGACACAAAATCATTTTTCATTTTATCTCCCCCCCCCCAAACTTAAAATAACATTGTCCCCAGTGTTTAAAGAAAAGAAAATTTATAAGGGGGTAGAGGTAGAGAATTAAAGTTCAAAAAGGAAATTGAAAATGAGGATCATGGAATGAAGTCACCTAGTGGTTGAAGTTGAAATTCTTGCTACTCCTTTTTAATCCTTTGATATCCATGTCACTTGCAGAGTTCCTTAGTAGAAAAGGGAAAAACAAAACAAAAAAAACAAAACAAAACAAAACAATATATATATATATATATTATTAAAATAAAATAAACTAATGATACATTGTCTTCTTTTTAAATTTCTGGGTAAGGTATTACTCAAGGATCACACCATGTGACACGAATGAATATGGTGATCCCCTTTTGTACCCATCCATACTAATAATAGAAGAACAAGTCAAAAGTCTATTTTATTATGATTATTTTTTTTTATTTTTTTTTAAATATAAAAATGATTAATTAATCTTATTTGAAAAATAAAAATGATTTAGAAAGATTAGAAACATGAAAACCAAGGGTTGCCTCCCGTGCAATGCTTTTGTTTAATGTTGTTAGCCCGACATGGATCCTAAATCTATCAATTTTTCCTGGTTCATAGTTTGAATCAGTTAACTCAACCTCTATTTCATGTTTATTTAATGATTCAATGAATGGTTTTAACCTTTGACCATTGACCTTGAAAATATAACCTCTTGTGGGATCTTGAATCTCTACTGTCCCATGGGGGTACACATGATGCACTATGAAAGGTCCTGACCATCTATACCTTAACTTTCCCGGATGTAAATGAAGTTTTGAACTATACAAGAGCACAAGTTTTCCTGGTTCAAAATGTTTGACCTTGATATTCCTAGATTGGTAGGCTTGAACTATAGCTTTATTGATCCTTGAATTTTCATAAGCCTTCATCCTTAGTTCCTCCAGTTCATTGAGATCTAATTTCCTTTTTGTTCCGGCCAATGAGAGGTCATAATCCTTTTTCTTAATTGCCCAAAAGGCCTTATGCTCAATTTCAACAGGTAAATGGCATGCTTTTCCATAAACCAACCTATATGGTGACATTCCTAGGATGGTTTTGTATGCTATACGATATGACCAAAGAGCATACAAGAGTTTCTCGGACCAATCTTTCTTAGAATGATTGATAGTTTTCTCAAGAATTTGTTTGATTTCACGATTGGCTAACTCAGCTTGACCATTGGTCTATGGGTGGTAAGCAGTGGACACTTTTTGAGAAATTCCATATTTTTCCATGAGTGATGAGAATGGACGACAGCAAAAATGAGTTCCACGGTCACTAATGATAGCCCTAGGAATTCCAAATCTAGAGAAGAATTTTTCCTTGAGAAATCTAATCACAGTTTGATGATCATTAGATTTTGTAGGAATGGACTCAACCCATTTAGAGACATAATCGATAGCTAAGAGAATGTAAATATATCCCCTAGAGTTTGGGAAGGGACCCATGAAATCAATTCCCTAACAGTCAAATATTTCAACCACTAAGATGGGAGTGAGTGGCATTTGATTCCTTTTTGTGATGGACCCTACTTGTTGACACCTAGGACAGCTTTGACAAAATGTGTAGGAGTCCCTTGAGAGGGTGGGCCAGAAGAGACCACATTGAAGAATCTTAGAAGATGTTTTCTTAGAGGAAAAGTGACCTCCACATGCCTCACTATGACAGAATTTAAGGATGGAATCTTGTTCAGATTCTGGAACACGCCTCCTAATGACTTGTTCAGGGCATAACTTATAGAGGTATGGATCATCAAACACATAGTGCCTAACATCAGAAAGGAATTTCCTTCAATGTTGAGTCCCTAAGAATTTTGGAATGACTCCTGTAACTAAGAAATTGGCTATGTCAGCATACCAAGGGTAGTCACTCACATAGTATAGGTGTTCATCATGAAATGAATCAGACATAGAAAGGTGATTGGAGTTATCTTTGAATTCCATCCTAGAGAGGTGATCAGCTACAACATTTTCAACGCCCTTTTTATCCTTGATTATGAGGTCAAATTCTTTTAAGAGAAGGACCCACCTAATCAGTCTAGCCTTAGCATCTTGTTTTTGGAAGAGGTATTTTAGTACAGAATGGTCAGTGAACACAATGATGGGGGATCCTAAGAGGTAGGACCTAAACTTATCTAAGTCAAACACAATATCAAGGAACTCCTTTTCAGTGGTGGTGTAGTTGATTTGGGCATCATTTAAGGATTTTCTTGCATAAGAAATGACATAAGGATTTTTATCACAACGTTGTCCTAACACAGCTCCTACAGCAAAGTCACTGTCATCACACATAAGTTCGAAAGGATGGTTCCAATTTGGAGATTTCATGATGGGAGGAGAGGTGAGAGAGGATTTTAGGGTTGAGAATGAACCCTCGCAGCTTTCTGTCCAAACAAATGGAGCATCCTTCACTAGCAGAGCACAAAGGGGACGAGAGATTGAACTCAAGTCCTTGATTAATCTTCTATAGAAACTAGCATGTCCTAAGAAATACCTCACTTCCTTGATAGTTTTTGGTGATGGAAGGTGATGGATGATGTCAACCTTGGCTTTATCAACTTCAATCCCCCTACCTGAGACCAGATGGCCTAGAACTAGTCCCTCTTTAACCATGAAATGGAATTTTTCCCAGTTTAGGACCAGATTCTTTTCTTCACATATTGAAAAGACTCTCTCTACATTCCTCAGACATCCCTCAAATGTATCCCCAAACACAGAGAAGTCATCCATGAAGACCTCTAGAAAATCCCCTACCATGTCTAAGAAGATTTTCATCATGCACCGCTGGAAGGTTCCAGGGGCATTGCATAACCCGAAGGGCATGCATTTGAAGGCAAAGGTTCCGAATGGACATGTGAATGTAGTCTTCCCTTGATCCTCAAGGGACACCTCAATTTGATTATACCCTGAGTACCCATATAAGAAACAGTAGAAGGCATGACCTACCACTCTATCAAGGATTTTTTCAATGAATGGTAAGGGGAAATGGTCCTTATTGGTGAATGAGTTTAGATTCCTATAGTCAATGCAGACCCTCCATCCACTACTCACCCTTGTTGGAAGAATCTCTCCATCCTCATTGGTTATCACTGTGATTCCAGCCTTTTTTTGGAACCACTTGGATTGGGATCACACATTCACTCTCAGCTATGGGATATATGATACCAGCTTTTAACAATTTCATAAGTTCTTTCCTTACAACCTCCATGAGATTAGGATTGATTCGCCGTTGAGGTTGACGACATGGCTTTGAATCAGATTCCAGAACAATCCTATGAGTCCCAATAAGTGGGCTAATCCCAGGAATATCAGAAAGGGTCCAACCAATGGCTTTCTTATGTTTCTTAAGGACATCTAGAAGCATCCTCTCATGATTGGCTTCAAGAGAAGAAGAAATGAAAATAGGATGTGTTTGATTGTCCCCTAGGAAGGAATACTTGAGTGCAGCAGGAATTTCCTTCAATTCAAGATCAGGTTGGTTCGGAATTTCAGCAGAAGATTGGGACATTGGATCAAGTTCAATTTCTTTTTTTAGAGTTTCAGATAGGATTGATTCCCCACATATAGAAGTTTCAGCTACTAGATTGTCTTGATCAGATTTAGGGAAGGAAGTTGGAGTGGTATCCATGAAATTGGTTTCCTAAAATTTTTCACTAATTGTTGGACATAAGACTTCATCATAAGAGCAATTTGAAAATGATTCAAGCCAAGGAGATAAAATTCCTTCATGTGAACAAAAATAAATCAATCTGATCCTGACTTAAACATTCATCAAATATTCCTTGATATTCTATGGATTCATTATCAATGCTTCCTATCATGTTTACTTCATGAATTTCCTCGTCATCCCCTATTTGTGAGCTTGCATTATATATGTCCAAGTCTAGACTCATGTTTCCAAAGGTGATGGTCATGTTCCCATTTCGAACTCGGATAACAGAGTTGATTGTTGCAAGAAAAGGACAGCCAAGGATGATTGGGGTTTGTTCCTTATTTCCTAAGTTTGGATGGTTGTCAAGGACAATGAAGTCAACAGGGTAGATGAAGTTTTCAACCTTTACCAGAACGTCCTTTAAAATCCCCTTTGGAACCCTAGTGCTATGACCAGAAAGTTGAAGTGTGAAAAATGTGGGTTGGAGTTCTTCTAGGCCTAACTAGCAGTACACGGCATAGGGGATGATATTGACACTAGAACCTAGATCACACAAGGCCTTGAAAACTTTGTTTTCTCCTAGTTCAACATTGATGTAAGGGCAACCTGGGTCTTTCAACTTAGGAGGAATGGTCCCTTGAATGGTGGTACTCACATTAGCAGGCAAAAGGACTTGGTTTTTGTGTGAAAATTTTCTTTTAAAAGTGCACAATTCCTTAAGGTACTTTGAGTATGCAGGTATGGTTTGGATTGAATCAAGAAGTGGAATGTTCAACTTGACTTGTGAGAAGATTTCCCTCAATGTTTCACTCAGTTCAGGCTTGGTTTTCCCCCTCATGTGTTGAGGAAATGGTGCAGGTTGTGGGGTTGTTTGTTGAAGAGTTGTTTCTTTCACATTATTATCAGTTTCCTCAGTTTGATCTTGTGGTTCATTTGAATTTTCATCCAAGTTTGAATCTTTAGGTGGGTTCTGAATTAGTTGTTCAGGTTTCTCAATTGATTTCCCACTTCTTAAAATAGTCACAGCCTTAAGTTGTTCATGAGTTGTTTGAGCACAACTTGACTCTCCCCTTGAAGTTGAGGATGGCACTGCCTGAGTAGGCATGGGTGCCTTTCCAGTTTTGATGGTTTAAAGTTATTGTTTTAGGGAAGATACTTCCAAGTTCATCCTCTCCATTTTTTTGCCCAGTTGTTCTAGTAGGATTTATGGAACAGTTTGGGTTGGTTCTTGAGTAGATTGGTTTATCCCAGGGGGATATTTTGGAGGTGGGATGGTTTGTTGAAAATGGACCGGTGTCTATTGGTACTGGATAGGTTGGGTTTGGAACTGGTTGTGGGATTGGTAGTTTTGATGGGGTTAAGGATTTTGTCCTTGTGGTTGGCTAGGTTGTTGGTTATCTTTCCAGAGGAAGCCTGGGTGGTCATTATACCTTGGGTTGAAGTTTTTTTGGTATGAGGCTTTTGAAATTTCAAGGAATTTACTTCCTCTGGGGGTCCTCCTAAGAGAACATCCTTTATGGATGGAATGGTTGGGCAGTTTTCTGTCTTATGGTCATATTTGTCACAAATTGTGCAAACAGGGTCAACGGTTTGGATTTCATGGACTTTTCTAAGGTCTATCTCTTCAAACTTCCTAGAGAGTGCTGCGAGTTTAGCCCTAAGGATTTCCTCTTCTCTAAGTGTATGAATTCCAGTAGTTATTTTTGTCTTTTCATAATAAGGTGAATTTCCCCATGTTTTTTTGTTCAGAATGGCTTTCTAGATACTCGTAAGCATCATTTGGGGCTTTGTTTTTAAAGGTTCCATTACACATCATGTCAATGAATTGTTTTTTCCCCGAACCCAAACCTTCATAGAAAATTCTCACTTGTTCAAGTATAGAAAAACCATGGTGTGGAACCATGTTTAGAGTGCCTTTGAACCTCTCCCATGTTTCATAGAATGAATCTCCCTCTTTTTCAAAAAAGTTTTGGATACTCTTTTTAATTTCAATTGTTTTGTAGTGGGGAAAGTATTTTTTGTAGAATTCTCTTTGTAGTTGGTACCAAGAGTTTATGGATGATGGTATCAAATTGTTTAGACAATTTTTAGCTCGATCCTGTAATGAAAAAGGAAATAAACTCATCTTAGCTGATTCTAGTTGATGTGGGGGACACATGGTTTCTACAATGTCATTGAATTCCTTAATGTGAAGGTAGGGCATCTCAGACTCCATTCTATGGAATGTGGGAAGGTGGTTTAGGACATGGGGTTTAAATATGTAGTTTGAATCTCTTAAGGAATTGTGTCTAATGCATGAGGGGTTATTGGTCCAGGAAGGTGTGAGGTAGTCATTCATGGTTTGATCCATTTCATTCCCCAAGTTTGGGGCTGCCTCATTTGGGTTTCCATTTTGGTTCCCACCCGGGTTTATGAGTTGGTTTCTTTGAATACCTCCCATTGAAATAGGCTCAATTTTTGACTCTGGAGTATTAGGAAGATTAGGATCTAATGTAAAGAGTTCCCTTGGTGTACTTGACTCCCCAACCCCAGGACTATCCACCCTAACTAGATGGTTTGATTGATCGCGGGTGTAGGCGGACATGCGCCAAAAGAAAAAAAATGAGAAAGGGACAAGATAAGAAAATTTGGATGAGAAAAGAAGAAATGGGGGAGGATAGAATGGGTGTTTAGATGACTTACTTGGTTCCCCAGAAATGGCACCAAAATTTTATTCTCTCTCAAATTTACCTAAGAGATGAAGGTAGAACGGTCCTTGTAGTTTAGCTTGGGTTATCGAATCCTCAAAGACCTAAGAAGAAACCTATAGACACGTACATTCTATGGACTGTTTTTGGCTATGAAGTGGCCAATTTGGGTTTATTTTAGATTGGTTTAAGGTATCACTAATAGTTTTAAGTTAATTCAAATTAATTTAATGAGTTTATCCTAAGTTATCGCTCGGGGTGGATTGGATGAATTTCTTTTTTAATGATTTCAATTTCTTATAATTGAGATGGATTCATTTAAGAAGATCAAAAGAAATCATCACTTACTGGTTTAATTCCTACAAACCCTAATACTAATAACCTATACATTTTAAGGATCAAAGTTTTAGAGCACTCTAAGGTAGAGGTTCGTATTAGCACTTGAAATGTGTGACCTTAAATTCAATAAGGATGAAGAGGTTTTAAAATCATCAAATAAAAATCTCATTTAAAAGAAGTGATTAGCCATTAATGGAGTGATAAATAACATCCAATCCATCCCCTTGCTACTCCCTTGAATCAACCCATAAAATATTTATCCCTCCATTGATGACATGACTTCAACGGAAGCGGGAAGTAGACTTACGAGGGTAGAATTGAAGAAGTAAAAACAACAACAAAAATCAATCACTCCTCCGTTGTGTGATAAATATCACAAAGTATAGTGTGAATAAATTCACACCTTGAATAAACAGTATCAATGTGATAAGTATAAGAACAGAATAACAATAAATGAAGAACTTTTATTAAGAAACTAAGGTGAATTAAACAACTTACATGCGAAAGAAATGCAATTACAAACACAAAGCGGCAGCATAACACTACAATGAAACCAAGCACCAAATATTATCAACTCCTCCACCACCACTGCCTTAAATAGGAATTTTTTAAGCCTTGGGATTAGCCTTCAATAGTCCAAGTTTTCTCAATTAATTTTGGTAGGCCATAGGGTGGTGGAAAGTTTGTGGAAAGAATACTTTCCACCCTTGACCCGAAAAGGCATCCAGCTTCCATCCACCAAACAGAGGCGCATGAAACACATTCTAGATGGCCGACTTTGGGTGGGCCATAGAAGCCTTAAATTATTATCCGGATGTTCCCTAACATCCTGTAAAATCGCAGCCCAAAAGGAGTTATGTTTTTCGAGATATGGTTTAATTTGTGGGATGTTTTTCTGGGCTGCAGATTCTGACTCAGATTTTGATATACTATTTGGGCCGCCTAAATAACAATCATGGAGGCCGAATTAGCGTTGGAGCCTGCAGAGTGATTTGTTCCTATACATGTATTATAGCATCCCAAGAAATTTGGGATTTATTGGGCTAGTATGTTGGGCCCCACAGTCTCATCAGTGGCCTGCTGTCCAATCTGACTTCTCCAGAATTGTTTCCTTTCATCACAAAATATACCCATCTTCTTCCATGAATTCTCCATTGATCCCTAAATCAAAAATGTTCATATTGAAGTGTAGATAAATTCCCAAAAATATCAAATTAAAATATTTATAATCATATGAATCATTGGGTACTTCAAATTATGTTCAAAAATGTACCACATAATAGTGCATTTTAAGAAGGTATTACAATCATAATGTGAAATGTTGTTCAAAGTGTAAAATTCACTAAAATGGTGTTTATGAATAATAAAGCACATGAATATTATATATATTAACAATGAATATTAGCCTCATTTAGTGGCTAATCATGTACCCTGCTCTAGACTCATGAACTCTCAGGCTCAATCAGCCCTCAGGGTCTCCGGGTAGAAGTAGTCGTAAAACACGTGTCGGAACTCCTCCCAAGCCATAACCTGCTGATGACCCACCTATGAGATCATGTCCCACCACCTCTTGGAGAAGTCTCATAGCATATAGGTAGCGAGATTGACCCGCCTCTCTGGAGGCATTTCTAGATGCTCAAAGATAGTCAGCATGGCTTCCAGCCATGACTCTGCAGCCTGTGGTACTCCTTCCCCCGAGAAAGTAGGAAGATGATGGTGCTGGAAAACCCGCGTCAAGTTTTCCATAATCATGGCAGGAGGTGGTGCTCCCTGAAAGGTCTGTATCATCCTCATAAAGTCTTCCCTAAACTTCGCATCAGCGCCTGCAACTGGTATGAAAGTCGGTGCCAAGGCTGGCACGACTGGAGGATCAGCAGGAAGTCCTTGATCAGCCATATCTGGCGTCTGATCACTATCCTGAAACTGACATACAACTGGAGGACGTCTCGGAGGCATAGCTCTGAAAGATCAAAAGCATACCTTAGATCAGGAATATCAAGGACAAAGAACAAAGGAATACAAAATGAAAATAGGAGAAGGAAACACTCAAGTTTTACAAAACATGACTACACGGTGTGTATAAACTCTACACGGTGTGTACTTAACTATATTCCCCTGCCCGAGTCTCCTTGCACGGCTAACCCACATGATCTTCTTAAACTGAGACTACATGGTGTGTTCCCTATAGACACGGCGTGTAGTAGGCAAGGTTTCAACGACCCGTGTTGTTAATTACACGGCCGGTTACACGGCTGATACTACACGGTGTATTCCGAACAAACACGGCGTGTACTTGAAGATTTTTTCCGACCCGTGTTGCTGGTGACATGGCCGGGTACACAGCTGACCCTTACAAGGCGTGTTCCGAACAAACACGGAGTGTATAAGAGAAAATAACACTGTCCCGTGTTGTTCGTGACACGGCCGGGTACCTAGAACAAGGCTACACGGCGTGTTCATACAAAACACGACGTGTATTACACGAGCTTCCCTAACCCGTGTTGTTAGTGACATGGTCGGGTACATGGCTCACTACTACACGGCGTGTACCTACCATACACGGCGTGTTCCTGGAGATTTTTTTTTCACAACCTGTGTTTCTGCTCACACAGTCAGTGACACGGTTTGAAAAATACACGGCGTGTATATATAAAGCACACGCCGTGTATTCTGGGTTTTTCCGGGTAGTAGCTCTAAAACTGCACCAAAGCCCATGAAACACTGAAAAACAAGCATGATGGTGCCAAATTCTGATCCGTGAGGGCCCATACTCCTCTTTAATCAAAGCATGGAATCTCCTACATCTCATATAAAAAGGAAACAAGTCAATGAACTACCAAGTTCCGATTCATGAGGGCCCATAACACCTCAAGAACCAAAATTTAGCGTTCATTTAAGCAAGGTGCAATACAAACAACCTCTCTACCAAACTGTAGGGATTCTACCAAAGAATATATCACAACAGCATGCATAATCTACATCACGTCTATCACAACAACATGAAATTGCTAATGCACCCTAGATGGCATGGCAAGAATACATGACATGTGATTTCTAACAAGTGCTTATATGATGCATGAGATGGCATACCCTCATCTCATCGGGTTGCGACAGAAATAGAACCACAATATCAACAACAATAACAACACAAAGCATGTGAATCACTCTAAGTGAAATCAGATCAACTGTAACATAGAAAAACCAGAAAACTGTAATAAGCGAGGTAGATTGGCCTTTCCCTGTACACGGGTTAGCTACTCCCGAGCACAGCTTAATACCAAGTACCGAATCCATCCTATCCCTGGCTAAAGGCTCCAAACATAAAACAAGAGAAAAGAAACTCCTTTGATACCACTTTGTAACGTCCCGGTGCCGGAAGCCACCCAGAGGTTCCTCGTACCCGGTTGGTCACATGGCCTCAAGCCCATTTCCCCAAACGCCAGAGGCTGCCGACTAGCAGTGAGGGTCTTGGGTGTGATAGTGGGGAAACTATGCCCTCATTGATAGAGTACACAGCAGAAGAAAACAAATGGACAACAATAGAAACCATAAACATCCATACAAGAGTAAACGATAAACAGCGGAAGACTAACAGTAAACAACTGGAGCACACACACATATATATAAAATTATGCATGATACATATGTCTAGGAAAGCATCGAAACAAGTCACAATACTGAATACAATACTAAACCAAAGTGCAAAATAAAAATAGGTAAACTCCTTAGCATCGCAAGCCATAGCTTGGTCTCATGCTCTCCGACTCCACAGCAAGTCAAGTGCCTGAAGTAGAAGGGCGCTTGACCTTATCTATACCTGCAGCAATATAATCTACTTGGGCTAAAAAGCATGGCCCAAACAGGGTGTGAGACAAGGTCCCAGTAGTCAACCACCCAAAGATCTGTGCTTAACAGTCAGTGAATACATGGAAAGTAAAAGTACAGGAAGCAGTAAATATGAAAACACACAGTAGCTAAAATCCACAGTGTATAGCATATAAAGTACACAAGTAACAACCAATCAACAAGTAGAACAACAGGTAACCCCCTAGGTAGTTCTCATAGCCTAACCCTTATGGTTCAACCTACAAGTACTAGAAACTCTCGGGAGGCACACACAATCTCACCCCTCTGGTTCAGCTAAACAATAGACTCTTTGAGGAAGCACTCACCGTCAATTCCCCCTGTAGTCTCGTATCGTACTAAAGTCTCTCTAGGGAAGCACTCAACGTCTCATTCCCCACGTGGCCCGCGTTGAGGAACTACAGACTCACTGAGGAAGCACTCATCGTCAATTCCCCCTTGTGGTCTCGCATCGTAAATTAAAGACACTCTGGAGAAGCCCTTACATCCATTCTCCCTATGGTACACTAAACTAGGTTCTCACAACCCTGTGTAAAACAAACATGCATAGTGCACGTATCGCCCCAAGTAAACCACAAGAACTACTTGGCTGTCATTCTAAGGCACAACAACATAATAGTACAATAGTTCCACTATCCTACAACTAGGCATGGAAACTGCCAAAACGCCTAACAGGCAAAACATGCATGGAAAAACATCCAGAGCATAGTAAAAGTTACCCTATTCACAAGCATTGACCTCTACTCAAGTAATCAAGCAAGGCACACAAACAACAGGGCTAACATAGGAAACACACAATACCCTGTTCAAGGGAATTGGTGGAATTGCGCAAAATATTCAAAGACTTCCTACAGAAAGGCACAAACCACCTACATCAATGCTAGGAGATCGATATACGTGAACCACGATGGTTGATTCTTCTTAGAACGGCAAAGATCTGAGAAAACGTCCAAAATGATCAACCCGTAATATCTTGAGAAAGAGGAGGAATTGGAAAACAAGGCTCTATGAGAAGGAAGAACTCACCGCTGCGGTTCCAACGCAATCAACGCCGATCGATTTGGAGAACGGACGGAGGCACGAGGGCTCGGAGAAGATTTGCGGCCGTACGGGCCGCTCTCGGATGAGGAACCTGAAGAAGAAGCGAGTTCTGTCCGTTAGGCGTGACCCTGGTCCGTTTAATGAAAAAAAAGTACACGGCGTGTACTTCTGGGGTACACGGCGTGTACTTGGCCTTTCCGTACTCCGCTTTAAGCGGCCTCCACATTGCCCCTACACACCATGTGTGTGGCCCGGACACGGCCAGCACACGGTCAGGCGCTGCATCAAAGTACACGACGTGTACTTATAAAGTACACGGTGTGTACTTATGAAATTTCCAGATTTTCCCCTTTATCTAAAAAACGACCAGAAAAGGAAAAACATACCTGAAACGAAGATTCGGGTTCTTACATTTAAAATTGACATTAATGTTAGTAAAAAGAACAAACGATATACTGAAAACTAAGAAAACATATTCAGATTATTTGGATAATTTAGGATAATAATACGTAAGTCATTTGTGATGTGTAGGAATCAACCGCATCTCAATCTGATGTACAATGTGAGCAATATGACTCCAAGTGTGTCTCTTTATTTAAAATTGACATTATTTTTTGTAAAAAGAACAAGTGACATACTGAAAACTGAGAAAACACATTCATATTATTTTGATACTTTAGGAAAAAAAATTCATGAGTCATTTGTGACATGTAGAAATGAATTTCACCTCAATATAACGCACGGTGTGACCGGTATAACTCAAAGTATTCGTTATTAGTTTAAAATTGACATTTTAGTTCAAGATGTGTGTCACTCATTGAAAATCAATCAAACACGCTTTGATTGTCTTGATAATTTAGGAGAGTGATTCATAAGTCATTTAAGACGGGTAGGAAGTAGTCTCAAGTCCAACCGACACACGATGTGACTGATATGACTCAAAGTGCGTGTTTCCAGTTTGGAATGTCATTTTAGTAAAAAACACAAGTGACATACTAAAAACCAAGCAAACACATTTAGATTGTTTTGATACTTTAGGACAATGATCCATAAGCAATTTGTGACATGTAGAAATCAATTGCACCTCAATTCGACACACGGTGTGACCAATATAACTTCAAGTATATCTTTATTTAAAATTAACATTAAATTTAGTAAAAAGAACAAGTGACATACTCAAAACCGAGAAAACGCATTCAGATTTTTTTGATAATTTAAGACAATGATCCATAATTCATTATTGATATGTAGGAATCAACCACATCTCAATACGATGCACAGTGTGACCGGTATAACTTCATGTGTGACTTTTTATTTAAAATTGACATTTTATTAATGTATTTTTTCATATTAATGTTTAATTTATTTCTTCATAGTACTGCTAACATAAGATTTGTTTTTTTATATAGATTAATTATTTTTCTTATGTTGAGGTGATTTGTTTGGCAACTGATACCATGGGCGGACTATTTTGAGAGGAGTTCACGAGTGTCAAAGACGACGAAACATTAGTATTTTTAAATGTTTGTGGACAGTAATTGTAAATGTAATTATACAAAACATTCATTGAAATGTATATAGTAGTGTTTTTTTTGTATTCATGATGTAAAATTTATATCAATTAAATTATATATTTTGCATACATGTTAAAGGTATATGGTGCAATGTATTGTTATATAAACAACACACTGCAGCAGGTTGAACCTTTATCATTGCTATTTCAAGTATTGATAAACCCAGACCTTTATCAACGCTATTGAAATCGCTGATAGAGGGGCCCCTTTTAACATCGTCAAGAACAACAACGCCTTTTTTAGCGCCGTTAAAAGTCTTTTTGTGTGGTGTTAAAGGACATATATGTAGTAGTGTTATGATAGAGTCGATAGAATTTTGTTTAATATTATGATAGTGAGGGTGATGTTCATCTCAACAAGAACCCACACCACTAAAAATAAAGAGTATTGGCTTGGATCTAAAACGAGTGAAATTGTAACCGGACAATTACTTGGAAATGAATAGTAAAATTTAGCCTTTTTCTCTTGTGAATGTAGTTACATTGTTTCAATGGGTCTGTGGTGGGATTACTTGGATTTGGAGGCTCATAAGATTGGTTTGCCCATTGCATTTCTGGTCCAAGTCAACCGGAGACGGGTGGCCGGAAACTACCTGAAGCCAAGCCGTCAAGTGGGAAGCCCAGTGGGATTGGACAAGGCGTTTCCAAATTTCCTTGTCTTTGTCAATGGAAGGTTCTTTGACTTAAAAAAAAAACAAAAAACAAAAAACAAACATCTGGAATCAGCTGGGAAATTTAAATTGTTATACTCTGTTCGTCATTAAGTATATCCTCCACGACCGAACTTCTTTGACTTTGGAATGCATTTTTTATGACCAGCAGCTTGCTTATAAATGCCACGCCCTCCCCGTGTCTCTGCAACCCACCCATCTTTCTCTTTCTCTCTCCAAACTTGTAAGCTTCCATTGGTCCGTTGTTCGTAATAATTATTAGTTTTCCCTGTTGAGGATAAGAAGTGTCGGGTGCGTATACATGGCCGGAATGGACTCGTCGGCGACGTCGTGGGCGGACCAGTGGGCAGTCGAAGATAGCGGTGCGGGGGCTGTGGCGAGGCAGAGCGGCGGCGGGAGCGGCGGCGGGAGCGGTGGGGCGGCCAAGTACAAGAAGAAGGTGGGGGAAGGGTTTGAGAAGACGAAGTCGGCGGCGGCGGCCGGGGTGAAGCAGGTGAAGCGGGGCACCGCCGTGGGTTTTCAATGGGTCAAAGACAAATACCACAGCGCCACCGCCCGCAAGCTCTGACGGAGATTCTGCATGTCTGCCCCTCTCCTACCACCGCCGACGAGGGGTCTGTTTCTTTCTATTCATGTACAGGACAACCTTTTCCCTTGTTGACGGTCATGCTTGTTAATCACAGTCTTTTAGTAAATAATTATTGTATTAATTTTATTCTTGTCCCTATTTTTATAATTATTAACAATACTTATCTAACAAAAATATTCATCTGGTATTAGCGATTGCTTTTGCCGTTGATTATATTTAATATTTATCTCTCTCATCAATTTAATGAGTATTAACAATACTTAGTTGATTTTTTTCCGGCCATAATTATGTATGACCATTAATGGATAGCATAAATGATAAAACAGTTGAGACCGGTTGGAAAAGTTGATAAGATCGAAGTGGTTTGTGACCTTAAGGGCGGTTGTTGAAACCAGAGGAAAGTTTGTTGTGATGAGAAATATTAAAGAAGAAGTGGGTATATTTATTTGTTGGTTTTCATTGTCAATACATACACCATATTCAAACTCACATAAAATAAAGTTCATTTATGTGAATTGAAGGTTGTTAATGAGTTTGAAGATGTTTGGAAAAGGTTTGAAGAAGTTTGGAAGTATTCTTGATGTTTTTAGAGTTGAGCCGAATTGAATCTGAAAAATTTCAAGTTCTAGAAATGTATATGTTGAATCACAAAAAATAAACGAAGTCATCAATGTCTACAATGTATTCGTAAGAGTCAATTTGAAGAAGATGGTCGGTGAAATTAACCAAGTCTGAAAACTGTATTAGTAACATTACTGATTTGTAAAGGCAACTCTAGAGAGGAATAAGTGATTTGACAATGCCAAAGAACATATATTGTGTCATGTAAGAGTCATCAGTCTACCGCATGAGAACCATTTCAACAATGTGAAGCGTGGAGACACCCTAAGAGCGTAAAACCCAACTTATGATTTTGTTTGGGTCATTGTTGTTGAGCAATGAAGATGAAGCAAAGTACTCATAGGGTAAGAGTAACTTTTCCATT
This sequence comes from Viscum album, assembly GCA_963277665.1. Taxonomy (NCBI): domain Eukaryota; kingdom Viridiplantae; phylum Streptophyta; class Magnoliopsida; order Santalales; family Viscaceae; genus Viscum; species Viscum album. The sequence goes on from OY728151.1 coordinate 2,083,359,572, forward strand.
TCATAAGAGTCATTTTAGTGGTAAAGGGAAAAACATAAGATTCATTTTTGGTTTTTTGTAAAACTCGTTCCGGAATCCATAATAGTCAATTTATTAGGAAAAGACATCTCAAAAGAGTAATTAAGAATTCACAAGGGCCATTCTAGAGACCAAACTGAAGATTTGGAAAACCTCTCAGAGTATATTGAAAACGTAAAATTCATTCTTTAGTGATTCATAGGGGTCATTTGAAGTGGTCTCTAAATCCATATAGGTTTCAAACTTAGTCAAATTTGAGTTCTCCTAAAATTTAACAAGGAATTATTTTCGAAAACCGGATTCTTAGAAGAATTATTTTCAGAAACATAGCAAAATTCGAGATACAAATCAAACAATGTTGAAGCTGGGATTTATGGAATAAATATTATTAAGAGAATTCATGATGCATGTTATTGGAGAAACTAGTTTGCGTCGTGAAAATTCTGAAGATGATTCACGCCATGGAGAAAAATGTTGTGTCGTGAAGGAAGTTTCAGTTTGAGAAAACTATTTTCCATGTCACAATGCATGTTGTGGTGTTGTGATGACTTGAAAAATTCCAGCAAGAAGAAAAGGGAAAACGTGAAGAAGAAGTTAAAATTGGGTGATGGAAATTATTTATTTGAATATTCGAATTTGAATGTGAATGTTGTTGCTGTTGTTGTCTAAAAGGAAATTTATTCATTCCGTCTATGAAAATATTAAAAATCATCTAAAAAGAAAATCATCAAAGAAATATAGTGCAGTAGAGAAGAAGAGTATACTTGCTGTTGTGCAAGTAGAGCAAGAAGAAGAGGAGGAGGAGGAAGAGGAAGCAACACAACAACTATTTTATGGAAGTCTAACTCAAAGGTAAACTTTATTGTTACCAAAAAAATAGATTTAATGTTTTTTATTGTGTGGGAGAACTGTACACATTTGGGAATCATTTTTGTGTCATGAGTAAAGGATAAAATATGCTCATTTTCATTCCACATGATGTAACTAGTGGATTGTATGATCTTAGGTGAATTCGGAACATGCCAAGAACTAGCTACCCATTTTGAGTAGAAAATTTTGTAAATTTATCATGCATGTTGTGTGTGTGTTCATTCATGTGTGTAATAGTGATCTATTATTCACTTCAACATATGATGAAGGTTGATTCAAAAAGAAACTTAAATTTTTTTAAATTCACTAATTCACCCTCCTCTCAATAAATTTCCACAGATCTTGAGGGTCCTTTTCATGTGGTAGCAGAGACCAATTCCCTTCATTGACAATCTGTTGATTGGAGAGAAAGAGTCCCTCAGCATAAGAATACTTAGTTTTTGAATTTCTATTGTAAACAATGGACAATCTAAATTCTGTGAACAATAAGGGGATCCTACTTTTAATGGGAAAAACTATTATATATGGAAATATTGGATGCTTCGATATTTATTATAGGTTAATTTAGATGTATTGGAGGTTACAACTGATGAATTTATCCCTTATCCTGAATGTAACGACCAAAACTCCAGTAGTTGGAGCCGAAGGTTATATTACTATATTTTAACAGAATAAAGGAGATCACATAACATATGATCCAACAATTTAGTAGTCTTGGAAGGCTAGATACATACATGACTTATATATTAAATTTAAAAATGTAAAATATCATTTGAAATCATAGTGATAAGTATATTATTTCTTCTAGCATATGCAATAAATTATTCTGAATTCTCTTCTAGGTTTCCTAGGGGAAGGAATACAATATAAATGGGAGATATAAAATGCTTAATAAGGAGTAGTGCACAGTGGAATATATCATATAATTACATGGCATGATAAATATGGTTGGAATACACAATAATCAAATTTCCCATAAAAATATTAACATAATCATGGAATATATCCAAAGAAATACAAATAATCACTCAGACAATAATAACTAACTTCATTGTTGATGGAATGCATAATGCCGAACATTTTAATCTTTCCATTGAGGCCCCTTTCTAATACATTATATATAAATGGTAAGACATACACCAAATACCCAAGATATTTTGTCTCATGAGACCCACTCATGCATCGAGAAACTATATAATTATAGGCCCCACACATCAATAGACAAGTTCAATGCATTCATCACATGAAAGGAATGAATAAACAATACATAATCACAATGCCTTAGTATTTAATCCATATTGAAAGAACAAATATACAGATTTCCAATAATTCCCAAATTAGTTAATGGAATAATTTTCTTTATAAGCTCCCTTAATTTTGTAAAGTATTAATATCATATAGAATAATTGAGATACTATTAAGTAAATAATTGAAATGATATGGAATAAATCTATGTGATTAAATGTCATAAACATGATGGAGAAAAATAATGTCCAAAGAGGGATGAATATTGATAGATAACATAAATTGAAAATAAATATATTTAAATTTTTCATTATGGTTCATAAAGAATCATATGAAATATCCAAAGCACATCCCATGGGAGCTCAAACCAGGTGTCTAATTAGGCTAACTAGTTGTTCACCAAGTGAAGATCGAGTTAATACTCAATAAACCTTTTTCAGGGTTGTTACTCCTTATTGCATCTATATTAGAACCCATGTCCACTTATTTGTATCAAGATAAGGTCATCTTTTCTAGGAAACCATCACTCTTTACTTCACAAAAATTTAAGGATGTTCTCCTATATTTAGATCCATCGTTAGTTTTTCTCTAATATTTGAGCATATCAATGGATTATGAAGGTAGTGCAATGAGAGGGAATAAGTAATATCTTATTAAAAATATATCAAATGTATGATAAAACCTTGTATTTAGAAGCATGGAAATATATGAAGAATAATTTTAAATGATATTGCAATAAAATGGTTATAATTGAAAAGTAAAGTGCATGATTGCGAATCCTTGTTTTTCCTTTACTTTTTTTTGTATAAAATTTACCAAAATGATGGGAAAATATTTTTGTAACACTCCGAACCAAATCACCAGGTTTGAGCTGAATTTCCACATGACCTCTTACATATCACTTTATTAAAAAGATGTTTCTGACTAGTGGAGAGGATATAGGGGTGATGTGCAGAGACTATCCCCTTAATAACCGTAATAATACATCAGAATTTAATAACATATGCATAATCCAACTAAACATCACAATGGAAAATATCATAATAAAGATGTTATATCATATTTCATGTCAGGTCATAGAGTATTAAATGAAACAAACCCCCAATGTGGAAGGTCAACAAGTATAAGCATTAAAACTAGAAATAAATAAATAAAAGAAACCGTGATAGCTATCCGAAGTTTATCCCAGTGCTATATCCATATGCTAACTCCAAGATTCTCAGAAACCTACCACCAGGCCCCTTCCCTTATCTAGGCCGCTGATCATGACGTCTTCATGCACATTGAGATTCCCATATAGGGTGTGAGTATAAACCCATCAGGATACCAACAATGAACCCTTAACACAAGTGCACATGTATATAGAGGTGTATTTCACAAGGGAATGATAAACACACATATTAGTATACAACCAATCATGTAACAAGAAATCATATGCTAACCAAGATTCCATGAACACTGATCATACCTACTTCAACACTATGTTGGAATAATGTTATATGTAGTCATCACCTGACTATACTATAGTGGTACGCATGCTTGGCATGTCTCGAAAGTAATAGAAATATATACATACACAACGATGTTCCCCATTGACGCATCATACTGGCATATAAACCCTCTTCCAATGGTGTATAATGTTTTCCTCCCATGTGCTAATCACATTCCAATATTTGGAACTACGTGTCATGTATCAAGAGCCACAACCAATGATTCATGTCATCCAAGCTCCCCCTATAAGGATCTAACTATTTCTATCAAGGCCATATGTTGACCTGAACATTGAGATCAGGTTACATTGGCTATGCACAAATGAACATGTAAAACATGACATATCAAGGAACAACATATCATAACAAATATTCCGCATACTATAAACAATACACAAGTAAAGAATAACATAGTAAGGAATAATCATGGAATATAAAGAATTCCAAGGGTAATGAAATAAGCACATATAAGGTGTGACATGTCAAAGAATAATCTTGTAATATAAAACATTCCATAGATCTGAAATAACCACATGTAAGGTGTAACATAGCAAGGAACACACAATCTATAACAATCAATGGTCTCAAAGACCACCCAAACATGCCAAACTTACCATATCATGAAAGGGTATCTACAATAGGCATATACACACATGAAAATAATGCCAAACAACTCCATACATGGGTGTAATATTGTAAGGACTTCCTACCATTAGCTCATTGATGAAAATTTCTAGGATTCATTGGCGGATGATACCCATATCACACTCATACACCATTGTTTACTATTAAAAGAAAAAATACATCATTATAGTGGCTCAATATTTCTAATTAATGTAAGAGATCATGGAAAGATATGAAATATACATTAAATTACCAAAATAGATTGATCGCTCAAGGAATATCTTGGATCAATCAAGGAGAGTACACTAATTTCTGTAATCCAAGACTGGTCTATCAATTAAGCATGAACCCCCATTATATCAAGCTAGGGATTCATAGATCTAATAAAAATAGATTTGATTTATGACCAATTTTAGAGAAATAAATAGGATTATCCTTATAAATAATAGATCTTACCACAATTGAAGACAATATATCGATTTAGACTTCAAAAACCAAGAGGAGAGGAGGAGGAAGCCTAGAGAACCAATGGGGATAACCACTTAGAGAGTCATGGAATGGATAAGTCAAGCTAATGGGTGATTATTATGATATCAGAGGTTAAAAATAGAAAGGTTATTGGAGTAATTTTCTAGTTTTAAGAAACTCGTATGGGTCACCTGGTCAGGACACATGGTTAGAAAAATTATGCACCAACTGTGTGATATCTACTGTCTCTTGAAAAAAAGATGCATAGTTACCTAGGAAAAGCCACATGGTTATTAAAAACATGCATAAAATAAGAACCAGGACCAAAAAATCACACAATTTTCATAGACCCTTGCACAGTGTGACAAACCATTCTCAAGCCATGAAAAACACGACTAGAGTTAGCAGGACCATATCACATGGTAACCACACGGTTATTACTAACCATGTGCAGTGAACCTGGTCTGTTTATCCCAAAACTCTAAATTCTCAACCCATAACTCTCTAAATCATTTATAACTTCAAATATTTTTAACACTAAGACCCTTAATGCTTACAAAACACCTCTATGGGAGAAAAAAACAAGACAATAAATGACATAATTTAAAAATAAAACGTACCATGAAAGTTGATGATGTCACAAATTTTCTTTATAAAAACATGATAATATGAATTGGAATCTCGATAATGAATAATCAATATAATGTAAAAAAATATTTATAAGCATATAATGTTAAATATGATCATAAGTCGATGAATTGTAGTTGAGTTAATAATTCCCAACCAAGAAACCCAAGTAACTTGATATGTGCATTAAATATCTTCAACAAAAAAATTATGTTTATTAGTTACTTCATTATGAAAATTTTTAATATATATTTCATTTTTTAATGTCCATTTATTACCATATGTCATTCATTTATCATATAGTTTTCTCACTCATCGACCATTAGGGGTTGTTTGATCATCTTCTCTAAAACTACTTTGGTACGTTCACTGTTATCAAAGGAGTTATAAAATATTTTCATAGTCTCCATAATTGTATAATTATAATTTATTTTCAAAATTAGTGATAAAATATCTATAAATTCACATATATTATAAAAATATATTGAAATTATGAAAGATCTCTTGATATACTCATTTTTTGTCATTAAAATTAATTTGACCGATCAATGTTAATATCATTAATATAATTCTCCATTTATCTTTCCATAATCATAGGCATGTCTTAAATATTTTATTAATTCAATAAATCCATTTATAAGACCATCAATGTAAAGTGATGATGAAAAATAAAGTATGTCTTCCATAGAGGTGGTAGTCTACATATAACATGGGTGACATTCCCTTTATTTTAGAAAATGTAAACAGAAGGTATATAATGGGTATTCCATTATAATAATAAAATTTAAATATTTTAATGATATTTATTTCATTATATTAGTATGGGTTGGGTATATTTATAGGAGGTATAATAATAAAATATAAATGAAAATAATAAGTAGAAGTTCTCACATTACTTCTTGGGACGACTCCTTTACTAAGTAGTCTATACCTTTTAAAATGGTATTTTGATGAGACTAGGACATCTAGGATGTGTTTAAGAGTGTTAGAGAGGGGTTTTATAATATTTTTATCAATCTAGGAATCTTTATGTGTGTAAATAAGTGGGGTGGTTAAGGGGTCCTTTTATAGGTGAGGGCAATGACACTTTTGTAAATATAATTTCCCAATATAAAAAGAGGTTTCATATTCAAGACAAGTGGATACAAAATTGATATCTAGATAGGATAATATGAAAAGTGGCCAAGAAATCCCTCATCCACCCTTTATAGATGAGGTTTTATGGGTTTATCCTCTAATTTTAACCCATTTAATTTTATTAAATTTTACCATTGTGACTAAATTTTATCTTAGGCAACATATTTTTATGCCCAAAAATGAAAATGAACTCATTAAATAATTTAGAAATGTTGATTCCAAATATGAATTCTATTTTTCTATATTAAATTCCTAAAATTGATAAAAATTAATTTTTATATAAGTAATAAAATAATATTTTCATTAAAAACCATTTTTTAAGAAAATCCAAAAAATAAACCTTAAGAAGATTTTAATATTCCGAATCTAAAAAATATAAGAATTTTATCAAATTTAAATTATAAAATTTTGAAATATAACATTTAAATATTTTTATAAATAAAATATATTTCTATTGTATTATAATGATTAGGTAATAAAATGTGTGTTTTGTAATAGTTTTAGGAATATTTTATTTATCTACTATAGAAGAATCTCGAGTCTTACATCATCCTCACCAAACAATCTCATCCTCTATATATGTGATATATGTCTTCTCAAAAACAAAATTGGGTAATTATTCACCATTTCTTATTCAATGTTCTCACATTGCTTCCTCTAACTTGTTACTTCTTAATAGTATTTTCCTTGGCCAAGTTGTCTTATTCAATGATACTTGGTCTCTCGTGTCAATAATCTAGATAATCTTGTCATTATAATATAATTAGGTCTCTAAATATATTTCTTTATTGGTAAGTATGTGAGAAAAAATTTCCATGTGGGATAATACTTTTCTTAATTAAGAGGTATTAGTTTTTTTGGTGAAATGGGGGAGGTCGATGCCAAATGGAGTGGCGCTGGACCAAAAACAGGTGACTGCCAATTGATTTGGTTCTCACCACTCCCCATTTACAATTATATATATATATATATATGTGTGTGTATATATATAATTATATATTTACAATTATAACTTAATATATAATATATATCATCATAATTATAATTATATATTTTTAAATATTTTTATATATTCATATAATATATATATAAATATATAAATTAAATTTAAAACTATTACATTTTTATTAATCTGAGTGGGTTCTATTAATATTTTTAAAACTTACACCATGTCCGAACTCAATTACAGTGTTTCCAAAGTTGAAAAATATTTATAAATATTTATATATAATAATATTTATAAATACATATTTTTGTATCTATATATGTATATATAATTATACTTACAAATATACATTTCAAATTATAATTGTATTTATATTTAAAATTATTTAAAAATATTTATAATTATATAAATTTATTTATATAAATATATATAAATAAAAAAATATATTTGTGATTATGAGGTGGGTAATGACTGAGATCTTTTCCCTCTTCTCTCATATAGAAATCATAGATATCCTTATTGATTTTAGGTTTGGATGGTTTATTCAAGTGAAAATATGGGTGCTGCTTTGGTGGAAGGTGTTACTCCTTCCTCTGGTTGTCCATATTTTTTCCCACAAACCCTAAAGAATAAAGGAAGAAAGTGGACTTCTTGGATCCTTAGGATACTGATGGAAATAAGGGATCTAAGATCTCTTTTTCATGGATCATAATGGGAACCAATTAATTGAGACCTATTTATTCATCCATGGATACTCCAGTTGATGGGACTTTAAGTGATACTTTAGATTTATGGGACCAGACTCCATGTGATAAAGATATTTTGTGACATAGGGTTTCCTCTTTGGATTGTATGTTTTTTTATTGATCTTCATGATCTCAACTCATCAAGCATGATTGTTCTTAAGGAGGAAACAACCTTTGTGTAAGTGAGAAAGGGTATAATCTCTGACCAACTCAATGAATGTAAGAACTCTATTATTGATCCTTTACCTTTTCAATTGAAGGAAATAAGATTTAATTTTTCTGATCTTAAGAAGAGACTTATTGATTTCTAGGGTTTTGATGATTATAAAATGACATCCACAAGAAAGGGATACTTCCACATCATCTTTCCTTTTGTAACCCTAAAATCTAAGTCAGGGGGATATGTATATGTCAATTTAAAGCCTAGAATTATTAGAATTTAGGATGGGAATCCACACATTAACCATATATTTGTGAAAACATATTTCACACATGTCAGGATATAGATTAGGAGGTTGATCTTGTTCTTCTAGCACCCTAAAATTCTATGGTATGTAGCCTTATCCATTGGAATTCCAATAAAAATGCATAAGGAAACTAAAAGGGTCAGGTATGCGAAATTTTCTAGAATTATTGTTGAAATTTTTCTGATCCGTCCTTTGATCAAAAAAATTGCTTAAAATGATACTAAATTCATATTTTATATGTTTGTTGATTATGATAGGGTTCCTGAATTTGGTAAGGGATATAATAATATTGTACATGCCTTTGAAAAATGTCTTAGAAGTTTACTTTGTGTGAAATGTGGAATGAGGGGGAATTATAATGATACCTACAAACATAGTTTGGATTCATTACATCCTTTCAACAAGGAAGTGAGCCCGACTATTCAGATGTGTTAAGATAATCCAATTACTCATTCAGGAATTTTTGACTAGCTAAATGGTGGATCTTACAAACAAGTTTAGGAAGAGGAGGACCAACAACCCTCAAACATTAGGACTTCTTTGGGAAGGATGAAAAAAGTTAGTTTCTTTGATCAGGAGAAGGATATTAGGATGACACTTAAGGATTCTCTTGTCACTCACATGGAGGAAGATGATCATGAGGAGGTTGAAAGGGAACTTACTGCTCAATATGAGGTTGAAAAAAAATTGTTCCAATAGAGGCAATTTCTTCACAACGACCACAAAGTTAAGAAGAAGATGGAAGTTATTATTTCCACTTTTCCCATTGGAAGTAATGAGAATAAATGAGTTGTACCTATATCTCAGCCTCATTAATATCATGAAGTACAAGATTTTTTAGATTCATTTTCAAATATGGAGACCCTATCTAAAGGAGAAGATGTAGTGGAAAGAGTGGATTATTCACCTTCCCATGCTTCCATTCATTCTCCGTTATAGATTGGAAAGGTACAAATATCTACATTACAATATAGTACAGAGGAGCACTTTTCTATGGATGAAGCTAGGCAACAATCTCAAGATATGGTGAAAAGGAATGAAATTAGCGCTCATGATATTGTTTTGTATCCAGAAAAGAGATAAGAGGAAGGTCCACAAAAAAAACTATCCATGTGCTTATCCAAGAGTGTAAAAATACACAAGCAGAGACATCAAAATTAATCATATATGAGGTATTTAAATCTTACCCTCCTTGTTTTTCAAAAGTTATGAAAACTATCTGCGATAGTTTTAGAAAGGACTTGAATGAGGAATGTGATGAAGTGAGGATTAAAAACTTAAAGTTTCCTTTGTAGAAATTTATTCAAGAAGGGTTGCCTCATGGACTTAATGCGGACATCGAATATTGGTTTGAATCACAAGTTGAATACATTTTTGAAAATATTGAACCTAGTCTCTTTAGTTATAAATATTACCTTACAGTTATGGAATATATATCCACCAACATTAAAGATAATATATGGTCTAATTCCAAGACAAGCATTCAAGATTTATCTTTGAAATACAATAATGATATGAAAGTTTAGGCTTGGAAAAAGACTAAAAACTATAGAAAAGGTCGGCATACCTGTGGTTGGACTAGGAACAAAGGTAACATATTAGCATCATATTGGTGCCATGTTTGTCTTTTGAGAATTTGTTTCCTTGATTTTGGGGATTTGTTTTCCCACTGTTTTACATATTCCATCTTCTCATGTACTGTTTTTTTATTTTAATAAAGGAGCGAACCCAACTTATTTTTAAAAAAATTATATATTTGACGTTCATATTATTATATAAATTTGTATAATTATATTAATATATTTATTTATAATTATATTAATAAATATATATTTGTAATTACATATTTTATATTCTTTAAATATATTTATAATTATATAAATAAATATATATAAATATTAAATATATTTAAAAATATATTTCAAATTTATATATAAATATATTTTAATAATTATATAACTATAAATATATTTATATACATATATAATTATAAATGTTTTTCTAAAGATATATTTATAACTATATATTTATAAATATATTTCTAAATATATAATAGAGGAATGAGAACAAACTGGATCGGCGACTCTGAGTGGCCAAATCTTCCAAGATCATCCAAGAAGTGTCAATCTATATTCTTATTCTTCATCTTATCGTAACACGATTCAGGGATCAAAGAAATCGAAGGAGAATGAAGGGGATGCATCGCCCAGTCTGCAATCATTCATCTATTTTTCAGGTGGATCTTTTTACCTAATCAAAGATTGAACTCTACAAAGGGAAATCAAGAAAGGAACCACTGCACATGTCTCAAATTCTGATGGAACGATTTCAGAACGAACGAAGCTTTGTAGGAACTCCTTCATAACACACATCTCTTTGTCAAAAGGTATGAAACCCTAGAAGGTCTCATATATGGTTTCCCATCTTTCATCAATTTGAGGATTTTATGATTTCAACTGTTTCTTGATTATTAGAGGATTTTATCATCTTATGTTTCCATCCTCTAAATTAAAAGTAAAATCTAGGAGATTTGGTTCATTCAACATTAGGCCTAGAATTTTGAATATCTACAACTGGTCATTGAATTTAAATTTATAGTATTTTAGGGACAGATGTGCTCATGTCTAGGTAAAGATTTATTGACTGAATTGGGTCATATGCCCCCCTGAGTGTAATGTTCTGGATCTGGGTGCCGCCCAAAGGTGCCCCGAACCCGGTTAGTCACATGACCTCAAGCGTATTTCCCTAAATGCCAAAGGCTACCGACTAGCAGCGAGGGCCACAATGTAATAATGGGGAAACTATGCCCATATTGGTAGAGTACACACAACGCAATGTAAATAGTAAACAATAGTGGAAGAAGTAATACTATACATCAGATGTAAACAGTGGGATACTAACAATACTAAAACAATTGAATCATATATAAATGATGCATGTCACATGTGTTTAGGAAAGAATTCAAACAAGTCACAATGTTATAAATACAATACAAAAACCAAAGTACATAAAAGTAAGTAAACTCCAATAGTATCAAAAGCCTCAGCTTGGTCCCATGCTCTCCAACTACAACAATAATCAAGTACCTGATGAATAAGGGAACTTTAACTTATCTGTACCAATAACCATATAACTGTTTGGGTCCAAAAACATTAACCAAACAAGGTGTGAGACGGATCCTAGTAGGAAACCACCAAAAGATCTGTGCCTATTTTTCAGTTAATGTATATAGTAGGTAATATAAATAAATGAAGCAATAAACTAGGAAGTACTCAAACGTAAACAATCCTATAGTTTTCAATTAAATTCATTTACATTTATTATTAATACTTTGAATATTGTAATCTTGGGATCTATCCTAATCTCTATATCCACCTATGTAATAGTAACAAAACAGATGTCTTAGAAGACCATCTAAATAGTCAAGAAAGATAGAGTCCAAGATTTTGCTTTGTCTTGACAGACTCATCACAATCATTCAATCATTCATAAGAAACCCTATGGTAAAGTTCTCACAGTCTAACCCCTCTATTCTATCATACCATTAATACAATAAATAATGACCCTATGGGAATTCTCACACAGTCTAACCCCTTTGGTCCCACATAGCACTAATCATTTACAAATGACCACCTGGGTAGCTCTCACATTCAATGCCCCTTGGTCTACATAGCGTCAATAAAATATAAAGACCACATGGAAGCTCTCACAGTCAATTACCTGTGGTCTAAAATTAATTTAATCAAATAATAATGACCATATGGGAAGCTCTCATAGTCTAACCCTTTTTCTAATCTCTCATAGTCCAATCCCCCTTGGTCAAACATTCACAATGCACATCACAGGCATTTCATAAATAAAAAAACTCCATTCTAATCAACAAATTCATGGAAGACAAGGTACGCCTCAAAGAAACCTAGACCAAATGGCCATAACTATCCAATAAGGGAAACACACCCATGGGGTTTTTCTGGAAACAAGGTCTCTAACCATACACATAAGCAATAACCCTTATCAATCAATCAAACCATAATAGGTAATAAACAAGTTTTAATTACAAACCACACAATACCCCAAACATGGGTATACATCACTTTAATCAAATATAATCCAAATACGAACAACAAAAGGGAAAAAATACCTACCATGATGTCGTACGATCAAAACTCTTTAACTTTATCTTTTGAATCAGCCTAAATCAGCGTAGATCTAAAAAAAGGTGAAAAAGGTTTAACCTTGAATAACTCACGAGAGAGGAGGAATCAAGAAGAAAGGCTCTAGAAGACTTGAGGACTCACCGGTGGGATTCCAATGCACCCGATGACGTCTCAATTGGAGGGAATATGGAGAATCAGGAGGGGTTCAGAGTTTTTAAGCCCTTCCGTCGCTATCTTATATGAACCAAGGGGGGAGTATATGTTTCTGAGGATGAGATGCTACCTCGCTCTGATTTATCAAATACAAAGAAAACTGCATGACGTTATCATTGAATGTACATGTCTTGTAATAGCCTTAACCTCCCCCGCCTTAAGCAGTCTACCAGGTCACCAACATAGCCATGTACTTGGTCATTACATAGCCAGTACGTAGCTGCATGTAGTACCCAGGTACACGGCATGTACTCATAAGTACATGACATGTAATCATAAGTACACAACGTGTACTTATAAAATTTCCCATTTCTTCCTTTTCCTAAATAACAACCTGAACTAATGATCCATACCTAAAATGATGATCTGGGTTCTTACAAACTTCCCCCCCTTAAAGCAATTCTTCCTCGAATTTCCCTTCCAAGGGTGGTGAAGAAGAAACTTCAAAAAACTCTGTCCACTGTGATCATACATCAGTCTCCCTCTCCCATGTATTATCCTTTACTTTTCTATGATACCATAGGACCCATACCAGAGGAACATACCGACCGCGAGGAACCTCTATGTTGTGACACACATTCTAAATATGATGCTATTTGAAGGATGAATCCACCTCTAACTCAACCTCCTTAGGTTGAAAAAATGTGAGATGGGTTTGAAAAATAACATCATTGCTAAGAATCATGAAAGATGTTGTGCATATTATGATACCTCTATGGTAACTAAAACTGATAGGCAACTAGCCTGACTCTCTCCAAAACCTTAAATGGCCTGACGTATCTCGGTGAAATCTTTCCTTGTCTCATAATCCTCCTGTTTCCCATCCTTGTTGTGACATGTATGAAAACCTGATCTCTGACCTCAAACTCCAGAGGTCATCTCCATCGATCAACATAATATTTTTGGAAAGACTGTGCAATAGCCATCATCTTCTGAATCAACTCCACCGGATCAGTGGTCTCCTTGACAAGACGAGGTCCCATCATAGATTCCTCTCAAGCCTCTATCCAACATAGGGGTGATCAACATTTTTTACCTTACAAAGCCTCATAAGGTGCCATCTGAATCGTTTCCATGAAACTGTTATTGTAGGAAACTTCCACTAGGGGTATGTGTCTCTCCCAAGAGCCCTTGAAATCTAAGATGCATGCTCGGAGAATGTCCTCCAAAACCTGAATCATACACTCGGACTAGCCATATGTCTGGGAAAGGTAAGCTATAATCAGAAGTACCAGTGTACCTAAAGCCCTCTATAACCCCTTCTAGACACGAGAAGTTAATCGGACATCCCTACCTGAAACGATGGAGTATAAGACCCCATGTAAATGTACAATCTCTCAGATGTACAACCTTCCAAGCTCATCAAAACTGATGGTTTCCTTGATTGGTGAGAAATATGAAACCTTTCTGAGCCTGTCGATAACAACCCAAACCACATCATTTCTTCTAGGTGACCTTAGTAATCCCATCACGAAATCCTTTGTGACCTCATTCCACTTCTACTTAGGAATGAGTAACTGTTGTAAAATCCATTTAGGTCACTGATGCTCCACCTTCACCTGCTGATAGGTGGAACATCTCATAACAAAACCAACTACATCATTCTTCATTTTTGGCCATAAATACTGACAGTGTATATCTCGATACATATTGGTGACACTAGGATGAACTTCCCATACTAAGGCATGAAAATATCACATCAATTTCTCATGTATGTCTACTGACACCCATACACATCGTTGAAAATGAAAAACCTCATCATCGCCTACAGTCCACCCAGGAGTAGGGTCCTCTCCTGACACACTCTCCTGTTGGACTAGGCCTTCAGAATTTTATAGCTACCTCATTCACACTCGATCCGGTAGATTAGAGGTAACAACTATAGTAGAAAGGAACATCAGCCCCTGTTTCTGTGCACTTCCAAATGAATCTCATAGAATAGATCCATAAGTTTCCACTCACTGTTGTCCTCCTGAAATACCTATGTCTGAGTCCTCCTACTCAATGAATCAACCATTACGTTGCCTTTCCCAAGTATATAGGCATGCTCAAAGTCAAAAGAATAAAGGTACTCAACCCACCACTACTGTCTCAAATTCAGATCATGATGAGTAAAGATATACTTGAGGACTTTATGGTTAGTGTATACCGAAAAATGATCTCCCAAAAGATATTGTCTCCAACAGAAAAAAGAATTCACAACCACATCCAACTCGAGATCATGTATCGGGTAATTTTTATCATGTGGCCTAAACCACTGAGACCCATACACAAAAACTCATCCCGGAATTAAGAACTAATTCCAGCCCGATACCTGATGCATTGTAGTAAACAGTGTAACTCTTGCTCAACTCTGGAAAAAATTAGTATCAATTCTGAATTCAATATCCCTTTCAGCTCTTGAAAGGCTGAATTATAGGAATCTTCCCACAGGTACTTCACACCCTTCTTAGTCATGCCTATTAATGGCGCTAATAAGCATGAAAAGTCCTGAATTAAGTGTGTAGTAAATGACCAGCCTTAGAAAACTCCATACCTCAAAAACATTATTTGTATGATCCTAGGAAACTACCACTCTCACTTTCTCTGGGTCTACTGATACTCTTGTATCTGATATGAAATGACCCAATAAGTGAATATGGAACATCCAAAAGTGTAATTTTGAGATATTAGAATATAACGGATTCCCTCTCAGTGTACTCAATACGATCTCAAGATGTATGGCATAATTGTGTCAAGTGTGAGAGTACACCATTATATCTTCAATGAAGACTACCAAAAATGAATCCAAGGATTAAAAACTTGGTTCATCAGTTCCATGAAAACTAACGACACGTGCGTGAGACTGAATGGCATAAACAAATACTCATATAGACCATACCTGCTCTAAAAGTCTGTAAGAGGTATATCTGATGGTCTAACATGCAACTGATGATAACTGGATGTCAAGTAAATCTTCAAAAACACTCAGGCTCCTAAAAGTTGATCAAAGAGATCATAAATCCTCAGCAAGGGATATCGTTTCTTGATTGTCAATTGGTTCAGCTTCTGATAATACATGCAAAGTCTAAGGGTACCATCCTCCTTCACAAAAAGGATAGGAGAACCCCAAGGAGAAGTACTAGGTCAGATGAAACCCTTTTCCCATAACTCCTCTAACTGCTTCTTGATATCCTATAACTTTGGTGTAGCCATCCTATATAGAGTAATGGACACCGATGCTACTCCTAGAACAAGCTCAATAGAGAAATCTACCTCTCTCTCCAGAGGAAAACCTGAAAATTCATCTGGAATGACATCCCTAAAACAATCAACCACTGGAGGAAAGTCTATATGTGAAGTCTCCTAGTCATCTATGTATAAACTAGAAATATGGGCTATAATTCCTCCTAACCCATGATGCTCGGGACGAACTTTGATTGCCTGGACATCCCATTATCCCTTGTGTAGAAGAGACCCACCCTCTAGTGACGTGAAACTCAACCTACAGTAATAGAATTCAACAAATTCCTGAAAGGAGACCAACCGGTCTATTCTGATAATGACATCAAATCCTATCATCTCTAACACATAGAGGTCCCACAAGAAGTGACACCCACCAAACTCGAGAAGGAACTCCTTGAACTAACGTACACTACCCATCCTAATACCCAAAGAAGTTTCTAGCATCATAAAATCTTCATAAGTAAGGATACAGAGCCAAATACTCTCTATAATGACAACAGATATAAACCTATGGGAAGACCCTATATCAAAAAGAGAAAAAGATGAAACTGAGGCAACTAGAATCATACCTCTAACCATAGAGGGTCTGGTATCTTGCTCATGCTGGGTCTGTTCCATGATAAATTATGACCTGTACCATGACCCTAAAACCCTATCTGGCTACCCTGAGCTAGTCTACCCTGGTGTTACTGAAAACCCATCATCTGGCTGCCATGGCCACAACCACCTCCTCAGCCTAAATGGCCCGACGAACTCTAGTTCCCCGACTGATGAGAAACTGGAGGTCCTTCTCCTGAACGTGGAGTCATAAAAGATCCCTTCTCACTCAATTTAGGTGAGAAAATCCTGAAAAAGCACCGAATATGACCCATCTTGCTACGAGATCGACACTCAAATGGGTCCCTCAGGCAATGTGGTCTCGTATTCCCACTCCTTCCACACTGGTAGAACACTACTTGGATACTTGAGGAAACATATCTACTACTAGAATATCCACCGCATGTAAGACCCATCCGAAACTTCCTGCAATCTTTCAAAGGAGTACCATCCCTATATGCGGAACCGCCTTAGCTAGCAGCTCCCAACTCCTTTATATTATGCCTAGTAATAAATTTATGGTTTACTATAAGAGTCACTGAAATCAACCTGAAAACTTTCACCTGTGATAAGATATTGTACCTGATACCATCCTCAAATCATCTAGCCAGTGATAACTCTTCACCTCCTAAAACATGTGAAAAGTGTTGAAGCTTTGTAAAATGAGAAGAGTAATCCATCACTGAAAGAGCGCCCTGCTCCAATTGCATGAACTATCAGTCTCGATCGACCCTCAACATCTCGGGGTAGAAATAATCATATAAGGTCATGTGAAACTATTCCCATGACATATCCCAATAATTTCCCACTTGTGAGATAACATCCCACCATATATTGGTGGAGTCACATAGCATGTACGTTGTGAGCTTCACCCTCCTCTCAAGAGGTGTCTCTAGATGATCGAAGATGGAAATCATGGCCTCTAACCATGACCCTGAAGCATGTGGTCCTTCATCCCCTAAAAAAGTGGGAGGTTGCTATTTCGGGAACAACCACATCAGGTCATCCATAGTCAATCAAGGATGTTGTGCTCCCTGAAATGTCTGCATCATCCTCATAAAGCCTTCATGGAACTATGTATCAGAACCTGCTTCCGATATAACAGTTGGTGTGAAGATGGTCATGATGGGAGGATCTTCTGGTAGTCCCTGAGCTAAAATTTCCGGTGTCTGATCATCACCCTGTACCTGGTGTATAAATGGAGGATGTCTCAGTGGCATGAATCTGCAAGGTCAAATGCACACCTCATTTCACGATTATCAAGGACAATAACATATAAGTAAAGGAATGGAAAAGGAGAAGGAAAACATTCAAGTTTTACAAAATAGGGTTACACAGCGTGTAGAACCACTACACGATGTGCTCCCTTAATCCTTAACATGGTCGTGTACTTCTTCCAATCTGGTCGTGTAACACCCCATACATACGACATTTTCCCCCTGAGACATAACATGTACATGAATATTGCCTCCTTCCCAAATTCTTATACACGGCTAGGACTATATGGTTCTCTCCTAGTGTAACAATACACGACATGTTCACCCTAGACACGATGTGTACCACTAAAGTTTCATCTACCCGTGTTGTTAGTCACATGACCAGATACATGGTCGATTACTACATGAAATGTATAAGATTGACATGACATGTACTACCTAATTTCCATCCACCTGTGTCATTAGTCACACGACTAGATACATGGTCTTTTACAGCACGATGTGTACTCCATATACATGGCATGTTATACCAAACATTTATCAACCCCATGTCTCTACTCAAAAAGTTAGTGAAATGGTTAACAACTACACGACATGTACATATGGTACACAGAATGTACTTAGTAAAAGTCAGTTATTCCAAAATAGAAGAAAACATGGCATGTGTTCATAACATCACAAGCCGTGTTGTTTGGGTTTCTAGACAGTAAGCCTATGGGAAAGTTCCCTTCCTAGGCTAGATCCCAATATTACATTTAGTATTCATCATTTGAATCTTGTAATATTGGGATCTAGCCTAAGATATATATCCTCCTGTGTAATAGTAACAAAATATATATCTTATAAGACCATCTAAATAGTCAAGAAAGACAGAGTCAAATCTTGTGCTTCGGCTTGGCAAACTCATCACAATCATTCAATCATTCATAAGCAACCCTATGGGAAAGTTGTCATAGTCTAACCCCTATGGTATATTATATCATCAATTCAATAAATAATGACCCTCTGGGAAATCTCACACAGTCTAACCCCTTTGGTCCCATATATCAATAATCATTTAAAAAAGACCACCTAGGTAGCTCTTAAGACCAACACCCATTAGTCTACATAGAATCAACAAACTATAACGACCAACTGGTAGCTCTCATAGTCAATTACCTAGGGTACAACATTCATTTAATCAAATAATAATGATCACCTAGGCAGCTGTCAGAGTCTAACCCAATTAATTATAAATGACCACCTGAGCAGCTCTCATGGTCTAACCCCTTTGGGAAGCTCTCATAATCTAACCCCCCTTGGTCAGACATTCACAATGCATATCAAAGGAATTTCATAAATAAAAAAAACTCCATCCTAATCAACCAAGGCATGTAAAACAACGTATGCCTCAAAGAAAACTAGAACAAATGGCCATTACTATCAAATAAGGGAAACACCCCCATGGGGTGTCCCAGAAACAACGTATCTAACCTTATGCTTAAGTAACAACCCTTAACAATCACTAAAACCATAATAGGTAATAAACAGGGTTTAATTCCAAAACACACAATACCCCAAACATGGGTATGAAACAATTTAAGCATATATAATCCAAAGATGAATAACTAAAGGCCCAAACCACCTACCTTGATGTCGTACGATCAAAACTCTTGAACATCGACCCTTGAATCGGCATAGATCTACAAAAAACGTTCAACCTTGAATAACTCATGAGAGAGAAGGAATCAAGAAGAAAGGATCTAGAAGAATTGAGGACTCACCAGTGGGATTCCAACACACCTAATGATGCCCCAATAAGAGGTCGGATGGAGAATCGAGAGGGGTTTCGGAGTTCGTTGGCCCTTCTGTCGCTCTTCTATATGAACCGCGGGGAGAAGAAGACATTTTTTAGGATGAGACGTGACCCCACTCCGATTTATTAAATAAAAATAAAACTACATGGCATGTTCATTAAATGTACACGCTGTGTAATAGCCTTTACTGGAACCCATCTTAAGCGGTCTTCCAGGTCACCTACATGGCCATGTACTCGATAGTTACATAGCCAGTACACTACTACATGCGGTACTTGGTTACACAGTGTGTACTCATAAGTACACGACGTGTACTTAGAAAATTTCCCATTTCTTCCCTTTTCCACAAAAACAACATGAAATAAAGTTCCATACCTGAAATGAAGAACCGAGTTCTTATACTGAATTTTGTATGAAATTGCATCATCGCTTGGAGTCCATTTCTGAATGTATTATGCTACGAAATTTGTGTGTTATGGATGTTTTTCATGGATTCTAATTGAGATTTACTTGAGTTCTACTTTAATTGACAAATAAGTTCTATCCACATCACAAGATGAAGTCTTCTTGATAAATGAATATGAAAAGATTCCACCTTTCTATGATGATTGTGGTGTTATTGGTCATAGTAAATCTGATTGTAGAAAAGATTTTATTTGTGAAAAATGTCAAATGTAAGGTCATGACTCTCCTCACTATCGCAGAAGTGAGAATACTATTACTGCTTAGTGCTTGAAAGAGAAATACATGGAGGTCGTTTATCCCATAATTGAAAATGATCAATTTCATTTTGTGGTGCCTCTACAAGAGAATTCACATTATGGTTATTCTCATTGAGGGGAGGAGTGTGCAATTCATGACAACTCTGAATCTGTCTCATTCCCTCAGATTGTCTCAAATCCAAGGGATTATTCTAAAACCAATTTGGTTTGGGCTAAAACCAATGATTAAGATCCTGTACCTATTGCATTTGACTCCTTTAATGATGCTTTTTACAAAGGAATCATTGATGGTAATGCTGATAATGGCTCTATTGATAGTCATGATGAAACAGAAACCTTAGTTCAAAATGAGGTGGACTACAATTTATGGAAGGAGGGGAATTTAATTGCTTCCAAAAATAGGAAAGGTAAGTCCAAAATGGAATCTTCAACTTTGATTAAATACATGCATAAGCATGAAAAAACCACTATTGATAGTTGAAAGCACGTGATTTCAGCAAATGCGTGTAAGTACCATTCTAAAGAAGCCACTACCCTTGTGAATTTTAATTCCCCTATGGATTTAGGGATGAACTATTTAAAAAGGTGTTCAATCCAAGAAGATTCTAACTTGATTTCTAGGTTCTCTCCCATTTAGTAGTCAGCTGAATCAAATCCAGTGCCTGTGAAGTTGCGACAAGCTCTATCTAAACTTTCTACAGGTGGCATTGATGGGTCTGGTTCCAAATCCAATTATGTAAATAAGATTCCCATAGTGACCCCTAAACCAATTCAGGTGTCTCATCCTACAAAAGATATTCCCTTGGAAAAAAGGGTAAAAAAATGTTTTTACCTATGGCCAATCGGCTGGTGACACTAACAATGATTTTCATAAATCCAACAATGGAAAGGGAGCTCATGAAGAGATCTATGTTCGAACTCAAGGTATGATATCTAAAGCAGTGGATGTTTTACCTATGGATATAGGTACAAAACAGGCAGGGAACACTATAAAGTGTGGAAATCTATCTTCTAGTACCTCTACTCTTGGTAAGTCTACCTCAAATGTTTGTATCTAAAACCCATTTGATCTACTTTCTTCTTCCAGTAGTGAAGAGGAAGCTGTAGGCAATTAGCGTGCAGCTGATGTTAAAGTGAATATGGTGATAAGTGATAATGAATTCTTGGATGATGGTAGAGGATCGTGGAAATAGGTAAAAACTTGGAGAAGATGAAGACACCCTCAAGGCCAAAGAGGACATGTAGCTCATCATAACATGAGTACTAGATCTCTTATAGCTTGATCTCTTCTGATCTTTTTCTGTCCACTTTTGTTTGTGGACTTAGATGTGTTGTATTTAGTCCTCATGTTTCTTGTCTTATCTTTTAGTAAAAGGGGTCTTCGAGTCTCATCCATTACAAAAAAAATATTTCTAAATATAATTATTAATATATTTATTATATATATATATATATTCATATAAATAAATTCATATTTTAAATATATATTTATAAATAAATATATAATTATAATTATATTTATATTTATATTTATATTTATTTATAATTATAAAAATGTATTTATATAAATAAATTTATATTAATAAATATATATTTATAATTACATTTATAAATACAAAATTACAATTATTTAAATATATATATATAAATATATTTAAATTATATATATTAATTCGAAATTGTAAATATATATATATATATATATTCAATTATAAATAAATATATTTAAATTAAATATATTTATTCATAATTGTAAATATATATATGTTTATATTTATTTAAAATTGTAAATATATATTTATATAAATATAATTATATTTACAAAAAACAATTACAATTTTTTAAATATATTAATAATTATATATTTGTAAATATGAATTTATTTATAATTATATTTATAAATATATTTATAATTATATAATTATAACTCTATATTTATAAATATATATTTATATACATACAAATATTTATTTATAAAAAAATCTAAAATAAATTAAAAAATATAAACAATTGTTAAGAATAACATTATTATTAATAATTATATTTTCTATATTAAGAATTTAATTAAGATTTATTATCTAATTTATATTTATTTTTCAGTAATTTATCATATGTTTAGATAGTGTGATAAATTTAAATGAAATTTGAATCATTGACTAAACATATAAAAAACAATTGAAAATAAAAATAATTTCATAAAAATAATTAATGAAAAATAATTTTAATGGCACAAAACATAATTGTTTGAAAAGATAACATTTTTACTTATAAATATTTTGACATTCCTTTCACCACTAGAAATGGGATCTACTATAACAGAATTAATCAATATCAAAGCCCCTCGCTACCACAACCTGGCATATAAACCAAATTCCCACTCCACGCCCGATGTCTATATCGCTCTAGTGCCCTAGATATAGGCTTGAGTTCCTCCTCATATAGTGCTTCGGGTGCCTCCTCAAGATATTGTGTAGAGGACTGCCCAACATCATATGTGGAGGACTTCCAAACATCATATGTAGAGGGCCATCTAGCATCATATCTAGATCCATATGGCCCTGAAGATTCTAAATATGTCAGAAGTGTTATATCAAAGAATTCACCATTGGTGGAAGTGTCACCTGGGGTCATGAAAAGTTGTGTTACTATACCCAAGTCCCAGTCCATCTTATTCAGTTGAGATAAAGATGGTATATCAAATGTATGAGTAGTAATATGTGGTACATAAACCTATCCCAACTATGCATGATCCTCTTTATGATGTGGATCATCTTCTCTATGCGGTGCATCAACTTCTGTAGAAGTGTCGCTTAGATGTCACTCTCTCTATGCTCACCTCTTCCCACATCCATGTCCTTGTCTTTGTCCTCTGGCTGGCAGTGGCAGTTCACCTTCCCCATCAGGCACAATTGGCACATCATCATCCCCAGGTGCCTCATCCAGGGCATGTGCATTAAGATATTACTATGCCTCCTCATGATAGATACTCTCATGTATGAAATAGATAGGATCTATGAGAGCCACCAGATTTGGGTGAACTATATACCTCCAAATAAATTCCTCCTCATGAGGATATGTGATATGTACTAGTCGATCAAGTCATTTTGACTACAAAGGAAATAACACCCAAATTAAAATTAATCATGGGCTAAAAATATATAATAAATGTTAATAATCAGAAAAACTACTAAATTCTTATCCCATGGCTTGTAAGGTACATGATCTTATGGTGTCGATATGCATAATCCCCCCAATCATCATACAGAAAGCCTGTTGTGGGATATCCATGATGAAAGATACCTTAATGGGAACATGTGTCCCAAAACTCAATGTAACATGCATGAATATATGGAAAATTTATCATCTACCAACCTATAATCATAATGGAATGTAACCCATGAACCTATCAGGGTGCAATGGGGATATTCTGTTTATAGTCAAATTGTTTCATGACTCAGTCTGGATGGTTTCAATCAATGTTGTGGAAGTAGATGAGTGGCACCACTGCACCACAGTCTCCAACCATAGTTGTGCAGTATGGTGGAAGTGACATGTAGAAAAATCTTGTATAAAGGGTCCATGAAACCTAAAATTCCAACTCAAAAAATAATTCATAAATTAGAACAATAATTTTACCAAGATAAAATTTCAATATCTTAAAAAAGTAATAACAAAATTAAATTTTCTACAAAGAATTTTATGTTTAACATACATCAGCAGGCTATATAGCGTAAAATATCAATATATAGCTATGCACACTCACTACAAAAAATAACATATTAGCGACGGTTTTTAGAGGGGGTTATGCACAAACCCTCTAATAATCGAATTTAGAAGGGTTTCAAACCCCCCTCTAAATTTTTTAGCATTATTTTTTTTAATATTTGGTTGGATTTTAGAGGGGGTTATGTCAAAACCACTACTAATTTAATATTTAGTGGTGCTATATGTTCAGTTGGATTTTAGAGGTGCTATATATATATTCATTTGGATATTATATGGGGTTTTTAACCTCCTCAAATGTATGACATTAGAGCTAGTTGTGAACGGCCTCTAATATAAGAAATTAGTGTGGTTCATGAACCACTGCTAATCCCTTATATTAGAGGGTGTTTTGAACCCCTTCTAATTTAAGAAATTAGAGGGGGTTTTGAACCCCTTCTAATGTAAGAAATTAGAGGGGTTTGTGAACCCCCTATAATCTATGGCATTATAGGGGTTTTTGAACCTCCTTTAATTTAAGAAATTAGAGAGGGTTGCGAACCACCTCTAATCTATGACTTTTGAGGGGGTTGTGAACCCCCTCTAATCTAGGACATTAGAGGGGGTTGTGAACCCCCTCTAATTTAAGAAATTAGATGGGGTTGTGGACCACCTCTAATCTATGAAATTAGAGAGGGTTGTGAAACCCCTCTAATCTATGACATTAGAGGGGTTAATGAACCACCGCTAATCCATTTGATTAGAGGAGGTTTTTAACCCAACTTATTATTTATTTATTTATTAAAATAAATCTCATATAATTTCAAATTTTATAATATATATGTGTGCATGTGCGCATTTGTGTATATATACATATTACACAAGCACACTATATAAATGTATTTAAATGCATTATAAATATATATATATATATATACATTATATAAATACTTTAAATAAATACTTATACATATGAACAAAAATGTATAGATATATAAATATTGGTATTCATAATATTAATGTAATTATAAATATATTTATTAAAATATATATAATTTATATATGGTTTTATAAATACAATAAATTTATATTATGATTTATATTATACATATATTATATTGAATACTTTTTATTGTATATTTATGTTTAAATAAATTTATATTATATTATGTATACAAATATATATAATATAGATGAAATTTTATATATATATATATATATAATATTTACATTATATATATTTTATATTTTATATTATATATATATATATATTATATTATATATATTATATTATATTTTATATATTTTATTATATATAAATTTATATATATTATATAATTATCTTATATATTTTTTAGTATACCATATTAATTATAAATTAATTTAGTATATATATAAATATCATTTAATTATATTATATATTTCCAATTATACAAAAGTATTTAATTATGTGTGTTTGTATATATGTGTGTACATTATATAATATAAATGTATATAATTACATACATAAATATATAATATAAATTTATTTAATATAATATATGTATAATATAAATCATAAAATATATAAATTTATAGTATTTAAAAAACCAACACATAATTGTTATAGTTTAAAACTATATGTAATAATAATAATAATTAATAATATTATTGTTACAGACACACAAAAACATATATAAGTATATAAAAATAATTATATATATATTATAATTATATTATATCTATAAATATTATATAAATACATAAATTCACGCACAAATATAAATATATAAATATATATTTATATATGTAAATATAATTATTTATATATACTATATATACATATTATACACAAATATATTATATATACCCAAATATATTATATTATTTATATTTATATACAAATATATATATATATATAATATTTTTGTATATAAATAAATATAACTTAATATATATAAATAAATATAATATATTGTATATAATATAACAAATGTGAAATGGCTCGGTTGGTTAAGGCGCTTCAGATGGTGGAAGCTGGTACATGGTTCAAACTTTCACCGAGTCAATTTTTTAGCCTCACCTACCCTTGGGTTATAAGCACATGGGTACACGTGCATGGGAGTCGCTGACGTCAGTGTGCTATAGTGTGGGGGGTGTTCGGGGTGTCAACACTATGGGCTTGTGGTCTTAGGGTCTCAGGTGTCTGCGGTGGGGGTGGGGGTCAACCTGTCTGGGGGTGTTAGGGGGAGGGGGGTCTGTGTGTCTGGTGGTGTTATGGGCCACGGGGTCAGCGTGTCTTGGGTTTCTGGTCAGTGGGGTCGTGGTTATTGGGGGTGCAGGGTCAAGGGTGTCTCGTGTGTCACAAGGTGGGGGTGCATGGCCAAGGGTGTCCGGGGTGTCATGAGGTGGGGGTCAGTGGGTCTGGGGTGTCCAGGGACATAGCGTCTGGTCAGTGGGGTCGTGGTTGTCGGCGGTGCGGGGGGTGTCACAGGGTTTGGGGGTCAGCGTGTCTAGGGTGTTAGGGGGTGCAGGGTCAGGGGTGTCACGGGTCCCATGGGTAGGAGAAAACCTAGAATTTTATATAAAAATAAGGCAATATTAGGGGTGGTTTTATAACCGCCCCTAATATAAAAGATTGAGATTCAATTAGAGGTAGTTAAAACTGCCTCTAAACTAAATCTTCAAATTAGGTGCGGTTAAAACTGCCCCTAGTTTACCTCTTTATAGAGAATTTCAGGTGAGATTAGAGTGGGTTAAAACCCCCTCTAATATAACCACTACAAAAAACCAAACCATTT
The DNA here is from genome assembly GCA_963277665.1 of Viscum album. Taxonomy (NCBI): domain Eukaryota; kingdom Viridiplantae; phylum Streptophyta; class Magnoliopsida; order Santalales; family Viscaceae; genus Viscum; species Viscum album. The sequence goes on from OY728151.1 coordinate 2,083,386,619, forward strand.
TACCTGCACTTGCTCAAAACTGCCCCTAATCAGAGTAGTTGGGCACTTTAGCTGCGATTTAGGGTAACCACCGCTAACAAGTTTAGAAGGGGTTTTAACCCCTTCTAAATGAAAAACCCCCTTATAATCACCCAGTTTTTTATAGTGACTATGTTTTAGAGTATATGAATAACACAAAGCCTAACTCCATGTCGTTAAAAAATTAATGTATAGAAAATTTATAATGGAAATTAATAAAATTACAAAATAACTCATATTATTTATTTAAACATAGCAATTTCCTTGAGGATAGTCCGGAAATTGGTTTTGTCAAAGTGGTGTGATAACTTTAGGAGTGATTCCTAGAAAATGCTCCTAGGACCACACGTATACCAAATCTATACACACTAAAATCTACTGCACATTAGCTTGAGAATCAGTATAGAGACTTCTATACAGATGTGACAATACATTGAACCCCCAACTATATCTATCCATCTGATCAAGATCCTCATGAAATTGTCGGTAAATCATGTGTTCCAAGGTGGTGGAGTGGTCTACACAAAACATTCCTCTGACCAGTTTCATAATGTAATATCATGTGTGCCAAATAAGTATATCCTCATTTGCATCATCAGAAATGATGAGTAAATTCTCCTCAAGACACCCCATGCACAATCTGAAACCCTAGAAGACACATGGTTTATTGACAATGTCGATAGATATTATATGATGTTTGAGCGCACACCAGTCACTAATAGTGGAACCCGTAACCATATATCTATGGGTGGGTAGACCGAGCATGTATTCCATGTCCTCTAAAGTAATGGTAATCTCCCCCTCATGGTAATGAAATATATGTGTCTCAGGCTACCATATCTCAACTAGTGTTGCAATAAAATAGCGATTAATAGTCTTGATGTTTCACATGGAGACTCTATAAAATACAAAATAAAAATGGTAGTTAGAGGCACATCATTGTGATAATTATATTCTATCCAGTCATCAAAATATCTAACAAGTCACCACACCAACACATCGCATGACATGTGTGACTGTTGGGTAGATAATAGAGGTCACTCCATTTGAATGTATGAATTTTAATACACTAATGATGACAACTATTTAACTCATTCCAGGTTTTATGATTTGGTATAAAATGTTTTTTAAGTTTCTAATTGGATTTTCTTAAAAATTAAGTATGTTATTTCATGTGACCAAATATGTAATTTGAAATGGAGTTATTTTTAAGATAAATACATTCTTGTGGAAGAAATGATATATACTCTTATAGATAACAACAAATAATCATAGGCATGAACCTATCATACACATATGATTCATTCAGAACACTCCACAATGCTCTATTTTTCTGAATCTTCTGTGAAATATTAGTTTATCCCATTTAAAAGAAAAATTAAATGACCTTAGAATAACTAAAGCTGATTGGATTGAGTTGAATCAAATCGTCACATCTCTCATCTCTTTATGTTTTTGTTTTATATTATCTTTTGAGATGTGTTTTTTAGTCTATTTTAACTATTTTATTTTCACTTATTTTTTAACCAAACCAATACCTATTTGTAAGAACCTGGATTTTTGTTTTCAGGTATGTCTTTATTTTTCCTGGAGTTTTTGAGAAAAGAGGAGATTCTAGAAATTTTTGAAGTACACGCCATGTACTTTATGAGTACACGCCGTGTACTCCCTTGCCGTGCCATGCCGTGTGATGGCCATGTCCAGGCCACACACACGGTGTGTAGGGGTGAAGTGGAGGCCGCTTAATGCAGAGTACAAAAAAGTAGAGTACACGCCATGTACTCAATAAGTACATGCCGTGTATTTTATTTTTTTCATTAAATGGACCGGGGTCATGCCTAAAAGACAGAGTTGTCTTCTTCTCTAGTTCCTTCGACCAAGAGCGACCCGTACGACCACAGATCTTCTCTGAGCCCCTGAGCCTCCATCCATTCTCCGAATCGACCACCGTCAATTGTGTTGGAACAACTGCGATCTACGACATTCTAAGGAGAATCAAGCCTCATGGTTCAAGTATATCTATCTCCTAGGATCGAGGTAGGTGTTTTGTGCCTTACCTTTCAATGCCTTTGAGTTTAATATGAAAATTCCACCAATACCGTGGACAGGGTATCACGTGTTTACATTTTTGCCCTTGTGGTTATTCCTGCCTTGCTTGAATGCTTGTGTAGAGGTAAATTGATCATGTTTGTGGATAATTGTTGTGCTTGGATGTTTTTCCCATGCTTTTCTCTTGTTGTAACCTTTGGGACTCTTTAGCCTTTGGCCGTTGTACCAGTTTCCATGCCTTGTGATCGTAGGACGGAATGATGTTGTTAACATGCTTGTTTCCATGTAGACTGTTTAGTCAAGTAGCTCTATAGTTGTACTTTGGTTATCCAAGTAGCTCTATTTGTGTACTATGGCTTTATAGCATTAATATGCACTGACTATCATGGGACAGTGAGAACCCGATGCTATAGACTGTAAGGGATAGACTGAGTGAGCTTCCTAGAGAGTCTTAGATATTATAGACTATACGGGGATAGGCCGAGTGAGCTTCCTCAGAGATTCTTGGACATTATAGACTACATGGGATATACCGAGTGAGCTTCTCAGAGAGTCTTAGTTATTATAGACTACAGGAAGGTAGAACGAGTGAGCTTACTCAGAGAGTCTTTACCTCATTTTAATGTTTTTAAAACCTTCCCAGGCTGGAGGAGGAATTGACCGAGTGACCTTCCTCAGAGAGTCTGTGGTATACCTGAGGCTATAGGAGGATTGATCGAGTGAGATTCCTCAAAGAGCCTTTAGAACTTGGGTCCAAGAGGGTTAGACCGCGTCATATCCCTCATAGAGTCCCTGACTACCCAAGACTATAAAGGGAATTGACCGAGTGAGCTTCCCCAGAGAGTCTTATAATTTCATATGACCAAACCAGAGGGGTTAGGCTGAGTGCACTGCCCAGAGGGTTGTGGTACTTCTTGGATAGGACCAGAGGAGATGACTGCAAGTACTTCCCATAGGGTTTCCTATTTGTGTTAGCTGTTTCTTGACCTATACTTATTGTTCTGTTCATTAATCACTATTTTATATCATCCTGTTTACTACTTACAGATTAATATCTGCTATTGCTGCTACTGTTTACTACTTTTTTGTACTATTACATTCTATATACTCACTAACTATTAGGAACATATCTTCGGGTGGTCGCCTACTAGGATTTAGTCTCACACCCTATTTGGGTCATGTTTTTGGGCCCAAACAGACTATGTTGTTGCAGGTATTGACAAGGGAAAGATCCCTTAATCTTTTGGTACTTGATTGCTTTAGAGCAGGAGAGCATGGGACCAAGCTTTGGCTTGCGATGCTGAAGAGATATTTACTTTATTTTGTACTTGTTTTTGGTACTATTGTAGTTTTCATTTTTGTGACTTGTTTGGCTTCTTTCCTAGATATGTGTCATGCATCATTTCATATATATACATATGAGCTCCGGTTGTTTGCTGATTTAGTCGTTCCGCTGTTTATTATTGTTGGTTATATACTCCTTCTGCTCTTGCATGTTTATTTACTTCCATTGTGTACTCTGACAATGAGGGCATGATTTCCCCACTATCACACCCAAGGCCCTTGCTGCTAGTCAGCAGCCACTGGCATTTCGGGAAAGTCACTTGAGGCCATGTGAACAACCGGGTACGGGGCGCCTCTAGGTGGCTTCCGGAACCGGGATGTAACATAGTTGTATCAAAGGAGATCTTTTCTCTTGATTTACTGTTTGGAGCCTTTATCCAGGGATATGAAAGATTTGGTACATGGTAATAAGCTGTGCCCGGGAGTAGCTAACCCATGTATAGGGAAAAGCCATACTACCTTGTTTATTGCAGTTTTCTGGTTTTGAGATTTTACAGTTGATATGATTTCACCTAGAGTGATTCACATGACTTGTGTTGTTATTGTTGTTGCTATTATGGTTTTATTCCTATCGCAACCCGATGAGATGAGGGTATTCCATCTCATGTATCATATAGGCACTTATTAGAAATCGCATGCCATGCATTCTTTCCATTCCATCTGGGATAAATTAGCAATTTCATGTTGTTGTGATAGACTTTGTGTAGATTATGAATGTTGTTATGATAGATGTTTTGATAGAATCTCTGCTATTTCATAGAGGACTTTTTGTATTGTACCTTGATTAAATGAATACCAAATTTTGGTTTCGGAGGTGTGATGGGCCCTCTTGAATCGGAAATTGGTGAATCATTGACCTGTTTTTCCTTATATATGACTATTTTGGATACCAATATTTGGTTCATGGGGAGTATGGGCCCTCACAGATCAAAATTTGGAACCTTCATGCCTTGTTTTATGTGTTTCTGGGCTTCAGTGCAGTTTCTGAGCTACTGCCCGGAAAAACCCAGAATACGCGGCATGTACTTTATGACTACACGCCGTGTAGTTTCAGACCGTGTCCCTGACTGTATGAGCAAGAACACAATGTTGAGGAAATATCTTTAGGAACACGCCATGTATGGTAGGTGCAAGCCGTGTAGTATAGAGTCATGTACCTAGCCGTGTCACTAACAACACAGGCCAGGGGAGCTCGAGTAGAACACGTCGTGTAGTCTTGTTCCAAGTACCCGACCGTTTCACGAACAATATGGGTCAATGTTATCTTCTACTGTACACGTCGTGTTTGTTCAGAACACACCGTGTAAGGGTCATCTGTGTAGCCGGCCGAGTAATTAACAACACGGGTTTCCGAAACCTTGTTTAGTACATGCCGTGTCCTTAGTGAACACGCCGTGTAGTCTAGGGTTAATTGGACCGTGTGGGTTAGCAATTTAAAGAGACTCGGGCAGGCGAATAGAGTTCAAGTACATGCCATGTGTGGGGACAACACACTGTGTAGTTGGGGTGTTACACGACCAGAGGTGGCAGGAGTACACGCACATGTCTTTGGTTTAAGTGAACACGCTGTGTAGTCTTTATACCCGCCGTGTAGTCGGGTTTTGTAAACTCGAATGTTTTCTTCTCTTGTTCCCATTTTGTACTCTTGTGTTCAAATTCTTTGATAATTATGATCTGAGGTGTTATTTTGATCTTTTTAGAGCTATGCCTCCGAGATGTCCTCCGGTTGGATGTCAGTTTCCAGACGGTGATCAGACACCGGATATGGTTGATCAGGGACCTCCCGCAGATCCTCCTGCTATGCCAGCCTTGGCACTAGTAGTCATACCCATCGCAGGTGCCGATATGAAGTTCAGGGAGGACTTCCTGAGGATGATGCAGAATTTTTAGGGAGCGCCGCCTCCTACCCTGTTGATGGCTGAATTGATGTGGGTCTTTCAGCAGCAGTATCCTTCAACTTTCTCAGGGGATGGAGGATCCCAGGCTGAAGAGTCATGGTTTGAGGCCACGCTGATGATCTTTGAGAATCTGGAGATACCCCCAGAGAAAACGGTAAATCTGGGCACTTACATGCTCTGTGACACTGCCAAGAGATGGTGGGAGATGATCTCGCAGTCAGGGCACCAACAGAGTATGTCTGGGGATGATTTTCTCTGCACCTTTATGAATACTTTTACCCAGAGACCTTGAGGTCTGACCGAGCCCAGGAGTTTATGAGTCTATAGTAGGGTACTCTTTCTGTTATGGATCACTCGTACCACTTTACCAAGCTGCAACGCTTCACACCGATCCCATCAGGTGATGAGTTGTTCCTTGCTAGGATGTCCGAGGACAGTCTCAGGTAGAAGATCCATTCCCAGGTGAATATATTTAGGTTGAATTTGATATCCTCTATCGTCAACCAGACGCTGATCACTGAGCGCAACCTGAGGGATTCTGGAGCTGTGAGCTATGGTGGTTCGACATCCAGAGCTAGTGTTCCTCCAACGGAAAGTACGAAGCGCCGCAGAGAGTCTTCTTGAGGAGATCAGGGCAGGCGGGATGTATCTTCTGGAAGCTAGGTTGTATAATACCAGTGCGGTAGGAGTGGGTATACTAGGACTCAGTGCCAGAGAGACCCGATGGAGTGCCGATCTTACGGCAAGATAGGCCATCTTCAGTGCTTCTATCAGATCTTCTCATCTTCAGATAGTGGTAGGGGTTCTTCTATGACCCCGCATTCAGGAGATGATTTTCCAGTTTCTCACCAGTTTGGGAACTGGAGTTCTTCTAGCCATTCGTGCTGAGGTGGAGGTCGCGACCGCGGTGGTCAGTCACCAGGTTACCAGTGATAGCAGAGTGGGTCAGCTCAAAGTGGTCAGCAAGGGGCGCAGGGCCGCGGTACAGGCCAGACCTTCGCCGTGGAGAAGACCTATCATGATCAATATCCCTTTCCTTCTATAGTTAGAGGTACGATCTTAGTAGCCTTAGTTTTATCTTCAGACCTTTTCGATACCGGTGCTTCGCATAGTTTTATCTCTGTTTCTGTTGTGGAGAGCCTTAGGCTCTGTATCTTTTCGTCTGCCGACTTGTTGACTCTTGACACACCGTTGAGAATGAAGACATCTAGCGTACATCAGTGCAGAGAGTTCCCTCTTGAGGTTGAAGGGTGTCATTTCTTAGGGGACCTCTATGTCCTAGAGATGACAGGCTATGAAGTCATTCTCGGGATGGACTGGTTGGTTCCCTTCCATGAAGTCGTCGATTTCTATCGCCACAGGGTGAGTTTCATATCACCATAGGGAAGATCTTTCCTTCATAGAGGTGAGTGGGATGTCCAGGCGGGTAGAGCTGGACCAGAGCATCATGGGCTAGGAGGAGATTCATCCCAGATTACTAGTCTTTATCTGGATGACCAGGGGACTTCAGAGTTAGACTTTCCTCCAGTGGTGGATCGCTTTAGGGATGTCTTTCCAGAGGACTTTTTAGGTTTTACTCCAGATCTTGAGGTAGAATTCTCAATTGATCTCATTCCAGGAGTGGCACCAGTGTCCATTCCTCCTTATATTATGGCTACACCTGAGTTGCAGGAGCTCAAGAAGCAGTTGGAGGAGTTACAGGCAAAGGGTTTCATCCGACCTAGTACTTATCCTTGGGGTTCACCTATCCTGTTTGTGAAGAAAGCAGACAGAACCCTTTGCCTTTGTGTGGATTATCCGAAAGAGGAACCAGTTGATAGTCAAGAACCGATATCCCTTTCCAAGGATCGATGACCTCTTTGATCAGCTTAGAGGAGCCCAGGTGTTCTCAAAAATCGATTTGAGGTACACTTATCATCAGTTGCACGTTAGAACATTAGATATATCTCTTACAACATTTAGGAGCAGGTATGGTCTATAAGAGTATACAGTCATTCCTTTCAGTCTCACAAACGCGCCATCAGTTTTTATGGCACTGATGAACTGAGTGTTCCATGCGTACTTAGATTCCTTTGTGGTGGTTTTTGTGGATGAAATCTTGGTGTACTCTCACACTCGAAACGACCTTGACACACATCTTGAGATCGTTATGAGTACACTAAGAGAGCATCAGTTATATGCTAAGCTCTCAAAATGCCACTTTTGGATGGATCAGATTCACTTTCTGGGTCATGTTATCTCAGAGGCAGGAGTATTAGTGGACCTAGAGAAAGTGAGAGCTATAGTTTCCTGGGAGCAGCCGAAGAATGTATTTGAGGTGCTGAGTTTTCTAGGGATGGATGGATACTACATGCATTTCATACAGGACTTTTCATGCCTAGCAGCACTGCTGACAGGTCTGACCAAGAAGGGGGCGAAGTTTTTATGGTCAGATTCTTGTGATTCAGCCTTTCAGGAGCTGAAGGGGAGCTTGACGTCAACACCGATACTGGTCTTTCCAGAGCCAGGAAAGGGCTATATTGTTTACTATGATGCTTTAGGTATTGGGCTGGGAGCTGTGCTTATGCAGGGAGATGGAGTCGTTTCTTACGGGTCTCGGCAGTTGAGGCCACATGAGAGGAACTACCCGATGCACGATCTAGAGTTGGAATCTGTTGTTCATACCTTACGCTATTGGAGACACTACCTTTTGGGAGAGGACTTTGTGGTTTTCACCAACCACAAGAGTCTCAAGTATATCGTCACTCAGCGTGATCTGAATCTGAGACAACTCTGGTGGATCGAGTATCTTCAGTATTTCGACTTCGAGCTCACCTATACTCCGGGAAATGGCAACGTAGTGGCAGATGCGTTGAGCAGGAGAACTCAGATTCAGGAAGTTCAGAAGGCCAATAGTGATTGGCAGCTTATGGCTCTGTTCTATGAGATACATCTGGAGGTGCATGACAAACAGGGATAGACATACCTATCTTCTATAGTTGTTTCCTCTTCTCTTCTTGATTGGGTATGGATGAGATAGCTATTAAACTCAGAAGGCTTAGTCTTGTGGGAGAGTGTATCAGAAGAGGACCCTCTTCCTAGATGGACAATGGGCGAGGATGAGATCTTTCATTTCCAGGGATGCATATGGGTGCCAGCAGACATACGTGAGGAGCTGATGCGGGATTTTCATTCCTTAGTTTGGGCAGTTCATCCTAACGTCACCAAGATGTATCATGATCTACATCGCTAGTACTGGTGGCCAGGTATGAAGAGAGATGTTGCTAGTTTTGTAATGAGATGTTCTACTTGGCAGTAGGTGAAAGCAGAGAATTAGCGACCATCATGACTTTTACAGCAGTTATCCATTCCCGAGTGGAAGTGGAACAATGTTGCAATGGACTTTGGGACCAGGTTACCAAGGTCACCTCGAGGGAGTGATGCTGTTTGGGTTTTCATCGACATGCTTACAAAGGTTTCTCACTTCTTGATGATAAAGGAGACCTTCAGTGTTGATGAGATGGGACGGTTGTACATCCGAGAGATTGTACGTCTGCATGGAGTTCTACACTCCATTTTTTCAGACAGGGATGTGCTCTTTACTTCTCGGTTCTGGCAGGGACTACAGAAGGCTTTGGGTACACAAGTACTTTTGAGTACAACATACCATCCCCAGACTGATGTCCAGTCTCAACGTACGATCCAGGTGCTTGAGGATATGCTCTGAGCTTTCACTATATACTTTGGTGGTTCTTGGGAGAAGCATATAAATCTGGTGGAGTTTGCCTATAACAATAGTTTCTAGGTGACTATTCAGATGGAGACTTACGAGGCTTTGTACGGTAGGCCATTCCGATCACTCTTATGCTGGCTGGAGGTAGGAGAGGCAGCTTTGCTGGGACCTCATCTTGTTCAGGACACCTCAGAGTATATAGATTTGATTCCAAAGAGGATGTCTACAACACAATCTCGGCATAAGTCTTATACTGATCAGTAGAGATGACCTATGGAGTTCGAGGTCGGGGATCAGGTTTTCCTGCATGTTGCACCGAGGTTGGGACACAAGAGGATTCAGAGACTGGGTAAGCTTTCACCACGGTACGTTGGGCCTTTTGAGGTGTTGGAGAGAGTTGGTCTAGTTTCCTATCGGTTGTAGTTACCGCAGAGGTACCAGGCTATGGACGACGTCTTCCACGTTTCTCAGCTCTGACGTTACTTTTCAGACCCATCTCATGTCTTTCAACCCGAAGAGGTTGAGCTTGAAGCGGATGCGTCATTTGAGGAGCATCCCATCCGGATTGTCGATCGCATTACAAATGTTCTCCGTGGCCGGTCTGTTCCTCTAGTACGGGTGCTATGGCAACATGGGCGAGTGCAGGATGAGACTTAGGAGAGGGAGACCGATGTATGATTGTAGTGGTCAGAGCTGTTTGGGGTTTCTTCTTCTATGCATCGCAAGGAAAATTCGGGGACACATTTCTTTAATGGGGGAAGTTTTTAAGAACCCAGATTTTCGTTTTCAGGTATGTCTTTCTTTTTCCTAGAGTTTTTGAGAAAAGAGGAGTTTCTGTAAAATTTTTAAGTACACGCCATGTACTTTATGAGTACACGCCGTGTACTCCCTTGACCCGCCAGGCTGTGTGCTGGCTATGTCCGGGCCACACACTCGGTGTGTAAGGGTGAAGTGGACACCACTTAAAGTGGAGTACGAAAAAGTAGAGTACACGTCGTGTACTCCCTTGCCCCTCCAGGCTGTGTGCTGGCCGTGTCCGGGCCACACACACGGTGTGTAAGGGTGAAGTGGATGCCACTTAAAGTGGAGTACGAAAAAGTAGAGTACACGCCGTGTACTCAAGAAGTACATGCCATGTATTTTCTTTTTTTCATTAAACAGACTGGGGTTGCACCTAAGCGACAGAACTATCTTCTTCTCCAGCGCCTTCGACCGAGAGTGACCCGTATGGCTGCAGATCTTCTTCGAGATCCCGAGCCTCCATCCGTTCTCTGAATCGACCGCCATCGATTGCATTGTAACTATAACAATCTATGCCATTCTGATGAGAATCAAGCCTCGTGGTTCAAGTATATCGATCTCCTAGGATCGAGGTAGGTGGTTTGTGCCTTACCTTTCAATTTCTTTGAGTTTTATGTGCAAATTCCACCAATACCGTGGATGGGGTATCGCATGTTTACCTTTTTTCCCTTGTGGTTATTCCTTCCTTGATTTCATGATTGTGTAGCGGTAAATTGATCATGTTGGTGGATAATTGTCGTGCTTGGATGTTTTTCCCATGCTTTTCTCTTGTTTCAACCTTTGGGTCTCTATAGCCTTTGGTCGTTGTACCAGTTTCCATACCTTGTGATCGTAGGATGGAATTATGTTGTTAACAATCTTGTTTCCATGTAGACTGTTTATCCAAGTATCTTTATAGGTTTACATTGGTTAGACAAGTAGCTCTATAGGTGTACTCTGGATTAATAGCATTAATATACACTGACTGGCATGAGACCGTGAGAACCTGGTGCTATAGACTGTAAGGGATAGACCGAGTGAGCTTCCCAGAGAGTCTTAGATATTATAGACTATATGGGGATAGATCGAGAGAGCTTCCTCAGAGAGTCTTAAACATTATAGACTACAAGGGATAAACCGAGTGAGCTTCCCAGAGAGTCTTAGTTATTATAGACTACATGAGGGTAGACCGAGTGAGCTTCCTCAGAGAGTCTTTACCTTGTTTTAATGTCTTTAAAACCTTCCCAGGCTAGAGGAGGAATTGACTGAGTGAGCTTCCTCAGAGAGTCTGTGGTATAACTGAGGCTATAGGAGGATTGACAGAGTGAGCTTCTTCAGATAGTCTCTAGACGTTGAGTCCAAGAGGGTTAGACCATGTGATCTCCCCTAGAGAGTCCTTGACTACCATAGACTATAAGGGGATTTGACTGAGTGAGCTTCCACAGAGAGTCTTATAATTTCGTATGACCAAACCAGAGGGGTTAGGCTGAGTGCACTTCCCAGAGGGTTGTGGTACATCTTGGATAGGACCAGAGGGGATGCCTGCGAGTACTTCCTAGAGGGTTTCCTGTTTGTGTTAGCTATTGCTTTACCTCTACTTGTTGTTATGTGGATTGATCACTGTTTTATATCATCCTGTTTACTGCTTACTGATTACTACCTGCTATTCCTTCTACGGTTTACTGCTTTTTTGTACTATTAACTTCCATATACTCACTAACTGTTAGGAAAAGATCTTCAGGTGGTTGCCTATTGGGATTTAGTCTCACACCCTGTTTGGGTCATGTTTTTGGGCCCAAACAGACTATATTGTTGCAGGTGTAGACAAGGGCAAGCACCCTTCAAATTCTAGTACTTGATTGCTTTGGAGCAGGAGAGCATGGGACCAAGCTTTGGCTTGCGATGCTGAGGAGTTGTTTACTTTATTTTGTACTTGTATTGGTACTATTGTATTTTTTAGCATTATGACCTGTTTGGATGCTTTCCTAGATATGTATCATGCATCATTTCATATATATAAATATGAGCTCCAGTTGTTTCCTAATTTAGTTGTTCCTTAGTTTATTATTATTGGTTATATATTTCTTCTGCTCTTGCATGATTATTTACTTCCTCTGTGTACTCTTCCAATGAGGGCATAATTTCCCCACTATCACACCGAAGGCCCTCACTGCTAGTCGGTAGCCTTTGGCGTTTGGGGAAATGCGCTTAAGGCCATGTGACCAACCGGGTACGGGGCGCCTCTGGGTGGCTTCCGGAACGGGGATGTTACACTATTTTCAAACCAATAAAAAAATATTACTTTGAAATTTTTATTTAATTTTTATCTTATAAAATGTTTTTTATATAAGTAAATTAGTTTCAAAACTTATAAAGTGTTTTCAAATTTGTTTATAACTGATTTCAGAAAAAAAAATTGATTTTTTTAATGATAAAATTATATAATTCTAAAATTTTAATTAATTGGTCCTTTTAATAAATTTGGGATTTAGTCTTATATTTTTTAATATACATTTTTATTTGGAAACTGAATTCACCCCCTCTTAATTGTTCTACTCTAACAAAAAATTGATCATAATTAAAAAAATAATTGCATGTAAAAACTTTTACGTTAATTGATAGAGTAAATCGATCATTTTATTAATTAGAAGGCTACCCTATATTATTAGGGAAATGTGTCCATATAGGACCATCATGGTTGCATAAGATTTACCTCTGTGTCGGTGACAGTTCACTGGGAAAATCCATCTCATTTTGAATACAGGTCAACTTTGGTCTCCCTTTTAGTTGCACACAAGTCATGTTTGGTAGAAATGCGGGTGCATCAACAGACATACTAAAATTCTGATATTACACCATAGTAATCCATAGAGAAATATAGAAGGGGTAATACTCTCTACTAGATACAGTGGATTAACAAACTACTCCCATGATAAGAACATAGAAGCACAAGATGCGATCACATGTCTGCAATGATATAATAATGCTTGAAAGTTACTGCAATAAAAGTAACATTGATCTACTAAAAGAGAAACCACATAACCAGTGCTAATATTAATAGAATCATAAGACTCAGTGACCTCAAATATAAGCTCTACATGGTCAAATAAACTAACAAAAAATGTTTCATCCTCTTAAATAACTCTATCAATCTCACACAAAAAATAGTGACCATATCACATCCCTCTATTCAGACCCTCTTTATCATACTTTCCTCATTCTGAAAAATAATTTAAAATGTGATAACAGTTCTCTTATACTAAACCTATAAATAAAATTTTATTCTAATATTATATTATAATTTTGATTCTTCTAATTAACATATAATCTAATATTCTTAATTACCTGTGATGGGTAATTTTAGAACTCCCTTTAAAACTCTATTTATAAATACATGATTCTATTCATCATATTTTCATATCTCCTACCATCATCATACTCTATCAACCATTTATTCTATAGAATTTTCATCAGGTGATCATAAACTTCATGATTAGCTCTATGAATTCCTTTGAGGCACTCCTACATCTTTTATTGTTGAGACTCATATGCTAATAAATAATAAATAATATGAACACATATGAAAATAACTATGAAAATGATTTTTCAAACAAAAAATGATATTCAAACCATTTTTTTGATTTCTTTCTTCATGGACTCATCCTTGAACTTCTTTCACATATTTTTGGAAATGTGTCGAATATAGTATCGATGATGGGAATAGGGTGGTATCCATAACAAAACATCATATAAAACTCCCTCCATGATTGCTTGATAATGATCTGAAATAAGAAAAATACCTTATGTTCCCTTCAGAAACTCTCTAAGGAAAGATAGGAACCATCTTTAAGATGAGAAGTTCTCCTTCTCGACAATAGAAATTTCCAAAGGTACAGGGGATCGATTACTATCTTGTGTGGAAGAAATTAATAATGTAATGGTATAATTTCCATATTGAAATGTGCCATCAATATGTATAAACCTCTTGAAATGTATAAAAATATCAATAAATGGTAAAATTTTAAAAAACAATCTATCAAACACATCATTTGGATGATAAAATTGGTTGTGTTGGTTAATATATTCAATAATATTTTACTGATATATAGCTTGATTTTTTGGTGTAAAATCTCAATATGTTATGGTAAAACTTGTTAAGAGTCGTCTCAGTCATTGTAAACTTATACAATACCCTCTTGTCATGAAAACCGTGCCTTCTAGTAAGATATTTGATACCCAATAGTTTGTTTGATTCTGTCCAAACCCAAAATTATAAGAACGTCTTGACAAGTTCTTATCATTTCAACAATAATAATTGAAACAAATTCAACATATAATGATGAGTGATCCTATGAAAATGTTGGGTTCACACATGTGTTTGGATTAAATCTAGTAATGTGCCAACAGTGAAAATTGTTATCAATTATAGGTTGAAAACACATCTGAAAGTCTAAATCATATTTGTCACAACACATAAAATAATGAGATCTCTTTGACTCTTCTATAACATAACTATAATTTATTTCAATGTGATATTTTTTATTAGATTTTTTATTTCTTATTTCATATAAAAATGTCTTTCAATATGCATAACAACTTCATCCTACACTCTATTTGTACAACCAATAATTCATGGAGATTATATACTTGGATTAATAATTGACCAATCAAATAGTGGAAAGCATGTCATGCCTTTGGTCGACAATGCTATCAATAGAGGAGAATGGTTCAAGGGTCGATGGAACCTCATAGTAGTGGGATATGAATGTTCTTCATTATCCTATTCCTATTAAAATTCCTCATTATATTATTATTCTGAATTTTCATCATCCTCAAAATCATCCACCAATAAATCTAAATTATGTGGAGGACTATCCATGGAAACCGAACTTCTTCTATGAGACATCACAACTTGAGGATATAAAAATGGGGCCTTAGGATATGATGGAATAACTACAATTACTAATGGAACTTCTTTAGTTGTTATAGGTTTAGGATATGACATTGTATCATAAAGTTGTGATGGACCAACTCCCAATATATTTGGAATTTCCAATGCCTCTATGGTGACATAAACCCCATAATATTATTTTCAGATTGATTCTTAACTGATGAAAATGTGTGTTCCTAGTATTCATCATCAGTTACTGGATAGTCTATATGCTACAACCTATCTTTTAATTGTATATTTATCTATATGATGGACTCAATAACTTGATTAACCACCAATTTTAAACTTCGATGAATTTTTATTTGAACAAATTCCAAATTTTCACACTCTCCAAGCATCAAAAATATTTCCAGTAATATACTATAACTACATCCATGTCTAGTATCAATTTTTTACCATTTTAATAAATATAGACATCCATAATTTTTATCTAAAATAAAACACCATTATTAATTAAATCTGATCAGAGAAACTTAATCTGAATTTTAAATATTTCAACATTTCAAAGGAATCTCACACTTAGTATTTGAGGTGGATTTAAGCTCACCATATTATCTCATGTTATTTATTTTTATGTATTGATTCTTCTAGTAATTTAGGTTGGAATCCTATTCCCTACATCAAATCAATATGTTCAAACCATATTTATGTGTAACTCTTTACACAACCCATGAATTTGTGTTAAATAACCAAAAATATAATTCAAACATATTCATACATATCCATGTGCATCATCTGTATGTGGTACATGAACAAATCACATAAAAAAATAAAGTTATATGAGATTGAAAAACCCCACATGAGTAAGCTCGATGCGATAGATAGCCAACCCCATTCACTTACCATGACAAAGAAAGCCTTTAGCAAAGTAGGTGGTCTAACCCAAAGTCCCTCTACCTAGGGAGACTTTACTTAAGAGATAATTGAATTCATGATAACTCTAACACTTAACATGCAAAAAATACACTCAAAAACTACATTCAAGTTCATGACTTAAATCACAAATCAAGGTGAAGGTAGGTTAAAAAATAAATTCATTATCATAACTAGCATGTAATGCAAGGATCTATTCTATAATAAATTTATCAAATAATTTCTGGTAGGAAGTCATTAATAATATAAATAATTTATAGATATGAATAATTTTTTTTAATTATTTTTAATTATCAATTATAATTAACTAGTATATTTAATAGTAATTATAATTAATTAGAAATTATTAGTAAATATAATTACTTATTAATTTTTAATTAGTAATTACAATAATATAGTAATTATATTTAGTAATCTTAGTAAATTATAAATTATTATAAATTTATTTTTAGTTAATTTGTAATTATAATTAACTAATTATTAATTAGTTAGTAATTATAATTAATTAATTACTCATTAATTATTCTTGTGAATTATTATTCACATTGATAATAATTTATAATTAATTTATTTGTAATTATATTTATTTTAGTAATTATATTTCCTAATTATAATTAATTAACAATTCATTATTAATTAGTTATTTAATTAATTTAAAATAAAAAATTAATTAATAACTAATTGATTATTAATTAATTAATATTAATAATTTAGTAATTAAATTTCACTCATTTATTTAATAATGAACTAATCATACCTTTAATTGTTAATTGTTATATATATTAATTGAAAATGATATTTATTATTTATTAATTAAATATTAATTATTTACTAACTAATTATTAATTATTCATGCTTTTTTGGAAAGATAGGGTCATAGAACTTTTATTAAAAGACAAAAAACATAAATAATATAGGATGGGGTCAGATAAAACAAAACTTCCCTCATCAAATAAAAGTGATAAACCCAAATTCTTTATAAACTCAACACCAATTCTATGTTCCTCATTATTAAATGCACCCTAATTAATTCATCCATGCCTGTATCCACAAATTCAGAGATGCCAAACTATACTCCGTGTTTTCACACATTCCCAAGTGCCCTCAAGATCATCTGAGTCTCCCAAGTCACTTCCCCCTACATCACCCTAGTTTACTTTACCACAGCTTTTTCCCATCATGTGGGTCTAAACATCATCAAATCAATGTTCCTCTTTAGGGAGGTCTTTTGGAACAGTAAGTGAATCTAGAACTTAAAAAGGATTATAATAAGATACCTATGTTTTTTTTAAGTATACACAATTCGATATCTGAGGTAGTTAGGATGACCAACACCACTTGATCACAAAGTATAACATCCACAACTTATAGGGTTTCCACCACTTAAGGCTCAGAGAGGTTTTCTTTTTGACCTGATGCAGGATCCAAAGTGTCACCAAATGAGGAAACATCTACATGAGTACTTGGAGATACATCTAGAAGTACTTGAGAATCAAATATACCAGCCAAGATATCATCTGATTCATCTAATGTTGCACAAGGTTGTAAAATTTCCAAACCAGTTGCAACCCCTTTTATTAAGGATCTAGAAAGTCTAATGGGAATTTCACCATGATTACATACCTTATTTACCTACTTCATGTGATTGGTAGAAGAGAATGAGGGATTATCCATCATTACCACCTTCTTAGCCTCTAAATAATGAACCCTTTTTGATTTATATCCCTTACCTGAATGAAAAAACCACTTTCATCTTACCCTTGTGGTACTTGGATGAGAAAAATTTGTGTTCAATCTATAAATTTTGATCTATAAATATTATAATTCATGTTCTTACTCTAATTTTCTATCCATATTTTCAACATTACCATTATCTTCTACACCATGAGAAAGAGAATACCTAAAAGAGGGAGCTCTATTCTCATACACCGTATTATCATCTGGATGATAATGTTGAAAAGGGACATATGACCTAAAATCATGATCCTGATGAATATTATGAGGATAATTATCTTTATTTGTCAGTTTTCCCATGATTTAATAGATTTCATAGGTGAAAAACGCACTTTGGATGAACCCAACCCAGCTCCGTCAACAACAGTCTAGTTATTGTCTTGAGTTGGATATCTTCCTTCATGCATCTGATAAGATTTCTTAATATTAGGGTCTTTAAAATGTTGAGAAGGTGTTTCCTCATCACCCATATAATTAGTATTTGTATTATCCTTTCTATTAGAAGAGTTATTTGAGGCTGTAAGAGGTATAGGAGACCTAGAATTCCTAATAAGTACCATTTGAAATCCTTGATCATCCACTATAGTATTTTCACCCTTTTCTAGTGCATCCTTGAATGAGATAGGGCCTTATTTATTAGAACATATGCTCCCCACGTGATTCATTTTTTGTTTGGTCTCTGTCCACCTGCCCAAGAGTCCCCAGAGGAATCCCTTCCAAAGCATATCCCCCCCGGAGCATCCCCACGAATAACCAACTCCTCCCTCTATAAGTGAGGCCCCGCTCAGCACTTTTATTCACATGGGAAGAAATATATTTCCATTTCCCATGATCCTATCTTTGGAAAACTTCCCCAACACCTTTACATTGCACCCTCCTAGAATCCTAAAAATATAGATTAGAATATGACCCCTTAATCTCCTCCCTTGTAGGATGGTCCTTAGACGTCCCTACCTCAGAAAAATATATCTTTCCATCACCTCTAAGTCTTGGATTCTATTTATTCTTATTAAAGCACAAAATTTTATCATGCAAATTCCTAGAACAAAAAGAATAAGTGAAATAACTTTTTCAATTAAATTTATTAGGTCTAATGACTTTGTAGTACAAAAAAAAAGGAATCCTCTCATATTCAATACACAATTCAAATTCATCATAATCAATTGAAAGAAAACCTTTTTCAACCATTTTAGATCATAGATCAACCTCAAAAAGTAAATGTGCATAGTGGCTGAACCATGCTATTTGTATTTCCTTGTCCATTTTAATGGGAACACCAATAGCCAAGTCAATATCATGTAAAATATGAGGATGGAAAAGAATCTAGTTAATCTCATAAACCATATCCCATAATTGAACTGATGATTTACACACCTCCATGGGATTTAAATTACAGTACTATTATTGGATATATAGGAATCTATATTTGAATGAGACTATGTTGAAGCCCCAAGTATTTTCATCAATTCCTCTAAAGGGAAGAGCATGTGAAAAAATCCATGACCCCTAGACACACACTTCTAGTTGGAAAAACCCTATATGGTCAAGATCCAATCAACCAAATTGATAAATTTTAAAGTCTTTGAGCCACTCAGTTCGATTAGGTGACCAAAAATTGAATGCTTACCTAAATTCATCCTCTCTATAATTTAATCATGATTAGATTTAATGTGATTAATATTACCCCTATGACAGATGCCTATAGAGGCACACCTTTGAATTGGAAGAGAGAATGAACATATTCAAGAACTAGATCCTCAATGTTCTCCACTTTCTGATCCTTTTAAAATGGGATTTATGAAGGCAATACTACCATTTTTTCTCTAAAAACCTATTACACTTGATTCAAGCTACAAAAAAATACATACTATGGATAGAAGTAGCATTCCAAACTAGATCCCATGGTTATAGAACCCTAATCCTCACTGCAACCTTTAGTGGAAGTCCTCATAGCTCGCATTTCAGCCCATTAATTATTCATGTTAATTATTAATCATATTGATAATAATATGAATTGGTAATCATATTAATTAATTATTAATTATTTATTCATTCACTAATTAATCTTATAAAGTTAATTAATAATTATAATTAATTGGTAATTATAAATTATTATTAATTAATTATTAATTATTTAGTAATTATAATTAATTTATTATTAGTTAATTATTAATTAAAACTAAATAATTAATATTTTGTTAGTAATTATAATTTATTAATTTATAACTAAAATAAATAAATTAATACAAAATAATTATAATTGAAAAATTATTAAGAAATTTGTAATTATAATGAGTTAGTAATTACATTTAGTAATTATAATTAATTAGCAATTCAATATTAATTAGTTAATTAATTATTTATAAATAAATAAATAATTATTAATTAAGACTGAAATTACAATACACTAGCTGTAAGGGTATATTTCGCATCAATTAGGTAGGGGTTTAAACCCCTTCTGTTGTGCATTTTGCCCATATTTTTAGGGTAGTGGATTCTCTGTGATTTATAGACAAGTTCCAGACATGTGTGGTGTTTGGGGGCTTCATGTCAATGTGATGTAGGAAGTTGGAATATTTATGGGAAAATGATTTCAGATATGGGATGTGAGAAGGGTGAGGCAATGTCCAGTGAGTTGGCGTGTAGCGACAACAATGTCGGATTTGGGACAGACATAAGGGCGGGACAACAACTAGCAGGGTGGTCGACATGAAGTAGTATGATGAAGGGTGAAGGAGATAGAAGGTCTCCTTGTGATAAGGTGGGATGCATTTTAGAAACAAAGGGATTACCTCTGACGATGATGATGGTTCTTTCATACGCATGGACTATGGGGAGACCAACGAGTTAGTGTAAAGTGGTGACAATGTCAGATTTGGGACAGATGTAAAGTTAGAACAATGACTAGAATGGTGGTCGACATGAAACAAAATGATAAAAGGAGAAGGACCTAGTGGGGGGGGGGTGTCACCATCAGCCGAGGTGGGATGGAAGTCATGAATAGAGGGACATGTTCTGATGATGATGACACTGTGGCCAGATACACAAACAATGGGGTGACCAGAGAGTCAGTGTTCATCGGTGATAATGCCATATTTGGGATAGGCTCAATGTTTAGGGTATTTGTGTCATTGATATGTAGGTAGTTAGTGCATTTCTAGGAAAAAAGTGTCAGATTTAGGATAGACATAGGGTGGTACAATGACTAGCAAGTTAGTGTGTAGTGGTGATGATGTACGATTTAAGATAGGTGTAAGGATGGGACAACGAACTATGAGGAAATCAATTTGTTAAAGGGAGAGAGACCTAGTGGGTGGGAAGTCACCATCGGGTGAGGTGGGCTCAAGATCAAGACTATAGGGATGACATTCGATGATGATGACAGTGTGGCCAAATGTATGAATAGTGGTGAGACCAGCTAGTCAGCGTGAAGCGACGATGATGTGAGATCTAGGATGGGTGTAATGATGGGACATTGACCAACAAGGTAGTCGATGTGCATTAATGCGATGAAGGGTGAATGACCTGGTGGGAGGGACATCACCATCAGGTGAGATGGACTGTAGGACATGAATAGAGGGACGACTTCCGACAATGATGATAGTGCAGTTATATGCACGAGCAGTGGGGTGACCAGTGAGTCTGCGTGTAGCAGTGACGATGTCAGATCTGGGATGGTCATAAGGGAAGAACAATGACTAGTGAGGTGATCGATGTGTGGAGACATGCTGAAGGGAGAAGGACCTAGTGGGTGGGTAGTCACCGTTAGGTGAGGGTGGGTGTAGGTCCCAAACAGAGGGACGACCTCCGACAATGATGATGGCATGGTCAAACACACAAATAGTTGGGTGACCAGCGAGTCGGCGTATAGAAGTGATGATGTCAGATCTGGGATGAGTGTAAGGGTGGGACAACGACTAGTGAGGCAATCAGTAGGCATCATCGTACTGAAGGGAGAAGGACCTGGTGGGTGGGCGGTCACTATTAGGTGAGGTGGGCTGTAGGTCATGAACAGAGGGATGACCTCCAATTATGATGATGGTGTGGTCAGATGCACAAACATGGGGAGACCAGGGCTTTTGGGCCATGGGCTTTAGGGCTTGTATTCTAGAATTTGTGTTTGGGCATGCTAGCAATGTATGGGTCTCCCTCTACCCAAAAATGAATGGGGTATTTGATTTAATAATAAATGGGGATTCTCCCCAGCTTGTTAAAAACTAATAATTAATTAACAATTAATTATTAGTTAATTAATATTAATTATGTAGTAAGTAACTATTAATCTTTTATTTAATAATTAACCAATCATATTTTTAATTGTTAATTATTATAGATATTAATTTAAAATGATATTTATTGTTTATTAATTAAATATTAATTAATTAATAATCAAATATTAATAATTCATGTTAATTATTATTCATATTGATAATAATATGTAGTGGTTATCATATTAATTAATTATTCTATCACTAATTTAACATTTTAAGTCAATTTCTAATTATAATTAATTAGTAATTATAAATTATTATTATTAATTATTAATTAATTAGAAATTATTATTAATTTATCATTAGCTATTTAGTAATTATAATTAATAAATTAATTAATTATTAGTTAGTAATTATAGTTAATTTATAATTAAGTTAATTTATACTTATAATTAAGTGGTAATTATAAATTATTATCAGTTTATTATTAATTACTATAATTTTATTATAATTTAATTAGTAATTACAGTTATATAATTATTATTTAGTCAGTAATTATAATTAATTATAAATTAATTTATAATTATATTTACTTAATAATTAATTACTAATTATAATTACTTAATAATTCATTACTAATTATAATTACATAATAATTAATTACTAAATATATTTACTTAATTATACTATATAATTATATAAAAAAATTAAAATGAAAATTAATATTATAATAAACTAACAACTAAACAACTAAATTAATTAATAAAAAATAAAAAAATTCAAATATAAATAGAAATACCTCAAAATTAGGAAGGCCCAAAAAATTGAAAAAAATATTGAAGATATGTCATTGAAGATGTTTGACAATGAGGGGGTGGGGTGGGGTGTTAAGAGATTATGAGTGAGGAATGAAATGAGGGGGGGGGGGGGGTGGGGGTGATTTCCCCCTTTTGTAGGGTACCAAGGGAAGGGCACCACTTCAAGTGGTTCCCTTAGGGTAATATTTTAATGGAGAACAACACTTCCTATGGTGTCCTTAAAAAAGTATGAATGCATTGCATGAAGTGGCAAATTTATAATTCATCTGACCAACGCCTCTTCATTTGGTGTTAGTCACACCCAATTCCCTAATAAAAAATAACCTACCCCCATTAAATTAAAAAATTACACTGGTCAAAAATTTCACCGAGTATGTGAATTGGGCCTGTCATGTTATTACTCAATAAGGAAAAACATAATATTTCATACACTTTTGAGAGTATGGGTGGCACAACCAAATTGTAATCCACCACTCTAATCCTCTCTATAATTTCAAAAGGACTGATGTTCCTAGGACATAACTTCCCCTTCTAACCAAACCTTTTAAATCAATTACATAGAGATACTTTTAAGAAGACGTGATCCCATACTTGAAATTATAATTCATTCATATAATTATCAGCATAACTCCTCTATATTTTATGAACTATCCTAATGTGATTTTTAATATCTCAAACCTTTATAATTTCCACCTTAACCAATTATGGGTATACTATCTTCCTTTCTCCCACTTCATCCCAACATGTTGGAGTATGATATCTATTTCCATATAGTGTCTCATATGGTTATATGTGAATTCATTAATATAAGATATTAATATATGAAAATTATACCAAATATAAATAATGGTACCATGTTCCTTGAAAATAAAGTGATCATGATCTTAGCATGTCTTCTAATATCTAAATAGTCTTTTTTGGACACCCATCAGTTCAAGGATGACAGGTGGTTCTCAAATGTATCTCAGTGATGTGAGCCTTATGATAACTCCTCTAAAATTTATATGTGAAACGATGGTCATGATTAGATACAATTGATCATGGAATACAACGAAGTATCACAACTTTATTTATATATAATCATGAAAATTTCTCAAGGGGTAGATCCTTCCTTATTTCTAAAAATTGTACAGACCTAGTAAGGAGATCCATAATGACCGGTATAGAATTATTCCACCAAGGAGTCTTCCAAAGTCCAGTGAAAAATTAAATTATAACATTTTCCCACTTCAACATTGGTATATGGAGAGGTTGTATCCCTAACCTATTAGCACACTAAGAATCCGACGTTGTTCATAATTTCTCACTTCATGGCATCCCATCATAAATGTTATCTTAAATCTATGTATATCTTTGTGCTACCAGGGTGTATAGAGAAATTTTAGTTATATGATTCTTTTAGTAATTAAATTTTCTACTTAGGTATTTATGTAACACATAGTCTCTTATCAAAATTTATCATTCTATCATCATATAATAATCATAAAAATATATTATCATTCACGAATTTAACTTTATTTTATAAACTATTATCATCTTATGAAGATTTAATTATCTTATCAAGTATATATGGTTTGTAAATTTATTGGAAAATTAATAATGTTTCCACTTTCCTAAAAATTACCATATCCATAAATAATAAATGCATTAATATAGGATCCTTTTATATCCTCATCATGGTCAAAATTCAGGTTTCCTTTATACTCAATTCCCCAAATACTTTTTTTTCATTCTCATAGTGGTAGTGTGTTGAAAAATCATATTCCTTGAAAAAATATAGTTGTATCCTTTGTATCGTGTTGATATCTTCTAGATAAAATATATACTTCAAGATTTTCTGATCTATATCAATTTCACACCATTCACCATAAAGATAGTGTCTCCATATCTTTATGGAAAATATTATAGTTTCCAACTCAAGATCATGAGTTCGATAGTTTTTTCATGAATCTTTAATTACCTTGATACATAAGAAACCACTCTATCATTTTCACAAGTATTCTCCCAAACAAATTATTCAATGCATCACTATATATCAAAAAAATAATTTTCTTAAGGGTATAGTTAATATTAGTGAATTTTCTAAACTATTATTCACTTCTTTAAAAAATTTCTCACACTCCTCTATATAGGTTAATTTGACCACTTTATGAGTTATCTTATTTAATTGGTTGGCCAATAAGGAAATATTTTGAACAAATCACCATTAATAACCCTCTAAACTAAGGAAACTACTTATCTCAGTTATATTCATTTGCATGGTCCATTCTTCTATAGAGTCTTTCTTTGAATTATTAATAGGTATTCCATCCCTTGTGATAATATGACCAAAAAAAGAAACTTCCTCAAGCTAAAATTAACACTTACTATATTTCCCACATATTTTTTTTATCCATGAGGCTCAATAATTATTCACAAATTATTCTCACGATCCTCATGGATGTTATATTATATCAAGATATCATCATTGAATACCACCAAAAATTTACCAAGAGAATATTTTAATACTCATTTCATTATAATAATAAACACAGAGTGGGAATTAGTTAATACAAAGTGAATTACCATGAACTCATAATGTTTATATCTTGAATGAAATGTCATATTTTGTATATCATCATTCTTTAACATTAATAGATGATAAAAAGAATAAAGATCAATCTTTGAAAATTGTTTATCTCTATGAAGTTAATCAAATAAGTCATCAATGCACTAAAAAGATACTTAATATTTATATTAATATCATTGATTTATTTATAATAAATTCACATATTCATAGACCCATCCTTATTTTTATTAAAAATAATAGGGTCTCTCCATGGCGATACACTAGGGAATATGACAGATTTTTTTTACAAAACACATACAATTGTTTCTTAAACTCCACCAATTCCAGTGGGGTGATTCTATAGGGAGTATTAGATATTGTTTTCGCATCAAGGATAGGTTCAATAGGAAAATAAACCTCACACACAAGTAGGATTATAAGTAATTATTTCATAAATATATCAATTTATTCTTTCATAATGGATACATACTCTATTATAAAGATGTTATTCACACAAATAGATTGTGTTTTCTCTTAATCATATCCAAGAATTTCACTAAAGTGAGCTACTAGAGGTGGATCAAGACAACATTAAGATAACGAAGTATCTCCCCTAAAAATAAGGGATTCTATGACTATTTTATAAATAGTAATATCCTTCTATTGGTAATAAATTCTTTCATTATACTTTATGATCCAATACATACCAAGGATTATTTTAAAATAATATATAGTCATAAAAATAATGTATTTAGCTAGGTAATATCTATGAATCTTAATAGAGGCTTCTCCATACATCCTTATTGTAATAATATTCTCATTAAGTATTCTAATTGATATCCCCTTTCATAGAATATCAGGGGTTGATTTTATGTTCTTATCAATCATATAAGATATAAAAGTATTTGTAAATCCAGAACCAAATAGGTAATTAGTTAACTTTGAAATTATGATAAAAGTTCCAAGTATTACATCATTTTTAAAATAAAATTTATTTGTAGTGGTGTAGGATCATCCTTGATCCTTTGGTTTATGCTAAGGTAAATTTCGTTGAAGCCTGGGGAATTGATTTGAATAGTTCCCTATCTCTTTACAGTATAACTATAGAACAATTATGAAACCCTTTTTCTGTTCATGTTATTGGTGTACTTTATCACCACACATCAAGAAAACTCTCATTACCTTCAAGCATTCCCTAGGGGTTTTCTTTAAAAAATTATTACATGTTGGAAATTCCACCCATCCATTTTTATTTTTCACTAAATTCCACATATAATGATGTGTAATATCACGTTACCTTATATTGTGTATTTAAATACATTTTTTTGATCTATTTATGTTTGGATCTTATAATGGGTTGTTTTAGGTGATGATTTAAATTTTTTATAGGTTTTTGGGGATATGAACAGTTGGTGTAAGGTTGGGGAAAACCATGCTTTTTGGACCAGAAAAACGTTCTCTCTATGTTGAGCCATTGTAAGGGGCCCATGGTTTGTCCAAACTACTCAACAAACTTTAAAAATTGTACACCCTTGGATGATGAGTGTTTTCATGTCTAGAACATGGTTAAACTAATCATGTAGACAAACCATGCACCCCATCCAAAATCCCAATAAGGGCGTACAGTAAAAGTTCACCATTACTGCTTACAATGCAGGCCACCCATGAAACCATGTGCATAAGTTTTTAATCCCAATTTTTTTTATAAAAATATCAAGGCCCCAGTTTATGATTATAATCAAAGAAATTGACCTAATATTATTCATCAATACTTAGAGTCTCCTGATAGGTGAAATTTACTCCTCCAAACTCTTCTATTTTTAGATGAAAGAACTGGTGATTGTGTTTGATCTCCTTTTAGTTTGTAGATATCATCTCATTTGGTATCTCCTACTCTTAAATTATCTCCTTCATATATATTGATACATCATCATGTTATTGAAGTATATAATACTCAATTTAGAGGATCTTGATTCAAGGTTTGATTTCATGATCTCCTCTTCCCTAATTCTTTTTTTGGCATTTCCTATTGTAGGTGTTAATTTGATCATGTGATTAATTGTAGATGGTTTTGCAAGTCTTAACCTTATAATTGAAACTAGAATTTATTGATTTATTTTAAATGAGTTTTAATTGATTTTAAAACTTGGTTTTATGATTATTTGAGGTCTTATTTGAAAAGTCCATGGAAATTGTAAAAAACATCCAATTTCAATGGAATTGAAAGTTTTGGGTGTATTTTTGATATAAATGATGGATTGAGTTGAAATTTTATCTGATAAAATTATTTGATGCCAATTTTTGATAAAATTGTATTAAAATGAAAGATTACTTGAAAATGCATGAGTTTGATGAGAACCAATGATTTGGTTTTGAAACTGAGAAGGCATGTTAAACTTGTAATTGGGAAACTTAATTGTGAATGATGAATTGATGAGACATGAATTATTTACCCAAGAATAATTGATTGATTCATTAAATCATATGTGATACTAAGTATTTAGTAGGTTATTAGGAAAATAATGTAAGGAATCTTACTCCCTAGCAATGGATTGATGATAAAAAAACTAACTAAACCAAGCTCTTCATGATTTCCAATGTTGGATCCCCTAATGGGGTGTTGATTAATTATTGCGATGGCTTGATCCTTAGATAGTGTGCACACATACTTGAGTAGGGATTTATTATTGAGTAGTGTGAGTATCCAATAGCCAAAAACTAACGTACATCAGGGATTATAACCATATTAATTTTTTTGTTTGACTTGATTACACATGTCTTTATTTATAGATATGTTTATTCATGTCAAATGATTCCTATAAATGTTTCAAATAATATGATCATTTAAGACATGTTTTGATATATCTACCATTTTATTCTTATGAAATCATGTTTTTTTTAATATGAAAATTCATTTACATGCCTTGTTTTATTTAAATTGAAATAATAATTGTTTAATTATTATGTAATTTCGTATGGAACACTTAGTGATAACCTACTAGAATTTTTAGCCAATAACCTAACTATTCCTTAGTATGTTTGTTGATTTTTTTGTTCCAGGTCTAGGGAAAGGGAAAGCTTCTCTTGGAGGTGTTAGTTGTGCTTGATCCAAATGAATTTTAAGTGATGGAGTTGATCAGTAGATATAGAGACCACTTGTTTCACAGGGGTGGTGAGACTTTTTTTTGTATGTATGTTGTGTTATCCTTTGGTTTTTGTCTTACTTTAGTATGTTTATATATATATTATTATGGTACTTTTATCCTTGTGCAGTATTTGTCATATAGATTGGTTATTGTTTTTTCTTCAACTTGTTTTGTATTGATTCTTTGATTTTGTGGAAAAATCATTCCCTTTGATGTTTGATATATTTCCAGGTGCTAGTAACCAACCCATATAGATCAATAACTACCTCAGGTCCATGTTTGGACCATCTTAGGTATCAGTGTACCGAAGTATCCATTTTTTTTCATGAAAAAATGGTATCAAAGGACGGTTTGAGTAATTTTCTTTGATGTCAGTTGTAACATCCAGGTTCCGGGTACTGCCCAAAGGTGCCCTATACCTAGTTGTTCACATGAACTTAAGAACATTTCCCCAAATTCCATAGGCTACCAACTAGAAGTGAGGGAAAATGTCTAATAACGGGGAAACCATTCCCTCATTGGAAGAGTATACACAACAGAATAACAAATAGTAAATAGTAGCGGAAGTAGTAAAACCATACAACAAAAGTAAACAGTGGAAGACTGATAGTATAAACTACTGTAGCATATATATATATAAATATAAATAAATGATAAATGTCACATGTATCTAAGAAAATATTGAAACAAGTCACAATGCTGGAAATACAATACTAAAACTAAAGTACGGAAAATAGTAAACTCCAACAACATCGCAAGCCTCAGTTTGGTCCCATTATCCCTAGATCCAACATCAATAAAGTACTTGATGTATAAGGGCACTTGACTATATCCATATTTTCAACCATATAATCTGTTTGGGCCTAAAATCATGACCCAAATAGGGTGTGAGATGAATCCCAGTAGGCAACCACCAAAAGATCTATGCCTAATTGTCAGTGAAATAATATATCTGGTAACAAGAAAAAATGAAGAAATAAACAAGGAAGTACTCAAAAGTAAAAAATCCTATAGTTTTTCAATTGAATTCATTTACATTAGTTAACTATTCAATCCAAAAAATACTGAAATCTCATGATCTAGCCTATGATATGTATCCCCTGTGTAATAGAAAAACAGATATCTCAAAAGACCATCTAACAAACAAGTATGATCGATTCCAAGATTTTTATTTGTCTTGGAAGGCTCATCAAATTCATCAAACATTCAAAAGAAATCCTCTAGGAAATTTATCACAGTCTAACCACTCTGGTTTTACATATCATCAATTCAATAAATAATGACCATCTAGGAAATCTCACATAGTCTAATG
The DNA here is from genome assembly GCA_963277665.1 of Viscum album. NCBI lineage: Eukaryota > Viridiplantae > Streptophyta > Magnoliopsida > Santalales > Viscaceae > Viscum > Viscum album. Next base: position 2,083,416,013 of record OY728151.1, read on the forward strand.
CCTTTGGTCCCACATAGCACTAATCATTTACAAATGAACATTTGGGTAGCTCTCACGGTCAATACCCCTTTGGTATTCATAGTAAAAAATAAAATATAATGAACCCCTGGAATCTCTCACAGTCAATGTCCTATATTCCAGCATTTATTTAATAACAAACCTTTGGGTAGCTCTCACGGTCTAACCCCTCTGGTCTATGACTACCTGGTATCTCTCACATTCAATACCACTGGGTCAACATAACAACAAATTATACATAAATGACCCTAACTCAGGAATCTATCATAGTCGATTCCACTTGGTCATACTTTCACAATGTGAAACACATGGATCTCATATAAATAGTAACTCAATCCAAACAACACAAGGCATGTAAATTATAGCAAGCCTAATAGGCATTCTAGGCCAAACGACCATAATCAAACAAACATTGTAAGCACACCCATAATCAAGGTATTAAACCTTATGCCTAATAAATAACCCTTTCTCAATCAAACAAACCATAGAAGGTATTAAACATGGTTAAATTCCAAAACACATAATACCCTAAACATGGGTATTTGTCACTTTATGTATATATAATCAAAATAAAATCAAATAAAGGCACAAACCACCTACCTTGATGTTGTAAGATCAACAATCTTGAATATCGACCCTTGAATCAACCTAAAATGACGTAGATCTACAAAAATGTTAAAATCGTTCAACCTTGGATAACTTAAAAGAGAGGAGAAATCAGGAAGAGTGGCTCTAGAGGAATATAGAACTCATTGGTGGGAATCCAATGCACCTGGCGGTGTCTCAATCAGCTCTCAGATGGATGAATAAGAGGTGCTTGAAGTTCTTCATCCATACATCACTGTCTTGTATAAAACATAGGGAGAATAAAGTGTTTCTAGAAATGAGACGCGATCCAACACCGATATAAAAAATAAAAATAAAAGTACACGGCATGTTCATTTAATGTACACGCCATGTACTATCCCCAACCATTTGTCATTTTAGGTGGTCTTCCGTGTTACCCACACAACCATGTACTTAGTCGTTACATGGCTAGTACACGGCTACACGTGGCCACCAGGTACATGACGTGTACATAGAAAATTTACCTTTTTTCCTTTTCCCTCAAAAACAACTTGAAATAAATATACACACCTAAAAAAAGATCTGGGTTCTTAAAAACTTCCCCCCATAATGAAATTTTTCCCCAAATTTCCCTTCCAAGGGTGGCTAAGAATAAACTTTAAACAAATCTGGCCACTTTGATCGTATATCGGCCTCCCTCTCCCAAGTCTCATCATGTACTCGCCAGTGATTCTATATCAACCTTACCAGAGAAATATAGCAACCATGGAGAAACTTTATGATGTGATCCACAATCGAAATTGGGTGGTCCTCGAAGGATTAATCCACCTCCAACTCAACCTACTCGAGTTGAAAAACATGAGACGGGTTTGAAAAGTAATGCCTTAGCTGAGAAAAATGAAATACATCGTGCATATCCCGGTACCTCTGAGGTAACTGTAACTGATAGGAAACTGGCCTGACTCTCTCCAAAACCTCAAATGGATCGATTTATATTGGTGAAAGCTTCCCCTATATCCTAATCCTCTTGTGTCCCAACCTAAGTGTGACACGTAAGGAAACCAGATCTCGGACCTCAAACTCTAGAGGTTATCTCTGTCAATCAGCATAATATTTCTGGGGAGACTGTGCAGTATCCATACTCTTCCAAATCAAATCCACCTACTCAGTGGTCTTCTGGACAAGATGAGGTCCCGACATAGCTTCCTATCTTGCCTCCAGCCAACATAAGGGTGATTTGCATGGACTACCATCCAAATCCTCCTAAGGTTCTATCTGAATCATCATCTGAAAACTATTATTGTAGATAAAATCCACTAGGGGTATCCTTCTCTCCCAAGAACCCCCAAAATCTAGGATGCATGCTCGAAGCTTGTCCTCCAAAACCTGAATTATTCTCTCAGACTGGCCATCTATATGAGAATGGTAAGTTGTACTCAAAATTACCCGTGTACCCAAATCCATCTATAGTACCTACAAGACATGAGAAGTAAAATGGGTGTCCCTATCTGAAATGATATAGTGCAGAACCCCATAAAAATGTACAATCTCTCGGATGTACAACCATCCAAGATCATCAAAACTAAAGGTTTCCTTAATCAGCAAGAAATGTGAAACCTTCATTAGTCTGTCAACAACAACCCAAACCACATCATTTCCTCAAGGCGACCTCAGTAAAATTTTCACAAAATCCACCGCGACATCATTCCACTTACACTTGGGAATGAGTAACTACTATAAAATCCATACTGGTCGCTGATGCACTGCCTTCACCCACTGACAGGTGGAACATCTCATAAAAAAACCAGCAATATCCCTCTTAATACTTGGCCACCAATACAAATGTTGTAGATCTCGATATATCTTGGTGACACCAGGATGAGCTACCCAAACCGAGGAATAAAAATCTCTCATCAAATCCTCACGTATATCTTCTGACACCCATACAGTTCCACGAAAACGCAAGATCTCATCGTCTCCTATGGTCCACCTAGGAGTATGGTCCTCCCCTAACACACTACCCCATAAGAGTAGGACTTTAGAATCTGACATCTTCCTCATTATAACTCGATCCAGTAGAGTAGAGGTAACAATTATAGAAGAAATAAATCTCTTCCCCTATCTGTCGTGAACCTCCAAATGCATATTAGAGAACATATCCACAAGCTTCCACTCAGTGTCGGTCTCCAAAACTTCCTGTATCTGAGTACTCCTTATCAATTCATCAGCGACCGTGTTATCTTTCCCATGCATGCAGGAAATCTCAAAGTCAAAAGACTGAAGGTACTCAACCCACCTTCACTGTCTCAAATTAAGATCACGCTGAGTAAATATATACTTGATACTCTTGTGGTTAGTGAATACCACAAAATTATCTCCCAAAAGGTAATGTCTTCAATAGTGTAAAGCGTAAACAACTACAACTAACTCGAGATCGTTCATCGGGTAATTCCTCTAATGTGGCCTCAACTACCAAGACCCGTACGCAATGACTACTTACCCCTACATAAGCACTACTCCTAGACTGAAACCTGAGGCATCATAGTAAATGGTGTAATTATTTCTCGGCTTCATAAAAATCAATATCGGTGCTGAAGTCAATCTCCCTTTCAGTTCCTGAAAGGCTGAATCATAGGAATTTTTCCACAAGTACATTTCACCCTTCTTAGTAAGGCCCATCAGTGCTGCTGCTAAGCATGAAAAGTCTTGAATAAAGCACCTTTAGAAACCAGACAACCCCAAAAAACTCTGTAACTCAAAGACGTTCTTCAGATACTCCTAGGAAACTACTACTCTCACTTTATCTGGATCTACTGATACTCCTATCTCTAAGATAACATGACCTAAGAAGTGAATATGGTCCATCCAAAAGTGGAATTTGGAGAGCTTAACATAAAAATAATTTTCTCTCAGTGTGATCAATACAATCTCAATATGGATGCATGGTCATGTCGAGTGTGAGAGTATACTAAGATATCATCCATGAAGACTACCACAAAATAATCCAAGTAAGGATGGAACACTCGATTCATCAATTCCATAAATACTGCTGGCATGTTCTGAGACCAAACATAATAACAAAATAATCGTATAGAACATACTTACTATGAAAGGATATAAGAGGTATATCTGATGGTCTAACGTGGAACTAATGATAACTGGATATCAAGTCAATATTCAAGAACACCCGGGATCCTCGAAGCTAATCAAAGAGATCATCAATCCTCGACAAGGGATATCGGTTCTTGACTATCAATAGATTCAACATCCGACAATCTACACAAAGACTGAGGGTACCATATGCCTTCTTCGCAAAAAGGAGAGGTTAACCCCAAGGATAAGTACTAGGTTAGATGAAACCCTTTTCCTGTAACTCCTCTAATTGTTTCTTGATCTCCTGTAACTCTAGTGTAGCCATCCTATAGGGAGTAATGGACACCGATGCTGCTCTTGGAACAAGCTCAATATAGAAATAAACCTCTTGCTCCAGAGGTAAACCTGAAAATTCATTTGTAAAGACATCCGTGAAATGATCCACTACTGGATGAAATTCCATATGTGAAGTCCCCTAGTCATCCAGATATAAACTAGAAATTTGGGATGTAATTCCTCCTAACCCATGATGGCTGGGTCCATCTCTGGTTTCCTAGACATCCCATTCTCCCTTTTATATAAAAGACCCACCCTATGGTGACATTAAACTCACCCTACAATTATAGAAGTCAACAAATGACTGAAAGGATACTAACTAGTCCATTTTAAGAATGACATCGAATCTTGTCATCTCTAAGATATTGAGGTCCCATAAGAGGTGACACCCACCAACCTTAGGAGGTCACTCCTTGCACCGATGTACACTATCCTTCCTAATCCCCAATAGAGTTTATAGTATCATAAAATTCTGAAAAGTGAAAATACAAAGGTCAAGGATATCCAAAACAGAAAAAGATATGAAAATATGGGAAACCACTGTATCCAAAAGAGGAGAAGCTAAAATGGAGGAAACTAGAATCATACCTCTAACTGTAGAATGTCTGGGATTCTACTCCTACTGGCTCTACTCCACTACAAAAGTCTAACCTATATCACGGCCCTATGCCCCTTCCTTAATACCCTGAGCTGATCCACCCTATTTTCACTGAAATACTATCATCTGGATACCACGACCACGACCACCTCCTCTTCCTAAGTAGCCTAAAGAACACGAATTACATGATTGATGAGAAACCGATGGTCCTACTCCTAAATATAGAGTCATGAAAGAACCCCTATCACTTTATTCTGGTGAGGATATCTAGAAAAAAACATTCGATATGACCCATCTTTCCACAAGCTCGGCACTCAACTAGGTCCTTCAGGAAATGTGGTCTCATATTCCCACTCTTCCTGCACTAGTAGCATACCACCTGGATAACTGAAGAAACATTTCTTAAAATCTCCCTATGGTGCTTACTTTTATCTATATAAGGTGTAAAATACCTATATGATGAACTTACTTGGCTTTCAGCTCAAAACTACCTCATATTATGCTCATTAATTAGCGCCTGGTTTACTACAACAGTCACTGAAGTCAGCTTGAAGACATTCATCTATGATCAGATGTCATAACTGATATTATCCTCAAACTGCCTAGCCAAGGATAAATTGTCACCTCCTAGAATAGGTCCAAATTTCTGAAGCTCTGTAAAACAATAAGATTACTCCATCACTTAAAGAGAGCCCATATCCAAATTCATGAACTCTCAGGCTTGATTGGCTCTAAACGTCTTGGGGTATAAGTATCCATATAAGGTCTTTTGAAACTCATCCCAAGCTATATCCCAATGATGTTCTACCAGTGAGATAACATCCCTACATCTCTTGGAGGTATAATGTAGCATGTACATCATGAGATTCACTATCCTCTATGTAGGTGTCTCCAGATGCTCAAAGATAGAAAGCATGGTCTCCAACCATGACCTTGTAGCCTGTGATCCTCCATTCCCCAAAAAAGTAGTAGGATGCTTCCACTGGAATACCTGTGTCAACTCTGCCAAAGATGGGGTAGGATACGGTGCTCCCTGAAAGGTATATAACAACCTAAAAAATCCTTCATGGAACTGTGCATCATCACCTGTGTCTGGTATAATAGCTGGTGCTAGAATAGGAACAATGGGAGGATCTGTTGGAAGTCCCTGATCTATCATTTCCGGTGTATGGTCATATCCCTATACTTGGCATAAAAACAGAAGATGTCTTGGTGGAATGATTCTACAAGGTCAAGAACACACCTCAGTTCATGATTATCAAGGACAACAACTTAGAAGTGAAAGAAAGGAAAAGAAGAATAAACCTTCATGTTTTACAAAACAAGGGTACACAACATGTGTAACCTATACCTGGAGTGTTCCTTTAAGCTTTTAAAATAAAATTTACCTCTTCCAAACTTGGTTGTGTAACACCCATAAAAATGGCATGTTCCTCCTAAGACACGACATGTACTTGAATTTTCCAACCTTCCCAGGTTCCTCTACACGGCTAGAACTACACAGTTCTCTCCTAGTAGCACTACACAGCATGCTCACCCTAGACACGACGTGTACTACTTAAGTTCCCTACACCCATGTAGTTAGTCACACAACCAGTTACACAGTCACTTACCACATGACGTGTACAAGACAGACACGTTGTGTACCTTCCAAATTTCATCCACCCGTGTTATTAGTCACACAGCCAGATGCATGGTATCTTACAACACAGCATGTACTGCTAGTACATGGAATGTTATACCAAGATTTTATCAACCCGTGACTCTGATCACACAGCCATTCACACGGTCAAGCTCTACACAACATGTAATCTTAGTACACAATGTTTACATAAGAAAATTTATTTCTTCCAGAATAGAAGAACACATGGTGTGTGTTCATAACACCACACACCATTTTTTCTGGGTTTCTAGAAAGTAAGCCTCTAAAACTTCTCTGGAACCCTTAAAAAATTGGAATTTTGTCCAAGGCATGAAAAATTACAACCTATGAGAGCCCATACTCCCATGAATCAGAGTTAAAAATCTTTATTCATATCATAAAATGAAAAAAATCAATTTAAAGTTCAAACAAGATCCACCAAATTTCGATCCAAGAGTGACCATAACACCTCAGGGACCAAAGTTTGTCATCGATCCAAATGAAACTTTATAATTTCCAATACCCTATCAAAATAGTAGGTATTATATCATTACATCTATCACAAAAGATTTCATATATATCATAACACCTATCACAACAACATGAAATCAGTAATGCACCCTAAATGGCATGACAAGAATGTATGACATGTGATCTCTATCAAGTGCCTATATGATGCATGAGATAGCATAACCTTATCTAATCAGGTTAATATATAAATAGAACCACAATGATATAAATCAGAACATCACAAAAGAAGTGCGTCACCCAATGGTGAAATCAAACCAACTGTAACAATTGCAAAACCAGAAAAATTAAAAAATTCAAGGTAACTTGGCTTTTCCCTATACGCGGGTTAGCTACTCTTAAGAATATATTATTTCCAACTATCCATTCCTTCCAATCCCTGTCTATAGGCTACAAATATTAAGAGAAAGTAGAAAAGAAACTCCTACAATACCACTTTGTAATGTCCTGATTTCAGGTGCCACCTGAAGGTGCCCCGTACTAGGTTGGTCACATGACTTCAAGCGCATTTCCCAGAATGCTAGAGGCTGCCGACTAGAAGTGATAGAAAAGTTATAATAATGGGGAAACTATTCCCTCATTGGTAGAGTATACACATTGAAATAACAAATAGTAAATAGTAGTAAAATTAGTAATACCATAAAATAGAATTAAACGAAAGACTGATAGTATAAACTACTACAGGATATATATATATAAATAAATGATGCACATCGCATATACCTAGGAAAACATACAAACAAGTCACAATGATGGAAATACAATACTGAAACCAAAGTACAAAAAAAATTTAAACTCCAACAGCATCACAATCCTCAACTTAGTCCCATGCTCTCCAGCTCCAACAACAATCAAGTACCTAATGTAGAAGGGCGCTTGCCCTTATCTACACCTTCAACCATATAATCTATTTGGGTCCAAAAGCATGACCCAAATATGGTGTGAGACAAATCCCAGTAGGCAAAAACCAAAAGATCTATACCTAATTTTCAGTGAATATATATAGTAGGTAATAAGCAGAAATGAATAAATAAACTAGGAAGTACTCAAAAGTAAAAAATCCTACAATTTTCAATTACATTCAATTACATTCATTAATTATTAAATATATTGAATAATGAAATATATAGATCTATCCTAAGATCAGTATCCCCTGTATTATAGAAAACAATGTATCAAAAGTCCATCTAACAAAAAAGTAAGACAGATTACAATATTGTGCTTTGGCTTGGTAGGCTCTTCATGTTCATCAAACATTCAAAAGAAACCCTCTGGGAAAGTTCTCATAGTTTAACCCCTCTGGTTTAACATATCACCAATTCAATGAAAAATGACCCTATGGGAAAGATCACACAGTCTAACCCATTTAGTCCAACATAACACTAATCATTTAAAAACAGCCACCTGGATATCTCTCACGGTCAATACCCCCTTGGTCTCCATAGTAACAAATAAAATATGATGACCCACTGGCAGCTCTCACAGTCAATTCCCTATGGCCCAGCATTCATTTAATAACGACCCACCAGGTATCTCTCATGGTCTAACCCCTCTGGTCTATGACTACCCGATAGATCTCACAGTCAATACCACTGGGTCAACATAACAACAAATAATATATAAAAGAACCTACCTGGGGAAGTTTTCATAGTCAATTCCCCTTGTTCATACTTTTACAATGCAAATCACATGCATCTAATATAAATAGTAACTCCATCCTAACAACATGAGGCATGAAAAACCAAGCAAGCCTAATAGGAATTCTATACCAAATGACCATAATCAAACAAACATGGGAAACACACCCATAATCAAGGTATTAAACCTTATGCATAATAAATAACACTTTCTCAATAGAACAAACCGTAGTAGGTATTAAATAGGGTTAAATTCCAAAACACACAATACCTAAACATGGGTATTCATCACTTTTTTCATATATTATCCAAAGACAATCAAAGAAAGGAACAAACCACCTACCTTGATGTTGTATGATAAAAAATCTTGAATTTTAGCCCTTGAATATTCCTAGAAAGATGTATATCTAAAAAATGGTTAAAATCGTTCAACCTTGGATAACTCAAGAGAGATGAGAAATTAGGAAGAGAGGCTCTAGGGGATGAGAGAACTCATCGGTGGGAATCCAACGCACCCAAAGACATCTCAATCAGAGCTCAGATAGAGGAACATGAGGTGTTAAAAGTTATTTGTATGTATGTCGCTCTCCTATATGAGACAAGGGGATAAGAAAGTGTTTTTGAATACGAGACATGATCCCACACCGATATAATAAATAAAAAGGAAATTACATGGAATGTTCATTTAATGTACATGCCGTGTACTAACCTTAACTGGCCCCTACTTTAGGTGGTTTTCTAGGTCAACTACATGACCATGTACTCGGCCGTTACATGGCCAGTACATGACTACACACGACAACTGGTTATATAATGTGTACTTAAAAGTACACAACATGCACTTAGAAAATTTCCCCTTTCTTCCTTTTTCCTAAAAAACAACCCAAAATAAAGATCCATATATGAGAAGAAGATCCAGGTTCTTACATCAGTATGCAGTTTTGGTTATCCTAGTATACATGAGGTAGGATTATCATTACTTTAAGGGTATTTAAGAATGAGTTCCGAGAAAAATATCATCTTAATGATCATTAAGTCACTAGGTGTGTTTCAGAAAATTTTCCTTGGGGAATAATTTTATATGATTCTAGTATTTTACCTAAACATTGCATGAGTATATTGAAATCTTAGAAGGTTAAATTCTATTTAATGGAATTGATATTCCACTATCCCATGATTTATTTGATGATCTGTGTATCCTTGATTATTTTTCAGTGTTAACTATTGATGTTATATAACATCATGCCTTCAAGAAAATGTTTGGATTTGTCACAAGAGGAAGATAATGGTGAACCAAAATGATCAAATCCCCTATTTGATCATAATATTGTCAAGATACAAGTTTTATATTTCTAATCTATGGGAAAAGTTATTGAACCCTTTCATATTCAGGATCTAGTAGTAGAACCTCAAAGGGATGAAGCTAGAGATCATTCTTAGGAGTTTATTTGACAAAAGACACCAACTTTACAAGGATCAAATGTTCCCCAAGTGTATGATTATTGGTTAAAAAATATTGAGATGCTTTTTCAGTTCTTGGAAACACCATAGAAAATAATGTTGAATTATGCTACCTTTAATATTGAAGGTCCTAGCAGGAGTGTTCAGGTTCAATGGTTATAGTAAAGAAACATGAGTTATTGGAGTGGAAATACCTTAGATTCATTTTCAATAAGTTTTATCAATCCAAAATTGATGATCTTAGAAAATTACTTGGAGTTTATTAGCCTCTAGTAGGGTGATAAAAACATGACTCAATATGCACATCATTTTACTAAAATTGTTATGTTTTTTCTTGAGGTAGTGATGAAAGAGAAACTGAAGGCTCAAATATTTGAGATGGGTCTTAAATATGATACAAGATATTTTGTTTTTATGATGAAAATCACTTATTATGAAAATATTCAAGATAGAGTGTTGATGGATGATCTTGACCTAGATAGTAAGTCATGGTTTTTAGGATTTCCTTTTTCTTATAGCAAAGGTTATATTAGTTCCTTTAAAAAAAGAGAAAGTGTGATGAGTCTCATGGTGGTTCTTGATAACAAGAATCATATAGAACTCCAAAAGTGTCTGGAAGATTCTGTATGACTTTTTTTTAGTGTGGAAATGTTGGGAATTAAAAATGGGGTTTTACTGAGGCACCTAGGGTCTGTGGTTCATGTCGATGCTCAGGTCACCTACAAAAGTTCTATCACAACTTTTCTTCTCATCATAGTTTCAAAATCTCATCAGTATTGCAAATTTACATGTTTAAATAAGATGATTAGAGAAATAAGGGGTTCAATCCATAGGCATATGGAATAAATCTTATTAACACAATGGATGAGACTCTATATAAAGCTAATGTGGGTCCAATAACAGTGAGGTTTATGGTCACTATAACTCCATATTTAGTGAATACTTTATTTAATACTTGGTTCAATTCACTTTTTTACATTGAATCATGTTTTTAATTTTCTAAATCATCATAATGATCTTATTTCTTATGTGATGGATATTACTATGACCCTCAGAATGAAGATAGAGCATGGTCTTTGATGTCTACCTTCCATTTTCTCCACATCAAAGATTAATATCACTTGGATTTTTATGGTTCTAAAAATGAAACCTCTTGAAATCATTATCGAGATGGATTTGATGATTACTAATAAGGCACAAATTGAAGTTTACCTTTGGCAGGTCTCCTTTAATGCGCCTGATGGGGTGTGCTATGTTTTTCATGGGGAATGAGACATGGGTTTGACTAGAGTTGGAACTTATTTTTTGGAGTTAGGAAGAGTAATGTCTATGTTTTATTTTGACTCAGAGTGGGACTCTTTAAGTGGTGATATTCCTCTAATTATCATCTAGTTTCCTAACGTGTTTAAATCTTAGTTTTCTAGTTTACCATCGGTAGAGGATGTTGAGTTCCCCATTGTTTTAATTACATATAATCAAACCATATATATTAATTCTTATCAAAAGAAACTAATATAATTGGAAGAGTTGAATATATAGTTGTATGATCTATTGGAGAGAGTCTTTATACAATTAAGTGTGTGACCTAATGCAAAACCTAACATTTTTACAAATAAATCCGTTGGATCTTTTTTCCTTTATAATTATTTCTAATAAACTGAACCGAGTTACGGTAAATAACAAGTATCTTTTTTTTCATGTATTGATGATTTGTTTGAACAGTTAAAATGGGTGAACTGGTTTTTTAAGATTGATCTTTGGTCTAGTTATCACCAGTTGAGAATTAAAGAATCCAAAATCTTGAAGACAACCTTCTAGTGTAGTTATGTCCATTATGAGTACCTTGTTATGCATCTTGGTCTAACCAATTATCTTGTTGTTTTTATGGCTGAAATAAACATGATATTCCATGAGTGTGTTAAATCATTCATGATATTCCTTATAGATGAAATTTTAGTTTACTCCAAAAAATGAGAAATACCATGTGCATGATTTGAGAGGAGTTTTGGAATTTTTTGGAATCAATGACTTTATAAAAATCCTTCAAAATGTAATTTTTGGATTTAAGAAGTGATGTTTTGGAGAAATGTGGTCTCAAAATATGATATTTAAATTGATCATGAGAAGGTGAAGGCTATTATGATATGAAATAAACCATGTAATATTTTTTAGATTCAAATATTATTTGGCTTTGTGGGGTATTACCATATGATTGTTAAAGATTTAATGAAGTTGGATTCTCCAATGAGGGACCTCACTTAGAAAAGAGTGATGTTCATGTGGGATGATAATTTAAGAGATAATTTTTTTGAGTTGAATCATCTTTTAAATTATGCGTTCATGTTGAATCTTCCAGAGGATGGGCATCATTATGTTATATTTTCTGATGCATTAGGTTTAGGTTTGGGTTATGTTCTTATATAGGCTAATCACATATGATTCCAAATAGATTATACCACATGAGAAGTTATATCTAACCCATGATCTCAAACTCATTTCTATGATGCATGCTCTTAAGATGTAGAGGAATTACCTTTTCGTAGAAAGGTTTACCAATTATTCAAACCAAAAATCCTGATTTATATATTGTCACAAAAGTATTTTAACTTTTTACATATGTTTTGGGTGGTTTATCAGTATTTTTTTTGATTTAAAAATTCCATACACCCCTGGTAAGGGTAATTACATTGTTGATTATTTATGTAGGAAACATCCTATCGAAGCCCTGAAATAATCATTGTAAGAGTTAAATTTGACAAACATCATTGCTCAGTTGCATTTGGGAGTCCATGAGGATGTGATCGATGTTATTCTGATAAGCGTTCATTTGAAATCCTCTATTATCGAGATGATTCTTCATGAACAAAAGCTTAATGATGAATTTTATTGAATTATGGACTCTATTTATGGTATGGATACCATTGGTGAGTGGTTATGCTTCTTTGAGGGTTCTCTATGTTTTTGAAACTAGTATGTTATACCTTGTCTAGTGAGAAAACCTATAATGGTGGATTTCCATAATTTCTTATGGGAAGTTCACCCCAGAACTATTGAGATTTTCTATGATATGTGATGATGATTTTGGAAGGAATGTATGAGATGCGTCATCTATTAATTTGTTTCACATTGTTACACCTATCGACAGTCCAAATACGAGCACCAAAAATATTTGGGTTTGTGTCAAACATTTCCTATTCCAACATGGAAGTGGGAGAAGATTTCTATGGATTTCATGGTTGGATTTCTTTGTACCCCTCAAGGGAATAATGCGATGTGGGTTGTGATCAATCAGCTGACCAAAATAGCTCACTTTATACCCATTTGAGATATGATCAAAGTTGAGGATTTGGGAAGTCTATATGTGAAAGATATTATTATATTTCATGAAGTTACATCTATTATAGTTTCTGATAGGTATCCCTGGTTCACTTTTCATTTTTAGAGAGGCCTCTATGAGGGGTTAGGATCCCATGTTAGTCTTAGCACGACATATCATCCATAGATGGATGTATAGACTGAGAAATCAATATATATCATTGAGGACATGCTACATGCTTGTGTTATAGAATTTTTTTGGACTTGGTATGTCTATAATGACTCAAATATTTCCTGACTTTAATTTTAGAAATCATTTGGGGAAATTCAAAGACCAAGAACTGAGACGACGCGCGATTCTGTGGCCCGATGTTCCCAGAATAGTTAAATGAAATTTTTTATGTTTTTAATATCACATTTAAGTGGTTTTCTTGAAAAAGTGGAATAGATTTCAAATGGGTGCCTCGATCAGTAATCCAAGGGCACCGTTACATTTAGGATGGCAGGTTTACCCTAGGTGTGACTTAGCTTTAGTCGGCATGAGTTTCCAATGAGAAAACCTGAAAAGAACATAACTATAAATAAAATAATTAAATAAAATTATTTTATTTTAAAATCATAATAACTCACGAATGGTGACTCAGATTGGATATATGAGACCACTGTTGAGTTATTAATGTGGAGTTTACTTTTTATGGGGCCTATCATTGGCCGGTGTGGGTTGGTTGCAAAAGTAAATTTATGGAAATTTTAAGAGAAAAATAAAATATACAAAAAAAATTATTTTATTTCTTCCACATTACGTAGAGACTCAACATTATTGTGATGTAGGGACTCAGCAACACTGCAACACAACATCGTGGAAATGATGAAACACATTTAAAATTATGAAACATGTTAACATGTTTCCTTTATTAAATAGAGGCAAGGACCGAAGTTAGAATTCAGAACGCTGGATAATTTTCCCTGAAGCCCTAATGTTTCCCTAGGGAAAGGAGAAGGAATCTCTCTTGCAAGTGATGAAAGTTTGGAGATCAAAGCTCAGATCCAGCATTGATGAATGAAGAATGCCGATGAACGATGGATAAGGGAAGCTCATGGATGGATCACCATGAATGATTAATTCTATCCTCTAAATGATACTATTTATAGGTAGGGGGTTTATTTTCAAGTGAATTATTTCCCTATTCTTGTTTTCCAATGACTAACATTTACCAACCCACAAACAGGTTGATCCGTGGGTCAATCATTCATGCGGGATGAGTTATCTATTACAGGGTTTTTAAGGGTTTAAAACATGGTGTTTATCCTATTGTTCCTTTCAATTTTATTAAAGAGAAGAATGAAAGACGAAACAAATAAGGACAATGTTCATCCATCAGGTGTTCTTCGATCCCTTCTTATCATCGTCCTTGATTTCTTCACTGACGAACCCACGTGGTCACGTCGGGCTTTGCTGAGAGGTTTTGAACGTGAGCAGACCGCTAGAGTGATGATAATATGATCTTGATCCCATGGAAGTGATGGTGAAAATTAGATGTTTTTAATGATATTCCATGTTTTAAGAACATACCACCATAGAAATAGTGGCGACCCACAAAAGAAGGATCCACCGGTGGCGGTGTGACCACTTGGTGGGAGGAACCCGCAGCACAGCGGCAGCGAGTGGTGGACAGGGCCACCAACTTGATGGTCGATGGTGGACTTGAAAAAAAATAGAATGAGGTTATGTCACGTGGTAGAGGTCCACGGGGTAGCTGGACCACGACATGACCACGAAGAAACCGCTGCATGGCGCTCATGCGGCGGATCGCTGTGTTGAATGTGGCGGCTGTCTCATGTTGATTAGGCGAGGATGCAGCACCCGCCACATGCCAGGTGGATGAACTGAACCACTTGAGTGAGCCAGGTGGGAGGATACAGGCTGGGTCAAGTGGACTGGGTCGACCCGGTTGGTCGGGCTAGGTGGGACCTTGACCAAACCTACCCCTTTTTACTTAAATGGCCATAACTTCCAAACCGTTAGTCTATTTGACTTGTTGTTTGTGGAGTTGAGACCCTCTTGAAAAGGCTATCATTTTGGGAAACATAATGTGATATTTCATGGAGGCTGACATATAAACCACTAGCTTGAGGAGTAGGTGCTCCCAAAATGAGCGTGCTAAGGATGGAATCCTGTGACTGGCTATGGAAAAGACATAGAGTTGGTCTCCTATTAAGATGTAGAGTTGATATACTATGAAGATACAAAGTTGGTATTTTATGAATATGTAGAGTTAGTCTCCTGTGAGGATGCAGAGTTGGTCTCCTATGAGGGAAGGATGTAGGTCTCCTGTGAGGGAACAAATTTGGTCTTCTACAGAGACACAAAGTAGGTCTCCTATGGAGATGTGAAGTAGGTCTCCTGTGAAGATTGTGTGTCTCGTTGGATTTTGATATGACTAGAATTTCTTAGTATATGTATCTTGTGGTGATTAGACTCTAGTGAGTCTTTTTAATGTACTTCTTAAAGGCTTCACTTCATGTACCTATTTGGCAGTCTGCCTTATGTCTTGTTTTGTGGTTTACCTTTGTGGTTTGGGGTCCCTACTGAGTATTGTTTTAATAACCCATGCACGAGATTTTCCCGCACATGTCATGTATTGTGCATATGATCGGAAAATTTTACAAAGTCCTTGGTGGGATGGAGATATGTGGTTCTTCATGGTGACCTGACGGACGTGGTATGATTCAGCTAATTTCTGAAAGATTACTATACCTACACTTCAGGTAGGGTTTTTTGCAGATGAGATCTAGAATCTTGTACTTTTTTGTTTCAATTGGGCATGTATTCTGGCATGTTTAATTTTCATCTTTCTACTACTACACTTAGTGGTTGTCTTAGTGGGATGCATATCTGTTTTGTTAGTATTTTTATTTTTAGTACTTTTTCATGGAGACAGGAATGTGAGTGAAGGTTCTTATGAAAATGAATCCCATTGGTGACATATTCCTACTCAGCGCTAATCGCCTGCCCCTAGACTATGAAAGGTTGTCTTGGGGTAGTCCCAAAAAGGGCCCCGAGAGATAGGTAATGATAGAGTGGTATTAGAGGGTGGTCAATTTTATTTTTGTTTTGGGGGAAACCGTGTTAAGTGTTTCGAGTTTGGCTTTCTGGCCTGGGAGTCTAGTATTCATGAGGTGGCTGATGTATTCATACACTAGGACCTTGAAATATGCTTTTTGACTCAGTACATGAAAAAAATGGTTGCATGCATCATATAGTAATTGAGTATGTTCTCATGTCCTTCTTGAGTTTGTGTCATATCACGAGGTATACTCTATTTACCATGGTACATCTTTCTCTATTTTAGGATACTTTCACACAAGAAGTCATCCTTGATTTTGGGGCACGAACATGAGGATGGTCCGCCAAGCGATGAGGAACTAGTGCAGGGAACGTTGCCAGAGATAGGGCCTTCTGGTGGTGTATTTCTGATACCACCACCTAGAGAGTAGTAGTTCCTACTAGAATTACTAGTAGAGGATGCACATAGGCTCATTGCATTTCATGAGTTCTAGAGACAAAAACATCCTAGGTTTTGAGGTGAGATAGATACTCATGTAGGTGAGGATTGGATGGAGGTTGTTACATTAGTTTTTTTACCAAGTGAGGACACCTCTCAACCAAATGGCATTCCTATCTATGATTCTTCTACATGGTTTGTAAGGGTGATGGTGGATCTTGATGATCTAGATGCATGATGGGGCGACCTTCACTTTGGAAGACATTGAGAGCCTCTTCAGGGAGGAGTTCTTTTTGGAAATGTTATGCTATGTATGTATACAAGAGATAATACACCTACAACAGGGAATCCTAACGGTAGAAGAGTACACAGAAAGATTCATAGATCTTTCTTGCTATTATACAGACATGATACAAGACTCATTATTTAGAGATCAAAGCATCGATCAGGGATTACACTGGGAGATCATGACATCGATGATATACATTATCATTCCTATACATTATGTGTAACGCCCTGACCCCAGTTACCTATAGTTGGTGCATTATTACATAGAATTATCATGATCACAAGGAAATCATGTCCCTAAACACCGATCAGTTTAGTATTATTGGAAACAATATTCATACATAATTTCATCTTTACAACTTGAAAAGAAATATAACACTAATTTATTCCATTAGAAACATCCAAGCCTCCTATATTATTCCTCCAAGTCACTCATAATTAACTTCTTCATATCCTGGGAAAATTAAACATAAGAAAGGGGTGATCTCAAATGCTCATTAAGGGTAAGAAATATAGTGGAAGATAACATAAATATTAGGCATGGTGAATAATTGAAGAAACATGCCTTTACAAATAATAAACATGAACAATTTTATGGCAGGAATATGAGATGAGTAAATAATGCCATAATAAAACAGAGTCATGGGTATTCTACTAGTCGAATAACCACATGAACCATCAATATTATTTTCATAATGAGGGAATGTATAATGCCAGTCATTCTGAAACATTTTGTCAAGGCCTTGGCCAAGATGTTTAAAAATGATTAAGGCCTCGGCCAAAACCATATATCAAATTGGAAAAGGCCTCGTCCAATTCCACATAAAGTTGTCTCATGAGACCTACCGATGCATCGAGGAGCTATAGCGGGCTCCACCCATCACTTACTAAGTCCAATACATTTCTCATATGAAAAGGTTTAAATATAACATAAACATTCGTATTAAAACTAGCATAAAAAATGTCAATACTTTAACCATAAACCATGAATGATATTAAAAAAACACATCCACAGTCAAACATATCACAAAACCTTCAATACAATATGGAATATTTGTATCATAATGAATCTAATTCAAACAAGTATAAAATCCATCAAAGGATGTTGACATAGATGAAATCAAAACAATTTGAGAAAAATATCTCTTTCTTTTTTTGAAATCATTTAAAGTTACATAATTATAAAAGAAAACATTTCTTTTGAAAATATTATTATAATATTGTAAGGGAAGCTTCGACGATGTTATAATGGTGTAGAATAACCACACCCTCCATGTAAGTTAAAAAATACATTCTTACCTTAATTTTGTCGAAAAGGTCGTAAAGTACCTTGTTTGGAAAACTACTGAAAGATTCCTTTAAAAACATATAAGTTCAAATAAGGGTATAAATGACTGTAACCCATTGTCTAGTAAATAGTAATTTTTTTAAATACATTTTTAAGAAACGTGGTTTTGGATGATAAAGAGGTCCTAGTAGATACTTACGTAAAAACAACCTCGGATAATAAAGAGATTGTGGAATTAACCCTTAACTTGTAATTTTACTTGGTCAAGGGTATGTTAAAATCCTGTATAATAGTTAAATAATTGTTATTAAATTATACAAGAACCATATACATAAATATGATATCATATATGATCTTCTAATATTTCTTTTTTAATAATATTTTAGTATTATCATCGTTTCGGGTGTTAACTGATTCATTTTACTTTATATGTTTTGTTACATAAGATGTGTTTGTTATGGATAGGATGTAAATTATTCATATTCATAATGATATTATGCATTTAAAAATTATTTCTTTAATATTCAAATGAAAATTAGTCTTGAATGGATACGATGGAGAATGAATCTCATTGTGTTTGTGGAGACGGTAATCCGTACGTATGCCCAAGCGACAATATCGTACTTTTGATATCAAAATTGTATATTATAGGATGGTATATCATATATATAGAATAATTATCATGCTATATTTATTATTTACATCATTTATACTCATTATTATACTTGTCCAAATGATGAAGTGTTTGAATAACAAACTACACCAGGACGTGGAGACGGTAATCCGTACGTATGCACATATGGTGACTTTGTCATTTATAGGATGGATAAAATAATGAATATGGTTGTAAAATTTATATAATAACATCAGAGTATATAGAATATACTAGATTTATTATTTTATAATGGAAACAACAAATAAAGAGGAAGTGGAAAAAGAAAAGAACTTGAAAGAGGTGATGAAATATTTACCTCTTCTTCCAGTTCTTCCTTTTTATTTGTTCAAAAGGGATATTTAGGTTGGCTTTATGACTAAATTAAGGCCTCTAAAATTATGGGAGGACAGTTTAGAGGATATGTGGTCAGGTTTTGACCGAGGAAAAAGGATTTGAAGGTGTGAATTTGAGAGAAGGGGAAGTGCCCTTTTATACGAGGGATGAAGGTCACCTTAGGAAAAGATTGAAATATTATTTTATAATAAAATCATTTTCGGTTTCTAATGGCCCCAAAATGATTTATTTCGAGAATAAGGTGGGTATGGGTCGAAAAAAACTCAACTAATAGGTTTTAGATAGGTTGTGTCACTATATTAACCTTATCTTTTAAATTTAACTCTTAGTTAATTAGTTTGACATTTACCATGTCTCTTTGTATTTTTATATTTTATGGTTAATAAACTTACTATAAACTTCTAAGAGAACCTCAATTGGTTAATTAAGGACATATATATTATTATCTATTAACTTTGTATTAACCTTATATTTTAATGAATGGAATATTAATTAATAATATAATAATTTTTTTAAAAACTCTTTTATGTCAATTTTGACACTATTTTCTATTTTGTTTTTTAAAATTCATAAAAGAATTATTAATTAAAAAAATTCATTTAATCAACCCTAAAATGTCTAATTAACCTATAAAATTAGTGTAATTTATAAAAAGTCTCAAATTACATTTATTTGGATATTTATAATGTCAATTATTTTAATATTTCATTAATAAGGTAACTACTACATCATCATTGTGTCATAAATAAATTAAATTATTCAATGTATAAAAATTATAAATAAAATAAAATTATGTAGGAAATAATTTTATCTTTATAATGAATATTTATAATCGAATTTATCTTATGTGTAACCCTATATTATAGATGGTTTAATTATTAAACTTTGAATTTAACACTTTTAACTCTTCTTTGAATTAAATAATAATAAATGTCCTAATCTAATATAAGTGGACCTAAAGGATCATATTGTATTTATAAGGTTGTTTTTGGTATAATTACACTTATCCAATAGAATTAGGACATGTATTAGGAGAATAATAAAATCATTTTTACCCTTAATTACCTTATTTACTTTTAACTGTGGTAAATAAAAGTCAAAAGTTACTATTCGCCAAAAAATATTTTTATCTAATTGAACCAAATTTTACTTACTGATATCAACCTCATCTCTCATATTTTTGAAATTCAATTCACAGAAGCGGTAAAATTAAGTTTTATGCAAACTTGCAAATGCTCCTAGGAGGTGGGTAAAGGACGATAAAAAGTTCGATAAAATTTATATATATATAAAATTATTATAAACTAACTCCAATGAGTTACATTTAACTTATATAGGTATTATGTATCTATTTTGGCATAAAATAAATTTAAATAAAAAGTCGGTTTTAAATAATAACTCAGTGTTTTTCACTACTCATCAAAAATTGAAATTTTTCAGAAAAATACCAAAAATTCACCCTAATCTAATTTTGATATTCTGAATCAAAAAATGAAGTCCATTTTGAAAGAAAAAATTTATAAAATTTCAAAAAGTGGGTATTACTATTCATAATGGCTAGTTTGATTGGTTGTGGTGTGTTTGAACTCGAAGTTGCGTACAACAGAAGCTACTGTATAATTCAAAGGGAAATGTACCGTGGAAGATTGGGGTGTTACATTCTCTCCTCCAAATAATTTCGTCCTCAAAATTTCTATAGTACTACTGCATTTAAATATTCGAGGGGTTCTTCATCATAAGTTCCTCGGGTTCCCACGATGCCTCTTCCATATTATGGTTTCTCCATAGAACTTTTACCAGACGAGTCATCCAGTTTCTCAACACTTGTTCTCTTGTATAAAGAATATTGACAAGCTATTCGCAATAAGACAGATTGGGTTCCAGTTCTAATTCCTCATAGGTGAGTACATGCATTGAGTCAGGCATGTATTTTATCAATTGTGATACGTGGAACACATCATGAACTTTGGAGAGACTTGGCGGCATTGGCAAATGGTAAGATACAACCCCAATTCGTTCTAGTATTTCGAAAGGTCCGATGTACCTAGGACTCAATTTACCCTTCTTACCAAATTGTATGATTCCATTCCATAGAGATACCTTCAAGAAAACATGATCTCCTACCTGAAATTTCAAATCCTTCATTCGGTTATCGGCATAGATCTTTTGCCTACTTTGGGATACTTTGATGTGGGTTTGGATTACCTTCACATTTTCCATAGTTTCCTCAACAAGTTATGGGACTATGAGTTTTCTTTCACCAACATCATCCCAACAGGTTGGTGTGCGACATCCATTTCCATATAATGCTTCTTATGGTTCCATCTGAATACTTTAATGGAAGCTATTGTTATAAGAAAATTCTACCATAGCTAAATATTGATCCCACATACCTTGAATGTCATGTGAGCATGATATCAACATGTATTCTAAGGTTTGAATAGTCCGTTCTGATTGTTCATCAGTTTGAGGGTTGTAGGCAGTGCTCAAATGAAATTCAGTATATAGGGATTTTTGAAGACTTCCAGAATCTTGATGTAAAATGGGGATCACAATAAAAAACAATATATAGGGGTACTCCATGAAGTCTTACAATTTCATTAATATATATTATTTCTAGATGTTCAAGTAGTAAATCTTCTCTTATAGTAAGAAAATGTGCTGAATTGGTAAGACGATCAACAATGACCCATATTCCATCGTTCCTTCTAGGAGTCTTTGGTAGTCCCATGAAAAAGTCCATCGTAATATTATCCCATTACCAATCAGGTATGGGAAGAGGTTTCATGACCCCTATAGGCCATTTACTTCTATCTTTCACTTGTTGAAAAACCTTACATCTTGACACAAAATCAGCAATCTCCCTCTTCATGTTGTCCCACCAAAAATGTTCCTTCAAATCTCTATACATCTTAGTGCTACTAGGGTGTATAGAGAAATTGGAGCTATGAGCATCATCTAACAATTCTATTTTCTGATCAGGTATATCGGGAACACAAAGTCTCTTCCCAAATTTCAAAATCCCCTCTTCATATATGAATTCACTCAATCTCCTGTCACTCACAGCTTTAATCTTCTTTTGAAACTACTCCTTATCAGTCTGAGAACTCCTTATCCTTTCTAGTAAAGATGGTTTGGAAACCATTTGAAAAATAATTGATGTTTCAAATTCCATGGTTATTCCCATTATCATGTTATATTTATTATTTACATCATTTATACTCATTATTATACCCATCCAAATGATTAAGTGTTTGAATAACAAACTACACCACGACATGGAGACGGTAATCCGTACGTACGGACATATGGTGACTTTGTCATTTATAGGATGGATAAAATAATGAATATGGTTGTACAATTTTTATAATAACATCAAAATATATATAATATACTGGAGTTATTATTTTATAAGGTAAACAATAAATAAAGAGGAAGTGGAAGAAGAAAAGAACTTGAAAGAGGTGATTAAATATTTACCTCTTCTTCGGGTTATTCCTTTTGATTTATTAAAAAGGGATCATTAGGTTGACTTTATGACTACAGGAAGGCCTCTATGATGAAGGGAGGAAAGTTGAGAGGATATTTGGGTAGGGGTTGGCCGAGCCAAATGGCTTTGAAGGTGTGAATTTTAGAGAAGGGGAAGTGCCTTTTTATAAGATGGTTGAGGGGAACCTTAGGAAAAGATTGAAATATTATTTTATAATAAAATAATTTTCCTTTTCTAATGGATCCAAAATGATTTATTTCGAGGCTAAGGTGGGGATGGGTCGAAAAAAACTCAACCAATAGGTTTTAGATAGGTTTGGGTCACTAGATTAAACTTATATTTTAGATTTAACTCTTAGTTAATTAGTTTGACATTTCCATGTCTCTTTGTATTTTTATATTATATGGTTAATAAAATTACTATAAACGTCCAAGATAACCTCAAGTGGTACATTAATGACATATATAATATTATTTAGGACTTTTGGCCAAACCTTATATTTTTAGGAATAAATTATCAATTAATAATATAATATTTTCTTTAAAAACTCTTTTATGTCAATTTTGACACTATTTACTATTTGGTTTTTGTTAAATTCATAACAGAATTATTAATTCGAAAAAATTCATTTAATCAAACCTAACATTTCATATTAACCTATAAAGTTATTATAATTCATAAAAAGTCTAAAATTACATTTATTTGGATATTTATAATATCAATTATTTTAATATTTCACTAATATGGTAGTTACTGCATCATCGTTGTGTCATAAATAAATTAAATTATTTAATTTCTAAAAATTATAAATAAAATACCATTAGTTAGGAAATATTTTGATCTTTCTATTGAATATTTATAGTCGAATTTACCTTATGTGAAACCCTATAGTATAAATGGTTTAGTTATTATACTTTGAATTTAACAGTTTTAACTCTTTTTTGAATTAAATAATAATAAATGTCCTAATCTAATCCCAGTGGACCTAAAAGAAAATATATTATTCTTAAGGTTGTTTTTGGTCAAATTAAACTTATACAATATAATTATTATATGTGTTATGGTAATAGTAATATCATTTTTACCATTAATTATCCTATTTACTTTTAACCGTGGTAAATAAAAGTCAAAAGTTACTATTCACCCAAAATTATTTTTATCTTATTGAACCAAATTTTACTTACTGATATCAATCGTGTCTCTCGGATTTTTGAAATTCAATTCACAGAAGCGGTAAAATTATGTTTTATGCAAATTTTCAAATTCTCCTAGGAGGTGGGTAATAGACGGTAAAAAGTTCGATAATATTTTTATATATCTAAAATTATTATAAACTGACTCTGATGAATTTCATTGAACTTATATAGGTATTATTTATCTATTTTGACCTAAAATAATTTTAAATAAAACATATAATTATTTAAATAAAAATTCGGTTTTAAACAATAACTCAGTGTGTTCACTATTCATCAAATATTGAAAGTTTTCCGAAAAATTCTGAAAATTTACCATAAGCTAATTTCGATATTCCGAATCAAAAAATGATGTGCATTTTGAGAGATAATATTTATAAAATTTCAAAAATTGGGTATTACTATTCATAACAGCTAGTTTGATTTGTTGTGGTGTGTTTGAACTCGAAGTTGCGTACAATACTAGCTACTGTATAATTCAAAGGGAAATGTACCATGGAAGCTTGGGGTGTAACATTCTCCCCTAATTCAAATAATTTCTTCCCAGAAATTTCTAAAATATTACTACATAAAAAGATTCGGGTGGTTCTTTATCATAAGTTCCTCGGGTTCCCATGTTGCTGACTTGGGAAGACGATCAATAATGACCCATATTGCGTAGTTCCTTCTAGGAGTATTTGGTAGTCCTATGAAAAAGTCCGTCTTAATATTATACCATTTCCACTCAGGTATGGGAAGAGGTTTCATGACTCCTCTAGGTTGTTTCCTTCCATCTTTCACTTGTTGAAAAACCATACATCTTGACGCAAAATCAATAATCACCCTCTTCATGTTGTCCAACCAAAAATTTTCCTTCAAATATCTATACATCTTAGTGCTACCAAGGTGTATAGATAAATTATAGCTATGAGCATCATCTAACAATTCCCTTTTCCGATCAGGTATATCGGGAATAGAAAGTCTCTTCCCAAATTTCAAAATCCCATCTTCATATATGAAGTCACTCAATCTCCCATCATTCACAGCTTTAATCTTCTTTTGAAACTCCTCATCATCAGTCTGAGAACTCTTTATCCTTTCAAGTAAAGTTGGTTTGGAAACCATTTAAAAAAGCATTGATGTTTCACCTTCCATGATTATTCCCATATCCATCTTTACTAGATCCATGTATATAGGATCATTTTCATATCTCATATTGTTCAAAACTCCATGATCCTTTCTACTCAAAGCATCTGCCACATTATTTGCCTTCCCCTGGTGGTAGTGTATAGTGAAATCACAATCCTTTAGTATTCAATCCATCACCTTTGCCTTATATTGAGTTTTTTTTTTGTGGAAAAATATACTTCAAAATCTTCTGATCAGTATAAATCTCACATTTTTCACCATATAGACAATGTCTCCATATCTTCAAAGCAAAGATTACAGCTGCTAACTCAAGATCATGAGTAGTATATTTTTGTTCATGAATTTTTAACTGTTGTGATGGATATGAAATAACTCTATCATTCTGCATAAAAACACAACCAAGTCCTTTTTTTGAGGCATCACTATAAATAACAAACCCATCATTCCCCGTTGGTAGAGTCAATATAGGATCATTGACTAATATTATCTCTAGTTATTCAAAAAATTATTCAAAAACTTTTTTCCAAACACATTTAACCCCATTACATGTGAGCTTGGTTAATGGGTTAGCGAATTAGGAAAATTTCTGGAAAAAATGTCGATAATAACCTGCTAAACCAATAAAACTACGTACATCAGTTATACTTGTCGGTGATGGCCATTCTTGGATTTCCCTTGTCTTAGAAGGGTCAATATAAATTCCATCCTTAGAGATAATATGTCCAAGAAAAAAAATCTCTTGAAGCCAAAATTTACACTTACTAAACTCCCCATATAATTAATTTCTTCTGAGGGTTTTCAGAATGGTGTGCAAGTGATTTTCACGATCTTCATAGATTTTGGAGTATACTAGGATATCATCAATAAATACCACTAAAATAACATCAAGATATTCCTTGAAAACTCTGTTCATTAGATCCATGAAAACAGAGGGTGCGTTAGTCATCCCAAAAGGCATTACTGTAAACTCGTAATGCCCATACCTGGTTTGAAATGTTGTTTTAGGAATGTCTTCCTTCTTCACACACGAGTGATGATATCCATATTGAAGGTTAATCTTTGAAAAATATTGATCTCCATGATGTTTGTCGAATAAATCATCAATGCGAGGTGGGGGATAATTGTTCTTTATTGTTATAGCATTGATCTCCCTGTAGTTATTGCACAACCTCATAAATCCATCTTTTTCTTAACAAAAAGAATAGGGGATCCCCATGGAGAAATACCAGGGAAAATAAATGCATTATTACTCAATTCTTATAGTTGTTTCTTTAGTTCCACTAATTCCACAATGGCCATTCTATAAGGGGTATTCAATATGGGCCTTGTACCAGGAATTAAATCAATAGAAAACTCAATTTATTGTTCTGGAGGATTTCCAGGTAAATCTTCTAGAAACACATCAACATATTCTTGCACAATAGGTAGATCCTCTAGATGGACATTCTTTTCCTCATCCACAGTTATTTCATTATTTTACTCCCTAATAATTGAATTTAGTTGAGCTACTGGGGGTGGATCTAGATAAGAATGAGGTGGTGACATTTTTTCTATAAAGATAAGGTGTTCTATATCATCATTATAAAAAATATTAACTTTATGCTTCTTAATTTTTTTTGCATCATGGTCTGAAATCCAATCAATGCCAAGGATTATATCAAATTAATTCTTGGGTATGATGATGAGATCAGCTGATAAATAACATTTATGTGCCTTAATAGGTACCGATTCACAAAACTTTATTGCAATGATACTTCCCTTAGGAGTTTTGACTGAAAAATCCCTTGTTAAATAAAATTGGAAATATCTAATTTTCTTAGAAAAATGGGAAGATATGAAACAATTCAATGTTCCAGATTCAAATAAAGAATTTTATAAACTTGAGGAAACCATTAAATTACCTACCACCACGTCTTTCAGAGCTTCAACCTCAGAAGTAGTGATCACATAAGCTTGGTCTTGACCCCTTGGCCTTTTTTGAGGTAAGTTTCCTTGGAACTTAGAAAAATAATTTGCATATTGTCTCATCTCTATACAATTATAGCATTGAAAATTGGTAGATTCTTTCTTTCCCTTATAATCACCAGCAAGATGTAATTTCTGTCTACATTTGTAGCACACTTATTTTCTTTTTAGGCAGGCACTAGGGTGCTTCCTTCCACAATTATCACAGGGAGGAAATTCAACTCTTCCCTTCTTCCCTGTTTCCTTATTTCCTTTCCCAGAGTGTTCAGCAGGTCACTTCTTCTCTTGTTTTTCTTTAATGTCATTAGACTAATAGAATTACTTTTCTGTCTTGATAGCACATGAGACAATATCTTCATATGATGAGAAGGATTTCGATACTAATTATTGATGGAGAAATGGTTTTAACCCATTAAATAAATGGTCAATCTTAATTCTTGGATTACTTATATAATCTGCAACATACCTTTCTAATCTTGTAAAGTTATCCTCATACTTTTCTACATTCTCATCCTCCATTTTCCTTAGACTCAAAAATTGCCTTTCCATATTCGCTCGATGGTCACGAGGAAAGTATTTTTCTAAGAAAATTTCTTTAAACTCACTCCATTCCATACTTGATACTTCTTCATCCTCCTTTGTGTTTTGAATTAATGACCACCATTAATCTACATCTCCAGTGAGGCCATAAACTACCATGAAAACTTTTTCCCTTTCGCTACTCCCCAAATCATGAAATATTTTCTCTAAAGATATTATCCATTGTTCAACAATGAATGGATTTTTATTCCCATTAAATGTTGGTGGTTTTTTTCTCATGAAGTGGTCCAACATTTATCCTTCGCGTTGTGGATCAGGGTGCTCTATACAGGTAAGGTTATTATTCATAAACTTTGTGAGTTGTCCCAGTATGGTGATAAGCTGATCAGCACCAGTTGCATCACCAGCTCCGCTATAATTATCTTGAGTAGTAGGGAAATCCCTATATGTATTATGATCATTGATAAGTCTTACATTCCTTCCAGTAGGTTCCATTTATAAACAATGTCATAAACAAGATTAGTTTATGAATCGAAATACATAATTCCATACTTATAAAACACTTAACATAAATTGAACAGTTTATGGATATAATCCATAATCATAAAAATGTTTTCTTTGAGGAAGTATATACTCATAAAACCTTCATAATGGTTTGTAAAGAAAATGAGAATTATCCGAAGCATATCCCCCAGGAGTGTCGTAACAAAGAGTGCAACAAGGCCCGTTGTCGTGCACCAGTTCCCATTCGAGTCTATCTTAAAGCTGTGTTTTCAGGTTTTACCCCTAGGTACATCTGTTCCAGAGCCACCTATACCTTCTCGTATCTATACAAGGATGTATTTCTTGGAAAACTCACAAAATATCTATAATACAAAAATTATAGGAAGTTCAACTATACTAATCTTCAAAGTCTATCTTAGGATAATGTGCTCTAATCAGAGTTTATCTAAATCTAGATTCCAAGGTTTGTACTAAACTTCCTCTGATATAAACTGTAATGCCCCGACCCCAGTTATCCAAAGTTGGTGCATTATTACATAACATTAGCATGATCACAATAAAATCATGTCCCGAAAGACCAATCAGTTTAGTATTATTGGAAACCGGATTCATACATAAGTTCAAATTTACAACTTGAAAAGAAATATAACACTAATTTATTCCATTAGAAACATTCAATCCTCCTAGATTATTCCTGAAATTCACTCATAATTAACTTCTTCATATCCTGGGAAAATGAAACATAATAAAGGGGTGATCTCAAAATCTCAGTAAGGGTAAGAAATACAGCGGAAGATAACATAAATATTAGGCATGGTGAATAATTTAAAACACATGCCTTTACAAATAATAAACATGAACACTTTTATGACAGGAATATGATATGAGTAAATAATGTTATAATAAAACATAGTCATGGGTATTATACTAGTAAAATAACCACATGAACCATCAATATTATTTTCATAATGAGGGAATTTATAATGATAGACATTCTGAAACATTTTTTCAAGGCCTCATCCAAGACGTCAAAAAATGATTAAGGCCTCAGCCAAAACCATATATCAAATTGGGAAAGGCCTTATCCAATTGCACGTCTAGTTGTCTCATGAGACCTACCAACGCATCGAGGAGCTATAGCAGGCTCCACCCGTCACTTACTAAGTCAAATACATTCCTCATATGAAAAGGTTGAAATATAACATAAACGTTCGTATTAAAACTCGCATAAATGGTATAAAAATAACACATCCACAGTCAAACATATCACAAATCATTCAATACAATATGAAAGATTTGTATCATAATGAATTAACTTCAAACAAGTATAGAATCCACCAAAGGATGTTGACATAGATGAAATCAAAACTATTTGAGAGAAATATCTCTTTATTTTTTTGAAATCATTTAAAGT
Organism: Viscum album; assembly: GCA_963277665.1. Classification (NCBI taxonomy): domain Eukaryota; kingdom Viridiplantae; phylum Streptophyta; class Magnoliopsida; order Santalales; family Viscaceae; genus Viscum; species Viscum album. The sequence continues at coordinate 2,083,445,533 of OY728151.1, forward strand.
TACATAATTATTAAATAAAACATTTATTTTGAAAATATTATTATAATATTGTAAGGGAATCTTCGATGATGTTATAATGGTGGATAATATCCGCACCCACTATATAAGTTAAAAAAGACATTCTTACCTTAATTTTGTCGAAACGGTCTTAATGCACCTTGTTTGGAAAACAACTGAAAGATTCCTTTAAAAAAATATAAGTTCAGATAAGAGTATAATTGAATTTAACCCATTTTCTAGTAAATAGTAAATATGTTTTGAAATAAATTTTTAAGAAACATGGATGTGGATGATAAAGCGGTCCCAGTAGATACTTATGTAAAAACAATCTCGGATAATAAAGTGATTGTGAAATTAACCCTTACCTTGTACTTTTCCCTAGTCGAGGGTATGTTAAAATCATGTGTAATAGTTAAATAATTTTTATTAAATTATACAAGAACCATATAAATAAATATGATATCATATATGATCTTCTAATATTGCTTTGTTAATAATATTTTAGTATTATCGTCGTTTCGGCTGTTAACTGATTCATTTTCATTTATATGTTTTGTTACATAAGACGTGTTTGTTATGGATAGGATGTATCTTATTAATATTCATAATGATATTAATTTTTTTAAACATTAATTTTTTTAATCATCAAATGAAAATTAGTCTTTAATGGATACGATTGGGAATGGATCTCATCGCGTTCGTGGAGACGGTAATCCATACGTACGCACGAGCGACAATATCATTTTTTGATATCAAAATCGTATATGATTGGATGGTATATCATATATAAAGAATAATTATTATGTTATATTTATTATTTAGATCATTTATACTCATTATTATACCCATCAAAATGATGAAGTGTTTGAATAACAAACTACACCACAATGTAGAGACGGTAATCGGTACGTACGCACGTATGGTGACTTTTCCATTTATAGGATGGATAAAATAATGAATATGTTTGTACCATTTTTGTAATAACATAAAATTATTTATAATATACTGGATTTATTATCTTATAATGGAATAAAAAAAACAGGAAGTGGAAGAAGAAAAGAACTTGAAAGTGGTGATGAAATATTTACCTCTTCTTTTGGTTCTTCCTTTTGATTTGTTTAAAAGGGCTCCTTAGGATAGCTTTATGACTAAAGGAAGGACTCTAGGATGAATTGAGGATATTTGGGTAGGTTTTTACCGATCCAAATGGATTTGATGGTGTTATTTTTAGGGAAGGGGAAGTACCCTTTTATAAGAGGGTTGAGGGGCATCTTAGGAAAAGATTGAAATATTATTTTATAAAAAAATAATTTTCTGTTTCTTATGGTTCCAAAATTATTTATTTCGAGGATAAGGTGGGGATGGGTCTAAAAACACTCAACCAATATGTTTTAGAGAGGTCTGGTTCACTATATTAACATTATCTTTTAGATTTAACTCTTAGTTAATTAGTTTGACATTTACCATGTCTCTTTGTATTTTTATATTATATGGTTAATAAACTTACTATAAACTTTCAAGAGAACCTAAAGTGGTTCATTAATGAAATATATAATATTATTTAAGACCTTTGGCCAAAAATTATATTATTAGGAGTATAATATCAATTAACAATATAATATTTGTTTTAAAAACTCTTTTATGTCAATTTTGACACCATTTTCTATTTTGTTTTTGTTAAATTCATAACAGCATTATTACTTCCAAAAAAACTCATTTGATCAACCCTAACATGTACTATTAACCCATAAAATTAGTGTAATCCATAAAAGTTTAAAATTATATTTATTTGGATATTTATAATATCAATTATTTTAATATTTCATTAATAAGGTAATTACTGCATCATCATTGTTTCATAAATAAATTAAATTATTTAATGTCTAAAAATTATAAATAAAATAAAATTATGTAGGAAATAGTTTTTTATTTATAATGAATATTTACAATTTAATTTATCTCATATGTAACCCTATATTATAAATGGTTTAGTTATTAAACTTCGAATTTAACACTTTTAACTCCTCTTTGAATTAAATAATAATAAATGTCCTAATCTAATCCATGTGGACCTAAAAGATAATATTTTATTCATAAGTTTGTTTTTGTTCGAATTACACTTATCCAATAGAATTAGGACATGTGTTAGGGTAATAATAATAATATCATTTTTACCCTTAATTACACCATTTACTTTTAACTGTGGTAAATAAAAGTCAAAAGTTACTATTCACAATTTTTTTTATCTTATTGAACCACATTTTACTTCATGATATCAAAATTTTCTCCCAGAGTTTTGAAATTCAATTCACATAAATGGTAAAATTATGTTTTATGCCAATTGGAAAATGCTCCTTGGAGGTGGGTAAAAGACGGTAAATAGTTCGATAAAAGTTTTATATATCTAAAATTATTATAAACTGAATCCAATGAATTACATTAAAATTAAATAGGTATTATGTATCTATTTTTACCAAAAATAAATTTAAATAAAATAAAAATTATTTAAATAAAAATTCTGTTTTAAACAATAACTCAGTGTTTTTCACTATTCATCAAAAATTGAATGTTTTTAGAAAAATACCAAAAAATCACCCTAAGATAATTTTGATATTCTGAATCCAAAAATGAATTCCATTTAGAAAGATAAAATTTATAAAATTTCAAAAAGTGGGTATTATATTCATAACGTCTAGTTTGATTAGTTGTGGTGTGTTTGAACTCGAAGTTGTCTACAACACAAGCTACTATATAATTAAAAGGGAAACGTACTGTGGAAGATTGAGGTGTTATATTCTCCCCTCCTTCAAATAATTTCATCCTTGAAATTTCTAGAATATTAATGCATAAAAATATTTGGGTGTTTCTTCATCATAAGTTCCTCTGGTTTCCATGTTACCTCTTCCATTTTATGGTTTCTACATATAACTTTTACCAGATGATTCATCTGATTTCTCAACACTTGTTCTCTTGTATCAAGTATCTTGACATGATCTTCATAATAAGACAGATTGGGTTCCAGTTCTAATTCCTCATAGGTGAGTACATGCATCGAGTTAGGCTTGTATTTTCTCAACAATGATATGTGGAACACATCATGAAATTTAGAGAGACTTGGAGGAATTGGAAAACAATAAGCTACAACCCCAACTCGTTCTAGAATTTCGAAAGGTACGATGTACTTGGGACTCAATTTAACCTACTTACCAAATCGTATAATTCCCTTCCATGGAGATACCTTCAAGAAAACACGATCTCCTACTTGAAATTCTAAATCCTTCCTTCGGTTATCGGCATAGCTCTTTTGCCTACTTTGGGCTGCTTTGATGTGGGTTTGGATTACCTTCACATTTTCCATAGTTTCTTTAATAAGTTTTGGGCCCATGAGTTTTCTTTCACCAAGATCATCCCAACAGGTAGGTGTGAGAAATCTCTTTCCATATAACGCTTCATATGGTGCCATCTGAATATTTGAATGGAAGCTATTATTATAGGAAAATTCTACTAGAGGTAAATATTGATCCCAAATACCTTGAAAGTCAAGTGAGCATGATCTCAACATGACTTGTAAGGTTTGAATAGTTCATTCTGATTTTCCATCAGTTTGAGGGTGGTAGGCAGTGCTCAAACGAAGTTTAGTATTTTGAGATTTTTGAAGACTTTTCCAGAATCTTGATGTAAAACGAGGATCACAATCAGAAACAATCGATAGGGGTACTCCATGAAGTCTTAAAAATTTATTAATATATAGTCTTTCTAGACGTTCAAGTGGTAAATATTCTCTTATATCAAGAAAATTTGATGAATTGGTAAGACGATCAACAATGAACCATATTGCATCGTTCCTTCTATGAGTCTTTGTTAGTCCCATGACAATGTCCATCGTAATATTATCCCATTTCCACTCAGGTATGGGAAGAGGTTTCATGACTCCTCCAGGTTGTTTCCTTCTAGCTTTAACTTGTTGAAAAACCATACATCTTGAAATAAAATCAGAAATCTCCCTCTTCATGTTTTCCCACCAAAAATGTTCCTTCAAATATCTATACATCTTAGTGCTACCAGGGTGTATAGAGAAATTGGAGCTACGAGCATCATCTAAAAATTTCATTTTTGAGATTAGGTATATCAGGAACATAAAGTCTCTTCCCAAATTTCAAAATCCCATCTTCATATATGAAGTTAATCAATATACCATCATTCATAGCTTTAATATTCTTTTGAAACTCCTCATCATTAGTCTGAAAACATTTTATCCATTCTAGTAAAGATGGTTTGGAAACCATTTGAAAAACAATTGATGTTTCACCTTCCATGGTTATTCCCATATCCATCTTTACTAGATCCATGTATATAAGATCCTTTTCAACTGTCATCTTGTTCAAAACTCCATGATCCTTTCTACTCAAAGCATCTGCCACCTTATTTTCTGTCCCCGAGTGGTAGTGTATAGTGCAATCATAATCCTTGAGTAGTTCAAGCCATCACCTTTGCCTCATGTTGAGTTCTTTTTGTTAGAAAATATACTTCAAACTCTTGTGATCAGTATAAATCTCACATTTTTTACCATATAGACAGTGTATCCATATATTCAAAAAAAATATTATAGCTGCTAACTCAAGATCATGAGTATGATAGTTTTTTTCATGATTTTTTTGCTGTCGTGATGCATAGACAATAACTCTATCATTCTGCATAAGGACACAACCAAGTCCTTTCTTTGAGGAATCACTATAAATAACAAACCCATTATTCCACATTGGTAGAGTCAATATAGAAGCATTGAATAATCTTATATTCGGTTCTTAAAAACATTATTCACACTCTTTTGTCCAAACAAATTTAACCCCTTTATGTGTGAGCTTGGTTAATGGGTTAGCCAATCAGGAAAAATTCTGGACGAAATGTCGATAATAACCTGTTAAACCAATAAAACTGCATACCTTAGTTATTCTTGTCGGTGCTGGCCATTATTGGATTGCCCTTATCTTAGAAGGGTCAACAGAGATTCCATCCTTAGAGACAATATGGAAAATAAAAGAAATCTCGTGAAGCCAAAATTCACACTTGCTAAACTTCCCATATAATTCACTTCTTCAGAGGGTTTTTTATAATGGTGCGCAAGTGATTTTAATGATCTTCATAGCTTTTGGAGTATACCACGATATCATCAATAAATACCAATACAAATTCACCAATATATTTCTTGAAAAATCTATTCATTAGATCTATGAAAAGAGAGGGTTCATTAGTCATCCCAAAAGGCATTACTGTAAACTTGTATTTACCATACCTGGTTCGAAATGTTGTTTTCAGAATGTCTTCCTTCTTCACACATAACTGATGATATCCATATCGAAGGTCAATCTTTGAAAAATATTTATCTCTATGAATTTGGTCAAATAAATCATTAATACAAGGTATGCGATACTTTTTCTTTATTGTCATAGCATTGATCTCCCAATAATCAATGAACAACCTCATAGATCCATCTTTCTTCTTAACAAAAAGAATAGGAGATCCCCATGGTGAAAAACTAGGGAAAATAAATCCCTTATTAATCAATTCCTCCAGTTGTTTCTTTAGTTACACTAATTCCACAATGTCCATTCTATAAGGGGTCTTTAATATGGGCCTTGAACTAGGAATTAAATCAAGAGAAAATGCAATATCTTGTTCTGGAGGATGTCTAGGAAAATCTTCTGGAAACACATCAACATATTCTTCCACAATAGTTACATCCTCTATTTGGACATTATTTTCCTCACCCACAGTTATTTCATTTTCTTCCTCCCCAATAATTTAATTTAATTGAGCTACTGGGGGTGGATTTAGATAAGAACGAGGTGGTGACGTTTCTACTCTAAATATAAGGTGTTCTTTATAATCTTCATCAAAAATTGTAACTTCGTCATTATTATAATAAATTTTTTCATCATGGTCTGAAAGCCAATACATGTCAAGGATTATATCAAATTCAATCATGAGTATAACGATGAGATCAGTTGATAAATAACATTTATGTGCCTTAATAGGGACTGATTCACAAAACATTGTTTCAATGATACTTCCTTTAGGAGTTTTGAATGAAAACTCCCTTGTTAAATCAAATTGAAAATATTTAATTTTCTTAGAAAACTGAGAAGATATGAAACAATGCGATGATCCCAAATAAAATAAAGAATTTTCTAAACTTGAGGAAACCATTAAATTACCTGCCACCACATATTTTGGGGGATCAACCTCAACAATAGTGATCGAATAATCTTGGCCTTGATCCCTTGACCTTTTCTGAGGTATGTTTCCTTGGAACTTAGGAAATTCATTTTCATAATGTCTCATCTCCCTGCAATTGTAGCATTGAATATTGGTAGCTTCTTTCTTTCCTTTACAATCACCAGCAAGATGGCCTTTCTATCCACATTTGTAGCATACTCCTTTTACTTTTAGATAGGCACCAGGGTGCTTCCTTCCACAATTATCATAGGGTGGAAATTCAACTCTTCCCTTATTCCTTGTTTCCTTATTTTCTTTCCCAGAGAGTTCAGTAGATCTCTTATTCTCTTTATTTTCTTTAAAGTCATAAGACTTAGAGAATTCGTTTTCTGTCTTGATAGCACATGAGGCAATATCTTCATATGATGAGAAGGATTGTGATATTAATTCTCGATAGAGAAATGGTTTTAACCCATAAAAGAAACGACCAATCTTACATCTTGGATTATGTATGTATTCTGCAGCATTCCTTGTTAATCTTGTAAATTTATCCTCATACATTGCAACATTCTCATCCTCATTTGGCCTCAGACTTAGAAATTTCATTTACATATCCACTCAAGGGTCACGAGGAAAGTATTTTTCTAAGAAAAGTTCTATAAAATCCCCCCATTCCATACTTGATACTTCTTCATCTTCCTTTTTTGTTTTGAATTAATGTCCACTGTTGATCTACATCTCCTATGAGGTGATAAACTTCCATGAAATTTTTTCCATTTCACTACTACCCAAAGAGTGAAATATTTTCTGTAAGGAAATTATCCATTGTTCAGCTACGAATGAATTTGTATTCCGATTAAATGTTGGTGGTTGTTGTCTCATGAAGCGGTCTAACATTAATCCTATGCATTGTGGATTAGGGTGCTCCATACAGGTAAGATTATTATTCAAAACCTATGTGAGTTATCCCAATATGGTGATAAGCTGATCAGTACCAGTTGCATCACCAGCTCTGCTATAATTATCTTAAGTAGGAGGGAACTACCTACATGGATTACATGTATTGATACAGTTTCCATTCCTTCCACTAGGCACCATTTATAAACATTGGCATAAACTAGTTTTGTTTATGAATCAAAATACATAATTCCATACTTGTAAAACACATAACATAAATTGAACAGTTTATGGATATAATCTATAATCATAAAAATGTTTTCTTTGAGGAAGTATATACTCATAAACCCTACATAATGGTTTGTAAATAAAATGAGAATTATCCTAAGCATATCCCTCAGGATTTTCGTAACCAAGAGTGCAACAATGCTTGTTTTCGTGCACCAGTTCCCATTTGAGTCTAGATCAAAATGGTGTTTTTGGGTTTTAACACTAGATACTTCTATGCCATAGACGCCTATACCTACTTGTATCCAGACAGGGATGTATTTCTTGAAAAACTCACAAAATTTATACAATACCAAAATTCTAGGAAGTTCTTCTATACTAATTCTCAAATTCTATCTTAGGATAATGTTCTTTAATAAGAGTTTATCTAAATCTAGTTTCCAAGGTTAGTACTAAACTTCCTCTAATACCAACTATAACGCCCTAACCCCAGTTACCCAGATTGGTGAATTATTAAATAGCATTAGCATGATCACAAGGAAATCATGTTCCAAAAGACCGATTAGTTTAGTATTATTGGAAACATGATTCTTACATAAGTTCAAATTTACAACTTAAAAAGAAATATAACACTAATTTATTCCATTAGAAACATCCAAGCCTCCTAGATTATGCCTACAAGTCACTCATAATTAACTTCTTCATATCCTGGGAAAAAAACGTAAGAAAGGGGTGAGCTCAAATGCTCAGTAAGGGTAAGCAATACATCAAAAGATAACATAAATATTAGGCATGGTGAATAATTGAAAACACATGCCTTTAAAATTAATAAACATGAACACTTTTATTGATAGAATATGAGATGAGTAAATAATTACATAATAAAACAAAGTCATGGTTATTATACTAGTCAAGTAACCACATGAACCATCAATATTATTTTCATAATGAGGGAATTTATAATTCCGGACATTCTGAAACATTTTGTCAAGGCCTCATCCAAGATGTCTAAAAATGATTAAGGCCTCAGCCCAAAACATATATCAAATTGGGAAAGGCCTCAAAAAATTCCATGTCTAGTTGTCTCATGAGACCTACTGATGCATCGAGGAGCTATAGTGGGCTCCACCCGTCACTTACTAAGTCCAATACATTCCTTATATGAAAAGGTTGAAATATAACATAAACCTTCGTATTAAAACTAGCATACCAAATGTCAATACTTTAACCATAAACCATGAATGTTATAAAAATAACTAATCCACAGTCAAACATATCACAAAACATTCAATAAAATATGGAGGATTGGTATCATAATTAATCGACTTAAAACAAGCATAAAATCTATCAAAGGATGTTGATGTAGATGAAATAAAGACTATTTGAGAGAAATATATTTCTTTTTTTGAAATAATTTAAAGTTAAATAATTATAAAAGAAAACATTTATTTTGAGAATATTCTTATATTCCTGTAAGGGAAGCTTCGACGATGTTATAATGGCAGATAATAACCGCACCCGCCGTATAATTTAAAAAATACTTTCTTACCTTAATTTTGTCGAAAAGGTCGTAAAGTATCTTGTTTGGAAAATGACTGAAAGATTTATTTCAAAACATATAAGTTAAAATAAGGGTATAAATGAATTTAATCCATTTTCTAGTAAATAGTAAAAATGTTTTGAAATAAATTTTTATGAAACATGGATGTGGATGATAAAGAGGTCCCAGTAGATACTTAGGTAAAAACAACCACAGATAATAAAGAGATTGTAAAATTAACCCTTACCTTGTACTTTTCCTTGGTCGAGGGTATGTTAACCACCTGTATAATAGTTAAATAATTGTTATTAAATTATAAAATAACCATATACATAAATATTATAACCTATATTATATTCTAATATTTCTTTGTTAATAATATTTTAGTATTATCGTCGTTTCGGGTGTTAACAGATTCGTTTTCCTTTATATGTTTTGTTACATAAGACGTGTTTGTTATGGATAGGATTTATCTTATTCATATTAATAATGATATTAAGTCTTTAAAAATTATTTTTTTAATCATAAAATGAAACTTAGTCTTGAATGGATATGACGGGGAATGAATCTCATCGCGTTCGTGGAGACGATATTCCGTACGTATGGATGAGCGATAATATCATTCTTTTGATATCAAAATAATACATAATTGGATGGTATATCATATATACAGAATCATTATCATGTTATATTTATTATTTCAATAATTTATACTCATTATTATACCCATCCAAATGATGAAGTGTTTTAATAACAAACTACACCACGACGTGGAGATGGTAATCCGTACGTATGCATGTAAGGTGACTTTGTCATTTATAGGATAGATAAAATAATGAATATGGTTGTACCATTTTTATAATAATATCACTATATATAGAAGATACTTGAGTTATTATTTTAGAATGTAAACTACAAAAAAGAGGAAGTGGAAGAAGAAAAGAACTTGAAAGAGGTGATGAAATATTGACCTCTTTTAGGGTTCTTCCTTTTGATTTGTTCAAAAGGGCTCATTAGGTTGGATTTATGACTAAATTAAGGCCTCTAAAATTAAGGTAGGATAGTTGAGAGGATTTTTGGTCAGGGTTTGGCTGATCCAAATGGTTTTGAAGGTATGAATTTGGGAGAAGGTAAGTGCCCTTTTATAAGAGGGGTGAGGGGAACCTTAGGAAAAGATTGAAATATTATTTCATAATAAAATAATTTTCGATTTATAATGTCTCCAAAATGATTTATTTCATGGATAAGGTGAGTATGGGTCAAAAACCACTCAACCAATAGGTTTTATACAGGTTTGGTTCACTATATTAACCTTATCTTTTAGATTTAACTATTAGTTAATTAGTTTGACATTTACCATGTCTCTTTGTATATTTATATTATATGGTTAATAAACTTACTATAAACTTGCAAGTGAACCTAAAGTGGTTCAATAATGACATATATAATATTATTCATGACCTTTTTCTGATCCTTTAGATTTTAGGAATTGAATATCAATTAATAATATACTATTTGTTTTAAAAACTCTTTTATGTCAATTTTGACACTATTTTCCATTTTGTTTTTGTTAAATTCATAAAACCATTATTACTTAGAAAACAATTCGTTTAGTCATCACTAAAATGTCATATTAACCTATAAAATTAGTTTAATTCATAAAATTTCTCAAATTACATTTATTTGGATATTTATAATATCAATTATTTTAATATTTGATTAATAAGGTAATTACTGCATCATCATTTTGTCATAAATAAATTAAATTATTTAATGTCTAAAAATTATAAATAAAATAAAATTATGCATGAAATATTTTTATCTTTATAATGAATATTTATAGTCGAATTTATCTATGTGTAACCCTATATTATAAATTGTTTAGTTATTAAACTTTGATTTTAACACTTTTAACTCTTCTTTGAATTAAATAATAACAAATGTCCTAATCTAATCCAAGTGGACCTAAAGGATTATATCTTATTAATAAAGTTGTTTTTGGTAGAATTACACTTATCCAATTAAATTAGGACATGTCTTAGGGTAATAATAATACCATTTTTACCTTTAATTACCCTATTTACTTTTAACTGTGGTAAATAAAAGTCAAAAGTTACTATTCAACAAAAATTACTTTTATCTTATTGAACCAAATTTTACTTACTAATATCAACCGTGTCTCTCGGATTTTTGAAATTCAATTCACAGAAGCAGTAAAATTATGTTTTATGAAAATTTTCAAATGTTCCAAGGAGGTGGCTAAAAGACGGTAAAAAGTTTGACAAAATTTATATATATCTAATATTATTATAAACCGAATACAATTAATTACATTGAAAATATATAGGTATTATGTATCTATTTTGACCTAAAATAAATTTAATTAAAATAAATAATTATTTAAATCAAAATTCAATTTTAAACAATAACTAAGTGTATTTAACTATTAATAAAAAATTGAATGTTTTCAGAAAAATACCAAAAATTCACCCTAAGCTAGTTTCGATATTCCGAATCCAAAAATGAGGTCCATTTTGAATGATAAAATTTATAAAATCTCAAAAATTGTGTATTAATATTCACAACGGCTAGTTTGATTCGTTGTAGTGTGTTTGAACTCGAAGTTGCGTAAAACACAACCTACTGTATTATTCAAAGGGAAACATACCGTGGAAGCTTGGGGTGTTACATTATGGGTTGATGGATTGAGATATACTAGTAGATATATTTCTTGCGGATTAGGTGTCGATGATGAGATCTACCACGGGGCATTGGGTAGCTGGGTCTTTGGAAACAGGTAGATGACAACTGACGTAGGGGTACAAGAGGACAAGAGAGTCCATGGGATAACCTTGGGGTTTGGTATCAGTAGTGCGAGGCTTCCAGAGCAGAGCATGTCAGCCAAGGGATGGGTTGTGCTGCACGTGCAGTGTTCGAGGAAATATCTCTAGAGATTTTCTAACAAGTCATATGACCGATAAGGAGATGGTGAAGGGATTGTCGAGGTAGCAGTAGAAGTAAGAACATGGAATTATTATAGGAGGAATATGTGGAAGAGGAGTTGGATGATTGGTAGGAGGTGGAAAAATTTTTGAGCACCACCACCAGCACACCTAGGTAGTCCACCATGAGCTCAGGGAGCTAGTGGACATGGGCGAGGCCACCTCGCAGTGATGAAAGCTTTTGATCCCGAGATTCTTGGGATGATTAGAGGTATGATCTGTGTGTTCTCTACACTAGATTTAGTTTTTATAGACACAGGATCTAGTCACTCTTTCTTCATCACAACCTTTGTTCGAGGCATGAATATTCTAGTGGAACTGTTAACTCGATCCCTATGATTAGATACTCCTATGAGGGAAGATTCAATGATCACACACTAGTGATGAAAGTGTTCCCTTACTCTGGGGGGTGAGAGTTCTAGTTGGGATATCCTAGTAGTGGTTTCGAAGCCTTACAAAGTCATTCTCGGTGTTGACCAGTTATCCACAGTCCATGCTCAGATTGGCTATTTTAGGTGAACAGTGCGGTGTGTCCATGGAGATGGGTCTAGGTTTTACTTTGTCAAAGAAAAATAAACTGGAGCAACATGGGATAAACTCACATGTAGAAGGGAGCAGCCGATCATACAATAGTTGGCTAGCACAACCATAAGTGTAGTGGATGAGATGAGTCCTCAGTTTCCTGCAGTGGTGGATGAGTATGAGGACATCTTTCCATAATATGTTCCAAGACAAACACTTTGTAGGGAGGTAGACTTTTACATTTACTTGTAATTTGAGATGACACTTATATCTACACCGGTATATCGAATGACTCCCGAAGAGCTTCGTGAGTTGAGGGTACAGTTGGAAGACTTACAGAAGAAGGGCACTGTGAGGCCCAGTGTTTCACCATGGGCAGCCCCAACCTTAATTGCCATGAAGGAAGACGGAAACTAGAGGCTATGTAGGGAATTAAGGATCCTAAACCAGGTGACCATGAAGAAGAAGTATCCACTACTGAGGATTGGCGAACTCTTCGATCAGCTAAAGGGAGTGAGATGGTTCTTGAAGATAGACCTCAGATCTAGCTATCACCAGCTTTGTGTACAGAAAGATTACATTCTAAAGACAACTTTCATATGTTTCTGTAGTAAATATGAGTACATAGTGACGTCGTTTGACATGAAGAACACCCCAATAGTGTTCATTAGACTCATGAACATGATCTTCTAGCCTTACCTAGACTGGTTTGTAGGGGTATTTATAGATGACATCCTAGTGTACTCAGCATCTAAGGAGGAGCACACGATACACTTCAGGATAATCCCAGACTTACTATGAGTGCACCATCTTTAAGGGAAGCTCTTGAAGTGTCAGTTTTGGATATAGGAGGTCCACTTTCTGGGGCACATCATTTTGAAGTCCAGAGTTGCAGTAGATCCAGCAAAGATAAAGGTTGTTCTTGCTTGGGAGCCACTCAAAAATGTTACCAAGGTGCAGAGTTTCCTTGGGTTGGCTAGAAAATATCGGAGGTTTGATACAAAATTCTCCCGAGTAGCAGCATACATGAAACCCATGAAACAGAAGAGGAAACCTTTTGTGTGCAGAGAAAAGTTCCTAGAGAGCTTTCCATAGATGAGGTAGAGATTGAAGAGTGCTCATATCCTAATATTTCTAGAGGAGGGTGTCAAGTACGTGGTATTATGTGATGCATAAGGAACCATTCTTGGTTATGTCCTAATCCAGGGAAAGTGATGATTTATTACTATTCACAGAAGTTGAGACCACATGAGCAAGACTATGCAACCCATGATCTGGAGTTAGAAGTGGTAGTCTTCGCATTGAAGATGTGGAGACACTACCATATGGTAGAGTAGTTTATCATCTACTTAGACCAAAAAAGTCTTAATTATATCTTCTCTTAGAAGGATATGAACTTGTGATAGAGGCATTGTCTAGAGTTCCTACAGGATGATGAATTTGAGCTAGTATATTCTCATGGGAAGGGTAATGTGGTGGTGGATTCTCTCAGTAGGATATTGAGTTCATAGCTACTGAAAGATGCATCATAGCAGTTGGCCTCATTGAATATATCCTTCGTTGATGGAGATGTAATAGCTTATCTATAGTAAATGGTAGTTACCCCTCCACTCTTACAACGAGTTAGGGAGGCACAACTCAAAAATACCAGCTGTGAGACTACACATGATCAGATGTCCATAGGGCATGCCCATGAAGGATATTCAAAAGGCAGGGAGCACATCATTTTTCTAGAGGACGCACAGTTGTACCAGTGACTTCATGGGAGGAGGTGTTGAGGGAGTTCCATACAACCCCCTTTGGCAGTAAATCCAGGCATGACTAAGATGTACCAATACCTATGATGTCAATTTTGGTGGCCAATGATAAAGAAGGTAGTGGCATAGTTTGTCTCTAGATTCTTCTATTGTCAGCAAGTGAAGGCTGAGCAATAGGTTCTAGTAGGTTTGAATCAACCACTTGAGGTGCCAGAGTGGAAGTGGGATGTAATATCGATGGAATTCGTGATGGGTTTACCATGTACGTCCAGTGGGAATGATACCATATACGTGATCATTGACTGACTCACCAATTATACCAACTTCCTAATGATTTGGGAACATTGTTCGGTAGAGAGATTAGAACACCTCTATGTACAAAAGATAGTCTGACTCCAGGGAGTCCCATAAAAGATAGTCTTAGATCAGGATTCTTGTTTCACATCCTGGTTATGGAAGGGAACCATTCGAGGCCTTGTACGAGAAACCCTACAGGTCGCCACATTATTGGATGGACCTCAGAGAGTCAACACTATTGGGACTGATGTTGGTTCATGATACTAAAGAGAAGGTGCACGTCATCCAAGAGCAGATAAAGAATGCATAGATCCATCAGATGTCTTATGCTGATAGGAGGAAAAAGAACTTGGAGTCTTAATAGGGAGACCATGTGTTCTTTGGTGTCTCTCCTTGATGTGGGGTACAAAGATTTGGTCAGGGAAAGAAGTTATCTCTGAGGTTCATTATACCTTTTATGATACTGCAAAGATTTGGTGAAGAGGTATACCGCTTGACTCCACCACCATAGCTAGAGAGGGTGCTTGACATCTACCACATATCCTAGCTAAGGAGATACATGCACAACCCATCACACGCCATCGACTAGGGTGGTCTGGACATCAATGATAGGGTGACTTTCCTAGATTACCTGGTTTAGATCAAGAATTAATAGGAGAGGACCCTTAATGGAGGGTCGATTCCTCTAGTTCATGTTCGGTGGTTGCATGAGAATCTCCAGGAGGGCATATAGAAGAGGGAGGCTCAGATTCATGCTTTGTATCCCCATTTGATTGTTTAGACCTTATTTTGGATTTTAGGGACATAAATACCTAAGGTGGGGAGAATATAATGACTTGGATTTTTCCTGATTTTATTTTTCGAAATTATTTGTTAAAATTCTGAGACCAGGCACTAAGATGACGTGCGATTATGTGGCCCAGTGTTCCCAGAATGGTTCGATGAAAACTATTAAATTTTTAATAGTGCACATAAGTGGTTTTCTTAAAAAAGTGGAATAACATCTAAATGGGTGCCCAGATTATAAATATGAGGGTGTCGTTGCATTCAGGATAATGGGTTTACCCTAGGAATGACTTAACTTAAGTCGGTGCGTGTCTCTAGTGATAAAACCTGAAAAAGAAGTATCTGTAAATAAAATTATTTTATTTTAAAATATTAATAACTCATTAATGGTGACTCAAATTAGATATTTGAGACCACCGTTGAGTTTTTAATGTGGAGTTTACCATAGGAGGGGACTAACATCAGCTGATGCAGGTCAGATGGAAAAGTTAATTTATGGATGTTTTAAGAGAAAAATAAAATATAATTTAAAAATAATTTTATTTTATTTCCTCAACATTACGTAGTGACTCAGAAGCACTATGTTGTGGTGACTCAGTGATGCTGCAATACAACATCGTGGAAATGCTAAAACACATTTAAAATGATGAAATGCATTAATGTGTTTCCTCTATTAAATAGAGGTACAGAACAATGTTATAATTCACAACACTAGAGAATTTTCATTAATTCCATGTAGTTTACCTAAGGTAAATAGAATTAATCTCTCTCATTAGTGACTATGGTTTGGAGATGAAAGCTCAGATCAATCATCGACAGATGACGAACACCGAGGAATGATGGACAAAAGACATTCATGGACGAATTTACATCAACAAAGAATTATATCCTCTGATTGATCCTATTTCTTGGTAGGGTATTTATTTCAAAGTGAATTATTTTCTCCATTCTTGTTTACCAATGATGAATGTGGACCAACCCATAAACTGGTTGATCCGTGGGTTGATCGTTCTTGTGGGATGGGTAATCTACTATAGGGTCTTGAACGGTATAAAAATTGGTGTTTACCCTGTTGTTCTTTTCCTTTTTTTAATGGGACGAATGAATGAAAAAATGATCAAGTCCTAAGTTAATCCCTTATGTGTTCTTGGTGCCTTTACTATCCCCATCCTTGCATTCTTCACTAACATACCCACGTGGTCACGTCATGCTTTGCTGAGAGGTTCCGAATATGACTGGACTAACAGAGAGACACTAAGATGATCTTGAGACCATGGAAGTGAGGGCAATGACTGGAGGTTTTCAAAGACATTCCCGATTTGAATAATAGACTAACAAAAAAATAGTGGAATCCCACAGAAAAAGGATCCATTGGTGGAGTCATGAAGTGGCGTGTTGTGGCGTGGCCACCGGGCGAGAGGAACCCGTGACACAGTGGCCGTATACAGCAGGAAGGGCCGCTAGATTGCAGGTTGGGAGCAGCCTTGGATGGACATGACATGAGGTCGTGATCTAGCTGGACAATGGAGGCACCCCTCAAAAAAGACACAGGGTTGTCATGCGGCAGACCACCGCGTTGAACGTGGTGGCTGCCCCACATTGATCGAGCAGGGATGCAACACCCTCGACGTCTCGAGTGGATGAATTAGCCTGCTCAAGTAGGCCAAGATGGAGCCAGCGTACTTGGACAAGCTAAAAATGGGCTGGGTAAACCTGGTGGGTTGGGTCAGGTAGGACCTAGGTTGGGCCAGGTCGATCTGACCGGACCCAGACCCAATTGACCCCTTTTTATTAAAATGGACATAACATCCAAACCGTAAGTCCGTTTGATGAGCCGTCTATGGTGTTGGGACCCTCGAAACATGGAGATAATTTTGGAATACTCTATGTGAACTTTATTGGAGGTTTTAATATGAATTACTACTTATAAGAGTAGGTTCTCCTGGAACAAGTGCACTAAGGATGGAATCCTGTGACGGGCTATGGAAAAGACATGGAGTTAGTCTTCTGTGTAGACATAAATATTGTCTACTATGAAGGTGTAGAGTTGGTCTCCTAAAAATACGTAAAGTTTTTCTCTTTTTAATATTTGGAGTTGGTCTCTTGCAAAGACGCGGAGTTAGTCTCCTACAAGGGTGTGGAGTTGGTCTCTTATGAAGACGTGCAGTTGGTCTCCTGGATAGATGTGGAGTTGGTATCCTTAGAGGATGTAGAGTTGGTCTCCTATGAGAAGGTAGAGTTGGTCTCCATCGAGGGTGAGAAGTAGGTTCCTTAAAATGGCATGGAGTAGGTATCCTATGAGGGTGTAGGTTAGGTCTCCTACAAATATGTGGAGTTGGTCTGCTACAAAGAATGTATGTCTTGTTGGAATTAGATATGCATAGACTTTCTTAGTATATGTATCCTGGTGTGAGATGACTCTAGTGACTCTCTTGACTATACTTATTAGAGGTTAAACTTTTTTTACCTCTTTGGTTTTCTTTATTATGTCATTCATTGTGGTTTACCCTTATGGTTTGAGGTCCCCACTTAGTATTGTTTTATTCACCCCTGCATGAGCTTCGCCCACACGTGTCATGACTTTTGTTGACGATTGATAGATTTGATGAAGTCCTTAGTAGTCCGAAGGTAGGTGGTGCTTCAGGGTGACCCAACAGACATGGTATGCTTTAGTGAAATTCATAAAACTTTCTATAACTACCCTTTAGGTAGGGGTTTCTGTAGATGAGATCCATGAGCTTGTACTTTTCTATTTTAGTTAGGCTTGTATTATGGCCTGTTTACTTTTTAGCTTTGTACTATTACCCTCAGTGATTGTCTTAGTGGGATGCATATCTATTTACTCTGCATTTTTAGTTTCAGTACTTTTTCTTGGAGACAGGTGTGTGTGTGAAGGTTCTTAGTAAAATTCCTCCCCTTTGTGAGATATTCCTACTCGGCGTTAGTCGCCCGCCCTTGGCCTATGGGAGGCGGGCTTGGGGTAGTCATGGAACAAGCCCTAGGGGATGGTTCCTGAAAATGTCTATTGGACACTGGTTAAGTTTTCTTACAATAATATTTACCAGTATGATATTCAAATAGATCATTTTGATGCCTCTCATGTATGGATTTGTAGATATCCTCTTTATTGGATGGATATTGATGAAACTTCCTTGTTTGGATTGCGTTTGGTCCAAAATATGTTGACAAATACTTAGCTGATTTGTTATAGAATATTTATGAATCCGAGCAGGTATAAATACTATGATGATCTTTAAAACAAACCTTTAGAGTTTTTAGTTAGTGAATGGGTTTTCTTGATAGATTCGGCTCATTTGGGTCACTAATGGATTATAAAACAAGGAAATCTTGTGCTAAGGTTTGTTTTTCATTTAGATATTTTCGAGTGGGTGGGAAATGTGGTTTTCTATTTACCCTTTCCACCATATCCAATGTCGATACACAATATTTTTTATGTATCATAGCTCATGACGTATCTTTAGGACCCTTATAATTTCATGATCTTATAAGATCTTAACATTTAACCATATTTATCTATGACTAACAATCTAGCCAGTATTGTTAATTCTAAGATAAATGTTCTTATTGAAAATACTATACATTTGGTATATGTGATATAATAACACAATACTAATTCACATGATATTTGGGAGTATAATTCATTGATGAAAGAACAGTGGCCTCATATCTTTGATATGTATTCTTCTTGAAATGATTTATGTGGATAAAATGTGTTTATGGTGGGGAGGTTATAATGTACCATTATATTCTTTTAGGTACTATTATCCCATTTTTTTGATCTATTCATGTTTGGGGGAATGAATTAGGTTTTTTGGGTGATTTTTTATTTTTTGGAGTTTTTGGGGGCTATTCACGGTTGGTTCATGGTTAGGGAAAATCATGCGGTTTGTCCCAGCAAATCGTGCACCCTATGTGGAGCCACTGGAAGGGAGAACATGTTTTTTGAAAACTGTGAGGACACCCCCACAAACTATGAACCCTTAGATAGTGAGGGTTTAGATAGATAGCACAAAATTAAACTAACCATACATCCAAACCTTTCACCCTATCCAGAATCCCAATAAGGGAGCATGGTTTGGTAATATAGTTACTACTAACCATGCAACCCACACATGAAACCATGTGCACAAATTCATAATCACCCAAAATTTTTATTTAAAATTTATTTACCCCATTTTAATATGATAATCACCCCATTAAACCCTAATATTATTACTTGGTATTTTTAGGCTCCCAATATGTGAAATTTAATACTCGAACGTCTTTTCTTTATGGATCAAAGAAACAGTGGTTGCATTCAATATCATTCTTGTAAGTAGATATTATCTCATTTAGTTTCTCCTAATATTCCATCTCTCCTTCTCAGAGAGTGATATATCATCTTTTTATTGATAGATATAATCTTTGATTTGGTGGATATTTATTTTAGTTTTGATTTATTAATCTCCTTTTCCCTCATTCATCACCGAACTTTATTATTACAGGTGTTTATTTTATCATGTGATTGAAGGTAGGTGGTTCCATAAGTATTTACCCTATAACAAAAACCCTAATTGATTCATTTATTTGAAATTAATTTTTAATTGATTTTAAAACCAATATTTGAGATGATTTTATGTATTATTTTTGAAGTGAATGAATGTTGTGAAAAACCCCCAATTTTAATGGAATTGAAATTGTTGGGTGGACTTTTTTAGAAGAATGATTGCATGAATTAGAAGTTTATTTGATTTATATTCTAGATAAAATTGGTTTAAAATGAAAGATGATTTTAAAAGGAATGAATTTTATGAAAACTAATGATTTTGTTTTCAAATTGAAAAGGAATGTTGAATGTGGAACTGGGAAATTAAATTGTGAATAATGAATTGATTTCCCCAAAATTATTGATTAATTCAATAGATCACATGTTAGACTAAGTAGTTAGAAGGAAATTAGGCCTATCATGATATGAATTTGACTGCTTAGTAGTGGATTAATGATGAAAACACTAACTAAACCATGTTCTACATAATTTCATATGATGGGTCCCATAATAGGGTGTTGGTTAATTATCCTGATGTCTTGATTCTTATGGATTGTGCACACATACTTGAGCTGTGGTTGATGATTGAGTAATATGAGGATCCTATATCCAAAAACTAACATACCTAAGAGATTATGACCATGTTGGATTGTTTTGTTTGATATTATTACACATTCCATTATTTATGGATTTTTTTTATTCATGCCAGCTGCTTTATATAAATATTTTATATAAAATGTACATTTTATCCATATTAATATATATATTCCATATTTTTTTGAAATCATGTTTTTTTTAAATAGGAAAATTTCTTTCCATGCCTCGTTTTATTTAAATTGAAATCATAATGTTTTAATTATTATGGAATTTATTACAGAACACTTTGTGAGACCATAATGGATGGTTTATCACACACCATACCTTTTTCTTATAGAATTTTTACATTTTGTTCTTCTAGGTCCATGGAAAGGGAAATTTCCCCTTGGAGGTGGTATTTTTTCATGATCTGTGGGACTCTAGAGTGATGAAGGCGATTAGTGGAGAAATTTTACACTTGTTTCATAGGGGTTGTGAGACTATGTCTTGATATATTTTGTGTTGTTATTTAGTTTTTGTCTTACCTTGGGATGTTAATATATCTATGTATGGTACTTTTCTCATTAATTGTTTCACATAATGACATGTTATTATTTGTTATTCTACTATTATGTATCGATGATTTGATGTTGTGGAAGAACTATTCCATTTGATTTTTTATATGATACCAGGTTCTAATCTCCAACCCATGAGAATTGCAAATGCCCTTCAGTTCATGTCAAGACTTGCTTAGGTATAATTGTACCAGGGTATCCAGGCTGGTTCGTGAAATTATTCCCCACCATTTTCATCATCTTTTGATTTCCTTTGAAAATACAATACTTTTGGAATTTATTCTTTTTCATTATGAAACTTGATACTGTACCCTCATATGATTAAAAAATTTGAGTGACTAATTATCTTTAAAGTCTTGGCTCCATCCCATCAAATAAGTGAAAAATTTTTATTTTTGGATTACATACAAAGTCCACAATATGTATTTATAATCAGTCTCATACTCATAAACATTTTCCTCTTCCTTGATTTTGGAATTGACTCTTTATATCATCTCATTTCTTATGAGGAAAGTATTTTTCAAATAATATTACCATAAAAATATTGCATACCCTGAAATCCATCTCTTATGCCTCCTTAGTGTTTTGAATCAATGACTACCTTTGATCAACATATCCCTTTATATGACCAACCATCATAATAACCATATCTATTTCACTACATCTGAAGGTAATAAATATTTTCCCAATTGACATGGTACTTTTCTCAACTAAAAATGGATTAGTGGTTAAATTAAATGATGAAGTTTATTGTCGCATAAAGTGGTGAAGCATTGATACACCATTCCATGAATAAATTGGTATCTCTATATGGGAATGGATATTAATCATATCATGATTCAACTAACATCATATATTTATAACTTGACTAGCTCCAACTCCAGCCTCACTGACTTTATCCAGAGAGAAATTTCTGTATGGATTATGGATGTTGATATGATTCCCATACCATCCACTATGAACCATTTATAAACAATGAAATAGAATTAATTTTCTCATAGAATTTTTAATATTGAATCATAATATATTTTCCTTTTCTAAATAATATATTTTAAAAAATTCAATAATATATTAATGGTTTATCATAATGTTTGTACTGTCTAACTATGATCCATATATCTAGTTCCCAAGGATTCAACTAAACTAGATGTAATACCAACTTTAACAACCTAGACTCTAGTATCCCATAGCCAAATATTATAATTATATCTTGGTATATAATACAAGAGATAACATAACATAGGATCCAAAATTTTAGTTATATTAGAATGGTGGGTGCATATATATTTTACATATTATGTTTGAATTTTTTTAAAACAAATTAATCCCGTAGTGATAAATTTATTATTTCTTCTATCATATTGTTGAAATTATTCTAAATTCTCTCACGATTTTCTTAAGTAATGTAAAATAACCAAAATGGATGAGCACATATTCTTAGTAAGGGTTAGTTTACAATATAATCTTTTCAATAATTAAAAGGAATGACAAATATTATAGTAATAAATAATAATAAAATATTCCATCAAAAAAATTAACATGATCATGAGATATATCAAAATAAATACACATAATCATATGGATAAAATTAAATAACTTATTTATGATGGAATGAATAACGTCAGATATATTAATATTACTATTGAGGCCTTGTGTCAATACATTATATATAAAAGGTATGGCATGCACCAAATACCCAAGCTAGTTTGTCTCATGAGACCTACTGATGCATCAAAGAGATAGATAATTTCAGGCTCCACCCATCCCTAAATTATTCCATTGCATTCATCATATGAAATAAATGAATGAAAAATAAATAGTCATAACACCTTATTAATCAATATATATTAAATTAAAAAGTATACATATTGTAAATAATTACACAGTTAAGAAATGGAAAAAATCTCTTGGTAAATATCCTTCAACTTGTAAAGTATTTATATGATATAAAATAATTGATTTAAAGTTAATAATTTAATGGAAATATATAAATAAAAAATTAATGGGATTAAGGGAAATGTACATGAAAATGAAAAATAATTTCACAAGTATGATAAAGTGTGAATTTCATACCTCATTTCTCATGTAATCTCCCCCATCAAGGGTTGAAATCCCCCTTTTCATTTCAAGATAGTTATAAGAATCTATGAAAGAAAATCTCTTCATGCTATCCCAAAGTGACAATCTCTAAATTATCCTTAAATTTAACATATTTTAGCTCAGAATACATAAAATAATAGGTAATAAAGAGGAAAATAAATATATATTTGAAGTAACATTCACAGTGATAATTTCATCTCAACCTAGTCCATTCCCTTTTTCCAATCTCAAAAATTACTTTCATATCAACAATATTTATGTTTCCATTTATAGATAACTTATCAACAAAACTCCCCCAGATTCATTCCAAATTTCTAGAAGATAGATATTATTTTATTAGTAATATAATTTTCAGACATACCTTCTATAACACAAATAATAGTCTCTGAATTTTGATATGGGAGATTGATTCCAAATCTATCTGGTATTATATTATTGATGTCCTGCATCAATATAAGACTAATTTTTCTTAGGGGGATAATATTATTGACTTCATTTATTCATTTAATGTGGAATACTATCTCTTAATTTAGTTCTTGAGTTGTGACATTAATTCAAATAAATATTCCAATTTTCCTTTTAGTTACTACTTAATCACTATCACTTATTCTATTTTATCATTATTACATGATGAATACAATCCTTTCTCAATACAAGAAATGTTTTTGAATTCCTTATCTGAATCACTAGATGAATTAATATTCACATTTTTACTCATAAAACTTGTCCTTTTGAAGGTGGAGTACTTATTATTCTTATACCCTTTCTCCCTTTGTGGTATCTCCTCACCTAATCAGATTCTAATTATTTTACACACTTTTTTGGATAATCATAAGAAAATAATCCAAGTACATTAAAATTACATGATTTCATCATTTTTTCTTTTCTCCTTCCATTTTCTTTTTTCAAACCATTTTGAAAGAATAGAAACAATTTTGTTAAATTCATATTCCCCTTCTTCATCTTCATAATCACTCGATTCAACGACTTATTTTTCTTTAATTTTTCATTTTCTCATTACTTCAAAGGCCATATCAAATTTTTCATTCTTCTTGAAAACTATAATTTTCCTCATCTAATAAGTTATGATTATATTGGGAAATTCAACAAGAAAAATGATCCTCTCATTCTTATAGGTCTATTTTTTAAATCCAAATGATTTAGAACATTTCTTGTTAATATTTTAATAATAATTTAATCTTTCTTCTTTTCGCACCAAGTATTATAAAGTTACTTATAATATCATTTATCTAAGTAAATTATTCATTGATAGTATCATCATCCTCCATAATTATATCTTCAAATTAAATCCTCCAAACTTGAGGTTTGGGTTCATTGAATTTGTCATTTACTTTATAGAGGATTTTTAATTTCTTCCATATTTCATGTGTAGTTTTATGACCCAAGACCTTGGTATATAAAATTATTGATAGGAAAATTTGGATATCATTCTATGATTTTTTGGAAACCACCATATTCCACTTATCAGCATGAGTCACATGATCATATTTATTAATAGGTGGAAACTAATTATAGAAGTATCTATTTCTTCAAGGATGAGTGAAAGGAAGTAGGGTAGAATCCCATTTTTCTGTCTACAATAATTTGAACCATTTAATGTAGGAACTCCTATGACTTTTATATAATTGGGATTATCTATCTATATAGAAACCTTTTTTGGATATTTAGATGGAAGCTTCTCTAATACCAATTAAAGAGTCCAAGGAATTGTAAGGTATGACTGAGATGGGGAGAGGGGGATCAGTGGTGCACCTATTTTATGAATGGTTCTCATTTTAAATTTAACACCTGAAACTATTTAAAGTTCTTGATCCACTAAATATTATCCCTCAATATCACATCATGTGTAATTTTAGTATAAGATATAGAAATACATAGTATTTACAAGATTTAGTATAAAAGAATACTCTTTCCCTTGTTGGTTAGACACCCCAACATGGATTATTCACTATCACGACAAGTGAATACTATTCGTTAGAAACCATCATTACAATATCACAAAAATTGGTTAGAAACCCCAACCAATCATATTTTATGATTTATTAGACAACCAAATTTCATGTCTCTAGCAACTGGTTAGACACCCCATCTATAATATTCTTCTTCAATAATGATCCATAGTCAGAAATATATTCTTCTTTAGACTGTCTTACTCAACAAGAAAGATGTTAGATCCTTCCTTATGTAAGATTCTTCATGGACGTCAAATTTTTTTTGGTACAATATTTTTAGCCTCAAAACTCCTTTCAGATATTGAATGATTTTAATTTTCTTCTTTAAATACATGGGTTCATGTGATTACCTTCATGAATAATTACAAGAATTTGAATCCTTCTCTTCTCAATACAAAGATGTATCATGCTTTTAAAAATACTATTACATAATGGATGAAAGTTCTCTCACAAAGTTTCACCAGCAATATTCATAACATGCATGCACACATTTATCAAGAAGAAAAACAATTTTGTCCATGTGACGTCTCATTTATTAATTTTTTTAAATGTGTTATAAATAACACATTTATTTTTCTCAAAATAAATATGAATACCGGAAAGGTGTTGGGTATTATATTTATTTATTTTAAATGCCTGATTATTATACATATTTTTTTGAATCATTAGGAATATTTCTTGGAATACCCTTAGGTTTTAGTTTCTCTTTATTCTTCACATGGATAAATAAATACCATAACTCATATCCTGTTAATGAAATATAAATCAACCTAAATTTTACCCACATTTAAATACCCACATAATCATGTTGTCTCCTTCGTGAATTCGTACTCGGTATAATTAGCATGCATTGATTATTATATAAAATTCCCACAGAAGTTGGTAATTTCCATTTTAATACCTTGTATTTATAATTCTCAAACGATTCAGGAAAACATGTTTCTTCACACGACATCTTCATTATCAAATACCTATGGCTTAGAATTTCATCATCCGGCCTTATTATTTTATAATTCTAGGATCCTTCTAATTTGAATTTACATTTATCTTACTCATGAATTTATCCTACTTCTTTTTAATTTAAAAGTCAATCTGCATTACATGTGATATCATGGACTGAGATCTTATGTTCTTGCATTAAATATTTATTAATATCATATGGAATGTTTTCTTCAGTATCTCCTTGATCATAGTAGGTTGATAGATTAGATCATGTTAGTGGATTTATTCATTCCGTAACTTAGTATGACCATCAAACATCTCCCAACTAACATGACATAACCTCAAAATACTCTTACATAGCTTTCAATAACCTCTATGAAACCGAAATATACCCTTATATAGATTCCAATTACCTTTATTTTAGTTTGGGAACTTAGGGGTTACCCTTTTATAGGTACCCTTATGCAGTGCAGTTCCCTTATGTGGTGTCCTTTACCCTCATGGGGATGAATATTTACCCTTATGTGTGCATTTGTACCATTATATAGCCTCCAACTACCCATATTTAATGTAACATCTATTCAATGTACCATTATACAAGTTATGGTTTAACTTTATATAGATTTAGGTAACCTTATATGAGCTTAATTTACCCTTAAGCAATATTCCTTTACCCTTATGTGTATGAGGATTTACATTTACATAGGTGTAGGAAGGTTCCCGTACCCTTACAAAACAAGCCAATTTTCTTAAAATTATCCCAGACCTTCTAAAAATCAATCAAGAGGCCTCACATGTTTCATTAAATATTCTTCATTTAAGAACATCAATATGTTTTCATGTTTATATCACTAATGATTTCATCATGAAATAATAGAATATTTCATGGAATTCTTCTCAATTAATCATTATGAAAATTAAATAATATTATTTATAGCATTTTTTAATTCCTCTTCTTCATTTTTTTTGTAAAAAATTTGTCATCATTAGCAAAATCAACACATTTCATGAACATTAAATAATAGTAAAAAAATCATGACAATTACAAGTAGAATTTTTGAAGTATCCCATCTAATACCATTAAATTAATTAATTATAATTCTCCAAGAATCATCACTTCATATATTTACTTATTGAAAAAACATGAAAATATTGGGTTCAAAAATATGTTTGACCTAATGGGGGAGAGAACTCTAATATATGGGGATAATGTATTTGGATATAATTATTAAAAGGGGGTTATCTATGTGGTCCACATGTGTGTGTTTGTGATTTTTTTTATTTGTGAACTATTTTGAATGTTTTCAAGAATTTTCCATATACTAGTTCTAAGGATACATTTGTTATGTTAAATAAGAATTGATCCACTATTTACATCAAGAGGAATAAAGTAATATGAAAGAAGGGATATAAGTTACTATTTATGGAAATTATGATTTTATTATTCAATATTATTATTCTTATACTACGTTTTATTAGGAAGGATTATAAATATTTAATGATAATTAATTACTAAGTATTTTGAGATCAAAATTGAATTAGGTCTAAATAATTTCCAATAAAATATAAATAGGTAGATTGTTAAGACCATAGGTTAAGAAGTTGATAATATTTTAAGTGATTTTGATCTTTAGGGAGATTATTGAGACCAGGGATAGTTTTTAAAGAAGAAAATGTGGACATATTTACCATGTTTTAATCTGTTTTCAATCCATAAACAATTTTAATACTCACATAAGATAATGTTTTTTTATATTAGGTTCAGTATGTTAGGAATTTTGGAGGTGTTTATATATGTTTTGGAGACATTTACATGTATTATATATATTTTTATAGTTAAAATGAATTGAATAAGAAAACAAATATAATTAAAAAAATATAAGAGTCATTTTATAAGACCACAAACAATTAACTAAGTCATCAGTGTCTACCCTATATTAATAAGGGTAAATTTTAATCATTTGGACAATGAAATTGGAAAAATATGAAAACTATATGACTAAGATTAATAATTCATAAGGGAAATTATAGATCATAATATAATATTTTAAAAAATTCTGGAGAACTCAAACTGTGTCAAATAAGAGTCACAAGTCACCCATGAAGAAGTCAATTCATTAATTTGAAGTTGAAATTAACCTAAGTACTAGACACAACCTAACAGCATATGATTAATTAGATGATTTCTTAATGGTTATTTATTTTGATAAATGAAGTTGTGAAAAAGTTCTCACATTATAAGTCTAAACTAATAATTTTATAATAGTCATTTTAGAGGTAAATAGAAAACATAATAGTTATTTTAGGATTTTCATAAGTGTAATTCTAGAATCCATAAGAGATATTTTTGAGTAAATGATAATTTTTAATAGTAACTTATAATTGAAAAGGGTTATTCTAGAGACCAAAATGAAAATTTAATGAATTTCTAAAAGTGTACTAAAAATGTAAGAGTGATTTTTAGTTATTCATAAAGGGTTACATGAAGCAATCTCTAAATTCATAAGGGTTATTTACATAGTAAAATTTGAGTTATCAAATGATTTAATATAGAATTATTTTTGAAAATAAAGTATGGAAATTTATGAATATTGTTTTAGAAATTTTAGAGAATCCATGATTCTAATTAGATGATTCTAAAGCTAGGATTTATGTAAAAAATGTCATAAATATAATTTATGATATATGATTTTAGAGAAAATGATTTTTACTGTGAAAATTATATTATGCTGATATCATAAAGGTTCATAGAAATAAAGTGTTGCTCTGAACTATGAATAGAGATTACGATATTTAATGTTCATTCTATTTCGATAAATAAGATGATTTACACCACGGGGAGAATTTTTTTTCATGAAGTAAGTTTCTATTTGAGAAAACTTCTTCCCCAAATCACTATTTATACTACGTCACCATGATGAAATGGATAATTATAATGAGTAAAGAAGAAGAGGTAAAAGGTGAAGAATGATTTAAGAGTGGTTGGAGGAATTTATTTATAAAAATATTCAAATTTGAAATTTTAATTGGAATGTGAAAGACATTGATACTACTACCTAACAGGAAATATATTTGAGGATTCTATATGAATATAAAAATAGAAAAAAAAGAAAATTGTGAAATAAAGAACATGTAGTAGAGAATAAGAATATACATGTTGTTGTGAATTTAGGTTATGAATTAGAAGAAGCGAAAGATGTTTTTTCTCAACAAAAGATTGATGGTAGTCTAATTTGGTGGTAGACTCTCTTGTTCAAAAAAGATATTTAATTTTTTTTAGTTTTATGGAATCACTGAACATAGTCCAAAGGCATTTGTGTATAATGAGTAAATGATAAATATTAATTTTTTGTGTTACACATGATGAAACTCACGTATTATATGATATTAGGTGAATCTGAATCATGCCAAGGACTAACTACTCGTTTTTGGTTGTGGAATTTTTAAATATGTTGTGCCTCCTATGTTTATGTTCATTAGAGTGTCTAAAAATTATCTATTATTCACTTTAATAGTATATGAATTATTTTAAAAAATGAAACTTACAAATAATTTAATTCATCAATTCACCTACTTCTCAATGAATTCCCACCGATGTTGATGTTCATTTTCAAAACCATTATTTTTTCATTAATATTTATTAAAAAAATTAAAAACTATACTATAAATTAATTCATTAATAAAACATAAATAAAATTTTTAACATAAATAATAAAACATAATAAATATATAAAATGTATAACATAATAATTTAATAAAAAATATTATAAATTATTATAAAAATATGATAATGTTTATTTTTTGGAGTTCATGACACATGTTTTGATATAAAATATATCACTTTTGAACTAAAAACATTCAATTTTGATCATACTAACCACAAAATGTGTCATATTGAAATTAAGTAAATTCTTACACATCAAAAATGAATTTTGGATTATTATCTAAATATATCAAAACAATTTGAGTGTGTTATCTCTTTTTTTAATTCAATGCATGTTTAGAACTAAATTATCAATTTTAACTAAAAAACATGAACTTGGTCATAATGGACACACCATGAATTAAATTGAATATGCAGTTATTTGAAAAAAAAGGTTCAAGAATCATAATCCCAAAGTATCGTGGAAATACAAACTTTTTTCACAGTTTTGATTATGTGACACATGTTTTGAACTGAAATGTTACTTTTAAACTAAAATCATAAAATTTCATTCATATCATCCATACTATTTATCATATTGACATAAAGTTAATTACTAATGTTCATAAATGAATCAAAAATAATAGTTTGAAATTATCATGATAATTCATGTTTTTTACTCAGTTTTAGTATGTGATATATATTTTGAGTTTAAAAATAACATTTAATATGAAAAAACACACTATTAATCATACTGGTCACACCATGTGCCATATTTACATATGGTATCTTCCTGAAGGTCAAAAATTTATCATGAAACACACTTATCATGAGGTGTGGAAAAATATATTTAACCCCGTAAAGGTGTTATATGAGTGGTAACTAAAAATTCATCTCTAAATAGAAGTATTTTAATCTTGGTATCACTTAAGTAGAAAAAAATATAAATATTGTAGTGATTCATAAAAAAACACTATATTTTGATGTTTGGTGAAATTAAAATGAGAGATAAGTGATTGGATTTGGGTTAGGGATCCCCTTTTGTGGTGTCATTATAGTTTTATAGAAAATTAATCTTTTGGTTTTAAAATAAAATAATTAAATGAATTGAGAAAGAATTGTTTCTTTATATCATTTTTGATTTATATTTATCAATGTGTAGAAATATCAATGGTCTAAATTTTAATTATTTAGGGAAAACATTTGATATTAATTTTACCTAAATAATCACATTAGTCTATCTTTATTTCTTACCATGTTTTAGTAATCACTGAACCACTACCTTACTTGGTTTTCATTAAAAATCAACCAATTGGTAAAATAAAATAAACTAAATAAAATAAGTTTTGAATAAATAATTGAATCAATGAAATTTAAAATTTAATAATTAAATAAAGCATAATTGTATTTAATTTAATTTCTTAAATTATATTGAAACCCATTAATTTAAAAGAGAATAATTCCTTTTTTAGAAACTTTCAAATCTTAAAACATCACAAAATAGGGCCACTACCTCCACCCAATCACCATGAATTCTAATCCTTCGTGAAATAAGGGGTAATGGAAGAATATGAATCATAGATAATGGTGAAGAAAAAAATGGAAAAATGAAAAGAATGGGCAAGGGCTATAGCTACCTCATCCTTTGGCATGTGGATTCTTCCTGCTTAGGGAGTGGGTCTTTCTTCCCCTTGCTGTTCTTGGTGCTATGAGTTCTTTCCCCTAAAATGGATTGGGATGGAATGGAATGAATTGGGAAGGAGGGGATCCCCTCATTATATAGGTGATTAGGAAGGTCCTATCTTCCCTTTTCCCTGAAGGAAGTTCATGGATAGGGGTTTAAAATTTAATCACCCCCATGACACGCCTGTTTTTAAGGATTGAACACCCATGGGTGCGAGTGTTTAGGAATGACATGGAAAACCCACAGGGGAGTGGTATTCCCTTCAGTGAGTAGTATGTGGCCTATGGATGTGGTGGGATAGTTAAAAATAGTGTGTTAGTCTGATTCATAGTAGTGGTAGTTGATGGTTCTCGAGTCATAGGGGTGGCAGAAGTGACACCAAATGACAAAGCAGCAGTGGAGGCTGTGGGATGGTGGATCGAGCTCTAGAGTGGTGAATAAGCTATGGGTGAGGCCGAAGGGTGGAACACATGTGATTTTAGGGGTCAAATATTCCTTCTACTCTAACCTTCACAGTTGATGGAGGAGCTCGATATGTTTCATGGGGTGCGTTTGGGTGCACGTAGTAGTGAGATGAGCAGGCGGGAAGAGAGGGGGTGAGTAGTGGCTGCAGAGATCGATCTAGATCTTAGGGTGGTGTGTAAATGGTGGCCTCCATTAGTCATCCATCCTTTATAGTGGACATAAGTGCATTAAGGTGGTGGTTGGTGGCCTCTGGGTGCTGCGGGTGGCAGCCTACGGTGGTGAGTAGGAGACGAACATGAGTGATGATAGAAGACCCCTGTGATTTGATGGTCGACGATGGAGGGAATGGAGGAAGGAAGTGCGATGCATGGAAGTAGTTCCATAGTGGAATGAGGAAGATGTGTGGGGTGAGGTTCCCTCAGATGATAGGTGGTGGTAGTGGGCAAGGAAATGGTAGTCACGATGGAGAGGCATGGAAGCGAGGTGGCCGCGACAGAGTAGGAAAAATGGTGGTAGTGTTTTGGAAGAGCTCCTATACCACATCAAAACAGTGGGATGGTTTTTGAGACACTATAAGGTTGATCATGGGAGTAACCAACATAACTGATTCAGGGTGGGCTCTGAGTACACCGTCACACACTCCTATAGGGCCCCAAAACATGTGGACAGTGTGACCTTTGGGCCACCTATGCACCTGTGGGGCCTGACCACCTGCAGACCATGCACAAGGTATCACATCTAATATAGCTAGGGATATTGTGGGTCCTCCTAGTCTATCCTAGTATCCTACTCCCATGTGGGATGTCTAAGTGGCGTTTTATCCCAATTTTACGGCTTTCTTGAGCCTTAGATATTTTTTTGGACAAAAATCATTAAAAGTGTTATAAAAATTCCAATCCAAAACCAAGAAGTTCACCAAAATTTCATAAATGAGATTCAAAAACAAAATTACACTTTCTTTTATCCATTTAAAACCATTTTCATTCCTTTATTATAAAATTTAGCTTTTGACTAAAACATTGAAATTCAATGGTTTTAGCATTTAAAAAACATAAAAATCATATGAATTTATTTAAAAAATATGCACATAATTTTGGTCTTTAAATACCCCACACTTTAACCATGATTTTACTCAGTTAAAAAATATCAACAAGGAGTTAAAGAGGGCACCAATGTTATCAATATTCAAATTTCAATGAAATAAAATCAAACAGTTATCAATGACAAATCAAATTTTCAAATTCCACATAAAATATCAATTTATGTTATCATTTTGCAATGAAATAACCAATATTTTTTTTATTTTTCCCTTTGAAAAATATTGTAAATTTACTCTAATTCATTAAATTTACTCAATTAATTATTATTAAACATGAAAAATCAAGATCCACCTCTTTTGAATCATTTATATCATCACTCATAATATAATTAAATTATATTTATTCTCATATCATGAGATCATGCTTCTTATCCATAGGATTTTAAAGTAACTAGTTTCTCTATTTTTAAAGTCAAAAGGAATATAAAATCACGAGGATGGTTCAAATGACTATGAGGATTAAGGTTGGTAGGATTATTTGCTTTCAATACTAAGGCTCAAGGAGGAGTTTTATCTCATTAAGAATAAAATATTATATTAAAAGTAAAAGTGTCATGAAATTATCCCATTTAAAGTAGAAAATCCCACTTCCCTCAAAACTCAATCCAAAGATCATGATCAATTTAAGAATAAATAATGATTTTTACCCTCTATTTAATATTTTCTCTACTTTTATACATTTTTACATTTTCAGATTATCCTTTTTATTGAAAGTTATCATTAAAATAAATCTCAAAACCAACACCTAATCACATATGATAAAAATCATCAGTACAATAATGGTGAATCTTGATTTTTCTAAGTCACAACCCATTAACATTTTTTATTTTATTTCAAGAAGGGAAATAGTTAAGTATATTGAATGAATAAAAAAACATTCGTTATTCCTAGAATAAGTTCCCCCAAAAATATTTATTACAATTCATTTCATCCCATCCACCATGATTCCCTTTACCCCACACTTCAATGTTAATATATCATACAAAATTCTAATAGGGGGTAGGAATGAATAAAAATGGCTTGAAACGTGGATCATCCCAAACAAGTTAATTCATGGTTTCTATGGTTTAAATAATTATTGATTCAATGGTTGTATTTTAAGGATAAGGTTTTTTTAAAATATGCTTCAATCATTTAAATGTGTTTTTGCACTGTCATAGATTTGACAAGTTCAAATGAAAGTTATGGTTAATGACATATCCCAAGATCACTCAAGAAATATGATCAAGAATAAATTGGATGTAAAGGCCTAGAAGTACTATTGGGAATTGGAATATGATATTGGGAAATCACTTAAGGAATGATTAATAATAAAAAACCAATTCAAATAAATTTTAAAAATTAAAAGCATGAAAAATTGTTGCAAATTTTCACTTACATGAATGAATTAATTACGTCAAATCATGATTCCTAATTTTAATATACATATTTCAATTTAATTATTCAATCCTATATTTTACTCATTAAATCTAATTAACATTGAAATCTAAAACATTGAATCAAATTATTCCTATAACACACATGTATTTTAGATAAATCATGTAAAAAATAATTCAACTGTGGGCATGCAATTTCATCATTAAAGCTCAAAACGTTTTATTAGAAAAAATATATATGGAGTTTGAAAGATAGATAATAAAAGTGATATAACTTATGAAATAAAACTTTTGGTTATATTCCTAAAGTTATTGGGGATGTGTTGTTGTTTCATTTTATGATGTTACTTGAAAATAATAATATATAACACCATGTAAGAGCCATTCAATTAAATATCAAAGGGGTGATATAGGAGGTAACTGAATCCTAAACCCTAACAATGTATTAAAACTCAGGTTTCCTCCTGAAAATTCTTTTGGTTAATTATATTGGCTTGAAGTCACCTCATGAGAGTAAATCCGTAGATGGGTTGGTGGAGTTTGAACTCCTCCACTGGTTCTTGAGGTAAACTTCCATGAATATTTTTCATCATTTTCACATTTACAGTGAATGAATTTCATCCCTCTAGTTTCTTGATCTAAATGAAACCAAAAGGATATAAATTAGTAATAATAAAGTTCAGTTCCACCTAGAATGAATCTTACCAACCATTAACATCAGTTTAGAATTGTAGATTAGAACATGGTCTCAAGATTAAAAGGTATTTGGTTGAATTAGTTTTTCATGTGCCACCCTGGTAATTTCTCTAAAAATTATTGAATTTTTATGATATTATTTTCTAATATCTTCCAAATTCTATAAATGAAGTTATCTCTCTTTTCCAGCACCCTCCAAATCTAAATTCACCTTTTTTATAGCCTAGTATATAAGGCCCCAGCATTGAACCTTACTTAATATTAAGTTATTTCAAGAGTACACGTTGAGGATCTTTTCAGGTTTAGAGTTTTAGAGAATTAGATCATAAATCATTCATTACACGCCACATTTAAACAAAGTGGTTACAATAAATATTTTACTCATTTTTCCCATCAATGGAAACATATTTAAAATAAAAGAAGGTTTCTTTCTTGACACTTTTTTGACACTTTCATCACATCATGTACCTTTCCCTTGACCTGTGTAAAACATTTCAAAAACTTGGGATGAGCATAAAAATCTCAGTAAGGGATATAAAAATACGTAAAGGAAACATTAGTACATGTATACATAAGAATAAATGTAATAATACTTTACTCATAAAACAAAATCACATTAACATACCTCATGAAATCATAATATTTATGAATAACTCATAGAAAACATAAGAATTAGAGGTTACATGAGACATTCATAACATTCTTACGTAGGGAGTAACCCTCATGGTTATGTTTGGAATACCCATCATAGTATATTCCCTAAATCTCTTCAGAGAAACCTTAACGTTTAACCCTTTCACATTACCCAATGCATTAGAGAGCTATATCAGGATCACCCACCCTTAGTTTATCACAGAACCACCCGTCTTCATAACAATGACCAAGATCCATAACATAATCGTATAACATAAAACATGCATAAAGGAAACATAACATTTCCACATTTCAATCACAAGATATCAATACAACACATTGATATAATAAAATAATTATGAAAACCATTTTCAATACCAAAATAAAAGAAAAGTAAAGCATGGTATTTATTTTACATTTAAAAAAAAGTTATGGCTTGTAGAGGAAGCCGAAACTCAAATAATGATCACGGCGGCGGAGAAGTCATTGTCGCCGCATACGTATGACAAAAAAACATTCATTTTGTCTTTTAGTAAAATGCTTCGTATAAAAAATATTCCTTTTGAATAAATGTAAAAGTCAAAAGGGGTTTATACACCGTATAAAATAAGGTTGTGTATAAAATAAAATATGCCTCAATGAAAGGATATTGAGACGAAGTCCCTTACCTCGGGTCCGACTTGACTCGATCATTCTTTAAACTCTTGAATAATAAACTTGAGTTAATTTATACTTGATTAATAACCTTTTTCAAGTTCATTATTCCTTTTATATCACTTATTACCTTATCAGGAACATTATGTAATTATTTAAATTAATAATGGTCATTTTGTCGATCATTGGTACTTGAGTCAAAAATAAACTCTTTATAATTACAAGTTGTTCATGTGGTAAAATATCCATTATATCTAGAATTATATTCATGATTTAGATATCATATATATCATATATATCCAGTATATACATGCATTTATAATATTACATAACATTTTGAGGTAATAAATGAAATGCACCGTTCCTAGAGACGGTAAGCCGTACGTACGCATGAACGCTACTTTCATTTCTATTTCGTATTTTATGGAATGGAATCATAATGATATAAATGTATATTATAATTCTAGTATAATATCATATATAATATCATTAACTCCATCCTTTATACGTCCCACATATGGAATTAACGAATCAAATCACTTTGAGGGGGTGGTAGTCCGCACTTCCTAAAATGAAGATATCGCGTTTACCCATAATGGAAACCATAAAGGTATGAAATAAATGAAAAATACAGAATCTAAGGAAAAAATAAACATATTATATATCTTATATAAATATAGTGACATATTAATGGCCACATTTGAAGGTGTTAGAAGAATATTGAACAATCATCGTTTCGTGAGGCAGAAATTCTCCATCCATGGAAACAATATGTTCTTTAACCATTAGATGCAGATGTGTGTATGTGTAGCTTGAATAATTCTTATAGAAACATCCTAGTATATTGAAGATACTGGTGTTGTTATAAAAGAAATGAATAAAAAGAGTTTAGGGGGTTGGAGAAGCAAAATAAAATAAAAGAACATTAGAGAAGTCTTTACCTTTAAATTGGGTAACTCCTCTTGGTTTGAACCAAAAGGGTTTCTTGAAGAGCTTTCTGCCTAAGGTATGGATTCTATAATGAATAGAGGGATGTGTAGAGATTAAATGATCAGATCTTGGAAGAGCCAATGTCTTGAGAAATTTGGGTAAGGAGGTAGAGGTGGGGGCCTTTTATAAGAGGAGAGGAGGGGCACTCTTGGAATGTTATAAAATGTTACTTTATATTGAAATGTCTTTCAGATTTAAAAGGTCCCACATTGATATATTTCGAGGATAAGGTGATAAGGGTTAGAAATATACTCATAAAATAGGTTTTTTTGACAAGTGTAAGTCTTATATTTTATATTATCTTTTCATTTTATTTAAATCGTTCATTAATGAGGTAATCGCTGCATCATCATGATGTCATAAATAATTTAATTTATTTAATGTCTAAAAATTATAAAAAAATACTATTATGTAGGAAATATATTTATATTTACAATTAATATTTATAGTCTAAGAGATAATTTATGTAGAAAAAATTAAAATTGTTTTACTTAGGTGTTACATACTTTGCTATATTTAACTTTCTTTAAAAATAAAAAGATAAAAAGTCATTATCACACAAAAGTGATTCCATGGGGTCCCTAAGATTGGAACAAGGAATTTCATGGTAGTACATAACACAAACAGTATCATTAGTAAACATTTTGGGGTCATTTTTTATTATTATGATATTATTTTATTATCCTTAACTACCCGATCACTACTTAATCACGATAATTAAGGATAATTACCGTCGTTACTATTCATAACGTCCAAAAAAAGAGTCTTAATTTCATAATTTTAACCTTATGATTCCAAATATGGAATCCATTTTACCAAATTATAAACATAGAAATTGAAATAGTTAATTTAAAAATAATTCCTATTGTCAAAACAAATAGCTGGTTTTTTTAAAACAATATCTATGAAAAGTTTGGCACTTGTTTATGCCCAATTCCAAAGTGAAATTAATTATAATGAACACCATTGGATTAAATTGTAAAAATATATTCTAATTACACTTTAAGTCCAAATAAAAATATAATATAAACATATAATTAAATTAGATGAAGAAGCAGTTTTGATGTAAAAAGCAATATTTTTCACTATTCATTAAAAAATGAACATTGTCAGAAAAATACCAAAAATTAACCCAAGGTAAATTTCAATGTCACAATCATAAAGAATAAGTTTATTTTGAAAAACAGAACTTATGAAATTTTCAAAAGTTTGATTTAAAAAAATGGTTTGCCATCAAAAGGCAGTAAAACAATTTTTTAAAAATATTAGTGTATTCCATGCTTAAGATTGGATTTATTCTCATTTTAAGCCTCTAAAACACTATCTAATTCATAAATAGACATAGATAAGAATATATATTATTCATTACTTGGGCTGATACACCGTATGCTTGGTTCTCCATTTACACTAGTAGATAGAAATTTTTTTCATAAATCAATAGGTACAAGCTCATACATATAGGTGTTTTGTATACTATTCGGCATTCCCTTACAGTGTATTCAATCATTTTTCTCTAATATTTTCATTTTGTATTGAATTTTTTCTCTAAGACACCTTTAATCTCTTGGTTGAACACTTCAACTTGGAATTTTTTTTAGGATGGTAATGTTTAGAAGTTTTTTGGTGTACCCCAAACCTTTTTAGCATAGACTCCATTATTTTATTGAAAAAATGTGCCCCTTGGTTGCTAATGACGGCTCATGGTATTCCAAACCTAAAAAAAATGTTTTCCCTAACAAAATCACACACAACTTTGGCATCATTAGTCTTGGTAGATTTGGATTACACCAATATAGAGACATAATCAACATTAAGTAAAATATAATATTTTGTAAAATATTTGGGAAATGGTCCAATAAAATCAGTTACACAAACATCAATGATTTCACAAAAAATGATGGGTTTTTGGGGAATCTATTGTCTCTTTGAAATGTTTCCACAAAATTAACACTTGTCAAGTTTTTTATAGTAATCATGAGAATATTTAAACAAGATAGGCCAATAAATTCACAATTTCCAAACTTTTATAACCATTCTTTGTGGTCCAAAGTGGACTCCATACGAAAGTGTGAAAAAAACGAAAAAAGATTCTATTTCACTTTCTGACAAGAATCTTTTTATGACTTGGTCATTTTAAATTTTCCAGAGAAAGGGATCCTCCTAGATATAAAATCTATATCCATATTTGAGTTTATGCTTCTAATGGGAGTAAAGGGAAGAGGGTACTTGAGATGTTGAAAAATAATTTTATATGTCAGCATAACATGGTAATTCATCTTCTATGATGTAGAAATTCTCTCCTGTTATGTGATCATTGAGTGGGATTAGCTCAAGAATTTTTGTTTTAGCAGTTTTGGGTAGCCTAGTAAGATGATCTTACACTTGGTTTTTTGTTCCCTTTTTATCTTTAATATCCACATTAAACTCCTAAAAGATTAGTATCCATATCACCAACCCTATTTTAGCATCAACCTTTTTCATCAAATACCTATGTGCTACATAATTAGAAAATACAACTACTTTAGTTAAATGTAAATATAACCAGAATTTTTGAAATTAAAATACTACAATAAGAAACTACTTTTGAGTTTTTGTATAGTTCTTTTGAGTGGAATCCATGGTTCTTGAAGCATAGGTCATGACTTGGGGTTTCCCTTAAATTCTTTGGGAAAGAATGGCTAACACTACTTGGTTCGATGCATTAAAAAAAATGAAATGTATGATCCCAATTTGGGGGGCTGCATTATTGGTGGGGTAATCAACTTCTTCTTATGTTCAGGAAATGACTTCCTGCAACTTTAATTAAAATAAAATTCAGATTCTTTTAAGAGAAATATAGAAATTGGAAGATAAATCTTATTAAAAACTTTGATGAATATTATATAAAATCAAACATGACCTAGAAATGATCTGAAATGCCTCAGATAGGTAGGGTATGATAAGGAATTGATCACTTAAATTTTCTATTTATTCATCTCAATTACCTTTTTTGAAATGATATGTCAGAGTAGTATTACCTTTTCATCCATAAAGTGACACTTTTTAAAGTTTTAAACTAAATTTTCCTTGATACAAGTTTTCAAAACTTTATCAAGATTCTCTAATAAATTATTAAAGGAATTTGAAAAAAAAATGTCATCGAGAAATACATCCAGGAACTCTTTATTGTGATTATAGAAAATATTTACCATACATTACAAGAATGTACCTCTTGTATTGAAAAATCAAAAAGGCATCATATTTAAAGAAAAGGTCTCAAAAGGATAGGTGAAGGTTGTTTTATATTGGTATTTTAGAGCATTCGGTACCCAAAAATAACCAGAAAGTGCACCGAAAAAGTAGTAATGTGTCCTTCTTTCTATACTTTTTATCGTTTGATCAATGAATGATATTAGAAAATGATCATTTTGTGTGATGTGGTTCAACCTTCTATAATCAATGCATACCCTCCAATTGTTCTATACTCTAATTGGAAGCAATTCATTATTTTCAATTTCCATGATGGTCAAGCCTATTTTCTTAGGAACCACATGTATGGGGATGACCCATTGGGAGTCATAATCTGGGTAAATGATGTTAGTTAACAAAATTTTTTCAATTTATTTCATTACAAATTCCATGATGGTGGGGTTCAGTATCCTTTGGGGCTTGCAAACAATTCAATATTCCTCTTCTAAAAACACTATATGTGAGTAGAACTTGGTTTTGATTCTAAGTATATCTCCTAGAATCTATTATATAGCTTGTGCATTTCCTTTTAGAAGGTGAGTCAATGTTTTCTCTTCGGTCCAAGATAGATTATTGGAAATGATCACTGGAAACTTTTCTACCTATAATATATAAAATTATTTTAAATCACATGGGAGGCATTTATTTCAAGACTCAGAGGTTGTTCTATGGATGATAATGAATTCAAATTTCTTGTTTCAAAAGCCTTAATTTCCTTAAAAATGGTTTCATATCAATTTTTCTTATAAAATTAACTAATAATTATGAATCAATTTATGTTAGAGGTAAAAAGACATAATTTAAGGATTTTTAAATTTTATCCTATTCCATGGTGTAATCTTATAATGCTAAGAATTCTTGAATCATATCAGAATATTTGATAGAATTAATACCTTATTTTTGGAAGATTTAAAAGGGGGAATGATTTATTGAAGGGTTTGTTCTTGAGTCAAGAACATTTATGTTCACCTTGTTGTCTCCTAGATCTCTGGTTAGAGTTCCTTCATGTATATTGATAATTGTTTTCGATATTTTCAAGAATGGACCAAAAAAATTATGGGTCAATGCTTTGGTTCATTATCTTGCTACATGATGTGTATATAAAATTATGCTAGAGAAATGAGTCCTTTAACTCATACTATCACATCCTCCACAACTCTAGACGGGAAAACAATGGATCAGTTTTCTAGTTGGAAAACTAATCTTTTGGAATTTAGTTCACCTATTTTTAAAGAATAAAATCTAGAGTTAGAAATAAAATTAATGGAAGCACCAAGACCACACAAAGAATAAGAAAAATTCAAAGAACATATAGTGTAGAGAAGAAAAAATGTCCCTAGATCATGACATTTTTTGGGTAATGGTGGGATGATCATAGATGAGACACTCCTTCCAAAGCTGATTTATTCATCTCCATCACAATTCTTTCAATTTATTCATATTTGTTAGAGAAAATTCACATATTTGGGGACCTGGAAAATTGAATCTTGAAAATGAATGTTGATCTCATATTTTCGGAAGGTTTACTGGATTTATATTTGGAGTTATTATTCTTTAACCTTTTATGATTTATTCAATGCTAGGGGGAATGGTACCATGTTTCCTTTTTTCTCCCTTTTTTGTCTTTGCACTCATGTTTCTATCTTTTTATTAGGGTGGGTGAGTTTCTTTTCAGAGTTTTTCTTGGAATCATCCAATTTACTTGACTTAGGTTGTGGGAGATTATTCCCTCTTTAGGTATTGCAATGACATTATCCTTTAGATTTGGAAATATTTGTGCTTGGAGATTTCCATGATTCTTGGTTAGAACGTCCATAAGTTATTAAAATTGACCAGTTATCTTGTAATTTTTATTTTCCATTCCCATAAATTTGGCCATTAGCTACTGATCTTCAGTTCCTGGTGCACTTTTTCAAGGCTGTGCATAATTATTTTGCTGAAAAGGTGGTTTTTGAAATGTTTTTTTGTTTTTGGAATGGCTGTTGTATGATTTTTGAAATGGTGCTAGGTTCTGATATTATTGCTAAAAAGGTGGTAAATATTGGTTTTATTGACCTCCAAATCCCTATTGGGATTTCCCTTCTCTCTATTTTTGATTATTTAGCTATTGCCTTTGTTGGAATGCCGTTGAAAAACATTCTTCACCCAGTATATCATCACATTGATTAGTGTACTGATTGGACGATGAACATAATCCACATACCTATGGTGGATATAGTTTCTCTCTCACTTGATTAACATACATTTTCCTCACTAGGCTCGTTAATTCTTCAGTTTCAGTCTCAATGAGAGGTGATGAGTCATTAATCCTTACCTCATGTATAAATATTGTACGAATGACTCTTGTTCCGAATTATTGTGAATTCTAAGTTATCTTCTCAATGAGATTTCAAGATTTTCCTGGTTTTTTTCAATCAAATATTATATAGAGGATGCATCCAAAATGTTCCTATCATTTTCTGTCAATCCTTGGTAGAAGAAGACTAGGAAGTGGTGATCCTCTACTATTTGATGTGGGCAGCATACACAAAGATTCTTGAATTGTTCCCAGTACTTATGAAGAGTCCCATTAGAATCCAATCGAATGTCATATGTATCCTTTCTAATTAATATGATCTGAGATGTTGGGAAGAACCATTGCATGAGACTCTGTTGGAGATCATCCCAATCCTGGATATCTCCTGGTTGTAAGGTATACAACCACTCCTTAGATAGTCCTTCAAGTCAAAAGGGTAATTCTTTTCCATTTAATTTCTCCTCAACTAATACTCTTAGTTTGAAACTTGAAAAAAATATCTGAGTTCTTGAATATGTTTATTGGTATTGTCACCGGAATGACCATTAAATTTAGGTAACACAAGAATCATGTTAACACATAACTCAAAATCATTTTTTTGTATAGGAATGGTTAAACAATTTGGTTGGTTGGAAAATTATGGGGCACAAAGGTCCCTCATGGTTTCTTGTGTGTCAATTTCCATGATGAGTGTCTCTATATGAACACTTTATTCTTTAAAAATAATTTATTCAAACATGTTTTCAGGATTAATATTCCTAATCTTATTTAACAATGTTATTTATATATTAGGATCAAAATCGAGTTGTTTCTCATTAAAGGTGTTAGTCATGAGCAATTTAAAGGGTTAGATTTGAACTTGTTCTCTAAAAATGTCACTATTTTTTAAACAAACTTATCATGAGGTGAAAAAAATATTTAATCCCCCTAAGGGTGTAGAATAAGTGGTAACCAAAAATTCATCTCCAAACAAGAGTGTTTTAATCTAATTGCCACTTAAGAAAATAAAAATATCAAGATTGAAGGGGTTACAAAAAAAATAATATATTTTTATATTTAATGAAATTAAAATTATAGATAAGTGATCAGATATAGGTTAGGGTTACACTTTTGTGACACAATCATAGTTTTTGTGAAAAATGAGTATTTTGGTTTTAAATTAAAATAATTAAATGAATTGAGTAAAAAATGTTTCTTCAATTCAAAATTTATTTATATTTATCAATGTTTAGAAATATAAATGGTATAACTTTGAATTTTTCAAGAAATACCAAATATGTTACTTATTTTCACAAAATAATCAAATTATTCAATCTTAATTTCTTCAAATTTTTTAGTAATCACTAAACCACTCCCTTACTTTATTTTCTTTAAAAATAAACCAATTAGTAAAATCAAATCAAATAAATCCAATAAAGGAAGAATAAATAATGTAATCAAAGTAATTTAGTATTTAGTAATTAAATAAAACATTGTTGTATTTAATTTAAATTATGAAATTTAATTGAAATCCATTAATTTAAAATATAATAATTTTTTTATTTGGAAAATTTCAAGACATAAAACATCCCAAAATGGGATCCACCTTCACTTCACCCAATCACCATATATTATACCCCTTCATTCATGAAGGAGTCATGGAATAATATAAAGGATGGGGCATGATGAACAAATAAATGGAAAAATGAAAATAAAGGGAGATTCCTATAGCCCTATCCTCTATTGGAATATGGATTCTTCCTGCTTTGGATATTGGTCTTTA
This sequence comes from Viscum album, assembly GCA_963277665.1. NCBI lineage: Eukaryota > Viridiplantae > Streptophyta > Magnoliopsida > Santalales > Viscaceae > Viscum > Viscum album. The sequence goes on from OY728151.1 coordinate 2,083,490,016, forward strand.
TGCCCCTTGGTGTGGTTGGTGTTGTGAATGTTTGCCCCTCGAATGGATTGGGATGGAATGGAATGATTTGGGAAGAAGGATCATCCCTCATTTTATAGGTGAGGAGGATGGTAATCTACTCCATTTTCCATGAAGGCAGTCTGCAGTTGAGCTTTAAAATTAACACCCCATAACCTGCCTATTTTTGAGGATGAAACCCTATAGGTGTGGGAATTTAAGAACCGTGTGGGTGATCCCTATGGGAGGGGGATTCCCTCATGTTCATGGATTATTTCTACTGGAGGCGGTGGGTGATATTGGAGCAACATGGTGGTCCAATGTATAATAGTGACAACTGGCAGTTCTTGGGTGATAGAGGTGGTAGTGGCAACGCCGAACGACAAAGCCACATCGAAGGTCGTCGGTTGGTGGATCAAGCTCCTAAGTAGTGATAAAGATAAAGGTGATTCCTTGGGTGGCATGTGGGTGAGTGAAGGGTTCAGATCCTCTTTCTCCTTTGACCTTAACAGTGGCTGGAGGATCATGAGATATTACATGGTGTCAGTTTGGGTGTACGCAGTGCTAAGGTGAGAAGGTGGAAATAGAGGTGGAAAGAAGAATCCATGGAGATATATCCAAATATTAGGGAGGTGAAATGATAGCATATTCTACTCATCCAGCCTTTTTAGTGGCCGAAGGTTGATGAAGGTAGCGATTGGTGGCCTCCAGGTGCTTCGGGTGGAATCCTATAGTGGCGACCATGAGATGAACGAGAGCGGCAGAGGATGGATCCTGGCTTCAGTGGTGGATAATAATGGGAATGGAGGAATGTAGTGTGATTCTAGGAGGTATTTTTATGGAAGTTCATGGAAGAGGTGTGGTGTTTGGGTCCTTGAGTGATAGGTGGTGGCAGCACGTGAGGCTGCGGTTGCCACGTTGGAGAGCCAGCTGCAGCGGAGCACGAAAAATGGTGGAGACATTGCAGTGAATCCCTATCCCAAATTAAAATGGTGAGATGGGTGTATATCCTTTATAAGGATCAGCATGGGAGAAGCCTACATGCTCACTCTAGGCTGGGAACTCAGTACACTTTCACGAACTTCTATCGGGTCGTGACACACACAACTCACACAGCCTTTATGCTACATATGCACCCACATGGCCAAACCACCTATGGGCCACACATGAGGTTTAACCACTAGTGTGGCTTTGGATATTGTGGGTAATCTCAGGCTTTCCTGGGTGAATGCCCCCTGGGGTTGGCTAAGTTGCGGTTTAGCCTGGTATGAAGGCTTTCTTGAGCCTTAGCTAAATTTTTAGACCAAAATCATTCAAAGGGTTAGAAAAATTCTAAACCAAAGCCAAGATGTTCGCCAAAATTTCATAAATAAGGTTAATAAAAAATAATCTAATTTATTTTATCCATTTCAAATAATTTTTATTCCTTCATTATAAATTAACAATTATGACTAAAATATTGAAATTCGAGGGGTTTAGCATTAAAAACACTTAGAAATCATCTGAATTTGTTTAAAAAATATGCACATATTTGAGTCTTCCAAACCAGATATCATTTTCCTAAATTATAACAAAAATATTAGTCTATTTTCTTAATATTATGTATTTATGGAATTATTTTACATAAATTGGGACTTATAATTGAAAACATGCACGTTGAGTCATATCATCCACCACATGTGCTAGATTGATGAAAGGTTAATTAATAAATTTAACAAATTATTCACATATAATTTTCATAATATATCATAAGAATCCACATGATTTTTATTAGATCAGATTATGTGACACTTTTTTAGACTAAAATGTTAATTTTAAACACAAAACACACACTTTTAGGCATTATAAACACACTATGAGTCAAAGTGATTTTTATTTAATTCTTATAAGTAAAAATGAACAATGGATCATTTTCTCAATGTATCACAAAAATATGAGTGTTTTTACTGAGTTTTGAGTAAGGGACTCATATTTTGAAATAAAATGTAACTTTTTAATTAAAAAAACACTTTCAGTCATACCATCCACAATGTGTGTCAGATTAATTTGAGATTAATTCCTACCGGTAAATAATGAATCATGGATTATATTAAAAATGTATCAAGACCAAAATAAGAATGTTTTCTTAATTTTAAGCACGCGACATTCATTTTGAACAAAAAATTCCCTTTTAAAGTAATAACACACACTTTTAGTCATTTTATCCACACCATGTAACAGATTTATGTGTGGTTAATTCCTCAAGGTCAAAAAATGAACTAAAAAAGTTTTCAAAGAGATTTGTGAAAATACAAGTGTGTTTTATATGTTTTCAATATATAACACATTTTTTGAAAAAAATATTAATTTTAAATAGATTATATGAATTTTGAACATATGGAACTAAAATAAAAAATTAGAGATAAATATGAATTTTAGATTGAATACGGGGATATAAAAATATGAATAAAACTATCAACTTGTCCAGTGTCTACATAATTTTAATATAAATAAATAAAATTAAAAACACACTATTAAAAATAAAATAAAATTAGAACAATAATAATTATAAAAAATTATTAACATACCTCATATAAACATTTTCATCTGAGTCTCCAGACCAATCATGATGATATGAGAATATCAATAAATAGATGGTAGTTTTTATAAACTGTAACCACCACACAAAGTTACTTGAGTTCATTTATGTGTGAAAATATTAGTTTTTTCTTTTTAATTATCCTTCATGATGATAATTAATATAAAAAAATATACATTATAACAAAATAGATTTAAGTATCTTAGAAAAGTGGTTACAATTGATAAAAACTATAAGATAATTATTGAGAATATCATAACAATATGATAGGAATACAATTTTTCTTCCACATTATTATTTTAATTCTATAAAAAATTATATATTTTTAGTCATATAAAATTATTCTATTCATACTAGAATAAAATAATGTCTCTAATAACGACAGTAAACCACATCTTCATGATTTCTACAAACATCCTGACACCATGTAAGTGTCCCACTCTTTCAAAAATAAACATACTTCCTATTTTTAATATCTATATTTTTGAAAATCTTGGTAATATTAAAAAAATAGTTAATATAAATTTTTAATGAAAGTTTAATTACTTTTAAAAACAACTCTACAGGGATGCTAGTTTATGGATGGAATATGATATTTTCAGAACATTATAAATGTAATAACCACAATAGATGTGGTTAATTATTTTCATACAATTCATAATAATTGGAAAATATATATAATTTTTTTGATATATATCTTTGATAGTCTAATTTTATTATATATACTCTAACACTTATCCATTCATAGAAACCCATATATTTCAAGTGCTCATTGACTACAATGATTCCATGGATTTGATGATAAAAAAATTCTTACCTACCATAACACAATTCATTTTAAAAATCATATAAAATATATAAATTTATTTTTAATTGTAAAATGATGAATATTGTGTATTAAAACATTCATAATTGGAATCTTGTGGGGGTTTATTTTATTGATATCCACGTGTTGAATCTATAAAATATTTCATTGAAATATCAAAATTGATCACAATGATCATATAATGACTCCTTAATGAATAAAAACAAATAAGTATTGTAAATAATTGAAAATATATTTTATATGATTAGTGTGTAGTGTTTTTTAACCTAATTATTGTTGAATTGAATTTATAATCAATAATCATAATGTTAACATGTGTTTATAATAAAAAATTTAAAGAAGAGTGATGTAACCATGTAAATGAGAAGATTAAAAGAAGTGTCTAGTTAGAGAACCCAAGAAAGATAGTTTATACATATTAAGTTGATAAGTGTCGAGAACACCTTATAGATTGGAGTTGGAAGTTCCCTCCTACTTGCTTCATGCTAGAGAATATTTTCAATAAGGAGAAATAAGTAATTGAGGTTCTTTCATAAATGATTGTTATGGTAGATGATGAGGATATTGTATTCTACTATAGATGATTAGGATTCTTTTTCTTAGATCATGAAAATATTTTGTATGATCATACCATGGAATTAATATATAAGGTTGTTACATTCATTAATGTTGAGATAATTATTACATAATAAGTGTTCCAATGAGTATGGTGATTTATGGATAATATATTTCCATGATAAAGTTGAGAAATATAGACATGAATATCCTTATTAACTATTATCAAAATGGTGAATACTGATGTTATGTGTATAATTTAATTAGATGATGATTGGAGAAGTGTTTAAGATGGTTGAGGTAATGTAACACAATTAAATCACTCTAAATAGTTATTATATACTGTAAGAGATTTGGGATAATTATGATTTGATTAAATATATTTTGGAGATATTCTAACGTTACATAAGATTAATTGGAAAAACTAGAGATAACAAACACATTCCATTATATATATAAGATATATATTTATGATTATACTGAAATGTGTGAAAATGCACAAAAAGATTAGAATTTTTAATATATTTCAAATAATATATAAGACATCCCTAGTGATGTATAATTTATTTGGGAATATTTATGAAAATTATCTTAATATAGAATACATTCTTAAAGATAAGTAAGATACTTTTACTTTCTAAAATGATAAAAGTTATTCTATATTTATTATGTAAGGTTTGAAAGGTTGAAAAAAATAAGATATTTGAGGACATTTAAATCTATAAGATGATTGCACTATTCTTCAATTATATAAATACAATGATTACTATTATAATCATAATTCAATCCAAAAAATTTAGTAATGAAGATTAAAAACTATGAATGGGGTTTCACTATGAAGAAGAGAATCATGGAACAATATTATTCCATGAACATGAAAAAATAATCCCACACCATAAAAGGGAGATTACACTTCAATAGTATTTCTATGCATGAAAACATGCATGCATGCATGAAAACATGCATGCATGCATGAATTTTTGATTCCTCTGTATTTTTGAGTTAGAGGGAAATTTTTAGATAAAAATAATTATAGATTATTGAAAATATGAAAATAATATCAAGATTTATATGAGAGTTAAAGATATTATTGTTGGTGTTTATTCCCTAGAACCAACTACTTTGTACTTTAGATTTCATGTGTACTAAAAGAAGTGAATATTAAGAAAAATAACTTCACATAGATTGATTATTCTTCTACATAACATTGATGTGATAATTTCATAGTGTATATATCACATCAAAATAGGTCATAGTAGTTCCATGCTATGATGAGAACCTAGAGATGATATGAAAATATTCATAAACCTAGTTTTACAGTTGAATAATTTTATATGATGGAGAATAGAGTATGTTTATTGTTAGGTGAAAGTTATTATAATAAGAAAAGAATTCATCTCATGAAGTTTGTTCTTGTTAGTCTCTAATATACAATATTATGAGAACAGACCCACCTCTAAGAATTATGCGTGTTCTGTGTCATCATATATTCCTTTCCACGAGTGATTATAATGTTTCTTAGAGGTTATGATTATTGTAAATACATGTAATGAATTGCGTAGATAGGTTTATTACCATAAACTATGATGATAATAGTTTATGGAGATGTTAGGTATACTGGGTATGTGATATATGTCTTATTATTAACTAATAATTTGAGAAAGTTTTTGTCCCTTCCATATTGATGTAAGTTGATACCTCATCCATTTGATTGAAATATAGTTATCACATTGAATCCCATGAACATGGTGTAATAACCTTTGTTTGAGATAATCAAGGATAGACATATATACCACATAGGTTGGTGACATGCATGTGAAAAATATAGTTATCACAACACGTGCCCATATGTTATTTTTAGAATTGTGATATTAACTTATTTATCTTGGGAGCCTTGACCCAATTATAGGTAGTATTCTTGGACTTCATACAAGCCCACCTAATTCTAATTAGAAATTATCCTAGAGAGTCAAAAAATAAGTGTATCCATTGATCTCAAATAAACTTTATTTGAATTTAATTATTAGAATACATATTATCATCAAGATAAAGGAATAATTATATTCAAAATTGATCGATAAAAAATGTTAATTTTTCAAGTAATAAATAATTATTTATACATTAATAAATAATTTATTTAATTACATTAATATTTAAAAAATATTTTTTCTTCATACTATTAATGAAATATTTAACTTATTTATTAAATATTTAATAAATATTTATTTTCCAGACTATGGATAAAATATTAATTTTATGAATAAATATCTAATTAAATATTTATTCTGGTATTCTATAAATTCAAATGAGGACTAAAACACCATGATCATGTCTAGTAATAAATTTTAATTTTGAAAAATGGTAAAATAATATTTATCATTGTGCCAGTTAGGGAACACTTTCGAATGAAAATGACATAACTTTTTTAATACAAGTCATTAGGTTAGACATGGATTTGGCATTTTATTACAAAAACTTGTGTAATTAAATAAAATACAAACCTTAATGCTATGTCTATAAATAGACTTCTTATAATTTCTAAGAGTGGTTGATCGAGAATCATTGTGCACAAAAGAATGATCTTTAAAGATTTTCATCCCTCCATTCTCTCATTAATGGGAGAACAATGAGGATTCTTCAAGCCTAAAATAATTTTCATTGCAGTCCATAGAAACATTGAAATACAATTGATCTTCCGTGATAGCATCTGGAAAACCATCGGTGGTGTTCAAAGATCAAAGGAGCATGTGTGGATAATCGCTAGAGTGATTTCACACTTGGATTCTACAAGCGCAATGTTTATACTCCAATAAAGGGTTTTCAGATGATCAATTACATCATTGAAGAAATATCATAATACGAGGAAATATTTCATTTGGAAAATTTTCAATTATTTATAAATTTAATGTGAAAAGTTCTGCTTTTAGTTCTGAAGAACTTATTTTATACATTTGATTGGAAAAATTTCATTGGTCCAAATGTTCATGTTGTGAAATTGGTAAATGTTCCATAGAATTTAACATTCATTAAATAAGGATCAACCTCAATATAAACATCCACTATAATAAAAACCATTATGTGGTATCATAATGGTTACATTTAAATATATAATTATTTATTTTATTGCTTATTATTGTGCATTTAAAAGTTATTATTCATTTCAAGTTTTAATTCATTCTAGATATATTGTCGAAATATCTTCTTTTTATAATTCATTTCTTGAAAATATTAACTAGATATGTGAATAATTAATGATTTTTCCATCTTAAGAACTCATCCAAAGGTTCCCATGATCCTGGATGGATAATATAAGAGAACATAGCATGCACTCCTTTTTTACACGTTGTGTATCCTTGTTAATTACATAAGGACGCACACATGGATTATTGGTCATTATGTAATTGGTAAACACTATATGGAATAAATTAACTACATGTAGACTAGTCAGGTGGAGCATGGAGTTTATGGATTACACGGCATGTAGTTTTATTACACACTATGTAGTCCACATGTCTTCAATGTGGAAAACATGGGGTCAACCTAGATCGTGTAATTAATACACCATGTTTATTTAATAAATGATTCATACAGACTAGAAAATTTGTTACTAGAAGTACATACAAAGTATCCTCTATACAAATCTTGCACTTTATAAATGTACCTGAGAGTTATATGACGAGACCATAGGCATATACTATGGATATCCAGTGAAGTACATACTATGTGGCTGGCTTGCACACAATAAGTAATTTACCTATTTACATGGAAATATTAATTTCAATTAATTACTCAATTAAACCATATCAAATTGAGTTATGTGGGTTATTAAGTTGATAGTACATGATGACCATTAGTTTTTATGTTATATTAAATTATTTATAAATTCCATGTAATATTTGATACTATTAGTCATGTATGGTTATTAAATACTGAAGAATCAACACATTAAATTTTAAAATCTATCTAATTTTCATTTTTTCATTGTGGCATTAAATTAATAGTACACACCATGAAATTATGACACATTCCATGTACAAAATATATCATATGAGTGAATTTTCTACAATTAAAACAATAATGAGTAGTTTATATTGGTAATCATTGATTTTCTTCCAAGTACAAAACTATGTATTATTTTATTAAGTTTTAAATAAAATAAAATAATTTATTTTATTTAAAATCATAGAGGATGGTAATTTCAGGATGCTTAGATGAAATAAGATGAAATGAATGAATAAATTAATAAGATAATTAATTAGATTAATGTGTGCATGTTTTATCTTATTAAAGAAAGAATTGAAATTAATTCTAGATTGTTGTTTTAAATGAATATTCATTGCATGTGTATGGATGATCATGATCTTTCACTAGGCCTATGTATGTTTTGGTTTTATTTAATTCAATTTTATAACATGGATTTTTAGTTATTTATTATTAAATTAAATATGATGGCCTTTCATTCATACCTCCCTATTTTATTATATAATACATATGTTTACAAGGTTTTTTAGTGTAATTTTACTTAACCATTCCTTTGGATACCATTACCTATGTTTTTGTGTTTTAAAACATTTGTAATAAAAGGATTTTCATATGGAACATGGAGACGGTTCAAGGTAGAGCAGAGGCAGAGGCATTTCAAGATGGAACCTAGATGATACCCACATGGGAGATATGTAGGTTCACAAGTGGAATAATATAATTTGTGTTAATACCATCACAAGATTTACAAACTAACATCATAGGTTGATTAATTTTCCACTCAATAAATAAAACATTAGATAAGTTCATGATCAAGTCATTTATTTTTTTATTTGTTTCTACCTTATGAATGATTTATTTTATAGATGAAGATTGTGAACACATAAATAAAAGGACTAATAGACAAAGTTGGAATTTAAATAAATAGATTATGTTTAAATATTTTATTTAAACATAGTTAATCACTTATGTAAAATCCCCTTAATATTTACAAGACATGTAAATAATAAAACAAGAAATATTTAGGTATAATAAAAAATCCATCAAGTTAATATTAATCCATTATGCCTTCCATAATCTGAACTAAGTTGAAATTATAGTTAACATGTTGGGTTAGCCTCCATCAGGGGAACCATCAATTATCATGAAGTCTTAACTAAGATACTAGGTCAACTTAAGTAAATATGAATTAAGTTTAAAGGCCTCCATCTGTCAAATAAAAAATTGGAGGAATGTGTTAAGGAAATTTGAGTTAGGAAATTTGGATTGGGGAGTCAACTCAATGGATAAAGGACCAATAATTTTGCAGTTGGAAAGAAAACCTACCTAAATAATTTATTATAATTTTCATGTCCTATATATGAATTATAAAAAGGGGAATCTGGATCCTTTTCCATAGAATATCAGAGAAACTTAACATTCTAAGTCGAATGGAGAGGATTGTTGGGACTTGATAAAAATAGTGGGATACAAAATAATATTAAATATTATTATTTCTAACATGATTTAAAATCAAATAAATTAGTAATCATATATTTTAATTATTATAGAAAAATTGAAATAAAAACCATGAAACTACTAAGATTATTTTTTAATTCGGGGTATTTTCTCACAAATATTTTCTTTTGGAAATGGTAAAATCATTTATGTGATAAATTATTATCATAAAATTTTTATTATTCTTTGGAATAACCTATTCATATTATTTCACGCTAATAAGCATCCAAGGGTGAAAAGGATGCCTATTAGAGATATGCAGTAGATGCTACCTGTATCCTCTTTATTATATTTTAATCTATGTTCAGAGTGATGATTATGTAATATATGTGTAAGAGTTGGTGTCCTAGAACCAACTATTTGTACTTTTATTACATATATATTTAATGTATTTAAATATTTAACATATTATTATATATTGTTTATTGTTCTGCATGACTATGATGTAATAATGTCCTAGATTATTTGTTGCATTAATAAGGTCATGAAAGTTCTTCACTATGATGAGAACCTCGAAATGCAATAACAATATTCTTAAACTTAGTTTTGCGGTTGGATGACATACTATGATGGGACACAAAGTGTCCAATCTCTCTGGTGAGAGTACTAATAAGTAGAGGAGGCTTCCTCTCATGAAGTTCACACTTGATAATATCCAATACAAGAGATTATGAGAACAAACCCACCAGTAGGAATTTCGAATGTTTGGTGTAATTAGAATTCTTATCTGTGATCATGTGTTATGGTCTTTAGAATTTAAGACTATCATTAATAAATGTCACAACTTGCACACTTTGATTTACTAACAAAAACCATCATACCATATGATGGTAGGAAGTATGGTATGTTGGGTGAGTCACGAGTGACATGTTATTAATGGATAAGCTGGGGAAATATTTGTACCTTACATTTATAGAAGTTGATATATCATCCCTTTTATTGAAATAGAACCGTCTCACAAAATTCCATGGACATGGTGTAATGAAGAGTTAATTTTGGATAGTCAAAGAATGATGTATCAAGAATAAAGATTGATGACACTATCATGAAATCTTCTTGATGAGATATTGAGATAAAGGGATTATATTACACAGTGAGCATTTGTATGTGGATGTCATTATTGGGACATTACATTCTTTCTCTTGGGTTCCTTATCCCATTGCTAGATAGTACTCTTGGACTTTAGGCAAGCCCGCCTAATGCCAATGAGAAAGAATCCTCGAGGGTCACACACTAAGTGTTTTTAATGGTCTAAGTTAAATTCTATTTGAATTTAATTAATGAAATAAATATTATTTTCAAGTCTATGGAATGATTTTATTCAAGTTAAACTGATCGCATAAATTAAATTAAATTTATTTATTTATTTTATTGAACATTTAATAAATATTTATTTAATAGTTTGTAAATAAAATATTTTTTAAGAGAATAAATCATTTATTTATTTATTTGAGTGTTTAATAAATGGAAGTAGTGTTCGAGTGGACCAAGGCAGGTCCGGTAGTAAAATAATTATTTTCAAGATAGTAAATAATTATTTAACTAGTAGGCATAAGTTAAAATAATAATGAACCTGCTATTATTTTGTGACGCAGAATTTTATTTATAATTACATTTTGCACAAGTTGGCACACCATAAATAATGACACAACATTAGTATTATGAGAATGGGTTTTCTCTAAGTTCATGAATGTATTTAACTGCTGTTATACAATTAAATATTGTAATTTAAGTTCCATGCATATAAATTGACAAGTACTTCTATTTTTCCAAAGATACCAAATAACACACGCTTGGTGAATTGAGAAATTTTGAGCCAAATAATTTCTCTCTTGAATCCTCTTCTTCCCCCTCTCAAGAATGAAACATTTTTAATTATTGAAGAACAACCAATTAAGAACAACCAAAACTAGACACTCGATTCACCGTGCTTGCACTCAGAGAACGAGTGGTGTTGATCAGAGGCCATCGAAGCATGTGTGGATCACTACTAGATGGATTCTGGTTTGGATCCTCGCAAGTTCAATGAGACAATCTGGTAGGGTCCTCCGAATGATCAACATCAATAATAAAGAAAGTACAAAAGAACCAAGTATCCTTTTCTTTATAAAATTAATTAAATTAATTATAAACATGATGTGAAAGATCCTCTATAACAGTTTGGGCCTCTTACCTCTTTATCTAAATCTTTGATTCTATTCTGTGGAGACTGGAATTTATCATTGTATTTATCTTGGAATAATCATAGATCATGGTAAACATTAAAGTTGGGTGCTGGACCAACCACGCTTCCACTGCACCTGAAACCTGTGAGGGGTATTAGAGTGGTTAAATCATAGTTTATAATTATTTAAATATTTTGTTGATGATTTACACATTTAATAATTTAGTTGTTTCAATTCAAGTTAATCATTCTTTAAATCAGAATCTCAAGATTTGTTCCTCCTCTTTCGTTTCACATTCACCTTATAGAAATGTTCTTTTCTTTTAATTTTGATTGAAATAAAAAAAAGGATCCAATCTTGAGGTGCTAAAGATTTTTGTCCGTACAACACCAGAACACACGACATGTATTCGGCAGTACACATCATGTAGTCAAGATTCAATGCATTGGATGGGTCTTCTAAACCAAGATGTGTATTGGAGTCTTTCTAAGTTTTAAATGACTCCATGTGTTGACCAGCAATAGGTGGCACACAGTTTCTGGATTACACGCCATGTAGTTCACTGGACACGGCGTGTAGTCTCTTCGGGTTAGGGTTGGACCGTGTATCCTATACACAACATTCCTATATGGAAACCATGTAACACAGATACTACAAAACATGTGGCCCACTGAACATGCCATGTACTCTGATGATTTCCGAAGTACATCTACACACCATTCCCCCAAGCATGTACTTAGGATGGATGGTAAATGATAGTACATGTCGTGCAGTTGGAACTACACACCGTGTACTCATCCAAATTATACAAATTTATTAAAATTTATTGTTATATTATACAAACCCTTGAGACTTGTACCATAGTGCGGGCGTAAACATGAGCCACAACACATGATAGGTGTTTTATATATTTGTGTTTAATTTGACATATGTGTAATGTTAATTTCTACTCATTGGGTAGTTATGAATGGAAATTCACCGGGTTTCCTTAAAGGTATAATTTACGTAGAAAAATAGATTTAAATGTATTTATTTGTTTAAAATTATGATGGATGAGAATCTCAAGGAAATTCAGAAAACATTTTAAGATAAAAGGACAGATTAATTAAAGATAATTAATTGATTTGAGTGGGATTTATCTTAAACAAGAATGACTAAATAATTGAATGCTTGTTTTATATATGTGTAAATAACATTGCATGTGTGGATGATTAGGAGCTAGACCAATACCTTTGTATTTGGATGGGTTCTTTTAATTTATTTATTTAAATTAAATTTGTTGGTCTGCGAGCCTTCTCCTCATTAATATGTAGGGTCTGCGTGCCCAAAGTTTATTTTATCTGAAACTCAATTTACCCCTCACTTGCATTTGAGTTAAAAGCATATGTAATGGATGGAGCTCTCAATATATTGGAGGTAGTTCAAGACGGATGTAAGAAGATACCAATACTAGGAGATACAAAGGTGGTTAGGGGGAAAGCTGTTAACACAAAACCAAAAGGTTTAAGGTGTTTCTCCCCTAAGTTAGGGTTAGTTTATCAACTTCTAGATAAAAAAACCTTTATAAAATCTCATGATAATACTCTTTACATTATTTTATTTCTATCAATTGCATTCCTTATCATTATGAATGTGTTGTTGCAATCACATAATTAATGAATTAGATAAGCATGCAAGATGGAACTAAAATAAAACTGGATTATGCATAAATATTATCAAGACAAGGTTAATAACTTAAGTAAGTTCCACTTAATATTAACAAGAATGTGATAAAGATAATAAGAAATTTATTCATAAGAGATAAAAAACCCTCAAATAAAATATTTAGTCAGACCAAGCCTTCTGTTACTTGATTAAGGGAAAGACTCAATAAAACTATGTGTTGGACCAACCCTTGTTGGGACACTTAATTTTATAAAGGAAGCCCTTATGAAAGGTTTTAGGTTGACATAACCATATTGCATCAAGAAGAGTCGCCCTTACTAGACTTGGTGTAATACTGAAGGCAAGAGTTGAGGAAATCCAAGTCAGAATTTCACGATAGGGGAGTCCACTCAACAGATCAAGGAGCTTTAAGCCCATAGTTGGCAAAGAACTTCCTATCTAAATACATTCAAATAGCTTGAACGACCCTTGATGGGGTTATTCGAAGGGGAATATGGATCCTTTCCACTAGAATGTCGTGGAAACTGGACATTCCGAGTTCAATGGTGAGGGCCACTGGGACTTGATAAAATTTTGGGAGACTTAATAAAATAAATTTATAATTTTCCCTAAAATGTAATCAAGAAAGTACTAATGATCTACTCTTTTAATTTTAGAATAAAATTACCAGTTTTCAACCACACTATCCCTACGATCAATTCTGTATAAAGCCAATATCCTCATTGGTAGTAACTTCAAGGAATGGTTTAGATGCCTTTGGGTTATTCTACACCATGAAAGGAAGTCTTATGTGCTGGAGTCAACATTACCTGATCTGTATGCCACAGAGGAGAGTGATCAAGATTTCCTTGTCTATGATCAACACATGAATGATGTGGTCGACATTCAATGTTTGATGGTATCATCTATTTCTAGTGATATCATGAAGTCTCATGAAAATATGGATACCTATAGCATGCTTGAGCACCTACGTGGTCTTTACCAGGAGAGAGAAAGACAGGAAAGGTTTGAGATCTCCAAGGCACTCTTTTAGTGTAAGCTTGGAGAGGGTACCCCATCTGGGCCACATGTATTCATGCTCATTGGATACATTTTGGGCCTAGATGTTCTAGGGTTTAAACTCACTGAAGAACTGGGCACTGATCTCATTCTCGTATCAATCCCTCAGAGATTATCCAGCTTTGTTGTTAATTTCTATATGAACAACATTTATAAGTCTATATCTGATCTTCTTATCCTCATTATCCAAGTGGACAAAGATATAAAGAGCGACATGCCTTTTGCCATTGTGGTGAATACGAGTAAAGGTAAGGTAAATATCTTTAATCCCAAAGCTTCTTCATGGCCTTCCATGAAAAAGAAGATCAAAGTGGAGGCAAGGGAACAAGAGGCTATTTGTTTTTTATGTGGAAAGAAGATCCGTTGGAATATAACTGCACCCAGCCTAAGAAGCATGGGGAAGCTTTAGGTGTGTTTGTTATCAAATTCAATATATCTATTTCTACAAATTAGGTATTAGATACAGATTTTGGTGATCACATATGTATCCAAATATAATAGAAAAGTATATTCATGAAGATTGACAAAGGAGAGGTAGATCTATGAGCAACCAACGGATCCAGACTAGCTGCTATAGCTGTCAGGGGCTACCACCTCACATGGCCACCTGAGTTGATCATGGTGTTAAAGGGTTGTTATTATGTTGTGTGTTACTAAAAACATTATTTCTATATCCATATTATATACATAAGGATTTTTTTATGTTTGGAAATTAATGTTTCTTTTTTTACAAAAATAGAATTTTTTCGTAGGGCACATTTATACAATGGTATTTATGTGTTGGATTACACAAACCAAGTAATGGAAATCGATAACAAAGATACTTTACATGACTCATACCAAAACCAACTTTAGCATCACTGGCTAGGCCATATTAATGAAAAACTCTTGAAAAAGTTACATCAAGATGGATATTTAGATTCTTTTGAACTAAAACCACTTGGAATATGTCATGCATGTTTACAATGAAAAATGACCAAACAATAATACAAATATGGCTTTTATCAGTGCTAAAAATGGCCATTAACAGCGCTAGAAAAAGCGCTGATAATTCCGGCGAAGATAAAGGGGGGGGGGGGATCCCCTTTATCAGCACTCCAAAAAGCGCTGATAAAGACACCTTTTATCAGTTCTAAAAAAAAGCTCTGATAAAAGGGGTCTTTTATCAATGCTAAAATGAAGCACTGATAAAAGGGTCTTTTATCAGTGCTTTCTTATTAGCGCTGATAAAAGACCCCTTTTATCAGCGCTTGTTTTTAGCGCTGATAAAACAAATAAAAAAAAATAAAAAAAATATTGCCAATATCGCAGGGGGGGATTTTTATAGTGCTTGATCCCCCCTTTATCAGCGCTTTCCCACACATCCAGCGCCCACCCGCACTTCCTACACCCTTTATCAACGCTAGCCCTTTAAATCACCATTACGCGCACACCCTTGCCTCCACCTGGATTTGATCTCGAGACCTCCCCCATGCACACCTAAAGCCTTTTCCACTACACTATATTGATTTTTTCTCTTATTCATGATATATCTATCTATTTATATATATATTTCGTTATATTTATTCATACAGTAATATATATTTATATTAATATATATAGTTATATTAATATATATATATAGTTATATTAATATATATATATTATTATATTAATATATATATATAGTTATATTAATATATATATATATATATAGTTATATTAATATATATATAGTTATATTAATATATAGTAGTTATATAAATATTCATATATTGGTATTTTAAATAAAATGGATATTAGTTATTATTTAGATAAAGCTAGTATATTTTATATGTAAATATGTTTAATTATTTATTTAAAAAATTTAATTTTTAGGTGTTAATATATAAAAAATATGTATATATAGTTATATATTTGATTATAAATAGTATTGAATTATAAAAAACGATAAAATTTCAAAGATATAATATCAATATGAATGTAATACCTTGGAATAAATTCAGTCCCCACCAAAAAAAATCCAATAATACCTTAAATGAGGCTGAAAATCCACAAAATGTTCAAAAATCTGGGTACCCCGACTAAAAACTCAGTTTTGGAGGCCTTCTGGGCCTCTTTTGGCCTTGAAAAACGCCTGACCCAAGACCCCTAGGTCATAGCGACATAGAGCTCGTCGCAGGTTTCGATTTGATATGTGGTAGAGCTCAAACGGACACCTGAATCAAAAGTTAGGGCCGTTTGAAGTTTGAGTTGCGTTTTCAACATATTTTGGATCTTTTTTTTATTTTTAATTTTTTTATTCTTCTAATTGTTATTAAAGGACTATTAATCCATAATAATTATCAAATTATTAATTAAAAATTTATTTTTAATTTTTTAATAATCTATTTTCACTAAATATCTTATATATTAAGTATATTAAGTGTAAATTGTACATTTATACTTATCTAGAATATATTTAAAAATTATATATTATATTTATATCAATATAACTATATAACTATATTTATATATTAATATATTTTTTAAATTTTTTTTAAGTCGACCCTTTATCAGCGCTACTAAACAAGCGCTGATAAAGGGGGTCCCATTATCAGTGCTAAAAAAAGCGCAGATAAAGGGGGACCTTTATCAGCGCTAAAAAAAGAACTGATAAAGGGGGACTTTTATTAGCGCTTTTTTTAGGGCTGATAAAGGCACCCTTTATCAGCGCTTTTTTGAGCGCTGATAAAGCCCCCCCCCCTTTATCAGTGCTTTTTCGTTAGCGCTGATAAAGGGGTGGCGCTGGCCTTGCCCAGTTTTGTGGTAGTGAAATCCCCATTTAGAGGGAAAGGTGAAAGGGACAAAGAGTTTCTTGAATTGATTCATACCGATTTGTGGGGACCGTTTCCTATTGATTCAAGGGGAGGGTACTCATACTTCATAACTTTTACAGATAATTTTAGTAGATATGGATATATATACTTAATGAGGTATAAGTTGGGTTCTTTTAATAAGTTCAAAGAATTCAAGAATGAAGTTGAGAACCGGCTCGGTATGAAGATTAAGAAACTCTGCTCAGGCCGAGATGGAGAATATCTAAATCAAGACTTCATTGATTACTTATTAATGTTTGGGATCTTATCCCAACTCAGACCTCTTTACACACCCCAGTGGAATGGTGTGAGTGAAAGGAGGAACGACACCTTGTTGTACATGGTGAGATCAATGTTGTGTCATGCGAGTCTTCCATTATCCTTTTGCGGATATGAATTACAAACCGTGGCACACATGATAAATCAAGTACCAACTAAATCAATAAATGGTATTCCATATGAGTTTTGAAGTGGAAAGAAAGCTATGTCATCAAATTTACATGTGTGGGGAAGAGATTCATTTGTTAAGGCCTCTTCCGGTAACACACATGCACCCTGAGGCACAAAGTGCACCTTTTTAGGATACCCCAAGGAAACAAGGAGATATTACCTATAAAATCCCTCAGACAAAAAGGTTCTAGTGTCAAGAAATGCCATATTTTTTGAGAGGGATCACATCTCCAAAAGAGATAGTAGGAGTGAGATAGACTTCAACGAAGTCAAGGATCAAGGTACACCAGAGTTGGTATAGGAACAGATTCCACAAAGCCCCATTTAAGAAAGAACTATTCCAAAGAGACAAGAACTATGTATGAGTACAAGAGAGGTTAGAGAACCGAAACAACACCGTATTCTAGTTACCTAAGAAGGTGAATCATTATTAGTTGATAATAATGATCCTCTAACCTAGAAGGAAGAAATAAGTGGCACTTATGTTTACAAGTGGAAAGAATCCATGAATTCTAAAATTAATTCCATGTACCAAAACCAATTTTGGATTTTGGTAGATCCTCCAGTTGATTTAAATCCTGTTGGTTGCAAATGGGTATTCAAGAAGAAACTGGACATGGAAGGACAATTCAATAACTATATGGCCTGACTAGTTGAAAAAGGGATCAAACAACATCAAGGAATTGACTATGATGAAACCTTTTCACCAATTGCAATGATGAAATCCATCATAATTATATTGGCCATTACCGCTTACCATGACTATGAGATTTGTCAAATGGATGTCAAAACCGCCATCTATAATGGGAACCTTCAGGAAGATGCCTACATGACACAACCTGAAGGGTTTATGATTCCAAATGATTCCAATAAGGTATGTAAGTTGGAGAAATCCATTTATGGATTAAATCAAGCATCCAGGTCATGGAACATCTGTTTTGATGAATCCATAACATAATTTTGTTTTATCAAGGATGAATATGTCCCTTGGGTCTAAAAATGGTTTAGTGGGAGTGAAGTCATTTTCCTAATAGTATATGTTGATCACATATAACTTATTGGAAACGAGATACCAGTCTTACAGTTTGTTAAGGCATGGTTGAATCAATGTTCTCTATGAAGGAATTGGGTGAGGCAACATTTATTCAAGGGATCAATATCCATCATGATAGATCCAAGAGATTTTTGGGCCTAAGTCAAAGTACAAACATTGATAAGATACTGAAGAGTTTTAGTATGGAACAATCCAAGAGGGGATTGTTGCCATCATCACATGGATTTCATCTTTTGAAAAGAATGTGTCCTCAAACACATGAAGAAAGAGAGATAATGGTAAGGACTCCATATGATTTTGCGATTGGGTCATTCATGTATGCCATGCTATGTACTATGATAGATGTTGCCCATTATTTGAGTAAGGTAGGCAGATATCAAGCTGACCCAGGTGACCACTATTGGATGGAATTCAAGACCATCCTTAAGTATCTGAGGCATACTAAGGATATTTTACTAGTTTATGGAGGAGATGAAGAACTAGTCATTAAAGGATATGTAGATGATAGTTTCTAGACCGATTAGGATGACATGAAGTCGCATCCGGGATACATATTCACTTTAAATGGAGGTGTTGTGAGCTGGAAGAGCTCAAAGTAGAGCGTGGTCGCAGATTCTACATTAGATTCCGAATATATCGCATCTTATGAGGAAACTAAAGAAGAAGTTTGGATACGAATCTTCATCCAGGAGTTGGATGTGATACCTAGCAGTAAAGATCTCACCACACTAAATTGTAGCGGTGGATCTCATAAAAGAACTAAGGTCAGATTAGCGGACAAAGAACAAACTTGGGAAGAATCATCTCTTTAGAGATTTTCTTATAGAGGTGATGTTTCAGTGAGAAGTATTTCCATGGAAGACAACATGGAAGACCCTATGACTAAAGTCTTGACTTAGTAGAAACATGATCATCATGTGAGGTCCAGCGGACTGAAAGTCGTAGGTAGTTGGCTCTAGTCCAAGTGGGATTTTGTAAGAGTTGGTGTATTAGAACCAACTGTTTTAACTTTGATTACATGGATATTTAATGTATTTAAATATTAAAAATCTTATTACATATTGTTCGTTGTTCTGCATGACTATGATGTAATAACGTCTTAGAGTATTTGTTGCATTGATAAGGTCATGGAAGTTCCCTGCTATGATGAGAACCTTGAAATGGTATTAAAATATTCTTAAACATAGTTTTGTGGTTGGATGACATACTATGATGGAACACATAGTATATAGACCGTCAAGTGAAAGTACTCATAATAAAATGAGACTTCCTATCATGAAGTTTTCACTTGGTAATATTCAAGACGAGAGATTATGAGAACATACCCGCAAGTAGAAATTCCACATGTTTGGTGTCATTGGATATTATTATCTACGAGCGTGTGTAATGGTCCTTAGACTTTAACATTATAATTAATACATGTCATGACTCAAATGCTTTGATTTAAAAATAAAAATCATCACACCATATAATGGCAGGAAGTAGGGTACGTTGGGTTTATCATGAGTGACATTTATTAATGGATAAGTTGAGGAAGGATTTGTACCTTCCATTTATTAAAGTTGATATCTCATACCTTTGATTGAAATAGAACCGTCGTGAAAAATTCCATGGCCATTATGTAACGAAGTGTTTATTTTGGATAGTCAAAGAACAACGTATCGAGAATAAAGGTTGATGACACTATCATGAAACCTTATTGGTGAGATATTGATATATTGGGATAATATTACACAATGAGTGTTTGTATGTGGATGTCATTGTTGCGACATTACATTCTCTCGCTTAGGTTCCTTGACCCATTTGTCGACAGTACTATTGGGATTTATGTAGGACCGACTAATACCAACGAGAAAGAATCATAGAGGGTCACACACTATGTGTTTTTGATAGTCTTAGTTAAATTCTATTTGAATTTGATTAATGAAATAAATATTATTTTCAAGATTGTGGAATAATTTTACTCATGTTGAAATGATCACATAAATTAAATTAAATTAAATATATTTATTTATTTTATTGAACATTTAATGAATATTTATTTACTATTTTGTAAATAAAATATTTATTTAAGAGAATATACTATTTATTTATTTATTTGGGTGTTCAATAAATAGAAGTGGAGTTCGAGCGGACCAAATCCGGTCCGGTAGTAAAATAATTATTTGCAAGATGGTAAATAATTGTTTAACTAGTTGGCACAAGTTAAAATAATAATGACCATACTATTATTTTGTGAGGTGGAATTTTATTTATAATTACATTTTTCCCAAGTTAGAAGTCCATAAATAACGATGCAACATTATTATTATGAGCATGAGTTTTCTCTAATTCCATTAATGTATTTAATTTTTGTTATGTAATTAAATATTGATACTAAAGTTCCATGTATATTAATTGAAAAGTACGTCTATTTTTACAAAGAGGATGAACTGCAATCTTGGTAAATTGAGAAATTTTGTGCCAAAAAATTTGTCTCTTGAATCCTCTTCTTCCCCCTCTCAAGAACGAGAGATGTTCTTCAAGACCAAAGAAGAAGCGATTAAGAATGAACGACACAAGACACTCGCTTCACTGCGTTATCAGCCAGAGAACTAGTGGTGTCGATCAGAGTCCATCGAAGCACATGTGGATCACCTCTATATGGATTCTGGATTGGATCCTCGCAAGCACAAGGAGAAAATCCGAAAGGGAAATTCAGAACGATCAATATCATCAACGAAGAAAGCACCTAAGAACCATGTATCCTTTTCTTTATGAAATCTATTAAATTAATTATAAACATGATGTGAAAGATCCTCTCTAAAGGTTTTGGGCCTCTTCCCTCTTTATATAAATCTTTGATTCTATTCCATGGAGACTGGAGTTCATCGTCGTATTGATCCCAGAATAATCATTGATCATGGTAAAAATTAAAGTTGGGTGTTGGCCCAACCACACTTCCGCTGCACCCAGAACCTACAATAAGGACATGGATTCTTTCACCATAATATCTCACCATTTTTTTCTCGAGAAATATAAGGATGGAATTGAGATAAATAAGATTTTCAATGCACCATATCAATGTAAAATGGAAGATGGTAATCTAGCTACTGACAATGCATTCAAAATGATAGGGTATATTGATCAATTAGAAAGATTGGGGTTCCACCATGAAAATGAATTATCCATTAAAATTATTTTATTATCCACACCACCAAGGTTATCCTTATTCATCCATACCCGAATAAATGAAATGGATATGTCTCTCAAGAATATTTTTTTTCCATACATCACTGATTGGATAAGGATTGTTTGAACCAATGTCTTTACCCCTTATGGTAAAAAGTTTAAAGGATAAGGCTGAAAATCCCATTGCTAATATAGTTACAAATTATCATATAAAAAATCATTCAAAATGAAAAAAAATATTCAAATATAGAGGAATGAACAAGAGGTTATTTTCTTCTCACTTGGTAATAATGGATAGTAGAAAAAAATTACAACGAATAGATAAGGTAGAGAAATTTCATGAGTAAAAATATAATTGATATATAGTGAAATCAAAAGGATATGAGAAGGGGATATTCCTTTTTGAACTAAGGGGAGATCACTACATAAAATTTACAAATGGATTGATTAAATTTTTTAATATGTGTTACCAAAACAGTTATCTTAGTGTACATCTATACACAACAAGTATGTATTTCAATTTTTCTATAATTTTTATGGAGCTTTAATACTAAAATAATGGTTCAGTAACTCTTGAGTCATATATTTCCATCAGAATGATAGATAAATATAAAATATAAGACTCTTACCAAGTTATTACATGGTAATTATTCATCCAACAAAACTTAATGTAGTTGAATTGTTTTATACCCATAAAAATGATTTAGTCTCAATTGAGCTATGATAATAGATATACCAAAAAACTACATATCTTGTTTTAGATAACGAAACATTTATAAATAAAGTTAAACCATAATGTTTTTAATAGTTAATTCAAAATATACATAGCAACTATTATAAATCTAAAGGTATCTTCATATACTTCATGAGATTGCTTTGAGAAATTTTAGAAATTCCCAATGAAGTAAATAAGTATACTTGGTAATGACTGGGGAATCTCTGAGCTAGATTATCAAAGATCATATTATTTATGCAATCATTGATCATTCATGTGGTGTGAAGGTAATACCAATATCACATTTCCATATATACATCAATGTCATGATGTTAAAAAACAATGATCAATGATGAGTCTTACATATTTTGAAAATATTCCACTATTTCTTCCAAGAAATGTTTTGAAATAGAAGTGAAAAAACTAACCACATGCATACAATATTTTCTAATATATATCATATCAATTGAGATATTATAATAATTTATTAGGACACTATCACAAGTTTTAGTTGAAAATTGTTTGTTAAATGATAGATTTTGGTACAAATGAACATCAAATACTAAGGTGGATCTGTGTTAAAATTTTTATAACCACTAAGTATATTAACATCTAGTCAACAGTAACTATATTTTCATATAGGAAGCCTATATATTTAATGATAGTGGAATCATACTTAATATTTTTGGGTTAAGTATCTGGGTTCCCATGAGTTGTCATAGGAATACTGTAATCCACTAAGATTAGTTAGAGTAGTTACTGAGACTCATACTACAAAGGAATTCGTAATAAAAGAGGTGGTTTCAATTCACTATATTGGGTGATACATATATTATTATTTCAGAAAAAATATTCCTATAAAGAAGAAGTAAATGAAAACATTATAAGGTTGAAAATTATGTATAAATTAAAATAATAAACTCCATGTAACATAACTTGGGAACTTTGTAATTTGAATGTTTCTAAGACTTTATACCTCTAGTGAGTACTTAAAAGAAAATGGAAATGGATGGTACAAGATGGTACTTGTAAATCATGGTTGATTAATGAAAGGTTTATTCTCTGACATAACCTATCCACCAATCATCATGTCTAAAATAATTTTTAAATCTACTTATCAAATCAAAATTCTATGATCATCATATTATGATATTTATAGTCAAGGAAAACTCATTTAGAAGAACCCTTTTAGAATATTTCTATATGTCATGACCAAAAGGATACCGTATGGTATAAGTCTTCAAGGTATAAATAAAATAGTTGGTGAAATCAATAAATTCTATGAGATATATAGATTACATGAATCTATTTATAAATAAATCATCAATAGTGATAAAATAATATTCATTTTTAAATGAATTAGTGACATGTGTCTCAAATAAGTTAGTGGGAGCACTATAAGTTTTCAAGATAGACATGTTGATAATATTTGGGGAACAAATGTTTTGTATTACTAAATTTTTAAGACCAAGGAATTAAATTTCTCTAAGTATAACATAAAGTAGAAACCATGTTAAAGGGAATAATATCTATAAAATATATCCATTGGTTTTCTAAATATATTTTTTATACATATAATAATAATGTATTGAAAATAGAAATTTGAAACAATTAAAAAATAAATTGATGTTTCCATATAATATTTCCAGTAGAACATGCATGGGAATAAGAGTATATTATTGCGATTAATATAATTTCAAAATATTATGTGGTATGAATTTATCTCATATTCTATGATATGTACTAATATTTCATATTACTAATATATAAATCATAATAAGAAAATATCAAACCAATCTACCATAACTGAATTGACTTTCAGTTGGAACTATCTGACAGGGCTTATAAAAGTAAAGATGGTTGAGTTCCTAATATCCAGAGAAGTGGGAATAATAGTGATCAAGGGAATTGGGAAATTATCTTCACTTAGTTAAATGTGATATAGTATCAAAAAATGCCAAGGTAATATGAAGTAAAATATTATTACAACAAGTGGTTTCTATATCTATAATACCTGAGTATGTTTCAACTTTTGATGTATCTTTAAGAGTGGTATAGAAACACACTATTCCATTTTTTTGATTATAAAAAAAGAAATTGTTTTATCATTATTATGATAAGATTTAACTATTGACATAGTCAGGATGCCAAGGATCTAACAGGGGAACAAGAGGTGGATACTCAGTTATATCACTACATGGGAGATTTTTTTTTTTTCAGGAAAATAATGTTGTAGTAAGAAGATTACCCACAAAAACATGTGGAATTACCAACTGTAGTCATGAAAACATGATGGGACAAGTAGATATATCCATACATAATATAATCATGTTTAACACATGATAAGTAACCATTCATTAGTAGTTAGCTCTACTATAAGTGGAGTCTATTGAAGTTGGTACCCAAGAACATACTACTTTATAATTTATATTACATGTATATTTAGATAAGTAAATATTAATATAAATATATTATCACATATTGATTGTTCTTCTATATAACATTGATGTAATAATGTCCTAGAGTATCTATCACATCAAAATAGGTCATCACAGTTCCCCACTATGATGAGAACCTTGATATTCCATGATAATATTCCCAAACCTAGTTCTATGTTTGGATAATATTCTATGATGGAGAATATAATATATTGAATTTCAAGTATGAGTACTCATAAGTGGATGAGACTTAATCTCATGAAGTTTTCATTTGTTAATCTATAAGATGGGAGATTATGAGAATTGACCCACCTATCAGAATTACACATGTTTATATGTCATTAGATATTTCAATTTGTGAGCATGTGTAATGGAATTTAGAGTTTAATATTATTATCAAATCATGGAATGACTCATGAACATATATTTATTGTTAGAAAACATTAATAAATTTCCATGTTGAAGTTGGGTACGTCACAAATGAAGTGTTATTAAATAATAATTTGTAGAAGGATTTATCCCATCAAAATTAATGGAAATTTATATGTAATCCATTTTATAGAGATATAACCATCACATTAAATTCCATTTACATGGTGTATTGATGTTTATTTTTTATAGTCAAATAAAGTTGTATCAGGAATATAGGTCGATGATAGGTGTGTAAAACCTTGTTGATGAGGTATTGTAACAAATGGATTACATTGCATAGTGAGTGTTCTTATTTGGTTGTCAATGTTGCTACATTAATTTATTTATCTTTGGTGACTTGACCCATTACTAGATAGAAATCATGGAATTTTGGTAAGCTAACCAAATTCCAATGAGACATTATCCTAGAGGGGCACAGACTATGTATTTTCATTGATATTAATTAAATAATATTTGAATATAATTATTGGTATAAATATTATTCTGAAGATTGAGGAATAACATTATTTAGAATTTATTGATAAAAAATATTTTTTCAAAAATTAATAAATAAATAATTATAAATTAATAAATAATTTATTTAATTACATGAAAATTTAATTAACATTTATTCACTATATTTTGAATAAAATATTTATTTCTTTTATATGATATTTAATAAATATTTATCCACCAGAATGTGAATAGAATATTGTTTTGACCAATAAAAATTTAAGAAATTATTTATTTGGGTATTCAATAAATATTTAGGAGGCCGAAAAGACAAATATTATGTCAAATGATAAATATTAATTTCCAATCCTATAAAATAATATTTATTGTTGCGCTAGTGAGAGAACAACATAGAATAAAAATAATATTATTATTTTAATACATAGCATGGGGGCATACAAGGGTTTTAAATTTTATTAAGGGAACTTGTGCAATTAATTAAAATACAAACCCTAAACCTAGGTCTAGAAATAGACAAATGTAATTTCAATGAGGGGATAATAAATAATCATTGTACAAAATAGATTGGTCTTTAGATATTTTACTCTCTCCTCTATCCCCTCAAGAACAAGAGTGAAAGGATGATTATTCAAGCCTGAACTAATCATCATAGTGATCCAGAAAAACATCACAATATGGTTGATCCAATATAAAAGCTCCCAACAATCCATAAAAATTATTTATATATCAAAGTATCACAAATACATCTCCACTATAGAGATTATACACTTAGATCCTACATTAACAATGACTAAAATCAGAAAAATGGTTTTTAGATGATCAACAACATCATTAAATAAAGGTCTTAATAAAAGGTATTATTTTTTATGATCGTATTTATATTAATAATAAATTTAAAATGAAAAAAATATGTGATTAGTTATAGTGAACTTTGTTTTATATTAAATTAGAAAATTTTCATCGCTTATGATATTAATGCCTTGAAAAATTAGGTAACGATCTAATAAATATGATATTCACTGAGTCATGATCAACCTCGAAAAGCACTTTCACCACAATCAGAACAATAAATTATTAATAGATTCACAATGATGTTCTTTAACTGATTAATGTCTAAAGGCCATTGAGATTTTAGAAACAAAATACCACTATGACATTATTCATGGAAATGTTTCATATTCAAAATATGGAAACAAATATTCATGTGATAATTTTGAGAAACAAATAGAAGAGAGAAAAACTGGTTTGTAGTAATTATTGTGGAGACTAATGTAGATATTAATAAAGGGATACTTTAGGTCAAAGAAAATATAAATCTAAATAAAATAACATTGAAGGTGAATCCTTATGCATTGATGGAAAGGAATAATAGAGGATTTATACGAACATATATATTATATGTTGATTAAAATATAGGATGAATAAGAAAAAAATCATAAGACTAGCATATGATTCCTAATATTGTATTGTCTAATGAATTATGTGATAGAAATTAGATATTACTTTATTGAAGGTATCCTTAGTGATTTCTGTATACGGATGAAGGAGATTTAAATCATTAAACTCTATTAGATACAGATGATACCTTTATAATTATGCTTCATGAGGAAATAACAAAATTTGGATTTTGGGGTAGGACTAGTTAGTTAAAAATACTAATATGAGAGTTTGTTTATGTTTTCATGTAACTTTGTTGGTACTAGGAAAAAAGAGTTCAAAATAATACCCTTGAACTTGGAAAATTGTTGATAAAAAAATATCAAACACGTGTTCTTGGGATAAAAACCACCATTAACTAAGGACTAGATCACACAATGTGTGTAAAAATCAAAAATCCTTTTTCCTTGTTATTTTATTTCCTTTTTATCATTTCATAAATGAGAACCAAACAAGAAAAAGAGAGAGAGATACCCATTAACCAAATTGTTGTAGTGGTAATAAGAACAAGTTTAAATTGGTAAAAATTCCCCCACACTAATTTAGCCCTTCTAAGTTTGTCTCTACCGATCTTGATGGAACTATATTTGGTATCAGTGCTATAGTTCTACACCATATTGGATTATCAATAATTAAAATATTTGAAAATATTTTATTCTAATTAAAAATAATCATGAAGTATTGACTTGGATAAAATACATGAATAAATGATCCAAAATTTATCACTTTTATGTTTATAAAAAAAATAAAGAGATAATAAATATGAATAATGAAACCCTCTTGTGTAAATAAAAAGAAATATTAGTTTCCACATACAAAAATCATGAAGACCCATAGGGTACATAGGGGTTTTCCAAAAGAAAATATACATGGATGGTATAGTTTCAACTTATAAAGCATGGATAGATACAAAATATGTTAATGAAAATTCATGGTATTGACTATGAAGAAACCTTTTCACATGTTACAATAATAAATTCCATTTTAATTTTTCTTTCCCTAACAACTTATTTTTTTTATGAAACATACCGATGATTTGTTAAAAAAATTTTCCCTAATGTGATTTTTGTCAAAGATGTGTATATTATACAACATGAATGTTTTGAAGTCCCAAATGAGACTGCTAAGGTATGAAAGATGAAATAGAACATTTATGGATTGATGGATTCATATCAGAGTTAGAACATCTAGTTAGATAATATAATCAAATAGGTTAATTTCATCAAGAACATTGATAATTCGTATTCATAAAAATAGATTAATGGGAGTGTTGTAGTGTTTAAAATTTTGTATGTGGATGGGAAACTACTTAATGGAAAAGATATCCCGACTCTTCACACTATGAATATGAATATGGGTAAATTATTCTTAATAAAAGACATGGGTGAAGTAGTATATATACTCCATATGATGATCTATAGAAATAGATCTAATAGGTTGATTGGACGTAGTCATGACACTTTCATTGGTAAATTACAAAAAAAGATTAGTATGGAGAACTATAAAAATGGGTCTCTAGAAGTCTTACATGGAATGAGTTGTAGGAAGATTTAGGATCTTTTTAAAAAAAGTAGCAAGGATGAAAATAATTAAATATGCATTATCCATAAGATTTATTTTTTATTTTTTGTTGTGTACTCAACCTAATGTCACATATGATCTAATAATTACAAGTAGATACCAATCCAATCCTGGTGGAGGTCAACGGATTTCTATAAAGAACGCCATTATGTACATTAGAAGGATTAATGAAAATCCACAATGAAGATGTTAATATTGGAAAATAAGGATATAACCATAGTTCTCTGAAAAACTATTGGTATAGGTCACCTATATACACAACTTTTTTTGTCAACTGTGGGAATAGGTTTCATGAGAAAAAAATTACACTTGAAGCACCAATACCCACCATTTTGCTAAATCATGTAGATAGGTTTTTCTTTTCATGGGAAGGATATATACCCACGGTTCTCTAAAAAACAATGGGTATAGGTCACCCCTATACACATGGTTTTTATAAACTGTGGGAATGGGTTGCACAAGAATAGTTTTTGAGGGAAAACTTATTCCCACAATTTGACCAAACTATGGGTATAGGTTGGCCCATTACTTTTCCATAATAATAATAATAATAAATAATTTAATACAAATAAATTTTAATATATAAACATTTATATATATTTTGAATATAATAACAAGAAATGTGTTGTAGTATAGTGGTAAAGTCGTTGGAGTATAGGTGGAAGGTGCTGGGATCAAATCCCATCAAAGGATTTTTTTAATAAGGACCTATACCCATGATTTGACCAAACCATGGGTATAGGTTGGCCCATTATTTTTTCCATAATAATAATAATAATCATAAATAATTTAATATAAATATATATATATATACACACACATATTTTTTTTGAATATAAGAAAAAGAAACATGTAGTAGAATAATGGTAAATTCCTTGGATTATAAGTGAAATGTGTTAGGATGAAATCCGAGTGGTGGTTTTTTTAAATAAGGACCTAGACCCATGGATTGGTCAAACCATGGGTATAAGTATTTCCATTGAAATTTCCTACAAAAATGGTTTAAGAACTGTGGGTATAAGTGGCCTATACCCACGGGTTGGTCAAATATTGGGTATAGGTCTATCCCGACACTCCCAAGTCCATGGTTCCTAAAATTGTGGGTATAGGATATACCCATAGTTTTAAGGGATATTCCCACTTTTCTAAACTATGGATATAGAATTTTTTTCCAGTAGTGTATTATTATTTTTCCTAGGATAATTATGGCTTTCTCAGGCATCTTCACCTTGTCCCTTAGGGGAAAATATAAGGGTTGTCCTCATAGGTCCCCTATATTACACCTTAGATAGATCAATGTACCCAGGGTGATACGCCCTGCTCCACTGGTTTATTTTTCCCAAGTTTACTTTCCTGCCTAGCTCATGTGGATATATGATAAATATGACCCTTTTAAGGGCTTGACATTAAAAATTACTTATTCAAGTGATTTTAAACTATAAATCACTTTATTTTACTAAATATATTTTAGGTTGTGAGTTTTAGGTAATTATGTCATAAATAATACATAACAAACCCATAAATTACCATATGGAAACATCTACATAGTATATATTTTTACAATAGTATAGAACCTTTAAAACAATTTTTTTTATTTTAATGAAAAATATTCATGATTTGCATACTGAATTATTATATTCTATTAAATATCCTTAAACATTATGATTTTTTTTAGAAACATGGGATAATAAAAAAATATCAATTAGGGACATAAAGAGAAGGAAGTCATTAGTCCAGTGAAAAACATGAGAACCCATGAAAAATATTTTCTCCAAAACATATCATTGTACCCATAAACGGAATCATATTTTTCAAAATGTTCATTATCATAACTTTTGAATTCAAAATATTTCCATTAAAACTCATTATAATTCATTGAAAATTCATGTTGGTTCCTTATGACATCATTACCAAATCACTCTTACAATCACTCTTACAATTGAATTAACCTTATAAATAACTTCCTCCTATGGAGAACCCAATGCATCGAAGCTTTATCTGGGGCACCAATCATATAATCTATAATTGGATCACCCATAATATTTAATGGGGATCAACCCTTCATAAATATTTTCCAATTACCCTATCATTAAAAAAACCTTTAAAACCCATTTTAAACCTATATGAAAAACACATTCAGATATCAAAATACCCTTTTATTTAAAAATAACTTTTTAAAATCTAAAAACTACACACGTAAAAAGGAATTAATTTTTTTTAAAAGAACTATGGGAACATATAAATGAAAGTATAAATAATTGATGTATCATGATGGTGAGAAATTAAATTCAAAATATATATGTAAAAAAATAAATTTCTTTTGACTTATGTAAAAAGTTTGGAAAGGTGAACTTTATAAGAATATTTTAATAATAAAGACCCATAACTTGAGTCCAAATAATCACATATGTTCTTTATCTTAAAAAAATAATAAACTTAGTTTAATTATTTAATTTAACAAGAAGATTTTTTATTATTCCTTTTATATCACCTATTTACATATTATTTACCATAATTTAATAATTTATTTTCACATCAAATGTTTTGAAAATATTCAACATAGAAGCCCAAAATGACTTCTGCAGTTTTACTATGGTCAAAGAGATCATTATTTCATTATATCCAGAATAATATTATTGAAATAATTGTAAATTATATTCATTAATTTTAGTTTTAAATCAAACCATTAAATATGGTTATAAAAAATGAATTACTTTACAATAATTGAGATGGTATGCTATACATACTTTTGAGTGAGGTTTATATTTTTCAATGATTATTACGAAAAGAAGGTAAGTATTATTTTATATTTCTAGAATTATGATAATATAATAGATGTAACATCCCCTGATCCATAAATATCTCAGTTGGCTGAACTGGGTTGGTTACGTGACCTAAATCATGCTTCTCTATATGATAGAGGCTACTTACTAGTAGATAGGGTGGGGTGAATATAATGAGATAAAGAAAAAATGTAACAAAAGTAAAAACATCAGAGTAAAGAAAATAGTGGAAATAATATTAGACAGTGGAAAAACCAATCACTAAATGTCAATTTGAATAATCCAAATAAGTAATAAATGAATAATGTAATGAATGGATGAAATGTAACTAAATTTCAAGCAAGAAATAATAAAAACAAAATAATAGCAGAATCAAATAAAGTCTCAAAAGTACCAGGTCTTGAACCCTATACTAGTCCTATCTCTAAAGTCTTTCCCATCCAAAAATCAACCAAAATCAACAGCAAGGTCCCTTACCCTTTCCCAATCCAATATCCATGTAATCTTCTTGGGTACCTAATGGTGGCCCGAGTAGAGTATGAGTATGTCAACACCACCATGGATAAACAAAATCAGTCTGATAATAAGTCTATTCAATAATGTGATATCCAAATTTCTTAATTAATCAATTAACATAATAAATAAATCAACCTTCTTAGGAACTATTCTAGAATATCTCTAAGCATGTAGAACAATCATGCCAACCAATAACCATATAACATTTGAAAAAATAAAAATCTAGGCCGATCCTACTATATAATAATTTCATCATGGGACAGGATAGAGCCCTATAAATATAATCATTACGACATGGGACTAGGTATAGGTCACATAATATAAGCATTACAGCATGGGGAAGGTCAAAAACCTATCAATATAAGCACTACAACATGGTATTGGGAATATCACACTTTATATAAGCATTATAGACTGGTACTGGGCATGGATAACTCAATATATGCGTTATAGCATGGGAATGGGCATACCCCACTTGATATAAGCATTACAACATGGGACTTGGCATAACCTACATGATATAAGAATTAAAACATGGTACTAGGCATAGAAATCTCAATATAAGCATTACAACATGATAAAACAACAAGTCATAACGGTATGTATATCACAATATCACATCATACATCTCAACGGTTAATTGTGAAAATTACCACTTATCTTTCAATTATACTTACATTTATCTCAATGATCAATAGTCATATTAATAACCAATAATCCATTACCTAGGGATTATGTATCCATAAATAACCTAATGCCTCATGTCATGTAAACACAATTTAATCCATTATCCAATTCAATCTTAATAAAGGGTTTTCTCCCAAATGGGTAGCTAAAAAACTAGGTCACAATAAATTGAATAAAAAGGGATCTAATACATATATTATCATTTATAAATGAATAAGTTAATTCGAGAGCACATTAAATTGGCACAATCATAATATTTCATATGCATTGTAATTAAATTGACCATAAGGTTTAATTTTGTACCCCTACCTTTAAATGGAGATTAAAATAACTATTATAATGGAAACCAACAACAAGGATGAAGGAATATAAGATCAAAAAATAAACCTAGATCAACCCAGGTCAAGATCAAAAGCCAAAAAAAAAACATGCGGTCCAAATATTATATGACAATGACCGATGAACAAAGAGAGAATGGAAAAATAAAGAAAAAAACTTGCAAGGGATCATATATGTGATATGGACATCTAGAATAAAGTGAGAGACTATAAATTATCCTTGAGAGAATTTGGGTTTGAGAGGGGGAAGGTATTTACTCAGAGAATGAGGGAATAAAATTCAAAAAAACCACTTAAAAACAATATTCGTGATAAATACATGGTGTGCAACCCATTTACATTTCATTCAATTTCTTTTAAGAAGATATTCTGAAAAAGGTGTCACCTGAGGTAATATTTAACCCTAATAAAATTTTACATTATGTGGATGGTCTACACGATGTGTAACCACTTCATGCTCTTTATGGCTCATGAAATATGTCTGGTGGTAATTACATGACATGTAACTTGTACATGATGTGTAAATGATATGAAGATAGATCTCAGTCTGTTTATGAAAAAGCAACTGAACCACATACAAAGAATTAAAAACCATGGAAAACCCTTATAAACCCATTTTACATGTTTATACATAGACTCCATTAATTTTAAAAAATATACATTCCTAAAACTTAGGTCATTTTTTCCAACAAGGCTCTCCATCTCTGAGCACAACTCTACCCCCAAGGTCTAACAAAAGATGTTTAATGAAAAACTCAAAGAGGGGAATACCTAGAAAAAGATCTTACAACCTCCCCACCATATAATTTCTCATGTCCAACCTTCTCTAAGCATCACTATGGGTTCTCGTCAAACAAGTCTAGCCACTGTGCACAAATTTCAGACTCCCTCTCCTTGGTCTCCTCCAAAACACACCCATGTTTCCACTACACTCAAATCAAATGAATCACCCTAACCTATAGATACTTATAACTATGGTCCACAATCATATCACATGCCTCTTAATGTATTCATCATTACAAATCTTGATATCCTCGATATCCACCACATGATAAGATTCAAGATGATATCTCCAATGCTCTAACACTTGAAACATGTCGTGCAAGGCACTGTAGCATTGTGGAAGGGATTATTAGTATCTCACCAGATCAACCCTATCCACTCTCTAAAATGGTCTGAAAAAACTAGGCAATAGTTTTCCCTATTTCTCAATACAGAATTTCTCTAACCTAGGTTACACAAAAAGAATAAAATGATGACCATCCTTAAGCTCTATAGGTCATATTTGATGGTCAGTGTATGAGTTTTTTCCTACTCTTCTTGGCCACCAACCACCTTCTAATCAAATAAACATGATTAGAAATATCCGACATGATGCTATTCCCAACAAGCACTGAGTCACATACCTCTAACCAATAAAGATGTGAAAGGAATGACCTTACATAAAATTATATGAAAGGTACCATATGGATTGATTCTTGGAGTCTGTTATTATATGAGAACTTCTTGAGTACAATAATCTTCTCCCATGAACCACCAAAATCCAAAACATAGTCTTATAACATATACACTAGAATCTGAATAGTTTGCTTAAACTGACCATCAAACTAAGGATGATAGGATTTTCTCAAATGTACTTGTGATCCCATATCCTTCTAAAGACCCTACCTAAATCAAGATGTAAAATGAGGATCTGTATCAGAAAAAATACTCCTTAGAACACTATGCAACTGAAATATCACACACATAAACAGACTACCCAGATCATCAAATATGAAGGTCTCAATAATAGGTAAGATGTGGGCTACATTCATCAATCGATCCACAATTACCCATATTGATCCACTCATACGGGTTATCTTGGTTAATCCTATCACAAAATCATTAGTGAAATAATCCCATTTCCACTCAGAAATGGTCATAGGCTGCAAAATCCTAGGCAAACTCTAATGGTCGGATTTCACCTGCTGACATGTGATACATCATGCCACTAAACCTTCTACATTTTTATTTATTCCTGAACATCAGTAATGTCTATTGAGATCATGATACATCTTTGTCGAACCAAGATATACCTCCCATCTAGAAGCCTGAAACTCTCTCATCAGCTCCTTAATCTAGCTTGTAGGAACCCATACTCAGCCCCAAAAAATAAGATAATTTTCACTCCCAAGAGACCATTATGATGGTGTCTCCCCAACATATAAGTTATATCTCCTAACTAATCCCTTCAGATCAGCTAATTTATCATTCTTGATCTGGTCTAAACGAATAGGTATAAAACACTATGAAAAAAGGCATTTAGAGGCGGTTTGATTTTGTTTATTTGTTTATTTGTTTATTTGTTTATTTTATTTTATTTATTTATTTTATTTATTTCATATTTATTTTCATTATTTTCTTTATTTCGTATTTATTTTATTTTCTTTATTTTGTTTATTTTGTTTATTTTATTTTATTTTCTTTATTTTCTTTATTTTGTTTATTTATTTTATTTATTTATTTTATTTATTTATTTATTTTATTTTATTTATTTATTTATTTTATTTATTTATTCATTTATTTATTTATTTATTTCTTATTTCTTTATGTACTTTATTTATCTATGCATGCATGTGCCCATGCACATGCCCATGCAATATAAAGAAATACTATGTTTGATGAGATTTGAACCCCTAACCTCTTGCATATTTTCCAAAGATATTACCACTCCAGCAAGCTCGTCATGTGGTTAATAAACAGAATTTAATATACTTTTATATATTAATTGAAAAAACAAATAATACATAAATAATAGATATAAACTCAATAATAATAAATAATAAATAATAAATAATAAATAACAAATAATAAATAACAAATAATAAATAACAAATAATAAATAATAAATAATAAATAATAACTAATAAACAATAAATAATAAGTAATAAATAAAAAATAAAAAATAAAAAATAAAAAATAAAAAATAAAAAATAATAAACAATAATTAATAAATAATAAACAATAAATAATAAACAATAAACAATAATAATAAATAATAATAAATAAATAATAATAAATAATAAATAATAAATAATAAATAAATAATAATAAACAGTAAACAATAAACAATAAACAATGAATAATAAATAATAATAAATAATAATAAGCAAATAATAAAGAATAAAGAATAAAGAATAAATAATAAATAGTAATAAATAATAAATAATAATAAAGAATAAATAATAATAATAAATAATAATATTAAATAATAATAAATAATAAATAATAAATAAAAATAATAAATAATAAATAATAAATAACACATAATAAATAAAATATTATTATTAATAAATAAAAAATAAAAAATAATAAATAAATAAGAATAAATAAATAATAATAAATAATAAATAATAAATAATAAATAATAAATAATAAATAATAAATAATAAATAACAAATAATAAACAATAAATAATAAGTAATAAGTAATAAATAATAAATAATAAATAATAATAATAAATAATAATAAATAATAAATATGAAATAAAAAAATATTTAATAAAAAATATTAAATAATAAATAACACATAATAAATAAAATATTATTATTAATAAATAATAAATAATAAATAATAAATAATATATAATATATAATAAATAATAAAAAAAAAATAATAATAAAAAAAAAAAAATTAAAAAATAAAAAATAAAAAATAAAAAATAATAAATAAATATAAAAAATAAAAAATAAAAAATAAAAAATAAAAAATAAATAATAATAAATAATAAATAATAAATAATAAATAATAAATAACCAGTAAAAAATATTATTATTATTAATAATATTTTATTATTAGTAATAATAAATAATAAATAATAAATAATAAATAATAAATAATAAATAATAAATAATAAATAAATAAATATAATAAATATAAATAATAAATAATAAATAATAAATAAATATAAATAATAAATAACAAATAACTAGTAACAAATAATATATAATAAATAAATTAAAGTATATTATAAATAATAAATAATAAATAATAAATAATAAATGAAACACATGAAAAAGTATGAAAAGACGTGATAAGGGATGAAAAATCACGAAAACACATGTAAATGGATGGAGAAGCATGAAGAATGAGGCATTAGAAAGATTGAGAATGCATGAAAACTCATGAAAACTCTAGAAAACCCCTTAAGAATTCAACATAATCATCATAATAACCCACAAAAAACCATTGATAAAGATAACAAGTCATGGAAACCCAAATAGACAGTAATAAATGGAGAAACCGTTAAAACCCTTAAAAATGGTCATAAATTGACAAAAACATTGGACTCACATTAACTGAGATAACTTATGATCTGAGAGTCCGTTTTAGATCCACGACCTATCAAATCAATGATCCTGAAACGATCTTCGACCTGATAGGTGAAAGAGTTCGAATGGACAGGAAGAACGGGAGTTACGACCATTTAAAAAAAAACCTGACGGGGAACAAGTGCTAGAAACGAGGCATCGAAAAACATAACAAACCCGATACCCCGTAAAAATGCCATAACTTATGATCCAGGACTGCATGTGGGTGCCGCGACTAGTAAAACTGAAGCTCATGGAACGAGCTACGATCTGGCAAGTGGAGGAGTCTGAACTGACACGCGGATTGAAAGTTAGGTCCGTTTGAAGACAAGTTGGATGGGACACCGGTGACCGAAATGAGGTTTCGGAGGACTTTGGGTGGGTTTTTTGGGTCAAAAAACACGACATAAGCTTTTTTTGTCAAACTGGTGCATATCTCTCTTCGCTGGCTTCGATTTGATATGTAGTAGAGTCCAAACGGACACCCGGAGCGAAAGTTATGGTCGTTTGAAGTTGGAGAACTTTTTTTATCTTTTTTATAACTCTCATATCTTCCGCACCTTCGACTGTCTCACGGTTTTGATTATACTTACCTCTATATGTCTTTATGAGCTTTGACTTGACTGGTCGTGGTGCTCCAATGGACGCTCTGATCAAAAGTTATGGTCGTTTTAGTGATTTTGGGGTTTCTCGTGTTTTTTTATTTTTTTCCTTTCATTTCGCGGCGGTTTTACAGAAACTGCCGCAATTTCGCGGCGGTTTTACGCAAACCGCCGATATTTCGCAGTGTTTTTTTAAAAAACAGCCTCCAATCCTCGAAATTTTTTTAAAAAAAATTGAAAAAAATTAAAAAAAATTTAAGGCATTTCGCGGCTGTTTTTTCACCGAGGTTTAAAAACCGCCTTGAAAGGGCGGCCCAAAATATGATTAGCGGTGGTTTTTAAAACTGCCACGAAAAAACCACAACTAAACGGCCATTTTCCTATAGCGAAAGATGTTGAAGTTAGATCTACCTGACTCTAAGTCTCATGAACATCTAGATGCATGTCTAAAAAGTGGAAATTAATACACCACTCATCGCAAGACTCCAATACTAACTTGGTCTGTTCCTTTTAGATCAATTCACTGACAATGACGTTTCCCATGCTCTGTGTATAAGACAACTCAAATTTGAAATAATACATTCACACAAACCAACTACTTTATTGAAGGTTCAGGTCTAGCTTAGAAAAGATGAATGTAAGGCTCTTATGGTCCATGTTCACAAAAAATATCTTTCCATTAAGATAGTTTCTCCAACATTTCAGGTCATATATCACAACAACTAACTCTTGATCATGTGTAGGATAATTCCTTTTATGCATTCTTAGCTATCTCAATCCATAAGTAACCGCTCAATCCTTCTACAACAGAACCACTTAGAGTCCAATGATGAATACACCATAGTACACAATATATTCTTTACCTAGAATAGGTAATGCGAGGATAGGTTATGAGTACTATAATCCTTTAATCTCTTTAAAATCCCTTTCACAAGCATCTACCCAAACAAACAACAACCCTTTCATGGTTATCCCTAACATTGGTGCTTCCAAATGTGAGTTTTTCGGGATAAAGCATCGATTATAAACTACTAAACCTAGAAAACACTAAATTGTAAAGACATTATTAGGTCACTCACAAGTTACCACAGCTATAAAATTCTTTGGGTCCATTAACACTCCAGCCTCTGAGAAGACATGGCCCAAGAAGTAAATTTTATTAATCCAGAAACTACATTTTATTAGATTTATGTAATGATGATTCTCTCTCAATGTACTAAATAGGATGTCAAGATGTTTTGAATGATCATCTATAGGGTAGGTGTAGACTAATATTTCATTAAAAAAAACCACCAAAAACCGATCCATAAAAGCATTAATGATCGGATTCATCAAATCCATGAATACTATCCATGTGTTGGTCAAACCAAGTGACATAACTACGAACTCATACAAACCATACCTTCTCTTATAATAATTTTTATGTATGTATGAAGGTATCAACCTCAAATGGTGTTACAAAAATATCATATAAATATTGGAGAATATCTTATAACCTCTATTCTGATAGAGGAGATCATCCATCCACAAAAGAGTATACCTGTTCTTGACCGTCATCTGGTCCAATCTAAGATAATCCACACATAAGCATAAGGTACCATCAGCCTTATTGGAAAAACTAATTGGAGAACCCCATGGATATGTACTAGGTCCTATGAAACCTTTAGCTTCTTGGTCATTCAAATGAACTTTAAAATCCCAAATATCTACTAGTGACATTCTATATGGAAGGATAAAAATTGGATCTATTCCCAACACCAACTCAATCATGAATTCAATCTCCCATTTGGGTAGTAATCCATATAATTCACCAAGAAAGACTTCATGAAAATAGTCTACCACTGGAGGAAAATAATCCAATTTCATTCCACCATCATCCAAAACAAGACTTTCTATATGGGCCGTGAGAAAATCTTATCTACACTTAATTTGTCTTGAATGACCATTCAGAAGATCCCACTCACTGGGGTGAGAATAACTACCTCCTTATAAAGATATAAAAGTAACTCTCATTAAAAAATAGCTGATATGATATTGGTGTAGAACTAGAAAATTATTACTAAAAATAAAATTGAAACCTCTCATTTCCAATACAAAAAAATCCCAAAAGAATTGGTAACCACTAATCTATAGAGAACACACCTTTCAATGCTTGATATTCTATGACTACAATCCAAACGGTGTGTTGATGGTGAAAGAACCATCCAATATTTCTATGACCAAGACCAATACATTTGAAAAAAATGGAAGATAAAAAGGAATGTGGTTCTACTATACAAAAAAACACATGAAAGGCTATATTATAAAAGAATATTATCTCTGAAAATAGAAGGTATTTCATCCAGAATAGCCATAGTGGTCAACATAAAGTTCGTTTGATCATCCCCAATACCCTGGGCTCCAGCCTGGCATCCCTAAGCAATTCCCTCAACCTAGTACCGTCATTTCGGCACTGAGGTACCACATTCTTTACCTCAACATGAACATCCTATGGAACTATATCTTCTTATATATTGAGGAGTAGCTGAGTCTTTCCCAAAAACTAGTACCTTTCTTATTCCCCTACCACTACTCTACTACTGAATGCCCCTACAAAACAACTAAATGTGGCCTATCTGGCCGCAAACATGACACTCCAAAGTGGGGTATGAACACTAATGAAATTGTGGACCAACTATTCACACTGAAAACACTATAATGGGACATGGTCAAGGGACTGATTACCACTTTTCCAACTGTTCTATCTACTACTGATTTGGAGAAAATAGTCATAGAGACACTTATTTCCACTAGAAGAAGAGCTCCCAGTTCGCTATACTGAAATATCCTGGCCGCTTCTCAGGGCCTCTCTCAAATTTCCTTCCTTGATAAGTGACTGATTCATCATATCTAAAAATCTACTTAGATAAAATATGTTCACATGATACTTTTTCTCATAGTGAAGTCCATACTAAAAAAACCTCATCATAGAGATCCCATCATCTATCAAATATGACAAAAAATTCTATAGGTCGGTGATATTTTCAGTGTAGTCTATCACTAACATTCCCCCCCATGTAAAATTCATGAAAATACAAGCCTTCTCATCTCAAAACATATCTGGATAGAAGTGTCTCAAAAAATTCACCTCAAAGCCCTTTCAAGATAACTCCTCATGATTACAATCCTACCCTAGAATATCCCACCAATACTTGGCTGGTCCATGGAAAATATATACAAAAATTTCCTCTATCTTATTTATGGGTGTCTCAATATTATTGAAGATTGTCTGGACTGACTTAATGAATAACTCGTCTTCCAGGGGGACTCCCTCCCTTGTAAACGAAAGATGATTCTACAGCTAAAACTCTCTTGTTAGGTCATACATCGATGTTATGGTGTAGATAATATATCTTTACATGGTTTACAAGAACCTCAAGAGGCTATCATAAAGCTGAACATCCATCTGATTCTTAGGAGATGCAGGAAGATCTGGTAAAACTTGTCACAACCCATACACCAAGGCCCGTATCGTGACTACCCCAAGCCCGCCTTCCATAGGCCAGGGGCTGGCGGCTAGCACCAAAGGCATAAATCCATAAACTAGGAAGGCATTGCATTTATAAACTAAAACACACACAATAGAGTTTGTGTTGGAATTAAAACACTAAAAAAAAGTTGTATACCAAAGAGTGCTGAAAAGTAAAGGGGCCAGAAATACAATCCCAAAAGGAAAGTATAAGTACAACTGAAGAAAGGTAAAGCAGCTATTGGGTCATCCTCCGGTGTTCCTACCCGAAGGGTAGGTACATATGGCCTCCTCAGCACTCCACGTCCATCTGTCCGCTCAGTGTACCATCACGCCGAGTGGTCCACCTCCAGGTACCGTTTAGTCCTGCTACTCTCTTCCTCAGTCAGCACTATCCGTTTTCTGCAACCAACACAACGAGGTGCGAGCATAGCCAATGTAGGGGTGAGTATTATGATACTCAGTAGGGACCCCAAGACCCTCAATATCTCACAAAATCCAACAAGGATGAACCAAAAAGTAAGAAATCAACAGATAACCACACTTAGGTATATGCGCATACATATACCTAAGTTATCAAGTAATCCGTCTCAGTCATGAGGAAAACACAAAAGTCATTGACTCAGCTCAAACCAGGATTTTATTCTAGGGGTAGAATCAAGTAACATCCCCAGTCACACTATCAGAACCTCGGTTGATGGTGTACTCCTCCTCTATCGAGTACTGTGGGCCTGGCGCATAACACAGAGGCGCTTCCCACTATCCTAGACTTCTGTGGTACTCCTCATATCGAGTATCGTGGATCTTCTGCGCTCACACAGAGGCGCTCTCCACTATGGGTCTTCCGTGCTCACACAGAGGTGCTCCCCCTCTTAGCATGCTAAGGTACTCCTCCTGTAGAGTACTGTGGGTCTACTGTGTCACATATAGGTACTCTCCACTGTGGTTCTACCGCATCACATAGAGGCAATCCCCACTGGACTAGTTGAAACACTACGAGTCAAAAGGTCAGCAGTCGTCAGGTCCCAGCCATCTACTAGGTCTCCGTACTCCACTGGCTCATCTCCGGGAGGATCCGCTCGACGAACTACAGGTCAATTCTCCAACTATGAAGAAGTACCTAGTAGAATAATCTCAAAGGTTCACCTCGTCTTAGGGGTCTCAATGCAATAGATGGCGAGTCAATCAGACGCTCGGTCTGTGAGTTATTGGCATTTCCGTCCCGGGGCCCGGTTGGATTTTAGGTTCAAACCAACCTGACCATACCCCATATTTTTCCAAACCTCTAGTGTGGTATTATAAAAGAACCATTTGGATCTAAGATTTCCGTCGTTGCAAATGGTTCGTTGATTGGACACACGTAGCCTAAGTTATGGGAAAAAAATGAAAATAGGGCATAGCGGGTCCGGGTCCGGTCCGACCCAGTTGGACTGACCCGCTCCGACCCGGTCCGTGGTTCCAACCTGGTCAATGTGTCTGACCCGGCCTAAGCGGGCGGCATGGCTCGAGGGTGGTCTGGCCCAAGGGGGCGCCCCGGTCCGAGGGGACGACCCGACCCGAGATGGAGGCCCGGCCCACGCTGGGTCTGGCCCTACGACCCGGCGACTCGGCGGCCCATAGGGGGTCCGTCTTAGTCGCGTCTAGATGGGAAGCCGCATGCCCCTGGATCCTGAATGGCAGATCCGTTTAGGTGGAGTCCCAACTTGCACCAGGTGGTGCTGGTCCAGCTCACGCAGGACCTGGCGAGGTTCGCTCCTCCCGGCTGGCCGAGCGGCCAGCCGCTCCGCACCGCTGGCGGCCGACACGATAGCGGCCACCCCTAATCCTCTACCATGGCCTGCTATGGCCATGAATCTCTTCCTTAGTGTGGCGCGATGGCGCCAAACCCTTCCGTCATGACCCGGCCTGGCTGCGGCTCCATTCTCCTCTGCGTGTCACGACGTCGCCGCACCCTTCCGGCAACCCGGTGGCCTTGTGCTGCTGGTTTCTTCACGGCTG
Source organism: Viscum album (assembly GCA_963277665.1). Taxonomy (NCBI): domain Eukaryota; kingdom Viridiplantae; phylum Streptophyta; class Magnoliopsida; order Santalales; family Viscaceae; genus Viscum; species Viscum album. Next base: position 2,083,533,688 of record OY728151.1, read on the forward strand.
ACCCGACGCCCGTCACGTTGCTCCGCTGCTGTCCATCGACCGCGATCTTCTCCTCCACTGGTATTGTTGCGACGCTGTCATCATCATCAAGGGAAGAAAAACAAAGGGGAGGGGTTGGGCTGTGTTCATGCGGCCCGCACCCTCCGCATTATGATGATAACAATTGGTAACATGAGGACTTATATTTAGAAAATGAACAACAAGAACAAGAATCAAACTTAAATCCCCCTACCTCGTATTGTTGTTTGTTGGCGAAGTCGCAGAAAGGTGGGTGTCGATTCTTCAATGTCTGAAAAAGAAGAGGATATCCATCGTTAGCGGATGAGCGTTTGGAGGTGACGAAGTCGAAGACAACATTCTTCGTGGTCAGCTCATTTTCTTTTGACATGGTAGAAGTTCGTTCTTTCTCCCCCAAGCTCCCTCTTTCCCCAAGCTCCACCCAATGGAAATGCCAACCAAAAATAATGGATTATGTTAATCCATTATTTAATTAGTGGCCCCAAAAATTCAAAAATAATTCAAATGGGTCCAATTAATTAATTGAAAGGGTTATATTAAATAATTGATGAAGGTTTGGAACTTAAGGAGAGAAGTTCGAGGGTTATCCCCACATAAATGGGGAGTTCCAAGGGTTACAAGCTCGAGTGGTCCCCACCAAAGATATCCTCCTAAGGGAGGTTATGTGCGGGTGGGTCCCACAACCATAACCTCTCATGGGAGGTTATGGTGTGGTGGCCTCCACCTATAACCAACCCTTGGTGGTTTTAACCAACACACATTAAAAAATAAGCTTCACACTTATTTTTATTTAAGTTTTTCTTAAAAACTCAAAAACTAACTTTCATTCTCGACTGACTTCCATCGAGGTGAAAGTCCTCTTAAGAGAATACCGACACTGTGAGTTCAAGGGTGCCCTCCGATTTTAATTCTAAGCACCAGTTCAAAATTTATGAAATCTCACTTGTACGTTTACTAAACGTACCCGAACAAAATATCAGAAATTGATTCCAGGCACACCGGGCCTCAGAATCAAGCGCCGTAAATTTTCGCGGGCTCATAAAATTCCCATGTATTTATGAAAATTTTCTCCATAGAAATTCTGGGTCTTTACATTCTCCCCACCTCAAGGCTTTACGTCCCCGTAAGCTACAACTCGAACTAAGGGAAAAAATGAGGGTACTGAGTATGCATCTGAGCCTCCTGCTCCCATGTTGTCTCCTGGAGGTTCTTGTGCTGCCAGTGTATGCGCACTAGAGGTATCGATAGTCCATGTAGGACCTGCTCATGTCGATCCTAAATCTCCACTGGAACCTCCTTTAAAGTCACCCTGTCATTGATGTCCAGCTCCCTGTGGTCGATGATGTGGGATGAGTCATGCACGTATCTCCTTGGATGAGATATGTAGAACACGTCGTGCACCCAGTGAAAATGAGGTGGAAGATCTAAGCAGTAATCCACCTTTCCTACTATACTGATGACCTGGAAAGGTCCGATGAATCGCAAAGACAACTTTCCACCTCAACCAAATATCAGTAGACCTCATCGAGGTGAGACCCGTTGAAAGATGTGGTCGTCATCCTCGAACTCCAGAGGTCTCTGTCTCCTGTCAGCATACGACTTCTGCCTGCTCTGTGGAGTCTTCATCTGCTCCTGGATGATCTGCACCTTCTTTGTGGTAGTTCATACCATCTCTGGTCCCACCAGTGCTGACTCCCTAGTGTCTATCCAACACAAAGGTGATCTGCAAGGTCCCCTGTACAACGCCTCGAAAGGTGACATCCCTATGGAGGAGTGTTAGCTGTTGTTGTAGGAAAACTCCACCAAAGGTAAGTGAACCTCCCAGTTGTGACCAAAGTCGAGGACACATGCACAGAGCATGTCCTAGAGGGTTTTTATGGTCCAATCGGTCTGGCCATATGTCTAAGGATGGAATGTGGTGCTCAGATGTAGCTGCGTCCTGAAAGCCTCCTGCAACCCCTTCCATAGCCAGGAAGTAAACCGTGCATCAAAGTCGGAGACAATAGAAGAAGGTACTCCATGTAAATGCACAATCTCCTATATATAGTGGCATCCCATGCTCTCAACTGATCCCTTCTCTATGATCTGTTGGAAGTGGGCCAACTTGGTGAGTCAGTAAACAATCACCCTAATCAAGTCGTGACTTTTGGATGTACATGGAAGATCCATCATGAATTCCATGGATATCCCATCCTACATTCACTCTGGGACCTTTAATGGATGTACTAAGCCTGTTGGTACCTAGTTCTCCACCTTCACTTGCTGATAAGTGAGGCATCGTGAGACAAACTCAGCTACTGCCTTCTTCTTACCTGGCCACCAGTGCTATCGTCGAAGGTCCTGGAACATCTTCACCACTCATGGATGAATAACTTGAGGGGAAGTGTGGAACTCCCTCAACACTTCCTCCTGAAGTGATACTGGTACCATAGTACTTCCTCTGAAGAAGACGAAATGCTCCCCACCTTCATAAAATCCATCAGGTGCTTTCCCTATGGATACCTGAGCACGTCATGTCCCACAGTCAGTGTCTCCATGTTGTGCCTCCCTGACTCACTGAAGAAGTGGGGGATTGACTGTAAGAGACTGTATATAGGCTTCTCTATCTCTATCCACAAAGGATATCTTTAAGGTAGCTAACTGCTCTATCACCTCTCCTAGATGCTTTATACCAGATCTCCTACTGAGTGCATCTGCAACAACGTTCCCCTTCCCAGGAGTATAGACTATCTCGAAGTCATATTTCTGGAAGAACTCAAGCCAACACAACTGTCTTAGGTTCATGTATTTCTGAGAAAAGATATACATGAGACTCTTGTGAGCAGAGTACATGGTAAAACGTATGCCCATAAGATAGTGTCACCACATCTTCAAGGTGAAGACCACTGCTTCTAACTCAAGGTCATGGGTGGCGTAGTTCTTCTCATGCTGTCTTAGCTACCGAGAACCATATGTGATCACTGCTCGATCCTAAATCAAGATACACCCATGTCTGGTCCCTGATGCGTCACAGAAAACTATGTACCCTATGCCTTCTTCTAGAAGCCTCAATATGGGGGCACTAATCAACCTCTACCTCAGCTCCTGAAAGCTCTGCTGGCATCCCTTCGACCACATGAAGGGTTTCCCCTTCTTCGTCAAGGCTGATAGTGGTGCTGCAACTCTGGAGAAGTCTTGAACAAACCTCTTGTAGTATCCTTCCAAGCCCAGGAAACTCCGTACCTCCATCACACTCCTGGGTGTCTCCCAAGAAAGTACCACCTCAATCTTCCTTGGATCTACTACAAATCCAGCCTCTGAGATGATATGTCCCAAGAAGTGAACCTCTCGAATCAAAAACTGGCACTTCAAGAGCTTACCATAAAGCTGGTGCTCTCGGAGTGTGTCCAGTACTACCTGCAAATGGTAGGCATGCTCCTCCTCAGTAGTCGAGTAGATAAGAATGTCGTTGATAAAGACCACAATAAAGTGATCAAGGTAAGGATTGAAAAACCTGTTCATGAGACACATGAACACTGCTGGAGCATTGGTTAGGCTGATGGGAATTACCAAGAACTTATAGTGGCTGTACCAATACCTGAAGGCTGTCTTCTGCTCATCCTCATCTCGAAATCTGAGCTACTTACTGCCTGATCTAAGGTCTATCTTTGATAACCACCATGCTCCCCTCAGCTGATCAAAGAGGTCGTCAATCCTTGGGAGTGGGTACTTGTTCTTTACTGTCACTTGGTTTAGGAGATGGTAGTCGACACAGAGCCTCAAGCTCCCATCCTCCTTCTTGGCAAACAGAATCGAGGCTGCCTAGGGAGAAACACTGGGCCAGATGAATCCCTTTCCCTAAAAGTCCTATAGCTGTACCCGCAGCTCATGAAGCTCAGTGGGAGACATCCGATATGCTGGAGTAGATATCTGTGCCATCCCGACGTACAGGTCAATGTATAAGTCCACCTCTCTATGAAGAGGTAGTCCTAGAACATAACTAGGGAAAACATCTACATACTGGTCCACCATTATAGGATAAGTCAGACTCTCCACATCAACTGCTCCGAGGGTAAGGCAAACCAACTGGTGAGTGATCGGCTGCACCCTCCTCCGAGTAAGGCCGTCCTGTGCTGTGAAGGTTCCCTTCTCTCCGGTGAAGGTAAACCTGGTCCCATCTATGTGGGAACACTATACATTGTGCCTAATACATTCAATCAGAGCATGGAATATAGATAACCACTCTATACCCAAGAAGATGTCGTAAGGCCTCGATGCCACTATGAGGAGATCCCAGCCGAAGGAATCTCCTCCTAGAGTAAGCTCACACTACCGGCACCAGTGTGTAATCATCGAGTCTGCTCTCGTATAATTTTCTAGTAGTAAGGATCGAGCCAACGGCTCCGTTAAAATCTTCGAGCTCCGAATGAGGGCAGTGGCAATGAAAGAGTGACTGTCACCTGTGTCTATAAGAACTACAGCTAAGGTAGAGTAGACATAGATCATACCTCGAATCATCTCCGGAGCACCATGGTCATATGCCTCAGCTTCCAAAAGATGAGCTCTCCCCTATCAACCTACTCCCTATGGTCTAGGTGGACCTCCTAGTGGTGGTAGCGGTATCACATCATAACGTCATCCACCACCAACTGCTCGACTAGATCCTCTTCCACATCTGCCTGCGCCCTGCAGACCGCCTTGATCAAATTTATGCCTCTGCCTAGGAGGTCCCTCAACTGTCTGGTGATCATCTGAATGGTGTGTCAAACAGTCACGAGCCATGTGACCATGCCCACCGCATGATTAACACTGGCCGCTCCTGGCATGACTGGATCTGTCTCCACTCGGGGTTCCCCACACAAACGATTCCGAGTCGTGCAGTCACCCACCTGTAGGTCTGGTCTTCTTGGACCTCTATGAAATCTGTCTACTGCTAGCTGCAAAAGACTCCGCTCCATGTCGAATAGTGGTGGGTCTCGCTACTAGTGACTACTCAATAAAGAAACTCTCCACTAAGAGAGCTAAATCCAACACCCCTACCTACGCCGGGATGCTGAGGGAGATCATCGAAGCCCTGATCTCTCGCCTGAGTCCCTGCTCGAAGGTCCAGGCCCTGAAGTATGGGTCCCATACCATATCTAGGGAGTAGCGCGGGAGGTCGGTGAACCTCGCTATGTACTGAGCTACAATCATTCTACCCAGCTGTAGATGTAGTAGATCCTATATCCACACCACACAAAGGGTAGCTAGGAAAAACTCCGCCTAGAACAAGCTCTAGAAGTCTGTCTAGAGTTGTGTCACCTCGTCATGCACCTGGAGCATCAGGATCCACTATCTGCCTGCTGCTTCATGATGGAGACTCACAGAAAGGATCACCTTGAAGTCCTCTGGTGTCCCTACTTTCCTGAAGACTCTCACCATATCCTCCATCCAATCCTCAGCCACCTATGGATCCGTATCTCCCCAGAACCTAGGTGGCCTCTGGAAGTGGAACTCATGAAACACGCTCAAGAGGCATGAATCATCTACTGCTAGGGCTGGTGTCATCAATGGTGCAACGGGAAGTGGTATCGCTGGTGCCTCCACTGGTAAATGGCCTTGCACCGAGGCCTCAACTCTCAGTGGGCTGTCAGAGCGTACGACTCTCGGGGATCTATAGGGAGACATCCTAAAAGAAACAGTTGCGAAATGGTCAAAATAATATACCTGGTTGAGCTGACCTGGTTGATCTGAATTAAGAATATTTTAAAGATACACACACAATCAGTGTTTTCGTGCACTAAGTCATAAATTAGTAGTTAGGGTCCCGGTGTATGGATACGTCGGCCGCCACACCAACACTGGATACCCTAAAATGAAAACCACACTCAGTACTCGTAACACTATTACTTCATAGAAAAGATCAGAGTCCTATGTTCTTACAGTAGAACTGACTCCTCTAATACCAATTTTGCATGACCCATCTCCCGGGGCCCGTATCGTGATAACCCCAAACCCACATTCCATAGGCCTGGGGATAACGACTAGCACCAAAGGCATAAATACCTAAACTGGGAAGACATTTCCTTTATAAACTGGAACACACACAATAGAGTACATGCTGGAAGTAAAACACTAAAAAAATTTGTATACAAAAGAGGGATAAAAAGTTAAGGGGCCAGAAATACAAGCCCAACAGGAATGTACAAGTACAACTGAAGAAAATTAAAGAATCTATTGGGTCATCCTCTGGGGTTCCTATATGAAGGGTAGGTACAGATGGCCTCCTCTGCACTCCACATCCGTCTGTCCGCTCCGTGTACCGTCACACCGAGTGGTCCACCTTCAGGTACCATCCAGTCTTGCTACTCTCTGCGTCAGTCAGCGCTATCCGTCATCTGCAACCAACAAAACGAGGTGTGAGCATAGCCCGTGAATGGGTGAGTATTACGATACTCAGTAGGGTCCCTGATACCCTCAATGTCTCACAAAATTCAACAAGGATAAACCAAAAAGTAATAAATCAATATATAACCACACTTAGGTATATGCCCACACATATACCTAAGTTATCAAGTAATCTATCTCAATAATGAAGAAAACAAAAAAGTCATTGACTCAGCTCAAACCGTGATTTTATTATAGGGTTAGTATCAAGTAACATACCCAGTCACACTGTCAGAACCTCAGATGATGGTGTACTCCTCCACTATCGAGTACAGTGGGCCTGCCGTGTCACATAGAGGCGCTTCCCACTATCCTAGAGGGTTGTGGTACTCCTCCTGTCGAGTATCGTGGATCTTCTGCCCTCACACAGAGGCGCTCCCCACTGTGGGTCTGTAGCGCTCACACAGAGGGGATCCCCCTCGTAGCCTGCTGAGGTACTCCTCCTGTCGAGTACCATGGATCTGGTGCATCACACAAAGGTGCTCCCCACTATGGATTTTCCACGTCACACAGAGGTGATCCCCACTGGACTAGTCAAAACAATCAGAGTCGAAAGTTCAGTAGTCGTTAGGTCCCAACCATCTACTAGGTCTCCATACTCCGCTCTCTCATCTCCAGGAGGATCCGCTTCACAAACTACAGGTCGATTCTGCAACTGTCATGAAGCCCCTAATAGATGTATCTCAAAGGTCTGCCTCATCGTAGGGGTCTCAATGCAATAGATGACGCGTTAATCGGACGCCCAGTCTATGAGTTATTGGCATTTCCGTCCCGGGTCCAGGTTGGATTTTAGGTTCAAACCAAACCGACCATATCCCAACATTGTCCAAACCTCATTTGGGGTATTCTAAAACAATAGTCTCTCTCTAAGCTTTCCGTCACCATAGACGTTTCATCGATTGGACACCCGTAGCCCAAGTTATGGGTGAAAAGGTGAAAACATGCCATAGCGGGTCTGGGTCTGGTCCGACCCAGTCGGACTGACCCGGCCCGTGGGTCCGACCCAGCCTTAGGGGGCCACCTAGCCCGAGGGGGCAGCCTGGCCTGCGTGGGGTCCGGCCCGTGCTGGGTCTGGCTCGGCAGCCTGGCGGCCCGCATGGGGTTCGCCTCAGCCGCATCCAGGGGAAAGCCGTGCACCCCTGGCTCCCAAACGACAGAGCCGTTCATGTGGATTCCCAACCGGCACCGGTCCAGCTCATGCAGGACCCAGCGGGGTACCGCTTTTCCCCACCGGCGGCCGCCCCTGCTCCTCCGCCGTGGCCTGCCCTGGCCGCGACTCTCCTCCTCCGCATGGCACGCTGGTTCCGCACCCTTCTGTCACGACCCAACCAGGCCGCGACCCCCTTCTACTCCACACAGCGCGACGGAGCCATGCCCTTCTGGCAAACCAGTGGCCTTGCATCGCAGGTTTCTTTGCAGCCGGCCCGATGCCAGTCACGTTGCTCCGCCACTGTCCGTCGGCCACGGTCCGCTCGTCTGGCGGTATTGTTGCGTCGCCGCCATCATCATCAAGGGAAGAAAAACATAGGGGAGGGGTCAGGCCGTGTTTGTGCAGCCCGCACCCTCCACGTTATGATGATAACATTTGGTATCATAGGTGATACCCAGCAGTAAGTGCGGTGCACTACCTATGTTGTGATGTAGGGCGCACAACAAGGCCATTGTGCTCTAAAGGGGGGGTGATTGTAACACCCCCAAATGATAAAGGGTTAAATTACTAAATGATATGACTCATGTCAACAAGGTGCACCTTCCTTTTAAGGAGCCTTTCTGATTAGAACTCCATAGTTAATGTGCTTGGCCTGGAGTAGTGACCAGGATGGGTGACCTTATGGGATGTTTCCCATGATGTGTTCGAGTGAGGACAAAGCACACTTGAAAGTACATGCATTGTCCTGTGGGGACAATCATTAGTTAGATGACCCGTTCGGGCATGTGGGTGGTCCCTAGGATGGGCCCCACGTGTCTGTGGGCACACTGGTGGTACCTGGTAGTCCATGACCCAACGACCATGTTAAGGCGGGGTGCATGTGCCGTCACTGGGACCCGGTTGTTAAGCATGCTAATTTCCACTCTCATAACACTCAAATCGAAGATAAGGAGGAGGAATTTTCTCTATATGAAAAACATACTCCTTAGAACACTTGACATAATAACACGTTCAAACTCAATAAGTGACCACATTGGATAACCACTACTTAGAGTAACTCTAAAAATCCCTTACAAGTCTTTTAGCTTGACATAACAGTTCATTTCATTCCATTTAGCAGATATAACACGTATCTCATACCCCTCTTCATATAGGAAAGTATATAACACATGCATCATATATATCCATATCATGAACAATGCATGTCGATATATATCCCTATGTTCCTGTAATGATTCTCACATACTCATATTGTTCTATACCAAGTCTTTTAGCTTGACATAACAGTTCATTTCATTCCATTTAGCAGATATAACACGTATCTCATACCACTCTTCATATAGGAAAGTATATAACACATGCAACATATATATCCATATCATGAACAATGCATGTCGATATATATCCCTATGTGCCTGTAATGATTATCACATACTCATATCATTCCATACCAAGCCACAAGTATAAATCTCAAGAAACAATAACATCACAAAATATCTAAATCACCAATGTGAAATAATATTAAGTATAACTAGAAAAAATCATAAACATCAATTCCATCGCTGAGAACTCTGATTTCCCCCCAAACATGGGTTAGCTACTACCATTCATAGTATCATTACCAAATCCTAAAACATCCTTGTATCCTTTCTACCTTTACCAAATAGTGAAGCAATATGAAAGAAAAATCAAATCCTATGATACCACTTTGTAACACGACCCGATCTGACACTCTCTCATGTGGCTGAACTAGGTTTCTTATATGACCTCAATCACGCCTCTCTATACACCAAAGGCTAAAAAATAGCACTGGGGTTGAGGTGAACATAGTGGTGAGACTATACCCCCTAGTATATTGAAATAATACAGTGGAAGTAACAATTTCATAGTAATAAAAATAGTGGAAACAATATAACACACCAGAAAACCAATCACTAATTGGAAACTAGAATAATACAAATAAATAATAAATGAACAATTTATTGACTAGATAAAATATTACTAAATTTCATGCTAGAATTAATACAAATAAAAGACTAGCATACTCAAATAAAGGCTCGAATGTCCCTAGTCTCTAACCCCATCATGATACTCTCTCTAAACACCTTCCCATCCAGAAATCAACCCAAATCAGTAGAATGGTCCATTGACCTAGTTTAATCCAACATTCATGTAATCTCCTCGGGTACCCTGCGAAGGCCTGATTAGGGTGTGATTAAAATTCAGTAGGTCAACAAAACCATGTCTAAACAAAATTAGTATGAAAATATGTGTATGAAATAAAGTTATAAATTGGTGAATTAATTAATAAATTAATATAATACACAAATAAACCTACTTTAGTGCCATTTCAGAATTTATCTAAGCATGTAGCACAATCATTTTAATAAACAACCATATAACCATGTAAAAAGCATGCAAATCTGGGCCGATCATGCTATATAATCATTTCAGCATGGGATTGGGCCAAACCCACTCAATTTATCTATTAAAGTATGAGACTAGTCATATCCTACTAAATATAAGCATTATAGGATGGGGATGGGTATAACTCACTCCATATAAGCATTACAACATGGTACTAGGAATAGCCCACTCGATATAAGTATTACAGCATGGGACTTGTCATATCCCACTCAATATAAGTATTAAATCATGAAAATGGGAATAACCTACTTGATATAAGCATTACAACATGGAACTAGGCATAACCCAGTCAATATAAACATTACAACATGGGATTGGGTATAACCATCTAAATATAAGAAGCATAACATGATAACTCAACGAGTCATAACAACATTGATATCAAAATATCACATCATATATCTCAATGGTTACTTATGAAAATTACCATTTATCATTAAATTATACTTCCATTTATCTCAATGATCAATAGTCATATCATTAATCAATAATCTAATACTTAGGTATTTAGTAACAAGGAATATCATAAGGTCTTATGTCATGATAAACACACTTTAAGACATTATCCAATTCATTCTTAATAAAGGATTTCCTCACCCAATGAGTATATAAAAATCTAGGTCATAATATATTGAATCAAAATGAATCCAATCCATATTTCAATACATGAATACTATTTATAAAGAAATATGTAAATTAGAGAACACATTACATTGGTGAAATCACAATATTTCATATAATTTGTAACTAAACAGACCATATGGTTATAATTTAGACCCCCTACCTTTAAATGGTGATTAACATAACTCTTCAAACGACAACCACCAATAATGAAAATGGCATGGAAGATTGAAAAAATTATCTAGATCGGGTCAAGATAAAAACCCCAAACAAACATGCTATCAAAATATTACACCACAATGATAGGACTAAAATGGAAAAGAAGGGAAAACATAAGAAAAAAATACAACAAAGATCAGATTCATGATCTGGAGGTATTTAACAAAGGGAGATACTCTAAATTAACCTAGATCACCTTAGGATTTAATAGGAGGAAGGGATAAAAATAGAGAATGAGGAAACCAAATGCATTAAAGCCATTTAGAACTGCTTCCCAAGATAAATAAATGACGTGTAATCCATTTACCCATCATGTATTTATTTTTAAGAAGATACATCGAAACCCTTGATATAAGGTAATATAAAACCGGCAGAAAGCTCATTTCTCCATGGATAGTTTATTTGGTAATCCTATTAAACTTGACTCTACCATTACCAATCTATCCGAACCTTCAGTAGAGCCTATATGCACTGAAATATACATTTCACAAGATCTGGCCTACTGATTCTGGCTTCAAAATGGTTCTAGTTACTTTATCCCGGAGGTTGTTTTTGAGAATTTTCCTACCAATTATAAAAAATTCTCTTGAATCAGACACCTTATTGGAGACTATGAGGATCAATGAAAAATTTCTCACCTTCTTCCCCATTTTAAATCAGTTTGGGTGGAAAAGAAAGATTTAAAACATTCAAGAACAAAAACCCTTTGATGAAATTGACAATATTAATAATTTAGTTACTTCCACCACTCAACTTTCCTCATATAGGGATGAGAAAAATCAACAGATCTCTAAGTAAGATAAAGTATTGAATCCTAGAACTGAACCTCCTATTGGTTCCAATAATTGTGATTATAAAGGGAAAGAGGAGGTTCAGTCTGACTTGGATGATCCTAATCAAGATAAACTAGAAAAATATTGTCAACTTGAGGAAGAATACTTGAAATAACAGGATAGAAAAGGAAAGAAACCAGTGGTTGAATCAGATGGTTTTAATACTTTTAGTGCTAGAAAAACTTTTAAAAAAAGGAGCAGTCTAAAATTGAGAGGTAAATTGTGACAAGATCCCTATCTTCTAATAAGAATGAAGAAACAATTATACCACCGCAGTCTGTGCCTTCTGAAAAGTTGTATGAATCCTATAATTCATATGACTCATATGACATAGAAACTTCCTCTAGTGAGGATGACGAGAATGATCCTGCATATAGAGATGCTTTCCAAATAGAAGAGAAATTTGAATTTTCAAAAGAGCTCAATTCATGGATGGAAGTGAATGACAAAAATGCTTTCTGATAGTAAAAAAATGGTGACATGAATGTAGAAACTTATCTTGACCTCTGAAAGAGAATGTTTTTCAAGGCTGTATAAGAGTTTAAGAAAGATACAAATTTTGATTTCAATGAAATCCATTGGAAATGAGCTTGTTTTTTCTCATGACCTGACTAGAAAATGGAGCTTATTTCTTTGTGGTGACTCTGCTGTTTCTATTTAATATCAGGATTGATGCATTTTTTTAGTGTACATCACATGGTGACTCACCTTCTCAAAATGGGCTATCTTTCTCTATTTTGAATAGTCTAATGTAATGTTTGAGGTGAATTCTAGATTAGGGTGATGTAATCCTTTCATGAGGCCTCCACTTTCAGTTTGGATTAAAATTTTCTATACTGACTTTGATGAGTCTAGTTTGGTTTTTCTACAACCTCATCCTGGTTTTCACCAGCTACTTGTTTATGGTATATCAGTTTAAGTTATTTCTTGTGTTAGTGGATTTTTGAGGAACAACCCATTCTATCCCATGGTTCATGTTTCTTTTGGAATGTCTGGTCGTGTTCTGGTTCCACATTGGTAGTCTGATCTCGTGTTTTTAATTTGTCATCAAATAACTTTCTCATTCCTTTTTGTATCCCATTGTCTGTAGGGAACTTTTGAAGTTAGGTTTCTTCTAGTCTATGGGATGTTTTTGCAGATAGGTTTGTTTTCTTTCAGTGTTTTTTTTATGTCTCTCAAGTTTGTATTTCTTTAAATTTTATGATGGTGTGAGCTTGTCACACCTCACGTTTGTTCTAGACCTTTTTATTTTTAATAAATTTCTTCGGTCATGAATTCGGTAACCAATTCATGTATGAGTTTTCTTAAAAACTGTAATATATAACCATGATTGAATTTTAAATGATTTGAATGGTTTAAAAAATATGTAACTAAATCATTAACTATATAGACCATGACATATTTCTAGTGATAGTTACATATCTTATAATATGTAGACGATGTGTAAATGATCTATAGATAGTTTTTCAGCCCTGTTTCTAAAAAAGGACCCAACCACCTCCAAAGACTTCCAAAGAATTAAAAATCCTCATAAACCTAGTTAACATGTTTATTTTTGGACTAACGTAATTAAAATAAAACATACATCCTTTAACTTTATATCACTTTCTCCAACAAGGCTCTCCGTCTCTAAACAAGACTCGAATCCCAAGGTCCAAAAAAATACATTTAACATAAAAATCAATGAGGTGAATACCTAAAAAAATGATACATTAAAATAAATATAATATTAATACTTTAAATATTCTTATATATGTCATCCATGGGATGTGGTGATGAAATACGAATCACATGACTTCATGGAGATAGTAGTCCACACGTACACTTTAACAGTGTTATCATTTTTTAGTGAATGGAAAGGTAAGAGATTAAATTCTATACTATATTTTAATAATGATAAATATATCATTAATATCACATATAAACATTAATTCCAACAATATAATCCATCCATGAGATATGGTGATGGAAAATGAATTACATCAGTTCGTGAGGCGGTAGTCTGCCATACACACGAACGATTGTTTCATTTACCTTTTGATGGGAGAGGATATTAATATTAGGTTACATTATTAACAAGATAAAATATTTGTATATGGATAATACTAGGGTTATTATTTTATCATGGATTAAGAAGATTTTAAAGAGGTGGAAAAATAAATAAAATAGAAACACTGAATTAAAAACAACACCTCTTTGTCAAACAACCAGATCTTCATAACAACTTAAGAGCACACAGGTTAGTGTTATCAGCAAAAGAACTCTAGAATGAGTGTATGAATTCAAAGAAGGTATTTGGGTAGGTATTTTCTATAAAAATGGGTTTTGAAGTGTGAATAATGGATAATAAGTGGTTCTCTTTTATAAGTGTGGGGAGGGGAACTCTTGGAATTTTTCAAAATATTAAATTAATATAGATTAATTTTTAATCCCAAAAGGATCCAAATAGACTTATTTAGAATATATAAATTGAATGGGTATAAATAAACTCATATAATATTTTTTAGACAAGTCTAGATCACATTTTTACCCTTATCATTTAGTTTTAACCCCGCATTAACCCTTTTTAAAATTACCGCGACAATAAGAATTGTTACACTTTGAAGGTAAATAGAGTTACTATAAATTGAAAAAAAGGTAATAAATGGACCATGGTAGATATTATAAACCATATCCAAATAAGTTTTTTTAATATAATATTTTTATGAATTTTATATAATTTAATAAAATATTATTTGTTATAAAATACCATTAATGTCAAATTTTAAAACTATACATTACATCAATTTTAATAACATAAAGGAAATAAATAAAATTATAATTTTTTTACTATATCACAAAAAAGTCATGGAAATCAATAATTTTTTTATTTCATATTATTTATCTAAAATTATATTAATTATATTATTTCTAATATCATTTATTTGAATTTCTTCATTAATAAAATAATTACTATGTATTGTTGTGTAAGAATTTAACATAATTATTTTTTCACAATAAATTATTATTTTAAACATAATTAAGATAAAAATTTTTTAATTGAAAAATAATATTTATAATCGAACATTATTTATGATTGGCCCCATGTTAACAATATTATATTTATTAAAAACAAGAGTGTGATATTTTTGAATTTTCATGAAATAAAATGTTATAAAGGTCACAATATTATCCAAATGGAATAAAAAGGAAATATATTAAACCTTTGGATGATTATAGACATTTTTTATTAATTAAATAAAATTTTGAAAAGTTTTAGGTTCATTTTATAGTCTATATCATTTTATTTTTAACTTTAATTGCCTAATTTACCCTTTATCATGGAAACAAAATTACTAAGGTTACCTATTCATATTGACCAAATATAAAAGGGAATTATTTACCAAATTTAGACCGAGTTATTCCAAATAAGGAATAATTTTTTAAAAATTTAAAACACAAAAGTTTCATAATTTAATTTAAAATTAAACTGACAAGATGCAACGGAAAAAGGTTTTTTAGAAAAATGTCATTTTTAAATATAAAATGATCTTATACATAATTAAAGTATAAAATTAATTTGAAAAACCATAATTAGATAATTTTAAATAAAAAGGAACAAATTATATTTTTAAACTAATCTGAAATTGAATTTGACAATGTAAATAGTTTAATAATTATTACTTTAATAAAAAATTAGTATTTTTCACAATTCATGGGAAAATAAATATTTTCTAAAAAACCACAAAATTTCACCAGTGTATAATTTTGATATGATATATAAAAAATGATATTTATTTAATAAATTAAAATTTAAAGAAATTATTTCTATTATTCGCTCAAAAATGTGGTAAAAATATTTTGAAGATAACATCTCTTTAAAGAATAAAATCATTTTAATAAAAATTGAGAGCTTATTTCCAATGAATTAATCATTACATATGTATTTATTAGAAACTTTATATGTTTTTAAAATAGTTAATAATATTGATACCTTCAAATTTTTCAACTTAGTTATAATATTCATTTTTAAATAATAATATTTCTCATTTGTTTAAGCTTGATGTTTCATGTCATACATGACTTAGAACATAATGTCCTTTTAAAATATTAGGATATTACATTCGACACCTTTAAGAAATTTAATCCTCATAATTTTATCTCAGTTTTGGTAACTAGGATTTGACTTTTCAAAATACCTTTTTTGAAAGACCACAACATAAAATGGTCAATAAAACTTCCCATTAAAAAGAGAGAAAGGAAAATAAAAAGGTATTTTGGAATAAAAAATAGTTGGTTTTCAAGTAGGAGAACATAAGTTGGAAGTGAAAACATTGATAAAGAAGAAAAAAACTTCAATGTAATTTTAGAGAGTGATATAGAGCATACTATTATGAAGTTAACCATCACAAAACTGTAAATATATAATTGGTTAAAAGGTCATTGATATCTCAGTAAGAAAATTAAAAATATAATGTTTATGTTTTTAAAATAATTTTCCTAAAATTGCGGAATTAGTTTAATTTCTAGACAATGAAAATAAATAAATATACTTACTTGAAAAGAAAAATTTCATCCATTAATCAAATATTATAACAATATCATATTTTTCTCCAATTAATGAGTATTCACCGTGTATTTCTCATGCATGAAGTTATAGAATTAAGTTCTATAGATCACAACATACAAAAAATATTCTCATTCTATCCCTCATATTTCTAACAATTATCCATAATATTAATTTCTTTTATAAGTTAAGATAATTACCAAAAATAATAAACCTTTATATGGATAAAAACAACATTAACCTCCAAAATTTAATAGTAATACCCAAATTTTAACATAGATCATTCAAAAAAATAAACATCCTTAAAAATAATAAAAAAATATTCATAATTAATATTGAAACCCAAAAATCATAAGGATTTGATCACATAATCTTAGAATTTTATTTTAACATTTATCATCATATAAAATCAATCACTATTAATGTCTCATTCCAAAAAGTATATGCCCAAACCATATAATCTCTAAGATATGCTAATAATTTCCATAAATAAAATTAATCACTATAAAGACACATTAAAATCATATATAATTCCAAAATATAAATCAAACTTTATTCCTAAAATAAAATATAGTTATATTCTATTTACCTTAATCATATAAGGTTCCCAAAATAGTGATATTTTTCCAAAATAAAATTAATCACTTAATCAAAAAATTACTTCATATATCATGGTTATCTATAAATAAAATCATATAGTTTCCTAAAATGAACTTAACCATTATATACCAAATCGTTAAAATAAATAAAAATAATGTCATACTAACCAGGACATCATGTAGGCCATTGGTAGGCGATACACCCTTATTTCCCTTCGGTTGTGGGTTGAAGCCTCGCAACCATCCTAAATGCAATGAGTTATCGCCTGACCTAAAGGTTGTATGTAACATTATGAACCCATAATCCTAGAGTTTTTGTATTATTTTATTACATTGGAATAGATACAAGACTTGAATACCAAAGAACTGATGAATTTACCAGTTTTAAAAACCCGATTACTTACATGAAACATATATTACAATTGAAACTATGAAATACAATATAGTTAATACTTTGAGAGAACTAATTTATTTTATCTCAACCATACATATGAATAATATTATACATATTGGAATCTGAGGAAAAATAAAACATAAGAAAGGGGTGAGCTCATATTCTCATTAAGGGAAAGCGTACAGTGGAATCTATCATGAACGTATAAGCATAAACAATAAGGCAAGGTTAATAACTAAAACACATTCCATTTAAACACATCTTGGTCATAATATGACAAGAATAAATAATACCATATAAACACATGATCTATAAAACATAACCATGGATATTATACAAGTCTAATAATCACATGGAATATCAATAACTGATATCATAATGAGGGAATTCATAATACCAAACACCATAAACATACAATTAAGGCTTCGACCAAACACCATACATAAATGGGTAATACATCACCAAATACCCAAGCCAGTTTTTCTAACGAGACCTACCAATTCATAAAGGAGATATAACATCCCCCCATCACATACTAAGTCCAATGCATTCCTCATATGAAAAGGGGGAAACACAAACAACATAAACATTTTTATTAAAAAACTTGCATACAAAAGGTTTATACTTCAACCATAAACCTTGAATGGTATAACAATAGAACATATATAGTCATAATAATCATATAACATTCAATGAAATATGGTAGATAATATCATAAGAGATCAACCATAGTCAAATATAATACCCAACAAAGGATTTCGACATAGATTAAAATATTCTAATAAAATCCTTAAAAATTTCTTGATAGAAATACTTTTTTTTACATTGAATCTATTTTTTTAAAAGGATGTGATTTTTTTTCAAAAAAAAAATTTCATTTAAAAGAACATAGTAAACTTGTAAAGTAATATTAAAACATTATTTTTTCATGATATTGGAAAAATCCTCTCATGACATAAAAGGTAAAAAACATTCCTTCTGTATTTTTGTTAAAAAGGTCATAAAGCACCTCAATTGGAAAATGAAAAAAGACTCCTTTCAACCAATTTTATAAATAGTAAAACATGAGTAAATATAATTTAATGTTTTTTGGATAAAAGTAAAAATATTTTTGAAATCATTTTTACGAAACATTGACACGGATGATAAATATTCCGTAGTAGATAATTACATGTAAACAATCCTGGATAATAAAAAGATTGTGAAAATAACCCTTACCTTGTACTTTCCTTTAGTTGAATGTAATTTATCCTCATGTGTAATGGTTTTAAACATGTTATTAATTTATACAATAACCATATCCATATTTATGATATCTTATATGATATTCTTATATCTTTTTCTTAATAATATTCCATTATTACCCTTGTTTTGGGGGTTAACTGCTTCATTTTCCTATGAAAAGTTTGTCATATAAGTCCCTATTCTTATAAAAAAGAGAAATATATTTTATATAAATAATGATATTAAGTTCCTAGATATTATATTTACTAATTATAAAATTTTTTTATAATCATTCCAGAATGGTTATCATGGAAAATGAATATCATCGCATCGTGGATATGGTAGGCCGTACGTACACATCAACGACGATATCATTCCCTTAATGTCGAAAGGCTAAATAATTGGATGAAATATTAATTATAAAAAAAATAATTTTATATTTATTATTTTTATCTATTAATTTCATCATTATACCCATCCAAAAAATGTGTTGATGAAAAACAAATTACACCACAACACGGAGATGGTAAGTTATATGTATGCACACATATATTAATATATATTATACTAGATATATTAATTTATCAGGTAAAAAACATATAAATAGGAATTATAAGAAGAAATGAACTTGGATGAGTAAGTAAAAATGATTACCTCTTCTTTGATGAACTTCATTTAGATCTTTTCTTAAGGGATCTAGGGTTGGTTTTTTAGAAGAAAATTACCTATTGAAGATGTATAAGGATTTTGGGATGATAAATGTGTATTATTTAGTCAAGTTAGGAGGCTCAATGTGGTGCAAATAGGTGAGGGAGGAGGTTACCTTTTATAATTGAGGTGAAGGGAACTTTTGGAAACTCTTAAAAAATTAAAATATAATAAAGATATTCTAGCGACAAATACTTCAAAATAGAATATAAATTAATAGGGGAATAAATTTAAGACCACATATTATTCCCTTATAAATTAATTAATATTTTTATGATTTTCAAATAATTTAATAAAATATTAATTCATTGAAGTACTATTATTGTCAAATTTGGTACTATTCATTTAATTTAAATTTAAATATATCAAGAAAAAGAGGGATTTCGAATATAATGATTTCAAAAATTCATAATATAACTTATAGATTTATAAAATTTATTATTCACATTAAATAATTCAAAATATATCAAAATTAATATTATTAAAATCAATTATTTTATTAATATGTTAATTAAATAAATATTGTTTTAGTACTGAAGAATATTTTAATGTAATTATATAATTTATAAAAATTCAAAATAAATTTCTATAATGAAACTAATTTCATTAGGATACAAACTGACATTTATTTTCATTAATATCTTTGTTTTTTCCCTATGTGGACAAATTAAAGATATTAAATACAAAGAGAGTAACATTTTCTAATTGTAATAGATTTAAATAATATATACATTATTTTCATGGGCATGTTCAAATTAAAAAATTACAATTTGATCTCAATGTGATACGGGTCAAATAATATTCATAAAATATTTTTTAGACAAGTTTTTATAATTTTTTATAATCCATATCATTTTTAACCCTTATTTATCCCCTTTAACTCTTACCATGTTATCATGTATTTTATATATTAATGGTTAATATAACTACTATAAAATAAAAATTGACCACTAAATGAGTCATTTATGAAATTTTGAGACTAATCCCAATTATTTGGATTAATTTATGTTTTTAGCTATTTTATATCATTTAATAAAATATTATTTATTTTAAAATATAAAAAATGTCAATTTTGACACTATTCATTATTTTGTCTTATACCAATATAAAAAACAAGATGAATTAGAAAAAATCATTCTAAAACATTAATGACATTAAAAATTTATCAATAAAATTCTTGAATGAAATTAACTCTCCAAAATTTTACTTGTTTTATTTTTTTATGTCATTTATGTGATTCTTTCATTAATTTAGCAATTACTGCATCATCATTATGTCACCATTTAAATAAATTAACTGTTTTCTAAAATCTATAAATAAATTACCATGGTGTAGGAAAATATTTTATATTTATAAAAATTATTTATAGTTAAACATATCTTTTATATAACTGTTGATTAAAAATATTTCACTTGTTAAAAACAAAAGTGTGACAAAATTGACTTTTCTTTGAATATGACATAATAAATGTCACATTCTCAACCAAGTGTCTTACAAAGGTTATAATCTCAGACCAAGTATGATTTTAGTCAACTCACACACTCATAAAATTATATGACGATAAGTGTTAGGGTAATTTTCTAATTGTTATAATATTATTTTTACCCTTAACTAAACGATTTACCATTAACTATTATAATTAAAATATTACTAAATTTACTACTCATATGAGAAAAAATAAAATAAACCTATCTACAAATTTTTTATCCACTTATTAAAAATATATTATCCATTTTTCAAAATTAGTAACATAGATTTTTAGAATTTAATTTAAAATTAATCCTGTTGATGAAATGAGAAAATGAGTTTTTAAAGTGGAAACGTACATAAGATTGTAATGTTTTTATATTAATATTCAATATAAAATTGATTCCAATAAACATAATTGTATTAAATTTTATAAATTTAATCTAATTATAATTTAAAACCAATTAAAAATATATGTTAATACTATAATTATTTTAGATGATAAAGTTATTTTTAATTAAAATGCAATATTTTATCACCATTCCTCAAAACAAGAAAATTATATGAAAAATATAAAAAATTCAACAAATATAAATTTTTATATTAAAATTTTAAATATGTAGTTTTTTAAAAAATAGAATATATAACAATGTCAAAAAATTTATTTAAGATAGGTTTTCCATTAAAAGGCATGGAAATTGCCTTTTTAGAAAAATACAATTTTTAAACATAAAACATGATTTATTCTTATCTTATGGCTAACAAATCTATTTTATGAATGAAAAAAAATATTTTATTGAATATATAATATATATATTCCATTAATAGAGTTTACTAATAGGAATTAATTTAATTTATTAAGACAAAACTTCTTTAGGATCATAAAAATAGTTTCTTTTTTAAAAAATTTCTACATATTCAGTTGGTTCTTATATTAATTTCTAATTAATTTTTAACCAATAAACTAAACCATATTGTAACACCCCAAGATTTCATAGTGTGTTATTTCTTCAAAATAATTCAATAACTTGCACTACACGCAACACTGAGTTCAATTGCACCATGACTTACCAAAAAAAAATCCATTAAAAGAGGTCATGAATAGTATTAACTAAATTTTAAACTTTATATAATCCTTATAATTTTAGAATCCATATTATGAGTTTCTTAGTCATAATGCAAGAACAGATTCATTTTCAGTATTGCACTTTTATCAACTTTTGATAGTGAAACCTTTTTAAATACAATATTTTAAACTTTTTGACTAAATGGAGACATCAAAAAATTTAAAATGAAACATCCCAAGCTTCCACGGTACGCTTTCCTTTAAATAAAATAGTAGCGTGTGTTGTACGCAACTTCGAGTTCTAACACACCGTAACCAATCAAACTAGCTGTTATGAATAGTAATACCTACTTTTTGAAGTTATATATATTTTATATTTTAAAATGGACTTCATTTTTGGATTCGGAATATCGAATTTAGCCTAAGGTGAAATTTTGGTACATTTCGGATAACTTTCATATTTTGATGAATAGTGAAAATTACTAAGTTTTAATTAAAAACAAATTTTTTAATTAAAATAATTAATAGTGATAAATTATGAATTTGTGTGGTTTTAAAGTATATTTAGAATATATTTTTACCATTTAATATAATGTTGGTCATTGGACATAATTTTACAATTAAACCGAACATAAACGAGTGTCAATCTTTTGATAGTTATTATCTCTTAAAAACACGCTTTTTGTTTTGACAGCGGGAATTAATTTTAAATTAATTTCTGCCACTTATGTGTTTTGAATTTAGGAAAATGGATTCCATATTTGGAATCAGGATGTTCAAATTGTGTAAATAGGTAACTTTTATTTTTAGACATTTTGAATAATTACTGCGGTAAATATTTTATTTACTATGGTTAAGGGTAAATCCGGTAAATAAGGGTTAAAAAAATAATATTATAATAATACTAAATTACCCTAAAACGTGTCTTAACCCTATTTATTGATAAATGGTAGACCATGGGCATCTTTGTGTCAATTTTGGGACCCCATGGATCCACTTGTAAGTGATAATGACATTTTATTTTAATTAAGTCAAAATGAATACAAAAATGACACAAGCATATATCTTTTAGAAAAACAATTGTTACATAGAGTTATATAAGTTGGATTTTAGATTATAAATATTCATTAGAAAGCTAAAACGATTTCCTACATAATTATATTTTATTTATAATTTTTAGACATTAAATAATTTATTTTATTTATGACACAATGATAATGCAGTAATTACTATAATAGTGAAAAATTAAAATAATTGATATTATAAATACCAAAATAAATATAATATGAAACTTTTAATGAATTAAACTAATTTTCTAGGATAATATGATATATTAGGATTGATTTAATTGACTTTGTTCGAAGTAATCAATCTGTTATGAGTTTCACAAAAATCAACTATTGAATAGTGTCAAAATTGACATAAAAGAGTTCTTAAAACAAATATTATATTATTAATTGATATTAAATTCCGAAAAATCTAAGGTTCGGCCATGAGACTTATATCATGATAGGTTAATCATTAATGTACCACTTGGGGGTCTCTTGGATGTATATAGTAAGTTTATTAACCATATTATATAAAAATACAAAGAGACATTGTAAAAGTGAAACTAATTAACTTAGAGTTAATACTTAAAGATAAGGTTAATATAAGTACCCAAACCTGTCTAAATTCTATTGGTTGAGTGGTTTTCGACCTATCCCCACCATAACCTTTGAATAATAATCTTTGGAGCCATTAGAAACCGAATATGAATTTATTATAAATTAATATTTCTAGCTTTTCCAAAGGTACCCCTCACCTCTCTTATAAAAGGGCACTCCTCCTTCTCATTTCTTCACACCTTCAAAGCCTTTTGGTTCGGCCAAACTCTGCCCAAATACTCTCCCAACATCCCTCACTACAACCTAGAGGCCTTAGTTTGATCAGAAAGCCAACCTAAGGAGCCCTTTTGATCAAATCAAAAGGAAGAACCCGAAGAAGAGGTAATGATTTCACCACCCTTCTCCAAGTTCATTTCTTCTTCCACTTCTTCTTCCTTTGTTCTTACCATTCTAAAATAATAACTCCAGTATCTCACATATACTGTGATGTTATTATAAATATGGTACAACCATATTCAGTATTCTATCCACCCTTTGAATAACATGTCACCATACGTGCGTACGTACGGACTACCGTCTCCACGTCGTGGGGTAATTGTTATTCAATATAATTTGGATGGGTATAATAATGATGTGTAACTCATGTAAATAATAAATATAACATGTTAATGATTCTGTATATATGATATACCATCCATTTATATATTATTTTAATATCAAAAGAATGATATTGTCGCTCGTGCGTACGTACGGACTACCGTCTCCACGAACGCGATGAGATTCATTCTCCATCGTATCCATTCAAGTATAATTATCATTTGATGATTTAAAAATGATGTTTAAGGACTAGATATCATTCTGGATATGAATAAGATACAACAACCATGGCTTATGTAACAAAACATATAAAAGAAAATGAGTAAGTTAACTCCTGAAACGACGATAATTCTAAGATATTATTAACAAATCAATGTTAAAAGATCATATATGATATCATATTATTATATATGATTCTTGTATAATTTAATAACAACTATTTCACCATTATATAGGAGGTTAACCTACCCCAACCAAGGAAAAGTACAAGGTAAGGGTTATTTCACAATCTCTTCATTATCCGAGGTTGTTTATACGTAATAATCTACTGGGATATCTTTATCATCCACATCCATGTTTCTTAAAAATGTATTTCAAAACATTTTTACTATTTACAAGAATATGGGTTAAAGTCATTTATACCCTTGTTTGACTTTTTATAAGAGGTTTATAAAGGAATCTTTCTGTCGTTTTCAAAACAAGGTCCTTTTTAACCTTTTCGACAGAATTGAGGTAAGAATGTTTTTTTAACTTATACGGCGGGTGCGGTTATTTTACGCCGTTATAAAATCTTCAGAGATTTCCTTACAAGCTTATAAGAATATTTTCAAAGAAAATGTTTTATTTTATATGGATCTTAAATGATTTCAAAATAAACGGAGATATTTCTTTAAAATTTTTTTTGATTTCATCTATGTCAACATCCTTTGATGGATTTTAAGATTATTTGAAGTTGATTTATTATGATACAAAACTTCTATATTGTATTGAAGGTTTTGTGATATGTTTGACTGTGGATGTGCTATTTTTATACCATTCATAGTTTATGGTGAAAGTATTGACATTTCGTATGCTAGTTTTAATACGAATGTTTATGTTATGTTTAAACCTTTTCATATGGGAATGCATTGGACTTAATATGTGACGGGTGGAGCCCGCTATAGCTCCTCGATGCATCGGTAGGTCTCATGAGACAAACTAGTGTCTTGGCACAAGGCCTTGACAAAATCTTATTTGTAGTCTTGGCATGAGGCCTTGGCTATGTGGTTATGATAGTCTGGAATTATGCATTCTAACATTATGAAAGTGGTTATTGATTTTTGCATGTGATTATTCGATTAGTAGAATATCCATGTGAATGAGTAAATGGCATTATTTCATTTTATTTATGTCATACCATGTTGAAAGTTCATGTTTGAAAGGCTTTTGTTTTAGTTATACATTGCCTTAAAAGTTTATTCTTATTTATGAAAGTTTCCGCTATTTTGTTATCCTTACTGGGCATTCGAGCTCACCCCTTTTATATGTTTTATTTTTCCCAGGAAGTGAAGAAGTAAATTATGAATGACCTGCAGGGATATTATGTGGGGATATGAGTGTGGATTATGGAGACATTATGTTGTTGTAGTAGTTTTTCATTTTATTATGTAATGTAAAACCTATGAATATATCTAGTGTTTCCAAGGCTACTAAACCAATCGGTCTTTCGAGATTTGATCTTTCTTGTGATCATGCCAATGTTATGTAATAATGCACCGACTCTGGGTAACTAGGGTCGGGGCGTTACAGTTGGTATCAGAGGAAGTTTAGTACAAACCTTGGAAGCTAGATTTAGATAAACTCTTATTAGATCACGTAGACCTAAGATGAACTTTGAGGATTAGTATAGAAGAACTTCCTAGAATTTTGGTATTGTAGAGATTTTGTGAGTTTTCCGAGCAATACATCCCTGTCTGGATACGAGCAGGTAGAGGCGGCTCTGGCACATATGTACCTAGGGGTAAAACCCGAAAACACCGCTTTGAGCTAGACTCGAACGGGAACTGGTGCACGACAACGGGCCTTGCTTCACTCTTGGTTACGACACTCCCGGGGGATATGCTTAGGATAACTCTCATTTTCTTTACAAATCATTTTGAAGGGATTATGAGTATATACTTCCTCAAAGAAAACATTCTTATGATTATGGATTATATCCATAAATAGTTCAATTTATGTTAGGTGTTTTATAAGTATGGGATTATGTATTTTGATTCATAAACTGATCTAGTTTATGCCATTGTTTAGAAATGGCGCCCAGTAGAAGGAATGAGAACTCCAGAAATGCACATGATCCAAAGAGAAGGAAGGATCATATCTTTCATGGTCTTAAGCTAGAATTTATAAGAGAAATAGTCTCCCATGTATTATCATCATATGAAGAAATAATATCATGTGTTGATAAGATAAGTAAAGAGTTTACTGAGTCCTATGGCTTTGAAGGGAATCAAGAGAAGAAAAGGATGGAAGAGAGAAAGATGGATAAAGGGAAAAGGGAAAAGAAGAATTTTCCCATATGTGGTAACTGTGGAAAGAAACACCCTGGAACTTGCCTGAAAGGAATGAGAGTTTGTTATAAGTGTGGAGGAAAAGGGCACAAAGTACGTGACTGCAAGGGTAAGAAAATGGTTTCAAATGTACAATGCTTCATTTGCAAGGAGTTTGGACACTACGCGAACCTATGTCCCAGTCATCAGACTATGCCGCAAATGATGCTATTGGATAATAATCAAGTTATGATACTACCACAGATGAAGAGGAATGATTAGAGTTCTTATGTTGATTATGTCAATTGAGTGTTGTATCAACAATGTACTTGTTATAATAATTATGGAGTATATAAGGATTGTACTGCAGTACTATTTCATTAAGGACTTGAGATTGTGTGGAAAAAAGAAAAGTGACTCAATAGCAGGTTAAATTTTTGGAAAATATATGGTTGAGAGAAAGATAAACCATAATATGGTTCAGATACCGAGGTGGTGATTTTAGAATAATACATGATTGATTTGGATAAATTATATTGGATATTATTGACTACCTTGAAGCTGATTAATGATTTGTATATTCCATCATTGTTGGGGTTTTAAACATTTTTGGATTAATGAAGTATATCCAGCATTCTATATGGAATAAGGGATCATGGTAATACATGATGAAGGTATTTATATGCTATTACGGGGTAAAAAGGTTCTACATTATGTTTACCTTACTTATAAATGTTGGACTGTGAGTTTGGATAGAAGTATTTTGGATAGTTCTAGTTTGGATTATTTTGGATTGCCATAAAAGGACAACCCGGAGGTCGGGCGGCAACCCGTCGCGTCCGGCAAGGCTGCGAGACTTGAACCCGCAACCGAAGGGCGACAAGGGTGTATCACCTACCACTGGCCCATGAGATGTCCTGGATTAAATAATGTAGTTTTTATTAAAAGATCATGTAGATGAATTATAAATTCGTTTATTTTGGAACCCTATACGAATAGTGTAAATATAATTTTTTTTACATTATATTATCTTTTAGAGTGAAAGATGAGTTTGTGGTAGAAATTTATTAATGGATAAAACTCTAATTATAAAGTAAGTATATATCCTTATGATCTTAGCCAATCTCATAAATAAATTCCTCAACATTAATAATAGAAACTTAGAACAAAAATGTTGTCCTAGATGGTACCTTAAATCATCACTAATTTATGGCTTTGGGATTGTTGGCCTTTTCATAGCCATGTTCTCTACCACTCTCCATCAGATAATTGATGGTTAGATTTCTCTTCCATATCCATATTTTCCTACATGGAACCCTAGTATGTGTTATTTTCGGTAATCTTCATACTTTCCACTCTTTATTTTAAATAGAGGCCTCATTAATTCATTTTTCGATGTGGGATTTCAACTAAGATATTTTGAAACGTCAAAAATGTGTTATCCTAATACCCTATGTTTTGTTGAACCGATGGTATTTCAAATCATCATAGATTGATGAATTTAAGGACCTCAATTTTATACTTGTTTGTGATTGATGACCTCAATCACTACCTATAAATATTTACGTTTTTCCTCCGATTATATGTCTCTAATTGCCACCAATGTTCTCCTAATCAAGATCATAATTTGGTGGTGACCGTTTCATTTCTCTTTTCCTCATATTAAGACTAAATTTTAGTAACCCAATTTCTGATGTGGGTTTTCCCACAAATATATTTTCTACTTTCAACCTTTTATTTTTGAAGAACAATTTCAAATTGCGAGGACGCAATTTATTGAAGGAGGGGAGAATGTAACACCCCAAGATTTCATAGTGTGTTATTTCTTCAAAATAATTCAATAACTTGCACTACACGCAACACTGAGTTCAATTGCACCATGACTTACCAAAAAAAAAAAGCCATTAAAAGAGGTCATGAATAGTATTAACTAAATTTTAAACTTTATATAATCCTTATAATTTTAGAATCCATATTATGAGTTTCTTAGTCATAATGCAAGAACAGATTCATTTTCAGTATTGCACTTTTATCAACTTTTGATAGTGAAACCTTTTTAAATACAATATTTTAAACTTTTTGACTAAATGGAGACATCAAAAAATTTAAAATGAAACATCCCAAGCTTCCACGATACGCTTTCCTTTAAATAAAACAGTAGCGTGTGTTGTACGCAACTTCGAGTTCTAACACACCGTAACCAATCAAACTAGCTGTTATGAATAGTAATACCTACTTTTTGAAGTTATATATATTTTATATTTTAAAATGGACTTCATTTTTGGATTCGGAATATCGAATTTAGCCTAAGGTGAAATTTTGGTACATTTCGGATAACTTTCATATTTTGATGAATAGTGAAAATTACTAAGTTTTAATTAAAAACAACTTTTTTAATCAAAATAATTAATAGTGATAAATTATGAATTTGAGTGGTTTTAAAGTATATTTAGAATATATTTTTACCATTTAATATAATTTTGGTCATTGGAAATAATTTTACAATTAAACCGAACATAAACGAGTGTCAATCTTTTGATAGTTATTATCTCTTAAAAACACGTTTTTTGTTTTGACAGCGGGAATTAATTTTAAATTAATTTCTGCCACTTATGTGTTTTGAATTTAGGAAAATGGATTCCATATTTGGAATCAGGATGTTCAAATTGTGTAAATAGGTAACTTTTATTTTTAGACATTTTGAATAATTACTGCGGTAAATATTTTATTTACCATGGTTAAGGGTAAATCCGGTAAATAAGGGTTAAAAAAATAATATTATAATAATACTAAATTACCCTAAAACGTGTCTTAACCCTATTGATTGATAAATGGTAGACCATGGGCATCTTTGTGTCAATTTTGGGACCCCATGGATCCACTTGTAAGTGATAATGACACTTTATTTTAATTAAGTCAAAATGAATACAAAAATGACACAAGCATATATCTTTTAGCAAAACAATTGTTACATAGAGTTATATAAGTTGGATTTTAGATTATAAATATTCATTAGAAAGATAAAAAGATTTCCTACATAATGATATTTTATTTATAATTTTTAGACATTAAATAATTTATTTTATTTATGACACAATGATGATGCAGTAATTACTATAATAGTGAAAAATTAAAATAATTGATATTATAAATACCAAAATAAATATAATATGAAACTTTTAATGAATTAAACTAATTTTCTAGGATAATATGCTATATTAGGATTGATTTAATTGACTTTTTTCGAAGTAATCAATCTGTTATGAGTTTCAAAAAAATCAACTATTGAATAGTGTCAAAATTGACATAAAAGAGTTCTTAAAACAAATATTATATTATTAATTGATATTAAATTCCTAAAAATCTAAGGTTCGGCCAAGAGACTTATATCATGATAGGTTAATCATTAATGTACCACTTGGGGGTCTCTTGGATGTATATAGTAAGTTTATTAACCATATTATATAAAAATACAAAGAGACATTGTAAAAGTGAAACTAATTAACTTAGAGTTAATACTTAAGGATAAGGTTAATATAAGTACCCAAACCTGTCTAAATTCTATTGGTTGAGTGGTTTTCGACCTATACCCACCTTAACCATTGAATAATAAGCTTTGGAGCCATTAGAAACCGAATATGAATTTATTATAAATTAATATTTCTAGCTTTTCCAAAGGTGCCCCTCACCCCTCTTATAAAAGGGCACTCCTCCTTCTCATTTCTTCACACCTTCAAAGCCTTTTGGTTCGGCCAAACTCTGCCCAAATACTCTCCCAACATCCCTCACTACAACCTAGAGGCCTTAGTTTGATCAGAAAGCCAACCTAATGAGCCCTTTTGATCAAATCAAAAGGAAGAACCCGAAGAAGAGGTAATGATTTCACCACCCTTCTCCAAGTTCATTTCTTCTTCCACTTCTTCTTCCTTTGTTATTACCATTCTAAAATAATAACTCCAGTATCTCACATATACTTTGATGTTATTATAAATATGGTACAACCATATTCAGTATTCTATCCACCCTTTGAATAACATGTCACCATACGTGCGTACGTACGGACTACCGTCTCCACGTCGTGGTGTAATTGTTATTCAATATAATTTGGATGGGTATAATAATGATGTGTAACTCATGTAAATAATAAATATAACATGTTAATGATTCTGTATATATGATATACCATCCATTTATATATTATTTTAATATCAAAAGAATGATATTGTCGCTCGTGCGTACGTACGGACTACCGTCTCAACGAACGCGATGAGATTCATTCTCCATCGTATCCATTAAAGTATAATTATCATTTGATGATTTAAAAATGATGTTTAAGGACTAGATATCATTCTGGATATGAATAAGATACAACAACCATTTCTTATGTAACAAAACATATAAAAGAAAATGAGTAAGTTAACTCCTGAAACGACGATAATTCTAAGATATTATTAACAAATCAATGTTAAAAGATCATATATGATATCATATTATTATATATGATTCTTGTATAATTTAATAACAACTATTTCACCATTATATAGGAGGTTAACCTACCCCAACCAAGGAAAAGTACAAGGTAAGGGTTATTTCACAATCTCTTCATTATCCGAGGTTGTTTATACGTAATAATCTACTGGGATATCTTTATCATCCACATCCATGTTTCTTAAAAATGTATTTCAAAACATTTTTACTATTTACAAGAATATGGGTTAAAGTCATTTATACCCTTGTTTGACTTTTTATAAGAGGTTTATAAAGGAATCTTTCCGTCGTTTTCAAAACAAGGTCCTTTTTAACCTTTTCGACAGAATTGAGGTAAGAATGTTTTTTTTAACTTATACGGCGGGTGCGGTTATTTTACGCCGTTATAAAATCTTCAGAGCTTTCCTTACAAGCTTATAAGAATATTTTCAAAGAAAATGTTTTATTTTATATGGATCTTAAATGATTTCAAAATAAAAGGAGATATTTCTTTAAAAAAAAATTTGATTTCATCTATGTCAACATCCTTTGATGGATTTTAAGATTATTTGAAGTTGATTTATTATGATACAAAACTTCTATATTGTATTGAAGGTTTTGTGATATGTTTGACTGTGGATGTGCTATTTTTATACCATTCATAGTTTATGGTGAAAGTATTGACATTTCGTATGCTAGTTTTAATACGAATGTTTATGTTATGTTTAAACCTTTTCATATGGGAATGCATTGGACTTAATATGTGACGGGTGGAGCCCGCTATAGCTCCTCGATGCATCGGTAGGTCTCATGAGACAAACTAGTGTCTTGGCACAAGGCCTTGACAAAATCTTATTTGTAGTCTTGGCACGAGGCCTTGGCTATGTGGTTATGATAGTCTGGCATTATGCATTCTAACATTATGAAAGTGGTTATTGATTTTTGCATGTGATTATTCGATTAGTAGAATATCCATGTGAATGAGTAAATGGAATTATTTCATTTTATTTATGCCATACCATGTTGAAAGTTCATGTTTGAAAGGCTTTTGTTTTAGTTATACATTGCCTTAAAAGTTTATTATTATTTATGAAAGTTTCCGCTATTTTGTTATCCTTACTGGGCATTCGAGCTCACCCCTTTTATATGTTTTATTTTTCCCAGGAAGTGAAGAAGTAAATTATGAATGACCTGCAGGGATATTATGTGGGGATATGAGTGTGGATTATGGAGACATTATGTTGTTGTAGTAGTTTTTCATTTTATGATGTAATGTAAAACCTATGAATATATCTAGTGTTTCCAAGGCTACTAAACCAATCGGTCTTTCGAGATTTGATCTTTCTTGTGATCATGTCAATGTTATGTAATAATGCACCGACTCTGGGTAACTAGGGTCGGGGCGTTACACATATATTTTAATAATTTAGTTAATAATATTCATTATCACCAACTTAACGACTATGTAATATGATATTAAATAATAATATTTTAATAATATATTGTTGTTTGATAAAACTCAACCTTATGTGTAATGCAAGCTAACCCATTATTGTGTATAGATTAATATTAACATGGTGTTGCATATAAGTCAATCTAGAAAAAAAATTAAATTTATTCAAAAATGAAAATATAATTCATAGGGTGTTATATTATCCTCATCATAATTAAATTACATCCTTGCAATTTATACTTGATCTTAGTAATCTAGGGGTTTCTATTTGAAAATAAACTATTACAAAAAAACCCACATCATAAATAGGATTATTAAAACATATTCTTAATTAGAGGGGAAATTAAATGTGAAGGTCACCACTAAATAAAGAATTCAAAATATGATAACATTAGTTAAAACCATAAAAAAGAAGAAAAATTTAACCATCATGTTCTGATGGAGAATGATAGAGAACGTGTTCATGTGAAAGTTGTTGACCACATAGACATAAACCAGTGGGGTAGAAAAGGTAATTGATATCATAAAAAATGATGATAATAAGAATTTTTTTATTTCAAGACCATTTTCTTTGAGTTGATTAATTATTTTACTCTCTAATAATGTAACTAATATAATCACTTGATTCATTTCAATTTCATAATCACAATACTATCCAATGGTTGTGCCTCAAACAATATCAACCTCATCTCTGAGCACAAGCTATGTCATATGGTGAAGTAATAAATTAACCTCTAAAAATTCATCCAATGATCAACTTAAACCATTTTATAAATGGTTATCCTTTCCAAAAGATCATGATCCAAAACACTAAAATCATTTCCATGGTAGTTAGTAGTATCTAAATTATTTTATTCATATCAATAATATCTTTATCCAATATCAGTATTTGATCATTATGAACATGTTAAGGGTTCTATTTCCCCCAAACACGTGTTTTCCAAAAATTTCAACTTTACATAGAATAAATTTTATTGGAACCATTCAACATGTGATCTCAAAACATTAATGAAAAAGTATTGCAGTATAATCATAACATATTCCATAATTCATGTAACTAGTAAATCATGGATAAAATAATCAACTGATATAATTCTTGAATCCAAATATAAGTACATTAATCATTCTTCTTCATCTGTGGTAGTATAATAATCTTGACCATAATCAATTATCCTATTTTGGGATATATTCCTTGGTCTCATGAGACATTGATTTTCATAGTGTCCCATATCTTTGTAGTGGAATCACTACACATTGAAATTTTCTTTCTTTCCCTTGAAATCACAAACATGGTGGATTTATTTTCTACACTTATAAAAAACTTCTATTCACATCAAGTATGTATTGGGGTATTTTATTTTAATAATTATCACATGTGAAAAAAATAATCTTCTATTGACATCAAGCAAGTATTGGGGTATTTTATTTTCATAATTATCACATGTGAAAAAAATAATTCTTTACCTTCATCCCTTTATACATCTATTGATCTGTCATCCTCTTATTTTCTTACTTTCCTTCAAAGACATATGACTTGGAGAATTCATTAACCATATTATTATCACATGATACTATGTTATCTTATGACGATGATTCTTGGGAGAATATTTACCTTCTAAATATTGGCCTAAGACTATAACAAATATGATCCTTCTAACTCTTTATATCATATACATTATTGAGGATCATTTTCATTCTTCTAGGTGCCATTTCTATATGACGATATAAACTAAAATAGTTCAAATAATTATAAAAAATAACATATAATCACCATACTAGTAAAATAAAAAAACATAAATTGAAAAAATTATTCATAGATAATATAATAATCATAAACATGGTTTTTTTGGGGAAATTTTTACTTTTAAATCCTTCCTAATGGTTTATAAAGAAAATTTGAATAATCCTCATCACATCCCTCGAGAATGTCAAACCAGGTGCACAATAAGGCCTGTTGTCAAGTACCTAGTTATGTCGAGTTAGGCTCAACACACCTTGTTGAAGTTGTTACCCCTAGGTAAAAATGTTCCAGAGTGACATCCACATGTAGTATCCAAACAGAGATGTATTCTGAGGAAGATCCACATGATCTCCACCTTACAAAAAATATTTGATGCACTTATCTGATTATCCTAAAAGTCTATCTTAAGGTTTCATAATATATGTTTTCAAAATCTAGTTTCCAAGGTTTCTACTAAACTTTCTCTAATACCAACTGTAACACCCTGACCCCAAAATCCTGAATCTGGTGTATTATTTTATTACATCATCATATATAAAAGACTTGAATCCCAATGGATAGACTAGTTTATTATTTTTGGAAACTAGATTACATACTTGAAACATACATTACATTTGAAACTATAAAATACAGTATAGTCAATACATTTTAAGGACAAATATTATTCTAGATTAACCCTATATATCAATCATAATATACATCTTGGAATCCAAGGTAAAATAAAACATAATAAAGGGGTGATCTTAGATTCTCAATAAGTGTAAGTGTAAATCAGAAGCTATCATGAATGTATAAGCATAAACATTAAAGCATGGTGCATAACTAATACACATGTCATTTAAACACATCTAGAGAAGAATATGACCATAATAAATAATACCATATAATCACATGATCTAGGAAGCATAACCAAGGATATTCTACTAGTTGAATAATCATATGCAATATTAATAGCTAATCTAATTATGAGGGAATCCATTATACCAGACATCAAAAACATACCATCAGGGATTCTACCAAGACAACATACATAAATTGGTAAGACACTAGCTAATACCCAAACTAGTTAGTATCATGATACCTATTGATGCATCGAGGGGCTATAGAGGATCTCTCCTATCACTTACTAATTCTAATGCATTCCTCATATGAAAATGTTGAAACATAAACAACCAAAACATTCGTATTGTAAATCTATCATATATAATTTTAATAATTCAACCATAAACCATGAATGATATCAAAATAAAACATCCACAACCAAACTAATAATAAAACCTTTAATAAAATATTGTAGATAGTATCATAAGAGATCACATTAAATCAATCATAATATCAAACAAAGGATGTTGAAGTATATGAAAATACTCTAATAAAATCATTAAAAATTTATTGAGATAAATAATCATTTTTTAGCTTGAAACAATTTATTTAAAATGAATAATTTTTTTAAATTAAAACATTTTCTTTAAAAATAACCATATAAAATTGTGAAGTAAGGTTCAAAAAATTATGTTCTAATGACATCCAAAAATATGCTAATTCCGTATAAGATAAAAAATCATTTTTTTATTTTTGTTGAAAAAGTCATAAAGTACCTCATTTGATAAATGATAATACATTCATTTAAAACAATTTTATAAAAAGTAGAAATTGTGTAAAAAAATGTTATAAAATTTTAAAATAATTGTAAAAATATTTTGTAAATTTTTAATGAAAAATAGGCATGGATGATAAGTATTCCCTAGAAGATACTTACATAAAAACAATCCTGGATAATAATGAGATTACAGAATTAACCCTTACCTTGTACTCTAATTTAGGTGTATGTGCTTTATCCTCATGTATAATTGTTTAAAAAATGTTATTAATTTATTACCAAACCATATTCATATTTATTTTATCATATATGATATTCTTATATCATTTTCTTAAAAATATTCCATTATTATCCCTATTTCGGCTGTTAACTACTACATTTTCCTCTACATGATGTGTCGTGTAAGTACAATATATTATTAATAAAAAATATAAAGTTCATATAAATAATGATATTAAGTTCATAGATATTATATTCACGCAATATATACATTTTTATAATCATTCTATAATATTTATCATTGAAAATGAATCTCATTGCATCATGGAGATGGTATGCTGTACATACGCACAAATGATGATATCATTCTGTTAATGTTGAAAGGGTATAGAATTGGATGGTATATTTATTATATAGAATAAATATCATTTCATATTTATTATTTATATCTATTATATCCAAAATTATACCCATACAAATAATTTGGTGATGGAAAAAAATTACACCACAACGTGGAGACGGTAAGCCGTACATACACACATGAGATGATTTTGTTTTTTGTAGGTTGAAAAAAGGTTGAATATGGTTATAATATAATCATAAAAAAATATTAAAAAAATATATTACATTACATTTTTAATTTATAATGAGAAAACACATAAAGAGTAAGTAGAAGAAGAAATGAACTTGGTTGAGTAAGTAAAAATGATTACCTCTTCTATGGTGGACTTCTTCTAGATCTCTTCTTAAGGGATCTGATGTTGGACTTGTTGGAAAACAAGAACCTCTAGAACTTGTATAAGGATTCTGGGAAGATAAATGAGTAGTAATTAGTCAATATAGAAGTCTCAATGTGGTGTAAAGAAGTGAGGTAGGAGGCACCCATTTATAATTGAGGTGAGGATCAATTTTAGAAACTATTAAAATATTAATATACAATAAGGATTTTCCCGAGATAAATAATTCAAAATTTTATATAAATGAATAGAGGAAAAAAATTTAGACCATATATCATCCCATTTTAAATTGAATAATTTTTTATGTCTTTAAATAATTTAATAAAATATTAATCCAATAAAGAACCATTACTGTCAAATTTGATACTATTCATTTAATTTGACTTTAAATATATCAATAAAATCTGGGATTCTAAATATAATACTTTTAAACATTTATAATATATCTTAAATATATATAAAATTAATTATACACATTAAATCATACAAAATATATTGAAATTAATATTATTAATATCAATAATTTCATTAATATGTTAATTAAATAAATACTGTTTTAGAATTGAAGAATATTTTAAGGTAATTATATAATTTCAAAAAAATTAAAAATAAACTTATATAATGAAACTAATTTCATTCAGATAATTATATACATTTTTTTTCTGTTCATATCTTAGTTTTTTCCAATGTGGACACATAAAAGATATTAAATACAAAGAGAGTTACATTTTGTAACTATCTTTGATTTAAGTAATATATAAGTTATTTTTATATAAAGGTTCCCATTAGACAACTGAAATTCTATATTAAGGTGAAATTGTATAATAATATTCATCTAATTATTTTTTTACATGTTTTTATTATTTATTTAATCCTTAACGTTTTGTTTTAACCCTTATATAACCCCTTTAACTCTTATCATGATATCAAGTGTTTTATATATTAAGGGTCAATATAATTACAAAAAAAAATGAAAAACAATCACTAAATGAGTAATTTATGACATTTTTAGACTTATAAAAATTATTTGGATGAATTTTAGAATTTTGGATATTTTATATCATATAATAAAATATTATATATTTTAAAATATCAATAATGTTAATTTTGAAACTATTCATTATTTGCCTTATAGAAAAAAATATAAATATAAAAAAATCATTATAAAAAATTAATAAATTTAAAAATTATCAATAAAATTCTTATATGACATTAAATCTCTTAAATTTTATTTATTTTAATATTTTAAATATCATTTATTTGATTCTTTCATAAATTAAGAAATTACATCATCATCATTATGTCACAATTCAATTTAATTATTTATTTCCTAGAAATTATAAATAAATTACCATGATATAGGTAAAATTTTAATATTTTTATATATTATTTATAATTGAGCATATCTTTTATTTTACCCCATATTAAAAATATTTCTCTTATTAAAAACAAAAGTTTGAGAAAATTGACTTTTATTTGAATATAACATAATAAATGTAATACTCTCCTCCAAGTGTCTTAAAAAGGTTATAATCTAAGACCAAGTACTATTTTAGTCAACAAAAACTCATGAAAATGTTTAGGGAAATTTTTTAATATTTATAATATTATTTCTACCCTTAATTACCCGATTTACCCTTAACCGTGGTAATTAAAATAATACAACATTTACTACTCAACTGACGAACAGTAGAATAAATACATTTTAATAATTTGGAACCAATAATTAAAAATAAGGAATCCATTTTTAAAAATTCATAACACAAAACTTTTAGTTTTTAATTTAAAATTAATTCTGTTGACGAAACGAGAAAATGAGTTTTTAAAGTGAAAACGTACCAAAGATTGTAATGTTTTTATATTAATATTCAATATAAAATTGATTCCAATGAAATAAATTGTATTAAGTTATATAAAATTAATCTAATTATACATTAAAACTAATTTAAAATATAATTTAGCACTAAAAATTATTTATATGAAAATGAAATTTTCAATTTAAATGAAATATTTTATCACTATTCATCAAAACATGAAATTTTTATGAAAAATATCAAAAATTAAACCAAATTAAAATTTTATATTCCTCTTTAAAATGGGAGGTCTATTTTTCAAATATAATATATAAAAGTGTCAAAAATTGGTTCTCTAATTAAAATTGAAAAAATTGTCTTTTTAGAAAAATATAAATTTTAAACATTAAATCAGATTTATTCTTATCTTATGACTATAAAATCTATTGGATGAATGTAATTTTTTTTGAATATATAATATATAGATTCCATTAATAAAATTTACTAACATATACTATTTTAATTTATTAAGACAAAACTCCTTTGGGACCATACAAATATTACTTTATAAAAACATTTCGTATATATTCCGTTGGTTCCTATATTAATTTATAATTAATTTGTAACCTATAAATTCATTAATAAGAACTTAAAAACTAAGTTATATTATTTTAAATAATAATATTTTAATAATATATTGTTTTTCGGTAAAACTCTGCCTTACGGGTAAGACATGCCAACTCATTGTTGTGTTTAGTGTAATATGAAAAAGAAGTTGTGTATAAATAAAGATAAAACAAAAATTAAATTTATTCAAAAATGAAAATATAGTACATTTTTAGGTTGTTACATTTTCTTTTTTCTAAAAAACATATTAATATAACCCTTATAAAATTCCAAGAAATGTGATAAGCATCCTAAAATATAACCTTAATATATTCAAAATTAAAGAAAAGTTTTATCCAAAAGGTTATGGAATTACTTTCATTTTTCATCCCCAAAATTGTAAAAACATAATTACCTCAAAATCAAGGATTATATAAACTTTAATGGTTATTCATACATTTATAATTTTTTCCAAAAAATGAAAAAAAATTATTCTCAAAATAATTTTTTCACATGATAAAATTGAGGGTAACATGTACCTAAAAATCTATCAAATCTCAATAAATGTCTTCCAAATTACCCCATATTCAAATGAGTGTTAATTCATTAAAATTTATGATATTTATTAAATATACCATAACTATTTAATACCATATATTTAAATATCTTAATCATTCAGAGTGCTTCAGAATTTGTTAACCATGATTTTTCAATTTCATTCCTTAATTATTATTCGATAAAAATAAAAAAATAAATCATTTTCTAAGAATATATATTACTAAAAAATATGACAATAAATAATTCATAATGTTCATTGTCATTTTTAATGTCCTCATCTTCAACTATAATAAAATTAGTTTTTTCTAAATAGGTATCCATATAGTATTTTAGATCCCATTTGTTAGCCATCCCTAGGACATCAATTTACATAATAAAAATTCTACCTAAATTAAAAATGTTCAATTTATACATCGGGAAGAACTTCATTCCCCTTCATAGAGTTAATTAAATGCTTCTTTTTTTCCTTTGCAGATTATTTTTTTGACCTCCATTAATCCATACAAAACATCTTCCTATTCTTTTGTGTCATTTTTTGGGTTCTTCATTCCCCATTCTTAACACACAGGTCATTGAATATATTTATCTTTATGATAACTATCACCTAAACTGACCTAGGGATTCATTTCCTTTATATTTTATGCATTTTGAATATTACCTAGGGTCATGTTGTTAATTATATCTTCTAAGAGCTAGTTATGAATAAATATAAGAGTTCTCATCATATATCTCATTATGTTTGGTTTCTCATTCAGATAACTGCTACATTTTCCTTCACATACATTGTTATATTAGTTTCTACTGAATCCATCCATTTAATAAAACCAAAAGGTTAGTGTGAGCATGTCAATAAATTCATTATATACCATATATGAGTAGTATAAAAACTAATATATCCTTATTTAGGTTATCTCAAACTCTTTCAATTTATCCAAAAATAACTGTGATTATCCTTAATATACTAACCATTGTGGTTATAGAGGACTATTAACTTTTTCATCAAAAACATCATTTTCTATAAATTTATCAAAACCTTATTATGATACCAACTATAAGGACTCGACCTTAAATATTACATATTCTACTGATTTTAAACTATAAATAATTTTTTTACGAAATATATTTTAGTTTTAGAGTTTTAGAGAATTGGGGTGTGAAATCCTCCTCAACATTCCCCTCTTCCCAATGAAACCCTAGATGAAGATGGATTAAATTAGGCCCCCTTCTCCATGGGGGGGGGGGGGTAGTTTATTATCATTTTCTCTATATTTGTGACCATTCTAATTTCTTATATTTTCTAAACCCGGGTATCGTTCAAAATTCCAATATACTTTGTTAATCCTAAAGGTTCTAAATTTGTTCAATATATAACATAATCTTTCAATATTGATGTTATAATTTACAAAAGCTTTGGGTCTTCTAAATATTACCATGGTGGCTCACATCAGGCATCATCTACCACTGGTGGATGCTTTAATAGGTTCATCTTTTGAAAATGGGGATTACAATAACATGATATTGGTGGAATTCTTGATATAAGATATATGATGATTCAGTTTGAATCGATGAAAAATTTTATTCTTTCATGGTCCAGAGCTCCAAGTAAATGAAATGAGTGTGGATTTTACCTTTTTTGATGGTCATATGACTCTATCATGAAGCTTGATGCTCCTACCATAATTATTTGGGTAAGACACACTAAACTCCCACTGCCTTTACAGAACCCCGATATTATAAGTATGATGGGATATTTAGTATGTCATTTTCTATTTTTGGATGATAGAACAAAATAAGTTTTCAATATAATTTATCTATGAATTTTTGGAAGTGGATATATTAAATCCTTTGTTATAATGGAGTTTTTATTACTATGAGTGAAGTATTTAATTGTAATGTAGTAATAGTATTTGAGTCATGGATCGACTATTTCTTTTCATGCTGACTTCTGGGCCATCTGGTTTCAACTTGTCAACGTGGATACATTCACTAGGTGATTGAACAGATATCAAAATATTAATTGGGGAAAAATAATTGCACTGGTATAACAGTTTAGTTTTAGAAATGGGGTAGTTCATCGTAATCCTATTTAAAATTCTGACTTAGAGATTTTATTCATCTTTGATCATTTAAAGTGTGATCAATATGATCATAAGAAGGTAATGCATGGAACTTATATTATAGGGGACATAGGGGGTGTGTGGAGATGATTATTTAGATACAAATATTAAAGTATCAAAAAATTTATCATTTGTAATGTCTATGTAACTTGGATGTGAACCTATCCATGAGGTTGAGAATTAAAAGGTAGCTGAGGGTCGTCTATCCAGGTGTACAGAATAGGAATGATTAATCCAGGAAACAAAAGTTGAACACGGGGGTTGGGAGAATGTAGATAATAAGTCAAAATCATGAAAAATCAAGAAAATTATAGGGGGATGGGTGAAGGCAGCAAGTAGGCCAAACCCTAAATGATCTCCCTTAAATATTAACCTTTACAATATTGTTTGAGTTCTAGTGGTTGCATGCCCAGTTTAGAAATTGGGTGATTAGGCACTAACTAAATTTGACTTACAGATTCCACTACAAGAGGAGAACCCCACTATTGACCAAACGTTCACTAAGGTAGAATATGATGATGAAATCTATATTAAATTCTCAATTTATATTGTAGAGGGAATGAGAGGTATAATAATTCATATTCAAAGGAAGAAGAAGGGATGGAAGTCGAATAATGATATTGGGGGATGTATTATGGTAAAGGGAAAAAGGGATAAAGGTCAAAAGGATTATTATTAGCATCATAAGACAATGGAAGGAAGGTCAGATAGAAGGAAATAAGTAATAAAATGTAAACCAATGAATCAGGACCAATTTCATAAGAAGTATTCAGATATATGAAGTGGAAAACATAAGGAAAAGTGTGGGGATGATAAGGAATAAGGGAAGGGTGGTGCAACAGGAAAGTTGGATGGGGGGAAAGAAATATTCTTTGAGCTCATTTTCAATTATATGGAAGAAATAGTTGAAGATGACTTCTAGAACAATTATCTAATGATGTTTATGGAAATAATATTATAAAGAGTGATTTAAATTTATGTTAATGAGGATAAAAGGTCCTGGATCAACAAACAAGACCGAATTTTGGCATGCAACTTTAATGAATAGAAGATAAATGTAGAGGAATACATCCAAACATGGGACACGATAGATAATAATTTTGAAGAATTAATAAAAAATGATCTATATTTGAAGATAAATTCACATAAATGGGTGATATATAGGGTAAGTGATTCTAATAATTTTACCTCATATTTAATAGTTTTTTGATTTATTAACTTGTTTAATTATACTTTATGTTGAACTGCTATTGTTTCCCACTTTTTCCTAAAAATTGATTTTTAAATAATAATTTAATTTTAAATTTTATATAATTATGTTCTAAATATTACATAAAAACCCCTAAATTATAATTTAGGCACATCTACTTAGTATCCAATTTTTCATGGAATATAGAACATTTAAAATAAAACAAGTTTTATTTTCATGACAAATCTTCATAATTTTCATCATGGCTAATTATTTTCCATTACCCATACATAAACCCTATGATTTTTTTTCTAAAACATTAGATGAGAAACAAAGATCTGAAAGGTATAAAATATAAGGAAGTATTTAGTCTAATGAGTAACATAAAAACCCATGAATTTTTTTATAATAAAAGAATACCATTATACCCAGAAAGGGAATCATTTTCTAAATAAGATAATTATCATAGATTTTAAAATATACCAATTTCTATGTAAAATCATTACTAAGCATTGAAATTTCCGGAATGTTCCTTGTAAAATCATTACCATATCACTTTTAAAATAACTATTACAAATGGAATATGTAGAGACCCAAAGCTTGACGTACATGTACAATACATTACTTTTGTGGAATACTTAATACATAAAAAAACAGACACCAAAGGACCATAATAGTTTAGTGTCTTTGGAAACTTGGAACATAATCTTCTAATATTGGTGAATGATCTTCAAAATCTCCCATAAAGATCTTCCATTTTTTTTCATACCTAAAACCTTTCTCTATATCCTTGGGAAAAGAAGTAATAAAAAGGGTGAACTCAAATGCTCAGTAAGGGTAAACATAGAGAACATAAGACAATCCATAAACATTTGAATGAAAAAAAACTTGAACATAAAATCTAAACATCAAAATCTTGAGAAAAGACATAAATCATGGAAGTACATAAGGAATATATCATAAAGGAACATCAATCATGATAAAATATCATGGGAATAAAACATGTAATTGTGGAAAAAAATTAATCACATGATATGATTTCTATAGTATCCAAGGCACTGCTGCCATGACCATCTTAGTGGACAAAGTCCCTTTCTGAATCGATTTCACTCCTCGTTCCAGTCCTGTATCACTGAATAGGATTAACTTACTATTTCAGCCTTGTCTATCTCATGAGATATAAATATTTACCCAATTCATTGGAGGGAGACATAGGTCCCACCCATCTCATAATGAAATCATTCTTACTTTTTCCAAAACATAAACCTAAATCATTCATCACAGCCCAAAGAATAAAACTGGGTTTCATAAACATCATCCCATCATAACATAATCCATATAAAACAAATGGATATCATTTCATCACAAGAAAATGTAATCCATGTAAATCATAGAGATAGTATACTTGAAACATACACATATGAAATAATGTCATCTTAGACGGAAAATGGTATTGATAAAAACTTGAAATGAATTCTTGAAGAAAATATCTTTCTTCTTAAAAATAATTTTCTTTTCAAAAAATTCCATGCAACTTTAAAATAAAATTATTTTGATGAAAATAGTCATAAAATCTTGTAGATTAATCTTCATGAAAATGAGGTGTTATGAAACCGTAAAAATCTGTTCATGCCATATAAGTTAAAAATAACATTCTTCTCATACTTTTGTCGAAAAAATCAAAAAGTTCCCCGTGTGGTAAAAAAAAGTAAGATTCCTTTCATAACATGTGGTAAATTTCAAAAATGGCTAAAAAGGACTTTAAAAATACATGAAAACAATTTTAGAAAACAAGGGCATGGATGATAACAATAACCCCAGTAAATACTTACGAATAACAATCTCGGATACGAACGAGATTGGAATAGTTATCCCTTACCTTAAGTCGGATATGCTTCGTACATATCCAAACATCCTGTATAATTATTTAAATAATTTCATTGAATTATTAAAGAATCATATTCACTATTATGATATCATATATGGTTCACT
The DNA here is from genome assembly GCA_963277665.1 of Viscum album. Lineage (NCBI taxonomy): Eukaryota > Viridiplantae > Streptophyta > Magnoliopsida > Santalales > Viscaceae > Viscum > Viscum album. Next base: position 2,083,578,566 of record OY728151.1, read on the forward strand.
TATGACTTTAAATCACCTGTTCTTTTGTAAGTTCCATGTTAAAGCAACGTTTTGTGTAAAATCGTTTTATTTATCGTACGTGTTTGGACTAGTTGTTATTGATATTATCATTAATTATATCTTGATTTAATTAATTCATGAATGTAAATCATGACTTATATATCATATATATATTCATTATATGTATATATATAATATATATAAATGAAATAAAATACACTGTTCATAGAGACAGTAGGTCGTACGTACGCATGAACACTGTTTTTGTTTCCTTATTGATTTAAATGGAATTAAGTAAATGAAACATCTATGTACATAAATACAGTTAAATTATTATGTAATAGCTCTCAGGATTATTTATTATATATACTTTATAATCATACTTGAATGGTTAGTAATGGAAAATGAATCTCAACGCGTTCGTGGAGACAGCAGTCCGTACGTACGCACGAGCGATGATATCATTCCCATGATTGTGGAATTGTATTGAAGTGTATTTATAATATTTCAGAATCAATATAACTTTACAATAATCATATATAGTTATTTATTTTCACCATTATACCCATACAAGTAAGGTGGTGGTCGAAAACAGATTACACCACGGCGTGGAGACAGTATTCTGTACGTACGCACACGCGGTGATTTTGTTTTCCGTAGGAAGGATAGAAGGTGAAATAGGGTTGTTTCATATTTATAATAATATATCAGTATAATAGTGATACTTATGTTATTAATTTATAGTGAAACAACTAAAGAAGAATAAGTATTAGAAGAAAGAAACTTGATAGAATCGGAAGAAAATATTACCACTTCTTCGATGCATCTCCTTTATGCTTCATCTTAAGGAAGTATAGTTGATCTTTTGAGAAGACCAGAACCTCCAGAATGTTTCTAGGGAAGTTTAGAAGAGAAACAGTAAGGGTTTGGCCGAGCTTGAAGGCTAAAAATGGTGTGAAGAGAAGAGGGAAGGGGTGCCCTTTTTATAAGGGAGGAGAGGGGCACCTTTGGAAAAACTTAAAATATTATTTTATAATAAAGTAATATTCGGTTTATAATAGCTCCTAATTGATTTATTTCAGAGATAACATTGGTATGCGTCAAAATCCTCTCAACCAATAGGTTTTAGACAAGTTTAGGTAACTATTTTAACCTTATCTTTTAGATTTAACTCTAAGTTAAATAATATAACTTTTACCATGTCTTCCTATTTTCTTACACTATAAGGTTAATAAACTTACTATAACAAGCCGAACAAACCCCCAATGGTTAATTATTAATATATATAACCTTATCTAAGTAATTTTGACAAAACTTAGATTTTTAGGAATATAATAACAATTAATAATATAATATTTGTTTTATAAACTATTTTATGTCAATTTTGACACTATTTGGTAATTGATTTTTGTGAAAATCATAACAAAATGATTAGTTCGAAATTTTTTAATTAAATAAATACTAAAATATCATATTATCCTATAAAATTAGTGTAATTCATAAAAAGTCTCAAATTACATTTATTTGGCTATTTATAATATAAATTTCATTATTTAGGTAATTACTGCATCACCATTGTGTCATAAATAAAATTAAGTTATTTAATGTATAGAAATTATAAATAAAATACCATTAGGTGGTAAATCCTTTTATCTTTCTAATGAATATTTATAGTCAAATTTATCTTATGTATAACCCTATATTAAAAATGTTTTAGTTATTAAACTTTGATTTTAACCATTTTAAATCTTCTTTTAAAAAATAATAATAAATGTCCTAATCTAATCCATGTGGACCTAAATGATAATATTATATTCCTAAGGTTGTTTTTTGGTCTAATTATACTTATCCAATAGAATTAGAACATGTGTTAGGGTAATAAAAATATCATTTTTACCCTTAAATACCCTATTTACTTTTAATCGTGGTAAATAAAAGTAAAAAATTACTATTCACCAAAAATTATGTTTATCTTATTGAATCATATTTTACACCATGATATTAACTGTGTCTCTTGGATTTTCTAAATTCCACTCACAGAGGTGGTAAAATTATGTTTTATGTAAATTTTCAAATTCTCCTAGGAGGTGGGTAAAAGACGGTGAAAAGTTCAATAAAATTTTTATATATCTAAAATTATTATAAAATGAATACAATGAATTAAATTGAACTTATATAGGTATTATGCATCAATTTTGATTTAAAATAAATTTAAATAAAATAAATAATTATTTAAATAAAAAGTCGGTTTTAAAATAGTAACGTAGTGTTTTCACTATTCATCAAAAATAGAAAGTTTTAAAAAAAATACCAAAAATTCACCCTAGGCTAATTTCGATATTCAAAATCCAAAAATGAAGTCCATTTTGAAAGATAAAATTTATAAAATTTCAAAAAGGAGGTATTACTATTTATAACAACTAGTTCATAATAATATTATAATAATATCTTGTTTAGTGAAACTCGATATTGCATACTACACACGCTATCGAGGAAGGTCTTGATTGAATGTAATGTAAGCCAAGTCAGGGCTGCAAGTGGTGAAATCTCTGTTTCATGTTGTGTATAACATAATCAAAACTTACTTCATTTATACATTAAACAAAATCTATACTTAATGTTGGGTAGAATAATTTCCACAAAACGAACTTGAAATTTGTGTAACATGAGCCAAGAATAGTGTTGTGTATATTGCAAGCTAATACGGTGTTGTGTATAGTACAAGATAATATTGGTGTAGTTTATAATATAAGACATCAAATAAATTAAAAATAATATTTCTCATAAAATCTTGGGGTGTTACATTCTACCCCCTTAAAATGAATTTCGCCCTCCAAATTCATCGGGATTATAAATAGTTTACTACTTTAAAGTTTGTTTCATAGAAACCCACATCATAAAAAGGAATACTAAAACTTCATTTTAAAAAGGGAAGTTAGAATCATAACAGTCACCCAATGTAACTCAGCACTGGGTTTCCACATAAGTCAACATAGGTGAAAATATGGATATGGAAGAGAAATATAACCATCAACTTCTGATGAAGAGTGGTAGAGGACATAGCTATGAAAAAGACAAAAATCACAAAGCCATAAATTTGTGATGATTTAAGGTACCATCAATTTCATCGGATATAAGGACACTAGGACATCATTTTTTTGTATTCAAGATCATTTCCCTAAAGTTAAATAATTGTTGAATTAAGAGAAATACTTACTTGATTTTGGTACAATCTTACTGTTGTTTGTGCCTTGAACAATTTCTACATCATATCATAAAGAAATGAAGTTGAATTGGTCTTCCGTGAAGTGTTAGTTGATCATGCGATAAATTGATAGGTCATTCCATCTCTCTCAAACAAAATGATAGTAAAAGTTATTAAATATACATAAGTCCATCTATAGTGAGATTAATCGTATATGATTCCTAAAACGGACTTATACTTCATATATCATACATCTTAATATAATAAAACTAGATTCTACTCACCAGAGACTTCCTATAGGCCAGCGGTAGGTGATAAAGTCCTGTCATACTTTAGTTGTGGGTTCGATTCCCACAACCTTGTCCAACATGACAGGTTGTTGCCCATTCTGCATGTTGTCCCTTTTCTTAAAATACACTATTATAACATTCCATCAATAATATCAAAAAAATTTCTATCATTAAACAATACTAACTTATTTCCAACATAATTTATTCCAATCTTTAGGCGTATCTAAAATATTTCTATCCAAGATCATAGTATAAAGAAAACAATTACTAGAAATGTCATCTACCGATCATGTGAATACCATCATTTATCCCCCATATATCATACAATATATCTTGTTGGTCACATTCCAAACACATGAATACCTTAATAATGTATTCTCTTGGAACATAAATTACCATAGAACCTTAGTGAAAACATGAATGTTATCAATAGTTTACTCTTCCCACATACCAAAATCCCAAAAATTCTATATACTCAAACCATGATATCACATTGTCCTTACATCAGTCATGAGCTCAATAATACTATCAAACATCTCCTTATCTCCTTATCCCTTCGTTATGCACATATCATCTACTTTCCAAAAATATTACAATCACGTTTCATGGTTACCGGTACCATATAATTATTAAAAACCAATACATAGATATTCCAAAATTCCACGATGCCATAAATGAGATTCCATGATACTATTTTGAAATCCCATTACATAAACACTTAATCATTACACAACATCATTGTCATACTCAACATCACAAATAGTTATCGCATGTGACTTTTCATTATCCTTTTCCTTAAGTGGTTTCTCATGTTGATCATCATTAACCCATGGATTAGGGCATTAATCAGCATAATGCCCCACTTCCTTGCACCAGAAGCATTGAAGTGTTGGTGGTGCATTCTCTGCAGTATTTTCTTTATTAACATCATTAGCAACATTTTTTCCATTACTTCGACACTCAACTGCTTGATGAACTTATTTTCCACACTTAAAACATTTTCTAGTCCCTTTAAGAAAATATACACCATTCTTCTTTCAACACTTTGAGCATAAAGAAACATTCATCTTCTTTTTCACCATTATTCTGAGATTTCTCCTTAAACTCCATCTTTCATTTCTTGTCAAAACCATGAGATGGATATGTTACACCAACTTACAGTTCTACGTTGATAGCACAATCCACAATTTATTCATAGCTACTGAAGTCTCGTATAGCTAATGCCCATTGAATACTTGGTTTTCAGCCACTGAAAAATCGATCAACTCTACTTTCAGGTTGGATGATAAAACCAGATGCATACCTTGTATGTCTTGTAAAATTTTCTTCATATATACCAACAGATTCATCATCCTTCTTCTTAATCTCAAGGAACTCCTTTTGCATCTTTGTTCAAAGAATATGAGTGAAGTACTTACTGAAAAACAAGTTCTTGAACTCGTCCCATTCAATGGATTCAATTTTATCTTGGGGCCTTATATTATTAATTAGAGTCCACCACTAGTCTGCTTCACCTTCTAAACAGTAAACAGCTAGAATGACTTTATCGTGTTCTGAATAGTGAAGTATGGAAAATATCTTTTCAATGGTACTGATCCATTGTTCAGTAACAAGTGGATCAGAAGACCCATTGAAAGAAGGTGGACGTTACCTCATGAAGGACTCAATAGAATATTGTTCCCTTCTCTGATCATTTGGAAATCTAGAATGATTCATTGCTTGTCTAAGTATAACAATAAGATTCTGTACTCCATCTCCCATAACATTGGTTTGTTCAGGAGGACAATCATTGCATTGTCCATTACATTGATCAACACGGTTCCTTCGGGTTCCATCCATCGTCTAAAACCCAAAAAAAATAGTGTGAGAGGAAAAAATCATGCTAGGGAAAACAACATAATAAAGGGAGAGTAACTTCAATATATAACATCTTAGGGTTAATTCTAATATTGTTACCATAATTCTAGGACAATAACATATACTTATACTTAACCTTAGAGACATCCCTAGACATACCTTAGATATATCTCTAGGGATCTCACTAAAGTTTTCGCATCCTAGTTTCCAAAGGTTAACTAAACCTTTCCTCTGATACCAACTGTAGAGGCCCAGATCTGGATGTATATGGACATTACATTACTTTTTCGGAATACTTAATACATGAAAAAAATAGACACCAAAGGACCGTAATAGTTTAGTGTCTTTGGAAACATCGAACATAATCTTCTAATATTGGTGAAAGATATTCAACATCTCCCATAAAGATCTTCCCTTTTTTTCATACCTAAAACCTTTCTTTATATCCTGGGGAAAAGAAATCATAAAAAGGGTGAGCTAAAATTCTCAGTAAGGGTAAACATAGAGAACATAAAACAATCCATAAACATTTTAATGAAAAAAAACTTGAACATAAAATCTAAACATCAAAATATTGAACAAAGACATAAATCTTGGAAGTACATAAGGCATATATCACAAAGGAACATCAATAATGATAAAATATCATGGTAATAAAATATGTAATTGTGGAAAAACATTAATCATATGATATGATTTCCATAGTAGCCAATGCATTGCTGCCATGACCATCTTAGTGGAGAAAGTCCATTTCTGAATCGAGTTCACTCCTCATTCCAGTCATGTATCACTGAACCAGATTAACTTTCCATTTCTGCCATTTCTATCTCATGAGAAATAAATCTTTACCCAATTCATTAGAGGGAGATATAGGTCCCACTCATCTAATAATGAAATCATTCTTACTTTTTCCACAACATAAACATAAATCATTCATCATAACCCAAAGAATAAAAATGGGTTGCATAAGCATCATCCCATCATAACATAATCCATATAAAACAAATGGATATCATTTCATCATAAGAAAAGTTAATCCATGTAAATCATAGAGATATTATACTTGAAACATACAAATATAAAATAATGTCATCTTAGATAGAAAATGGTTTTGATAAAACACTTGAAATGAATTCATTTAGAAAATATCCGTTCTTCTTCAAAATCATTTTCTTTTCAAAAAATTCCATGGAATTTTAAAATAAAATTATTTTGTTGAAAATAGTCATAAAATATTGTAGAGTAAGCTTTATGAAAATGAGGTATTATGAAACCATAAATATCCGTTCACACCGTATAAGTTAAAAATAACATTCTTCTCGTACTTTTTTCAGAAAAGTCAAAAAGTTCCCCGTGTGGTAAAAAAAAGTAAGATTCCATTCATAACATGTGGTAAATTTCAAAAATGGGTAAAAAGGACATTAAAAATACATGAAATTTTTTTAGAAAACATTGGCATGGATGATAACAATAACCCCAGTAAATACTTACGAATACTAATCTTGGATAAGAACGAGATTGGAATAGTTATCCCTTACCTTAGGTCCGATATGCTTCGTACGTATCCAAAACTCCTGTATAATGATTTAAATAATGTCATTAACTTATTACATAATGATATTCATTGTTATGATATAATATATGGTTCACTTATGACTTTATATTACATGTTCTTTGGTAAGTTCCATGTTAAAGCAGCGTTTTGGGAAAAATATTTTTATTTATCGTATGTGTTTAGACTTGTTGTTCTTGATATTATTATTACTTATATCTTGATTTAATTACTTCCAGATTGTAAATAATTATTTATATATCATATATATATTCATTATATATATATATATAATATATATAAATGAAATGAAATACATTGTTCAAGGAGATGGTAGGCCGTACGTACGCATGAACGCTGTTTTCGTTTCCCTAATGAATTAGTCGGAATTAAGTAAATGAAACATATATGTACATAAATACAGTATCATTATTAGGTAATATCTCTCATGATTATTTATTATGTATACTTTATAATCATACTTGAATGGTTAATCATGGAAAATGAATCTCATCGCTTTCATGGAGACGGTAGTCCGTACGTACACACGAGCGATGATATCATTCCCATGATCGTGGAATTGTATTGAAGTGTATGTATAATATTTAAGAATCAATATCACTTTAAAATAATCATATATAGTTATTTATTTTCACCATTATACTCATCCAAGTAAGGTGGTGGTCGAAAATAGATTACATCACGATGTGGAGACGATATTCCCTACGTACGCACGCGCGGTGATTTCGTATTTTTTAGGAAGGATAGAAGGTGAAATAGGGTTGTTTCATATTTATAATAATATATCAGTATATTAGTGATAATTATTTTATTAATTTATAGTGAAACAACTAAAGACGGATAGGTAGAAGAAGAAAGAAACTTGAGAGAATCAGAAGAAAAGATTACCTCTTCTTAAATGCACCTTCTTTAAGCTTCCTCTTAAGGAAGTAGAGTTGGTCTTTTGAGAAGACCAGAACCTCCAGAATGTTACTAGGGAAGTGTAGAATAGAAATAGGTAGGGGTTGGCCGAGATTCAAGGCTCAGAAGGGTATGAAGATAAAAGGGAAGGGGTGCCCTTTTTATAAGGGAGGAGAGGGGAACCTTTGAAAAAGCATAAAATATTATTTTATAATAAAGTCATATTCAGTTTATAATAGCTCAAAATTGATTTATTTAGAAGCCTAAGTTGGGACGGTCGAATTTATCCCAGCCAATTGGTTTTAGACAAGTTTAGGTTACTATTTTAACCTTATCTTTTAGATTTAACTCTAAGTTAAATAATTTAACTTTTACCAGGTCTTCTTGTTTTCTTACAGTATATGGTTAATAAACTTACTATAACAAGACAAAAGAACCCCAAGTGGTTCATTATTAATATATATAACCTTATCTAAGTCATTTGACCTAACCTTAGATTTTTAGGAATATGATAACAATTAATAATATAATATTTTTTTTAAAAACTATTTTATGTCAATTTTGACACTATTTCGTAATTGATTTTGGTGAAAATCATAACAGAATGATTAGTTCGAAAAAAGTTAATTAAATCAATACTAAAATGTCATATTAACCTATAAAATTAGTGCAATTCATAAAAAATCTCAAATTATATTTATTTGGGTATTTATAATATCAATTTCATTATTTAGACAATTACTGCATCACCATTGTGTCATAAATAAATTAAATTATTTAATGACTAAAAATTATAAATTTAATACCATTAGGTAGGAAATATTTTTATATTTTAATGAATATTTATATTCGAATTTATCTTATGTATAACCCTATATTAAAAATGTTTTAGTTATAAAACTTTGATTTTATCTATTTTAACTCTTCTTTAAATAAAATAATAATAAATATCCTAATCTAATCCAAGTGGATATAAATGATAATATTATATTCTTAAGGATGTTTTTTGGTCGAATTATACTTATCCAATAGAAATATATCATGTGTTAGGGTAATAATAATATCATTTTTACCCTTAATTACCTTATTTACTTTTAACCGTGGTAAATAAAAGTAAAAGGTTACTATTCACCAAGAACTATTTTTATCTTATTGAACCAAATTTTACTCCTAGATATTAACTGTGTCTCTTGGATTTTCTAAATTCCACTCACAGTATTAATAAAATTATGTTTTATGTAAATTTTCAAATTCTCATAGGAGGTGGGTAAAAGACGGTGAAAAGTTCAATAAACTTTTTATATATCTAAAATTATTATAAAATGACTCCAATGAATTACATTGAACTTATATAGGTATTATTCATCAATTTTGACCTAAAATAAATTTAAATAAAATAAATAATTTTTTAAATAAAAAGTTGTTTTTTGAATAGTAACCTAGTGTTTTCACTATTCATCAAAAATTGAAAGTTTTCAGAAAAATACCAAAAAGTAACCCTATGCTAATTTCGATATTCGAAATCCAAAAATGAAGTCCATTTTGAAAGATAAAATTTATAAAATTTCAAAAGTGGGTATTACTATTCATAACAGTAAGTTCATAATAATATTATAATAATATCTCATTTAGTGAAACTCTGTATTGCGTACTACACATGCTATCGAGGAAGGTCTTGATTGCATGTAATGTAAGCCAAGTCAGGGCTGCGTGTAGTGAAAGCTCTGTTTGGTGTTGTGTATAACATAATCAAAGATTATTTCATTTATACATTAAAAAAAATCTATAGTTAATGTTGCGTAGAATAATTTCCACAAAACGAACCTGAAAATGAGTGTAACACGAGCCAAGAATAGTGTTGAATATGCTCAAGCTAATACAGTGTTGCGTATAGTACAATCTAATCTTGGTGTATTTTATAATAAAAGACATCAAAGAAATTAAAAATAATATATCTCATAAAATCTCGAGGTGTTACAGAATAACCATACGGTCAATATCCATCTCTAGAGAACCCAATACATTAGAGTGCTATCTAGGCACACCCTTCATATAAGCTATAATAGAGTCACTCATAAGCTATAATGGGGAAAATATTCTTAAATAACTTTAAAAATCAATATCATGAATAAAACCAATGAAAGCTATTTTAGACCCAAGTGTAAAAGACTTATGGATATCCAAATAATCGCTTCTTTAAAAATAACATTTTGAAATATACAAAATTAATCACATAATAACGAAAAAAATTATTTGAAAATAACTACATAAAATTATAAAGGAAACATAAAATCAGTTAGGCATTATGATTTAATGAAATTATGTTCATGTCTTATGTGAAAAAATATATTTCTTTTGACTTTTGTAAAAACAGTTGAAAGTGAAACTTTATAAGAGGATTTTAAAAAGAAAGTCACCTACCATGAGTCCAAATCATCATGTATGTTCTTTGTCTTCATGAATAATAAAATTAGGATAATTATTTAATTTCATAATAACCTTTTTATTATTCCTTTTATGTCACTTTTTTCCATGTTATAGACTGTTACATAATCATTTAAGTTCACATCGGATGTTTTGACAATATTCGATATATAAGTTTAAAATTACTTAGATAGATTGACTATGGTAAAAGAGTTAATAATTTAATGATCATTAATATAATATTTATTAAATAATTATTAATTTGTTAAAATAATTATACTTTTAAATCTTACCATTAAATATGGTTATGAAAAATGAATTTTATTATAATCATAGAGACAGTAGGTCGTACATACACATGAGTAACTTTTCCATTTTTAATGAACATTATGGAAAAAGGTAAGTGTTATTTTATCGTTATATAATTATAATAACATAATAAATATTATATCAATAATCTAAATATACCTATATATATAATTCATGTGATATGGTGATGAAAAATGAATCACATAGCTTCGTGGAGATAATAGTCTACAAATAAGCACGAACAATGTTATCCTTTTTTAGTGAATTGAATTTTAAGAAGGTAAATGATATATAATATTTCAATAATGATAAATATTTAATGAATATCATATATAAACATTAATTCTATCAGTATAATCCATCTTTGATAGATGGTGATGGAAACCAAATTACATCAATTCGTGAGGCGGTAGTCTGTCACACACACAAATGATGGCTTTGTTTTACAATTGATGAAAGAGGAGATGGGTATATGTTTTTTAATTAAAATAATAATATATTAGTATATTAATTATAATGGTGTTATTATTTTATCATGGATGAAGAATATTTTAAGGAGTTGGAAGAAAAAATAAAACAGAAAGGATTAATTAAAAATGATACATCTTCTTTGAAAAACCTCCTCTTCATAACAACTTTAGTGGACAAAGGATGGTGTTTCTCTTAAAAAATACCTCTAGAATGATTTTAGGGATTGTATAAATGGATTTTTGTAGGTATTTCCATGATTTTTTTAAATTTTTAATAAATGAGAAGAAGTGGTTCGTTTTTATAAGATAGGGGAGGGGCACTCTTGGATTTTCTCAAAACATTAAATTAATATAAATTAATATTTATTTCAAAAAGAATAAAAACTAATTTATTTTTAATATATAATGAGTAAAAGTGTGAATTCAGTCATAAAATTATTTCTGGACAATTTTATGTCACATTTTAGGACTTATCATCTGTTACTAAACACTCATTAACCCTTTTTAAACTTATCATGATAATAAGGTTTTTTAATCATTGAGGGTCAATATAGATACTATAAATGGAAAAAGGAACAAAAATGGAAAATGGTTGATATTATAATTCTTATCCAAATAAAATTGTCTTATATAATATTTTTTGTAATTTTATATCATTTAATAAATCATTATTTATTATTTAATATCATTAATGTCGGTTTTACAACAATTCATTACATAGATTTAAATAACAATAATAAAATATGTAAAATTTGATGAAAAATATTTTATTATATCCATAAAATTTTATGGTAATATATAAAGTTTTTTGATCATATTATTTATCTTAAATATATTAATTTGATTAATTTTAATGTCATGTATTTGATTTTTCCTTAATTGGATAATTACCCTGTCAATGTTGTTTAATAATTTCAATTAATTATTTATTCCATAAAAATTAAAAATAAATTACCATTATTAAGATAAAAAAATTATATTTGAAAATAAAATTTATAACTGAAAATATATTAAGTTTTCCCCTATGTAAAAAATATTATTTTTATTAAAGAAAAAGTGTGACATTTTTGACTTTCTCAAAATAAAATATTATAAAGGACATAGTCTAATACAAATGAAAAAGGATATATCTTCAATATTTGGATTATTATGGATGGTATTTACTCAATAAATAAAACTTATGAAAGTTTTAGGGTCTTTTTATATTCCTTATCATTTTATTTTCAAATTTAATAACCTGATTTACCCTTTACCATGGTAACAAAATTACTAAAGTTAGTATACATATTGACCAAAAATAAAAGGGACCTATTTAACCAATTTGAACCAAGTATTTAAAATATTTCATCCATTTTAAGAGTTCAAAACTCATTATTTTTAGAATTTAAATTGAAATTAAATCGACAGATGCAATGAAAAACAATTTTTTTGAAAAATGACCTTTTGAAATTTAAAATGTTTTATACTTAATTAAAGTATAAAATTCATTTAAAAAACCATAATTGGATAATTTTAAATAAAAAATATCAAATTCAAATTTAAAAATAACCCAAAAATAAACGTTTAGTATTTAAATATTTTAAAAATACAATTGTTAATAAGAATGTGAATTTTTCACTATTCATATTTTTAGACTATTATCAAAATTTTACCATAAGAAAATATCTGAAAGATTATTTAAAAATTGATATTTTATTTTATTTAATAAAATTTATAATAGTTTTATAAATGAATTATATTTTTTTCTCACAGAATGAAATCAAAAATACATTTTTATGAAAACATTAATTTGAAGAAAAAAATAGTTTTACTATAAATTGAAAGCTTACTTACTCAGAATTAATAAATAAATTTTTATGTATTATAACGTTTATATATATATCAAAATTAAGTTAATCTTATTCATACCTTCTAATTTAACATCTAGGTTATAACTATCATTTTTAAATAATAATATCTCACAGCTCGTTTAAAATTAGTGTTGCATGACATACAATTTGTTTAACATAGTGTCCTTATTTTAAAATCTTGGGATATTAAAACCCCTCTGCTCCTCAATTGTACCTTTTTTAATATTAAAATTCACTTCAATTATTTTATTAATCTAGACTCCATATATCTCTATGAAACCTAAATAACCTTAAAATAAAGGGAAATTAACCAAAAGTGAGGGTAATTGTATTACATGACGAATTGATATATTTAAAAACCATCAGTGGAAACCACTTACTTCTAGTTCCTTAACACTAGGGTGAAAAAATTGTACCAATAAATAAATTTCAGTTATATTTACTAAAGGGAATTTTTGAATAGCCCTAACCATTAAGGAAAATCTTTGCCTAAGGTCTATCACTAGGATGGCCTCTTTGCTATAATATCACTAGGGATACATTTTCTCTATAGTATTACTAGGGTGACCACTTAACCCCAATAACACTAGGGTGATAAATTGTTCTTATATCACCAAGGATACCATCTCACCTTAGGATCACTTGGGAGATAACATCCTTCAATCTACACTTGGGATCCCACTTCTCCATAGCTCTAGTAGGGCACCAACATATCCCTATCTTCACTATGTTGGGAACTTCTACCTAATATCACTAGTGAGATCCTCCTTACCCCACATTCTGTAATGGGAAAACTTGTCACTCATCCCTGCACTAGTTTGAATCCATGCCTATGTCATTTACCTAGGAAACCATATTTTATTTTTTATCCCACACCAAGGTTATATGATAACTGATGTTTTAATTATGGACCATCCTTTCACCTAAGACCTCTATATGGGCATCGAACTATTAATTCCACCTCTAAAAACCCCATAATACACAATCATGGCATTTACATTCCTTTGATCATGTATTCCGTTGATAAAATGAATCTCTTAAGAAATAATCTTGAACCTATAGGACCCCTGGTGTAGCCATGGTTTTGTACTCACTTGATAACATGGGTTTATATTATTTAGGTACTAGTGAGACTTACTTGGATCATGATTATTAACTTTGATGACCTAGGCCTAAGTCTATTTAGACTAGGGCCTTGGTGGATGATCATATTCTGAATAATAATCCATGATAGCATGGGATTCCTCATGAGGTGCAAGTAACCTATAGGTTTAAAATGATTATTTCATCACCATGAACCATTGATGATCTAGGGACATCCATACCAGGTCAACCATTGTGTAAGCCCTAACTTGTTCCACATGATTCCATACTCCCCGGGAGTCTATTTATCCTTTTGTTCATCTATCATTCCATAGGATATAAATATATCAGGTAAACACATTTCCATGTGTAAGTGAAACTCATTCTATCCTAGTTTCCATGTAGGATATTAGGAATTCCTTTTTTATGCCACAATATTTTCATCATGGGGTCATATCCCCCATAATTCTACTCATCCCTCCTGATCCTATTACCAACATACATGAGATATATGTCCAAATCTGGGCCTCCTCCTTAGGTGCAATCCCATCAATATCTTTTCCATTATAATAACCAATACAAATTTTGAAGAAATAGTGTGTAACATATTCATGTTCAATCCACAATCATGCTTTCATAGTTCTTAAGAATCATTATGCGCCTCCTCCTAGGAATATTCCTTGACCATATGATCATTGATTATTTGATCCCATTAGTTTATTGAATTATCCATGATCACCTGAATGGGAATACCAATGAAAAATACCAATTCTATCTAATTTTTTTCGCTTTAATGACATGGGTTTCCTAGTAACATGATGTAAAAATTCATGAAAATATCCTTATCACATGATGTTAAACTACTAACAAGGTGTACATTGGATAATGATATGTACTTGGTTGGGAAATATATTAAGAAATGAGGTAAGGGTTAAAACCCCACCCCCAACACATCCCCCAAAATATTTTAGATTATGATTATTTACCTTACAAAATGTGCACGACTAATTCCCACAAAGATTGATCAAAATGTTATGGGGCACTCGAACACTGGTTCCAGATGAGTTGATGGTGACACACGATGTGGTTGATGTGGAAATAGTGATGGAAGCTCTATGTTCTCACAACAATGATGGTGGGAAGTCTCGATGCTGGAGTGGATTGTAAATGAGAAAGATGACGACAATCATAGGATGGAGGTGGAGGTGTGCTGATGGTGGACAGTGACGTTGAAGGAGTTCTGGTGGTTTTTCTGGACTATTCTGATCGGGCAATGAAAATAGGCATGGTACTTTTGATTGGTTGGGAATTAGTGTGATGTTATTTGGATTTGATACCCATTGGGCCTACATTCCATGTAATGGGGTCACTATTCCTAGTAAAATAGGATAGGTTTGTTAGGTTTACTAAAAAATGTGGGCTTATGACTACCTTTTAAAAAACATGGCATTAAAATACATTGTACGGTCTTACCACATAACCGTATGTTTTCCACCTTGAACTACAAGGCCATTTATTCCTGTTCTATAAGGATACATAATATTCCTACTTGAGTTTGAATTCCAATATCCAAACCATCTATATACATCATCACTGATCCAAATCCCCCATGAGCCATGATGCCTTCTTATTGGGAAATATTCCCTCTTAGAACCTTATTCACCTTCACTATGACCATATTTCCTATAAACCCATCATCACGAGGCCATGTTCCTTATGAAATAATCTATATCCTTCCTCGCTGGGCTACATTTCTAGTGACCTTGAATGTCCTTTAATTGGGTCCAAATTCTCAGGGAACCTTTCCCTTTTGTCCATATTCCTAAAGAGGCTATATCCTATATAGTGGACTATACTATTGGTAGGTAAACCAACCTCATATCTCATAAGGACATATTCCATATGAAATAAACATACTCTTAATGGGACATATTCCCTTAGAGGTCAACCAAAGAAGGAATCTAAAGTGTAATCCTATGTAAATCATAACTAGTAACTTCCCAACTAATAGACCATTATTCATGATTTTAAATTTATTAAAAGCTATCATAGATACATGACCTTAAAATTCACCATAACGGTCCATATCCAATGACCTTAATAGGTATGATTTGTCTTATTAATTGTAAAATAACTAAATGGGATGTGATTCCATTCACAGGGAAATATAGGAAACCCCTCTTGTGGGCCAAATCCTAAAAACCTAAAAAATCCACTACCTATATGGATAGAGATACTCTTCAGAGTACCTAGTTTTGTGGAATTAAATATTAGAATAATCAATCTAAAAATAGAAATATACAAAGGGTATGATATATATAGATGGGAATGTTGGTGGAGAGGGTCTGATACATACAAATGATCTCATTTATAGGCAACATTTGATATATAACTTATGTCTACATCAATACGTGTCTATGACTAATCATTGGAATTGGTGTAACCATTCTTATATTGGGATTTTGAAAGATTTTAATAAATACATCTTACATATATAAGATAGTTAATGTGTATAAAATAATCCACATAAAAAATTTGAGGATGAAGTCATAACCCAACCCTATTGACCAATGCACAACCAAAGTGTCAATAGTAAAATACCAGTGACTAACTAACTTTAGAAATAAGGTCCAAATTAACAAAATAATACTTGGATACATATATTATTAAAACATAAAATGGTCAGTCATCATGAATCCTTTAATTATGAAAGTTATTGGTAGACCATGCACTCTTACTTGTGATTCTATTATACGGGGTTTTACTATTTGTGTTTTTTAATCCGTTCAAAACTTCTAGAAAAAGATTCACCTTCAATCCAAAATATATATATAGAATCATCATTGTGTTATATTTATGACACTACCACCATGAAGGCTATGGTGATGAAAACCAAATGGAAAATTTCAACCACACAATTACTTAAAATAAATTTGAGAAACATGTTGTTCATCCCTACTTTGGAGGAAGCACAAGAGAGCCTCTAGAACATTATGCTCCATGGATCACCTTACCAAAAGTGTATGACCGTTATGTAGCTGGTGATACCCATTATTTCTTAAAAAATATTTGGGAGTATCTCCCTATAGAATGAAAATAATTAAATCCTTTACCTTATAGATATTAAATAGGAGGTCAATCATGAACTCAAAACATCCTATAAGTCACCTTGGAGGGATCCTATAAATATTCTCCACTTAAAGTGCGACATAGAATCATCTCTTTAGAAAAAAGATGAGCATACTTCCAGGGAAGTTTCTATCATGGACCCTAAACATGGGAAATCAAGATATATTTATCGGGGTAATTAACCAAAAAATAGGAATTAGAATCATATAAGTACATTTTCAAAAAAAATCTGACATACCTTTATAGGAGTTAATGAGGTGGACTGTATTATGGTTTTTACTCATAAAGTTTTCCAGTATGCCCCAAAATCACTAAAGGAACCATTTTGGAATATCTCAACATAAAATAGTGTGTAGGACCATATTATTTATCCTAATCATCAAGACTTATAGTGAACTCTTGCAATGTCAGGAGGATCATGTCGGCATTACCCAATAGTAACTCTTGGGAAATCCAATATTCTTTCCCCCATACATGAACCCATCAACATATCTTAATGAAAACTAGCGGAATGTATTGGAAGCATATCGACACTCCCATTGAAGAGTAAAATTAAATAACCATTACCATATATTAATCCCATCATCACATACTAAAGGTAATCAAAGGGTACGCTTATATCCCTGCTCAAACATTTTAAAATTGTTAGCATATCAAAGTAGAAATAGTAGAAAGCCACCACCAGTATATCTTGATGGAAAAAAGGGGTAGACCCATATTTACACTATCATAATTTTATGATCTAATCAACTTATCTTCTGAGTTACAAAATGGTATTCACATATTATTACACCAATTCAGTAGAATCTTTGGTATGTCCCAGTACGGAATAAAAAACATGATTAGGTTCCTATTCATGTTACAAAAAAAGATCATTGAAATTTACTTATATCCACATTAGGGAAGGATAATTTCTATTTATACCTCATAATAATTCATAAACATATTTTGACATTAACTCAATGGAAGGCCCATATCCCTACTCATCCTCAGTCAAAGGAAGGCCATCTATATATCTTGACAATAATCAAAAGGAAAACACACCTTCCTACTTTCTCTGAAGAATCTCAACAATATATCTAGTGATGCGAAATGGGTAGGCACATATTTATACCTAATATTAATAATTTTATTTTTATATTATTATGGAAACACCAGATTTTCCTAGAAATACTCCCACATATGATATTCATTATTCACAATGCATGTCCCCATATATCAAAACGAGAATATCCAAGTAGAAATCTTAACAATGGTAGAATACATCCTAGGAGTAGCCTCATATCCTTATACTAGGAAATATTAGTGTTCTTGAGTCCCTCCAACATATTTCAATAGAATCCCAAGATTCAGATGGCTCATCATTTATAATATTATGTGGTTGAAGTTGTTAATTTCCACTCCATAGTACTACTAAAGGTCCTCTCTAGATCACCCACCATAAAGTTCCTCCTCATGAAAAAAATAAGTCAAGGGAAAATTTATTATGATGAGAGATCTGAAAATAATCCTAATATATGAAATATATATAACCAATGGAACAATAACCTTATCAATTCATTGAATTTTGGAAACCATGATGTTCCTCCCTATGTATGTTAGACTGTCCAGCCTGACCAGCCTCATGAGAAAATATTTTTCAAAAATCCTCCATGTAGCCATACATTGGGAAATAATGAAAGTTCCAAAAATAATGGTTAATATGAGGATGACCACAGAGTTATTACCCATATAATTATCTATGAATGTTATCTTTACGGTGAAATCCAATTTCAACAAGAATTTTGTCCCCTTTTTAAAGATACCATAAGAATTCCATCATATCAAGAGGCACTCAAGAGATTAAGTCTATCCACACTAAGTACTTTATTTATAACTAGAGATTTATATAATTTCAATTTAATGATAATCCATAGAAATATAAAGCATCAATAATAACTTCATATCATATAACCTTTGATAAAACAGAGGACATTTCGACCAATATTACTCCCCTGCAACAAGGAATTTTGTAAATAATAGCTTTGGAAATATCAAGTGGAGGAATCCCCCTCATAAAATTATGATAATTTTGTGGTTATAAAAAAATAACTTGCTGATGGTAATATACTAGTTATGTTTTTTCCCATATACACCTCTCAGTATGAAATTTTTGAAACATTAAATGAAGAACACATATGCTACTTGTGCCTAATCTTATGGGTGGATGAGAATCCAATAAAGATAAAGAACCTGTATTATAAGCTCTATGAAAACTATGTCAAAGTTATAGGTGACATTTAATACCAAATCAACCTGGATTCCCTTTCAGTTGCATGACATCAAAATTTGGACAGGCCATGCAAATATGTACAACTTGTATGATATAATGGTTTGAAGGCTCTACACTAGCTAATTGTTGATTCCCCATCTGATGAACACATTATGTGTTAGGGTGATCATGGATAGTTTCATTTTACCCCTTTTTATAGATAAAAAATTACGCCAAGGAAGGTATCTGACAATATTATTACTTTGGGAAAATTATCAATTTCATGATTTTTATATGCTGACTAGTCTACGTAGTAAACTCCTGACAACTCTAAATCTCAAAAGTATTGATCGTGATGAGATTTTTCCATTAATATACTTCTATATCAAGCCTCTTAAAATTTTGAAAATTCTTCTAAATTGAGAAATTTCATACCCTTTGATACATAACTACCTTAAATATTGATTATCTCATGCTTGATATTAGTAATACATTCGAAATTTTATTGGACTAAATCCCTAAAAATCAAGAGGGATGTAATAGTAGATTCAGTAGAAACAATACAAGAGAAAGCCCATACCAAAGGGTTGAGGAGATTTTACCACCACCACCACTCATCGGATCATCAAATCCTTAGTAGGTACATGATATAATGGTGGTTAAACCAAGTTAGCACTAACCTACAAGGATGGGGGAATTTATATCTCAACCACCCCATCCCCATAGAGATCATTCCTCACAAAACTAAGGGAAACATCACAGGAGAGGAATTTATTGATTCATTCATTACAAAACCCATCCTTATCCTTGGGAACACTCTTCATAATTAATGTTGTAAAATCCCTAAGGAAAACTCATTAAAAATTTCTTTCAGGGGAGTATAGGGTATATAAATAAAACCTATCATGGGTCGCAAGATGAAAAAGTCCCTTAAGAAAGATATGACTAAGGAAGAATGAAATTTATCACTTGATAGATATTCAAGAGGTGAATGATGCTCATTCCATTTCAATGAATACATTACACATATAACATATTATGTGTTAGTGAATGCCATATGTTCTCACCCTATAGACGAATAAAATCCTAATACCAGTGTGTAAGATTAGGATGATCGAGTTTTTTACATAATAAGGTTGACATAGAAACATTTAAATTAGGTGTGTACAACCAATAAAATAGATAGGATTAAAAAATGGGATCTCCAATGAATACCAAGCTACCACCTCTTCATTAAGCTATATCTTGGGAAAAGCAAAAGGACATTGATACATCCCACCCACAGACAGAGGAAACTGAGATTCCCAACATTAAGGAAAGGTACAATCAATATTAAGTTGAGTTGGGGGAACTTGAATAATTACACACAAAACTTTTTAGGGGTGATATTCCTATTGTTCATAAATTTTAGAAAGAACCAACATTTTTCCTATGGTGGATCATTATTAACCTGAGAAAGTGTCCCAACCCATGAAGTTAGAATATATCCATCTAATAGGATATAGAATAAAAAAACTAGTGAATTTAAACCCATGGGATGAAGGATATCAAGAGTTATCCCTATTGGTGTGGAATATAGATATATTTTGAGAGATTATCCCTTAGTAAATCGTGATGTTAATAAAAAAAACATGAGTAAGTCAATCATATAATAATTTACCACTAGCCTCTACACAAGTGTGAAGTTAACCAACAATTTGACTAGAAATATTTGACTCCATTGAGTCCCTAGATACTCAAATGGAATCCATAAAAGGTTGATGTGAACTACTGTATTTGGAAATGAATACATATCATGAGTGGGTGGATGTGACTCCTCCTTTACCCAACATCAAAAATCCAACCTTCTGAATGTTCAATAGCATTGGAGATCTAGAGCAATATTTGATTCACTTTATGTCTCCGTTTGACCCCATGATGGGAATGATTAAGAATAAAGTAGTACCAAGATCAAATGCTTAGTGTATAATCTAGAGGGACCAAAATTCATCTAGTATAACAACACGATAGATTGATAGTTCATAGGTTTGGAAGTTTTCCACTGATAATTTCAATACTAATTCAATTCCACCATGAGAAATGAAAATATTATTGATCTATGTAATTTCATGTAATGATAGAATTAGAGGGTGTCAAATTTAATTTTTTGGTGGATGATATTAATGCATTTCATGAAAATAAAACTCCCATAATAATATATATAAGAGATTTTTATAAAAAATTTCTATGGTGAGTTATAGATGACATTGATTCTGTTTAAATATTATGGTGGATTCTATGAATTTATATTAGTTGAAAAAAGGTTGTTGGATGCTATCTGATGCTTGAGGTAAAGACCTCTGATTAAACTAGTAAATCAGGGAAGTAGGGTCAAAAAAGTGGAAACAATATTTGTTATAATAAAACACGCTCCAACACCAGCATCTATGAAAAAATCCATGAAATATTATATAGTGCTCCCCTAAATAAAAAAAAATAGTTACCTTGATAGGTAGGGATGAAGGAGCTTATTCATCCAAATATAAGGATAATATGAATAAATAGAAGTATTTATAAAAGGATAATGTTATAGAATACTTCAATGTTTCCATGGAAAAATAATTTCTCAAGATACCTAAGGCTATAAAACCTAATGAAATTTGTCTCAATGGACACAATTTTTTTTATTATACCTTTGGATAGCGAGGAACAATGTCGATGAGTGTTTCATATTTAAATACATTTTATTGATGATGGTTGATAAATTGAAGGGGAAATTTGGTTAGCCACTGAAAAAGTAACTATAATATCTGTGTCCAACCAAAATAGGAAGGAGGATGGGAGGAAGTCCTAAGAATGGGAACACAAAACATTGATGACTGGATGACTATAATGTAAATCAATCAAGAACATTTTCTAGTTAGGTCACCACTAAATCCTATATTTATACTCTTTATTACCTTAGGTATGAATGAATAAACTCCTTTAGTATTCTAGACATTAAAAATTCCATGTAATTAGTGAAAAAAGAATAATGCATAGGATGAAGGACCTTTGATAATTCCCAAGAAGGTTTAGACTTCCCAAGACTTCATTCCTCTATAATTAATAGGATTGGAACTTACCCACACAATAAAATACTCATCACATGAAGAATGAAAATATGATTATGTAAATGTGATTCACTTAGAAAACCCTTTATCCTAGAAATAATATGAATATGATCCGAAATTTCCAATACATCATTAATGAGTAAGAGGTTTCTTAGGCTCTTGTGGTTAAGGAATATGAAGGAATCACGGATCATGAAATTCATGAAATGTCTCTTCTAAAGCCATATACACAACAAAAAACCCAAATATAGGCACTTAAGAAGGCACAACAGGAGCACTGATATACTCTAAAATTGTCTAGGACATTTCAAATCCAATAATATTATAATAATAAATGGATAATGTGAACTTGTTTGGTCTAAATAAGAATTTTATAGGTTTAACCCAACTCAACCAATAAAAAATAAAATTCCCTAAAATTTTGGTCAAGGAAATTAGCCACTATCATAGACAACCTTAGCTTCTATTCCGTAAAATGGAGATCAATATCATCATAAGAAAAACTGGCAACAATTCTAAAAATATGATATTTTGAGGTGGATTTCTATAGTTCCAGCTAAGCTATTGATCTAGGATTCCCTTAACTATTCAAAGGAGATTTTAGAATAACATGTTGAGGTCCTTATAACACCTAATGATATTAAAGATGAATTTTATGTAGTAGAAGAATTTTGGGTAGAGAATTCACCATTGAATTCCATATGATCATATCCTTCATAGAGAATGATTGAGAAGTTAATATAAAGAGAAATATTAGAAATTTTCACATTTTTGGAAAACATGAAGACATATACATCATTCACGCTCTCATTGATAATAGATACTAAATCAATATCATACCATTCTAGACCCTCTGATGTTTAGGAAATTTTATCTCTCCCCACTGTCAATCCAATGTCTTGACTAGAGTGAGAAAAAGCATCTTGGATAAATCAAGATTCAATCCATATTTTAAGACATTGTCTTAGAAGTTGAGTTTAAATTTTTACATTATGATAAAACTTTAAACATCATGTTTGGTAAGAGTGTGGATTCATTCTTATGTGGAAGTTCGATCATCATACCATCATTGTCACAAATATCCCATCAATGGACTTATCATAGTGTTGTATAATGATAGTTAACCTTTCAACTAGAATGTGAATACATAGATGTAGGATCTTACCAAAGGTAAGAAAATTAGCCTGTGATAGATGATTCTATCTACATCCCACCTGAAAATAGTCTTGAAATGGATTTTTTTTAAATCCATTCAATGAGTTCAATGAAGAATTCTTGATTCTCATTAATCAGATCTAGGAACCGACTCCCAATTTTAGAATTTTCACCCTGTATAATCATAATATCAGCCGTATCAGTTGAACCTTAATAGAAAAAAGTGGACTATACTTCTATAGAAGATAATGATGCTTTTTATTTAATTATTCTCTCATTGTATTTTGAACCAAAAATGCCCCTATATACTTATTTTTAGGAACCAAAGATGCTCCCTCATCATCAATAGGAGTGGACAATACCCACATATAAATTTCTACATATGAGGATGTCATAAACACTTTAACCTATGATAATAGTTTAAAATAAGGATAAATAATGTAGGATTCCCCTGATAATGATTCTTGTGCATCAACACCATTAAGATACAAACAAATCTCCCCATCATTCACAGGAGATGAAAATTATTGAATGTAATATATTGGATCAAATAATGCCATATAGTATTCCAATAATAATGGTATTTAAGTAAAGGAAGAATAAGTATAAGATCTCAGATATTCCCCTCTAGTATTTGGGGAATTCATCTCAACCAAAATTGATGAACTCAGATAGGTGAATTTTAGTACATTACAAGACCCAAAACCTATATTAACTAGTTCCTCAAAGTGCCCAAAAAGTAGGAGAAATCCATCTCCTTCTTGAAGAAGAACATTAATTTATTGACCAATTATTACATATATATTCTCAAATTGGATCCTAACGTGTCTACCCATCATTAGGTTTTGCCTAAAGGCAACCATTTTAAGTAGGCTTCTAAGGGAATGGATTTACCCATTCTACTTGTTGGTTCAATGTTAAGATGGAAAAATTTCAAAGATGGTGGGGGGGGGGGTGGATCGACCTTTTTAAAATTAATTAAATTTAAATCGATTTGATAAAAATAAATATAGTGGAAAATGAAAATAAAATGACACATATATTTTATAGTGGTTTAAATAAAGAAGTTCTCAGTCTACTATTCACCTCATTCACAAATAGAAAGGGACGACTCACACTATAACCACTATAATGGAATCTAAAAATGATTTTTTTTTCTCACATTAAGTCACAAACCAATTACAAATATACTTTCCCCATGGAGGAAGAATCCCAATACATTCAACCATTTTATCTCATGGAGGTAGAACTTGAACCGCCTATCTCATTTAACATGGATGCACAACCCAATGCTTAACTTTTTCATAAGAGTCACAACCAAAAATCCTACATTTTAATGTGGAGTATAACATGTGATAATTATAAACACATAAAAATAATATGAATATGTATAACCATATAATTAGATGAACAATTTCATTATCTGAGTGCAGTGACCACATTAAACTCTCCAATAAAAAAGGACCAAATAACTAATGTTTAGTTGAGAGTAGTTGGTGATCACCCAATCTGGTATCCCTTATAAATTTCAAGAGTATACTCTACCTCATTATATTTAAACTAGTTCTATAAACTCAAAATATATATATAATTTATTTGTGAAAAAAATCTATAAATTTTTAAAAACTATTGAATTTCTCTTTTTTCCCAAAGCAATAGTTACACATGTTAAAATAAAGAAATAATTCAGAGTTGTCCATGCTTGTTTCCCAAAAAATATTCCTCATATAAATGAAAAAATACATAAATATATAATTCCATCTTGATATACTATAAAAATAAATACAAACTATATAGTGAAACTCGTTAGACCAATTAATATACTAGTAAATGAAAAGTATTAATATCCCTGAAATACTCCCTGATAATAATCCTAACTGACACCACAAATTTCGTCTGACTTTAATTTATATATTTTAATTTCCAAAATTTTATCATGAATATCAATACAATCTTAATTTCATGTTAATCACATTTAATACACCATGAAAAATTGAAACAAGTTCATATGAGATAAAAATAATTAATATGTAATTTTAAAATAAATAAAACATTAAAAATATTCATATTAAACATGAATCAAATGTAAATATGAAAAATTATATAAAATATAGCATATTTTTAGATTCTATAAAATCATGTATATTTTCAATAAACAATATATGAAAAATTCATGTAGGTGATTCACACAGGGTAATCATATAGGGAATTCATGTAGGGGATTCACATAGGTGAATTAGGTATGATATTAACATAAGGTGTTGAAATAGGGGAATAATATAGAGATTTCATGAAATTGATTCACTACAAAAGATTATTCATCACATATCCAAAATTTGATGTATTTGAATTCTAAAATTTATAAATAAATTGTCTTATCAAATTTCAGATGTAAAAAATACTTTGTAAATGGAAGAATCATATTTATCTATATTTTAATTATATTTAGAAAATTTCATTATATTTATATATAATTAAGAATCACCTTATTCATACTTACATATATCATGTTATCATCAATGTATATGTAACATCTTGACCTGGGTGCCCCTAAACAGTGCCCCGAGCCGGTCGGTCACATGCCCTAAAGCATGCCTCCCTGTACTCTAGAGGGTGCCAACTAGCAGCGAGGGTACGGTAACTCAGTCATGGGGAGACTGTACCCTCTTTTATTAGAATAAAACTCCAATGAAAAAAAAACAAAAAAAAATTAAGTGTGAAAGCATATAAATAACTTTAACAATACTAAGTCACATAATAGTCAAAATAGGAAATACATTACTCAACTTAAAAGGGACATCATGATATGACAATGCAAGTGTAAAGTGTCTATAATGAAACTAAAAGTAAATACACAACAACTCCAAAGCAGATCCCAAACGCCATACAATTCCCTCACCCATGATCCATTCCCAAACAACCACATATCCTAGGGACTTTCCCTTATCCTATATTACAACAACAAAGTCTACTCAGGTGCTGATCAAGCAGCCCAAATATAGTGTGAGTAAAACTCAGTAGGCCACTATCAATGGCATCTAAAACAAGTCCAACCCAAATATAGTGTATTAATTTCTATGAAGAAATAAATAAAATGCTTAATTAAATAGTTATCACATTGTCATTTATTCTTTAATCATTACATTAGGCCCAGTTTCAATTCATGTATCTCATTTAAATAAAAATTCATTATTTTCATTCATTTGCTGTTGAACACCATGTCAAGAACCCCAAATCTCATTTTTTGTAGATATCCATGTCTAACACCCCTCATCACATTCGGTGAAGATCTACATGTCTAAAACCCCTCATAACATTCCATGTAGAGCACTATGTATAACACCCCCATCAAAAGTGGTTCAATAACTATTTGGAAGGAATGCCATGTCCAAGGCCTAACCTCTCAATTAGTCTAGAACACCATGTCGAGCACCCAAATTCTCAATTATTTAAATCATTCATTAATTCACAATAATTAACCACATCATTCCCATACTAATCTAATTATTAGTTAAACATATCAAAGTACATTAGTTAACCCAAATATTTACTATGTACACAACCCAATAATTAATACATAAATTAATTAATCAATCAACATTAATCTAATTCCATAATTAATTATTCACAATTAACTATCCAAAACAAATCTCAACGTTTCATAATTAATTTCACAATTAATTTTTTTAATCAACATCATGGAACATAATTAATTCACCATTAATTATCTTACATAGCTAAATATCATCTCATAATTAATTCCCCCTAATTAATTATCTCAAACACAACCAATTAAATATCTCAACTATAATATCTCCAATCCAAAAAAAATTCATCAAATCAATCATCTATTTGGGAAGCCCCTTTAGTTTCATGATTAAATCATCAATTAATCATCTATATCTCAAGAGCATAAATAAGTCAAATTAACATTCCTAATTACTCCAATTTTGGAAAAAAATTATCAAGGGAAGCTAGAAAATAAATAATCTCACGTAAAAATATCAAATCCATGACTATGGGAGTTTGATTTAGACCACTAGGCTCAGTTTGTTGAGAGTTGTTTTCCCAACAAAAATCCCAAAAATCTGAGAAGCATAATGATTCTGATCAAGCTCAAGATCTAAATCCCTAAACCCAAAATTAAGATCAAAGGCATCATGATCTTACAAATCTAGATCTAGATCCACAATCCTAGATATAGATCTCAACTCATAGGTTTAGATCCATGGAAATAGTGGATATATTCCATGAAAAGATCAAATAAAGATAGAGGAGATAATTGAATAAGCAACCGGATGAAATCCACTTATTGGGAATATATAAGATCTTATATTTGGGCTTTAGATCTTGAAGAATGGTGTTGAATTGCCTTGAAATCCCTCTGAAAGGCTCCAGGATCTCCTAGATTTTTTCAATCCCGATCCTAGGTATAAATATAGGGGTTTTGGGGGTTTGAGTGATTTAAAAACTAGTTTTTAGATAATAAAAAACCACACAAAATGTTTTCTAGGTGGGGGGCGCATGGTTAGGGTAAACAGTGCACCAACCATGTAGACCTTTCAATCCAGGTTTCAACGCTTACCCAAGTTTATTCACATAGTTTTTCAAACCATGCACAAGTTGTGCACAACCCTATGTTCATTAATGTTTATTAAAAACTCACCTAAATTCACCCTAAGAAACAACTCCAAAACAAAGGTACTTGAAAACCTCAAAAAGTACCTAAAAATGGGCCTGAGATGACTTCAGAAATGGTCGGGATCATATAATTTCCCCACCTTATAACAACTCATCTTTGAGATACACTTTCAAATATCTCTATGATTCTGATCCAAAAAGATTGGGTCAATGATCCCTCATGTATGCTTCCCATTCCCAAGTTTCCTCATAAACACTTCCATATTTCCATAACACACAAACTATCTACACAGTCATTCCCCACAACAATTTCTCACTCTGATAAAGAGCACATATCAGATGATCCTCAAAGGATGAATCTATCTCAAATTTAACCTTATCCACATCGATCACAGGAGCAGGGTTGAGGCTATACCTCCATAGTTGTGAAACATGGAAAACATCATTCATAGTGCTGAATTTATGTGGAAGAGCTAATTGTTATGCCACTAGCCCAATTCTCTCTACTACCTAAAACGGTCCTACAAACTTGGAAACCAACTTGCACTGACTTCTTATCCTGTGGGGACCCAACCGAGGTGACACCCAAATGAATACATGATCAACCTATATAAACTCTTGGAGTCATCTATGTCTATCAAGATATGACTTCTGTCTATTCTGAGCCGTAGCCATTCGTTTTTTAATCAATTGCACTAGATCCTATGTCTCCTGCATGACACTTAGTCCCAATAGATCTGACTCACCCAACTCTATCTAGAATAGAGGTGATCTAAAAGGTACCATAAAGTTACTCATATGGTTCCATCTATATAGTTTCTTGATAACTGTTGTTATAATAGAACTTTACTAAAGCCAAGTGCTTCTCCCAATAACTACTGATGTCAAGTAAACATGGCCGCAACATATACTCTAGAATATGTATGGTACACTTTGACGACCCATCTGTCTGTGGGTGGAAAGCCATACTTAACAAAAAAATCAGTGCCAAGAAGCTTCTATAATCCCTTGTAGAATCTTGAAGTAAAGTGGAAATCACGATATGAAACTATAGTCTGTTGAACCCCATGAAAATGAACTATCTTAGGTATATATAGTTCTCTCAATTTTTCTACTTTGAGGGTTTCCCTGATTGGAAATAAATGTTCTACCTTCGTTAGTCGATCCACAATGACCCAAATAGAATAATTCTTCCTAAGTTTCATTATAAGCCCTACAAAAAAATCCATTGTTACGTCGTCCCACTTCAATTCCGAAATAGGTAACAACTAAAATAGAACTCCAGGTCATTGATGCTTTTCATTCACTTGCTGACAGGTGAAACATCTAATCACAAAACCATCTATCTCCCTTTTCATTTCTAGACACAAAAACTATCACTGTAGGTCATTGTATATTTTTTCTCCCCCCAGGATGTACCACACACTTTAAGGCATGAAATTCTCGCATGAGTTCCTCTCACATACTCATAGGCACAACAACCCAATTTTTCACATAGATGATCTCATCCTAATCTATCAACAAGTCTAAAATTATCTCCCCAATTTAAGGATTTACCTTATATTTAAACACTCTAGATCCTCATACTGCCTATCCCTGATCCATCTCAGGAGTATAGAATCTACTTCTACAGAATCCAGAGTCATCTTCTCCCGACTCTACTGAATCACCACAAGCATTTCAGCCAAAAAAGTCATCATCTTCTACTATGCACTCGACTCATGTACCAACTGATTTTGAGTTTTCCTGCTTAAGGCATCAACCCCAATACTCCCCTTTCCATGTTTATATGCTAGTTCAAAATCAATGGTCTCCATATAGTCTACAAATATTCACTACTAAATATTTAAGTAACGCAATGAAAATAAATACTTCAAGGTTTTGTGATCTGTAAAAACCATAAACTTTTCATCCAAAATTTAGTGTCACCAACACTTAAGAGCATAAACCACCACTACCAACTAAAGGTCATGCTTAGGGTAATTATGTTCATGTTTCCTCAATTTCCTTGAACCATACTAACACACGCTTGTCGTAGGGCGTGACAAAAGAAATTTAATTTTCCTAGTGCAGCACAATGGCTGACCAGGGTTGTCTCACTTAAAGATATTTTTTAGTTCATTCACTCAATTAATATAATTCACCTTAACTAATTCATTTAGGATGTTTTTATTTAATATATTAATGTAATTGAATTTATGAAAATAAATCAAATGAAATAATTCAATTCAAATTAACATAAAATTCTAAATAAAATGAAATTAGTGAATAAAGGAAGTTCTCCCAAGAGAACATTCAGGGAGCACCAGCTTCAAATATTCTTAGTGAACACACCCAATTGTATGTGTGTACACCTTAGTATAACCCTATTTTGAATGAAAAGTCCACTTAGAAATCACCAAGCACACCCTCCATCCACCTCCTCAATTGAGGGAAAATGGTTGTAGATTAAGAAGTTAAAATTTAGACAACCACAGTGAGGATTACACCCACTATAAATTATCCTTATAATTAACTCAAAGAATATTAAAAGAATTTTTTGGGTTCAAAAACTTGATTAATCCCTCGGGATATTACTCAGATTAGTTACTCATGAACATGTGTATTATAGTTCCCGATGGTAATATGGGAAGAAGAGGAGATGGTGGATGGGTGGATACAAAAATAAAAACAATGCATTAATTTATTAGAAATCTAAATTACAATTGAAAACTAAAACAAAAATAAAAGAGATAAATAAATTAAAATAAATGGGATTGATTTGTGGCCTACCTCCCTCAGTGGAGATCACCTCCTTGGTGCTTTGAAGGAATGGGATGGAGAATGGGATGATTTGAGAGGGAGGATCTCCCCTCCTTTCATAGGAAGAATTTTTCCCCCAAAAGTTTACACATTGTAACAAAATTAAATGACATCTTAACGCATTTCAACCATCCAGAATGTTGTTCATAAATATCTTGGACATCGCTCGTCAAACATTCAGCATATCTGGACATCATATGTGGGAGTTAGGAATTTTTCATTGGAGGTTTCTTTTTATGGACAATGTTTCCAGGAAGCTTACTTCAATCGTATTACACCCAGCGGAAACCTTACTAACTTCCAAACCCCCTAAATTTTATTTTAGATCCGAGCCTATGATTCGTTGTTCTATTCCAAGTAGAATAACCACAATTGGAGGTGTGTATGCTGTGATAGACATTCATTATGGTGGTGGGGTCCACGCTGTCTGCTTGGAAAATCCTTCAACTTAATTGAATTTTTAATGGCAATATATGCTCTAATATGACCCTAGTCTAAAATCCAAAGTTGGAGTAAATAAAATAAGGATTCTAACAAAAAAGGATTCACTCAATTTGGATTTATATTTTTTCAATAAATGACTAAAATACCCTGGATGTAAAAATCTGTCCAAAATCCAAAATTATGCGCTTTCCACAATTTTGCTCAAAACACATCATAAATCAAAAATTGATTCATAAGAGATAAAATAGATAATTTGGGATGCTTAAAAAAATTGAAATTAATTAAAAAAATATGTAAAATATTATCTTTATCACATATTCAACAACTCAATCCCGTTGCATAAACACAACTCCATGTCCGATCCCAGAAGTGTCATAATATACTGTCTACTCCTCACCTGTCTTAGGAACGATAAAGATTGGTGATAATTTCAATAACTTTTTCAAATATTGGAAGGCATTATCCCATGCTTCCGACCATTCAAAAATTACCCTTTTCTTATTCAAGCTTGCAAGCAGCACTTCCAATTGGGATAAGTCCTGGATGAACCTCATGTATTATATAGCTAATACAAAAAAGCATCGAAAATAAAAAACATTCTTGGGATAGTCCAAAGAAACAAATGCATGAACATTATTTGGGTCCACTGCCACACCTTCTTCTGAGATGATGTTCCCCAAAAAGTTTACCCTGTTAATCGAAAATTGACACTTAGATATCTTGGCGTATAACCAATGCAATCTTAGTGTACTCAAGACGATGTAATGATGTTGGGAATGATCATCATGAGTCTTAGAGTACACCAAGATTTCATCCACAAAACCACCACAAACTGATCTAGGTATGGATGAAAGATCAAGTTTATCAAGGTCGTAACCACTGTTGGAGAATTTTTCAACCCAAATGACATAAAGACAAACTCATAAAGGCCATACATACTTCTGAAATCAGTTCTCGATATATCATAAGTCTAAAATCTCACATGATGATACCCTGATCTCAGATCAATCTTTGATAACACACAATCCCCCTTCTGCTGGTCAAACAAATCATCAATACGCAGAAGGGGATATGAGTTCTTCATGGTCATTTTATTAAACTTCTGGTAATCGACATACTATAATAAACCACTATCGGCCTTCTTTTGAAACAAGACAAGTGATCCCCAAGGAGACATACTTGGATGGATAAACCCCTTATCCACCAATTCATCCAAATATGTCTTCAACTCTTAAAGCTCAGTCGGTGCCATTCTATAAGGTGGAATAGAAACTAGCTTACCCTCTAACATGAGATCGATAGTGAATTGAACATCTCACTTAGGTGGAAACCCTGAGAATTATTTGGGAATGATATCATTGAACTATTGTACAACCTATGGAAGGACATCTTTCCTTCGACTCCCATCATCAAGAAAAAGACATGCAACTTGGGTTGTGAGCTCTCATAGTTGTTGAGTAATTGAACCTTATCTACTTTTGTGGATAGTCTATTCTACATGATGAACAAACAACTACCCTTAGGAGATTCTAATGTAACTTCCCTACAGTTACAATCTATGTGGGCTCGATGTGAGACTAACCAGTCCATACACATAATCAGGTCGAATCTCATCATATCAAGGACATAGATATCCCAAAGAAAACAATACTCTCTGATCTTTAGTGAATATACCTTGCATAAACAGATATCTCTAGACAATTTTGCCAACAATGTATCGATATTCTCTACTCCTCTTACAGAATCCACCTCTAGGATCAAAACATTAATAAGATTTGAAGATATAAAGGAATGAGAGGAACCAATATCAAACATGGCACTAGCTAAAGTAGAATCTACTAGAATATTACCGCTAACTATTGATGGATGGTCCTCTATTTCCACATATGTAGGCTAAAATACTCTTAATTGTCCTACCCCTCTACCCTTTGGAATCAACTGACTCTCATAAGTATCACCACTTTGCTGATATAGGCATCCTTTCCCTAAAGCACAACGTCTGTAACATCTACCATCTTTAATAGTAGAAATCCAGCTACCAGACCAATAATGTGTACAAGACCCCCTTCCCACACTCTGACTATGTGCAACTACTCCCTCTGCACCAGCCTATCACTGATTCCATCATAACTTCTGCAGGTGTCCCATATTTCTACAAAATCAGCACTCCACTGGTGGTCATGGAAAATGCGTGTGATAGTGTCCCAAACTTCCTTATTTGTGGAAAAGAAGATGAGTATGATCGAGTGCAACTATTCCTCATAATTTTCCACATTGTTTTCCACCATCCTAAATAAGGTTATCATAATCTCACTTCCTTATCTCGAAAGGAACACTCCATGATGGTCCAGTGAATGCTACCTATCATGTACTAGAATATTCATTTAGGTTCCCCTCCAAAATGAGAGCCTAATTCACCACTTTTGAGAACTTCTTCCTCATAAAGATATTAACGCGAGACCTAATTTCAAATATAAGTCCCTCCTGAAAACATTTTTCTGAAGAATCTTTATCTTCTATCAACATTAGAGAAAAATTCTAGAAATATATGAAACGTTCAACATAATCCATTATGGAGATGCTAACCTATGTCAGATTTATAGATTATGAGGCCTTATAACGTCTCAGTGTCTCTAGATAGTAGTGTTCCATGAAATTCTCCAGAAATTCCTTCCACAACATATCATCAATCTGTCCATATCATACTTGAATGTCCCACTAGTGCTTCAGTGACCCTCATAGAATATATGCAACCAACCTGACCCTCCTCTCAGCCATAGTCTCCAAATTTTCATGTATTGTCTCTATGAATTCAATCCTTAACTCACCTCCATCATTTCCACCCTCTCCTATAAAATTTGTAGGGAGATCCAGCTAAAACCCTATTTTCATCTCATATATGCCTTCAGTACCTGCACTGGGCCTCTCTCTATGAATTTTATGAAACAAGAAATGTTCTCTTGGAACTTCTCTCCCACCTCCTCTTCTTGCACCAACAATGCCTCTAGTTCCCTATCTAGATGTTTGTTCTAGGCGATAACCCTCCATATCCCTCTCAAAAATCACCATGAGGGCATATCTCTACAAATTAAAAAACACTTCTTAGGTCTCAAAATGAAACCTTATAACATTTAATTAACAGGAGATAGAAACACAACAATTTTCAACATTTCCTTTCCCCTTTCTCTTCGCACAGTCAACACTGAGGCCTTATCACTAATCCTAATCATCATACTCCTAAGCCTTGGTTACCAAGGGTATTCACATTTTATTAATTAATTAAACCATTAATTAATCACTATATCTCAAATTAATTAATTTTTTAATTAATTAATTGATCACACTCAATTTATCAATCATGATTCTCCTTAGAAACATATTTATCCTCAACTTGTATCATTTTACAAAATTTATCAATTCATTTTTGAAACCATTTTTATTTCAATCTCACAAAAATGAAAACAATTTATGTTGAACAATTTACTCATAACTTATTTTCACATGAGTGCCTAAAATAATGAACGTAACAATAACCTTGATTTCCTAGAATGATGCATGTAGACCCAACTATCATTCCTCTTTAGGCCACAAATGAAAAACCAATAATTCTTGAAAACAAATATCACATCACTCCAGAACTGTATCACCAAAGGTGAAATAATATACAACTATAATAAAAAATAGCAATCACAAAAATCCCACCCTGAGTACTTCGATTTTTTCCCGTACATGGGTTTTCAAATCTCATGAATGCTCTAATTACCAAGCACCGACTATTAATAGTATCCTGTATTCCTTTCCAAAAATATTAAGACAAAATAAGAAGAAATAAAAGATAACTCCTTTGAAAACACTTTGTCATGTCCCAACCCGGGTGCTAGTAAATGGCGCCCGAGCCAGTTGGTCATATGCCCTCAAGCACTCCTCTCTGTACACTAGAGGGTGCCAACTAGTAACGAAGGTATGTTAAGTTAGTCATGGGGATAATACACCCTCTTTTATTAGAATAAAACACCAAAATAATCTAACAACAATAAAAAAGTGTGGTAGCATATAAATAACCAGAACAATACCAAGTCACATGATAACTGAAAAAAGGAAATAAAATAATCCACTTAAAAGGGAAAGCATGATATGACAATGAAAGTTTCTAGTGTCTATAATGAAAATAAATGTAAAGACACAATGACTCCAAAGAAGACCCTGAACAACATCTGGTTCCCTCACCCATGCTCCATTCCCAAACAACCACATATCCTAGGGCCTTTCCCTTATCATTTCTTGTAACAAAAAAGTCTTTTAGAGGGTCGATATGAAGCCTAGATAGGATGTGAGTATAACTCAATAGGCAACCACCAATGGTGTCTAAAACAAGTACATTCAAAAGAAAGTGTATGAAATTATATGAAGTAATAAATATAATGAATAATTAAATATTTATCACATTGTAATTTATTCTTTAATCATCACATTAGGCCCTGTTTCAATTCATGTCTCCCGTTTAAAGAATAATTCATTACTTCCATTCATTTGGTGTTGATTTCCATGTAAAGCACCCAAAATCTCATTTAGTGTAGATCACCATGTCTAACAACCCTCATCACATTTAGTGAAAATATCTATGTCTAACACCCCTCATCACATTATGTGCAGATTTCCATGTCTAACACCCCACATCACAACCGCTTGGTTAACTATTGAGGAGGAATGCCATGTCCAAGTCCAAACTTCCCAATTGGTCCAGAAATCCATGTCTATCACCCACATTATAAATAATTTAAATCATTCATTAATTAATAATAATCAACCACATCATTCCCTTACTAATACAATGATTAGTTAAACATATTAGTTAACATGACAAATAAATAAGTACACAACCGATTAATTAATTCATCAATTAATTAATGAATCAACATTAATCTCATTATATAATTAATTCTTCACAATTAATTATCAAAATAAAATCTCAACTGGTCATAATTAATTTCACAATTAATTATCATAATCAACATCATTGTACATAATTAATTCACAGTTAATTACCGTACATATCCAAACATCATCTCATAATTAATTCCCCCAGATTAATTATCTCAAACATAAACAATTGAAAATTTCAATTACAATATCTCCAATAGTAAACAAATTCCCCAGATCAATCTTCTATTTTGGAGCCCCACTAAGTTACATGACTAAATCATAAATTAGTCATCTAAATTTCCAAAGCATCAACAAGTCAGATTAACATTCCTAATTAATTCAATTAAGGAAATAAATTATCAAGGAAATATAGTAAATCAATAATATCACATAAACCTTTAAAATCCATGACTATGGGAGTTCGATTTCGACCAACTACTTTTCTTTTTTGATAGATATTATCCTAATGGAAATCCCCATAATCTAAGTAGCACAATGACATCGATCAAGCTCACGATCTAAATCCTTACACCCAAAATTAAGATCAAAGGCATCAAGATCTTAAAAATCTTGTTCTAGATCCAAAGTAATAGATCTAGATCTCCACTCACAGGTTTAAATCCATGGAAATAGTAGAGATATTCCATGAAAGGATCAAATAAATATAGAGGAAATAACAGAAGAAGAAACGAGATGAAATCCACGTACCAAGAAGAGAGTGGATCATCAATATGGTCTTTAGATCTTGAAGAACACTATTAGAATCTCTTTTGAATACCTCATAAAGGATCTAGGGTCACCTATAATTAATCAAGCCTAAGCCTAGGTCGAAATAGAGGGGTTTTGAGGGTTCATGTAATTTACAAACTAAAATTCAGATAATAAAAACCAGTGTGCATGGTTTTATGGGAATGGTTGTAGGGCTAGGGTGAACCGTCCGCCAACTGTGCGGACCTCTCTATCCATGTTCACATAGTTACCTGGGTTTAGGCGCATGGTTTTTCAAATTGTGAAAAAACCATGCACAACCCTCTGTCCATTATTTATTTTTTCAAAACTCACCCAAACACACCTCAAGACACAACTCCGAAACAACGTTACTTAAAAACATCAAAAAGTTACTAAAAATGGGCCTGATATGATTTCAAAAAAGGTCAGGATTTTACAGTATAGTATCAAATTAGTTCTGAAAAACTATAGAATTCATATTTAAAACATATAGTAGATTATAACCTAATTTCATACATGATTGAGATTGATTAAAAATTTTAGGTCTTCTTATAAAATATATATTATTTTATTATATTTCTAAAACAGTAAAAATCACTCAATTTAATGTTTTATAGACCAAGATGTGGTCAACATACAAAAGGAAATTGAATCGTTAAAATTGTCTATGTGAATTGGTTATGAAGGAGAAAAAACTATGTGAATCAGCTACGCGGGAGAGGATTCCACCTCAACTAGATTCACGAGAATAGTAAAAAACATGGGAAAATGATATTTTAAGGTTATAAATTACATAATTATCCTAATAAAACTACATGACACCTGTAGAACATGTTATGAATAAAAAAACATGAAGTTAAAAAAATTAGACAAAGAAATTTTATGATATAATTAATATTAATAATACATTAATTTATACATAACACAAAGTAATAAGACTCATAAAGGATGTAAAATGGTAAATCTTTTTAATTATAAAAACACAATGTTGATCAAGGTTCCACATAACATTATCCCCATTTTTTATTGTTACAAAACGAAGTAAAACTACAAAAACTTCTCCCCCATTAAAAATTATCAAAAAGATAGAGTTTTAATAGAAATATTATCACTTTGAATTGAAAATATATAGTGTATGAAATGTTATTAAACATTAAAATTTCAATACATATATCAACGATCCAATATAAAGCCTTCTATTTTTCAAAACATGTGTCATGGACCCAGTGCCCATTGAAAAAAAATTTAAAAGTTGTTAGTTAAAAATAATGAGAAACCCTTCTTAAAATATCATTTTATACAAAATAAAAGTTTAAATGGTATGTTATCATATTCTAGTATGAAATGAGAAGACATAGAATACAAATATAATAAATAAATATGTGAATATTTTAAAAATACTAAACTCTAAAAAAAAATTCCATATTGTATACATTTCTTATAAATCATAAAATTTCAGAATAGAAGCATACTTAAAATATCCATAAATTAATACCATATAAATATAAATATAAATTTTAGTATCCATCATACCAAGTTCAAAATATATTTTTTAAAACATAGTAACATATTGGGTTTTAGTAATGATATCAAAAAATTGGTTTTCTCTAAAAAAATATTTAGACTTTTATTTCCTTTTTGCACGTGATATCTACGAAAATGAAATTTAACATCAATATTCTTACTCATGAAGTATCATATTGGAATATTGGAAATAGGAAAATAAGAATTAATATCATCAAAATTGTAATCTTATCAAAATAAAAAAAATCATAAAGTGTTTTAGTAATCTATAATGATTGAGAACAATAAGATGCAACAACTCTATATTCAGATTAGACAGTTGAAGGAGAAACAAATTTTTTTCTCTCCAGATCCTAAGAAGAAAAATATTTTCTAAGTAAATGAAAAATACCTAAATTAATATTTCTATCTATTTTACATCAAAAAAAATCAGAATCATAATATCTTATCAAATCAAAATTATATTTTTTTGGGTAAAATAAACCAAGATTCAAAGAACATTTAACATTTTTAATAATCATTTTAAATGACTTTATATTAATTTACATAGGACTACTATGATATTTAGCACAAATAAAAAAACCAAAAATTATACCTATAATCAGTAAAATATAATAAACATCTAATCACTCTAATATAGGTTTTAACATCATCATATTTTCAAGAATTATCTAAATCTAACTTGAAAGTAGAACTCATGGAAGTATTTTTACTTTTAGAATATTAGAAATCAAATATATTAACTAGATAATTATCATAATTGTTTTGATATAGAATTATACCACTATATAATTGAAATATTTTTAGACAATGGAAGAATATTAATATCC
Source organism: Viscum album (assembly GCA_963277665.1). Classification (NCBI taxonomy): domain Eukaryota; kingdom Viridiplantae; phylum Streptophyta; class Magnoliopsida; order Santalales; family Viscaceae; genus Viscum; species Viscum album. The sequence goes on from OY728151.1 coordinate 2,083,618,047, forward strand.
CATTATACTCATATCGAATTCAGAAGTCATCAAATCTGAAAATTCAGTACCCAGTTTTTCACATAAAAGTACAAAAATAATATCATCAATATAAATTTGCATAATAAAAATATCATTATATTTATTCTAAATAGAAAAATTTGGATCAACCTTTCATTTCTCAAAAAAAAATCAAAAGAAAACTATTTTACCTTTCATACCAAGCATGAGGAACTTGTTTCAACCCATATAAATCCATAAATAATGTATAAACATGATTGAGGTTCTTTTTATTTTCAAAATAAGGGGGATATCTAACATATGCACCTTCAAAAATTTAACCATTTATAAGAGTGGGTTTGATTACCATTTGAAATAATTTAAATCGTTTAAAATTAGCACAAGTTGATAATATCCTAATTTCTTCTAATCCAGTGCATGGTGAAAAATATTATTCAAAATAAATGCCTTATTCTTGAGAATATCCTTGGGAAACTAATATTTATTATTTATAATTATATTTATAGATTCTTATAGTTTGTTTCTAAATATAAATTTTCTCCCAATAACATGATAATCATTGGGGAAAAATCTAATGTCCACACATTATTGATTGTAAATTGATTTAATTCATATTCCATATCCATGGTCTAATTAGAACCATCTAAAGATTCATCAATACTATTTTGGTAAAAAATCAAAAATGAATGTAAGATAAGTAAAAATATTCATAAAAAAATTTATAGTTTGAGAATTTTATTCAACATTAAAAAACAAACTATTTGTAGGATTATATCTATGTGTATTACAAGATCTTTCATGAATTGGTTTATTTTAAGAAGAAATATTATCCCCCTCAAAATGTGTGTCTCTATCTTGATGTTTTTATTCAAAATTAAAATCTCTAAATTCATTATCAAGATAATCATTTCCATCATCCCTTTTATTCTAATACTTTTCATCAAAATTAACATGAATAGATTATTCAACAAAATGGAATTTTTATTATATACTCTACAACCTTTATATTATTTTAATATCCAAAGAATATGACTTCACCATATTTTGAATAAAATTTATCTAAATTAAAATTATTATTAATAATAAAAAGTATTCATCCAAAGACTCCAAAAATCCAATTTTGTTGGGATTATCCCTTTAAAAAGTTCAAAATTTATCTTTTACAATGATGGTCATAGAAAAATTATATTAGTATCATAACTTGATGTATTCATATTTTCATCTGAAAAATACTAAGATAAATTAAACTCATTTAATATGGTCTAATAAATTTTTTAAATTCTTATATTTTCCTTCTATACTACACCATCTGTTATGGTGTTCCAGGGGATACAAAATTATGAAAAAGCCCATTTAATTCAAAAAAACTACATAAATTCCATATTTTTGAATTCACTAATATGATTGGTTGAATTTTGATTTAATAAAATTTTCTTATATCTTTATCAAACACTTTAAAAAAATAGATATCCATTGTTGATGTTTTAGATTTAAGTGTATGAAAATACACCCATGTGTATGTAGTAAAATCATTAATAATAATAAAACAATATCAATTTCTAGAAAAATTAGTAGGTTTTATTGGACCAAATAAATAAAAATTAATATTATAAATAGCCCATACAGTTTTTAATTCATTAATTGACTTGTAAATAATTCTATGTTATTTACCTTCCATTAAATAATCACAAACAAATGTGTTATCCACTTTAACTTTAGATAATTAAAGAACATTTTGGTTATTCGACAACTTATGAATCAATGTAAAATCAGTTTTCCCTAACAACCTATACTAAATAAATTTATTAGATTGTATAAAATTTATAAATTTTATATTTGGATCATTTAATTTAGTATAGTTAGTTGAATAAATTTTTTATTTTCTTTTTTACATAAAAAATAGATTTATCATTAAACACATGCATTTGTCATTTTAAAATTTAAAAAAAATTTCATCATCACATAGATGATAAATTCTTGTTAAATTATGTTTTAATTATTCAACATATAAGACTTTATAAGTAAAAACATAAATAGAAATAACAAGATCACTGAATCCTTTTACATTTCCTTTAGATTTATCCCCATGTAACATTACATACAGCACATAGATTGAATGATAGAAATTTTGATATATCACCACTCACGTGTCTTTATAATCCACTGTCCATATACTAAATATCATTTTTAATTATTACAATATAAACTTTCTACAATGAATAATTAATAAATATTTGGTACCCACGAAAATGTGGGTGTGATGTGATGAGAATATGAATTTTTGGGAACCCAAATTTGTTTTAAACACTTGATTAATGGAAATATAGAAGATAATGATTTAAAAGTAAAACCATTATATGTATAAGATATTCTATAAAATTCAAGGAACACTCATTTCTATAATTAAATTTCACATGACATATAAAACATGTAGCAAACTATGTGCTCCCATTAGTAATTTAACAAAAAAATCATATAAATTTTGGGTAAATTATTTTCAAAATTAAGACTATATTTCTTATTGTTCATTTAATTGAAACCCATTATTTTTCAATGTTTTATCTTCCCCGAAAAAAAATATAGATTTAACTTATAACATTTATTATCATTTTTGAGTTGATAATTCTCCTGAAGAATAATATCAAAATTCCTTATTTAATATTAATGTGATTTTGACATAAAATCAACTTCTCTTTTTAATTTTTCATTTTCAGTAAGATTAATTTTTATTTTTTTCTGAGCATTTCCCATATCTTTATGTGAAGAATTAAAATTTATATTTTAAAATTTTAATCCTTCCTAAGAAGATTTGTTTAGGTCTTCATTTTCCTTAATAATATCATTATTATGTCTCTTAAGGTTGTTATATATAGTAGTGAAATATTCAACTTTATGTTCATGTATTTTAACTTGCTTAATAAATTCATCTATAGTGAGTTTTCAGATTTAGATTAAGAAGAAGAATAATAAGTAGAGTCACTTACTTGATTTGATAAATACATTAATAATAATTTGAAACATCCTTTTAAGAATCAGATTCTTCCATAATACTTGAATCCTTAGTGGAACTTCATCCAGCTACCATTACATTCTTTTCTTTATTGTATTGGTTCCTCTAATTATTTCCTTTATTAATATTGAGAAATTAGGCTTGATGTGCCCCTTTTTCTACACTCATAAAAAAGTTCATATAGAGCGTTAATAGAGATGAAATTAGTTTTATTCTTCTGTAAGAAATCATCCATAAGATAGTATTTTTGATATCTCCTTGAGTATCCTTTATTTCTTCTATATCCATCATTTTTAACATAATAAGTATCATTCTGGTCACTTATTTGTAACTCAAAATCAAAAGAGTAGGTAGAAACATTTGATTTAAAAAATTACCTTCTTTAGTAATATCTTTTAGATCCAACTCAAATTGTAATAAATATACAACAAGCTCATCAAGTTTATATTCAATGAAGTCATCACTTTCATCAATATCATCCTTTTTTATCATGAAACTTTTTATGAAGTTCTATATGTACTCTTTCAATAAGAACAAAAATTTTAAGATTCTCTCCAAAATAACACATACGATTTATGATAGTAGTAAATATATGGAACATTTGATTAATAGTTTCATCTTTAATCATATAATATTATTTATATTCAGATCTTAACATGACTATCTAAATTATAATAAGATTATCCAAGCCAAGATGTGAAACTTTTAGAAATTTACAGATGTCATGAGCAGTTTTACATGGAGAAACATGAATATAATCATTTGTATTTATTGTACAATATAAATCATTCACCACCGTATAATTCAAAACATTTTTTACCATTTCATCTCCAACTAAATATTCAAGGTCACTATTAGAAATCTTATAAGGAAAAGTTTCTCCCATTAAAATTATACACATAAAAAAATTAATAGGAAGAATTATAACCATAGAATAATATGAACATACTGAGTATTTGAGTTTCAAGAAATCAATGAACACTATAATATCATAGGATATAATAGTTACAGTTTAGTTGAGAGTAGTAGGTCATCACCAAATCTTGCAGCCATTTTACAGTTTAATAATATCTTTTGTATTTAAACTATTTATGTCAAATATATATAACTATCTATCTCTATCTATATATATATCTCTATAAATATAGAGTTTATTTGTGTACAATATCTGTAAAAATTTGATGACAATTTAATCTCCCTTTTCTCAAAGAAAGAGTTTCACATGTGAAGCCAATGAACTAATTTTTTGTTTTCCAAACTTGTTTCCCAAACAAAATTCCATTTATGAATGGAAAAATAAGAAATATCTAAGTCCACCTTGATATCCTATAATAATTAATTCAAAATACATAGTGGAAATTTTGAGATCAATTAATATATATGTAAATTACATGTATTAATATTATTGAAATACTCCTTAAAAATAATCAAGACCGAGCCATCATATTTCATCCAATTTTAACTTCAATATTCAAATTGATAAAATTTCATAATGAATATCAATACATGATTAATATAATGTAAATCAAAATTAATACACATCCAAATAAATTAATGCAAGTTCCCATAAGATCTAAATAACTAACATGTAATTTTAGAACAAATAAAATATTTAATATATTCATATTAAACATTCAGAAAATGTAAATATGAAATATTATGTATAACAAATAATATTTCAAGGTTTTATAATATCTGGAATATTTTCATTGAACCACATAGGTAAAATTCTTGTAATTGATTCACATAGGGGAATCATATAGGGAATTTACATAGGGGATTCACATATAGGAATCACATAAGGGATTCACATAGGGTATTCAAATAAAGGATTCATGTAGGAAATTTACCATGTAATCAAATTCACCACATATCCAAAAATTGATGTAGCTAGATTTTGGAAATTTTAAGTAGCTTATATTATCAAATATCATATGTAAAAAAGACCCTATAGATAGAAAAATCATATATAGATATAGTTTAATTATATATATATATATAATTTCATTATCTTTATATAAAATCATGAATAACCTTAATTTTAATTCTATAGATCAAGTTATCATAAAAATATAGTATAAAATTATTCATGAAAAACTATATAATTCATACTGAAAATATACAGTGAATAATAACATAATTTTAGACATGAAAGATATAGATTCAAAATTTTATGTATTATAATGAAATTTATATTTTTATCATTCCAATTTAGTATGAATCACTAAATTTAAAGTTATTTATCCCATGATATGGATGAAATACATAAGGTAAATGATTATAGAAAATTGGCTATTGTAATTGGAAACATGGAAAAACTAATATGTGAATTGGTTATGTGGGAGAAACCACTATGTGAATTGGCTAAATGGGAATTGTTAAAAAACATGTAAAATTGATATTTTAATATCCTAAATGACTTAATTATCATAGGAACATTATATTAAACTTTTAGAACATGGTATAACCAAACATAATGAGAAATTTAAAAATATTTTCCGAAATGAAATATTAAGATCTAATAAAGATTAATCATACTTTAACTGATACATAAAAAAAATATCGAGACCTATAAAGTAAATATAACAAATATATATTATTAATTATGAAAATATAAAGTATTTTAAGGATCCAATTAACACCACTATGTTGGAATTTAGTTTTATATTATTATCAAAGATATATTCATTATGTCAGTTAATACCAAAAATGGATTTTCAATGTTGTCCCCATCAAGGAGAAAAATGGGAAGATTAGGGTTTGTATCGACTATAGGGATCTTAAGTGGAACTTCTCAAAAAGTAGATTTCTTGATACTGATCACATAACTACAAATTGATATGAAAGGTAGTTTTTAGGCATCATGATATATTAAATTACACTTCAGAAACAAATAAATCTAAATGGAACTAGAATACAAAGAGGCGACCACTTTAAGATGACCCTGAGGGGTATACTATTATTGAGTGATTCCCATATTATTAAAGAATACTGGTGTTATATACCAATGGTACATACACTATACCTTCAACCCCTTTATAGGGATGACATTGAAATGTTATATTAATGATTTGGTGGTCAAATCCCCACACCACTATAAAACCTTGAGATTTTGGGATTTTTTTATTTTTTTCATTTCACGTGACACTGGAAGTAGGTCTTTATATATATATATATATATATATATATATATATATATATATATTAAAACACTAATTCAAGAATCACATTCACACAAAATTTACTTAGCTTTCACTACACACAATACCGACTTTTCTTTCACTACACGGAATAACTACTTGGCTTGTGCTACCTACAACACCCACTAGGCATACGTTACATGCAACATAGATGTTTCTACGAAACATTATTTTATTGTTATAATTATTTCAGTGAGATAATGATAATATAGTCATTAAACTTACTTATGTGAATAATAATAACTAATTTTCATATATTATGTATAATTTTCTTATATATAATAAACATGTTAATAATGAAAGATATGATTTTATGAAAAGTCCTTTATGTTTAAAAATGTTATTTCCTCGAATGAACCACTATTAATAATGAAATTAATTATAGAAACATATAGAAACATAATTTGATAAAATAAAATTCATTTTTTAATTTAAAATACCCAAATTTTCTTAGGGTGATTTTTTTTGTGATTTTTCTAAGAAACATCATGTTTTGATAACTATTGAAAAATACTTCATTTTAGTTAAAAACTGCCGTTTTGTTTAAATTATTATTAATATTAAAATATACATTAAATTTATTTTAAGTTCACATTAGATAAATTATAAATATATTAATATAATTTAGTTCATTATAATCAATTTCACTTTTAAATTTAATATAAAAACTAAATAAACTTTTGAACTTCTTTCTACCTTAAAACCCATAATTTCACCCCATCTACGGGATTAAAATTAATCTTATTTTTTCCACTTCTGTGAGTTTAATTTTAAAAAAATACATATACCATTTTCATTAGTGTAATATTTAGTGTTTAATTGTAACATTTTTATTTTTGACCTAAATAATTAGTAAAAGTGATTAAAATTAATCAATGTGATTAAGGTCAAATTATGCTTAATTAGGGACTATACCATAATCTCAGGAGCCCAAATAAACAATAAAATTTTCCAAAAACCATTTTATGGGCACATTTAGATCATAAAACTTCCATTAATGATTTAGGATGGTTTTTAGGACTTTTTAGGTAATAACATGTGTACACAAAACTTGTTTTAAAAAATTCCAAGTGAGTACTTTTCCTTCTCTCTAAAAGGCCACCACCTCCCCCACATCCTCACACATATAAAACCTATTAGTTTCATAATATATCTAAAAAATACACTTCCCATTAATCCTTCCTTCCTAATAGAATCCTTTAATGGGGAATTAATAATTCCAAGGAAGACTTTTGGTACAAACCAAAAGGAGTTACCCGATTAAGAGGAAACATTTTCTCTCATGTCCTTTATTTTATTTTCTTTCACCACCCCCTACACATTCTTTTTTAAATTATTTTACAGCAAAAATATTATAATAAATAAAATATTATGTTTTTATACCATGGTTTTAAACTACACTAATAAGCACCTCCAACTAATGGATAACAAACATACTATTTATGTGTATGATGAACTATTATCTCACTAAAAGATGATTGTTCATTTTTACTTACCGCCTCCCATGGTGGAAATTATGATAGAAACTATGCTTATATATATATTATATTTATTATGTATTTATTCTGTTTTTTCCTTTACAACATAATTGTTTTTACTTTCTATTTGGTGTTAATATTATAATTTCATTTGAGGAAGTGTGGACTACCGCCCCCTCAAAGAGATATGATTCATTCATACACTCCATGAATTGTGTTAAGGATGGTTTTAGTGAATATATAATATATACATGATATCATAAACACAATTTAACAATTATATATATATATATATATAAATATATGTATTTTATTTTCTTTCTTTCAACATGACAATTATACAAAAATAGCGTTCATTTATACGTATGACCAACCATATCCATGAACAGTGTATTCAATTTATACTAATTTTTTATGTATATTATTATTATACACATATAATTTATGTAAATGATATTTATATAATGGTTTAAATTCTATAAATCATTATATAAATTACAAATACCAAATAGTTAACAAATTAAGACCCATGAAAATAATAAAGTGAATATTACCCGATGTGAAACCTTAACATAGGATTATTAAAGACAATGTAATATAAGGCCATAATAAAACAATATATGGTATTATATATAAGAATATGGTTCTATAAAAGTTTTATAATAAATTTATATTTATTATACAAGTATTTTGAATGAGTACAATGAGATTCAAGATACAAGGTGCGGTGATTTCATATCACTTTTTATTTTCGTTAGATATATGATATGTTCACCATTCATTCCTTTTACTTGGTGTATTTACTACCCTTGATTGTATTATATGTATATTATAATTAAATTTATGGGTATTAAAATATCTATTTTATGATCTTTCTTTTATGGGGATTGAGTTTCAAATGTTACCAAATCGGTGATAGAGTTTTTTCCCAATTTTCCTTCTTTGAGACTCATTTTTTTAAAGGTAAAAGGATTTTTATTGATAAGAAAAAAGTTACAAAAGGCGAAAAGATGGAATTATTTTACAATCTCTATCAAACAAAGATAATAAATCAACAGGTAAAGAGTCCAGCCAAGTCATGGTCTGATGAATGCCTTTGTTGGCAAGAGCATCTGCAACAGTATTCGCTTCCCGATAGGCGTGAGTGGCTATGTAGTCAATCCCATGTAGAGAGTTAAGACAATTCATACAAAGAGTGGTGAGAGACCAAGCCAGATGAATGATACCATTCCATATGGCATGAATGATAGTAGTAGAGTCGCTTTCAATCCATAGTTTTTTCCAGCCTCTTTGAAGGGCAAAATCAACGGTGTGGATGACACCCAACATTTCAGCTTCCAGGGAAGGGGAATGGCCACAGCCAGCATAGAAGCAAACCTGGAAAAGACCAGCCGAGTGTATTAATTATATTTTAAATTTCATATAATAAACTTTATTATATTAATTATATTTTAATATTCTCTTAATTTATTTTTCTTACATTGAGAGTCTGATCCCAAGTTACCAAGTTATAAGAGTGTATTGAGACAATCTCATCACTTTTCGAAAATGTTTATGTTTATGATTCATATGATGAAATAATATGTTCCATATATGAATATGTTCATGACTTTATTACCCTCTAGTAATTAATTATATACTCATGTATTGGTACCACATTTATATTCTTATTACATAACATAGTTAAGAAAGTGTTTTTAAGAAAGCCCAAATTAACCATCTCTACGATCGGAAAACCATGTTCTCTAAAAAGGGTTTTCAAATATATTTTACTAATATACTATGATCATTAAAATAACTTTTTACCCTTTTTGTCTTTCACCAATGTTTTTAAAGGAATATTCTTGTCACTTTCCAAATGAGGAATTTTTCTAACCATTTTACCATGCAAATGGAATATTATTTTTACCTTATACAATGTATACAGATTTATCCACCGTCAATCCTTTGAAGCTTTATTTTCGTGTTTAAGGGTTAATTTTTAAGAATATGTTTTTCAAATATTTTTTCAAAGAAATTATGTTTCAAAGGATTTCAAGATTCTTTTATATTTTTTCCTTGATAATTATTTTCAAAATGTTTTCAAGCTTCTTTTATTTGTTTAAATGGAAAATGATTTTCAAATTTTATTAATATCATTTTATAAATTTTCAAGGAAAATTGTTTTCAAAATGTTTTCTAGATTATTTTATTAGTTTTCATGGAAAATCATTTTCAAAATTATTTCAATCCTCATTTTTATGTTTGCATTTTTTTCAAAGAAATGGTTTTCAAATCGTTTTCATGATATCTTTATATGTCTTCAAACAAAAAAGTTTCCAAAAGGTTTTCAAATATTTGTTTATAGGATTTCAAGTTTATTTTAAAGAAAATTATTTTCAAAATGATTTATATTTTAATAATACATTTCAAATAATAAAGAATATTTACCTCAAGAGATGTTTTCAAAATATTTTTCCAAGTTATTTTCAATCTAAGATGGAATCCATTTATGTTAATCAATCCATTTTAGGAAATTATCCAAAGGTTTCATTCATATTATTTCTTTAATGGTTAATTTTTTTATGGCATGATTCTTATAACATTCATTTATATTCCACAAGTTTTATGCTTTTGAAACCTGCTTATTTTCCCAAGTTATGCTTTGATAAAGTGATTATGAAAGCTATATCTTTTCATATGTTATTATGTGATGAAATTTTAATCATACCCATTTAATTTCATGGTTAATGATTTGATATTTATAAAACCTATATTTTTTTGGGACCTGATATGTTGAATTTTTTATTATCTTATAGAACATGTATGAATGATTTTATTATAAGGTGGGTGAGACCTATATCTCCCTCCAATACATTTGGTAATGATGGATGACTCATGAGTATAAATGTTATGCATGAACTTGATTACATGTTCAAAATGTATGCAAGGACCTTTTTTCATGTCCATAAGTTTCTGGATGAACAAAATTTCATGTTCACAATGTTATGAGTGAACCTTATTACATTTTCAAAATTTTATGCGTAGACCTTGTTGTGTATCCATAAGTTTATTAGTGAACCAGATTACATGTTCAAATGTTATGTGTGAACATGATTACATGTTCACAATGTTGTGCATTGATCTAGTTTCATTTCTATAAGGCTATGTGTGAACCTGAATAAACATTTAAAAAGTTATGCATAGAACTGGTTTCATGTCCATAAAGTTATGTGTGAACCTAATTACATGTCCATGATATTATGCATGTACCTAGTTTCATGTAGATATGTTGATATGGGGACCTGACTACATGTCCTTAACTTAATGAGTGAACCTGTTTCTATTTATAAATGTTCACAATGTTATAAAAAAACATGCATGCCACAACTTCCTTGTCTTATAACTATGTTATGATTTCATTACTTATACTCTTAATACTCTTATGGTCTATGAATTATGAACTTAAAATCATTATTATGACCTCTAATATGAAGGTAATGATCATAAAATGTTAAGATCAAGTTTTATACCCTTTGTTTCACATTATGCTTATGCATTTCCTTTATTTACCCTTAATCAGCATCTGAGATCTCCCCTTTCGTATGTTTCCTTTCCCCAGGTTAGGAATAAAGGATTTAGGTAGAAGTAATAAAGGTGGAGATATTTATGGGATATGTTGAAGGTATTTCACTAGGATATAAGATTTTATTTCTATGTTTCCAAAGACACTAAATTATTATGGTCCTCAAGCATGTTTTTTTTTGTAATTTACTATGTATTCATCTAAAATGATGTAATATCCATGTAAGCTAATCTTGGGTTTCTATAGTGGTATCAAAGGAAATGTACAATAAACCATTAGAAACTAGGATGATAAAACTATAGTGAGATCCCTAGATATATTTCTAAGGATATGTCTAGGGATGTATCTAAAGATAAGTATATGGATGAGTTAACGTTTAAGGAAATGTCTTGGAATTTTGGTAAAGGATAGAGTGAGTGGTTTCGTAGAAATACATACCTATATGGATACTAAAATTGGGTGTGGAATTGGCACAGATGTACCTAGGGAAACAACTCCAAAAATATATTCTAGGCTTGACTCAGGGTAATCTGGTACATGACGATGGTCCTTATTTCACACCTAGTTTGACACTCCTAGTGGATATGTGTTGGGAATTCACCAACTCTTCACAAACCATCATGATGGATTTAAATATAAGTTGTCTATGAATAACCTAGGATGAACCTATGGTGTCTTATATTATGTAAGGTGACATTATTTAGACATCTTATATATAATTCTTTTCATGACTACATAGTTTTCAACTATGATAAATAATTCTCACACTATGCCTTCTGGTTTTAGTCAATGGAGAGAATATAAAGGAACATGGTTCATAATTAATGTTTCATATTTGTAAATTATTTGAATTATGAAAATCTATTTCCCAAGTGAAAATATCATAAAGAGATTTAGGAAGGTGGCACATGTATTGGGTATAATTTTGAAGATAAAGATACCTAAAAAATGTAACGCCCCAACCCCAATTACCTTGAGTTTGTGTATTATTACATTACATTGGCATGATCAAAATGGATCAAAATACCAAAAGACCGATCAGTTTAGTAGCCTTTTAAGTACTATATATATTCATAAGTTTTATATTATATAATAAAATGAAAAACAACAACAAATTTGTTTTCATTGACCACATTCATCCCTTAGACTATCCTTGAAGGTTAGTCAAAATAATCCTTTTCGCATCCTAGGAAAAAATAAAACATAGAAAGGGGTGAGCTTAGATGGTTAGTATGTATAACAATATAGCAGAAAGTTTCAATAATAAGTATAAAAATTTAAGGCAATGCATTAGCCTAAAACAAAAGCCTTTTAAACATAAACCTAATCATAATATGAAAAAGATAAATCAAATAATTCTATTTACTTATTCACATGGATATTCTACTCATCGAATAATCACATGTAATATCAATAGCTAATTTCAGAATGTTGGAATGCATAATTCCAGACTTCATAACCACATGGTTATGGCCTTATTCCAAGACTACAAATAAGATTCTATCAAGGCCTTGTTCCAAGACACTAGTTTGTCTCATGAGACCTACTAATTCATCGAGGAGCTATAGCGAGCTCCCCCCATCTCTTACTAAGTCTAATGCATTCCTCATATGAAAAGGCTTAAAAATAACACAAACATTTGTATTAAAACTAGCATAGGAAATGTCAATAATTTATGCATAAACCATGAGTGGTGTAAAAATAACACATCCATAGTCAAAAATATCACAAAACCATCAATACAATATGGAAGATTGGTATCTTAATAATCAACTTCAAACAAGATTAAAATCCATGAAAGGATTATGAAATAGATGAAATCAAAAATTTTTGTAGAGAAATATCTCTTTTAATTTTGAAATCATTTAAAAGTTATATAATTATAAAATAAAACATTTATTTTGATAATATTTTGATAATATTGTATGGGGAGCTTCGAAGATGTTATAATAGCGAAAAATGGCCGCACCCGCTGTATAACTCTAAAAAAGACTTTCTTACCTTAATTTTGTCGAGAAGGTCATACAGTACCTTGTTTGGAAAACAACAGAAAGATTCCTTTCAAAACATATATGGTCAAATAAGGGTATAAATGAATTTAACCCATATTACAGTAAATAGTAAAAATGTTTTGAATTTCATTTTTAAGAAAACATGGATGTGGATGATAAAGAGGTCCTAGTGGATACTTACGTATTAACAACCTCAGAAAATTAAAGAGATTGTAGAATTAACCCTTAACTTGTACTTTTACATGGTAGAGGGTACATTAAACTCATTTATAATAGTTAAATCATTGTTATTAAATTACAAAAGAATCATATACATAAATATTATATCATATATGATCTTTTAATATTGCTTTGTTAATAATATTTTAGTAGTATCATCGTTTCGGGTGTTAGATAATTCATTTTACTTTATATTCTTAGTTACATAAGACATGTTTGTTATTAATAGTATGTATTTTATTCATATCCAGAATGATATTAAGTTCTTGAACATTATTTCTAATCATAAAATGAATGCAATTAATGAATGATTGTAATGGGGAATGAATCTCATCACGTTTGTGGAGACGGTAATCCGTACGTACGCATGAGAGAAAATATCATTATATTAATGGTGAAATAGTATGTAATTGGATGGTATATCATATATAAAGAATCATTAAATTGTTTTATTTATTATTTACATTAGTTATACTCATTATTATACCCATCCAATTAATGAAGTGTTTGAATAACAAACTACACCACGACGTGGAGATGGTAAGCCGTACGTACGCACATATTGTGACTTTGTCATTTGTAGGATGGATAGAATAAAGAATATGGTTGTAAAATATTTATAATAACATCATAGTATTTATAAGGTAATGGAGTTATTATTTTTTTATGGAACCAACAAATAAATAGGAAGTGTAAGAAGAATAGAACTTGAAAGAAGGTGGTGAAATTATTACCTCTTCTTCGAGTGTTTCCTTTTGAGTTGATTAAAAGGGCTCTTTAGGTTGTCTTTCTGATCAAAGTAAGGCCTATAGGTTGAAGGTAGGATAGTTAAGAGGATATTTAGTTAGGTTTTGGTTGATCCAAATTTCTTTGGAGGTGTAAAATTAAGAGAATGGGAAGTACCCTTTTATAATAGAGGTGATGGTCACTTTTGGAAAAGCTTGAAATATTATTTTTTAATAAATTCATTTTCGGTTTATAATGGCTCAAAAATGATTTATTTAGAGGATAAGTTGGGTATTGGTCCAAAAATTCTCATAAAAAAGGTTTTATACCGGTTCAGGTCACCATATTAACCTTATCTTTTAGATATAACTCTTAGTTAAATTGTTTGACATTTACCATGTCTCTTTGTATTTTTATATTATATGGTTAATAAACATACTATAAACTTCCAAGATTAACCCCAAGAGGTTAATTACTAATATATATAACATTATCTATGTACTTTGTCCGAACCATTTATTTTTAAGAATATTATATCAATTAATAATATAGTATTTTTTTTAAAACCCAATTATGTCAATTTTTACACAATTTAGTATTTGATTATTTTGAAATCCATAAAAACTTTATCACTTCGAATAAAATTTATTTAATCAACCATAACATGTCATATTAACCTATAAAATTAGTGTAATTCATAAAAAGTCTTAATTTACATTTATTTGGATATTTATAATATCAATTATTTTAATATATCATTATTAAGGTAATTACTGCATCATCATTGTGTCGTAAATAAATTATATTATTTGGTGTCTAAAAATTATATATAAAATACCATTATGTAGGAAATCATCTTATATTTCTAATTAATATTTATAGTAGAATTTATATTATGTGAAACCCTATATTAAAAATGGTTTAGTTATTAAACTTTTAATTTAACTCGTTTAACTCTTCTTTAAATAAAATAATAATAAATGTCCTAATCTAATCCAAGTGGACAAAATAGGATAATATTTCTTTATAAGGTTGTTTTTGGTATAATTAAACATATCCAGTAGAATTAGGACATGTGTTAGAGAAATTATAATGTCATTTTGACCCTAAATTACCCTATTTACATTTAACCGTGGTAAATAAAAGTCAACGGTTACTATTCACCAACAAATATTTTTATCTTATTGAACCAAATTTTACCTACTGATGTGAACTGTGTCTTTTGGATTTTTGAAATTCAATTCACAAAAGCGTTTAAATTATGTTTTTTGCAAATTTTCAAATGCTCTTAGGAGGTGGGTAAAAGACAGTTAAAAGTTCGATAAAATTTTTATATATCTAAACTTATTATAAAATGACTCCAATGAATTACATTGAAATTATATAGGTATTATGTATTTATTTTGACCTGAAATAAATTAAAATAAAATAAATAATTATTTAAATAAAAATTCGGTTTTAAACAATAACTCGATGTTTTTCTCTATTCATAAAAAATTGAAATTTTTCAGAAAAATACCAAATATTCACCGTAAGCTAATTTTGATATTACGAATCCAAAAATGAAGTCCATTTTGAAAGATAGATCTTTTAAAATTTCAAAAAGTGGGTATTACTATTCATAACAGCTAGTTTAATTGGTTATGGTGTGTTTGAACTCGAAGTTGCATACAATACAAGCTACTCTATAATTCAAAGGGAAACGTACCATGGAAGTTTGGGGTGTTATATTCTCCCCTCCTTCAAATAATTTTATCCTAGAAATTACTAGAATATTACTGCATAAAAATATTCAGGTGGTTCTTCATCATAAGCTCCTTGGGTTCCCATGGTGCCTCTTCCAACTTATGGTTTCTCCATATAACTTTTACCAGACGAGTCGTCCGGTTTCTCAACACTTGTTCTCTTGTATCAAGAATCTTGATAGGATCTTCGCAATAAGATATATTGAGTTTCAGTTCTAATTCCACATAGGTGAGTACATGCATTGTGTCAGGCATGTATTTTCTCAATAGTGATATGTGGAGCACATAATGAACTTTGGAGAGACTTGGAAGAATTTCAAAAGGATAAGATACAACCCCAATTCGTTCAAGATTTTAAAAAGGTCCAATGTACCTGGGACTCAATTTACCCTTCATACCAAATCGTATAATTCCCTTCTATGGAGATACCTTTAAGAAAACATTATCTCCTACCTGAAATTACAAATCCTTCCTTTGATTATCGGCATAGATCTTTCTCCTACATTGGGCTACTTTGATGTGGGTTTGGATTACCTTCACATTTTCTATAGTTTCATCAACATGTTCTAGGCCTACGAATTTTCATTCACCAACATCATCCCAATAGGTTGGTGTGCAAAATCTCTTTTCATATAACACTTCATATGGTGCCATCTGAATACTTTAATGGAAGGTATTGTTATAAGAAAATTCTACTAGAGGTAAATATTGATCCAACATACCTTGAAAGTCAAGTGACCAAGATCTCAACATGTCTTCTAAGGTTTGAATAGTCCGTTCTAATTATACATTGGTTTGAGGGTAGTAGGAAGTGCTCAAATGAAGTTCAGTGTCAAAGGCCTTCTGAAGACTTTTCCAAAATCTTGACGTAAAATGGGGATCACAATCAGAAACAATTGATAGAGGCACACCATGGAGTCTTACAACTTCATTAATATATAGTCTTTCTAGACGTTCACGTGGTAAATATTCTCTTATAGAAAGAAAATCTGCTGACTTGGTAAAATGATCAACAATGACCCATATTGCATCATACCTTTTAGGAGTCTTTGGTAGCCCCATGAAAAATTCCATCGTAGTATTATCCCATTTCCACTCAAATATAGGAAGAGGGTGCATGACTACTCCAGGATGTTTTCTTCCAGCTTTCACTTGTTGAAAAACCATACATCTTGACACAAAAACAGGAATCCCCCTCTTCATGTTGTCCCACCAAAAATTTTCCTTCAAATCTCTATACATAATGGTGCTGCAGGGGTGTATAGAGAAATTGGAGGTATGATCATCGTCCAAAAATTCCCTTTTAAGATCAGGTATATCAGGAACACAAAGTCTCTTCCCAAATTTTAAAATTCCATCTTTATATACGAAGTCACTAAATCTCCCATCATTTAAAACATTAATCTTCTTTTAAAACTTCTCATCATTAGTCTGAGAACTTTTTATCCTTTCTAGTAAAGATGGTTTAGAAACCATTTGAAAAAGTATTGATGTTTCATCTTCCATGGTTATTCCCATATCCATCTTTACTAGATCCATGAAAATAGGATCCCTTTCAACTCTTATCTTGTTCAAAACTCCATGATCCTTTCTACTCAAAGAATTTTCCACCTTATTTTCCTTCCCCATGTGGTAGTGTATTTTGAAATATTAATCCTTGAGTAGTTCAATCCATCTCCTTTGCCTCATGTTGATTTATTTTTGCGTGAAAATATACATCAAACTCTTGTGATCTGTATAAATCTCACATTTCCACCATAGATATAGTTTTTTCATATCTTCAGATAAAATATTACAACTTCTATGTCAAGATATTGAGTGGGACAGTTTTGATCATGAATTTCTAGCTGTCGTGATACATAGGAAATAACTCTATCATTCTACATAATGATACATGTAATGACCTAGACCATCCTGGCCCATTAATTTTCCAAAATAAGGCTCCACCAAAATAGTGGCACCGTGACGGTGGCACCGTGTCCTCACCTAGCCCTCCATTTTTTCCAGTCCCGCTCCCGCAACGTAAATTTTGACATAAATTAATTCTTTTACACTTTTTAAAGCCATTTAAATCCCATAATAAATTCCTAAAAATCCCAAGAAGCCTCCCTGATGGGGGGGGGGTATTAAATAACAACTTAATATCATTGTGTGTAACTACCCACCCACTAAGGAAACCATGATCCGACTTTCCAGGCGTTCACAATTCCATATCCCGTAACTGTAAAATCTTCTCTTTATACCTCCCACTAGAGTTATTTTTTTTCTTCTTGGATGGATTTCTTTCTTCACCCTGGTGCCTGGAGTTCCTCTATTCTCATGGCTTGTGGTGTGCCTCTTCTGGAGCTTTCTGCACCTCTTGGAGTCCACATAATTCCTCCCTTGCAAGCCGCGCATCCCTTGTTCTTGGCACGTGGAGAAAAAATTCAATCCTTGATCAAACAAGTAGGGATTTTCATTTGTCTCTCCTTACTATGAATCATGCGGGGAGGGTACACTATTGTTTCTATGGGGATTGATGAAACAATACATAATGAAGATAATGAATAGACCTTTAAAGAATGAAGGGGGGTGTGATCGATGTTCTGTTTTACTCTTTTATGTTGATATGTGTTGTGAATTGTATGGGCCTATTCTAACTAAAAATCATGGCCATTGGTGGTCTTAATTGCACACTAATGGACCCTTGTTTTCTCTGATGATTAAATGACTATAACTTAGAAATTGGTTAATCATGTAAACTAGGTGGATTAAATGGATACCCAGTAAATATAAAACCCTGTGTGGTCACCCCGGATAACCAACAGAAAGAAGAAAATAATGAATGATGTGCTTGAACTTGGAATTTTACCTACTCTGTTTTGGTGGTGGGTGTTGTGTTCTATTTTTTTCCTATGGGGTGTTGTGGGTGAGGATGGGATCCTCTTGGTTGTGAGTATGAAGCGTGTGGTTACACTTCTATGACACAAACTCAGGTGGGATCCTCTATTGTTGAGAAATCATTGGTTCCTGGTTTTGGGGACATGGGGCTGTTTCTCGGGGTTTTCTTTGTTTCCAGTACTTTGAGGGATCTCACTTATCCCCTTTTGTGAGGTTTTCTTTGGTTCCATTAATTTGAGTGATCTCACTAGTCCCCTTTTGTTGTTGTAACTTTACAAGAGAACCGGGTATGAATGCTTAAATTATTGTTGGGTTATTTCTCTTCTCTAGCTTGTGGTTGTTCCTTTTAGTTTCCTAGTAGTGTAGTTTTCATCCAAATGGGGTCACATGAACATGAAAACGAGAATGGTTTAAATGGGGAATTGGTTTTTTGGGATGAGTTGTGACTTGGCCACGATTGTTGTGCTTTTCTTTATGAATGAATAGTAACGAGGGTGTTTGTTCTTAGGTTTAAGATACCCTAGGTTGGGATGAGTGCCTGTTACCTATACATATATTGTATTTCTTATGTTTTTTATTCGTGCCCCACCCAAGTTGAGAACTTAGTGTCGAACACCCCATTTCATGGGGAGGGTGTTTTTTCCAACACTCCTATGAGTGGATGGTTATTAGCTCCTTTATTATCCCTTTCACGAATAGCCCAAGACTCTTCGGGAAGGCTGTGATGGAATGAAGTCCATAATTAGCCCAAGAATCTTCGGGTAGGGTAGTTGTAGTGGTTGGCCCAAGTGTTTGCGGGCAGGTTGTTTCCCAAGTGTCTTCGGGATGAGGCTCAGGTGTCTTCGGGCGTGGCGGTAGTTGTTCTAAACCATTTTTTTTGCGAGTGTGGTTATGCGTGGTGGTTGCGGCCCAGGTGTCTGTGGGTGGGATGGAGGTTATGGCCCAGGTGTGTGCGGGCGGGGTTTGGCAATGGGACTGCAGTGAGGTTATGGCCCAGGTGTGTGCAGGCGGGGTTTGACAATGGGACTACAGTGAGAATGGCGGGATTGGTTCGATGAGCAGGATGTCTTCAATAACCAGTAAGAAAGTGGCACAGGGTACCCAAACATCGATGTGCTATTACTATACATTACTTGACTTGAGTTATTTGGGGAGTGTGCCTTGGTGAGCCTTGGGTGGATAGTTTTCCTTACTAGGTCCTTTGGTTGTCTCTTTTCTCACAGGGCATTAGAATGCCTCCCCACTTGTGCACGAGAGTCTTTGGTTTTCCCTACTGAGTATACTTATATGATCTCACAACGTATAGAAAACTGCTTTCAGGTATCTAGGAGGACTTCAAGGATCGTGCGGGACCGTACTAGCTCGGACCTCGGGGCAGTTGCTGTTGTCATTTTCCTTTTTCTTGGTACTTACCTTTTGAGTTTTTTTGGCTTGTATCATTTATTGTTGAAAATTCATATGGGAATGGGTTACTTTTGGATTTAACTTTACTTTCATCTTTGGTGTTGTTGGGGTTACTATCTTATCTCTCGATCTTATAAAAATAAAAAGGGTAATGCCTTTCTTTTTGTGTGAGATTCTATACCCTTGGTTCCGGTCACCACTCCGGGGAGTATTGAAGGTGGGTTTCTAGGGTCATTATCTCTTCTTCAACTTAAAGAAGGAAGTTCTTGACAATCACATGTTTTTTCCCTCCTTTTGGTGATGGAGGGTCGTGACAGAATGGTATCAGAGGTGATGGTTGAGAAGTGGGATGATGTTTGGAGTTAGGCACAGTAAGGATTGCATGGGGTGGTAGGGAAACAGTGTTGGGTGACCTTGGTGTGTTAATTAGGCTAGGGAAGATTGGCTAGGACACGGGATTTTAGGGCCCCCCTTGATCTGATGCAAGGACTCTGGACATACCGAACCACCAAGTGAGGCTACACTGATTTCAGGGTAGAGACCCTAGGAAAGTTACATACATCATAATGACTTGTGTTCTTATGTTTCATGGGTGTCTTGGGGATTCAAAATAAATAAATAAGTCTAAGAAAATTTAAGAACAATATTCTACACTACTCGGGCTTAGTCATTCCTTGTTTACCTTGCAGCTATGGCACCAGGGAGGAGACCACGAGTAGTATGGGCGATCGAGGACCAGGAGGTTGACTTGGCTGATCGGCAGAGGACCGACTAAGAGGAGGAGGATGATCAGTGGCAAAAGACACTTTGAGCCTTTCAGCGACAGACCCTCAAGAAGTACGAGGGCAGCATCTCAGATCTGGAGATAAAGAGCTAGCTAGAGGAGATGGTGATAGCCTTCAGCTTGATCTGGGCTTGGACGGAGTACTGGGTTCCTATGGATGTAAGCCAGATTCATGGAGCAACGTGTTAGTGGTGGACGCTTTATCTTGGGGAGAGAAGGGAGACTGAGGTGATGTGGGCTAACTTTTAGAAGGAGTTTCGGGTGGAATTCCACTCTTCCATGATGAAGGCTAAGAAGAAGCACAAATTACTCTCCCTCCAGTAGGGGAGTATGTCAGTGAGAGAGTTGGGGATCAAGTTCAAGGATCTCCTTCACTTTTCTCCCGACCTCTTTCCAGATGAGGAGTCTCAGGTGAGATGTTTGGAGGAGGCACTTTGACCTTCTCTTCAGTATGTTATTACTCCCTTCACCCTACCAACCTACTTGGTGGTCCAGAAGAAGGCTGAAGTTTTGGAAAGGATGAAAACACTGGGAGGTGTGTCACGATAGGGAATCGAGTTGGGCTCGTCAAAGGGGAAGGCCGTCAGCAGCAGGCCTCCAGCATCATGACCCTCTAGGTTTCGACCAACAGGGAGTGGGCCTTAGCAGTTACAGTTCTGACCTTCCGGCCCTCACCCTTTTCTTTCAAGCCCAGGGTAGAGATTATAAGGCCCCATCCTTAAACCTTACTTAATCTTGAGTTATTACAAGATTACACATTGAGGATCTTTTCGGGTTTAGAGTTTTAGAGAATTAGATCATAAAACATGCATTACATTCCATATATAAAATAGTGGTTACATAAAGATAGTATTCTTCTTTCCCATCAATGGAAAGATATTTAAAATAAAACATGGATTCTTTCTTGACACTTCCTTGACACTATCATCATATCATGTACCTTTCCCTTGACCTGTGAAAAAAATTTCAAAAAAACTTGGGATGAGCATAAAAAGCTCAGTAAGGGATATAAAAAATATGGAAAGGAAACATGGGTACATATATACATAAGAATGAAATCATACTTTACCCATAAAACATAAGCACTTTAACATGCCTCATCAAATCATGAATAAATCATAGAAATCATAAGACATAAAGGTAACTTGAGGCATTCAAAACATTGTTACGTAGGGAGTAACCCTCTTGGATACGTTTGGAATACCCATCACAGTATATTCCCTAAATCTCTTTGGAGAAACCTTAATGTTTCACTCCTTCGCATTACCCAATGCATTGGAGAGCTATATCGGGCTCACCCGCCCTTAGTTTATCACGGAACCACCCGTCTTAATAATAATACCCAAGAACCTCAACATAATCGTATCACATAAAACATGCATAATGGAAACATAACATTTCCACCTTTCAATCACAAGATATCAATACAACACATTGATATAAAAACATTATGGAAACCATTTTCAATACCAAAATAAAAGAAAAGTAAAACATGGTATTTATTTTTCTTTTAAAAAGAAGGTATGGATTGTAGAGGAAGCCGAAACTCAAATAATGGTCACGGCGGCGGAGAAGTCGTTGTCACCGTATACGTACGACAAAAACATTCCCTTTTGTCGTTTAGTAAATGATTCGTATAAAAAAGATTCTCTTTTTAATAAACGTAAAATTCAAAGGGGTTTATACACTGTATAAAAGAAGGTTGTGTATAAAACAAAATATGCCTCAATGAAAGGAGATTGAGACGAAGTCCCATACCTCGGGTCCGACTTGACTCGATCATTCTTTAATGTCCTGAATAATAAACTTGAGTTAATTTCTACTTTCTTAAGAACCTTTTTCAAGTTCATTATTCCTTTTATATCACTTATTTCCATGTCATGAACACTATGTAATTATTTAAGTTAATAACGGTCGTTTTAACGATCATTGGTACTTGAGTCAAAAATAAACCCTTTATAATTACATGTTATTCATGTATCCATTATATCCAGAATTATAATCATGATGTATATATCATATATATCCAATATATACATGCCTTTATAATATTACATAATCATTTAGAGGTAAGAAATGAAATGCATCGTTCATGGAGACGGTAAGCCGTACGTACGCATGAATGCTACTTTCATTTCTATTTCGTATTTTATAGAATGGAATAATAATTATATAAAGGTATATTATAATTCTAGTATAATATCTTATATAATATCATAGTTCCATCGTTTATACTTCCCAAATATGGTATTTAATGAATCAAATCACTTTGAGGGGGCGGTAGTCCGCACTTCCTTAAATGAAGATATCACGTTTACCCATAATGGAAACCATAAAGGTTTGCCCAAAATGATAAAATACAGAAGCTTAAGGAAAACATAAACATATTATATATCAAATATAAATATAGTGACATCATAATGTCAACCTTTGAAGGTGTTAAAAGAATGTTGAACAATCATTGTTTCGGGAGGCATAAATTCACCATCCACGGAAATAGTATGTCCTTTAACCATTAGATGTAGGTGTGTGTATGTGTAGATCGAATCCTTATTATAAAAAAATCCTAGTATATTGAAGATACTGGAGTTGTTACAAAAAAAATTAATAAAAAGAGTGTAGGGGGTTGGAGAAGCAAAATAAAACAAAAGGACTCAAGTGAAGACATTACCTTAAAATAGGGTAACTCCATTTGGTTTGAGCTCAAAGGATTCCTTGGGAAGACTTCTGCCCAAATTGAGTCTTTAAGGAGTAAGAGAGGGAAGTGGAGAGACAAAATGGGTAGGGGTTGGCCGAGCCAAAGGCTTTGGGAGTGTGGGTAATGAGGTAGAGGTGGGGGCCTTTTATAAGAGGAGAGGAGGGGCACTCTTGGAAAGTAAAGAAATGTTACTTTATTTGAAAATTATTTTCGGATTCAAAAGGTCCCACGTTGTTATAATTCGAGGGTAAGGTGATAAGGGTTCTAAATCCACCCATACAATAGGTTTTGGACATGTGTAGGTCATATATTTTACATTATCATTTCATTTTATTTAAATCCTTTATTAATGAGGTAATCACTGCATTATCATGATGTCATAAATAATTTAATTTATTTAAAGTCTAAAAATTATGAAAAAAATACTATGATGTATGAAATATTTTTATCTTTCTAATACATATTTATAGTCCAAAGGATCATTTATTTAGACAAAACTAAAAATATTTTACTCAGGTGATACATTCTTTGTCACATTTAACATTCTTTAAAAATAAAAAGATAAAAAGTCACTTTCTCAAAAAAGGGATTCCATGGGGCCCCCAAGTTTGGCACAAGAAATCCCATGGTCGGCCATGAGACAACCAGTAGCCTTAGGACACATGTTGTGGTCTTTTTTTATTATTATGATATCATTTTATTATCTTTAACTACCTGATTACTCATTAATCAAGATAATTAAAGATAATTACCATCGTTACTATTCATAATGTCCAAAAATTAAGGAGTCTTGATTACATAATTTGTACCTTATGATTCCAAATATGTAATCCATTTTACCAAATTACAAACATAGAAATTGAAATAATTGATTTAAAACTAATTCCCGTTGTCAAAACAAATAGCGGGTTTTTTGAAACAATATCTATGAAAAGTTTGGCATTAGTTTATGACCAATTCCAAGGTGAAATTAATCCCAATGACCAAAATTGGATTAAATGGTAAAAATATATTCTAATTTCACTTTAAAACCAACTCAAAAGATAATCTAATCATATAAATAAATTAGATTAAAAAGCAGTTTTGATGTAAAATGTAGTATTTTTCCCTATTCATTAAAAAATGAACATTGTCCGAAAAATACCAAAAATTTATCCAATGTAAATTTCAATGTCCCAATCATAATGAATGTGTTTATTTTGACAAATATAGATTATAAAATTGTCAAAAGTTTGATTTAAAAAGGGTTTTCCATCAAAAGGTAGTAAAACAATCTTTTAAGAATATTAGTGTATTCCATGCATAAGATTGTATTTATTTTAATTTTTAAGCCTCTAAAACACTATCTTAATCATTAATAGACATAGATAAAAATATATATTATTCATTACTTACATGGGATGTTACATCCTTCCCCCCTTTAGAAAATTGTTTCCCCGTAATTTATTTACTTATCGAATAAATGGGGGTACTTATCCCTCATTGCATTTTCAGATTCCCATGTTGCCTCTTCCATCATGTGGTTTTTCCACAAAACCTTTACCTGATTAATCACCTTATTTTGTAACACTTTCTCCCTATGTTCAAGAATCTGGACCGGTTGTTCCTCATAATATAGGTTCTCTTCCAGCTGAACTACCTCTGGACTCAAAACATGAGAAGGATCTGACATATACTTTCTCAACATCGAAACGTGAAAAACATTGTGTACCTGAGATAAACTCGGGGGTAAAGCCACCCGGTATGCAACTGATCCAACTCTCTCCAGAATTTCATATGGTCCAATGAACCTTGGACTCAACTTTCCTTTATTACCAAATCTCATCACACTTTTCCATGGTGAGACTTTGAGGAAAACATGATCACCTACCTCAAAAGTTAGATCCTTCCTCATGTTGTCTGCATAACTCTTCTGCCTACTCTGAGCTGTTCTCATGTGTTTCTTAATCAGCTGAACTTTTTCTTCCATCTCTTCTACCAATTCTGGTCCCATCAACTTCCTTTCACTGACTTCATCCCAGAAAGCTGGAGTTCGACACCGCTTCCCATATAATGCCTGAAATGGTGCCATCTGTGTACTGGAATGAAAACTGTTATTATATGAAAATTCAACCAAAGAAAGATTTTGCTACCAACTTCCCTGATAATCCATCAAACAAGCTCGTAGCATATCCTCCAAGGTCTGAATTTTTCGTTATGACTGCCCATCTGATTGAGGATGAAAGCTGTACTAAAATTTAATTCAGTACCCAATGACTTCTGAAGGCCTTTCCAAAGTTAGAAGTGAACCTGAGATCACGGTCAGATACAATGGAGAGAGGAACTCCATGTAACCTGACTATATCTTTAAGATACAAACGGGAAAGTTGATCTAGGGAAAAAGTATCTCATATAGCAAGGAAATGAGCAGATTTAGTCAAGCGATCAACAATAACCCAGATTACATTATTACCTCGAGATGTCTTTGGTAATCCCACAACAAAGTCCATGGATATATTCTCCCATTTACACTCTAGCACTGGTAAAGGCTGAAGCATCCCTTTCGGTAACTGCCGCTCTGCTTTAACCTGTTGACATGTCAAACACTTCACAGTAAAATCAGCAATATCTCTTTTCATTCCATCCCACCAGTAATACTCCCACAGATCTCTGTACATCTTAGTACTGCCAGGATGAACTGAAAACAGAGAACTATGAGCTTCACATAACAACTCTCTCTTCAACTGTGAATCAAAAGGCACACACAATCTCTTCCCAAATCTCAAAATGCAATCATTATCAATGTTGAATTCAAGCAACTTACCTTTCTAAACCAGCTCTACCTTTTTCTGCAACTCACTGTCTTGCTTCTGTGCTTGCTTGATTCTATCTGATAGAGATGATCTCACTAATACCTGAAACAAAATAGAAGAACTTCCTGAACCAACAACTTCTATGCCAAAGTTCATCAAATCCTTAACCAAAGGATCACGTTCCAAAAGCAACATTGTTAATGAAGCATTACTTTTTCGACTCAAAGCATCAACCACTTTATTTGCTTTTCCTGTATGGTAATGAATTGTACAATCATAATCCTTGATTAATTCCAGCCATCTCCTCTGTCTCATGTTTAACTCTTTCTAAGTGAATATATACTTTAAAATTTTGTGATCAGTATATATTTCACACTTTACTCCATACAAATGATGCCTCCAAATTTTTAAAGCGAAAACAACAGCAGCTAATTCCAAATCACGTGTAGGGTAAATTACCTCACGAGTTTTCAACTTTCGTGAAGCATAAGCAATTACCTGATCATTCTGCATTAGGACGCAACCAAGTCCTTTTAATGAAGCATCACTGTATATAACAAACTCACCATTCCTGGAAGGTAGTTCCAAAACTGGAGCATTCACCAATCTTCTTTTCAATTCGTGAAAACAATCATCACATTCTTTTGTCCAGATAAACTTAACACCCTTCCGAGTTAGCTTAGTCATTGGACTAGATAACCGTGAAAAATTTCTAACAAACCTTCGGTAATAGCCTGGGAAACCAAGGAAGCTACGAATCTCAGTTACATTTGTGGTTCTTGGCCAGTCTTCCACAACTTTTGTTTTTGTAGGATCAACAGTTATCCCATCTTTAGAAACAATGTGACCAAGGAAAGAAATTTGTTGCAACCAAAACTCACACTTGCTAAAATTTCCATACAGTTTCTTTTCTTTTAAGGTTTTCAAGATAACCCTTAAATTTCTTTCATGCTCCTCTTTACTTTTAGAAAACACCAAAATATCATCAATGAAAACCACCACAAACTTATCCAAGAACTCGTGTAAAATTCTATTCATTAAGTCCATTTATATAGCAGGTGCATTAGTTATCCCAAAAGGCATTACTACAAATTCATAATGGCCATATCTTGTACAGAACGCGGTCTTCGGAATATCTTCTTCCTTTACCTTCAGCTGATGGTACCCCGATCTCAAGTCAAACTTTGAAAAATACTGAGCTCCCTGGATCTGATCAATAAAATCATCGATATGAGGCAAAGGATATTTGTTCTTAACAGTGATTTTATTCAAGGCTCTATAATCAATGTAAAGCCTCATTGAACCATCTTTCTTTTTGACAAATAAAACAGGAGCACCCCATGGTGATGTTCTAGGTCGAATGAAACCTTTCTCTAATAAATCTTGCAATTGATCCTTCAACTCTAAAAGTTCAATTTGAGCCATTCGATAAGGGGGGTTTTGAAATTGGCTTAGCATCAGGAACTAAGTCAACAGTAAACTCAACTTCTCGATCTAGTATTATTCCAGGAAACTCATCAGGAAAAAAATCAGGATACTCATTTACCACTGGCACAACATTAATCTAAACAGTTCCCTTGTTTTCAACATTTTGTTCAAGGTAACATTCATTTCCATCTTTTACAAGTTTCTTGGCCTCTTGATAAGTTATCAACATTAAGGGTTCATTCTTGTACACAAACTGAAAGTATTTCTAAAAAGAAACTTCTTTAGCTCTACAGTCAATCTTAGTATGGTAAATAGAGAGACAATCCATACCTAGGATAACATCAAACTCTGCTAGAGGTAGAACAATAAGGTTTGCAAGTAGGTTCTTTCCACAAATAAGGATAGGAAGATTATTATAAATTTTTTTTGCCTCAACATTTCCACCAGTTGTTTTTACCAAAAGTTCAGGAGTCATTTCTTGAGATGGTATTCCCATTTTACTAGAAAAGTTTTCAGAGATGAAAGAATGTGTAGACCCCGAATCAAACAACACACTGGTATAATCTGAAAAAACAAACAAAGTACCTGATACAACTTCATTTGATGGCCCGACAGCTACTGAAGTAGTTGCAAAGGATTTCACCACCCCTTTCTGCTTGTAGTCTAACTGCTTCCCATCACTCAAGCTCTTTATCGGACACTCGTTTGCATAGTGACCCATCTCATTGCACTTAAAACATTTTACTAATTTTAAATCAAATTTGGTCTTACCTTCACCTTGATCTTTTTCAGTGAAATCACGAGACTTATGTCCCATCTTACCACATCGGTAGCACTTTCCAGAATTTAGAAGACATTCCCTAGCATGCCTTTTCCCAAATTTATCACAAACTGGAAACTTATATTTCTTACCATCAGACTTTTTTGAAGAATTATTCCCTTTCTCCTGCCACCTTGGTCTCTTCTTCTCCTGGTTGTTATAGAACACTTGATCATCGGAAAAATCCATTTCCACCTTCTCAGCACCTCAAACAAGCTTTTAATAACTTTTAAACTCACGAGAAGCTAATGGCCTTCGATATTTTGGTTTTAATTCTGAGTAAAAACGATTGATTTTACTATCAAGGTCTCGGATAAAATTTGGATCATACCTTGCCAATCGAGTGAACCTCTCTTCATAGGTAGCCACTAAGTCTTCCTCTTGCCTCAATTCCAAGAATTGATTTTCCATCCTAAGTTGAACAGACTTAGGAAAATACTTCTCAAGAAACATACCTTTAAATTCATCCCAGTTGAGAGCATCAATCTCATCAGCGTCCCTGATATTTTAACCATCGACCACCACTGATCTGCTTCACCCTCCAAACGGTAAATATCAAGGCTAGCCTTTTTATTTTCTGAACACCCCATGAAATCGAAAATCTTCTCCAGTGCTTTAATCCACCCTTCAGCTAGCACAGGGTCAGATGATCCTCTGAATGATGGGGGATGTTGCCTCATGAAATGTTCCACCACTGGCATGTTCCTCTGCAGTTGATCTGGCTGATCTCGTGTATGGATACCACCGCCATTTATCACTTGAGTCAACTGCTCCATTACTATAACAAACTGTTAAGTTCCAATTCCAACCATCTCAGGATGATGATTCGGAAGGTTATTTCCTTCTGCATGCCTTCCTAGAACTACTTCCCTGTTTCCTCTACGGAAAACCATTCTGAACAAACATGTATTAGATGAAGCAACATGGTAATCTTCAAATACTATATCACTTCAATTTGACCATAAAAAAATTTGGATAATCATTTAATAGAATTATAACTCCTAATGTTATCTAAACTGACATTTGATACCAACTATAAGGCCCCATCCTTAAACCTTACTTAATCTTGAGTTATTACAAGATTACACATTGAGGATCTTTTCGGGTTTATAGTTTTAGAGAATTAGATCATAAAACATGCATTACATTCCACATATAAAACAGTGGTTACATAAAGATAGTATTCTTCTTTCCCATCAATGGAAACATATTTAAAATAAAACATGGATTCTTTCTTGACACTTCTTTGACACTATCATCATATCATGTACCTTTCCCTTGACCTGTGAAAAAAATTTCAAAAAAACTTGGGATGAGCATAAAAAGCTCAGTAAGGGATATAAAAAATATGGAAAGGAAACATGGGTACATATATACATAAGAATGAAATCATACTTTACCCATAAAACATAAGCACTTTAACATGCCTCATCAAATCATGAATAAATCATAGAAATCATAAGACATAAAGGTAACTTGAGGCATTCATAACATTCTTACGTAGGGAGTAACCCTCTTGGTTACGTTTGGAATACCCATCACAGTATATTACCTAAATCTCTTCGGAGAAACCTTAACTTTTCACTCCTTCGTGTTACCCAATGCATTGGAGAGCTATATCGGGCTCACCCGCCCTTAGTTTATCACAGAACCACCCGTCTTCATAATAATTCCCAAGAACCTCAACATAATCGTATCACATAAAACATGTATAAAGGAAACATAACATTTCCACCTTTCAATCACAAGATATCAATACAACACATTGATATAAAAACATTATGAAAACCATTTTCAATACCAAAATAAAAGAAAAGTAAAACATGGTATTTATTTTTCTTTTAAAAATAAGGTATGGATTGTAGAGGAAGCCGGAACTCAAATAATGGTCACGGTGGCAGAGAAGTCATTGTCGCCGCATACGTACGACAAAACCATTCCCTTTTGTAGTTTATTAAACACTTCGTATAAAAAAGATTCTCTTTTTAATAAACGTAAAAGTCAAAGGGGTTTATACACTGTATAAAAGAAGGTTGTGTATAAAACAAAATATGCCTCAATGAATGGAGATTGAGATGAAGTCCCATACCTCGGGTCCGACTTGACTCGATCGTTCTTTAATGTATTGAATAATAAACTTGAGTTAATTTCTACTTGCTTAAGAACCTTTCTCAAGTTCATTATTCCTTTTATATCACTTATTTCCATGTCATGAACACTATGTAATTATTTAAGTTAATAACGGTCGTTTTAACGATCATTGGTACTTGAGTAAAAAATAAACCCTTTAAAATTACAAGTTGTTCATGTATCGATTATATCCAGAATTATAATCATGATGTATATATCATATATATCCAGTATATACATGCCTTTATAATATTACATAATCATTTATAGGTAAGAAATGAAATGCACCGTTCATGGAGACGGTAAGCCGTACGTACGCATGAACACTACTTTCATTTCTATTTCGTATTTTATAGAATGGAATCATAATGATATAAAGGTATATTATAATTCCAGTATAATATCATATATATAATATCATAGTTCCATCCTTTATACGTCCCAAATATGGTATTTAACGAATCAAATCACTTTGAGGGGGCAGTAGTCCACACTTCCTTAAATGAAGATATCGCGTTTACCCATAATGGAAACCATAAAGGTATGCCCGAAATAAAAAATATAGAAGATTAAGGAAAACATAAACATATTATATATCATATATAAATATAGTGACATCTTAATGTCCACCTTTGAAGGTGTTAAAAGAATGTTGAACAATCATCATTTCGGGAGGCATAAATTCACCATCCACGGAAACCGTATGTCCTTTAACCATTAGATGTAGGTGTGTGTAAGTGTAGCTCGAATACTTATTATAAAAACATCCTAGTATATTTATGATACTGGATTTGTTACAAAAAAATGAATAAAAAGAGTTTAGGGGGCTGGAGAAGCAAAATAAAACAAAAGGACTCAAGTGAAGACATTACCTTAAAATCGGGTAACTCCCTTTGGTTTGAGCTCAAAGGCTTCCTTGGGAAGAATTCTGCCCAAAGTGAGGCTTTAAGGAGTAAGAGAGGGAAGTGGAGAGACAAAATGGGCAGGGTTTGGCCAAGCCAAAGGCTTTGGGAGTGTGGGTAAGGAGGTAGAGGTGGGGGGCCTTTTATAAGAGGAGAGGAGGGGCACTCTTGGAAAGTAAAGAAATGTTACTTTATTTGAAACTGATTTTCGGATTCAAAAGGTCCCACATTGATATAATTCGAGGTTATGGTGATAAGGGTTATAAATACACCCATCCAACAGGTTTTGGATATGTGTAGGTCATAGATTTTACATTATCATTTCATTTTATTTAAATCCTTCATTAATCAGGTAATCGCTGCATCATCATGATGTCATAAATAATTTAATTTATTTAAAGTCTAAAAATTATTAAAAAAATACTATGATGTAGGAAATATTTTTAGCTTTCTAATGCATTTTTATAGTCCAAAAGATCATTTATGTAAACCAAAATAAAAATATTTTACTTAGGTGATACATTCTTTGCCACATTTAACATTCTTTAAAAATAAATAGATAAAAAGTCACTTTCTCACAAAAGTGATTTCATGGGGCCCCCAAGTTTGGCACAAGGAATTCCATGGTCAGCCATGAGACAACCAGTAGCCTTAAGACACATGTTACGGTCTTTTTGTATTATTATGATATCATTTTATTATCTTTAACTACCTGATTACTCATTAATCAAGATAATTAAAGATAATTACCATCGTTACTATTCATAATGTCAAAAAATAAAAGATTATTGATTAAATAATTTGGACCATATGATTCAAAATATGTAATCCATTTTAACAAATTCAAAACACAGAAATTTCAATAATTGATTTAAAACTAATTCCTGTTGTCAAAACAAATAGTGAGTTTTTTGAAACAATGTCTATGAAAAGTTTGGCATTAGTTTATGCCCAATTCCAAGGTGAAATCAATCCTAATTACCACAATTGGATTAAATGGTAAAAATATATTCTAATTTCACTTTAAAACCAATTCAAAATATAATATAATCATATAAATAGATTAGATTAAAAAGCAGTTATGATGGAAAATGCAGTATTTTTCACTATTCATTAAAAAATGAACATTGTCAGAAAAATACCAAAAATTTATCCAATGTAAATTTCAATGTCCCAATCATAATGAATATGTTCATTTTGACAAATATTGATTAAAAAATTGTCAAAATTTTTATTTAAAAAGGGTTTGCCATCAAAAGGCAGTAAAACAATCTTTTAAGAATATTAGTGTATTCCATGCATAAGATTGTATTTATTTTCATTTTTAAGCCTCTAAAACACTACTTTAATCATTAATAGACAAAGATAAAAATATATATTATTCATTACTTACTTGGGATGTTACAGAGATGCTTCATTTGTGGAAGCCATGGGCACCTTCGGAATCAGTGCCCGGACAGAGTACAGTACGATTGGGGTGGGCAGGTCCAGCACCCACCTCAGTTGCAGCAGTTCCCAACTAGGCCCTTTTAGCAGCAGTAGGGGAAGCGGGATCCAGCTCTGCTGAGGGCAGATGTTGCAGGAGGAGGTTGACCGCAGGGCGCTCCTCAGGGACCTCAACCTGGGCATGGTCGGGGAGGTGGCCAACAAATGAGAGGCAGAGGAGCTGGGCATGGGTAGTTTCACGCCGTGGAGGCAGCAGTTCTAGCATGGACTGAGGTCTTTTGAGGTACGATCATCTTGTTTATTACCCTTGTATATGCCTTGTTCGATACAGGGGCGTCACACTCCTTTGTTACACCTAGTCTGGCCCATGCTCTGGATTTAGACGCTGAGAGACTTCCAGTGCCTCTGGTGCTGAGCACACCATTCGGAGGTCAGACCGACATGTTGTATGTTTTTCAAGGATGTAGACTGATGATAGGGCCACATCAGTCAGTCATGGATATTCTACTGTTGCAGATACAGTCATACGATGTCATCCTAATCATTGATCGGTTGTTCTCTAAATGTGCCGTCATTGACTGCTTCCGAGGAAGGGATGTGTTTTCAGACTTGGGCGTCCAACGAGTGACTTTCATCAGCGATCAGAGTTTATAAGGGAGCAACAAGTGAGGGGAACCCCTCCTCTCCTTGTTAGATGATCTATTAGTGGAGTCGGTGGATGCAGAGATGGTGGAAGTTCCAGGGGTTTTCAGTGAGTTTATTGACGTCTTCCCTGAAGAGGTGGCAACTCTACCCCCTCGACGTGACATCGAGTTTGGGATAGACTTGCAACCTGGTGCTTGTCCGATTTCGATGGCCCGCTATTAGATGGCACCTTCAGAGCCAAGGGAGTTGCAGATTCAGATTGACAATCTGATGAAGAAGGGATTTTTTTGACCAAGTGTGTCTCCGTGGGGTGATCCAGCCATGTTCGTGAGGAAGGAAGATGGTGGTCTCAGGCTATGCATAGACTACCGGAGACTGAATCAGGTAACAATCAAGAATCGCTACCCCCTTTCAAGGATAGATGATCTCTTTTACCAATTGAATAGGGAAGGATGGTTCTCAAAGATTGAACTACGGTCAGGATATCACCAAATGATGGTGAAGGAGGAAGACATCTCAAAGATAGCCTTCAAGTGCAGATATGGGCACTTTGATTTTTTGGTCATGCTATTCGGCATCACGAATTCTCCAGCTGTGTTCATGGTGCTCATGAACTCCATCTTCTGGGAATATCTGGACCGGTTTGTAGTCATGTTTATTAACGAAATCTTGATCTACTAAAGATCAGAGGAGGATCACGCTGAGCACGTGAGAATGCTTTTAGAGGTCCTCCGACAACACAAAATCCATGGGAAGTTGTCCAAGTGAAAGTTATGGATGTGGGAAGTGCACTTCCTTGGGCCCGTGGTGTCCGAGCAGGGGATAACAGTGGACCCATCGAAGGTTGAGGTGGTTGTTTCTTGGGAAACACCCAATAACATGGCGAAGGTTCATAGTTTCCTCAGGCTGGAAGGTTACTACCAGAGATTCATCCCCAACTTCTCCCGAGTTATAGCACCTTTGACAGCTTTGACAAAGAAAGACAAGGATTTTGTGTGGGATGAGCAGTGTGAGGCAGCTTTCAGTTATCTGAAGGAGAAGTTGGTTAGTTCCCCAGGGCTAAGGTTTCCAGAAGAAGGGGCGGCGTATGAGGTGTTCTGTAATGCTTCAGGGAAAGACCTCATATGTGTGTTGATGCAACAATAAGGGGTGAACTCTTATGGGTCTAGGCAGTTACGCCCCCATGAGTGTAACTATGCCACCCATGATCTATAGCTTGCAGCGGTCATGTTCGAACTAAAGTTGTGGTTGCACTACCTTGCCGGGGAGTGCTTCATGGTCTTCACCGATCACAAGATCTTGAAGTATGTCTTCTCCCAACGGGACCTAAACTTACGATAGCAAAGGTGGATGGAATTCTTTTAAAACTAAGACTTTGAGATTTCCTACACCTTAGGAAAGGGGAATGTGGTGTCTGATGCCTTGAGTAGGAAGTCGCAGAAGGATGCAGTTCGAGAGTCGGTAGATGCTTGGAAGGAAATGGAGGAGTTGGCTGCCCTACACCTGGATGCAAGGGTGGAAGGTGGAAAAGGTTTCCTGTATCAGATGACAGTGCAGTCTTCTCTACTGCGGCATGTGAAGGAGTCTCAGTGGGGAGACTCAAAAAGTGAAGTGGTGCATGACCAAGTTAACTAAGGTGATGCTCTAGAAGGGTGGATGGAGTATGGTCAGAATCATATGCTTTTTGAGGGAAGATGTTTGTTCCAGAGCTGATACATGAAAGAGTTCTTAGTGAGTTCCACAACTCACCCCTAGCAGTGCACCCGAGAGTTTCCAAGATGTACCAGGGTCTGAGGAGATTGTTTTGGTGGCCCGGGGTGAAACGGAAAGTAGCATAGTTCGTAGAAAAGTTCCTAGTGTGTCAGTAGGTGAAGGCTGAACACCGTGTTCCAGGTGGCTTGTTTCAACCTTTATACGTTCCCGAGTGGAAGTGGGACGACATCTTGATGGATTTCATCATGGGGCTAGCCAAGGTTCAAGGAGGCTGCGATGATATCTGGGTAGTGGTGGATTAGTTGATGAATTTGGACCACCTTCTGGTGATCAAGGAGTCGGGCGTAGTGGATGCCTTAACACGGAGGTATGTTGATGATGTGGTGTGGTTACATGGAGTTCCGAGGTGTATAGTCTCGGATAGGTATGCACGGTTTACCTCACGAGTCTGGAGGGGATTTCAACATGCTTTTGGCACCCAGATACGACTTATCACTGCCTTCTACCCCCATAAAAATGGATAGACAGGGCGCACCATCCAGACATTGGAGGACATGCTACGGGCATGTGTCCAAGATTTTGGGGGATTGTGGGTGTGACACTTGCCATTGGTAGAGTTTACCTACAATAATAGCTATCACTCTACCATTGGTATGGCTCCGTTCGAAGCCCTATATGGGAGGCCATGTCGCTCACCCGTGTGCTGGAAACAAGTTGGGGAAGTAGGTGTTCTTGGCCCAGAGGTGGTGTAGAGTACGGTGGAGAGGGTTCAACTTATACGAAAGGGGATGAAGGTGGCTAAGGACCGACAGAAGTCATATGCCGATAACAGGAGGAGACCCTTGGAGTTTTGGGTCGGGGACCACGTTTTCCTGAAGTTCTCCCCCTAGCGTGGGTAGCGGAGGTTTGGCAGAGGGAGTAAGCTTTCCCCCCAGGTTTGTCGGACCGTTCGAAGTGTTGCAGCGGGTCGGCGGGGTGTCTTATCAGCTGGCGTTGCCACCACCACTGCAAAGGGTGCACAACATCTTCCATGTGTCCCAGCTCCGCCGATATCTACACAACGATTCACACGTCCTCGACTGGGGAAAGCTATATATCAGGGATTATGAAACATTTTTAGAGCGGCCAGTGATGATAGAAGGTCGTGAAGAAAAGGTGATTTGTGGACGAACCATTCCTTTGGTTTGTGTGTTGTGGAGGCACGGTGGGATTGAGGAGAGTACCTGGGAATGGGAGGCACATATGCGTGCCCAGTACCCAGATTTTTTTTGAGTTTTGTTTTGTTCTGTTTGTAATTGGTTGTGATGGAACACTTTACCTTGTTGGCTATGAAGTATGTGGTTTTCCTTATTCTATGAATGTTTGTGAAAAGTCCTGGCGATGGGGAGGGGATGACCCAGTCCCTAATCAAGACGCATTAAGGTGGATGTGATTAAACCCATGCGGGCAAGTCAGTGCCACCCAAAGTGGATAGTATCTTGACATGGAAGAAGAGAATCCCCAACCCATATGACTGGGTAGTTTGACCCTTGTATGTTGCCTGGTTTCTTGAGGATGAGGTGTTTCTAGATAACGATGAGGTTCACTCCTAGGAGGTATCTTTCGAGGTGGTTGTTCAGACCCTCTCTTTTCTTCTGGTTTGTTTTTGATTCTTGAGGGCGAGAGTAGTTTGAGAGGTATCTAATTTAATGGCCCAGACCCTCCTGGCCCATTACATTTCCAAAATAACACTCCACCAAAAAAGTGGCACCATGTCCTTACCCAGCCCTCTGTTTTATTTTTTTTCCAGTCCCGCTCCCGCAACATAAATTTTGACGTAAATTAATTCTTTTACCCTTTTCAAAGACATTTAAATCCCATTATTAATTCCTAAAAATACCGAAAGGACTCCCTGATGGGGGGGGGGGGTATTAAATAAATACTTAATATCATCATTTGTAACTTCCCACCCACATAGGAAACCGTGATATGACTTTCCAAGCGTTCAAAATTCCATATCCCATAACTGTAGGATCTTCTCTTTATACCTCCCACTAGAGTTATTTTTTTTCTTCTCGGCTGGATTTTTTTCTTCACCCTGGTTCCTGGAGTTCCTCTCTTCTCGTGGATTATGGTGTGCCTCTTCTGGAGCTTTCTGCACCTCTTGGTGTCCATGGAATTCCTCCCTTGCAAGCCGCACATCCCCTGTTCTTGGCGCACGGAGAAAAACTTCAATCCTTGATCAAACAAGTATGGATTTTACTTTGTCTCTCCTTATTGTGCATCATGTGGGGTGGGTACACTATTATTTCTGTGGGGATTGATGAAACCAAACTTAATGAAGATAATGAACGGACCTTTAAAGAATGAAGGGGGGTGTGATCGATGTTCTGCTGTACTATTTTATATTGATATGTGTTGTGAATTGTGTGGGCCTATTCTCACTGAAAACTGTGGTCGTTGGTGGTCTTCCTTGCGCACTAATTAACCCTTGACTTCTGTAATGATTAAATGACTGTAACTTGGAAATTGGTTAATCATGTAAACTTGGTGGATTAAATGGATACCTAGTAAACATAAAACCCTATGTGGTCACCCTAGATAACCAACAGAAAAAAGAAAATAATGAATGATGTGCTTGAACCTGGAAGTTTCCCTACTCTGTTTTGGTGGTGGGTGTTTTCTTCTGTTTGTTTTCCTATGGGGTGATTTGGGTGAGGATGGGATCCTCTTGGTTGTGAGTCTGAAGCGTGTGGTTACTCTGCTGTGACACGAACTTGGGTGGGATCTTCTATTGTTGAGAAATAATTGGTTCCTAGTTTTGGGGACATGGGGCTATGTCTCGAGGTTTTCTTTGTTTCCAGTACTTCGAGGGATCTCACTTATCCCCTTTGGCGAGGATTTCTTTGGTTCCAGTACTTTGAGGGATCTCACTAATCCACTTTTGTTGTTCCAACTTTACAATAGAACCGGGTGTGAATGCTTAAATTATTGTTGGGTTGTTTCTCTTCTCTGGCTTGTAGTTGTGCCTTTTAGTTGCCTAATAGTGTAGTTTTCATCCAAATGGGATCACTTGAACAAGAAAACAAGAATGGTTTAAATGGGGAATTGGTTTTTGGGGATGAGTTGTGACGTGTCTGCGAGTGTTGTGCCTTTCTTTATGAATGAATAGTAATGAGGGTGTTAGTGGTTAGGTTTTTGGAG
Source organism: Viscum album (assembly GCA_963277665.1). Taxonomy (NCBI): domain Eukaryota; kingdom Viridiplantae; phylum Streptophyta; class Magnoliopsida; order Santalales; family Viscaceae; genus Viscum; species Viscum album. Next base: position 2,083,656,827 of record OY728151.1, read on the forward strand.
CCCCTAGGTTGGGATGAGTTTCTATTACCTATACATATATTGTATTTCTTATGTTTCTTATTCATGCCCCACTGAAGTTGAGAACTTAGTGCCAAACACCCCATTTCATGGGGAGGGTGTTTTTCCCAACACTCCTATGAGTGGCTAGTTATTAGATACTTTCTGATCCCTTTCCCGAATAGCCCAAGAATATTCAAGCAGGCTGTGATGGCTTGAAGTACATTATAATCCCAAGAATATTCAGGAAGGGTAGTTGTAGTGGTTTGCCCAGTTGTTTTCGGGCAGGTTGTTTTCCAAGTATCTTCGTGATAAGGCCCAAGTGTCTTCGGGCGTGGAAGTAGTTGTTCTGACCCATGTGTTTGTGGGTGTGGTTACACGCGGTGGTTGTGGAATAGGTGTCTGCAGGCGGGATGGCAGTTATGGCCCAGGTGTATGCGGGCGGGGTTTGGCAGTGGGACTATGGTGAGGTTATAGCCCAGGTGTATGCGGGCGGGGTTTGGCAGTGGGATTGTGGTGAGAATGGTGGGATTGGTTCAATGTGTAGGATGTCTTCAGTAACAAGTGGGAAAGTGGCATGGGGTACCAAAACATCGATGTGCTATTACTATACATTACTTGACTGGCATTATTTGGGGAGTGTGCCTTGGTGAGCCTTGGGTGGATAGTTTTCCTTGCTAGGTGATTTGGTTGTCTATTTTCTCATAGGGAATTAGAATGCCTCCCCACTTTTGCACTAGAGTCTTTGGTTTTCACTATTGAGTATACTTATATACTCACCCTACGTATATAAAACTGCTTTCAGGTTTCTAGGAGGACTTCAGGGATCGTTCAAGATCGTACTAGCTCAGACCTCGGGGCAGTTGCTGTTATCGTTTTCCTTTTTCTTGGTACATAACTGTGGAGTTTTTGTGTCTTGTATCATTTACTGTTTAACATGCATATGGGAATGGGTTACTTTTGGATTTACCTTTACTTTCAGCTTTGGTGTTGTTGGGGTTTCTATCTTTTCTCTTGATCCTATAAAAATAAAAAGGGTAATGCCTTCCTTTTTGTGTGAGATTCTATACTCTTGGTGCTGGTCACCACTCCAGGACCTATTGAAGGCGGGTTTCGAGGGTCATTATCTCTACTTCAACTTAAGTAAGGAAGGGCTTGGCAATCTGATATTCCTTCCCTCCTTTTGGTGAAGGTGGGTCATGACAATACAACCAAGTCCTTTCTTTTAACCATCGCTACAAACAACAAACCCATCATTCCATGGTGGTAGAGTCATGATAGGAGCATTGAATAATCTTATCTTTAGTTCTTCAAAACATTCTTCACACTCTTTTGTCCAAATAAATTTAACCTCTTGTGTGTGAGCTTAGTTAATGGGTTAGCCAACCGGGAAAAATTCTGGATGAAACATCAATAATAACCAACTAAACCAATAAAACTGCATACCTCAGTTATACTCATCGATGCTGGCCATTCTTGGATTTCATTGGTATTTGAAGGATCAACAGAGATTCCATCCTTGGAGACAACGTGGACAAGAAAATAAAACCATTGAAGCTATAATTTACACTTGCTAAACTTCCCATATAATTCATTTCTTATGAGGGTTTTCAGAATAGTACACAAGTAATTTTCATGGTCTTTGTAACTTTTTGAGTATACCAAGATATCATTAATAAATACCACTATAAAGTCATCAAGATATTCCTTGAAAACTCTATTCATTAAATCCATGAATACTGAGGGTGCATTAGTCAATCCAAAAGGCATTATTGTAAACTCATAATGCTCATACCTGATTCAAAATGTTGTTTTCAAAAGCTCTTCCTCCTTCACACACAACTAATGATATCCAGATCAAAGGTCAATCTTTGAAAAATATTGAGCTCCATGATGTTGGTTGAATAAATCATCAATGGTGGTAGGGGATACATGTTCTTTATTGTTACAGCAATGATCTCCCTGTAGTCAATAAATAACCTCATAGACCTGTCTTCTTCTTAATCAAAAGGATAGTGGCTCCCCATGGAGAAACACTAGGGAGAATAAATCCCTTATTACTCAATTCCTCATGTTTTTTCTTTAGTTCCACTAATTCCACAGTAGACATTCTTTAAGGGGTCTTTGATATGGGACTTGAACCAAGAATTAAATTAATGGAAAACTCAATTTATCGTTCTGGAGGATGTCCGAGTAAACCCTCTAGAAACACATCAACATATTCTTTCATAAGAGGTATGTCCTCTATTCGAACATTGTTTTACTCACGCATAATTATTTCATTCTCTTTGTCCCCAATAATTGAATTTAGTAGAGCTACTAGGGGTGGATCTAGATAAGAATCGAGTGGTGACGTTTCTTCTCTAAAGATAGGGTACTCCTTATCCTCATTGAAAATTATAACCTCCTTCTTCTTACAATAAATTTTCAAGTCATGGCCCAAAATCCAATAAATTACGAGGATTATATAAAATTCAATCATGGGTATGGTGATGAGATCAGCAGATAAAGAACATTTATATGCCCTAATGGGATCTGATTCACAAAACTTTGTTGCGATGATATTTACCATAGGAGTTATGACTGAAAACTCCCTTGTTATGTCAAATTGAAAATATATAATTTTCATAGAAAACTGTGAAGATATAAAACAATGCAATGATCCATAATCAAATAAAGCATTGGATAAACTTGAGGAAACCATTAAATTACCTACAACCACATATTTTGGAGCTTCAACCTCAGCAGTAGTGATCAAATAAGCTTGTCCTTGCTCCCTTGGCCTTTTCTGAGGTAAATTCCCTTTGCACATAGGATATTAATTTTCATAATGTCCCTTTTATTTACAATTATAGAATTCAACATTGAAAACCTCTTTCTTTCCCTTGCAATAACGATCTTGGTGGACTTTTTCACCACACCTATAACAAACTCCCATTCCCTTCAGGAAAGTACTGGGGTGTTACTTCCCACATTTACCAAAGGATGGATATTCAAATTTTCCATTATTCACCTTATTTCCATTTCCAATGTGATCAACAAATCTCTTCTTCTCTTTCTTTGCTTTGTAGTCATAAGACTTAGAGAATTCCTTTTATGTCTTGATAGAGCATGTGACAATATATTCGTATGATAAGAAGGATTGTGAGACTAATGCTCGATAGATAAATGGTTTTATCCCATCAAATAATCGATCAATCTTACTCCTTGGGTGATGTATATAATCTGTGGTATGCCTTGATAACCTTGTAAAGTTAGCCTCATACTTTGTGACATTATTATCCTCATTTTGCCTCAGACTCAGAAATTTTCTTTCCATATCCACTTGATGGTAATGAAGAAAGTATTTTTCTAATAAAATATCTTTAAACTCTCTCCATTCCATGTTTTATACTTCTTAATCTTCCTTTGTGTTTTGGATTAATGACCACCATTGATCTTCATCTCCTGTGAGGTGATAAAATACCATGACAAGTTTTTCCATTTCACTACTCCCCAAAGCATGAAATATTTTCTCTAAAGAACATATCCATTGCTCATCTACAAATGGATTTGTACTACCATTGAATGTTGGTGTTTTTTTCCTCATGAATTAGTCCAATGTTGACCCTCCACATTGTGGATTATGGTTCTCCATACGGGTAATGTGATTATTCATAACCTGAGCGAGTTGTCCCATTATGGTGATAAGATGATCAGCACCAGTTTCATCACCAGCTCCACTAAAATTATCTTGAGTAGGAGGGAAATCCCTAAATAGATTATGTGTGTTGATAAATATTCCTTTACTTCCACTAAGCGTCATTTCTAAACAATAAAATACACTATATTAATTTATGAATCATAATACATAATTTCAAACTTGTAAAACACTTAACATAAATTGAAAAATTTATGGATGTAATCCATAATCATAAAAAATGTTTTATTTAAGGAGGTATATACTCATAAATCCCTCATATTTTGTTGTAATGAAATTGTGAATTATCCTAAGTATATCCCTTGGGAGTGTCGTAACCAAGCGTGCAACAAGGCCCGTTGTTGTGTACCAAGATACCCGAGGTCAAGCCCGAAACTCTTTGTCAGAGTTTTCACTCCTAGGTACATTTGTTCCAGAGCCACCTCTACCTACTCGTATCTAAACAGGGTTGTATTTCTTGGAAAATACACAAAATCTCTACATTACCAAAATTATAGGACGTTCTTCTATACTAATCATCAAAGTCTATCTTAGGGTAATGTGCTCTAATCAGAGTTTATCTAAATCTAGTTTCCAAGGATTGTACTAAACTTTATCTGATACCAAATGTAACACCCCGACCCCATTTACCTAAATTTGGTGGATTATTACATAACATTTTCATGATCACAAGGGATCAAAATCTTGAAATACCGATCAGTTTAGTTGCCTTGGATATACTAGATACATTCATAAGTTTTACATTACATTAAAAAAATGAAAAACAACAACAACATTCTATCCATTGAACACATTCATACCTTATATTATCCCTACAGGCCAGTCATAATATACTTCTTTGCATCCTTGGAAAAATAAAACAAAGAAAGGGGTGAGATCAGATGCTCAGTAAGGATAACAATATAGCAGAAACTTTCAAGAATAAGAATAAACATTTAATTCAATGTATAAGACTAAAACACAAGACTTTTAAACTTAAAATTCATCATAATATGTCAAAGATAAACCAAATAATTCCATTTACTTATTCACATGGATAATCTACTAGTAGAATAATCAAATGTAATATCAATATCCAATTTCATAATGTTGGAATGCATAATGGTAGACTTAATAACCACATAGTCAAGGAATTGTGGCAAGACTACAAATAATATTTTGTCAAAGCCTTATTCCAAGACACTAGTTTGTCCCATGAGACCTACCAATGCATCAATTAGCTATAGCGGGCTCTACTCGTCACTTACTAAGTCCAATGCAATCCTCATATGAAAAGGTTTAAACATAACATAAACATTCGTATTAAAACTAGCATATAAAATGTTAATAATTTATCTGTAAACCATTAATGGTGTAAAAATAACACATCCATAGTCAAACATATCACAAAAACTTTAATAAAATTTGGATATTTTTATCACAATAATCAACTTCAGACAAGATTAAAATCCATCAATGGATGTTGACATAGATGAAATCAAAAAAATTTGTAGAGAAATATATCTTTCTATTTTTGAAATAATTTAAACATAATATAATTACAAAAGAAAAAATTTATGTTGAAAATGTTCTTATATGCTTGTATGGGAAGATTCTATATTGTTATAACAGTTAAAAATATCCACACCCATTGTATATGTTAAAACAATACATTCTTACCTTAATTTTATCGAGAAGGTCATAAAGTACCTTGTTTGGAAAATGAAGAAAAGATTCATTTCAAAAAATATGTGATCAAATATGGGTATGAATGACTTTAACCCATAGTCTAATAAATAGTAAAAGTGTTTTGAATTACATTTTTAAGAAAACACAGATGTGGATGATAAAGAGGTCACAATAGATACTTAGGTATTAACAACCTTAGATAAGTAAAGGTATTGTAGAATTAACCCTTACCTTGTAATTTTAATTATTCGAGGGTATAGTAACCTCATATATAATAGTTAAATAATTTTTATTAAATTATAAACAATCATATACAAAGATATGATATAATATATGATCTTATAATATTGCTTTGTGAATAATATTTTAGCAGTATCATTGTTTCAGGTGTTAACTGATTTGTTTTCCTTTATATGATTGGTTACGTAATCCATATTTGTTATGAATAGGATTTATTTGATTCATATACCGAATTATATTAAGTTCATAAAAATTATTTTTAATTATAAAATGAAAATTATTCTTGAATGATTACGATGAGGAATTAATCACTTCATGTTCGTGGAGATGGTAATCTGTACGTACGCACGAGTGAAAATATCATTATATTGATGCTGAAATAATATGTAATTGAATGGTATATTATATATAAATAATCATTAAAATGTTATATTTATTATTTACTTTAGTTATACTCGTTATTACGCCCATCCATATAACGAAGTGTTTGAATAACAAACTACACCACGACGTGGAGACAGTAAGTCATACGTACGCACATATGATGACTTTTTCATTTATAGGATGGATAGAATAACGAATATGGTTGTACCATTTTTATAATAACATAATAGTATTTATAAGGTAATGGATTTATTATTTTGGTATGGAAACTACAAACAAATTGGAAGTGGAATAAGAAAAGAATTTGAAAGAGGGTTGTGAAATTATTACATCTTCTTCAGGTGTTTCCTTTTGAGTTGATCAAAAGGGAACCATAGGTTGAATTTATGATCAAATTAAGGCCTCTAGTTTTAAGGGAGGATAGTTTAGAGGATATTTGGGCTGGGTTTGGACAATCCAAATGGCTTTGGAGGTGTGAAATTAAGAGAAGGGGAATTACCATTTTATAAGAGAGGTGAGGGTCACTTTAGGAAAAGCTTGAAATATTATTTTATAATAAAATCATTTTCAGTTTCTAATGGCACAAAAATGATTTATTTATATTATACGATGGTTATGGGTCTAAAATATCACAACCAATATGTTTTAGATAGGTTTAGGGAACCATATAAACCTTATCTTTTAGATTTAACTCTTAGTTTAATAGTTTGACATTTACCATGTCTCTTTGTAATTTTATATTACATGGTTAATAAAATTACAATAAACTACCAAGAGAACCCCAAGTGGTTAATTATTAATATATATAACCTTATCTAAGTCTTTTGGCCCATCCTTATATATTTAGGAATATTATATCAATTAATAATATAGTATTTGTTTTAAAAACACAATTATGTCATTTTTGATACTATTTAGTATTTTATTTTTTTTAAATCCATAAAAACATTATTACTTAAAATAAAATTTATTTAATCAACCCTAACATGTCATATTAACCTATAAAATAAGTTTAATTCATCATAAGTCTCAATTTACATTTATTTGTATATTTATAATATCAATTATTTTAATATTTCTTTATTAAGCTAATTACTGCTTTATCATTGTGTCATAAATAAATTAAATTACTTAAAGTACAAAAATTATAAATATAATACCATTATGTAGGAAATATATTTATCTTTCTAATGAATATTTATAGTAGAATTTATATTGTGTGTAACCCTATATTAAAAATGGATTAGTTATTAAACTTTGAATTTAACTCTTTTAATTCTTTTTTAAATAAAATAAAAATAAACATCATAATCTAAGCCAAGTGAACCAAAGAGGAACATATTTTATTCATAAGGTGGTTTTTGGTCTAATTACACTTATCCAATAGAATTAGGACATGTTTTAGGGTAATTATAATATCATTTCACCCTTAATTACCCTATTTACTTTTAACTGTGATAAATAAAAGTCAAAAGTTACTATTCAAAAAAATTATTTTCATCTTATTGAAACAAATTTTACTTACTGATATCAACTGTGTCTCTCAGGATTTTAAAATTCAACTCACATAAGCAGTAAAATTATGTTTTATGCAAATTTGAAAATGCTCTTAGAAGGTGGGTAAAAGATGGAAAAAAGTTCAACAAAATTTTATATATCTAAACTTATTTTAAAATGACTCCAATGAATCAAATATAACATATATAGGTATTATGTTTCTATTTAGACCTAAAATAAATTAAAATAAAATAACTAATTACTTAAATAAAAAGTCGGTTTTAAACAACAACGCAGTGTTTTCCACTATTCATCAAAAATTGAAATTTTTTAGAAAAATATCAAAAATTCACCCTAAGCTAAATTCGATATTAAGAATTTAAAAATAAAGTCCATTTTGAAAAATAAAATTTATAAAATTTTAAAAAGTGGGTATTACTATTCATAACGATCAGTTTTATTGGTCGTGGGGTGTTAAAACTCCATGTTGTGTACAACGCAAGCTACTGCATTATTCAAAGGGAAACGTGCCGTGGAATATTTGGGTGTTACAAAAAACTTGTGAATGGTATGTGATGCTCTTCCAGTATTTTTTACATTTAACATAAGAAGAATTATTAGATTGAGGTTGAGGAACCTTAAGACATGATTCATATTGTGTATTATAGGAATGAAATATTAAAGAATAAGTTTATGAGGCCTAAGTAATGGTTTAAGAATAAATCTTGAGGATTAAAGTATTTATGTTTTGGAATTCAGGGATAATGTTATATTAATCATGAAATATATGATTATTTTTAGTATATGTTTTCATTATGTATTGGAAAGGACATTTTGGATGGGGATGAAGACATAGAAAAATAATTTCATGGAAATGTGATATTTTTATTAAGGGAAGGTAACCCTTAATTAATTCCTGAAACTGAGATAATGATATTTGGAAAAAGATATGCTGGATATGAATAAATAAATAGGACAGTATGGATTACCCTAGAACTGATTGTTGAAAAATTCCTATATTTCCTCAAGGAACAAATTTACAACTTCTTGGATTTAAATAATTTATCTAGTAATCATCTGATTAAGGAAGCATGCATTTTTTCTAAAAGGATTTATGATAATTATGGTTATTACAATGTTTCAAGAGAATATATGATGTGGGTATTCACATGTTTAGAATGTGAAAACCAATAGATAATTGGTGATATATGGGAGATAAATTTTAATCTAGTTTGATGAATTTATATCTATGGTTTTGGATTTTCATCTTCTAGAAGGGTTATAAGGTTATCCATTGATGAAAAGTTTTAGTTAAACTTTAGAGGAAGTATTTATGTTTTGAGATTTTATTTAAAACCATTTTTAAAAGGATATTTAGTTATTAACATTATTTCAAGGATGTACATAATATTCTCGAAATTATATCATTATGGTTTTATAAAAGGACAACATGTATATTGGGTGAAAAACAATTAAGACTAGAAAGGCCACGAGTCTTGAACCCATTCCTAAAGTATGATAAGGGTTTCAATCCTACCAATATCCTATGAAATTTCCTGGTTAATGTATAATTATTTTGGATGAATAATTATTTATGATGAAACAATAGCGTTACTGTTTATATTTAGAGATTAATTTATTAACCATATTCATTTTTAATAATATTTATTGATAAATAATTATACATTTCATTCTTTCATATGCCTTAAGATCTACCAAATGCATATTTTAGCACTTTAGGCATAAATGTTAATTTATAGAAGTCCATTACAAGAAGTAATGGATGAATTAGAAATTGATAAAAGAACAACTAAAACAAATAAAATATTTTTTATAGAAACATGTCAAGTAAGTATATTTCCTTATATTCTTGGTCAATAAAATAATTACTCAATGTTAATATAATGATCAAAATAAAATGTGTTATCGTAATACCTTAATTTTGTTGAACCATCGGCCTTTCAAATCATCACAAATTTATGAATTTGAGGTCTTCCAAATTTCATTGATAATTTAATTGTTTGTGATTGATGACCTCAATCACTCCCTATAAATATTTAAGCTTTTCCTCCATATCCAATCTTCATTCCCAACCTATGATATCCAATGTGGAAACCCAATTATATGTTACTTTGGGTAACCATTACGGTCCAAAATTTCCATTTAAGGGAAGTTTTAGTATTCATTTTTACGATGTGGGTTTCTATTATTGAAACATTCAAGTGTTAAATAATTGATAACCTAGATTAATTTCAAGGGAGAAATTCATTTTATAGGGGGTAGAATGTAAGACCTCGATATTTTTTTGATATTTTTTTTTCATTTCATGTGACATTGGAAATAGGTGTGTATATATATATATATATATTAAAACACTATGCCAAATATTCCATTCACAAGATACTGAATTGGCTTGCGCTACAAGAAATACCAACTTGGCCTGAACTACACGCAACACCGACTTGGCTTGCACTACCCATAACACCAACTTGGCGTATGTCACACAGAACAAAGATGTTTCTACAAAACATCATTTGGTTGTTATAATTATTTAAATATGACAGTGATAACCTATCCATTAAACATAGTTATATTAATAGTAATAACTAATTTTCAAATATTATTTATAATTTTATTATATATATAAACATATTGATAATGAAAGATATGATTTTTGGTAGTCATTTTTTTAAAAATAATGTTTTCTCAAAAAAACCACTTTTAATAATAAAATTAATTTAAGAAAAATATTGAATCTAAATTTGATAAAAAAATATTTTTGAATTTATAATACCAAAATTATCTTAGGTTGGATTCTTATGATTTTCTTAGAAACTTTACTTTTATGATAAATAGTGAAAAATAATGCATTTTAGTTCATAACTGCATTTTTAATGAAATAATTTTTAATGTTAAATTATAAATTATATTTGTTTTATGGTAAAATTATATCAATAATACATATATTAATACAATTTAGGTCATTAAAATAAATTTCACTTTGAAATTGAATTAAAAAACTTAATAAAATTTTGAACTTCCTTCTACATTAAAAACCCGTAATTTCATCCCATATATGGGATTAACATTAATTTTATTTTCTCTAATTCTGTGAGTTGAATTTAGAAAAACCAAAATAAATTTTTTAATTATTATAATATTTGGATTCTAATAACATAATTTTTATTTTTGAACAAAAATATTAGTAAAAGTGATTAAAATTAATCGCAACGATTAAGGTCAAATTAAGCTTAATTAGGGACTAAAACTTCATCTTAGAAGCCCAAATCACCTATAAACAAGTCCAAATCCCATTTTATGACCATATTTCAGTCAAAAAACATCAAGTATTTATTTATGTTTTTATGACTTTTTTTAGGTAATAACATGTGTACACCTAACTTGTTTTTAACAATTCCATGTTATCAATTTTCCTTCCTAATAAAACGCCACCACCTATCCCACATCCTCACAAATCTCAAACATATTAGGTTTGGAAAATATCTAAAAAACAAGTTTCTCAGAAATCCTCCCTTCCTCATAGAATATTTCCCTTGGGAATATGGTAATCCAAGGATGCCTTTTGGCACAAACCAAAAGGAGTTACTCGATTAAGAGGCGACATCTTCTCTAAAGTCCTTCTTTTATTTTCTTTAACCACCCCTAAAAATTCTTTTTTTAATGTCTTTATAAAAATGGTATATTAAATTTACTAGGATCTTGTTTTTATAAGGATTCAACCTACACTTACAAACACCTTCATCTAATGGATAATGAATATACTGTTTATGTGTACAACGAACTACTGCCTCACTAAATGATGATTGTTCAATTTTTCTTTACCGCTTCTCATGGTGGAAATTATGATGGAAAATATATTTCTATTTATTATATATTATATTTATTATTTATTTAATATTATTTATTACTTTTAAAATAAATTCCTTTTTTAACTTTCTGTTTGGTGTTAATATGATAATTTCGTTTGGTAAAGTGTCGATTACCGCCCCTCAAAGAGATATAATTTTTTCATACACTACATAGATATGATATCATAAATCTACTTTAATAATGATTTATATAGAAATATATATACATATAGGTTTTTCCTTTCTTTCTTTCAACGTGACTATATAACGGAAAGAGCGTTCATGTGTACATATGATGTGCTATCTCCATGAACGGTGTATTCCGTTTCATAATTATATATTATATAGATTATTATAATACAAATATAATACATATAAATGATATTTATATCATTTTTTACATTCTTTAAATCATTATATAAAGTATAAATACAAAATATATAACAAATTAAGTCACATGCGAATAATAAAGTGAATATTTCCCGAAGTGAAACCTTAACATAGGATTGTCAACAAGAGGGTAAAATATGGTCATAATAAAACAACATATGGTATCAGATATGATTTTATTATTCTTTAAAAGATGTAAAATAAATTTATATTTATTATACAGGTTGTTTGAATGAGTAAAAAAAGATTCAAAACACTAGATAAGGGGATTTCATCTCAATTTTTTATTTCAATGAGATACATGCCATGTTAGGTACTCTTTACTTCTGTGGGGTGTATGTACTAACCATTAAGGTATTCTATGTATACTATAATTAAATTTATTGGTGTTAACATATACATTTTATGATTTTTATTACATGGGGATTATGTTTCGAAAGTAACCAAATCGGTGAAATAGTTTTGTCTCAATTTTCCTTCTTTGAGACTCATGTTCTGTTATGCACCTAAAATCTATTTCTAGGTGTATAGATCAATTATACATGTTATATCATTAAATTCATTATTTTTTGAGATACATTCCATGTTCGGTACTCTTTATTTTTGCGTGGTGTATGTACTGACCATTATTGTATTCTATGTATACTATAATTAAATTTATTAGTATTAATATATACATTTTATTATTTTTATTTCATGGGGATTATGTTTCAAAAGTAACCAAATCGGTGAAATAGTTCTGTCTCAATTTTCCTTCTTTGAGACTCATGTTTTGTTATGCACCTAAATTCTATTTCTAGGTGTATAAATAAATTTAACATGTTATATCACTAAATTTATTATTTTTATGATATTTTATTCTTCCTTTAATTTCCTTTTCTTACATGTAGTGTATGATCCTCTATTACCAAGTTATAAGACTGTATTGAGACAATCTCATCACTTTTCAAGATTATTTATGTTTATGATTCCTTCGATGAAATATTATGATCTATCTCTCAATAAATCCACTATTTTTATTCCCCTATGGTTATTCATTCTATAAACATGTATTGGTACCATATTCATACAGTTTACTACATAACATAGTTAAGAAAGTGTTTTTATGAATGCCTAGCTTTACCCTCTCTTTGGTCGGAAAACCATGTTCTCTAAAAAGATTTTCCAAGTATGTTATACAAATCTCCTGTGACAATTAAATGAAATTATAACCCTTTTTATCTTTAACCAATTATTTCAAAGGAGTCTTATTATTACTTTCCGAAAGAGGCATTTTTATAACCTTTTTACCATGAAAAAGGAATGTTCTTTTTACAACGTATGCCATGTATTGATTTATCCACCATCTATCCTTTGAGGATTTATTTTCATGTTTAAAGGATAATTTTTAAGAAATTGTTTTTAAAATATATTTTAAAAAAATGGGTTTTAACAAATTTTGGATCTTATTTTATACTTTTTTGTGGAAAATTATTTTAAAAATGTTTTCAAGCTTCTTTTTTAATATTTCAAGGAAATTGATTTTAACAAAATTTTACAATAATTTTTTACATTTTCATGGATTTTTTTTCAAAATGTTTTCAAGAATATTTTATAATATTTCAAGGAAAATGGTTTTCAAAATTATTTCAGGACTCATTTATAAGGTTGCAAAGCATTTTCAAATAAATGGGTTTCATAACTTTTTGAAGATATATTTATATGTTTTCAAAGAAAAAGATTTTCTAAAGGTTTTAAAATATTTATTTATATATTTTCATGTTTATTTTCAAGATAATGGTTTTCAAAATGTTTTATTTTTTAAGGATCCTTTTCAAATTAGAAATGATATTTACCTCAAGAAATGTTTTCAAAATCTTCTTCCAAGTTATTTTTCTTATAATATGACATCTGTTGATGTTTCTAAAACCCTTATATGAAATTATCCAATGACTCCATTCATATTATTTATTTAATGGTTAATGTTTTGATTAAATTAATATTATTAAACCCAGTTGTATTCTATGGGTTTTATAATTTTGACACCGATGGGTCATGCTTTCAGGAAGTGATTATTAAACCTATATATTTTCATAGGTTATGATATGGTAAAATTTTAATGATACCCATGAAATTTTAGGGATTATAATTTTTTGTTTATAAAACCTATCTTTTTTATGGGTCATGATTTGATGAAGGTTTTACTATCTTGTGGAACATGTATGAATGATTTTATTATGAGATGGATGGGAAATATATCTCCCTACCATGCATTGGGTAATAATGGATGATTCATGAGTATAAATGTTATGCATGAACCTGATTACATGTTCACAATGTATGCATGGACCTAGTTTTATGTCTAAAAATTTATGCATAAACCTAATTACATGTTCAAAATCTTTTGAGTGAACCTTATTACATGTTCAAAATGTTATTAATAGACATGGTTGCATGTTCAGAAGTTTATACATGAACCTGATTACATGTTCATAGTATTATTCATGAATATGATTACATTTTCGTAATATTATGTGTGGAATTGGTTTCATGTCCATAATGTTATGTGTGAACCTGATTACACATTCAAAAATTTATTCATGGACCTGGTTTCGTGTCCATTAGGTTATCTGTGAACCTGATTACACATTCAAAATTTTATGAATGGACCTGGTTGCATGTCTATAGGTTTATTCATGGGATTGATTTGATGTCCTTAATTTAGTGAGTGAACATGTTTCTACTTATACATGTTCACAACATTGTAAATAAATGTTCACACCACAAATTCCATGTATTGTTACTATGTTATATTTTCATTAAAGATTTTATTAATCCAATTATAATCTTTACTTTTTAAAAATCCAATATTTATTATGATCTCTTATATGTAGGGTGTGATATTCAAATGTTATGCTCAAATTAGATACCGTTTATTTCACATTACGCTTACAAATTTCCTTTATTTAACCTTACTATACATCTAAGCTCACCCATTTCTTATGTTTCAATTCCCCATGTTATGAAGAAATATTTTATGTTTAATTACTAAAGGTGGAGATATTAATGGGATAAGTTGAAGATATTTCACAAGGATATAGTATTTATTTTCCAATTTTCCAAAGAAACTAAACTATTACGGTCCTCAGGCATGATTTTTTGTAATTTACTAAGTATTAATCTAAAATAATGTAATAACCATGTATGTTAATCTTAGCTCACTATTATCACTGTTATAAGTTTTTTGAATAGAAAACTATATTCAATAAAATTTTATAGAATAACGTGAATATGAATCCCATGAATTTTATTTTTAGGGTAACATTCCTTAAATTTATAAGGTTTTTGTTACACCATTGTATCACTGAAGTAAGCCTGAATAAGAACTATGAGATCCTTAACATGAAACTCCTCAAAAACTTTAAATAATTTAGAGGGATTCAGGGGAACCTCAACTACTTTAGAAACCTTATAACCAACCTCATAGTGAAATTATTACCCTTACAAAAATTAATGTATAAAGGAGTCACATATACAATAGATATATACTTTCAAGTATATTTGAACAATATTAAACAATACCTCTTGACCCCCTAGTATTAAGGCCACTCATAGAAGGAATGTTTCTTATTTTTTATATGATATCTTTGAAAAAAACAGTTAGTTATTTTATTGTGTAGAAAAATGATTCCAAAAAGGAAAATAGTCTCTGTTATCTTAGAAGAATAATGTTGGTCATTGAGAATCAATACTATCCCATTGAGATGAATTTCTTTTTATTAATATTCAATGTGAAAAATCTAATACACTACCTATGGAATCATGAAATCCACTTGGTCTCTTATATTGATTTTATGAAATACATCCATATTCAACCAATGCTAACACAATGTTTGGATCGATGGAAATTCATCTTGTAATAATATAACATTCATTTCCTATATTATATGGAAGTTAAAGTGAAGAAGATAGTAAATTTATTCACAGAACACCCTATCTTAGAGAACTTATCACTAGATACAAATCTCATTGATGATGGAGTTATCTATGTTCATGAAACCCCTCAATCATTAGAGATGTATTTTGAAAGGTCCTCTATAATCATAATGGTAATACGAGTGGAAAACGAAAAACATAACAGATTTGACCTAGGAATTGTAATTATCTACATAGTAAATGTAGTTTTACCCTATTTATTACTATTTTCATATGTATTGTCCAATAATGAAGCAACATACGCTGCTATTATTATAATATTAGAGTTATCCATCCAAATATCGATTGATTATTTGAACATAAAATGTTATTTAGAGTTGGCGGTCATAAAGATTAATGGATAATATTCCATTATGATATAAGAATAAATAACTTAGTCTGATTTCATATGAGGCATGATGTAATAATTACCATTTCAGCTAAAACTATATCAAATACCATATTCACTAAACTCTCATTCCGATATAGTGGTCAATGCATCCACAACCTTGGTAGATCTATACCAGGATGAAATAATCATCAATTTCACACACTATAAAGTGGTATCAATATTCATTGGGAATTAAATGGAATAAGTAAATGATATCATTACCTATAAAAATCAAGATGATCTTATATCCTCACTAAATGATACCTATATTGGATGTATTAATACTGTATTTAACTAAATACAAAGAATAATTATTCCATCATATCAATCCTAGAATATGAATATTAAATTATGAATGGTTAATTTCATTATTTATGATGTATTTACTTCCCAAATTTCATATAAAAATAAGTATCTGATGTATTTATCCTCAAATGTGTTGAAGGGGTAAAACCACTTTATATCACACATAAAGTACATAAAGTATCATGTAGTGATCATCATTTAGAGACCAAAATATCTTATCTAATCAGGAGGCTTGGATATTTCAATCCCTTGATAACAAAATAATTTAAGGGACTCACTATGAATTAAATTCTTTCTAGATAAATTCTAATTTCATCCTTCAACCCCTGTAGCTACTATATATTTCTAGATTTTGTTGGCTATTCTCCATCTAGGGAAGAGATTTCATGGTTCCTTATCCACCAGCTTTAACCTGGCTATTCAAGTACATCCTTACAACCCCTAAATTATTCTTTATGTGATTTAAGTCTATATCCCTCATGTAATTTAGAAAAAAGGACTATAATTAACATCATTAGTGCTGACATCATTAATATTTTTTTTTCCCTTACCCAATATAGACATAGAATGGAACTGATTTATATTCTTCCAAATTAAAAAGGATATGTCAAGAATAAAATATTTAGTCTAACTACTCATACCACTACCATGGAGTGATGAATAGAAAAATAGATGCAGTCATTAAGAAATTGTCTAATATAGACCATAAGATAGTGAATAATGATAAAAAATATTTACCAAATAAAATCCTATATTCAATGTGGGATTATCACACCAAAACATGAACTACTACACTTAAAAACCCATATTTTATTGTATATGAGATATAGGTAATATTACCCATTGAGGTCAAATGTAACATACTAGCTTTTAATAATGGGTTATAAACCCTAACGGAATTTTATTTTTTTGGTTGGTGGATGGGATTTTTTTTTGATTTTGAGCATCAAAACATAATTTTTGAGAGTTACATTGGGTATTTATGTTGTTTTGGGATGGGTTCAATGCTGTGTTAGTGTCTTAGGTGTATGATTTGTTTTGAGGAGTTTTTTTACATGAAGAAATAGTTTTTGGAAAGAAATAGGGAGGTGAAATATTAGTATATGGTTTGGGATAACCGTGTTCCTCAATCATATAATAGGGTTTGAGGAACTGTGCACCTAGGGGCACACAAATATGTGAGGAACCATTAGTATATTGTAATAGTGAACCACAGAGGCTAAAAATGGTTTTTCAAACTGTGTACCTATCCCATTATCATGGTTCCATTATACAGTGAGTATGCATAATTGGCACATGGTTAGAAATACCATGCAGCATAACCATACACCTCTTTAAAAAGTGGGAAATTTCCAAATTTCCCATCCTTCTTTGAACCTTATTTCCCCTTTCCACTTCTCCCATCAAACCAGTCTCCTCTAGTCTTGGAACTCTCCACTCCATCTTCTACATTTCTTTGTAATTTCTCTATTAAATCTCTAATTATGGACCTTTCAGTTTCATTAGATAGGTAGAGGTAGGGATACTAGTCCTCTAAATTTTTTCCTCCTTTTATCTCACTATTTTGAAAATTATTTCCATTGAAGATCATTTTCCCTATTTCCATGGTGTTTGTTAGACTCAAAATTTTATTTTCATATGACTCTAATTAGTGGTCGTTCTTTGGTGAGTGAGAAACTATGAGTATATGGTAGGTGGTTCCCAGATTTATCATGTTCTTATATGAGTTTTATGAAGAAAAATAAATATATGTGAGTGGGGTGATTCAGGTTTGACCATTTTGTTAATGATTTTATTATTCTTTAATTTTAATGAGACATTATTGGGTTATCTTGTGAATATTGGGGTATGGATGAGATGATACGGGATTGGTATTTATGAATAGGTTTCCAAATTTGGTTGGAATGGTGCTCCAGTTGATCAATTTAATTGAAATTGTTATTCTGGAAGTTGGATTTCCATGGGAAGATATTGGGTTTGGAATTAGATATTCAGGGTGATGTTTATCCTCATGAATGAGGTGATGTGGTTTTTTAAGTAATGGAGAATGGTATTGACCATTCCATAGTTTGGAAATGGTGTTCTTCTCACCATTGTTGCCCAATAGTTCCATTGAATTCATGTTCACATATGACATGACTTATTGAGGTGTGGATGACCACTTGATATGGGTGAGGCCTCCATAGTATTATAAATTTAGAGTATGATGATGAGTATAAGTTATAGAGGAATTTATCACTGTGGAAAGCCAAAATTGATGGTGTGAGACCTTCATTTGTGGGATAAGGCTCACCATGAAATTGAGGTTGATGGGACAAGATTATGGAAGGATGAATATCACCGTACCTTGGGAGATTGCGATGATGAGAAAATAATGATTATTTAATAGGAAATGTAATGGACTTGAGATACGATTATTGAGCACGCCGATGGGACACTAGTTTTAATTTACAAGTGTTATAAGTGGAATCGGTTGGAAATATGTGTTGGGTGACACATATATGAATGGGAGACCAAGGTTTATATAGGTTGGAAAGACCATGGATATATAGTTCCATTCTGTTGTTGGCTGAAGAATGTAAATGCTCAGTTTTGGCCTTTGAACACAAGTGATTAGGTTAATTTATGTGTGTGATTTGGTGCTATTTATTTACATTTCCATACATTGAAGTAAATATGGATGTAAGATATGCATATATTGTTGGCGGCCTACTGATTTCATACTGAAACCCTACATGAACCCCTTATGGAGCATGCATAATTTATGGCTTTGAGATCTTGTATGGGGTCAAAATCATTGGCTAGATCTTAGTGGGAAGATATGTACTAAGAGTTCTTGGGATCGATGGAAATGGACCAGGTGGTTCTTTTGCATCGAACTAAAGTTAATTTGTGTTTTTTGTGTACATACTTATAGGATGTTTCATGAGAGATATTTCATGTCTCTTTTGTATAACTATCATGAAATGTTTATGTTATATTCTATGTATTAACTATTTTCTTTAGATTATTATTTATGTTGTTTTTATATGATACCAATGAGTTTTATTACCATTATTTCATGCCATTTTCTCAATTACTTATATAGTGTGTTTAAAAATGTACCATTATTTATTATTATTATTATTAACACTATAGTGTATAGTCTCCCCAAAATCAGATAACAAAACCTAACTGCTAGTTTGAAGCATTTAGAATATGGTCAGGCATTCCTATGTTTTGGAGGACCTCCAGCCTAGAGCACATGTTAAGTGTCTCCCAGGAAGGCATTTTACAAGTGGTACGAGAGACTATAGATTAAATAAAAGTAGTAGTAGAATTTGGATTGTTTCTAATTGGTATTAACAGTTGGCTTAAAAAAATTTATAATATATTTTATATGTTAGGCCAAAGACTAGGATCTATTTGGAACTTGGTAAGGATGTCGTTTTTGGGTGCCTGCATCCCCATGCAGAGGGGATATGCCAAGTTATTCGAGGTAAGAAATGATCTTCTTATTTTGTACTTTTATTGTGGAATGTAATCCACCTTGAGTGGCACACTTGGATGAGATATTTTTAGTTTATTATATTTTGACCCTTATCTTAGTATGGAAAAAGAGGATTTTTCATGCATCCAAATAGGAAATTAGGTTCACATGACATATGTATGCTCTTGTGATTATTTTTTGGAATATGGAATATGAGAAAATGTTTTGGGCTATTTAAAGTATCAACAACAAGATAAGTAATGCTTTATTGTGTAGATTCATTGTCGAATTATACCCATCCAACCCTTGTATGTGGTTTTTGATGTTAATATTGTGTGATTGTATGTTTAAATGGTTTATATGGGTCAGACTCTAATAATTTTAGATTGGTATGAAATAAAGAGGTGAGTTGTTTAATGATTCTAAAATAATATAAACATCATTTTTCTACATAGATTCTTAGTAGTATTCTAATTAGTCATCACATGATAGTGATTTATGGTATGCTTGATATGAGATTCCTGACTCTGATATAGGTAGGAAGGGGGCTGTGAGTCTAGACGATATGAGATATGGGAACAGTGTGGAAGTTTAAAGGTGGTGAGATATGTTGTTTGTTATATCATTCCCAATTTGCGATATATAGTCTGTTTTTATTGTTATTGACAATTAACTTCGGTATTTAGTGCGATGAATCTTATACGGGCTCTGGTGGATCATTAAAAGGGTGAATATATTGTTCCTCCATGGCATGAATAGGGTGAGCCCCCTGAGGGTTGGGATGAGTATGATCCATATGCAGAGGTTCTGAAGTAGGTGGGGTATCCACAACAGATGGATGATTTTGGTATATATATAGTTGTGGATATTAGGGAGAGATTGGTATAGTTAGTGTAGAGTATTTAATGGGGATATCATATATCTTATCCATAAATAGAAGATATTATGTGTGACATTCAGTCTTAGCACCCACCTTTATTTCAGGGTGGGGGTGGACCATAGGTAGCGTAAAACTAGATCATGTTTGTGAAAACCATATTATCTGTCCGAGACACCCCTATTGTTGAGGGTGAATATAGATACATATATTCTCAGAGGATGTGAATTATACTAGTGGGGAATATAGGTATATGTATGTAGGCATTAGGAGATAACATGGAAGGACTTCGAGACTAGTTTTTTCAAGCACTTATTCTCAGCTAATTTAAGGGAAGACTGATTCTGGAGTTCACGAACATTCAATAGGGGATATAATCATGGATTATGATGGGAGGTTCATAAAACTATCCATTTGATCACTTTTTATGGTAGGATATGAAAATTCAAGAGTGTGTCAATTTGATGATGTCTTGCAGCATACCATCAAGGTAAAGGTGAATATATTCAAGCTGGCCTTATTCTTTGAAGTGGTGAAATAAACATTGATAGTTGAGAGAAACCTGAAACACAAGAATTATTCGGTATGGGTGACAGTTCGACCTGACCTAATTAGTGGTCTTTTAGGTATCCATAAGTGATGTTGTGAGGATCCTTAAGAGGGATATTAGGTAATAGATTCGAGTAGGCCACCTAGGAGTGGGTCTTTGATGGTGTGTTTCTAGTATGGGTAGTTAGATCATGTCTAGAACCAATGTGTGAAGCCTCCAAAGGAGTGATGGGTGTGTAAAAAAATGGGGCATTTGTAGATATTCTGTTGGTAGATGTCTCAGATATATGAGATTCATGGATTGGGTCAGACTCACAGATCTGAGGTAGCATAGAGAGCAATACCAAGAGCTAGAATCCTAGGTAATACTATGCACAGAGGTCATAGATGGGAGAAAGAAACCTAATAGTGGGGTCAGTGGTTGGTAGTAGGTATAGATCCATAAGGAAGATATTTAGTGGTTATTCGATCTTCCATCCTATTATATATTTTTAGTTTATAAGGTTTAAAGAATTCCAGGGAGTCAATGATGGTTAAAGGTAAGCCTTGATCATTGATGAGCTCCTTTTTGAATTTGGAATGACTGATTTTGGTGCATGATGTGTATATAGAATTTTTGAATTAACCATGTGCTAATTAATATATGGGAATCAGTAATGGCGCATGGTTTTTATTATATGTGTAGGTATTATAATATTTTGTAGACACGACACACACAAACACACACACACACATGGTGCAATATATCATTTGTGAATCAGTGGTGAAGTATGACCTTTTTGGAATCATGTGTAACATAGGTATGAATTGAGAATATGGTGAGGTGTAAGAAATATGATATGTCCTGTGGGGATGTTCATATCTGGGGGATGGTCTAAGGAACCATCAAAAATTCATATTTTGTCATGAATCAACCATGTAGTTAAATCCTATCGTTGGGAGTGCCATATGAGGAATTAACAAAGAATGAATTTATGAGGTAGTCTTCGGTGATGTTATGAGATGGGTGTGTTTGTTATAATCTTAAATTGAGACCATGTAGCTCTAGGAAGAGATATCACAAGGTGGGTTGGTTGTAACATGCTGGGTTTTTAGAACTTGTTTGAAACTCCAAGGTAATTTGAATTTTCAGTTAGTGGATGAGACAAATTAGATTTTGAGCTTCAGAATATAATTTTGATAGTTATACCGCGTTTTCATATTGTTTTTGGATAGGTTTATTTCACAGTATGTGTATCAAGAGTAATATTTGTTTTTAGGCGGTTCATGGTTCGAGAATCCAGTTTTTGGAAAGAATGTGAGAGGTAAACTATTTTTCCATAGTCATTGCTAATTGTACCCCTCAATCATGCATCCCTCTATAACATGTCACATAGTTTGAGGAACCATTCAATTGGGGTGCATGCCCATGTGAGGAACCTATAGTAAATTGTAGAGGTGATTTGCGTGGGTTGCACATATTTTTTCAAACTGTGCGTCTAACTTTCACTCTTAGTGCAATTTAGACAATGAGTTCCCATGGTTGGCACATGGTTAAAAAAACCATGTGTCCTAAACATGCACATGTTTAAAAAGTGGGAAATTTCCAAATTTAACTTCCATATATAAACCTTATTTCCCATTTCTTCATATTCTATTCTGCCAGAAGCCACAATCCATGGATCTCTCCTCTCCATCTAATAGGTTTATTTGAAACTTCTCAGTTCAGGATCCCAGTTGCATTAGATAGCTAGCGGTAAGTCTACTAGTCCTGTTGATTCTTTTCTATTTTCATCTCACTATTTGGAATGAAATTTACATCTAATAACATTTTCCCTATTTCCGAGATGTTTATCAGATTCTTTATTTTTATCTGATATGGCTCAAAATAGAGGTCGATCATTAGTGGGTGAGAACCTATGAGTATACGGTTGGTGATGCCTAGATTGATATTATTTTTATAAGTATTTTATACTGTGGAATAAATATGCATGAGTGGGGTGGTCTAAGTATAAACATTTTATTAATTATTTTATTATTATTTTATTATGGTGAGATGTTTTTTGGTTGTATTGCCGCTATTAGGGTACACTTAAGATGAGAAGGGATTAATATGTGTGAAAAAGATTCTAAATTGGATTTTCATGATGTTGTGGTTGTTTAATTTAATTTAAATTGTGAATTAATCTATGAGAGTTCCATTTAAACAAGTTGTTATTGGACTAAGATATTTATGGTGATGTTCATCACTGGGAATGAGGGGATGAGGTTCATTGGGTTGAGGTGGATGGTGTTGACCATGCCGAGGTTGGGAAAAAGAGTTCCTCCAGATAGTGTTTCATTGTTATGTTGGTGATTTACAATCACCCTTTTCAATTAGCAGCACAATTGTTGTCATGCACAAATATAAAAGGACCCAGTGAGGTAGCTTTGACCAATTGAAGTGGGTGGAGGCCTCCATAGTATTATCGACTTAGAGGATAATGATTATCATCAGTTATAGAGGAGGTTACCACCATAGAAATCCATAGTTGGTGGTGTGAGACCATTAGTTGGAGTATGAGGCTCACTGTGATGTTGAGTTCGATGGGATAGTATTTTGGAAGTATTAATATCACCATTATTAGGACATTAGGATATTGAGATGATGATGGATATTCAAGAGGAATTTAAAGGGAATCAATATATGATTATTGGAAAAGTCGATGGGACACCATTTTTTATCTGAAAGTGGTATAAGTGGTATTGGTTGGAATGAGGTGTCATATGAAATGTATATAAATGGGAGACCAAGGGTTCTATAGTATGGAAATACCATTGATAAATCATTCCATTTTGGAATTTTCTAAAGCAGGCTAATGATTCTTAATGGTTGTTGAGAAAAAGTGTAGTGTTTTAATTTATGTATGTCAGTTGATTCTATTTATTTAAATTTTCACATACTCATATAAATATAGATGTAATATTGCCACATGTTTGCGATGGCCTTCTAATTTTATACCCACACCCCACAAGAGCCCCTCAGGACATGTTATGACTTTATGGTTTGGAGATCAAGTAAGGGTTAAGACTCATGGACTAGACCTTAGTGTCTAGGGATGCGCCGAGAGTGCATGGGATAGGTGGAAATGGACCAGGTGTTTCTTTTTAATAGATTTGGAGTCTCTTTTAGTTTTTGTGTGTATATTTGTACAATTTTTAGGAGATGTATGCATTATCATCTATGTATTTGCAGTTTTCTTTATGTTTTTATTTCTATTGTTTATATATTATTTTATTGAGATTTATTATTATAATTCATCTATATTTTTTCGATCTCTTACACAATATGTTTACTAATTGAGATATTATTATTATTATTATTAACTACGAAGGATATATTCTCCTCACTACCACTTAATAGACCCTAAATACTAGTTAGTAGCCCTCAGAATATGGGGAGGCATGCCTAAGGACTAATGGCCATCTATCATAGAGCACAAATTAAGTGTCTCCTTGGTTAGGGTTCTACATCTAGTAACCATCACTTAGAGTATCTATTTAAAATTATTTTTTAAAGATTATTATTCTTATAAGGAACTATATGAGTTGCATTAGATTGATGAGAAATGTTTTCACACACTGTATAACATATAAATCCATTAGTATCAAATTGTGTGGGACTTAATAAGAAGGTCACCTTTTATCATTCCTTAATGGGAAATTAGTGCTGGATTTAAGGATTCTAATGATACATTGGAAGAGGCCTCCAAAGATCAAATCAAAGTCTGTAGGTCCTTACTCTATACGTAAGTTCTACTTTAATAGATCATATTCATTAATCAATATGGATGTGGAATGTATCACACCTACCACTAATGAATATTTTTGTAAAAATTACTTTGAATAACCTTTACATCGGTCCACACAACTTGATCATATGAAATTAAACTATATAGACATAGTTTTATCTGTATGAATTTAAATTTCACAACCTCATCCTCATCCTGTATAAATGATTCCAAACTATATAGAATGTGCATTATTATCATACAATGTAATACTAAAAGACAATTTCTTCATCACATTATATAAAACTGCATTACATTTCCTCATCATACGATGCTAAACAAAATGGTTTAATTTCTCCCTTTTCATGAAACTCATGTGATTTAGGTAACCTTCCAATAACCTCTTGTTTCTCACACTAATATTATATCACTATATCATAGAGGCTTCAGTTTATTTCCACAATTATCATGATTAACTAACATATTATTCCAAAATAAAGAGAAAATTCCTATCCAAATGACCATAAAATGAATATAATTGGGCCAACCTTGAATAAATTTAAACTAATTAATATGTACTTATTCCCCTAAACGATAGCTTAATTTAAGTAGGGACTCATCATACAATGTTTTTTCTTTAATTTTTCTACACTAAAACCAATTTCCTCTATACAAGATCTTGATATACATAGGAATAAATTATAATAACTACATTAGGATTGATTACTAATGTTTTAGTGTGCATAATAATTCCTCATTCTCCAATCTTCATCCTAACCATGAATTCTATAAAAAAAAATATCCCTTTCTATTATATGATTGTGATCTATGTAGGAAACATAATAACTACATGAGGTTTGACTATTATTACATGGGATATATAGTGAAACTTATATATATTATCCTTGAGCCAACCATAAATATCCATCATGTTCAATTACCTTCTCCTTTCATGAGAATTATATCCATGTGGGGATTCTTAGTGTTTGTATGGTACACAAATTTTCATTTCACAAAGGATAGAATTCCCTCTATATGACTACTATACTCATTATATAATTATATATTGAATTATGTTAAATCCACTATACATAAACTCTCATACTATTTGGGTTGGCCTATTTGTGGGACCCATTCATCATACTGAAGAGCTGAATTCGAATATGAAGTATTATTATATCCATCAATCCTCACTAATATAAAATTTCTTTTGCATTAGAACTATATGGGGATTTATTTCTATCCACACTGTACATATAGTGATGTATGAAAATTATGTATTAGGAAAAGACACATGATTAATTCCAATTAATTTCACCACTTTTTCTTGGTTCTATAAATCCATTTTATTCATGTAAGGTCCCCTCTCCAAACATGGCATTGAGGAAACATGATTTTATTTTCCTCTAATATCATTAGTTTTATATGTGGAATAATTACTATAATTTTAGGATACACATTGATAAATGGATTTCCTCTATCATGCAAAGTTTAAAATTCAATCCAAAATACCATGTTTTCTTTTGATACTTGAATCCACTTGGCTCATATTGGATTTCCCTTCAATGAGGCCGACACTAAGACAAAAATATCTTATTCCATGCACAATTTCAAAAGACTCTATACCACTATTATATGGTTATATATATATATATTACTACGAGTTTTTTCAAAGTTACCACTCTCTTATGTAAGAGAAATATATATAATAGATCCCTTAGAATAGGTTTATACATTCATGAAACCATGGAAACAAAAAAAATGTTCCCCATTTCTAGATAGATGTTTGTGAATCCTTATTTGGATCAAATTACGTAGCATCACTAAATTAATATGGAACAATATATAATTCCCTGATGGATGATTATAAAATACGTAACACTTGGTCCTTTTCAAAAGATGTTAAACTTCAAGACATATGTTCCACCCTATAAGACCCTAAACTATTTAGTGTGTCTCTCCCCATGTAGTTGGATCCCCTTGCATGAGATCCAAATCAGTGTATGAAATTCATGAGTATGTGGAACCTTTCCATGATTCATGGGTGAAAAAGATGAAAAATATATACCCCTTATCCTACTAATGATCTATATTTTCATAGGAACCTTCAGTGTGGAGTTCTTTATCCTTTAACTAATTACATAAAAACACCCCCATCTATAAAATATCTATTTCTACGAAGACACTACAAATATGGATGCATTTTCCACTATAGATTCTAGGGTTCATCTAAGCTATAACATTAACATTACACCTATACCATGTCCTTATAAACTCATGGGGAATTCATGAACGTCCTCACCATAAGATATTAAACTATATGGTACAAGTCCTAATTGTATGAAATTTAACTATGGTATTCCTTCATTATTATTGTATGATTTCAAAATACATGGCATATGGTACATCCTACATTGCCTTAAACTTCATAGGGTGTTCTATGCTACATAACCACCCTTCTATACATGAGATCCAGATCTATATATGGATATATGATGTGTAGGATCATATAATAGGTCAAAATCCCACTTCATCCATAATATTCCTAGTGTTTGGGAACCCCAAACTCATTTATGGCTATGTATTAGAGCATTTTAGTAGATACAATAATGGTATTACATCTATTTTTAATCCCATACCAGGATGTTAAAGTTCCCCTCCCCTAAATCAAAGTGAAATTAATGTAGGGAAATTCATCATATATGAAATACATGTGGATTGATTCCAATTATTTCAGGATACATGGTGATATCTGTAGTATATATTTTATACCTAATAGTAAATAATCATTTCTTCCTACTCTATCATCATCCCTAAATATCCAAATAACATTTAATTTAAGATGGGGACATTTCAACAATTATTTGGATATTACCTCCCAAATTTCACACATCATTCCTTATGTGTTTGAATCTCCTCAAAAAATTCATTGGTATCATTGGAAAGTGTATCTAGCCTTAAGGGAGACATCTATTGGGTAATGGTCATAAATACCTCCATAATGGGCCCTTCCCACTAGAACCATAATTTCCTTAAAGAGAAGGTTATCTAATCACTATATGCCTTTGAAAAAATTACAATGGAACTCATTAATCAAATATTTGTCAGCGTTCATCCTTGGTGTAATCTTACCATATTTAATTCCAGAGTCAAATACATTAGGTAGTGATTTATATAATTTCCAATTCTTTTTCTAAGGTGACATAACAAAATTTTTCTTCTATATTTTTCTAAATTACCTTATCACACCCCATTGGGTATAAGCATTATGACCTTAAGAAACATGTTATCTCCTTGATATATTCGATAATGGTAGTACACAATTAAATAACATTGAGTGTTAAATTTCCCTTGTTCTGTAAATTATCTCCCATTTTTTTACAGTTTTAACACAGTAACTTTAAACTATGTGAACATCCCTCGAGTCTATATACTTTAGTGGTGATGGGATTTTAGTCAGATCATGTCAATATTTTCCTTATCACCAAGTATAGTACTTAATTGGTTCATTTGGTCAATGATTTGTGAACTCAAAATTCATCCATTGTTGGTCGATGAAATATGACCATAAACTCTTTACACCATACCTTGAGATAATATATAGAAACATAATAATATCTATTGATGTTATATTTTCCTGTAACCTTATTACATAGACTGCCTCACTTTTGGTCAATGATTTCTGACCTAAAACACCAGTAACATTTGATCAATGTTGAGTATACATAAACTGCATCCTCTAATGGTCCAAATTTCATGACACTTAAACTACATAAGAAAATTAGAGAGAATAGAAAAATTATTTCTAAAACCCATGAAGTATTAAATAATAAAAATTATTTTCTTTACTCTCTAGTAAATCATTCCCATGACCTTAAAAAAGATAGATTAGAAATAAGTGATGTCATAAAGAATGTATGGCCCATCATGTGGCCCAAAAAAATATAATCTGTTCATTTTTCAGCCTAGTAGTCTAGGAAAATGTGAGAAAAATTTCATTTTGTAAACCTTTACCCTAAATTAGTGATCAATACATGGTGGTATAACTTTTAGGCTACCCAAACCCTTCCTAGATTCCCATCCTTCCATAATCCCACTTCAATATTTAGGTTTTTTGAATCATCTAAAAGTATTTATGACTATTAATAATGAGTATATCAAGATCCCCATGTCACCCCTTCTTGGTAATGATCATCGGTTTCACAATATTTGGTCTAACTAACCAGAGAAATATTTATCCTAAGGATAAAGTCATTTAATCTCTATTTTCCTCAATAATGTAGGAATGAAACCCTTAAATTTAATGTGGTCTATGGCTTCCACCATGATAAATTTTCATTAACATTTTCATATGATTGAAATTGTTAATTTTTTGATTTACATATTCCATAATCCATCTATTCAAGTTGTTTTGATACCATTTATGTTACACATTCATTCATCATTCCCATTTTCAAAGCAAGAATATAGAATTCCAAAATCTTAAATGGTTTGAGTGTTATGACCTTAAATTGTGTGAACCTACCAATATAATTATCTATACTATATATAATATGATCTCTATTCTTGTTGGGGTTTTTTATTCTCTTTTTGTGTTAATAATCTCACATTTTGGTCAAACCTATATAACTTTATTCATCAACAACCACCATACTGAGCACTATAACCATAAACTACATGAACCAATCTCAAGTTTTTATGCACATGGGAAGTTGGGAGCTTCATTCACATCGGTTTGTATTTTTTCATGTTTTCATACATACCACTTCTATTTTAGTCAATGTTTTGTGACCATAATCACCAGATATATTATGTAATCTTGTAAGGAAAAAATCTACCCAAGGAAAGATATATAATACTTATAAGGTTAAAAAAGCACAAAGGGTGGTCTAGAAAAAAAATAAAGTGTTCTCTCATAGGGAACACATCTTGTATGAATTAGATTAAATTGATAAATTGAAACAAATAGTAAAGGCTTCAAAATATTCCTATTAAAAACTAATAAATGATGTCCAAAGAAAAATGAAAGCTCTTTCCTTCAAATCCTTACCCATATATGGCTTAGGAAAAATATCGGGCTATAAAAAATAGAAAACATGTGGTGTTTCCTATACGATCCTATCATAAGTGATGTCATGATTTATATGGTCCTTGGTTTAAAAAGAAGATATATCACTCCACTATTTATAACTTATTTCTTCCTAAACTTTTATAATGATCTCGAATGAGAGATTATAGGTTTCTAAACCACTATTATAAATTAGAAACCTCATTCCAAAATGCCCTTTATGATCCTCATCAAATTGATTCACCTCCCTTAACATATGAATGGATAAAATTGAGTGTTATGGTGGTGGTGATTATTAATATACCCATCTATGAGAAACACCAAGGAGGAAATCATATCACACTTAAAAAGACCAACTCTAGTGTTACAATGATGGTTTTTAATCCTATACGCATATGCGAGACACCCTTTAGAGGAGACCTATATGAATAAAGTGTTTGGGAACCACGATTGAATTAATACATTCCATTTTATATTCTTATGGGATCATGTTATCTTAATATTACTTTATAAAGATTTCACAGGCTACTATGAAGTGATATTCAAAGTCAAACAGAGGTTGAAATATTGATAGTAATTTAGGAAAAAAATTATCTTCATTCATTTTCAAAAAATTGGTAGAGGAATATCCACAAGTTACAATATCTATTTAGGATATTTATTTGATATAAAATTACATATACAAATGATCAAAGCTCATTAATAGATTTTTAGGATTTATTAATACTACTAATAATCTTAATTAGCTTTGAAGCTACAACCTCCTCAGTAGGAAGACAAATATATATTTTAGCATCCACCTTTTACTCCATGATATGGATGTATATGAGGAGTTCATAATGTACCACTAGTCCACACATAACATCATTAATATATTTCTAGAATCTTCTTTCATAATCAATGTACTCACTAGTTGAATATTGTTATTACTACAACACCTATATATAATGGGATTCCTATTAAAGAACCACAACTGATAGTTTAATGAAGGATGAGGTTAATTTAACCTCTAAAAGGGATTCATGGTCCTTATTTTCATTATCCAATGTATAGAAAATTTCATTTATGATATCATGAATAACATTATTGTTGAAACCCCACTTACCAAAGCATGAATTGATGGTGAAATTGGTATAGGTTATTTCTTAAAAAGACCACAAGAGTCTCAAAAATCAGTTTATATATACTCTTCTACGATTTTTTTTAGAAATATGATAGAATAACAATGAATCATGGTCTATTTAAATTACACTATTTAAAAATAAAACATTTTATGTGTCTAAGTTTCTTAGAGAAATGATTAATTTGATCCTATCTAAACCCATTGATTCTATGACAAACCCATGCTCTGTATGCTCTGGCTATTTGGGAACTTGGACATGAACATATAATGATAGTGGCCCCACTTGTGGTAGAATTTTTATAGATAATATGAGAAATACATATTGTTTTATGAATGTTAAAATGTTAATGGAATTAAATATGATAATTCATCCCTTTCAATATACATGATGGTCTATGCGATTGGAGTCACCCTAGTTAGTAGTGCCACATGAGAATCCACTCTAATTAGAACCTCTTTATTTAAAATAAATGGACTGTCAATTATTGATATAATATTATATTAAGGTACCATAAAAAATAGTCACCTCATAATTCATCTTGGATACCATTCATGTCTTGACCACCTACCACAATGGGTGTATCATCAGTATGTTGGGAAATGATCTCTAGTGGGGTGTGTCCCTAGAAAAAATTCATGGTCTATAGTATGAAATTTGAGTGAAGTTTCCACATCAAATTTTTGGTCCACCAATGATTTTACACAATAAATTAGTTTATATGTAACAAATTGTGTGTGGGGATGGAAATACAAAATCTAGATAAATCAAGTTTATCTAATTCATTTTCAACTTCTCGGAACTCAATTATATAGGAATATGAATCTATAGATACTAGAAAATAATCCATCATGTGCGTAGACTTAGGAAACATAATAATACCTATTAAGAATGAGTTGAGAGTAAGTAGATATTAAATAAAACAAAAATAAAATTCTATCACTATACCCAAACCATAGGAATGGGTGGAAGAATCACGGATAGAGTTTCCTCTTCTATAGATGTGACAGTCTTGACAATAGAAGATTGTGATTCAACCAGGGTCTTCTTTTAGGAATCCTTAGGATTTTCTCTGATCTTTTAGGTGATATTGATTCTATATTTTATAATACTTAATGTCAATATCCAAATACACACACACACAGATATATATATATATATATATATTGGGTAAATAAACCATTCATGGAATTGAGAACTAATCATGATAGAAGATATACCTGAAAATCATATTTTCCCATTACTATAATTTTATTTTAGATGGATATTAGATAGGTAATTACTCTTTGAATACTATTATCATATGGGTAATGCTAAAAAATTGTTCCTTTCTTCTCCTCGCATGAGTTATTATTGGGGGGATAGTTCCCCTCCCTTTGGAGGGTTTTTATTATGAATGTGTATGGGAGTGATGATATGAGTGTATCATAGAGAATTTTTCAACTATAGAACCATGTCCACCCTATTAAAATTGAAATAATTATTTATATTGTAAAAAGTTCCCCATTTTAATAATTAGATAGTTATGAATCTTACATCACTAGGATTGATAAATTCATCCCACTATTGGTGGATCGACTAGACACCGCTTCAAAAATTTATTGATCCATCATACCTTATTCCCATCTAAAGGTAGGGATGGAAAATTAAATATTATAGCGAAGCATATCTAGTTCTCAAATTCATTTCCTAATATATAAAGGATAGTTCTTATAGATAAAATTCTAGGATACCTTTACATACCTAAGATTATGAATACAGAATCCAACCTGAAGGACCTCCCATTAATCCCTGATGTTTGTAGATGATGGACCATATTTCTAAAATTGTTCTATATTGTGGTGTACATAGTTATATGGTTCATCTATCCCACACATTGTATCCCATGAATATTTTTCATCCTTCAATTTCAGAAAGTTAGAGTT
The DNA here is from genome assembly GCA_963277665.1 of Viscum album. NCBI lineage: Eukaryota > Viridiplantae > Streptophyta > Magnoliopsida > Santalales > Viscaceae > Viscum > Viscum album. The sequence goes on from OY728151.1 coordinate 2,083,689,981, forward strand.
TGGGTCTCTTCCCATCAATGTTGGATGGATCGTCTATGAATAGTCTCATGTCTCATCAGGTCCTCGACTTCAAATCACTAGGTATCCATTGGATGAGAATGAATTGATGAAAAATAAATATAATAACTATCATTACATTGGTGGTTCCTTATAGTAATCCCCCTTCCCCACCCATATCATCCTTAGAAACTCCCATGAGAACACTACCCAATAGAATTTATCAAGGGTGTGCACAAATCATAGAGTCACCATTTCTGGGTGTTGACCAATTAAGTTAATTGAAGGTAGAATACATGATTATGGATTGATAAGTTTCCATTTCCATAATTACATAGAGTTTTCATACCACCATGGTATTATTCAATTCATGGAAATATATTATCAATGAAATAGTTTTCTATTATAGGTTTTAGAATTTCTTGAAAAACCTATATGATACATAAGACTTATAGATTCCTTCACTATCCACAGTATCAACAAGGTTTTATCCCTCAAATTAATCATGTATCACTATGCTAAATACTAACCAAAACCCTCATTAATTATTTTTATAATTGAGGGATCACTATAAGAGAACAAATTGAATTTTTAAATATAGTCTCAGAACCCTTGAGGCTACATCATATATTAGAGATAATTACCCGATTCCATAAGTAGCCTAAATGAGAGGTAGAAATATTTACTCAAGGATTCTGAATTTTTGATGTAGAATGAATTCATTAATGCATGATAAAAACCATCCTCATAACACAAGAAACAAACCTAGTATGTATAATGGGAACTTTTCCATATAAATGTGAAATATGTATTACTAGATCTTTTCTAGATTTGGTACTACCAATCCCATAAGCTCTCCTTATTCCAACATGTAATTCTGAAAAATAAACATGGACGGATAACATTATGGGTTTCAAAAACTAGGAGTAGTAGGCTAATTATCAAGATAACCAAAAATATCTTCAACCGAGCTTGGGAAGGGATATTAGGGTTAACATCATAACACCACTCCTCATAACAACCTTGATTCAACACTGGGAAATATGTATTTGGAGATCCCTATTTCTTCAAAGCAAGGAACCCCATCATAGGCTTGTAGTTTAGTACATTACCATGAATCACTAATAAGTCCTTCATATATGATTCCAAATTAAACATTTTCTTAAGAAAGGCTCCTTCCCAATGACCTCTGAAGCTAGTTTCAGTAGTTTATTGGCCAGTGGGGGAATTTACCCAGAATCTTCCATTGTTTTCCTTGATGAAATTAACTTATCAATCATATCCTCAATAATGGGAAACCAATAGATTATTTAGATTCCCCACAGTTTGATACATAATTCATTATGTTTAAAGTGGAAGATACTTGTTTTCAAGCTCCTATATATTAGTAACTCAGGGGATAAGTAAATAATTTTATACCTATATGTTTCTGATATCTAAATGTCCTAGAAAATGAAGACCACTCTTAGATCATCCTTGAACTTGGTGTATCTCTTGTAGACCCAATATACACACCATCAATTGGGATTTACACAACCTCCAAAGCATTGATACCATTCCTCATTCCAACCCTTCTCATGATTGGTGGCTGAATGATGAAATATTGTTATAAAAAATGAGTATAAGGGTATATTATATGAGTATTTGTGTCATGAGTGTCTATAATATGGTGAATCAAGGAAAAAATATTAATTCACCATCTTTCATATAAGATTATTTGGTAAAACTATTGTCCTAGTTTACATTGGGGTATTCGAAAAATGAAGAGAGAGATATAGAATCTCCTCGAACATGGATTAAGTCATCTATAAAAATCCCCTAGCCATAAAATAAGATGATCTAATACGAGGGATTCTATTGATGTTGTTTTTATAGGATTATTTAAATACATTTCAAAAATGAATCATATTAATGATGATATCCTGACCCAAAAATATTAATCATTTCCTTTATTTAAGTAACATCCTCAACATCTAAAATATTTATTATAGAATGAACCATTATTTTTTATAGTAAAAATACATTTTTCATTATTATGACACAAAAATAATGTATAAGAATAGTCTAAGGAATTGATAAGTGAATTCTAGGACCATAGGGTTAAAAATTTGATAAAGTAAATTGAATTTCACCTAGGTTTATTAACCAAGTACTTTACCCTAGTCATTCACCCAACATCATCACTTAGCCAAATCTACATGCAACTTCACAAAGTACCATTACATAGACAAATTCATCAAAGTGGAAGTCATGAACAAAAAATAAATTCTTGGAAATAATGTTCTTTGGGTAGGTTAAAGCCGAAGGAAAACACATGTACCTTATGTTGTGTGAATCAATTGGGATCTGAGATATTTTCATTGCTCAATTGCATTAGGAAATTGGTACAAAAGTGTGGGGGGGACTATTTAAAGGTTTCATGAAGTGATTATCCTAGATGTAAGCATTAAATGAATAATACATGAAATTTTCGTACACATGTAAACACTCCACTATTATAACATAGTTTAACCAAAGTGTTAACTTCCCCTTTTGAAGCCACATTCACACCAGTTTCACTATGAACTTGGAGAAAGATCCTCCTTGTTCGAATCTACTATAATTCTAAGGGGGGGGGGGGTATTTTTTCACTCCAATTTAGAAATGGATGAATACAATGAAAGGATAAAGGAAAATCCCCATGGAAGGTTTCTTTATTTCACCTAGTAGTGCTAAGATTCACTTAAGATTATTTAACCGGGCCCCTAGGGAACTCTTAGTGTTGTTCACATAGGTCACTTAGCTTATTCCCTAGTTTGATCTGTATACTTATCATGCCGCACCCATCTCCACCAGTACTTCATTGAAATGTAAACTTATGTTCCATGCCTGTATACCAACCCAACTTCACCCAAGTCCATATATTTTCCTATAAATAGAACCGTTTAGATCCTTATTTGTACATTTTTTGAAGATAAAGCGGATCCAAAAATATATTTTTGACATAGTCTCAATACTTAGTCTCCAACTACCTCTAGTCAGCTTAATAAATCTTAAACCATTGTGAAATTAACCAAAAGTAAGGGTGAATGATTTTCCCAATGTTTTAATAGATTAAAAAAATTTATAGGAAACAAATTCCCTCTAGTACCACAAAAAGGCAGATGACCCATACTGGGTGACATACTAGAGTGTCATTTACTTAAGGGAATCTATGAAGACTTTTCACTACTAGGGAGAAACTTTTACCAAGATCTATCAATAGGGTGACCACTTTACCATAGTATCACTAGTGTGAAAACTTCTACCTAGTATTAATTGGGTGACCACGCCATCCTAGATTCTTTAGGGCAACCACTTCACCATATTTTCACTAGGACACCAACTTCACCCTAACATCACTAGGGTGTCCACTTCACCTTAATATCACTAGGGTGAGACTCCTTACCCTAATTCCTACTAGAACGAAACTATTATCTCAAATCTACAATAAGATACATTTGTTCCTAATCCATTAACTATGGAAGTTTTTTTATTCTTCTATTGAAACATTGGGAATACATTGAATCCCCAGTATTAATAGTGGAGTGTCCCTTTAACCAGGTGTTATACCTGAGAATTAAACTATCAAGCCATCCTCCAAACCTACCATACGTATATGATCTTTCCATGAACATTAGTATACATCATTTGAATCTTGTATTCCCTTGATAAAAGGCATCTACTATGAAATCATTTCTAACTGATAAGACCCCCTAGGTTTTCATGATCATATAATCACTTGATAACATGGGTTTCTAGTGGGAAGTTACCAGTGATGCTTCCCCTCGATCAGGAAGCTCAAGTTGTCTAAACCATATTTGATCATGATAAAAATAAGTGATTAGTGGATACTTTGATTCCAATTAGAGATCCATGAGAGTATGGGATTCATCATGAAGTGTAAGCACCAGCCATGTCACCAATGATTATTTCATCTGAATCATTAACAATCATGGGATGTTCATACTATGGAATCCAAGGAATAAACCCTAAAATCTTCTTCATGAGGCTATATTTTTCATGAGTCTAATCATCTTTCTATCCAAACATCATTCAGTAAGTCATCGACTCATCAGTGCATCACATATCCATGCATAATCCCCAATTATGATCTCCTAGTTCCTAAGAAGCATCTCATACTATCTACGCACAATCCCCAATCTCTTATTTGTGAGGAAATCACCTCCATGAGTCCACTCACCCCTCCTAATCCTATTAAAAAATTATGGGATATAGGAATATATACCTGGTCCTCTTCATTAGGTTTTAGACCCACACATATCATATCATGTCTAATTGGAAAGATATATTTTAAAATAAAACGAGAACACATATTCATACATAAGAAACACTCCTGATCTACCAGTTCTCTAGAACCACTATTAGCCTCCATCTATGTATAGTCCCTATACACGAGCTCATGGATGGTTTGATACCTTTGGTATATCCAATGATTTGTGATCAATATAAAGGGAATACTAATTTATATTAACCATTAAATCCTCTATAGTCACTCATTTCATGACTTGAATTTACTAGTTACGTGATGTAAAGATGCTTGGAAATGTCTGTGACAACCCAGCTTGAGTCAACTCTAAACCGGTCACAAGGGCCAGGCCGCGATAAGTCCTGATTGGCATTCTTGATCCTCCCAGGATGAAGAAAATCACCAAGAGAATCAATAGAGTACATGTTAGAGTTGGTGTCCGGAGAACCAAATGTTTTTACTTTTATTACATGAATCTACTCTTAATGTATATATTGTTCATTGTTCTGCATGACTATAATATAATAAAATCCTGGAATATTTTTTGCATTAATAAGGTCATGGAAGATCCACACTATGATGAGAACCTTAAAATTCCATAACAATATTCTTAAATAATATTCTACGATTGGATGACATACTATTATAGGACACATAATATACAGACCGTCATGTGTGATTACTCATAAGAAGATGAGACTCCCTCTCAAGGAGTTCCCACATGGTAATCTCTATAATGGGAGATTATGAGAATAGACCCGCCAGTAGTAATTCCACATGTCTTGGTGTCATCTGACATTGCTATATATGAGTGTGTGTAATGGTCCTTAGACTAAAATATTATCATTAACTCATGTCATGACTTGCACACTTAGATTTACTGAGGAAACCCATCATGAAGATAGTTAGTGGGAAGTAGGGTATGTTGGGTGTGTCAAGAAAGGCAAATTTTTAATGGATAAGTTGAGGTAGGATTTGTCCCTTCCATATTTAGGGAAGTAGATATCTCGGGCCCTTTGATTGAAATAAAACTATCACCCAAATTCCATGGCCATGGTGTAATGATGAGTTTATTTCTAGAAGTCAATGAATGAAAAATCAAGCATATAGGTTTATGACACTTCCATGAAACTTCCTTGATGATTTATTGAGACAAAGGGATTAAATTACATAGTAAGCATTCGTATGAGGTGACACGTCAATGCGGCATCAAGTTCTTTCTCTTGGGTGCCTTAACCCATTGCTAGACAGTTATCTTGGACTTTAAGCAAGCCCGCCTAATGCCAATGAGAAAGAGGCCTAGAGGGCCACACACATGGTGTATTCAAGTATCTCAAGTAGAATAATGATTATTCCTGTACGTGGTTTAATAATTATTCAAGGAAGCCTAAATCATTTTAATGTTGGAATAATAATAAAATGAAAACAAGTACACGCCGTGTATTAATGTTTACACACCGTATTGTTTTTATTTTAAAAACAAGTACACACCAGGTATTAATGATTACACGCTGTGTAGTTTTCATTTTGGAAAGGAAATGGAAAAAGTACATGTCATGTATTAATGATTACATGCTGTGTAGTTTTTATGAAAAATAAGTTCATGATGTGTATTAATGATTACACACCGTGTAGTTTTTCCAGTTGGTATTTTGAGGATATAATGTTTTTTATTAAATGATATTTATTATAATCAGTGTGGGAGAATGTCAAGGAATTAATTATTGGACATGGGGGTTTTAAATAAGAGTTAATAAAATTAATAAAACGCATAACATGTTTTTTATGGTCATAAACCTATAACCTCAAACCCGATTATAAATATCCTCGCAACTCCAACACTTTTCCCCAATCGTTGTGCATAACAATTCTGGAGAATTGTTTCAAGGCCAAAAGAACTCCTTCCTCCAAGAACTCTCTCAAGACTGAGAGAGATCCTCCTCCATCGGATCAAGATGATCTAAGGTAGACAATGAAAGCAAAGTATTCTCCATCCTAGCACTCGGAGATTCCTTTGGCGACCTCCAGAGATATGTGGTGCACGTGTGGATCACCTCTTGAGGAAGTCTTCACTTGGATTATGTGATGCAACGATGAATCACATCAGAACATGATCAGAAATTTGAACGAAGAAAGAACCCCATAAAGGTACTTCTTGTCAACTAATTAAATTAATTATAATCAACCTGTGACGATCCCCGTTTGTGGTTCTAGAAATATTCTTCTTCTTTGTCTAATTCTGTGATTTGATCCATGGAGTATGGAGTTTATTATCCTATTGATCCTATATTGATCATTGTTAATGAAAAGCCAAGTCAGAACATCCTCCCATGAACTTCCACTAATCCGAGTACCTTCAATTAGTATCAAATGGAGGTTAAAATATTGATTATAATTATCTAATTTTTGTTGATAATTTACGCATTCATATTAGATTCAATTCAAGAAAAATAAGTCTATAAATATGAATGATCGAGATCTATTATTCCTCCCGTGTTTCTCGATTCACATCATAGAAAAACCGTTAAATTTTAATTTTGATTAAAATAAAAATGAGGAACTCATCCGGATGAGCCGCTCTTTCAATATGTACAACACAATAATACATGGCGTGTAGTTGAAACTACATGACTTGTACTTAGGTTCAACGAACCGGTACTGGTCCGCCAAACCACATCATGTGAATTGAGTATACCTAAGTATTTATTACACCGTGTTGACCAGAAATGAAAGCCATGTAGAAACTAGAATACACGACATGTATGTTGAATCAACACTCCATGTAGTCTGATCTGGTCCAGGTAAAACCGTGTACAAGGAGAAGTCTGGTACCGCTTACAAGAGATTTCCAGGCCAGTAACCACGTAACAAAGAAGTACACGCCGTGTAATCCAAAATATCCAAAGTACAGAGAACACGCTAAAGCCCCAGTGGGTACTTTTGATAATGGGTGAAAACTAATACACACCGTGTAATATTTCTTACACACCGTGTACTTTCCAGAAATGGAATTTCATAGGGTTTCCTCTAAAGTACAAAGACCCATTCCAGGAATATGGATGAGAAGAATCTAAAGGAAATTCAGAAATGAATTTAGGATAAATAAGTGATTAATTATAAGATCATAATTAATTGAATTCAAGCACGACTTATCATTAATAAAGAAAATAATTTGAATACTAAATATGCATAAATTTCATTGCATGCTATGGATGATCATGAGCTAGACCAAATACCCTTTGTGTGTGTATGGTTTCATTTAAATTTATTTAATTTAAATTCGCTGGCCTTCGTTCCTTCTTCTAATAATATATAGGGCCTGCATGCCCATGATTTGTTAAATGTAAACCCCATGTAATGGAGGATCTCCCAAGCTAGAGGAGATGGTTCAAAATCTGATGTTGAGGCAAAATCAACCTAAGAAGATACAAAGGTGGACAGGTGGGAGCTGCAAAACACAAACCATTGGGTTCAAGGATTTTTTCCCTAGGTCAGGGCTATTTTATCAAAACTGTTTGATAAGCTAGCCAATAGAAGCTCATGGTCATGACATATTATTTCATTTTTGTCTGATTGTATGGTTTACTTATTATTTATGTGTTGTCACGATCACATAATTAATGAAATAAATAAGCATTCAAAGATAGAATAAAATAAAAATCAAACTATGCGTAAACATTATCAGAACATGGTTAATCACTTAAGAAAGCATCACTTAATATTAACAAGCATGTGATAATGAAAAACTATTCATAAAGAATAAAATCCCTCAAATACCATATTAAGTTATACCAAGCCTTCAATTACTTGATTAAGGGAAATACTCAATAAAACTATGTGTTTGCCCAACCCTTTCTGGGACACTTACTTTTGTAAAGGAAACTCTTATGAATGTTTTGGGTTGAATTAAACATTTTACATCAAGAGGAGTATCCCTTTCTAGACATGTTGTAAAATGGAGTAAAGTGTTGATGAAATCTAATTTAGGATTTCAGGATTTGGGAGTTCACTCAATAGATCAAGGAACTGTAAGCACACAGTTGGCAAAGAACTACCTACCTAAATGCCTTCTAATAGCTTGACCAACCCTTGTTGGGGTTATTAGAAGGGGAATATGGATCCTTACCACTAGAATTTCCTAGAAATTAGACATTCTGAGTTCAATGGTGAGGGCCATTGGGACTTGATAAAATAGTGGGAGACTTAATAAAATTTATTATTTCTTATAAAATGGAATCAAGAAAATACTGATAAATCTGCTCTTTTAATTTATAGAATCAATATGAAAAACTCGTCAACCACATTTTCTATGTGATAAATTATGAATAAAGACAATATCCTCACCAATAGTAACTTTTAGGAATGTTTTAGGTTCCATTAGGTTATTCTACACCATGAATGAATGTTTTAAGTGATGGAATCCTCAATTCCTGATTCGCCTGCCCAAGGGGCGAGTGATGAAGATTTCATGGTCTATGATCAACATTTGAATGATGAACTCAACATTCAATGTTTGATGATATCATCAATGTCAAGTGAGCTCATTAAGTCTCATGAAGACATGGATGCCTACAACATACTTGAGAACATCCATGGTCTATACCAGGAAAGAGAAAGACATGAAAGGTTTGTGATCTCCAAGGCTCTATTTCAGAGCAAGCTTTGAGAGGGTTCCCTAGCTGGGCCTCATGTAGTCAAGATTATTGGATACATTGAGCTCTTGGAGGTTCTAGGGTTTAAAATCCCTGAAGAATTGGGTACCTATCTCATTCTTCCATCACTCCCCCAGAGCTTCTCTAACTTTGTTGTAAATCTCAACATGAACAACATTGAGAAGTCTCTATTTGATCTTCTTATCCTTATTCACTAAGTGTATAATGATATAAAGCATGAAAAACCTTCTATCGTTATGGTGAATAAAATTAAAGGGAAAGAGAATATCTTTAAGCCCAAATATTCTTCAAGGCCTTCCAAGAAAACAAAGATCAAAGGGGAGGAAAGAAAACATGAGGCAGTTTGTTTCACATGTGGAAAGAAGGGCCACTGGAAGAAAAACTGCACCCAACCAAGGAAGAAAAGGGAAGCTTCATGTGTGTTTGTTATCGAATGCAATATATCTGTTTATACTAAATGGGTAATAGATATTGCTTGTGGTTCTCAAATCTGTATCCAAATACATGAACCATGTAGATTCAGAAAGATTGACTAAGGTGAGGTGGATCTGTGAGCAGCCGATGGATCCAGACTCGATTTTGTAGCTATTAGAGACTACCACCTCACATTGCCTACTAGGACGACCTTCATATTAAAAGTATGTTATTATGTACCCTCTGTAACCGAAAACATTATTTTAGTATCCAGATTAGATACTGATGGATTCATCTTCAAGTTTGGAAATGAATGTTGCTACTTTTATAATGATAGCATTTGTTTTTGTAGGGCACATTTATATAACAACCATTATGTGTTAGACTACACAAACCAAGTAATCGAAATCGATGACAATGTTAATTCACATGACTCATACCACACCCAACATTGGAATCACCGACTAGGTCATGTCAATAAAAAATGTTTGACAAAATTACATCAAGATGGGTATTTAGATTCTTTTGAACTAAAACCACTTGGTGTATTTCATGCGTGTCTACAAGGCAAAATGACCAAAGACCATTTAGTGGGAAAGGTTAAAGGGATAATGAGCATCTAGCATTAGTTCACACAAATGCGTGTGGACCATTTACAGTTGAAGAAAGGGCTGGGTTCTTATACTTCAAAACTTTTTTTTGATAATTTTAGTAGATATGCATATATTTACTTAATGAGGTATAAGTCGGATTGTTTTGATCGGTTCAAAGAATACAAGAGTGAAGTTGAGAACCAGCTTGGTAAGAAGATTAAGAAACCCCACTGAGACAGTGGAGGAGAATAACTTAATCAGGACTTCATTGCTTTCTTATGGGAGTTCGGGATTCTATCTCCACCCACTCCTCGTTACATGCCTCAGTGGAATGGTGTAAGTGAAAGGAAGAACCACACCCTGTTGGACATGGTGAGATCAATGATGAGTCATGCGAGTCTTCCATTATCCTTTTGGGGATATGCATTACAAACAATATCACACACACTAAACCAAGTACCAACTAAATCAATTAATGGTATTCCATATGAATTATGGAGTGGGAACAAAGCCATGTTATCAAATTTACATGTGTGGGGTAGTGAAGCATTTTTCACTGCCTCTTTAGGTAACAAGCTTGCACCCCGAGGCACAAAGTTTACCTTTATAGGATATCCCAAGGAAACAAGAGGATATTACCTATAAAACCCCTCAGATAAAAATTTTACAGTGGCAAGACACGCCATATTCCTTGATAGGGATCACATCTCCAAAAGAGATAGTGAGAGTGAGATAGACTTCGATGGATTCAAGGCTCAAGATAAACAAGAGTTGGTACAAGAACAGATTCCACAAAGCCCCGTGGAGGGAAAATCTATTCCAGAGACACAAGAACTACGTAGAAGCATGATAGAGGTGAGAGAACCATAACGTTATGGTTTTCTTGTCACCTAATATGGTGAATCATTATTGGTGGAAAATGATGAATCTCTTACCTACAAGGAAGCAGTTGAAGGCACAGACATTACCAAGTGGCAAGAAGCCATGAATTCTGAAATGGATTCCATGACTCAAAACCAAGCCTGGATTTTGGTATATCCTTCAGTTGATATGAATATTATTGGTAATAAATGGGTATTCAAGAAGAAACTAGACATGGAAGGACAATTCAATTCCTATAAGGCACGAATGGCTGCCAAAGGATTTAGACATCATCAAGGAATTGACTATGATGAAACCTTTTCATCGGTTGTGATGTTAAAATCCATCAGAATACTATTGGCCATTGCTGCTTACCATGACTATGATATTTGGAAAATGGATGTCAAAATAGCATTCTTTAATGGGAACCTCTAGGAAAATGTCTACATGACACAACCTGAAGGTTTTGTGACTTCAAAGGATTCCAAAAATGTATACAAGTTGCAGAAATGCATTTATGGATTAAAGCAAGCATAAATGTCATTGAACATTCATTTTTATCAAGCCGTAATAGAATTTGGCTTTGTTAAGAATGAATGAGATCGTTGTCTCTACAAAAGGTTTAGTGGAAGTGCAGTCGTTTTTTAATATTATATGTTGATCACATATTTATAATTGGAAACTATGTACCTATCTTACTATCAATTAAGGAATGGTTGGATAAATTCTTCTCTATGAAAGACTTCGGTGAGGTGGCATATATTTTGGGGATCAAGATCCATTGCGATAGATCCAAGAGAATGCTGGACTAGAGACAAATTACATACATTGACAAGATACCGAATAGATTCAGTATGGAACAATCCAAGAGGGGATTGTTGCCAGTGTCACATGGCGTTCATCTTTCCATGAAAATGTATCCTCCAGCACATAAGTAAAGAAAGAAAATTTCAAGGATCCCTTATACATCCATGATTGGGTCAGTCATGTATGTTATGCTATGTACAAGGATAGATGTTGCTTATGCATTAAGTACGGTAGATAGATATCAAGCTGATCTAGGAGACCACCATTTGATGGCAGTAAGGACTATCCTTAAGTATCTGAGGCGTACTAAGGATATGTTCCTGGTTTATGGAGGAGATGAATAAATAGTCATCATAGGACATGTAGATGATAGTTTCCAGACTAATCAAGATGACATGAAGTCACAAACTAGATACATCTTCAGTTTGAATGTAGGTGCAGTGAGCTGGAAGAGCTCACATCAAGGTGTTGTCGTAGATTCTACAACAGAGTCCAAGTATATCGCAGCTTCTGAGGTAGCTAAATAAGTAGTATGGATGCGAAGCTTCATCCAAGATCTGTATGTAGTACCTAGTAGTGAAGATCATATCACATTCTATTGTGATAATACTACAACAGTGGAACTTGAAAAATAGCCATGGTCACATTAGTGGAAAAAGAACATACTTTGGAAGTATCATCTCTGGAGGGATTTTTCTCAGATAGGTAAAGTTTCAGTGAGCAGTATTTCCATGGAAGACAATGTGGAGGACCCCTTGAATAAAGCCTTGACTTAGCAGAAACATGATCATCATGTGAGGTCTAGCAGACTAAAAGTCATAGGCAGTTGACTCTAGTTTAAGTGGGAGTTTGTTAGAGTTGGTTTCCTGAGAACCAACTGTTTGTACTTTTATTATGTGAATGTACACTTATTATATATTGTTCATTATTCTGCATGACTATAATATAATAATGTCCTTGAATATTTGTTGTATTAATAAGGTCATGGAAGATCCCCTCTATGATGAGAACCTTAAAATGCCATAACAATATTCTTAAATAATGTTCTATAGTTGGACTACAAACTATGATAGGAAACATAGTATACAGACCATCATGTGCGATTACTCGTAAGAAGATGAGGCTCTATCTCATGGAGTTCGCACTTGGTAATCTCCAAGATGAGAGATTATGAGAACAGACCCTCCAGTAGTAATTCCGCAAGTCTTGGTGTCATTGGACATTTCTATCTATGAGAGTGTTTAATGGTCCTTGGACTGGAAGATTTTCATTAAATCATGTCATGACTCGACCACTTAGATTTACTGACGAAAACCGTCATGAAGACAGTTGGCAGGAAGTAGGGTATGTTGGGTGCGTCACGAATGACATATTGTTAATGGATAAGTCAAAGAAGGATTTGTCCATTAAATATTTATAGAAGTAGATATCTCAGGCCCTTTGATTGAAATAAAACTGTCGCCCAAATTCCATTGCCATGGTGTAATGATGAGTTTATTTCTAGAAGTCAAAGAATGACAGATCAAGCATATAGGTTTATGACACAACCATGAAACCTACATGATGAGATATTGTGAGAAAGGGATTAAATTACACGGTAAGCATTCATATGAGGTGACACTTAAATGCGGCGTCAACTTATTTCTCTTGGGTTCCTTGACCCATTTCTAGACTATAATCATAGAATTTAGGCAAGCCCACCTAATTCCAATGAAAAAGAGGCCTAGATGGTCACACACTAAGTGTATTCATGTATCTCAAGTAGAATAAATATTATTCTTGTACATGGTTTAATACTTATTCAATGAAGCCTAAATCATTTTAATGTCAGAGGAATAATAAAATGTAAACAAGTAAACACCGTGTATTAATGATTACACGTCATGTAGTTTTTATTTTCAAAACAAGTACATGTCATGTATTAATTATTACACGCCGTATAGTTTTCATTTTGGAAAGGAAATGAAAAAAAAGTACATGTCGTGTATTAATGATTACACGCTGTATAGTTTTTCCAGTTGGGATTTTGAGGATAACATATTATTTTATTAAATGATATTTATTATAATAAGCATGGGAACATGTTAAGGAATTAATTATTCGACATGGGGGTTTTCAATAAGAGTTAACAAAAAAAATAAAATGTGTAACACGTTTATTTATTGTTACAACTCTATAACCTCAAACCCGATTAAAAATATCCTCACAAACCCAACAATTTTCCCTAATCATTGTGCAGAACAATTATGGAGAATTCTTTCAAGTCCAAAAGAACTCCTTCCTCCAAGAACTCTCTCAAGACCGAGAGATATCCTCCTCCATCGGATCAAGACAATCTAAGGTGGACAACACTGGCAAAGTATTCTCCATGCTAGCACCCAGAAATTCTTTTGGCGACGTCCAGAGATACGTGGTGCATGTTTGGATCACCGCTGGAAGAAGTATACACTTGGATTTTGTAACACAACTAAGAATCACATCAGAACGTGATCAGAAATATCAATGATGAAAGAACGCCATAAAATGTACTTCTTGTAGATTAATTAATTTAATTATAATCAACCTGTGAGGATTCTCATTTTTGGTTCTGGGATTATTCTATTTCTTTGTCTATTTCTGTTATTCGATCTGTTGAGTCTGGCATTTATCGTCGTATTGATCCGGGATTGATCATTGTTAATGAAAAAAAAATCCAAGTGGGAACATCCACCCACGAGCTTCCTCTACTCTCGGAACCTTCAGTATACAATGGAACTATTTCACCAATATATAAACAATCAAACAAACAACGGAAAGAAATAGACATCAAGAAATACATTAAAATAAAAACTGAACTAAACATTATTTGTACAAGAAACTGAAAGTAAAACTAAACCGGCAACTCAACTGACCGAACTCGATAACGAACTAACACCATGTGACCTACTGGTCACTCTCCAACGCAATGTTCACAAATCGCCCAAGGTGATCAAACTCAAGATGAAACCTACACAAGGGCTAAAAACAGAAGAAGACTCTATGCACGAGTATTAAAACATAATAGGTTATCCCAACATTATATTCCCAATGAATATCCTTTAAAACAAAAGAAACGTCATTTTCAAGTTTTAAATAAAAATATAAAGGTATGTTTTCCAAATGAGGTTCCATTCTATAAAAAAATTATGAGACAAAAACTTACATGTTTTATAAACAAGAATGCTAGTAACAATTTTCAAAGTGGTGAAACTTCGAAATGAAACTAGTTTTGAAGGGGGATTATTTAAAGAATGTAAAATTATAAAAAAATCACACACACTTCTGAATTTACCAATCAAACACACTGTATGCTGAATATGAGTACAAAATAGCCAATGGTCACAAGTCACGGGAACACCCCTAGGCACTAGTTAGTTGTGAGCCCTAGGTACCTCATATCTCAGTGAAAGTAACCATAATAAATATCCATTCTTCTGCACATGAGCCACTAGTAAGAAGAATACCCATAACCTAGTGTTCCCCCATCATTGTCATCACCACAGTTTAGTTCTTGTTGTCATCGTCAAACTTGCTACATGAAACAGGGGATAAACCCCATGAGATCACTAGCATACTAGTACACATCCACCCACCAAGATATCCAGGATTCCCATTAGTGATAAATCAAGTTACACATATAATAAAAAACAATTTTCACATTAAAATACCATTTCCAAATCATAAAAACACAAATAGCCTGCAAACATGCTTCACATTTCCTTCACAAGTCAATAAACTGCTAAAACGTTTCGTAAAACAATTTCAAGGAATATAACGAGGCCTTCAACATAAAATTCATTAAAAAATGACTGTTTAAGGCCGTAAACCCATCAATAAAATAACAAACTAGATTTTTCATCCCCAAAACCAATTAATAAATCACTTTTAGGGACCATTAAATGGCCCTAAAAGATATAACATGAAATGCAGATGGAAACCATTTTTACAAAAAAATGTCAAACGAGCCTTTAAGCCTTTCTAAAAACTAACATTTGAAAATTGTATGAATTTATATTTTATTATAGAGTTTTATAAACACCATTTAAAGTATAAAAAAAATTCATAAATCACTTAAATCACTTAGGTTATATATTCAAAAAACAACTATTTTCAAAAGGAAGTGAAACGGGCCATTTTCCAACAACTCGGGCCAAAACATGTTGTAAAACAAAACTAATTTGTTTGTAAAAACAAATACAAATTGGAAATCCATATAAGTAAAAAAATAACATTTATAATTCTTAGAATTCCTTTATTAATCCAAACAAATAATTTTTTAATCACAAATCACACATAATAGCCAACCGAGCAATTTACGGAACACATGACATGCCCTTTTTAAACAAAATAATTTATTTTAAAACAAGAAAAGGAATAAAACACCAATTTCATGCCAAATTTTATTATATCTACTTTAACATGTTCAAAATTCCATAAACCTGGTTTTAAACCTCACAAAAAAGTTTCAATAGATAGTGGAACATTTAAAAAACACTTGGTGTGCACTTTTATGACAAAACAACTCTACCTTTCACAAAACAAGGCTTAAAAACCAGTTTTCACACCAATAAAATTATCCAAAAGATTAAAATCGATAATAAACATATATATCAGAATTTAACAATATTAAAATGATGAAACTCAAATGATAAAGGCATGTGAAAGGGACATCCTACCTCAAATCCTTGGTGTAATGGAAAAGCACACCCAATATCCCCATCCGAGGGTATATAAACCCTAAACCTATGAAGAACTACCCTAAGAAAACAAAAACACAATAAAAAATCATGGGATAATGGAACACTAGGTCTAAAAAGACTAGGGTAGAATATAAAACCAAGAAATAATGAAAGGAGGAGGAAGAGGGAGGAGGAAGAGGGAGGAGAAATAAGAACGAACCTCACCTTTCCACCTAGAAAACACTTCGTATTCCATTATATTTGCACCCATAGAGGAAAGGGAATGTCTTGGAAATTCCTATAGAGGCTCATAAGGTCTTTAATAACTAGGTAAAGAATATTTTTGGGAAAAATAGTATGAATGGAATGAGTTTTGGATGAAACAAATTACATTCTCAGTTCTGGACATTTTAAGGAAACTTGAGAACTTTCTTCCTAATATGCGATGGAAATGAGATCCAAATAGGTAAAATAGATAATGGGGGTGAGTATTGGTATGTTGGATTCTAATGGAAGGTGGAATCACTGAAAAATATTAAAAAATGAAAAATATATAAAAGAAAACAATTATGTTTTTAAAACTGGAAATGGGCCCATATCCTGGACCAATGCCTAAATAAGTTATGCAAATTTACAATGCTTATGAATTTATAAGTGTTCCAAAAGGATATGGAAGATTGACTATGTTAGTGTACGAATTTTATATTTTTTAGTTGGTGTGAAATGTTTCAAAACAAAGGAGTTATAAAAGAAACATATTTTGTTTTTAAAACTGGAAATGGGCCCACGGTAGGCCCAAATCATGAAGTAACGACCCTTTCTCCAAAAACTCCTAAACAAGAAATGCGGAAACCAAATTAGGGTGAATAGAAATATATGGTAGTTCAAAACTCAAAAATTAATCTCCCAAAAAACTCTTTAAAAGGATCAGGATTTTCAATGAATCGGATCAATACCATGACATGAAAAGAAAAAAACGGGTGTGACAATTCTCCCCACCATTAAAGCTTTCTTCCCCCGGAAAGACATAGCACATTCAACGTATTTGATAAACACATAAGGATTATTTATCAATATGTTCTAGCCTCCTAGTCCTATAAAACACCATCAACCATTAATGGGTCTTAATCTTATCACCTCAACCAAAAAATTAACTCTCAACCACTTCATGAGAATCAACTGAAAGATTGAGTCAATACCTCCACAACCAAACCAAGAACCCAGTTGTTGGGCCTTCTACCAATGAACCCAAAAATCACCCAAACCAAATATAACTCAAAAAAAAAATATTCTAATGGATTACGGAATGGACTCCCTACCATTATGAAACAAATATCACTAGATAAGTTCTTAGGAGGAAAAATAATAATGTGGTCTATGGTGGGTCTCCCCACCATTAGAACCCAAATTGCAACGAACAAACATGGATTCAAAATTAACTATAATTGGGATTCAATTGTGCAAGTCCACCAAAATGTCCCATAAAAACCTACCAACACAAGTTAATAGGGTTACAATATGAACATCTAAACCACCCACTCCGAACAGAGGGGACAAGAACTGGGCCAGCACTTACGACACAGATCTGGACCCACAACACTTAGGGAGGCGAGGGAAGGGGACCCAATAATTAGGCCACTAAACCCATAAAAGAAACAATGGAACTACCCAACACTTTCCGCCTATGAATAGGTAACACCAATACCACACCTTATTTTCACAGGCGGTCCACATGAGGACATTGATCGAAAACCAACATCCATGAAGGCATAACCATAGACACTGTGTGAGGGGTAAATCCACCATACCTGTTGAGACAAAGGGAAATTCATAGTAATGAAGAACCAAAATAGATATATAGAAACTACCATACCACAATGGTGGAGGAAGAATCCTGGTCAAGCTCCCCACACCTCTGGCGATTTCCTGACTACGCGAAAAGCTTCACTCCGAGGCCTATGGTTGGAGCCCTGATTCTTGAAGCCTTTGCTGCATCGTAGTAAGGTGCTAAGGATCACACCACTCAAAACATACTCACTTGCTAAGAAAACCTTCATCTAAATAGGAACTCCTAGATAAATATCAAAATTCTATCTCACTCTGAACTAGGAGGATAATGGAAAATGAATACAGCGAAACACATCAACATCACCGAACACAACTGTTGTGTTCAAAAGAATTATCATGGCCTGGAAGCACTTTAAATCGATCCTAAACAGCTCTTTATTCCAACAAACAGGTTGAGGCATCATCCTAAGTGGTGGATTTAACATTTTAAATGAATCCTTAGGTTGATCAACATGAAATATTTCAAACAGAGAACTATCCATGGACACATAACAACATCCAACACATCTTTAGAACCCCAATGAAAATTACTACAAAACCGAGCCACCAACAATATCCTATCTCATGATAAAATAAGAGTATGGAATCTAGATCACAATAAAGCTTTTTGAATAAACAACTATTCTATGACCTAAAAAACTATCTACATAACTGTCGGTTCATAAGAAACACCACAATTTTTCAGCTCAAAATACTTTTGAAAAACAAACTAATTTGGTGGGTTTCCACATTCACCAATGGTGTTTCATCAAGTATCACCCACATACACATTTCATTGCCACCCAGGACCCCAACCACGATCCCATATAGGCCATCCTTCCAGATATTAGTAAAACCATGCATGTGAGAACCCATGAAAACACCAAAGGATAAAACAAAACAACGTCATTCCAAAAAAAATCATATACCTTTCAAAGGAACACTAACCACCAAGACAAAATCCCTTTTCAGATTTCTCAAAACAAACCAAACTTCATCAAGAAACATTTTCTAAAAAAATGTACCACTCTTCATTTTTTTAACAACTTTTAAAACAACCAAGATACTCCAAACAACCGCTTCCCATTTTTAGAAATTCAGTAAGGTATCTTTTCATAATCTTATGGACATTGTGACAAATACTCTTTCTAGTAAAACACCAACCGCTTAAAACCAATTTCCAAAAATAATTTATCAGATTGAAACACTTTTCAACATCACAAAACACCCCATTTAAAAAATATTCAAAATCACCTTAAAATTATTCACACTTTCAAAAAAATTTATTCCAATGAACCACAAGTTTAGATTATGGATAATCAAATCTTGTTAAATCATTTCCACTTCCACCTAATTTTTTTTCATAAAAACACAACCTTCCCAAACGATTAATATATTTAATTTTTAAAAACCCAATTTTCCACTTTTCAAGATCCCATACTTCATTAAAACCCATTTCTACAATTATCACACAAGGATTTTCGAAACAAAAATTCAGAATTAAAGAAAGGTCCAAGAGACCCAAAAAAGGGAAATAGTGTTGGTGGGTGACTTGACCATATAGTTGGCGACCATATGTCAAACATAACACCAACACTGAGAGACATATTAGGACCACTCTCTGGCTCCACATGGATTTCCAGGCCCTGCAATCTCATGAAGGTCATTAGTTAGACTCTCCTTTTCATATCCCAACACCAAACAATCCTGAAGTATAAATGACACAAAAAAATTGGACATCCCATGGAAACCCAAGGATCATAATGAACAAGAGTTCGCGATGATCTTCACAAAATTTCCCCAAAAATCCACAAAATCCTGCTCTATCTACCTTGAAATCCCCTAAATAACAAGGGTTCTATAAAAATAAAGTTTTGCTAATATTTGAACTCCTTTGATACCATTTTGTCACGAACCAACCTGAGTTGACCCTGAACCGGTCACAAGGGCCAGCCCACGATAAGTCCCGAGAGGCATTACCGATCCTCCTGGGATGGAAAAAAGCACCAAGGGCATCAATAGAGTACACATGAGAACAATTTATCCCATATATAAACAATCAAACAAACGGTGGAATGAAATAGACTACCCAAAATACATTTATATAAAAACTAAACTGAACAATATTTGTACAAGAAACTGAAAGTACAACTAAAACAACAACTCAACTGACCAAACCTGATAACCAACTAACTCCATGTGTCTTTCTGGTGACTCTCCAACATGATGATCACACATCTCCCAAGGTGATGAAACTCAATCTGAAACCTGTACAAGGGATAAAAATTGAATAAGACTATAGGCATGAGTATTAAAACACAGTAGGTTAGCCCGATATTCTATTCCCAATTCACATACTTTAAAATAAAATAAAAATAAATTTCATGTTTTAAATAAAAATATAAAGTTATGTTTTCCAAATGATGTCCCATGCTATAAAAATTACCAGATAAAAACATGCATGTTTCATAAACAGGAATGCTTGTAACAATTTACAAAGAGGTTTAACATCAAAATGAAACTAATTTCCAAGAGGGCTTATTTAAAGAATGTAAAATTTTAAATAAATAACCTACACTTCTTAATTTACTAACCAAACACACCATATACTGATGATGAGTACAAAATATCCAATGAGCACAAGTCACGTGAACACCCCTAGGCACTAGTTAGTTGTGAGCCCTAGGTACCTCGTATCTCGGTGAAAGTAACCACAATAAATATCCATTATCGTGCACATAAGCCACTAGTCAGGTGAATACCCATAACATAGTGGTACACCCACATCATCATCATCATAGTTTAGTTAGTGTTGTCATCATCAAACTTTCTACATGAAACAAACCCCACGAGATCACTACCATACAAGTACACGTCCTCCCACCTAGATACCTGAGATTCCCTTTAGTGCTCAATAAAGTTAAAAATATTATAAAATACAATTTTCACATCAAAATTAAATTAACAAATAATAAACACACAAATAGACCACAAACATGATTCACATTTCTTTCACGAATCAATAAACCACTAAAAAGTTTCGTAAAATAATTTAAAAGTGTATAACAAGGCCTTGCACATAAAATTAATTAAAAAATTCTCATTTAAGGCCAGAAACTCGTCAATAACATAACAAATAAAATTTGGAATCCCCAAAAAGAATTAATAAATATCTTTCATGGACCATGATATGGACACAAAATATAGAACTTGAAATGCAGATGGAAACCATTTTTACAACACAAATACCAAATGAGCCTTTAAGAATTTCTCAAAACTAACATTTGACCAAGGTATTCATTTCAATTTTAATAAGGAGGTTTATAAACACCATTTAAAGTATCATAAAAAATTCATAATTCCATTCAGTCACCCAATATACATATTCAAAACACAACCATTTTCATAAGGGTGTGAAACATGCCATTTTCCAACAACTCGGGCCAAAACATATTGTAAACCAAAACCCATTTATTTGTTAAAACCAAATAAAAATTGGAAATACATATAAGGAAAAAAAATACCATTTATCATTCTTCCAATTCATGTATATATCCAACCAAATAATTTTTAAATCACAAATCACACATAAAATCCAAACGGCCAATTTACCGAACACATGACATGCCCTTTTTAAATAAAACAATTTATTTTATAAAATGAAAAGTAATAAAACACCAATTTAATTCAAAATTTTATTATAGCTACTGTAAAATGTTAAAAATTCCTTAAACCAGGTATTAAACTTCACAAAATAGTCTCAAAATATTGCAGAACAATTAAACAAAAACTTGGTGTGCACTTTTATGAGAAAACAACTCTACCTTTCACAAAACAAGGCATAAACAACCAATTTTCACACCAATAAAATTATCCAAAGGATGAAAATAAATAATAAACATATATATCAGAATTTAACAATAATAAAAGAATGAAACATAAAGGATAAAGGCATGTTCAAGGGATATCCTACCTCAAATCCTTGGCGTAATGGAAACTCACACCCAATATCACCATTCGAGAGTTTATAAACCCTAAAACTATGATGAACAACACCAAACAAACAATAACCCAATAAAAAATACTGCGATAACAGAAAAATAGGTCTAACATGACTAGGGGAGAATAGAAAACCAAGAAATAATGAAAGGAAGAGAAAGAGGGAGGAGAAAGGAGAAGGAATCTCACCTTACCACCTAGAAAACTGTTCGTATTCCATTAGATCTGCACCTGTAAAGAAAAGGGAATTTCTTGGAACTTTTTGGAGAGTATTATAAGGTCTGAAATAACCAGGGAAAATTTATTTATGGGAAAGAGTACTAATTGAATGAGTTGTGGATGAAATAATTTACCTTCTCAATTCTGGAAATTTGGAAAAATCCTGATAACTTTCGCCCTACGATGCGATGAAAATGAGCTCCAAATAGGTAAAAGGTATAATGGGGGGTTATTATAGTTATGTTGTATTAGAATGGAATGTGGAAAAAACTAAAAATATTAAAAAATGGATATGATATAAAAGAAACAAATTATTTTTTTAAAACTGGAAGTGGCCCCAGGGCCTGGTCCAATGCCTAAATAAGTAACCCAAATTCACCATCCTTATGAACTTATAAGTGGTCAAAAAGGATATGGTAGTTTGAACATGTTAGTGAAGGAAATACATGAAGTTTAATTGGTTCCAAATGTTGAAAAAAAAGTATTCATAAAAGAAAAAAATTTGGTTTTTAAAACAGGAAATGGGCCCACGGTTGGCCCAAATCATGAAGTAACCATCCTTTCTCCAAAAACTACTAAAAAAGAAATGGGGAAACCAAATTATAATGATTAGAAATATATGGTAGTTCAAAACTCAAAATTAATCTCACCCAAAATCCTTGAAAAGGGTCATTATTTTCAGTGAACCATATCAAAACCATTACATGAAAAAAACGGGTGTGGCAATGTCTATATCACAGGATATTAAACTACACTCTACGATCATACCACACAACATTAAACTATGAACCTAAAAATACATGGTCTTTGATTTTTATTATATATGGATATTTAGGATTCATACATGAAGTTAAAACCAAAAGTAGTAACCATACACATACATCCTCATTAATCCACATCACTTGTGTGTTTATATGTCTTCTCATTGGTCCATAATCCATTTGAGATATCTATTTACCTTCAATAGGGCCTTATTCACTGTAAAACCATATTTTCGAGGTTATAATACTTATGAAATCACCTAACTAATTCCTCACCAGGATATATTACCCATGATTTTTTATGTCATTTCATTAAGGACACATTTCCTTAGGAACATTTTTTAATAGGCTATATTACTTATGAACCCATATCATGCTTAGTTGGACATATTACAACTAAAAAAACAACCACGTATTTCATAGAGAAATATTACCAGGTACGTAAACCCATCATTATGGGGATATATTTACTTTTTGGTCAACCAAAAAGGATCTCTCATGTGTAAGACCCATGCCAAACATTTCTGGGAACATTTTTCTCAAATATCCCTTCCATATGGATCAACACTTCTTTGAAGAGATCACGACTTTGCAACCATAAAAATTAACATGATGATACTTGTTACATAATCATGAATGGTATGACATGTCCCATTAAGTGGAACCATACTATAAATGGTATGATTCACTTCACAATGATACATAGGAAGCCCCTCTTGTGGACATGATCCCAACACTATAAAAATATATTGTCTCCTTGGACAGGGATAATATTATGAGTTCCCAACAATGAGGATTTAAATATTAACGTAATAAAATTAAAAGGATAATTATTGAGAGGGACTGATATATACATTTGACTATTTTGACTAAGTGGATCTAATATATATATAGATAATCACATTGATGGTGAAACTCTGATATGTAATAGATGTCTATAGTAATGCATGTTTATTAATAATCATGTGAAAAGGTAACCATTCCCATACTGGGATTTAAGAAGAATCCATCATATATGTATTAAATCTGTAAGAGATTACTATAACACGAAATAATTTCCCCTAAAAAGGTTTAGATAAGCCTAACTTCCTGCCCTATCAAACAATTTGAAACCCAAGTGTCACTAGTAAAATACCAATGACCACCAACCTTTGGAAAGAAGGTCCACCGCAATAAAACAATATTTGGGAACATTTTTTTGTCCAAACACCTACTAAATTATATCATATGGAATGTAATACAATCATAAATGTACTTAAAGATTTGTAGTTATTATCAACCCATAATACCTAATTTTGTAAGGATACCTAACATGTGAAACTTAATACTTTGATATATTCCTTATGTAGGTCATTTGAACATAGCTAATCAAGGGGTGATTAGGGTTATTTTTAATCATGTCATCAGTTGGCACACAACCAAGATGACATTTTTTCACTTATATAAAAATTAAATAGATCTAGACATTGATTATATTATACTAATGAAATTAATGACCACAATTATCTTGGTATCAAATAATGTGTTGGGCTATATAGAATATAAAGATTTGATGAACTCTTTAGATAGATGAATGACAAGTGATGTATTCAAAAATCTATTTAGTATTTTTCAAAGAATCCAGAAAATTTGTGATGGTATATACTATATTGAAAAAATTACATGTTTAGAGTGAACTTTATGTTAATTAAAAAGGGGTTATATAGGTATTAAAATGATGTATATGATACTTCTTGTGTTGGAATTTTCATATTGAGATATAAGTATGTTTGATAAAGATCACCCTGGTCTTCTTAGTACCATAAGTAGCACTGATTCCTTTATAGAGGATGCTATTTTCTAAAATATATGATATATGGATGTTATATTTATTAACAATGATACCAAGACCTATATGGTCATGTAGTTAGGCCTTTGTATAAGGATTATGTTTTGGATAAAGTGTTTGTTCGAAAATGAAGAGATCTTGATGAAAATGCATCCAAGAGAATTTTTTTATGGTTTCACATAGTTGTGAAGTTTTTAATAATTTATATATGTATTTTAGTTGAATTACGATATTTTTTTAAGTGAAAATAATAATATTTATATGATTCATATGGATTAAGGATACGTTGGAACCAATATTTCCTTAAGAAAGAGCCTGAGTTTACGTCGATGCCAAAATAGCCTAGTTGCATGCAATGATACCTGGCCACATTTTCTCTTTTTTTATGGAACTACCACTTCAACTATATATTATTTCTATTATTTACTAATCTAAGTGATAGATTTTTTAACACATGAATATCTTTATTAAAATGATCAATAAAGAACACTCCAATGGGATGTAAATTAGGACCTTACTACTGCCAATTTTTATTTATTGGGGAGCACAAAACACAACCTTTATAGGGGAGTTATGTCATTGGTGCTTTTAGGAACTTATGGTGAATGTGAGTAATGCTTCTATAGATAATATATTTCATCAAAATAATATAGAATTTATCTTCTCTCTGGTACACTATTAAATACTTCATAGTGAAGTTTCTAGCACTCAATTGAGCATACAAGAATATATGGGTTATAAACCTAGATCCATAGGTTGATGGATTACCTATAGAGATAAAAAATTGATACATTATTTCTTCTATTATATTTATGAAACCGTACTCCTTCGAAGTGAAATATAGGAACTATTTTTTGATCATTTCAACAGTTCTATGCTTTTTGGCATTCTTTGTTTTTCAATAAATTTTGGATATGTTTGGATAAATTGGGATAATTTATTGATTTTTTCCACTTAAAAATATTATAGGATGATCTAAAAACTAAAATCAATAGGTATTTAAAAAATTTAGTGTCACACATTAAATATTTAATATACTGTGGGGGCACAGATTATGTTTTTATTTCACCAAACCTGAGGTTTTTGAGACACCTAACATGATAATATTGAAAATTTTATACCTTTTGTTTTGAAACATTAGAGGCTTACCTAATCAGGGAGTATTTGAGTATGTTTCTAATAACTTCATCAGTTTGAGATTAACCAATATGGTATATTTTATCTTGTTTGAGGAGTATGAAAATTAAACCCTAAATTAAGATAGATAAAGGAAGTGTGCATCCAAAAATATACAATATATTTGTTATGATTCTCTATTTAGGTGAAGGGTATGTGACATGATTATTCATAAAGGTGAATTAAATGTGATTTATTCATCAAACTTGTCTTTATATACTTATAGAATCAAGAATGTAAAAATTTTATTTATGAGATCGAAAAAAATTGTTTTCTATGGTTATTTGATGTATTGAAAAAATGTACCATATAAAAAATTCACACCAATATATGATTCAGCTAGTGGAGGTATTCGAATATTTATTTATTGGATATCATGCTATATCCATTTTTAGAATAACCATCATTCATTATTTTCTTATATCTACACTTTTCTTATATTATGAATTTTGGTATTAATTTTTTTTCAACACAATAATGGTCGATGAGGTTACACTTTGTGGTTGGTTGAATGAGGACTGATTTTAAATAAGATAGATTATCTGAATTATTTTTTGTGTTTTTTAAAAAATTATTTAGATGGGGATTCACAAGGTATTACATATTTTGTGATACAAGGTTAAGTTGATGATAGATTTGCATAAGTATTTTTGAAGATAAACCAAAATGAGTTTTGTAAATGGTTTTAAAATTCATTTCATAAGATATAATATAAGGTAAAATAACATAACATCTATGATAAATTATTGAAACTAGGAGATTGAAGGTGATATGCCTTAATTACCATACAAATTTGAAGTGTTATGGCCTTATTTTAGGTTATAATAGAGTAATTTTGTATGGTACAATATATATATATATAATCCAAATACATAGTTTGGTTTTGGAATATTGTTTTCCATGATATAATGATATCATGAACAGTACCTTGGAATGTAAATAGAATAATATATACTAACATTAAAACTTACTCATACTTTAGAAATAATTAAAACATTTCAAAAAATAAAATAAAATAAAGAATAGTAATGGATCAGGGTTAAAACCAGTTTTAGATACATGAATAACTCATAATGTATGTGATTATATATTTATTAAAAATCATATGGATATCAATTGAGAATCCAGGTGTCTCATGTGATTCTCCTTAAAGATTTCTCTTATTTACAATTTTTTCTTAAGAGGTAGTAGCAGACCATGAGAATAGAGGAGTATCCTACCCATTTTATGGGTGATTCAAGTCGTCTTATATATTCAACATCGATGAGGGAGTCCCGTCAGGTTTCTTTAAGTGATTATTATCAAAAATCGATATCATAGAGTGAATTAGTTGTGATCAATAGTGTAAGGAACACAGAATGTTATTTAATCTACAATTTACATGATTACGAGTTTCATAAATGGTAATCTAGTTCTATGTTTTCTTATTTCTCCCACCACATTGATTTAGTGTTAATCAATCCATATAAACCCAATATGATTAACATATCCAATTCCCATAATATGATAGTAATTTCCTCTTCCATAGTTGGTTACTCACTAGTTTAATAACCTTAATACATATAGCATTGAAAAAAAGAAAGTCCTTTTTTACATGTGTTGAATTTTTTAAATTATAATATAACATAAATCCACATGCATTAAATATTTCATCAAAAGATGAGAATAATTTGATTTTAATCCCTTTAATGTCAAATAATTCTATGACATGATATTCATCAAATTTTATAAATATCCATTTGGAACCATTACACCAGTAAAAAAGTTAAAAAAATAAAATTTCTATTATATGGGTGGATTAAAAGATTATAAAGAAATAAAATATCATCATTCACCCTTAAATGGAACCCACTATACCATTATTCCCATATCAATCATGTCAAATATATCCTTAATTCCACATATTTTTCAGGTGTATTTATTAATTTTTTAATAAAACTATTACTTATTTGTTTTTCTATGTTTTTGAAATCAAGAAAATATTTATCATAAAAAAACACCACAATAGTAATTAAAAAGATTAATCTCTTTTTCCTACCCATCTTCATAATTCTTTTTGAAAAGGGTTTACCAAAAAAGATTAAAATATCATTTATTAATGTATTCTCTATATATTAATGGATAAGGTATTATACCATCTTTTAAATTATTACAAAATTATGTTGTCTAAGATTGATATTTATGTTATCAGGGTGAAAAAATATAAATTCTAGAAAAAATATCTATATTGAGTGTTTCAATCTAACTAAATGTGCACCTTCTTCAAAAACAAGAAACCTCAATATTATTATAATTCTATGTCCTATAAATTTTACATTAGAAGGAAATTATTTTTTAACCCAAGAAATATGACTTTTAATAAGAACTCTTCATTTGTATGAGCATAATATGAAATAACAGCTAAATCCAACATATATTTGATAAATGAATCAAAATAATC
Organism: Viscum album; assembly: GCA_963277665.1. Taxonomy (NCBI): domain Eukaryota; kingdom Viridiplantae; phylum Streptophyta; class Magnoliopsida; order Santalales; family Viscaceae; genus Viscum; species Viscum album. The sequence continues at coordinate 2,083,718,561 of OY728151.1, forward strand.
ATAATTATAATTGCAATGTTGTATTTGTTGTTCCCCAAGCTGGATGGTCCACTAAGAGGGGTGGGAGGGGGGATGAATCAAGGGTTTTATTTAATTAATTATTCTCTATTTAAATTCAAACTAAATCTATCAATCAAATCAATAATATTTCTTACAACATCACGTTGTGTTCATTAATGAACTGAAATAAATCAACATTAATTAATTACAAGTTTCCACTTAATGGCCTACTCCTTTCTATTCTAGTTATCCCCCCCAACATGGATTATCCACTATAATATTATTATGGATTATAGTGGTCTATAAAGTCCATTTGAGTGTGATTTGTTATAGACCCCAATCACCTTGTCTTCCACAACTGGCCATACCCCCATTACCAATCCTCTTTAGCATCTAGTTATACCCCCATTTATTAGATACTTCACTTATGTATTTATACTTTATTTAAATATCCCTATATTCTTATCTATTTCATTTGCACCAGTTGAAAATAAGATATTACTCCATGAGTAAATGGATCAAAAGGTTGACCTATGAACCTATTCAAGATCTTCAACAGATTCTTAAAATAGTTCTTCTAGTCTTGAAAATCATTCTAGATCTAGAATTATCTATATTCTCCTTAACATCCATAAACACTAAGGTATATATCATGGATTTATCTCTCCTTATTCATTTATCAATAATAGATGTATCAAAATTTATCAGAATTTTCAACCTAAGCATGAGAGTTTTCTCAATTCTCCCAACCATATTTTTTATTTGGTACCTACATTATATATTTATGTTCATAAAATCATCAAGAATGTTATTACAAAAAATATCATAGTAAATATTTCCTTATTTTACATATATAACCCCCATGTTATTCAATAGTTGCATCATTTTTATTCATTTTAAATAAGTCAATAGATTTTCTAATTTATTCCACAATTGAATTCTAATTAAAATCATATTTTAATCCTTATAAATAATCAACATTCATTCTTTCACATGATATTTAAATGTCAAAATCCTAGTAATTACTTATAATTTTTATTTTTATTTTATAAAGGACTTGGGATCTCATGTGTTTATATCCCCATATTATATGATTTAGTGTGACTTCTTCACCCCAAATATGGCTTCTAAAAATCATCATAGATCACTATATGTATGGAATCATGAATACATCCACACAAACATTCCATTTTTCTTAATTTTTTATTCTAAAAATCTCAGTCATCATATAAGGATACAATTCCTTACATTGTTCAAAAAAACCTATGTAAATATCACATGTGGTTGAACTATTTAATTCAACTATGAAGCTATATCTACTTATGAGGTTTACTTCACCTATGGGATAACATTCACATATATTTATTCTCCTATGTTTGAATATTTTCCAATATCATTGGATTAGATACATGGGATGATTAACTATGTGATTCTATCTAATATTCCTACATAGTAAGAGTCATATGTGGATTCATCTACCACATAGATCCAACAACATGATTTTTCAAACGTGCTCAAAATGTTTATATGAATGTGTGATATTATAGATTTAACTCCAAATGAATTATCTTGTCTTATACAATATTCTAAGACTTCTCAACTACTTGAAAAATTCTAAAATATGTTTTGGATTGCGTTCTTTCATTGACTAATACATTCATTTGATCCTTTTATAGACCAACTCACTAATCATTAAAAATAAAATTGCCAAATTATCATGAACTTCTAAAATTTATGTTCATAAAGATGTAACCTACAGAATCATTTGTTATAGACAATGGAAAAATCTCAACTATCTTATGGACTTACATAGATTCTTAACCAAGTATTATGCCTAATTTTTTTTCATGATCCCATAAAAATCCACCAATTATCATCATAATCTCCATTAAACACATAATAAACTTTTGATAAAAAACATAATAATTACATTGGAAGTTCAACATACCATTTCTATTTGTTGGAAACAACCATATTCATTATAAAAGGTGTTATTTGATGTATTATATCTTTCTATACCTTATTAATGATCAAAAGTAATGATCAATTCAAGGGACTTACTAACTCTTATTTTTTTTCGTAGGCACTCTCATTCTCTTCCCTATTTTCCTAATAGATTGATTATACAAGAAGGTTATTTTAGAAAATAAAATTTATTTGGTCAATTATATGTCTACATGGTCTATCCTGATGCATAAAAAAATATAAAAACAACCATATTTTTTAGGTGTTACATAAGTTCTATACATGTCATATAATTCTTAGAAACTCATATCTTAAATAGGGGCTATAACAAACCGATCATGAGTGAATCAAACCTACAAACATATTAATAAAGTAAAAAAAAATTAATTTCAAGAAATGTAATTCTCCATTTTTATTATTTGTCTAATAAACAATCCCCCTTAATATGTTCATTTAATAAAACTAGAACTAAGGTAAGTGAGTGTGATTATCATACCTAAAAATTCATATTTTCAAGGTTTTCATGAATTTTTTGGTTTACTATAAACAATAGTTTGGATACCACATCCTCATTTTAATCCCTTGAAGGGATTTAATCCTCTTCTACCATTTCATGGTAGTCATTAGACTCCATGAAGTTCCATATCATCATTCTACCTAGTAGTGATAGCCTCAAGTTTCTTCTTTACTGTACAATATGTACAACACTCAACAAAATCATTAAATTCCATAAAATCATCTGACAAATAAATAGGAAGAGAGAATAATGAGGGACCTCTTGAGGTTCTAAAAAAGAAAATTTACTATAAGATCTTCAACTAAACATAAGGAATTATTTTATTCAACTCTCATCATGGGATGTTTTTTGGGAAAATCCCCAAGAACGTCTTCTTTGTGTGGAATATATTTTTCCACCTCAATATTTAGAACATTAATGTTTTTATTTATGGATATATTCTCATAAATTTTTACCTTACCTTAAAAATACACGTTTTACCTTTATCCAAAATTATCTTTTATGTTTCCTCTAATTATTTATCCCATTCCAATTTATTTGGATAAAACATTAGGCACACATTCATGACATTATCAGTCTTCTCTGAATCATTAAATAGATTTCCCCCATTTTTATTCTAAAAAATATACCCTTTAATAGAATAGAGAACCAATCATTCCATCTTTTTCATGCATACCTCATCCATGTGTCCTTCCAAATTAAATCTATCAAAAAAATCATCTAGTGTATGAAATTTGTTTTACATATATTATTAGGGAGAAAAGATGTTCATAAATTGTTCCCTTTGATATTTTTCCCTTTTATTTTCAAGAAATCTCACCACAAGTTATTTCAATTTAATGGTAAAGACATATTGAACCAAAAATAATAGTATTTGTATCCATTCTTACGGAAACACTAGAAAAACATTTGAAACATTATACTTATATATTGGTTCTAGAACAACCTAGATTTGTGTTCCTTTTTGCCTATTTCAAAACATGCCTAATTTTTTTAGGGGGATGTGTCCTCTTTGTAATACTCTTCCATTCATTTGATGTGGAAAATTTCCTCTCTATTTTCATTAACAAAATATCCTCAGGTTAGGTTATTGCATCATCGTTGATAGATTAAACAAATATATTTTGAAACTAATTAAGTACTTACTAACCTTTTTTATCAGAACTATTCTTCTCATTGGTCTAATATGATTAACTATTTACCTTAGTAGCCATAGTGATGTCTTCTCTGGACTTGTTCAACTCATGATGAACAAAGTGAAATATATATTGCATCTTAAGAATCTTTTTTTCAATTGAAGTCACTGTTTCTTTGAGATCTTTGATGAAATTTTCATTTTTAGTTTATCTAAGATTGTGCTTCTTGATCTTATCAATATATGTCACATTATTGTTGACATAATCTTCCTTCTCATCATCAAATTTTTTATTTTATTTCTCAACATTTTTCTTTTTTTATCTTGAGTTATTGTATTTATCCTATGAAAAAATATATTTTTTTAATCTCCCACTCAGGTTCTATCATTTTTCCCCATCAACACCGCTGATTTCTGAATTAGTTGCTTCCTCAGATTTGAAAAATAAATATACCACAACATCTGGAAAGTAATTAGATTTTTAATATTGAATTTTAATTCTCATAAAATTACATTTATTATAACTTAATTGCTTCTTAATCTTCTATTTTTTTGTCTTATCATCATCCAAATATGATTTGGATTCTCCAATTTTCTTCTTTGGAAAATATTTTTCAATATGACCAATATAATTACAATTATTACATCTATGTAGTTGATTACCTTTTAATTTCCATTTAACCTTAATGAATCTATCATATAAAAGTGAAACAATATCGTTGTAAGTCTTATTTAAACTCAAAATCCTAGTATTATGATTATTTAGCATCTTATTCTATGGACATTCCCACAAGTTACAATTTAATTGAATTACTTTTTTTATCCTTCATATAAATATCTCCCTCCTTTCCCCAATTTATTTTAGAGTGCATGAAATTAAGATCTTCCTCTATCAGTAGAGAGATCATCATGTCTTCAAGTGCACCACTTAAATTTTTTCAATATTTTCTTGGAACATGACTACTAGTCTTGAAACTCCTTCTAGATCTATTATGATCTAGATTCTTCTCATATTACTCAAATACTTATGTATATTTCTTGGATTTATCCCACCTTCTTCACTTCGTGAAAATATTGTATTGAATTATCACAAAATTATCAACATAAATAAGAAATTTATCTCAATTATCTAATCCTTTTCTTCGTTGAAACAAGCTCCATTTATTTAATTCACAAAATCATCATCATTATTATTATAAAAATAATAATAGCCAATATTTCCATATTTGAATTATAAAAACCCTATAATAATTTTATGTATGATGATTCTTGTTCTATTTAAATAGGTTAACATATTCCTCGATTTATTCCTCATTTTAATTCTCATTCAAATCATATTTTAATCCTCCTAAAGGATAAATATTCATTCTTCCATGTGATATTTAAATATCGTGATCTCAAAAATTCCTAAAACATTTATAATTTTAAATATTTGAATGACTACGGCTCTTAAGTGTTTTTCTCCTTATAGAATATGATTTAATGATGCATATTTTCTTTGAATATCACTTCCCAAAATCATCTGAGATATCTATGTGCATGGAATCATGAGCCTCTTCCACAAAAAACACCTATATTTAAGAATTTTGGATTCTCCCAATCACTCTCAGCATATTAGGACATAATTCCTTGTTTCTTTTTCAAATTCCTACATGAATATCATACATGTATTTTTTTGTGTACTTTTTCAATTTAGATATGTTATCTTATATGGTTTACATCGATAACATGACAACATTCACATACACAGATTCTCCTATATGGATGGATTTTCCTACATTACTAGATAGAATATGTGGAATATCCATCTTTTTGATTCTATCCAATAAAGTCAAATAGAAAGAATCAACATTGAATTTAGGTAATTCATAGAACTATCTACATTATTTCACAAATTTTTTTATAACACTTACATGAATAAGGGAAATTGTATATATCACTAAAACTCACTTAGAACCTGTTCTATTAACTTTAGAGCCTTCCTAACTACTTCAAAACTTCTCAAATATGTTCTGGATAGTTCTCATTCATCCTCTAAAACATGCCTTTGATTATTTTATATATCATCTCACCAATTTGGAAAAATAAGTTTGAAATTTTTTCATAAACTTATCCACCTCTTGTTTTTCAACCTATAGCATCATGATTCCTTTTCCATAGACCTGGAAAAAACTCAATCATTATATAGACATACATGGATGATTTATCATGCATGAAATATAATTAATTTATATGAATACATAACGATCTTATAAGGATCACAATAAGATCCATTATAAATATATTGTAAAATTGACAAAAAAAGTCATACATACTCGGGAACTTCAGTTTGTTCTGATATAAGCTGACAAAACATAATATAATTTTGACTTTTTCATAATTATAGTGGAAACTTATAATTTAAAAATCGATAATGAATGTAATATGAGTTCCACTTTATTTTCCAAAATGAATAATTATATCTATATATAGAATAATTTAGAGGTTTCTCATATCCTTTCCAAATACAGGAATCTCATGATCAATTTTGATATAATAAGGAGATTATGTTGGGTGATAAAATCTTCCATATTGAATTCATGTATCTATATTCCATTTTAATTTCCTTTTACCGTCATCACTTATATATTTATGCGTAAACCATTGAATTATTGGATTGTACTATAAATATTTTTAATAACACAATTCATCTTTCATGTCTCTATCCACACCACACATATTTAATTTTATGTAATTCATTGTCCTTCTGAAATAATATACAATTATTTTGAAAATCATGTATTCTTTCAAAAATAATACTCATTGAAAATAAAATTCATATAAAATTTTATTTTCAATAAGGATTCTCATTATCATCTGGTAATATATCATTCAAGAGAGTTAGTGGTTATGTAAATTTGTTTTCACAACATATTTTCCCAACATTCAATTTATAGAGTTTAATTATGGATGAAAATTCTATATATTTAGTACAAATTGTATACAATGGAATATTTTTACAGCTCTTTAAATTCTCAAGAATTTTTTTAAAATTCTGGAGGTTATCTTTAAATGTCATTTTCATTTTCCCAAGACATTATCTCTCATCATTTACAGTTTTACTAATACCATACAATCCAAAAAAATAATATTATTATAATCACTAGCTATATTCCATTAGTCCCCATGTTTATTCATATATTTATTACCATGATCCATTTAAGGATATATCAAGTGTTTTCCCAATATATCTAGATAAATTTATCTTGAAAAAAAATAAATGTAGAGTGACAAATGATTTAAGAAGGGTCACATACAAATCCTATCCCAAAACTCATTTTTTTATTATAATCCATCAATTTTTAATTCTTATTCAACAAATTTGGTTAAATAATATTCATATTTAATAAAAAAAATACATAGTGGTAGTTAATCCAATAATAATATTTTATTCATATTTATCATATTTAATTCAATAGAAATCATATTTCATCCCTCTAAAAGAAATTCTCTATAATTTAGCTAATAAATCAATTTTTCAAAATTTGGTTTTCTTAAAAATAAAATTTATTTTTACTTTATATTTATTTTAACTGTAATAAATAATATGAATAATGATTTTTAGTTGTAATTTTTTTTGTTATTATGTTATCTTTATCCCTGACAATTTAAAGCATATTAAATTTATTTTTAATCGAATTATTTTTTAGAATCACTAATGTAAACAAAATTGAAATAGTTTCTTGAATTTAATTTTTAATTAATCATAATTATTGATATTTCATTATTGAATATTATTAAATTCAATATCGATCATTTTATTCAATTTTGTTTATTGTGAATTAATTTTTTTATTTTTTTGATATTGTCTCTATATTCCATGAATTCCATTCATATATTTTATGTTTAGTTTATTAAGTGTTTATTATTATTTTCTTTTTATTTTTTATAGATATCATGAATATCAAATTAAAGAAACAATAAATTTTCATTTTTTAATGAATCGTGATTATCACTTGTATGTTATCAAAATATTAATAGAAAATAATGTATTTAAAGTAGAAATAATTGATAATACGTTTTTATACATCATGATTAATATTACATATAATTTTAATATAAAAAATTAATTTTATAAAAAGTTTCCATATTTATTTGTTGATTCTAGTTTTTTTGAGTTTTTTTGATCACTTCAAAAAAAAATTAAAACCATAAATAAGGAAGATCAATTGAGATAGTATCAAATGTATGTTTTATCTCCAAACATATATCTAAAATCTTTGTAATTATTTTAAGATATAAATCATTAAGAAAAATAAAAGATAAAATTTCAAAAACCCTTATACTAAAAATGGATTGGTCATAGAGTTGGAGACCAAATCCATTACCCCAATTTTATTGAAAAGAGAAAATAATATGAGGGTGGAAACATGTAAAACTAGTTGTATCATGACAATACAAAAAGAAGTGTGAAATATAACATCAATTCCTACTAGTACCTCTAGATAAAAAAAATCCTCTGATTCTTTTCTCTTTCATTTCAATGTTGGCCAATCTCTTATGTCTCGACCTTTATTAGACCCTTATATTATTTATCTATTAACATTGTATATGAGTCCCCCAAAGTGGAGAAGGTCATGAATTTATAAGATATATCTCAGTATTCCATCCTAGGATTGGTGTGTAACCCATCTTCAATGTTAATTGATTGTATCTTTTGAACTGATACATAGTCATTGAATCCAAAAACATCTGGCTCAATGAATTAGTAGATAACTTCAATATGTGAGAAATTACATTTTTTGCTTATTTACGAAGTCCTTATGCATGCCTTCCAATTCACGATTTTCCAGAGGTATTACATTAGATTTTATTTCTGGATAAATATCACAATATTCATATGAGGATTTTCCAAAAGTGACATATTTCTTTTTCATTTTATCATTAAAGTGAGATAGAAAAAACCACTCCACATTCTCAACATTATTTGGTTGGGTGGGAGTCTATAGAGATTGGAAACCAGAGAGGTTGTCATAGGTTTGAGAGGTTGAAAACTGTTGTGTTTGAGGATGAATCCAATATGTTTTGGATTTCCAAGGGATGAACAATTTAAATCCTTCTACATAAAATTTAATTTTAATACCATTCAAATCCCTTAATGTGGCCATTTTCTCTAGATTTAAATATTTATCAACTAATTCTCAAGAAGCCTCTTCATTAAGGGATTGGACATACATTGATGTCTCATCATGTTCAACATCCATCATCTAAATATCACCCAAGAATTGTCCTCTAATTCTCCTTTAAATATTCCCTCTACCTCTATGGACAATATCCTCATCAAGAATATTACGATTATCACCCATGTTTTACACATCCACTACATGCACATCCACTATGCCCACAACATCAACTATAGGGACATAACTTTCCTACTCCTACACAATCTCAACCCATGATATGGATATATTTCCACTACCAAACTGACCAGTACCAAGACTAGACATTATATCAAATGTCATCTAGTCAACTCCATTTCAAGTACCATAGGTAAAAACATCAACAATACAACTTAGAATCAGACAAGATTCAATTCTAGTCTCATTCCCATGCAGTTCAACTTGATTGTTCACTTTGTTCTAAGTCATGGCCTTGCTGTCCTCTTTTATTCCGTTTGAGTAATTGTTTTTCCCCGTTATGATCATTTTAAATCATGAATATTCATCATTCCTATGCACAAAGTAAAAGCTATAAACAATAATTTTTGAGTTGGGAATATTTTGTCCTATAAACTTCCAATTCAAACAAAAATGAGGGAATTTTTTTATTCAATTCTTAGGTATAATTCATCATTTTATATGGAAATAAACTTTCTATCAACTAGGACATAAAATAAATCAATTTTGACTAAGAATATAGCATAATTTTTAAATTTGGCAGTTTGAGTTTCTTTATTCTGTTTAATTGGGACCCCAATGACTTTCACGATATCATATAGAATTCTGCGATGCCATAAAATTAAATTAAGACAAAAAACATAGACATATATCTGTATTGAAGCTTCCCCAATCTCCAACAGGTTGAATTTGTGATCTTATTCATGGATATGGTGGAATTTTAGTTTGAGAGATATCGAACCAAAGCCCCGATCCCACATTTCAAAATCAGAGAAGGAAAAATAATATTGAAAAAATAGCATCCCAGTGATACACATCACCATTTTCAAATCCCCAAATAACCTGGCGTCCTTCAGTCAAATCATTGACCTTCCATGACATTGAACTTCTTGGTAAAATCTGACACCAATTGATTGAATGTTCCCCAATTTTGAGCCATTATGGGACAACCACTAGGTCATCCCTCACAAGGGTGAAATATCCTTTCTAGTGGATACCACTGTATAATGAACCTTTGAGGAGAGAGAATTGATTGTGATAACTGACCTGAGACGAAGAAACCACATAATTTTTTTGACCCTCAAGATCCTACCCTTCTATTGTAACACCACCATACCTATGGAAATCAAACTGTACTCATGCAAGGTTTCTTGTTGTTGAATGAAACAATTATTAAAGAAATAAATATTAAAAACAAATATTGTAAATACTTATTGGTTTAATTTTAAAAAAAATCATCCAATTCTATTGACAACAACAATATTTAGCTTGATTTTTTAGAGACTTTTAATATATCAACCAATGAAAAAAGTCATTGATGTTTAAAAAAACAATGATCAAATGTTTATAAAAATGAGGACAAGTTCAATAAGGATATGAAAAATAAAAAAATATTAAAAAATAATAGAATACTGGTTAATAAATTTGTAAAATAGTGTTTCAAATGAAATAATTTCTATTTTAAACTCAAATAATTATTTTTTTGCATAGACAGATTGAATGAGGTCAACTTCCACGATGGCTTGATCCACTTGGTCAAGCAGCATTATGGCTAGGTTTATTTTAATAAGAATATAGAACCATTATATGCACTTACTGAAAGTGATAATAAAACATATCTTTATTAGTATTAGAAAGATATGCATTAACAAAGTAACATTTTCTAGGAACAAAAAATAACACAAATATAAAACCAATATTATTTACACAACTTTTGTTTAATCTCACACAACCTTTAAAATGTGCAATTAAACCTACATTGGCCAATGATTTATCAGTTATACTATTAGTACTGATAAATTCCCAAGAAAATAAAAATATAAAAAATAACTAAATATTTATATCATTAATTATAATAAAAATTACTAATTACTAATTATATTTTAATTTCATCAATTAAATTTCATATTATTATTAATGACATAAATTACTAAATAATTTTTACAAAATTTTATTAAATATATAAATTCATATATAAAATTTCAAATATTAAAAATTTAATTGAAATAAAAAAAGATTTCTAATAAATTATATATTATATAAATTTTATCAACGTTAATAATATTTATAAAATAGCAATAATTATTAATTATATTTTAATATTTTACTTATATTTAAAAACTTTTGTGAAGTATAAATAAGTAAATATTTAATGTTCTAATAATTTATAATTAATAATAAAATATTTTTATTTTTTGGAAAAATATAAAAATTACATATGTCATAATCTAACATTTTTTATCAACTTCATGAAAAATATATATTCATAAATGTTTTCATAGTATATTATTATTTACAAAACTATAAAATTAATTGTAGAAATTTAAATAATTATATTTAAATTTATTTAAAATTACTAATATATAGATATACTATTATTAATAATGTCTGAATATATTATATTTAATTTATATAAAAGGATATACTTAATTATTATTTTCATTTAAACGTTATTAATTACAACTAAAAATATTATTATGATTATAAATGAATAAATAAATTTTAAAATATGTCACTAAGTATATAAATGTATAATTATATTCAAATAAAATTATACATGTACATTTAAAAAGAAAAATTCTTGAAGTTTTAAAACAATACAAAAATAATAAAATATATATATATATATATATATTGTTAATTATATAAAAATATTTTATTGTTTAATAATGATATTCTAATGTTTCAAATTTTAATTAAGATTTCTTATTAATTATCTAAATTTGTAAATATGTTTTATGTTATATTTTTAATTACATAATCATATAAAAAATATAAAAATATAAAAAATTTAATTTAAGAATATTTACAATAAATTACTAATTATATATAAAAAATATTAACGATAACTATATTAGAAGTATTTTTAAAATATTAAATAAAATTTATTAATATTATAAATGAGTAAATATATAATATTATAAAAATATATACTTATATTTAAAAATATGTAAAACCATATTTCATCTAAGAGAAGATTATTTTCAATATATTAATAATTAATAATAAATTTATAATCAACTATATTTTATATAACAATAAAATATAATTATTTTAATAAAATCTATATAATATACATATTTAATAATATAATATATTTATTATAATATATGTGAAGAATAAAAATTGATAAACTTTTCCAAGTATATTATCTTTTATACTCTATAAAATTATATGAAAAATGATTCATAATTATACATAAATTTATTTTCAAATGTTATGATATATTGATATATTATTATTAATAATTATAAAGAGGTATATATTATATTTATTTAATATAAAGAACATAAATAATTACTAATTATGTTTAAAAATTATTAATTATTATTAAAATATTAGTATATATGTCAAAAAAAATATTTTTTATAATATATCATCAGTTCTATACTTAATTTATAATTATATTAAAAAAATTATATTAGTAAATAAAAAAAGAACTAAATTGTACATTACTATATATAAATATTAATTAATATTTTTTATATTAATAATATATAATAAATATAACTATAAAATGTAAGAAAACTATGTATATAAGTTCATTTTCTAAATTCATTTAATGCTTTAATGCTACATTTTTTCCATTTATTGATTTAAAAATATGAAAACCATTATTCACATAAAAATATATTTGTGCATGTGTGAGAGTGAGCATATGAAGTACCAAAGGACATAAAAATGTGGGTATATCTTAGTATATATATATCACTAAAAATAATATTAATTTTAAAGTAATTTATTTGTGAAATGAAATAAATTACATACTTAACTAAAATTAATTACTATTTATACATATATAATTATTTCATATATATAATAACATTAATAATATATAAAAAAATTTATATTGAAATTTATAAAATTGTAAAAGTTAAATTAATTAAATAATTTAATCATTAAAGATACAAATAATTTATTACAATGAAAATATATAAACTTTTCATTAATAAATATATAAATATCTTATTTGCTCTAAATAAATCACTCATAAAGGAACACATATTATTGATACTAACATAATTAGTGATAAAAATAAAATTTTATCGATGCTTTATTTTAGAGTTGATAAAATTATTTTTTATCTATGCATATAATAAGTGAAGATAATATAAGATCCCAGCCTTATGAATTACATAACCTTGTGTTTATTTCAATAAGTTTACTATATTTCATGTTTAAGATGTTTTCAAGTGTAGAATTTTAGATAATTAGTTCATAAATCATACATAACAAAACCATAAAATAAAAATTTGACACATTTGGCTAGTATGAATTTTTTTATAATATAACGTTTTTTTAAAAACATGATGTATTTTCATAAATACCCTTCACAATATTCAACTTGTCATCTTCCAATCCCTTACCCATCCTTAATTCTTGTGAAAAGAATATATAAAAATGTGGGATGAGAGAAAAAATCATAGTAAGTGATACAAAAATAATGGAAATGTTATCCCAATGAAAAAAATTAAAACTCATGGAGAACCCCTTTTTGAAAAGATAACATTTTACCCATAAAGGGAAATATCATTCCTTTAAAAAGATCATTTATTTTTCCTAAAAAAAATATTACCATGAAAAATCATTAGAAAGAATTGAAAATCCATGTAGGTACCTTGGAACATTATCTCCTAGAACACTTACATAACCCTTACAAAATTGAATAACCATACATCTAATATTCTATATAATTATCTAGATAATATAATCATTACCCAATGCATTGGATCACTATATGGAGCACCCATCATTTAATCTATAACGGGATCACAAAACGATATCTGAGAGAACCCATATTATATAATTTCCAAGAACCAAAAAAATTAAATAAAAAATTTCATCATTTAGAAAACTATTTTAAACTCATATGAAAATAAATATCAAATATAAAATACCATTTTCTTTCAAAATCCCCTTATCAATAAAAATTACACCTTTATTTTGAAAAACCAATTTCACTACCAAAAACCCAAAAAGGGAAAGAAGTATTTTAATTTAATAAAACATGAAATCTTGAAAAGTAATCAATAATTTAAGTAAACTTCATAATGACATTAAAATTTGTTGTCTTCGTAATTTAAAAATAAGACATTTCAATTGTCGTTTCTCAAAATGTTCCATTTATAACACTTAAAAATATTCCACTTGAAAACCGTAGAAATAAAGTAAAAGAGGCATAAAATGAACTTCATTAATCTTCTATGTCCATAGAAAAAAAATTAAAAAATAATTTTAAAACATGTACATGGAAGAGAAAAAGATTTTTAAGGGGAATTTTAGAAGATGATTTTTTCATGAAAATCCTCTTATTATTTGAGAAACACTTAAATTATAAACCCCTTAAAGAATGACTTTAAACAACACATCAAATATCACGATAATAGATAAATTCGTGATATATTATTTCAAAGGGGACGTATATACATTTTATGAAATAATAAATGTTCATGGCATCAAGAAATTCTTAAAGGAAAAGAAATTTTTTTGAACACTACTAGAAAATCCAACTATACCCACAGACCTATACTGTCTTTTTAGGAAAAAGATGGGTATAAAGTTACTGTAAAATACTATACCAATGGTTTTAAAGAAACTATTGGTATATATTGGTCTATACCAATGATGTTTCAAAATAATTGGTATAGAGTTATTTATATTGGAGGACCTCTTTCCCTTCTCCACCCCTCCTCCTCATTCAAACCCTAGTCTTCCCGTGCATCTCTGCTTCCCCATCCCCTCGGTTGAATTTTTCGTCCTCCCTCCCATGGTCAACCAAATATGGAAATTAACCTCCCCTACTTAGTAGATACAAGCCTCAACCCTCCCTCCATGGGTGATTTTTGTGTCCCTTAGGTGACATTGAACTCATCCGATAGTATTATTACTCTATTTTTGGAAATTTTTTGTTGGGATGTTTGTGAGGAAAAATTTCATTCCTTTCTCTTATTTCTTCTCTTGTGTTCCCCTATTATCAGGTCGTGAATCACTTTTATAAAAATTAATTTTTTTACTATAGTTTTTTAATATTTTTCAATATGTTTAGATTATAGATACATGACATTCCATTTTAGTTTATTTATTTTGAAGGAAACAATTTTCACAATGGTTTATTTTATCACTTAATCCCAGTTTTCTACCACTGAGGAAAAGAAATACAATTGGAATATTGAGATATAATTAAAAAAAATTATTAATGATTTTATATATATATATGCAATGATGTCTATCATAATTAAATAAGACCATTATATATTTTTTCACTTGAAATATGTGCTTAGAAATATGGTCATTGAGACTAAGGTTATTAAATATATGGTCATTATCTAAGAACATATCAAATATGTATATTTATGATGTGTATTTTTTAGTAATAATTCTAAAATAATATAATTCCCAAATGATATGAAATGAAACAAAAATATAGTATTTTATATAATTATTTTATTATATAAATTTTTCATTGAAGTTTCATATTATTAAAGAGCCATTTTATGTATTTAAAAAATAAATTTCACTTCATTTTATGTATCAAACTATTGGATAATAAAATTAAATACATTTCCTTATCCATATAGTACTATTCGTCCAATTTCCTTGAAAATGTCATTCCATTCACATTAATGAATTTTTATATAGAAAACATCTTCCCAATGACACCTAAAAAATTTCATATCCACTACCCCTCTCAATTCAATTCACTCAATTAAAATTACCATGAATATAATTACATTTTCAATAATAATGTATATAAATTAAATGGTTATGGAAGGATGAAACAAAAATGGATGAGAGTTATAATATATTCTCTTGTAATTATTAAATTACCACAAATATGATTGTTTTAGATTCTGTCCTCTTAAACCATAATAAAACCATAAATAAAAAGAGCAATGGAATAAATAAATAATTTAAACATTATTTTTCCACTAACATTACTGATTTGAAAGTTATGAATATGGTTTTTTAAAATGAGTAATGATATAAAAATTGTTATACATGTATTTTCATTGATTAAACGTTATATATATGTGGGTTTATTATGTTAATTTGATTTCATATAATTAAATGGTTGTTTTTCATGTATGTTTTTGAAAAAATAATGTCATATTTTTTCCCAAAGGTTGTTTTGAATGTTTTATATGATATTTAGATATATATAAAGGATAGATATTATGAATATATTTTATTTATTTATGTTAAATAATACATTTAATATTTAATTATGTTATTATTCTATGTTTGAATTTTCTTTATTTCAAAGACCATCATTTCATATGTATTAATGAATAATTAATGAATTTTTCATTTTAGGTTCCCTAATTGAATTATTTTTTAAGTTTTATTTTTATTAAGGTGAAATAATATCCATTGTGTAATTTTATTTCTTTATAAGTTCTTTATAGCCCTTGTTGATCAGGAAGGAAATTTAATCCTTGTGGTAGACAAGATAAAGTATTGGGATAGATGGATATGGTTGGTTTATTAAAATATATGTGAGTAAAAGGGAACAATATGGATTCTAATATCAATGTTATTCAATTTATCCACCATGATAGTGAATTTTTAAATGTTAGGGATACCCACCTTGATTCATTATTTGTAGTCATCACTTATAGATTATTTTAGTTCTCTTATTCGTTGTTTTTATAGATACATGTATACTTTGATTAAATTTATATTATAATTGGTTATAATGAATTTTTTAAATTATGGTTTACATTTTTGGTTGAAACATAACTTTTTTTCCTTATAATATAATGGATAGAGGTTATATATATCATAACAATAATATTTCAACTATGTTTCAAAAGAATTTGGATTTTTTTATATTTTTCATTTAATAATGATTCCAATAGAGGTTATATACATTGCATGTGCTATAATTATATTGGAAGACCATGGTTAAGACAAGAATAAGTTATCTACCATATAACATAAGTTGGATTTCAAACAAACTATTACATTTGGTATTACCATGGAGAGACGGGAAAACATTAAAGTGTTCAAGAAAAAAAGATGTTGTATGTAGAATTTGATATTTAATCTGTTTCCATTTGTGAATCACCATGATAGAGATATTATACCAATGAAATAAAGAAATTATTTTAATAAACATGATGAAAATAAAGAATATGATGATATTGAGAGAGTAAAAAATTTATTTGATGATTCTAGAAATACAATATATCGGGAATGAACTAAAATAACCAAGTTGAAAATTTAAATGTGTTTATATCATGGAAGCACAATGTATGTAGTTTATAATACCACCATTGATTTTATTGTTACATTTTAAGGAATTTATTTCTAATAGTATAGAGATTCCCTCAAATCATTATATGGAATATAAGTTAATTATGAAACTTGAATTTTCTTCCATTAAAGTTCACGATTGTCCAAAACAATGAAATTTATTTTTAGATGAAACATCTGAATGTAATGACTATAAATAATGTGTACATCTTCATAGAAGGAAAATGCAAATGGAACACCATCTCATGTGCCACAAAAAGTAATCTGGTTCATTCCATTGATTCCCATACATCACAATATATACATATCTATATAAATATCATCCAATATGTGATATAATGATGCAAAGATAATTAAAGGTAATGATGATTTGGTTCATCCTGCAGATGGATTAACATGGTTGGAATTTGACGAACAACATCTTGATTTTTTAGCTAAGGTGAGTAATGTGAGGTTGGGTCTATCCTTTGATGGTTTTAATCCATTTAGTCATATACTTACTGCTCACAACACATAGCCAATTTTTTTTCATGCTTATCGTATTCTTCTATGGATGTGTATGAAAAAACATTTAAATTTATTGAGTATACTGATATCTGAACATTATGATCCTTAAAGAGATATAAACATCTACTTGCATCCATTAATAAGAGAGTTGAAGAAGCTTCGGTATATGGGTGTGTAGATATTCGATGATTCTTCAAAAAAAATATTTCAGATGTGTTCTACCCTTCTATGGCATATAAACTATTTCCATAATTATGCAATGATTTCTGGATGGATCATGAAAGGGAAAACACTAATGTCTTATATGTATGAAGAATATATGATAAAAAAGGCTTAAATATTTTTATAGTTTTACTTTCATGTGGCATCAATGATTCTTTCCAATGGATCATCAATACAGGAAGAATCATTAGTGGTTTGATAATATTGTAGACACTGAACCACCACCACAATATACATTAGGTAGTTGATGTGATTATTGAATTGAAATATTTCTGTTTTTCATTAGGGAATTGTTAGATAAAATCTGAAAAGAGGAAGAATTTTGACACTGATTCTAGTTATAATTAGAATAACAGAAGTATCTTTTTTTAGTTTCCCCATTGGTCTACCAAATTTTAACTTCATTGTTTAGATGTAATTCACTTTGAGAAAAATATATATGAAATGTTGCTTGAAATTATTCTAAATATCAAGGGGAAGACCAAATATGACTTCTTATCTTTTTGGGACTTGTTGGATTGGGGTATTCGACCAGAACTTCATCCTTTGTGTATTGGTAAAAAAATGGAATGTTTCTTGTGCATCTTATGTGATGACTCCATTAGTGAAAGATCAATTTCTGGTAGTATTTGAGAATTTCATGGTTCCTGATGGCTATTCTAGCAACATATCGAAATGATTCAAAAGAATGGATTTGAAACTAAAATATCTAAAATCACATGACTACCGCAACCCTCTTTATGAATTGATTCCAATAGAAATTTGGAATTTCTTATCCAATAATTTAAGTGTGATAGTGATTTTCATAGTTCATTTTTTAGAGACATTTATCCTAAAATTTTATCTAAGTCATTCTGGATAAAAATGAACTTGGAGGAACCATTACTTTTGTGTGAGATTAGAATTTTTTTCCTCCATTATTTTCAAAAGTTTGACGCATTTAATAATCCATCATCCAACTAAAACACTTCTTGGGGGACCATTTGATTTTTGATGGAATTATCCTGCTAAAGGAAATATGTGAAAAATGAAATCATATGTCTAAAACAAGAATTATGCTAACTGTTTTATTGTGAGGGGTTATTTGGATCAAGAAGGTATGGATATTTATTCAATGTATTGGTATGATGTGATCATAAGGAATAACCATCCAATGAGAAATTAAGATGAACAATATGGGGAAATTGATACATTGTTTCCATCTGTTCCCCAAACAGGAGGAATTTTTGGGTCTTATACATGATCCATATTGAACCTTTAAGAGTGAGATATGGCACATCACATAGTCTTGTTTAACTATGGTTTGATCAATGAATATATCAAGTAAGTAATTGTGATATTTATATGTTCTCTCAAATTATGTAATTTCATATATACCTTGGTCTTTTATTACCATTTTTGTAGAGAACATTAAAAAATTATAAGTAGAGTTCATCGATATTTTCTTTCGAGAAGGAGAGAGGCTTTTCATACCCTAGAGTTTTCTACTTTGTTGAAATCAAAGGTACGACCATTAATTTAATTATTTTAAAATATAGATATCCATTTAATTGTATTATAAATATTTATTTTAGTTATTGAGTTTACCTATTGACATCATTTCTTAAGAATTAAGTGCATTGAATTTTGGTCCCAAGTCTTTGGTTCATGAATGTAAATCTTTTATACTCAATTGGTATAAATTTTTTACTAATGATAGAGTGGTGAAAATGAGAACACAACATGATGGAGTAAGGTTAACTACTACCACATAATGTTATTATAGTGTATTATATAGAAAACCATGAGCGTATATATGGGTAAGAAAATTTTATAAATTCCTATCTATATTATTGTTCTATTTATATGAATTAACTTGTTCATTTCAGAGTCAGTTTAATTTTATTTATGGTGAAGCTGATAAGACTACAAGGTTTATGAATCTTGGGGATTTATAGAGATCATAAAATCATGAGTTTTATGTCATTTATAAGAGAAGTGTTGGTTTTGATTTAGTTGGTGTACTCATATTCCTCTACTGTCCAAAAAGTCAACATAAAAATGATTGTATATTGGAATACTGATAAGTTTAAAGTATTCCCAATTATTCTGTAAGACTATTCTCTAGTGGGAAATTACACCTATAGTCCAATGGACCATTAATACTATAGTCCAATTAGATATTAGTCCTATAGTCCAATTGGTTATTTGGCCTAAAGGCCAATTTTGCATATTGGCCTAATGGCCAATCATCCTATATTCCTAATGGAAAATTGGTCAATTATGCCTATTGGATGATTAGACATTAAGATTATAATAAAATTTTCCATTAGGCACGGCCTATGGGCCAATTGGACATTAGTCCATTATGCCAAATGGACAATTTTCCAATTATCCTAATGCCTAATCAGCCTATAGTCATAATGGACGATCAACCTATAAGACTAATGGACTTATATTGAATAATATAGAGTTCATATTAGGAAATTAATATAAATAATTCATATTAATTATTATTTAATGTTCATAATGAGTACTGAACATTGTAAAGTGTTTATTAATAGATTCTATATATGAATTTGTCATCAATGATTATCATATTTTTAAATTTGTGAGTTTTTAATTCATTTATTAGTTATTACATTCTACTATTATTAAATATTATAAAATTATTACTTTTTGAATATGTGTAAACTATTAAAAGTAATTCTATGAAATCTATATTGGGAATCGAAGGCTGTGTACCTTGAGCTAAATTATTTTTCTCAAGTAGAATTAAAAATGATATAAGTGAGTAAACACACAAACATTATAAAAGATTTTATGTTTTTTTTATTTTTTTAAAAATATTTATAAAAAATTCATAATTAAATATCTTCGATATATTTTCAATAGAATTATCTAGAGGCCCTTGAGGATAAAGAAGAGGAAAAATTTGGGTTGGACGACTAGTTGAGTAAGATATTAGGTGATGAGCACCAGGTAAGAGTTTGATATCGACCATGGAAAAATATCAACCTCTCTTGGTATTGGTCTTCATTAGGATCTATCAATCCTCTCAGACCCCCGAGCTACAAAGTATCCATTAATAATTAGTTAAAGAAAAAATAGCTTTATAGGAGTGAAAAATATGTATACATGAGCATGAAAGAAGTAAGATGATCACTGAACAATTCCTGAAAGCTATGTTGGATATAATTCAATCACTTCCATCATAGGCTTCTACAACTATCGATTTATATATGGAATCAATGCATTATTTAAATGATTCCCTAAATAATGAAAATGTGGTTCATAGTGGAGATAAATATGTAGGTGGGGGAGATGATGTTTTTGAGTATTTTTATTCTTCAGATGATAATGTTGGTGAGGATATTGTTGTTGCTGATGATGATGATAACGATGTTGTTGATGCTGTTGAGGATGAGGATGTTGGGTATGGTGGAGATATTGATCTCTTACATTTTTTAATTAGTAGTAAAAAAATTTGTGTATATTATTAATGACATGAATTTATTTTTTATGGATGTATATGTATGTTTTAGTATTTTATTTGGTTTGAAAACTATTACAAGTAATTATTTGGTTTCTAAATGTATCAATTTTGTATCGCGTTGAATGCATACAATTTTTTTAATTTGATTGTTTCGATCTAGATGAATAAGTGGTGGTGCTATTGAAAAATTATGTAGGTACCTATTCCCATGATTTTTAGAACTATGGGTATAGTTTCTTTGAAGGAAAAAGATATAATAATGGTTTTTTAAACCATGGGGGTAGATATATATATGCCCAGTTTTATTAAAATTGTGGGTATGGAAGTATCTATGGGACCTATGCCCATAGTTTGAATATAAATCGTGTATATATGTCTTTATTGATGCCTCAACAGGACACGGATCTGAAAATCATGTGTAAAGCCTAAAACCAATGGTTCAGTGGATATATCCATAGAATAAAACCATGGGTATAGGTGGATTTTCCAGTAGTGGATGTCCCTTACCCTATGTTTGAATAGTCACGTGTGTATTTATATTCCAAAATAATAAAACTATGACAATTATTTAATTTTTGGTGACCATTTTTAAATTTTATTATCTATTTTATTTCTCACATTAAAATTTTATATACAACTACTTAATTAATTAATTTTATTTCATGTTTTTCGACCGTATTCAGCTTATGTGCTAAAAACGATTTTGGTAGGTCGACTAAGGTCAATGATTCTCTTATTTAAACATATAAAGATTTATTATAATGAAATAATAATAATGTTTAAACAAAAATTATTCTTTTAAAACTAATCATGGAATATAGTTATGAAAAATGATCCAACATTACAATCATTGAGACGATAGTACTTACGTACCCATGAGTAACATTCCCATTTTTTCGATGATCATTATAGAAAGAAGGTAAGTAACACTTATCTTTATAAAATGATAAATTTATCATAAATGAAAATTTCTTAATTATATATACTCATATATATCATTCTTCTGATTTGGTGATGAAAAAAATAATCAAATCATTTTGAGGAGGCAGTAGTCTATACATCCACGAACGACATTATCACTTTTTCAGTGTGTGAAATGGTAAGTATAAAATGATATATTATATTTCTCGAAAGATTATTATTTCATTAATATCATAATGATGTAATTTTTATCATTATAGTTACCCTTAATACCTTCCATGTAAAATGATAGTAAAAAATTCTACACATCCCTTCATGAGGCAGTAATTCATCATACCCACGGGTGATGTTATCATATCCCCTATAGTATGATATGTAAAAAGGATTTATATGATATAATGACTATAGAGTTATAATTATGTAATAAATATAATGAATATAAAATATAAATAGTATGTCCATAATTATTCCCAACTATGAGGGGTTGTAATGGAAAAACAAACAACATTGTTTTGTGAGGTGGTAGTCCACCGTACACACGAGTAATGATTTCATAACCCATTTGATAGAATAGTGTGTGGGTGTATGATATTAAATTAACATAAAAACATATCAAAATAGTTATGATACTGATGTTATTATATAATCATGTTATAATAATAATTTTAGGGGTGGATAAAGAAATAAAATAAAAATACACATTGATGAATGTTACGTCTTCTTCGAGTAACACTTTTTGGTATGCAGCAAATGACTTACATGGTTGGAGTTATGAAAAAAGTAAAGATTTTGAGATGATAATATGGAAGTGGAGAAGTGATTTTGGATGTAATTGACTGAGAAATTTTTTTATTGGTGTGAATAGAGAAGGATAGGTGGATGCCTTTTACAATAGAGGTGAGTGGAAAACTAGTAAATTTTTGAAAGAGGGAATTCCACCCATATTTTTTACTTGTAAAGTGGAAAAAATAATGAAATAAAAATTGATAATATAAAGGATAATGTCGAAATATATTTAGATAATTGTTTATTGAAACGTTTCTAGGTCATTTTCCCCCATAAGATTATAGTTCGGTACCTTGGTTATTCTCACTATTCCCTTAATCACTATGATTAATTTTAATTGTTTTCACTAATCACTTTGTTACAAAATTATGTTGAATTTATTAGATATTATAAATAAAATTGATTCTAAATATATAATACATTTTTACAAATTCAATTCATATAATTGGAAATAATTAAGTTTAATATTAATCCCATAATCACTGTGAGACAACACAATTTTAAGATGAGAATTTCTAAGAAAAAGATGATTCTATATTAATAGCATGACTAATAATAATCATTATATGAAAATAAATTAATATTTAATAATATAAATTTTACAAATTTCTTTAAAAAATTCCCTATTGGGTATTATTTTAATTAATTTAAAAGTTAATACATTATGCATTTTAAAATAGTTTTTAAAAAAATCCATCTTTATACCCCAAAAATTATTATATTAAAAACGAAGATAATATTGAATAAAAATTAATTAAATGGATTAAATAAAACTAAATAATAACTTAGTTAATTTAAAGAATTTTAAAAACATATTTGGACTCTTAAATGACATAATTAATTAAAAGAAAGGACTTTTTAAAAAAAATGATATTTTCACTACTCATTGAAAAATTAATATTTTCAAAAAAAATACAGAAAAAGTATCAAAAGTAAATTTTTATATTATGAAATAAAAAAATTATATTCATTTTATCTAATTTTTATTCTAAAATTTGGAAATTAATAATTTAAATATAACCTTACAAAAAAAGTGTTTAATTAAAACAATTTCCTTTTTTATTAAAAAGTCCTTAATATTTTTATAACTAATATAAACATATAATTCATATAAATTAATATGAAAATGATTTATTTTATCATTAACTGGGTGGTTACATCCTTCCCCTCTTTTATAAATTGAATCCACATAATTTTATTCACTTATTAAACATGTATGGATACATTTCCCTCATTCATTTTCAGATTCTCATGTTTCCTCTTCAAGAGTAAGATTTTCCCATACAACCTAAACCTGGTGAATTAATTTATTCCTCTAATATTTCTCTCTATATTTATGAAACAAAATTGGTTATTCCTTATAATAAATATTATTTTCCAACACAAATACTTCAGGGATCAAAACATGAGTTAAATCCATTACATTTCTTTTTAACATTGAAACATGAAATACATTGTGTTCCTGAGATAAAATTGGAGGAAAAGACACTTATTAGGTAACTGAAACATTATCTAAGATTTCGTATGGTCCAATTAAGCATGGAATAAATTTCCCCTTCTTACAAAAATATATTATAATTTTTCATTAAGTAACTTGGAGGAATACATGATCACTTACCTCGAAAGAAAGATATTTCCTCCGGTTATCCACATCACTTTTCTACCTGCTCTAATCTATCCTCACATGTTTCATAATAAATTAAAATTTCTCTGTAATCTCCTGTACCAAATCTAGTTCAATAAAATTTCTTTATAATAATTCATCCAAAATAGATGGTTTCTTACACCACTTTCCATAGACTTCCTCAAATGGTTCCATATGTATAGTGGAATGAAAATAATTATTATAATAAATATCAAAAAATGAAATATATTGGTACCAACCTACCTGGTAATCGATTGAGTAAAAATAAATCATATCTTCCATGGTTTGAATTTTCCACTTATAATTTCAATCATATTGAGGATTAAAATCTATACTAAAATTTAATTCAGCATTCAATGACTTCTGAAGCCCTTTCAAGAAATTAGATGTAAACCATGGATCATAGTTTGATACAATGGATAGAGGAATTCCATGTAACATAACTATATACTTTAGATACAGTATATAAAGTTGATAGAATTACATCAGATCTTGAGTGGGAAGAAAATGTATAGATTTTTTTAATTGATCAATAATAACCCAAATTACATTATTACCTTGAGAATTATATTGAAATCCTACCATAAAATCCATTAATATACTTCTCATTTCAACTATGGAACTAGAATTGTTAAATAATAGACTTTGATAACTAACATTTTCCTTCAACCTACTAATGTGTCAAAAACTTCATAGTAAAGTGAGCAATATCATTTTTCAGTCCATCCTACCATAAATATTCTCTATGGTCTCTGTACATTTTAGTGCTTCCCAAATTAATAAAAAATGGAGAACTATAAGATTTAGTCAATTACTATTTATTTATGGAATACATAACCTTTTACCAAATCATAAAGCATCTTCTTTATTAATATTAAAATTAGTAAACTTATCCTTCTTAAGGAATTCTACGTTTTCCTGTGAATATTGATCTTCCTTACAAGATCTCATTTCTTTATAAAAAAGTTGAATGTACTAAAGCTAAAAACAAAATAGAGGTTTTCCTTACATCCATAACCTCTAGGATAAAACTCCTCAAATCATTAAAAAATGGTCATATTCAAAATGTAACATTGTTAATTTATCAATAATTTTTCAACTCAATGCATCAAAAACATTGTTTATTATTCCTTTATTTTAATTAATCATGAAATCCTAATACTTTATTAGTTATAAAAATATTCTCTATATCATTTTCAATTATTTTTGGGGAATATATAATTAAAAATTTTGTGATTAGTATATATTTCACAATTTACTCCATATAATTGACTCCAATAAAGTTTTAATGTAAAAAATAATAGCTAATTTGTAATCATGTCTATTGTAATTTAACTCGTGACGTATCAACTAATGTGAAGAATAAGAAATTACTTGATCACTATCTATTAGGACACAACCATGTATTTATAATGAGGTATCAGTATAGAATAAAAGTTCACCATTTTTGGAAGGAAGGTCCAAAATTAGATCATTCACCAATCTTCTTTTTTGTTACTAATAACAATTATCACATTCTTTTATCCATATGAACTTAACTTATTTTCTAGTTAACTTAATCAGTGGGATAGAAAATTGAGAAACTTTTTCACCAAACTTCTAATAGTAAATTTATAATCCAAGAAAACTATGAATATCTGTGATATTTATTACTTTGGGCCATTCTTCATCAACTTTTGTTTTAATTGGGTAAATTGTTATACCATATTTAGAAACCATATACCCATGGTATGAATTTTTTTTCAAACAAAATTCAATATTTCCAAATTTTATATAATTTTTATTTTCCATTAAGGTTTTCGAAACAACCCTTAGGTTTCTTTCATTTTCTTATTGAATTTTATAATATACCAAAATTTCTTTAACAGACACAAAAAAAACTTATCCAAGAACTCATGGAAAATTATTTTCATTGGGTCTATAAATATAGTATGTGAATTAGATAACCCAGTTGTAATAACTATATATTCATAGTGCCTATATTTATTCTGAAACACATTATTCAAAATGTTGATATCCCTAGTGATCTTATGTTTCATAACATCCCTCAATCATTGAATGCTTGTGATGATTCACTGATGAATTCAACCATAGTCCTACTTGATCCAGACATTAATTATGTTTTCATTATCATTACACACCAAAGTTAGTCTCACTATTAATCATCTATGACTTAAAAAAATCAATCAAGTTAATGTTTACTAAGACCATGATGATCTGATATCTATTCATGGATGGTTCAACCCCATAATTTAATACCTCCATGATGGGACCCACCAACAAGATTTTTCATATAAGGAAACAAAATTCACTGATGGGTAGTGAACTTCAACCTATGAGACATGAAAAATTAATATAAAGTCCTCTATAAATGAGGATTGGATTTAGCCCTCCTCGGTTTCATTCATGAATGAGATACCCCTACCATCGTGAAAGAAGTCCATGTTAGATCTTGTGAAGCTCACCAATCTGAACCCCACCTCTCCCAAAAATTTAGTAATCCTGTTTACTGCTAAATGAAAATGATAAAGGACTTTGTTGGGGTCACTGGGAAATTTGATAGATGATAATTCCATAAAAACTGCATCCATCAACCCCCTGAGTTACTAAAAAAACTCTATATTCATTCTAGTATGTTATTTGGGGAATAGTCATCATGGGATATATCCCTCCAACTATACTGAATTCATTCAGGTAAATACTTACTTCTACTAAATACTCAACTAAATTGACTGAGTCAATACCCCTCTAAGAAGTCAACACGATGAGTATCATCAAATTCACAAAATTCAATACCATCTGCAAATTCATCCCCCATACAATACTAAGGGACAATAGAACCATCATCTCTTAATCTGAGTTGAAGAGGTGGAATCAAGATTATAACGATGGGTTTAATCATTCGCCTTACTGTCACACATAATAAAATGGGATGATATAGTCCTTTAATTAGACTCTTTAGAATATACTCATAAAAATGGTAGAAAATTACAAGAATTATTCGACATAGGATATATTTCAAGAATTAAGGACCTACCATACCATTATCTATAATGCCATGTGTGTAACCCCATACTCAATGGACTTTAGAAAAGAGGCATTATTTCCAATCAAAGTATAGTTTCCTCCATCTGAACTTCAATGTGATGTCATCGTTCAAAAGATGATCAATAATAAAAATTAATTCAAAAGTTAGATAGGCTAAATTAGAAAATAATGCACATGTTAAACCACATTGAGTTCTATTGCAACTGTATTTCATGAGCCTTCATAATAAATTTTATCCTATGATATTTCTTATAAGTACAATATGTACTTTTTCACAAAAAACTGATGATACTCGATAAAAAACTCTCAAAGATGGAAACCAAGTGAGAAGTACCTTAAATAATATATAGGGTCTATTAAAATATATGATAATAACTAGACATGATGAATGTGGATTGTTTTAAACCCCTAATTAACACAAGGTTTCTCTTGATTTACATTGTATGATTTTCATTCTAATTATTTCATACTTTTCTCATGATGTTAACATGTATGAACTATTTCTTTGAAGGAAGTCTTTAAACTAAATAAAAACACATTTCCTCTATGAATTCTCTCAAAATGGAATGACAACCATTTCCTTACTGCATGATATTATACTTCATGAATCATGTCTTGTCCAATTTATTCTTAACTATGAAAAAAGTCCCCACTTTATGATTTTAATCATTGTAGTGCCCCATTTCACAAGATATAAAAATACACAATAGTATTTTACATTTTCGGACCCATAAACCATTTTAAGTATGATCCAGAGTAGCACAAAAAGTTTCATATGTATGGGTTTACCAATTCATGATAAGTTTTCTCTC
Organism: Viscum album; assembly: GCA_963277665.1. Classification (NCBI taxonomy): domain Eukaryota; kingdom Viridiplantae; phylum Streptophyta; class Magnoliopsida; order Santalales; family Viscaceae; genus Viscum; species Viscum album. The sequence continues at coordinate 2,083,747,225 of OY728151.1, forward strand.
AAAACCCCTCTTGAAGAAAAATTTGTCCCACCATCATCATAGCATTGAAATTTCATCCACATCCAGATTCCTTCATTCTCAATCAATAATTACACTTCAATGGGAAAAAAACTTTTTCAAATATAGGTTAATATTGAAAATAAAATCTCCCCATACCTATGTGAGAATTTGGTCTTTGTAAGGGACTATATATAATAATGAAGTGTGCATCGATTATAATTTATTTTTTGTAAGTATTTATGTTGATATCTTATTCTATAGGACCAACTATTTATTTGGATGAAAAAAGATAATTAGTTCATCTCTTCTTCTAAACCCAATATTTAAAATACCTTCATATTGTCCTGATGATTTACTCATTAAATGAGAGATACAAGGTCCACCCACAATGATGTGGATCGAACGCATGAAAAAACACATCCTTAACACATGAAATTAAATTGTTTAGTCATTACCTCTACTGAAAAACATTAAAATACTTGGTGAGATTCGATCATTCATGACTACAAACTTCTCAAAATGACCCACTTCTTACGATCACCATTTCCTCCCTTCATGCATACTAAATCCATTTAAAATTATTCATCACACGGTCGGGATGTTCCTGATAGATATAATTCCACATTACCCTTGAACGATCTGTATCTATAATCGGAATTATATATATATATATATGAAATATGTGTCACTTTATTACCAAAAATGAGAGATATGTATTGACACTTGTATATCGCATCCTAGTAACATATTCATTGAAAAAAATCCATCCCCTTATGTATGGTTAAGACCTTTTTCAGGAACTTTCATTAAGAACTATGTGTAGATTGATTCCCATCTTCATGGGACTTGTAGAATGACTAAAAAAATATTTTAGTCCTAGGATAATATATGCACTAGTTCTTATTGTATTCCTTGAGAGGAGAAAAATTTGTGCGGGGAAACTTTCTCGCATTGAAATGTAAATGAACCCACATGTATTCTACCTTGTACACTTTTTGGTTCATTATATTTCATTGTAATATCTTGTTTTTCACCCCAGAAATTACTCATGTGAGTTTAAGGAACATTGAAAGTCACTCTGACCATCACGACTAGTATGCATCCTATTTAAAATAAATCAGACCTCATCCATGCCACATGTCATTAAACATAACAACATGAGGTCTTCACACTGAATATTTCATCCCTTTGATGATTTTTTACTCAATAGAAACACTTCTTATTCCTTGATCCTATATATTTTATTAATACACAATTCTATAGCCAATATGGTAATCAAACCCTTCTTTAATATTACTTTCTCCATGAATAATATTCACACTATTGAAACCTATATTGATACCAACATATTTGTTAAGTGTATATTCTCTTGGAATTCCATTGACCATGGGCCCAAGTACAATTGGTTCTCCCTTGTGAATTTTTTTAATATGGTCTGGCTAATATAAAGGGACCCCCTAGTATTTTCTAGTAAATAAATTAATTCCATAGAACTTATTCCTTGGGGTAGTTTTTCTCATAGAGGAGGCCCCCCCCTAAAATCTAGGAACTATTTTCCTGACAATGTACATTATGGTCTTCCTCCATTCCTAATGGTTGACTTATACGAACCGTTAACAACATACTATTAACTCAGATATTTATGGGTTGGAATTTAAATCTCATTTTACCCTACTAAAAATGAGGATTTTAATTCCCTTGATGTCACACATCTCTAAATCATACACATTATCAAATAAATAATATAATGTTGTATTCTTTGACCCCCTAAATTCTAGGAATGCATCTCTTGTGAAGACCCAAATTCCCTATTTCATTAATTCATCATGGAAATTCCATTTTTCAAAGAGATAAGACCATAAATCATCACCCCCCATTAATTCCTTATCACATGACATTAAACTACATGATGTCTGAACCATCATAAAAGACCATAAACTGTATAGAGAAGGCGATTCTATGTGACCCACATCCTATATGAGATATTGGTCTATGAAATTATATATATCCCATTATACATAAGTCTATGATATTTTTTAGGGTTTCATCCACAAAATATAATAGAATATAGAAACTTCATTTCCCTATGTTTGAGTGCAATCAATATTGGAGAGCCTTTTATCCAAATACGATATTAAGGATCACTTATGAAATGATACAAAATGGAAACTCCATGAAAGTGAACTTGATATATGTGAATACTTAATAGAAAAAATACATGTGACATGATTCCTTCTATCACATTATATGCAGTAACTCCCAAATTGAACATTATGGATCCAACCATATTTCAATGAGAAAATAAAATTCCTCATCCCCACCTGTGATTCAGATCTATTTATGGGATGTGGGAATTTCATTAAGAACTACATATGGAATGATTCTTGATCCTTCAAAATATGTAGAGACATCCAAATTTCCTTTTACTAGGACCATCCACTATATCTGTACAATATAATTACACTTATTTTATGTGCACAATATAGACCATTTCTATGAGATTTATCATTAATAACTACATATGGCTTGATTCCTGAACTATCTGGATATGTTTTGACTCCTTGGTATATTGTCTTGGTCCAAGCTGCAGGTTTGTGGATATTACATCCTACCTTGATTCTTAGTCCACATCAAAATATGTCAACCATATTTGGTCATAAGACTATGAAGATTCCCATACCCGTGGATGACTCTCAGAAAATTATATCCCTTCACCTTCATGATACCATAGATTGTTATAGATCATTCACTCATGAGATAGTGGGGACTTCTATTTCAAGGATCAATATTCCCCACACCTATACGTATGAGTCAAATCATGTACGGGACCCAAAAAATTTCTAAAACTAAATATGTCTTGATTTTTATCCCTATAGGATATGTAGTGACACTCATATCCCCAATCTCTATGCCCAAATAAAACTATAAAAAGAAAATTAACCCTCCTATATTAGTGTTTTGTCTATTATAGTGACACTTCACTTCCTCATTGGTTTATCATTAAGGTAGTACCTAATTTTTATTTTCTACCTATGATCTATATATATTCCTATAAATCCTATGAAATATTGTGAATGGCCTAACCAAGTTTCTTCCTCTACACATATGAGTTCTTTATATATGGGGATCCATATTAGAACTATGTGTAGCATGATTCCTATTTAAACAATATACGTAGTGACACCTAGATCCATTAATGCTAGGCTTAGTAAAAAATAACCCCTTATATGAATGAGATTGATCTATAAAGAGGGAAATTATTTATAGAGTTATTTATGGCATGATTACTTCCCTTAAAATATGTATCAGAAATCTCAGGGGAACCATGACCACATGAAATGAAAATAACCCTTTCTTAGGTTCACCTTAAAATACATTAAAATGAATAATAATGTTTGAGTTACACAAAAGTTTTTCTCTTATGTACAAGTTATATCAACATATGTATTTCTATAATAGGATTTAGGAATACGCATGTAGATATCTATATGTAATCATATGTAAATAAAACATGCACCAAGAATTCAAATCCCCTGAGCAATTCATTGTGTCTCTAAAGATACGTTGCATAATTTTCATGTCAGTTCACAAAATCTAGTTTACATGAAATTAAAATTTATTAAATTTTTCTTGGCATTATAGTGGTAAAATATAAAGAGTCAATTCCTTATTGAATGAACATAAATTTTGAAACATATGTATCCTCGTAGAAATATGATAAGAAACCTATATCATCATTCATTATCACTCATCATCAATGGTCCATGAGGTCTTGGCCCTGTTCAAATGAGTATTTGGGGAGCTTCATCAATATATGTGAGTACTTCAATCCCGAAATCATAGTTCATGTCTTCAGTGTGTTAGATTACCTCAAATCATCCATGGCCCATTAAAAAGAATAATCAGCATCAACATATCTTTTTTTACTGTGTATTTCTACCTAGTTCCTATATATAATCCAATATGCTATCATCCATATATATTTCTTCATTGAAAAAAGTTTCTCTCCCTATGATCCCTAACCACATTATAGTGTAACTCGTCACCTCTTTGTGATTCTTGATCACCCCTGGTGTGTTTTTCTTGTACCATCACTCATGATCTGAGAAACATGGGCCACAATTTAAATACTCGTCATCCTCCATTAAAAATATTTTTGGAGTATATTAAACCTTGGAACTACTAATTAGATTATCTTATACCACTCCCCTGATGTGAAGTCCACACTTCATGACCTTAAACCAGATGCACATAGGTCAAAATTATGTTACCAAAATATCAATCATTAGATGTTCCAAATCATAAGTCCCTAAAATAAAATTCAAATGGACCCAAAACATATATAATAAAAACCTCCAAATGCTAGTCTAATAAAAACGCAAGTCTATAATATTTTTTCTCTTTATCTCCAGTGCTTAGGAAAAAGTTATTTCAAAAATAAAAAAATCCAAAAAGCTTATAGGGACCATATTATGACCCTATAAAAAATTGATCAATTCTCAATAGACCCCTATAGTTTAGTAATAACATAGAGTAATTATTTATTACATCTCGTTTCAAGGTTAAATTGTTCAATATACAATGACACACCTTTTAGTGTGCTCAAACCATTATTGAAAATTACATTTTCTATAAACCACTTTGATGTATTTTAAATATGAGTTCAGATCCACTACTGCATCATGTATATATAAATCACCTAAAATCCCATAGAATTTTATCATTTCTCTTGTCTATCCCTATTGATTATTAGTAATAGGGACTTATTGATTTGAAGTTACACCACTTTTATTTAGTGGGGAATAAAATAATTCCTATGAGCATGTGAATAAGGGAGGTTTTGGTTATAGAGGAAAGTCCCCTAAAAACATGTATGATATTTATCATCTTTGTGTGATACACATTTCCACTATTACCAATGGTTTACCTATTCCCATCATTACACACTATAAATTGACTTAAATATTCTGTGAAAATTATTTAAAGTTATGGTTAATAAAATATTTATTTGAATTTGATATCCATGATGTTGCATCACCATGTAATGTACCAATTCTAAAAACAATAATGTGAAACATAATTTATGAATCATGTAGTTTTCCTCATCAATTGATCCTAAACCACATGATATAAGGCTTGAGCCACACAATCCTAAACTGAAATACCCCATGGTTCCTAAACCCGCCTTTTATTTTCATTTTCTCTATTACCTACCTCATTTACTAACTCTCTGTATCTCTAAAAATCTTCCATATCCCTTGGAATGGAGTTGGGAATGCTCTACATGGCCATGCATGAAATCCAATATTGTATCGTGCGTAAGGGGCATTGATCTATCAACAATAGTGGAATCATTTCCTTTCATGAAAGGATCATCGATAACTATTATCCCTAGAAACATCACAGTGGAACATGACAGATCAATGTGTTTTGTGATAATCCCCATCATTTATTATCTGTCTCATCATCAATAGTAAAAAATCATTGTGATGTGATTTTCACAAACCATATTCCAACTATCCCTGTGGGTTTAAAATCCTTACCATTATGTCACTATACAATAAGGAACTTTGAGGCAAGGATATGGGGTTCTATAACCCTTCCTGAATATCCATACTTTACAATTCTTGTAAGGATACATGGTGCCATAACCCTTCATAGATATTCTCCATCACAATTTGAACAAGAATGTAGGGTGTTATGACCCTTCATTAATATCCATACTTCACAATTGAAGTAGATATGCCAGATGTCAAAACACTTTAGGAATATTCATCCTTTATGTCTTAAGCATGTGAATTAACAAGAGAAGGTCCAAGATATGAGACCCTACACTATAAAAAAAGAAGGTACACGATATACAAAACTAAACTATATCAAAATAAGGGCCATTATATATCACCCTAAACTATAAAAAATAATTTTATGGGCATGTGGACCTAAAAAGAAAGCAATATAGGTTTCGACCTTTATAAAACTAAACTATAGAAATAAAAAGGTCCAGTCAATATGATCATAAACAAAAGAAACTTATGTTCCAAACTATTCAAAATTAAATAATATCACCATATCTATCTATTTTATAGGTCCTTAAAATACCAATTTAATGTGTAATAATACTAGTCATACTGAAACCAGCAAAGGGTATTCTAGGAAAAATTTGGATCTTTTCTTACGGGACATGTTCATTTTGTGTTCTAGAAAACCCGGAGCATTAATATATATATATATATATATAAAGAAATTTTGTATAGAATATTTTGGATCACACCATATGGAACCAATAATACTATAGATATTCTCTGTAGGCCTCTCGTATAGAAATAAATAGTGAACTCTCTTTGTGAGAAACATCCACTCCGGGCCATTGCATTGAATTATATAATTTCAAAACATCTAAACATAAGAATAATTAATTAGGTTTATAGTAATTGTTGACCCCACTCTATTCTAAAAAGAAATACATTATGATTTAATATTTTGAGTTTAGATTATGTTTTTTTCATCATTATAAAAAGCATGATGTGTTTAGTTATATATATGATATCAAGAGGTCATAATGATATTATAATGAAAAAAGAATATGAATATCGATAGATTAAAAAGGAGTTCAAGAAATTCATTTAATTAATATAGTATAATGTAAAGGTGGTGTCACCATAGTATGGAGTCACTCCAATGATTTCCTAGAGTAAATATAACAACATCATTGTAAATTTTTTACCATTGAGTTATCCAAATTAGAAAGAGTGTGGTGGGAGGTATTAATTGAAAGTTGATGTTCCTCTTAATCTATTTCTTCAACCATCTCTTCAAATTGAAGTTCATTTATTGAGGAGGATTTCACATGTCTCTATTTTAAATTTTCATCCATAAAATTAGTTACCTTTTTGAAATAGTCATTTGAAAGAGCTCTGAGCACATCTTGTTCAGCTATTTTTTTGGACAGGACACTCATATAATCACTCAACTGGGTGGATACATAATTTTTTTTGATCGAGTTCTATTAACTCATCCCACATAGATTATATAAGGAAACTACTATTTTCAAGGTCACATAAATAACTCTCACATGACCATATATGAATTTTTAGGAAAATATGATCCATAATATGATTTTATAAAATGTATAATAAATGATTCCACATACCCCAAGGTTATGGAAGAGTTGATGGAGGAACTCATCATTACTGTTAATTTTATATATAGGAGTCGCGATTATTAATGAAAAAAGTTTTTAGCAAATTATACTTTGTGTTATACCACTCCCAGTAGAAATTTTGGTAGAAAAATGAGCATGAGGAAGAACTATAGTGATATATTTATGGATCAAGTAAATAGAAGGAATGCCTTAAAGGGAAAAGAAATAAGTGAATTGAGTATCATGGGATTCCCTACCTACAGAAAATATATTATGACCCTCTTCTAATCATCACATTATCCATTATCGGTACTAAGGGGGTCATGTCCCTAAAAACTATTCCTAGTAATCATAGGACTCTCTTCCAAGATGACGTCACATTATTAGAAGTCTTCTAGTGTCTTGAATCAACTCCATTACACAAAAGACCATGGGGTTTGGGGAAGTTTGATGATTTTCAACTTAATGAACTAGTTGGTACAACATAACAACTCGGTTGGATTCCACCCTTGATTGGGAACAACCCCATAATAGGTAAGTAGGTTAATTGGATGGTGGAAGGGTGATCCTTGTATTATTATCCTCATGCATCTGTATCTATAAATATTTATGAATAATCCTAGTATGAAATTATCATCACACACTAGCCAAAAATAGGGGAGAAACCCAGTGTGTTTATTGGAAGTAGGGAGAATTACTATAAGGGGCATAAAACTCACTGATGATTAATTCATTTATAAAATATTAAAGAATACCATCCCAAATTGAGATCATGTATGTCTTCCCAAAATGGGATCCATGAAGATTATATATAATTATACCCGAAGGTATAGGTTATGGAACAAAATTGAATATGCGATGGTTGATAAATATATCATCATTATCTATTGTAATTTACATAAACGTATATATATTTCATAGGATTGGGTAAAATTTTAAATGAGGGATATGAATAGTGTTTTGATACCTATAACACTGAAATTGATAAAATGTTGAACCAAATTAAAACATGAATGTACTAAAAATATGATAAGGGGTTTTATCCTATTTAATATGACCAATGAGTTGATAGAGATAAGATATGGATGAGACAAATTGGTTAAGATGTCTCCCTTTTTCTATCCAAAATGTGTAAATCTGGTCAGTAATGAGGATATACCATAGTTGGTTGAGATATATTTATGTAAAGGAATATTTTTAACTTTATTTGAAGGAATTTACTTATCATAAGATCAACTATTTTTCTAGGGACTATTTTACAATGATGAGAATATCTTGAACCATGGTAAGAGAATTTTTAATGTCATCGCAAACATTAACTATAGGAAGTAACTCATCATACATTTCCCCCAAGGGGAGTTATTCCCTTGAGCTAGTTAATGTACTCAATTCTATTGCCTAGCTCTCCATGTAGAAGGTCAAAAATGTTAGAACCAGAAAACCAATGACTGAAAAATTATCAAAGAAGATCTAGTAGATGATAAAAAATAATATACAAAATCCATATTACCTCAAAGAGATATATGGCATTAATTTTATCCGTAAACTCGACATAATGATGATTGATACATGATAACCATTCCCAACCATCAATGTAGTTTCAACCCATGTGAAAGTTTCACATTTAACAATATAAAAACTTTGAGTAATAATTTATAGTTTAGTAATTATAAGTGATGTTTTTATGTGAAATATAATGACAATCAAGGCACAGTGAAGTGAGACATAGTTTATTAGATAACCCTAGGAATGATGGTAGGACTTTTTGGAAACTCAAAATGATGACCACCTAGACAAAACCATAAGAAAATTGGTACTAGGAATGTATAATTTTATGGATAGTTGAATAACATTTTACATGATTCTATAATACCAAATCAATATAGAGGTAGTATATGTGAAATAATATATTCATCATATTTAGATGAAATTAGACGATTTTGAAACTCTTTGTTTGACAAGTCCTCATATAGGGGGGAAGTATGGCTATTCCCAAAAATAATAGGTCTCTGGATGACCACATTGGAGGAAGTTCTTAAGATGAAAGCGGTATAAACCAAATAAAAAAACCATGAATTAGAGGAACTACGTATTCATATTTTATTAAACTGAAGGAAATAGGTGAGTGTATTCAGTGATGCCACACAAAGAATGTGGCCCATTCCTTTTTACACTATCACATGACAATGGTACGGTCACATGAACCACATAACATAAAAATATTATGTCAATTAATTAAACCAAATTATATCACATGAGGTAAGCTTGTGACCTAGGATTTAAGAAACATTTTAAATAAATTACCGTTGATTAATTTTTATATATGTAATGGGTGTTTTCCAGAAAATGTGATCATGTTCCATGGTTATATGATTGGATCATTCAAATATTGTCATGTGTAAAAATAGTGTGATGGTGTATTCAGAAGAAATCATGTTGAATAGAAAGAAATATGAGATCTATTTAAAACATCCAAGTATTGTGTGAAATGGATTACCCATCACACTTCAATTTATTAGGAATCTTCTAGAATACTCAAGGTATCTCAAAAGACATTGATTTTCTCAAAGGACCAATGGGTGTTAGACTAAGTGATTCAAGCAAGAATTTACTTCCTTCAAACAATGTCCACTCTCTTTTATTTGGGATTCTCTATTAAGATTTGTGGGTGGAATTTGTTGATTCCATCCAAATGACCATTATAAAATTGAGATTTTAATAAATCATATAACATAAGAATTTTTTCCCCACAAAGGGAAAAAAAGAAATCATGAATATAGGAAATAAGTATACAATGTTACATGATCCCATAACCCTTAGAAAGACTCATGATCACATAATCCATGGGACATCATATCATAAACCATGAAAAAATTAAATGGATTCCCAGATAATGTGTGGTAAAAATTGCATGATCCATGGATGATCATGTGATTCCCCTTTGATTTGTGTGACACCCACATGGAGTCTCATGATTTATTCCATGATAATTGGGTGATAATAATTACATATGAAGTATTTCTGATCAAATTATTGATCATATGACACCCTATTAGAAAAATTATTGAAAAATTACATGGGATTTTTGGGATGAAATTCTATAAATTATGGGACCTTTACATGATGAATGTTACACTATTCTTCATGTGAAGATCTTACACCATTCACAAGATCATTTCATTGATAATATGAATGCTCTAGGAAATTTTTGATTGATCATACAAGATCCCCTAGACATTTCATCCTGATGACATTATCTCCCTTGGAGATGTCAACCTTGAACAATATGTGGAACCAACATACGAAATTATACCCGTAACTCAATAATATACTTATGCACTCTTTTGTAATCTTGTTTCCTCGGACATACTGTGGGTTCAATAAATATAGTAATGATATATAGATCATGTGGTCTCTATTATTCATGAGATAACCCTTAATTTATAAGGACATGAAGAGGGGATATTCTTGAAAAGGTTCACACACCTTTGAATGATCTATAACTCATCATGCAACTCCCATTAGAGTCTCATGGTCAATTCCATGACATTCCAGTCATGAGAAATGATTATGTGACTGAAGAATCTAGTATGGATAGACTGGTCTTTTGATATCGATTTAACATGTGATGAGCTGAGGAATTAACCTATAAAATATTAACTGATCATGTGAAATGTAAATGACATTCAAAACATCTGGAGAGGGTCCTTCCTCTAGCTAATGTCAAGGTACCTGGATTGTTCACAATATAAAGACGCATAGGTACAAGGGTGGATATGAATATTAACCCACCCCTAGAGAAAGGAAAGGGGAAGAAAAAGGTAACACCCAAATACATTACAATTTATTATTATTTTAAATACATTAAATTTCTTTGATATATTTCAATGCACGCAATAGAAGGATAAAAAAATGAAACACTCTATTAAAATATTATTATTTATACATGAACATTATAAACATTCTATTATGTTGGTGGGGATGAATAAAACTAATTAAATTATGAAAATTATATTATTTACACATGTCTAGAATAAATTAATTGTTTATATAATGATTAAAAATAAAATACGACCCATTTTAATGAAGAAGAAAAATTTTCTGGAAAACAGTATTTTTTCTAAAAGGTTATTTAGTCACACCTTGCACAAAATAATATATAATTAATTTTAACCAATATTAATAAAAATATTTCACAAAATAAGAATAATTTATAAAATCATCATATTTATATAAACATACAGTGATCTTTTTGGATTTTTAAGAAAATATTTTGTTTTTTATGAATACTGAAAATACTGATTTTTTAAAAAATTTATTTCGTTCTAATAAATTAAGTATCATTGTTATTTTAAATTAATTTAAAATTAAAAAATTATTAATTATTTATATTAAATCTATTTAATTACATTTAAATCATCCATATACTAGATTTTAGTATAAGTTTATTTTTGTACTTAAAACACCTATTTTTTAAAAATTAATTAAAAATGTATAATGTCTATTGATGTTAAATAATTAAAATAACCATTAATGTGGAATTATTTAAATTAAATTTATATATTATATATTGAAAAATATTAATTTAAATTCCTATATTTATTATTAATTTCATATATTTATTATTAATTTCATTATAGTTAATAAGAGATAATTTTTCCTTAAAAAGGAATTTCAAGAAAAACTGTTTTATTGAAAAATATGTGGGTTAAATTTTAAATTAAATTATGCCACTTATATGAGTTTAATATTAAAAAAGGATTAAATATTTTCAATAAAAATATATAATATATCTAATATGTTTAACTTAATTATTTACCATAATTAAATGTTAAAATAGTAACAAATATATATCATGGTTAATGGTGAACATGGGTTTAATATCATGTTAAACAAGACATATAAGGTTAATAATGATACCAAACATTTATAATTCCTAATATATGGTAATATTTTGACCTTATAAATTTTAATTTTCTAAAAGGAAAAATTATATATCCCTGAATAATGAGAAAATAGTGGGTGGTGTTTTTTCTTTTTAAAAATTCCAAGTGGGTCCTCTCCCCCACGTGCCAAAGGCCACCCCTCTAATCTATAGTAAACACTTAAAAACCCATTGTATTTTTAAATACCAACCAAAATATATTATTTAATTAACTTCACTCATCCTATAATCATTAGTTTTTTAAAAATATTACCTAGGAGGGTTTCTGGTTCAAACCAAACGAATCTTTCTAAAAAAGAGGTATTGTTCTCATGAAGCGGCCTGATTCTTTTTTCACTATGCATTAAATAGAAGGTAATAAAGATTAATTTATATAATATATATTATATTAATGACATATTAACCATTATGGAAATTAAATTTATCATATAAATTCTTAAATTATCATTCATTGAATAAATGATAACGTCATTCGTGTGTATGGAGGACTATCGCCTCGCGAAGAGATATGATTTGTTTTTATTAGTTAATAAAATTAATGGTATGTTTAATGGTATTTATTAAATAAATATAATATTTATGATATTATTATAATCCTAGAAATATTAAATAACACTTACCTTCATTCCATTATGATCTTTGAAAAATAGATTCATTACCCATGCTTATGTATGGCATACTGTCTCCATGATTTTCACATAGTTTATTTTTCATAATCATATTTCATTGTTGGATTAAAAAAAATTATTTTTGTATAAAAATTATAAATATGTCATGGTTAAAATTACAAATATGATTAATTAATTATCTATTTGTCCACATTCAAATTACCAAAGTGATTTTGGATGTATGATGTATTTATTCCTAAAATGTATGATGTTGAATTAAATGGTTAAGTAATTGAATATTAAAAGGTATAAATTAAAATGAAAGGAATAATAATGATGAAAAAAATTATTAACAAATAAAGTTATTTACAAATTTTATTATTTATAGAGATAAAGAACACGTGTGAAAAATAGGGATCGAGGTAAGGGATTTCTATAAACCACCATTTCCACTAGGTTATGACCCATCTCTCGATAAATCACATTCTCTTTTGCTCTATTATTGTTATATAATTATTCTAAATTCTATATATATTTCTCTAACCTATATACCTTTATTTTTATCCCTTAATTTTATGGGTTAATACATGACTTATGATATTTTCTCAAATTCCTTCATTATGAAATTTCATTTGACTGTGCTATGAAGAAATATTATGTAATCTATTTTCCTTACATTGGTTATTATTATGTTATTAATTGTCATTATTAACTTTATCTAGAACATATATATCATGAAAATGTTATAATTGGTGGGCCCATATAGTTCTACAACTCATTTGGTAAATCTTTAATCTTGTTTGGAATCATGAATGAGATTGTGTAGTAAACCTAATAAATTATTGGACCTTTTCCACCTTGTAATATTATCTAAAAAGATATAATTGACTCATATTTATGTCATGTAAAATTTGTTTCCACATTTCCTATGATTTTATGATCTTATGATAATTTTTATTTATGAAATGATTCCATGAAATTACTTGTGTCCTTATCATTTTTTAAAACATGTTATACCTTTAACATCCATGTTAGGATTCATTATCATGTTTAATTTCTTATGGGATTTTTATATAACCATATTTTTTATGTATTTCCCAGTTTATCCTATGTAGTTTTAGGATCTCATGTGGATTTTAGGAGATCACTAAGGAGAATAAAATAAATATTAAATGTTTAAATTTACACTATATAATATAAAACTTTTATTCCAAATACATTAGGCCTTTATTATCCTTGTGTTATATTAATTAATATTTATATTTAAGAATCATGTAATAATATGTGTAAAGGGCATGGGTCTCTATTGTTGGTGTTATAGAAAATAATTATTTATAATTTCAAACTAGGATGATAAAAATATAGTGACAATCTTGGGGATAAGACTAAAGATAAAACTAAATATATAAAAATATCTTGGAATCTTGGGGAAGTATAAAGCAAGTAGTTTATGAACAGTTACATTTATCTCTAGATATTACAAGTGGAAATGGTACTGAAAAATATTTTCCTATGGGTAATAACTCTGAAAAATGAATGTTGTTTTTGACTCAAGTGTTACCTGATACATGAAAAGGGGTCTTATGCTGTAGATTGTTTTACACTATTGGGGGAAATTCTTTAGAAATTCATAAACACTTTATGAACCATTATGAATTACATCACCAAATTAATTTTTTATAAAACCTAAAAGGAAAATTACTATGGATAACCTAGGTTAAAACCCATAGAACAACATTAGTATGGAATTTTCATTTTTATGTTATTCATCCCATTTTTATAGGATTACCTTAGGTACATTTATTAGTTAATATATTATAATTTTATTCTTCTAGTTAATGATGATAAATGGGATAAATTTTTCAAATGACCAACAAGATAGACAATGTGATTATTTCTACAATTATATTCATTATATCATGGGTGTAGGGGCCAAGAACATGATGGTACCACAAGATTAAATTGATAATGTTATGAATAATAACATTAATCATATAAAATTCCATACTCCTCTTAATAAGGATTATGTTTCAATCAAATGTTTTATGTGACGAATAACCAATACCATTAATAGAACATCTAATCCCCTCATCTCTAAAAAATGGATTCACTATTCCAAGAATATATTCTTTGTCCCTTAATGAATAGAGTAAGAAAAATATGTGCTTGTTATTTATTGCATATAGAGAGAAGCCGATCATTAGTGGAAACTGATCAAGAAGACAAATTCCAAAGTGGTTATTGATTCTATGGAATGGGAAGACATCAATAAAATATTTCCAAATAAATATTTTCCTTGAACTCTACATATTTTATTAGATAGGGAGTTCCTCAGTCTAACAAAAAAGGATGGGTAATATATCAGAGTATATAAGGAAAATTTTATAAGGCTTTTATAGTACACCTTTTATTTTTTTACCAGAACCAAAATTAAGGTGGATAACTTATTAAGTGTGTTAAAGTTGAGTCTACGAAAAACGTTAGTGATTCAAAATATTGATTGTTATGGAGATGTTTTCTATTGTTGGCTCATTGTTAAGATTGATATTGGAGACTCTCAGGGGCCTCTTTATACTAGAGAAAAAAAACATAAAATGAATTTTTCATTGGGGTAATCAACAAATGAATCCCATAGAGAAAAATAAAACCCAACATACAACTTGTCATAATTTTTGGAAGAGGAATCCTAGAAAATGATTAAGGGGAACTGTAAGATGCTTCATGTGTGGAAAAGGGGTGCACCAGCGTAATCAATATTTTAGGGAAATGAGGATTCCCACTAATTGGGAAGATGACATTTTTTTTCCACATAAACACTATTATTACCATATTTTATCTTAACTATAGAGGAAATGGGAATTATGAAATACAATTCTCTAAACCAATTGTTATCAGAGACAATAATAGAAAACCACCTACAAGGTTTCAAACAAGGGTACATGATATCAATATGTATGAGGTGGATAATAAAAATGATGTGGTGAAATAAATTCTATTTATTAATTTATGAATAGAAAATGTAATTTATGATTTTGGTTCTCTTATTTCTCTCATATATTTAATGTTTGGTATATATGTTCAAACAACACATCATAACATGGGTGTTGAGATATCTGTGAGAATAATAAATGGACTGATGTATTCTTTTCAAGTATATAACTCCTCCTCGATAAATATTTTTAGAAAAAATCATCTACAAAATTTCTTCTTACTTCCTTTATTGGAGTTTCACAATATTTTGTGAATGGATCTGATATGCTTATAAAAATACAACAACAACTTTTTAGAGAGGGTGACTACTCTTAATGTCCCAAGTCATTGTACAATTAATTATAAGTTTAAGGAGGAGGATGAATACACCCTATAATCTTCCCTTCATTCATGGATATTATTTCTTTTTTAGAAAGTATATCTAGCCAAAATGATTGAGGAAAATGTGAGAATCATTCTAGAAGGCATTCCCATTAGGAGGGATTATACAAATGTATTACTTGAAGAGTTGTCTATTCATCCTCCTAAATATGATGTTTAGTTCTCACTCATTATTATACCTAGATATCTACTCATATTAAAGAATCATTATAAAATGGCGATCATTGTGTTGGAAGAATTGAATATGTTACAATAGAATTTGGGAAAAGGTTGTACACACCTGATTACATCACTGTGGAGTGAACCATTCATCTTAATTAAAAACAAGCTTGGGTTAATGTGACATAACATTGATCATCATGAATTCAAAAAAATAAATATTAATGTAAAATATCTCCTTCCACAGTTGTATTACTTGTTTGATCAACTATGCGGAGATTGATATTTCTCTAAGGTGGACCTTCGGTTGGGATATCACCGATTAAAGGTTAAAAAGGAAGATATACCCAAACTAACCTTTTGAATAAAGTATGGACACTATGAGTTCATTGTGGTTCTTTTCAAACTCACAAATTATTTGGAGATATTTATGTACATGATGAATAGTGTCTATAGAGATTACCTTGAAAAATATATTGTAGTCTTTGAAGATGATATTTTGATTTACTCTAAAAGGAAGGTGGATCATGAGTATAATTCAAATATTGTGCTACAATATTTGATAAAAGATAATATATAAAGAAAAATTGTAGTAAATTTGTTTTTTGGATTAACAAAGTATCACTTTTTGGGGAATATTATCACCATAAAAGGGATATTTGTTGGCCTTTCTATAAAAAAGGCAATCAATGACTGTACTAGACCAATATCTATAATTGAGATCCATAGTTTCCATATATTAGCAGAATATTACTGATTATTTTATTATGAACTATGATTCTAAAAATCACTAACAGAGATAACATGTAATGGAGTACAATTTTTTTGGCTAGTGAATGTGAAGAAATATTTAAGGTGTAAAAAATGAGGCTTTTCACTACAACATTACTTTCGCTACTATCAAGAGGGGAACATTTTTGGGTATATTGGGATGATTCAAAGAAGGTTTTAGGTTGTGTACTAATGAACAATGATAGATTAATAGAATATGCCTCAAGGTTGTTGAAGTTTCATGGGAATAATGATCCCATGTAGGACTTGTAGTTGGTTGTAGTGATATTTATGTTTAATATATGGAGACACTGTCTCTATAGGGACAAGTGTGGAATATATATAGATCATTAGAGCCAAAAATTTATATTCAAGAAGAACTATATTAAAATGTTCTGGGGATGATAGATAGATCTTATCAAGGACTATGACTTATCAACCCCTTATTATCCTAGGAAGGAATGAAAAGTTCCAGTTTCTCTAAGTAGAAAGGATCCAAAAATTTTATCAATGTTGAGAATTATGAAGGACCCAATATTTCTATACATAAAAATAATGAAAATATAAAAAACAGGATCACCATCCTATGTTTTTTAAATAACTAGTCAACCATCCGTTGTTGAAAATATTAATAAGGCCTAGAAATAGGATGTGGATCTATAGAAAATGATATTGAATATTTCAGAGTTCAACCTTGATAATAATGTGGTTATATGTTTTAGAACCCAGATATATGTCTCATCAAAACTAGAGCTAAAGAGGGAGATTCTAAATTGTACGAATAACTATTCCTTATATATTAATCTTGGAAGAACTAATATGTATATATATTTAAATTAAAACGTTTTATGGGAAAACATAAAGAGGGAGATTGTGGAATTTGTATCTTAATGCTTGGTATTCCAACTAGTCAAGGCTGAATGATAGGATTATAAGGGTATTATCCAAAAATTACCCAAAATAGTATTGAAATAGATGAACATAACCATGGATTTCATCATATAACAACCTTGAACATTAAAATGAAATAATTCTATTGGTGTTCTTTTCTATTACATTCAATGTCAAAACATTTCAGTGTTATCAAGGAGGATTTATGTAACGACCAAAAATTTCCATTAATGGAAATCCATCTTGATCTAATTAAATGTCTCTTTATGTAAAATGTTTATATAAAAGGTCAAATTCTTTGATTTTATGTTAAGAATTGTGACCGTTTCTTTTATAGCCATTGAACAATGATCATATGATTAGTATAAATATAGGGCTTTAACAAACCCAATTTACTCAGACAAAAGAAGCGATGGCCTCATCCAATAGAATTGCTCCATACGAAGCCCATTTGTCAGAGCTTGGAAAAGATGTGGCATCTTTGGGCTTTTCTCTTGACCAAGCCCAAGCTGAGCTTCATCATGTCAAGCTCGAACATGACCATCTACGGGATAAGTGGAAGTTGATAGAAATTACCACTCGAGCGATGTTATCCAAGCCACCCCAAGAGTTTGTCACCATCACACACCTTACCCTTAGGTCTTATGTGGCTGTTTTAAGGGGTTATGTAAAAAATTTCTAGTACTGTATTCATGTACATTATTTTTTTCATATAATAATGAATATACTTTCTTTCCATTATTGATACATTGTAAATAGTTTTTAATGTGAAAATAGTGTTTTTAGTTATTATTTAATTAAGAATTATATTTTATTAAATTAAGGGATTTTTTAATTAAATAATATTTTAATAAAATATTATTATTATTATTAAATTAATTTTATTATATATAAATGATCATATAATTTTATGAATGCAATTGTAATTTTTATTAAGGTTTGAAATCCATTTTTGTCAAAACCCGTGAATTTTTGATAAATGCAGGTTTTTGTTTTAAATATGAAAATTAACATATTTAGAAAATTATTTAGATAAAATAAATTTTATTTATGGAATTATAATATTGAAATTATCCAACGGTGAATTTTTCATAATTTTCTGAGACAGTCAAATGTTTGGGTAAAAATTAAATATCGTTTAAATATATAATGTGTTTTATGACATCATAATAAACCAATAGTTATGTAATAAAATACTATAAGCTCTATGTTCGTCCAATATATGTTTTTTCATTAAAATAATGTGATTTTTAGTTTTTTTGATTTACTTTTCAAAGCATTAATGGACCCCTCAAGACTTATTAAACATCTTGTCTTTTTAAATTATTTTCCATGGGAGTGTGACTTACCTCCACACAAGAAACCCCATTATTTTAAGAAGCTAGGAATTTGGACTTATAAAATATTGTTTTCTTCTACCCTTTTCCAAAAACCATGGGGAAAACCATTAGATTATTTGTGGTTTGGATTAGTTTAATGTAAGGGGTCCCAAACCTAAATAATAAAGAATTCACTCACCTTTCTATATAAACCCACCCAAGCTCCCACTTCCTCCTCACTAAAATAATTTGGAGTTCATACAACCTCTTCCCTACTCTCTATAGAATCCTCTCAAGGTGCCCTAAGCTCCCAATAAGCCTCTATCAAGCCTCTGTCAAGCCTTTGGAAGCACACTTCCAAGTAAGGGTTTTTTCTTCCTTTCTCATTTTTGTCCAATTTTCTCTAAGTTGTTTTGCCCTTTTAATTTCATTTATGAATGTTGGGGTATGGTTTCTCACCTCCCTCATACTTCCCTCCTTATGTTTTAATGATGGTATACCCCTTTACCTCTCATTAAATGCCTCCCATGTACACCCGTTACTATGCCGAAATTCTGAAAGGAACTTCCCTCTCCTCATTTACATTCAAGAAATATCGTTGTATCATTAATCTAAATTCCATTAAAATTGTTGGGAAATGTATCTATATGACCTCCTTACAATCTATTACATGAAAATATGATGAGTAACCCCTTTCTCTCTCATAAACCATTTTTATGAATTCTTATGTCACGCCGTTATGCTGCCGAAATCGCACTAATTTTCTAAGCCAATGCCATTGTGTAGTAAATACCATTCCCATTTCTCCATCAAGGGTATTCACCTTTATGCACATTTACTTATTGATTATAAAGTTTCATGTATGAATTCCACATTCCTTTATCGTGGAATAAATTATTATGTTTTATGAATCCATGTTTTATGATCCATGTGGCACACTTATGCATGAAATGAAATGTTTAAGAAGGGTGCACCCTTATAGCGCTCCAATGCATTGGGTAAAGTATAGTATAATGATACGTCATGTGCAATGAGTGTTTAATCATGATATTTCAAGTGTAACGAGGGTTTACTCATGCTTTAAGTGCAATGAGGATTTACTCATGCTCCATGTGTAATGAGCCTTGGCTCATGCTAATTCCATGTTAAGTGTTGTTGCCACATTTCCATGTTATGATTATCATGCTTTATCATGCCTTTATGTTCATGTCTCTCTTGTGCTCTATTGATATTCCTATTTTCTAACATGTATTTGACTCCTCATGTTTTCCATTTTAATTCCCTTACTCATCTTTATAGCTCACCCCTTTTTTATGCATGTCCTCAGGTTATCCCATGCAATGCTAAGTATGAGGGAATGTAGTGGTCATGTAAAGGAAGTTTTAAATAAAGATGTTTTATTTCATGTTTTAAGTTGTTATTTAATGATCCTAATCCCCAAAGACACTATACCTCTCGATCTTCCATGTTGTATCAAGTGAAAAGTTTATGTAATAAATCATGTTTAAGTTTGTAAAAAAGCTGGGTTTTCATAGTTGGTATCAGAGGATATGTTTAGTTATTTTTGGGATTAGGATTAGAAAACCCTGGTAAAGCCTTGGAGACAAGACTAAGTGTAATAAAAACATACATATGTTTTGATAAGTACTGAGTAAGTGGTTTATCAAACAAATACATCCCTATCTGGATACGAGTAGGTAGAGGCGGCTCTGACACAGATGTATCCTAGGGGTAAAACCCGAAAACACCTCTTTGAGCTAGATTCGAACGGGAACTGGTGCACGACAAGGGGCCTTGATGTACTCTTGGTTACGACACACCCGGGGGATATGTTTTGATAAATTCAAAAGCTTAGTATGAACCCTTATTAAGGGAATTTAAAAAAATGCCCCTAAGAATATATGATAGAATGAAGATGATGAAAATACTAGATTGAAGCCTATAGACCCATGAGTTAAGGAAAAAAAGTTTATTTATAAGTCATCAACTTTTGTCTTTGGATTACACTTTGTGTGTTACCCCTTATGTTTCCTTTTATTCCAGCCAATGCCCGATAATAGGAGGACCCGGGCTAATAGCCGGTGTGAAGATCAGTGTGATGACTGTACTAATGAGATGCCCAATCCAATGAGAGCAGGAATCGTGAACTTTGTCACGATTCTCTCTCAGCTAACTCAAGCATTGTATATAAACACAGGTCAAGAGGAACTTCCAAACCCCCCTAAGAATCAACAAGTTGCTATCGAAAGATTCATGAGACATAGGCCTCCTACTTTTTGTGGATCATCCGATCCCACGATCGCTGAACAATGGATAAACTCCATGGAAAAGATCTTCTTCATCCTTCAATGTTCTAAACAAGAGAAGGTTCTCCTGGCAGCTTATCGTATGGAGGATGAAGCTGATCAATGGTGGATGTTGATCAAAAATACAAATCCTGAGGAGGAGATCAAGGCGTTATAATGGAAGTATTTTCGGAAGATGTTTTTCGATAAATATTTTCTGCGCACCCTCCGGCTTAAGATGGAAAGGGACTTCCTTTCCCTAAAGAAAAAAGATGAAGAATCTATTGGAGCGTACGAGGAAAACTTCACAAGGCTTGCATGATACACTTTCGGCTTTGTTGTTACCCCCGAATGCAAGGTTTACCGTTTCTTTGGTGGGCTGAATCCTAGCCTGCGAAAAGTATTAGCGATTCGTGACTTCAACAGCTATGAGGAAATTGTCTGATGTGCCCTTAAGGTCGAAATGGAGATTGGTGAATCACATGGGTATCATGGGGACAAGAAGCGTAAGGTGAACTTCAATGCTGGCGGTCCGATGGATAAATCCAACGGTGCTAAGAACATCCAGCACCCCACTTTCCAAAAGTGTGGAAAGAAGCACCCTGGAAATTGCCTCCAGGGGATGAGGAAATACTTTAGGTGTGGAAGATAAGGGAACCTAGATGTTAACTATTGGTAAGAAAGACTCGCGGCTGCAATAGAGGATAGAAATGCTCCGTTCGAACCTCAACACGTTGTTCATTGCTACAAATTCAAAGAACCGGGGCATATTTGAAATCAGTGTCCTAATACAAGGGTTTTCGGAGGCAACCACCAACCTCCAAGGCATCAAGGAAGAGATTTTTCCACCACTTCTGCCGAAGCAACCCCCGAAAACAAAGTGGTGACAGGTATGCCAGTTATTTATTCAAGAATAGTGAACGTACTTTTTGATTCAGGATCAATGCATTCTTTTATATCTTGAAATTTTAGTTGAACAATTCCAGAACCACCACAAATCATGGGAGTGAAGATGTTGGTGAGTATGGAAAATGGGGAAATCATTGCATCCCATGAATATAAGTACTATGCTGTTATAATATGTGGATTGAATTTCATGGTGAACCACTTCATCCTCCCTCTGGTGGAATTTGATGCATTTCTTGGCATGGATTGGCTTTCCTTATATAGAGCCAACATAAATTTTCAGGTGAGGGAAATCACACTCCATATGGAGAATCGAACCCCGATTATTTATAAGTGTACGGATGAAGATGAATATCCTTTAGCTCCATCATCTCAAGAATGGATATTACTTCTCTATGAGCACACGTATCTGGCTTAGATGATTGAGTCCAAGGAAGAAACCATGCTTGAAGAAATGCCTATTGTGAGGGAATTTACTGAAGTGTTTCCTGAGGAACTGCCTGGTTTTCCACCTAGAAGAGATGTTGAATTCTCAATTATACTTATACTAGGGGCACTACCAATATCCAAGAATCTATATAGAATGGCTATCATGGAGCCTGAAGAGCTAAATAAACAACTACAAGAGAATCTGGATAAAGGGTTTATAAACCCTAGTGCTTCACCATGGGGTGCACCAGTCCTCTTCATCAAGAAGACGAATGAGTCAATGCAGATTTTCATCGATTATCGTGAACTTAACAAAATCACGATAAATAATAAGTATCCTCTACCACGGATCGATGACTTGTTCGATTAGCTGCGTGGAGCACAATACTTATCCAAGGTAGATTTGCGATTGTGATATTATCAAGTAATGGTGAAGAAGGAAGATGTCACCAAGACTGATTTTCGTATAAGATACGGGCACTATTAATTCATAGTAATACCTTTCGGACTCACCAATGCTCCAGAAATATTCATGGACTTGATTAATAGATTATTCAGATATTACATAGGAAAATTTTTGGCAGTCTTTATAGATGATATTCTAATATACTCCAAAACCAAGGAGGATCATGATGAGAATTTAAGAACTATACTAGAGACTTTGTGCAAGGAGAAGCTCTATGAAAAGTATAGCAACTGTGAGTTCTGGTTGAAGGAGGCATCATTCTTAGGCTATATCATCACAAGCAATGGGATATCTGTGGATCCCTCCAAAACAGATGCAATTGAGGGATGGTTGAGGCCAACATTGGTAACTGATATCCGTAGCTTCTTGGGGTTAGCTGGATATTATCGACGATTTGTGAGAAATTTCTCACGATTGTCTAACCCTCTTACCAAGCTAACTAAAAAGGGAGTAAAGTTTTCTTGGAGTGATGAATGTGAAGAAAGCTTCAAGGAGTTGAAAAGGAGGCTTATCACTGCGCCCCTGCTCACTTTACCCCCAAGTGGTGAACTTTTTGTGGTATTCAGTGATGCTTTGAAGAAGGTCTTAGGCTTTGTGCTGATGCAGAATGATAAAGTGATATCCTATGCCTCAAGGAAGTTGAAAATCCATGATCAAAACTATCCAAATCATGATCTAGTGTTGGCGGCGGTGATCTTTGCCTTGGAAATCTGGCGGCATTATCTCTATGGGGAGAAATGTGAGATATATACTGACCACAAGAGTCTTAAATATATATTCACACAGAAAGAGCTTAATATGCGCTAGATAAGATGGATAGAGCTCATCAATGATTATGAATATTCAATACATTACCACCCTATGAAAGTGAACAAGGTGGCAGATGTCCTAAGTAGAAATGACCCAGTGATTCTATCAATGATGAGAATTGTGAAGGATCCAATCTTCTTAGACTTGATGAACATGGACACGAGAATAATAGAGAAGGGAACATCATTAATCCTTTCAAAACTTATTGCTCAACCGTCACTTTTGGAAATTTTAAAGGATGCTCAAAAGGATGATGTGGGAATTAAAGAAAAAGTGGAAGCTATCGAAAAAGGGAAATCCTCGGAGTTTAATGTTAATGAAGAAGGAATTATGTGGTTTGGAAAAATAATATGTGTTCCATTATGTCCGGAGCTGAAGAAGGAACTTTTGGATGATGCACATAGTTCAAATTTCTCTATTCACCAACAGAGCACAAAGATGTATTGGGATCTCCGAGAAAACCTTTGGTGGAATAATATGAAGAAGGCGATCGCTTAATATACATCAAAGTGTCTGGTGTCTCAGAAAGTGAAGGCAGAGAGGCAGAAGTCTAAGGGGATGATGCAACCATTTCCTATACCAGAATAGAAATGGGAGAACATTAGCATGGACTTTGTCACTGGACTTCCAAGGACATCCAAAGGCAACAGTGCAGTCTAGGTTGTTTTGGATCATCCTACAAAGACTAAACATTTCATTTCTATTCATAAGGATTTCTCATTGGGTCAACTGGCACATATATATATCAGGGAAGTGGTAAGGTTGCATGGAGTACCACTATATATTGTGTCTGACCAAGATCCAAGATTCACCTCTATGTTTTGGAAGAGTCTTCAACATGCTCTGAATACTAAACTGAACTCCAGTATGGCCTATCATCCTCAAACTGATGGCCAATCTGAGCGGACTATCCAAACACTTGAGTACATGTTGAGAGCTTGCTCAATAGAATTTAAAGGAGTATGGGATCAAAATCTTCCTCTGGTTGAGTTCTCTTCTAATAACAGTTTCCACTCGAGCATCCAAATGGAACCATATGAAGCCCTGTATGGGAAAAGGTGCAGAACACCAGCATGTCGGGATGAGTTCAGTGAAGGTAAGATGCTTAGACTAGAAATGGTCGAGGAAATGGTGGAGAAGCTGAAAACCATTCAGCAGCACATCAAGGAAGCCCAGAGTCGACAAAAGAGTTATACAGATAATCGTCAATGAGACCTTGAGTTTAAAGTTGGAGACATGATTTTTCTACGCATATCTTCGTGGAAGAAGGTCATGAGTTTTGGAACGAAAGGGAAGTTAAGTCCAAGGTACATCGACCCCTTCAAGATTCTTGATCGTGTCAGGGCTGTGGCCTATCGACTAGCACTTCTACCTACCATGGACAAAGTACATGATGTATTTCATGTATCCCTCTTAAGGAAGTACATACCAGACCCTTAACATGTACTCTCTTATGAGGTGGTTGTTTCCTCTGGAATTGGGGATGACCTCATTTATTAAAGGTTCAAACATTCCAATAGATTTCTAATGGGTTTGTTCGTAGAACCGGAAACATCCAATGATTCCATATCCATTTGGACCTACTTTCCAAAGGTAGGTGCTCACTAGTTGTGGACTAATGAGGCTTAGGAATTTGCATTGGTTGAGAGGATTGGAGGTCGGACTCATCACACCTTTTTTAGGGGAATTATTGTCTACTCCGGGACTCTCTTTATAGATTTAAGTTATGTTCCTGAATCCTTATTACATTACCAAGTATAAAATGATCTTTCCTTTAGATCTAACAATCAATGATTGATATGTAGGAAATTTAGAGAATCTTTTACATGTATTCGAGGTTCTTAATCGATAGAGAATCATCTGTATTTGTTAGATATTCTTAGTCAATGGTATCCTTCAATACATAAAAGTCTCTTGGTCATTACGATGACCATACTAGTTTTAAATCCACTCAGTGGGGCACTTGAAGTTTATTTTTATTCAGAAGGACATGGATTATTTCAGAGTTGGGATCATACCCGCATATGGGATACCTATGTATCCTTTATTTGGGAAAGGAATCAGAACCCACATAGTTCGAGTAATGGAGTATGATGTTTATGCATGATTTATGGATCAAAGAAAGATTTCATGATTACTTTTACACTCCAAGCTCACGTGAGTCAAGCTCGTTGTGAGAAACAAGAGGTATTGGGGCTTAATCCTAAGGTAGATGCCCAATTTAGGAGAGGACTTATGATTGGGTTTTACTCATGAGAAGGAATCCCAAATCAAAAGTAAATGAGGACTGGTTAAGGGAAATTAAGACTAGGGCTTACTCCTGAGAAGGAGGCCAAGGTTAAGAGACTTGGGGCATACTCTTAAAGAGGATTACCATATTTGTAGACTTTGAGACTGCGCCTTATTCCGGAAGAGGAAGCCCAGGTTAAGAGAACCATGGTTGGGGATTACTCCTGAGGAGGATGCCCATATTTGGGAACTTTAAGACTGGGGCTTACTCCTGGAAAGGAAGACCAGGTTAAGGGAATTATGACTGGGGCTTACTCCTAAGGAGGATGCCCAGATTAGGGGACTTGGGGCTTACTCCTGAAAAGGAGGCCCAAATTAATGAGGACTTGGGTCTTACTCCTAAGGAGGATGCCCAAATTAATGAGAATTTGAACTAGGGATTCCTCCTGAAAAGGATACCCAAGTTAAGGATTCTATAATCTTAAAGAATGAGGTTGAATGAATGAACTCTCTAACTTTAGTGATGTGAAGATGTGTACATCACTAGATAGTGAGAGATGTTCCACAAAATTCCTTTCAGATAAGGAAGCCAACAAAGAAATCATGCCATAAATGGCTTTAGAGAGAGTTCTGAAGGATTAATCCTGAAGAGGAGAGGTGGATAGGTGTAAGAGGGGTGAAATGGGCAGAAAGGGAACCCAAAAAGAGAGGGGCGCGCAAGTACTGCGTGGGCGCGCAAGTCCTGGACACACAAGTATACTTGCACGACACATGGGTACTTGCGCACTGTCCAATCCTTAGGGTAGAATTTGGGTGAGGCTTGGATCAAGCCTTTTATACTACCCTTAGAGACTTCCAGAAGAGAGGCACACAAGTTATGTGGAAGGAGTAAGGCAGTGCGCAAGTGTGTTCATTTCCCTTAAGGGTTAGCCACCCAAGCACGCAAGTGTTGATGAGTTTCAACACTTGGGCCTTCCTCCCCCTCTTTAGATCTTCTGTTCTAGGTAATAAATTACCTTAGAAGTGTTCGGAAGCTTTGAGAAGAGACTAGGGCACCGAGAGCTCAAATCTGAGGTTCTGGAATTTTTCGTCCTCGAAATAGGGGGCCCACAGGGGTATTTATAGGGTAGAGAGACCCTAGGAAAAATTTGAAAGAGGGCGCGCAAGTCACCTGTGTGACCATTAGGCGGCGCGCAAGTGTACTTGCACGACTATGAGGGAACTTGCACGACCCAAATGTAAAAGAACCCTTGTTCATGCCTTTGTCAATTTTTGATGTTTTCTTTATAGGATGAATCAATTTATGCTAAGTCGTTTCCGTTTTCATTCGTTTAGACTTTGTGATGGAAATGAGCATCAACAAAAGTCCCCCCTCAGAGTTGGATCCAAAAGAAATGAGGATGTGACTCTGAGGAAAATAAGAAAACCAATGGAAAGGTGGAATGCAAGTGTTGAGCGCGAAGAGGGCGGCACGCAGGTGCTGAGCGTGCTGGATTTAGCTGCGCTGGCTTTAGGCACGTCGGGGTGCGGCCTGGCCTATATATAGGCGGCCATTCTCGCGCAAAGCACCCAGATTTCGAATTTTCGAGCTCTCATCGTGCAAGTTACCTTCTCCATGGAACTTTCTCTATTTTCTGCTATTTATTCACTGTCACACTACTTTCAAGGTATTTGGACTTGCACAGTTATACTTGCATGCCAAAAACATGCACGGCACATCATACCTGTGTGACACATCCATACTTGCGCGCCATGATTAGACTTGCACGCCTTAATGCCTTCGCCTTTTTTTTGAATTCCTTCATAAATTTTATGAAAAATAAACTTACTTAAGAGTTAATTATTCAAATTTTGTGCAGATTCAATGGCTCCCAAGAGAATCGTAATGGCTGACGAACTATCTAGAAAACGGATTGATGATATGATGAGCATCATTGGTCATGATTATTATACCGTCTGTGACATCACTCTCCCAGATTTGGCGAAGTATTTGTAGAAGTATCATCGTGACTTCTCCCAGATCATTTATCTACCTTTTTATGGCTATGGTCATAAACAAGAAGTTACCATTCCAGAGGCAAAGAACTATCTCCCACTTTCTTGGTTTCAGAATTACACCAACTTTGCTGCAGCAAATATGTCACGTGGAGGAGTATTTCTAAGTACTGTAATAGTGGAGAAGGCCCATATAATGCATCATATCCCTTGCACGCCAGATCTGAAACCTCATTAGCCTAAGCTACACCCACATTGTTATCCCTCAATTTTCCGAAACTCTCAGATGGATCAATCCAAAGACTGGAAGAGAAGTTGGGACTTCCGTCCTAGAGGAGGTGTGAATCCGACCTGGATGTGGGCATACTGGGTGCGACAAACCTATGCAAATTTTGTCAAGGATTTGAAAGGAGTTTCCATATATGAATCCATCTGGGTTGGGCAAACATATGTTTATAGGCATGATAACTTCGTGCCGGATATACTCATCCATTGGAGCCTAGAAACCAATTCATTCCATCTGAATCATGGTGAAGTAGGAATCAGTATGTGGGATGTCCACAAAATCTCAGGGGCTCCAATTTTGGGTGATATGTATGATGAATTCCTCCCTCCCATGGTGACTTGGAATGATTCGGAGAAGACTCCAGATTTAGCTCAGTTATTGCTTAAAATTTTCCATAATCTCAAGAGTTAAGAGACCTCCTTAACTCATTATAGAAAGGATATTCATCCAGAGGAATGGATAAATATGTTTCTTATCGAGAAGCATGAGAAGGATCCAAAGGAGAAGGGATTGAAGGAGAAGGGATCTAAGGACAAGGGATCCAAGAAGAAGAAGACCAATCATCCTACCACCTGCCCCAAAACAGAGAAGAGGGGTGCTCCTGGAACATTCTGGCCAACTATGGAAGCAAGAGAATTTGAGAAGTGGGTATATGAGGTGAATCAGAGGATCTTAAAGAAGAATAATCTAGCAGGCTTCTTGGCCCTGTGGATCAGAATTTATCTTCTGTCAGTTAGGGACTCGAAGGGAGGTGTCTGGCCAGAGACCTTCGTTATTGCTGCAAAGGTGGATGAGGGAAAAATGGTTGGGTTGGATACCCCCAATTCAGAAAATAATGACAGGATCTTACTTCATGTCTTCATGGGTAATTCTCCCTTAAGAATAGTGGGACTATTCTATGTTTTATGGGGATGGATCTCCACTCACTTCAGGATGTGCAATGTACAGAATGGAGTACAGATTCTTGGAAGTTCTTTCAGGACATCAGTGCAAGCATTCTCTGGAATTGCTCCATTAGTTATCAATGCTTATGAAATGAAGGTGAGGCTAAGAATTTATAATAAATTCAACTTCTTTCCTTATGGAAATCCTCCAACCGTGCGGTTTGTTTATGATGGAACAACCAGTATGGATTTAAGGGCATACACGCTGGCCTACAGAGATAATGTGCTAGTCGCCAGAATTGACAGAGAGATTATATGCGAGGCCTATGCTCCATATAGATTCGCACGTCAATTAAAGTGTTTGCAGTAGACTGCTATATCTCCCCCGTGCATGTCAGGTTAGAGAAACATCTGATGGTTTCCCGACAACTATGGTTGATGACATCTAGAGAAAATACTAGGGCATGGTTTGATCTACAAGTTGAAAAAGCGACGTATAACTTGACTACATGGTATGCCGAGCACTGGATAGAAACATACCCTATAGGGGTGTTGAATCATCCAGTTTATCAAGTGGGGAAAAGGAGAAGGAATGTAGAGAAAGAAACCCTTCCTCATGAAGGTGATGCTTCCCCACCTGAAGCAGATTCTCTGGATTTGATTAGTCACTAAAAGTGGCTAATATTCATTGTTAAGTTCTTAATATTAATGTGTTTAAAAGTTCATAAACATCAATTTTAGTCCAATTCAGAAATTGAACTTCATTTCCCATCATTGTGCAATTCATGCTTAAAATGTCAATTTGGGCCCACTCAATAATTTGCTTGTGTAAATTAAAATATTCATCATTTTAATTTGAAATTTTGGGATATGATTGATCACTTTGTTTGGAACATTTTATATTTTAGGTCCGATGGATGAATCCCAAAGGAAGATGGAGAATTTTGCGCCTGAAGGCAGAAAGATGCTGGAAAAAGCATAATGGGCCTAAGGCCCATCAAACAAATGTGGGGCCCAGAAACCAAGCCCAATGAAGCTCAATTTTATACAGTAGAAAGATAAGAATATGAGGATCATTTTATTCAACTGTGGCCGGAGCTAATTCTGATGTTATCATGATGATAAAGGGATCTGAAGTTTAGATTTAAATGGTGGACTCGTCATTAATGCGCAGAAATCCATTCCACCATTTCGACCATAACATCCAAACGGCTAAGCGAAATTTCCTGAACATTTTACAGCTCATAGAGGACACATGGAAGAAGATATGTTATATTTATGACACCTCCGGAATCGGCCTTCTTCAATTTCGAATTCATACGTCAAAATGGAGGACGAATCTGGACAGTTTTCCGGGTCAACTTCGAAATGTCAATTTCCTTTTGACTCTCTTAATTGTTGAGGGGTGAATTAATTGTTGGGGGATGTAACTAAGGCTCCTAATATTCCTATATAAGGAGCTATTGGTGAAGGGAATGGGTGGAATTTTTTTCTTATCATCTTGGATGCTTTGTTTCATTGTAATGTTTTGCTTCCAAATTTCATTTGTAATGTTTTCCATTTCCATGTAAGTTTTTCTTTTTGTTCTTAATCAACTTCTTCTCTTATATATTTTCCATTTCATTTATTAAAACTTTATAATCACAAAGCACAGTGATATCTCTGTGTTGTTGTGAATTAGTTCACACATAGGTGTGAATTTCATTCACACACACGGAGGAGTGCTCGTTATTTCCGCGGTTTTAATTTCTTCAATCCAATTCTTGTTAGTCATCTTCCGCCCACCATTGAGAGTATACCATCAATGGAGGGCTAAACCCTTAATGGGTTGATCTTAGGAGGATGCAAAGGCTGGGTTGAATGTTATTTTATGAACGAATTGTTGTTAAATGGATAATTAATTTAAGATATCCATTCTTCAGTTATTTCTACTGTTCATCTTTACTGTGTTTGAGCAAAATAAATTCAATTACTAAATGACCATATACCTCGGAGAGATCATGAATTTGGTTCTCAAAGTGTATAGGGGATTAGTAATTGTGTTTAGTAAGCACCAAACCAGAAAATGATGAAGGTATTGTTATTTTTGAAGAATGGATTCATCAAGAATTAATAAAACCAAAATTGTTTAAAGAAGTAAAATTCATTCAATCCACCCCAAGCATAATCCTAGATCAACCCATTTTCATTAAATTGAATTCATGTAGGTGTCTTAGTGTTATTTAAAACATCTAAATAAAAACCAAAGTTGGCTACTTCATAGCCCATCCTTCACCAAATCATAGCGTCTCAAGGTTACTTCTTCGGTCCCTGTGGACTCGACCCCTACATGTACTACATCGATCGATTTTACCATAGGGTAAATTTGGGCGCAACCAGGATTCCTCATCTAAAACTGATTCACCGGATTCTCAAGATGGGGATGATGAGGCACAACAGGTGGCAAAGAGGCCTCATGCCCGATATAATCCTCCAGTCAGAATAAAAATACCCACTCCATCAACTCCTGGTGAGTTACTTCATTGTGGAAATTTAATAACCATTACTTTATGGAGCAACAAGTCTTATTTTCTTATTCTCTATTAGTAATTACAGGAGTTGGGAAAAAGCTGAAGCCAAAGATTGTAGGACCTTCCTTGTAGCCCTCTGGTACACGTACTGAATATCTATGACCAGAGGCTATCCAGACATGGCAGAGTTTATATTGTGGTACTGATAATTCCTGGATGGATTTGTGCGAGGGGCTACACCTCCCTAGAATAGGGAATCTTGTGGCTTCTACAGATATCAATTATGAGGATAACCCTAATGAAGTGTGGGCTTATATCAGAGAGTTGTAAATGATCATATATGCCACTGATGATTCCATTTCTGTCACCAAGAGGGTGAAGGAAATGATAGATCGTGGCATTGATGAGGGGATTAATGCTTCCAGAGATAAGGAGAGGCACGATTATGTGGCTCTTGATGATGTAAGTTTTCTTTCCTTATTTTCATTTAAACTTGATTTCAGTCGAAGCTTTGTTACTCAAGGAAATTATTTTCTTCATCTTGCAGCTTGCAAATAAAGGAACTACTGAGGTTCCTTCACCGTAATATAGCCCTGGTGGTACTGCCATTGGGGCTGCTGTCGAATCTCCTCGCGAGTCAGGCAAGATATCTCCAGGTCATCAGGCCATGAATGAAGAGTTGGACATGGACTTCCATTCTCCAATTCATGTTCCTATAAGGGAGGCTACCGAAACACCCAAAAAACTAAAGAAGAAAAGGCAACGAAGGAGGAAGTCCACAGCTAAACGCTTCATTAGTAGCGGTAAGTCCTTCGGGTAATCATGAGTCTTAAACCATGAGAAAGATTGCTGATTTTCCTTGGGATTGCAGGGTCTTATTCAGTTTCCCCTCTGAGGGAGAGGACTGATCCTCCTTTGAGGACCATGGAGGGTGTTGTGGAACATTCTCAAATTCAGGCTGACTTGGCTACTCCTATAGAAGAGCCAGCATCTGTTCCCTGTATCCCTCCTGCTATTGTTGCAAGAAGAGAAGAACCTTCTTATGGTAAGTTAACAATTCTTCATAAAATGTTGAATGAAACACCGAATGACTTCCATTCTGTGATACTTCATGTTCAACCCCTGCATTGGAGCTTTTGGCGACTGTTGCAACTAATTCCATGATTTTATCTGAAGATGATGTCCAGGGTCAGGGACCGCAGGATGAAGGTCTCCAAGAAGAAACATAAAATGATCCCACTGGTGAGATTAACTAGGATTCTGGGATGAAATTAGACGAAATGATGGACCATGGAACATCTTTTGAAGATTTTATAAATCATGTTAAATTACAATGTAATTTAGAAGAATATGGACGTTAGTGTTATCCTTCATCCTATTAAAAATAACTTCTTATTACATGTCTAATCATGATTGGTTCAAATGTGCAGTTCTATCTGAGCAAGCTTCTGAACTACCCATGCCTAAAGGGGGTACATAAAACCCTACTATTGCAGAAGCATTAGCACAAGTGGAGCTGAACCCAATAGAGCTTCCTCAAACTCATCCTGAATATCCTGTTGAAGCCAGGAAAGATGGTGAGGGGCCTTCTTAGGTTGCTGATCTAACATTGGGTAAGGGATAACAATATTTGTGACTGTACTTAAATTTCAAGATAGTCAATTAACTTTTTTTATCCTTTGAAACTAACCAAATCTTTAAATTGATTATGCATGGCCATCAATTTCAGTGGCTAGATCTGGAGGTGAGGCCTCAGCCTCCGTCCCAATGGGAATTGAAAGTGAAGAATCACAGGTCAGGGGAAAGGAGCAAAACAGGGCACTTCCTTAAGTGAATTAATCCCAGATTACATTCCCCCCTGTGACAGTGATTTTGATTTGGATCCAGAAATACCGAAGGCATTCCAATTTTCATGACGCAAGGCACGACAAAACATATGGAAGATCATATCTGAAGTTCCTTTAGAAGAGCTATCATCGAAGATCCCTCGACGGTTATCCCTATTTGTCATACTTGGACTTGGCGGTTTTGGATATCAAAAGATCCATGTCGTAGTGAAACAAGTCACTGTAAGGAGGGAGCAGGAGAAAAAGATCAATGATGATCTGACTAGGGTGAAGTTGTCAGCCAATATTAGAAAATTTGAGGCTGCATTACCCCGAGCTGAGGCTGACTATGCTGCCAAGATGATGGAACTGAAGCATAAGATCAAATATAAAGTCGTCTAACAGATGAACCTTTAGCAACAGTTAGATGTTTTTACTGGAGAACTTGACCAACTCAATAATTCACTGGAGTTAGCTCAAACTAGTGGTATAAAAGCCATTGAAGATTCCAAGAAATCCCTCCATCAGGATGAAAAGAGTGAATTTGGTTGAGTACATGAGCTTCAAGTAGCTGCTAATGAATCTTGGGATGTTGTACATCAAGTGAAGACTTATGTTCACAGTCTTCTGTAATTTCTTGGAAAAGAGAAGGGACACCAATATGTGGATTTCCTTCTAATTCTTGTGCATCAAATGGAAAGAATGATTTCATTTTCAATCATCTATGCATGCATTGTCCTTTGCTACCTGCTTTAGATTTTTAACTAAGCCAATGGGCCTAGTAAGCATAGTTTGATTTTTAGTAGGATTATTATAAATAGCCCTAAAAAATTGAATCTTTTAATTGCTCAATATTACCTAAATCATACAAAATGTATGTTTAGTGAGTTGTAACTTCACTTTTATTTAGAGTTCCCTTGTCTTTTGTGGGCAGTTTAAAGTCATGCATGTCGGACATAAAGAGGCTAATGTTTATGGTCGAAATAGCTTTGACCGAATGGATTAAAATTGACTGAATTCCTTGAAAATTTATCTGAAAACATATTACCACACTCAAGTATGAGGGAAAAAATGTAAACATGACTTAAGAAATTTTGAATCTGAGGAATGATATGAAAAAGGGCTAAAAGGCATTAGAAAAAGTAGTTCCCAAGAATGAAGTTACCATTGTTTAACAAACCCATTAGGGGGTTGTATTATGCAGGGCCACCTAAGGGAATTGGTTGAATAGTCAAATAATAGTATCTTTTGGCTGACAAGTCTGTTATGTAGAATGTTTATGCAAGGCTGCCTAAGGGCACATGTTGCATAGTCAGGCAAAAGAACTCTCAGAAATTTACTCTTCTACTGCTAAAAATCCAGTGGAATTTTATGGTGATTCAAATTTTCCAAATCATAGATTTTGCTGTATGGAGATAGGTACTTGAATATAGTGAAGATATTTCGAAACAATATCATCCAAGAACTGGATGAATGTCACTCCTACGAAGGTCTGACCCAAATGTAGGGAAGAGAAATATAAGCCATATACTTGGATACATTCAGATCATGAAAAAGAACATGGAAAAATATGTTAAGGATTGCTATTTTTTTCGGATCCTTTACATATTGTTGATAAGAAAAATAAGGACAAAAGAGGTTTTCTTCCCAAGAATGAAGTTTCCATTATTTAACAAACCCGTTAGGGGGTTGAATTATTCAGGGCCGCTTAAGGGTATTGGCTGCATAGTCAAATAATAGTATCTTTTAATTGACTAGTATGTTATGTAGACTGTTTATGCAAGGCTGCCTAAGGGAACATGCTGCATAGTAAAGAAAAAGAACTCTCAGAAATTGGACATTTTGTGACCAGAAGTCAAGAAACGGGTAATGAAGATATGAAAATATTTAAGGTCAGGATTATGACACATAAAGATGGGTATTTTCCAATGTATGTAGAGATACACAAATTAATGCTAACCATAATCATGTTGTGGCTAGATCCTGAATTAAAATATTGGACTTCACTACGTATCTAATAAGGATAGGAATCAATCCATACATAGTTCTTGAAATACAGTTTAACCTCGTGTGGGACTAGAGTATAAGAGATCTTGGTTTAGTGTCATAGAACTCAGACCATTATAAGAAATACACAGTGTGTGTTTTCACGGGGACTTTTCAGCCAGGGTACTGAAAGTGGAATTTGGGGTTAGGCCCAAAATACATGGGGTTGGATTCGAGGGACACTCTAACATTCCTACGTATCCCATAAGGATGGGAATCAAGCCCACGTAGTTCTAGAAATACCCTCTGTACAAATTTGGTTCGTACATGTGAAGGGTGAAAGGGGACTTTAGTGCAATGATGGTTTAACCCAAGATAAAAGGTTTGGGCATTGTCATGAATGCACATAGTTTTTGGAATATAACATGATTGAAAATCAATGTAAATAATGATTCCCTCTCAGTTGAGGTTATCGAAGAATTTTTTAGTTTATTGTCATACAGGACAAAAATGTTGTACAGTTTAACATCGTATAGCAAGGACAAAGGTGAACCAATGTAAAGATATTGATTCTGGGGGTGGTTTCACGAATCAACATAGTATGAGATGTAGGTGAACCGATGTGAAGAAATTGGTTTTGGTCTTGAACCTTGGGAGGTTTCCTACGTTACCAGCCTGGAAGGCAAGGATCAAAGTCCGCGTAGTTCAACTAAAGAATGAATTTGTGATCAAGTTATTCTTGGGGACAAAGACCTAAAAATGGTTTTGGGACTTAAGTGTGGTTAGCATCCCAGAGAGGGTGTTATGGTTAATGTTTTCTCTAAGACCATGTGAGTCATACTCGGTGTGAGAAACAAGAGGTGGCAACAACCTTAACGATGCACAGTTTTATGTCATGTAGGACATATTAAGGGACTATGCAGTTTAATGTCTTGCAGTTAGGACTATTGGTGCTGCACAGTTTAGTGTCATGTAGAAGGGAAAAAATAAAATTTAACGTCATGTGTGATGTATTAAGGGATTTCTGTACAGTTTAGCGTCATGTAGTTAGGACGATGGGTACAATATAGTTTAATGTCATGTTGGACAAAAAAGAGGACTGTGCAGTTTAATGTCATGCAGTAAGGACAAAAGAGGACACAGTTTAACATCATGTTGGATGTATTAGGGAATTTTCCACAGTTTAACATCATGTTGGACGAAAAAGGGACGATATAGTTTAGCATCATGTTGGACTATGGTGCAAATAGTTTAATGTCATATGCATGGACCGTTGCTATATAGTTTAATGTTGTATAGGACGATGAAAGGGACAGAGTTTGACGTCATGTTGGACGAAAGTGTGAATAGTTTAAGTTCATATGCATGGACTATATATGGTGTAGTTTAACATCTTGTGGGACGAGAGAAATTCCAATAGTTTAAGGTCTTATGCATGGACCATTGGTTATGCAGTTTAACGTCTTACTGGACGTAAGGGACTTCTGTACAGTTTAACGTCATGTAGTTAGGACATCACAGTTTAACGTCATGTTGGAAGTCAAAATTTAACGTCATGTTGGAAGAAAGTTCCAATAGTTTAAAAGTCATATGCATAGACCCTTGGTGTATTTTGTGTTCATACAAAATATTTCTTCAGAAATCTAGCATTGGTTTGAGTAGTGATGAGTTCATCATCCATTGAGATTAAAGAGTAAGCTCCATTGGAGTAGACCTTATGTATTGAATAAGGTCCTTCCCATTTTGGCTCAAGCTTGGGAGGTTTCTTTCTGGGTATCATTGGAGTTCTGAGAACTAATACCAATTCTCCCTGAACGAATGAATTAAGAAGAACTTTTTTGTTGAAAGCTCGTGCAATTTGATTCTGATTAACTTCCAAGTGGTGCAGGGTGCACAATCTTTTCTCATCTAACCGTTCCAATTCATCCAATCACTTTTGAGATTATTCATCTATAGATGACTGACCACAAATGTCTACTCTGAGTGAGGGTAGTTGAATCTCAATTGGAAAGATTGCTTCTGTTCCATATACCAATGAATAAGGAGTTGACCGCGTTGCAGTGCAGGTGGTGGTCCGATAAGACCATAAAGCAAGAAAGAGTTTATCTGGCCATGACTTCTTATCTTTATCCACTATCTTTTGCAGTATGTTTGAAAGAGTCTTGTTAAAGGCTTCAATCTGGCCATTGGCCGCTGCATGATACCGAGATGAATGATTGGATTTGATGTTGTATTCTTGATACAACTTCCTCACCACGGATGAACAGAAGTTGGTGCAATTGTCCGTCAATATGGTATGAGGGACACCAAATCTGGTAATGATGTTATACTTGATGAAGCTAAAAATGCATTTATAACAAACTTTTTTGAGAGGTATTGCTTCTGCCCATTTGGAAAAGAAGTCAGTAGTAGTAAGAATATACTTAAACTGCTTGGTTGTAGCTGAAGGATAAGGTCCCACCACATCCATTCCCCATGTGGAAAATGGCCACGAGTATTTAGCTGTATGAAGAATATATGGGGGTTGATGAATGAAGTTTGAATGTACTTGGCATGAATAACACTTCTTTGTGAAATCAATACAATCTTATATCATTGAAGGCCAAAAGTATCCAAGACTTCAAATTTGATCAGACAGTCTTTGTCCAGACTGGTGGGCACTACAGACTCCTGCATGCACTTATTTCATGATAGCCATTGTCTCTTAGCCAATGAATCTGAGGAGAACTCCATCAAAACCATGCTTGTAGAGAATTTTCTCTAGGTGATCTGAGCTATCATAAAGAGTAAAATTGACCACACATCGCTGGATTTGTTCTTTCCCGGCTCTATCAGGTGGAAGTATTTCATTTTGAAGGTATTCACTGATAGGTGTCATCTATCCTGTAGTATGACCAAATGGTTCAGGAATTAGACTAATTTCATTGATTTCCTCTGTTCTGATTTGAACATATGGTGAAATTGTACGACTGTGGGAAATATTGATGGTTTTCTCGTCCCAATATGGATCTACCAGAGTTGTGGCTATATTTTCTAGTGCATCATCTTGAGCATTTTGTGACCATGGGACATAAGAAAATGTCGGTTCTGAAGGGAATTCCACCATTAACTCTATGACGTAGTCATACAAAAGGATTAGTTCTTTTTTTCTGATAGCATAATCCCCATTGACTTGTTTGATTACCAGGTATGAATCACCTTTCTCCTTTATGTGATACACTTGTGCTTGAAGCGCCAACTCCAATCCTGCGATAAGAGATTGGTATTCTGCTACATTATTTGTACCGCCTCCCAACAATGAGAAGGAATAAGGTAACACTTCCTTTTCTGGAGAAATGAGCACAATTCCTAAGCCAACATTGTTGAATTTAGGATTTTCCATTTTCCTCCCTGTTGGACTTCTAGAAGCACCATCAAAGTACATTTCACACGTTTGAAGACTTTCTTGAATAGAGAAGACTTCCTCATTAGGAAGTTCAATATATGAAGATGTGTCTTCCACTGAAGGGTGTTCAACAAGGAAATCAGGCAGAGCTTGGCCCTTTATTTACTTTTGAGACACATATTGAATATCAAATTGCTGTAAGATAACTGCCCACCTTGCCAGACGTCCTGTAAGCATTGGATGACTAAGGATTAATTTGAGCAGGTTATTGCGAGATACCAATTGGACCTTTTGATGTTGCAGGTAGTGTCTTAACTTCTGAACTGCAAAGATTAATGCTAGGAAGCACTTCTCAATACTTGAATATTGGGTTTCTTCTTCAAGCATAGTCTGACTGAGCTAGTAGAGGTTGTTTTCATTCCTAGCATCATTCTTCTGAGCAAGAAAGGAACCCAATGATCACTCTAAAGCTATCACATAGAGGATAAGTGGTCTTCCTTCAACAGGTGGCATTAACACCGGTGGACTCAAGAGATACTTCTTGAGAATATCAAATGATTCATGACATTCTTTAGTCCACTGGTAAGTGACTCCCTTCTTCATCAATTTGGTGATGGGTAATATTTTGCCTGCCAAATTGGTGATGAAACGCCGAATATAGGCTAAGTTTCCTTGAATTCCTCTCAATTCATTCAAATTTCTAGGAGGTGACATACCAAGTATTGACTTTGTATTCTCAGGATCAAATTCGATACCACGATGGAATACAAAAAAGCCGAGAAATTTTCATGAGGTTACCCCAAAAGCACATTTTAAGGGGTTCATCTCCAAATTATGTTGCCGAAGTTTGTGGAATATGACTTCTAAATCAGCCAAGTGATTATAATTTTGCCTATATTTTACAACAAAATCATCCACATAACATTAAATGAACTTCCCTAAAAAGGGTTCGAAGATACGATGCATGGTACGATGATATGTTGTGCCTGCATTCTTTAGGTCAAAGGGCATTACCTGATAGCAAGAAACACCCCGAGGGGGTCTGAAGTCTGTAGATTCCTCATCTTTTGGAGCCATTCGGATTTGATTATATCTGGAATATCCATCCATGATGGAGAGTGCCTCATAGCCATCTGTTGCATCAACTGATAGTTCTGTAATCGGGACTGGAAAAGCATCCTTACGACAATGCCAATTAAGATCCCTAAAATCAATGCAAACACTAATTTTCCCATTCTTCTTTTTCATTGGGACAATATTAGCCAACCACTTGGGATATTTAACTTCTCTGACAAAGTTAGTTTTGATATGCTTATCCACTTCAGCTTCATTTTTGGAATCATTGGTTGGGTGTGTTCTTCTAGCTGCTTGGTTGAATCCTCGATGTTCTTCTGGCAAACCCAAACGTTGAGTGGAAACATCAAGATCAAGACCTGGAATCTCTGTATAGTTCCAAGAAAATATATCTCGATTTTGATTTAAAAAGGAAATATACATCTCTTTCTCTTCAAGAGTCATATCCGCACTAATTAAAGTGGGGTGTGGATCTTATTTTGTACCTAGATTTATTTCTCTGAGTTCATCCATGGTGGTATAGATACCCTCTTCAAATGATGGAGGAGCATCCCTTAGATCTTCCTCTTCTTCTTCAACATGTATTATTTCTTCTGTTCCGACTTGCATAGTAGATGATGAAGCATAATTTTCATGATCAGAAGAGATGCTAAAATTTTCACATATTCAAGAAGAAGCTTCCATTTCTGAACTAATTGATGAAGAAGGGTCTTCTTTGGGTAATAAAGAGGAGATGATGGATTGAGAATCGACATCATCGTTCAACTATAACATTTCTATAACTTTGTCTGGAATGGTTGGCGAAGTATAGACTTGCTGGATTTCAGCAAATGAAATGAAGACATCTCCATTTGAGCTTTCATCATTGCTTGGTGAATCACCACTTTCTCCCATGTTGTCTGGCTTGATTGTCGTGATTGAAATTATAGAGGTATCCATATGAGTATTTTGATTTGGGTATATCCTGTCAATTTGACTGATAGGAAACACATAATCTATACTTACATATGCTAATGGGTTTACTGGAATCTTTTCCAAACCATATGGAGCATTAACTTTGGTAATCTCTTTGGTTGTGGATTCATCCTTTCTCTTCATGTGGTAGAATTCTGCCTCAATGTATTGAGATTCACATGTCTTGAACGAGGTCTTATCACCATACAATGTTCCATATTGACTATCA
This sequence comes from Viscum album, assembly GCA_963277665.1. Classification (NCBI taxonomy): domain Eukaryota; kingdom Viridiplantae; phylum Streptophyta; class Magnoliopsida; order Santalales; family Viscaceae; genus Viscum; species Viscum album. The sequence goes on from OY728151.1 coordinate 2,083,788,685, forward strand.
AAACAATATTTGAGACATTGATGGTATGATGAAGGGATCGCCACATGTTGATATAGCCAAGGTCTTCCAAGAAAGATGTTGAAGGCTTAGTATTGATCAACAACCATGAAATCTGAATTGTAGACAAGATCTCCAAACTGAGTACTAAGAGTAATCTCGCCCAGTGGTTCTTGTTCATTTTTATCATATCCTTGTAACGTCATAGTAGAATGAGATAAATCAGATTCTGTAAGGCCCAATCGACGAAGTGTACGAATGGGCATGAGGTTGACTCCTGAATCATTATCAATGAAAGCTCTTCGGATGTCTACACCATTGACCTTGCCAGATAAGTACAAAAATATAATAAGTCCATGGACGGCATCATCTTCATCTTCATTAGTAAAAGATATCACTGCATGGCATTCTGCATGATTATTCTCTACATGGTAGACTTCAGCTGTATCAATTTCAGTTTCAAACTCTTGAGGACTCGACAAAGCCACGATGAGTGCCTCCCAAAGATCCTTTCATAAAGTCAAAGCATCCAGAATTGATAACTTGGCTGGTATTTGGGCCATGTGTTTCAATACATCATACTTTTGATCCAAATGTCTGCGTTTCCCAACAGGAACATGTGGTTTAGCAGGTGCCTTGGAAATTGATACTTTGGAAGTTGATGCATCTTGTACCGGGATAGGAGTTGGTAATACTCCTGGCTTTGGAATATTAGACCGATTAGGTCTATTTACTTATTGAGAGGAAGAATATGGAACCTTCAACCGATCTTCCAGAATAATTGTTCCAGGACTAAGTCTTCCTTGTGTGGAAGAACTTTCTTGTTCTTGTTGAGCTCATTGAAGGGCTCTACCATGAGTTTTTGCCGCATACACAGTTCTAGCAGGGGTAGAATTGGAATACTGGCCTCTGAAAGATCCACATCTTCCCCTGTATCCTGAGGCTCTGGAACTTCCTCTGATTCCTCTATTTGATATAGGGAACTCAGGCTCATTAAAATAGAAACTATGACTGGCATATGGATCTATTAATAGAATCATATTAACAGAACTGAAGATCAACTCTTCATCTGATGAAGACTCTACCTGATTAGCCTGGTTAGGCAGTGACGTTTGGTGGGGCGATGCCCGTGGCTTTGAAGTAGATGGCATGAAATCTGCCAGAGTCAAAGACAACTTAGGCTTTGACACATACTCATCTTCTTCTGATTCTTTTTCTTTCTTTGAATTATGTTATTTCTTTGAGAATTTTCCCTCTGATGAAGAGTGTTTTGTTGCGTCATTCATGGTAGAAAGAAAAATTGGTTTCTTCAATTGTGTTTGAAAAATATTATGAGTTCTTTTGATCATTTTTTTGACCATCCAATCATCATATTTTTGTGCATTTTTTTCTTGACTTCTTGCCACTCGCCCTCCTCCTCTGGATCTGTAGCAGTAACACATGCTTCCTGAGCTGAAGAACCTTTCAGTTTGACTTGTCCCAAGTCAACCATTTTTTGCAGGAGGTCCTTGAATACAAAATACTCTTTAATGGGATGCCCCAACATCTGCTGAAATGGGAAATAATTGGGACGGTCTTCATCTCCATCCTTATTTGGCCTCTTGGGCCTTGGAAATTGAACCAAATTATTTTCCAGAGACGAAATTAAGTAACTAGGAACTTTTTCATTTTGGAAAGAGTAAACTTTGCTCTTTAGATCCTCAAATTGTTTCTATATTTGATCACTTTGATCATCTTGATGAAACGGCCTCTGTTGCTGATGCTCAAGAGGTGGAGCCCTTCGAGAAGATGAAGGTTTTGATGTAGAAGAAGGTGCATGTGATTGTTTAAGCATAACTGTAGCATTCTCTGATTTACCCATTCTCCTTCCTGGAGCTGATGGAATTACACAAACTTTGTCCTTAGTCTTCATAAGAGAGTCTTCAATCTATTGAGAAATTTAAGTAAGGTCTCGAAACCCTCCTGTGTATTTCACAGGGATCAACGGTGTTCGCAACTCATCACATAAATTTTCAACACAGATTGGAAACAATTCCTCCTAAGGGAGTTCAAAGCTTAGGTAATATGTTAATCCCTTCCAACGAGCAATGAAATATGAGACCCTTTCATTCTCCATTTGCTTACAGTTTGTAAGATCAAAAACTGTTGCCTTTGGCAACGTTGAGATGAACTGAAGAAGGAATTTTTTGCGAAGATCCTCCCATCTGGTAATTGACTGTGATTTCAAGATTGTGTACCAAACAAAAGCAGGTCCTTGTAATGACTGTACAAAACACCTAAGCTTAACTGCTTCTTGTTGCTGAATGGTTCCCATCATAGGATCACAATGATAAACAAATGAGTTAAGTGTTGCTCTGGGTCTCCCGAACCATTAAACATTGGGAATGTGGTACTTGAAAAATTTGATGGGGGAGGAATTACATCAACCCACTCAGGGTAAGCTCTCTTTTCTGTCTGAATTTGAGCACGCTTTCCATCCATAGCTTCCAACCGAGCTTTTAATGACTCAATAGTAGTTATTAACTTTTGAGAAACATCTGGTTGATCTTGGACCTGAACAGGTGCAATGACTGGATCTTGGATAGATGTGGTGGCTTGTGCTGCAACTGATGGTAGCACCACCAATTGTTGTTGCACTTGACCCGTAGGATTAGACCTGTGAGGGTGTACTGATAGAGGAGGATATTCTTGATCCATCTCAGTAGCCACAACAAATTCTTTTGACTGACTGAATCCAGCACGCTTAGGAGGAAGACTACCCTGAAGTAATTCTGTGTTCATCCTCTTTAATTCCTTCATTTATTACTCTTGTTGGGAAAATATTTTCTCTAGTGAGAGAGATTGGCCTTCTCCAGAGGAAGGGTATGTAGCCTGATTCTTTCCTTTCCCCTTGTTGGATCCCTTTTGGAGAGGGGGAAGTGGGTTACTTAAAGGATTACCTAGTTTCTGAGTAATCCTTTGATTTCGTGTACACACACCTTCTTCATTAGTGTCTGTGCGTACAACTTCTTGAGTAGGAACCTCTTCATCTGATCCCTCCAAGTGAACCTCATATGGTGGATCAACAACAACAACATTGATGAAATTGATTTATTCATAATGCATTGCATCCATTCTATCGGAATTTCTGTGATATTGTCTTCTCCCATGTCCTTGATGAGACATTTCCGTTTGTTGATTCGATCCCTCAGGAACTTCTTAACGAACTGTAATTTGAAGGGAATCTCCTGATAATTTGGTTCTTTGATCCTCTTGAGGCTTCTTCCCCAATCGATAGAATACTGAATTTCTCTGAGGGAGAGATTGATGATTTGAAAAAGGCCCCAGTCCGGTGGACTGGGGCTGTTCCTGCTGTCTTTGCTCAACTCCTCGAATCCTATTTGTTGATTCTGAGGGTCGATTGAAAGAGTCCCTAGTCTGGAAAGCTGGGGTGGTACTTGACATCCTATATCTGAGACATTCTTGAAACCTCTCTTAATCTTGCGGACCTTAGTCCGAAAATTAGCTGGATACATCAACCTACATCCACTTTTATCAACCTGCTCAAAAGACCGTTTAATGATTTCTGACACTTTTGTCACTTGGTGATGTGCTTGCTCCAAACGAGAGGTCTGTTCAATATTCTCTTTTGCTTGATGCAGGAGTAATTCAACAACTTGTTCTCTTAATACTTGATTTTGAGAGGAACTAGTTTATTCCTGTTCTTAGTCAATCTTTTGATTACAAACAAAACCCATTGACTGTGGCTAGCCATGGGCAATAACATTGCATGATTCCATTTTCGGATGGCTTTGCTGACTGGAGATCATAGTGAAATTTAGTGCTCCATTAACACCCCATCCCCTGATATGAATACCAAATGGGGAATTGGAAATTAACTGGTGCAATCTTCTTAGTGCACCAAGGCATGAACGTTGAAGGGCTCTCGGCTGCTTTTCAGCCATCGGATATCGAGAAACTGAGATATATGACAAGTCAATTTGGTGTTGTAACCATTCTATTATCTTGATATTATTTTCATATTCATCGTAATTCATTTTCAACTGACAAATATTTTTCCATATGTTGATACGAATATCATGAATTCCATCTTCCTTCAACATCTCTGGAGTTTCATACTGAGAACCAGCCAAAGGCCAAAACATAGCTGGAACATCACCTCTTGCCAGTTGTTTTCTCATATTCAGTACCTCCTCTTTATCATTTAATGAAGATTATTCTACCTGATTAGACCAGAGCTGGTGCTTCCGCGTGCTTCATTGGATTCAACAAGATTGGTAGGGAAATCACTAATAAAACTAGATGATGCATGACTTAGGGGTGGTTAGGAGAATGACCTACACCATGGGATATCTTCTGGTTGAGAAAGTATTTCACCTGCTAATGTTAAAGAATCAGATATAACCGGATTCACATTTTCAAGTGCCTCAAGATAATAGGGCTTTCTCGTCACTACATTATCTGTTGGAGAATTTTCCAAACAATGTGAATCACTACTGTGGAGAGGACTTTCGCAGCTAAATTCATCATCATGGGGAGTACCACCATGGTGGGTTACAACAAAAGATGAAAAATTTTGCTCCTTGGTCTTCTGACCACATAGAGGGTTCTTGTGGCTCTCATCTGAAGAAGAAACTTCGAGATCGATCGAATTGTCATGAAGCAAGCCTTCATGAGGAAGTATCTGATACAGAAATTCGAAATTAATGTTCCCACTATTGGGAACTGAGAGAGCAGAATCTTCAGTTGTAACAGATATTTTTCTGAGTGCATCAAGACCTCCAGCATCGAGTAAGGCCTTGTTACAGATTTTCCCTTGATTTATTGACTGTTCTGGGCGGGTCTTCTTCTTAGACGACTTCTTACTCAATTTGGCAGGTGTATGTGCCTGCTCCAGAGAAATGATCAGGTTAGGCTGATTATCTCTGCTCAAACCAGGTGTATGTGCCTGACTTGGTTGTCTATATTATATGGGGGAGTACTCCCCACAACCCTCTTGGACTAGAACAGATGTGTGTGTCTGTTCCGGAGTGAATTTTTGATGTGTCACTCCACTGGCAGTGATAGATTTATGTGTCTTTCCCTGAGATGCTACTGAAGTTGTTATAATATCCTGGCATGCATCCAAAATATGAGCAGGGATTTGCTTCTACCCTTTCACCATTGATAGAATATGCTTGGTGACTTTAGCTGTCGGAACGGGGATGTACGCCCATTCCGTGCTTGGAGTAGGTGTATGTGCCTACTCCTATCCTCCTTTTCCTGTTAGTGAATCCCGACAGTACTCAAGTGTGGGGGCAGAGAGTTGAGTCTGCCTCCTGTTTGTCGCCGAAGTATTCCGACTGACTTCTCCAAATGCTACCAAACGAGACTATTGGTTGGCATGATCAATACTAGCAGGTGTATGTGCCTGCTGATTGCACTCCGCCGAACATGGTTGACGAGCTTCCTTCAATACTGACAGACGAGGCTGTTGGCAGGATTGATGAGTGTAAGCAGGTGTATGTACCTGTTTACCAGTTGTCAACACATTAGGTTGGCGGTATCCATCACATGTATTCAGATAATCCTACTGACTAGATGATGATTTATAAACAGGTGTGTATTCTTGTCTATAGTACTCCGCTGGAATTTCCTGGCGGGGTTGGCGTGATGCTGCCAGATGAGTCTGCTGTACAATAGAATTAAACAGATGGGTGTGTGTTCCCGCTCGTTGATTGCCACCAAGTTAGGTTGGTGGACTTCTCTAGAGATGGCAGAGATGAGAACCTACTCACTGTTAACCTGTTTTCTCCTCTGGTGATTCGTCTTTCCTTCTCAGGTTTGAGGAACCTGAGCAGAACGCCTGGAGTCGATACCCTCATCATGTTGAGGGTGCACTTCCGCACAAGTCTGGCAGTGATTGTTGATGGGATCCCTCAGGAAGGACTCTTGTCTCCTTGAATTAAGGCCCTGAGGGACCTTTTCATTAACCTCCCCAGAACACTGGAGTGAATGGTGATTGCGTTCTAGGGATAACAACCCGAAACGGTTAGAGATGGTGGTTGGCACAACCTACTTCTTGATCATTGGTCGTCACTGTCCGGATGACCAGGTTGAATTATTGACTTGGAGGGCTTGTTGAGCGGCCTCCAGAGTCGGAACAGTACTATATTGACGGTACTCTTTAACCAGTGCATTCGATACCCAGTGTTGAAGACGCTGAGTAGGTGATGTCATCATCAGAGCAGATGATGATCCAGTAGGAGCAGCAGCAGATGCATTCACAGTAGAGGTTTTCACAGTAGAGGCATTCACAGATGTGAACTTAAGAAAATCCATTCTTGTAATGTAGAAGATCTTGGAAAATAGTGCATGTTTTATATAACAAACACAATCATGATAAGTTCAGTTGTGGCATATTTGGATGAGAAAATATGTTATTGATTGCTTTTTTGTCCCTCTCATTGAGTTTAAATAGGGGCCTGACAAATAGGTAAAACATAACTTTAATTTGGTTAAGGATTCACGTTGGGTTCACCATTTTTTTTCCTCTAGAATTGGGGATGACCTAGTTGATTGAAGGTTCAAACATTCCAATCTGTTTCTAACGGGTTTGTTCATAGAACTGGAAACATCCAATTATTCCATATCCATTTGGACATACTTTCCAAAGGTAGGTGCTCATTAGTTGTGGACTAATGAGGCTTAAGAATTTTCATTGGTCGAGGGGATGGGAGGTCGGACTCATCAAACCTTTTTGAGGGGAATTATTGTCTACTTCGAGAATCTCTTTATAGATTTAAGTTATGTTCGTGAATCCTTATTACATTACCAAGTATAAAATGAGCTTTCCTTTAGATCTGACAATCAATAATTGATATGTAGGAAATTTAAAGAATCCTTTACATGTATTCAAGGTTCTTCATTGATAGAGAATCATCTGTATTTGTTAGAGATTCTTAGTCAATGGTATCCTTCAATATATAAAAGTCTCTTGGTCATTATGATGACCATACTGGTTTTAAAGCCACTCAATGGGGCACTTGAAGTTTATTTTCATTCAGAAGGAAATGGATTATTTCAGAGTTGGGATCGTACCCGCAGATGGGCTACCTATGTATCTTTTGTTTAGAAAAGAAATCAGAACCCACGTAATTCGAGTAAGGGAGTATGATGTTTATGCATGATTGATGGATCAAAGAAAGATGTCATGATTACTTTTACACTCTAAGCTCACGTGAGTCATGCTCAGTGTGAGAAACAAGAGGTATTGGTGAAACCAGACAATTGTGCAATGAAAGATGCAATGATGAGAAATGATGTGAGGCTTATGTATGTGTGACTGCCCAAACAGATGAAGATTAAGATTTACTTCTGGGAAGAAATCCAGGAATATGGTCCAATAAGGTATATGTGCCTTATGGAGATTTCGATACTCTAATATTGGGGCTTAATCCTAAGTAATATTCCCAAGTTAGGAGAGGACTTATGATTGGGTTTTACTCCTGAGAAGGAAGCCCAGATCAAAAGTAAATTAGGACTGGTTAAGAGAAATTAAGACTGGGGCTTACTCCTGAGAAGGAGGCCGAGGTTAAGGGACTTGGGGATTACTCTTAAGGATGATTCCCATATTTGTATACTTTGAGACTGGGGATTATTCTTGAAGAGGAATCCCAGGTTAAGAGAACCATGTTTGGGGCTTACTCCTGATGAGGATGCACATATTTGGGAACATTATGATTGGGGCTTAATCCTGGAAAGGAAGCCCAGGTTAAGGGAATTATGACTAGGGCTTACTCCTAAGGAGGATGCCCAGATTAGGGGACTTGGAGCTTACTCCTGAAAAGGAGGCCTAAATTAAGGAGGACTTGGGGCTTACTCCAACAGAGGATGCCCAAATTAATGAGTACTAGGGGCTTACTCCTAAGGAGGATGCCCAAATTAATGAGAATTTGAACTAGGGCTTACTCCTGAAAAGGAGACCCAAGTTAAGGATTCTATCATCTTAAAGAACAAGGTTGAATGAATGAACTCTCTAACTTTAGTGATGTAAAGATGTGTAAATCAGTAGGTTTTGAGAGATTTTCCACATAATTCCTTTCTGATAAGGAATCCAACAAAGAAATCATGCCATAAATGGCTTTGGAGAGAGTTCGGAAGGCTTAATCCTAAAGAGGAGAGGTGGATAGGTGTAAGAGGGGTGAAATGGGCAGGAAGGGCACCCAAAAAGAGAGGGGAACACAAGTACTGCGTGGGCGCGCAAGTCCTGGTCGTGCAAGTATACTTGTGCGACACATGGGTACTTGTGCACCGACCAATCCTTAGGGTAGAATTTGGGCGAGGCTTGGCTCAAGCCTTTTATACTACCCATAGAGACTTCCAGAAGAGAGGCACGCAAGTTATGTGGAAGGAGTAAGGAAGAGTGTAAGTGTGGTCATTTCCCTTAAGGGCTAGCCACCCAGGCGTGCAAGTGTTGATGAGTTTCAACACATAGGCATTCCTCCCCCTCTTTAGATCTTCTGTTCTAGGTAAGAAATTACCTTAGAAGTGTTCAGAAGCTTTGAGAAGAGACTAGGGTGCCGGGAGCTCAAATCTGAGGTTCTGGAATTTTTTGTCCTCAAAATGGGGGGGCCCACAGGGGTATTTATATGCTAGAGAGACCCTGGGTAAAATTTCAAAGAGGGCGCGCAAGTCACATGCGCGACCATTAGGCGGCGCGCAAGTGTACTTGCACGACTATGAGGGAACTTGTGCAACCCAAATTGAAAAGTACCCTTGTTCATGACTTTGTCAATATTTGATGTTTTCTTCAAAGGATGAATCAATTTATGCTAAGGCATTTCCCTTTTGATTCATTTAGACTCTGTGATGGAAAGAAGCATCATCATTAGTACAGTTGGAGGATGATCTTTCTTATGAGGAGCAACCGGTGAAGATCTTAGATCTTAGGGAAAATGTTCTACGAAATAATGCAATGCCCCTCGTTAACGTGTTGTGGAAAAACCACAAGTTTGAAGAAGCGACTTGGGAATCATAGGAAATGATGAAGCTGAGTTACCCACATCTATTTTAGTGTGGGAAAAAGTAAATTTTGTGGGAAAAATTTCTTAAGGGGGGAATATTGTAACGACCCAAAAGTTTCATTAATGGAAATCCATCTTGATCTAATTAAATGTCTCTTTATGTAATATGTATATATAAAATGTCAACTTTTTTGATTTTATGTTAATAATTGTGACCGTTGCTTTTATATCCATTGAATAGTGATGACATGATTAGTATAAATATAGGGCTTTAACAAACCCAATTTACCCAGACAAAGGAAGCTGTGGCCTCATATAGTAGAATTGCTCCATAAGAATCCCATTTTTCGGAGCTCAGAAAAGAGGTGGCATCTTTGGGCTTTTCTTTTGACCAAGCCCAATCTGAGCTTCATCATGTCAAGCTCAAACGTGGCCGTCTACAGGAAAAGTGTAAGTTGATAGAAATTACCACTCGAGTGATGTTATCCGAGCCACCAAAAGAGTCTGTCACCATCGCACACCTTACCCTTAGGTATTATGCATCTTTTGTAAGGGGTTATATAAAAAATTGCTAGTAATATGTTCATGTACAATATTTTTTGTATATAATAATGAATATACTTTCTTTTCATTATTGATACATTGTAAATAGTTTTTAAAGTGCAAATAGTGTTTTTAGTTATTATTTAATTAAGAATTCTATTTTATTAAATTAAGGGATTTTTGAATTAAATAATATTTTAATAAAATATTATTATTATTATTAAATTAATATTATTATATATAAATGATCATATAATTTTTTGAATGCAATTGTAATTTTTATTAAGGTTTGAAAGCCATTTTTTGACAAAACCCATGAATTTTCGATAAATGTCGGTTTTTATTTTAAAAGTGAAAATTAACATATTTAGAAAATTATTTAGATAAAATAAATTTTATTTCTAGAATCAGGACGTCGAAATTATCCAACAGTGAATTTTTCATAATTTTCTGAGACAGTCAAATTTTTGGGTAAAAATTAAATACCGTTTAAATATATAATGTGTTTTATGACATCATAATGACCCAACAGTGATGTAATAAAATACTATAAGCTTTATGTTCGGAAAAAATATGTTTTTTCATTAAAATAATGTGATTTGGGGTTTTTTTGACTTACTTTTCAAAGCATTAATGGACCCCTCAAGACTTATTAAACATCTTGTCTTTCTAAATTATTTTCCATCAGAGTGTGACTCACCACCACATAAGCATCCCCATTATTTTAATTAGATTGGACTTTGGCCTTATAAAATATTGTTTTCCTCTCCTCTTTTCCAAAAACCATGGGCAAAAACCATGATCTGATTTGTGGTTTTGATAAGTTTAATATAAGGGGTTCCAAACCTAAATAATAAAGAATTCACACACATTTTCTATAGAAACCCACCCAAGCTCCCACTTCCTCATCACTAAAATCCTTTTTAGTTCGTCCAAAATCTGACCTAGTCTCTCTAGAATCCTCTCAAGATGCCCCAATCTCCCAAGAAGCCTCTATCAAGCCTCTCTCAAGCCTTTGGAAGCACACTGCCAAGTAAGGGTTTTTTCTTCCTTTCTCATTTTTGTCCAATTTTGGTTAAGTTGTTTTGCCCTTTTAATTTCAATTATGAATGTTGGGGTATAGTTTCTCACCTCTATAATACTTCCCTAATTATTTTTGAATGATGTGAGACCCATTTATCTTCATTAAATTCCTCCCATGTACACCCATTACTATGCCAAAATTCCGAAAGGAACTTCTCTCTCCTCATTTACATTCAAGAAATACCTATCTATCATGAATCTAAATTACATTACAATTGTTGGTAAATGTATCTCTCTGACCTCTTTATAGTACATTGCATGTAAATATGATGAGGAACCCCTTTATCTCTCATCAACAATTTTTATGAATTCTTATGTTACGTCGTTACGCTGCCGAAATCCCACCGATTTTCTAAGCCAATGCCATTGGGTAGTGAATACCATGCTCATTTCTCCATCAAGGGTATTCACCTTTATTCAAATTTACTTATTGATTATAAAGTTTCATGTATTAATTCCACATTCCTTTATCGTGTAATAAATGAATATGTTTTATGAATCTATGTTTTATGATCCATGTGGCACACTTATGCATGAAATGAAATGTTTAAGAAGGGTGCGCCCTTATAGAGCTCCAATGCATTGGGTAAAGTATAGTATCATGATAATTCATGTGCAATGAGTGTTTACTCATGCTAATTCAAGTGCAATGAGGGTTTACTCGTGCTTCATGTGCAATGAGGATTTACTCATGCTCCATGTGCAATGAGCCTTGGCTCATGCTAATTACATGTTAAGTGTTGTTGCCACATTTCCATGTTATGATTATCATGCTTTATCATGCCTTTATGTTCATGTTTCTCTTGTGATCTATTGATATGCCTATTGTATAACATGTATTGTACTCCTCATGTATTCCATTTTTATTCCATTACTGGGCTTTATAGCTCACCCCTTTTTTATGCATGTCCCCAGGTTATCCCATGCAATGCTAAGTACGAGGGAATGTAGTGGTCATGTAAAGGAAGTTTTCAATAAAGATGTTTTATTTTATGTTTTAAGTTGTTATGTAACGATCATAATCCCCAAATACAATAGACCTCTCGATCTTCCATGTTGTATCAAGTGAAAAGTTTGTGTAAAAAATCATGATTAACTTTGTAAAAAAGCAGGGTTGTCATAATTTATCTCATAAACTAGTTACCGTGATTTACATAAGGGAAGTAATAAAATTCCATAGAGTTACACTATCTATTATATCTGATCAAGATCGATGGTTTACCTTAAAACTATGAATAATCCTTCAGAAAGGGTTGGATATAGAACTCAGTTTCAGTATTTCTTATCACCCTCAGATAGATGATTAGTCTGAAAGAACCATACATATTCTAGAGGATATGTTGGGGACTTGTTCAATAGATTTCAAAAAATTCTAGGATCAACACCTTCCCATAGTATATTTCTCATATAAAACTAGTTTACATTGTAGAATTCAAATGGAAAAATATTAGGCTTTTTATGATAAGTAGTTTCATACTATGAAATGTTGGGATAAAATTGGAGATAAAAAGATAATGGTATAATATTTTCCCAAAAAATTATAGAGGAGGTCCAAACCATTTATCCTCATATGAAATTTATGAAAATTAAATATAAAGAAATTATAGACAACCTTCATCAAGTACTAGTGTTTGAGGTCAGACATAATATGTTTTTTTATTTCACCATTGATGAAATTCATATGGTTTAGGAGAAAAGGGAAAACTTATTCCCAGATACATGAGACCCTATGATATCTTTGATCACATTGGAGAAGTGGAATACCAACTAGAACTCCTACCTAACATATCTCAATTACATGATTTGTTCCATGTATCCTTCTTGAGGAAGTAATACCAGACCCATCACATGTAATAAATCTAGATATGGTTCTATTATAGGAAGACCATTCAAATGTGGTGAAGTCAGTTAAGATCTTGGATCAAATATACAAATTTCAAAAAAAAAAATTACAACTCCCCTAGTCAAAGAGTTCTGAAAAAACCAAAAGTTTGAGGAATCAACATGAGAGCCAGAAGTTGTGATGAAGAAGATATACCCTCACTTATTTTCACCATAGTATATAATATGAAATTTTTATGGAAAAATTCATTAAGTGGTGAGGATTTCAATACCCCAATTCTTAATTATTTTTTTTATTTATAAATAAATTCAATTTCTTCGATAGTGTGATATGCATGCAATACGAGGTTTAAAAGAAAAATATACTCTATTAAAATATTACTATTTACACATAATCATTATAACATTTCAATTAAGTTGGAGAGTATGAGTAAGACAAAAAACCTTATGAAAATTATATGGCTATATAAAATAAATTCAATAGTTACATACTAATTATAAAAAAATAAGAACCATTTTAAATAAAAATAAATTTTTTCTAAAAAACTATAGTTTTTATAAAACTAATTTTCATCATTATTTTCACACATAATTTTAAATAAATTATTAAAAAATTGAAAAATATATAATTTAAGAGTAATATGTTTTTGGAAATCATCATATTTATTTTAACTAATGGTGAATTTTTTGTATTATTCAGAAAATATTAATTTTTCTGGGAATAGTGGACATACAGTTTTTTATAAAATTTTCATTTCTTTTAAATAAATTAAGTAAAATTATTGCTTTAATTTTATTTATAATTAATATAATTATTATTTAGTTATAATGAATTCTTTAAAACCCTGTTTTTTATTCAAACATCTGCGATTTAAATTTTAAATTAAATTATGTCACATATGTTAGTTGAATTTGGAAATATGGATTCCATTATTTAATTTTTATAATTTATATTTTTTAATAAGTTTTACTTAATTTTATACCATAATGAATAGTGGAAATAATCAAAATTATTTATAGCTTTTGAGTTAAAAACGGGTTGACAGGGGTTAAACAAAAACTATAAGGGTTAAAAATGACCCTAAACATGTATAATTCCCCTTTTCTGGTTCTATATATGCATTATCAATTATTATTATATAAAATAGTTCTTTTTTATTCTTTTTTCAGGAAAAAAACATGGGTGTAATTTTTTTTTAAATAATTCCAAGCCCCTCCTCTCCCCCATTTATAATAGGGAACCCCCTCTTATCTCATTTTTACAATTTAAAACCCCGTTTTTGAGACAATACCTACAAAAATAACTTAAATAATTCCCCTTTTAATCCTAGAGTCATTTATTGGACATAAATCCATCATAAGAATGTTTTTTCTGTGAAAACCAAAAGATGTTTTCTGAAGAAGAAGAAACATCCTTAACAGAGTGTTTTACTTTATTTATTCCTCCAACACCTCATAATATTTTTAAATAATTCTAATATAATATCGTCAATATATTTTATATATTTATATGTTATTATTTTAATGTAAATAAATACAACCATCTCCCCCCTAAAATGTGAAACGAAACTGTTGATCTTGTGTATGGAGGACTACCTCCTTGCGAATCATTGTTATTCCTTTTCCATCACCAATAATCAAGGATATATATAATGATGTATTTAATATTTATATGTGATATTAATTATATAATTATACCCCTTGAATTATAATATATTATATACTTTATTATATTCCATTTTTTAGATAATATGATCATGTATATGATGGATTATAACCTCAACAAGTGATTTGATTTGTTTTTCACCTACGCTTTTCTAGGAAGGTAATAAGGATTAATAGGAATTTTAAATATTATATAAATTATATATTAACCACTATGGATAAAAATATATCATATAAATTCTTACCTTTTCATTCATTAAATAAATTATAATGCCATTGGTGTGTTTGGAGGATTACCACTTCACGAAGCGATGTCAGTTGTTTTTATTACCGCATCACATGAATGGTATGTGTAATGGTATTTAAAGAAAATAATATTATTTTTGTGATATAATTATCATCCTATAATGAAAAATAACACTCACCTTCCTTCTTTCAAGATCTTTCAAGATGGAAACATTATTCATGCGTATGTATGACTTATCATCTCTATGATTGTAACATATATCATTTTTCATAACCATATTTCATGGTTGGTTTAAAAATTTTAATTTGGGAATTATAATTATAATTATATAATTTTTACCTCTTTTTATATGATTAATTAATAATCTTGTTGACCTTAGTCAACTTATGAGGTGATTTTTCACATATCAGTCAATTTTTGTTAAAATGCCCGACATGGAATTATTTAGATAGATAATTGAATATGACATGATAAAAATTAAAATAAAGGGAATAATGAAATTTAAAATGTTTTTTATGAATTTAAATAAGTAAAATAGTATTTTTCTTATTTTATATAAATAATGCATGTGATAAATGAGTCCCAAGGTATGGGACCTCTCTAAACCACCCTTTCCTCTAGGTTTTGAAATTTCACTATCTAACTCAATTTATCTATCTCTTAAAGTTATATAATTATTCTAAATTAGTTATATATGTCTCTAAAATATATACCTATCTTATTTTATCTTAATTTTATAGGGTAATACATTCCTTATAACCATTTCTCGAATGCATTCATTATGAAATTTACTTTTATTATGATATGAAGAAAGACTATTCAACCCATTTTATTTACATGGGTAATCCTTATGTTATTCCTCATGATCGATTCCATTGTGTGGAACACATATATTATGAACATGTTATAATGGTTTCCCCCAGATAATACTATAATTTATTGGGTGAAACTTTAGTCTTATGAGGTGTCATGTATATGAATAAGGAGTAAACCTAATATATTATGGGACCTTTTCAACCATGTGATATTATATAGGTAATTATCATTAAATCATGTATATTTAATATTATATGTAATTTCAACATTTTATATGATTCCAAGACCAAATAATATCGTGCTATTTATGATATTATTCCCTTTAATTACTCACGTTCCATCTATTATAGGATATAATGTTATAACTTTGAATCACATGTTATGTATCGTTATCATGTTTATTCCCTTATTGTAATTTTTAGCTCACACATTTCTTTATGTATTCACCAGGTTATCCCACATTATTTTAGGAGATGAAATAGATTTTAGGAGCACATTATGGATAGTAAAACAATGATTCCATGTTTAAGTTTCCTTTTATGTAATTTGAACATAGTATTGCAAAGTAATAAACCGTTATATTCTATGTGTTGTATTAATGGATATTTATGTTTATTTATCATGTAATAATATGTGTAAAAAACATGGGTCACCATAATAAATGATACAAAGAGAATATATGTGGGAGAAAACATTCTTGTTCTTGGGGATCACATGATCGTAAGAGTCTTCTTCATATGTTCAGTGAGTAACATAGGTGAAAATTTTTTACGATTTTCATGAGGGTAGATTTCAAAATTACATGTTAATCATGTTGTGGAAATATGAAAGCAAGAAACCATCGGTATCACATGATAGTTATACGATCACAAGACAATTCCTTGGTATTTGAAAACCATTTAATCACTATATAACCTCTTAGTCATGCAACCGATCCATTTGATCACCTGGTTCTTCATCAGTCACATGATTGTATGACCCTCACGTCCATTCCAAACTTCATGAATCCATAAGATTCACACAATGATCATGACTAAGTCACCATGAAGAGACTACATACCCCATGCCTTGGCACATATGTGTGGCTTAAAATCTATCACATAGGGCACATCCCCTCACATTGTTTCCAATTCAAGTGACTATAATGGTATCAAAAAAAGCATGTGTCCCCCTTCATGTGGAACGCATGACCACATGGCACCTTCATGATCACATATATACTAAGCGAGTTACTACTTCACTTAATTTTCCTTATCCACCTATAATTTATATACTCATAAATATATTAAAAAAATAACCTAATTCATAAGTTGATGATCTCTATAAGCCCAACCATGAACCCTTTCTCATTATTATAAATGGACATGATAATAATGAGGACTATAATTCTTCTATCATAAGATACACATAATGAATTCACAATTCCCAAGTTCCATTCCAAATATATTTTCATCATCCATTTCTACACTTCCATATTACTTGTGAATACCATTGTAACCTAGTATAGAATTCACATTATAATTACCTATGGTGAAAATTAATAGATCCAAAATATTCATAGTAATTTATTTAATTTACCATAACGAGGCCCTAGTTTTTATGTACCAAAACTATATGTAATCAATATGATCTCTAGAAATATCTTGTTTCTCACACTTTTTGTGAATCCACTATGATTATCGACATTCTAGGATCATATTATTAGAATAATAAAAGTCTCCCAATGTGTAAATCCTCCCTAGGTGTATTTATAAATCATAAAAGTTTCTTGAAAGGACATATTATACTTTATACCAAACATATGTGAAGCCTAAATGTGTGATCCCCACTAAAATATGAAGGTGACCTATGCTTGTATGCCCCACTCAAATATCAGGGAAACATAACTATGTAATCCACACTGAAATATATTGGAAACCTTCATGTTTAAACACCACTCAAATATAAGGGAAACCTTAGTGTATAATCCCCACTAAAATATTAGGGAAATCACCATATGTAATCCCCAAACTAATATAGTGTGACCTTAGTGTGTAAGACCTACTCCTATGCAATGTGTCCAATCATCCTATATCACTAGATTCTTAGACCAATAATTAATCACATGGGTATATTAAGTAATGAAAATTTCACTATCAATATAATTTAGTTTCCCGAAATATGGGACTCTATTTAAATGTATCTCAGTTACATCTTCCCTTACTCTAAACATTCAAATTATTGATGAAATTTCCCAAGGAAACCATGTATTCTTATTCAATACTGAAAATGATATTCGCACACATTTTGTGACACAATAATTAATTTAAACTATGTGAACTCTGATACTTTCCTTAATTGATATGTAGGATGCCTCTATATGCACTAGGCCTCCATATCAAATTCTTAAAGTCCATTATATGTTTCCTTGCCTCATGGAATAAAACATCATGAAATGGTACCATACAATGAGTGTGGGTTTTGATAATTGTATTCACATGATATATAAGTCGCCTCATGAAGGTTTAATATCATTACAAAAACACCAAAAACCTACCTAAATGAAAATAAACTCTACAGTTCCCAACCACACATCTTTATAATTTATGAAATCCATCGATGTTTTGAAGTAGCATGTGTCATGACGGAGAACATTTTATGCACACTGATGGTGTAATTGATATTATTCCCTCTTGTTTGTTTGTGGACATGGTAACCAATTGTTTTTTGGGTAACTAGTCATGTATAGTGATATGAGAAAGATTCATGATCATATCACGAACCTATAGGAGAGTCCAAATGTAGAAAAAAATTCATCTCAACATGGTAAGATGAGATGAGCTTCCCATTCTATCGACCAATGTGAGTTCATAAGTGCCTTTGATATGAAACCCCAATGAATGCCTACCTTTATAAAGTAAGTTGGTAGATTTTATGGGATATGGGATCCAATGTGTGTTTCTATAAATAAACCTAGAATCATGAATGATTGAGAAACTATACTTAGCCACCCATAACTAGTAGTCAATCCATGAATCTAGATGAAACAAACATGGTGATCCCCATATGAATATCATTATAAAATGTAGCACACATTTCCATGGAGAATAAAAATGGTGAGAAAAACATGAATTCTACAAGAATGTTGATCACAGATTTCTGTTGCGAGACAAATATGGTGTAACCTATATGAATTTCATTAGAATTTAGGTTTCACAACTATTTTTTGAAATTTCTTTATAAAGGTCCATGAGTCATGAAAAAAACTAAATTTTACCTATTTCCATTAATGTTATATTACCTATTATACCACCATTCAAATTTTATTTTTCCTTAAACAAACTAGATAGACCATACCCCACATTTTTTTCATGGATATTAAACACCAAATTATATTTCTATATGGTTCAATCAATCATGTTTCTAATGTCATCCCCAATTGTTCTGACTTCCATGACCATAAACTACCAATGGAAAGAGTCATATCCCTATCTATGGTGTAAACAAACAAATGGGATCCAAGTAAAATGTATATTTTTGTGTGATTAGGAATGAACCTTTCATTTTATAGGAAAAATATTGATCTTCCAAAAGGGAAATGAAACAAAACATGTTAGGTTAAAAATACTTATATGGAATACCATTAAAATATTGAGTTCCTTCCTACTAAAAATCTCTATCAACCTCTTAGGAAAAAATTTAGGAAAAATTAAAATATACAAATATACTATGGGCCACCGATCATCCCAAGAAAAATAAATTATATTATCTCTGTGTTCAAAGACCTATGAAATATTTTTTGAATCATTATATTTCTAGGGTATATAATCCTTGTTTCATGACTTAAATATCCATTTCACATGGTCTATTCTGTATGAACCTTAAATTGAATATATTGGTTTTTTTAAGAAGACTTAATCTTCTTTTATGATAGTTAGATCCTTATAAGATATCAATGAAATTTGGTAGTTTAACTACAATCATTCTCTTGTATCAAAATTTCTCCTTGTAAAGAGAGATATCCCAAATATAATATAGATTTTCTCTAATGGTCATGTGTAATTATAGAGATATATATTCTCCCATGAATATGATATATATATGTTTCAAGAGAGTCATATTAACTATGTGTGGCTTCATTCCTATTCATGAAGAATACATAGTGACATCAATATCATAAATCATTGATCTAGAAAAATTAAACATTTTTTCCATCACCTCTACCAAAATAGAATTTAGGACATTCCCAATTCATGATATAAATGCATTACATTGAGACACCCCTCCTAATAGATCCATGTCATTGAGTAGAGATCGCCCATTTTGAATGAATACTATGACTAGTGAGTCAGATCCTGTATCCCACATGATATTCAAGAATGATATAAAGCACACTATATTTATATATAATATTATCCTCATGATCTTAAAAGATTATAATTCTTGTACGGGGGATTTTTGTGTGACCAAATAATATTTTTGTGTAATGTTACTATAAAATGAATGATGAGATATTCAATCTAACAACATGAGTATAGCTTGAGTAGAATGGGATATAAATTAATAAAGAAGAATAATATTGAACATAAATGTCTCATATGATTTATCACACTAGAAGGGATGGAGATTTCTCAAATACGTTTCACAATCTAGTGGAACAGTGGTTAAAACCTATACCCAAAACATGGTTGTGGATTTCACAATTGCTGATGAAAAAGGGTTATGAAGGTGAGAAAACCATTTTTTATGGTTTTATGTGAAATTGTTTTCACATGGAATGCATCCTTATTTGTTTTATACAATATAAAAAAGGGAGTAATATTCTTTATAGGGTTATATTTTACTTTTCATGGATCCAAAATAGGTTTATAGATAAAAATTTTTGTTCCTTTGAATATGGGATTCAAAAATGAAGTTCCACTATGAGATCAAGCATGCATGGAAAGAAAATAGTAAGGTTAAACTTATAGAGCTACTCCACCATTTAGTATCCCTACACCTTCATGGGGAATACCCTAAAAGTGGTATATCACACTATAATAGTTCTATGTGAGGACCTTCCAAGGTTTAGTCCCATCCCCTAGTATGGAACCTCCACATTCCCACATATTTAGAGAAACATCTAACTTAGGGAAATATATAATCCCCCGCCTCTAATTTGAGGGAAATTGATCGTGGAAAAATCCTAAAAAACACTATGAAATACTCATTTAATAACTGAATTTAATCCATTATGAGTGGAAGAACCAAATGAAGTATTCCCACATAGGTCACATCATTAGACAACCCCAAAATGTTCAACATGTGGAGGTTTTGAGTTCATATAGTGAGAGTATTTATTCTAACTGAACCTAAAAACCCATCCTAATGAACCAATAAATGAATTTATAAATTAAATATATAGAAAATTATTTATGAGATCTAGGAAATAGATGGTACTCATCCTTGAGCACATCTATGGGGGGAAATTTTTATGGAATACAACTATGTGAACATTGTTCATGAAATACCTATGTGGAAATAGATCTACAATACTACCATGGAAAAATCACACTCAATGAACTCATCCATATAGGTGTACCATCCACGTGTTCCACTGTGTAGAAAAAAACCCATTTAAATATCTAGTATTAGGATACACACTTTTTCTAGGATATTATACTTACCACCCTCTAAGAGCCCATTTATGTGGACAACCATTTTATGCATAATCTTATTTCCAACTAGGTCACTTGAAGTAGATTCCATTAGTCTAAATTATAAGGTCTCCACCCAAAAAAATTGGATTGATCTCAATGACAACCCTCATCCTCATAATTGATCATATACCATCGCCTAGATTGGATATACTTATTTTCTCAGTGATACATTGGATTTTTAGTTTGTGAAAGCCCCAATGTTTCATTCCATTACATGATTCACATTTCATGTTAATAATATCAACGAAATATACCTGAATAAGACCCAAAAAATATTCATATATTTAAATACTCTATCTTGATATCATATATGGTTCTCCACCTAGGTGTAAGACCCATACATATATATACAATATTTATTAATTAGGATAAGTTTGTTAGGGAAACCATGAATCAACGGTATTATATATGCTATTTTTTCCATTTTATAGCACATGAGTACTCATGTGGGATCCCTACTATGTGTAATCCCTAATTCAACTTCAATGGGAAGCTCATGCATAATCTTCACTTAGTATCTACTTGTCACCCCTTTTTTGACACATGCATCCATACATGGGACTCCATCTAAGTGTAAGAACAAATTCATCCTAAAAGGTCTTCTCACACATGATACCAACCTAATATTCTATTGTGTTTTCTAATTTAACATGACTAATCTTATATATAATTTTCTCAAATTTATAATGACTCATGCGGGATTAATAGTTTCATTGATCATTTTGTTGACATAATTGATACACATCACACCAATAGACCTTCATGTCTAATTTGAAAGATCCTAAAATACATAGTGTATATTCTCACAACATTGTTTTAAAAAACATAGACTTGTACAAAAACATTACCTCAAATTTTTTCACTCAAACTATATGGGGTTTGATCCATTTTCTCTCAAGATACACAGGATTCTACTTTGATGATCAAACCCTAAATTCCCAAATATCTCTTATCTATTATGTGATGAGAATATAAGAACAAATTTTTTATGAATAGAATGATTTGTGATACTCCAATTTATTTCAACACATTCCATGTGTTGTGAGAGTACTCTAGGGTTTATCAAATATATATAGTGTCATTGTAATCATATTGGTTTCCCTATATTCTATCCTCTAACAATGTTTATGCCACATCCTTTATTACCTTCCTCTTATATGATAATCATAAGAAACCCATGTGACGAGCATATTATTACCCAAAAATTGTCTAGTTGATAGGAATGAAGTGATCACGATTTTCCACCCCTATTAGATGATCGTAGAACCATCTATTTGACAAGAATAAGATCTCTTTATGTTGATGAGCATGAGGGGATTAATCTTCTCTGGTACTGAGCGAGGGATGCATTGTGTAAACATCCAGTGAAAATAAATCATCTATCTCGTGATGATAAAGAGATTCCATCAAGGCATGGAATGAGGAATATAATATAGTCCTCCTATTAGGTGTATGGCACATCCATACCATCTCATTTTTAATTCTCAATGGACAGGATAAACTAGAGAGGGATGAACATGCCTAATACCCACACCATCCTTTGTTGGAAACATTTTTATAATCATCTTTATAATATTATTATAAATATAAAGGATGTTTTCTTTTTATTTGAACTTAATTGACGTGATGTTCCCCATATAAAAGAAAAAATACCACAGGTTTTGGTTTTCTTCAAAGGGATACATAAGAAGCCTTATCTAGGGACTGATCCCAATTACACATTACTAAGCACCTCCATGGATGGTGGTTAACAAAAAAAATTCCAATTGGGTTCATTTTTATAAAAAAAATATCTTGTAATTGAACAAACATATAGAACCTACGATAAAAATAGATATTCACATATCCACATGGATTCAATAAGATCATATATTACTGGGTAACCAATCGCACACAGTGACCTGAGAAAGTTTCACGAACATATTTTAAATATATAGGTGTATAAATACCCTCACTTTTAATTCTTTAACATTACATAACTTTTTAGGAATAATTAAAACATTATAAAAATAGTCACCCAAAGACCGTACTATTCTAGTTTCTTTGAAAACATGGAAACATAAACACTCATACATAAATAAGATACATCATCTCCCACTTGGTTCTTATTGACTAACACCCTTCTTAGAAACATAAAACATAATATATATCTTCATAACCTAGGGGATGGAAACATAAAAATAAGTGATCTCAGATTCTTAGTAAGGGTAAAAATGAGGATATATAAGCATAATAATGAATATAAGGGTATGGGAATGTGATCATGAAAAGATAAAATCATAACTTGTATATCAAAGATCATAAAAATGGATCATGGAATAATTTTTGGTAGTTCATAAGACATTAATCATAAGGAAATAAAGAACATTAGCCATGAAATAATACAATATGAATAAAACATGGAATTTTGGAAGACACATAATCATATATAATGATTTCCACAATATACGAGGAATTAATAATGAGTCAATCTTAGTGGAAAAACTAATTTACTAAACTAGGTTTACTCCTTGTTCAAGCCATGAGTTACTGAACTGAGTTCACTACTTGTTCCAGCCCAATAATACTGAACTGAGATCACTCTTCATTCTATCCAAGTCTATCTCATGAGATATAAACATTTACCAAATTCATTGGAGTGAGATATAGGCCTCACCCATCTCATAATGAAATCATACATATATGCCCCACAAGATCATAAATAATCATATCATAACCCATGAAAAGAAATGGGTATTATAAACATGTAACCAAATCATAACCTATGGAAAAAAATTAATAATCAATTTATCTTGAAAACAAAACATGAAAATAAGAGGGTTTCAAAATAATATAACCCTTGAATAAAAATAGGTTTCATAAACATAATTATACCAAAACATAATCCATTCAGAGAAATAATATGAATGGAAGAATTGAATAATTTCCCCATAAAGGCATGAGTAACACCAAAAGATGTTATATTATATGGGAAATAATTTTGAAGTTTCTTTTCAAATAATTTCTTAAGGAAAATATTATTTCTACATTGGTTTTTTAAAAATCATAAAACATTTTTGAAAAAAAAATCTTTGAAAATAGATTTGAAAACATATAAAAGAATATTTTAAAACCATAAATGTAATGACCCAGAAATTTATAAAATAATAAATTTTCATATCTATTAATATTTATGAATAAGGTATTAATTTTTTGTTAAATAGGGAATTTTTTTTGATATTGTACCCAACACAAAACAATTTTTTCTCCAAAATCTTACGTTTCACACAACGTTGAGTTATACTAGAAAATAATAAAATAATATTATTATCATTTTAAATGTTAGTTAATGCCTAAAAATTATATTAGAGGGAATGAATATAATTAAATAAAATATGATTATATGTGTTTTTTAAATATTTTCACAATTATCCAATAAATTTTAGAGGTTTAAAATGAGAATGAATCTAATTTTAAGCAGAAAATACTCTATTATTTTTAAAATGTAATTTTAATGCATTTTGATGAAGAACCCTTTTTCAACCTAGTTTTTGTCAATTTTTTATGTTCTATTAGAAACAATTAACAAATTATTTGGAATTGGTAAATCAATTATTAATTTGGTTGATATTTTGGTATTTTTCTAATGAAATTCATTTTTAATGAATAGTTAAAAATGATGCATTTTAATTCAAAACTACCTTTTCATCTAATTTATTTATATAGTTTGATTGTCCTTTAATTGGTTTTAAAGTGTAATTCAATTGAATTTTTATCATTAAATCAAATTTTGGTCATTGGTATTAATTTAACTATTAAATTGGTTGTAAACACATGTTAATCTTTTGATAGTTTTTACTTTTTAAAAACCCGGTTTTGGGTTTTGACAATGGAAATTAATTTTAAATTAATTTCCGAAAATTTTGTTTTTTTAATTTGGAGAAATGAATTCAGTATTTATAATCATAAGGTCCAAATTTTTTAAATAGTAACCATTTAGTTTTTATATTTTGAATAGTAATTTCAATAATTATTTTTATTTACCATGGTTAAAGGGTAAATCTGGTAAATATGTGTAAAAATAATATTTTAATAATATTAAACTATCCTAACAAATGTACTGATAATATTGGATGAGATATGTCCAACTATGGGAATCCATTGTTCTATTTAGGGACCCCATGGATCCACTTGGTTGTGATAAGGACATGTTATAAAATTAATTTAACATAAAGAGAAATATAACATAAACATGTATCTTTTATTAAAACAATTTTAATATATAGTTATACAATTGATAAATTTGACTAAAAAAATTCATCAAAAATATAAAATGATTTCATACATCATAGTATTTTATTTATAATTTTTATATATTAAATAAATAAATTTATTTATGACACAATGATATTGTCGTGATTACCTTATTAATGAAATATTCAAGTAAATGTTATTATAAATATTAAAAAAAATGTAATTTGAAAATTTCCATGATGAAAAATAATTTTATGGATGATATTGAAATATTATATTTTATTTAATTCCTTTGGTTTTAAGGAATCAAGTTATTATTAATTTAAAAAAAAAATCAATTACCAAAGAGTGTCAAAATTGACATAAATGAGTTTTTAAAAGAAATACTATTTAATTAAATGTTATAATAGTCCTAAAAATCTGAGATTCGTCCAACTGACTTATATAATGTTACTACCATCAATAATTATCCACCTTGGTTCTATTTTCATTTTATGGTAACTATTGTTACTATATATTATGAAAATACAAGAAGAAATGGTAAGAGTTAATGTTTTTAACTAAGGTTCAGAGCTAAAAGATAAGTTTAATTTTGGGACCTAAACTTATATAAAAACTATTGGTTGAGAGTATTTATACCTATTATCATCTTATCCTTGAAATCTATCACTATTTATCAATTATAATTCTAAAATAATTCTATAATAAAATAATATTTCAAGACTTTCTTAAAGTGCCCCTCCTCCCTCTTATTAATGGAAGCCACTTCTACCCACTTAGTCACACCTCTAAAGCCCATTGTATTGTCAAATTTATGCTCAAATAAGCTCCCAAAAATACTATATTTCTCATATAATCCTTCAATTGTATTGAATGAATTTTAAGAAAGCCTTTTGACTCAAATCAAATGGAGTTTCCCATTTTAGTGGTAACATCCTTTTTAAAGTTCATTTACTTTATTTTCCTTATTCACTCCCTATTCTATTTCTATTCTATGAATAAATTAAAAAAACCTTATTATAAATTTAATAGGATGTTTTTATGATAATTATTCAAAATAAACTTATGCACAACTCCATCTAATGTATACAAACATATTGTTTCTATGTATGATGAACTATTGCCTCACGAAACGATGATTGTTAAATTTTATCCTACAACCTATCATGGGGGCCATTATGATGGAAATGTATTTGTATATGATATATATGATATTAATATTGTATTTATTATTTTATAATTTGTATTTACAACATAGCTTTATGATTTCCATAATGTGTAAATACGATAATTTCATTCGAGGATGTGTGGAAAACTGCCCCCTCAAAGTGACATGACTCATTCATGCCATACATGGAGCATATGAAACATGGATTAAATTAGATTATGTAACATATATAACATATATATTACAATTTAATTATAATACACTTATTTATCATTTCGTTTTCATTCCATTAATATGAAAAAAAATGAAATTAACGTTCATGTGTACGTATGACCTACTGTCTCCATGAACTATGCATTTTATTTCTTATCTAGAAATATTATAGACTATTTTAAATAAATATATACTGGAAATATATGATATTTAAATCATGAATAATATTCTAGATATAATGGAATTGTGACCACATGGATAATTTTCATCAAAACAAGTTCATTTTTGACTCATGTACTGAACGCCAACAAAACATCCAATATGAACTCAAATAATTAACTAATTACTATAACATGGTAATAAGTGATATAAAATTAATAATAAAATTTAAATTTTTAGAAATGAATTTAAAATTAACCTATGTTTATTATTTAATAAATTAAAAAAAAAACGGGGAAATTCATATTCAAGGTATAGATACTTCTTAACCCAATTTCAATTCATTTAGTTGATCTTCTACTTCTTAATTATGTCATGATATGGGAGAAATGAATTTTGATATATTATATTGTAATTATAATTGAATTTTTGGGATTTAGAGTTAATACACATAATTTATCTATTTGATTAACAAAATGGTCTTTGTAAGGGAATCTCCCACCCTTATTTTTTATGCACTCATTTAATGTTATGCATTCTTAATTTCTATTTTCTTATATTGGGATTTTTAATTCCGTATCCCCCTTACTGTACATATTATTTAAAAACAATGAGAGACACATTTGTTTCTCTCTCAATCAACTCATTTTATGAATTTTTAAGAGATGTTGTTAGGTAGCTGAAATTTCATAAGGGAATTTCTAAACTCAATTTCCACTCATTGGGTTTTACGCATTCCTCGGTGATCACATTGTGCCAAGATTATGTATGGAATCACTATTTATTTATTTATGTTTTAATTTCCACTTAACTTTTTTTGGATATAATTTTTGAACACATAGTCACCCCATTGATAAATTCTTACGTCATTTATACGAACTTTGTAAGGGGAATCATAGCTCAATCTCCATTCGTTGAGTTAAATATCAATGTCATTGGTCTTGTTTTTTCAAAAATATGTGTGAATGATATATGATTGTTTTAAACTCAATATCAACATATATTGGGTGTATTTATATTTTTCACACAAAATTATTTCATTGATTTATCATTAATCTAATGATACAATCTTTGTAAGGGGCATCATCTCAATCTCTTTTCATTGAAAAATATGTTCATTTATATAAGAGCTTCTTTTATACAGTGTATAATTAATCTCTTTTCTTTTAATTTCATTAAATGGTTTTCAAAATTAATATTTTCTTTACGAATAATTTTAATAAATTACAAAAGGAATGATTCTTTTTAACTTACGTGATGACAAATGCCTTTCTACAAATACATCCACTATTTGATATTTGGCTTACTCTACAAGACATAATTTTTTTAAAAAGAAAACTAAATATAATATTCCTTTTTGGGTTATTTAGGTATTAAAAATGGTTTTGTGAATGGATTGATTATGTCAATATCTTGAACTGATATCTTGTGATTGCAATGTGGAAATTTTATCTTTCCTTTATGCTTGTTTTATGTGTCGTGATTATGTTATGGTTAATGGGAATTATTTATGTATACAGGTGGTTATGTGATAAACCAAGGGAGGGTGAGCCCGAGATAGCTATCAAATTCATTGGGTAACTTTATGGAGGTAAACGATAATTTTTCACCTAATAGATTTCAGGAATATAGTATGATGGGTATTCCAAATGTAACATGACGGTTACTCTCTATGTAAATATAAATGTTACAAAGTAAGTATGATATGGATGCCACAAGTTACCTTTACATTTTATGATTTCTATGAAGTTTTTTAGGATTCTTATGATTACATTACGTAAGCTAATTTGTTTATATTTAATGGGTGAAAAATAGGATTTTGTGAAAATGTTTTCATGGGTTTTACATATTCATGGACTAATGGTTTTATTCATTATTTTATATTCTTTACTGAGCATTTTTATGCTCATCCCAAGTTTTTAAAAAATCATAGGGTATAAGGAATTGTATTATAAATGAATAATTCAAGAAGATTTTGATCAAGAAAATAATTATAGTTTTATTTGTGTAGTTTTATTATTGTGAAAAAAAGTTTGATAGAGTATAAGTGTCTACTTTATAATTTTTGATATTTAATGTAATATTTAAGGACAAATTCTATAAATATCTAAATCTGAAAATATCATCAATGTAAAAGAATGTAAATTATTGATCAAAACTCAAGATTATGTAAGGTTTAAGGCATGGTCTTTATAGTTTCTTTCAAAGGAAATGTTTAGACAACATTAGGGATTATGACTATTTGTTAAACACATGGTTAATCTCTATGTCCATTATTTCAGTAAAATACTTATTTTATAACTTTTTTCAGATCAAGGAATGTTAGTTAAAAATTCAATGATGAGGATGCCAAAAAATATTCATATCTCTTCCTGATGACTTTCTTGCAATAATTATTGCAAAGTCTTGTCCAAATTATTCTAAAGCATTTTCTAACTTACAACTCACTTGCAAGACATTGTTTGAGATATCAAACACCTCCAATATATGTAATGACCAGAAATTTTGAATAATATTGGTCTCTTAAATTTGTGTATTATTTTATACTCAATAAATCTATATCCTTTAATTAATGAAGTGAGTATAATTAAAATAATACCATAGGGTTTTGACTGTTATATGACCATTGGTCAATATGAATGTTCATCAATATAACCATTGGAAACTAAATTCTTAACGTTATGATTATTGTTTATAAATACAAGTGATCATGGATAATTAATATAGAAAGAAGAGTCGACGACCTCATCTAGAAGACGCGGACCATACAATTCCCATCGGTAAGAGCTTGGAAAGAAGGTTGCATCATTGGGATTTTCTATGGACAAAGCCCAAGCCAAACTACAACATGTGAAGTTTAAATAGAATCACCTACAGGAGAAATTCAAGCTGATAGAAATCACCAATCGGGAAATGTTTTTCAATCTGCCGCAAGATTCTATCACCATAGCACACCTTACACTTATGTCCTATGTAGGTTTTCTAAGGGGCTACGTAACGTGGCCTTAGTTACTTTGTGTAATCCTTTTTTTATAAATAAAATTATTATTTCTTCTTATGGAAAAATTTTTGTATTTCAAACGTCCAGATAAAAATAAAATGAATTTATAGAAGTTCCATATTATTGATGGAAATTTGGAAAAAAGGTATTTTAAAATATTTTGGTATACCTTAAATAATTAATAATGTAAAATGATTTCCAAAAAATGGTCTTCTATAGTTGTGATCAGTAAGAAATTTAGAGTCTAATAAGATCAACATAAATTTTAGTGAATAGTAAATTATAAATAGTAATATTACCCTTACAAATAGTAATGTAACCAATAGAATAGTATCCTCACTTATTAAATTATAAATATAATTTAATAATCTTGAATGGTGGAATGATATAATATCATAAGTAAATAACTGTTTCAGAAATTATTAGTTAGGTAATAGTATTTTTTGGGTAAATAGTGTTTTTACATAAAAATTAAATATATCATAATTAGAATACTATTTTCATAAAATGGAGTTCATTTTTAAATTCAGAGCTTCGATATTAGGTTAGGGTGGAATTATGGATTTTTATAAAATGTTTTGTTTTTTAGTGAATAGTAAAAATACAGTTTTGAGTTTCAGTGTGATTAATGACATCATTAATGATGTAACCATTATGTAATAAATCTGTTAGACCTATTAATAGTAAGATATGTTATGAGTTGTCCAATGTGGACAATACCATGGAAAAATACCATGTGCAATCCCTTGGTTTTGCAAATACCATCGATCAGGTGTCCCTTGGAAATTAAGAAAATATTCCCTCACTTTTGATATAAATACCAACCTATTCCTTCATTAGTTTCATTCCAAATTCATCATCAACAAATATATGGTCTTTTAAACTCCCAAGAAGTCTAACTAGGACGCCATAAATCCCCCATGGTCCCAACCTTTTAGCTTTCGAAGTTACTCTTCAAGGTAAGGTAACCTTTCACCCATTTCTTTTATGTCATGACTTCCTTTATGTTATACCTTCTAGTATCCATATTATAATGTTGGGGTATGTTATTATATATCCTTATTACTATCCATTTCATTTATAAATTATGAGATACCATTTCTACTCTATTCAACTGATTTTATAAATTTTTAATTGAGGTCGTTAGGCTGTCGAATTTTCATAAATGAAATCACATCTTATCTTTTCTTTCATGTTTCCTTTGCATGGGGTATGTCATTCAAACATCCATACCACGATCTTATTTAAATTTTATTTTGTCCTTATACTGTATTATGTGTTATTTATGAGTGGGAGACCCTTGTCCCCTCTCTTTTTAATGTATTATAAAACCATGTTATATAGTTGTTATGCTATAGAATTTTTGTCTCAACATATCACTTTTTTCTCAAGAAATTCTCTTGTTTTATTTATTAGAATATCCAAATCTATTTACATTTTCATGGGTTTTGATAAAAACATAAAATTTATATATTTTATTCTATAATTGACATACACATAACCCTCACTCTATTTCCTTGGGTTAAAAATGACATAACGATCAAATTTCTACGCATTTTTTAAACGTCACGAGTTTGAAGTGAAACCCATTTCTTTTCATCTATATGGGTTATTTATGAAATGTATAATTATTATCAATCTGGATCACATTAAAATAACGAAATATTAAGGGTTCACCCTGATAGCACTCCAATGAATTGGGTAAAGAATTTAATCTCTTGAAATGAAAATTTTCATGATACCTTAGTGAATAACATTGGTATATTTTATGACACCTTGAGGATGAACCTTAGTGATATGCTCATGAATGTATAAATTAAATTTTTTATCCACATATTCAATTTATGATTCATGTTTTTTTCATTATGATATTTCTTTACTTACATTTCTCATGTATTTATGTTTTTCATCAAGTTCTTGTTGATATCACAAGTAAACTGATTCCCTAGCTTTTATTACTGGGCCTAATGCTCGCCATTTCCTTTGATGTATGTATCCAGGTTATGATATTTTGTAATTGTACTTAGGATGAAACTTTATTTAAGCCTTAAAAGTGTATTAGAATAATGCTTAATTTTTTCATTTCTATTTTTCCTGATTTCTAAGACACTGGACTTTAAAGATCCTATGTTTTTAAAATGTAATGAAAATTTATGTAATAAAAGGTGTGATGCCATAATTGGCATAAAAGTATAGTTTATCTATTTATCAAAATTGGGATATGAAAAATTTATAAATAATCATATAAAAAAAATTAAATAGGGGAAAACATCCTGGTATTTTGGTTAAATATTAAGTAAGTGGTTTCCGAACAAATAAATACTTTTATCGATACGAAAAAGTGGATGTAGCTATGGAACAGTTGTACCTAGGTGTGAAAACTCCAACAAGGAGTTTTAAGCTTGACCCGGGGTATCCTAGTACATGACAACAAGACCTGTTGCACTCCTAGATTGACACTACTAGGGGATATTTTTGGTTAATCACAATCTTTTTATGAATCATTATGAAGGATTTGTAGAGAAATGTAATTATTTAATCATTATGTTTAAAGACATAAAATATTTTATAGTTATAAGATTGGTAAATGAAATAAGCTTCTAACTAAGGTTTTATTATTTTAGAAAGTGGAAGGCGATAGGAGGAACCATGAAAATGGTGACCGCGATGGACCATGTGATGATGGCCCTCCAGTGAAAGCTGAAATAAAAACATTCATTAGAATGATGAACCAACTAACTCAAGTTATGGGAAATAACTAGAATTAATTCTAGAGAACAATCTCACTGTGAAGGAAACAACATTCTATTGAGTCCTTTATGTGTCAAAGACCACCAACCTTTAGTGAATCTACCGAACCATTGATTGTGGAATAGTGGATCAGCACTATCAAGAAGATCTTTTCTGTACTTTGCTATTCAGAATAAGAGAAGGTCACCCTAACTATTTACCACTTAGTGGAAGAAGTTGATCAGTGGTGGGAACTGATTAAAAATACAAGTCCATTAGAGGAGGTTAAAGATATGGAGTGGGAAGAGTTCATAGGGATCTTCTTCAGTAAGTATTTCCCTCATTCCATGACAACAATAATGGAGAAGGAGTTTCTCGATCTAAAGTAGAATAAGAATAAATCTGTTGGAATATATGAGATGAACTTCACCAGACTTTCCCGTTACACATAAATCATTGTTATGGATCCTAATGGGAAGGTTGATAGATTCTTTGGTGGACTCATACCTCATCTGTGGAAGAATCTACCCAACCAAGACTATGATATCTATAAAGAGATCATACGGAGGGAAATGAAAGTTGAACTCGAGTTTTGTGAGACACAATGGTCACATAAATCCAGTGAAAATAAGTGGTCAATAGAGCCATGCCTAGGGAGGAGCATCGATCATGGAAGAGGAGGCAAGAAAGTGCAACATCCCACATGTAATAAATGTGGGTAGAATCATTTGAGCAACTGCCTACTTGGGAGAGGGAAGTGATATAAGTTTGGAATATATGAACATATCGCACCGAATTTTCATACTGAGGTGAAGCCTCAACTCTCAAGCACTAACGAAAAAGGGAAGATGGGGTAGGACCAACCTGATGTTAAATGATATAAGTGTGGACAACATGGGCACTTTTCCAATCACTGTACAAATATGAGGGTAGTAGAGGGGAACCATGATCAGCCTCAACAAAGGCATAGGTAACAAGGTCATGATTTTTCTATCACGAAAGTTGATGTTGAACCTCCGAATGATGTGGTGGAAGGTACTATTTTTATTCACTCAAAGCTAGAAAGTACTTTGTTTGATACTAGTTTTATGTATTCCTTTATTTCCTCTAGGTTTTCAAAGAATTTATAATCAACCCCTAAATTTCTAAAATTAGAGTTATCTGTGAAGACTCCTGGTAGGATTATCCAAGCATCATTAGTGTTTAGAAACTCTACAGTTTACTTTAGTGAGAACAATCTTAATCCAAATCTAGTAGTCATTCCCATGTTGGAATTCGACATTATACTAGTGATAGACTAGCTCTAAAATTATAATGCTATGATCAAATACAGAAGAAAGGAAATATCAGTAGTCCTGAATGGAAAACCTATAGTTATCTTCCAAGGAGAGATAAATCACCCTGATTTTTTTCTTGAAGAACCTCATATATCTTTCTTTATAGAGTTTAACAGTGAAGAAGAATAAGGAAATGAAAGTATAAGTATATAAAATGTCCCTATCATCTAGGAATAAATTGACGTATTTCCTTAGGAGTTACCTAGAACTCCCCTAGAAATATAGGTATAGTTCTCCATTGAACTCATACCTCCATCTCATATGATATCAAAGACACCATATAGAACGGAAAATGTGGAGCTGAAGGAATTAAAGAATAAACTCAAAGACCTTTTGGAGAATGGGTTTATCCGAACAAATGTGTCTCCTTGGGGTTCACCAATTCTTATTATGAAGAAGAAGGATAGATCGATGCATCTATACATGGATTATAGGGAACTAAACGGGATCACAATGAAGAAAAAATACCCTCTTCCAAGAATTTATGACTTATTTGACCAACTTCGTGGGCCTCAATTCTTCTCTAAGATTGATCTTCATTCTGGTTATCATCAATTGAGGGTGAAGAAAGAAGATATTCCAAAAACTGCCTTCCGATCAAGAGACGAGAATTATGAGTTTGTTGTTATTCCCTTAGGACTAAATAATGCACCTACTATTTTTATGGATTTGATGAATAGAGTCTCTAATGACTACCTTGATAAATTTGTGGTAGTTTTTATTGATGATAATATGATATATTCCAAAATTCGCGAGGAGAATGAGGATAATCTAAGGGTTATTTTAAAAACTCTATAGAAGGAGCGACTTTTTGGAAAGTTCAAAAAATGTGAATTTTGGTTACAACAATTTTCTTTCATGGGGCACATTTTTACCAATGAAGGAATCAGAATTGACCCTGTAAAGAAAAAAGTTGTAGAGGAGTGGCCTCATCCAACAACAATAATAGATATTCTTAGTTCACTTCTATTAGAGGGATATTATAGGAGGTTTGTGAAAAAAAATTCATGACTGTATAATCCATTAACCAAGTTAAATTGAAAAGGGTCCAAGTTCATCTGGAAAAAGGAGTGTGAGGAATGTTTCCAAGAGATGAATAAGATACTGGTTACTGCACCCTAGTTAATTCTTCCCTTAAGTGGAAAAGGATTCACTATTTTTAACGATGCATCTCTAAAAGGGCTTGGGTGTGTCCTCAGGAAAAATGAAAAATTCATTGCTTATGTATCTTGATAGTTGAAGACTAATGAGCAGAACTATCATATGCATGATCTGGAGCTGGCTATGGTTGTTTCTTCTTTGAAGATATGGAGGCATTATCTTAATAGGGAGAAATTTAATATATACATAGAACATCAATGTTTGAAGTATATTTTCACACAAAATTAATTGAACATGATAGATAGAAGATGGTTGGAACTTCTCAATGACTATGATTATTCAATTCATTATCATCCCAGAAGAGTAAACAAAATCATTGATGCATTAAGCAAGAAAGACCCAATTATTCTTTCTAGGATGATGATTCAAAGAGACCGTTTGATTAATGACCTAGTAATGCTGGACATGGGAATTATAAGGGAAGGGACATCGTCAAACCTAACCCAAATGATTTCTCAGCTGCCATTACTAGTGAAGATCAAGAAATATCATAAAAAAGATCCTTTGTTACAGAAGAATCTTGAGGATGTAAAGGATGGGAAGTTTTCTTTGTTTAATATTGATTAACAAGGTGTACTAAAATTTCCTAAAAGATTATGTGTTACATCTATTCCAGAAATAAAGAAGGAGATAATGGATGAATCTCATAGCTCTGAGTTCTCTATACATCATGGGAGTCCAAAAATGTATAGAGACCTTTGTGATCATTTTTGGAGGGATAATATGAAAAGGGATATTGCTGACCACACTACAAGGTTCTTGGTATGTCAACAAGTGAATTAAGAGAGACAAATTCCAAAAGGGGTGTTACAACCACTACCCATATAATCATGGAAGTGGGACAATATCACAATTGATATTCTCATTGGTCACCTGAGAACTTCCAAAGGAAACAATGTGATATGGCTTATTGTGGACCGTCTCACCATGACTGGCCATTTTATTTATATTCCGGAAGATTTATTTTATGATCAACTTTCCATGATTTTCTTGAAAGAAGTGGTAAGGCTGGATGGAGTTCCACCTTATATCATATGTTTTCATGATCCAAGATTCACATTAAAATTCTGTAGAAGTCTTCAACATGCTCTGAGCACTGAATTGAATTTCAGTACGGCCTATCACCCCATACTAATGGCCAATCTAAAAGGACTATTCAAACACTCAAGGACATACTGAGAACAAGATCAATAGAATTTGAAGGTGGATGGGATCAACATCTCCCATTAGTTGAGTTATCTTACAACAACAGCTTCCAATCGACCATTTAAATATAACCCTATGAAGCTCTATATGTTAAGCAATGTAGAAATCCTACTTGTTAGAATGGAGTTGGTGATGGAAAGCTTATCAGGAATGATCATGTGCAATAGATGATAGAAAAGGTCCATGCCATCCAGCAACACATTAAGGTCACTTAGAGTGAGAAAAAGATCTATTCCAACAATCGTTGAAGGGACATGGATTTTGATGTTGGTAACAAATTCATTCTTTGAATTTCACCTTGGAATAGAGTCATGAGGTTTGGGAAGAAAGGGATGCTCAGCCCTAAGTACATTGGCCCCTATGAAATCCTTGATCGCAAAGGAGTAGTGGCCTATCAGCATGAACATCCTCTAAATATAGAACATGTACATGATATCTTTCATGTATCCCTCTTGAGAAAGTACATACCTGACCCTTCACATGTACTAAACCCATAAGTGGTATGACTGGAACATGGCCTCTCTTATGAGGAGAAGCTGGTGGAGATATTGGATCGTAGGGATATGGTTTTATGGAATAAGACTACCTAAATTGTTTAGGTGTGGTAGGGAAACCAAAAATGTGAGGAAGAAATTTTGATACCAGAGGACTCTATGAGGTAGAAGTACCCACACCTTTTCTCTTCTGATGGTAGGAGTTGAAATTTTGGGGACAAAATTTCTTAAGGGGGGAAGAATGTAACGACCCAAAATTTTGAATAATATTTGTCCCCAAAATTTTTGTATTATTTTATACTCCCGAAAACTATATCATTTAATTAATTAAGCGATTATAATTAAAATAATACCACTGGGTTTTGATTTTTATATGACCATTGGTCAATATGACTATTGGTCAATAAAACTGTTGGAAACTAAATTATTAACATTATGATTATTTTTTATAAATACAAGTGTTCATCATCAATTAATATAGAAAGAAGATTTGATGGCCTCATCCATTAGACTCAGACCATATAAAGCCCATCAATCAAATCTAGGAAAGGAGGTTGCATCATTAGGCTTTGCTCTAGACCAAGCCCAAGCCGAACTCCAACATGTGAAGCTTGAATAGAAACGCCTACAGGAGAAGTTCAAGTAGATAGAAATCACCACTCAAGAAATGTTGTCTAAACCGCCCGAAGATTCTATCACCAAAGAACACCTTACACTTAGGTCCTACGCTGGTGTTATAAGGGGAAATATAATGAGGCCTTAGTTACTTTTTGTAATCATTTTTGTATAAATAAATTTTTTATTTCTTCTTATGGTAAAATTTGTGTATTTCAAATGTCCAGAAAAAAATAGGATTAACTTATAGAAGTTCTGTATTATTGATGAAATTTTGGAAAATAGGGTATTTTATAATACATTTCTATACTTTAAATAATTAATAATGTAAAATTATTTTCAAAAAATGGTCTTCTAAAGTTATGATTAGCAAGAAATTTAGAGTATAATAAGATCAACTTAGCTTTTTGTGAATTGTAATGTATGAATAGTAATATTACCATTATGAATAGTAATGTGAACAATGGAATAGTAACGTCACTTAAGAAAGTATAAATACAATTTAGGTATCCTGAATGGTGGAAAGATATAATAGTATCAGTAAATATTTGTTTTATAAATTATTAGTTAAGTATTAGTATTTTTTGGATAAATAGTATTTTCATTTAAAAATTAAATATCTCATAATTAGAAAATTATTTTTATATAATGGAGATTATTTTTGTATTCAGAGAATATATATTAGGGTATGGTGATTTTATGATATTTTTATAAAATGTTTTGTATTTTAGTGAATAGTAAAAATATAGTTCTGATTTTTGGTGTGATCAATGACATCATTAATAATGTAATCATGATATAATAAATTTGGTAAACATATGAATAGTATGATATGTTATGAGGTTTCCCAAGTGGCCAATACCATGGGAAAATACCATGGGAAAGCCCATGGTTTTTCCAATACCACCGATGTGGAGTCCCTTGGAAATTAATTAAATATTCCCTCACTTTTTCTATAAATACCAACCCATTCCTTAATTAATTTCATTCCAAATACATATTAAACGAATATGTGGTCTTTTTACTTCCCAATGATTCCTTACAAGGTTCCCTCATGTCCCCCAAGGTCCCAACCATTGAGCTTTTGATGTTACTCTTCATGGGAAGGGAACCTTTCACCCTCCTATTTTAAGTCATTAATTCTTTTATGTTATATCTTCTAGTTTCCATATTATTATGTTGGGGTATGTTCTTATATATCCTTATTACTTTAAATTTTATTTAAAAGTTATGATATACCAATTCCTCTCTCATAAACTAATTTTATGAATTTTTAATTGACGATGTCAGGCTGCCGAATTTTTGTAAAAGAAATTGCATCTTTTATTTTCTTTCATGTTTATTTTTCATGTGTTATGTCATTCAAACATTCATTCCATGATCTTATTTAAATTTTATTTTATACCTATAGTTTATTATGAGTTATTTATGATTTTTTTACTCTTTTACCCTCTCTTTTTAATGTAATCTAAAACCATGTTATATAGTCGTTATGCTGTAGAATTTTTGTCTCAAAATATCTCTCTTTTTCTCAAACAATCTCTTGTTTTATTTATGTGAATACCCAAATCTATTTTCATTTACATTGGTATTAATAAAGACATAAAATTTATCTATATTATTTTTTAACTAATATACATATAACCCTCACTCCCTTTCCATGGGTAATAAATGACATAACGATAAAATTTCTAAACATTTTTAAAACGTCTCGATTTTAATGTGAAACCAATTTATTTTACTATATATGGGTTATTTATAAAATGAATGATTATGATCTATGTGGATCACATGAAAATTAAGAAATATTAAGGGTGTGTCTTAATAGTGCCCCAATGCATTGGGAAAATAATTTAATCTCTAGAGATGACAAGTTTTATGATACCTTGGTGAATAACCATGGTAATTTTTATGAAACCATAGCGACAAACCTTGATGATATGTTCATGAATGTCTAAATAAAATGTTTTAGCCACATATTCAAGTTATTATTAAAGTTATTTTCATTATGATATGCATTTACTTCCACTACTCATGTCTTTATATTTTTCATCAAGTTCTTTTTGATATCACAAGTAAACAGATTCCCTTGCTTTCCTTACTAAGTCTTCTACTCACACTTTCCATTGATGTATGTCTCCAGGTTATGAAATTCTATAATTTTGCATAGTAGGAATCTTTAATTAAGCCTTACTAGTTTATTAGGTGAATTTTAATTTCTTCTTGTATATTATTCCTGTTTTCCAAGTCACTAGACTTTAAAGATCCTATTTTTGTAAAATTTAATGAAAAGTTATGTAATAAATGGAGGGATGTTATAATATACCTCGATACCATTGTGGATTATGGGTTTTATTTAAAAAAATTCTTATTTTATCAATATTATCATATTTTCAAGAATAAAAAATATTATCATGGATTTTTCAAATATTTTACCTTATCACAAGATCTTGAAGAATATTATGATTTTGAGTAAGGTGTTGAATAAGGAGACCCTTGTGAAACCTATTTATATTTCATTTTAAAATATATTTTTTTAGGAAATAATTATGGTATATTAAAAGGACCATTTATTGAGAGTTTTAACTCATAATCTGTGCGACTATTTTATCAAAATAAATTTTTATTAGATGTTTTGAAATGATATGGCATACATGATTATTTTCTGAAACGATTTCTCTATGAACACCCATATAAACCAAGTTATACAAGGTGTATTTGAATAAAAGAAGAAAATTATTTTTAAGGATATATAAATCATTATTATAAATAATGAACCTTATATTTTTTTGAAAAATATGATGATGAAACCAGGTGGACACCATGATCATGGTTTGATGTTCTTTATTTTGGGAATAGTTTTATTTTATTATATAGAGGTGAAAAAAAATCAATATATATAACACATCATGAATTAATATGTTGAGGTCATTATGAGTTCTGATGAAAATGAGAGGTATAATACAACCACTTTTGTTAAAACACGTTAGGGTTATTTTTTTGTTTTATAAAAAGGGAAAACCCGCAAGATTAATGACAACTTGTTGCATCTGACAAGGCTATGGGAATCGAACCCACAACTGAAGGGAGACAAGGGCGCATCGCCTACCACTGGCCTATGTGAAGTCCCTAGTTATAATGAATTAATCATTTTGGTTAAATGATTATCTGGATCAATAATAAGTTGATTTTTAGAAATTATATTTTTTCAAATTGATGTCCTTATTATAGAAAAATGATTTGGTGATTAAGTTCTAAATGTTATTTTGGAAGACGTTTGCAATTTTGGGAACCCTATATTCCTAATGAAAATAGAATACTATGTGATTTTATTTTAGGATTAATGGTTGAATTTTATTTTGGAATAATCTATCTTTTTATTATGGAATTATGGATATTGGGTTTATTAATGGAAGTGATTAAACTATTTTGGAGAATATGTGATTAGGTAAATTACATTTAAGTATGAGAATTTAAGATTAGTCAATGTTATTTGGAGATAAATTTAAGATTTATCCTGGAAGATTATGTTATCAAATCCTTTTTAAGTTTGGGTTTCAATCTTAGTTTGGATTATAATTTTTTAGGAATTATATGGAAAATTATTTGTTGTATTTTTTGGAATTTTGGATATTAAGAGTAGTATTTATTTTTATAAAGGATTATTCTTCTTGGGGGATTATCTAATCTTATACCAACTATTTTGGTTTTGGTTAATGTATAATGATAATAGAAATATATGGTTCATATTTTTTGGACTATGTGATTCTATAGAAGTTGATTCTAGAACTTAGGTGTGACCAAGTAATCTTGAATACTCATCATTTGGAGAAAAGATGAGTTTTTTGTAGATATTTATTAAAGGATTAAACTCTGCTTGAAAAGTAAGTATGTTTCCTTATGTTCTTTGTCATGATAAAAAATAAATTCCTAAACATTATGAAAAGTACTATAAAGCATAGACATTTCCATTTAATTTCCCTATTGGTGAATCAAATATCGTTTAACCCATCATAAGTTTGTGGTTTTCAGATTGTCAACTTTCTCCTAATCATGTTTTCAATCACTCTCCATCAGAACAAGATGGTCATCTTTCCTTGCATATCAATGTTTTATTACATGGAATCCTTGTATTTTTTATCTCGGGTGACTATTTTACTTCTATTTCATTATTTTAAAATGATAGTTTTATTGACTATTTTCCTAATTTGGGATTTTCAATAATGTTTCTGAGCCAAAATTTAAATTTACGAGGGTGAGATTTCCCAATGGACGAATGATATAATGACCCATGTATTTATAGAATAATAAGTTTTCATATATATTAATATTTATGAATAATATATTAATTTTATGTTAATGAGGAAACTTTTTTTGATTTCTTACCTTACAAACAACAATGGGTTTCTCCTAAATCTTTCATTACACACAACATTGAGTTATACCGAAAAATAATACAGTAATATTATTATTATTTTAAATGGTAGTTACGCCTAGACATTGTATTTGGGGGGAATGAAAAGAACTAACTACAAAATTATTATACATGTTTGTTAAATTTTTTTACATTAATCAAATAATTTTTGGAGGATTAAAATGATAATGACTCCAATTTTAAGCATAAAATACTCTATTATTTTTAAATGGTTGTGCTAACCTCCTTTTGATGGAGATCCCATTTTAAATATAGTTTTTGTCACTTTTATATGTTCTATTTGAAAAAATTAACTTCTTATTTGGAATTGGGAGATATAAAGTTACATTGGTGGAAATGTTGGTATTTTTATGATGAAATTCATATTTTATTGAATAGTGAAATATACTGCATTTTAATTCCAAACTGCATTTTCATATAATTTATTTACATAGTTATATTGTCCAATTAATTGTTTTTAAAATTAATTGGATTATGTTTTTATCATTTAATCCTATTTTGGTCATTGGTGGTAATTTCACTTTTAAATTGAATGTAAACACATGTCAATCTTTTGATAGTTTTTACTTTTTAAAAACCCACATTTCAGTTTTGAAAATGGAAATTAATTTTATATTAGTTTTTAAAATTATTTATTTTGAATTAGGAAAAATGGATTCCATATTTAGAATCATAAAATCCAAATTGTGTAAATAAGAACCTTCTATTTTTTGACATTATGAATAGTAACTTCAGTAATTATTTTTTTTACCATGGTTAAAGGGTAAATATGGTAAATAAGGTTAAAATATAATATTATAATAATATGAAACTACCCTAAAACATGTAATAATCCAATTTTATGAGATATTTCCAACCATGTGAATAATTTTCTAGATTTTGGGACCTCATGGAGGCACTCGGGTGTGATAATGACATGTTTGGAAAATTAATTTAAAGTAAAGAGAAATAAAACAAACATGTATCTTTTACTAAACTATTTTTAATATAGTGTTATATGAATGATATATTTTACTATAAAAATTCATTAGAAAGATAAAAATATTTACTACATGAGGGTATTTTATTTATAATTTTTATACATTAAATATATAATGTTATTTATGAGATAATGATGATGTAGTGATTACCTTATTAAAGAAAGACTCAAGTAAATGATTTTATAAATATTAAAATAAATGTAATTTGAAAATTTTTAGGCCATCAAATAATTTTATGGATGATATTGAAATATTATATTTGAGTTAATTCCTATGGTTAGAATTAATCAAGTTGTTATTACTTTAACAAAAGTTAATTACTAAATAGTGTCAAAATTGACATAATGAGTTTTAAAAAAAAGTACTATTTTATTAAATGATATAATAGTTATAAAAATCTAATTTTCGTCCAAATTACTTATATAATTTTACAAAATTCATTAATGATCCACATGTGGTTCTCTTGACATTTTATGGTAACCAAAATAACCATATATTATTAAAATCCAAGAAGACATGGTAAGAGTTAATTTTTTTAAATAATGGATAAAGCTAAAATATAAGGTTAATTTTTATGGCCAAAACATGTCTAAAACCTATTGTTTGAGAGGATTCAGACCCATTATAATCTTATCCTTAAGATATAACACTTTATAACTACTATAATTCCAAAATAATTTTATAATAAAATAATTTTTCAAGACTCTCCTAAAGTTCCCCTCATCCCTCTTATAAAAGGCAACCACCTCTACCCACATACAGACAACTTTATAGACCCCTGGGTTGTCCAAAATCTTCTAAAATAATATCCCAAAATCTTTAGAGGTAGTGTCTTATCAAAATTTTGTCTCCTCTATTTTCCTTCTTCACTCACTATTATATTATTATTATATGATTACAAAACGACACCAATTTCATATATATACTATAATTTTTTTATGAGTAGGATTCAAAATACACTCACACACA
Organism: Viscum album; assembly: GCA_963277665.1. Classification (NCBI taxonomy): domain Eukaryota; kingdom Viridiplantae; phylum Streptophyta; class Magnoliopsida; order Santalales; family Viscaceae; genus Viscum; species Viscum album. The sequence continues at coordinate 2,083,832,262 of OY728151.1, forward strand.
CCATTATCTAATTGATATTAACATATTGTTTCTGTGTACGACGAACTAGTACCTCACGAAATGATGATTGCTCAATTTTCTCCTACCACCTCTCATGGTGGAAATTATTATGGAAATATAATTATACATGATATATGTTATATTTATTTTTTCTCTATGATTCTATAATTTTTATTTTACAGCATACCTTTATTCTTTCCATAATGTGAAAATACGATAATTTCATTTGAGGAAGTGTGGACTATCTCCCGCTCAAAGTGTTATGAATCATTCATTCCATACAAGGAAAAAATAAAGCATGGTTTAAATGAACTTATGTAACATATTTAATGTATATATTATAATTTAATTATAATATACCCATGTATCATTTGGTTTTCATTCCATTAATATGAGAAATAAATAAAAGTAGCATTCATGCATACGTACAACCTACTGCCTCCATGAATGGTGCATTTCATTTCATATCTCAAAATGTTATGTACAATTATAAATACATATATATCGGATATATATGATATTTATGTCATGAATAATATTCTGGATATAATGGACTTATGACCACCAAGATAATTTGCGTCAAAACAAGTTCATTTTGACTCAAGTGCCGAAAATCGTCAAAACGTCCGATATGAACTCAAATAATTAACTAATTAAAATACCATGGTAATAAGTGATATAAAATGAATATTAATTTTTAAAAAGGTTTTAAAGAAGTTATAAATTATCCTAAGTTTATTATTCTGGTTATTAAAGATGGAACTTGACATGTCAAATTCAAGGTAAGGGAACTTCTTAACCCAATTTCCATACTTTGGGTTGATATTCTACTTATTGATTATGTCATGCTATGTGAGAAATGAATTTGGATATCTTATCTGGTATTTGTAATTGATTTATGGGTATTTATATTGAATACACATAATCGATCTATTTTATAAACAAAATGATCTTTTTCAGGGAATCTACCACCCTTCTCATTTCAAGATCTCCTTTAATGTAATGTCTTCTTAATTTATATTATCTTATGTTGAGATTTCTCATTCCATATCCCCATTATTGTACATATTATTTCAAAATGATGAGAGAACCCTTTTTTCTATCAATTAAATAATTTTATGAATATTTAAGTGATGTGGCTAGGCTGCCAAAATTTCATAAGGGAATTTCTAAACTCAATTTCCACTCATTGGGTTTTATGCATGCATCGTTGATATTATTATGCCATGATTATGTGTGAAATCACTATTTATTTATTTATGTTTTAATTTTAACTTCCCTTTGTGTGGATACACTTACGAAATAATCACCCCATTGATAAATTGTTATGTCATTTATATAAACATTACTCTACTGGAAAATTTTCTTATACCCAGGGTTTGAAACCTTGGGTATAAGCTATACCCATGGTTTCATGAACTGTGGGCTCCCGAGGCATCGGGATTTCCCAATACCCATGTTTTTGTACAAACTGTGGGTATAGCCCACTAAAATTTCATATTACCCATTCTTCTAGAAAACCTTGGGTATACATCTATACCCACAATTTACAGAACCATGGGTATAAATTTTTACATAACAAATTATATACCCACAGTTAAGTAAACTGTGGGTATAAATTTTTTTCTTCACAGCACATATACCCACAGTTCGTTGAACTGTGGGTATAGATAGTTTCATAGAAGCATATATACCCATGGTTTAATGAACCATGGGTATATATGATTTTCCAAAAAATAGCAGCTTCCCACCTCAAGTTCACCTTGATCCTACAAACCAAAATGAAAACCACTTTGAAACAATGCAAGAGTTCTCATCGGAAACAATGGAACACCGATGACCCCCCCCCCCCCCACCCACCTTGAATACCCCTCTCCCTAGACAGAACCCCCTTTCACCCCCTATGGACACCCCCTCCCCCTAGACACCCCCTGGACACCCCCTAGACAACCCTCCCCCTAGACACCCCCTACACACCCCTCGTCGGACACCCCCCACTGGACACCCTCCATTTGACACTCCTTGGACACCCCCAGCTAGACACCCCCAACTGTACCCCCATGTACACCCCCTAGACACCCCCCGGATCCCCCTTGGACACCCCCTAGACACCGCTTGGACACCCCCCCCCACTTGGACACCCCCTGGACACCCCCCACTGGACCCCCTAGACACCCCCTGGACACCCTATCCCCCCAGACACCCCCTAGAAACCCCTCTAGAGACCCCCAGGTATGCATATATTTGAAAATATGCATATTAAAAAAAGTCAAGAAGAAAAGGGGAAAAGGAAAACTGTAAACTGAGAGAATATATAAAATATTTTTCTGTAAAAAAATATAAAGGTACCAGATTCAAAAGTGCAAACTTAGGGATTAAATATCCAACTATGATATAGAGAAAGTTCAAGAAGATCTAATATTTCACACTCAGGAGTAAACTCAAAATCATCAACTCTTCAATAATGGTGTATTCCAAGTAAATTTGATTAAAGACACAACAAATGGTTACTAATTTCTTCTAAAAATGGTGTAAAATAACCAATAAATCCTAAATTTTATATTCATGTCAATCCTGGTTTCAAGTCATGGAAGAAAATCAATTTAATCGGCTATGGTTTGTTGTCAGTTCTCTGCATAGTATGCATCCCTATCCTGCATACCAATAAAAGTCATCAAAATCAACAAATGATCGAAAAGGAAAATCCAATAGGAAGTCAAACTCTCTTTTGAGCTCTTTCACCTACAAATATTCAAAGCCCCCCAACCACCCCCCCCTCTTGGAGAACCCCCTTCACCCCACACCCCCTACCCCCATCCCTGCCCCCTACACACTCCCCACCCCCATCCCCCTTCACACCATGGACACCACCTCACCTACACCCCTACCCCTCCCTTCCACCTGACCCCCTTCACACCCCCCGGACACCCCCTCCTGGACTGCCCCTCCCCCTGCACCCCCACACCCCCTTCCCCCCTGAACACCCTTACCCCCTGCACACTACCCCCCCCCCCAAGCCCCCTGGATACCCCCCACTGGACCCCCCCTGGACACACCCTCCCCCAAGACACCCCTCCCCCTATACACCCCTCCCCCCTTGACACCCCTACTGAAACCGCCTAAACACCCTCTGGACACCCCCTCCATCCTAGACACCCCATGGAAACCCCCCTGGACACCCCCATGCATGCATATATGTGGAAAAATTCATATTAAGAAAAGGTAAGAAAACAGAGGAAAAAGTTAAATCTATAAACTGAGAGAATGTATAAAATCTATTTTCTAAAAAAATATAACTGTATAGGATTCAAATGTGCATACTTTGGGATCAACTATCCAACCATGATACAGAGAAATATCTAGAAGATTGAATATTCTACACTCAGAAGTAAACTCAAAATCAATAATTCTGCAAGCATGGTGTATGCTAAGTCAATTTGATTAAAAACACAACAAATGGTTACTAATTCCTTACAAACAAATTGTATAAAATAACAATTACCTCCTAAATTTTATATTCACTTCAATCTCAGTTACAAGTCATGGAAGAAAATCAATTGCATCAACTGTGTTTTTTTGCTAGTTCTCTGCATATCATGCACCACTAGACACCCCATTCCCCCATAGACACCCCTCCCCTTTCACCCCCACACACCCCCTGCCCCCTTCACCCCCACTACTACCTTCCCCATTCACCCCAACTACCCACCAACCTTCACCCCCACTCCCCCCACCATCACCCCAACTGCCCCCCCCCCCCCCATCAGCACCCCCACTACCCCCCCCCCCCATACTGGACACCCCCCCCCCCCCCCGTACCCCCACTACCCCTACACCCTACCCCCTACCCCCTGCACACACCCCCACCCCCTGCACCCAGACCCCCAACCCCCTTTACCCAACCCCATCCCCCTGCACCCAACCCCACCCCCATGCACCCATCCCCACCACCTGCACCCACCCATTCAATTAACCATGCTAGAAAAATGAAAAAAATTTGCGAATCACTATCAAAGAATAACCATGCCATAAAAATATTATCCATGAAATAAAAATGAATAGAAGGGGATTCCATAAAAATATTAGTGGCACACATTCAAACTAAACAATGAATCAATTAAACATGATTCAATAGCTAGAAAAATATATCTAAAAAACGTATAAGGGGATGCTTGACCTTAACAATGAATCAATAAAACAAATATCTGAATCAACTAACCAAGGTAGAAAACTCAAACTAAAAAATGAATCAAACTTTACAATGAATCGTCAAAACTCAAACCATGCCATAAAAACTCTCGGGTGAGGGAAATACCAAACTATATAATGAATATCAACTCAAAATAAAGAAAAAAATTACTAAATCAACAAACCTAATCCAGAAAATATTAACCCAAGCTAAACAATGAATCAATTAACCATGCCAGAAAAATATTAGAAACTCCCTATCAAAGAATAGCCAAATCAAAAAAACATAGAAGGAGATGCTCTACCTAGGGGGGAATTGTGTCGGGTGAGTGAAAGCTCGACCTATGGGGGGATGCGTGACCTAGAAGGGGATTCTCAAACAATGTAGGATGGGGGATGTGTGTCGAATTTTCTCATATCTAAAGTATAAAAGTATAAAAGTTGTAAATACAATATTACAAAAATAGTACTTTAGTGAAACTTTTTTACTCTATAACCACTTACCAAAAGGTGAATATATACTCATGATACTCTGAGTTAATTCCACTTTTAGTCACAAGTGATACACTAGTTGATTTGAAATAAAAAAAAATATGAAGCTATAATATCAAATAAATCATAGATGAGGGTATAAGATATTATAAAAACACTTATCACCATCTAGGGATCATATTCATTATCATCCATCAACCACTTTAGCATACAAAAACAAGTTAGATCTATCATGATGAAATTATGCCTTATATACCTACCATGGTGATGGTTTGGTTGAATATTGGATTTTTCTTTTATTACATGTTACCCCACTTAAACATATCAAGGGGTGGATAAGTTCATGCAGTAACATTCCAAAATTACTCTTGGTACATTTTTTCTTATTTCTAGTTTTGGAGTTACCAATCATAGATGAGGGTATATGATATTATAAAAACTCCTATCACCATCTAGGGATCATATTCATTATAATCCATCAACCACTTAAGCATACAAAAACAAGCTAGATCTATCGTGATGATATTATGCCTTAGATATCTACCATGGTGATGGTTTGGTTGAATATTGGATTTTACTTTATTACATATTACCCCACATAAACATATCAAGGGGTGGATAAGTTCATGCAGTAACTTTCCCATTATCCTGAATCAGAAGAAGTGATGAATCAGAGTTACCCACATCAAGATAATTCTTGTTTCAGAAATATGATTTCATTGTGCACATATTTCATTCCGTATGATAGATACACTGAAAAGAAACTAGTCCCCCAAGAAGTGATTTATTTGGAAGATGAACCATTAAATGCAACATGCAAGTGAAAAGGGATGGAGGAAAATCTTTTCCATCTCACATAAAATTAATGGCACCTCCTGCTTCTTTTTTATCAATAATTAATTGGATAACCTTTTAGAAGAAAGGTCTCTAAAAAATGTCACGAGCGAATCAAATTTAGCCTTACATTATTGGATAGTAAATTTCGAATTGCTATTGGAATCACATTCACCGTTACATTATTTGATATAAAATGTTGAATTGCTTTGGTCTTCCCCTTGATATTCAGAAGAATTGCAAGAAACATTTCACATATATTTTTCTCAATATGAAAAACATCTATACAATGACGTAACAAATTGGTATACCAATATAACAATCCAAAAAAAATAATTCTCTTTTTCCAATTGTAAGTGGTTTCAATGTCAACATTATTCCTCTTTTTAGATTTCAACTAACCTTTACCTAATGAAAAACTATAATATTTCAATTAATTAATCACATCACTTCCTAACATACGTTGAGGTGGTTGTTCAGTCTCAACAGTATTATCAAACCTTCGACGATTCGTCCTTTAATGATGATCCATTGGAAAGGCTCATCGCTTCAACATGAAACTGAAACTATAAAGATATTTAATCCTTCTTGATTGTGTATTCTTGATACAAATAGAACATGGTAGTTTTCCCTTCATGCTACACCCAAACATCATTGCATAAGAAGGCAAATCATTTATTTTCAATAGAAGGGCAGCATGCATCTAAAACGTATTATTTGTAGAAGAATCAAATGTCTGCACACCCAAAGACAAAAGTTGTTTCAAATCTCTTATTAAAGGCTGCATGTATACATCTATATCATTATCAGGATCAGAAGGTCTAGATATCAGTATAATCGATAAAGTAAAAGGTTTTTTTATACACATCCATGAAGAATGATTATAAACGTGAATAAAAACTTTCCAAGGGTTGTGATAAGTAAGAATCTAACCAAAAGGATTAAAACCATCACAAGATAGACCCAACCTGACCGTACGCACCTCAGCTGCAAAATCAGGATGTTTCACATCAAATGCCTTCCATGCTAATCCATCTGCAGGATGGACCAACTCATCATTGCCTTTCCTTCTCTCAGCATAATTCCATCACATATTGGATGAGATTTATGTAGACATGAATAGATTTTAATGTACTAGAATCAATGGAATGTGCCACATGACTTTTTGTACCACACGATATGGTGTTCCATAGGTATTTTACTTCCATCGAGATGTTCCACATTCTTTTCAGTCATTACAGTCAGCTATTTCCTCCCAAAATAAAATGAAATCTATGGGATATGCATATACTTTATTAGCTTTAAATCCAAGATGCTTAATAAACATCCATACCTTGAAATTATTTGAGGGAATATCTAAACCATTGGGAATAAAGTCCTTCAAAAATATAAGAATATAATCAATAGAGGTATTATAAATTCCATACATGGGTTTCTCATGATATAACCACATTAAAAATTCCTACTTGGTCATTTTGGTACACTCCTAATATACTAGAGTTCTGGAATAATCCAATAAAATTTTCACTCTCTCATCATCATCTTTATTATTTTCCACATGTGTATTGATATCATTATCTTCTTTCACATGCATAATATCTCTCTCAGGGTGATAGAAAAATAGAAACCGATCAAATATCAAATTCTCTATGCAACTTCATTCATTTTGTTCATGACCAGTAAAACATTGACTCGTCTCTCCATGGTGATACTGAACATAATAGTTTGTTTAAAACAAAATTTCATTATATGGTAGCTAACTTCTTCCCAGATTAACAATGGTCTTCCAACACATTTATAGCATAGACATTGTATACAACCACCATCTGAAGCATTGTCAAATGAAAAATCTAAAAAATTCTCCAAATTATTTTGAAACGCGGTTGAAATCCTATAGGTACAATACATCCAACTTCTGTCCGTTATATAATAGGATAAAAATTTATCTTTCAATAAGAAATGTAAACCATAATTAAAAAAAGGATATGTTCTATAGAAAATAAAATAATTAGAACATAAAAACGTAATAGTTAATTCACATTTGTATTGCAAGTGCCTTTATTTTATAACCAATTTCAACCCTTTCAGAATCAGAGATAAAAGTTTTACCTATATCCTATAAAGGTATGATCAACAAGTTAAACCATAATGGGACAATAAAAGATTAATGTCTATCATAGAGTGGTATGTGTCATTATAGTTAAACTAAGGAAGAATAGATTAGGAAGAATGGAAAGGATCACCCCTTTGTATTTTTGTATAATTTTTATTGAGGGAGAATTATATATTAAGACATCTGGGTTCTCTCAGATTAGTATTCTCTTGGTTTCCTTGGTTTTTTACATTGTTACCATTTACTATTTAGCTTGTACCATGACTATAGACTCACCAGTGATGGAAAAAGTAGATACAAGATTATGTTTAGTGCCATTGTAGAGATTAATTATTAGTAGAATTTTTATTACAGTTTAACATAAATTATTAATTTGTCATATATTAATAAAATAATAAATAATTGATTGTTAAATCACATCTTAATGAAAAAACTATTGAATTTTAATTTTGGGGACACCATAATTTGAGTCTTACCGAGTTATAATAAAACCCAGCACTTTCTTCCATGGAAGATGGGAACCTAAGTAGTCATGACTATTATATTGTATATTTATATTTGGGAAAGCATTTTATGTTTTTGATTGCATGGTTTCCAAGACTAATCATTGTTTTGGGGTCTAGGTTGATACTCAAGTCCATTTTTCATAGCTTTCGTAGTTTTACCTTTATATATTTCAGTTATATTATGACTACCTGAATTTATTTCATAAAATTAGTTTTTTGTTGCGTCGATTATTTTGATTATTATTGAAACATTTCATTATGTCATTAAATTTATTGTTTAAATATGTTTATATTAGTATGTTTATTTCTATTTTTTTAAACGAATATGTTGGTATAGTCTCCCACAATACTACTTTACACCCTCATTATTAGCCAGCATCCTCCATCATATGGGGCGGAATTCCTAGGTATTATATCTACAAATGGTGAAAGAACCAATTGGTGGTAGGACCTAGTAAAATTTTATTAGATGTTTTTTAGTCTTACTATTTTGGAAAGGTGCAAAATAGAATAAGAATGTGTCGAGACATGGTATAGAGCTTTTCCCTTGGACTAGCCAACCCATGTTTGAGGAAAGTACATTTTATCTTGGACTAAATTTCTATTTATACTATTCGATTATATAATTGATCTAATTTAATTGAAACATCATTTTTCTAAGCCCTTATAGTGAAATTTTTGGGTTAATATAATATTTTAATGTGTAATGAAAATAATTGTGAATTATATATATATATATATATATATATATATATTAGTAACATGGTGGGTAGTAGATGTGGACCCTATGTTTGGGTGTTTGGGGATATTGAGAGTGTCTGATTTACATGGTATCCCTATGATGGGGAGGATCTATAATTGTAGTTAATTTTTATATAGGTTACAGTGTGTGTGTGCTTGTTTTTAGATGTTTAGTGATTGCTTGTGAAACTGTTGGTTTATGCTTGACCTGGGGGTGGGAAAGTCAAAATTAATTTCAATTGGGGGTTGAAACATAAAAGTAAGTATTTGGAATGTTAAATTCCATGTTACCTTGAGATGGGGATAACTGAAACCTATAGTTATGAACACTCTTAGGCCTAATGTGTGGAGTTGGTTTGAGAGACTAGTTACCTTATTTAGTATGACTCTAGGTTTGGAATTTAGTACATTATAACCTTTGAGGGTAACCCATCAGACTAGTTAGGCATTTTTTAGGAACATTTAGGTGTGTGAGGCATAAGTAAAATCTTCAGTTTATAATATCAATTAACACAAATTTGACTATTTATTTCTGATAGTTGTGTTAGGGGACTTGGGTTCTCTGAGATAAGTACTTATATGCTAGTTATTTCATCCTTATGGATGGTTTCAGGAAGGTAAGTCTCATTCATATTCCTATCGTAGGTGACATTGGTACATGTCAGGTAGAACAACTGTATTCATGGTGGATATAATGTCTAGGGCCCATGGATAATAACACTCTTGGAGGAGTTTGGGTTCAGGCATATGGAGATACCTAGTGATCTTGAGATGAATACACTTTCTGAGTTAGTGTTTCGATAGATTTTAAAGTTTTCAATGGAAAAGTGATTACGTGCATGTCCCTATATACTCAAGATAGGATTTTATAACAGTAGTGATGCTATGAATGAACTCCAGTTGAATTATAAAATGATGATATAATTATGAGATTTCATTTATATGGTTTGACATTGTGAGATTTATATTGTTTCAAGAAACAATAAGGGTGCTCTATGCTTAGTGAGATTGGAATATAAAATAGGAATGCATAGTTTTTGGGATGTGTGGGGATAGTATAGATTAAATGTGGCTCATTGGATCTTGGATATAGTCTTCATGATAAGTTTGTGCATGAGCATGTAGCCTTTGAGTTTTGATGTAATCATGGAGCCACCCATGTGTGGAGATAAATATATTGTTTCAATTGTGTAGTGACCTTTCACTACATCATGAAAACTAGAACATGGAGTTGGATTGATCTTAAATCAACCTGAAAGTAAAATATTTCAAGGATTTTATTGTTGTTGTGGAAGGTATGGGCACAAATATTTTTTTTATAGAATAATATATCCTAAATAGTGAAAATAAAATAAAAAAAAGAGAGTTTTAGTGATCAATTAAGGGGGTGGGACACAATAAAAAAATATGATTTATTATTTATATCTTAGGGGGATTGGAGTAGTTCCTAGACTATGTTGTCACAATTCTAGAATAATTGAATGTCTTGACAAAGAAGATGTCCTTAATGGTGGATAACGTCATGCACTGACACTAGAACTAGAAAAAATATGTGAAAGAGATGGTGAAACTTTATTGGTATTTCATTGGAGTTTCTCAGTTCCTAAATAATAAACTAAAACTTGACAATAAAAGGACATACTTGATTATAGAGAAGTTTAATGAGTGATTGGGTGCAGTTGATGATTACAATACAATAGAGTTAAATTAAAAATTAGTAACGAATATGGTTGACATTATGTGAGAACCAATTTAAACCAGGAATGGAAGGGGACCAAGATAAAGAATATTGCTACCAATGGGAAATAAAAATCAATCTCTTAATTACCTGTATTCAATGATAGTGGCTCAAGCAGCTAGGAAATCCTTGAAAATTTTTACATCCACTTCTCTGAATAATAATTTACAATGACATAAATTATGGATCATAAAATAGGGAGGAGAATATTGGAGATTTCTTGGAATGTTTTTGTGGGAAGGGAATATTATAAAGGACCTCAATAACATGATCCTAAATTAGTAGTTTTTTTGATTGTATCAAAAGAACTAAATGCAGTGGTATAAAACATTGTAAATGAAAAAGGATGTTGTAATAAAAATGTGAGGAAGTAGAATTTACCTATAATATGAATGATTATTTATTAAATAAAAAATAAAAAGATAAATTGTTTATTAAACATGTCGAGGTTGTAAACATGATCCTTAATTAGTAGTTTTTTCGGTTATATCCCAAGAACAAAATACTATGGTAGAAAACATTGTAAATGAAAAAGAATGTTGAAATAACACTGATAGGAAGTAGAATTTACCTCTAAGATGAATTATTATTGATTAAATAAACAATACAAAAGATAAATTTTGTAGTCATTTGTTGAGACTATTGATATAAGAATTAGTGATTAGTTTTAAAAAAAGAAAGTAGAATAAATTCTGTACCTAGATGTAATGAATCAGTGGGGATGTTTCTAAAGGAGAGGGAGATGACAGGGGGGAGGGGAATTTTCTAGAGTTGGGGGTAGGGAGGTGGAGGTCAGGAAGTTGAGGAAAAGGAAAAGGCTTTGAGGTCGAGGTTAGGAGAGGAGGTAGAGAAGGGAGGCGGAGGCTGGGGAGGGGAGGAGATGGTCGGGAACCGGTTGTTGGATGGCCGACAGGCAGAGGTTGGCGAGGGGAGGAGAGGTCCAGTAGGTGAAGGTTAGATGGCTTGGAGGGTGTGGTTAGGGATAGGAGGATAGGGTCTAGAGGTAGAGGTCAGGGAAGCAATGGTTAACGCGAGGGATCGCGGTGGATGAGTGAAGGGGAGGGGCACGATGGAAGAGTGAAAGAGGATAAGCCCGATGGAAGAGTGAAATTGGGTATTGAATACCCACGTTTTTAATAAAACCATGGGTATATATAATATAAAAAAACATACCCCCATGGTTTAGAAAAACTATGGGTATAGATGTATAGGGAAATACCCTCATTCTAGTAGTGTTATAAGAGAAATCATAGCTCAATATCCATTCATTGAGTTAAATATCCACGTCATTGGTTTTTCTTCCAAGAATTTTTTGAATGACCTCTAATTTTTTTACACAAAATATTCACTTATATTTTTTGTATTTATATTTTACACATATAATTATGTCATTGATTTATCCTTAATCTAATTATATGATTATGGTAAGGGACCTCATCTCAAACATGTTTCATTGAGGAATATTTAGATTTATATATGAACTTATTTTATACAGTGTATAATTAGCCCCTTTGAATTTTAATTTCATTCAATGGTTTTCAAAAGAAATATTTTATTTACAAATTATTTTAATAAACGAAAAAAGTAATGTTTATTTTTAACGTATGTGGCAATAATGAAATTTCCACCACTGTGAGAATTATGTGATATTTGGCTTCATCTACAAACCACAATGTTTTTAAAAAGAAAACTAAATACCATAATCCATTTTAGGGTATTTGGGTATTGAAAATGGTTTTTAGAATTGTTTGATTATGTCAATATCATGAACTGATATCTTTTTATTGCGATGTGGAGATGTTACCTTTAATTTATGATTTTTTTATGTGTTATGATTATATTATGGTTCTTGGTAATTCTTTATGTATATGGGTGGGTCCATGATAAACTGATGGTAGGTGACCCAAAGATAGCTCTCCAATGCATTGGGTAATGTGATAGAGGTAAATGATAATTTTTCTCCTAAGAGATTTAGGGAATATACTATGATGGGTATTCCAAACATGATAATGAAGGTTACTCCTTGTGTAGGTGTGAAAGATACAATGTAAGTATGATATGGATGCAACCAGTTACCATTTTGTTTTATGATTTCTGTGATATTTTTTTAGAATTTTATGATTACATGATGTATGCTAAGTAGTTTATGTTTTATGGGTGAAAACTATTGTTTTTTTTAATTCTTTCAGGGGTTTTAAATATTCATGGAAGAATAATTTTATTCCTTATTTTACATCCCTTATTGGGATCTTTATGCTCATCACAAGTTTTTGAAATTTTTGTCATAAGATATAAGGAAGGGTAAGAAAATGGAAGAATTTAAGAATATTTTTATGAAGAAAATAATTCTTGTTTTATTTAAGTTTTTTTATTATTTTGAAAAAATATAGATAGAGTAGAAGTGTCTAATTTGTAATTTTTGGGATATAATATAATAATTATGGCCTAATTCTATAAAACTATAAACCTGAAAAGATCTCAATGTGAAAGAAAGTAAATTCTTGATCAAAAATAAAGATTATGTATGTTTTAAGGCTCTATCCTTATATTTGGTATCAAAGGAAATGTTTAGACACCATTTATGATTATGAGTTTTTTAAACACACGGTTAGTCTCTATGTCTATTATTTTAGTTAAATCCTTGTTTGATAACTTTTTTAGATCAAGTAATGTCAATTACGAATGGATGGAGGAGTATCTCAAACAAAATTCTTATCTCTTCCTAAGGACTCACTTGAAATAATTATTGAAAAGTCATCTCTAGGCGATTATGAAACATTTTATATCATACAACTCACTTGAAAGCAATTTTTTGAGATATAAAACACACCCACTATACCTCAATACCATCGTGTATCATGGGTTGTATTTAATAAAATCCAATTTTCTCAATATTCTAATATTTTCAAGAAAGGTAAATATTATCAAGGAATTTTAAAATATTTTACCCTATCACAAGATTTTGAAGAAAATTATGATTTTGAAAAATGTTTTGAAGAAGGGGAACCTAGTGAAACCTATTTATATTTCCTTTAAATATATAGTTGTTTAGTACATACTTACGGTATTTTAAAATGAACATTCACTTAAAGTTTCTACTCAAACTCGGTCCGACTATATTATAAAAATCATGTTTTATCAGATGTTTTGAAATTATATGTCATACATGATTGTTTTCCGAAACTATTTTTTCAGGAACACCCATATGACCCAAGTTATAAAAGGTGTATTTCGGTAAAGGAAGAAATTGATTTTGAAGGATCTCTAAATCATTGTTGTAATGCATGGACCTTCTATTTACGTGACCAATATGACAATGAAACCAAGTGGACACCATGATCAAGTTTTGATTTTCTTTCTATTGGGAATAGTTTTATTTTAACATACGGAGGTGAAAAAATGTCAATATATATAAGACTTTAGGAATTAAGATGTTGAGGTTATTATGAGTTGGGATGAAAATGAGAGGTATAAGACAACCATTGATGTTAAAACATTTTAGGGTTATTTTTGAGTTTTATGAAAAGGTATAACCCGCAAGACAGGTGACAACCCATCACGTCCGGCGAGGCCATGAGAATTAAACCCACAACCGAAGGGAAAAAAGGGTGCATCCCCAACCACTTGCCTACGTGAAGCCCCTGGTTAGTATGACTTATAATTTTTTAGTTAAATGATTTTGTGGATCAAGAATAAGTTGATTTTGTGATCTTATGTTTTATTAAATGGATATCTTTAATATAGGGAAATTATTTGGTGATTAATTTCTAAATGTTATTTTTGAATTCATTATCTATTTTTGGAACCCTGTATTCATAATAAACATAGAATACTATGGTATTTTATTTGAGGAGTAATTTTTGAATTTTATTTGGGAAAAATATTTGTTTTTATTATTTACTTATGGAGTTTTTTGTTATTTATGGAACCGGTTAATTTTTTTAGGTAATATGTGCTTAGGTTAATTACTTTTAAGTGTGATACTTTAAGAGAAGTTGATGTTATTTGAAGATAAATGTTATGATTTATCATCAAAGACTGTGTGATCAAAACCTTATGAATTTTGGGTTTTAATATTAGTTTGAATTATTCTTTTTTAGTAATTATATGGAAAATAGTTTGTTGAATGGTCTTTGTTGAACTTTGGTATATTTTTTGTTGAATTTTGGATATTAAGAGTAGTATTTATTTTTATAAAGGATTATTTGTTTTCAAGGGATTACCTAATCTTGTACTAACCATTTTTGTTTTGGTCAATGTCTGAATACTAGGTAAATATATGGTTAATATTTTTCAGATTATGGGATTATATAGAAGTTGATTATAGTGCTTCAGGTGTTACCAATTCATCTTGAATACTCATCATTTGGAAAAAAATATGAGTTTTTGTTAGATATTTAATAAAGAAGGAAACTCTACTTGACAAGTAAGTATGTTTCCTCATGTTCTTAGTCAAGATCATAAATAAATTCCTCAACATTAGAAAATGGACATTAAAAAAACTATCTATTTACTTTTCCTACTGGGTAATAAATAACCATTTAACCCATCACAAGTTTCTTGTTTTCATATCGTTAACTTTCTCCTGATCAAGTTTTCAATCACTCTCCATCAGAACAAGATGGTTAATTTTTCTTCCATGTCCATGATTCCTTACATGGAATCCTAGTATTTTTTATATTGGGTGACCTTTTATGATTCTCTTTCATTATTTTAAATTTATATTTTTTTCCTCTTTTTCTTATGTTGGATTTTCAATAATGTTTTTGAGCACAAATTTAAAATTGTGAGGATGTAATTTCAAAAATGGGGAAATGATATAATTCCTCGGGTATTTATATAATAATAAATTTTCATATCTATTAATACATATAAATAAGATATTAATTTTATATTAAAGAGTAAACTTTGTCCAATAGCATAGCCAACACATAATAATAACTTTCTCTGAAATCTTATGTTGCACACAATGTTGAGTTATATTGAAAATTAATACAATTATAATATTATTATCTTAAATGGTAGTTAATGCCTCGATATTTTATTGGTTGGGAATGACCAAAAATAACTAAAATATGATTATACATGTTTTCTAATTTTTTTTCATTTATCCAATAAATTTTAGAGGCTTAAAATGAGAATGAATCCAATTTTAAGCATAAAATACTCTTATATTTTTAAAAATCCATTTTACCACCTTTTGATGGAAACCCCTTTTTAAATATATTTTTTTGTTACTTTTATATGTTCTATTTTACAAAATCAACTTTTTCTTTAGAAGTGTGAAATCAAAATTTACTTTTGATAAAATTTTGGAATTTTTCTGATGAAATTCATATTTTAATGAATAGTAGAAAATAATAAATTTTAATTCAAAACTAAATTTTCATCTAATTTATTTATATACATATAATATTATTTTAATTGGTTTTAAAGTGTAATTGGAATAGTTTTTTTCCATTTAATAAAATTTTGTTCATTGGAAGTAATTTCATGTTTAAATTAGACGTAAACACATGTCAATCTTTTGGTAGTTTTTACTTCTTAAAATCCCACCTTTTGATTTTGACAACGGGAATTAATTTTAAATTAATTTCTACAAATTCTGTATTTTTAAATTGAAAAAATGGTTCCATATTTTGAATCATATGGTTCAAATTATTTAAATAGGTACCATTTATTTTTGGACATTATGAATAGTAATTTCAGTAATTTTTTTTATCATGGTTAAAAAGTAAATCTGCTAAATAAGGGTCATAAATAATATTATAATAATATTAAACTACCCTAACACATTTCTTAATCCTATTTTATGAGATATTTCTAACCATGGGCATCCTTTGGTTGATTTTGGGACCCCATGGAGCCACTTGGGTGTGATAATGACATGTTATAAAAATTAATTTAAGTAAAGAGAAATATAAAAAATGCATATTTTACTAATCTAATTTTTATATAGAGTTATATAACTGATATCATTGACAATATATAGTAATAATAAAACTAAAAATATTTAATAAAACAATTTATTTTATTAATAATTTTTATATATTAAATAAATAAATTTATTTACGACACAATGATGATGTAGCGATTACCTTATTAATGAAAGATTCAAATAAATGGCATTATAAACATTAAAATAAATTTAATTTGAATATGTAGATTCCATACACGAATTTTATTCATTATATTGACATATCATCTTTGATTTAATGTCTTTGGTTTGAAGGAATCAAGTTTTTATGACTTAAACAAGAATCAATTACTAAATAGTGTCAAAATTGACATAAACGATTTAAAAATACTATTTTGTTAAATGATATAATAGTTCTAAATATCTAATATTATGCCAAATGACATATATAATGTTAAAAATTTCATTAATGATCCACTTGTGGTTATATTTTTATTTTATGGTAATTATAGTAACCATATGTTATGAAAATACAAGAAGACATGGTAAGAGTTAATGTTTTTAAATAAGGGTTAATGCTAAAAGATAAGGATAATTTTGTGACCTAAAAATGTATAAAAAATATTTTTTGAGAGTATTTAGACCCATTTTCATATTATACTTGAAATATATTACTTTGTAACTATTAAAATTTGAAAATTCTTTTATAATAAAATTATATTTCAAGACATTCTTAAAGTTCCCCTCGCCCCTCTTTTAAAAGGCCACCACCTCTACCCACTTACTCACACATCTAAATCCCCTTTAATAATAAAAATTATGAAAAAAAATCTCACAAAATCCCTAAATTACTCTTATAATTATTACCTTTGGCAGAAGGCAATTCGGGAAATCCATTTGACTAATATCAAAAAGAGTTACCCATTTTCGAGGTTCCATCTTCTCCAGAGTTCATTTCTTTATTTTCCATCTTCACTATTTATTCTCTTATTATTCTATGATTACAAAACAACACCAGTATACAAAATAAACAATAATTTATTTATGAGAATTATTTGAACTACAATTACAAACACCTCCATATAATTGATACAAACATATTGTTTCTGTTTACGGAGAACTACTACATCACGAAATGATGATTGTTCAATTTTCTTCTACCAGCTCTCAAGGTGACCATTATTATGGAACTATATTTATATATGATATATATTATATTTATTTTGTCTCTATGAATCTGTAATTTTTATTTACAACAAACTATTACGATTTTCATAATGTGCAAATACAATAATTTCATTTGAGGAAGTGTGGACTACCGCCCCCTCAAAGTGATATGACTCATTCATGCCATGCATGGAATGTATAAATTATGTTTTAAATGAAATTATGTAACAAATATAACATATATATTATATTTTAATTATAATATACCTAGGTATCATTTGTTTTTCATTCCATTACTTTGACAAAGAAAGAAAAGTAGCGTTCATGCGTATATATAGCCTACTGTTTCCATGAATGGTGCATTAAATTTCTTATATCAAAATGTTATGTAATATTATAAATACATATATACTAGATATATATGATATTAAAATCATGAATAATATTATGTAGATAATTTACATATGACCACATAGAAAATTTTCATCAAAACAAGTTCATTTTTTACTCAAGTACAGAACATCGACAAAACGTTCGATATGAAGTCAAATAATTAACTAATTAATATAACATGTAATAAGTGATATAAAATAAATAATAAATTTTAAAAAAAATTAATGAAATTATAAATTAAAATAAGTTTTTTATTCAGGAAATTAATGAATGAATGGGACAAGTCAGATTCAAAGTAAGGGAACTTATTAACCCAATTTCCAATCTTTGGGTTGATCTTATACTTCTTGATTGTGTCACTCTATGTGAGAAATGAATTTTGATATATTATCTTGTATTTTAAATTTATTTATACGGATTTATAGTCAATACACATAATATATCTATTTTATTAACAAAATGATCTTTGTAAGTTAATCTACAACTGTTATCTTTTCAAGCACTCCTTTAATTTTATGCGTTCTTAAATTCTGTTTTCCTATATTGGGAATTGTCATTACATATCCCACTTAATATAAATATTATTATCAAATGATGAGATACCCCCTTTTTTCTCAATCAACTCATTTTAGGAATTTTTAATTGATGCCATTAGGCTGCCAAAATTTTGTATGGGAATTTCTAAACTCAATTTATACTCATTGGGTTTTACGCATACTTTGTTCATTATATTATGAAAATATTTTGTAATGAATCACTATTTATTTATTTATGTATGAATTTATTCTTTCATTTGTTTGTATATAATTTTTCAAAACATCATCAACCCACTGATAAATTTTTACATCATTTATATGAACTTCTAAATGGAAATATTAGCTTAATCTCCATTCATTGAGTTAGATATCAATGTCATTAGTTTTTTTCCAACAATATAAGTGAATGACAACTTATTGTTTTAAAATTAATATCCACCTATATTGGGTGTACATATATTTTTCACACAAAATTATGTCATTCATTTATCCTTAATATAATGATACAATCTTTGTAAGGGAATTCATCTCAATCTCCTTTTATTGAGTCATATTTTGATTGACATACAAGCTTCTTTTATAGAGTTTATAATTATACCCTTTTACTTTTAATTTCATTCAATGGTTTTCGAAAGAATATTTTCTTTACAAATCATTTTAAAAAGCAACAAAAGGAATGTTTCTTTTTAACGTATGCGGTGACAAAAACCTTTTTTCCGCCACGGGCATTATTTTTTTATTTAGATTCCTCCACAGGCCGTAAATTTTTTTAAAAAGAAAACAAAATACCATATTCCTTTTTAGGGTATTTTGGTATTGAAAATGGTTTTTAGAATAGATTTATTATGTACATATCTTGAACTATTATCTTGTGATTTTAATGTGGAAATTTTATCTTTACTTTATGCTTGTTTTATGTTTTATGATTTTGCTATGTTTTTTGGGAATTGTTTATGTATATGGGTGGTTACATGATAAACTGATGGTAGGTGAGCCTAAGATAGCCCTCAAATGCATTGTGTAATGTAAGAGAGGTAAATGATAAAGTATCCTCTAAGATATTTAGGGAATATACTGTGATGGGTATTTTAAACATAACCATGAAGGGTACTCTATATGTAGAACAATTAAATTATGATATGTATGCCACAAGTTACCTTTATGTTTTATGATTTATATTTAGTTTTGTAAGAATTTTATGATTACATGATGTAATATAAGTAGTTTATGTTGTATGGGTGAGGGTATGATTTTGTGAAAATGTTTTCATGAGTTTTAAATATTTATCGGATAACAGTTTTATTCCTTATTATATAATCCTTACTAATCTTTTTATGCTCATCCCATGCTTTGGAAATGTATTTACAGGGTATAAGGAAGGGTAAGAGAAAGGAATAATTCAAGAATAATTTTATCAAGAAAATAATTATTGTTTTATTTACGGAGTTTTATTATTGTGAAAAAAAATTGGATAGAGTAGAAGTGTCTAATTTTTAATTTTTGATATGTAATGTAATATTTGCGGACTAATTCTATAAAACTATAAACTTAAAAAGACCCTCAATGTTAAATAAAGTAAATTCTTGATCAAAACATAATATTATATTAGGTTTAAGGCTTGGGAATTATAATAGAAAAAATTAAAATATTTTTTCCCTTGAAAATAATCTTCATATATCATTTGAAGACATTTTTCATATCATTTTTTAAAACATTTTTTTTAATAAAAAAATATTTCTAACCAAAGAGATAAATACGATCATATTTTCAGGAAAAAATATTTCCATAAATATATTATGTACACAAGAGTTAGAAAATGGTACTCAAACATGAATATATCAAGAATAAACATATTAGAAGAAACATTATGTGTGTTCTTGGGAGATATTTCATAAGATTTCAATAAATGAAGCATAATCATAAACAATCTCGATAAACATTGAGATTGTCTCAATAAACACTTACCACATGGAAACTTGGTTTCATACTCTACATGTATTAAAATGATATTACATAAAGATTAAAATATAATTAAATTAATTATATTCAAAATATAACATTCAAAATGGAATTATATACAATAAGAAAAAGAATGTAGGTGCATAATAAAACCTGTGTCTCAGATAAAGAAAATACAGACAAAAGGGTCTTACCGATTTTTTTAGCAATTGAAACATTAACCCCAAGAAAAAAATATTATAGAATGGATAAGTAAATATGAATAATTATAATTATGATAATAATTGTATACATCCATGGGTAGTATACACACCATAAAAAAGGAATGATTGGTGAATAAAGCATGTATCTCAAGAAAATATGTGAGATGAAATCCCCTTACCTTGTGTCACTACCCTCTTTGTAATAATACAATATTGTTGTATAATAAAAATATTTTTATTTTAAATTTTTTATAGAATCATATTATTATATATAATACCATATATGTATTGATTATGACCTTATATTACCTACTTTTAAACAATCCTATGTTATGATTTCACTTCGGGTAATATTCATTTTGTTCATTGCATGTGTCTTAATTTGTTATATCATTGGTCCTTATACCTATATCATAATTTCCAAAACGAGAAAAATGATATAAATATAAATTATATTTATTATATTTATATTATAATAACCTTTAAATATTTCATTATGAAATGGAATACATTGTTCATGGAGATGGTAAGACGTACATACACATGAACGTTGTTTCCGTTATATTGAATAAAAGAGAGTAAAGGAAATATATTTATATATATATGTTTATATATATATAGTTATTCTAGTATAATTATTATATCGTATATATCATATAATTTCTGAAAAACCATCCACAACACACTCTATATAGTGTATGAACGAATTACATTGCTTTGAGGGGGCAGTTTTCCACACTTCCTCGAATGAAATTAGTGTATTTACACATGATGGAAAACAAAAATGTATATTATATAAAAAAATTATAGAATCATAAAGTAAATAAAATTTATTATGTATCCTATATAAATATAGTTTCCAAAATAATTTCCACCATTAGAGGTGGTAAATTAAAAATTAACAATCATCGTTTTGTGAGGTGGTAGTTCACCGTACACGTAAATAATATGTCTGTTAACCATTTGATGGAAGTGTGTGTAGGTTTAGGTAGAAAAACTAGAATAAAAACAAACTAGTAAATTTAATATTTTGGTGTTTTTATAAAATATTAGAATAATAAGTGTTGAGGGGGTGGAAAATTGGAATAAAATAAAAGAACTTGAGGAAAAATGTTACCTATTTTCTGGGTAACTTTTTTTGGTGTTCACCAAAGGGATTAATTTGATTGATTTATGCCCAAGAGGTGGATTCTAGGATGATGGGAGGTATATATAGGATCTATTTGGTCAGTAATTGGTAGATCCAAAGTGTATTTAGAGATGCAATTAAGTGGGATGAGAGGATACACTTTTATAGTGGAGGAGTAGTGGCACTGTTGTAAATTATGGGAAAAGGAATTACACCCTCATTTTCCATGTAATGTGAATCCAATAATAGAGAAAATTAGATAAAAGGGAGGATATTACAAAAATATTTCCAAAAAATAGATCTTTTAAAATTGTATAGGTCATTTGGTCCCCTAATATTAATGTTTAGTCCCTTATTAAGCTTAATTTCACCTTAATCGTTATAATTAATTGTAATTACCTTCACTAGTATTTTTAGTCAAAACTAATTTAAACTTATTATAAATTATAAATTATTATAATTCCAAATATTTAATCAATCTTTTAAAATTAAAATCACATAAGTGGAATAAATTAATTTAGATTTAATATCATAGTTGGGTTAATAATGTAGGGTTTAAAAGTAAAAATCTTCAAAAGTTTCCCATGTTTTTATATTCAATTTCAATGTAAAATTTTTATAATGACCAATATTGGGTTTATTGATAAAAATATTATCTAATTAAAATTTTAAACAAAATTAAAATATAGGTTTTCCTTATTAATATATTAGTTGAAAAAGCAGTTTTGAATTAAAATTGATTATTATTCACTATTCATCCCAAAATGATGTTTCTCAGAAAAATACAGTTAATTCATCCCAAGATAATTTCAACATTATAAATTAAAAAATTAAGTTTATTTTATAAAATTAAATTTCTCAATGTGTCTAAAATTGTTATAAATTTTTTTCATAGAAGGACATTAAAAGCAGTTCATTTTAAAAAATAGCATTTTTAAACTTATAATGACTTTTCGAAAAATTATATCTTTAATTATCAATATGTTTTATTTATATATAAAAAATATTAAAAATATTTGAAAAATTGTTAATACTATTCGTATGACCACAATTAATGGCTACATTATAATTCTCTCATTAAAAAAATTATAACAAAAAATATGCTTCGTAGAAACTAAGTGTTACATGTAATGTATTCCAAGTTGGTGTTGCGGGTAACATACGAAAATTCAGTGTGGCATGTAACATATTCCAACCCATTTTTTTCTAAGATGAATTTTTTACTTAGTAAAATGAAATATATCTTTGAAAATTTATTTTATTTAACAAAAAAATAGTCTGTAAAAAGTCGGGGTGTTACATTCTACCTCCCATAAAATTAATTTCACCCTCATAATTATTCATTTAGGTAAAAAATGAGGATACTTCTGATTTATCATATCCTAAATTTCCCACATAGCTTCCTCTAACTATTTATCTCACCACAAAACATTGATTATGTGTGTCGTCCTGTTTCATAAAAAAAATGTGTACGATCCAAAATTTCAACTGGTTGTTCATCATAAGAAAGATCCTACACTAGTGATATAATCTCTAAGTTCAGTAAATGTGAAGGGTCAAGTATGTAATTCCTTAGGAGAGATACATGGAACACATCATGTACTTTAGAGAGATTTAGGGGAAGTTTCAAGCGATAGGAAACCATCCCAATATGATACAGAATTTCAAAGGGAATGACATATATAGGGATTAGATTCCCATTCTCACTGAATTCCAAAAATTTCTTCCATGGTGAGATTCTTATATACACCTTTTCACAAAATTCAAATTCTAGATCATGACATTGCTTACCTATATAAATCTTTTTCCGACAATGATCCACCATGATATGATGATGAATGGTTCAAACCTTCTCAGCCAATTCTTCAGCGATATAAAATCTCATTCCCTTTCTTTCTATAACCTTAGCCTAGTAAGTTGGATCTCTAAATTTCTTCCCATAGATACAATCATAAGGCGCCATATTAATTCTTGATTGAAATATATTATTTTAAGAAAACTGAACTAGAGGAAGGTGTTAATCCCAACCACCTTTGAAATCTAGATAATAAGATCTTAACACACCCTCTAGGGTTTGAATTGTTCTTTCAAATAGAACATATGTATAAGGATGAAAAGAAGTTATAAAACTCAATTATATATCATGTTCTTGATGAAGAAATCTCTAGAACATTGAGGTGAACCTTAGATCCTAATATGATACAATATAATTTGGTAAACCATGCAACCGTACCACTTCCTTAATGTATATCCTGGTAAGCTGATCTAGAGAGAAGTATTCTCTGATAGATATGAAGTGTGTTGACTTTGTAAGGTGATGGACTACCAACCATATAGTATTAAACTATTTATATGTTTTGGGTAGTCCAATGTAAAACTACATAGTCATGTTCTCACATTTCTATTCTGGTATGGGTAATGGATGAAACATTCTCTTTGACTTTTGTCTTTCAACAGTAACTTGTTGGCACACCAAGCCTGAAGATATAAACTCTTTTATATCTCTCTTCATTACATCCAACCAGAAGTATTATTTTAAATCCTTTTACATATTCATACTTATGGGATGAATAGATAATGAAAAAAATTGAGATTCCTCTAATAGATCTATCTTCAAATCTGTCATTGATGGAACACGTACATGGTTCCCGAACCTTCTCATATAATATTGATTACGGTTAAACTCAGGAACATTTCTAAATTTATTTTGTAGATCTACATATTATTTATGAGCCTCTTTAAACTTAAGATGGATAGAGGGTTGAAAATTCATTTGAGAAAGATAAAAATTTTCCGCTTCCTTTAGGATTTCTACATCTAACCATGGAAAATCCAGAAATATTGAATATTTTTTGATACTCATCATGGATAATCTAGCACAATCTTTCAGAATCAAAGCATCGACAACCTTTTTTTCTTTCCCTGGGTGGTAATAAATTGAGCAGTAATAATCCTTTACCAACTGTTAACATCTTCTCTAGCACATGTTCATCTTTTTCCACATGAATATATATTTCAAACATTTATGATCAATATATATATATATCACATTTTTATCTATAAATACAATTCTTCTATATATTTAATGAATAAAATATCATTGTGAACTCCAAATAATGATTTGGATAATTTTTCTCATGAATCTTCAACTTCCACGTGAAATAAGAGATAACCATGTCATTTTGGATAAGAACACATCCCAATCCCTTCATGGATGCATAACTATATATTAAAAACCCTTCTCCACTAAATGTTAATATAATAACAAGTTCACTGACTAACATTCTCCTTAGTTCCATGAAAGTTTCCACACATTCATCTACCCAGAAAAACTTGTCACCCTTCTGAGTTAACTTGGTCATAAAATTATAGTCATGAGAAATTTTCTACAAATAGTTGATAATAACCAGCTAAACCATGAAAGCTATATATTTTAGTCACCTTGGTTGGTCTATTCTAACATTCAATTTCCACTATCTGTAATGGATCTACTCTTATACCATCCCTTGAGATTATGTGTAACACCCCAAGATTTCATAGTGTGTTATGTTTCAAAATAATTCAATAACTTGCACTACACGCAACACCGAGTTCAAGCGCACCATGACTTACCAAACAAGCCGTTCAAAAGAGGTTATGAATAGTATTAACTAAATTTTAATATTTATATAATCCTTATAATTTTAGAATCCATATTATGAGTTTCTTAGACATAATATAAGAACAAATTCATTTTCAGTATTGCACTTTTACCAACTTTTAATAGTGAACCCTTTTTAAATACAATATTTTAAACTTTTTGACTAAATGGGGACATCAAAAATTTAAAATGAAACATCCCAAGCTTCCACGGTACGCTTTCCTTTGAATAATACAGTAGCGTGTGTTGTACGCAACTTCGAGTTCTAACACACACCACAACCAATCAAACTAGCTGTTATAAATAGTAATACCTACTTTTTGAAATTATATATATTTTATATTTCAAAATGGACTTCATTTTTGGATTCGGAATATCGAATTTAGCCTAGGGTGAAATTTTGGAACTCTTCAGATAACTTCAATATTTTGATGAATAGTGAAAATTACTAAATTCTAATTAAAAACAACTTTTTTAATCGAAATAATTTATATTGATAAATTATGAATTTGAGTGGTTTTAAAGTATATTTAGAATATATTTTTAATATTTAATAAAATTTTGGTCATTGGACATAATTTCACAATTAAACCGAACATAAACAAGTATCAATCTTTTGATAGTTATTATGTCTTAAAAACACGCTTTTTGTTTTGACAGCAGGAATTAATTTTAAATTAATTTCTACCACTTCTGTGTTTTGAATTTAGAAAAATGGATTCCATATTTGGAATCAGGATGTTCAAATTGTGTAAATAGGTAACTTTTATTTTTAGACATTTTGAATAATTACTACGGTAAATATTTTATTTACGATGGTTAAGGGTAAATCCGGTAAATAAGTGTTAAAAAAATAATATTATAATAATACAAAATTACCCTAAAACGTGTCCTAACCTTATTGGTTGATACATGTTCGACCATGGGCATCTTTGGGTCGATTTTGGGACCCCATGGTGCCACTTGTAAGTGATAGGGACACATTATTTTAATTGAGTTAAAATGAATACAAAAATGACACAAGCATATATCTTTTAGAAAAACAATTTTTAAATAGGGTTATATATGTTGGAGTTTTGACTATAAATATTAATTAGAAAGCTAAAACTATTTCCTACATAATTATATTTTATATATAATTTTTATACATTAAATAATTTAATTTATTTATGACACAATGATGATGCAGTAATTACCATAATACTGAAAACTTAAAATAATTGATATTATGAATACCCGAATAAATATAATTTGAGACTTTTAATGAATTAAACTAATTTTATAGGATAATATGACATATTAGGATTGATTTAATTGACTTTTTTCGAAGTAATCATTCTTTTATAAGTTTCAAAAAAATCAACTATTGAATAGTGTCAAAATTGACATAAAAGAGTTTTTAAAACAAATATTATATTATTAATTGATATTAAATTCCTAAAAATCTAAGGTTCGGCCAAGAGACTTATATCATGATAGGTGTATCATTAATGGACCACTTGGGGGTCGCTTGTATGTATATAGTATGTTTATTAACTATATAATATAAAAATACAAAGTGACATGGTAAATGTCAAACTAATTAACTAAGAGTTAAAAATAAACGATAAGGTTAATATAGTAACCCAAACCTGTATAAATTTTATTGGTTGAATGGTTTTCGACCTATCCCCACCTTAACATTTAAATAATCAACTTTGGAGCCATTATAAACCGAATATGAATTTATTATAAATTAATATTTCTAGCTTTTCCAAAGGTGCCCCTCACCCCTTTTATAAAAGGGCACCCCTCCTTCTCATTACTTCACACCTTCAAAGCCTTTTGGTTCGGTCAACCCCTGCCCAAATACTCTCTCAACTTCCCTCACTACAACCTAGAGGCCTTATTTGGATCATAAATCCAACCTAAGGAGCTCTTTTGATCAAATAAAAAGGAAAGACCCGAAGAAGAGGTAATGTTTTCACGACCCTTTTTCAAATTCATTTCTTCTTCCACTTATTCTTTCTTTGTTATTACCATTCTAAAATAATAACTCCAGTATATTATATATAATGTGATTTTATTATAAATATTTTAAAACCATATTCAGTATTCTATCCACCCTTTGAATAACATGTCACCATACGTGCGTACGTACGGCTTACCGTCTCCACGTCGTGGTGTAATTGTTATTCAATATATTATTATTTGGATGGGTATAATAATGATGTGTAACTCATTTAAATAATAAATATAACATGATAATGATTCTGTATATATTATATACCATCCAATTATATATTATTTTAATATCAAAAGAATGATATTGTCGATCGTGCGTACGTACGGACTACCGTCTCCACGAACGCGATGAGATTCATTCTCCATCGTATCCATTCAGGTATAATTATCATTTGATGATTTAAAAATGATTTTTAAGGACTTGATATCATTCTTGATATGAATAAGATAAAACATATCCATGAAAAACATGTCTTACGTAACAAAACATATAAAAGGAAAGGAGTAAGTTAACACCCAAAACAACGATAATACTAAGATATTATTAACAAAGCAATGTTAAAAGATCATATATGATATCATATTAACATATATGATTATTTTATAATTTAATAACAATTATTTCACCATTATACAGGAGGTTTACCTACCCCAACCAAGGAAAAGTACAAGGTAAGGGTTATTTCACAATCTCTTCATTATCCGAGGTTGTTTATACGTAATAATCTACTGGGATCTCTTTATCATCCACATCCATGTTTCTTAAAAATGTACTTCAAAACATTTTTACAATTTACAAGAATATGGGTTAATGTTATTTATACCCTTTTATGAATTTTTATAAGACTTTTATAAAGGAATCTTTCCGTTTTTTTCCAAACAAGGGGCTTTTTTACCTTTTCGACAGAATTAAGGTAAGAATGTTTTTTTAACTTATACGGCGGGTGCAGTTATTTTCCTCCGTTATAAAATCGTCGAAGCTTCCCTTATAAGCTTATAAGAATATTTTCAATGAAAATGTTTTACTCTTAAATGATTTCAAAATGAATATTTTAAGAATTTTTGAAAGGTACTCTTTATCAAGATCATAATTTTAAATGTTTTAAAGATTTATCTTTCTAAATATTTTTAATTAATGTCCATGTTTTCAAAATGATTTTAAGGATTTATTTATATGGACATGAATGTTTTGAAATGATATTTCTTTTCAAAAGTTTCAAAGTGGTATGGGACACTTTGATTCAAAAATCTATTTTAAATTACTTCCTTTATAAATGTGTGACTTTTCAATGATTTCGAGAAAAGAGATATTTCTCTCAAATAGTTTTGATTTCATATATGTCAACATCCTTTGATGTATTTTAAGATTATTTGAATTTGATTTATTATGATACAAAACATCTATATTATATTGAAGGTTTTGTGATATGTTTGACTGTAGATGTGCTATTTTTATACCATTCATGGTTTATGGTGAAAATATTGACATTTCGTATGCTAGTTTTAATACGAATGTTTATGTTATGTTTAAACCTTTTAATATGGGAATGCATTGGACTTAATATGTGACGGGTGGAGCCCGCTATAGCTCCTCGATGCATTGGTAGGTCTCATGAGACAAACTAGTGTCTTGGCACAAGGCCTTGGAAAAATCTTACTTGTAGTCTTGGCACGAGGCCTTGGCTATGTGGTTATGATAGTCTGGCATTATGCATTCCATCATTATGAAAGTTGTAATTGATATTGCATGTGATTATTCGATTAGTAGAATATCCATGTGAATAAGTAAATGGCATTATTTCATTTTATTTTTACCATACTATGTTGAAGTTCAAGTTTAAAATTCTTTTTTAAGCTATACATTGCCTTAAATGTTTATTCTTATTTATGAAAGTTTCCTCTATATTGTTATCCTTACTGGGCATTTGAGCTCACCCCTTTTCTATGTTTTATTTTTCCCAAGATGTGAAGAAGTATGTTATGAATGACCTGCAGGGATAGTTTGTGGGGTTATGAGTGTGGGATAAGGAGACTATGTTGTTGTAGTAGTTTTTTTTCACTTTATGATGTAATGTAAAACATTATGAATATATCTAGTGTTTCCAAGGCTACTAAACCAATCGGTCTTTTGAGGTTTGATCTTTCTTGTGAGCATGCCAATGTTATGTAATAATGCACCGACTCTAGGTAACTGGGTTCGGGGTGTTACAGTTGGTATCAGAGGAAGTTTAGTACAAACCTTGGAAGCTAGATTTAGATAAACTCTGATTAGAGAACATAGACCTAAGATGGATTTTGAGGATTTGTATAGAAGAACTTCATAAAATTTTGGTATTGTAGAGATTTTGTGAGTTTTCCGAGCAATATATCCATGTTTGGATACGAGAAGGTAGAGGCGGCTTTGGCACAGATGTACCTAGGGGTAAAACCCAAAAACACTGCTTTGAGCTAGACTCGAATGGGAACTGGTGCACGAAAACGGGCCTTACTGCACTCTTGGTTACGACACTCTCGGGGGATATGCTTAGGATAATTCTCATTTTCATTAAAAACCATTATGAAGGGTTTATGAGTATATACTCCCTAAAAGGAGACATTTTTATGATTATGGATTATATCCATAAACTATTTAATTTATGTTATGTGTTTTACAAGTTTGGGATTAGGTATTGTTATTCATAAACTAATCTAGTGTATGCCATTGTTTAGAAATGGAGCCCTGTGGAAGGAATTATAACTCCAACAATTCACATGATACAAAGAGAAAGAAGGATCATATATTTCATAGTCTTAGGCCATAATTTATAAGAGAAATAATCTCGCATGTATTATCATCATATGAAGAAATAATATCATGTGTTGACAAGATAAGTAAAGAGTTTACTGATTCCTATGTCTTTGAAGGGAAGCAAGAGAAGAAAAGGATGGAAGAGAGAAAGATGGATAAAGGGAAGAGGGAAAAGAAGAATTTTCCCATATGTGATAATTGTGGAAAGAAACACCCTGGAACTTTCCTGAAAGGAATGGGAGTTTGTTATAAGTGTGGAGGAAAAGGGCACAAAGTACGTGACTGCAAGGGTAAGAAAATGGTTTCAAATGTACAATGCTTTATTTTCAAGGAGTTTGGACACTATGTGAGCCTATGTATCAGTCATCAGACTATGCCGCAAATGATGCTATTGGATAATGATAAAGTTATGATACTACCACATATGAATAGAAATGATTAGAGTTCTTATGTTGATTATGTCATTTGAGTGTTGTATCAACAATGTACTAGTTATAATAATTATGGAGTATATAAGGCTTTTACTACAGTACTATTTCATTATAGACTTGAGATTGTGTGGAACAAAGAAAAGTGGCTCAATAGCAGGTTAAATTTTTGGAAAATATATGGTTGAGAGAAAGATAAACCATAATATGGTTCTGATACCGAGGTAGTGATTTTAGAATAATACATGATTGTTTTGGATAAATTATATTGGATATTCTTGACTTCCTTGAAACTGATTAATGATTTGTATATTCCATCATTGTTGGGGTTTACAACATTTTTGGATTGAAGAAGTATATCTATTATTCTATAAGTAATAAGGGATCATGAATGTAATCAATAAGGTTTTATGATAATTCAGGATGTTGCAGTGTTTTAAAAGAATACATGATGATGGTGATCACATGTTATTACGCGAAAAAAAGGATCTTCATTGTGTTTACCTTCCTTATAAATTTTGGACTGAACTATTTTGGATTGTTCTAGTTTGGATTATTTTGGATTGCCATAAAAGGACAACCCGGAGGTCGGGAGGCAACCCGTCGCGTCCGGCAAGGCCGCGAGACTTGAACCCACAACCGAAGGGCGACAAGGGTGTATCACCTACCACTGACCCACGTGATGTCCGGGATTAAATAATGTAGTTTTTTAAAAAACAAATATCTGTTAGATGAATTATAAATTCGTTTTTTTGGAACCTTATACGAATAGGATAAATAGAATATATATTTTTCGTTCTATTATCTTTTAGAGTGAAAGATGAGTTTGTGGTAGAAATTAGTTAAAGGATAGAACTCTACTTGTCAAGAATATATTTTTTCTTCTTCTCTTATTCTATGAAGAAATTAATTCTTATACTTTATTTAAGGAATCCTAAAACCAAAAATGTGTTATCCTAATACCCTATGTTTTGTTGAACCGATGGTATTTCAAATCATCATAGATTGATGAATTTAAGGACCTCAATTTTAAACTTGTTGGTGATTTATGACCTCAATCACTACCTATAAATATTTACATTTTTCCTCCAATTATATGTCTCTAATTTCCACCAATGTTCTCCTAATCGAGATCATAATTTGGTGGTGACCCTTTCATTTCTCTTTTACTCATATTAAGACTAAATTTTAGTAACCCAATTTCCGATGTGGGTTTTCCCACAAAGATATTTTCTATTTTAAACCTTTTATTTTCAAAGAACAATTTCAAATTGTGAGGACGCAATTTATTGAAGGAGGGGAGAATGTAACACCCCAAGATTTCATAGTGTGTTATTTCTTCAAAATAATTCAATAACTTGCACTACACGCAACACCGAGTTCAAGCGCACCATGACTTACCAAACAAGCCGTTAAAAAGAGGTTATGAATAGTATTAACTAAATTTTAAACTTTATATAATCCTTATAATTTTAGAATCCATATTATGAGTTTCTTAGACATAATGTAAGAACAAATTCATTTTCAGTATTGCACTTTTACCAACTTTTAATAGTGAACCCTTTTTAAATACAATATTTTAAACTTTTTGACTAAATGGGGACATCAAAAATTTAAAATGAAACATCCCAAGCTTCCACGGTACGCTTCCTTTAAATAATACAGTAGTGTGTGTTGTACGCAACTTCGAGTTCTAACACACACCACAACCAATCAAACTAGCCGTTATGAATAGTAATACCTAATTTTTGAAATTATATATATTTTATATTTCAAAATGAACTTCATTTTTGGATTCAGAATATCGAATTTATCCTAGGGTGAAATTTTGGAACTTTTTGGATTACTTTAATATTTTGATGAATAGTGAAAATTACTAAATTTTAATTAAAAACAACTTTTTTAATCGAAATAATTTATATTGAAAAATTATGAATTTGAGTGGTTTTAAAGTATATTTAGAATATATTTTTACCATTTAATAAAATGTTGGTCATTGGACATAATTTCACAATTAAACCGAACATAAACAAGTATCAATCTTTTGATAGTTATTATATCTTAAAAACACGCTTTTTGTTTTGACAGTGGGAA
Source organism: Viscum album (assembly GCA_963277665.1). Taxonomy (NCBI): domain Eukaryota; kingdom Viridiplantae; phylum Streptophyta; class Magnoliopsida; order Santalales; family Viscaceae; genus Viscum; species Viscum album. The sequence continues at coordinate 2,083,865,132 of OY728151.1, forward strand.
TTAATTTTAAATTAATTTCTTATACTTATGTGTTTTGAATTTAGAAAAATGGATTCCATATTTGGAATCAGGATGTTCAAATTGTGTAAATAGGTAACTTTTATTTTTAGACATTTTGAATAATTAATGTGGTAAATATTTTATTTACCATGGTTAATGGTAAATCCAGTAAATAAGGGTTAAAGAAATAATATTATAATAATAAAAAATTACCCTAAAACGTGTCCTAACCTTATTGGTTGATACATGTTCGACCATGGGCATCTTTGGGTCGATTTTGGGACCCCATGGTGCCACTTGTAAGTGATAGGGACACTTTATTTTAATCAAGTTAAAATTAATACAAAAATGACACAAGCATATATCTTTTAGACAAACAATTTTTACATAGGGTTATATATGTTGGATTTTCGACTATAAATATTCATTATAAATATAAAAAGATTTACTAAAAAATTCAATTTTATCTATAATTTTTAGACATTAAATAATTTAATTTATTTATGACACAATGATGATGCAGTAATTACCATAATACTGAAAAATTATAATAATTGATATTATAAATACCCAAATAAATATAATTTGAGACTTTTAATGAATTAAACTAATTTTATAGGATAATAAGACATATTAGGATTGATTTAATTGACCTTTTTCGAAGTAATCATTCTGTTATAAGTTTCACAAAAATCAACTATTGAATAGTGTCAATATTGACATAAAAGAGTTTTTAAAAAAAATATTATATTATTAATTGATATTAAATTCCTAAAAATCTAAGGTTCGTCCAAGAGACTTATATCATGATAGGTGTGTCATTAATGGACCACTTGGAAGTCTCTTGGATGTATATAGTAAGTTTATTAACTATATAATATAAAAATACAAAGTGACATGGTAAATGTCAAACTAATTAACTAAGAGTTAAAGCTAAAAGATAAGGTTAATATAGTAACTCAAACCTGTCTAAATTCTATTGGTTGAATGGATTTAGGCCTATGCCCACCTTAAAATTTAAATAATAAACTTTGGAGCCATTAGAAACCGAATATGAATTTATTATAAATTAATATTTCTAGCTTTTCCAAAGGTGCCCCTCACCCCTCTTATAAAAGGGCACCCCTCCTTCTCATTACTTCACACCTTAAAAGCCTTTTGGTTCGGCCAAACCCTGCCCAAATAATCTCTCAACTTCCCGAAATACAACCTAGAGGCCTTAGTTTGATCAGAAAGCCAACCTAAAGAGCCATTTTGATCAAATCAAAAGGAAGGACCCGAAGAAGAGGTAATGTTTGCACCACCCTTTTTCAAATTCATTTCTTCTTCCACTTCTTCTTTATTTGTTATTACCATTCTAAAATAATAACTCTAGTATCTTATATATACTGTGATGTTATTATAAATATGTTACAACCATATTCAGTATTCTATCCACCCTTTGAATAACATTTCACCATACGTGCGTACGTACGGATTACCGTCTCCACGTCGTGGTGTAATTGTTATTCAATATATTATTATTTGGATGGGTATAATAATGATGTGTAACTCATGTAAATAATAAATATAACATTGTAATGATTCTGTATATATGATATACCATCCAATTATATATTATTTTAATATCAAAATAATGATATTTTCGCTCGTGCATACGTACGGACTACCGTCTCCACGAACGCGATGAGATTCATTCTCCATCGTATCCATTCAAGTATAATTATCATTTGATGATTTAAAAATGATGTTTAAGGACTTTATATCATTATGAATATGAATAAGATACAACCTATCCATGACAAACATGGCTTACATAACAAAACATATAAAAGGAAATGAGTAAGTTAACACCCGAAACAACGATAATACTAAGATATTATTAACAAAGCAATGTTAAAAGATCATATATGATATCATATTAATATATATGATTCTTGCATAATTTAATAACAATTATATCATCATTATACAGGAGGTTAACCTACCCCAACCAAGGAAAAGTACAAGGTAAGGGTTATTTCACAATCTCTTCATTATCCGAGGTTGTTTATACGTAATAATCTACTGGGATCTCTTTATCATCCACATCCTTGTTTCTTAAAAATGTATTTCAAAACATTTTTACAATTTACAAGAATATGGGTTAAAGTCATTTATACCCTTTTTTTACTTTTTATAAGTTTTTTATAAAGGAATCTTTCCGTCGTTTTCCAAACAAGGTGCTTTTTAACCTTTTCGACAGAATTAAGTTAAGAATGTTTTTTTAACTTATACGGCGGGTGCGGTTATTTTCCGCCGTTATAAAATCGTCGAAGCTTCCCTTATAAGATTATAAGAATATTTTTAAAGAAAATTGTTTACTCTTAAATGATTTCAAAATTAATATTTTATGAATTTTTGAAAGGTACACTTTATCAAGATCATAATTTTAAATGTTTTAAAGATTTATCTTTCTAAATATTTTTAATTAATGTCCATGATTTGAAAATGATTTTAAGGATTTATTTATATGGACATGAAGGTTTTGAAACGATATTTGTTTTCAAAAGTTTCAAAGTGGTATGGGACACTTTGATTCAAAAATCTCTTTTAAATTACTTCCTTTATAAATGTGTGACTTTTCAATGATTTCGAGAAAATAGATATTTCTCTCAAATAGTTTTGATTTCATCTATGTAAACATCCTTTGAAAGATTTTAAGCTTATTTGAAGCTGATTTATTATGATACAAAACTTCTATATTGTATTGAAGTTTTTGTGATATGTTTGACTGTGGATGTGCTATTTTTATACCATTCATGGTTTATGGTGAAAATATTGACATTTCGTATGCTAGTTTTAATACGAATGTTTATGTTATGTTTAAACATTTTCATATGGGAATGAATTGGACTTAATATGTGATGGGTGGAGCCCGCTATAGCTCCTCGATGCATCAGTAGGTCTCATGAGACAAACTAGTTTCTTGGCACAAGGCCTTGGAAAAATCTTATTTGTAGTCTTGGCATGAGGCCTTGGCTATGTGGTTATGATAGTCTGGAATTATGCATTCCATCATTATGAAAGTGGTAATTGATATTGCATGTGATTATTCGATTAGTATAATATCCATGTGAATAAGTAAATGGAATTATTTCATTTTATTTTTACAATACTATGTTGAAGTTCAAGTTTAAAAGGCTTTTGTTTTAAGTTATACATTGCCTTAAATGTTTATTCTTATTTATGAAAGTTTCTGCTATATTGTTATCCTTACTGGGCATTTGAGCTCACCCCTTTTCTAAGTTTTATTTTTCCCATGATGTGAAGAAGTAAGTTATGAATGACCTGCAAGGATAGTATGTGGGGATATGAGTGTGGGATAAGGAGACTATGTTGTTGTAGTAGTTTTTTTCACTTTATGATATAATGTAAAACTTAATGAATATATCTAGTGTTTCCAAGGCTACTAAACCAATCGGTATTTCGAGATTTGATATTTCTTGTGATCATGCCAATGATATGTAATAATGCACCGACTCTAGGTAACTGGGGTCGGGGTGTTACATTATTTGACCCAAAAATGAAACCTTTTATAGCCAAAATTGAAACTTTGTAATTTTTTCATATTTTTCTCTTTCCATAGGGACTTTAGTTCAATTCTCAAGTGATATCCATACTCTTCCTTAGTATTTTAATAGATAATAATATCATCTATAAAGACTACCAGAAACTAGTCAAGGTAATCTCTAAAGACTCTATTCATCAAATCTATGAAGATAAAAGGGGAATTAGTAAACCTAAATGGCATAACTATACATTGATAGTGTCCAAACCTTGTATGGAATGTTGTATTGGGAATATCCACATTATTAACCTTTAATTGATGATATCTAGAATGAAGGTCAGTCTTGAAACATATTGAGCTTCACGTGTTTGATCAAAGAAGTCATCAATATAGGGAAGATGAGACATGTTATTAATTGAGATCTTGTTCAACTTTGAATAATCAATGCATATTTAAATTGATCCATATTTATTTTTCACAAAAATATCATGTGCTACCTAAGGTGACACACTGGGTCCAATGAATCAATTTTCAAGGTTTTCTAGGAGTTTCTTCTTCAATTCTTGTAACTCAATTATGGCCATTCTATGAGTATTTAAAATCGGTTTAGAACTAGTTATGAGTTATATTGAGAACTAAACATAAAATTTTGGTGGAATATTGTTAAACACTTCCAGAAATATATTCATAAATTCATGAAAAATAGGAATATTGTTAATATTTATTTTCTCCCAAACCATTTGAGATAAAAAAAACCCTTTTGATTGAGAATTAAGACCCATAAACTATATGTAATCTCTATATGAGGTTCTTAATTATCATCACATTGATGGATGATCATATGAGGATTTTAAATATCAAAATAAGATTCCCTTCCTCAATAATTGATTTTTGATTTATGTAGATAAATATAATCTCGGTGTATTATGACATAAAATTCAACCAAAGGAAGAATGAAAAGATTAGAAGGTGGAATATTCCCACAAACATTAATAGTAGAGGATTCAAAGACTTGGGATGAAATCATCATACCACTATGGGTTTTCATTTCTAATTCCTCATCTAATTATTTTCCTGGAATCTTAACACACTTATAAAATTCTTTAGATATGAAAGAGTGGGCAGATCCAGAATCATCTCTAACATTAGAAGTTCTAGAGTGTATGGAATGTGTACCTTTCATCACATCATTATCGAACCCCTAATAAGAAATATTTATGGGAAGAGATTTACCATTTCTTATTGTCTTAATAAGTTGTTTATGTTGATCATCATCACCAACCCTTGGGTTTGGTAATTTTTTAGCATCATTCCCATTCTACTTACACTTGTATTACTATAGTGCTGGAGGTGCATTCATTTCATCTTTCTCTCCATTATTATTTTATGCTAAATTATTACAATCATTTTGATAATTAATTATCCAATAACCTTACTTTATATATTAAAAACACTTACTAGATCCCACAATTCAAATTAATCTATTCTTATTCCCATATTTAGAGAAAAATGGAAAAATCATCTTTATATGTTCATGGTTTTTAGATTTCCCATTAAACTACATCTTCCTTTTCTTGTCAAAAACCCTAAGATTGATACGTGGCTGCAACCTCCATTTAAACCTTGATTTCACAAGGCACAATCTCTTCATAGACAAAAAAAATCTCCTATGGAAAATGGCCTTATGATACCTAGATTAATGCCATAGAATAAAATATCAACTTCACTTTTATGTTGGATGATAATTCCTGAAGAGTACCTCAGAAGTCTTGTAAACTTAGCCTCGTATGAACCAAATAATTCCTAATCCATTTACTTCAACTCGTGGAAATCATTCTCTATATTGGAATAAAGAATTCTAGGAATGTACTTTTTGAAAAATAAGTTCGTAAAGTCTTCTAAATCCATGGATTCAATCTCATATTGCTTCCTTCTATTCTTAATTAGATTCCACCACTAGTCCACTTCACCTTCTAACTGATAAAAAACCAAAATGAATTTCTTATGCATCAAACACTGGGGAAATGATAATATCTTTTAAGTGGTACTGATATATTGTTCAGAAATAATTGGATTAGAATACATGCTAAAATAAGGTTGATGTTACTTCATGAAAGACTCAACAAGAATGTTGTTCCCTCATTTTCTCATTTGGAATTCCACCCTGATTCATATCATAGGAAATATTTGGGAGTATAACAATGAGGATTTTTGTTCCCACTCCCATAGAATTTGGTTTCTAGGGAAAACAATTTTGAATGGTAAATCTTAATCACCATTAATGTGGTTCCTTTAGGTTTCATCCATTGACTAAAACAAAAGATCAAAGAGAAAGAAACCAGTATCATATTTAAGAACCAAATAATAATAAAATTTAACTTATGGATGTATAAATTATGAAAAACCTCCTTTATCTATGACACCTTATTTTTATCCTGGGTTATTCATATCTGAATTCTATTTAAATCCTTCATGATGTTTCATGAAGAGTTTTTTAATTCTAAAAGAATATCCCCTAGGAGTGTCAAACTAGATGCCTATCTGGGCCAATTTTCATGTATCAGAATACCCCATGTTAGGCCCGGAACATATTTTAGGAGTTGTTACTATAATTTAAATATATTCTAGATCCACATCCACTTATAGTATCTTGATATTGATGTATTTATTGGAAACCTATCACTCGATACTTTACCAAAATTGAATGACATTTTCTTATAATTTTCCTTATCCTTGTACTTATCCATAAACATGTCCTTAGGGTTCTCACTAAGGTTTTATCATCCTATAATCCAAATGTTAACTAAAACTTTAATCTAACACAAACTATAGAGACCATAACTTTTTATTCATTAACATGTCATAAATTTTTTATAATACATAAAATATTATTAAAACAAACTCCCAAAGACCTTACTAGTCTAATGTATTTCAAAACATGGAAACATATAAACTGGTATATAAATGAGCGACATCATATTCCACTAGGTTTTTCTTGACTATCACACTTCTTAGACACATAAAAAATAATACATATCTTCATAACCTGTGGGAAGGAAACATAAAACGGTGTGATCTTAGATGCTCGGTAAGGGTAAATGAAGGGGATATATAAGCACAATCATGGGCATAATAGTATGAGAACATGATCATGAAAATAGAAGTCCATACCCTACATATCACGGATCTTAAACATGGATCATGGAACAAAGATTGGAAGTTCATAATACATGAATAATAAATAAATAAATAAAATATTCCTTAAAAGAAAAAATAGGAATGTATCATGGAGTTATGGTAGACACAAAATCATATATAATTATTTCCATAGTAGTCAAGGAATTGATACTGAGGCCATATTACTGGATAAAGTCTTTTACTAAACCAATTCCACTCCCCATTCCATCCACGTATTAATAAACCGATCTCACTCCTCATTCAAGACATATAATAATTAACTGAGTTCACTCTTCATTACAGTAATGACTATCTTATGATATATAAATATTTACCTAATTCATTAAAGGTAGATATAAGTCCCACCCATTTCATAATGAAATCACACATACATGTTTTACAATATCATAAATAATCATGTGATAACCCATGATATGGAATGGGTATTTTAAACATGTAATCTTATTATAACCTAAAGAAAAATATAGTTTTCATAATCATTTCATCATAAACATAACCCCTGAAAAATGTGGGTTTCAAAAGTATATAACCCATGAAAGAGAAGTGGGTTTCGTAAATATTATGACAAAAAAAAATATACATTCAGAGAAATAATATTAATTTAAACATTGAATAATTTCCACATAAAGGCATGAGTAACACGAAAAAATGTTATCATAGATGAGATATAAGTTTGAACGTTATTTTAAAAACATTTCTTGGGAAAAATATCCTTTCTTTATTGAAAAATGATTTTTAAAACATAAGACATTTTCAAAAGAATTTTTAATTTAAAATAGATTCGAAAAGTTATAAATGAATCATTTAAAAACATAAAACATCAATAAATATATTTTCAGTTTAAAAATTTCTTAAATGATCATTTGAAAACTTTTTTTGAAAACATGGTTTTTAAATAAAATAGATTTCTGACCGAAGAGAGAAGTAAAATCATATGTTTAAAAAAATATTTATTAAATTTATCAAGTAACCAAGTGTGACAAAATAGTACTAAAAAATGAATAAATATTGAATAACCAGAGAAGAAGAAAATTCATGAGTGTTCTTAAGAGATGGATCACAATATTTCAATTAAGGGAGTGTAATCATAAACAATCTTAACAAACATTGAGATTGTTTCAATAAACTATTACCACTTGGTAACATGGGATTATAATCTACAAGTATGAAAATGAAATTTAATTAATATTAAAATATAATTAAATGAATTAAATTCAAAATATAACATGTAAAATGGAATCATGTACACCTTGAAAAATAATATATGTGCATAATAAAACAAGTGTCTCAAAGATGGTAAATTGAGACAAAAATGTATTACCGATTTGATATCTTATGAAATGTTAACCCCATGACATAAAGATAATATAATGTATAGGTAAAAACCCATAAATTAAATTATAATAACAATTGAAAAAATTCATGGGTAGTATACACACTACACAAAAGTAATGGGTGGTGAAAAAAGCATGAATCTCACTGAAATAAAAAGTGATATGAAATCCCCTTAACTTGTGTCTTGAATCTCATATAAAATGTAAAATATGCATTTATAATAAATATAAAATTTATTATAAATATTTTACATAATAATATTCATATATATAATAACATATATGTTTTTATTATGACCTAATATTACACACTTGTTAACAAACCTTTGTTAAGGTTTCACTTCGGGTAATATTCACTTTGTTCTTCGCATGTGTCTTAATTTATTGTATCATTGATCATTATTATTATATAATTATTTAAATAATTTAAACCATGATATAAATATAATTTATATTCGTTAAATTTCTATTATAATAATCTATATAATATAGAAGTATGAAATTGAATACACCGTTCATGAATATGGTAGGTCGTACATACGCATGAATGATATTTTTATTGTATTAAATGAAAGAGAGTATATGAAATAAATGTATATATATTTATATATTTAATTATTTCTATAGAGTTATTATATCATATATATCATATAATTTCATGATACCCATCCTTAATACATTCTATATAGTGTGTGAACAAATCACATCACTTTAAGGGGGAGGTTGTTCACACTTCCTCAAATGAAATTATTATATTTACACAAGATGGGAAGAATAAAGATATGATCTAAATAAAAATTAAATAATCATAAATTAATTATAAATATCTTATTTTTCATATATAAATAGATTGTACAAGAAAATTTACACCATAATAGGCGGTAAAGGAAAAAATGAACAATCATCGTTTCGTGAGGCGGTAATTCAACGTACACATAAACCACATATTTGTTACCCATTAAAAGGACATTTCTTTAAGTGTCGATATAAAATTTACCATAAAAAGTAATAGTATATTTATGATAATTTTTTTATGAAATCATTTAATAATAATTTTTGAGGTGGTGGGTAATTGAAATTAAATAATAGATCTTGAGTAATAATTTTACATATTATTTGGGTAAATATTTTTGGTTTGCACTAAAGGGCTTCATTGGATATCTTTATCAATAAGTGGAGTCTTATAAGATTATAAGAGGGTTTAAGAGATATTTTTTCATATCATGGTGTAACCAATGTGGATTTAGGTGTTTTATGAGTGGGAGGAGAGGAGGCCTTTTATTGTGGAGGTGGAGTGACACTCCTATAAAATTTGGGAAAATGAATTTCGCCAAAATTTTTACAATGTGATGTGGAAAAAATAATGAAATAAATTATATAAAAGGTAGTATAGGGTCTAAATATGGAATTAAAATGTCTCTTGGATAAGTTTCTAGGTCATTTTGGCACATATGATTAATTTTTAGTCTGTTTTTAAGCTTATTTTAACCTCAATCATTGTAATTATTTGTAATTAATTTCACTAATAATTTGGGACAAAAAATAATTTGAAAATGTTATAATTTTTAAATTACTCTGATTCCAAATATTTAATCCATTTTCCAAATTATTATCACATAATTACTGGAAACTAATTTAAATTTAATCCCATAATTGGGTCGACAATGCTGGTTTTTAATGTAAAAACGTTCAAAAGTATTTCAGGTTTTTATATTCAAATTAAAAGTGACATTTATTCAAATGACCTATATTGGATTGATTGATAAAAATATTATATAATTCATTGTTGAAACCAAATTATAATATAATTTATCCTTATAAATAAATTATTTGAAAAAGTATTTTTGAATTAAAATTCAGAATTTTTCACTATTTATCCAAAAATTAAGTGTCCCAAAAAAAATAATAAGTTCAATATAAGATAATTTCAATATTATGAATTGAAAAATGAATATTAGTTTATCAAATTAAATTTATAAATTTCTTTAGAATTAATTATTTTATTTTTTTCACTGAAGGACATTACGAAGAGTAAATCTGAGAGAATAATATTTTTAATCATATAAGGACTTTTCCAAAAATTATATCTTTAATTATCATTATGTTTTATTTATAAAAAATAATTATGAAAAATATATTCAAAGTATTTATTACTATTCATATTCCCATGTTTAACTACATTTTTATAATTGTCTCATTTGAATAATTGTAACAAAAAAGATGTTTTGTAGAAACTCGGTGTTGCATGTAACGTACGCCAAGTTGATTTGCATGTAACATACACCAATTTAGTGTTTTGTAAAACATATGCCAATATGGTTCCTTGTGAAAGTAATATTTTACATATTTAAATAAAATTTAATATGGAAAATTTAATTTATTCGATAGAAAAAAGGTCCATAAAAACTCATGGTGTTACAAGGTGATTTCGAGTGTAAGAATCAATTAATCCCCAAATAATGAGATTAGCTAGATCTCCAATCATTTTAATAAATTCACATTCATATTAATTTCTGGCCTGAAACCCCAATTACTACTTGAAATTGAAATTTTTTGAAGGACTTTTTTTCATGTCAATATATCAGAGATGAGGGAGTGTGTCAATGTTTTCATTTAAAACATATATAAAAGAATATCAAGGTTATGTTATCAATTATAAAATATGTTTGATAATGGGAAATGTCATGGATTATCATATATATAGTGTATCATTATTAAATATTGATGATGTTACATATTTTTAATGATTTTAAGTGGTTTGAATAATTTCCTTATAATGAAGAGAATATGTATGATTTATTTCATTAATGTAGTTGGGAAATCGGTTGGTAAGTGTTTTTCATGTACTTAGATGAACGGTTACACTATGAAGTGTATTCAAAATATTTTAGTCGTTTTATCTATTTACTGATTTCCATGATACGGATGAAGTTATTCCATAGATGCTCAATATAACTAATTTAATATTATGTGACTCTAGCTGACCACATCATGGTGAAAACTATTGTGTCGTGGTGGGATTGTAAAATCATGATATATAGGTTTTTCCTATGTCATGTTTTGTAATGTTTCATCCATGAATGTTGATGGTTGAATATTAATTATCGAAAATGTTAGTGGAATTATGTAAAGGTTCTAATGAAGTAATGATCTTAGGATCATGGTTTAAAATAGAACCGAGCGTCACACTGTGATGATAAAGCTCGCGCTATAAAGAAGGTGAGTAAGTAGGTTTCCAATATTTTATGAATTATCATTCTTGATCAAAATATGAGAAATAAAATGATATATTTTACATTTAATTAAATAATATTGTTCAATTAATTTTCTTATCATACCCATAGAAAATTATAGATCTTTGGAGAGGGTTACATGGATAATTTCTCTTATAAGGGATAAAATGATGCTTCATAGAATGTGTATTATGGAAAACTATATCTCCAAATATAAAAATAATTATTGTAGTGTATATGGATATTAAAATTTATATAACTATTAATATGATGGGGAAACTATAAAAATAATTAAATTAATGAAATTAATAAAATAATCGTCACTCTATTCAAAACATTCAAATTAATGAATATAGTGTTCCCTTGGTGAATCTGGGAAATTGATGGCGATGTTTACATCTAGTATAAGAAGGATAATCACATAGAGATTAAAGAGATCATATATACACTCTATTAACTGGTATAAATAATGATCATTTGATATATTATGATGAATGAAAAGGTTATTTCATTTCATTATTATTGAGTGTAAGAGTTAGGTGAGTGAGTGAACCTAGGGAAGTCGGGAATCATACATTAACCTTGAAATGGGTAGTGACATTAGGATTAGGGTTCCCTAGAAAAATTCCAACGCTATATTAAGTGTTTTTAAGAATTTTAAGGATCATAAAATATTACTTTTATACTCCTTGGATTTCCCAAATATAGGTGAACCACATAAAATATTATATCTTATGTGCATGATTAATTTTTATCCTATAAGAGATATATAATATAGTTTTGGAAAATTTGTCACAAATAAAACTGATTATGTAATAAAGATAAAAGAGATAAAAATTAGATCATCAATGAAAAGAGAACATAAATATGTATGTACTAACTATGAGTCCATGATCAGTTAATGTAGTGAGAGTTTGGGAAAAAAGATATTATATTGGATTGATATTGATATCTTGATTCACGTCGACTCCCCATTGTGGGTCTCTATTACTAATGAAGCTTTTAGGAATAATATAAACAGTCTCCTTAAAATTATTATGTACACGATTTTAATGTACATCAATTTCATTTTAACACTCGAAATCAAATCACTAAATTAAATCAAAAAGTAGAACTAAATTTATAATAACCTCAAAATTATTGCTAAAAAATAAATTTATATAAATTTCTAATGAAATTAGGAATGTATTTATATAAAAAAATTAAATTATAATATTGATATATTAAATTATTGATTTCTATAAGTATTTTCATCAATATTTCGAATCATAGAAAAACACATGTAAAATAAAATGATTTTGGTAATACGATAATGCCCCTCTTATCCAACATGTCGCTGGATCCAACAAAATTATAGAGAATAAACCCACTCGTATGAACTGTGTGACCAATAACTATAATAAGTTCCCAATATGTTATTATTATACAAAAATTATCCAAAAATATAATAGTAACATTTATTTTTCACTAAGTCAATCTTGAAAGGTGTGAGTACAAACACTCAATTTGGAAATGCTATTATTGTCTCAACTCACAATTTGTATAAATAGGGAAATGGAAGAAAATTTCATTTCATATATAGATTTATATAAAAATTAACAAAAAAATATGTAAACATAAATGAAAAGGTTGAACAAAAACTCTAAAATAAATAATAATAATGAAATTTAAAATTCTATACATGGAAGGTTTGTACATAAACAAAAATAATTCATGAATAGATCATAATATGAGGTGAATAATCAAGAAAATACTATGGTTAAATATAAATTCCATTATAGAAAATTAATGGGGTATACTATGTGAGGAAAATAATACACCCCCCCCCCTCAAAAAGTGGATAGTGGCTTACTATATCAGGGTTTTGTGAGGAAATCCCCCTATACCCATATATACATTAGTATATTCTCTAATGTATTTTACAATATATAAGGAATATATATATATATATCACATCTTTAGAAATTCCATGTAATAAACACTAATGAAAAATTTAATCTTGAAAAAACTAATAATCTAATTAATGGATAAGTTATAACATAAAACAATCATGCATATGAAGATCAATCTAAAAAGGTTAACGTCATCCCATTCACATTTATTTAGTAAAAATTAGTGAAAATATATAAAAATAAAACACTATAAAAATTTAATATTAAAAGGCTCACCAACTTCAACTCAAATAATTCACTAAATATATAATATATAGGGACTAGTGAAAAATAAATATTAAGTAAATTAAAAATATTGGTTACCATTATTCCAAACCAATCTTCACTTTTTTATTCAACTTAATTGTTTTGGAGAGGCATGTACATTAACTATGTAGCACTAATGTGAAAATAAAAGTTCCCATTACGAAATAAGAACATTATATTTCCTATTCAATTTAGTATAGTAATTTTTTTCCAAAAGTGTCCATTTTGAAATAAAATTTTATCAACCTTATTGGGAAAAGGAAATTTTTTATAGTCTAAACCCATATTATATAAAACTATGCATTTAATCGAATACTAAGATGTGTGTTTTTATAAAATTTTAAGAAAGAGCTATATCTAATGATATTTTTTACTAAAAACCATTATATGTGTCAGGACCCATCCTCTGGGCCTGTGTCGTGACTTCCCCAAGCCCACCTTCCGTAGGCCAGGGGCTGGCGACTAGCACCAATGGTGTAAATCCCATTAAAGGGAAGGCATTGCCTTTATATAAGAAAACAAACACCATAGAGTACGCAAGCCGAAGTAAACACAAAGTAAACTGAGTACAAAAGTAAGTGCTGGAAAGTAAATGGGCCAGTATAAAAACCCAACTGAAAGTACAGTACAACAGAAAAAAGTAAAGTACAAAAGCTGAAAAGTAAACAGAAACCACCGAGATGTCCTCCGGAATCCCCACCTGAAGGGTGGGTATAGATGATCTCCTCAGCTCCTTGAATCTGTCTATCCACTCCATGTACGTCCCGCCTGATAGTCCACCACCGGATACCGTCCCGCTCCACAACCCTCAACCATGGTCAGCGTTGTACATCGTCTACAACCAACACAACTTAGTGCGGGCACAGCCTGTGCAGGGGTGAGTATACGATACTTAGTAGGGACCCCGAGACCCCTGAAGGTCTCCCAAAATCCAAAAATGATAAACCAAAATGGAAAGATACAAACATGAAGTATCAACCAATTCTTCTTAGGTATATGCCCATATATATACCTAAGTCATCAATTCCAGTTTGACTCCAACTCAAGAGCCCAAGAACAACTCAGTCCACACAGGAAAGCACAACCCAGTCCACAGAGGAAAGAAAGACAATCATATTGATAATAATGATTGAAAGTCAAGACTCAGCTCACACAGGTATACTACTCACGAAGAGGGGTGGAGATGATTAGATGTAGCCTCTGAATCATCTCCTCTACCGAACTCATGTAGGATCCAAGTACAGAAGTCGTCGCTGCCGAACCCATGTAGGATCCAAGTACAGTAACCATCACTACTGAACCCATGTAGGATCCAAGTATAGTTTTCATCATTGTCGAACCCATGGAGGATCCAAGTACAGTCGTCCTCGCTGCCGAACCCGCATAGGATCCAAGTACAGTCGACATCGTCGTCACAGTCGCAGCCAGCTCTAGGGTTCTTGCACACATCACGCTCAATTCCAGGAGGGTCCACTCCACAAGACAATAGGGCCGATACATCCACTTTCACAATTTCCAGAGTTGATGTATCACAAAGTTCTGTCTCGTCAATAGGAACTCAACGTGACAGACGGCGCGTCAATCGGACGCCCGGTCTGAGAGATATTGGCTTTTCTATCCCAGGGGCCTGGTTGGTTTTTAAGATAATACCAACCCAACCATACTGAATCTTCATCCGAACCTCAAGTTTAGTAAGCCAAAATAATTGTCTCACTATGAGTAATTCAATGTATTTGATGGAACGTCAATCGGAAGTCTGGTCCTTAAGTTATACGTTTTTTCGCTAAAAGGGCCCAGTTGGTTTTGGGTTCGAACCAACCCAGCAATACCCAAAATTCACCAAAACCTCAATTGTAATATACCGAAACGACCGTCTAGATCCAGGGATCCCTTCGCAACTGACAGTGCGTTGATCGGAGGTATGTATCCCAAGATATGGGTGTTTGAATGAACATGGTCCGAAAATAGGGGGTCTAGGCTTGGTCTGACCCGGCCCATTACCCCCTGGGTCGGCCGAACCGGGTCGACCTGAACCGGGTCGACCCGACCTGGGTCCGGGTCTGGCCCAATTGGGCGCAGCCCCGCCCGGCTGGTGTGGCCCGGCCTGGCCCATGTGGCATGTGGCCCGGCTCGGAAGCCAGTCGCGGCTCGGCACTGGCCGAGCGGGGCGCGAGGGGCGCGCCCCTCGTTTCTGGAAACGTTGGACCCTGTGGGGTCTGCACTAGATGCCGGTTGGGGGGGTTACACCCCCCCTATTTCTTGGTAACAACTGACCTTTATGGCCAGCCGGTTGAGTCGTCGCAAGACCCTTCAACATCCCGCTTCCTGGAGACACCGGTCGCCGGTTGTCCAGCTACCCCTGCCTGGTCCGCCACGGCCTAAGGCCACGACTTGTTTCACCGGCGCGGCGCGATGGCTCCGCACCCCACCGATGTGGCCCACTCTTAGTCGCAGCCTCCTTTGGCCTCACCGGTTCCGCGCAACGGTGCCATGACCACTGCCGTTTCCCGCTCCGGTCGCGGTCCTCTTCGTCCCCACGCGGTGCAACGACACCACGCCGCCTTCGCCTCAACCATCAACGAAGATCAACAATAAGAAGGGGGAGTAGAATTGGTCGTGTTTGTGCGGTCTAATCACCTCCTGTTACGATGTTATCATTCGGCCAATTCTTGAACAACGAAGGACGATGATTAAACTTTAACAAAAGAATTAACCTCTACCTCGACAATCGATGTCGTTCGTCGGGCATCACGGAAGACGGCGTCGCGAGTTGAGGTTTTGAAGATGGCATTGGCGTGTGTCCAAGGAGGAAACGGAGTCTCCACACTAGTTGCAAAGAGAAGAAGGAAAGGCACATCATCTCTCTTTGCGGTGATGGCATTATTCATCGAAGAGGAGACATTCTTTACGGGAGGACGAAGTTCTTCAAAGAAAAACTAGAGTTCTCCCCAAATCCTCCTCACACAACAATTCTAACCAAAAATAAAATAAGCTTCTCTTTATTTTATTTTCAATTTCCATGCATTTCAAAAACATAAAATTCAAACACATAGTTAAATTAATTGAAGAGGTTTAATCAATTAATTTAGCATGTGTTGGCCTGAATTAAAGTGGGAGAGGAGGAGTTACTTAATTAAGTTCAAGGGTTTACCAACATTAAACACAAGGATTTTAATGGGGGTTTTAGGGGGTTTAGGGAATGTGAAGGGTTGGGGCTCATGCGGGCCCCACCTCACATTTATCCTCACATGGGTAGTTAGGATGCTAATGGGTCCCACCCTAACTCGCCCATGTAGGGTAAAACCACCTATGTTAGAAATAAAATTTTACAACAATTTTATTCACTTTTTATTTAAACATCTTTTTTTAACAACTCCTCCCAAGGAAACTCATCTTCAGAAAAGGTCCTCCTATGCAATTACCAGCGCTGCGGTTTCATCGATGCCCTCAGATTTCATTTCCGAGTACCGGTTCAAAAGATAAAAAAACCCGCTCGTTCGTTAACTAAACGTACCCGAGAAAAACTTCGAAAATTGATTCTGTGCACACTGGACCTCGGAATCAAGTGTCGTTAGAAACTGCATACTCATAAAATCCCAAAGAATTTAAGAAAAAAATTTCCATGAAATATACGGGTCTTTACATTACTCCCACCTCAGGGATTTACATCCCTATAAAGCTACATCATAAACTAGGGAAAAATGAGTATAATGTGCACGCATCTGAGCCTCCCTCTCCCATGTGCTCTCCTGTAGGTTCATGTGCATCCACTTGATGCGCACTAGAGGAATTGACCGTCCATGTAGGACCCACTCTTGTTGATCCTCGATCTCCACTAGGACCTCTGAAAATGTCACCTTGTCATCAATGTCCAGCTATCTGTGGTCGATGATATGCAATGGATCATGCACATATCTCCTTAGCTGAGATACGTGGAAGACGTAGTGCACCCGGTGCAACTGAGGTGGATGAGCCAGGCTATAAGCAACCTCGCCTATCCTGCTAAGAACCTGGAATGGTCCGATGAAGCATGAAGATAACTTGCCGCCCCATCCAAATCTCCGTAATCCAGGTTAAGGTGAGACCCGTAAGAAAACGTGGTCTCCATCCTCGAACTCCAGTGGTCTCCGCCTCCTATAAGCATATGACTTATGTCAGCTCTGTGTAGTCCTCATCCTCTCTTGGATGATCTTCACTTTCTCTGTCATGGCCTGGACCATCTCTGGTCCTACAAGTGCTAACTCCCCAGGGTCAGTCCAGCACACAGGTGATCTGCAAGGTCAGATGTACAATGACTCGTATGGTTCCATCCCAATAGTGGAGTGGTAGCTGTTGTTGTACGCAAAATCCACCAAAAGTAGGTGATCCTCCCAGTTGCGACCAAAGTCGAGGATACATGCACGGAGAATGTCCTCGAGAGTCTGAATGGTCCTCTCTGTCTGGCCATCCATCTGAGGATAAAAGGCAGTACTCAGGCATAGTTGTGTCCCAAATGCCTCCTGCAAGCCCTTCCAAATCTAGGAAACAAAGCGAGCATCTCGATTGGAGACGATAGAAAATGGCACACCATAAATCCATATGATCTTCTGAACGTAGAGGAATCCCAATCTCTCCACTGATCCCTTCTCTCTAATAGGTAGAAAGTGGGCCAACTTGCTGAGTCGGTCGACGATCACCTAGATAGATTCATCTCCTCTGGACGTACGTGGAAGTCCCGTCACGAAATCTATGGATATCCCATCCCACTTCCACTCCGGGACCTTTAAGGGTTGTACCAAACCTACTGGTACCTGGTGCTCCACCATCACCTGTTGGCAGGTGAGGCATCGATAAACGAACTTTTCCATAGCCTTCTTCATAACCGGCCACCAGTGCTGTCGTCTGAGATCCTTGTACATATTTTCTACTCCTGGATTCACCGCCAGTGGGGAAGTGTGAAACTCCCTTAGCACCTCCTCCTGAAATGAAAATGGTACCATGGTACCACCCCTAAAGAGGATGACGTGCTATCCTCCAATAGAAAAACCATCAGGTGCCTACCCTACAGAAATCTGAGCACGTCACGTCTCACAGTAAACGTCCTAATGTTGTGGCTCTCTGACCCGCTGAAGTAGTGGAGGAGTGACTGTGATGGACTATAGGAAGGATGCCCCATCTTTATCCATGAATGATATCTACAACGCGGCTAGCTGCTCAATCTCCTCTCCAAGTAGTTGAATGCCTGATCTCCTACTGAGAGCATCACCTACTACGTTCCCCTTACCAGGAGTATAGACTATCTCAAGGTCATAGTCATGGAGGAAATCGAGCCATCATCACTATCTCAGGATTATGTACTTCTACGAGAAGATGTACCTGAGACTCTGGTGGTCAGAGTAGACTGTAAAGTGCTCTCCCATCAGATAGTGCTGCCAAATATTCAAGGCGAAGACCACTGCTGCTAACTCCAGGTCATGGGTAGCGTAGTTCTACTTGTGTTGCCTCAACTATCATGAAACTTAAGCTATCACTACCCACTCCTGTATTAGGACACACCCGAGTCCGGTCCCTGATGAATCGCAGTAAACTACGTACCCTACTCCCTCCTTCGGTAGCCTCAAGATGGGTGCACTGGTCAATCTCTGTCTCAGCTCCTGGAAGCTCTTCTAACATCTATCTGACCACGCATAGGGGTTCCCCTTCTTCGTCAATGCTGAAAGTGGTGATGCAACTCTGGAGAAGTCTGTAAAAAATCTCTGATATTACCTAGACTGACCTAGGAAACTACACACCTCCGTCACACTCCTGGGTGGCTCCCAAGCAAGTATTGCCTCGATCTTCATAGGATCCATTGCAACTCCTACCTCAGAGATGACGTCCCGCATGATGTGAACCTCTCGAATCCAGAACTGAAACTTTGAGAGCTTACCATAAATCTGGTGATCTCGGAGTGTGTCCAGAACAACCCGCAAGTGGTAAACGTGCTCCTCCTCTGTGGTCGAGTAAATCAATATTTCGTCGATGAAGACTATGACAAAATGATCGAGGTAAGGCTAGAAGATCCTATTCATGAAACTCATGAATACTACTGGAGCATTGGTTATGCCGAAAGTCATAACCAAGAACTCATAGAGGCTATAACCGACACTTGAAGGCTATATTCTGCACATCGTCGTCTCGAACTCTTAGATGATGATAGCCTAACCTGAGGTCTATCTTAAAGAACCATCATGCTCCCTTGAGCTGATCAAAGAGTTCTTCAATCCTTGAAAGTGGATACTTGTTCTTCACGGTAACCTGGTTCAGGTGACAGTAGTCGACACACAATCGCAAGCTCCTGTCTGCCTTCTTGGAGAACAAAATTGTCGAAGCCCATGGTGAAACACTGGGTCGAATGAATCCCTTGCCTTGCAAGTCCTCCAGCTATACCCGTAGCTCATGAAGCTCAGCGGGAGCCATCCGATATGCTGGAGTAGATATCGGGGTTGTCCCAGGGTACAGGTCAATATAGAATTCTACCTCTCTGTGAGGAGGTAGTCCTAGAACGTCGTCAGGAAAAACATCCGCATACTGATCCACTACAACAGGGAAACTCGAACTCCACACATCAACTGCTCTGAGGATGAGACTAGCCAACTGATGTGTGATCGGCTTCCCACTCCTCTACATGAGTCCATCCTGTGCTGCAAAGGCTCCCTTCTCTCTGGTGAAGGTGAACTTGCTCCCATCTGTGTGGACACACCGCACCTTGCGCCTAATACAGTCGATCTTGGCATAGACCATAGATAACCAATCCATTCCCAAGATGACGTCGTAAGGCCTCTACGCCACTATAAGAAGATCCCAGCCGAAGCTCTCGCCTCCTAGAGTAAGCTCACACTGCCGGCACCAGTACGTAATCGTCGAGTCTGCTCCTGTAAGAGTCTCTAGCAGTAAGGATCGAGCCAACATCTCTATCGGAATCTCTGAGCTCTGAACAAGGGCAGCAACAATGAAATAATGACTCGCTCCTGTGTCTATAAGAACTACAGCAAGGGTGGGGTAGACACATATACTACCTCGAATCATCCCAGGTGCACCGTGGTCATAAGTCTCCACTGCCTGAAGCTGAACCTGCCTCTGTCCGCCAGCTCCCTATGGTCGGGGTGGAACTCCTGGTGGTGGAGGTAGAGCCTCGAAGCATCGTCCACCACCTGCTTCTCAGATAGCTCCACTACCTCATCCTCCTTCTCCCTGTGGACCGCCACAGTCGAACCTCTGCCTCTTTATGGGTGGTCCCTCAACCATCTGCTGCTCCTCTGCATGGCGGTTCGGGCAGTCACGATCCATGTGGCCCTGACCGCCGCTTGCATAGCACTGTCTGCCTCTCATATGACTGGTACTACTGCATGTTCCCCGCACATCTGAACCAGTATCCTGAGGTCACCCTACTGATGGCCTGGTCCTCTTGGACCTCTATCACATCTGTCTACTGCCAGCTGCAGAAGACTCTGCTATGTGTCACCCTGCGGTAGGCCTCGCTGCTGGTGTAGGATCAGCAATAAATCTCTCCATAAGAAGGGCTTGCTACAGTACTCCTGCCTGCATCGGAATGCTGAGGGAGATCATCGAAGCC
Organism: Viscum album; assembly: GCA_963277665.1. Classification (NCBI taxonomy): domain Eukaryota; kingdom Viridiplantae; phylum Streptophyta; class Magnoliopsida; order Santalales; family Viscaceae; genus Viscum; species Viscum album. Next base: position 2,083,886,239 of record OY728151.1, read on the forward strand.
CTGATATCATGTCTCAGTCCCTGCTCGAAGGTCCGGCCCAGAAGAATGGGTCTCCTACCATGTCTGTGGAGTAGCACGAGAGATCAGTAAATCTCGCCGATTATTGGGCTATTGTCATGTTGCCCTGCCGCAGGTGTAGTAATTAATGGATGTGCACCGCACGGAGGGTGGCTGGAATGAACTCCGAGATAAAGAGGCTCTTGAAGTCCTTCCAAAGTAGAGATGCCTTGTTGTGCACTTGGAGCATCAAGCTCCGCCATCTACATGCTACTACGTGCAGGAGACTCACCACAAGGATCATCATGCGGTCAGCTGGTGTCCCTACTAATCTGAAGACTCAGACGATAGCCACCATCCAATCCTCAACTGCCTGAGGGTCCATCTCTCCATGGAACCTGGGTGTCCTCTGACGCTGAAACTCGTGCAGCACACTCAGGTGACGTGCACTCTCAGCTGTTGGGGCTGGTGGTATCGCTGGCTCAGCAGGTAGAGGAACTACTGGTGCCTCCGCTGTAATGGGGCCCTGCACCAAGGCCTCGTTTCTCGGTGGGCTGCCATCTCGCACAAAGCTCGGAAACCTAGCTGGCTGCCGTCATGGGGCCATCCTGAAAAGAAACAGGCGCGTCACGATTAATACAGTATACCTAGTGAGCTAACACAAAGTAATCACAAAGAAAGCTTTTAAATCACACATGTAATCAATTTTTTTGTGCACTGAGTCAGAAATCAGATTTCAGGGTCCTGGTGTAACACTGGACTCCCTGGACTGATAACCACACTCATTACCCTTAACACTATTTCTTCGCATAGAAGAAATTATCAGAGTCTTGAATTCTGCAGTAGAACAGACTCCTCTGATACCAATTTTTCATGACCCATCCTCGGGGCCCATGCAGTGACTACCCCAAGCCCGCCTTCCATAGGCCAGGGGCTGGCGACTAGCACCAAAGGCGTAAATCCCATTAAAGGGAAGGCATTGCCTTTATATACGAAATAAAACACCACAGAGTACGCAAGCTGAAGTAAACACTAATTAAAATGAGTGCAAAAGTAAGTGTTGTAATGTCAATGGGCTAGTATACATACCCAACTGAAAGTATAGTACAACTGAGAAAAGTAAAGTACAAAAGATGAAAAGTATACAAAAAACCACTGAGATGTCCTCTGGAATCCCCACCTGAAGGGTGGGTATAGATGGTCTCCTCATCTCCTCAAATCTATCTGTCCACTCCATGTACGTCCCGCCTGATAGTCCACCACCAGATATCATCCCGCTCTACAAGCCACAACCACGGTCAGTGTTGTCCGTCGTCTGTAACCAACACAATGTTGTGCGGGGTTACCTCGTGCAGCAGTGATTATACGATACTCAGTAGGGACCCCGAGACCCCCGAAGGTCTCCCAGAATCCACAAAGGATAAACCACAATGGAAAGATACAAACATGAATTATCAACCAATTCTACTTAGGTATATGCCCATACATATACCTATGTCATCAATTCCAGTTCGACTCCAACTCAAGAGCCCAAGAACAACCCAGTCCATATAGGAAAGCACAACCCAGTCCACACAGGAAAGCAAGTCAATCATATCAATGATAATGATTGAAATTCAAGACTCATCTCACAGAGGTATACTACTTACGAAGAGGGGTGGAGATGATTAGATGTAGCCTCTGAATCATCTCCTCTTCCGAACCCAAGTTGGATCCAAGTACAAAAGTCTTCGCTGCCGAACCCATGTAGGATCCAAGTACAGTAACCATCGCTGCATAACCCACGTAGGATCCAAGTACAGTCGTCATTGCTACCGATCCCACGGAGGATCCAAGTACCATCTTCCTCGCTGTCGAACCCACGTAGGATCCAAGTACAGTCGTCATCTTCTTCACAGTCGCAGCCAGCTCTAGGGTTCCCACACACAGCACGCCCGATTCCGGGAGGGTCCGCTCCACGAGCCAAGAGGTTTGATACATCAACTGTCACAAAGTACAGTGTCGATGTATGACAAAGTTCTGTCTCTCCAATAGGAACTCAACGCGATAGACGACGCGTTAATCGGACACCCGGTCTGAGAGATATTGGCTTTTCTGCCTTAGGGGTCCGGTTGGTTTTTAAGCTAAAACCAACCCGATCGTACTTCAGATGCATCCAAACCTCATGTCGAGTAAGAAAAAAAAAATCTCACTAACAGTAATTCAACGTATTTTATGGTACGTCAATCGGATGTTCGTTCCTTCAGTTATAAGTGTTTCCGCTCCAAGGGCCCGGTTAGTTTCATGTTCGAACCAATCTGGCCATACCCAAACTTCACTGAAACCGCGAGTGTAATATACCTAAACAACCACCTCGATCCAAGGATAACTATGCAACTAACAGTGTATCGATTGGATATCCATATCCCATGATATGATAATTTGAACGAACCTGGTCTGAAAATAGGGGGTCTGGACCCGTTCCGACCCTGCCCAATCCCCCCGGGTCAACTCGAATCGAGTAGACCCGACCCAGGTCTGGGTCCGGCACGATTGGGTGTGGCTCGGCCCGGCTGGCATGGCCTGGCCCGGCTGGCGCGTCCGGGCCCTACTGGCCTGGTCAGCCCATCCCGTGCGGCCTGCGGCTCGGCGCTGGCCAAGCGGGGCACGATGGGCGCGCCCCTCGTTTCTGGAAACGGCGGACAAGGTGGGGTCCACCCTAGATGCTGGTTGGGGGGGTTACACCCCCCCCCCCATTTTTGTAACATCCCATGTAAGTAAAGAATTATGTATGTTCATATCTATGTCTATTTATTAATTAGATAGCATTTTAGAGGATTAAAATGAGAATAAATCTAATCTTAAGCATGGAATACTCTAATATTTGTTAAAATGTTTTTTTACCGCCTTTTGATGGAATTTTTTTTTTAAATCAAACTTTTGAAAATTTTATAAGCTCTATTTTTCAAAATAAACTTATTCATTAGAATTGGGACATTGAAATTTACCTTGGATAAATTTTTGGTATTTTTCTAACAATGTCCATTTTTTTAATGAATAGTAAAAAATACGGCATTTTACTTCAAAACTGATTTTTCATCAAATTTAATTATGTAATGCCCTAACCCTAATTACCTAGAGTCGGTGCATTATTACATAACATTGGCATGATCACGAGAAAGATCAAGTCTCGAAAGACCGATTAGTTTAGTAGCCTTGGAAAAACTAGATACATCCATAAATTTTACATTACATCATAAAAAACATCTTGTCTTCATATCCCCTCATACTATCCCTGCAGGTCATTCATAAATTATTTCTTCATAATCCTGGGAAAAATAAAACATTGAAAGGGGTGAGCTCAGATGCTCAGTAAGGATAACATTATAGCAGAAGCTTTCATAAATAAGCATAAACACTTAAGGCAGATTATAACTAAAACAAAAGCCTTTTAAACTTGAACTTCAGCATAAAATGGAAAAGATAAAATAAAATAATGCCATTTAATTACTCACATGGATATTCTACTAGTCGAATAATCCTATGAATTATCAATAACCACTTTCATAATGATAGAATGCATAATGCCAGACTATCATAACCACATAGCCAAGGCCTCGTGCCAAGACTACAAAAAAGATTTTGCCAAGGCCTTGTGCCAAGACACTAGTTTGTCTCATGAGACCTACCGATGCATCGAGGAGCTATAGCGGGCTCCACCCGTCACTTATTAAGTCCAATGCATTCCTCATATGAATAGTTTTAAACATAAAATAAACATTCGTATTAAAACTAGCACACGAAATGTCAATACTTTAACCACAACCCATGAATGGTATAAAAATAGAACATCCACAGTCAAACATAACTCATTTGATACAATATGGAAGATTGTATTGTATCACATTAACCACAATCATGAATAATTAAGGATGTTGACATAGATGAAAATAATCATCAAAACTATTTGAGGGAAATATCCCCTTTTTTTGAAATCATTTAAAAGTCACACTATTTGTCAAGTAGCCATTTAAAAATAGATTTTTTTTTTGAAATCAAAGTGTCCCATACCACTTTGAAACTTTTAAAAGGAGTTTTAATTTTAAAACTTTAATGTCCATATAAATAAATCCTTAAAACCATTTTTAAAACATGGACATTAATGAGCAAGATATAGAAGAATAAGTCTTTAAAACATTTTAAAATGGTATTTTGGTTAGAGATTCTAACCAAAAGAGAGACACTTGAATACAAATATTTGAGGTAATCAAAAATTTGTAATATCATGAGAATAAAGGGATTCATGATATACTATGTCAAAGTACATTATATACACCACATAAAAGTGATTTGGTGTATATCAACAAAGAAGTCTCAGTTGAATGTAAATTGAGATGAAATCTCTCATAAAGGCCGTATCCTTAGGTTAAGGATAAATCAACGACATAATTATGTGTGAAAAAAATATAAATACACTAAATATGATTTAATATTCAGTGTAAAACAATCAAAGGATATTCACACATATTCTTGTAGAAACAACACCAACAAATTGGATGTTTAACTCAACAAATGGTGAAAGAGTTAAAATTAATCTTATCAAATTCATATTAATGACTTGAGAATTATCAATGGAGTTATTATGTTTATCAAAAGTATATCCACAGGAAGGGGAGTGGAAATTATGACATAATAAAATGAATAGTGATTCCACACATAATCTTGGAGTAATATAATCAATGAAATATACGTAAGGCCGAATGAGTGGAAATTGAAATCTCAAATTCCCTTATCGATTTGGTAACTTACGAAACAAACAACCATGAAATAAGAATCATACCATGACTATGTAAATACCCATAAATTAAAGTATATTACACAATTAATACAATCATGGGCAGTACACATACACCACATGTAATAATTAAGTGGTGAACAATGGAATTCTCACGAAATTAAGAGCGAGATAAGAAACTCCTTACCACGTTAATCAACTGAGTCATATGGCCAAAAGTTAATAACCACCAAATGATTTACATAATAACATGAATATAAAGATAATCATGATAATATATATCAAATGGCAGTACACAATACACCACTTTCAATAATTTAGTGGCGAACAATGGAAATCTCACGGAATTGAAAGTCAGATAAGAAAATCTCTTACTTGTACTTTTTCCTTGGTCGATGGTAGGTTTACCTCCTGTATAATGGTGAAATAATTGTTATTGAATAATACAAGAATCATTTACTTTAATATGATATCATATATGATCTTTTAACATTGATTTGTTAATAATATCTTAGAATTATCGTTATTTCGGGTGTTAACGGGTTCATTTTACTTTATATTCTTTGTTATGTGAGCCATATTCGTTATTAATGGGATGTATATTATTCATATCCAGAATGATATCAAGTCCTTAGATACTATTTTTAAATCATCAAATTATAATTATACTTGAATGGATATGATGGACAATGAATCTCATTGCGTTCGTGGAGACGGTAGTCCGTACATACGCACGAGCGACAATATCATTATTTTGATATTAAAATAATATATAATTGGATTTTATATCATATATACAGAATCATTATCATGTTATATTTATTATTTACATGAGTTACACATCATTATTATACCCATCCAAATAATAATATATTGAATAACAATTACACCACGACGTGGAGACGGTAAGCCGTACGTACGCACGTATGGTGACATGTTATTCAAAGGATGGATAGAATAATGAATATGGTTGTACCATATTTATAATAACATCACAGTATATATATGATACTGGAGTTATTATTTTATAATGGTAATAACAAAGAAAGAGGAAGTGGAAGAAGAAAGGAACTTAAAAAGGGGTGGTGAAAACATTACCTCTTCTTCGGGTTCTTCCTTTTGATTTGATCAAAAGGGCTCCTTAAGTTGGCTTTCTGATCAAACTAAGGCCTCTAGGTTGTAGTGAGGGAAGTTGTGAGAGTATTTGGGCAGAGTTTGGCCGAACCAAAATCCTTTGAAGGTGTGAAGAAATGAGAAGGAGGAGTGCCTTTTTATAAGAGGGGTGAGGGGCACCTTTGGAAAAGCTAGAAATATTAATTTATAATAAATTCATATTCAGTTTCTAATGGCTCCAAAGTTGACTATTAAAAGGTTAAGGTTGGGATAGGTCTAAAACCACTCAACCAATATAATTTAGAAAGGTTTGGGTACTTATATTAACCTTATCATTAAGTATTAACTCTAATTTAATTAGTTTCACTTTTACAATGTCTCTTTGTATTTTTATATAATATGGTTAATAAACATACTATATACATCCAATCGACCCCCAAGTGGTCCATTAATGATGAACCTATCATGATATAAGTCTCTTGGCCGAACCTTAGATTTTTAGAAATTTAACATCAATTAATAATACAATATTTGTTTTAAGAACTCTTTTATGTCAATTTTGACACTATTCAATAGTTGATTTTTGTGAAACTCATAACAGATTGATTACTTCGAAAAAAGTCCATTAAATCAATTCTAATATATAATATTATCCTTTAAAATTAGTTTAATTCATTAAAAGTTTCATATTATATTTATTTGGGTATTTATAATATCAATTATTTTAATTTTTCACTATTATAGTAATTACTGCATCATCATTGTGTCATAAATAAAATAAATTATTTAATGTCTAAAAATTATAAATAAACTATCATTATGTAGGAAATCGTTTTATCTTTCTAATGAATATTTATAATCGAAAATCCAACATATATAACCCTATGTAAAAATTGTTTTTCTAAAAGATATATGCTTGTGTCATTTTTGTATTCATTTTAACTTAATTAAAATAAAGTGTCATTATCACTTACAAGTGGATCCATGGGGTCCCAAAATTGACCCAAAGATGACCATGGTCGACCATGTATCACCCAATTGGGTTAGGACACGTTTTAGGGTAATTTAGTATTATTATAATATTATTGTTTAACCCTTATTTACCGGATTTACTCTTAACCATGGTAAATAAAATATTTACCGCAGTAATTATTCAAAATGTCTAAAAATAAAAGTTACCTATTTACAAAATTTTAACATCCTGATTCCAAATATGGAATCCATTTTCCTAAATTCAAAACACAGAATTGGTAGAAATTAATTTAAAATTAATTCCCGCTGTCAAAACAAAAAGCGTGTTTTTAAGAGATAATAACTATCAAAAGATTGACACTTGTTTATGTTCGGTTTAATTGTAAAATTATTTCCAATGACCAACATTATATTAAATGGTAAAAATATATTCTAAATATACTTTAAAACTACTAAAATTCATAATTTATCACTATTAATTATTTTGATTAAAAAAGTTGTTTTTAATTAAAATTTAGTAATTTTCACTATTCATCAAAATATGAAAGTTATCCGAAAAGTACCAAAATTTCACCTTAGGATAAATTAGATATTCCGAATCCAAAAATGAAGACCATTTTGAAATATAAAATATATATAATTTTAAAAAGTAGGTATTACTATTCATAACGGCTAGTTTGATCGGTTGTGGTGTGTGTTAAAACTCGAAGTTGCGTACAACACACGCTACTGTTTTATTCAAAGGAAAGAATACCGTGGAAGCTTGGGATGTTTCATTTTAAAATTTTTTGATGTCTCCATTTAGTCAAAAAGTTTAAAATATTGTATCTAAAAAGTTTTCACTATTAAAAGTTGATAAAAGTGCAATACTGAAAATGAATCTATTCTTGCATTATGACTAAGAAACTCATAATATGGATTCTAAAATAATAAGGATTATATAAAGTTTAAAATGTAGTTAATACTATTCATGACCTCTTTTAATGGCTTTTTTTTGTAAGTCAAGGTGTGATTGAACTCGGTGTTGCGTGTAGTGCAAGTTATTGAATTATTTTAAAGAAATAACACACTATGAAATCTTGGGGTGTTACAAATTATATGGATAGATTATCTTTTTAATTGGTTTTAAAGTGTAAATATAATTTATTTTTAACATTTAATCCAATGGTGGTAATTTTGATTAATTTCACTTTTAATTGGACATAAACAATTGTCAAACTTTTGATAGAAATTGTTTCAAAAAAACCAGCTATTTGTTTTGACAACGGGAATTATTTTTAAATTAATTGATACAATTTCTATGTTTGGAATTTGGTAAAATGGATTCCATATTTGGAATAAGAAGGTCTAAATTTTGTAATTAAAACTCTCTTTTTTGACATTATGAATAGTAACGATGGTAATTATCTTTAATTATCGTGATTAATTAGTAATCGGGTAGTTAAGGGTAATAAAATAATATCATAATAATAACAAATGACCCCAAAATGTGTCCTAATACTACTGGTTGTGTCCTGGCCTACCATGTTATGCCTTGTGCCAAACTTAGGGACCCCATGGAATCCCTTTTGGGTGACAGTGACACTTTATCATTTTATTTTTAAAGAAAGGAGAATATCACAAAAGTATGTAACACCTAAGTAAAACAATTTTAATTTTGTCTACATATATGATATCTTGGACTATAAATATTCATTGGAAAGATAAAAAGATTTACTACATCGTAGTATTTTTTTATAATTTTTAGACATTAAATAAATTAAATTTTTTATGATACCATGATGATGCGTCGATTACCTCATTAATGAACAATTTAAATAAAATGAAAAGATAATGTAAAATATAAGACTTACACTTGTCAAAAACCTATTTTATTAGTATATTTATAACCCTTATCACCTTATCCTTGAAATATATCAATGTGAGACCTTTAAAATATGAAACTGATTTTAATATAAAGTAACATTTCTTGACTTTCCAAGAGTGCCCCTCCTCCCTCTTATAAAAGGCCCCCACCTCTACCACCTTACCCACACCTCTCAAGCAATTGGATCGGTCAAACTCTGCTCTTTTTATCTCTCCACATCCCTCTCTTCATCATAGAATCCTTACCTTAGGCATAAATCTCTTCAAAAAACTCTTTTGGTTTAAACCAAGGGGAGTTACCCGATTTAAAGGTAATGTCTTCTCTAATATTCTTTTGTTATATTTTTCTTCTCCAACACCATAAACTCTTTTTATTCCTTAATTTTGTAACAACAACTGTATCTTCAATATACTAGGATTTTTTTATGAGAATTATTTGATTTACACTTACACACACCTTCGTCTAATGGTTTTATAACATACTGTTTCTGTGGTTGACGAATTTCTGCCTCATGAAATGATGATTGTTCAATCTTATTTTAACACCTTTCATGGTGGCCATTAATATATAACTATATTTATATATGATATATATAATGTCTATTCTTTCTTTGTGATTCTGTATTTTTAATTTATGGCATACCTTATGGTTTCCATTATGGGTAAACACGATATCTTCATTTTAGGAAGTGCGGACTACGCCCCCTCAATGTGATTTGATTTGTTAATGACAAATGTGGGACATATAAAGGATGGAGTTTATGATTTTATATATGATATTATACTCGAATTATAATATACCTTTATATCATTATGATTTCATTCTATTAAATACGAAATAGAAATGAAAGTAGCCTTCATGCGTACGTACGGCTTACCGTCTCCATGAATGGTGCATTTCATTTATTACCTCTAGATGTTACGTAATATTAAAAATTCATGTATATACTGTATATAAATGATATATATGATATCTAAGTCATGAATATAATTCTGGATATAATGGATATTTTACCATAGGAACAACTTGTAATTTTAAGAAGTTTATTTTTGGCTCAAGTACCAAAGATCGATAAAACGACCGTTATTAAGTTAAATAATTGCAAAATGTACATGACATGTTAATAAGTGATATAAAAGGAATAATGAACTTGAAAAATGTTCTTAAGAAATTGGAAATTAACTATAGTTTATTATTCAGGAGATTAAAGAACGATCGAGTCAAGTCGGACACGAGGTAAGGGACTTCGTCTCAATCTCCTTTCATTGAGGCATATTTTGTTTTATACACAACTTTCTTTTATACGGTGTTTAATCCCATTTGAATTTTACTTTTATTCAAAAGGAATCTTTTTTATATGATGCTTTTTACTAAATGACAAAAGATAATGTTTTTGTCGTACGTATGTAATGACAATGACTTCTCTGCCGCCATTACCATTATTTGAGTTTCAGATTCCTCTATAAGCCATAACTTTTTTTTAAATGATAAATAAATAAAATTTTTACTTCTCTTTTATTTTGGTATTGAAAATTGTTTTGATAATGTTTTTATTTTATCAATGTGTTCCTGATATCTTGTGATTGAAATGTGGGAATGTTATGTTTCCTTTATGCATTTTTTATGTGATATGATTATGTTATGGTTCTTGGGCATTGTTTATGAATATGGATGGTTCCATGAAAAACTAAGGGTGGGTGAGCCTGATATAGCTCTCCAATGCATTGGGTAATGTGAAGGGGTTAAACGCTAAGGTTTCTCCGAAGAGATTTATGGAATATACTGTGATGGGTATTCCAAATGTAACCATCAGGGTTACTCCCTACGTAAGAATGTTATGAATACCTCAAGTTTCCTTTATTTCATATGATTTCTATGAGTTATTCATGATTTGATGAGGTATGTTAAAGTGCATATGTTTTACTAGTAAAGTATGATTTCATTGATTCTTATTTATACATGGACTAATGTTTTCATTCCGTATTTTTATATACCTTACTGAATGTTTTATGCTCATCCCAAGTTTTTGAAATGTTTTTCACAAGTCAAGGGAAAGGTACATGATGTGTTGATAGTGTCAAGGAAGTTTCATGAAAGAATCCATGTTTTTTTAAATATATTTCCTTTGATGGGAAAAGTGAATACTATCTTTAATGTAACCACCTTGTTTAAATGTGGAATGTAATTCATGATTTATAATCTAATTCTCTAAAACTCTAAACCTAAAATGATCCTCAATGTGTAATCTTGTAATAACTCAAGATTAAGTATTGTTTAAGGTTGGGGCCTGATAGTTTGTATCAGAGTTCGGTTTAGATAACTTTAGGAGTTATAATTCTATTAAATTATTATCCAAAAATATTTTTTTTGTGGTAAAATTGAAATGATATAGCATTTTAAGATTACCATATTGCTTCATCTAAGACATAATTGTTCATAATGGTTTTCTGCAGAGGAAATAGGGAAGAAGTGCTAGGAAGGCATATAGAAGGAAATGACCTTCCAAAACAGCATCCTGAGATGGTCAGAATTGTAACTGAACAGTTTTCTACAGTAATGGAACAGTTGAATCAAGCGATAAATGTTGGTGGTATCCATGCACGAGATCAGCCAGATCAACCGCAGAGGAACATGTCAGTGGTGGAACATTTCATGAGGCAACATCCCCCATCATTCAGAGGATCATCTGACCATGTGCTAGCTGAAGGGTGGATTAAAGAACTGGAGAATATTTTCGATTTCATGGGGTGTTCATACAATCAAAAGGTTTGTCTTGCAATTTACTGTTTGGAGGGTGAAGCAGATTAGTGGTGGTCGATGTTTAAAAATATCAGGGACGCTGATGAGATTGATGCTCTTGATTGTGATGAATTCAAAGGTATGTTTCTTGAGAAGTATATTCCTAAGGCTGTTTGACTTAGGATGGAAAAAAAATTATTGGAATTGAGGCAATAGGACGACTTAGTGGATGCTTATGAAGAAATGTTCACTTGATTGGCAAGGTATGCTCCAAGTTTTATCCGAGACCTTGATAGTAAAATCAATCGTTTTTACTCAGGATTAAAGCCAAAATATTGAGGGGCTTTAGCTTATCGTGGGTTTAAAAGTTATGAAAATATTGTTCGATGTGATGAGAAGGTGGAAATGAAGTTTTCCGATGATCAAGTGTTCTATAACAACAAATGGAAGAAGAGACTGAGGTGGTAGGAGAAAGGGAAAATTCTTCAAAAAGGTATGATGGTAAGAAAACTAAGTTTCCAGTTTGTGATAAATGTAGTAAAAGGCATGCTGGGGAATGTCTTTTGAATTCTAGAAAGTGCTGCCGATGTGGTAATATGGGACATAAGGCTCATGATTGCACTACAAAAGATCAGGGTGATGGTAAGACCAAATTTGATTTAGAGTTAGTGAAATGTTTCAAGTGCAATGAGATGGGTCATTATGTAAACAAGTGTTCGACAAAGAGCTCAAATGATGGGAAGCAGTCAGACTATAAGCAAATAGGAGTGGTGAAATCCTTTGCAACTACTTCAGCAGATGTTGGGCCAGTAAATGAAGTGGTATCAGGTATTTTGTTTGTTTTTTCAGATTATTTCAGTGTGTTGTTTGATTCGGGGTCTACACATTCTTTCATATCTGAATTTTTTTTAGTAAATTGGGAATTCCATCTCAAGAAATTAATCCTGAACTTGTGGTAAAAACACATGGGAGAAATGTTGAGGAAAAAAGAATTTATAAGAATCTTCCTATCCTTATCTGTGGAAGGGACCTACTTTAAAACCTTATTGTTTTACATCTAGTAGAGTTTGATGTTATCATGGGTATGGATTGACTCCCTGTTTATCATGCTAATATTTATTGTAGATCTAAAGAAGTTTCTTTTCAGAAAGACTTTCAGTTTGTGTACAAGAATGAACCCTTACTTTTGATAACATATCAAGAGGCTGTGAAACTTGTAAAAGATGGAAATGAATGTTACCTTGCACATATTGTTGAAAACAAAGGAACCGTTCAGATTAATGATGTGCCAGTGGTAAATGAGTATCCTGATGTTTTTCTAGATGATTTTCCTGGAATAATACCAGATCGGGAAGTTAAATTTACTATTGACTTAGTTCCTGATGCTAAGACAATTTCAAAACCCCCTTATTGAATGGCTCAAATTGAACTCTTAGAGTTAAAGGAGAAATTGCAAGATTTATTAGAGAAAGGTTTCATTCGACCTAGCACATCAAAATGGGGTGCTCCTGTCTTTTTTGTTAAAAATAAAGATGGTTATATGAGACTTTTCAATGATTATAGAGCCTTGAATAACATCACTGTTAAGAACAAATATCATTTGCCTCATATCGATGATTTGTTTGATCAGCTTCAGGGAGCTCAATATATTTCAAAGATTTACCTAAGATCAGGGTACCATCAGTTGAAGGTAATGGAAGCAAAGGTTCCAAAGACCATGTTTCGTTCAAGATATGACCATTATGAATTTGTAGTAATGCCTTTTTGGCTAACCAATGCACCTGTTGTATTCATGGACCTTATGAATAGAATTTTTTATGAGTTCTTGGATAAGTTTGTGGTTGTTTTCATTGATGATATTTTGGTGTTTTCTAAAAGTAAAGAGGAGAATCAAAGTCATTTATGGGTTATTTTTAAAACCTTAAAAGAAAAGAAATTGTTTGGGAAATTCATCAAGTGTGAGTTTTGGTTGCAACAAATTTCTTTCCTTGGTCACATTGTTTCTAAAGATGGAATAAATGTTGATCCTGCAAAAACAAAGGTTGTTTAAGAGTGTCCAAGACCCACAAATGTAACTGAGATTCATAGTTTTCTTTGTTTGGTAGGATATTACCGAAGGTTTGTTAGAAATTTTTCATAGTTATCTATTCCAATAACTAAGCTAACTCGGAAGGGTGTTAAGTTTATCTGGACAAAATAATGTGATGATTGTTTTCTGGAGTTCAAAAGAAGATTGGTGAATGCTCTAGTTTTGGAACTACCTTCCAGTAATGGTGATTTTGTTATCTATAGTGATGCTTCATTGAAAGGAATTGGTTGCGTACTAATGAATAATGATCAGGTAATTGCTTATGCTTCACTACAGTTGAAAACTCATGAGGTAAATTACCCTACACATGATTTGGAATTAGCTGATGTTGTTTTCGCTTTAAAAATATGGAGGCATCATTTGTATGGTGTAAAATGTGAAATATATACTGATCACAAAAGTTTAATGTATATATTCACTCAGAAAGAATTGAACATGAGACAGAGGGGATTGCTAGAATTAATCAAGGATTATGATTGTAAAATTCATTTCCGTCTAGGAAAAGAAAATAAAGTGGTTGATGCTTTATGTTGAAAAGGTAATGCTTTAGTAACAATGTTGCATTTGGAACATGATACATTGGTTAAGGATTTGATGAAATTTGGCATAGAAGTTGTTGGTGCACGATGTTATTCTGTTTTTTTTAGGTATCAGTGAAATATTCTCTAACATACAGAATTAAGAATGCACAGAAGCAAGATAGTGAGTTGCAGAAAAAGTTTGAGCTGGTTCAGAAGGTAAAGTTTCATGAATTAAACATTGATAATGATTGTGTTTTCATATTTGGGAAGAGATTGTGTGTGTGGTGTGATTCACAGTTGAAGAGAGAGTTGTTATGTGAAGCTCATAGTTCTCTGTTTTCAGTTCATCTAGGCAGTACTAAGATGTATAGAGATCTTTTGGAGTATTACTCGTGGGATGTAATGAAAAGAGATATTGCTGATTTTACTGTGAAGTGTTTGACTTGTAAAAAGGTTAAAGAAAAGCGGCAGTTACCAAAGGGGATGCTTCAGCCTTTACCAATACTAGAGTGGAAATGGGAGAATATATCCATGGACTTCGTTGTGGGATTGTCGAGAACACCTCGAGGTAATAATTCAATTTGGGTTATTGTTGATCTCTTGACAAATTCTACTCAATTCCTTGCTATAGAAGATACTTTTTCTCAAGATCATCTTTCTCATTTGTATCTTAAAGAGATATTCAGGTTACATGGTGTTCCCCTCTCCATTATATCTGATCGTGATCCCAGGTTTACATCTAACTTTTGGAAAGTCCTTCAGAAGTCGTTGGGTACTGAATTAAATTTTAGTACAGCTTTTCTTCCTCAATCAGATGGGCAGTCAAATCGAACAATTAATACTTTGGAGGATATGCTACGTGCTTGTTTGATGGATTATCAGGGAAGTTGGGACCAACATCTTTCTTTGGTTGAGTTTTCTTATAATAACAGTTTTCATTCTAGTATACAGATGGAACCATTTGAGCATTATATGGGAAGTGGTGTCGAATTCCAGCTTTTTGGGATGAAGTGGGTGAAAGGAAGTTTATGGGACCAGAATTGGTAGAAGAGTTGGTAGAAAAAGTTCAGCTGATACAAAAACACATGAGAACAGCTCATAGTAGGCACAAAAGTTATGCGGTCAATAGGAGGAAGGATCTCTCTTTTGAGTTAGGTGATCATGTCTTCCTCAAAGTTTCACCATGGAAAAGTGTGATGCGATTTGGTAAGAAAGAAAATATGATTCTAAGGTTCATTAGACCATATGAAATTCTGGAGAGAGTTGGTTCAGTTTCTTACCGAGTGGTTTTACCTCCGATTTTATCATAGGTACACAATGTTTTTCATGTTTCAATGTTAAGGAAGTACATGCCAGATCCATCTCATGTTTTGAGTCAAGAGGTAGTTTAGATGGAAGAGAACCTATATTATGAGGAACAACTGGTCCATATTCTTGACCATAGGGAGAAATTATTGCGGAATAAGGTGATTCATCAAGTAAAGGTTTCGTGGAAAACCCACATGATTGAAGAGGCAACATGGGAATCTGAAAATGCAATGAGGGATAAATACCTCGACTTATTCGATAAGTAATAAATTGCGGGGACGCAATTTTCAAAAGGGGGAAAGGATATAACATCCCAAGAAAGTAAATAATTATATATGTTCATATCTATGTCTATTTATTAAATAGATAGTTTTTTAGATGTTTAAAATGAGAAAAAAATCCAATCTTAAGCAAGGAATATTCTAATATTTTTTTAAAGATTGTTTTACCACCTTTTGATGGAAAACCATTTTTAAATCAATCTTTTGACAATTTTATAAGCTATATTTGTCAAAATAAACTTATTCATTAGAATTGGGACATTTAAATTCACCTTGGATAAATGTTTGGTATTTTTCTGACAATGTCCATTTTTTTAATGAATAGTGAAAAATACTACATTTTACTTCAAAACTGCTTTTTCATCTAATATAATTATATGGATATATTATCTTTTTAATTGGTTTTAAAGTTTAATTAGAATATATCTTTACCATTTAATCCAATTGTGGCCATTGGGATTAATTTCACTTTGAAATTGGATGTAAACAATTGTCCAACTTTTGATAGAAATTGTTTCAAAAAAACCCGCTATTTGTTTTGACAACGGGAATTATTTTTAAATTAATTTCTACGACTTCTATTTTTGGAATTCGGTAAAATGGATTCCATATTTGTATTCATAAGGTCCAAATTATGTAATTAAGACTCTTGTTTTTTAACATTATGAATAGTAACAACGGTAATTATCTTTAATTATTATGATTAATTAGTGATCGGGTAGTTAAGGGTAATAAAATAATATAATAATAATAATAAATGACCCCAAAATGTGTCCTAATGATACTTTTTGTGTCATGTAAGACCATGGTATGCCTTGTTCCAAACTTAGGGACCCCATGAAATCACTTTTGAGTGATAGTGACACTTTATAATTCTATTTTTAAAGAAAGGAGAATATCACAAAGTATGTAACACCTAAGTAAAAAAAATTTAATTTTGTCTAAATAAATGATATCTTGGAATATAAATAGTAATTGGAAAGATAAAAAGATTTCCTACATCATAGTATTTTTTTATAATTTATAGACATTAAATAAAATAATTTTTTATGACACCATGATGATGCAGCGATTACCTCATTAATGAATGATTTAAATAAAATGAAAATATAATGTAAAATATAACACATAAACTTGTCAAAAACCTATTGGATGAGTATATTTCTAACCCTTGTCACCTTATCCTAGAAATATATCAATTTGGGACTTTTTAAATCTGAAACTCATTTTAATATAAAGTAATATTTCTTGACTTTCCAAGAGTGTCACTCCTCCCTCTTATAAAAGGCCCCCACCTCTACCACCTTACCCACACCTCTCAAGTCACTGGCTCGGCCAAGATATGATCCTTTTATCTCTCCAAATCCCTCTATTCATCATACAAACCTTACCTTACGCAGAAATCTCTTCAAGAAACCCTTTTGGGTCAAACCAAGGGGAGTTACCCAATTTAAAGGTAATGTCTCCTCTAATGTTCTTTTGTTATATTTTGCTTCTCCAACTCCCTAAACTCTTTTTATTCCTTAATTTTGTAACAAAAATATTATATTCAATATACTAGGATATTTTTATGAGAAGTATTTTATTTAAAATTACACACACTTCCGTCTAATGGTTAAAGAACATACTGTTTCTGTGGTTGGCGAATTTCTGCCTCACGAAATGATGATTGTTCAATCTTCTTTTAACACCTTTAATGGTGGACATTAAGATTGTACTATATTTATATACGGTATATATAATGTCTATTCTTTCCTTATGAATCTTTATTTTTCATTTATGGCATACCTTATGGTTTCCATTATGGGTAAACATGATATCTTCATTTTAGGAAGTGCGGACTACCTCCCCCTCAAAGTGATTTGATTCGTTAATGACATATGTGGGATGTATAAAGGATTAATTTTATGATGTTATATATGATACTATACTGGAATTATAATATACCTTTATATCATTATGATTTCATTTCATTAAATATGAAATAGAAATTAAAGTAGCGTTCATACGTACATACGGATTACCGTCTCCATGAATGGTGCATTTTTCATTTCTTACCTCTAAATGTTATTTAATATTATAAATGCATGTATATATTGGATATAAATGATATATATGATATCTAAATCATGAATATAATTTTGTATATAATGGATATTTTACCACATGAACAACTTGTAATTATTAAAGTTTATTTTTGGCTCAAGTACCAAAGATCGACAAAACGACCGTTATTAACTTAAATAATTACATAATGTTCATAACATGGTAATAAGTGATATAAAATGAATAATGAACTTTAAAAAGGTTCTTAAGAAAGTAGAAATTAACTATAGTTTATTATTCATGAGATTAAAGAACGATCGAGTCAAGTCGGACACGAGGTAAGGGACTTCATCTCAATCTCCTTTCATTGAGGCATATTTTCTTTTATACACAACTTTCTTTAATACGATGTATAAACACATTTGACTTTTACTTTTATTCAAAATGAATCTTTTTTATATTAATATTTTTACTAAACGACAAAAGGAAATGTTTTTGTCATACGTATGCGGCGACAACGACTTCTCCGCCGCCATGACCATTATTTGAGTTTCAGCTTCCTCTACAAGCCATAGCTTTTTTTTAAATGAAAAATAAATACCATGTTTTACTTTTCTTTTATTTTGGTATTGAAAATGGTTTTGATAATTTTTTTATTATATCAATGTGTTGTTGATATCTTGTGATTGAAATGTGGGAATGTTATGTTTCCTTTAAGCATGTTTTATGTGATACGATTATGTTACGGTTCATGGGAATTGTTTATGAAGATGGGTGGTTCCATGACAAACTAAGGGCGGGTGAGCCCGATATAACTCTCCAATGCATTGGGTAAGGCAAAGGGTTTAAACACTATGGTTTCTCTAAAGAGATTTAGGGAAGATACTGTGATGGGTATTCCAAACGTAACCATGAGGGTTACTCCCTACGTAAGAATGTTATGAATGCCTCAAGTTACCTTTATGTCATATGATTTCTATGATTTATTCATGATTTGATGAGGTATGTTAATGTGATTATGTTTTATGAGTAAAGTATGATTTCATTGATTCTTATGTATACATGAACTAATGTTTTCATTCTGTATTTTTATATACCTTACTGAGCTTTTTATGCTCATCCCAAGTTTTTGAAATGTTTTTCAGAGGTCAAGGGAAAGGTACATGATGTGTCGATAGTGTCAAGGAAGTGTCATGAAAGAATCCATGTTTTGTTTTAAATATGTTTCCTTTGATGGGAAATGTGAATATTGTCTATAATGTAACCACCTTGTTTAAATGTGGAATGTAATGCCTGATTTATGATCTAATTCTCTAAAACTCAAAACCTGAAAAGATCATCATTGTGTAATCTTGTAATAAATCAAGATTAAGTAATGTTTAAGGCTGGGGCCTTATAGGTTTCCTAGTAACGGCCGACCTTTATGGCCGGCAGGTTGAGCCGCCGCGGGAACCTTCAAGGTCCCGCCTCCTGGAGACGTCAGTGGCCGGTTGTCCGGCCGCCCCTGCCTGGTCCGCCATGGCCTAAGGCAGCATCTTGTTTCACCCGCGTGGCGCAACGGCGCGACACCCCACCGCCGCAGCCCACTCTTAGCCGCGACCTCCTTCAGCCTCCCCGACACGGCGCGACGGCGCCGCGTACCACTACCGCGGCCCGCTCCAGCCACGGTCATCATCGTCCCCACGTGGTGTAACAGCACTGCACCACCTTCGCCTCAACCATCAACGAAGAACAATAAGAATAAGGGGGAGGAGAATCGGCCATGTTTGTGCGGTCTGATCTCCCCCTGTTACGACGATAACATTCAGCCAATTCTTGAACAATTAATGATGATGATTAAACTTGAACAAAATAATTAACCCCTACCTCGACAATCAATGTCGTTCACCGGCCATCGCGGAAGACGGCGTCGTGGGGTGAGGTTTTGAAGATAAAGTTGGCATGAGTCCAAGGAGGAAATGAATTCTCCACACTAGTTGCAGACAAAAGAAGGAAAGTCACGTAGTCTCTCTTTGTGGTGATGGAGTTATTTGTAGAAGAGGAGACATTATTCATGGGAGGATGAAGTTCTTCAAAGAAAAACTAGAGTTCTCCCCAAATTCTCCTCATACAACAATTCTAACCAAAAATAAAATAAGATTCTACTTATTTTATTTTACTTTTCCATGCATTTCAAAAACATAAAATTCAAACACTTAGTTAAATTAATTGAAGATGTTTAATAAATTAATTTAACATGTGTTGGCGTGAATTAAAGTGGGAGAGGAGGAGTTACTTAATTAAGTTCAAGGGTTTTCCAACATTAAACACAAAGAGTTTAATGGGGAGTTTTAGGGGGTTTTAGGGAATGTGAAGTGTTGGGGATCGTGCGGGCCCCACCTCACATTTATCCTCACATGTGTAGTTAGGATGTTAGTGGGTCCCACCCTAACCCCCCCATGTAGGATAAAACCACCTTAGTTAGAAATAAAATTGTACCATAATTTTATTCACTTTTTATTTAAAACACTTTTTTTAACAACTCCTCCGAAGCAAACGCATCTTCGGTAAAGGTCCTCTTAAGAAATTACCGATGTTGCGGTTTCATTGGTGCCCTCAGATTTCACTTCTGATTACCGGTTCAAAATATATAAAATCCCACTCGTTCGTTCACTAAAAGTGCCCGATCTAAACTTCAGAAATTGATTCCGGGTACACTGGGCCTCAGAATTAGGTGTCGTCAGAAACTGTGTACTCATAAAATCCCAAAGAATTTAATAAAAAATTTCACTTGAAATTTATAGGTCTTTAAAATATGTTTAGTGTAATTTATAGATCATATAATTGAAACTCCTTTATGCTTTAGTGGTAGGAATTGGTTTCCAACATAAGTCATAATAATGGCGCATGAAGGCATGATTGACTGGGCTATAACCATATGATACCAGTTTCATTTTCAAAAAATGAATTCATTTATACCATAATATCTCAGGGTTTACAAAACTATATGTGTAACTAAGAATTAGATTAATTCTTTAAAAAATTAAATAAATAATAGAACATACTTATTACCTTAACAAAACCAAATTAAGGGATAAATCTTAAACAACTAAGAGAAAACCTCAAGTTATATTTTAAAAACAATTCAAAACCTTATAAAATTTATTTTCATGAATCTTAATGTACTTGAAATCGTATATATATATATATATATGAAATTTAATTATATTAATAATTTTTTTTTAAAAGTTAAGTATAAGAAATAATGTGTAAACAAGTTAAACAAAAAAATTTATGACATTAACAACTTCTATTTTCTATAAAAAAATATAATAATGCACAAAAAAACCAAAACAAAGATACAATTATATATTCTTAACTATATATATCATATTAATAATTAATAAAATTGTAAAAAACATTAAATAAAACAAACATTACATAAAGTTAAAACCCATGTATTTAAACAATGAAAAAAAAACTCATAGATTTGTGAGAAATTTCAAATTAAATCATTAAATAAAAATATCACAATATTTTTTAAAAACACCTTCAATAATAAAAAAACATTAAACATAAATAATTATGATATCATGTGAAAACTATGTCATAGTAATATATTGACATCTATATAGAGGGTTATGACCAATTAACCTTACAATTTATTAGATCTTCATATTCCAATAATGAAGAAGTACTACCCATATAAAATATTCATTCATAAATAATTCCATACACATCCAATTTTTTATTCAACTTTGACAAATAATAAAAATTAAATTCTTAATGTAATCCCATAAAAATAATGTAAAAGTTTATTATGGAAAAATGACTTTATATATATTACTCAAATAATCTAAAATTTCATTCAAAAATTACAAAACTTATTGATTAAATCATCCCAAAATATCATAAAATAAAAATAGTGATAAATGGATTGTTAATGTTGAAAATTATGTTCATTTAGCTAATACATGGTAAAGGATATTAATCTCAAAATAATTTCACAATGTCTTTGTGAAACTCAATCACAACGCATAACATTTATGATGGAAAATCTAAAGTGGAGAATCAAAGATGGTATAATATTATTATATAAGAGGTTTTCTTTTCTTTTATTATGAAAATACCTTCTTAGATGACATGTATTGAATAGGGAATGTGGAAGGTATTAAAGACCTAATATGGTTCCATAAAGGATTGTTTCGAGTGGATAATAAAAAGAATATGGGAAGCAACCCATTTATGGGATAAAAGAAGGTTATAAAAAAATATTTATAATTAAAAATTTTGGAATATATAATCCATGCTCTTATTATAAGGCCATTAGGTACATAGTGGTTCCACATAGGCCAACCCCTTTTCCACACCTCACTATGTACTCAGTGGTACCCTACCAGGTACTTCGTTCCCTATGGATTAGCATAATATATTTTACATTCTCACATTCTTACCAAACCCCCAAAAATATAATAAATTCTTCAATACATATTTAAAATATAAAATATTCCATCCGTGAATTAAAAAATTCAACACTAAATACCAAAACCAATATATTTTCCACAATCCATATCCAAAATTTAAAAAATCCATTTTTTCAGTGATAAAATATCTAATTTTAAACCATAATAGTACATTGTAAATGTAATTAGGATAGGATTATCTATATTAAAAATATATGTATGTTCAAACACTTCATGATAATTCACTAAAATGTGGGCCAAGAAGTCATTATCATCATATATGAGGAAATATTCAATCTTAATTAATAAATACATACATCATGATTATCTACATAACCAACCATCTACTGATTGGCCCAACCACATCATTGGTGTATGTGTGTTAATGAATTATAAAGGTAAATATGTGAGAACACTTATTAAATAGAGGTAATGTGGAGAATCATGAAAAATTCACCCTGAATAAACATACATGACTTCCTATTGTACTCCAAGTTGTATATAGTAAAGTAGAATATCTAAAGAAAAAATGTTATTTTGTATAACATCAGATAACTTTATATCTCTATATGAACTATTACACACAATTATCACAATGTCTCATATCAACCCATGGATCTCCATGAGGATCATCGACCTCTTAAAACTCAATGTCATAATCATAGGAGTTAATTACTATAAAAATTTACTGATATATTTCCCACAAAAAAATAATAATAAATATTAAATTCCTTTATATATCATGATACATTGGTATATTATAAAGAAATATATATAAAATACATAAAAATCTATCAAAATATTTTCATTCCATCTATATAAAACATATAAAATCTTAGTGTCCCTATTTTTATGATAATATATATTTTTTAAAAACATGTTTCATCACATGAAACACCATTCAAATTAATTATGTAACAAATTAAAAATGTATACATATCCATATAAAAAACCCTTCACTAACCTCTATTGTAATAAATCATCATAGAAGATAAAATATTTTGTTAACTTTGAGGCTAGGATTTTTAATCCTTATGATCAACAATATAAAATGACATATAAATAGTTTTAAATCATAATATCTTGTGTTATAATGTCAAAAACTATATTTCATTGTAAAGGAAATCTATTATATCCTTTTCTATGAAAAATAGTTTATTTAAGATCAATCACAAAAAGAAATAATGTAAATAATATATCAAGTTATAATTTTATAATTTTATCCTAAAATTATTCAATTTATTATTTTAATTAGGCAACTATTAATATTTTTTATATTATATTTTTTATCTCCCCCACGTTTTAACATGTTCTTACTTACATCTAAAAATATTGTTTCACTCAAAATATCATTCTAGAAAAAAAATATAAAGAGTGTAACATTTATTTAAATTTTTTGGATATGTAATTTTAGTTCTTTAGTTAGATATATTTAAAACAATATCATTATTTTTTAAAATATGAAACTAGAATATAGTGAAATGTATTTCTATAACAAATAAATTGGGTAAACACTTTTATCCAAGTTAATACTAATTTTATTATTTCATTTCAATCTATAATATCCAATGGATAAAATCACAAACATTGATTATAAAACAATATCTTCTATTATATTGAAATTACATTGACTTACAATTAAATTAATTTATCTTTGATGATAAAAATGTGAAGAAAATAAAAACCCAAATTTATAAGTTATAAATCAATAAATATTTCAGTATTTATTTGAATTAATTTATTTATAGAAACAACACATTCCACATTGTTTATTTAAAAATAAATCTTAATTAATTATTTATTTGTTTTAAACTCATGAATAAATTAAAAATATATTTTTTCTATTCAATTTATATCATATACAAATGAAAAGTAAATAAATGTCTTATATTAGTTTAACAACCCACACAAACTCTCCATTGAATAACTTACACACCATAAATTTTTTATCGGTATCACTTCTCAAAGTAAAATTCTTTCTATAATTGAAATATTTTCCAACCTTCCAAATAAAAAATTTAGGCATTGATGAAAAATATTAGGTATTTTAAAATATGATAGTTTTTTTCATCATTAAAAATAATCTTTTAAACTTTTATAAAATCATTAAGACACTTTTGATTAGGAATTCCTTATCATGATCTAATATTATAAGTATATTGAGGTTACCATGAAATTAGTCATTGAACTCAAATATATTATATCTCATAATAAATTTTCAAAAAAAAACCAAATTATTATTTAGTGATGTTTATAGCCATATCCAAATAAAAGAAATACAATAAACATTATAATTATTTATAAATCCCATGAATATTATATACATGAGTGGTCTTGTGTATGGAATTATATTTAAAAAACATGAAATTTTTCTCCTATGTCATATAGGTGTCGAGACCATGTTGAGACCAATTCCCATATTACAGAAAAAGAGAATATGTTTTCTTTTGTTTTATTGACTAAATATGTAGTTTAAATTTGATCATGTAGATGATAATTAATTCTATTTATATATTATGTATTATTGTTTATGTGGTTGATCCAATATTGTTGTAGTCGATACCTTCATATTTACTTGGTTTTTTTCATTTTTTCACTTTGTTGGTCAGGTATTCAATCCATCCATCCTATGCACAATACCTCTATGTTTTCAATCCATCATGGGGTCAAACCATGGTCGTTCAATAGATTTTTTTATCTTGTAGTTAGTTACTAGATTCATTCAATAAATTCATGAAGTCATAATAAACACTATATCCTCATGATTAGTCAATTTCTAAAGAAAAAAATCCTAGTTCTTTCTAGAGTTGCCTCTTTGAGGTAAATTAACCTTTTAATGTAAATAAGAAAATAATAGCAAGATAAAACCATAAATCAAGAATTAAATACATTAATTATTGAATATAATTAAATCTTGAATTGTATAATTTAATAGAAAATTAAATTAGACATTATATGACAAAGAATTTGGGAATAAAATGAGACCTAATAAATGTTGAATTAAAATAGGAAAGTTGACCAATTTTTGCAGATATATCTAGAATCATAAATTTTAATATATAATGAGATTTATTTAATCTAATTAGTTTTACATGCATTATCTCAAATTGGGGTGATTTGTAAATCCATATTTGAGTATCGTAGACCATTTTACTATTTCATAATTCAATTATAGTGAGTTTTTAGAAAATTTACACGTCTTTCATTCCTATTTTTTTAGAAACATTATGAAATATTATCATGAGTTTGGGAATTTGATTCTTTAATTTTAATTTGTTTAGAGTTTTTTTTAACTATTATTTAGGTTCTATTATCTATGTGGTTTGTACTAAATATAATCAGATAATAATTATGAAATTACATGAATGATTATTTAGTAATCTGGAAAAGTATAAGGAAGAAGATGTTAATGATGTTATTTCATGCTGTATTATATTCCCAATATATTATTTTTATTTTTAAATGGTTTATATAAAAGATATAACACATGATATAATTTATGAATATTAAATAAAACCCTATTTATTATCAAAGAGATTAGAAATGGGATGTGAAACTTAGTTTGGATTTTATTTATAACATAGTGATTTTATACAGTTAAATAATAATATTTCCATATTTTTAAAATAAGGATGCAAAAGTTGAAAAGTTTTAATAGTATTAAGTAAATTATTTATATTATAGAGAGGCATTATTATAATTATATTAATAATATTTCTTTATTCATGAATTTAATTATATAGAATGTTATTTTCTATGACTGTTGACTTTTTATTTCATTAAAATGAACTGATGGATGGATTTTTTTGACGCGTATGATTCATTACTTTGTAGTTATGGATCTTGATATTTACTAGAAAATATTTATATTTTTTGATTTATTGTGTTTTATTTTATGTATAAAAATTAATATTGTTGAGACTAGATAAGTAATGTTAGGATGTAGATATTATTTAATTAATATAAGAAGCATAATGATTAATTTTATTCAATATTAAAAATTTTCCATTATAGAAATAATTTTTAGTGCCGTTAAATATTAGTTTCAAGAAAATGTTATCTAGTGACTATATGTTTCATGATGTATAATAAACAAGTTAATTAAATATAATAATTAATTTTTTATTAATAAATAATTTTTTGTTATAGAAGCATGCCACAATTGATTGAGGGATTCATGATTTTATTGATATAATGAATCATGTTTCCTATATATTTTTCTATAAAACACCCAATAAATATATTTTTAGGATATATATGATATATAGTACCTCAATGTGACATGATTTGATATGTTAATTGTGAACCTTTATATGTTTTAGAACATTTTATCAGCAATGGATGGAATCCAGGGTGGTAGTGATGGTCGATGATGGTGATGTTGGGATAAATTAGTCTTTGTGCAATGGTATCATATTGTCACATGGTAGTTGTGATGAGATAATATTATGTATTTATATCATATATTAAAATACTAATTCATGTTTCTTGTTTCATGGGTGATTGGTATGACGTTATTTATCTTACTGGTTTCCAATATCATGACCAAGTTTTACTCATCCATAAATTTCTCCTCTTGTTCTGGTAGCCTAGGTTGAGAACAATAATAATCAGATAAGTAGGGAATGATAAATGAAAAAATAAATGGAATAGGATTCTTTTATGGTAAACATATATGATGATGAAAATCCTAAGAATAAATGAGAGATGTTTTATTTCTAATTTCACTTGTATTATTGAATTATTGTATTGACCTAGGAAATGATGAGAGAATAATATTATTTAATTATTTGGTAATTAAATATTTATAATGGGGCATTACTTATCTTATTCTTATTATGATCTAATATTAGGTCATGTACTCTAGGTCTAATACATAATGGTGGTAATAGATAAGTATAATGGTTGGTAATTTCCTATACTGATGTTGTGTGTGATATATCTTTTATTTTTTTATTTTATATACCTTACCACCCCTATCATTAGGGAATCCAACACTAAAAAGTTTTTGGATACGATTCTATAATATCTAAATTTGTGAGTGAATAGAATATTTAATTCTCTAACTCCTCCACTCTTCACTTGGATGTATTTATATATAGGTGTATCCTAAGGTATAATTGATTAACTTATAGGGAGAATTCAACCTTTCTTAGGATGGTTCTATTCATTGATATGCATTTATTTATGGTATATAAAAGCATGAGGTACTACACATACTTGTATAAAGAAATTGTTATTACCACTTCATACCAGTTTACTTGAATGGGATATGAATTCTTGAGGAAAAATACATTTACACAGTCTTAGTATCTCCTAGGAATACACTTGGTTAATAATTTGGATAATCATGATGAGGTGTCATGCTTCATGGGAAGAAAAATCATTATTTTATGACTTTAAAGGATATTAGATTACTTATATAAGGTAGTAACACATGAAATAGCAGATGGGGTAAGAGAGAAACAATCTAGGGGAGATATGGAAGAGGGTTACCATCACTTGAATATTGTATTTTTATAAAGAATTATTTAATAGTATGTTTAACATTGTGTGTGATCCTTGGTGAGGACGAAAAACTATTTTTACCTGTTTAGTTGAAAATTTAGGTTTATATATTTATTTTTTAGACATCAGTGAACTTATTTCCAATTTCTTATGAGTGGTTGTGGGGGATCCAAATGATTTTGAATATTATTCTCAAAAAATTTATATATAAACTATATATTAGAACTATATTTTCTGTTGGTGATTTAGTTTTTTATTACAAGTTCATGAGAGTTATTTAGGGGTTATTAAGGAATCATGTCCATTGGAAATGATCTACATTTTAAAATTTTGGTTTTTTTTTGGTTTTTTTTAACACTAAAACTAGTTGGATTGCATCAATATTTATCTCTTGTTTTAGACAAAGGATTTCCTCATCTAAAATTTTATTCATTGAATTAATATGGGGGCAATTAATCTCTTTTCTGGTATTTATATACCCTTGGTAATATTATCAAATATTTGGTATATTAGAGTGGGGATTAATATAGAGACCCATGATTCTCATACACAGACATTATATCATTTTTTCAGAATATTTAATGCATTACCCAAACATATGCCCAAAGACCGTATTATTTTAGTGCCTTTGGAAACAGTGAAACATAAATTATGGTCCAAAATTGAGTTACATTATCTCCCACTAGGATCTCCAAGACTAACACCATTCTTATACACATAATACATAATATATAGCAGCATAACCTGGGGAAAGAAAACATAAAAAATTGAGATCTCATATGCATAGTAATGGTAAACAAGGGAGATATGTAATCGTAATCATGAGAATAAGTGTATAAGAACATGATCAAAACATTATATGATCACACCCTAGATATTAAATATCATTCAAATGGGTTATGGTATAAACATTGGCAATTCATAAGACATTAATCACAAGTGAATCGAGATCATAATCTATAAAATAATATCATAGGAATAAAACCTATAATTTTGGAAAACACATAAACATATAAAATGATTTCCTTAGTAGTCAAGGCTTACTACCAAGGATATATTAGTAGAATGGGTTCACTCCCAAAACCATCTTAGTAGTGAAGGTTCACTCCAAAGACCATATTAGAAAACAATGTCCTTTACTGAATCAGATTCGCTCCCTTTTACATCCAAGTTTATTTCATGAGATATAAGTATTTACCCAATACATTGGAATGAGATATAGGTACCACTCTTCACAAAATGAAATCATACACAGGAGTTACACAAGATCATAAAAAATCATTATATAATTACCCATGAAATGAAATGTGTTTCCTTAGTAATTCATTATCGAAAAACCTATAGAGAAGAGGCATGTTTCATAATAGTTTTATTAAACCATATCCTATGAATAGAAGTTGGTTTCATATGAATTTGATAATGGTATAACCTATGGAAGAGAAACAGGTGTCATTAAAATCATTCCATCAAAATATAAACCATTCCAAAAATAATATGATTGGTATTCTTTGATCACATCCCCAATAAAAAATATGTAGCACCAATGGATTTCATCTTATATGGAAAATAAATTTGAAGGATCTCTTAAAAACATATCTATAGGAAAATATCATTTATTTATTGAGAAAAATAATTTAAGAAAATATTAAATTTATAAAATAGTTTTTTTTAAATAAATTTGAAAATATATAAATAAAACTTTGAATAAGTTACTGATCATATCAACAAATAATTCAATTTATGAAATACACATTAAAATAAATATTCCTTTCATATTATTATTAGTGGTTAAAAGAGACTTGATCCAAAAATGATAAGAATATTCCTTTTATAACCATTTTAAAATAATTTAAAACAAGGGTAAAAATTTATTTAAACAATATTTGGATTATAGTAGAATATTTTTTTATATTTTTTTTAGAAAACATGGTTTTGTGGGAAAAACAATTCTGAATAATGAGTGGAATGAAGTCAAATTTTCGTAAAAACACATTCTTAATTATATTAAGTACCAAAAAAGTGTAAAAATGGTACCATTACAATAATATATCATGATTAACTTGAGTATATGAAATGAAATGAAATTTATGGATATATTTATCAAAATCTTTCATTAATGGAATCATAATCATAAATACTCTCATTAAATGATGATATTGAAGCAATAAACACATACCACTTTGCTAAACATGAATCATAATATCAAGGATAGAATAACATTAAATGAAGATTAAAATATAATTTAATTAATTATATTCATGATGTAATATTCCAAAGGGGATGTATATACACCTCATAAAATAATATAGGCGCATAAAATAACTTGTGTCTCCAAGAAGTTAAATTGATACAGAATTTACCTTACCTCTTGGGTAACATTTTTCCCATAAATAATATAAAATACAGATCCTTGGATATTTGTGTAAATACAAAAAAAATTAATTAGAATAATCATATAGTACATTCATGGGTATTATATAAACCACATATAATAAAGAGGTGGTTAATATAGAATGTGTCTCACAAAAGTAAAAAGTGAGATGCAAATCCCTTACCCTAAGTTTTTATTCTCATCATAGTCATTCAAACCACATGTATAATAACTTTAAGTTTATTATACATCTATAATAGGTCCATATTGATATATATAGTACCCTATATTATTTACATATAACTTTATAGTACTCATTTATTATCAATTACATGTTTATGTTATATTTTGGGTAATAACCACATTGTTTTTCGTACATGTTTAGATTTTTTATTCTTTCTAATATTTCTTAAATAATGATTTTTTAATCTTAATAATTATAAACATGACATAAATAAAAAATATATATATATATTCATTATATAATTATTTATAATAATCTATAAAATATATAACTTGGAAATGAAATATACCGCTCAGGGTGTGGTAGGTCATACATATGCATAAACGTGGTTATCATTTTTTTATTGGATAAAAAGGAAGAAATTAATATGATATATTATCATTAAAAAATAATTTATATGTTATATATAAAACATATTTTTTTTAAAACCATCCTTAACGCATTCCATATAAATCCTGAATGAACCACATTGCTTCTCGTGGCAGTCATCTTCCGTACACACAGATGGCGTTTTCATATTATCACAAAATGAAATTAATGAAGGTATGTGTGATATAAAAATTAAATAATCATAATAAAATAAAAATATCATACTTATAAAATATAAACTATAAATACATCATTATTCCAAATCTTGAAAGTTGGTGATGGATGAACGAGCGACATCAGTTTGTGAGGTGGTAGTCCTCTGTACACACGAACCTTGATTGTGTATCCCTTTTTATGGAAGTGTGTAATTATTTAGGTAATAAAAATAAAATAATAACATAAAATTATTTCTAATATTCTTAGTATATTATATAATAATTCTATAAAAATTATTAAAGGGTTTTGATGAAGAAGTAAAACAAAATGTTCATTAATGAATGTTACCTCTTCTTTGGATATCACATTTAGGTTTGCATAAAAAATTACTTGGATGGATTTCTTCCAAATTTTAGTCTTATAGTATTATGTTAGTGATGTTTTTAGTTAATTTTGTTAGGGTTTTTATGATCCAAATGGTGTTATAGGTATGAATATAGGGGGAGAGGCACTGGCCTTTTATAAGGGTGGTGAGTGGAAAACTTGTAAATACGAAAATTGTAAACACTATTGGGAGGCCTCCCATATATCATCTTACACCAATAATGAACAAAATAAAATATGGTAAATGGAAGAAATATTTTCCTAAAATTGTCTTTGCACATGTTTAGGTTCATTTTTAAAACTTCTGTTTTATTTTTAATCACTATGTAATCTTGTTTTTACTTTAATCATTGTAATTAATTTTAATTTCTCTCACTAATATATTTGGTAAAAAATTAACATGAACCTATTATAAATTAAAGATTAATTCAATTAAAAATATTGAATACATTTTTCAAAATTCTAATCACATATGTGGCATAAATAAATATAAAATTAATCAAGTAGACGTGTCGAGAAAACAGATTTTTAAAGAGAAAATCTTCAAAAGTATGAAATTTTTTCATATCCAATTTCAATTTGAAATTGGTTTAAATGGCCTAAATTGGATTAATATATATATAATTGAAATAATTATACAATTAAAAATTAAAATATTATTTAACTATATAAATAAATTTTACAAATAAGTAGTTTTCAATTAATATTTAGTATTTTTCATTATTCCTCCAAAAATGAAATATTTAAAAAAATCTAAAAACCTCACCCAAAATAATTATGCAAATATTTATTAAAAAAAATATGCTTATTTTATCAAATTAAATTTCTAAAAGTGTCAAAATTTAAATTTATTAGTGTTCGCAAAAATATATAAAAAGAAACATTATGAGTAAATAGTATTTTCAAAACATAAAGGGAATTTACAGAAATTTATGTATTTTATAATAAATATGTTTAATTTATATAGAACTGTTATATTTAAATATTATTTTTTACTATTCATACAAATAAGTTCAAAAACATGGTTATAATGGTTATTTTTAAATAACCATATTAATAATATATCACACTTTTATTAAAAACCATTATCCCGTCCAACATAAGCCAAGTCGGTGTTGCGTGAAGCATAAAATTAACTTGATGTAGAATTTAATGAATTTTTAACATTTTTTATAATGAAATGAAATAAATTAATTTATTATATTATATTTGAAAAAAAGTTTCATAAAAACATCAGGTGTTACATTCTACCCCGCATAAAATGAATTTCTCTGACAAAATTCATCATTATGATATAAAGAAATGAGGATTATTTTTCATCATCATAGTCTCAAGTTCCCATTTAACTTACTAAAACTAGAGGATTCACCACAAAAATTTTACTAGGTAAGTGGTATTATTTTGTATAACATTCTCTATATGATCTATAATTTCAACTGGTTGTTCCTCATAAGAATGATTTTTCTCCAGAGGTATGACCTATGAGTTTAGTACATGTTAATGGTTAGGTATATACATAATTAGTATAAATTAATGGAATACATCATGGACTTGAAAAAAGATTCATGGAAGTTCCATGTGAGAAGCTACAATCCTGATACGACCAATAATTTTAAAGTGATCAATATCCCTAGGGATTAGTTTCCCTTTCTTCCTAAATATCATAACCTTCTACCAGGGAGAGATTCATAAAAAAATTATCAAATACATCAAATTATAGATCATGGTGATGGTGATCAGCATAAATTTTCTTCCAAATATGAGATACCTTGATTTTATACTCAATAGTTCTAATCTTCTCTTCTATTTCTTCAATGATTATAGGTCCCAATAGATTTTTTTATCCAACATCATTCCATCACGTTAAAGTTATATATTTAAAACCGTATAAGGATTCATAAAGAGATTTCAAAATTCCTATGTGAATAATATTATTATAAGAAAACTCGACTAGTGGAAGGTGTTGATCCCACCTACCTTTAAAATATAGAGAACAAGCCCTCAACATATCCTCTAGGGTTTGAATTTTCCATTTAGACTGACAATCTGTCTGAGGTTCATAAGTAGTATTGTATCTCAATTTTGTATCATGGGATTGATGAAGACTTCATCAGAACATTGATTTAAACCTTAGATCAAAATTAGATACAATGGAATGTGGTACTGCATGCAGCATTACAACTTATTTATTGTATATTCTAAAAATATGATCTAGAGAGTAGTATTATCTGATAGAAATGAAGTTTGTTAACTTAGTAAGGTGATCAACTTCCACTCTTATAAAATTATGATCTTTAAGAAGTTTTTGGGAGTCCAATGAAAACATCCTTTGTCATGTTATCCTATTTCAATTCTGTTATGGGTAATGGATGTAACATCTCATTATACATTTGTCTTTCATCTTTAACATGTTGATATACCAAGCACAGTGATAAAAAATCTACAATATCTCTCTTCATGCCATACCACCATAAGTATTACTTAAAATCTATATACATATTTGTAATTCTATTAAGAATAAATAATTAAGAACTATGAACTTCCCATAAAATTTCCTTCTTAAAATATTTTGTTGAAGTAAAACATACGTGATTCCTGAAACTTATCATTCCATCATGATCAAGGTTAAACTCAGGAACATTTCTAAACTTCTTTTTTAGCTCTGCATCTTCATTTCACACCTATTTAATATTTACATTGATATATTATTTAATGTTTAATTGTGCAATAAAATTTTTTTCTCCTTTATTTAATCTTTCGACACCCATCCTTTCCAAATCTATATATATTAGATCTTTTGTGATCCTAAACATGGATAAGCTATCATGATCCTTTTGACTCAAATCATCAAACACCTTGTTTTATTTCTCATGGTGATAATGTATTGAGTAATCATAATACATTATAATCTCTAACAATATTATTTGGAATATATTAAACTCATTATGTGTAAATATTTACTTCAAAATTTTTTGATCGGTGTTTATATCATTATTTTATTTGTAAAGATAATGCCTTCAGATCTTCAATAGAAAAATTACTATAGCTAACTCCAAGTCATTAGTTTGAAAATTTTTCTCATGAATCATCAATCTTCATAGGGTATAATCTATAAAAATTTAATTATAGATAAGAATACATCAAAATCCATTATCATATACATCACTATAGATTAAAAACCATTATCCACTATCGGGTAATGTAGGAACCGGCTCTATGACTATCCTTATCCTTAGTTACTTGAAATTTTCCTCACATTACTCTATCTAGGGGAACTTGGAACCTTTTGCAGCTAACATGGTGAGTGGATTAGACAGCCAAGATAAATTATCCAAAAATAATCAGTAATATATATCCAAATAAAGGAAACTTTGTATCGCATTCACTGTTGTTACTCTCATCCAACATTCAATAGCCTCCATATTTTAGGGATCTACTGATATACCCTCTCTTGAGATTATGTCACCCAATAATGAAACCTTTTGAATCCAAAATTCACACTTTGTAAATTTTTCATACAATTTATTCTTCCTTAGGTCATTTAGTATAATTACCAAGTAGTCTTTATTCTCTTCATTTCTCTTTGAGTAGATAATAATATCATCTATAAAGACTACAAAAAACTAATCAAGGTAATATATAATGACTCTATTCATCAAATCCTTGAATATAGATGGGGAATTATTATAATCGAAAGGTATCACTATATATTCATACTATCCATACCTTGTATGGAATGCTATATTGGTTATATCCTCCTTATTAACCCTCAATTTATGATACCCAAAACTACGTTCAACCTTGGAAAATTATTCAGATCTATGAATTCGATCAAACAATTCATCAATATAGGGATGATGATACTTATTCTTGGTCAAGATCTTGTTCAACTCCCGATAATCAATTTAGTGTTACATTGATCCATCATTATTATTTCACAAAAAGAAAAGGTGCAGCCCAAGTTGACACACTTGGCTGAATGAATTAATTTTTAAGGTTTGCATGGATTTTCTTCTACAATTCCTTTAACTCAATTGGATCCATTCTATAGGGAGTATCTGAAATTGGTGTGGTACCAGGTATGAGTTATATTGAGAAATTAACATCATGTTTTAGTGGAAGGCTAGGAAACTCTTCCAAAAACATATATCAAGAAATTCCTGAAAAATAGGCATATCATCAATGTTGAGTTTCTCCCCAACCATTTGAGATAAACAAGAATTATAAATGGTTATTAATACCCTTAAACTAGATGTAATCTCTATATTAAGTTCATTATTATCCTCATATTGGTATAAGATCATAGGTTGTTTGGAAATATAAAATGTAACATCCTTTCCTCAAAAATTGATGTGTGATTTTTGCAGAGAAGGAAAATCAATGCCTAATATGACATTAAATTCAACTAGAGGATAAATGAAAAGATTTATTTGAAGTATATTCCCAAAAAAATTCAAATGTAAATAAATTATACAATTGAGATAAAATCATCATACCCTTGGGCGTTTCACTAATAATTCCACATCTTATGGTTTTGGGGGAATATTAATACCCTTATAAAATTATTTAGATATTAAAGAGTGGGTATATCCATAATAAAATAATAAATTAGAGTTCCAGAGTTAATGTTATGTGTACCTTTCCCCACATTGTTATCAAACTCCTCATCAGAAAAAGTGATTTCATGAGATTTCCCCTTTTACATCAATTTAAGATGTTTATTACATAGATCATCTTCATTAAAACTTAGGTTTTTTAACTATCTTTAATAATTCACATTCTCCTTACACGTGAAGCACTAAAGTGGGTAAGGTGCATTCTGTGAAGCTTTCTTTATATTAGAATTGTTAGTTAATTTATTCCCATCATTTAAAAAATAAAATGCCATATGACCTTCAATTACATTAATAAAAAATTTATTAAACCCATTATTAAAATTTATTATATGCTTCTTCTAACACATAGAATATAAAGGAATGATCATCTTATTCTCTCTATGGTTTTTGGATTTTCAATTGAACTCCATCTTTCTTTTCTTATCAAAACCATGAGCTTTATACATGACTCCAACATAAATTCTCATCGTGGTAGCATAACTCACAATATCTTTATATATACTGAAGTCTCTTATGGTTTATGACATTTAGAGACTTGGTTTTAAGCCACTGAATAATCTATCATCTTTACTTTCTACTTGGATGACTATACCA
Source organism: Viscum album (assembly GCA_963277665.1). Lineage (NCBI taxonomy): Eukaryota > Viridiplantae > Streptophyta > Magnoliopsida > Santalales > Viscaceae > Viscum > Viscum album. The sequence goes on from OY728151.1 coordinate 2,083,922,630, forward strand.
GAAGTGTACCTCACATGTCTTGTAAAATTAGCCTCATTGGTACCAATAGATTCATTATCCCTTTGATTTAAATCAATAAATTACTTCTAAATATTCATATGAAGAACATTAGGAAAATAATTATTGAATAACATGTTCTATAAACTAGTGTACAAAAAGACCCATTGAAAGACGGTGGACATTTCCTCAAGAAGCACTCAAAATAAAATTATTCCTCCTTTGATCATTCAGAAGTTCAGCATGGTTCATAGCTTGATAATGATTTGGGAGAATAAAAATAAGGTTTTTCATTCAATATACCTAACATTTAGATGTTCTTCAGTACAATAATTTCATTTCCCATCACACCTAATATTTACGAAGTTCCATCAAGATCCATCCATTGACTAAAAGCAAAAAGGAAATGGTTAAGAAATAATAATCATAATGGGAATCCTCATTATCATGGAAATCACATTTCGGATTTATAAATTATAAAACCTTATATTATACCTTAATTTTATCATAGATTAATCATATATAACTTCCATTTAACTAATTAAATTTGGTTTATAAATATTTTGTGAATTCTCAACACATATCCCCTGAGAGTGCTAAACTATGTGTGCAGTAAGCCCTGTTTTCATTCACCCATTCTAAATCAAGGCTAAATCAATAAGATATTTTTGGGGTCATTTCCCATATGTTTATCTATTCCAGAGACACATTCACCTATATTATATAGATAGGGAAGTATATCTAGAAAACTACTTACTTTATCCCAAAATTCTAATAAATTTTTCTATACATAGACTCATACAGAGACTTATCATTAGACATGTCTTTATGGATGTCAATAAGGCTTTCAATCCCAGTTTGCAAAGGTTAACTAAAATTTGTTATGATACCATATATAACAACCTTGTATTATTATTTGGGGACATTACATCATATTTTATGAATATTTAATACATTAAACAAACACACTATGTAAGGCCATATTAGTTTGGTGCCTTTGAAAAAATGGAAACATAAAAAATAGTCCATAAGGGACCTAAATTATCTCCCACTAGGTTACCAATTACTATAACCCATACTAGACACATCATACATAATACATATCTTCATAATCTGGGGAAATGAAACAAAAAAAGGGTGATATCAAATGCTCAGTAAGGATAAACAATGGAGATACGTAAGAATAACCATGATAATAAGGGTATGAGAACATAATTATAACACTATAATATCATACCCTAGATATAAATTTTTCATGGAATAAATATTTTCAGTTGATAAGAAATGAATCACAATGGAACTAAGAGCATAATCCATGAAATCATAACAAAGGAATAAAACATGGAATTGCGGAAAAAACATAAACATATAAAATGGTTTCCAAAGTAGTCAATTATCACTTCCAGAGCTATATTAGTAGAATGAGTTAAATAACCAAACAATATTAGTATAAAAGGTTCATTATCAAGACCATATTACTGTAAAAATCCTTTATTGAACTTGGATCATCCCCTATTCCATCCATACATATCTCATGAGATAGACATCTTTACCCAATGCATTTGAGAGATATATAGTCACCAATCATCACCTATGAAATCATACATATGTGTGACAAAAGATCATAAAAAATAATATTATCATAACCCATTTAATGAAAGGAGTATAATTAACATGTCATCATATCATAATATTTGTAAAAGGGGAAGGCTTTATAATCAGTTCATCAAATCATAAGCCATGAAAAGAAGTGTGTTTCATAAGTATTTTATCATGATATAACCCATGGAAGAGAAATGTGTGACATAAAAATCATGAAATAAAATCACAAACCATTAAAAAAAGAATATTAATGGTATTTTTGTATCATATATTCAATAATGAATATGTAACTTTAATATATTTCATCTTAGATTTAAAATAATTTTTAATGATATTTTAAAATTTTTTCTTGTGGAAAATATCCATTATTATTTGAAAAAATAATTATTAAAATATAATACTTTTTAAAAATAATTTAATTTAAAAATATATTTTTAAATTTATAATTAATTTTTTAATTTAGTTATCGATCATGAAAGTGGATAATTCATTCCATGTCATACACATTAAAATAATTATTCCTTTCATATTATCATTAGAAGTCAAATGAGGCTTGATTAGAAAATGAGAAAAAAGATTCATTAATTTTTTTTGTAAAAATGTAAAACATTGGTAAAATTTTACTTTAAATATAAATGGATAATTTCATAAATTATTTTAAAATATTTCTAGAAAACATTATTTTCAGAGAAAATAGATTTCCAACTGATGAGAGAACTAATGTTGTATTTTCTTTAAATTTTTTTATAATTATCTTAAGTACCAGAGAGTGAAAAAATGAAACCATTATAAGAATATATAATGAATTTGTATATTAGAATAAAATTGATGAAATTTATATAGATATGGATTATAATGTTTCATCAATGGAAGCATAATCATAAAAAATTCTATTAAATAATGAGATTGTTGTAATAAACTCTTAGGACTTTGGTAATATTGAACCATAATCCCATGAGAAAATAGAATTAAATAAGGATATAAATAAATTTTAATGAATTATATTCATGATATAACTTGTCAAATGTGTATTCTATAAACCTTTTAAAATAATATATGTGCATAAGATAACATGTGTCTCAAACAAGGTAAATTGAGATAAAATTTACCATGTCGCATTAGTAATGTTTTTACCATATACACAATTAAATAGAGATAATAAAATGGATGATTAAATAACAATAATTTTATTTATAATAATCATAAATTACAGTCATGGGACGTATATACACTACATAGAAGAAATAGGCGGTGAAAATAGAATTTGTCCAAGAAAAGTTAAAAGTGAGATGTAAATCCCCTAAGTCCTGACTCTCATGAAACGCATTAAAAAAATCTATATAATAAATATAAATTTATTTTAAATCTATAATATAACCATATTCATATATAAAATACTATATATGATCTAATAATTACTTTATATTACTCATTTATTGACAATTCTATGTTAATGTTACGTTTAGGGTAATACCCGAATTGTTTTTCATACATGTTTGGACTTGTTATGCTTGTTACTCTTACTTATATCTTGATTTAATCATATAAATAATGATAAAATGATATAAATATTATATATATATATATATTATTTATAATATTCTATAAAAGATAGAATTTAGAAATGAAATACACCATTCATGGAGGCGGTTGGCCATATGTATGCATGAATGTTATTTTTATTTTACAGTCATATTAAAAGAAATAATAGTATATGATATATTATCACTAAATAATATTTTTTATTTAATTTATATCAAATATTTTTATTAAAACAACTCTCAAGACATGAAATTTAAATCATGAATGAATCAAATCACTTCGCAAGGCGGTATTCTATTATACACACGACCGACGTTATCATATTCCCCCAAAATGTAAATAATGAAGTTATGTGTGATATAAAAATTAAATAATAATAATAAAATCATAAAAAAAAATTATTATCATATATAAACTATAAATAAATTATTATTCTTATCCATAATAAGTGGTAATGGAAGAACGATCAACATTAGTTCACGATGCGGTAGTTCACCTCACACAAGAACAATGATTGTGTATCCCATTTAAAGGAAGCGTGTGATTTTGTGGGTCATAGACTTAATATAAAAATATATAATTATATTTTATATATTGGGGTTATTATATAAGATTTAAATAAAAAAATTAATGGGTTTGAGGAAGAAATAAAACAAGAAAGTTCGTTTATGAACATTACCTTTTCTTCAGGTATCTCCTTTTGGATTACACGACAGGATATCCTTTGTTGGATTAATTAAAAAAATTAGTATTCTAGGATTAAATTATAAAAATATGGATTTTATTTTTGTAGGTTTAGGTTGATCCAAAGTTCTTGAGAGGTGTGAACAGAGGCGAATAGGTTGTGGTGTTTTATAAGGGTGGTGAGTGGAAAACTTATAAATACCAAAAAGCTAAACACTATTGGGATGTCTAACCAACATCATTTGAATATAAAAATGAACCATTTTTTTTATAAAATATGTTAAATGATCTAAATATTTCCATAAAATGTGTTATGTAAATGCTTAGGGCAATTTTTACACGTTATGTTTGAAGTTTAATCACTAAGTAATCTTATTTTTTCTTTATTTATTAAAATTATGTTAATTCCTTTCTCTAATAACTTTGGTAAAAAATTAAGATGGAATTATTATACATTATAAATTATTCAATTTAAAAATATTTAAAAAATTTCTGAAAATTATAATCATATAATTAGTAAGAATTAATTTAAAATTAATCTTATAGACATATCGAGAAAGAGGGTTTTTTATGTGAAATGGTTCATAAGTTTGGAATGCTTTATATCCAATTTCAATGTGAAATTAGTTATAATAAACCTAATTAGACTAATTGATGTATAATTTAAGTAGTTACACTTTAAAACCATATTTAAATATACTTTAACTATATAAATTAATGATACAAAAAAGTTATTTTTCAATTAAAATTCATCATTTTCACTATTCCTCAAAAATGAAATATTTCAGAAAAATACAAAAAATTATTACTAGGATAATTTTATAAATTTTAAATTAAAATATTAATTTTATTTTATCAATTTAAATTCCTATAAGTTTCAAAAATTAATTTTATTATTATTCAAAAAAATATATAAAAAGAAATGTTTAGAGAAAATAGTATTTTCAAAACACATAAACACTACTGAAAATGATTAATTTTATTATCAATAATTTATCTTTATATAATACCATTATATTTAAAAAGTATTTATTACAATTCTTAATACTATTTTTATTATCTAGGTTATAATGGTCATGTTTAAATAACATTATTAATAATATATCATGGTTTTCTTAAAACTCAATGTCTCATGGAACACAAGACTAGTCGTTATTGTGCATAGCACAAGATTGACATGATGTAACATATAATGAACTCTTAACTTAGTGTATCATGAAATGGAAGATATAAAATAAATTGAATTTATTAAAAAATGTTCATAAAAACTCAAGGTGTTATAATTCAAGTTCCATTATATCTATTTATGAATTTAAAACCATGGAAGGTATCATTTTGTTGGAGGGGTAAATTTATTTTGGTATCAGAGCTATTGGATGAGGGATAAAATGGAATTTAGAGTTAGGAACGACTGAGGATGACAACATTTGTATGGAAATTGTATCAACTAATCCTGGTATGTACTGTAAAAAATTACAACATGATAGGAAATGGGATTTTAGGCTCCTCTATGAGCCAACAAAAGTTTATTCGTGTTTACTGCGCATACTAAATGAATTCATAAAAAATTTGTGAAGGTACCTAGGTATGTATCATACATCTTTTTTTTTGTTCCAATTTTTTAATTATGTAAACAATTGGAAATTATGATAAATGAGTTAATTAGTTAACCATAAATTATTTCACCTCCAATTTTTTGGTGTTATTAAAAATTGATTCATTATAGATATGAATATATTTTTATGACCCTATTAGGTTCATGCTAATGGAATTGAGTAGGATATTCCATTGGATGACCATATTTTTGGGTTTCCTGATGATGAATAAAGGGGTAGGAAACTACTGGTGTATTTTTTATACATTATATTGAAGTAGTATGGATCTATTTCGGATTTATAAAGAGAGGGAGAAGGTTATATGGAGGTTTTGGAGACTATCATCCATTTGATTTTTGATCATAAAGAGAAGTAAGTTTCATTGGATATGATGATGCTTCATATTTTTGGTCAATAATGGTGGATTTTTTTCATATGAATTATTAGTAATTGGATATTACGTGAGACAACATTAGAGATTTGTTACAAGAAAATATTTCCTCTATGAATACAACTATGGAATTTCAAAAACATATGTCTGCAATTTTTAAATGGAGATCCATTGTGTGGGAGTTTAGTATCATTTGAAATAATATTTTATGTTATGCTTTTTCAATTTTTCCTAATGAAGAGGGAATGTAAATTATTTTTGTGGACACATTAATTATAGTGATCTTGATCCAGATCACCTCACACTGTTTCAATTCATATCCCATGGTGTCATCATGGGTCGAGTTTAGTGAGGGTATAATTACTAAGACTCATCCATCATTGGAATGGAATAACCATCATACTATATGTAGTAGATCTATTACCAGTTCTTTGAAACTATATCATAAGATGAAGTTTTAGTGAAAAAGGAGAAACATTAAGCCTACTTAAAAAAAATTATCAGATCCATAAGTTTTAATGACCCTTCCAGTGGGTTGGGGTTATTTTTTTATACATATTTCATTCCCATTAGAATCAAGAGTGCTTTAACTTATTTATTTTTCATTATTTAGATTTTTTTACATTCATGGATTAGTTTTTACCGTAGTATTATCTGAGGTAGAAGAATAAAAATGGTGTTATGACCTATTATCAATAGATAAGGGATGAGATTGGGAGAGGATAGTCCCATAATATCCTTTATTTTTAGAGAAAAAGTATATAGAGGATGAACATGAAGGTAATATCCATTGGGTCTTGAGGGAACATGTATCTAAAATTGGTAAGATGTAGGCCTTACCATTAGAATTACAATACATGAGAGATTTTATGTGAGGTTCCATCTCCAAATTTTCTATATGAGTTTATGACATGATTTATTTTGGATATGAACATCAATTTTATCCATCTATACTAGTTTATTATTCTTGATTTGGGTTAGGGAGGCTTCTACTACCCTTAGAATTAAATACTCAAGTTGAATGTCAATATAGATAATTCAATGTGTGAAAATACTATGATTTTATTCTAGGAAAACACCACACATGATGAGAGTTCCTATGTTTATGGATATAGAAGTACAAAATCATCCTTCAAATGGATTGGGTGTATTTTTTTAGGCTATTGTGGATTGATTTAGGAGGTACATCATATTCTAGGACACCTATGGGGACTTGGAGATGTTTTTTATAAAGAAAGAACCTTAGATGGGATAATGATATATTGAGTTTATATCTTAATTTATAGTATAAATGATGATAGTTTTTTCAATGATCATCTGGTGATATTTCCCAAGGTTTTTGAAGACTATGCCAATATCATCCACAAAGAGGTTGTGACTCCACCCTCAACGAGGTATCGTGTTTAAAAATAGTGATTATAATTGGGTTTTTTTCTAATTTTAGTTTCCATATATATAATTGAACCATATATGTTGTAGGATTTAAGGATTTTGATTGATGATCTCTTTTAGATTGGATTAATATGTCCTAGTGTGCCATCTAGGGTACAACCTGTTCTATTTTCATAGAAGGAAGATGGTTGTTAATGACTTTGTGATGATTAAAATTATTTGAATAAGGTTATGGAAAATAACCACCCTCCTCTTTCATATATTTATGAATTATTCAATCAATTCATAAATATTGGTTATATCTTGATGATTGTCTTATGATATGGATATCATAAAATTCAAAATAAAAATGAGGGACAATCAAAAATTAGTTTTTGATGTCATTATGGTATTTAAAAATTCATTATCATTCTACTAGGTGTAACAATTAGTACAATTATGTTCATGGGACTATTTAATTTAGTCTTCTATGATTTTCTAGAGTGAAATAGAGTGATATTTTTCGATGGTATCCAATAGATTTTCGAGATAGAAGTGGAGGATGCAGAATAATTGTTGGATGTGATTTGAGTAATTCAGTTTCATTAGTTATTTATAAGGATTTTAAATGGTATTTAATTGTACATGAGGTAAATTACATGAGTTATATCATGTCTCATCCAAGAGTATATATATATTATTTAAGGATTGAGGTTGTGGTTTCTTGGGATACCCTAGTGAATGTTACAATGGTAAATAGTTTTATTAGTAAATATATATATTATTAGATGAACGTGCTGAAATTTTTCCAAGTTTTAACTCTGTCCATATATTTCTAAATAAGGGGGAAAGAATGTTTTTGTATGAATATTTACAGGCTACTTTTGAGTATTTCATAGAGAAGCTAGTTTGTGCTCTAGTTTATTATTTATAGGAGGAGGTAACAATATATAAAATTTAACATGACACATCAAGTATTGGATTTGGTTGTTTCTTGATTTAGAACATGGTATTTATATATTTTGTGTCTCATTATTTATGAAATCATGAGCCTAAATATTCCACCCATGACATTTAGTTTACTATAGTGGCCTTCCTTTAAATTCATTCTAGAACTATATTATTAGTTAATATTTTTATGTCTTCACGGATTATATGAGTCTAAAACATTTCCTCTTCCTACATGAATTGAATTAGTTATAGTGATAGTTGGTGGAGTTCCTTTATTACTATAATAATGAGATTTCCATTCCATTATGTGATGAGAAATTTTTAGCAAATAGTATGAGATATAATTCATGTGGTGGTGTTTTGTATTATTTTTATTACCATTTAATAGTGATAGAAGAGTAGATAGTGTTAAAACATAATATGGGATAACATTATGGAGGATTTTTTCTTTGAAATATAAATTTTTTTTATCCTTAGTGATGTTTGTGGAGGATTTTTAGCCAAGGATTCCATGGAATAGGTTTTCCTTGATTGAGTTATTTAATTTCACATTCATATGGGATGATAGACAACATTTGGTATTGATTCTAGTGATAATTTTCATTCCTTTGGTGATGCATGATGTGGTTCTCCATGAATTATATAGTTCACCAACTATTTTACATCATATTGTGAATAAGTTGTATCATGATTCGAGAGACCTATTTATTGGTTTTAGTATGAAGAAATAAATTTCAATGTTTCTCTATAAGTGTTTTAACATTCAAAAATTAAATGAATTGCATAATTTTCATTGTGGTATGCATTAGCAGCTTGATGTTCCCAAGTGTAAGTAGGAGGACATCTCAATATATTCCATCACAAGTTTATTGAGTTCTAATTGTAGTTATAATGATATATTAGTGATCCTAGACGTTTTTAAAATGTTATATCACTTTATAATGATTATGTATTTGATTTTAGTAGATTTTTCATCAAGGTAGTATTTCAAGGATTTAGTGTGCCTTGATGGGGTTCCACAGAAAATCATATAAGATCATTATCCATGTTTTACCTCTATTGTGTGGTGGGGTATAAACCATGATTTAGAAACCCGTCAATTCCTTAAAAATAGCTTTCATATGTAGATGTGTGGTTAGGTGGATCATAATATCCAAATATTGGAGGATATATTGGGTGTTTTCAATATTGATTATAATTGTTTATGGAAGAGGAATATACCATTGTTGGATATTTTATATTGAAAAAATTATCATTTTACAATTGGTGTGGTTCTATTATAATTAATTTACAACTGAAATTTCTTGTCTTATTTTTTTGGAATCATTATAAGGGAGTTAGTTGTACATGGAACAAAATTGCAACACATTTTAAAGAAGGCAATTAACACTTGAAAAATGAAAATAATAAAAAATTATTAACGAAAGGTTAATAATTTATCTTAAATAGATCACATATGATATCATAAATATTAATATGGTTCTATTATAAGTTAATAATATTATTAAAACCATTATATAGGATGTTAAATAAATTTCAACCAAAAGGAAGCATAGTGTAAGGGATTTTGTCTCAATTTATTTTCATTGAGCCATATTGTATTGTTTTCCACCTAGTTTATTTTATATAGTGTATATACTAACCATTTGAAATGTAATATCTTGAATAATTAATTATTCATGTTATTTTATGTTTTAATTTGAATTATCTCATCTAAGGGTTATTAAATTAATTGTTTCTAAGTGGTAAATAATTTCATAACATAATTCCATTTCATAGGGTTATATTACTTCCTCCTTGTCATTAATATTTAGGTGTGTGGTTAACTTTGGGTATATAATGTTATATTAAAAATGATTTTATGTGGATTTATATTTGAAACACATAATAAATTCATTTGATTTATTCTCACTTTATCATTAATATCTTCATAAGTGTTTACTTCAAAATCTCATTTTATTTAAGATTTTTTACATTTGGATTTCCATTAAATTAAATTATATGATAATTCTTTAACAAATATTTTCATTTTATTCTACTCTAGTAGTTAATGATTATATTCATATAATATAACCATCTTCTCAATCTTTGATACTTAATGTGTTTTAGTATTTTTTTTTTGGAAAACCAGAAATCATTTCTCTCCTCATTTAGAATTTTTTTTTATTTCAAAACCATGTTTTATAAAAAAAATTTAGAAAATTTTTAACATATTAAATATGATTTATTGAAATAAAATTTTACCCATTTTTAAAAAAAATCAATGGAATATTCTTGTCTCTTTCCATACAAGGAACTTTTATAACCTTTTTACTATGAGCATTTAATGTTATTTATGGGATTTATGGAATTACCTACCAAAATAAAATCATTAATTTGAATATTCCTTTCCAGTTTTATGAGATTATATTAAATGATTTTAAAAAATAAATTATTTCAATGAAAAAGGGTTTTTTAATTTTTTATAAAATAAAAAGGATATTTTCCTCAAGAATGTTTTTAAAGACCTTTTTACAGAAATTATATTAATCAGAGAAAAATTAATTCTTTCATACTCTAAGATATATTCATTGTATTTATATCATCTTAATTATTTATATGGATGGTTTAGGAACATTATGACTAAGTAATGCATTTAAAATCGCTTCCTTAATTCATTTTATTAGTGAATACCTTTCCCTTGAAATGTTCACTTTCTTGTGATCATTAAATATTAAATTTCTACTAAATATTCACATTTTTAACACATTTATGATTATTTCCTAAAATGTATACCCTTTTTACATATTATGCTTACATTGAATGTTATTTTATTATATGTGGAAGTATTAAAATGAAATATTCTATACTCAATACCTAAATTTGATAAGGAACATTGTTTATAAATTAAATCATTTATTCCATATATGGGGAATGCTTTGGACCTGAAACAATGAATGAGGGATAGTTATTTATTACCCCTTGATGCATCAATAGTCTCATGGGATACACAAAATTCAATAATTAAGTATTTCATTATTCATATTTTATTAATTATTATCCATGATATTTTCACTATGAAAATAATCTATGGTTGAATTTCATTAGCAATTTATTAGTTAAATGGAATGGTTTCCAGTTATCTACCTTTCCATATCGATTATTCATTTTCCAATTATTTAAATGGAATTTTATTTCAGTTATTTATGTTTTCATATTTTTTATTTCCTATATATTTATTTAAATGGATTGTGTATTCTGTTTTTTACTTTTACATATTGATTATACTCATTGATTCTTTTTTTATAATGTATTTAAACCATATGAAGAATTTTAGATCACCGTTATTTTTTTTTCTTTTGACTTTGAATTCAATAAATAATACTATTAATTAATTTCATGGATATTCTAGAAGGAATAAAGTTAATTTTATAAAAATTAAGTTTTAATTTTCAGTAGTTATTTTTATTAAAAGACTCAGGCGTGTATTTAGTTTACCAAGACTACTGAATTGACTGGTCCTTTGAGATATGAATCTTATATCTATGCCAGTGTAATGGTAATAGGAACCAGCTTCAGGATGCTAGGGTAGAGGTATATATATTGAGAAATAATGAGAATTTTATTAATACAAAATATCCCAAGTGGAGGATAAGTAACAACTGAGGTTTTTTATGTTGATGAATAGAAATACCATTAAATTATTATTAAAAAAATCTTGAGGAAAATATCTTTTTCATTTACAAAATAAATTTTAAAACAAAAAAAAACTTGAAAATTAATTTCTTTGAAAATATTTTTTTTTAAAACAAGAATTTCTTGAATGTTAAGAATTTTTTTTAAAAAAATAACATTGTAAACTTTCAATGTAATAACCTATAAAATAATGGTTATGTTTGTGGTTAATTTTATACATGTTGTATAGATTATTTCTTTTTCTCTTTAAAAAGGATTGAGAAGTTCCTTAATATGAAAGTGACATGAAGATTCCTTTGAAAACATTTTTTATGTACTATATGGGAAAACATTTCTTTCAAATATCATTTTTAAAAGCTTAAAAATATTTTGAATTTTTTTTTAAAAAACATGGTTTTTGATGAAAATAGATTTCCAACTAACGAGGAAAAGAAAACTAGATTTTCTTTAAAAAAACTTTATCTATTATTATAAGTACCAAATAGTGAAAACAAGTTAATATTAAATGAAAATATCCTAAATAAATTGATTATTGGATAATTCATGAGAATTATATGCTTTCAATGTCAGATAATTAATCACGCACAATTCTGATAAATGATGAGATTGTAATAAATGATTCCTACCGCATTGGTAACTTCCAATAGTAATTCCCTAAAAATAATAGAATTAAATTAAAAATAAAAAAACATGAAGATTATTATATTCATGATATAACATTTCAAAGGGTTAGTATATACACCGCATAAAAAAATTAGTTTATAACATAACAAGCAACTCAAAGGAGGAAAATTGAGACAAAAATACCTTACATATTTGGTAACTTCAAAATATAATCCCCTTGAAAGAGGAATCATCAAATGAATATTTAAATAATTATTAATTAAATTATAGTAATAATACAATACATTCATAGGAATTATTTTTACCACAAAACAAAAATAAGTGGTGAATATGGAAGATACCTCATAGAAATAAAAGTGAGATGAGCAAAACCCTTACCTTGAGTCTGATTCATAATGTATAATATTTATCTTCAAAAATACTAAAATTATGTTAATTAATTAATTTATTGAGAAAAATTTTGAATGTTTACTATTAATTTTATTTCACTTCTAAAAAAATTATATATAATTACTTAATCAATTACATTTATGTCATATTATTTGACCATATTCAGCTTATGTGTCAAAAATGGCTTTTGTAGGTTGAATATGGTTTACAATTAATTATCTAAACATATCTAGAATAACAATAATGAAATAATTATCATATTTATAAATAAATTTTACTTATAAAACCAATCATGATATATGTTTAATAAATATAAACTAATGTTACAATCTTTGAGACGGTAGGTCGTACATACACATGAGTAAAATTTTCATTTTTCAATGATAATTATGAAAACAATATGAGTAGTATTTTATATTTCCAGAATAAATATAATATCATAAATACCATTATATTTGATTATATATACTTATATATATATATATATCTTTATTTTTATTAAAATGAATCACATTTCTATGAGTATGTGATAGTACACACATCCATGAATAATAGTATTAGTTTTTCAGTGTGTGAAATTGTAATGAATAAATGATATATTATACTTCCAAAAACATAATAATTTAATTAATATCATTTCACAAGGCGGTATTCTGCTGTACACATGAGCGAAGTTATCATATACACTATGGTATTGAATTTTGAAAAGGTTATATATGATATAACTATAATAGAAATAAAATTATGTCATATATATCATAAATAAAATTTATATCCATCATTATTCTCAACCTTGAGAGGCGGTAATGTAAAAACAAACAACCTCGGTTCATGATGTGATAGTCCACCATACACACGAATGATAATTTCATCACCCATTTGATGGGGGTGTGTGTGAATATAGGTCATAAAATTATCATAAAAATATCTCATTATATTCATTACAATTATGTTTTCATATAATCATGGTATAAGATTAATTTAAGGGGAGATAGAAATAATTAAAACAAAATGATTCTTTGAAGAACGTTACCACTTCTCTGAGTAACTCCTTTGGGTTTGAACAAAAGGTATTCCTCTGGTTAATTTCATCGTAAATAGATGTTTCTAGGATGACATAAGGGATGTTTGGGAAATTATTATCACATATCTTTAATGATCCAAATGACTATATATATGTGAAAAAAGGAGGTGAGTGATTGTCTATATATAGTTGAGGAGGAGTTACATTATTGTAAATTATCAAAAGTATTCACTATTTGGTGGTAAAAATAATATAAATTGGATTTAAAATTAATAAATAAAGTTTTTCAGGGATGATATGGTCACTAAAAAACTTCACCATGCAATTAAATTCTTTTTAAATATTTTTTCCCTTAACTACAATGTTTCCTTATTTTTTTCATTTTAGTTTTTTATTAATGTAACTAGTTTTCTATCCAAAGTAATTTATCAACTAAGAATAAATTAAAGTTAATCTTATTAAATAATTTGGACCCACTAATTCTAATTATTCAATTCAATTTATCAAAAACATCTTCTGTTTTTTGAAAATTATTTTTTGCACAACTACAAGAAATGTACAAAAACATCATTTTAACCTTTAATATGCTAACATAGTTTTTATTAATTAGGTGTAAATTTGTTCATTATAAAAGAAAAATTGGTCTATAAATGGATCATATTTTATATTTATTAATATAAAAATATAAATTTTCAGAAAATATTCTTTTTATTAATCCCAAATCATTCAATAAAATATCATTTATTATAAAATAACTTTAATGTAAATTTCACCATATTCATATAAATAAAAATTGAAAAATATAAATAAAACAATAAAATTTTAATATATTAAGTTAAATAATATGTAAAATTATATATGAATCTAAAAAACAATAGAATGAACTAATTCACCCATTTTATTCCACTTTTAATATTTTTTGTATCATTGTTTTTTATTTAATTGGTTACAAAATAATTACTTCATTGGAATTTCTTAAGAATTCTATATAATTATTTTATCTCTAAAAATTAAATATAAAAATATAACTTATCCTTAAAAATAATATTTACAAATGAACCTATGTTTTTTTCCTATCCCTAAATCTTTATAGAAATTAAAAAATCAGTTTCCTTTTTTAGTTTTCTTTACTTAACTAGTTATATGGGTCGTTGTCATGTACTAGTATCCAAAAAATATATTAAAATATATGCTAATGTAATAAGGTTTGGAATATGCCCATAAAATGTGTTTTGGACAAGCTTATAGGTCATTGTTTCATAATATTAATGTTTAATCCCTTGGTGAACTCATTTTTACCTTAATCATTGTAATTAAATTTAACTATTTTAAATAATAACTTTGAAAAAAATTATGATTTAATTATTAGAAAATATAAAATATTCGTATTCTAAATATGGATTAAATTTTTCCCAATTTAATTCACATAATGGTAAATATTTAAATTAGTATTATTCTCGTAAATAAAGCGAGACAAAAGGTTTTTAAGATGAGTATTGTTTTAGAAAAAATTGTTTCTATATTCACTTAATGAACAATAATACTAATTCAATGAAAATAAATTAATATTTGATTATTTATATTATATAATTATAATTTAAAAAAATTCCTTTTATTTATTATTTAAATAAATTAAAATGGAGAAACATTATGCAATTTAAAATGAGTTTAAGAAAATCCCTTTTTAAAACCTAAAAACAAGCTTATATAAAAAAACATAAATTTACATCAAAAGTAATTAAAAATTAATATATAATACATATATTTATTTTAAATATATTCAAAACACATTGGTACTTTTAAATTAATTAATTAATTATAAATAAATTACTTTATACAAAAATTGGTATTTTTCACTATTCATCCACAAATGAATATTTTCTAAAAAATATCAAATTTTCATCTAAAGAGAAATTTGATATTCCGAATAAAAAAATTAATTTCATTTTATCAAATAATTTTTCTAAATATTTGAAATATTTATTATTATATTTTTTCATAAAATGAAACAAAAATCATTTTTGGAGAAAACATATTTTTGAAGAATAAAATCACATTACTAAATGTTGATTGATTATTTACAAATAATTTAAAAATAATTTGTATTGATTGAGACAAATATATACACATATATCATTAAATTTTTAATACTATTTATACCTGCTATTTTAGTTGTGAGGTCATGATGATAATATGTATAATGGGTTTTTTAAGTTTTGTGTTGCGTGTTGAATAAGCTATCGAACATAGAAATATTTGTGTTACATGTAACACAAGATAAATTTAGTGTTGAATATAATTTAAGATAAACTAAGTGTTTCATTTCCTTTATTAAATAAAATATAATTTGGTTATTTTAAAATATTGAGGTGTTACAGCACGAGTTACAGATCTATGTATCCACCACCGTGAACCACGGAGTGTCATGGATGAAGAAACCCAAGACATTTTTCCCCTGCCCACATAGCCAATCTACCCATCCCTAAAGCATTCATATCAAGAATATTGGATAAAACCCTCACAAGTTTAGGATTTTTCTAGAAGACCATCTATGACTAAAACAATTCTGAAAACCCAATCCATCACCTATGAAGAAAATGAAAACTAATTCACTCTAGTGAGGATCTTAATGGGAACAGGGTCGTCTACTCCTCAAGGATAAAGGAATCCATAATTTCTGACTGATTCCACACCAATTGAGATCAAACAGGGTTATTTCTAGTGAATACCATAATTTAAGATCCATGATACGAGCATATTATTTTACATGAGGTAGGAACTCGACACAGTCATTATTAAAACCCTTGACCATCGATTGTATTCTCTTCTATTAAGGTAGATTGAGAAGACCTAATTCATATGACATCACCAAGCTAGATATGACCATCGTGTCACCCTAGGAGAAGAACAAAGCCACCATATTTTCCAACTCTTATCCCTGGTAGAATGTCTATGATAATCTGAGATGATGAGGATCCGAAAAACCATGACCACTGATGTGATGAACTAAAGCACCCATGATGCCATTATGAAAACCTGACCATATCATGTGATGGTTGAGGAATAAGACACAATATATATATATATATAATAATTACATATATATAATAATATTATTAATAATAGATATATATATATATATATTCAATACTAATAATTATAAGATCAATGTAATATATAAATAAGTAATAAATATGTGTGATAAAATAAATAAAAAACTTATTTAGATAAATTTATTTTTTTTTTCAATTCCATTTCATAAGGAATTAGGAATCATGGACACAGGTTCTTGGTCGAGCTCTTGGCCTTTATTATAGCTGAAGGAAACTATGCTTGGTATTGGAGGTGCTTGGTATTAGATGTGATTGGGTGATAATACATAATCCATCATACCCAATAGATAATGGAGATTTGGATTAAATTCCTGAAATGTGGAAGAACATTATCTGGAGCTAGTTCTCAAAGAAGGATAGGATCTCCCCATGGATGATTTTTCTTCCCTATCACCTCACTGTTTGGATTTATTTTTACACTATAATGATAGAAAACTATTTTAGTGGAATCATGATAACATGAATTTAATATAATTTGTTAATATTTATTTTATTACCTCAATTGGTTAGTGTTTTTTAAGTTTCGTGTTTTTTTCAATTATGGGATTCATTTAAAACTACTCAAGAACTAAAACATGACAGTAGTGAAGAATTTTACTATTGATCATGGAAAAAGTACTCAAAATTGTAAAAGGAAAATTTATCTCTTATCCATATTTAATGGGTAAATTTGTAAACCTTGAGTGAGATATCAACATTAAAGAAAGTTCATTATGTTATGTATTTCCACTGATGTAACAAATCAGTTAATCTTCCCTTTTTATTAAGTGATGTATAATTGTATTAACTATAGTATGATTGTAAAATATAATTTTATCATTATAAAATAGTTTGAGTACCCTAATTTTATCCATTTTTCCCTCAACTCTTTTATTTTATTAATCCCTATACCACAACCATTTTACAACATCATTTTCACACATTCTATTTCATCATTCCATTATTTCAACTATTTTTTTTCTGTTTAATCTTTTTGGTCACTCACAAACAATTAGACTTCTTTATGGAATCAAAATCTATACTCACTATTTAATAATTTTATGAAGTACATAGGGTTAATAAACATTAAAGTTAGTGATATTTCATGCTAAATCTTATGAAAATAGCATTATTGTGTGAGAGGAAATGTCAAACCATGTTAAGAAAAAAATTAATGAATATATATTACAAAAGAAACTGTAAAAAAATAAAAAACCTAGAAATATGAATAATGTTACTAACAAAATAATTGATCTAAATATTTCTAAAAACAATTTACTATCTGTATGAATAAACACACTTCTATGATAGAGCCATCTAATCCTATTTAATAATTCAATAAAAATTATTCTCTTCTAAATAAATGAATTCAGAAATGGAATATTTCAAAAATAGAGTGGAAAATAAAAAACATGAATATTTCATATCCCTTAGTTTCTAAACCTATGATATGTATACATGTATATTTTTATCTAACAATATTTCCATGAAATCCCCTTTTTATTTGGTTGTCTCTTATGTCTAAGAATTATGAAATTAAACAGTCTCATCTCTCATGGAATCCATTATTCAATTATTTTCCATAATAGGACTTATTATTATATATTATAGGTTTTCATTTCTCTGTACTACAATTTCAATTAAGATGTTTGATTAAATAGGTGTTGAGGCTGTGGTTATTCCCATAATGCCTTAAAGGAATGGCTATGACATGTATCCAGAACCTATATTATGATTTTTTTTAAAAATTGGGATAATATTTTCAATGCTTTTGTTTCCAAATTCTACCCTAGGAACACCACCGGTGAGGTTATAAATAATATCATTGGGGTTTTCTTAGATGAAAAGGGGTTTTTCTCAATTCATGGGATAAATTTATAAGTATTCTTAGTTTGGATCACAATTATCAATTGTCTCCCAACCTACTCAGGTAAATTTTTTACAATCCCACCAAACCTTAAAACTAGAATCCAAAAGACCAATCATGATGTTATGCCTTATTTTATTTAAAAATTGATGATATTAAGAAATGTCTTAAAAAATTAGACCAAATGTCTCAACATAACCACACATTGAGAAAGTTCCATCTATAGAATTGACCCAAAATCTGAAGCTATAATTGTTTATGATATATTTATTATTGGTAGTGATTTAATTGTGGGATGTATGGTCAAACTCAAAAATGTTTTCCTCACATTTATCTAACTATCCAATCTTAGGATATTACATAGTATGTGGCTCATAGATCTAGAAATCATGTTTTCCAAGAAACTTTCTCAAATTTTTAAAATTATGGATATAAAAAAATCCAAAATTTCCTAAAAATAATAATGTTTATTTAAAAAGTTATCTTCTAAAAATATCAAAACATATCCCAAAACAAATTATTCAAATAAATATAGGGATGAATATCCAATTTAATAAGGTCAAATTAATATCAAGCTATAGTGGGTTCTAGGTGACATATTTTCATTAAAATTTGACAGAGAAACTGGGATACATATTCTAGAACATAAATGGTTCAAAAGGCTAAAGATCTTTGAGTAAGAGATAAGGGAATGGAACCCAACATAGTATAATCAAACCCAATAGAAAATTTTATGGTATTAAAAACCATGTGAGGTCTTAAAACTCATTAACTAGTTAGTTTATAGCCATAGGATGGTGAAATTAATGTAAAAGGTGAAATTGGAAATGAAAATTTTGAATATCCCAAATATGAAAATTTTGAATGATATGAAAAATTATGGAAAATTCAAGGAAATTAACAATAAAAAATAAATTAAATAGAGAAAAAATGAAGTAGGAGTTCGATGAGGATGGAAGGAATAAAGTTAGATTTGGTTATTTGGGAAAAAATCCACATGTTTTGAAGAATTATCCCTCAATCATACCTTTTCCACATGGTTTGAAAAAGAAAAACAAACTAAATTACCACAAATTCTATTAAATGTTTATGATACCAATTGATTACATAAAAATTGGGGATTATTTGAACATAATCACTTCTTAACTGAAATACTATAAAATTTTCTTATCTATTAAGAGGTATCGGGGTGAGAGATCAATATTTTATTTGAATGAGGAGTGTAGCATCATACTTAAAAAGATTATTTCTCCCAAACTAAAAGACCCTGTATGTTTTTTAATTTCATCAAAAAATTGGTTGGACTGAGGAGATTATGTTCTTGTTTGATATAATAACAAACATAATCCTTATTCTCTACACCATCTCAAATGATTTGGACCTTAGAAAACTAAAACGAACATTGGGTTCACTATATTTAGAATACATATCATTATTCTATCCTTATGGTAGGGTATATAAATTTCTAGTTAATGAAGGTAAACTATATTTTCCCAAAAAGTTCATTATTATACACATGGAGTGTGACATAAAAGTTCTTATATTTTTAGGCATTCCATTATTGGCCATATGTAGGGATGTTATAAATGTCATAAAGGGTAAGATTACCTTAGAAGATGGTGTAGACAAGTAGTATTATTTAAAGTGTTTTTACTTGAGGAGAGCTAGAAATTTATTATTGTCATAGATTATGTGTTTGAAGAAGAGGTTGGAGAATAAAATCAGCATACCATTGATGATTTAATAATTAAAACATTCAATGAATGTTTTGAATAATTGTTTTTATTTTGAGCACTCTTTTGAACTAGAAACATTATGGAGAATCGAGGTTCATCATATGAAGGAATATGAAGTAATCCATCTCATATAATGTTTTCATAATTATATATTCTCTCAATATATTCAGAGTGTCCACCCCTCCCATATACATAATCCTATTTTTGATTCCCATTTATACTTAATTATGGATAGGGAGTCTACTAATGTTATTTTTCCACTGGTAATGAGAATTATAAGGAGGAGGTTCAGTTTAAAATAAATTATATTTAGCTTGTTGTTGAAGCTGAGTTTTCCCAATCTATTAAATGAATTTATAAAAAGTTTATTTTCGTTTTTTAAAATGTGTACATCAGGTATGTCCTTTCTTATTTATATAACATAGATGATAATATTTTTCCATGAAATTGAAAATTTATTAAAATATATTGAGACCCTACCTTTTCCTCACCCATGGATGTTCTGTGCAATATTCATTCTGTAATTGAAATTGATTTACATTTTATCACTACTACTTTATTTTTAGTCCTATAAATGTCAAAAGTGTAAGGGAGAGTGATGGTTATAAATGAAACATATGGTTGGATACTAATATTGGTGTTTTTTTGTCTTATTTTAATGATTTGTTGAAGGATAATATATATTTTAATTTTTTGATGGAATCAGGATTAGTCTTAGAGTTTGGTCATTTTTTAGTATAATTATTCAAGCTACTGAGTTGCAAGATGTTTTGTGTAAATTGATTCATTTTTTCAATGAAAATACTAAGGATTAAATTCCTTATAATTATTACCCAATTGAATGATAATAGATAAAAATAATTAGGGGATTGAGTTTAGTTGGGGAATATAAAACTACTACTTCATGGGAGGAAACCCATGAATTTCTAGTACCCATATTAATTGTTATCTTAATTAAATTCTCCTTTTTTAATCATCTGTCTCACTGTGTTTTTTATCCAAAATTACTAAAATTTCTCTCAGATGCTCTTTCTTAGGTGTGATTAATATTTTTTCAATGTTTTTAGGTTAACTGACCTTGAGGTACTGAAGTGTTGTGGTAGCTGGTTCTATTTTGTTATGTGGTGGTGTGGAAAGACTTATAACATTGATATGTGGGTACAGTCAGTTTTGAGTTTTTATTTCCAATGGAAGTCTTTTTGAAAATAACTATAATAGGAGCTATAATTGGAGTTTTAAACTAGATAACATCCCTCCTTTTATATATATCATGCTTTCTTATTTCTGAGCTTTTAATTATAAATTCTCATTGTGATCTATTCATCAAATAAGAACTTGATCTTCCAAACACATAATTTTTGAAATTTAATTTAGGGAGGGTAAAATTATTGTAAATAAAATAGATACGCTTCTTCAAATATGGGGTGTAACTATTTTAATTATTCCTAATCTATTTAATGCAAAAGTTTTTTTATATAATTTATTTATTTAAATTTATTACCAATGTTATTTGGGTCACAACTAATCTTTCAAGTTAATTTTGCAAATTTTTCTATTCCAACTTCATGCATTATTTTCAACTCCATTAAAATCATTAATGAACTCACATATAGAATGAATCATTTAAAAATCCCATTTTAGGAGATTTATTTTCTGTTAGTATCCAATAGGGATCATTTTTATAATTTTTTTGTACCTTGATTATTATCTGGAAAACAGAATTTTGAACATTCTAGAAAACCCTTTCAGAAAAACCTTTTTGGTGGTTATTTTCCAATTTATATCAATTTAATTGTTTACATCTTTACCCTATAGAGATATTCAGCATCAGGAACAATTTTGAGTTTTATATGCAGTGAGGGGTCTTTAATAAACTATACTATATTTTATTTTTTACCCATAAAATGATTTTTTTTAAAATTTACTCCCTTTGGAGAAACATTTCAAGATGATTTTTGTTGCATCACTTGGTTTATGGTATGTATCTTTTAAAATTTATCATATTCAATAGTTTATGGTTCACGTAACACCTAGTTTAAAACTATAATATAATATTAAATATGAACATTGGAATAGTAATGTGACCATTTGGAATAGTAATATAACCAATAGAATAGTAACTTCACCTATAAAAGTATAAATAAAAATTTTGTTGCTTATAAATGAAAATATGGTATATTTATATTATGGATTAAGTAAAAAATGTTTTAAAAATGATAAATTAAGTGTTGGTATTTTTGAGAAACATAAATTTCTATTTACAATTTTATAATTAGTATAACGATATATAAGAAATTTTTTTTTCATAAAATATATTTATAAATTAATAATTTTATATCTTATTATTATAAGATTATTTTATGATTCCTTAATTAATTTTATAAATTTTCATAAAAATTTTTATAATATTAAAATCTGTATTTTATTGAGTGAATGATGATGTTATTTAAATATTAAATTTTACATATTTAAAAAAAATATTTTTATAAAATTGAGTTCATTTTTTAATTCTACATGTTGAAAAAAATTTAGGGTGAATTTTTGATATTTTTCTAAAATAGTTAAAAAAATTTAAATAGTTATGTACTGTAATTTATGATAATAAACATTATAAGTAAATAAGTTAATTATAGATTCATGCCTGATGTTTAGATGAGGTAAGAACTCATTAGTTAGAACTCACATTATATGTTAACTATATTTTTTTATAATAATCAAAAATATTTCTTTTTATTAAGGCTAAATAATAAACAAATGAATAAAAAAAATGCCCCTTTGCTCCAATATAAATAACACCCCTCACTGCCACTTCTCCTCACACCTCCAAATCCATGAATCTTTTCTAATTTCTGATCAATTCCTCTCCCAAAACTCTTCCCAAAATATTTTTCCTTCTTGTCTCACCAGAATATAATTCCCAAGGTTTTTAATGAGGTTATCAAGGAGAATAATTTCAAGTGGTAAATCCTCTTTCACTTTCTTTTAATTTCATTTCAATTTCTTTTCTTTTCATATCCTTTACTGCCCTAAAATTATCCAAGTAGAATGATTACTCTAGTATCTTATATACACGATAATTTTTTATGTTAATGGATGAACCAACATCAAATCTCTTCTCCTCTCCAATTTATTCTAAAAATAAAAAACATCGTTGGTGAGGTGGTGATTTACAGTCTTCATAGAAGATAAGTTTTCATTTTTCAATTACACCTTCAATAATGGTAATAAAATAATTTTTATATTTAAAAAATACTATAATTTATGTATTATAACTTATTTAATTTTATGGAACAAGTATATATATATAATATTAATTAGTAAAATAAAATTAGTGATCTTGATCGAAAAAGTGACAAAATAATCTAAATAGTTATCGTTAACATTTTATTTAATGAATGAACCTCATTTTTTGAATCCAAATGATATATAAGACCATAAAATATTCTATATATTTTTTAATAAAATATAATTTTAATTTTTTTTAACTATTCACATTTTACATGATCTTTCATACATGTATAGAAGTGAACCAATCATGAAAATCAAGGAAATGAACAACCCCGAATGATGAAATTGAATCTTATAACTCATAAAAAAGAATATAAATGAACATAATAAAATTATTATAAATAAAATAAATATTTAATATTTTATTAATTAAATTATTAATTAATTTAATTCAATTATACATGATATTAAGTGCAAGTTTAGAACACTTTCAGAAATAAGGTAAGGGTTCTCTAATATACTTTTTTAATGTTAGATATGCATTTTCACCCCTATTTCATATCTTCAGTGAATTTATAATTCCCATTTATGTATCAAATCAGGGATATATTTATATTCATGGAATAAATTTTTTCTTTTGATAGTTATTACTTTTATGGGGAATACTTTCTGACTGATTACAAAGTGGTAAGGGTTTATTCCCAAACATCCATTTTTCTTTAGGGTTGCACCTTCTCTCTATTTACCACAATGTAATTCTTATTAATTTTTATATAGATATTTTAAATTCTATGTATATGTTACAAAATCATGTATCTAGATCAGTTCGCCTTTCTTTGATGGGGAAATACATGTTTTATGGGAGCCTTTTGAATTCCTCATGTTAAGAATGTCATATTAGAGTGAACATCCCAATTTATCACCCATTTTAAAGTACTCTACATAATATATTTTAACCCTAAAATATTTTTATAAAATATTTTTTTTATAATTAAAAAAAATTAGTTCATTTCTAATTTTATATAAATAATTATTCCTTTTCTTGTGGAGAATATTTATTTATATTTTCCTTTAAACCGTATTGAATTGGATCCTTTATAAAGATTTTTAAACACTCATGTTACATGTTTTCACTTCAATTTTCAAATTTATGTATGAATAATATTTTAATATTACTCAAATATAATTTCATTTCATTTTATTTTCTGGAATATACATGTTTAAAATATGATTTTATGATAAGTAAAAATGATTGCCCTAGAAAAACTCTTCTTATCAATGTAAAAGGTTATTTCTCTGAAAAATTTATTAATGATATTATTAGAGTATTTTCATCTATTTCAGAACCCTCTATTATATATTATGAATAATGGATATTGATCTGTTTTATTACCATGTAATATATTTTAATGAATTTTTTATGTTTACTATGGTCGTACGATTTTGATACAATTCATAATTTTACTCATGAGAGTTTAAGACTATGTTTACTCATTGGGTAAATTATTTACATTTCATATTCTATTTTCAATATGAATATATATTTTGATTATATTTAAACCATTTCATATTAGGAATGAATTATACTTATTATGTGATGGGTGGGGCCCTATATAGCCACTCGATGCATCATAAGGTCTCACGAGATAAACTAAGTTGGGTTTTTATGATTTTATATATGGTGTCTTGGCTAAATCATTGATGGTATATTAATGATGTCCTTAATTATGAATTCCTTCATTACTTATAATTGATATTTAATGTGATTATTCAACTAGTAGAATATCTATGGTCAAGTTTCATTCTCATGTGATTATTTATGTGACATTATTTATTACTTCCATATTATTCTTAAGATTATGTTTTAATGGAATGTGATTTTTATTTTATTCACCTTGCATTATTATTTATGTTTGTAATAACTTCCTTTTTATTAATTAATCTTACTGAGAATATGATCTTACCCATTTATTATGTTTTATTTTTCTCTAGAAGGTGAAGATATATATTATGATGGACTTTCATGGATAATCTAGGAGTTTATGGGTGTTTCTAATAATGTTGATATGTTGTATTTAATTTGAAGTTATAATATAATAATTATGTTTTAAAATATATTTCCAAATACACTAAAATATATGGTCCATTGGGATTAAAATGATTGTTTATAGTACCAATTTAATAAAGTAAAGAACTAACTTCGGGTTACTGGGGTTGGGTCTTTATAGTTGGAATCAGATCATGTTTTGTAAAGGGTGTCGAAACTAGATTTAGGAAAACATATATTTGGGATATATAACCCTATAAAGTAATTTGATAATATTCAAGAAGTAACCATGCTTATTATTTTGAGATAAGTTATAAAAAAATTTCATTTTAGGATTATGTGTTTTATGAGTTCTAAGATTACACATTATGTTTCATAATGTTATGATCTAATCTAGTGTATTAAATTCTTTATAAATGGTGTATAGTGGAAGGAATGGAAACTGTATCAATTCACATATCCAATGGAGGGATTTCACTCATATGTAAGATAATTATATAACAGTTGGAGATGAAAGTATTGATAAATAACTAACAACTATAGTAGGATAACTGAATTAGATTTTGAGTAATAACCTTACTCACATGGAGAATCCTGGTATATAGTGTGGGGTTTTAATGTTATACCTCTTTGTGAAAAAATGAACACTATGACTCAATAGGACTACAAACCCATTTGTAGATGAGAAATGGATATTTTCCTTAGAAAAGATGTTCCTTGTTTTGGGATGTAATGAAATGGAGAAATTTATCATGGAAATTCATCATCTCTAAGGGGATACATATCAATGGTGGTCATTAATTAAAAACACAAAGGAGGAGGAATAAATTTAATATATGGAAGATAATTATTTATAAAAATTTTCTTGGAGAAATATTTCCCTCATAAATAGTTAGTTGATATGGAGAGGAAATTATTGAATCTGAGATAGAAAGAGGATGAAAATCTTTCCAAATTTGAATCCAACTTTACATGGTCGGGAAATAATTCCACAAAATACATAACCAATACAATGAGAAAGATTGATCATTTTGTTGATGGTTTTAAGAAAATTCTATAAAGGGCACTATTTACCCACAAATTCTCATCATATGAGGATATAATATCATTTTCCATCAAGATGGAGAAATAATTTTTTAATACATATAGATTTAAAGGGAATAATGTTAATAGGAGGGGTGTTGAGTACTCTAGAAAAGGTAATAAAGGAAAATAGAAGAAGAGAAGTGTATAATTTCTAACCAGTAATAAATTTGGAAAGAAACACCATAGAATTTGCCTATTGGGAATGGGAGTTTTTTATAAATGTGGAGAAAAGATACACTTTTCTTGGGATTTTAGAAGAAAGATTGAATCTAAAAATGTGAAATTCTTCAGCTATAATAATATGATACACTATGCAAATGACTGTCCAAGACCTCATGGAAATAATCCCTATAAAGGGAAAATGGAAGAAGTTCATTCTTATATAGTCAAAATAGATAAGGTAAAATATCTTGATGTTGTCGTGTTAGGTACTATAATTATCTACTCAAATTTAGAAAAATATTTATTTTATTTTGGAGGATTGAAGTCATTTATATATTCCCCATTTTTATTAAAAATTAGATATTTACAATTCACCTTAACAATGGCGTTGGTAGTAAAGACTCCTAGTGGAAATCTTATTGAAAAAAATTTGTGTCATGAAGGTCCTATTATGACACATAAACACTCTCTAATTGATTATTTTATCATCATACCTATGGTTGATTTTGAAATAATCCTTGGTATGGACTGGATTTTAAAATATAGTGCAACAAATTATTGAAAAGATATGTAAATAAAGAATTTTCTGTCCTTAGAGGGTACACTTCATATTCAAATTCAAATTTTCATCCACCTATCATAGCTCTTCTAAAATAAATTCTTCAGGAGAAAGAGAAAACATCATCTATAGATGAAGAAATAAATCATAAAACTAAGGATGCACCTATTTTAGAAGAGCTATGAGAGGTGGATCATGATGAAAAAATGATGAAAACATCTTCGGATGCACCTATCTATAGTGCAACAATCCTTGGTATGATCATGATGAAAATATATAATTTTGTGTCTTTAAAGGGTACACTTCATCTTAGGATTCATATTTGGATCCACCTCTCATAGCGCTTCTAAAATAAATTTTTCAGGAGGAAGAGAAAACATCATCTATAGACGAATAAATAAATCCTAAAACTAAGGATGCACCTATTTTATAGGAATAAATTGATTTATTTCTTGGGGAATTACCTAGAAACCCCCAACAGTATGATGTTGAGTTTACCATTAATTTAATCCCTAACTCAAGGGCAATATCAAATAATCCTTATAGAATTGCCATTGTGCAATTAGTGGTGTGGAATAAACAGTGAAATTATTTCTGTAATAAGGGATTTATTTAACCTAGTTTTTATCTTAGGGGATCCCCTATTCTATTTATTAAAATAAAATATGGATCTATAAGGTTGTGATTTGACTATAGAGAAATAAATGCTATAACAATAAAGAACCAGAATACTCTGCCTAAAATTGATGATTTATTTGATCAACATGACGAAGCTCAATATTTTTCAATGATTAAAATTAGATCTAGATATCTTAAATTTCATTTAAATATGGAAGATATTACAAATATAACATTTAGAACTAGTTATGAAAATTTTTATTTAAATTAATTCAATTTAGATAGACTAATGCATCCTTTTTTATTGATCTAAAGGAATGATTGTTCTTGAAATATCTTTATATTTTTTTTGGAATTTATTGATGATATATTGATATATTCCAAAGGATATGAGGACTATGAGAACCACTTTCGGGTTTTTCTGGAGACTCGTAAAATAAAAGAGTTATACAGGAAGTCTTGAAAGTGTGAATTCTGGCTTCTAATAGTTTCTTTTTTGTCTATATTATCTCTAAGGATGGAATCTCAATTGAACCTATGAAGACCAAGGTAGTTCAAGAATAGCTGAAACTAATGAATATAACTGAGGTATGTAATTTCATTAGTTTATCAGGTAACTATCAGTGTTTCATTCAAGATTTTTCTTGATTAGCTAATCCTTTAAACAAGATTACTCGTAAAGGGGTTAAGTACGTATGGACAGAAGAATGTGAATACTGTTTTGAATAATTTAATAGGAAATAATTGGATGTTATGATCTTGAATCTACCATCAAGAAATGGTAGATTTGTGATTTATAATGATGCATCATTGAAAGGACATGGTTGTGTCCTTATCTAGAATGATAGAGTCATTTCCTATAAGTCAAGGTAGTAAAAAATCATGAACAAAACCATCCAACTCCTGATCTTGAGTTAGTAGATATAATCATTTCCTTGAATATATAGACACACTATCTCTATAGTGAATGATATGAGATCAAATGCATTTGAAATATATCTTCTCATAGAAAGAAATCAACATGAGTAAAGGTGATGACTCAAGCTACTCATGGATTATGATTTTTCAATATAATACCACTCAGGGAAGGAAAATAAGGTATCATATGCACTGATCATAAAGGATCATGGAGCTTTGAACAAAATGTGGATTAACATGGATCATATGTATATGGATCTAGAAAATATTGATATGGGAATTATCATAAAATGAGAAACATCACTGCTTTTTCATTTGGTATACTAACCGTATTTATTGGAAAGGTTTTAAAGTTCTCTATCTAAATATTATATTTTTAGAAGGAAATTTAAATCTATGAATGATGGGAAGTTGGCATACTTCCTATATGAAGATGGAGTTCTAAAATTTGGGAAGAGACCATGGTTCCCACTATACCCAATATAAAAAGTGATTTATTGGATGATACCCATAGATATAATATCTATATATACACTAGTAGTGCTATGATGTATAGATATTTGATTGATATTTTTTGGTGGGATAAAATGATGTAGGAAATTTCCTATTATGTATCAAGGTGTTTTGTTTTTGAACAGGTTCTAGATAAAAGACAATATCCTAGAAGAATAATGAAACCTCTACCTATTCTTACATGAAAATGGGATGAAATTACTATGGATTTTGTCACAATATTACCAAGGACTCAAATAAATAATGAATAAATGTGGTAAATTGTTGATTAAATTACCAAATATTTTTATTTTCTAGTTATAAGGGAGGGTTTTCCACTACATAGCCTTGCACAACCATATATTAATGATGTTTTAAGACATCATGGTGAACCTCTTTCAATTTTATCTAATCATGATCCATTATTTACATCAAAATTATGGAAAATTATTCTAAAGTATTTGGATACATAGCTTCATTTGATCATTTCTTATCACCTTAAAACTAATGGGAAGTCTAAAAGGACCGTTAAAACATTAGAATACATATAGATCTCATCCTCACTATCAAGGTATGTGAGATCAATATTTACCTTTTGTAGAGTTTTCCTACAATAATAGTTTCCATTTAAGTATAAAAAAAGACATTGTACAAAGCATTATATGGAATGAGATGTTGTACAACAAATTTTTGGGAAGAATTTATTGAAATGAGTGTTTTAGGAAAAATGATTTTGGGGAAAAGATAGAAAAGTTAATGACTATTCAAACCCATATCAAAGAACCTCAAAGTATGGAAAAGAGTTATGCTGAAAACCTAAAAAATGATTTGAAGTTTCAAGTGGGTGATCATGTTTTTGTGAATATATCTCAATAGAAGGGTGTTATAAGGTTTGGTAGGAAAGGGAATATGAGCCCCAGGTACCTAAGACCTTTTCAAATCCTAGATAGAATTGTATTTGTGGCTTATTGTTTTGAAAATCCATACAACCTTTCTAATGTTCTCGATGTGTTCTACATCTCTTTGTTATGGAATTACATGCCATACCCAATGCATGTTCTCAATTCTAAAATAATATAATTGGAACCTAATTAATCTTATTTTGAAGAGCCTATCAAGATTATAGATAATAGAGATAAGGAATCGAAGAATCAGATGAATCATCTAGTAAATTTACATTGTAAAAATCATAAAATTATAGAGGTGATGTGGGAACCAAAGGAATTTATGATGAAGAACTACCTAAATATTTTTATGAGTTGAAATTCAAGAAATTTCTAGGATAAAAGTTTTTTAACAAGGAGAGAATGTAACACCCCAATATTTTATAATATGTCTCTTTTAAAATTTAACATCTTCCACAGTTTATGCTTTATGTAACACCAAGTTTAAAACTATAATATACTATTAAATATTACCATTGGAATAGTAATGTGACCATTAGGAATATTAATTTTACCAATAGAATTGTAACTTCACAAATGAATTTATAAATAAATTTTTTCTAACATATAAATGAAAAATGGTATAATTATATAATGAAATAAGTAAACAAAATTTTTAAAAAGGATAAATTAAGTGTTCTTATTTTTGTGAAACAGAAATGTTTATTTACAATTTTATAAATAATATAATAATTTAAAATAATTTTTTTTATAAAATAAATTTATGAATTACTATTTTTTCTCATGATTATAATATAGTTTTATGAGTCCTTAATTAATTTTTTAAAGTGTCATAAAAACATTTATAATATTAAAATAAGTTTTTTTAAGTAAAAGATCGCATTATTTAAAAATTAAATTTCTCATATTTATAATATTATTTTCATAAAATGGAGTTCATTTTTTAATTCTAAATGTCAAAATATTATTAGGGTGGTTTTTTGGTATTTTTCTAAAATAGTTGAAATTTTGTTGAATTGTGAAATATGATAATTTACGGTATTTAACATTAGAAATATAAAAATTAATTATTGATCCGTGTATAATATATGGATGAGGTAAGCACTCATTTTTTGGAACATACATGATATAGTTACATTATTTAGTTACAATAGTCAACACTATTTCTTATCTTAATCTAAAATACTAATCAAATGAATAAAATAATCAAAAAACACCCCTCTTATCCACTATTAATATCAATCCTCACCATCTCCTCTCCTCCCACATAAAAAAGCCTTTAATGTTTTTAATTTTCTATTCAATTAATCCCCTAAACATATTACCCATGTATTGTTCTTTCTGGTATAACAAAAATATCATTCCCATGTTTCTTAATGAGGTTCTCAAGGAGAAGAAATTTAAGAGGTAAAATTGTCTTTCATTTTCTTTTATTTTTTTAAATTTATTTTCTATTGTTATCTATTCATAACCTACCCATATAAAATTGGAATGATAACTAAAGTATCTTATATATAATTTAATTTTGTTATGTTAATTAAATAACCATCATCAAACCTCTTCCCATCTCCCTTTTACTCTAAAAAAATATCATCCATGAGGAGTTGATTTACAGCCTGCATAGATGGAGAGTTTTCTTTCAATTACACCTTAAATGATGGTAAAAAATATTTTAATGGTTAAAATAGTCTATAATATATTTACTACAACTTATTTAGTCTTTTGTAACCATTATATATACATAATATTAATTAACAAAAAAATATTTCACCAAGATCAAAAAAAGGCTAGAATAATCTAAACAGTAATCATTAACATTTTATTTAATAAATCACCCTCATGTATGGAAAAAATTATATATAATAACATTAAATATTTTATATTTTCATTAATAGAGTATAATTTTAATTTTGGATAACTATTCCAATTTTACATGATCTTTCTTACATGTATACAAGTAAACTGATCATGAAAACCAAGGAAACGAACACTCCCGAACGATGAAATTGAATCTTATAACTCTTCAAAAAGGAAAAAAAGAATATAATAAAATTATAATAAATAAACTAAATTATTAATATTTTACCAGTTAAATTATTAATTAAGCTAATTTCATTTTCCATGACATTAAGTGCAAGAGAAGAACACTTTAAGACATAAGTTAAGGGTTATATCATCTCGCTTTTGTTTCTTTGAGATATTCCTTATTCACCACTATTTATTGTGTATGGTGTATGTATTCTAACCATTAATTTATCATAGCATTATTCCCATAGTTTTCATTGTATAATTATTATTTTATGGGGAAAATGTTCGGACTAATTACAAATTGGTAAGGGGTTATTGCTGAAATTTTATTTTTCTTTCGGGTTACGCTTTCTCTCTCCCTTTACACCAATGTAATTTTTCTTTATTTTTATATACTTATTATAAATTATATTTATATATCCCAAAATCATGTATCCATATCAGTTCATCTTTATTTTATGGAGAAATACATGTTTTATATGGTGCCATTTTTTAATTAACCCCGATAAGATAGATTGACCAAAGAAAACTTCCAAATTTCATACCCATTTTCAAGTACATCCATAACCTATTTTTACCAAAGAATATTTTTATGAAATGAATCTTTTTCAGGAATAACTATCTTACTTCATTTATGGTTTAATTAAAATAATTATGCCTTTTCCCATTTTAAGAGTTCGTATATATTTTCCCTTAAACCGAACTGAAGTGGCTCATTTCTAAAGTATTCTAAACAGAATTTTTACATGTTTTCACTTTAGTTTAAAATTTTAATTATTAGTACTCATTTAATAATCCTAAAATATAATTTCATTACCCTTTATATTTTAAAATATAAATGTTTATAATCTGATTTTATGACATTTAAAAATAATGTTTCCAAAAGCACTATGATTTTCAAAGTTAAAAGGGTATTTATATCAAGATTTTATCAATGATTTTGTTATAGTATTTTATTATATATAAAATACATCTATTATATATAATTATTAATTTATATTTATATTTTTTGTAACCATATACCATATTTTATTGAATTGATTGTGTTTACTATGTTGTACTTTTTTGATACCATTCACCACTTAACTCTGGATAGTTTATAATTTTGTTTATGATTGGGGAAATTATTTACATTTAATATGCTTGTTTCTATTTTAATTTATGAATTAGACTTAGTAAGTGATAGTTGGGGCCCTCTATGGACCCTTGATGCCTCGGCATGTCCCTGAGACAATCTAGAACTTTTTTTACACATTTTTTTATGGTGTCTTGGCCAAAACCATGAAAAAATGTTTAGTATGTAAAGATTTATGAATTATATATTTTTTAGTAATTGATAATACATGTCATTATTCTACTAGTATAACATTCATGGTTTAGTTTCCTTCTCATGTGATTATTTATGTGTAATTATTTATTCCTTCCATATTATTCTCCAGATTATGTTTTAATGGAATATGTTTTTTAGTTATTCTCCTTGATTAATTATTTATGTTTATTTTAACTTTTATTATATTTCTTAACCTTGATAATAATTTAATCTCACCCCTTTCTTATGTATTATTTTTTCCGAAGTGGAAAATACATATATTATGAATGAATTTTCAAGATAATAAGGGAGTTTATGAGTGTTTCTAATAGATTTGATATTTAATATTTTATTTTTAATTATAATGCAATACTAATATTTGTATTTGGATTTAAAAATCTATTAAACTATTTGGTTATTTGGGATGAGAACACTTGTTTATAGAACCAGTTTAATAAAGTAATTTATTAGATCATAAATACTAAGGCCGGGTTTTTACAATTTTATAAATAAAATTGAAAAGAAATTCTCCCACCCTATGTTGGTTATAATTTAATTATTTATTGAGGTGTTTAACTAAGATTAAATTTTATAGAATGGTGTGATTTCTTAGTGTTTTTTATCCACTATTATTGTCGAGATTCTATTTTTTTTATTAATAAAGGGAGTGATATTTGAATGATCTTTGTGTAATTATGACTGTAACTTAAGGAAACAACAAATTTTAACTCAATAATGGGATACTCATCCTAATTGAAAAAACATGACAGTGAAGTTATGTGAAAGAATTAAATATAATTATTTTTAATCTAGTGTAAAATATGAAATTAGGATCACACAGTGATCCTCTTAGACAAGGGTACTTGGTTTTTTATGGGAATAAATAAATTTCAAACATAATAAGTGTCTTCCCAGTGCTATGCACTAACCTTTGGATATATAGAATTCACGTAAAATAGCCATTTAAAAAATGATATCATTATGGTGAGGGAACTTTTTACTTAAATGAAAAATGCGACTAAAAATTTTATTAAAATCATTTGAGTTGTTTTATTGATGTGAAAAATATGAATCTTTTATTTCTAAAACCCAGGGGAGAGCGAAAATAGAAAGTATCTCTAGATAATGTTTTAAATACACTACTATCTAACATGATTTACCCATATAATTTTAACATAAATTATAATTGAAATGAGATGTTTAGCACATTCATAAAGGAGGCATGAATATTTCATGCCTTATATATATTTTTAATCTCTTTTGATTCTAGAGTGACATTGAACATAGGAAGGCTTTTCGAGTTTTCTTTTAAAGATTATTTTTTAATAAATAAAATGCATTTAATTTTTTATGAGTAAAAATGAATAAGTGTGGTGGAATTTTATATGTATTTAAAATTGGTAAATTTTACCAAACCATTTATTATAATTTATTTATTTTTTATTAGTAAAATAATTTATTTGGTTGAATATTTTGAATATATTTTTCATTTTTTGATAAATGTTAAAATTAAAATTTATTTTGTTACTTATTGATTTTATGGATAATTTATTGTCAAATAATGTAATTATTTTCATCCATATTTTTATTCATATATATATTAAATTATTTACTCAGATTATTTTAATTATTTCATTTTTTATATTTTAAGATAATAATATATTATTTTTTAATGTCATTCTTTCTTTTGTTCTTTTTTATTCCAATTTTATTTTAAAATTATTAATTTTTAATGTTTTTAATTTTTCATAAGTTTTAAATAAATAAATTCATTTATTATTTATTTTATTTTATTTTTACTATTTTTTAATTTTAATTCTTTTATGTATTTGTAATTTGATATTAATTTCTTAATATTATTTGTTTTTTAATTTAGACAATTGATAAAATTAAGGTCAATAGCTGCTATTGGTGCCACTTTTATCTATTTTCAGCTCTAACTATGATTATCCACTACTACAACTTTCTTCCTTTTCCATAATCTAACTCCAGTACCCCTACAACCATCCTACCTCTACAATTGAACTACCACTCCATCTATGGAACCATCTCCCTTGTAATGTACCAGTTTTTATTGTGTAATACTTTTTAATAATTCCACAAATAATTTTGAATCTAGACACAAATATAGAGTGATATCTGGAGGCCCCATGTGCCCAAAATTAATTTTTTAATTATATTAAATATATTAAAAATCAACCAGGTGAATTATTCCTATAAAAGTGGTATAACTATTAAAAGGATCCAGTATCAGAAATTTGTGGGAACTGTTGAGTTTAGAATGTGAGTTTTACCCTAGGCATGACATAACCTTTGTCGGTGCGAGGCGGTTGTGAAAAGTTTTTCATGGATGTAAATAATAAATGAATTTTTTTATTATGTTGACATAGGACCTTGTTTTTCATCTATAAATATGTCATTATAAATAATTTTCAGTGTTATCCTCACAACCTTGACAATTGATTAGAGAGTGTATATGAATGTTGACAGACATCTAGATCATGGATCAACAATCAATGTACCGTAAGGAACACCAATGTGAATTTTTCTTGTGGATCTCATCAATGAAAACTATGTGGAATCTTTATTCGTCAGTGATTAGTTTAAATTGATGGAATACATTTGTTTTTTGGATATATCCCATTTTTCACTACCCACGATGAATGTGAATTAATCACCTAACAAATTAATTATCTGACCGATCAATTGGTTTAGATAATTACTTTATCTTCATACGATATTGGAATTCATATTTCATTAGTTTACTTCTTTCTCTTCATTCATCATCCTATGATAACGAATTGAGGCCAACATATACATTAGATGAGGTCTATTTCTCATGTTTTTGTTTCATGTTTTTCTCTTTATATTCTCTGTTCCTTTACTATTTTTATTCTTTTGGACTGATGATATCCAAGAGTACCGATCATTGTGTGTTCATTCTTTGAAACAAAATATCACATTGAAGGAAAAGATTTTTTATTTTAGAGATGCAATAGAGGCATGATGAGGAATATGGGAACCCAACTTTGGATTGGGTATCAATGGTTAGGGATTTAGGTTGAGTGGATCTCTTTAGAGGGTCATCGGGATCAAGAGTAAGGCACACAAGAGGTGCTACTAGGGACATATGATTACTGCAGATTGATGTGGATGGTTTTCCAGTGAAT
Organism: Viscum album; assembly: GCA_963277665.1. Taxonomy (NCBI): domain Eukaryota; kingdom Viridiplantae; phylum Streptophyta; class Magnoliopsida; order Santalales; family Viscaceae; genus Viscum; species Viscum album. The sequence goes on from OY728151.1 coordinate 2,083,959,693, forward strand.
AATGGCTAGAATCGGATTTCTATCTTGCTATAGAGGGTGCTTCATGTTATCATTATTTTTAATAATGATAAAATGTGGTATTTATTTCTACTTTTAATAATAATTATATGGGATATTAATTATTATTTTAAATAATAATAATATGGGATATTAATTATTATTTTAAATAATAATAATATGGGATATTAATTATTATTTCCTAATAATAACATTGAATATTTATTTTCATTTAAAATAATAATAAAGAAGATGATGGGGCACCAACTTACGAAACAGGATGGGTTGGAGTGAGTAGATGGGGGAATTTATTATCAAATAATAAATATGATAATTATAGTAGCAATTGTAAAATAAATAATTTATGAGAGGGAACCCAATATATTGTGTGTGAAGAGAGGTGATGGGTGTCCTACTTGAGGGAGCAGTATAAATTCCATTCCCATTTCACATTATTTATATAATATCATAATAATTACAATAATAAAAATAATAATAATAATTTTATTTCATTGTTATGAAAAGACTTTTTTTGTTATATCGTATAACTAAGATAACATATTGACGTGCGGTCATTGGCATTGAATCACTGATTCTGGGAAGGTCAATTCAATACCATTGTTGGATATTTAATTCAGGATCATGGATCTGGTCCTTGAAGTTCCCATTATTATTATTATTATTATTATTATTATTATTATTGTTGTTGTTGTTGTTGTTGTTGTTGTTGTTATTATTATTGTGGAATCTTGTATCTAAAATATCTTCTTCATACTGTGTTATATTGATGAACCGTCTTTGGAATTAGGACCCTAATATGAAGGAAGAAATTTTGAGACAAATATCAGGTGTTAAATTTAGAATTTTTGGTGGGGACCACAAATCACCATTTGTGCGATATGTGGTGAAATGTGATTTTTTTCACCAGATGTTCATTTAGGGCATGTGAATAGCCTAACCAAATCTTTTTTAACCAAGTATTAGACTGGAATGATTTTTTTGGTCACTCATAGTAATTTTGGTGGAATATCAATGTATTTATATTTTTATCCCTTCGAGCCGATGATGATCCTCGTGTGTTTGTCATGATTTTTAGAGACTCGGATATGGGAAGTACCATATTTGATGAGACATGTTGTGTACCCCAATGACACATCATGTACTCCTTTGAAGACTGGTTTGTTTCCCCTTAATTATTATCTCATCTTCGTTGTAAGATTCTTTGTGCTACCTGAGATAAGAATTGGATGATTCTGTTCCCTTGGTCTATTCTTATGATTGTTCAAGGCAACATCATGTTCCCATAATAGAGGTTGATCCCACTGAAAATTATTTTTATTAGTGCAGTATTGGTGAGTTCCCTTATTGTAGAGTGATTTGACACATAACTATTCGACTAATAACTCAACAGCTTGGAGTATTTATTCTTTTATGAGGTCTGGAGAGATCCTTATTTCCTTTCGTGAAACCTTAGAAGTGGTTTTTTGGAATTGACATGACCAAAACTACATTGTTATTGATCCCCTATCTAGGAGAATGTTTCCACTAGGGTTAGGTATCCCCCAGTGAGCCCTGGGCATTGAACCCCTATTTTGGAATCCATATTTGATCATTCTGATGATTTATAGTGTGACCAAAAGTGTATCATAGATGAACCATATCATTTTCTTTTTTATCAAGACCTAAGGATCATGGACTTTAGGATGAGTGTCATATGTGGAAGTATGACTCAAAGAGTGTGTTCTCCCAGATCAGTGTTATATGGAACCTTCAAGAAGGAATCCTAGGATAGATTTATAGTTATGATATTTAACTTGATATAGTCTATCTTTTTTAACTGTATCATAATATTCTTGTTAAATGTGATTTAAAAATATACCTATATAGATTTTACTATAACTATTAATGATTTGTGCTTGGTTATTTTGGGGTGTCCTACTAGTTATTGTTATACTCACCCTTGTATGGTATTTCCCCCCACATGTCATGTCTTATACAGAGGAAGAGATTTTTTTTAGGAGTACTTGGTGGACTCGGATCACTTAGAGCTAGTTTTTTCTAGATAGTCCTAGGTTTGTGGTATTATTGTATTTGATATAAGTTCCCTCCATGTGAATAGGTTCATGTTTACTTTCCATTTTTAGTTGGGCTTGTATTTTTCCCATTTTTAGGCTTTCCTGTACTTCTTTTCGTACCAAAGTTGTGGGATGATAGATGTATGCATGAATTGATTTCAATTGTTTTACATTTCATCATTGTATGGTCCTAAAGATGTTTTTGTGCATATAGGTACATAGGTTAAATTTCACCCATGTTAGTGATATTGATTATTGGCACTAGTCACCATTCCATGTCCTTTTGGAGGTGTTCTTGGGGTATCATAGCAGTACTTAGATATAAGTTTTATAACACTATCTAGGTTTAGGATTTGAGTTTTTTCTTTATTTTTTTTAGTTATAAAGTATGGATTGAGAACATGGGAAACAATTTTAAAGTGTTTCAACTTTGGATCTCGGGCTAGGTTGTCTAGTATTGGTGTCATGACCGATGTATCTTTTTACCAGGACATTGATAACTTTCTTGTTAACTCAGTATATGTAGAAATTGGTTTCAAGGGAAAAACCTAGGTACACGCTTCATATATGAATTATTTTTGGTTTCAATGTTAATATTGAGTTATCTATACAGATATATTCAATGACCATGGTATGTATTGATAATATTCAATAGGCCTCTATGATGGAAACCATATTCGATAAAAATACAATTTCTTGATAAATACTAGATGAGTGATGAGGTTTTTGATTATAAATGCACTCATAAATTTTTTTTTAGGAATGCATCGAGCAGTGCTAACACCTATTGAGCATCACGTGGATCCTTTTGTGGCTCAGCTAGTGAGAAACTATGTTTTGAGCTGTCGATAAATGTTAAAAGATAATAATATGGTAGAATAATGTTGGAATGTTACACGAGTTCTAGTGATAGGGATCACTAAGTTTCCACAATGAGATAGACCCTCAGGCGGTAGATAATTGACTCAAGGCAGTGGTCTAAGTTCCTAGTATATGCCGACCTCGACTGAACAGATGGTTATAATTTCCACTTGTTTTCTCCATAGATAAAAAATTGGGTCTGGTGTTATGATAATATGATACACCTATAGTGATTGATCATCACGAGGTACATAGCTTGTGTTCACCCAGGATATATAATGGGCTAGTCCCCCTTCATAGTTAGTAGATGACTGGTATGAACATGTGGTGTGTATGTCCCACATAGATGACAACCCCCCTATGATGGTGGTCTAAGAGGTGAGACTTATCCAAGTTGATGTAGGGAATCGATATGTCCCTATATTGGTGATTTTTTATTTGAATATAAATATAAAATTAAGAGGGACGATTCCCCCACCGAGACGTGTTCTTGAGATGCCTTCTAAAACCATGTGAGAGAGTCAATGACACCCAAACTAGATAGTGTTGAGGTGTGGTGGATGAGTTTCTCTAACTTGAGTTTTTTAGGTTTCTAAATGTATAAAGTTGTTGGAGAGAGCCTTGGTTGTTGTAAATTTGTGGGACATGGAAATAATGATTTTCATGTGGTATAAGTTCATGAGACTTATGAGCCAGATCCTTAACATTTCATGGACTATCTTGTCGTAAACATCTTTGATGGTACCCTCAAGCCCTTAGAATCATAGTTGGATAATGAGAGAAATAGGAGGAGGCCACTATATATGCTCTGAGATTTATAGTCATATGAAAACACTCATGGATTCATTTCTTGAAATATGTCTTCTTAGACATGGGAGTGACATGGAACCCTATAGAGGACAAGGCGGCTAGAGCTTGAGATCCACACAGGGCATGAACATGGTAGAAGATGACCACTATATATGTTTCCATCTAATATTTTTTAGCAAGGTTATGGAGAAGATGACCTCTTTTCAGTTGACCCCTTTATGGGTGAGGATGGTTCTGTGTACCTCCGGTCGATTTTTGTTACCCATTACTTCTTCGGAGATTCATGAAGCTATGAATCCAGGATATCAATTGTGATATGTTGTAAGAATAGATATCTAATAGACACATTCCTAATTTAAATTCATTGAAGGAGGTAATCACATCACCCTTTTTTAAAAGTACATATGGTGATTTTGATCATGTTACGAGAAGAGATTCTTAGGAGGTTGTTTCTACTTAATAGTACGGGTATTTATTGGCATTAGTGGAAAAATCAAGGGTGTTTCAGTAAGTTTTCTAGTTAAACACTTGTTATTTCATCTATCTATGGGTGATGACAAAAAATATTTGTGGAGAGTTTGAGACACCAATGTGTGAAGGAGGAATCCCGACATCATGGAATTACTTTGATGGTCGTTGAAGATTTCGATGCTTACTTAATAGAATGATTAGGGAGAGGATGTGGGAATCCTTTTAAACTTAGTTTCACTTGATCATGATGTTTCACCCTAGAGTTTTGGTGGGTAAAAGTGGATCTTTGAGGTTCTATTGAACATCTATCAGGTTGCATGTCATTTTGTAACCATACCTAGGAGGATTATATATCATCAGTGGTGTTTTCATATCTTGATGATTACCATTTTTTTAAAGGTTGGGGATGAAGCCTCATTTATTATTAAATCAAAGCAAATACCTATTTAACTGGGTAGAGGGAGACCCATTATATAGCCCGAAGGCCATGTGGGCATTTATCACATTACATGGCCCATAGGCCCAATTTTTTGGCCAAGGCCCATTCTATGAATATTACTACTACAGTACCTGATGTTACAGTACCACACAGTACCCGTCGTCGCTACTGTGCTCTACTGCCGCTACAATGACCTGCCACCGCTACAGTTCCCATCATTGCTACCGTTCCACCACTGCTACAGTGCGCTACAGTACCTATGCCCAATGGGTTTTGAACCCCCATTTTGCATGTAGGATTACGAGGTGTTTACCACTAAGCCAAATGAATCACTATAAAGGAATATTTTCAAGTCCATGTTTAATAGGAATTATAGGACACTATTATAATGGTTAGATCAAATGTGAAATGGTGATTCAATCATGGTTTTGGTGCTAGTGATGGTTGTACAGGGTACAGTTCTTCAAGGAGAGGAAGATAACTATGTGATAAATATTAGTAGTCCTTATTGGACTGTTGACCGGGTCTTTTTAGTTAGAGAGTTATGAATTTTTATACATGGTGGTATGCTATCTCCAAGAATCTTGGTCCCTTCTCTTTTCATGTTGTTGTAATGGGTTAGCGATGATCTGTACTACCTAACTCTGTGGTTGTAGTAGTTTTGGATATTTAGTGTTATCCACATGTAGCAACTGAGGATATATGTTCATGACTCACTTTATGATATCTACTTAGGTGATTTGGGCTATGAGATTTAATTTTCCTTCTTCAAGGAGTTGATGATGTTGAGGATAGTTAAGAAAACGACCCTTTGTGTATAAGTTTTTTCATTGGGTGCATTTTTATTGAAAACACATTGAATTTTTGGGAGAGACCATGGGTGAGGGAAAACTAATTGAGAGATCAACATCCTCACCATTTCATAGTTATGCTTTTCAGGATGAAAATTATTGATAGATAGAATAATGTAATTTCACATTTTTAATCATGTAATATTTTAGAATATTTCTAATAATATTTCTAATGCCAGGTGTTGAGACAGTATGAGATTCCAAGACCCGACATGCCCAGAAATAATTTTTGAAATATATTAAATTTCATGCATGTGACGTTTTCCTGAATAAAGTGTAATAAATCATAAATGGAGGATCGTATCAGAAATCTGAGTGTACTATTGAGTTTAGAACATAGTTTTACCCTAGGTACGATATAACCATTTTCGGCACGAGACGTTTGTGAAAAAAGTCTTCATAGGTGTAAATAATAAATTTATTGATAAGTTGATTTATTTTTATTATGTTGATGTAGTGACCTAGTCTTCAACTTAGTAATATGTAATTATAACCAATTTTCAAAGTTATCCTCCAAACCATGATAATTAGGTGGAGATCATGGAGGAACATTGGTGAAAATTGGGATCATGGATCAAAAATAAGGGTATCGTATGGAATGACTTTGATAATGCTACTTGTGGATCTCATAAATAAAAATGACATGCAATCGTTATTCTTTAGTGATTGTTCCAAATCGAGGTACGATTTTTTTGTGTATTTATCCTCGTATTCATTACCCACAATGAAAGTGAATTTATTGCCCAAAAAATTAATTCTTGGATTGATCGTTAGTTCGAGATAAATACATTATCTTCCTATAATAATAGAATTGATATATCTTTAGTTTACTTCTTTATCTTAATTTTTCAACCTATGTCAATGAATCGAGGATAACACAAATATTGTCCGAGGTCTATTTCTCATGTTTCTATTTCATGCATTTATCTCTCCATTCTACATGCCTTTATTGTTGGTATTCTTTTTGACAGATGATTCGATAATATCCGAGATTACCAATCTTTTTGTGTTCGTTCATTGTCACAAAAGATCAGAGTTTCAAATTTTGATTTGGATTTCAGATACATAATGGAGGTGTGATGATGATAACGTAAACATAAATTTTGATTGGGTATCAATGGTTTTCTATTTGGGTTGAGATGATCTCTTTGCATGATCATCAGGACTGAGCATTTGGTGCATGGGAGGCTTGAGTAGGGATGTGTGATTTCTATGGATTGATGTGGCTAGTTTTATTAAAATTAATGGTAGGAATTCAATTCCCAATTGGCTATAGAGGACAATTTTTGTTATTATTTTTTTTAATAGTGATAACATGATGCATTTATTATTATTTTTAATAATAATATTATGGGATATTTATTATTATTTTTAACAAAAATAATATGGGATATTTATTTTTTTTAATAATAATAATATGGAATATTTATTATTCATTTTAAATAACAATAGAAAAGATGAATGGTGTCCACCTTAAGAAAAGAAGGGTTTAGTGTGAGGGATGGGGGAATTTATTATCAAATAGTAAATTTGATGATAATAATAATAATAAATTAAGTAAATTTGTGATAGGGATTCCCACACGTTTTTCTTTAAGAGAGATGGCAGGGCGTGCTGCTTGAGAGAGCTACAAGAAATATATTTCCATTTAAAATTCATAATATAAAATAATATAATAGTTCTTATAATAATAATATTAATAATAATATTATTATTTCTTGGTTATTAAATTCTTATTTTAGTTATATCATTTAACTGAGATGTCGAATTAACATGCGATCAGTGGCATTATGACCCTAAATTTGAGACATTCATTTCAAGAACAATTTTGGATATTTAAATTGGGATTGTGTCTTAGTTCCATGAAGATCCAAATAATAATATTATTATTATTATAAATGTTACAGGATCTTCTATCTTCCATATCATCCTCATACAGTGCAATATTGATGAATTGTCTATGGAATCCTAACCTAGATATTAAGGTGGACATTTTGAGACCATTTTAGAGTGTATAATTTAGAATTTTCAGTGGGAAAAAAGCACCATTTATGCGATATAAGGTGAAATGTGACCTTTTCACCGAGTGTCCAATTAGAGAAAGTAACTAACCCTTACTAGGAATTTTCGACATGAATCAAAATGAAATGATTCATTTGGTCATTAATTATAATTTATTGTATAATATCGATGGATTTATGTTTTTATCCCATCAAATTGATGCAGATCCCCTTGTGTTAATCGAATTTTTTCCAGACCCAGACATGAGTAATAAGATATATGATGAGACAAACTATTTACCACAAGGACACATTGTTTACTCATTTTAAGATAGGTTGGTTTCCTTTTTCTTCTCAACTAATCTTCTTCATGAGCTTGTGTGAGATAGTTGATTCATGTATTGGTTGAGTGTGTTCCCTTGGTCTATTCTTATGAGGGTTCAGTGTGAAATCATGTTCCCATAATAGAGTGTGATCCCACCCCAACATTTATGATTAGTTTAAAATGGGTGATTTCCCTTATTCTGGAGTGAGTTTACATAGAAATATTAGACAAATGATTATTTTCTAGGAGAAAATATCTGTTTGAGAGTCCTGGAGCAATTCTCATTACCCTTTGTGATAGAATATATTAGGTTTTTTGAAATTGACCTGACCAATAGTACATAGGCATTGATCCCCTATCTAGTAGAATGTTTCTAGTTCTGTCTAGTTCTCTCAGTTATCCCTAAGTGTTGACCCCTTTCGGTGTATTTTGATATGATATTTTTGATGAGGTGTAGTCTGATCGAGTTTTTATCTCAGTAGAACCCGCTAAGTTTTCTTTGTGTAAAGACCTATTGAGTGTGACCTCTACGAATACTTCCATTAGTGGGAGTGTGTTCTCATAGATGAGTGTTATATGGAACCTTCAAGAATTAATCCTATGTTATATTTAAAGTTGTGATATTTACCATGAGACTATGTGTCCATGTTGAGTATATCTTGATATTATTAATATGTGTGTAATTTAAATATACCTGTAAAGATTTTTCACTTAATCTTGATGTGTTGGGAATGGTTATTTTGGAGTGTCCTACTAGGTATTGTTATACTCACTCATGCATGGGTATTGTATGAACATTTCATGCCTTATTGAGATGAAAATATTTTTCTTGCAGAGTCCCCAGTGGACTAGGATCAGGTGGAGGTAGTTTTATCTAGACTGGCTGAGGTGTATACCAATGTTATATTTCAAAGAAGTCCCTGTCATATGAGCGGGTGTTACTTTACATTCTATTTTTTCTGGGATTGTATTTGGACACTTTTTTATGCTTTCATATACTATTTTTTTGTACTCTGGTTGTGGGATTATAGATGTGTGCACGCATTGATTTTAATTTTTTTTCATTTCACCTTTTTATGGGATTAGATATGCCTGGGTGGGTATAGGTATGTAAGGAAAATTACTCCAATGTGTGTGATATTTCTTCTTGGAACTAGTCTCTAGCCCCTGGATTATTGGATGGGGGATTTGGGTAGTTTCATCTTTAGCCTTGTTGGGTCGGTTCGTGAGAACCCAACCTCCACCATACCCTTATACCATGCCATCCTAAAATCATTTTGTAATGGGAGAACACTTCTATTGTCCTCTGTTTGTTTTACTATTACACACACTTATAATAACAGAACCTATTATTGTCACTCTGCTACTATTCCTCTCCCTCTACATCTGGTCAGAACTTCGGCAACCACCAACCAAGTACCACTACAGCTACCATTCACTTAAACCTACTAAAACAATTTCAATGGTAGCACACCTGATACTTCCACACCTAATAATATTTCATAGATCCACTTTTACGACCTCCCCAAGATATTTTTACAAGGAACACTAATTTATCCCCCTACTATGCCTACCCACTAATCAGTGATGCAATCATATCTAGGAAATTGCACAAAAGCATTGTTGGTTGAATTATTTCAAGGAATATTAAATGGTATCGAACCAAATTTGAAAACCTACACTGTAAACTATGAATAAAACCAAAAATGAAGGCCTCCATAGAAGAACCTAATTCATGTTGTGTTGTTTTCTCATCGGGGACGAAGTAAGTCGGCGTTGCCCCATATACCATGACATTCAATCCCAAAAAAAATATTTATTATAGAATATTGCCATTGATGTTCTGTGACTGAAGCACACTACCACTCATGAGAGAGTAAATTGATGTCGCCAATTTTTAAACCCATGTCCGCAGATTGAACTCTTCTCCACTAAGAGAGATCAATAAGAACAGAGTCACATGCCACCAGAAATCTATATATAATTATCTCACCCCCAGAGGATAAAATGAATCAACCGTGTTTACAAAGTTTGATCGATGATGTAAGCCCTGAGCTATTCCAAACAAAAAAGGAGAGAAACCTATTTACCAATGTTGCACTGAAACAAGGCATCTACACCACCACTATGAATACACAACCCTATTGCATGTCAGTTGAGGAAAAAGTCCCATAATATATATATATATATATATATTAATAATTATAAAAAACATTATATATATATATATGATAATAGTAATAATAAAGTATATATATATATATGTATTTATATATACTTATTTAATTCAAATAATAATATAATAAAAGTATATATATATAATTTGTAATAAAAGGGAAATAAATAATAATAATAATTTATTTAAATTAATTGATTTATTCTTATCTAATGTAATTTGTTTATGAATTTTAATATGGGGAGATAGGGTCTTGGTATAGATCATAGTTTTTGTAATATTCTTGGAATTAATGTTCTTGAAATGTTTATATTTTCCAAAGTAGTTTGCACTAGGATTTTTAGTTGGATCTTGATGAAGTGAGAAAGTTCATGAAGAGTTTGAATTATGTTCACATAAACCTACAAGAATAATCTAGCAATGGTTGGAGGTTTGGTTATATTCCCAAATGCAATGAGTGGAATATTTTTAGGGGTTTTCTCAAACACATATGAGGAAAATTTATAGTGACGTACGTTCCTTATGGATTTTGGTGATAGGTTTTCAAGTGCAGACCATGAGCATTCATTACTTATTCAAGATATTTTTTTTCTAGAAGAGGTTTATAAATCCATAATCTAATATAGAATCCAAAACATAGGTATTTGGAGTAGATAAATGAGCTTAGAAGTAACTTCATATGGAGATGGTACTCTAGGAAGGTGATGATCTCCCATGATATTCTTTCTTTTCCTTGTCATCTCACTCTTTGAATTTTTTTTCTTCTTAAATGAGTCAGTAAATAGATTAATGAAATCAAGATGGGTTGAGATGAATTTAATTTATACATAATACAATTATTAATTAAACTATAATTTTATTTCATGTTCATTGTTATTTTAATTCAATTATTAGAATAAATTCACACTACTCAAGAAACAATAGGATGTGGTAGTGAATCATTTCATTCATGATCATGTACTGAAGTACTGAGAATTATAAATGAAAATTTTATCTCGTATCCATATTGAGTTTATTAATTCTTAAATAATTATTGAGAAATTAAGATTAACATAAATTCATGAAGCTAAGGAAGTTCACTGAAGAAATAACTTATTGAATATTTAATTTTTTTCATGTTCTCAATAATTTTATTTACTGGATTATTATTGGAGAATTTTATTTTATTAGTTTGAAATATTATAAGAACCCAAATTCAATTAAATATTTCTCTCTACTCTCTATTTTATTTATTTCTCCCTACACCACTTCCATTTTACAATATCATTTTCACACATTCAACTTCATCAATCCATTAATTCCAATATTGTTTTATAGTTTTTTTCTATTTTTAGTTTTTATTTGGAAACTCTTGCACAACTATCTAGACCTATGGAATCTAAACTCATACTCAAAATTTTCTAATTTTATTTATTAGGTTTTACTTTTATTAAAGTTTCATGAAATTCATTGGTTGTTCGCAACATATGTCTTTTAGGTGAGAGATTTTTTCAGATATTACATAGTTTTTTATAGTTTTTTGGATCATTAATTGAATGAATGATGATGGTTTGGGATATAGGATGATTTTCTAGTGGTTAGTTTATCTTTTGAGTGTGAAATTTTTTGGCTTTGGGATTATTTATTTAATTAAAAAATATGTATATCATAGGTATATTAGATTTTTTGGTATATATTTTGGTGGATTTTCATCAGATTAGGGATTTAGTGGCATCATATTTTTTGTGAATGTCTAGTTTAACTTTTAAGGGATAATAAATTTTAATTTTTGGGTGGTTGTAATGTATTGTGCCCCAATGAATTTATTTAATATTTAATTTGGGTTTAATTTAGATAATTTATAAGTAGGATTTTGGATTAATTAAAATTTTCAAATTTCGAAAGCATAGTAATCATTCATTTTGGGTTTTTGTTAATTATTTTGGGTTATTAGAGATAGAATTTGAGGTTTTGTTTTTTCATTCTGGATTAGGGGTCATTAGAAGTGTAAAGTGTTCAATAAAGCCTGAATGTATCACCAACTTGAGTTTGGATCCATAGATTTTATTGAGTACTAGTGGTAGGTACATGTACATAGGATGTTCAGGAAGTGTGGGGGGTTTTATAGTGGTTCCATTAGTTATCCCATATCCCTCTAGTGGGTTCCAAATATACCTAGTGTAACATCATTCCCCAAACTCATTGGATTGGGAAGAGGTAGATGTGCTATTAACATTAGGTGATGACCCCCAAAATATATAATCTTTTTATTCAATGAAAATGGGATACAATATCATTTGGGGGTGATTTTCTCCTAAACATACACATCATATAAGGGAAAAATATAATAAAAACATATTGGGATAAAATATAATAAACCCAACAACTGAAAATCCAAAAATAAAGATAAATCAAAGCAGCTGTAGAATATAAGATATAATATCTCTCAGAACCAAAAATACATCTTGATGAAATGAAACCTGTGTAGAATCACTCCAAATATCCAAGATTAACATCTCAACTCTCAACCCACCATCAACAATCCCAAAACATAATAATTATATGATAGAGAAAATAGATATATTACCCTATATTGTTTAATGACAGAAAACAAATATATAAAAACTAATGTTTATATGAAGAGCGAGAATATAAATTCAATTCTTTAAACTATATAATCTTCCCACACACACCAAAAATATGAGAAAAATGTATGAAAATTTATATAAAACTTGTGGGAGTATAAAAATTGGTTACAAATAGTGTTTCATATAATTACATGAAAGTTGAATATCAAAACATTTTATGTTAAAATCAAAACATAACAAGAATTTTATGATCAGGAATGTTCATAAAATGAACAATTTTATATGTAGTGAATTCGTTCATTCCTATAGGCATAACCATTAAATATACTAAAACACAAATGAATACCTCCAAGATGAAAATCCCTATAAAAATTAGTGGTAATATGTATTCTAACCAAGTAATCACTTTTCATGCACCTACAAACCCAAATTGAAATAGGAAACAACATCTAGAACTAGTGAGGCTTACCCTAATTGAATCATGAACACATTACAACCTATGTGTTCCAATGCCTCTTCAAAACAAGAATTATTTAAAAAAAATATTTTAACCATTTTAGTGAACATGTTGTGTTCATATTCCTAAAAAATTATTTTAAAACCATATAATAAGTGATATTTCCACAATCATTCACCTAGGGTTTCTTCAACCAAACATAAAAATTGTTTTTTGAAATCGAATTCCATTGTGATCTAGAAGAATTTGAGAGAGAGAGAGAGAGAATCCACCTACATCCTATGGATTCAATTCTCAAATAATCACACAATGATCTAGGTATATCCATGTTCCTCCTAAATTTTATTTAATGGTTTGAACAAAAACTCATGAATACATGATCAAACCATAGATAAAACCATTAGTGATCCAATATATGGTTATTTCATAGAGAATATGAGTATACCATTATAAATAATATATTCAAATATACTTACCTTTGAATTCTTGAAAAAAACCACGATATTTTGAAATCATAATTAAGATCAAATGGAATCACCAAAATCACCAAGAAGGTAGTTTAATGTTAATATCTTAGAACCAAGTATGATAAATGAGAGTTGGTGGGGGGTTGAGGTTAAAAATATGATTTTAGGATTTAATTAATTGTATATCATTGTTAAACTACATAATTTACTACCAATTGTGTGGGAACCACATTTTCAAAACCCCTAGATCACAAGGATTTTCATCATGGTTTGGAAAACTATTTACTAGTCATTTGAAATGCATCTGTCCCATTTCAATCAGATCCCAAGGGGAACTAAATGGTTTACCATAACTATGTGCCATCCAATATCCTCCAAAAATACTTTATTTCCCACCACATGGTTACCTTGGAAATATTCATTATTTACCCTAATTCCGCAACAACCACATGTTTTTTAAAATCCTTCCAATATATGCTAAAATATACCCAAAATTTCTAGATAAAAATCCCTTTCAAACCATGCCTTAAATAAAATTAAATAGATTCACATACCTCACAATGGTGGTTTCACATTTTCACCACCATTAGGATTTTTATCCTCATAATTATTGAGATTAATAGTTCTTATGAAGATCTCGATACATTTCTCTAACATGAATTCCTCTCATTCCCATGTATCCTCTTGAATATGGACATCCTTACATAAAATAAAAACCAAATGAATATATTTCTTATGTGGTATATTATCTCTTATATGAATAATATTGAGTGGCGCATGGATAAATTTATTATCCAGCTCAAGGTAAAATTGATCCCATCAAATCAAATCTTTAGGTTTAGACTAGTACTTTAACAATTAAGAAGATTGGAAACAATTATGAACTAAACTAAACCTTGGAGGTAAGGCCAAATATTATGCCACATTACAATTATATTCTTTTGTCTCAAAATTTCTGACATGAAATGATGAAAACATCCCTTGATTACACAAATGATTGTTCCATGACTGTAGAGATACCATCAGGAAAATATGGTCCCCAAATGTAAATGATATAAATTAAAGATTTTGATTCACGTAATATTTCTGATGAATCTAGAATGTTTTCATTAAAAACCAATTCATCTAATTGATCTCCATAATCTCACATTACAAACTATTAAGAATTAGAGAATTATTTCATTTCATTACATAGAAATGTGGAGAATTAAACATATAGTCAAACAATTTTTTGAATAAATCCATATATATCATAGTCTAAACAAATTATATGTGATTTAAACTAAAGGTACATTATTATTCCCTGAAAAACAAAATATTTAACATATACTCTAATAAAGTTTACTAATGTATGGATTTTATGTTTTGAATTCTTATTGGATTAAAGATGATGTTCCATGCCCATTGTCAATTGGTTTCTAATGTATTTCTATAATGATTCCAAAAATGAGTGGTAAACCATGGGTCTTGGTCATATATGATCAAAACTGGTATACCATGAAGTTTAAATACATTATAATGTAAATATTTTCAAGGTGATGTACCATATTATTTCACAAATCAGAATAATTTGGGCTAACATTTTGATTTTTTCTTCAATCACCCGTATTGAATTACATTTAGAAATAATTCCATGTAAACCTATGAAAACTTTTATAGAAAAGTTCTTAAAATTATATACTAGTATAGGGAAGGATTGAAAAATAAAATATGGTCTTCGATTTTAGACATTGTCCTTCTGATGGGTGGGGAATTTTGAAACATGTTCAGCTACACTTTTTTCATACCCAACCATGAATGTTTAGTCCATAGTGCCTTGTGCATCATTAATACGCCTAGTAGAAAAACCAATTTTTAATGGTGTTTAGAAAAAAATAAGTTCTTTTATATAATATAGACTCATTACTATCACATCTATAAAATAAAACAATAATTTTTCATTTTCCATCAATTCATCAACAATCTTGTTAACATTGAGTTTTGACCTCATTTTTAGATAATAGATATTGGATCTATGAACACCCTTGACCTTATCAAACATAATAGGAACAAGATTCACTAGGAAGTATCCTGCAAAAAAATAATTCTTATGGAATTCCAGATCAATGTCAATAATCTATTTCATCAATTAAAACTAATCCAAAGCATATTAGGCTAGAAAAGTTTAGATATTTGAACATAGAGAAATGGTAATTGAGTTCTATATAACTAGTATACACACTAATTTAAAGTTTAATATCATAAGATATTCTATATGTCTTCAATTAATAAGGTTTAAATATATTTTTGAAAATATATGTTTCAATATTTTATGAAGACTAAACATAGTTAACATTTCACTGAAGAGAAAATGATACTGGGACTTCCTATAATTAACTAACAGAACTAGTTCCAGATCATATTTCTTATAATAATTTTCATGAAAAAATAACTATAATTATTCATAAGATAAAACATGGTCTCTGTGAATGATAATATAGGATAAAACCCATTCAATATAATTACAATATACCATATAAAAATTTCCTGGTTACGGAAAGGTAAAGAGAGGCGCTAAAGTGAGTTTTTATTATAGCACCAGAAATTATTTCTGACACTTGGCACTATATTATAAATGAAAAAACATTCATATTAATATATTTCCTCATAAATGAATGGATTTAAAATTCATGGAAAAAATTAATTATAATAACCTAATAAGCCATGAAAGTTGTGTATCTAAAAGGAATTCATAGGTGGATTCCAAGATATAAAATATTTTATCATTACTATATCTATAGATCCACCTTTATCAGAAATACCATTTCTATGGAAGAGTAATTATTTTATCCAAAAAACATAGACAAATAATGAATCCTTAATTTGGGGTTCCCATAGGGTTCCCAAAACCATCTCTATGTATTATTCATGTTCACTTTTAGTCCAAAAACACTCCCTCATGTCATCATGAAATACCACAATAAAGTATTCAACATTCCTCTAAAATATATGATCCATAAATTTCATTAAATATTTTAGTTAATTCATGTGACCAAAGGGTATAACATGGTATTAATAATGACCGCAATAACTTATAAATTTGTTCTTCACGATATCTTCATTACAAATGGGGATTTGGATATTCCTCAACCATAAATAAATTTTATATAGCCAATTATATCCCTTAATGTAATCAAACATATCATTGATTCATTGAATGGAGTACAAATTAATTATCATATCCATATTTACTGTATAATAATCGATGAAATGATGAATAAAACAGTTTTTCATCATAACAAAGAGAACCATAGTAACTCAAGGGGACATATTTGGCATTTTGAAGTCTTTAATTTTCAAATATTCTAACTAGAGCTTCAATTACCTCTATTATATTAGTGAAATCCTATAATATGTATATGAATTTTAAATATTCCCTAATAGAAAATAAATCAAAAATTATAATTCCATTTCATGTGGAATTCTAGGTAATTTTTTTATGGAAAAAAATATGATATCAATCTACCAGGGTTGGAAAATATCTTTTCTTGGTTACATAAATTGTTTATAATTTACTATAGACAACTGATAAGAGTGAGTCGCAAATATTAGTACCAAAGGTCAAACAAAACCATCAATTAGATACTTTTTCCCCTGAATGAGATATATTGCTCCATAAAAAGTTAAAAAACAAACTCACTTGGAATAATAATC
The DNA here is from genome assembly GCA_963277665.1 of Viscum album. Classification (NCBI taxonomy): domain Eukaryota; kingdom Viridiplantae; phylum Streptophyta; class Magnoliopsida; order Santalales; family Viscaceae; genus Viscum; species Viscum album. The sequence goes on from OY728151.1 coordinate 2,083,976,882, forward strand.
AATATAGGACTTAAAGGATGTTATCTAGTCCATTCCCATGATTATATCATAGATATTTATAAATAACATAAAACACACACAAGAAACTTGTCCCTTTCAATCGTTATATAACATGCTTCATATTTAAACATAGTAAACTCACATGCACCCATCTATGTCTGGATTTTCATCACATGAAAACTTAATTCCACATGTATTACTATATGAATTATGACAAGAGAATCAATAAAATAATGGAATTCTCTTATATCAATCAAAATTCACATGTCCAGCTAAGAAGGACGGTAACTTGTAACAATAGAGGTATTGATTGATCCTTTTTAGGTATCTACTATGTACTTCAAAACTACTTATTATGTGCTCTAAAATATTCCTTGTTTCTATATTATTGGTAAATTAACTATAGTGTCAAGGTGTTCCTAGAATAATAATAACATTTTTGGTTTTATGGACATGAACTATTCTTTCCAAACCGACTCATCTGATCGGAAGACGAATGTTACACATTAGATCATTCACAAGTTTATATAGGGGAACTGTTATAGCATATTTTAAGGTATCCCATTTCTCCACAATTGTAAATCTTATGAGATGGTTTTTTAGGATCTCATTTTCCTATGATCCAATGAACCACATTGAAAAGAACATTTTCTCGGGGTATGATTTGGTGGAAATGAAACAGATATAGTTGATTGGTTCATTGGTCCATTTCTTACTAGGGAAGAGGTTTCCCATTTTTTCTTATTTATAGTTTTGGAGTTACCAATTGTACCAATAGACAAATTTTATTCCCCACACAATAGATTCAAAAATTTTCTTATTCCCTTAATGTCTCTCTATTTATTGTCTAAATGTAATAAATACTACAAAAAAACATCAGAGCAGAAGTGTCATCACATCACTGCCTCAATGAATCATACCTTTAGGTACTCAATAGAAAAAACCTTTGGGTCAATAAAAAATATTCATGATCTTATATAAACACTTCAGGAATGAAATATTATCTTTATTCAGAGAAAATAAATATTTGACCCACACGGTGTTAAATTTATGGCAGTTGATTTTTTTTTAAATAATTCCATGAATCCATTCTGTTTAAGTTCATATTATTGATTATATTTTAACAACTATATATAATTATTGTATTTTGAGGTACTCTATCATTCATAACAAAAGAGTTAATATGATATTATTAAAGGTTAAAATAAAATTAATAACCCTTTTAATATGATCAATCCATGCCTCTGTATTTTTTGGTCTCGAATCCCCCCAAACGATTGGTGGATTCTGTTTATAAAAAACTAATGAAATATTAAAATGGTGGTGTCCATGAATCTGATTTCCCTTACTAATGATGTGGAATGATTGAAATAGGATATATAAAATCTATTGATTCACTTATAGTTTAGGTTGACCACATTTTTAGTCACTTCCACAAGTTTATTTATTGACCATCACCCTAGACTAGATATTTATTCCCTTGTGTTTCATATGAATCCACATCAACCAAATGTTCCCTTGAATTTTTTGAATTTGCGTTATTTTACCTTACTGTATTTAACATATATTTTTTCATACTTAGATATCATTTATCACCTTATGTATCTCGTATAAGGAAATATTCTTTCCATCTTCTTCTACTCCTTATTTCATGATGTTCAATGTGATTCCAAGGATACTTATTAAACCAATCACCTGGTAAAATTCATTTTCCATCACTTTTTTTAATTTTCAAAATCATTTTCTTATTTCCCTTACTTTTATTTGGGAATCTAAGATGGATTTGCCTACATCATGGTGGAATTCATCTGAATCCTTATAAATTCTTATGTTCTTGTTTAGGGAAAGATTCTTTGGTTTATTTCCTTAGGTTTAACAATATTTTGATATTGAATGATTGTTGTTAATATTATTTTTTTAATTTCAATTTTTGGGCTGAATTGAAGTATTTTTAGGATGATTTCCTTAGGCCTTAAGATGTCATATACTTGTGGTTATTTTGGATGTTTTCTAACTTAGGTTTTATTAGGTATTAACTTTATTTTCATATAGTTTTTTATTTATTATAGTTATTTTCTAATGGAATATTTTTTTATTATTTTTAATGGTAATCAAATATAACAGTGAGCAATAAAACTCTATGATATCAAAAGTGTGATAATCCCAACCCTTAAGTGGATTTCTTGATTTTTCATGTGACACACAAAATGATTATTTTTTAAAAAAGTAGTAATGTTAAAATATATTTTAAAAAATGAATGAATGGTTTCTAAAGGTAATTTTTTATAAAAAGGGAAATAAACTTCTATGTGTTTTCTTAATTCATGACATGAAATTTTCTTACCCATCCTCTAATTGGTAAACATTAACATATAAAATTAAATATGAATGATTCGCTTATAAATTTTTAGTAATTTAAAATGGCGTACTATAAGAATGAGTATCCTTATGTATTCCGTGATTTTTAGAAAGCGTGTATTAAACTACCATGAATAATATGTTACATATGTGTCTAAGAATATCACTTTCATAGACAAATTATTTCTTTATATTTTATATTGAGATATTACTGAAGTGGTAAAAGGGGGTTTATCTACTATGAAGGATTGAAAATGTGTTTAATCTGAATGTAAATAAGAAAAAACTAAATAATATTGGAAATAAAAGACATGAAATAGGTGTGAACTATGAAAAGATTCAAAAACTGGTGACAACCTTGTGTGATGAATGGTTTAATATATGCAGTGAACAATCAATTGATGAGTTAAGGGGCATATATTGGCAAGTTTATAAAAGGTTTTCATTCATTCATAGACTAATAAAATTTACAAAAAACTGAGATATGAGTGGTTAACCCTCTCTATTGGAAGGTAAATCTATGAGTGGATGAATCCTATAGTCTTAAGTTATAGAATTAATTTAGTTCACAAAATTATGCAATAAGTCTATACCAAAATAAACTTTTCATTTTGTATGTGTATATTACTCACACTAAAAAATAACATTTAATATGATTCTTATATCTTTATTCAGATTTAATTGAATTTAATTAAGATAGTTTTTCACCATCGCTTGATTTTTTTTAATATTGAACTCCCTAAGAGTTGACGATGATTATAACATTAATAAAATACATGATTGAATTATTTAATATGTGTAACTAGTACATTAATATTCCTTAAATATTTTTTAGCTAATTTTCATTTTTTATTCAATAATATTTATGAATATTTTTAAAAACAACAATGTAGATATTGAAGAAATAAGGAGATAGAAGTATTCTTTGTTGGTGAGATTCCACATCCAAAGAATCAGTGATGTTAACCTATTACGTGGTAATATCCCATTGAATCATAATTTTCCAGATAGTGTGCATTGATGATCCATCCCATCTCCCAATTACTAAACATGTGTCTTACTTACTACTATGAATTGGTGTTAGGCATCTGGAAATAGAATCACATTCTAATGCCAAAACTTCAGCTACCATTTACTAACTCAAACATCGATCTCAGTCCTCCACATAGTGTACCAATCACTTCTTATCATATCCCTCACATGAATCTTGTTAAAATATAATTAAATGTTCTCTTATATTTTTAGAGTTACTCCCAATTAATTTTTAATTTTATTAACTCTATGAGTAAACTTCAAAAGTTTCCCCATAATTCATGTAACATCATGATTAGATAGAACTTTCCCTTGATTCTTCATTTTTCATCGATTTAAAAAAAATAGGTAATTTTATCATTAGGAGTTAATGTAAAATAAAAAACAATTGATTTGGAAATTATGTTCAGGTTAATAAATGGATGATTTAAAATATCTACAACTTCCCAGTTTTAGAAGTTAGATCCGACAATTAATTTTCATAAATTATATAATAGAATAGTGAAAGAATTTTTTTAAAATCAAAAACTATTTTATAAAATATTAGCATTATATTACAATTAAATGTTCCTTGTAAAATATAAATTTAGGTTCTTAGAATGTATAGAATTATTTACTATAATCATTAAAAATTTAATCTCTAAAATCATAAATTTTGGTTAAAATGTTCAAAGAATTTCCAATCCAATAAATAATTAAGTAGTCATTATAAATTCACTGTTATCTATTCATTTTTTAAATTAATATTCAATTATTTATTTAAATAGATATGGTAATTCATATCAGAAATAAGAGACATCAAATTCCCCCATAGACATGAAATTATTTTTCCTATAACTAATAATTTTTTGACCTTAATAAAGAAAGATTCAAATCATAAGTATCAAAATTGGTAAAAAAATAGAAATACTCTATGATTTTACATGGAAATAAAAAACAATAAATCACAATTAATTTTAGAGGGTATAATTTTGAAACATTTATTAATAAAGAAAATACTATTTTAAGACGAGCTAAATATTTTAAATAGTTTTCACAACATAGCTTAAGAATATTTTAACACAGAAACCAAAAAATTAAAGTAATGAAACACTTATACGTAATTCAAAATTTTATCCCTCCTATTTTAATATTACACAATTCCTTACATCAACCACAGTTCTTGTTCTAGTTTTAAGTGTTAACAAAAATTATATTTAAGTTGAATTAAAACATTAAAAAATAACATTTAATTATAACTCCATCAAAAGTTCATAAAACCAAATATAAATTTTCCACCTCATTTATACAACTAAAATAATTTTATTATATTTAATTTTCCTCCATATTCATTTTGGATCTATATTCCCCTAATCATAAAGAATTTAATTTTGAAAATTATGTACTTTATTTGATTTATTTTCAAACATAGAAGTTAATATCACTTATTGAATTTAAAAATTAATTATATTTACTCACATTAATAATTTCTAATGTTTCAAATATTCATTATGGCTGCAAATTTTTCATTTTACTATAGTTTCATTACAATTATAGGACTATCATTTTTATTTTCTCTTTAAGGTGTTCAATTTCAAAAAATATATGTTACCTTGGTTCAAGTTTAATGATTTAGTTTTCTCTTGTTCTAATTCTAATTAAATAAATATCACTCCTATACTACTAACATTCCTTATTCCTAAACACAATTTCTATAAAAACATTTAACCAAATCAATCAATATTTGTGCACATCCATTAATTTTGACTAAATGAAATCCTTACATAGAAAAATGAAACTATCCAATAGGCATGAAAATAATCCAACTTTTAAAAACTAGAATATAATATTTTAATTTTCTTCCATGTTATCATATGAAAATTTTCATGGAAAATTTCATATGAAAGACACTCTAATTTTAAAAATGTTAATGAATTTTTATGTGTACTATAATGACCCAATATATTACTATATAATTTTTTCCTTTCAATGAGAATGGTGTTGATAGATTAATCTTCATTCAACACTAAAAAAATAATAAAAATCATATTAGACAACAAAATTATAAAAAAAATTGAAAGTATTAATCAATTACAAATTCATACAAAATACGATTAAGAGTACATAATGTTTTAAAAGGGTGTCTTTCAAAAAAGGTTTTTTCATTATAAATTGTACTTTCATTTAAAATATAAATATATATATCTTATAATTTTAATTTGAAAAAATTTAACTTCATTTTTGGATTTATAATATCAATATTCTATTATTATTATTTTTTTATATTTTTATAAAAAATGATTTTTAATTGAGTAGTAAAAAATAAAGATTTTTCTAAAAACAATAAATTTTATGAAATTATCTTAACACTAGAATGGAATAAGAAATTATTAAAACTTTTTTTATTTAAAAAATATATATTTAGATATTAATATAAATCATTTATAAATAATTTTTTGAATTTTAAAAATCCTTGGTTAAAATTTTGGAAACACGAGTAATATATTTCTCCAAAAGTGATATGTATCAAATATATAAAAAATTAATTTCCCACCCATATAGAAATTAAATCTATAAAAAATGGATTTTTTATTTTATATCAATATAATCATATTATGTGATAATTTAATTTTAATATTTTTCCCAAATGTATGATTACCTTTGATTAAATATAATGACCATAACAATAGAAAACTATTATTTTCAAACAGATATTTTATTAATATTTTCCATTTATTATCTGCTCAATAAATTAATAACTTATCAAATGTTAAATATAATATTTAATACTATTTAAAAATATATTATTACATATTCAATTGGTAATCTATGTCATATTAGCAACATTTAATTTTGAAAGCAGTATTTGTCCTACAAAACATTTTTTAATATATTAAAAGACTTAATTTAAAATATAATTTTCAAATATTTATAAATTAATTAATACTAAATGAATATTATGTTTTGGATTAGTGCACAAAAAATTGGTAAGATGGATTGCCTTATATTTTTAAAAACATTTAAATTACTTGGGTAAAGATTTGTTTCCACTATTAAAACCAAAAAGGTATAATGTAAAATCTATTTGAAGAAAACCTAAAACAATTAAGGGATGAAACATTAGTGGGACTTGAAATTATATTTATTGGGTGTTGGATGCACCTGGAAGAGGTTCCAAGTTATTTTTAGAGTGTTTGGGGAAAAGTAGGGTGCCACTACCTTTTTTTGGCAAGGATGTGGCATAGAGCCATGGGCTGCACCATAAGGCATGCTTATGCAGTGTAGTATTCATGAAACGACAAAGGATTTCTAGAGGAATCTACTACTAAAATGGTTTTGGTTATTTCATGTTGGTGGGATACATCATAGTCCCTTCTATGTGTCTCATCGTTGTGGAGTGAATAAAGGGGGTTGCAACATAGAAATTTTGGAAGGCTCTGTAATTTTTGGGGTAGTTGTGTCATGGGTCTTAGGTTGCGGTGGAACTTCCATATTGAAAACTAGTGTTCTACAACATAGTGGTAGGATACTCCGTAGTCGCCTCTTTTTGATCTCATTTTCTTCTCATTATTCTTTGTTTTCTATGTTTTATGATCTCCACCATTGTAATGTAGTTTCCTTTTTCATTTTCTAGAGTTTTCATGGAATGAAATCTTTATGAGATCATAGTTTCCTCAAGGGAGATGTGATTTGAGATCTGATTTAGAATTCTATATTTATTTCTTAAATTTAAAAAAAAATTATTCAGATGTTATTTTATTCTTATATTTATTGGTGTTCATTCATAAATTAACCATGATTTATCCCCTAGAATAATGGTTGATTTAAATGAAAAAAATATTAAACCAGATTAATGGATGGAATTGGTTTATGTTTAGAAATCACATGTTTTTTATTTCTACCATTATAATGGTGTACCTCTAGTTTTTCTAGATACTGTTCTATCTATACTATGATTTTATAACATGTAGTTATTCATGGTATTATATATTAAAGTTGATTAAATTGGAAGAGAACATAATTGTAGAATTATTTTTTGGACAGCAAATTAGTGATACATGTTTAAAAAATATGGAATTTTTTATAATTTTATGATAATAAAATTGACGTATGAATGCATGTCTAATTGAATACACCATTCTATTTTTTAATGTGATTTGATAAAAAACATTATTCTGGAATTTTTATTTACTATAGTAATGTTTAAAGGTGTTTTAATAGATAATTTCAAATATTTAATCTTTTTAATGCTGTAAAATGATAGAAATCATGATTAAATATTTAATAGATTGTTATAACTAATTCCTTAGTTTCCACATTGTTAAAACCTAAGATAATTTAATTGGTTAATTCAATATGGAATAAAAATCAATTGTTTTATAAAGATAAATTCTTACAGTTGTGATTCTCTATTGTTTATTAAGGATATATGGCTTGTGTTGGGGGCCATGAGATCATGTTTTCATGTAAAGGCTTGATTCACTATTTTCATGGCCATATTTTCCTACATAAAATTTTTTTCTTATTTTTTTGTACTCTTGTAATGAGATATTCTATGTGACTTGATGTGATCATATTATAGCTAATTATATATGGATAGGGAGGCCTGACTATGTGGTAATAGTTGATGTCGTTGATGGTGAGATTCATGGGAATATGTGTGAGGGTGATGGGGATGAAATCAGAGTTGATGGAATGGGTTTATGTTTGTATTAAAAATCGATGTACTTAATACTAAGATGTTTTCTTATGAATAAATATGTTTAACAGACAGATTGTAATGTTTCCTATTTATTTGCCTTCATTTTTCGATTATTTTTTAATGATATACGTGATTGGTTATGAGTCTCATTTGATGGTTTCATATAAAGTCTCGTAGTGTTCCTGGAATTATGGATTGGTAATAATTTATAATTAATGATATAAATTAGTGTTTTGGTGTTTCTAGAATAAAAATAGTTGAATTTATTTTGATAAATCATGAACCTGGTAGGATTATTCCTGGAGGGCATGGACTTCACTTTAATGGTTAATGAATGTGTAATTCAGAATGTTGTCAATTAATGGCTAAAGAATTAATTAATAGAATGATAAATTTTAAAGGAAAATAAGTAATTTAATGTATGAATTTTTTAATTATTATGTTCTTACATTATATATAGTCACTAGAAATGATATATGGGTGTTCGATCGATGATCCCCATAGTTGAGGCCAATACTAGGTTATTCTCAATGTGGGGTTGTGAGCTATATATTATATTGTATGTTTTGTGATTTCATATTCTACCATGCCAAGGTTTTTTAGGGTATTGAAACATAGTGGACATAAGGAGGGTGTTTTCCCAAATATCATGGTGTTGAGGATGGATGGTTGACTACCCCATCTATCCTCACTCTCTTCTCTTGGTAGTAGTATGTGCTAGTATGTACTATGGTTTTCTTTTATAATATAAGTGTGTAGTGTGATGTAATGACATGTTGTTGTTTCACATAAATGATTCTATGAATATCATATCCAATTTTTATTATATTTATAATTTTTATAGGATGTAATGTCTTAAGGTGAATTTCTTTATGTATAGGTAATGATGGATTGAGGTACGATGCCCAATGTACGATACATATGATACGAATGTGCTGAGCCTTGAAAACCAATTGATTCAAATATTAATATGTTTCATGGGATGATGAGATGAGATGATGTGTGGGATCCATATTGTGATACTTTGGTCCCATGTATTCAATATGGAATCTTTTTTATGGATATGGTTCATGACGTACAACGTTTGGGAAGAGAGACATACCAATAGTGAAGAAGTAGTAGGATACCCTTATTTTTTTATTAATATAATATAGTTTACCTTGTATGTGATACATGATGAGAGATAACCATGGTGAGGCTATGAAGATAGCATACCAATTTATGTGATGAGTTAGTTTCACTTATCATACACTATTCATCAGTTTGCATTCTTTATCTTTTGCACAAGAGGCTCCGTGGAGGATCATACTGATTTTACCTTTAATTATCAACCTATGTATATATAAACTATTTTTTCTGATTAACTGGACTATGTTAGAGAATGATTAATATATTACTAGTTTATGGTTTTGTGGGAGCTGTTTGGTCTTCATTATTATTGTCATGTAAACATTTTGGTACTTTTATTTTACATTACCTATTTTTTATTATTGTATGAAATGAAATGTACATACATGGGATTTATATTATATTTAGGAGTAGGATTTGATTGAAAGATTTGTATTTTCTCTCTCTTCCACACATTCTCTTAAATGTTAAGGCCTCTAATTTATATGGTCACTATAAAATATATTATTTTTTCCAATGCATAGCCTATTGGAGGTGGAAATTGGGAGTTCAACATCTCAATTCCAATATTTCCCTCTCATGAGGGGTACTCATTGGGGGGAGGGGGTCATGACATAGTGGCATCAAACGGTGAGTTTAGGGGATCATATGGAGATTTTGAGTTAGGATCAGGCAAGACTGCATGATTTGGTTTGGAAATAGTGTTAGTTATGTTTATAAATCAATGTAAACGTGGGAAAATTTCTTTAAAATGGATATTTAGCACCCCCTCCCCCCCCCCCCCATGTGATCTGAAGAATGAGACTTTATGTTTATCAATCATACTAAGTGATGTTAATTTGGTTTCAGGGTAGATACTAATTAGAGTATTATTTATTATTTTTATTTTTTAACTATGTTTGAAATGGGAAGGCATTTATATTAGTATTAATATTAAATAAAAATAAAAATTAATTAACAAGTCCTAAATGTTCCATATACTAGGTTTAGGGTATCCAATGAAATTTTCTATAGGTATGGCTCTAGTTCAATGTTCTCATCAGGTTCAAAGTGAGGAAGATAAGAAGGATCATTCAACATATCATCGTAGTGTAGATGTAAAAGAATATGACATCTGTTATAGGACACTCTAAGAGTTTTAGTTCCATAGTATATATAAGTATGAGGGATCTATTTTATTCTAAGTTACAAAATAATGGCTAGAGAAGGTTGAGAATGATTTGAGTACAATCTGTGATCAGAAAAATAAATGTATTTCATTTCCTTTTACGATGCTCTAAAAAGTTGTGAGGGTATGGTGGATATTTTTCCTAGAGGATCATGACAAGTGGAAGGCCTCATGGGAGAATCTTAGGGAAAAGTTCCAAGAAATTTTTCATTATTAAAAAATGATTTTTTTCCTATATCCAAGAAATGATGAACCTTTTAAAAGTTTACTTCAAGTGCACTGGAGTTTGTCATTTATTTAAAGAACATTGTGCAATATGATTTAGAACTTTTTCCAGATGAGTACGCCATGATTAATCATTTTTAGGAGTCATTGTGTCCAAATATCATGTTCCAAAACACATCATTTATATTTTTGACTAATATAAATATTATTTTAGGAGAATAATTTGTCTAGAGGATGATGGATAAAACCTCATTATCACAAGAGGGGAGATATCCGGATTCTACATAATGCTTTTATTGGATAAGGGTTCCTAGTTTTCTAGACATTAGATCTTTTGGATGGATGAGGGTAGGTCTCATCCCCCATCATCTTGGTTCTCCATGGGTGGAACCTCTTAGATATTTTATAAATTATCAGACACATGTTTTTATTATATAGGTCATGTTCATTAGTGGAGAGAGTGTCTAGACTTTAATGGTAGCTAGAATTCACCAGGTGTTCCCCTTCAGGTTCATCTATTGAAGTAGTTTCATTTGAGGCAGTAGTAGAAGGATGCTCCAGCTTAGGATTAGTAGAGATGGGACATGGTGTGAAAAGGAAACCTATGAGATTAAGGTCTTCCTTAGATCGTAGAAAAAGTATATGTAGGCAGTCATCATTAGATTCAAAGAGATAGTGGAGAAGGCCATGGTCAATATCATTCTTGGGTGTTTATAGCTCCTGGGGATCCAAACATCATTTGAGTTACCCTTTGATTATTTTTTACCTTGGATCATGCTTTGTTTTATTTGTGAGCTGCAAAATTCTTTATATCACCTCCCTTCATCCTTTTCTTGGGACTTGAGGTGAATATACTTCCACTTCTATTTGTGTTTAATATACTAGTTAGAGGTCAAACTTATTTTTATGATGTATGTAGAGACTATGATATGGTGTTTGGGTAACATAATTATTTTATAGATTTATTCTTTTTTTGGATACATCTCTACAAAATTATCCTCCTCGTGGAATGGTTTTATGTGGTGTAGGATTTTCTGGATTGCTTCAGGAGAGAAGTTGTCTTCTTTGATGCTAATGAAGAGTCGGTAGTGTTTTTTGGTGAGATATTCCCTCATATGGGCCAGAGGCATGTTCCATCCCTATCTTTAATAATAGATGACATGACATTTATTTGATCATATGTTTACTCATCATCATTTTCCATGGCTATCATTGAGTATCATGATATTTTTCATGAGGATGTTTTAAAGTTTCACCCCCAATGGGAGATCATGTTTGGGATTGATCTACAACTAAGTATTTGTACTTTCATAATGTCTCTATATAATAGAGTGTTTTTTGAGTTGTGAGAGTTATGAATAATTCTCATTGATAAATTATAGAGAGATTTTTTCAATTGGGTGTGTCACTTTGGGGTACACCAGTATTGTTTGTGATGAAGTTCGATGATCATTTCAGTCTTCGTATCAATATTTTCTCTCAAAATAAGTGAAAGTAAAGAAACATTATCTTCTTACATAGGATTATAATTTGTTTGACCAGCTGAATGTAGAATTTTTTTTTTTTTGATGATCAATCTCTGGTTTGTGCATCATCAAATTCAATTGAAGGATACAGATATATAGAACACTACATTCTGATGTTTTTATTGGCCTTATGAAATATTTTTGAAGTCATTATGTGTGAAAAATTCTCCATCCATTTTCATATATTTAATTAATGTATTATTTAGTTATTTTTTATATAATATCATTTTGTATTTCATCAAAAACATCCTTGGGTACTGTGTGTTGAGGTGGAACATGAAGTGAATCTGTGTTCTTTTTCTTGAGTTATTTAATATCAAAAGTTTTTTTTGATGTTTTAGATGTGTGAATCCTAGGACCATGAGGTTTAATTTCATGGGACTTATCTTATCTTGTAAAATATTATATTTGCATACATTAAGGATAGAGGTAGTTTTTCTATGAAATTCCACAAGACTATTACCAAGGTGTAGATTTTCCTTAGTCTTGTAGGTTATTATAACAGGTTCATAGTTGATCACTCTCAAGATTTATTTCCTCTAAAAAAATTTACTATAAAGAATCATTAATTATTGTGTACTGATAAGTTTCATGTATTTTTTATTTATCTAAAGAATAATTTTTTCACTTCTCATGTATTTTATTAGAGTAGGGAGATAAGTTTGAGGTTTTTTGTGATTATTCACATCTAATAATCGACTGTGTTGTAATGAAGTAGGGATAAGTTCATTATTTTGGGTATCGACAGTTACATACCCATGGGAATAACTATTCCACCCATTATCTCAGGTTGGTTGACATTATATTTATCTGGAATTTTTAGAGACATTACCTCATTAGTGAGACTGTAATGGATTTTACGGATTATAATATCTTGAAGAATGTCTCTACCCAATTGGTATTGAAACATTAAAAATGATTGTGGATATAAATCATAATGAATTATATCCTCATGATTTTGTATACACCATGCACGAGAACAGTATTAACTAATGCACTAATAAGGAATCACATATTTATGTCATGTATGAATCTAGAAATTCCAGTAGGGTGATGGAAGTTCTCTTAGAAATGAATCCATATATAGGAGAGTATGAAGTTAGATGTTTCCTTTTTTTAGATGGTAATACAATCATATTTGGTTTAATTAGTGGAAGATTCCTAGATGGGGGATTATGAGATGGAGCTCTGGAGAAACTGATCTTCCATTGGTGATTCCCTTATTGGTTATTCTAAGGATTAACAACACTGGGTGTTATTTTAGGGAAGGACATTATCTCCATTAGAGATGTGTTAGGTTCTTTTCCATGAGTTCCATAGCTCAAACATGGCGATACTTCTAGATGTGAAAAAATATACTGATATCTAATAGGTTTGTTTTGGTGACCAAGATTAATGTACTGATTTGTAGAGTTTTTTTCCAGATCTTTTGTATTCCATAACATGAATGTTGAGCACTTTGTTCCCAGTGGGTTTGTCCATCCATTATATGTTCCTCAATAGAAGTGGTAGTATATCTAGATTGAATTCATTATTATTTTACCTCAAACTCAAGTATGCTTTGATTCTATATGGGTGATAATGGATCATTTGATGAAATCAACCCACATTATATAAATCAATGAGTTAAGCTCTATAGGGGGATTTTAAAGGTAGTATCTGGAGGTGGTGGTGAGACTCCACCAAGTACTGGGGATTATCATCTACGATAAAGATCTTATTTATACATATAGGGTGTGGAGATATTTTCAACCTACTTATGAAACTCATTTATGAAAAATAACTACTTCTCATCCATAGATAGATGGTTAGACATATAGAAATATCAAAACCATTGAAGACATGTTGTGTTCTTGTTTCTTAGATTTTTGGAGGTTGGTGGATGAGGCACCTTAATATGGTTATGTTTCCCTTTAAAAATATTTTTACTCTAGTATTTGAATATTATTGTTTATAGGATTTTATGGTCAACCTTTAATTTTATTTTTTGATGGACTATGATCATAGAGTCACCAATTTTCGGTCTGGATCTAGTACTGAGAATAACATAAAATTTTATAGTAATTTTCAATAGGTTGAAAGCAATTTTGGATCATCAGAAGTACAATGATGCTCATTTGATGAGGCCTTTGGAGTTTATCATGGGATTTCATGTATTCTTTAAGGTGACTCCTAATCATAGGTAGTGATGGTTTGGTCTTGGGAGTAAGCTTTATCTTTATTTTTTTAGACCAATCAAGGTGTTGTCTCACATTAGATTCATCATGTATAATGTAGATATTAACCCATATATTAGTTAGGAACATGTTTGTTTCACATGTCTTAGCTATACTATTACCTTCATGATGAATCTAACTTCAATTATTGGGGAGAGATATATGTTTATGATGATGTGGCCTTCGTAGATTATCCGATAGAGATATAGGACTACTAGGAGAAGGTGTATTTTAGGCATGCAATTCCCATGGTTTTTCTCATTTTAGAACATGGTTTCATGGAGTAGAACACTGGAGAACCTAAGTAATATATTTCAACTCATTGACCTATCATTTTCTTGTTCATTTATTCACTTGTTATAGTTCTAATTTTAGAATTTTAACCTTTATTGTTTCTAGGTCGTTTTCTATATTGTTTCCCTATTATGGATTTTCACTAGTGTGGGAGGTATCTTCCCTTGAAAATCATTTAGGATCTAGTATTTGTTGTTATATGATTTTTTTCATGTTCCTCTAAGTGATATATTTGATATCCTCTTATGTTTAATCCTTTAGGGGTATCTCGTGGGGTGGTTGTTTGGAAAACCCTTTTTACATCATTTCTCTCCAGGTTTGGTCTTCAATTGATTAAAATTATAATGTCATGATATGTATATGATGAAATGTCTCAAACCCTAGAATACCATAACATTGTTTTTTGGGCGCTACAGGCACCTGGAAGAGGATCCAAGGTTTTTGTACGGACTTTGAGGAAAATCAGGGAAACCACATCCTTTTTAGAAAGGTTGTAGTGTAGAAAACTAGGATGATCCATATGTTAGGAGTTTTTGGTGTGGTATTTATTTTTTTTGTGTAGGAGGGATAAAAAGAGGTTATAATAAAATATTGGTGGATTTTTTGTGTTGGTTAGCTATGGAAAGGGACCTTACAATTTTTCCATCACCCATTGTTCAACAATGAAGTTACAGCATAGTGATTTTAGGAAGCTATGCATTTTAGGGGGTAATTGAACAATCATCCTTTTTCTATGAAATAGTTTCCCTATTAGAAAAGAGGATTTTTTTGTATGGATGTAGGTTTTACCATAGTCCCACCCCTAATTATATAGCATATGTGTGGTAGATGTAACCATGGATAATTGACACAGAGTTGAATGGGGGTGCTGTGGTGTGGTCTAGATGGATGAATTTGTAGTTCTCTATTTCAATAGTTTGTTTCATGATCATAGGGTTCATGATTTTGTTATCAAATGATCATTATTCCCAAAAATAACTCATAGGCCCTTGAACACACTATTCACCTACCTAATTTATATGAACCCTTGTTGTTAAAGAGTTTTTTTCAAAAGCATCGTAGAACCCTTTAAACATGGATAAATCATCTAACACCCAAGTTTGATCTCTGGAGATCCTAGATAGGTTCTTCTCCCATTATAGTTGTTTCTAAAATATTTTCTCCCATATTCACTTGTTCTTATCTTAATTATATTGAGTTTTATCTATATCATTCTAATGGAGTATCCTCTTTGATTTTCAAATGGGTTCATGGAATGAAATCTTTGGTGAATCATAGTTACCTCATGGAAGAGGTGATCATAGATCCATGATGGTGTTCCATTTTTATTTTAATAATGTCAAATGTTTTTGGTATGGAATTTATTTATTCCTCTATTTATTTACATGAAATTATAAACTGAACATGGTTTATCCCTTTGGATGGTGGTAGAATTAAACTAATAATGATTATAATGGATTAGTGGACAGAATTGTTTTATGCTTATCAATCACATATTTTTTTCATCGACCATGATAACAGTTATCCTTTTTATATATATTTTTTTTATTTATTCTATGATTATATATCATGTTATTATGTTTGGGTTATCATAATGAAATTTTTGAAATTGGTAAATAACATAATGTAAAAATTAATTTTTGGGTTAAATAATTAAGGAGTCATGTTTAACAAATTTGATATTTCTTATAATTTTATAATAATAAAATTTATGAAATTGTGAATGTTTACTTGAATATGTGATTCCATGTGTTAATGGAATTGGATAAATAAATTCAAGTTGTAATTATTTTTTATTAGATTAATGATTGAAGTCATGTTAATTGAGAATTATTAATCTTTAATATTATTAATTTTGTAAAATACTTGAAATAAATTTTAAATATTGAATAGCTTGATATAGGTTATGCCTTAGGATACTCAGATTTGTAACCTTTGATAACTGAATTAGATAATTAAAGATAGAATAAAAACGTATTTCTTGGTAAAGATAAATTCTTGGGGCTAATAGTGACTATTGTTTATAATGTTTGGGTGCCCTATGTTAGGGGTCATGAGAGCCTATTTGCATATGAATGATGGATTTCTTCTTTTTAAATCCAAGTTTCTCGATTGATTATGTTTTTTTCTTCCATTTTTGTTCTCTAGTCATTATCCATTTTATGTGATGTGATGCTATCATGGGATTGATGAGGATATATAGGTGGGGTGGTATATATTCATGGAATTGGTTGACACAGATTATGGTGAGATGAAAGGTGATATGCATGATGTTGTAGATGATGGAAGTAGAGTTAATGGAATGGGTTGAATCTGGGATTACCCATTGATGTTTATAGAGATTATATTCTTAATTATGAATGAATCTTTACAATTTTTTGATGGTCGGGTTACTTTTTTATCTACATTACTTTTTTCCAACTCATTGAGGAAGATGGTTGTTCTTGTTTATAAATCTATATTGATGGTAGATTAAGAAGATTCCTAAAGTATATAAAATTATGGGGTTAAAATAATATGTAATTATGTTTTAACACATGATGATGGAGTTTCTAGAAGGAAAATGGTTTAAATGGTATGAAGAAACATTGGACTCCATTCAATTAAGCCTTGAGGTAATATAAATCTCTTTAAAAAATAATGAATTTGTAAGTAGGAATGTTGTAAATTAATAGATAAATAATTAATTAACATAAATTAAAATGTAAAAACGAAATAATTAATTTAAAAAAATGACTTTTTAAATACTTGTGTTCATAATGGATATTTATTCTCTAGAAGTGGTAGTTAGATGTCTGAGTGAAAACAGCTACAGTTGATCCTAGTACTAGTTCATGCCTATGGTGTGGTTTTGAGATATATTATATCCTCTAAGTTTTATGATTTTATATTATACCCCACCCATTTTGGTTATGGTGAAAGACACACAATGGCCTCTGGGAAAGTGTTTTCCCTAATAACTCAAGGGTGGTGATGAATGGATTACTTCCCTCGATGGTCCATCACTCTTCTATTAATATTATTATGTGATGTAATAAATGGTCGTTAGATTTTCCCATATATGTATATATATTTAGAGGTTCGTAATTTTATGTGTTTATTTCACACAAATGAATCCCTACATATGATATCTAAAGGATTATTATATGTATTATGTGCATTAGATGTGATGGATTGAGTTACCTTACACGATGTACGGGATGTGGTGGATTGAGGTATAATACACAATGGATGATATACATCATATAAGCTATATTGTATCATTAAAAAATACTTGTATATTTAATGGAGATGGGGAATGGGATGGTGAGATGGTATTCTGAAGTATAATAAAGTTCTAAAACTTATCCCAGTTGTCTTCATGATAGATTTTTTTGGGGAGAGATAGCTCTGGATGTACTCCATTGGTGTAATGTGGAAAAACTATGTGGAAGTAGAAGCTGAGTACCCTTCTTGTTTCATTACAATAATATATGATCCCATGTATGTGATACGTGGAAATAGATTTTCATGGTGAGTTTTGGAACTTAGCATACCAATTTAGGTGATGAGTCGGTTTCAATTCTTGTTCACTGGGCTCTAGTTTTATTTCATTTTCTCGTACATTGGAGGTTCTGAGGAGTATTCTACTGAGTAAACTTATTATGATGACCTTATGAATATGTACATTTTTTTCAAGTAGGATAAATTTGGAGAATGGGATGTATATTATGAGTTCATTGTTTTGTAGGATATATTTTGGATTTGTAGTCACAATTGATTTTACCATTTTAGTACATATAGTTTTCCATTCTATTTGATTAAATATATATTATATTACATGTTATAATTAGTATTTCTTTCATCATTTTTAGTATTATTTGATTGGTGTATCAATATAATCTCTCTCTTTTGTATGTTATATTATAGGGTAATTGATTTAGTTTGTTTTTTAACTATAGCCTAAATTCTTTTCTTCAACCTATTCCATATTGAAGGTGGGATTCAAGAAGTTTCTATATCCCTACCCTCATTGATAGTCTAGGAGGGGAACTCATTAGGGGGAGGGTTTACATCCAAACATGATTCAAAAATATGAAAAAAATACATGGTAGAGGATTATTAACCTTATTGCACCCCAAATTTTATTATTTCTTGAATTTTGAACCAATGAACCTTAAATAGTTTCATTCCATTACTGAATAACAACTGGTGTTCACAAAAATTTCCCTTTTCTTCACTTATAAAATGGGATCACACCCCCTTCTCAAAGATACAAATTACCTTCAAATTTTCATTAAACCCATCCCAATTTATTTCTCCTATAATTCCATTAAATATCCTAAAGGTCTATATTAGAATAATTTAGGATAACCCCTTCATTTTCAAGGATTGTTTCGATATAATGTTGAAGGTCACAATGTTAGTGTTACTTAATTTGTATTCTTTCTATATTAATCATTATCTTCATAACCAAACAAAACCATATTAATACAATTACCTTTGTATAATTAGTATACTTAAGAGTTACTATATTTAGAGAAAACTCATTATTTATTTCTTCAATTACTCTTCAAAAAAATATTGAGCATCAATCTTGTGTTGTGCGAACTACCACCACCACAAAGTGTCATCTTATTCTTTTCACCACCAACACTATTCATTGGTTATAAATATGGGATTGAATATAAATTTTGAATCTATAATATTATTATAAATATAAAGATACAAATATTAATTATATTTCATATCCTATCATTCATTGAGAAATAAAAATGTTAATATTTCTTTATGTGAACTACTGCCTCCCTGAAGTAACAATTTTCATTTTTCATATCAATTTTAATTAGCTATAAAATCCATATAAAATATTATTAACAAAAATAATATAATTTAAATAATTTCATTATTCATATTTTATAATGATATTATGATCATAACTAACCATACTCACCCATCAGGATATAGTGTGTGTAGGTTTGGGTTGGTATAACCAACTGCATGAAAAATGCTATAATACTCTATCATTGTTTAATATGGGAACTCAAATACTAATATTATCATTATTTAATAAGTATATAATATTTTTTATGTTTATTAAAATGTTACAATAACTATTTAACTTATTATTAAAATATCACCTTTAATCTCCAAATTTATTGAAATATGCCGACGTTGATTCAATTTTCACTCAAACATAATAAAATAATATATAATAATTAAATAAAATAATACAATTAATGTTATATATTAAATTGAATACATATAGAAAAAATTTTAATAATTTATCTAAAATACCTAATTTTTTTATTTATAAATTTATGTGTATGAAAATAATGAATCATGAATAAGGTAAGTGTTTATGATCTCAATTTTAAACCCTTGGGACATTTATTTATTATAAACCAATTTTTCTTCAAAATTGTGAATTTAATATCACATATATTACTAGGAATGACTTTTTTAGATTTTTTTGTTAATATGATTTTGTTTGGGTTTTTCTTTCCATTAAACCGTTTTGGTAAACTCTTGTTCGGTGATGGAGAGCCTTCATTGGGGAATATGATCGAAATTTCAGGGATGTATGTTTGTTTTACTAAATTTTTATCAGGTATAATTGTTTTAAATATATTTATGGTGGTTTTAGAAGGATTGGAATGCATTGTAGGTTGTTCATATATTTTATGAGGGGACTAACCTACGATCTATTTACATAGAATTTACACATTGTTTAAATGTATTAAATGGTATGTAAATGTCGCTAGAAAAATTTCATGATAGGTTGTAGGCCATGAAATATTTTATGAAATTAAAATAATACATTACATGAAATCTAATTACATTATATTTAATATTCTGTTGTGATAAATATTAAACTATGGTGACATTTTTTTGACATATCATGAAAATAGATAAGTACACGCTATGTAATTATCGCAACCATCATTATAAAGGGGGGTAGTGGATATGATTTATTATCGATCCACTTTTATATACCCTCACTTAACCCCAGTGTGACTAATAAGAAATAGTGGAGTGATTTCATTCCTTCCAGAAAACGAGGTATGGTGTTTGATCCTTTTTTAGCCCATTTTCTTTGTTTTTTATCTCCTTTCCCTTTTCTTCCATTATGTGGTGTCTTAATTTTATTTCCACTTTGGAAACATTTGTTTATCATGTTATTTAGATCAACTAGTTTTATTCATATATTTCCTTCACATAATTCATCCATTCACGGTCCCTTTTTGGTGTTTCTTGATCACTGGTTAGTGGTAAGTGGTTTAAAACCAAATCCTATGTTCTATTTGATTCTCATGTATGTGTAATAAAATGATTTGTGAAAAATAACATGAACATTAATTAATTTAATCAAGAAAAAATAAAAATATAGTATTGTATTATTACTTTACTCCATTTGGATTTAATGGTGTTATAAACTGGATTATGGATACACGTTGGGTGAGAAGACCCCCGACTAATAATGAATTGGATAATGGTTTAATGTGTGTTTATCATGACATGAGATTTAAGAATATGGATTAATATAGAATAACACTGAAAATGGATCTGTTTATTGAAATGACTAGAAAGAAAATCTAAGAATGTGAAAGTGAAATTGAATGAAAAATGGCAATTTACATAATTGACCATTGATACTGATGATATGAGATTGTGATATCCTTGATTTTATGACTTATTGTGTATTATGTTGAAAGGATTATATACCAGGATTGTCCTAATTTGATGTTGTAATGATTATATAAAATCTCTTTCATAGTGATATATTCTGAAATATATATATATATATACAAGGATCTTCTCGGAGGTTGAAATGATTATATAGTGGGATTTTCCTAGTGATACATGTCGAAATTATTATATATAGCGATTTTCCGAGAGGCTGAAATGCTGTTATAGTGGGATTTTTATAGTTTATACTGAAATTATTATATATGTGGATATTCTTGGAGGATAAAATTATTATATAGAGTGATTTTCCTAGTTATATGATTATACCATGGTTTATGGTTATGAATTGTATGGTTTTGTAACAAGATATGGGACATGTCCGCATGGTGCTAAGGTTGGTTGATTTATGTATTATATTAATTGATTAATTAATAAACATGTTTATTCATTTTTTCATGCACTTATTACCATACATGTTTTTTATACATTATGTCTTTGACCTACTGTGTTTTACTCACACCCTATTTGGGCCACTATTTAGTATCTGTGAATATTACAAAGATGTAGGTTTTGAAAATGCTAGCAGGCCTTGTTGATGATTTTAACATGCTTTATAGGCATGAGTATGAACACGAAACTGAGAGAGGGTTTCAAACCAAGGTATTTTGATTTTACTTTTTATTATCTATTTATTTTACATTTATTTCTTCAATTTTGAAATTTAGATATATTCAGCATATCATTACATGATTTTTTATTATTTGGTTTTATGATCCCTCCTTTTATTTCCCAGTTGTATGTTATATTGTTTCTACTATTTTTCATTACTCTAATATTTATTTATATTTTCTATTTCCACATTTTTTTAACCTAGAACTAGAGGGTAGTCTTCCAACTATCATCACCAAACCCTTGTTACTAGTCACTAACCTCTGGTATATGGGGAAGCATTTTTGAGCTCTTCTAACCAACTTGATTTGTCCATGTGAGAGAGTGACAGATCAGAGGATGTTACAATGTTGTATCATAGGATCAAGTTTTTTTATTTCAATACTATTTTGGAAAGGAATTTAGGAGTCTATGATGTTTTGGGACATGGTAATAAACTTTTTCATGTGAGTATCTTCCCCATGTATATTGAAAAATTCGTGTTCCCAAAGATGGGATTATTGTTTATGGTGTTATATTTCTAATGTTGATGTTATATCACTCTGGTTGATTCACATGTAGTGTGATGTTATTATTTCATTAGACTTATACTCATGGATCAGTATAGTGTGAGATGATTATGCATGCATCAGAATAGAAACATAGGGATATATCTTCAAATGAATTGTTCATGATAGGGACAAATTTATTACATTTAATATATTTTCCTATATGAAATGTGAAATGGGATACTTATTATATATGATATATGAAAATGAAATAATTATAATTTAATACTAAAGAAATTGTAATACATGTTTAAATAGACAATGATTTAATGGTTCTATATTTTTCTCAACTATTTAGGTTTACCTCATTTTCAGAAAATGTTATAAGGAGTATGTTTTTTAAGTAGGGATATTGACTCCTCATTGTCTTTGAGTTGACATTCCGAACATTTTTTATCAGTATGATATTAACCTAGATAAACTGATATTTCCAAATTCTCCTAAGAATCATATAGATGTTAAACTTTGTAGCATATTCTTAAGGTCCATGTGATATATGGATAGTGGAACTATTCACACCATGACTTTTCTTCCTAAGCTGAGGAGAGTGTTTTAGCTAGAACATCTTACGTTGTTCACTAGAGAAGGAGGAACCAAGAAGTAGGGTTCTAGATCATTTTGGTCCATATGATCTTTAGGAACCTTAAGACACCCAAATATAGGAGGGTAAAATTTGATTCTTTTATTATTCATATATATATGAAGATTTGATGGAATATTATAGAGAAAGATGATTTGAAAGAGGTTAAATCTTAGAAGGAATTCATGTGAAAGTTCTTATGATAATTATATCCCATGATGTAGATAGATGATAATTCTCAAAAGTTTATATACCAGATGTAGGGAATTATGTCAGTGACAAAATAATCCCTAGGTTTCAGGGAACTATAGTGTTTTGGGCCATATTTATCTGTTGATGAGATCTCCAGGTGTGAAAATTTTAATATGGGCTTCAATATGAGGTAAAGTCATAGGTGAATGTATTTCACTTGAGTATATTTTTAGTTGTGATGAATTAGGAATTCATCACAAATGGGAATCTTATATAGGCCTGTAGAAGAAAATAGATATTTCAGTAGGGTGAACTGGGGGTATATCTTTTGGTGGTAAGAGTCCATGTTATGATAGTTATCTCTATGGAATTAGTTGAATGAGTTTCTAAAGTAGTGGGAATAAATATCAGGAATGGGTTCTGTTGTAGTGATATCATTGTGGCATGTTGGGCTAAAAACCACCTAAGTTTCCAGACCCACCTTTGGAGATCCATACTTATGGTGGGATGGGTCATCTCTTGAAGTCTTATAGGAACTTCTCACTGCAGATTAGTGGTAGGAGATTATGATAGGTACCAATGTCAGGGAAGGAATCAACTACTCCTCCTCAGAAAAGTATCTGGATTTCCACAAGAAATTTAGGTTAAAGAAGGGGATGTGGTACCCTAGTGAAATATTTTTTTACTAGAAATAATATATAGCAAAGTGGAGTCAGATTTCAGACCAGGGAAGTGGGGCTAGTATTCATCACACTATACAGACTACTCCAGCTAGTGTGGATGTATGACCTTCTACCATGAGGGGTATGATTATTTCTTCATCTAATATTCCAAGATTTTTTTTTGATTAAGTAGCCTCAAATTTATCTTTATTTACCCTTTTTCATAATGGTTTTAGTTTGGTTGTTGAAATAATGGATAACATTATGACCGTCGATAGACTATTGGGAGTATGGGGAGAGAATAGAAAATGTTTCATGTTGTGTTCTCTAGAGATTGGTTGTTACCATTTCATTTGGGAACCATTCATGCTAGTAATGATAGGATTAAATTTTATTATTAGTATTGGTTATATAGTTATATACTAGGATCATATCAATCATTACCATATGTGAGTTGCCTTTATATCTCTAAAAGTAGGTTTTTATTATCATCATGGTGAGTGGGATCTTCAAGCTGGTTGTATACGACTAGTTCAGTGTAGATTGAATTTTCTCATAGCTCAGATAACAATGATTTTATAGATGATGGTGGAATATAATAGGATACCATTACACT
Source organism: Viscum album (assembly GCA_963277665.1). Lineage (NCBI taxonomy): Eukaryota > Viridiplantae > Streptophyta > Magnoliopsida > Santalales > Viscaceae > Viscum > Viscum album. Next base: position 2,084,001,446 of record OY728151.1, read on the forward strand.
AGTGTTATGATTTTTTAGGATGTCTTTCGGGATGAGTTTTTCATCTTACCACCCAAATGAGAGTTCGAGTTCACAATCAAGTTGATGGTTTGAGAAGAGCCAGTTTCTATTCCACATTATAGAATAACACTAGGAGAGCATCAAGAGTTGAAATATCATTTTAAAGATTTGGAATCTAGAGGTTTTATATAAACCAATAGATCACAATAGTATTCTATAGTTCTTCCCACCAAGAAGGCTTATGGTACATTTCACTTATGTGTGGATTATCAGAGATTAAACTAGATGACAGTAAAGAACCAGTATCTCTTTATCCATATTGATTATCTTTTTGACTATTTTGTAGTTTCTAAGATCATATCAATGATCATATTTGAGATCAAGATGCCCCTAATTGGGGGTGAGACCATTAGACATACCTGTAACTACTTTTAGGATCAAGTATGGATTTTATGAATTTGTAGTGATTAAATTTGGTTTAAAAAATGCATCGTCAATATTTGTGGCCCTAATGAATGGGATATTTCACTATTTTTTGGATCAGTTTGTGGTGGTTTTTTATCAAAGAAATCTTTCATTATTCCAGGTCAGTAGAAGATCATACCCAACATCTTTATATCACCTTGAGTACATTGAGAGATAATTATCTTTACAAAAATATAACCCAATATAGTTTATGGATTGATATAGTGAACTTATATGGACATGTCAACTCTTAGGCTAGAGTGTTAGTGGTTCAAGAGAAGGTTTTTGTCATGGTATCTTAGGAGTATCCCACAAATCTTTTTAATATTTGACGATTTTTGGGTTTATCAGGATACTATCGTTGATTTATTTAAAAATTCTCCCATTTGGAAACACCAATGTTAGGTCTGACCAATAGGGGATTTAAGTATTTTCTATCATAATCTTGCAAGAAATATTTTCAAGAGTAGAAGATAAGTCTTACATCTGCACTTGTCCCCGCATTACCTGTTCCAGGTAAAACATATACCATGTATTGTGATGAATCAAGAGTTTTACATTGAGAAGTTCTGATGTTGGATGACCTAGTGGTTTCATATAGATCAGGATAGATAAGACCACATGAGAGTAATTAACCTTCTCATGATCTGAATTTAGTTATAGGGTTACATGACCTAAAATTCAAGATAAATTATCTTTTGTGTGAGTGGAACTACACAAAAATAGGCTTTTAGTGGCGATTTTTTCACGTTGGTTTTAAAATCCACCACTAAATGTTTTCGAAAAAAATTAGCATAGGTTATTAAAACCACCATTAATTTTTTTATTTCTTTTCAAATTTTTTATTTAATAGAAGTTTTTAAAAAAAATCAGGAAATCGCAGGAGTTTTAAAAACCCCCCTTCTAAATTAAAGGAAAAAAATTCAAAAAAATTAATTATGTTTTATGATTTATGATTTACTATTTACTATAATATATAGTATATTATATTTAATTTTAATAAATTATATTGTGTTAATTAAAAAATATTTATAAATATTAGTTAATAAAAATTTGAAACTTAATAAAAATATTCAATAAGATAAAAATCAGACTTCAGCATCAATTGACCATAACTTTTCATTCGGGAGTCCATTTAACTCCACAATATATCAAATAAAGGGTTATAAAATGAAAAAAAAACCACATTAGTTTTAAATTTTGTAAAAATTAAAAGAATAAAATTTATTATTGTTTTAAGAAAAGTCATAATTCAAACATGAACTTCAATCGACCATAAATTTTGATCTGGGTGTCTATTTGGGCTCGACCACATATCAAATCAAAGCATGTGGCAAGCTATACAAAATGTGGACTAGGGGGACCCATGTCACTATTTGTTTAGTTCCTAAAAGGCCTTAAAGGCCTCCGAAACAAAGTTTTTAGTTGGATTACCCAAATTTTTTAACATCTGATGGAATTTAAACCTTGTTTAAGGTGTTCTTGTTGTCTTTCTCAGGGGGTATGAAATTTATTCCTGTGGATTAAATTCATATTGATATTTTGATTTTGAATTTTTTTTTTGTAATTTAGTTTTTTTTATAATTAAATATATTCATATTTTATTATATTTACTTATAATAAATCACTTTTATAAATACGTATCTATATAGAAATGTATTTTTAAATATAAAATCCATATTGAAATAAATATTTATTATTCATTTCCTTTATAATAATTAATTATCGACTTTATTTAGCTTAATAAATTCATTAATATGTATATATATACCTATATAAGTAATGTTTATATATAACCATCTATGTGTTAATAAAATATATGTATGTATGTATGTATGTATAATATAATATATGTAAATAAACTCACACATATATATATATATGAAAATATGTGTGTGTATAAATAAAATATAAATATATTTTCATATAAATATATCATTATCATTCAGTATAGTATATAAATGAATTTATAGTTAAATTATTTGAATATATATATAAACATATATAAATATTATTTAACTATACATATGTGTGTGCATTTAAAAACAAATTTATATTTATATTTATATTCTAATATATGTAAAGAAATATTAATATATAATATATTTAAAAAAACATGTATATATAAATATCATACACAGTCAATGAGATTTCATCTATTTTAAGAGTGTCTTCATATTCTTTTTGTTTTTTTATGATTTTTTCTATTTATTTACATTCCTATTGATTTGATAGTGTTATAATTATTTTGATTTCTCTTCTTTTCGTAATCTATTATCAATTATATATATATATGAATTTATAAATATTTGTGTATACTTATATATATTTTAAATATTAATACATATTAATGTTTATATATTTTAATATCATATATGTGTAAATATATATATATATATACTCATATAAATATTTATTTTAATATGCAATTGTATATCTAAGTGTGTAATAAATATTTACGTAACATAAATGTGTGTTTATATATATTTTTATAAATTTTTTTGTATATATATATATATATTTATTTATTTATAGATATTTATATCCATTTATTATTTTATTATTTATAATTTATAGTTTCATAATTTTATAATTTGTTATTTAGTATTTAGTAATTGGTATTTAATATTTACTCAATTATTAATTAATATTTATTTATTATTCATATTTTTATATTGATTTTTTAATATTTATTTATTATTTATTATTTATTATTTATTATTTATTATTTATTATTTATTATTTATTATTTATTATTTATTATTATATTATTATATTATTATTTAATTTTTTGAGTATTTTATAATTTTTTTATTTTACTATTTATATATTAGTAATGTAACACCCCAAGCTTCTACGGTACGTTTCCCTTTGAATAATGCGATAGCGTGTGTTGTACGCAACCTCGAGTTCTAACACACACCACAACTAATTAAACTAGCCGTTGTGAATAGTAATACCTAATTTTTGAAATTATATATATTTTATATTTGAAAATGGACTTCATTTTTGGACTCGGAATATCGAATTTAGCCTAAGGTGAAATTTTGGTACTTTTCGGATAACTTTCATATTTTGATGAATAGTGAAAATTACTAGATTTTAATTAAAAACAACTTTTTTAATCAAAATAAGTAATAGTGATAAATTATGAATTTGAGTGGTTTTAAAGTATATTTAGAATATATTTTTACCATTTAATATAATGTTGGTCATTGGACATAATTTTACAATTAAACCGAACATAAACAAGTGTCAATCTTTTGATAGTTATTATCTCTTAAAAACACGCTTTTTGTTTTGACAGCGGGAATTAATTTTAAATTAATTTCTGCCACTTCTGTGTTTTGAATTTAGGAAAATGGATTCCATATTTGGAATCAGGATGTTCAAATTGTGTAAATAGGTAACTTTTATTTTTACACATTTTGAATAATTACTGCGGTAAATATTTTATTTACCATGGTTAAGGGTAAATCCGGTAAATAAGGGTTAAAAAAATAATATTATAATAATACTAAATTACCCTAAAACGTTTCTTAACCCTATTGGTTGATACATAGTCGACCATGGGCATCTTTGGGTCTATTTTGGGACCCCATGGATCCACTTGTAAGTGATAATGACACTTTATTTTAATTAAGTCAAAATGAATACAAAAATGACACAAGCATATATCTTTTAGAACAACAATTTTTACATAGGGTTATACATGTTGGATTTTCGATTATAAATATTCATTATAAAGATAAAAAGATTTCCTACATAATGATATTTTATTTATAATTTTTAGACATTAAATAAGTTATTTTATTTATGACACAATGATGATGCAGTAATTAATATAATAGTGAAAAATTAAAATAATTGATATTATAAATACCCAAATAAATATAATATGAAACTTTTAATGAATAAAACTAATTTTCTAGGCTAATATGATATATTAGGATTGATTTAATGGACTTTTTTCGAAGTAATCAATCTGTTATGAGTTTCACAAAAATCAACTATTGAATAGTGTCAAAATTGACATAAAAGAGTTCTTAAAACAAATATTATATTATTAATTGATATTAAATTCCTAAAAATCTAAGGTTCGGCCAAGAGACTTATATTATGATAGTTTAATCATTAATGGACCACTTGGGGGTCGCTTGGATGTATATAGTAAGTTTATTAACCATATTATATAAAAATACAAAGAGACATTGTAAAAGTGAAACTAATTAACTTAGAGTTAATACTTAAAGATAAGGTTAATATAAGTACCCAAACCTATCTAAATTCTATTGGTTGAGTGGTTTTCGACCTATCCCCACCTTAACCTTTGAATAATCAACTTTGGAGCCATTAGAAACCGAATATGAATTTATTATAAATTAATATTTCTAGCTTTTCCAAAGGTGCCCCTCACCCCTCTTATAAAAGGGCACTCCTCCTTCTCTTTTCTTCACACCTTCAAAGCCTTTTGGTTCGGCCAAACTCTGCCCAAATACTCTCCCAACATCCCTCACTACAACCTAGAGGCCTTAGTTTGATCAGAAAGCCAACCTAAGGATCCATTTTGATCAAATCAAAAGGAAGAACCCGAAGAAGAGGTAATGATTTCACCACCCTTTTCTAAGTTCATTTCTTCTTCCACTTCTTCTTCCTTTGTTCTTACCATTCTAAAATAATAACTCCAGTATCTCACATATACTGTGATGTTATTATAAGTATGGTACAACCATATTCAGTATTCTATCCACCCTTTGAATAACATGTCACCATACGTGCGTACGTACGGCTTACCGTCTCCACGTCGTGGTGTAATTGTTATTCAATATAATATTATTTGGATGGGTATAATAATGATGTGTAACTCATGTAAATAATAAATATAACATGTTAATGATTCTGTATATATGATATACCATCCATTTATATATTATTTTAATATCAAAAGAATGATATTGTCGCTCGTGCGTACGTACGGACTACCGTCTCCACGAACGCGATGAGATTCATTCTCCATCGTATCCATTCAAGTATAATTATCATTTGATGATTTAAAAATGATGTTTAAGGACTGTATATCATTCTGGATATGAATAAGATACAACAACCATGGATTATGTAACAAAACATATAAAAGAAAATGAGTAAGTTAACTCCCGAAACGACGATAATTCTAAGATATTATTAACAAATCAATGTTAAAAGATCATATATGATATCATATTAATATATATGATTCTTGTATAATTTAATAACAACTATTTCACCATTATACAGGAGGTTAACCTACCCCAACCAAGGAAAAGTACAAGGTAAGGGTTATTTCACAATCTCTTCATTATCCGAGGTTGTTTATACGTAATAATCTACTGGGATTTCTTTATCATCCACATCCATGTTTCTTCGAAATGTATTTCAAAACATATTTATTATTTACAAGAATATGGGTTAAAGTCATTTATACCCTTTTTGACTTTTTATAAGAGGTTTATAAAGGAATATTTCTGTCGTTTTCAAAACAAGGTCCTTTTTAACCTTTTCGACAGAATTAAGGTAAGAATGTTTTTTTTAACTTATACGGCTAGTGCGGTTATTTTCTGCCGTTATAAAATCTTCAAAGTTTTCCTTACAAGCTTATAAGAATATTTTCAAGAAAATGTTTTATTTTATATGGCTCTTAAATGATTTCAAAAATAGAAAGAGATATTTCTCTAAAAAGTGTTTTGATTTCATCTATGTCAACATCCTTTGACGGATTTTACGCTTATTTGAAGTTGATTTATTATGATACAAAACTTCTATATTGTATTGAAGGTTTTGTGATATGTTTGACTGTGGATGTGCTATTTTTATACCATTCATAGTTTATGGTGAAATTATTGACATTTTGTATGCTAGTTTTAATACGAATGTTTATGTTATGTTTAAACCTTTTCATATGGGAATGCATTGGACTTAATAAGTGACGGGTGGAGCCCGCCATAGCTCCTCGATGCATCGGTAGGTCTCATGAGACAAACTAGTGTCTTGGCACAAGGCCTTGACAAAATCTTATTTGTAATCTTGGCACGAGGCCTTGGCTATGTGGTTATGATAGTCTGGCATTATGCATTCCAACATTATGAAAGTGGTTATTGATTTTTGCATGTGATTATTCATTTAGTAGAATATCCATGTGAATAAGTAAATGGCATTATTTCATTTTATTTATGCCATACCATGTTGAAAGTTCGTATTTAAAAGGCTTTTGTTTTAGTTATACATTGCCTTAAATGTTTATTCTTATTTATGAAAGTTTCCACTTTATTGTTATCCTTACTGGGCATTTGAGCTCACCCCTTTTCAATGTTTTATTTTTCCCTGGAAGTGAAGAAGTAGGTTATGAATGACCTGCAGGGATATTATGTGGGGATATGAGTGTGGATTATGGAGACATTATGTTATTGTAGTAGTTTTTCATTTTATGATGTAATGTAAAACTTATGAATATATCTAGTGTTTCCAAGGCTACTAAACCAATCGGTCTTTCGAGATTTGATCTTTCTTGTGATCATGCCAATGTTATGTAATTAATGCACCGACTCTGGGCAGCTGGGGTCGGGGCGTTACAGTTGGTATCAGAGGAAGTTTAGTACAAACCTTGGAAACTAGATTTAGATAAACTCTGATTAGAGCACGTAGACCTAAGATGAACTTTGAGGATTAGTATAGAAGAACTTCCTAGAATTTTGGTATTGTAGAGATTTTGTGAGTTTTCCGAGCAATACATCCCTGTCTGGATACGAGCAGGTAGAGGCGGCTCTGGCACAGATGTACCTAGGGGTAAAACCCGAAAACACCGCTTTGAGCTAGACTCGAACGGGAACTGGTGCACGACAACGGGCTTTGCTGCACTCTTGGTTACGACACTCCCGGGGGATATGCTTAGGATAACTCTCACTTTCTTTACAAATCATTATGAAGGGTTTATGAGTATATACTTCCTCAAAGAAAACATATTTATGATTATGGATTATATCCATAGATAGTTCAATTTATGTTAAGTGTTTTATAAGTATGGGATTATGTATTTTGATTCATAAATTGATCTAGTTTATGCCATTTTTTAGAAATGGCGCCTAGTGGAAGAAATGGAAACCGTATCAATGCACGCACTCCATGTAGGGATTGCCCTCCTGCTCAAGATAATTATAGTGGGGCTGGTGATGCAACTGGTGCTGATCAGCTAATCACCGTACTGGGACAACTTACTCAGGTTATGAATAATAACCTTACCCGTATGGAGCACCCTGATCCGCAGCGTGGAGGATCAATGTTAGATCGATTCATGAGGCAACAACCACCAACGTTCAATGGGAATACAAATCCCGTAGTATCTGAGCAATGGATATTTTCCCTAGAGAAAATATTTCAGGCTTTGGGGAGCAGTGAAAGGGAAAAAGTTATCATGGCAGTTTACCGCCTCACTGGAGATGCTGATCAATGGTGGTCATTGATTCAAAATACGAAGGAAGATGATGAAGTATCAAATATGGAATGGAGGGAGTTCAAAGATCTGTTTTTAGAAAAATACTTCCCTCGCGACCATCGAGCAGATATGGAAAGGCAATTTCTGAGTCTGAGACAAAAGGAGGATGATAATGTCACAAAGTATGAGGCTAACTTTACAAGGTTAGCGAGGTATGCTGGAGATTATATTCGCAACCCAAGAAGTAAGATTGATCGTTTCTTTGATGGGTTAAAACCATTTCTCCGTCGAGCATTAGTCTCACAATCCTTTTCGTCGTACGAAGACATTGTCTCATGTGCTATCAAGACCGAAAAAGAATTCTCTAAGTCTTATGACTTTAAAGCAAAGCAAGAGAAGAAGAGACCTGCTGATCAATCTGGGAATGGAAATAAGGGGAAGAAGGGAAAGGTTGAATATCCATCTTGTGGTAAATGCGGGAAGAAACATCCTGGTGCTTGCCTGAAGGGAATGGGAGTCTGTTACAAGTGTGGTGAAAAAGGCCACCAAGCTCATGATTGCAAGGGGAAGAAGGAAGCTACCAACGTTCAGTGCTACAATTGCAGGGAGATGGGGCATTATGCAAATGCATGTCCTAAGCGTCAGGAGAACTTACCTCAGAAAAGGCCAAGGGATCAAGGCCTGGCTTATGCTATCACTACTGCTGAGGTAGAACCTCCGAAAGACGTGGTGGCAGGTAATTTAATGGTTTCCTCAAGTTTAGAAAATGCATTATTTGATTCTGGATCATCGCATTGTTTCATATCTTCCCAGTTTGCTAAGAAAATTAGATATTCCCAATTTGATTTAATAAGGGAGTTGTCAGTTAAAACTCCTAAGGGAAGTATCGTTGCAACAAAGTTTTGTGAATCAGTCCCCATTAGAGCACATAAATTTTCTTTATCTGCTGATCTCATCGTCATACCTATGATTGAGTTTGATATAATCCTCGGTATGGACTGGCTTTCGGACTATGATGCGAAGATTTATTGTATGAAGAAAGAGGTTACGATTCTTGATGATAATGATAAGGAGCACCTTATTTTTAGAGCAGAATCGTCACCACCTAATTCTTATTTAGACCCACCCCCAGTAGCTCAACTTAATTCAATTATTGGGGAGGAAGAGAATGAAGTAACTATCGGTGAGGAAAGGAATGTTCAAATAGAGGATGTACCTGTTGTGAAAGAATTTGTAGATGTATTTCCGGAAGATTTACCTGGACATCCTCCAGAACGAGAAGTTGAGTTTTCTATTGATTTGATTCCTGGATCAAGGCCTATATCGAAGACCCCTTATAGAATGGCCACTGTAGAGTTAGTCGAACTAAAGAAACAACTAGAGGAATTGAGTAATAAGGGATTTATTCGCCCTAGTGTTTCTCCATGGGGAGCCCCTGTTCTTTTTGTTAAAAAGAAATATGGATCTATGAGGTTATGTATCGACTACAGGGAGATCAATGCTATAACGATAAAGAACAAGTATCCCCTACCTCGTATTGATGATTTATTTGACCAACTGCATGGAGCTCAATACTTTTCAAAGATTGACCTTCGATCTGGATACCATCAGTTGTGTGTGAAGAAGGAAGACATTCCGAAAACAGCATTTCGAACCAGGTACGGGCATTACGAGTTTACTGTAATGCCGTTTGGATTGACTAATGCACCCTCTGTATTCATGGATCTGATGAATAGAGTTTTCAAGGAGTATCTCGATGAATTTGTGGTGGTATTTATTGATGATATCTTGGTATACTCCAAAACCTACAAAGATCATGAAAATCACTTGCGCATTATCTTGAAGACTCTGAGGAGGCATGAATTATATGGGAAGTTTAGCAAGTGTGAATTCTGGCTTCAGGAGATTTCTTTTCTTGGCCATATTGTCTCTAAAGATGGAATCTCTGTTGATCCTTCTAAGACCAAAGCAATCCAAGAATGGCCAGCACCTACGAGTATAATTGAGGTACGTAGTTTTATTGGTTTGGCAGGTTATTATCGACGTTTCGTCCAGAATTTTGCCCGATTGGCTAACCCATTAACGAAGCTCACACGTAAAGGGGTTAAATTTGTTTGGACAAAAGAGTGTGAAGAATGTTTCGAAGAACTGAAGAGAAGATTAGTCAATGCTCCTATATTGACTCTACCATCGGGGAATGATGGGTTCGTTATTTATAGTGATGCATCGAAGAAAGGACTTGGCTGTGTCCTTATGCAGAATGATAGAGTTATTGCCTATGCATCACGACAGTTGAAAATTCATGAACAAAACTATCCTACTCATGATCTCGAGTTAGCAGCAGTGATCTTTGCTTTGAAGATATGGAGGCACTACCTCTATGGTGAAAAATGTGAGATTTATACTGATCACAAGAGTTTGGAGTATATTTTCTCACAAAAAGAACTCAACATGAGGCAAAGGAGATGGCTTGAATTACTCAAGGATTATGATTGTACGATACACTACCACCCAGGGAAGGCAAACAAGGTGGCAGATGCTTTGAGTAGAAAAGACCATGGAGTTTTGAACAATATGAGAATTGAAAGGGATCCAATTTTCATGGATCTAGTGAAGATGGACATGGGAATAACCAGGGAAGGTGAAACATCAATGCTTTTTCAAATGGTTGCCAAACCATCTTTACTAGAAAGGATTAAGAGTTCTCAGACTGATGATGAAGAATTCCAAAAGAAGATTAAAGTTGTGAATGATGGGAGATTGAGAGACTTTGCGTATGAAGGTGGAATTTTGAAATTCGGGAAGAGACTTTGTGTTCCCAATATACCTGATCTAAAAAGGGAATTGCTGGATGATTCTCATAGTTCCAATTTCTCTATACACCCTGGGAGCACCAAAATGTATAGAGATATGAAGGAACATTTTTGGTGGGACAACATAAAGAGAGAGATTGCTGATTTTGTGTCAAGATGTATGGTTTGTCAACAAGTGAAAGCTGGAAGGCAACAGCCTGGAGGAGTCATGCAACCTCTTCCCATACCGGAGTGGAAATGGGACAATATTACAATGGACTTTGTCATGGGGCTACCAAAGACTCCTAGAAGGAACGATGCAATATGGGTTATTGTTGATCGTCTTACCAAGTCAGCACATTTTCTTGCTATAAGAGAAGATCTACCCCTGGAACGTCTAGCAAGACTATACATTAATGAAGTTGTGAGACTTCATGGAGTACCCCTATCGATTGTTTCTGATCGTGATCCCCGTTTTACTTCAAGATTTTGGAAAAGTCTTCAGAAATCCCTGGATACTGAACTTCATTTGAGCACTGCTTACCACCCTCAGACAGACGGACAATCAGAACGGACTATTCAGACCTTAGAAGACATGTTGAGATCTTGCTCACTTGATTTTCAGGGTATGTGGGATCAATATTTACCACTAGTAGAATTTTCCTATAACAATAGCTTCCATTCGAGTATTCAGATGGCACCATATGAAGCGTTATACGGAAAGAGATGTCGTACACCAACCTGTTGGGATGACGTCGGTGAAAGAAAACTTGTAGGTCTAGAACTGGTGGAGGAAACGATGGAAAAGGTAAAGGTAATCCAAAATCACATCAAAGCAGCTCAAAGTAGGCAGAAGAGCTATGCCGATAATCGAAGGAAGGATTTGGAATTTCAAGTCGGTGATCATGTTTTCCTAAAGGTATCTCCGTGGAAGGGAGTCATACGTTTTGGTAAGAAAGGTAAATTGAGTCCCAGGTACATCGGACCTTTCGAAATTCTAGAATGAATTGGGGCTGTAGCTTACCGATTGGCAATGCCGCCAAGTCTCTCCAAAGTTCACGATGTGTTCCACGTATCTCTGTTGAGAAAATACATGCCTGACCCAACGCATGTACTCACCTATGAGGAATTAGAACTGGAACCCGATCTGTCTTATTGCGAAGAGCCCGTCAGGATTCTTGATACAAGAGAACAAGTACTGAGAAACCGGACGACGCGTCTGGTAAAAGTTTTGTGGAGAAATCATAAGATGGAAGAGGCAACGTGGGAACCCGAGGAACTTATGATGAAGAACCACCCGAGTCTTTTTATGCAGTAATACCCTAGAAATTGCGAGGACGCAATTATTTGAAGGAGGGGAGAATTTAACACCCCAAGCTTCTACGGTACGTTTCCCTTTGAATAATGCGATAGCGTGTGTTGTACGCAACCTCGAGTTCTAACACACACCACAACTAATTAAACTAGCCGTTGTGAATAGTAATACCTAATTTTTGAAATTATATATATTTTATATTTGAAAATGGACTTCATTTTTGGACTCGGAATATCGAATTTAGCCTAAGGTGAAATTTTGGTACTTTTCGGATAACTTTCATATTTTGATGAATAGTGAAAATTACTAGATTTTAATTAAAAACAACTTTTTTAATCAAAATAAGTAATAGTGATAAATTATGAATTTGAGTGGTTTTAAAGTATATTTAGAATATATTTTTACCATTTAATATAATGTTGGTCATTGGAAATAATTTTACAATTAAACCGAACATAAACAAGTGTCAATCTTTTGATAGTTATTATCTCTTAAAAACACGCTTTTTGTTTTGACAGCGGGAATTAATTTTAAATTAATTTCTGCCACTTCTGTGTTTTGAATTTAGGAAAATGGATTCCATATTTGGAATCAGGATGTTCAAATTGTGTAAATAGGTAACTTTTATTTTTACACATTTTGAATAATTACTGCGGTAAATATTTTATTTACCATGGTTAAGGGTAAATCCGGTAAATAAGGGTTAAAAAAATAATATTATAATAATACTAAATTACCCTAAAACGTTTCTTAACCCTATTGGTTGATACATAGTCGACCATGGGCATCTTTGGGTCTATTTTGGGACCCCATGGATCCACTTGTAAGTGATAATGACACTTTATTTTAATTAAGTCAAAATGAATACAAAAATGACACAAGCATATATCTTTTAGAACAACAATTTTTACATAGGGTTATACATGTTGGATTTTCGATTATAAATATTCATTAGAAAGATAAAAAGATTTCCTACATAATGATATTTTATTTATAATTTTTAGACATTAAATAAGTTATTTTATTTATGACACAATGATGATGCAGTAATTAATATAATAGTGAAACATTAAAATAATTGATATTATAAATACCCAAATAAATATAATATGAAACTTTTAATGAATAAAACTAATTTTCTAGGCTAATATGATATATTAGGATTGATTTAATGGACTTTGTTCGAAGTAATCAATCTGTTATGAGTTTCACAAAAATCAACTATTGAATAGTGTCAAAATTGACATAAAAGAGTTCTTAAAACAAATATTATATTATTAATTGATATTAAATTCCTAAAAATCTAAGGTTCGGCCAAGAGACTTATATTATGATAGGTTAATCATTAATGGACCACTTGGGGGTCGCTTGGATGTATATAGTAAGTTTATTAACCATATTATATAAAAATACAAAGAGACATTGTAAAAGTGAAACTAATTAACTTAGAGTTAATACTTAAAGATAAGGTTAATATAAGTACCCAAACCTGTCTAAATTCTATTGGTTGAGTGGTTTTCGACCTATCCCCACCTTAACCTTTGAATAATCAACTTTGGAGCCATTAGAAACCGAATATGAATTTATTATAAATTAATATTTCTAGCTTTTCCAAAGGTGCCCCTCACCCCTCTTATAAAAGGGCACTCCTCCTTCTCTTTTCTTCACACCTTCAAAGACTTTTGGTTCGGCCAAACTCTGCCCAAATACTCTCCCAACATCCCTCACTACAACCTAGAGGCCTTAGTTTGATCAGAAAGCCAACCTAAGGATCCCTTTTGATCAAATCAAAAGGAAGAACCCGAAGAAGAGGTAATGATTTCACCACCCTTTTCTAAGTTCATTTCTTCTTCCACTTCTTCTTCCTTTGTTCTTACCATTCTAAAATAATAACTCCAGTATCTCACATATACTGTGATGTTATTATAAGTATGGTACAACCATATTCAGTATTCTATCCACCCTTTGAATAACATGTCACCATACGTGCGTACGTACGGCTTACCGTCTCCACGTCGTGGTGTAATTGTTATTCAATATAATATTATTTGGATGGGTATAATAATGATGTGTAACTCATGTAAATAATAAATATAACATGTTAATGATTCTGTATATATGATATACCATCCATTTATATATTATTTTAATATCAAAAGAATGATATTGTCGCTCGTGCGTACGTACGGACTACCGTCTCCACGAACGCGATGAGATTCATTCTTCATCGTATCCATTCAAGTATAATTATCATTTGATGATTTAAAAATGATGTTTAAGGACTCTATATCATTCTGGATATGAATAAGATACAACAACCATGGATTATGTAACAAAACATATAAAAGAAAATGAGTAAGTTAACTCCCGAAACGACGATAATTCTAAGATATTATTAACAAATCAATGTTAAAAGATCATATATGATATCATATTAATATATATGATTCTTGTATAATTTAATAACAACTATTTCACCATTATACAGGAGGTTAACCTACCCCAACCAAGGAAAAGTACAAGGTAAGGGTTATTTCACAATCTCTTCATTATCCGAGGTTGTTTATACGTAATAATCTACTGGGATTTCTTTATCATCCACATCCATGTTTCTTCGAAATGTATTTCAAAACATATTTATTATTTACAAGAATATGGGTTAAAGTCATTTATACCCTTTTTGACTTTTTATAAGAGGTTTATAAAGGAATCTTTCTGTCGTTTTCAAAACAAGGTCATTTTTAACCTTTTCGACAGAATTAAGGTAAGAATGTTTTTTTTAACTTATACGGCTAGTGCGGTTATTTTCTGCCGTTATAAAATCTTCAAAGTTTTCCTTACAAGCTTATAAGAATATTTTCAAGAAAATGTTTTATTTTATATGGCTCTTAAATGATTTCAAAAATAGAAAGAGATATTTCTCTAAAAAGTGTTTTGATTTCATCTATGTCAACATCCTTTGACGGATTTTACGCTTATTTGAAGTTGATTTATTATGATACAAAACTTCTATATTGTATTGAAGGTTTTGTGATATGTTTGACTGTGGATGTGCTATTTTTATACCATTCATAGTTTATGGTGAAATTATTGACATTTTGTATGCTAGTTTTAATACGAATGTTTATGTTATGTTTAAACCTTTTCATATGGGAATGCATTGGACTTAATAAGTGACGGGTGGAGCCCGCTATAGCTCCTCGATGCATCGGTAGGTCTCATGAGACAAACTAGTGTCTTGGCACAAGGCCTTGACAAAATCTTATTTGTAGTCTTGGCACGAGGCCTTGGCTATGTGGTTATGATAGTCTGGCATTATGCATTCCAACATTATGAAAGTGGTTATTGATTTTTGCATGTGATTATTCATTTAGTAGAATATCCATGTGAATAAGTAAATGGCATTATTTCATTTTATTTATGCCATACCATGTTGAAAGTTCGTATTTAAAAGGCTTTTGTTTTAGTTATACATTGCCTTAAATGTTTATTCTTATTTATGAAAGTTTCCACTTTATTGTTATCCTTACTGGGCATTTGAGCTCACCCCTTTTCAATGTTTTATTTTTCCCAGGAAGTGAAGAAGAAGGTTATGAATGACCTGCAGGGATATTATGTGGGGATATGAGTGTGGATTATGGAGACATTATGTTATTGTAGTAGTTTTTCATTTTATGATGTAATGTAAAACTTATGAATATATCTAGTGTTTCCAAGGCTACTAAACCAATCGGTCTTTCGAGATTTGATCTTTCTTGTGATCATGCCAATGTTATGTAATTAATGCACCGACTCTGGGCAGCTGGGGTCGGGGCGTTACAAGTAATTTATTTATTATTAATTAATTATTATTTTATTTATTATTTAGTTATTGTGTATACATTAGTTATTAATTTACTTTAAATTTATTGTTATTTTATTATTATATTACTATTATTTTATTATTAATTATTTATTAATTTATAATTAATGTATTATTTATTTATTATTTAGTTATTTAGGTATTTTTAATTTTTAGGTATTTTTAATTTTTATTTTATTATTTATTTTTAATTTATTTCTTTATTATTTATATATTCATTATTTTTTATTGTTCATAAAATAATTATAAATTTATTTTTAAAAAATTATTATTATGTTATTATATTATTAATTTATTATTAATATATTATTAATTACTTATTTATTATATTTATTATATTTTTTTATTTTTATTTTTTATTTTTTCATAATTCATAATTTTTTTTATTATTTATTATCTAATATTTATTAATTTATTATTTATTTATCTTATATTTATGTATTTTTATATAATTTATTATATATACATTATTGGGATATTATATATTATATAATATCTATTATATATTATATAATATCTATTATATATATTATTTATTATTTATTATTTATTATTTATTATTTATTATTTATTATTTATTATTTATTATTTATTATTTATTATTTATTATTTATTATTTATCTCTCATTACTTACTATTTAATATTTATTATTTACTATTTATTATTTACCATTTATTTCTACATTATACGTTTATATATATATATTGTTCATTTCTATTTTATTTATTTATTTCTAATTTATACTTAATAATTATTCAATATTAATAATTACTTATTATTTTTTAATTATTAATTATGGATTATTGATTATTGTTTACTGATTATTCATTATTGATTAATAATTATTGGTTACTAATTATTTAGTATATATCTATTTTTTATGTATTATTTGTTTTTTCAATTAATATGTATATATAAATTTATAAAATTCTATTTATTCACCACATGAAGATTCTACTGGAATGGTAGTCTTTAGAGAATAAAAAAGAGGTAAGGGGTTCAAATCTCATTCAATATAGAATTTGAATACTTAGAATGTGCAATTGTTGGTGCAGGTGTATGTGCACAAAGAAATAAACAAATAAAAAAGAAATAAATAAACAAATAAAAAATAAATATAAACAAATAAATAAACAAACAAATAAATATACAAATAAACCAACAAACAAATAAATAAATAAATAAATAAATAAAATAAATAAAAAAAAAATAAACAAAAAAATAAATAAATAAAAATAAATAAATGAAAAATAAATAAATAATGATATAATTAAATAAATAAATCAAATTATTTAGGAGCAGTTTAAACCGCTGTTAAATGCCAATTTTAGCGTAGTGGAGGTTGTGGTGTAAACAAACCAAGAAAAGCCTCAAGAACATCATATCTCACTGGGAACTGATCGTTTGGAAGAAAAGGTAGGTTCAGTGTTTATAGTCTTTCAACTTCAAGTTGGCTTTTACACTGGGTAAGGGAAAATTCATGGTTGATTCCTTGAGCTAGAAGATACAGGCTGAGGTAGTATTGGAGTCTTATGATGAGTGTCTGATGATTATGGTCTTTGCAGACATGAGCTCTAGGGATGAGTAGCACTGACTTTGACATATGTTTTACCCATGCTTTTGTATTGGATCAAGAGAGAGATGATATCTAATCGGTAGGGATTTGTTCTGAGAGACAACCTATTTATTAAGGATCCACCAGTGGTATGGTCTCATGGATGAATCGAATATCTTCTTTTTGTGGCTGGGTATGGGTTCCTACATGCTTACGCAAGGAGCTGATGAGAGGGTTTCATGCTTCTACATGGGTGATACATCTTAGTTTTACAAAGACTTTTTTTTGAGATATATATATAGTAATAGTGGCCAAGAATGAAAAAAGAGGTAGTATTCCTTGTGTTGTTTTGTTTCCCCTGTCAAAATGAGAATGTTGAGATTCAAATTTCTATTATCACCTCATTTTTTAGAATAACATAAAAATAGATAAATATATAACCTCTAATAATTACAAACCATGTAATTCTTGTGGATAATAATTCTAATAGGTTCAGGGAAAGCTATTTCATTTTGATCTACTTACAGCTTCCCTCTAACGACCCTAAGGTGACTTCCAAGTGGCTGTAGAGAAATTTCATCTATTTTAAACATCGTGGTTTAGTTTTTGATCTCGGGTAAGATCCTTTTCATTGGTTTTCTTCTATATTACCTATTCCTCCATTAAGAGATGTGTTCTTTTGATCATCACTTCAGAAACAAGTGTTCACCATGTTGTATAGATGATCTAGGTTTGTTCATAGATCTCCTTTGCATCTATCCTCCATTAGAGATCCCTTTTTTGGTGTTTCTTGATCGTTGATTAAATGTAAGTGGTCTAAAACCTAACCATATGGCCTGTTTAATTTTCATTTATGTTAAATAATTTAATTTACATCAATATAACAAGAAAATTAATTAATTGAATAATTAATGATGATAAATATTCTATTGAATTATTCCTTGGATCCCTTTGGATTCAATAGTGTTTTGACCTAACTTATGGGTACCCTTTGGGTGAGAGAACCCTTGACTAGCAATGAATTGGCTAA
Source organism: Viscum album (assembly GCA_963277665.1). Classification (NCBI taxonomy): domain Eukaryota; kingdom Viridiplantae; phylum Streptophyta; class Magnoliopsida; order Santalales; family Viscaceae; genus Viscum; species Viscum album. The sequence goes on from OY728151.1 coordinate 2,084,019,934, forward strand.
TGGTTAAAGTGTTTTTAGCATGACATGGGACTTTAGGCTATTGATTGAGATTGAATCCATTTGATAATGTCTTAGTTAATTGAAATTTATAGAAATAAATTAATGTAAATGTGAATGTGCAGTTTATAGACCCATGGTAATTTTCATAATTAACCGTTGAGAATAATGATATGATATAGTGGTATCCTTTCTATTATGACTTGTTGTGTTTTATGCTAAAATGATTTTGTATTGGTCTTGTCCTAGTTTGATGTTGAAATGTCTATAAAGTGGGATAGGACCAGTGATACATTTATAAATTCATATATATAGGTCTTTTCCTAGAGGCTGGAATGATTATATAGAGAGATTTTCCAAGTTGATACAGAAATTATTATATATAAAGATTCTCTAAGAGGATAACATAATTGTACATAGGGATTTTCCTAGTTTTTTTTATTCCATGGTTTATGGTTGTATTTGGCATGGTTGTGCTACATGCTCATACACAATTCGGAATGATGCCTAAGTAGGTTGATTTATGTATCATATTAATTAATTAATAAATTTACTGATTTATAACTTTATTGTATGCACTTATTATCAGACTAGTATTTTTTTGATATGGTGGTGTAGATTTAAAGAGTTTTACTCATACCATATTCAATCTAACATTTTTACCTAAGTAGATTACTGGGATATAGGATTATACAATGGTAAGGGACATAGTTGCTAATTATTGATTGTTGGATGGGATGGAGTTTTGAGATGGGAATGAAAATGGGTTTGGCACCGTGGTCCTTTGAGTTTATTTGGTTTCATCTGATTTTTTTACTTATATTACTTTTATTTTTAACTTTATAGACATGCATCCTATCATTACATTATTCACAATAATTTCATTTATTGATCCCTATTTTTATTTACATTTTTATGATATATAGTTTCTTTTTCTTTTCCATTTCTATGATAATTATTTATTTTTTTATTTCCATTATATTGTAACTTTGACCAAGGGGTTATAGTCTCTCCACTATCCTCACCACAACTCTTCTTCTAGTCGGAAACCTCTGTCGTATGAGGGGGCACGCACAAGGTCCCATAACCCACATGATTTGGCCACATGAGAGAGTTCAAGAACAAGGGATGTTACATTTTATCTATTGAACCTTTAATAATTTTATCATTATACTATTATATTTCATGATATTCCATTTTCAATTCCATTTTCATTCAATCTATGGGTTTTTAAAAAAAATTAAAACATTTGCAAAGGTTTGTTGCCTAAAACTCATTTCTTTGAGACACTTTTTTATTATGCACATAATTTTTTTATATGGTGTATATTATACCCATATGAATCATTAAACCATTTAATATCTTTCATTAATGTTATTATATGTTCCATTTTAATATCACTCTCATTAATTTTTTTCACTTATATGTTACTCGAGTTAAAACAGTATTGTTGACTCAAATTCTTTATCCATGAGTCATATTTTCTCTAATTGATTATGATCTTAAAAGACCCTTTTACCCTCCAAATTCCTTTTCTATATCCTATTTTATCATTTTTGATAGTTAATTTACTTATTTTAATTGATATCAACTTCCTTGATTAAATAAATTCTCAAATAGAACCATTTCATTCTGAAATAATAATTTTTATTCTTTTCAATGGATTTATTACCCCATATATTTAATCTAGATAAATTTATCCTCCAATTTTTAGATCTATAATATGAATTATTTTATACTATCCTCATAATTCCCCATAAATATTTTCAAAAGGAAAATCTGATGCACCATTTTCAATGTGTGATTTCAGAAATGGTATAAAAAATATTTAAAAAGAGTTTTTGTCCATTCGAAATCAAATTATTTTTTTCCCCTCCACAATTTAAATATAAAACCATTATTTATTTTTCAATACTCTATTTTTGGTTATTTATTAAAAATTATTATTTTAATATATCTCATTTTTTTCTTTTAAACCTTTTTTTAAAATTATTTCTCAAAAGAAACTAGTGAATTTCTCTCATATACATTCTTTTTAAAAATTAGAATACTAACTTTTTTTAAACATTCTTACGAAAATGTAATTCCTATCACTTTGAATATTATTTCCTCATATTAATTATTTTAAAAATAAAATTATTTTCTATTATTATATGAGTTTAATTTAAAAGTTTTTTCATGTAAAAAAAGTTAATTTTATTCATTCATTTTCAAGTAATATTCAAATATTTTTATAAAAGTATTCTTTATCCATCGGTTGTTTTATTAACTGTGTTTTCACAAATGTGAAATGGTAAATATATATATGAGTAATGATACATTACTAACTTTTTCTTTCCTAATAATCATTAGTATATAATAATAATTATTCTTCTAATATCATTCCTCTATAGATACCCTACTTTTGATTTTATTGATTAGTGAGTGTTGGCCAGGATTCCATAACATATATTGATTGGGGAAACTATTAACTTAACCATATTACCTATATCTATATGGTTTAAATACCATATTATATATTATCTGGATTGGATGCTATTTACCATTAATTTTATGAAATATCTTTGGATGCCTGTTTTCTCTACTTGTAAAATATTTTATAATTATTGATGGAATTATTAATATTTTCCTTTTGTTATTCCTTTTGAAAAATATATGAAACCCATTTTAATTCCATATGTTTTTATAATATGATGATTATTAATTTTATGTGGAACTAATATGTATGGATAATGATGGGTGGTTTAATATATCCCCCCCCCCAATTCATTGGTTAAAGTTATTATCCAGTGAGAAAGTTTGTCATTGACATCATAAGCTTGTTCACATAATCATATGAGTGATGAGGGTTCTCACATTTTAAAGCATATACATAATGAATTTATTCAAAAACTTATTAATATGATTAGTAAATGAAGATAAAAAATTGTAAATATATATAAACTACTATGCCATAAAACTGAGTAAGGGCGCTTTTATAAATGATTCAAAATCTTAGTATATTTATGTAATGATAGAAAAGGAGAGTTTACATGTCTTATATAAGTTAGTGAGGTTCATATCTTAATAGAAATTTAATCTTTCTACTCATAGTTATGTTAATTACTTATTTACATTTATCAATGGTATTCTAGAATATTTTAACTTTCATATGGATTATTTGAAACATTTATGGATTTTTCATTTTTTTCATGGTTTATAAGAATATGGTAAATTGTATCAACAAACTTGATAATTGATTTTATGACACAGTTTTATTTCTTGGGATAAATATTTGACAACACATGATTTAGGATTGAAAAATAATAAGGCTTAACATATACATAATGATTAGTTGATAAAGGGTTGATTGATTTTGGGAAATGTGTGTTGGATATTATAGATAGCCTCGAAATTTTTTACTAAATGAATGAAAAAGTGGTCCATGATAGTTTTATTAACTTTTACCTAATTTTTGGGATTATGATCTATTTTTTATTATTTATAACTTTATATACTAGTTATTAATACATTTTATGGTAAAATATATAGTTAATTTTGATGATTGTATGATTGTTTTCTCATTTTATTTATTAGCGATTCAAATGGTTTTGGGAAAGGGAAATTTTATATAATGTTTATTTTATGCATATACATATTTTTGAATTTGATTATATGAATGATTACTTTTTTCGAATAAGGATGACTAATTCAGTATAGCCTAAGTGAGAAAGGTAAATATCATATTAAGAGTTACATCCCAAATGATAAATATGTTAAGTGTATTCTCTATTAATTTCACGAGTGAGTAGAAATTATAATTATGATAATGTAATTCATTTAAGTTAGAGAATGTAAGGAACCATGTTATTATTATTTATTTTTTTCCTTAAAATAAATTCTATTTTTATAGATCATTCAACAAGAAAAAAAGTACTAAAATAACCCAAGACATATTATATAAGAAAATTAAAACAAGAATAAAACCTATAGAAAATAAAAATAGTATAAAAAATTATAAATAAATAATAAAGGGCATTAATAAAACAAAATTTGTTAAATGGGTGTTTTTTTAAAATATTTTTTCACTATATATTTTTGTTATTTAAAAGTTAAATTTTTAAATTTTAGAGTATCTATTTGAAAAAAATAGTCATTTTTTATTAAAAAATTTAGTGTCATCTTAGGAATATTTTTTCAATTTTTTCTAAAATAGCATAATTTTTTGTGAATTGTGAAAATATTGATTTTGTAAAAAAACTATCACTTTTATGACCGTATTATAATGGATGAATAAATTAAAATTTTCTGAAAATATTTAAAAATAAATGACTTGTATTTAATAATTTATATAAATCATTAATAAATACAATGTTTAATTTACAAAACCAAGGTTTATCATTTTAGGAACATGAGTAATATTTTACTCAAAAAAAGTTTTTATTCATCTATATTAAAAATCATTTTTTACAAATTTTAGAAATTAAATTAAAAAATGGATTTGAAATTTAATATCAACAATGTCATATTTTCCAATAACTTATATTTTATTTTTAGGAATTAAATTTTTATTGCTATGATTAAGGATAATAACCAGGATTAGTTGAAAACAGTTATTTTCAAATAACTGTTTTATTAATATTGAGTAATTTTTAATAAATAAAATAAATTCCTCACTTCTCAAAAATAAATTTGATATAATTTTTAATCCTATATATAAATATATTATCACTCATTAAATTGTTAATCAAGACTATATAGGATTAAGAAAACTTAATGGTGAAAATAACATTTTTTCTAAAAACAGTTTTTCTATATATTATTTTTTTAATATTAAAATTTAATTTTATCTTATAATAATATTAATTAGATAATATGGGGATTAAATTCATGTTCAACGCACATAGATTTTATAATAGGGGTTTCCTTATATTTTTAATAAAATATAAACTACTAGATTACAAACTAATTACCAAGGTAAAAACCCAAAATGGTATAATGTAAAAAATACAAGGTAAAGAAGATGAAAAATGTTTAAAAATGTGTTAAAATTAGTAGAATAGGATTTAATGACCATATATCACCTCACACTCAATTATTTCTCACGTTTAGAACCATAAACCCCTAAATAAGGTCATTTCATTATTGAGAACAAATAATGGGTGGTCATAATGTTCCTTTTTCATCACCTCCCAAATGTAATTACATACACCATCACAAAGATACAAATTTGAACAAAATTTCCATGAATAACAACCAAATATTCCTCTCTAATATTTCCCTTAAAATATTTAAATCCCCTGGTCATTTTGGATTGATGCTTTAATATTCATTTTTTTTGGATATTATCATTTCCTTTTTTTATTATTTCATAAAATAGAATCAAGTACATTAATATGAAAAAGTTATATATTTTAAACCACCATGACTTAAAAATGAATAAGGGAGATTTTAGAAATGATTCAAAATCTTAGTATATTCTTGTTATGATAGAAAAGGTTAGTTCCATGTATTATATAAGTTAGTGATGTTCATATCTTAATAGAAATTTAATCTTTCTACTTGTAGATATTTTAATTACTATGTTACATTTATCAATATTATTATGGAATATTTTAAATTATATATAGATTATTTGAATCCTATATGGATTTTTCAAAATTATTTATGTTTGTATGGTTTGGAAGCATATGGTAAATGGTATCAATGACCTTCATAAGTAATTTTATGATAAGTTTATATTTTTTAGGATAAATATTATAGAACACATGATTGATGTTTGGAAAGCACTAAGGTTTAATATATACACAATTATGAGTTAATAAAGGTTTGATTGTTTTAGGGAAATTTTTGTTAGATGGTATCAATAGCGTTGAAATTGATTACTGAATGAATGGAAAAGTGGTCCATGATATTTTTTAAATAAATTTATCTAATATTTTGGACTATGAAATATATTTTATTGTTTATGAATTTTTTTACTAGTGATTAATAAATTTTACTGCTAAATTTGGATTTGATTTTTGACAAATATATTATTTTTTGTCATTAAATTTTTTGGCGATTTAGATGGTTTTGTGAAAGTTATATTTTATATAATGTATAATTAAGGTCTATATATTCTTTTGTATATGATTATATAAATGATTAATATGAAAACCATGCTTTTTATTACACACTTAAACCTGATTTATTATATAAAATTCACTTGAAACAACATAGAATATCAAGAGGTCTAGTGTCTTTTAGACATAGGAAAATTACATAACAACTTAAATAATAAAACATAGCATCTTATTGAAAACTTCCTTTACATGACCACTACATTCCCTCGTACTTAGCATTGCATGGAATAACCTGAGGACATACATAAGAAAGGGGTGAGCTGTAAAGCTTAATAAGAGAGTAAACAAATCATAACATGAAGAATACAATACATGTTAGGCAATATGCATTTCAATGGAGCATAAAATAACCTGAACATAAAGGCATGATATAGCATGATTATCATAACATGGAAATGTGGCAACAACACTGAACAAGGAATTAGCAGAAGCCAAGGCTTATTGCATGTGGAGCATTAGTAAACCCTCATTGCACATGAATCACAAGTAAACCCTCGTTACACTTGAATTATCATGTGTAAACACCCATTGCACATGACGTATAATGATACTATACTTTACCCAATGCATTTGAGAGCTATCAAGGCACACCCTTCTTTAACATTTCATTTCATACATAAGTGTGCCACAAGATCATACAACATGGATTCATAAAAAATCATAATTTATTCCACGGTTAAGGAGTGTGGAATTTATAAATGAAACTATTCCATCAATATGTAAATGATAATAAAGTTTAATACTCTTAATATAGAAATGGGCATGGTATTCACTATACAATAATTTTGTCTTGGAAAATTGTGATGCAATTTCGGCAGCATAACGGCGTGACATAATACTTCATAAAAATGGTTTATGAGAGATAAATGGGTGTCTCATCTTATTTACATGAAATTTACAATAATGGGAGTCATATAGATACATTTCACAACATAAGTAATGGAATTTGGTTTTATAATACAAAATAATTTCTTGAATGTAAATGAGGAGAGAGAAATTCCTTATGGAATTTCGGCATGGTAATGGGTATACATAGAAGGAAATTATGATAGAGAAAGGGGTATATCATAATTCAAACATAAATATAATAGTATAGGTGTGGTGAAAAATCATTCCACAACATTTATAATTGAAAATAAAAGGGCATAACAATATTAAGAAACTTGGATAAAATGAGAAAGGAAGAAATCCCTTAATTGGAAGTGTGATCCCAAAAGCATTGGAGGGGCTTGAGAGAGACTTATTGGGATCTTGGGGAACCTTGGGAGGATTCTAGAGAGATTACGTCCGAGTTTGGACGAACTTAAAAGTCTTTTAGTGAAGAGGAAGTGGGATCTTGGGTGGGTTTATATGGGAAAGGAGAGAGAATTCTTTATTATTTAGGTTTGGGACACCACACATTAAACTAATCAAAACCACAAACCAGCCCATGGTTTTTTCACATGGTTATTTCCAAAGGGGAGTTTAAAGTAGTATTTTATAATGAAAATTTCTTAACTTCTTATAATAATAGGGTTTCCTATGTGGATGTGAGTCACACTCTCCAAGAAATCAATTTAAAAAGCAAAAATGTTTTATATGTAATGGAGGGTCCACTAAGGCATCATAAAATTAATAAAAAAAATATAAAATCACATTATTTTAATGGTAAAACATATATTGGTCGGACATAATGTTTATAATATTTTATTATATCACTATTGGTTTATTATGTTGTCATAAAACACATTACATAATTAAACGATTTTTAATTTTTACCCAAAAATTCAACGATCTCAGAAAATTATAAAAAAAATCACTATTGGATAATTTCAACATACTGATTCCAAAAATAATATTCATTTTATCTAAATAATTTTATAAATATTTTAATTTTCACTTTTAAAATAAAAACTGTCATTAATCGAAAAATCATGGGTTTTGACAAAAACGTATTTCAAACCTTAATAAAAATTACAATTGCATTCATAAAATTATATTACCATTTATAATTAATAAAAAGAAATTTATGAATAATAATATTTTATTAAAATATTATTTATTTCAAAAATATATTAATTTATCAAATTAGATTCCTCAGTTGAATATTAACTAAAAATATTATTTGTGCTTTATAAACTATTTACAAAGTAAAAATAATAAAATGAAATTATATTAATTATTATATGCAAAAAAAATTTACATAATCATAGTGCTAGGGTATTTTTACATAACCCCTTAAAACACATGCACAAGACCTTAGGGTAAGGTGCACAATGGTGAATGACTCTAGGGGTGGCTCAGATAACATCACTTGAGTGGTAACCTCTGTCAACATCCACTTCTCTCATAGGAGGTTCTTCTCAAGCTTAACGTATTCAAGATAAGGTTTTGCTTGGTCAAGAGCAAAGCCCAATGATTCGACCTCCTTTCTGAGCTCTGAAAAATGGGATTTGAACTGGGCAAGTCTACTAGATGAGGCCATCGCTTCCTTTGTCTGAGTAAATTGGATTTGTTAAAGCCCTATATTTATACTAATCATGTGATCATTATTCAATGGTTGTATTAGAAAAGGTCACAATTCTTAATGGTATTTTAAAATCCAAAACGTATAACCAAATAAGTGCATATTTTTTACATAACCATAAAAATACATTCAAATATACCAAGAGTAATTTTCATTAATGAATTTGTGGGTCGTTAAAATCTTCCCCCTTAAGAAATTTCACCCTCAAAATTTCCTTATCCCACACTAAAATTATGTGGGTAACTCTGATTCATCACTTATTCTGATTCCCATGTTGCTTCTTCAAACTTGTGGTTTTTCCACTACACCTTGACAAGGGGCATTGTCTTATTTTGAAGAACTTTTTCTCTGTGATTTATCATCTTCACTGATTACACCTTGTAAAAAATATCATCCTCTAGTTGTACTACCTCTGAAGAGAGTACACGTGAAGGGTCTGGTATGTCCTTCCTTAAGAGGGATACATGAAATAAATCGTGTACTTTGGCCATGATAGGTTGGAGTTCCAGTCAATAGGCCACAACCCTAACACGATCAAGAATCTCGAAGGGGCCGATGTACCTAGGACTTAACTTCTCCTTATTTCTAAACCTCATGAACTTATTCCAAGGATATATGCATAGAATTACCATGTCTCCAACTTTGAACTCAAGGTCTCATCGACAGTTAGTTTCATAACTCTTCTATCGACTTTGGGCTGCCTTGATATGTTTCTGAATGGTTTTCACCTTCTCCACTATTTATTCAACCATTTCAAGTCCTAGCATCTTGATCTCACCTACTTCATCCCAACACACTAGTGTTCTGTACCTTTTCTTATAAAGGGCTTCATATGGTGCCATTCAGATGCTCGAGTGGAAACTGTTATTGTAGGAGAATTCAACCAGTGGAAGATTTTGGTCCCATCCTCCTTTGAAGTCCATATAACATGATCTTAACATATCTTTTAGTGTCTAAATAGTTCACTCAGATTGGACATTATTTTGAGGATGATAGGTCATACTAAAGTTCAGTTCAGTGGTTAGAGCATATTGGAGACTTTTCTAGAACTTCAAGGTGAATCTCAGATCATGATCCGATAAAATAGAGAGTGGTACTCCATGCAGTTTTACCACTTCTTTGAAGTAAATCTGTGAAAGTTGATCCAGTGAGAACTCCTCTCAAATTGAAATAAAGTGACTTGTCTTCCAAAGACGATCCACAATGACCCATATAGCATTGTTTCCTCTAGATGTCCTTGGAAGTCCAGTGACAAAGTCCATGGTAATGTTCACCCACTTCCATGTTGGTATGGGTTGTGGTTGCATCATACCCTTAGACTTTTTCCTCTCAACCTTCACTTTCTGACATACTAGGGACTTTGATGTATATTCAGCAATCTCCCTTTTCATATTGTCCCACTAAAAGCTTTCTCAGAGATCTCGATACATCTTTGTGATCCCCATGTGAATATAGAAGGTTGATCTATGTGATTCATTTAGAATTTCATTCTTTACCTCTGGATCAGATGGTACACATAATCGTGACCCAAATCTCACAATTCCATCCTTGTCAACCATGAACTATGAGTATTTCCCATTTTCGATAGCTTCAACCCATTTTATAATTTCACATCCTTTCATTGAGCATACTTTATTTTCTCTAATAGGTATGGTTTAAAAATAATTTGTGAAAGGATTGATGATATTCCTCCCCTAATGATTCTCTTGTCCATCCTCTTCAAATCTAAGAAGATTGTATCCTTCTCAATTCTCATCAATGATAGAATTGATGAATCCTTTCTACTTAGAGCATCTTCCACATTTTTCGCTTTCCCAGGGTGGTAATGGATTGAGTAGTAATAATCCATGATGAGTTCTGTCCATCTTCATTGGTGCATATTAATATATTTCGGTGTGAATATATATTTGAGGATCTTTTGATCAGTATATATCTCACACTTCTTCCCACAGAGACAATGTTTCTATATTTTCAATACAAAGATCACAACCGACAAATCCATATCATGCATGGGATAGTTTTTCTCATGGATTTCCAGCTACCTTGAAGCATAGTCTATCAATTTATCATTCTGCATCAACACACAACCCAGGCCCTTCTTCAAAGAATCACTAAATACCACAAAACGTTCTCCAGTCATGGGTAAATTGAGCACGGGTGTAGTGATAAGCCTCCTTTTTAACTCCTTGAATCTCTCTTCACATTCATCACCCTATGAAAACTTTACTCCCTTCTGAGTTATCTTGGTAATAGGGTTGTAAAATCATGAGAAATTTCTCACAAATTGGCGATAATATCCAACTAACCCCAGGAAGCTATGGATATCTGTTATCGATGTTGGCCTCATCCATCCCTCAATTTTAGCTGTCTTGGAGGGATCCACTAATATCACACTGCTTGTGATGATATGACCCAAAACTAATACCCCCTTCAACAATAACTCACACTTACTGTACTTTTCATATAGATTATCCTTCCACAAGGTCTCTTGTATAGTTCTTAGATTCTCTTCATGATCCTCATTAGTTTTGGAGTCTACTAGAATATCATCTATAAAGACTACCACAAATTTGTCAAGTTAATCTTAAAAGACTCTATTCATCAATTCCATGAAGATTGTTGGAGTATTAGTGAGTCTCAAAGGCATTACTATGATTTCATAGTGCCCATATCTTATACAAAAAGTAGTCTTTGGGATATATTCCTTCTTCACCCTTACTTGATAATATCCTAACCAAAAATCTACTTTGTAGAAGTATTATTCTCCACAGAGCTGATCAAACAAGTCATCAATTTTCAGAAGAGGATACTTGTTCTTTATTGTGATTTTGTTGTGCTCATGACAATCGATGCAAAGGTTCGTTGACCCATCCTTCTTCTTGACGAGGAGGATTGGTGCACCCCATGTTGAAGCACTTGGCTGTATAAACCCTTTATCTAGATTCCCCTGTAGTTTTTTCTTCATATCCTTAAGTTCCATAACATTAATTCTATACATAGTCTTGGAAATTGGAAACTCCCCAGGTATAACGTTAATTGAGAATTCAACATCTCTTCTAGGAGGAAGACCAGGAAATTCCTTGGGAAACACTTCAGAAAATTCTATCAAAATAGCCATGTCTTCAAGGATTTTTGCCTCCTTAGAATCAATCATATGATCTAGATACACGTGATCATAGGGAAGTAATATCCATGATATAGATGATGTAACTAAAGAAGATTCGCCCTCCTCATGGAACTTTTACAGAATCGTGGGTTGATTCTCCAGGTGGAGAGTGATTTCCCTCTCATGGAAATTTATGTTGGCTCTGTATAATGAAAGCCAATATCTACTAAGAATTGTATCAAATTACACTAGAGAGATTATGATGAGGTTCGTCGAGAAGTTAAATCCAAAAATTATGACAGGGGATGAGTTATATTCATAGGATGCAATGATTTCCCCATTTTTCTTACTCACTGACATCTTTACTTCCATGATTTGTGGTGGTGTTGGGATTGTTCTACTAAAATTTTAGGATATAAAAGAATGTGTAGAACCAGAATAAAAAAGTTTGTTCTCTATTCTTGAATGAATAACTAGCTTACTTGTCACCACTTCATTATCTGGGTTCACTTCGGCGGTAGTTATGGAAAAACTTGCCCTTATTTCCTTGGAGGTTTTTGCTTGCCTCCAAAAACCCTTGGCCTAGGGAACTGATTTGCAAGGTGCCTTGGTTCTTTACAGTTGAAGCAATGAACAATGTGTTGAGGTTTGAATGGAGCATTCCTCTTCTCTGTCACAGCCATTGGTTTTTCTTTTCGGAAGTTAATAGCTAGGTTCCCTTATCTACCAAACCTAAATAATTTCCTCATCCCCTTTAGGAAATATCGGGGGTGCTTCTTTCCACACCTTTGGAAAGTGGGGTGTTTTATTTTCATAGCATCGTTGGATTTATCCCTCAAACTACCATAATTTAAGTGTACCTTACACTTCTTATCCCCATGATACCCATGATATTCACCAATCTCCATTTCGATCTTAATGGAAAATCGGACAATTTTTTCATAGTTGTCGAAGTCATGGATTTCTAGAGATTTCTGCAGGCTTGGCTTCAGCCCACCAAAGAAGCGGTCAACCGTGCATTCGGGGGTAACGACAAAGCTACAGGCATATCATGCAATCCTTGTGAATATTGCCTCTTATGCTCTAATGGATTCTTCATATTTTTTCTTGAGTAAAAGGAATTCCCTTTCCATCTTAAGCTGGAGGGTGCGAGGAAAATATTTATCGAAAAACATTTTACAAAAATCCTTCCATTCCAACACCTTCATCTCCTCCTCTAGCTTCGTATTTTTTATAAATGTATACCATTGATCAGATTCACCCTATATATGATAAGCATATAGGAGAACCATCTATTTTTTGGAACATTGAAGGATGGGGAAGATCTTTTCAATCGATTTGATCCATTGTTCAACGATTGAGGGATCAGATGATCCAATAAAAGTAGGAGGATTTTTTCTCATCAAGCTCTTGATAGCGACATGTTATTTCTTAGGGGGGTTTGAACATTCCTCTTGACCCATGTTTAAATTCAAATCTTTAGTTAACTGAGAGAGTATCATGACAAATTTTTTGATTCCTGCTCCCATTGGATTGGGGATCTCATTAGAACAGTCATCACATTGATCTTCATATCGGTTGTTAGCCTAAGTCCTCTTATTACCGGCCATTGGTTGGAATAAAAGGAAAGTTAGGGGTAACACGTAAAGGGTAATCCAAAGAAAAATGGATGACATATAAATTAATTTTATTTCCTTAACTTATGAATCTATAAGCTTCAATCTATGTTATCCATGATATACTTTCTAACATGTATTCTTAGAGGCATTTTTTTAATTCCCTTAATAATGGTTCATACTAAGCTTGTTAATTTACCAAATCATATTCCCAAGGAGTGTCGTAACCAAGAGTGCAGTATGTAACACCCCAGGATTTCAGAGTGTGTTATTTCTTAAAAATAATTCAATAACTTGCACTACACGCAACACCGAGTTCAATCACACCATTAAAAGAGGTCATGAATAGTATTAACTACATTTTGAACTTTATATAATCCTTATAATTTTAGAATCCCTATTATGAGTTTCTTAGTCATAATGCAAGAACAGATTCATTTTCAGTATTTCACTTTTATCAACTTCTAATAGTGAAACCTTTTTAAATACAATATTTTAAACTTTTTGACTAAATGGGGACATCAAAAATTTAAAATGAAACACCCCAAGCTTCCACGGTACGTTTCCCTTTGAATAATGTGATAGCGTGTGTTGTACGCAACACCGAGTTCTAACACACCATAACCAATCAAACTAGCCGTTATAAATAGTAATACCTAATTTTTGAAAATAAATATATTTTATATTTCAAAATGGACTTCATTTTTGGATTCGGAATATCGAATTTAGCCTAAGGTGAAATTTTGGTACTTTTCGGATAACTTTCATATTTTGATGAATAGTGAAAATTACTAAATTTTAATTAAAAACAACTTTTTTAATCAAAATAATTAATAGTGATAAATCATGAATTTGAGTGGTTTTAAAGTATATTTAGAATATATTTTTACAATTTAATATAATGTTGGTCATTAGACATAATTTTACAATAAAACCGAACATAAACAAGTGTCAATCTTTTGATAGTTATTATCTCTTAAAAACACGCTTTTTGTTTTGACAGCGGGAATTAATTTTAAATTAATTTCTGCCACTTCTGTGTTTTGAATTTAGAAAAATGGATTCCATATTTGGAATCAGGATGTTCAAATTGTGTAAATAGGTAACTTTTATTTTTAGACATTTTGAATAATTACTGCGGTAAATATTTTATTTACCATGGTTAAGGGTAAATCCGGTAAATAAGGGTTAAAAAATAATATTATAATAATACTAAATTACCCTAAAACGTGTCTTAACCCTATTGGTTGATACATGGTCGACCATGGGAATCTTTGTGTCAATTTTGGGACCCCATGGATCCACTTGTAAGTGATAATGACACTTTATTTTAATTAAGTCAAAATGAATACAAAAATGACACAAGCATATAGCTTTTAGAAAAACAATTGTTACATAGGGTTATATAAGTTGGATTTTAGATTATAAATATTCATTAGAAAGCTAAAAATATTTCCTACATAATGATATTTTATTTATAATTTTTAGACATTAAATAATTTATTTTATTTATGACACAATGATGATGTAGTAATTACTATAATAGTGAAAAATTAAAATAATTGATATTATAAATAGCAAAATAAATATAATATGAAACTTTTAATGAATTAAACTAATTTTATAGGATAATATGATATATTAGTATTGATTTAATTGACGTTTTTCGAAGTAATCAATCTGTTATGAGTTTCACAAAAATCAACTATTGAATAGTGTCAAAATTGACATAAAAGAGTTCTTAAAACAAATATTATATTATTAATTGATATTAAATTCCTAAAAATCTAAGGTTCGGCCAAGAGACTTATATCATGATAGGTTCATCATTAATGGACCACTTGGGGGTCTCTTGGATGTATATAGTAAGTTTATTAACCATATTATATAAAAATACAAAGAGACATTGTAAAAGTGAAACTAATTAACTTAGAGTTAATACTTAAAGATAAGGTTAATATAAGTACCCAAACCTGTCTAAATTCTATTGGTTGAGTGGTTTTCGACCTATCCCCACCTTAACCTTTGAATAATGAACTTTGGAGCCATTAGAAACCGAATATGAATTTATTATAAATTAATATTTCTAGATTTTCCAAAGGTGCCCCTCACCCCTCTTATAAAAGGGCACTCCTCCTTCTCATTTCTTCACACCTTAAAAGCCTTTTGGTTCGGCCAAACTCTGCCCAAATACTCTCCCAACATCCCTCACTACAACCTAGAGGCCTTAGTTTGATCAGAAAGCCAACCTAAGGAGACCTTTTGATCAAATCAAAAGGAAGAACCCAAAGAAGAGGTAATGATTTCACCACCCTTTTCTAAGTTCATTTCTTCTTCCACTTCTTCTTCCTTTGTTCTTACCATTCTGAAATAATAACTCCAGTATCTCACATATACTGTGATGTTATTATAAATATGGTACAATCATATTCAGTATTCTATCCACCCTTTGAATAACATGTCACCATACGTGCGTACGTACGGCTTACCGTCTCCACGTCGTGGTGTAATTGTTATTCAATATAATATTATTTGGATGGGTATAATAATGATGTGTAACTCATGTAAATAATAAATATAACATGTTAATGATTCTGTATATATGATATACCATCCATTTATATATTATTTTAATATCAAAAGAATGATATTGTCGCTCGTGCGTACGTACGGACTACCGTCTCCACGAACGCGATGAGATTCATTCTCCATCGTATCCATTCAAGTATAATTATCATTTTATGATTTAAAAATGATGTTTAAGGACTTGATATCATTCTGGATATGAATAAGATACAACAAACATGGCTTATGTAACAAAACATATAAAAGAAAATGAGTAAGTTAACACCCGAAACGATGATAATTCTAAGATATTATTAATAAATCAATGTTAAAAGATCATATATGATATCATATTAATATATATGATTCTTGTATAATTTAATAACAATTATTTCACCATTATACAGGAGTTTAACCTACCCCAACCAAGGAAAAGTACAAGGTAAGGGTTATTTCACAATCTCTTCATTATCCGAGGTTGTTTATACGTAATAATCTACTGGGATTTCTTTATCATCCACATCCATGTTTCTTCTAAATGTATTTAAAAACATATTTATTATTTAAAAGAATATGGGTTAAATTCATTTATACCCTTGTTTGACTTCTTGTAAGAGTCTTATAAAGGAATCTTTCCGTCGTTTTCCAAACAAGGTCCTTTTTAACCTTTTCGACAGAATTAAGGTAAGAATGTTTTTTTACTTATACGGCGGGTGCGGTTATTTTCCGCCATTATAAAATCATCAAAGCTTTCCTTACAAGCTTACAAGAATATTTTCAAGAAAATGTTTTATTTTATATGGCTCTTAAATGATTTCAAAAATAGAAAGAGATATTTCTCTAAAAAGTGTTTTGATTTCATCTATGTCAACATCCTTTAATGGATTTTACGCTTATTTGAAGTTGATTTATTATAATACAAAACTTCTATATTGTATTGAAGGTTTTGTGATATGTTTGACTGTGGATGTGCTATTTTATACCATTCATAGTTTATGGTGAAACTATTGACATTTCATATGCTAGTTTTAATCCGAATGTTTATGTTATATTTCAAACTTTTCTTCAGATGAATGTGCTAAACAAGTATGTTCCGGGTTGGGGACCGGTAAAAGTAAGCCCTCCAGGTTGGGGACTGGTTAAAGTAAGCCCTCCAGGTTAGGGACTGGTAAAATTATGCCCTCCGGGTTGGTGTCCGGTTATTAGAGGCACTCCGGGTTGGTGTCCGGTTATTAGAGGCACTCCGGGTTGGTGTCCGGTTATTAGAGGCACTCCGGGTTGGGTTCCGGTTAGAAGTAACCCCTAGGTCTTGGGATGAGGCCTAGACAAAGAAATTAACGTTTAGCATTATGCATTCCAACATTATGAAAGTGGTTATTGATATTGCATGTGATTATTCGATTAGTAGAATATCCATGTGAACAAGTAAATGGCATTATTTCATTTTACTTTTGCCATACTATGTTGAAGTTCAATTTTAAAAGGCTTTTGTTTTTAGTAATTCATTGCCTTAAATGTTTATGCTTATTTTGAATGTTCTGCTATATTGTTATCCTTACTGGGCATTTGAGCTCACCCCTTTTCTATGTTTTATTTTTCCCAGGTAGTGAAGAAGTAAATTATGAATGACTTGCAGGGATATTATGAGGGGTTATTAGTGTGGATATGAAGACTTTGTTGTTTTAGTAGTTTTTCACTTTGAAATGTAATGTAAAACTTTATGATTATATCTAGTGTTTCCAAGGCTACTAAACCAATCGGTCTTTCGGGATTTGATCTTTCTTGTGATCATGCCAATGTTACGAAGTAATGCACCGACTCTGGGTAGCTGGGGTCGGGGCGTTACAGTTGGTATCAGAGGAAGTTTAGTACAAACCTTAGAAGCTAGATTTAGATAAACTCTGATTAGAACACGTAGACCTAAGATGAAATTTGAGGATTAGTATAGAAGAACTTCCTAGAATTTTGGTATTGTAGAGATTTTGTGAGTTTTCCGAGCAATACATCCCTGTCTGGATACGAGCAGGTAGAGGCGGCTCTGGCACAGATGTACCTAGGGGTAAAACCCGAAAACACCGCTTTGAGCTAGACTCGAACGGGAACTGGTGCACGACAACGGGCCTTGCTGCACTCTTGGTTACGACACTCCCGGGGGATATGCTTAGGATAACTCTCATTTTCTTTACAAATCATTTTGAAGGGATTATGAGTATATACATCCTCAAAGAAAAAAAATGATTATGGATTATATCCATAAATAGTTCAATTTATGTTAAGTGTTTTATAAGTATGGGATTATGTATTTTGATTCATAAACTGATCTAGTTTATGCCATTGTTTAGAAATGGCGCCCAGTAGAAGGAATGAGAACTCCGGAAATGCACATGATCCAAAGAGAAGGAAGGATCATATCTTTCATGGTCTTAAGCTAGAATTTATAAGAGAAATAGTCTCCCATGTATTATCATCATATGAAGAAATAATATCATGTATTGATAAGATAAGTAAAGAGATTACTGAGTCCTATGGCTTTGAAGGGAAGCAAGAGAAGAAAAGGATAGAAGAGAGAAAGATGGATAAAGGGAAGAGGGAAAAGAAGAATTTTCCCATATGTGGTAACTGTGGAAAGAAACACCCTGGAACTTGCCTGAAAGGAATGGGAGTTTGTTATAAGTGTGGAGGAAAAGGGCACAAAGTACGTGACTGCAAGGGTAAGAAAATGGTTTCAAATGTACAATGCTTCATTTGCAAGGAGTTTGGACACTACGCGAACCTATGTCCCAGTCATCAGACTATGCCGCAAATGATGTTATTAGATAATAATCATGTTATGATACTACCACAGATGAAGAGGAATGATTAGAGTTCTTATGTTGATTATGTCAATTGAGTGTTGTATCAACAATGTACTTGTTACAATAATCATGGAGTATATAAGGATTGTACTGCAGTACTATTTCATTAAGGACTTGAGATTGTGTGGAACAAAGAAAAGTGACTCAATAGCAGGATAAATTTTTGGAAAATATATGGTTGAGAGAAAGATAAACCATAATATGGTTCTGATACCGAGTTAGTGATTTTAGAATAATACATGATTGATTTGGATAAATTATATTGGATATTCTTGACTACCTTGGAACTGATTAATGATCTGTATATTCCATTATTGTTGGGGTTTAAAACATTTTTGGATTGATGAAGTATATCCATAATTCTATATGGAATAGGGGAGCATGAATGTAATCAATAAGGAATATGGTAATTCAGGATGTTTTAGTGTATTAAAAGAATACATGATGAAGGTATTCATATGCTATTACGGGGTAAAAAGGATCTACATTATGTTTACCTTCCTTATAAATGTTGGACTGTGAGTTTGGACATTAGTATTTTGGATAGTTCTAGTTTGGATTATTTTGGATTGCCATAAAAGGACAACCCGGAGGTCGGGCGGCAACCCGTCGCGTCCGGCAAGGCTGCGAAACTTTAACCCACAACCGAAGGGCGACAAGGGTGTATCACCTACCACTGGACCACGAGATGTCCTGGATTAAATAATGTAGTTTTTTTTAAAATATCTGGTAGATGAATTATAAATTCATTTATTTTGGAACCTTGTACGAATAGTATAAATAGAAATTTTTTTTACGTTCTATTATCTTTTAGAGTGAAAGATGAGTTTGTGGTATAAATTTATTAATGGATAAAACACTAATTATAAAGTATGTATATCCCCTTATGATCTTAGCCAATCTCATAAATAAATTCCTCAACATTAATAAAAGGAACTTAGAACAAAATTGTTGTCCTAGATGGTACCTTAAATCATCACTAATTCATGGCTTTGGGATTGTTGGCCTTTTCATAGCCATGTTCTCTACCACTCTCCATCAGATAATTGATGGTTAGATTTCTCTTCTATATCCATATTTTCCTACATGGAACCCTAGTATGTGTTATTTTCGGTAATCATCATACTTTCCACTCTTTATTTTAAATAGAGGCCTCGTTAATTCATTTTTCGATGTGGGATTTCAACTAAGATATTTTGAAACGTCAAAAATGTGTTATCCTAATACCCTATGTTTTGTTGAACCGATGGTATTTCAAATAATCATAGATTGATGAGTTTAAGGACCTCAATTATACACTTGTTTGTGATTGATGACCTCAATCACTACCTATAAATATTTACGTTTTTCCTCCGATTATATGTCTCTAATTGCCACCAATGTTCTCCTAATCGAGATCATAATTTGGTGGTGACCCTTTAATTTCTCTTTTCCTCATATTAAGACTAAATTTTAGTAACCCAATTTCCAATGTGGGTTTTCCCACAAATATATTTTCTACTTTCAACCTTTTATCTTCGAAGAACAATTTCAAATTGCGAGGACGCAATTTATTGAAGGAGGGGAGAATGTAACACCCCAGGATTTCAGAGTGTGTTATTTCTTAAAAATAATTCAATAACTTGCACTACACGCAACACCGAGTTCAATCACACCATTAAAAGAGGTCATGAATAGTATTAACTACATTTTTAACTTTATATAATCCTTATAATTTTAGAATCCCTATTATGAGTTTCTTAGTCATAATGCAAGAACAGATTCATTTTCAGTATTTCACTTTTATCAACTTCTAATAGTGAAACCTTTTTAAATACAATATTTTAAACTTTTTGACTAAATGGGGACATCAAAAATTTAAAATGAAACACCCCAAGCTTCCACGGTACGTTTCCCTTTGAATAATGTGATAGCGTGTGTTGTACGCAACACCGAGTTCTAACACACCATAACCAATCAAACTAGCCGTTATAAATAGTAATACCTACTTTTTGAAAATAAATATATTTTATATTTCAAAATGGACTTCATTTTTGGATTCGGAATATCGAATTTAGCCTAAGGTGAAATTTTGGTACTTTTCGGATAACTTTCATATTTTGATGAATAGTGAAAATTACTAAATTTTAATTAAAAACAACTTTTTTAATCAAAATAATTAATAGTGATAAATCATGAATTTGAGTGGTTTTAAAGTATATTTAGAATATATTTTTACAATTTAATATAATGTTGGTCATTAGACATAATTTTACAATTAAACCGAACATAAACAAGTGTCAATCTTTTGATAGTTATTATCTCTTAAAAACACGCTTTTTGTTTTGACAGCGGGAATTAATTTTAAATTAATTTCTGCCACTTCTGTGTTTTGAATTTAGAAAAATGGATTCCATATTTGGAATCAGGATGTTCAAATTGTGTAAATAGGTAACTTTTATTTTTAGACATTTTGAATAATTACTGCGGTAAATATTTTATTTACCATGGTTAAGGGTAAATCCGGTAAATAAGGGTTAAAAAATAATATTATAATAATACTAAATTACCCTAAAACGTGTCTTAACCCTATTGGTTGATACATGGTCGACCATGGGCATCTTTGTGTCAATTTTGGGACCCCATGGATCCACTTGTAAGTGATAATGACACTTTATTTTAATTAAGTCAAAATGAATACAAAAATGACACAAGCATATAGCTTTTAGAAAAACAATTGTTACATAGGGTTATATAAGTTGGATTTTAGATTATAAATATTCATTAGAAAGCTAAAAATATTTCCTACATAATGATATTTTATTTATAATTTTTAGACATTAAATAATTTATTTTATTTATGACACAATGATGATGTAGTAATTACTATAATAGTGAAAAATTAAAATAATTGATATTATAAATAGCCAAATAAATATAATATGAAACTTTTAATGAATTAAACTAATTTTATAGGATAATATGATATATTAGTATTGATTTAATTGACTTTTTTCGAAGTAATCAATCTGTTATGAGTTTCACAAAAATCAACTATTGAATAGTGTCAAAATTGACATAAAAGAGTTCTTAAAACAAATATTATATTATTAATTGATATTAAATTCCTAAAAATATACGGTTCGGCCAAGAGACTTATATCATGATAGGTTCATCATTAATGGACCACTTGGGGGTCTCTTGGATGTATATAGTAAGTTTATTAACCATATTATATAAAAATACAAAGAGACATTGTAAAAGTGAAACTAATTAACTTAGAGTTAATACTTAAAGATAAGGTTAATATAAGTACCCAAACCTGTATAAATTCTATTGGTTGAGTGGTTTTCGACCTATCCCCACCTTAACCTTTGAATAATGAACTTTGGAGCCATTATAAACCGAATATGAATTTATTATAAATTAATATTTCTAGCTTTTCCAAAGGTGCCCCTCACCCCTCTTATAAAAGGGCACTCCTCCTTCTCATTTCTTCACACCTTAAAAGCCTTTTGGTTCGGCCAAACTCTGCCCAAATACTCTCCCAACATCCCTCACTACAACCTAGAGGCCTTAGTTTGATCAGAAAGCCAACCTAAGGAGCCCTTTTGATCAAATCAAAAGGAAGAACCCAAAGAAGAGGTAATGATTTCACCACCCTTTTCTAAGTTCATTTCTTCTTCCACTTCTTCTTCCTTTGTTCTTACCATTCTGAAATAATAACTCCAGTATCTCACATATACTGTGATGTTATTATAAATATGGTACAATCATATTCAGTATTCTATCCACCCTTTGAATAACATGTCACCATACGTGCGTACGTACGGCTTACCGTCTCCACGTCGTGGTGTAATTGTTATTCAATATAATATTATTTGGATGGGTATAATAATGATGTGTAACTCATGTAAATAATAAATATAACATGTTAATGATTCTGTATATATGATATACCATCCATTTATATATTATTTTAATATCAAAAGAATGATATTGTCGCTCGTGCGTACGTACGGACTACCGTCTCCACGAACGCGATGAGATTCATTCTCCATCGTATCCATTCAAGTATAATTATCATTTTATGATTTAAAAATGATGTTTAAGGACTTGATATCATTCTGGATATGAATAAGATACAACAAACATGGCTTATGTAACAAAACATATAAAAGAAAATGAGTAAGTTAACACCCGAAACGATGATAATTCTAAGATATTATTAATAAATCAATGTTAAAAGATCATATATGATATCATATTAATATATATGATTCTTGTATAATTTAATAACAATTATTTCACCATTATACAGGAGGTTAACCTACCCCAACCAAGGAAAAGTACAAGGTAAGGGTTATTTCACAATCTCTTCATTATCCGAGGTTGTTTATACGTAATAATCTACTGGGATTTCTTTATCATCCACATCCATGTTTCTTCTAAATGTATTTAAAAACATATTTATTATTTACAAGAATATGGGTTAAATTCATTTATACCCTTGTTTGACTTTTTGTAAGAGTCTTATAAAGGAATCTTTCCGTCGTTTTCCAAACAAGGTCCTTTTTAACCTTTTCGACAGAATTAAGGTAAGAATGTTTTTTTACTTATACGGCGGGTGCGGTTATTTTCCGCCATTATAAAATCATCAAAGCTTTCCTTACAAGCTTACAAGAATATTTTCAAGAAAATGTTTTATTTTATATGGCTCTTAAATGATTTCAAAAATAGAAAGAGATATTTCTCTAAAAAGTGTTTTGATTTCATCTATGTCAACATCCTTTAATGGATTTTACGCTTATTTGAAGTTGATTTATTATAATACAAAACTTCTATATTGTATTGAAGGTTTTGTGATATGTTTGACTGTGGATGTGCTATTTTATACCATTCATAGTTTATGGTGAAACTATTGACATTTCATATGCTAGTTTTAATCCGAATGTTTATGTTATATTTCAAACTTTTCTTCAGATGAATGTGCTAAACAAGTATGTTCCGGGTTGGGGACCGGTAAAAGTAAGCCCTCCAGGTTGGAGACTGGTTAAAGTAAGCCCTCCAGGTTAGGGACTGGTAAAATTATGCCCTCCGGGTTGGTTTCCGGTTATTAGAGGCACTCCGGGTTGGTGTCCGGTTATTAGAGGCACTCCGGGTTGGTGTCCGGTTATTAGAGGCACTCCGGGTTGGGTTCCGGTTAGAAGTAACCCCTAGGTCTTGGGATGAGGCCTAGACAAAGAAATTAACGTTTAGCATTATGCATTCCAACATTATGAAAGTTGTTATTGATATTTCATGTGATTATTCGATTAGTAGAATATCCATGTGAACAAGTAAATGGCATTATTTCATTTTACTTTTGCCATACTATGTTGAAGTTCAATTTTAAAAGGCTTTTGTTTTTAGTAATTCATTGCCTTAAATGTTTATGCTTATTTTGAATGTTCTGCTATATTGTTATCCTTACTGGGCATTTGAGCTCACCCCTTTTCTATGTTTTATTTTTTCCAGGTAGTGAAGAAGTAAATTAGGAATGACTTGCAGGGATATTATGAGGGGTTATTAGTGTGGATATGAAGACTTTGTTGTTGTAGTAGTTTTTCACTTTGAAATGTAATGTAAAACTTTATGATTATATCTAGTGTTTCCAAGGATACTAAACCAATCGGCCTTTCGGGATTTGATCTTTCTTGTGATCATGCCAATGTTACGAAGTAATGCACCGACTCTGGGTAGCTGGGGTCGGGGCGTTACACAGTAAGGCTCATTTCCGTGTACCAGGATACCTCGGGTCAAGCCCAAAACTCCTTGTCAGAGTTTTCACTTCTAGGTACATATGTGCCAGAGCCACCTCTACCTGTTCGTATCCAGACAGGGATGTATTTTCCTGATAAAACACTTACGCAATACTCACCAAAATTTTGGGATTTTTTTATTGTACATAGTCTTATCTATAAGGATACACTAGGGTTTTCTAATCCTAATACCAAAAATAACTAAACCTATCCTCTGATACCAACTATGACATACCTACTTTTTATTACACACTTAAACCTGATTTATTGCATAAAATTCACTTGATAAAACATAGGACATCGAGAGGCCTAGTGTATTTGGAGCTTAGGAATATTACATAACAACTTAAAACATAAAACAAAACATCTTATTGAAAAATTCATTTACATTACCACTACATTCCCTCGTACTTATCATTTCATGGGATAACTTGAGGACATACATAAGAAAGGGGTGAGCTATATATCTCATTAAGGGAGTAAAAAGGAATAACATAAATAATAAAATACATGTTAGGAAATAGGAACATGAATGGAGCATAAAATAACATGATCATAAAGGCATGATATAGCATGATTATCATAACATGGAAATGTGGCAACAACACTTAACATGGAATTAGCATGAGCCAAGGATCATTGCGCATGGAGCATGAGTAAACCTTAATTTCACATGAATCACAATTAAACCCTCATTTACCTTGAATTATAATTAGTAAACACCCATTGCACATGAATTATAATGATATTATACTTTACCCAATGCATTGGAGCGCTATCATGGTGCACCCTTCTTAAACATTTCATTTCATGTGTAAGTGTGCCACAAGATCATTCAACATGGATTTATAAAAAAATCCTAATTTATTTCACAGTTAAGGAGTGTGGAATTCATACATGAAACTATTCCATTAATATGTAAATGTCTATAAAGTTGAATACCCTTGATATATAAATGGGCATGGTATTCACTACACAATGATTTTGGATTGGAAAATTGTGGTGCAATTCCAGCAGCATAACTTCGTGACATAAGACTTCGTAAAAATGGTTGATGAGAGAGAAAGGGGTGTCTCATCATATTTACCTAAAACAGATAGTAATGGGAGTCATATAGATACATGTCCCAACATAGGTAGTTTAATTTAGATTCATAATACAAAATAATTTCTTGAATGTAAACGAGGAGAGATAAATTCCTTACAGAATTTCGGCATGGTAACGGGTATACATAGAAGGCACCAATGAGAGATAAAGGGGTATATAATCATTAAAACATTAAAAAGATAGTATAATGTGGTTTTAAATCATACCCCAACATTTATAATTGAAAATAAAATGTCATAACAATATTAATAAACATGGATAAAATGAGAAAGGAAGGAATCCCTTACTTGGAAGTGTGAACCGAAAGGCTTGGGAGGGGCTTGAGAGAGACCTCTTGGGAGCTAGAGGACCTTGGGAGGATTATATAGGGAATATTTCATAGGTTGGATGAACTAAAAAGGATTTGAGTGAAGAGGAAGTGGGAGCTTGGGTGGGTTTATATAGGAAAGGAGAGGGAATTCTTTATTATTTAGGTTTGGGACACCACACATTAAACTAATCAAAACCACAAACCAAACCATGGTTTTATCCCTTTTTTTCCAAAGAGATGTGGGAATAAAAATTATAAGTCCAGTGTCCTAAATTCTTAAAATAATAGGGTTGATTATTTGTAGGTGATTCCCACTCTCAATGAAATCAATTTAAAAAGATAAAATATTTTATAAGTCATGGAGGGTCCACTAAGGCATGATAAAATTAATAAAACAAATCTAAAATCACATTATTTTAATGGAGAAACATATATTGGCCGAAAATAATTTTTATAATATTTTATTAAATCACTATTGGGTTATTATGATGTCATAAAACACATTACATAATTATACGGTATTTAATTTTTACCCAAAAATTCGATGGTCTCAGAAAATTATGAAAAATTCACTATTGGATTTTTTCGACATCCTGATTCCAAAAATAATATTCATTTTATCTAAATAATTTTTTATATATTTGAATTTTCACTTTTAAAATAAAAACTGATATTTATCAAAAAACCATGTGTTTTGACAAAAACATATTTCAAACCTTAATAAAAATTACAATTGCATTCATAAAATTATACGACCATTTATACTTAATAAAATTAATTTAATAATAATAATATTTTATTAAAATATTATTTAATTCAAAAATCCATTAATTTATCAAATTATATTCCTTAGTTGAATATTAATTAAAAATACTATTTGTACTTTAAAAACTATTTACAAAGTAACAATAATAAAATGAAACTATATTCTTTATTATATAAAAAATTAATGTACATAATAATAGTGATAGGGACATGTAACATAACTCCTTAAAACACCTGCATAAGACCTTAGGGTAAGGTGAGCGATGGTGAAAGACTCTAGGGGTGGGTCGGATAACATCGCTCGAGTGGTAACCTCTATCAACTTCCACTTCTCCTATAGGCGGTTCCGATCAAGCTTAACGTATTCAAGCTCATCTTAGTCTCGGTCAAGAGCGAAGAAAAATGACTCCACCTCCTTTCTGAGCTCCGAAAAATGTGCTTCATACGTAGAAAGTCTACTAGATGAGGCCATCACTTCCTTTGTCTTAGTAAATTGGATTTGTTAAAGCCTTATATTTATATTAATCATGTGATCACTGTTCAATGACTATATTAGAAAAATTCACAATTCATAATGGTATTTTAAAATCCAAAACATAAAACCAAATAAGTGCATACGTTTTACATAACCATAAGAATAAATTTAAATGGACCAAGAGGAATTTTCATTAATGAATTTTTGGGTCATTGCAATTAATATTTTTGGAAGAAGGATGACTAATTATGTACTGTCTAAGTGAGAAAGGTAAATATCATATTAGTAGATACATCCCAAATGATAAATATGTTTTTTTTATTCTATCCTACATTCATCAGTGAGTAATTATTAAAATTTGATGATTTAATATATTTAATGTGTTGAATTTAATGAACCATGATTTTACAATTTAATTTCATTTAAATATATATAATGTCGATACATCATTCGACACAAAAAAAGAACTAAAATAACCCAAGACATAATATATAATAAAGTTAAAAAAAAGAATGAAAACTATGGAAAATAAAAATATTATAACCAATTATAAATAAATAAAAATACGATTAATAATACATAATGTGAAAAATGGGAGTTTTTTGAAAAATATTTTTTTCATTATATACTTTTTTATTTAAAATCTAAATGTATAAATTTTAGAATATTTATTTGAAAAAATATTATCAATTTTTATTAATAATTTAAATATTATCATAAAATGAAATTTTCAATTTTTAAAAAAAAAACAAAATTTTATGTGAATTGTGAAAAAACTAATTTTGTACAAAGTTGTCGCTTTTATAACCATATTATAACATGAGAATGGACTAAATTTTTTAAAAATATTTTATAATAAATTATTTTTATTTAATAAATTATATGAATAATTAATAAAAAACATTTTTAATTTAAAAAACCAATGTTTATTATTTTAAGAACATGAGTAATATTTTTCTTAAATTTTTTTATTTCACTTATATTAAAATTTGTTTATAAAAATTTTAGAAATTAAATGTACAAAAAGGGATTTGAAATTTCTTATTTGTAATACCATAATTTTCAATATGTTACATTTTATTTTTAAGCATTAAACTATGATTACTAATATTAAGGATAGTGGCCATGATTAGTAGAAAATAGATATTTCCAAATAATTGTTTTCTAAAAATTTTATATTTAAAAATTAATTAAATAAATTCATCTATTCTCAAATTTTGATTTAAAATAATTTTTAATCCTATATATAAATATATTATCACTAATTAAATTTGTAATCAATGTTATATAGGATTAATAACCCTAAAATTTTTAATCAAATCTATTTTTTGTCAATATTATTGGTGGTCAATATGACTATTGGGAACTACGGCCATTAGTAATAATGATATAGTATAATTTACAGTTTATAAAAGGTAATGATAATTGATAATTTATTTAGAAAAGAAAAATGATAACCTCAAATAGTAGTGTCATTCCTTTTGAATCCCATTTTTTAGATAATTGGAGGGAATAATAATTACTATAGTTTTTACTTGACCATGTTTAAGAAGAGATTATTCAAGTGTAGATAAATTAAAATAGAATATGAGAGATGTTAAAGTTAGTGTAGATGACCCCTAGGTCAATATTAGGTTGTCCAATACATGAAACTACAACCATCACACACCATACCCTTAAACCATATGCCAGTGTACTAAGGGTTTAAGTTTTTAGACCTCACTATCATAAAAGTTTAATTTCCATGGTATAAATGAAATGGTAATTTCATCAATCACATTTTATGTGTTATTTGGTTTAATGAAATATTATTTAATATAAAATGAATTTGTTAATTTGATTTTTAGATACAAAAAATGTATTTTCATAATTTACAAAAAAAAATTATAATAAAATTTGTTATTCAATATATATTTTATTTTCAGGAAGTATACTTTTATAATAGAAATTATTTCATTATAAATGATAATATAATTTTACAATGGCCTGATAAATTTTTATGTGTCGAAAATTTGATATGGCTTAAAAATAATTATTTTCAATGAATAAAGAGTTTTTAGTTAAAAGGTAAAACGATCAAATTTAGAAAATTAGTTTCATAAAGTAAATATTATATTTGAAATTAGTTTGTTGAAATTAAGTTATAGAGAATGTTTGATAATTTTCTAAAATACTATATTTTCCCATGAATATTAATAATATAATTTTTTGTTTTTGGTATGTTTTATGAATTCAATTATATGTAAAAATAATGAAATAATTAGTTAAATAGAATCTACATAATAAAATATTCTATTTTATTAATATCGTTTTTTAATGGATTTTAATAAATTTTCAAACCTATTAATTAATTTAAAATTCTAAAATGGAAATTATGATTTTAAAAAAATATATTGTGGAGATTTTACTTTTCTATATAAAAAGCAGTATTAAAAAATGGATTTCATAACTGATGGATTAAAATTTTATCAAACATGACAGAAATTTCAAAAACAATTTGAAAAAACATTGGGTAATCCAATTGCATTTCATTTACAAACAACATAGTATTCTAGGACCTTAATTTAGAAATTTTTTAAAAAAATATCTTATTTTACTATAAATATGCACAAATACCCAATTCATATTAAATAAAAATACAAATTCCATGATTTTATGGTCATTTTACATATAAGGTAGTATAGAGACCCATATGAAATCCCCCATTGTTTATTACATAGCTTTTCATTACATTTTACAAAGGATCTTTATAGTCTAATGTCTTGAAAATCAGGAACAATATACACGAAAACAACATAAAAAAATTCTAATCCACTTGCAAGGCTTCATAATAAGTTTATACTAAGTTCAATTACTTAATCTCATAACCTAGAGACATACATCAAAGGAAAGGGTGATCAGAAGTCCAAGTAAGGGAAACAAGTGAAACAGTTTACATGTGATCTTGAGAGATATCAATAAGAAAATGAGGGATATCATAAATGAATGATAAAGAGGCATATCATAGAAACCATATCTTGACTCATAACTTGAAAATTTAGCTACAACATTTAATTTAGA
Source organism: Viscum album (assembly GCA_963277665.1). Classification (NCBI taxonomy): domain Eukaryota; kingdom Viridiplantae; phylum Streptophyta; class Magnoliopsida; order Santalales; family Viscaceae; genus Viscum; species Viscum album. The sequence continues at coordinate 2,084,050,180 of OY728151.1, forward strand.
CATTCATGAACAGATCACCAAGGTTCATCCCCAAGGTGTCATAAAAGCCACCATGGTTATTCACCAAGGTATCATGAAACTTGTCATCTCTAGAGATTAAATTATTTACCCAATGCATTGAAGCGCTATCAAGTTGAACCCTTAATATTTATTTATTATCATGTTATCCACATATATCATAACCAAAAATTTCATAAATAACCAAAATAGAATTAAAGAAATGGTTTTCATGTCAAAATCGTGACGTTTAAAAAGTGCTTAAAAAACCATATCATTATGTCATTTGTAACCCATGGAAAGGGATTGAGGGTTATATGTATGTAAATTCCAGAATCAAATATATCAATTTTATTACTTGATGAATACCCTTGGAAATGAATTAGTTTTGGGTATTCACATAAATAAAATAAGATAATTTCGTGAGAAAAATAGAGAGATTTTGAGACGAAATTTCTACTGAATAACAGCTATATAACATGGTTTTAGAAGACATTAAAAAGAGAGAGGAAAAGTTTCTCCCATCCATAAATGAATAATTTTATATTATAAGTACAGAAAAATATATAAATAATATCATGGTGTGAATATTTTAATTACATACCACAAGAAAAGAAAACATGAAAGAAAATAGAAGATGTGATTTCTTTTACAAATAATTCAAGAGCCTAACGATGTCACTTAAAATTCAGAAAATTAAGTTAATGAGATTTTAAATGGTCTCTGAAAATTTTTTCATAAAATGAAAAGAAATAAGGACATATAATAACATACACCAACATAATAAGATGGAAACTAGAAGACACAACATTAAGGAAGTCATGACTTAAAAGAGGAGGGTGAAAGGTTCCCTTGCTTTGAAGAGTAACTTCGTAAACCTGAAGGTTGGGTCCTTGGGGGGATTTAGGGAACCTTGGGAGGACTCCTTGGGAGGTAAAAAGAACAGAGCTTTGTTGATGAGGAATTGGGAATGAAAGGAATGAAGGAATGGGTTGGTATTTATAGAAAAATTGTGGGAATATTTTATTAATTTCCAAGGGACGCCTCATCGGTGGTACTTTAAAAACCATGGGCTTTCCCATGGTATTTTCCCATGGTATTGGCCACTTGGGTCACCTCATAACATATCTTACAATTCACAAGTATACCATAATTATTACATCACTAATGATGTAATTAAACACACCGAAACTCAAAACTGTATTTTTACTATTCACTGAAAATTCAATTGTTTCAGAAAAATCCCAAATATTCACCCTAACCTTTTTTCAACATGTAGAATCCAAAAGTTAACTCCATTTTATAAAAATAAATTTCATTTTAAATTAAATTAATTAAATAAAATACTATTACTTGACTAATAATTTCTAAAACATTCATTTACTTATACTATAATATAATTATATCACATTACCGCTTAAGATAACTAAACAAATTTATACCTCATTAGGTGATGTTACTATGCCATTAGTAAAATTACTATTCATAAGGGTAAAATTACTATTCCAAAGGGTAAAGTTACTATTCACCAAAAAATTATTTTGATCTTATTGAACCACATTTTTCACCCTGATTACAACCATGTATGTCTGATTTTCAAAAAACATTTCACAGAAAAAGTTATTTAATAATAAAATATTTTTATACTATTCATAAAAAAACACTATTCATAAAGAAATAGTATTCATAACACACTATTCATCAAATTGATACTCCTTAGAAATATTTGACCAACGGTCATATAATAGTCGAAACTCAATGGTGTCATTATAATCACTTCATTAATTAACGGATATAGTTTTGTTGAGTATAAAATAAAATAACACACAAATTTAGGAAAAATATAATATTCAAAAGTTCGGGTCGTTACATTCTTTCCCCTTAAGAAATTTTGTCCCCTAAATTTTAACTCATACCCTCAGAAGATAAAAGGTGTGGGTACTTCTGCCTCATAGACTCCTCTGGTTCCCACATGGCTTCTTCACATTTGTGGTTTCTCCACAACACCTTAACAAGGTGGGCAGTCTTTTTGTGTAGAACCTTGTACCTGCTATCCAAGATCTCCACTGGATGCTCTTCATAATAGAGTTCAGGTTCTAGTTGTACCACCTATATATTTAGTACATGTGAAGGGTCAGGTATGTACTTCCTCAAGAGGGATGCGTGGAAGATATAATAAACTTGTGCTATATTTTGAGAAAGTGAAAGTTGATAGGCCACTGATCCTACATGGTCAAGTATTTACTAGGGGCCAATGTACCTAGGGTTGATCTTCCCTTTCATCCCAAACCTCATGCCCCTCTTCCAAGGTGAAATTCAATGAAATATTTTGTCACCAACATCAAACTCCATGTCCCTTCGAAGGTTGTCGGTATAGATATTTTTCTGACTCTAGGTAGCCTTAATGTGTTGCTGGATGGCATGGACATTTTCTGTCATCTCTTGCACTAGATCAGTCCCAAGAAGCTTTATCTCACCACTTCATCCCAACAAGTAGGAGTTCTAAATCGCTACCCAGATAGAGCTTCATAGGGTGATATTTGAATGCTCGTGTGGAAGCTGTTGTGTTAAGAGAACTCAACTTACGGGATATGTTGATCCCATCCACCTTTAAATTCCATTGAACATGTTCTCAGTATTTCCTCAAGTGTTTAAATAGTCCTTTTAGATTGGCCATCAGTTTGGGGGTGATAGTTCGTACTGAAATTCAATTTAGTGCTCAGAGCATTTTGAAGACTTCTCTAAAATTTTGATGTGAACCTTGGATCATGATCATATATGATTGAAAGTGGAACTCCATTTAGCCTTACCATTTCCTTCACATAAATCTTGGCTTGTTGACCAAGAGAAAAATTCTCCCAAATGAAGATAAAATGGGAAGTCTGGGTGAGAATGTCCACAATAACCCATATCGCATTGTTTCCTTAGGATGTTCTTAGGAGACCTGTGATGAAGTCCATAGTGATATTGTCCCACTTCCATGCTAGTATGGGTAGTGGTTACAATACCCCTTTATGAAGTTGTCACTCTTCCTTCACTTGCTGACATACCAGGCACCTTGAAGTGTAGTCATCAATCTCCCTTTTCATATTATCCAACCAATAATGATCACGAAGGTCCCTATATATTTTCATGCTTCCAGGATGTATAGAGAAAGTAGAGTTATGAGCTTCGTCTATCAGTTCCTTCTTTATTTCTAGAATATATGGAACACATAGTCTTGTATGAAATTTTAGTACACCTTCTTGATCAATATTGAACTAAGGAAACTTTCCATCCTTTACATCCTCAAACTTATTCTATAACAAAGGATCTTCTTTCGGATATTTCTTGATCTTCTATAGTAATGATAGTTGATAAATCATTTGGGTTAGGTTTAATTATGTCCCTTCCCTTATAATTCCCATGTCCATCTTTACTAGGTCATTGATCAAAGGATCTCTTTGAATCCTCATCTTGGACAGAATAGTTAGGTTTTTCCTGATTAATGCATCAGCGACTTTGTTTTCTCTTCCGGGATGATAATGAATTGAACAATCATAGTCTTTAAGAAGTTCCAACCACCTTTTTTGTCTCATTTTCAATTACTTTTGTGTGAAAATATACTTCAAACTTTGATGGTCTGGTTATATAACACATTTCTCCCCATAAAGATAGTGCATGCATATCTTCAGAGAAAAAATGACCGTAGCCAGTTCCAAATCATGCGTAGGATAGTTCTGCTCATGAGTCTTTAACTTTTGAGATGCATAAGCAATGAATTTTTCATTTCTCATGAGGACTCACCCAATCCCTTTCAAAGATGCATCGTTAAAAATAATGAATCTGTATCCAATTGTGGGAAGATTTAACATGGGTGCAGTAACCAATATCTTCATCAACTCTTGGAATCTTTCCTCACATTCCTTTATCTAGATGAACTTAACTTCTTTCTGAGTTAACTTAGTTAATGTATTATAAAGTCTTGAAATTTTTTTTACAAACCTCCTATAATATCCCGCTAATCCAATTAAACTACAAATATCAGTTATTTTTGTAGGCTGAGGCCACTCCTCTACAAATTTTTTCTTTGTAGGGTCAACTGTGATTCTTTCATTGGTAACAATATGCCCTAAGAAATCAACTTGTTGTAACTAGAATTCACATTTACTGAACCTTCAAAAAATCCTCTCCTTCCGTAGAGTTTTCAAAAACACCCAATAATGATCCTCATGCTCCTCATGACATTTGTAATATATTAAAATATCATCAATAAAAACTACCTAAAAGTTATCATGGTAGTCTTTAGAGACTCTATTCTTCAAATCCTTAAAAATAGCAGGTGCATTATTCAGTATGAAGGCTATAAAAACAAACTCATAATGCCCATATCTTGATCATAAGGCAGTTTTTGGAATATCTTATTTCTTCATCCTCAATTGATGATAACCAGAATGAAGATCAATCTTAAAGAAGAATTGAGCCCCACAAATTTGGTCAAATAAGTCATCAATTATTGTAAGAGGGTATTTGTTCTTCACTATGATCCCGTTTAGTTCTCTATAATCAATACATAGTTGCATCGATCCATCCTTCTTCACAAAGAGAATATGTTCTCCCCAAGGAGACCCACTCGGTTAGATAAACACCTTATCTAAAATTTCTTGGATTTGTTTCTATAATTCCTCTAGATCCACATTTTACATCCTATACAAGGTCTTTGATGTCGGGTGAGATCTAGGTATGAGTTCAATAGATAACACTACCTCTCTTTTTGGGGGAGGTTTGGGTAACTCCTTAGGAAATACATCAATGTATTCCTAGATAATGGGGATATTTTCTATCCTTAAACTCTCATTTTCTTCTTCTTCTTCACTGATCAACTCCACAAAGAAAGATATAAGAGGTTCTTCTAGACAAAGATCATGTTGAGATATCTCTCCTTGGAAGATAACTATTGGTTTCCCATTCAAGACTACTAAGATTTCCTTACTTCGACATTTGATCTTAGCATTATACTTTGAGAAACAATCCATCCCTAGTATAATTTTGAATTCTAGCATGGGAATAACTACTGGATTTTCGATAATATTGTGCTCACTAAAGTAAATACTAGATTTTCTAAATACTAATGATTCTTGGATAATCCCACCAGAAGTCTTGACTGATAACTCTACTTTTAGAAAACTTGGGGGTTGATTCTAAATTCTTTGCAAACTCAGAGGAAATAAAGGAATGCATAGACCCAGAATCAAACAAAGTAATTGCTAGATTTGAGAGAACAACAATAGTACCTACCACCAAATCATTTGGCACTTCAACTTTAGTCGTAGTGATTAAAAAAGTACGACCTTGTTCCCTTGGTCCTTATTGAGGCTGATGGTGATTCTCCTCCACTACCCTCAGATTTGGACCGTGATTAGAAAAGTACCCATGTTTTCCACACTTATAGTATTGTACATAAGGTATGGAATGCACTATATTTCATTTGTCATTAGTGTTTGGAAGTTGAGGCTTCACCTCACTACGACAATTTTGTGCGATATGGACATCTTTTCCACACTTATAGCACTTCCCACCCCAAAGCAGGTAGTTCCCTGAATGCTTCTTCCAACATTTATTACATGTGAGACGTTGCACTTTCTTAACTTTTATTCCCTTATCAAAAGTCCTCCCTAAGCTTGGATTCATCAGTCTTTTCCTATTATTAGATTTATGAGACCATTGAGTCTCACCAAACTCGAGTTCTACATTCATCGCACTTCGCACGATCTTCTCATAAATATCATAGTCTCGATTGGCTATATTCTTTTACAGATGAGGTCTTAGTACACCAAAGAATCTATCAACCTTACCATTTGGATCCATGAAAAAGATAGAGGTGTGATGTGGATATATTGTGAAGTTCATCTCGAAGCTTCCAATAGATTCATTATCCTTCTGCTTCAGCACAAGAAAATCCTTCTCCATTATTGTTCTCATGGAATGAGGTAAATAATTACTGAAGAAGATCCCTCTGAACTATTCCCACTCCATAGCTTCAACCTCCACTCTTGGCCTTGTATTTTTAATCAGTTCCCACCACTGATATGATTCTCCCACTAAACGGTAAATATCTAGGGTGACCTACTCTTGTTCCGAATAGTGGATCACAGAAATGATCACCTCGATAGAGCTGACCCACTGTTCAACATTCAATGGTTTAGTAGATCCACTGAAGGGTGGTGGTCGTTGACACATAAAGGACTCAACAGAATGTTTTTCCCTTCATGGTGAGATCAGTCTCTCAGTTTGATTCAAGTAATTTTCTATAACTAGAGTTAGTTGGTTCATCGTTCTCATGAAAGATTCAATTACAGCTTCTATTAGAGGGTTGTCATCACGTGATCAATTACGATGACCATTTTCATGGTTCCTACTATTGCCCGCCATTTTCTAAAAGAATAAAACCTTAGTAAGAAGATTATTTCATTTATGAATCTTTTAACTATAAATGATTTTACAACTTAAAACATCATTCTTAAACAATTACATTTCTCTATAAATCCTTCATAATGATTCATAAAAAGCCTTTGATTAACAAAACATATCCCCCAGGAGTGTCAAACCAGGAGTGAAACAAGGCTCATTGTCAAGTACCAGGATACCCCAAGTCATGCCCAAAACTCCTTGTCAGATTTTTCACTCCTAGGTACATCTATATCAGAGTCAGATCCACTTGTTTATACCCAAATAGGGATTTATTTGTTTGAAAACCAGTTACTTAATATTTCACCAAAACACCAGGAAGTTTTTCTATATTTAAACTTTTCTTTAGAATTATTTATAAAGTTTTCATAGCCATGTTTCCCCAAATAAGTAAACTATCCTTTGATAACGACTATGGAATCCTACCTTTTTTATTACATAACCTTTCATTACATTTTATAAACAGAGGATATTTAAAGTCTAGTGTCTTTGAAATCCAGAACAATATACATGAATACAACATAAAACATTATTCCAATCCAATTTTAAGTCTTAATAATAAGTTCATCCTAAGTACAATTACTTCATCACATAACTTGGAGACATACATAAAAGGAAAGGGTGAGAATAAGGACCAGTAAGGAAAACAAGTGAAACAGCTTACCTATGATCTTGAGTGAAATCAATAATAAAATGAGGGTTATCATAAATGAATGATAAAGAGGAATATCATAGAAACAATAACATGAATAATAACATGAAAATGTGGCTACAAAATTTAATTTAGACATTTATGAACATATCACCATGGTTCATCCCCAAGGTGTCAAAAAATTTAGTAGGGTTATTCACCAACGTATCATGAAACTTGTTATGTTTAGAGATTAAATTTTTTACCCAATTCATTAGAGCACTATCAGGTCGCACCCTTAATATGTATTTATTAAAATGTGATCTACATATATCATAATCAAACATTTCATGCATAACCAAAATAGAATTAAAGAAATGGGTTTCATGTCAAAATCATGACGTTTGAAAAGTGCTTAAAAAACAAGATCATTATGTCATTTATAACCCATGGAAAGTGATTGAGGGTTATATGCATTTCAATTATAGAATAAAATATATTAATTTTATGAATTGATGAATACCCCTAGAAATGAAATAGTTTTGGGTATTCACATAAATAAAATAAGATACTTTCTTGAGAAAAGAGAGATTTTGAGACAAAATTTATACAATATAACAGCAATATAACATGGTTTTAGAAGAGATTAAAAAGATAGGGGACAAAGGTATCTCATCTATAAATGAATTATTTTACAGTATTAGGACATAATAAAATTGAAATAAGATCATGGTGTGGATATTTGAATGACATTCCATATGAATAGGAAACATTAAAGAAAAGAGAAGATGTAATTTCTTTCACGCACTACTACAACTTGGCTTTTATCAGCACTAAAAACTGGCATTAACAGCGCTCAAAAAGCGCTGTTAATACCGGTGTAGATAAAGGGGGGGTCACCTTTATCAATTCTCTGAAAAGAGATGATAAAGGTGACCTTTATTAGTGCTAAAAAAGCACGGATAAAGGATACCCTTTATCAGCGCTCTTTTTAGCACTGATAAAGGTCTATTTTATCAGTGCTTTTCAGAGCCCTGATAATAGGGCCCTTTATCAGCGCTCTTTTAGCACTGTTAAATGTATCCTTTATCAACACTCAAAAAAGCATTGATAAAGGAACCTTCCCCTGCACCTGCACACCCATCACATGCACACCAGCACAAACCAGAATACCTGCACAAACCAGCACCTGTACACCTACACTAAATAGCACCCGCACACAATATTTTGAAAAACAATGCTATATACATTTACTTAACAACATTAATACAAAAAAACACGCTTCTATATACATTTCAAAAAATGTTTTAAATGGTTACAATTACAATTATCCAACAATAGTTATAAATATTAATGTTTCATCCTTTGATATCAGTGATTCGCTCTCAAAAATTGTCGTCCACGATATTTGTTGCCGAACAAAGCATCTGAACTCAAGGAAAAAAATTCACCTATATAAGAAAACAAATATTATGTTAGTAAAACAAAAATGAAATAAATTAAAACATTAATATGAAATAATACATTAATATGGAAATGTGAAACTAAAATATGAAAATGATAAACTCAAATGTTTTCATTCTGAGAACAATGAAAGGGAATAATGTAAAATCAATTTGTTTTTGGATGATTTATCTCATTTAATAAATACAGATTCTTTATCTAATAAAAAGATTTTCTGGTCATACCATGTGTCGGACTGAGGTGCGGTTGATTCGTACATGTCACAAATGACTCATGGATTGTTGTCCTAAAGTATCAAAACAATCGGAACACGTTTTCTCAGTTTTCCATATGTTACTTGTGTAGTTTTTTAAGTGTATGTCAATTTCAAACTGATATCAGACACTTTTAGCCATACCGGTCACATCGTGCATCAGATTGATGTGTGGTCAATTCATACATGTCACAAATGACTCATGGATCATTTTCCTAAGGTATCAAAACAATCCGAATGTGTTTGCTCGATTTTCCGTATGTCTATAGTGTTGTTTTCTAAGTTTATGTTAATTTGAAACTGGTATCAGATACTTTTAGCCATACCAGTCACATCATGTGTCGGATTTAGGTGCGGTTGTTTTTTACATGTCACAAATGACTCATGGATCATTTTTCTAAACTATCAAGACAATAGTAACATGTTTGTTCAGTTTTCCGTATGTTACTTGTGTTGTTTTCTAAAGTTTATGTCAATTTGAAACAGATATCAGACACTTTTAGCCATACCGGTCACATCGTGCATCGGATTGAGGTGCATTAGATTTTTACACATCAAAAATGACTCATGGATCATTTTCCTAAAATATCAAAACAATCCGAACGCATTTGTTCTGTATTCCCTATGTCAGTAGTGTTGTTTTCTAAAGTTAATGTAAATTTCAAACTAATATCAGACACTTTTAGCCATACCGGTCACACCGTGCGTCGGATTGAGGTGCGGTCAATTCTTACACGTCAAAAATGAATCATGGATCATTTTCCTAATGTATCAAAACAATATGAACGTGTTTTCTTGGTTTTTTGTATGTTACTTGTATTGTTTTTTAAGTTAATGTCAATTTTAAACTGATATCAGACACTTTTAGCCATACAGGTCACACCGTGTGTCGGATTGAGGTGAGGTTGATTCATACACGTCAAAAATGACTCATGGATCGTTTTACTAAAGTATCAAAACAATCGAAACGCATTTGCTCAGTTTTTCGTATGTTACTTGTGTTGTTTTCTAAAGTTTATGTCAATTTGAAACTGATATCAGAAACTTTTATCCATATTGGTCACATTGTGCATCAGATTGAGGTGCGGTCGATTCTTACACATCACAAATGACTCATGGAACATTTTCCTAAAGTATCAAAACAATATGAATGTGTTTTCTCAGTATTTCGTATGTCAGTAGTGTTTTTTTCTAAATTTAATGTCAATTTGAAACTAATATCAGACACTTTTAGCCATATCGGTCACACCATGCATAGGATTGAGGTGAGGTAGATTCGTACACGTTACAAATGACTCATGGATCGTTTTACTAAACTATCAAAACAATACTAATGTGTTTTCTCAGTATTCTGTATGTTACTTATGTTGTTTTCTAAAGTTTATATCAATTTGAAACTAATATCATACACTTTTAGCCATAACGGTCACACCGTTCATTAGATTGAGGTATGGTTGATTCTTATATATCACAAATGACTCATAGATCATTTTCCTAAAGTATCAAGACAATTTGAACACATTTGCTTGGTTTGACGTATGTTACTTGTGTTGTTTTCTAAATTTTATGTCAATTTTAAACTGATATCAGACACTTTTAGTCATACCGGTCACACCGTGCGTAGGATTGAGGTGTGGTCGATTCATACATGTCACAAATGACTCATGGATTGTTGTCCTAAAATATTAAAACAATCTAAATGTTATTTCTTGGTATTTCGTGTGTCAGCATCTTTTAGATGACGTTTCGTTAAAATGGTGTGAAAGCTTATATGAACCCTTCTTGTCAGTCTTAATACATATTCTTTGTATGAGACATCTACTATAAATGCACTCTTCAAGAGATAATTAATATTTAGTCAACATTTCAGTATTTTATTTTATTTTATTTTAATAAATTAAATAAATGATATCGTAATGTTACCATAATCTCTTCCCACATTAATGTTTTCAACCCGCTGACAACATGGTTCCACGACTCTATATCAATCGGAACGCATTGCTGAGTGAAGATTACAATGTAGCTACTAAACATGGCTTATTTGGGTTTTACATGTTGGCATTGCTTATTCTATCCCACCTCATATTTGATGCCTTTTGCTTTTGCCTTAAGGATTTTGGCTAAAACTGTCAAACTACGGCGCACCTGTTTTTTTTATGCCGTCGGGGTTTCATTGCCTACCATTTCCTCAGTTTCTACATCATCATTTTGTTCCTCCGAAGCGATAGCATTGGCACTGGGAATAGTAGCAACAGGTTGAGAAACTTGTTGTACCTCAGCAGTGGGAATAGCTGCAACAGGTTGAGAGACATGTTGTACCTCAGCAGTGGGACCAGCTGCAACATGTTGAGAGACCTGTTGTGTCTCGGGATTGGGTGCATTAGCAGGTGCAGAAGTCATTATCTGTATAATTGTATTAACATTTAATTTAGATCACATACAATTAGTAGTGAACAGATAATAACATAATGTAACACAATCTATATTATAATAAAAAAATAACCTGATTATTGAACTCTCTTTTTTTTAAGGATGAAGGGATTTGACCCCTCTATCGACTATCCATATCCCTTCATTGTGGTCTCCTATGACATAAAAAACATCATCTACATTGGGACCACTATGAAATTATTGCGAATTACCAATGAAAGGGTTATCCTCCAATTAATGTTCATCTAACCCCTCAGTTTTTTTGGTCGATAACAGGACAATTGACCAGTTTCGGTTTGTGGGATCTGGAACATAAAATACATTCACTGCATGGGATTCCATTATAAATGGTTCATCTTTCTCCCCTTCCTTACTAAAATAAACTTTCACGAATCCCAATTCATTTATTTTAACAACACTCCTGTTATCAACCCACTTGATTTGAAAAATCGGAACTTGGAATTCCATATAATACAACTCTCATATTTGTTTGATGATGCTAAACTATGAAATATTCTCATAAATTGTATTTCTATCCTTAGAACCGGAAACATGCATCGCTTCAGCCACAAGTGTAACCCTACTATTCTACATGGTACTGTCTCCATCATGTTCATTAGTATAAAATGTATAACCATTAACTACATAATCATTGTAAGATAATACATACACACTCGGTCCTCCGGCTAGCCATCGAAGTCATTCTGAAATGGACTCTAGATTTTCATCTGACTTCTTAAAAATATGGTCCCAAAAACATCCTATAAACTGTCGATTATGTGTATCTGATATCCATTTTTCATCCCTATATGGATTCAAATGCCTAGGAATTTCTTTGTGGATTTCAACATATGGGTCAACGTCGAAACAGTTATGCAAAATATAAAGGTGGTCTGCTCCCAATCTGTAATATTGATTGTGACAACCTGTCTTCTAGAAATTCCTTCACCCTCAAGCCACCCAGTGTGACTAGATTTCGGTAGTCCAATGCCTTCCACACCAGATAGGCATTCGGTACAGAATTCAACAACTTCCTCAACAATATATCGCTCTGCAATACAACCCTCTGGCCGTCTTCGATTTTTGACATACCCTTTCAAAATATTCATATACCGTTCAATGGGGTACATCCATATGTAATGTACAAGACCACATAGTTGAATATCTCTCACCAATTGGACCATCAAATGAACCATAATATCAAAAAATGAAGGTGGGAAGAACATTTCTAATTCACATAATATGAAGATAATTTCTCTTTCTATAGTTGGAAATTTCGTCAGGTCTATAAATTTTCTACATATTTCTTTGAAGAAGAAACACAGTTTCATTAATGTAAGGCGGACATTCTTGGGAAAAATGCAACATAAAGCAATATGAATGAGATCTTGCATCAAAACATGGAAGTCATGTGATTTCAGACCTTTTAACTTCAAGTCGCTCATTGACACGAGGTTCCTGATATTTGATGAATACCCCTATGTAACCTTTACATCATTCAAGAAGTTTCAAAACTGATATCTCTCCTACTTGAAAAGAGTGTAAGCAGTAAGAGCAAGAAATGTTCATTTTTCACCCTTCACTGGTGCCAACTCTTCTCGTATTCCCATCTCAATAATGTATAACCTAGCCTTAGTTCCATATTTTGTTTTTCCAGATGTATTTATCAATGTGCCAATGACACTATCAAATACATTTTTTTCTACATGCATAACATCAAGAAAATGTCTAACATACAGACAATTCTATTATTGAAATTAAAAAAAAAACAATCTCTTTTTCCAACTGATTTTCTTAAGGTTTTTCAAAGCCAGTTTACCAAAAGTAGTGCCCACATTTTTAACTTTCTCAAACAATGGATCACCTGTTAGTGGATACGGTGTTGTACATTCTTTTGAACTTCCATCGAATGATGTCGTCCAAGAACAGTACTTATGTCGTCGAGGTAGAAATCTGTGATGTCCTAGAAACAAGGTTTTCGATGAATGTTTCAACCTAATTGATTTTGTACCTTTTTCTCAAATGATACACCCTTGATTTCATTTAATTTTATATCCTGAAAAAATTCCATAAGCAGGGAAGTCATTTATCATCCCGTACAACATGGCTCTCAAAGTGAAATCTTCCTTTCTGTAAGCATCATACAATGTAACACCCGAATCCCACAATAATTTCAAATCTTCGATCAATGGATATAAATAAACATCAACATAATTACTCGTTTGTGTTGGTCCTGATATAAGCATAGATAACATGATGTATTTTCATTTCATGCATAACCACGGTGGTAAGTTATAATTTACCGACATAATCAGCCATGTACTGTGACTGTTGCTTTGAAAACTAAAAGGATTCACTCTATCTATAGATAACGCAAGACGAAGTTTTCTCGGCTCGTTTTTAAATTCAGGATACTCATGATCAATTCTCTTCTACTGAGAAGAGTCTTCCGAGTGACATAGTATCCCATCATTAATTCGTGTATCTGCATGCCATGTTAATTTTCCTATAGTCTCCTCACTTCCATATAGGCGCCTAAACCTTGGAATGATTGGAAAGTACCATACAAATTTATTAGGACTGGATTCATCTTTATTGTATCGAGAAGAACCACACTTTTGGCATTCTTTAGGTGATTTGTGGTCCTTTAGAAATAGTATACAGTCATTCAGGCAGGCGTGTATTCATTCAGAGATCATACCCATCGAGTGTATCATTCGTTTGGCATTGTATGTTCGGCTCGGGGGCTCAATGGCTTCTAGGAGCGTGTCATTCAGGAGAGCAAGTAGTTTCATAAAACTTGCGTCACTCCACTCGTTGTCTGCTTTCAAATTATACAGCTTCAGTATGGCTGACAATGCTGTATATTTAGTGCAACCAACATACAATGGCGTCTTTGCACAACTTTTAAACATAACAAACAATTTTGGGCAATCAAGAAGTTCATCTTCGATGGTCCTTATCATTTCCTAAATACAATCTTCATCATCATTCACATCTGTAATCACATCCTCTATACGGTCATCTTCATTGTTCATGTTTGTAATCATATTAGATGATCCATAAAACGTAGTGTTATCCCATCCACTACCTACATTCTTTGTTTCCCCATGTTTATTCCAACATGTATAACTATGATCTATTTTGTGACAGATCAAGTGTTCTTCCAACTCCTCTGGACTAATTTTTTTTAATAACAACAGCATAAACACATAAAAAGGATTTGAGAAGGGTCACATGCATGATCTTTTGCAAACTTGATAAACTCTTTCACTCCTTCTTCATACTCTTTTGTCAACCGATTGGCATTCATCCATTATTTATTTATATTCATCCTATTAAAAATCCATAGGATGGTTATATAGGTTAGGGGAGAAGGAATATGAGTATAATTTAGATAAAAAACTAGATACTTTAAAAATAGTGGGGTGCATGCTCATTAATAGAAAATATTGGGTGGTTCTTAGGATTCATCCATTCTCTTCCTCTCTTCGATCCCCCCTGATGAGGGGTGGTTCTTAGGAATTTTTTATAGTGCTTTAGTGAGTTCTTCCCTCATACTTCCACCATTACTATCATCCTCTATTTCCCTATTATTTGGGATAATTTTAACAAGGATTTGTGTGATGATTTCACTATATCATCTTCAAATAAATTCAGATGATGTAGATTTTGTTTGTATTGGATAGAGGTTATCCTCGTATGATGAACGCACCATGTTTTGTGTGGTTTAGGTGGTGTTGTGTTTCACAGTGAGTTGTCGAAAGATTATTCCTTATTATATTAAGGTGAATAATTAATTATAAGTTTCTATAATTAATTATTTGGGAATTGTTCCTTGAGATTGGGTCTCAATCATTGGTACACGATTAGATAAGGCATGTATAGTCTTGGTTGAGGATGAGTTGATCTTGGTGATGGGGTTACTCAATTTTTGAGGTAGGTGGACCCTATAATAGAAAACCATGTTCCAATTTATGCATTATTGTGCATTCATGCATGGGTATATGTGTTCCAGTGAAAGGGATACAAATCAAGAGCAACCAAGGTAAATAAATAGGGTGTTTTTGATCCACCAAGTGATAGAGTGAGGGTTCTATTGAATGTTTGTGATTTTTTGATCATCCAGAGATTATGTCTCCATGGAGTAGTTGTGTTTATGAGAGGATTGGGTTTGGTATGAGATTTTTATAGCCTAGTTAGGTTTTCTAAGGCTATTTGAGTAGGTATTAGAGTCTTAGGACTAAAGAAGATGGATCATATAGTTTTATATCTCACATATGATGAGGAACACCCTCTTAAGGATATATAAGAGTCATGGTGTGTGTGTGGTGATTAGGATATTACATATAGGGATTGGTGAAGTGTGACATAGATTATTTTCTCCTTATAATTGGATTAAGAGATCTCCAAGGGGAGATATGATATGGTACCTAAGTGAGGGTCATGATAATAGTCTGGAAGACATAGCATAGGGTATCCAAGGCTCTTAGTGTGAGTTTCTTAGGATGGTCATTATATAGTTTTAATGAGTTTTAATGTGGGAATTAGAAGATGATATAGACTAGACTATCGAGGCCTAGATCTAGTATAGCATGTGGGTTATTACATTACCATGTAGAGATGAGTGTGTGTTCGTATCAATTAGTAGAGATGGGTTAGGTTTTTAGAACCCAGTAGATTCCCTTATAGGAGGAATTAGAATGTTGATAGGTTGGAAATAATTTTCATGTATAACCAAGATGGTTTTAAGGAGATTATTATGAAAGGATAAATGGATGGTGACTTTTATCATTTATGGTCAGACCGACTAAGAGATTGGGACTTCATATGACTATCACCTAGTTGAAGTATGATCATCCATGGGGCCCACCTATTGATGATGTGGTTTATCTAGTACAAGAGGTTGGTTATCTAGATACCCTCCTTAGATTAATATTTATATGTTTTTTGTCATGATACAAGATGGATGGCCTTTATTTAAGTGATAAGGTGTTGGTAGGACCTTACTTTGAGTGAGAAGGCTGTGGTCAAAGGAGATTGGTGTGTAACTTCCATGGGATCCACCTATTTATGGTGCATTTTGACTTGTGATAGAGGTTGAATATTGTGATTCCCAACTTAGATCATTTTTTGTATGATAATATGATGTGAGATATAGAAATGGGGATCACTTAGTATTGGATTGGAGTAGTTTTCTAAGAGGTTGTCTATAGAGATTCCCTCCTCAAATTGTTTTTTTATGTGATGTGATGGTAAGACCCACTGTAAGTGGGGAGAGCTAATCAAGATCAAACAAGTAACCAACCACATATACATCTGTCACACACACAAGAATCACACATAAGAATCACACCAAATCATAATTAATCTAAATATTGACAATAAATGAAAACATAATTCATTCATGCAAATTCAATTTTACTCACCTTAAGGAGGAGGAACCGGTGGCGGAGGAGGGGGAGGCATCGACAGCGGAGGCAACGGAAGCAGCGCGGAGGAAGCGCAGAGGCAGCGCGGAGGTAGTGCGGAGGCAGTTTAGAGGCAGCAGAGGTAATGGAGGCAGCTCGGAGGCAGTGGAAGGCAGTGGAGTAGGCGGAGTAGGCGGAGGAGGAGGAGGAGGAGGTCTCAGTGGAGAAGAGCAGGAGGTGCCGCAGTGGAGAAGAGTCAACACAGTAGGCGGAGAAGGAGGAGGAGGAGGAGGCGTCGGTGGAGGAGGAGGAGGTGGAGGCATCGGTGGAGGAGGAGGAGGAGGCCACGGTGGAAGAGGAGGGGGAGGAGCAGCGGCGGATAGGAGGCCGCGGCACAGGAGGAGGAGGAGGAGGAGTCGCGGTGTAGGAGGAGGAGGATAAGTAGGTGCTGGAGGAGGAGGAGGTGGTGGCGGCCGCGGCTGAGGGGGAAGAGAAGGAGGCGGCGGTCATGGCCGCGGCGAAGAGGAGGCAGTGGCGGAGAGGAGGTAGCGTCGCAGGGTAGGGATTCCGCAAAAGCTTGATAGGATGCGGGGAGGAGGAGGAGGACCCAGTGGATTTTGTAAATCCCACGTGGACCTTTATCAGCGCTAGTAAAAGAGCTGATAAATGGGGTCTTTATCTGCGCTTGTTTAGCATTGATAAAGGTTGGACTTTATCAGCGCTTTTGTAGCGCTGATAAAGGGTGACTTTATCATCGCTTTTCATTTTGGCGTTGATAAAGACACTCTTTATCAGCGCTTTTGTAGCTATGATAAAGACACTCTTTATGAGCGCTTTTGTAGCGCTGATAAAGACATAGTTTATCAGCGCTAATAAAAGCACTGATAAATGTATAAATTTAATAATTTCTTTATATTATTATATATTTTTTTAATCTATATTTATAATAAATATATATATATATATATATTAATAATTATAACTATAAATAAATATATCTCTATTTATACATATAAAATTATTTTAAAGGTATATTTATATATATTTCATTGAAAATATAATAAAATATATTTTTATTTTTTAAATATAATTATTTTTAATTATAAGTGTACATTTTTTATAACATATATATTATATGGGTAACATAATGAATTACAAATCAATAACACATCAACTTGATAATTATAATCTATAAATGAACATTATTCATGCACATATATATATATATATATATATGCATGTATATATTCATTGACCCCCAATTCATTGGAAAACACATATATATTCAATAATTTTAATTATACATATATATTAAAACGTATTATATATTTATAAATAAAACAAATACATTAAATATAAACACATATAATAAATATATATATTAAATATAATGAATTAATAAATCTAATAAATATAATGAATTAATAAAACTAATAAATATAATGAATTAACAAATCTAATAAATTTTATAAATCTAATAAATATATTTATTATTAATCTGATAATTATTTAATTATATATATATAGTTATAACATGTGTTTTTTGTTTAATGTATACAATAAATATTATTACCACTAATATAAGTGCTGATAAATGTAACCTTTATCAGCACTAAGAAAAGCGCTGATAAATGGATATTTAAAGTGCTGATAAATTCACCCTTTATCAGCGCTAAAAAAAGCGATGATAAAGGGTACACCGTTATCAGAGCTTGTTTTAACGCTGATAAAGGGTGAATTTATCAGTTCTTTTTTAGCGCTGATAAAGGCCAACCCCTTTATCAGTGTTTTTTCGTTAGCGTTGATAAAGGCAGGCGCCTGCCTTGCCCAGTTTTGTGGTAGTGACAAAAAATTTGGCAGCCTAACGGCATCGCTTAAAATTCATAAAAATAAGTTAATGATAGTGGAAAAGGTCTCTAGTCATTTGTTCATAAAATGGAAAGCAATAAGGATATATAAGAATATACCCCAACATAATAAGATGGAAACTTGAAGACACAACATAAAGGAAGTCATGACTTAAAAGAGTAGGGTGAAAGGTTCCCTTAACATGAAAGGTAACTTTTAAAGCTCAAAGGTTTGGACATTGGGGGGATTTAGGGAATATTTGGAGGTCTCCTTAAGGGATAAAAATACCAGAGCTTCATTTAGGAGGAATTGGTAATGAAAGGAATTAAGGAATGGGTTTGTATTTATAGCAAAAGTGATGGAATATTTTATTAATTTCCAAGGGACACATTATCGGTTGTATTTTCAAAACCATGGGCTTTCCCATGGTATTTTCCCATGGTATTGGCCACTTGGGACACCTCATAACATATATTATTATTCACAAGTCGACCAGAATAATTACATCATTAAGGATGTCATTAAACACATTGAAACTCAAAACTGTGTTTTTACTGTTCTTAGAAAATTCAACAGTTTCAGAAAAATCTCAAAAATAAACCCTAACCATTTTTAGATGTATAAAACTAAAAAATTAACTACATTTTATATAAATTAATTTCATTTTAAATTAAATTAAATAAATAAAATACTAATACTTGACTAATAATTTCTAAAACATTTATTTACTTATACTATGATATAATTATATCACATTACCACTTTAGATGACTAAAACATATTTATACCTCCTTAGATGATTTTACTATGCCATTGGTAAAATTACTATTCATAAGGGTAAAATTACCATTCCAAAGGGTAAATTTACTATTCACCAAAAAAATTATTTTGATCTTATTGAACCACATTTTTCACCCTGATTACAACCATGTATGTCCGATTTTCAAAAAACATTTCATAGAAAAAGTTATTTAATAATAATTTTTATATATATTATTAATAAAAAAACACTATTCATAAAAAACTATTCATAAAAACAATATTTATATAACACTATTCATCAAATTGATACTCCTTAGAAAATTTCCAAAAATTCAGACTTGGTTAATTTTGAGGTTTGAAATTCAAAAATTATGTTTATTTTACCATAATAATCCTCTATGTATGAGGAATATTTGAAAAGCACAATTTTTTTCTTCTAAAATAAATTTATCAAATTTTTATTAATTAAACATATACTTTATTATTATAATCTATTCCAAAAATAGGAATAATAAATTAACAATTTTATTTACCAAGGGATTACACAAAGTATCTAAGGTCTTGTTATATAGCCCCTTATAACACCTACATAAGACCTAAGTGTAAGGTGTGATATGGTGATAGAATCTTGGGGGGCTCAGAAAATATTTCCTGAATGGTGATTTCTATCAGCTTGAACTTCTTGCTTAAGAGATTCTGTTCAAGCTTCACATGTTGAAGCTCATCTTGGGCATAGTCCAGACCAAAGCCTAGTGACTCAAACTCCTTCCCAATCTCTGACAGATGGGCTTTGTATGGACCAAGTCTACTGGATGAGGCCATCAAATATTCTTGTTTTATTAATTAATCTTGATCATTTGTATTTATAAACAATAATCATAATGTTAACAGTATCTTTTCCAACGTTCATATTGAACAATGATCATATAATAGTCGAAACCCAATGGTATCATTATACTCACTTCATTAATTAAATGTTATAGTTCTTTTTAGTATAAAAATAAAATAACACACAAATTTAGGAAAAATATATTATTCAAAATATTGGTTCATTAAAACTGAGGCTTTAAATACATGGGCATTAAATTATTTTAGATTTATATTCAGTAAATTAAAAAATACATACCCGAGGACCGTAATAGTTTACTGACTTCAGAAACATGGAATCAAAATCTTCTATCCCAGTGGAGGGTCATAAAAATATCCCGTAAATATCTCCACCTTTTTTATTTGTACCTAAATCCTTTCTTCATAACCTAGGGAAAGTAATTGTAAGAAATTGGTGAGCTCAGATTCCCAGTGAAGGTAAATAAAGAAAATGAATAATCATAAAATGAACAAAAGGGTATATAAATTGAGCATAATATTTGAAGATCATACCATTCATATTAGAGATCATAATAAAGATTTTTAGTTTATAATACATGAATCATAAATAAAATAAGAACATAATTCATGAAATATAAACATAGGAATAAAACATGGAATTACGGAAAACACATAAACAAATAATATGATTTCCATAGTAGGCAAGGTATTGCTTCTATGACCATCTTGGTAGTATGGGTTCACTCCCCACACCATATTTGTATTAATGGTTCACTCACATGACCATCTTAGTAGAATGAGTTCACTCCTCATACCATCTTTGTAGTCATGGTTCACTCCCATGTACATCTTATAATCCTAAGTTCACTCCTCATGCGATCTTGGTAGTCATGGTTCACTCCCATGGACATCATAGTAGTCAAGTTTTACTCCCAGACCATCTTATTCTATCTCATGAGATATAAATCATTACCCATTGCATTAGAGGGAGATATGGGTCCCACATATCTCACAGTTAAATCATACATACAAGTGCCATAAGATAATTAAAAATCATAACAAAACCCATGAAATTATATTGGTATTCTAAAGATGTAATCATATCATAACCTGTGGAAAAAGATAGGCTTCATAATCATTTCATCATACTCATAACCTATGAAAAGAAGTGGGTTTTAAAATTATATAACTCATAAAAGAGAAACAATTTTCATAAAGACCATGACATTTAGAGTAACCCTTTCGTAGAAATAATATGAATAGAACCTTTAGATAATTTCCTAAAGGGAATGAGTAACATCAGAAAATTTCATCTTATATGGAAAATAATTACAAAACATCTATCAAAAATGTTTCTTAAGTAAAATATACTTTTTTATTTGAAAATTTATTTTTAATACATAAAACAATATGAAATTAATTTTCATAGAAAATACCTTTAAAACATATAAATATGACATGAAATCATTTAAAAACCATTTTCCTTGAAAACATAAAATAACATACAAACCCTTTTAGAAACCTTTTTCTTCAAAAACACTTTAACATATTATAATGAATGTTTGAAAACATTTTGAAAATCATTTGGTTTAGAATACTTTGAAAACTTATAAGTATATCCTGAAAACATTTTTAAAACTATTTCACCAGAAAATTATTTGAAAAATTATAAATAAATATTGAAAACGTTTTGAAAAACACTTTCCCTGAAAATACATTGAAAACTAAAAAAGTAAGCTTGAAAACATTTAAAAAAATTTCCTTGAAACTAATAAAAGTAGCTTGAAAAATATTCGAAAAATATTTTCCATGAAAACTTATAAAAAAGGTTTGAAATTTTTTTGAAAACCATTTTTCATGAAAACATATAAAAGAGATTGAAAATGTTTTGAAAACCATTTTTCTTGAAAACTTATAAAAGAAGCTTGAAAAAAAAATTAAAATTCGTTTTCCTTGAAAATGTATAAAATAACATTAAAAAAATTTTGAATACCATTTTATACGAAAATCTTTGTTAGAAAAAATATCATTAAAAAAATAACCTTTATAGATGAAAATAATGCTTAAAATATTGACGGTGGATAAATTCGTATATGTCGTGCGAGGTAAAAAGAACATTCATTTTTCATTGTAAAAATGATAGAAAATTTCCTTGTTTGGAAAGTGATAATAAGATTCCATTGAAAACCTTAATAAAAGAAAAAAGGGTAAATATTTATTTTAATTATCATAGAAGATTAGTAGAATATTCTTGGAAACTCTTTTTATATAAAATTATTTTGAAGGGTCACAGATTTCTGACAGAAGATAGGGTAATCTCAGGATTTTGTAAAACCGCTTTCTTAACAATATTATGTACTATATAGTATAAAATAGTACTTATACATGAATATATAAATAATAATAGGAGGATAATAAAATTCATGAATTTATTGTGAGATGGGTTATAATATTTCATTAAAGGATGCATAAATATAAACAATCTCAAAACGTGATGTGATTGTCTCAATAAACTCTTATAACATGGTAACCTGGGAATATACACTCCAATGTAAGAAAAAGAAATTACAAGAATCTTAAAATTATATTAAAATAATAGTATTCATGATATAAAATAAAAAATGGAAATATATATAGCTTGGAAACATAAATAATTTGGTGCATAACAAAACATGAGTCTCAAAGAAGGAAAATTAAGAAAATCCAATTTTTTCAATTTTGTAACTTTTTGAAACATAAACCCCATGAAAGAAGTTTAATAAAATTGATATTTAAATACCCTTGAATTTAATTATAATAATAATTTGATACATTAATGGTTAGTACATACACTACACCAAATGAAAGAGTGGCTAACATAGATTTTATCTCATAGAAATTAAAATTTAGATGATGTCCCCTTTCCATGCGTCTGGACTCTCATCATACCCATTTAAACAAAATTTATAATATATATATATTTATTATAAATATTTTACATAACCATATTTTTATAACTAATACCATATATGGTTTTATTACCATTTTATATTACCCGCTTGTTAATAATCATATGATAAGGTTTCACTTTAGGTAATATTTACATTATTATTCGCATGTGTCTTAATTTGTTATATATTTAGTATTTATACTTTATATAATGATTTAATGAATTTAAACCATTAAATAAATAACATGCATATAAATTATATGTTTATTATATAATATATATAAGTATAAAATGCAATAAACTGTTCATAGATATGGTAGGCCATACGTACGCATGAACGCAATTTATGTCTAATTATCGTGTTGATATAATGAAATCAAATGAAATATATGTATATTTATTTATTTATATATCATTATTAAATTAGATTTATTATATCATATATACTCACTAAAACCATCCTTAATACATTCCATGTGGTTTATGAACCAATCATATCACATTGAGGGGGCGGTAGTCAACACTTGCTCAAATGAAATTATCGCATTAACACAAAAAAGATATTAAAAAATATATGTGATTTAAAAAAGAATAAAGAAGATTAAAGAAACAATAAATTTAATATATGACATATATAAACATAGTTTATATCATAATGGTCACTATGGTAGGTTGTAATGAAAAAATGAACAATCTTCATTTCGTGAGGTACTAGTTATCTGTACACAGAAACAATATGTTCGTTACCCATTAGATGGCGATGTGTGTAATTGTAGGTTGAAATTTTTACATAAAAAATAATAGTATATTGTTTATACTGGTTTCTTAATATAATCATAGAATAAAAATATTTTTAGGGGATGGATAAAGAAAATTAAAGAAATGACTTGGGAGAAGATGTTACCTCTTAATCGGGTAACTTCTTTTGGTTTGTGCCAAAAGGATTGATTGGATCGCCTTATTCCCAAGGTGAGGCTTCTAAGAGGAAAGGAGGTATATTGGGAAGTTTATTTTTTAGATCTTGGTCAAACCTAAGAGGTTTTATTAGTGTGAATAAGTGAGAGATTTTATGTCCTTTTATAGGAAAGGAAAAGGAATCAAATAGTATTTTTGAATACAAGTTAGTTGGAAACACGTTCTTACCTAAAAAAAGTAATAAAATCAACAAAAATAAATATTTGAAGTTTTATGTCTAGAAAATGGTGATACAATGGGTTTTGGAAAAGTTTATAAGTCATTTGACCCCCTAATATTGGGTTTTAGTCCCTAACTAAGCTTAATTTGACCTTAATCATTATGATTAATTTTAATCACTTTACTAAACTTTTTCATAATAATTAATTTGATCTTATTAGATTATAAATATTATACTGATTAAAATGGTGTATTTTGTAACACCGCTCCCCTACCTCATTGTCTTGAGGAGGCGGTGAGGGCTACTCAGCCTTAAACGATGTTCCCAAGATGCCAAAGGCTGGCAATAAATGTCGAGGGATTCAAGATCAAATTGGGGAATGATTTCCCCTTAAGAAAAAACCAACCAAACTATTCATTAACCACCACTATATGATGCATGTCAACCAAAACATCCAAGCATGTATTCCCAAAGGACAACCAAGTTGTTCCACAACACAACCCAAAACAAATACAACCAATACCATATCAGAGTACTATGAGACAGACTCAACAAAAGACCCAAAATAAGCTAAGGCACACTCCATAGCTCCACACCAAGCTCCATTCTCCAAGTTCCACCCAGACATCACGATGCACCACTAAATAAGGGTGATGCATTACCTTTGCCCACGTCATGATACACAACATCTGCAAAGACACCAAGTGCCAAAGCAGGGGGTGAGTACAACTACTCAGTAGGATTTCCCCAAATGAATTCCTTACACACGCCACTAGGATAAAACCGTTAGCACAGTTATATAAAACAGTTTATATAAAATAATCACAAGTGCAACCCTTACCATAAGACAAACACACCCCTACCAAGCCATATCACCCAAACCAACCAACCAAGTGAAATCCAAACAAACATGCTACAATCCATATCATCATTTACTCATTAGCACAACAATTTTCAACTTGCCAAGAAATGCACAACATACAACAAAAATGGACAAAACAACCAAAATGGTGGAGCTTCCATCCAACCCATTCACCCATTCACACCTAGTGGTACTTCCCGACCAAAACAAAATAGTGGAGCTTCCATCCAACCCATTCACCCATTCACAACCAGTGGCTCTTCCCGTCCACTTATCCTTTGATGGTGGCCCTTCCGTCCACTATCCATCCCCTTTTTATAGTGGTACTTCTCGCCACTTCCACACAACATTCCAATCAATCCATAACCAAGCATATAACCCACAAAGGTCACAACAACATGCAATCAACCAATTCCATTGCATATCAATCCACTTCAATAAATCACCCATTTATTGAAAACCATTTTTCATGCCAAACCACATTTCAATAAAAACAACATATTTATTGAAAACCATTTCTCATTAACCATTTTCCCAAATCAATATCAACAACCCATTTTAAAATCTCTATTATAAAATCCATAAAAATATCATTTCACCATAAAACTCCTTTTTCCCAAAAATCCCCAAAACATCACCCAAGGGATTTCCAAAAAAATTCGCACAACAAAACATGAGGGAGGCGGTGAGGGCTACTCGGCATTAAGCAGCGCTCCCAAGACGGAAAAGGATGGAAATAAATGTTGAGGGCTTCAAGATCAAATTGGGGAACGATTTTCCCTTAATACAAAACCAACCAAACCATTCATTAACCACCATTATATGATGCATTTCAACCAAAACATCCAAGCATGTATTCCCAAAGGATAACCAAGTTGTTCCACAATACAACCCAAAACCAATACAACCAATACCATATCAGAGTACTATACGGAAGACTCAACAAAAGACCCAAAATAAGCTAAGGTACACTCCAGGGCTCCACACCAAGCTCCGTGCTCTAAGCTCCAACTAGACATCACGATGCACCACTAAAGTAGGGTGATGCCTTACCTTTTCCCATCTCATGATACACAAAATCTGTAAAGACGCCAACGTGCCAAAGCAGGGGGTGAGTACAACTACTCAGTAGAATTTCCCCAAATGACTTCCCTACACATGCCACTAGGATAAAACCGTTAGCACATTTATATAAAATAGTTTCTATAAAATAATCACAAGTACAACCATTACCATAAGCCAAACCCACCCTTACCAAGCCATCTCACCCAAGCCAACCAACCAACCAAGGGAAATTCAAACAAACATTCTACAAGAAATATCATCATTTACCCATTAGCACAACAATTTCCAACTTTCCAACAAATGCACAAAAAACAACCAAAACGGCCAAAACAACCAAAAAGGTGGAGTTTTCATCCAACCCGTTCACCCATTCACACCTAGTGGTACTTCCCGACCACAACCTAATGGTGGAGCTTCCATCCAACCTGTTTGCCCATTCACAACTAGTGGCTCTTCTCGTCCACTTATCCTTTGATCGTGGCCCTTCTGTCCACTATCCATCCCCTTTTTATAGTTGTATTTCTCGCCACTTCCACACAACATTCCAATCAATCCATAACCAAGCATATAACCCACCAAGGTCACAACAACATGTAATCAACCAATTCCATTGCATATCAATCCACTTCAATAAATCACCCATTTATTGAAAACCATTTTCTATGCCAAACAATATTTCAGTAAAAACAACATCTTTATTGAAAACCATTTTTCATCAACCATTTTCCCAAATCAATCTCAACGACCCATTTTAAAATCTCCATTTTAAAATCCATAACAATAGACTTTCACCATGAAACTCATTTTTCCCAAAACTCCCCAAAACATCACCCAAGGGATTTCCAACAAATTTCTCACAACAAAACACAATTAATTTTTCATCAGAAAAAATTAATTGTAATAATGAACCACTAGTTCTATCCAAGTGGAGTCGAGAGAGAATCCACCTACCTTTACGGTTACTGATAAATCGACCCATGAGCAACCACACCTCCAATCTGGTGAACGCACCACCGAGACCTTTCTAGATCCCCATCCCTAACATTCATAGGCCTTAAAATCATCATCCAAGGTAACCACAACCCAAGATATACACACAACAAGTGTAGATCTAGAAAACCAAGAAAGAGGGAGATGTGTATCTAGAGGAAACCAAAAGAAAACCAAGTGGAGAGACTTACCTGGGAGAAACAACCTTCAAACCCCATCGAATTGCTTCCAAAACATTTGGAAGAGCACCCTCAACCCCTGAGAACCCTAAAACCCAAGTGAGGCTCGAGTGGGAAGAATATTGGAGTGAAATAGGTTAATCCCTAGGGAGCCCAAAACTTAAACCCTATTCTTTATGTGGTCGCACGGTTATCCCACACGGTTTTGCAAACCATGCACTAACCGTGCGCACGCTACTGCCTTGAGAGAAAGGGTTTGTACGGTTGCCTCGCACAGTTTTCCAAACCATGCGTAGGCCATGCAAAGCCTATTGTATCCCCTTGCACGGTTTCTTAGAGAACCCGCATGGTTTCCCTTAGCCTTGCTCAAACCGTGCACCCACAGAAAAGCCTTCAAACTCGCCCAAAACCATTCCAAACTCTCCCAACCTCTTCCCAACTCATCCCATTCACTTTAAATACATAGAAAATGCATAAAAAAGGCCACATACCTCAAACCGAGGGTACTACATATTTAATCTCTTCTAAATTCAATTCACAGAAGGGGAAATTTTAATATTAATTCTAATCCCTTATACATGAAGAAATAATGGGTTTTTTTATGTCAAAAAAATGTTCCAATGTTTTTTAAGTTATTATATTCAATTTCAAAGTAAAATTGATTATAATGACCAAAATTGTCTTAATAGATTTAAAATTGATATAATGTTTCCCTAAAAAAAATTAACATATAATTTAGCATTAATAATTAATTAAATGAAAAGGCAGTTATTAACTAAAATAGAGTATTTTTCACAATTCATAATGAAATGATTTTTCTCAGAAAAATACAAAAAATTCACCCTAATATAATTTAGGAATTTAAAATTTAGAAATGATTTTTATTTTTTGAAATAAAATTTCTTAATGTCTCTAAAATTATTTTTATTATTAAAAGTTGTTCATTCTAGAAAAAAATATTTTTAAACATATTAGGGATTTTCCCAAAATCATATCTTCCATTAGCAATATGTCTTATCAATATAAAAATTTATAAAAAATATTTGAAAATTGGTTATTACTATTCTTATAGATAAGTTTAACATCTAGTATATAATTATCTCATATAAAAAATAATAATAAAATGATGTTTCATAGAATCATCAGTGTTGCGTGCAACATACGCTAATTCAGTGTTGTGGGTAGTGCAAGACCAGTTGGTATTGTGTGCAGGGAAATCCAAGTCGGTATTGTGTGTAGTTCAAGACAAGTTATTATTACATGTAAATAAATTAAATTCGGTATTTCTTGTAGCGCAATCCAAGTTGATATTCTGTGTGAATAGAGTGTTTGACTTACTATTTTAATATATATATATATATATAACTATTTCTAGTGACATGCGAAATGAAAAATATCAAAAATATAAATTAAATCGAAAAAATATTTCACAAAATCTTGGGGTGCTACATTCTACCCCCCTTAAAATAAATTTCACCCACAAAATTCTTTTGGATTATCAAAGGTTTAATACTTGAAAGTTTCATTTCTAGAAACCCACATCATAAAAATGAACACAAAAACTTCCCTTAAAAGGTAAAGTTGAGACCATAATGGTTACCCAAGGTAACATATTTCTGGGATTCCACATAGGAGAACATAAGTTGGAATTGAAAACATGGACATGGATGAAAAATACCTCTATCATGTTCTGATGGAGAGTGATAGAGAACAAGGATAGGATAAAGTTAACAATTGGAAATCCATAAATCTACGATGACCTAAGGGACCTTCTAATTCATATAAAATGAAAGTATAAGGATTTTTTTTGGTTTCAAGATCTTGTTTCCTAATGTTATGTAATTTTCATGAAAATACTTACTTGCATGATTTTAGGACAAACTCACCCTTTGTTGTTCCTTGATCCACTTCACCTCTTTCTATAATAATCAACGTGAATTTTTATTCATAATTTTCTAATAGATCATTAGATCCATGATATTCCATCCCACTTTTCATCAGTTATCATCAACACAATATAGTTTGAATAGGCTATCCAATATGCCTAAATCCTCATAAGGAGAGATAACAATTTAATCATACTAACTTAATATGAAGTTTAAATTAAACATTCTATAAATGGCTAACATCATAACCCTTATTAAAGATGAAAATTCAAAGCATTATATTTAATTTCATAAAATTTGATTAAAATTGATCACACATATAACAAAAAGTAGCTCTTGGTTGTCACATTCCAACAAGTGAATACCCTCATCATATATTCTCTTGAAACATTATAGTAACCTTAATTACCATAAATATTTTTGGAAAACATGAATTCTTCCTTATTCCAATGATTATTTGATATATTTTTTTAAATACAAGTAGTTGTAAATTTCGTCCATGATAGCATAAAATACTTGTCAACAAATTCTTAATTAGTTTCAAGGTAATATGTACCATCCAATTAACTTATTCTTATCCCATATATATTTATCCAAAAAAACATTATAATAACATAAGAAACATATTAAGGGCTACCTTTAACTTAATCATGTGTTTTTCATGGATGTCACACTTCCATTATGTCACTATCTATTCTATCTAGACCATTCAACGTGTTCTTGTAAATCTATAGTGAAAAGCATAAAATTAACAATCCTTATATATTCAACCTTTTATATACATACATCTTGAATAGAAATACACAAGAACATCGATTACTTCACATTTAATTCATTGAAAAGGATACCTCATCATGATACCTTTTTACTTTCCCATTTCATCTCTAGTCTCTTCATTATAGTTAAAACCCTTAAACTTCAATAAATACTTAGGGAGGCCAATATTATCAACCATTTCATTTAGATAACTCTTAATTGTTTCCTCTAGTCACTTTATTTGTGTCCTTATTTACCATAATAAAAACATATTATTGTTCCTATAAGACAGTCACTTAGGTGATTCATTCCACATTATTAACACAAAGGAAACTGAAACTTCTTTCCACCATGGTCTCCATTGCTATAACTCTTAGAAAACTCCATCGTTCTCTCCCTCGGTGAGTTCGAGAGTTTGTTAAGGTAAATGTTGTTAATCATGTTCTATGACAACTAATTTTTCATGATCAAAACATATCACACTCAAATGATCATAAAACTTGACTACTCATCAAAAAATAATCCATCACATTCAACATTAATCCAATTCCTTCTGGTTCTCACAATTGGCCAAAACTAGAAGCATAGTGAGAGAATTTATTATCATAGAATAAAACCACATAGTCATGAAAGAATTACTTATAGCATGTCTAAATCATGGAACCTTATTTAATTTATGACACCCTAGGTTCATCCTTTTTTATTCATAGCATACCTATATTTAAATCCTTCATAATGGTTCATGAAGAGTTTCTGAATTCCAAAGAATATCCCACAAGAGTGTCAAACTAGGTGTGTATCAAGTCCCATTGTCATGTACCAGATTACTATGAGTCATGCCAGAAACATCTTATCGAAGTCATTACCCATAGGTAAATATTTCTCAAAGCCACATCCACTTGTAGTATTGAGATAGATATTTTTTCAAGGAAACCACTCACTTTATCCTTTACAAAAATTCTAGGTCATTTTCCAAAATGTTAACTCATCGATATATTTATCCTTAGATACATCCCTAGACAAATCCTCAGAAATATACCAAGGGATATGAATAAATTTTCCTCATCTTAGTTTACAAAGGATACTAAACCTCTTTTTGAAACAAAATATAGTGAACTAGGCTTAACAAACTTGGATATTACATCATTTTAGATGAATATTTAGTATATTACAAAAATACATGACCGAGGACCATAATTGATTGTTGAATTTGGAAACATGGAAACAAAATCTTCTATCCAGGTGGAAGATATTAAACATCTTCCATAAAGATCTCCACCTTTTACACATCTACCAAAAACAATTCTTCACAACCTGGGGAAAGGAAACATATGAAATGGGTGAGATCAGAAGCCCAGTAAGGTTAAATAAATGAAATGTATAATCATAACATGAAAAAAAGGGTATATAACATGAGAATAACATTTGAAGATCATACCCTATATATTATAGATCATGAAAAATATTTGCAGTTCATAATACATGAATCATAAGGAAATGAATAACATAATCCGTGAAAGCATAACATGGGAATAAGACATGGAATTATGGAAAACACATTACCATATAAAATGATTTCCATTTTATATAAGGCATTAATGCCAAGACCATCTCGGTCGTATGGGTTCACTACCCATACCATATTGGTAGTAGGGTTTTACTCCCATTTCCATCATAGTAGTACGATTTCACTCCTCATACCATCTTAGAAGTCATGATTCACTCCCATAGATATATTAGTATTCATGGTTTACTCCAAATACTATCTTAGTCTATCTCATGAGATATAAATCTTTACCAAATTCATTGTAGGTAGATATAGGTACCACCCATATCACTGTGAAATCATACATACAAGTGACATAAGATCATTAAACATCATTTAATAACCCATAAAATGAAATGGGTATTATAAAAATTTAATAATATCATAGCATGTGGAAAGAAATGTTTAATAATAATTTCATCATAAAAATAACCTTGGAAAAGAAGCGGGATTTAAAATCATATAAGCTATGAAAGTGAACTAGGTTTCATAAAGACCCTGACATTGATTGTAACCCATTCATAGAAACAATATTAAAAGAATATTTATATCATTTCCTAAAATGGAATGATTAACATAAGTAGATATCATCTTAGATGGAAAATAATTTTGAAATATATTTCAAAAACATTTTTTGATTAAATATACATTCCTATTTGATAAAGGATTTCTAATACCCAAAACCTTATGAAAATCATTTTCGTAGAAAATACCTTCAAAAATTATAAATATGACTTGAAAAATTTTGAAAAACATTTTCCTTGAAAACATAAAATAATCTTCGAAACATTTTAAAATCCATTTTATTTGAAAACACATTCAAAACGTATAAAAAATTCTTGAAAACATTTTGAATACCATTTATTTGAAAATACATTGAAAATAAATAAATAGAGCTTGAAAACGTTTTCAAAAGTATTTTCCTTGAAAATACATGTAAAAATTATAAATAAAGGTTGAGAATTTTTGGAAAACCATTTTCATTGAAAATACTTTGAAAACATATAAATAAATATTGAAAATATTTTGAATATATTTTTCATTGAAAACTTATAAAAGAAGCTTGAAAAAGTTGTTTAACCCATTTTCCTCAAAAACATACAAAATATGTTTGAAAAAGTTTTAAAAAAATTTTATTGAAAAATTATTATGGTGCTTGAAAACATTTTGTAGATCATTTTTCTTTGAAATTCATAAAAGAATATTGAAAAAAAATTTAAAACCATTTTCTGTGAAAACTTTTAAAATAAGATTAAAAAACTTTTGAAGTCCATTTTCTTGGAAAAAAATTTTTAAAAATAATTTCTTAAAAATAACCTTTAAATATGAAAGAAATATTAAAAGGACTAACATTGGATAAATCCATACATATAGTATGAGGTAAAAAGAACATTCGTTTTGCATAGTAAAAATGATATAAAATTTCCTCATTTGGAAGAGAAAAGAGGATTACTTTGAAGACACTATTAAAAGAAAAAAAGGGTAAAAATTCATTTTAATGATCACAAGATATTATTATAATATTCTTGGAAACACATTTTATAAAACATTGTTTTAAAAGGATAGATATTTTCGACCGAAGAGAGGGTAAAGTCGGGCTTTCTTTTAACACTTTCTTAAATATATTAATTACCATGGAGTAAAAAATGGTAGCAATAAATTAATATAAAATGAATAACTAGAGTATAAGAAAATTTATGAATTTCTTGAGATATGGGTTATAATATTTCATTAATGTAAGTATAAACATAAACAATCTCGAAAAATAATAAGATTGTCTCAATAAAATCTTATAATTTGCTGATATGGGATCATACAATCCAATGTAAGAAAAGGAAAGTAAAAGAATAAAAAAATACTATTAAAATAAGTTCATTAATGATATAACATGTAAAATGTATGTATATACACCTCATAATGAAAAAGATTTCGGTTCAAAAAAAACATGAGTCTCAAAGAGGGAAAATTGAGGCGAAATTGTCTTAAATATTTGGCAACATTTGAAACATAAATCCCATGAAATAAATATAATAAAATGGTTATGTAAATAAATATAAATTTAAGTATAATAACAATTGTATGCAATAATGGGAAGTACATATACCACACCAATGGAAATAGTGGTTAACATAGCATGTATCTCACAGAAATTAAAAAGTAAGATAAAGTCTCCTTACCTTGTGTCTTGAATCTCCTTGTACACATTTAAAAAACCATTATAATAAAAATAAATTCATTATAATTAATTTATAGAACCATTTTACTATAGTTAATAGCATATATGTTTTGATTATTACCTTATATTACCCATTTGTTAATAATAATATTTTAAGGTTTCACTTTGGGCAATGTTCACTTTATTATTTTCATGTGTCTTAATTTGTTATATATTTGGTATTTATACTTTATATCATGATTTAATGAATTTAAACCATGTTATAAATATCATTTATATAAATTATATATTTATTATAAAATATATAATTATGAAATGGAATACACCATTCATGGGAATGGTAGGTTGTACGTATATATAAATGTTATTTCCATCTAATTGTCATGTTGAATAAATGAAAGTAAAATAAATATATTTATATATATATTTCATTATTATAGTATATTTATTATAACATTTATATATTATATATTCAATAAAACCTTCATTAATACAATCCATGTGGTGTATGAACGAATCATATCTCTTTGAGGGACGGTTGTCCACACTACCTCAAAGGAATTTATCATATTCACACAAAATGGAAAGTAAAAAGAAATGTGTTATAAAAAGGAATAAATAATAATAAATAAGTAATAAATTTAATATATAAAATATATAAAAAGTTTCCATCATAATGTACACCATGGTAGGTGGTAATGTTAATATGAACAATCATCATTTTGTGAGGCAGTAATTCACCACACATAGAAACAATATTTTCATTACCCATTAGATGGAGGGGTGTGTAACTGTAGGTCAAAACATTTACATAAAAAAATCCTAGTATATTGGGGGTACTATTTTTTATATTATCATATAATAAATAGATTTTTAGGGGTATAAAGAAAATAAAATAAATGACTTGAGAGAAGATGTTACCTCTTAATCGGGTAACTCTTTTGTCTTTGTGCCAAAAGGCTTCCTCAGATTGCCTTATCACCAAAGGAAGGCTTCTAGGATTAAGGTAGTTATGTTGGGAATTGTATATGGTAGATATTGGATGAACCAAATAGGATTTAGAGGTGTGAATAAGTGGGATAGGTGGTTGCTTTAATACGGAAAAAAAGAACTCAAATGGAGTTTTTGAAAACAAGTTAGGTGGAAACATGTCCTTACTTAACAAAAGTCATAAAAACCCAATATAAACCAATAATGGAAGGTTTATGGCTGATTAATCGCTATAAAATTGGGTTTTTTACCAGTATATAGGTCATTTTGGACCCTAATATTGAGGATTAGTCCCTATCTAGTCTTAATTTGACATTAATCATTGGGATTAATTTAAATAACTTTTACTAATATTTTTAGTAAAAATTAATTTGATATTATTAGAATATAAATATTATAATGATTAAAATGGATTATTTCAGTTTTTTAAATTCAATTCCCCGAATTAGAATTTTAAGATTAATTCTAATCCCACAGATGGGATGAAATAACGGGTTTTTAAAGTAGAAACAATTATTCAATAGGTTGTTAAGTTTTTATATAAAATTTCAAATAGAAATTGATTATAAGGACCTATATTATATTAATAGGTTTAGAATTTATCTAATTTTACCATAAAAGAAATTAAACTTATAATTTAGCATTAATAATTATTTAAAAGAAATGGTAGTTATTAACTAAAAAATAGTACTTTTCACAATTCATCAAAAAAAGATGTTTCTCAAAAAATTCCCAAAGATTCACCCTAAGATAATTTCAGCATTATAAATTAAAAAATAAAGTGTATTTTATCAATATCAATTTATAATTGTATCTAAAATTATTTTTATAGTTAAATTTGGTTCATTTGAGAAAACGATATTTTTAAACATAAAAGCACATTACCAAAAATCATATCTTCCATTATAAATATGTTTTATCATTATAAAACAATTATAAATAATATTTGAAAATTGGTTATCACAATTTATAAATATAATTTTAATTTCTTTTTTATAATTATATCATTTAAAAAAATATAATAATAAAATGATGTTTTATAGAAAAAACAGTGTTGCGTGGAATGTACGCCAAGTTAGTATTGCGGGTAGTGCAAGACAAGTCGTGAAATCCAAGTCAGTATTGCATGTGGCACAATCTAGGTCGGTATTTCATGCAGCACAATCCATGTTGTTATTATGTGTAGTGAAATCCAAGTATTTATTGTGTGTAAAATTAATGATTAACTTAGTGTTTATATATATGTGTGTGTGTATAAAGAACTATTGTCAGTGTCATGTGAAATGAAAAACATCAAAAAGACAAATTAATTTGGAAAAAAATATTTCACAAAATCCATAGGATGTTATAGGTATTTCCTATATTGTTTCCTTATATCATAATGGTTCCATCCTCATATTTTAGGAAGTAACTCATCAAGGTAAGAGAATTATCCTCTTCCTCATTCACAATCAAGAACCCTATTTGTAACATGCATTCTATGTGTAGAATTACTTTTTCCATACACTTTTTATTATCCCATTGCTTCAAAAATATTATTTTGTGGAATGGATACCTTTCTTTCATCACATTATACCTTTTACATAATTTATATTCTATGTCATCACACTATAAAAATATTTTCTTAAATTTCCCTCTTTTACATGAAATATTCATATATTTTGAATAATTAGTCCTATTTCTTATCCATGGGAATTAAACTATATAAAAATATAATTTATTTATTTTGGTATGAATATTTACAAAGGACATATTCCACTTCTATAGTTTAAAAATGATGAAATGTTCAACCCTTTAAGGACTTATGTACGTAATGATTTTATAATAATCTCATTGTTTATTCTCCATTAGTTTTTGATGAAGTGATTTTTTATGATCATGTGGATCAAAATAATTAATATATATGAATTGTTTTCCTAGATAGAACAACAATTCATTTGGTAAAGAATCAGTCTCTATATATTACATGTTTTATGACACCTTGGTGAATAAACATTGTAATTATATCTTATTATACCTTGTGGAAAATCCAAGTCAATGTTCATATTAATATTTCATTTTAATATTAATAACAAATTTATATGTTATGATTCATGATATTTATATTATTATATACCTAATTTAATTATGATCATTCCCTATTTTTATTCCCCATTGTCACATGATAAATATATCTTTCGTTTATTCCCTTACCAGGCTTTATAGTTTCCCCTATCTTTTGATGTATGTCACCAAGATATGAGATATATAAAATTTAAAATTGGAATATCCTATGAAGAATCCTTTAAAGTATACTAGAATATTTTTTATATTATTCATGTATTATATATCAAATTTCCAAGAAAATAATCCATAATAGAGAATTATGTTTTTTAAGTGTTATACAATGTAATGAAAGTGTTATATATTAAAAAATGAGGGATTCCATAATTGGAATTCAAGAACTGTATTTTTTGGTGGAGATATAGGCTTAGAAAATAATAATAATAATCCTAGTTATAATTATAAACATATGAAATATTCATGTAATTTTGGTGAGGTATTAAGATATTAGGCTCCAAAAACTGAAATCCATGTCTGGTTATTACAAGTTCATGTGAATCTGACACAGTTGTATCAAGGGATAATAGCCCTAAAAAGGGTGCATTAGGATTTGAAATTATCATCACTTGGGGCATGACAAAGAACCTTGAAACACACCTCATTTGACACTCTTAGGGGATATATTTATTTATTCATATGAATTTTATGAACTATTATGAAGGATAAATAGAAATAGTAATTTTAATTAGAGGAGGATAAAAAAATAAAATCTTTATTCATGTTGTTTTAGGACACAAACTCCTTTTATAATTATATGGTTATAAAATAAAAATTTTCTCCCTAAGGTTTTACTCTTTTATAAAAATAGTAGGTAATAGGAGGAATCACGCAAATGACACGTGTAATAGATGATTCACTAATGGGATTCTTAACAGTATGGAATATAGAATATAAAACACCATAACGATGAAAAAACAACTCTCTAGGGTAATGAATAACAACCTGAATTATATTGAGTGGAAACATTTTCCTAAAAAGAAAAAACTATTAGTTGATTACTTCATGCATCGATGAAAAACT
Organism: Viscum album; assembly: GCA_963277665.1. NCBI lineage: Eukaryota > Viridiplantae > Streptophyta > Magnoliopsida > Santalales > Viscaceae > Viscum > Viscum album. Next base: position 2,084,087,888 of record OY728151.1, read on the forward strand.
TCCATTAGTGGATTTTTTATCCATTAATTTAAGAAACATGGATTAAATCTATAGAAAATATATTATATACTATATTTTTTAAAGTTATAGAATTTCACATTGGATGTATAATTATTTGAAGGATAAACTGATTAATTGTTGAAACTGATTACGAACATGAATCCAAGATGAGAGATTGATGTTATGGAGTGGGAAGATTTCAGTTCAATACTTTTCAATTAATACATTCCTTATTCAATGAGAAAAAAAATTATAAGTAATTACCAGATCTGGAGTATAATGAAATTGAATTTGTGGGAAGAAATGAAATAAACCTTACATGAATTTCTTAGAAAACCTCAAGCTATGTTATGGATCCTTAGGTAATGGTTCATTGTTTCTTTAGTTGGATCATACCCAATATATAGAGTAATATAGAAAATTGAGACTATAAATTCTAAGAGAATATAGTGAAGAGTATATTAAATATTTAAATAGAGTTTGGAGATAAGTAGTGGTAACATATTTTAAATGAATATAGGAGAGAAATCGATCAAAAATAAGGGAAGAATTTTAACCTAGAGAGAGAAGTAAAGAAACCATAACTACCCATGTGAAACAAATATGGGATGAAACTTTTAGTGAATGGATTTATTATTAGTGGAAACTAATACAAGTGTGGAATAGATGTCCATATAATTTTTAATTATCAAATGGAGTTGAATCATCAACATCACAATGAGAACAAAAAAGGGAATATGGTGTAAGCACATCATCAAGTTCAAATCATCAAGTTTGGATAACTTAGGAACTTTGGAATCAATGTTCATATCATATGATAATAGAGGTAAACCACCTTTTACCTCAATATAGGCCATGGGAGTATGTGCAATCTTTCATGATCAGAACATTCGAAGTAGTGGATCAAAAATCATGTAGTTTCAGGTATACTCATTATTCTCTCAAATCTAGAAAGTAATTTGTTTTAATCTAGTTCTATGAAATCAATTATATCAACCAAGTTTTAAAACATTGTATAATGAAACCCCAAAAAGATAGAACTAGATTTATTTTTTAAAACTCTTAAAGGAATTATCCAAGAATAAAAGTTGTGTATCAATTCTTATATAAACTTTTGAGAGTATAATCTCATAAAAAATCTAGAAGTTATTCATATGGTGGAATTAAAAAGTATAATCTCAAAGTAATGGTTGTCAAGGTGTAATACTAATATCAACTAAAGATGCCAGGAAGTTTTTGTAGACTTGAAAGGAAAACAAAGAGTTGTTTTTAAAGGAAAGATATTCTATCCAGATCTCTATCTAGAAGAACCTTCTATAGCCTTCTTTAAAGAAATTATTATTTTACAAAAAGAATAAATAGAATTTTAAACTATATAAAATGTCATGATTTTTCATAAATATATTGATATATATCTTCATGAGTTTTCCTAAACTATCCTAAAAAGAGTGAGAGTGTTCTCCGTTGAACTCTGATATGGATCTATGTTAATATAAAATACCTTTTATGGAATGGAATATATGGATATATAGTAATTAATGACTAAACTTCAATATCTTTTGAGGAATGTTTTTATTTGAACATGTGTGTCACAATGAGGAGCACACATTCTCTTTGTAAAATAAGATGGATGGATCAATGTATCTATTTATTCATTATAGGGAGATTAATGTGATCACAGTGAAGAAAATTTATCCTATTACAAGGATTGTTGATATGTATGACTTGCTTCAAGGGGATCAATTATTTTCCAAGATTGAGCTCTAATTGGGGTATCATGAATTAAGGTTGAAGAAAGAATATATCATAAATATTTCCTACCATAAAATAAATTTTAATTATAATATTTCTGTTATGACCTTGGTCGTGAAAAAATATCATGTTATATATATGGATTTGGTGGATGAATTCATTAAAAATTACCTTGAAAAATTTTTGGTGATTTTTATTGATGATATTATGATATATTACAAAAGTTGTGTGGTGCATGAGGATTATATAATGGTCTTATTAAAAACAATAATGAAGGATAAGCTATTTGTTAAATTCAAGAAATATATGTTCTTGTTACAACAAGTTGTATTATTGGTGCACATTTTGAGTAGTGAAGGAATATCAGATGATGCTTCCAATAAAAATTTCTTTGAGAAGTTACCACATCATACTACTATATTACATATTCATAGATTAATTTTATATCATAATTCAATAGATGGTTTGTGAAAAACATTGCACATATTTCTAATCCACTAAACATGTTAAATTGAAAGGGGGTTAAGTTTGTCTAGAAAAAGGAGTGTGAAGAAGGATTTGGTGAACTAATGAAGAGGGTGTTTTATTGCCCTATTCTAACATTTCACTTTATTGGGTAAATATTATCCATTTATAGTGATTAATCATTAAAAGGCCTTATATTTTTATTATTTAAAAATGAAAAAGTGGTTTATTATTCATCAAGATAGTTAAAAACTCGTGAATATAACTATCTTACTCATTGAACTGGAGTTGGATATATAAATATTTTATTTAAAGATAAATAGAATCTATATTTTTTTAGAAAATATTATGTATAAGCATACAAATAATTTTTTAAATATATATTCTCTAAAACCTTGAGATTCTGTGAATTATTTTTTTTTTTTGAATTAATTTATAATTTTTAATATTTTTCATTTCATGTGAAACTGAATATAGATTTTTTATATGGGAAAACTTAGTTTGAATATCATTATATGAAACAGAATGTTAAGAATCTACAACCCAAAATACTAAGTTATCTTGTACTACACGAAACATAGACTTCTCTTGTGTTAAACGCAACACTGAATTTCTACGAAACAACATTTTATTATTAAAATTATTTAAACGTGATAGTTATTACCTAGTCATTAAAAATATAAATATGTGTATTAATAAATAAAATTAAAATATTATTTATATAGATAAATCATATTGATAGAAATATATAATTTTTTTAGTAATTTATTTACATGTTTGAAAATATTATTTTCTTAAATGAGCATATTTTTTATGTCCTTATGGAAAAAATAATAAAATTCATTTTGGACACTTTTAGAAATATAATTTTATAAAATAAACATAATTTTTGAATTAATAATGTAAAAATTATCTTAGGGTGAATTTTTGGGATTTTTCTAAGGAACATCATTTTTGGAAGAATAATGAAAAATACTAAATTTTAATTCAGAACTCTTTTTCATCTATTTTATTTATATAGTTAAATTTTATTTTAAGTTTTATTAAATGACACAATAGATAAATTATAAATATATTAATAAAAATTAGTTCATTGGAGTCATTTTTATAATGAATTTATATATGAAAGCTTAATGATCTTTTGACTATTCTCACATTAAAAACTCACTTTCTCGCCACGTCTACAGGGTTAGCATTAAACTTATTTTTTACGAATTTGTGAATTGAATTTCAAAAGATATAAATACATGGTTGTAATAATTATAATTTTTATATTATAATAATATCAAATTAATTTTTGACCAAAAATATTAGTGAAGGCGATTAATTATAACTACATAGATTATCTTAAAATTAAGTATAACAAGGAACTAAAATATAAACTTAAGGGTCAAAATGACCTATCCACTTGTAAAAAAAATATTTTTATGGAAATATTTTGGCCAAAAAACGTACTATTATTGGGTCTAGTTTGTTTCTGATGAATATTTTAGGTAAAAACGTTGGTTCCCCTAATTTTTTTCAAAGATTCCATGTGTTTCCCCTCTAACTCTTATAAAAGGCCACCACCTCTCCCCCTTCTTTGAACATATCAAAAAACTTAGGTTAGGAAATTATGTACCCAATTAATTTCCAAACATCCATACCATCCTTATTTATTCCTCTATTTTTTAAGAAGTCCAACCAATGAATCCCTTTGGTGAAAACCCAAAGGAGTTACCCAAAAAAGAAGTAATATCTTTCTTCAAGCTCCATTCCATTATTTTCATTCTCCACTACCTCAATTATTCTCATTAAATTATCAAATAATAAAATATGTATCATAAATATTGATATTTTGTTATATTATGGGTTCTAAATACATTTATACATACTTCCATCAAATGGGTAATAAACTTACCATTCTTGTGTACAGAGAACTACCACCTCAGGAAAAGATGTTCTTGTTTTCCTTTACCACCTCTCATGGTTGGGAATTATGTTATAAAATATGTTTTTATATGATATATATGATATTTACAATGTATTTATGTTTTTTTAATTATAATATAACACATACCTTCCTACTTTTCATTTTCTGCTAATACAATAATTTTGTTTGTGAAAGTACGGACCACAGCCTCATCAAAGCGATGTGGTTCATTCAAAATATTCATGGAATGTATTAAGAATTGGTTCTATAATTTTATAATATATATATATATATGAAATATTAATTTTAATTTAATTATTATATATATACATATATTCCCATTACTTTCTTTCTTTCAATACTATAATTAAACGGAAACAATGTTCATGCATACGAATGACCTACCGTCTCCCTGAACGGTGTATTCCATTTCATATTTTTATCTTCCATATATTATTATAAATTAATATATAATTAAATAAATCATATTTCTATCATTTTTTACATTCTTGAAATCATGATATAAGGATGAGGACCATGAATATAACAAATTTTAACACATGGGAATAACAATATGAATATTACCCAAAACAGAACCTTACAGTTGATGTGTTTATAAGAGGGTAATATAATGAAATATATGATATTATATATAATAATATTGTTATTTTTTATCTATATAACAAATTTATATTTATTATGTTTGTGTTTTGAACAAGTATGAAAAGAGTCGAGAGTTAAGGTCAGGGAATTTCATCTCACCTTTTAATTCCATGGGATACATGCCATATTCACCACAGGATTCTTTTGTGTCGTCTATATACTACCCATGAATGTATTATATTATTACTAAACATAAATTTATGGGTATTTACATATCGATTTAACGATCTTTATTTCATCAGGTTTATGGTTCAAAAGTTACCAAAACAATAAAATTACTTTGTATTAATTCTCCTTCTTTGAGATACATGTCATGTTATGCACCTATATTATTATATGGGGTGTATATACTACACATTGACATGTTATATCATGAATATAATTATTTTAATGATATATTAAGCTTAATGTAATTTCTTCTTTTTATATAAGGAGTATAATTCAATGTTACTAATTGGTGAGAGTTTATTGATATAATTCATCATTTATTGAGACTATTTATGATTAAACTTACATTGGTGATATCTTAAGATCAATATATTATAAACCCTCAGGAATTTTATTATCCTATATTTATTCATGATATATTCTTATATTGGAACCATTTAATACTCTTTTTAGACATGATAATTTAGAAAGTGTTTTTAACAAATCCTGACTTTACCTCCCTATTTAGTTAGAAATCTATACTCTTTAAAAACCATGTTTTCTAAAAAAAGTATCCAAAGAATATTCTAATATTATACTATGATATTTAAAATAAATTTTCACCCATGATTTACCTTTTAAACGAAATTTTATAAAAAATAGAATCTACTTTTCGTTTTCGAGTCGTGGCACTTTTTTAAACATTTTACAGTGAAAAAGGAATGTTGGGCATGTACGGATTTACCCATCTTCATGACCATTATTCCCTTAGATCTTACTTTAAAATATTTAAAAATAATTTTTTAATTAGTTTTTCTATTATTATATAAATTCTTTTTTTTATTTGGTTTTTATAGAAAACGGTTTTCAAAAGTTTTTCAATCATTTTTTATATGTTTTCATGGAAATAATATTTTCAAAATGTTTTTAAGATATATTTATAAGTTTTCAAAATATTTTCAAAGAAAATGGATTTAAAAATCATTCCAAGATTATTTTATAAATTTTTATAATATTTTCAAATAACATTGTTGTTATATTTATCTTCAATGTCCATGTTTTCACTTTCCAATAATGTTCTCGCATGTGGAAACCTAGTTATGAGTTACTTCGGATAACTGTCATGTTTCCAAAATTAAATTGAAGATGATGTTTTAGCATTTATTTTTTCTATTTGGGTTATTTTAAAGGAACATTATATTATTAAAACTTTAATAACCTAGAATAATTTTGAGGGATAAATTCAATTGGGGGGGTATAATGTAACACCCTGAGATTTTGTGAATTATTTTTTTTCAAATTGATTTAATATTTTAAAATTATTCTTTTCATATGACCTGAATATAGATTTTTCAATTTTTAATCACTAAGTATGAAAATATTTATATGAAACACCATGTAAATATTACCCAATACACAACACTAATTTAGAATGCACTATACGCAACACCGACCTCACTTGAATTATAGGAAACACTAAATTTCTTTGAAACAAAATTTTATTATAATAATTATTTAAAAGGGATAGTTATAACCTAAAAATTAAACACACTAATATGAACATTAATAACTACTTTTAAAATATTATTTATGTAAATAAATCATATTTATAAAAAAAAATTACTAAAGTCTTTACACATTTGAAAATAAAATTTTCTTAAAAGAAATAATTTTTATGTCCTCATCTGAATAGTAATAAAATTTATTTTAGAAAATTATAGAAATGCAATTGAATAAAATAATAATTTTTGAATTCAAAATTTAGATATTATAGTAGGGTTAATTTTTGGGATTTTTCTGAGGAACATCATTGTTGGATGAATAACGAAAAATACTGAATTTTAATTCAGAACTAATTTTCAATATAATTTATTTATATAGTTAAATTATATTTTATGTTAGATATAAAGTTAAAATATATAAATTATACAACTATTAATCCAATTTAGGTAATTAGAATCATTTTTATAATGAATTAATATATATAATCCTAATGAACTTTTGAACTTTCTCATTTTAAAAACCCGCTTTCACGCCACTTCTATGGGATTAGCAGTAAACATCATCTTTCTGATTCTGTGAATTCAATTTTCTAAAGAATTTAAATAGATTAATTTAATCAGTATAATATTTAAAGTCTTAAAATATCAACATAATTTTTTACAAAAAATATTAGTGAATGTGATTAAAATTAATTACAACAATTATAGTAAAATTAAGCATACTAAGGGACTAAACCTTAATCTTAAGGGATAAAATGACCTAGAAACAGTACATCACCCATTGGATGGGAATGTGTATTCCATAATATTTATATTACTGTTTTTTTTACATTTTAGGTAAAAACTTTGTTACACATAACTTGTTTTTAAAAATACAAAGTGTGTCCCCGCCCTCCCTTATAAAAGGCCAGCACCTATCCCCCTTATTTACATCTCTAAAACCCATTAGGTTTTGTAAATATATTCCCAATTCAAATTACAAAAATCCATCCTTTCCTCCTTAAAGCCTCCATTTGGGCATAAATCCAACCAAGGAATCCCTTTGGTGAAAACCAAAAGGAGTTACCCAAAGAAGAAGTAACATCCTTCCTCAAGATCCTTTTCTTTATTTTTTGTATCCACAAATTAATTATTCTTATTAATTTATTACATAATATCCAATGTATTATAAATATAATTATATTTGTTTCTTTTAGTGGTTCAACCAACTATTATACACACTTCTATAAAATGGGAAATGAACTTATTGTTCTTATATACGATGAACTACCGCATCACAAAACAGTGTTGTTCATTTTTTTTCTTTACCAACTATCATGGTTGGGAATTAGGATGGAAACTATATTTTATATCATATTAATGATTTTTATGATTTATTTATTCTTCTTTATTTATTATATTATACATAACTTCATTCTTTCAATTTTGTGAAAATACAATAATTTAATTTAGGGAAGTGTGGACTACCACTTTCTTAATGTGATATGATTTGTTCACATTATTCCTATAATTTATTGAGGAAGTTTTTAGAAAATTTATATGATATATATTACATAAAAATTATAATGTAATTAGTATATATATACATTTATTTCATTTCCTTTCTTTATTTTAATATGATAATTAAACGCAAATAATGTTCATGTATACATACCACCTACCGTCTCCCTAAACAGTGTATTCCATTTAATATTTCTATATTTAATATATTATTATAAATAAATATGTAGTGAATATAAAAGATATTTATATCATTTTTTCATTCTTGAAATCATGATATAAGTATGAGGACCACAAATATAACAAATTAAGACACATGATAAAAATAAAGAGGATATTACCCTAAATGTAACCTTAACATGGAAGTGTTAATAAGTGGGTAATATAAAGAAATATATGGTATTAGATATAATAATATGGTTCAATGGTAGATTTATAATAAACTTATATTTATTATACATGGCTTCTGAATGAGTGTGATGAGATTCAAGACTAAGATAAGGGAATTTCATCTCACTTTTTATTTAAGTGAGATATAACCCATATTCACCACTTGATTCATTTGTGTGGTGTATATACTACACATTAATGTATTATATGATTATAATAAAAAAATTATGTATATTTATATATCCATTTTATGATATTTATTTCATGTGGTTTATGTTTGAAATGCTAATAAATTGGTAAAGTAATGTTATCTCAATTTTTTTGTTTGAGATATATGTCATGTTATGCCCCTATATTATTATATGGGGTGTATATACTTCCCATTAAAATTTTATATCATGAATATACTTATTTTCATGATATTTTAATCTTAATTTAAATTCATCTTCTTACATGGTATGTATGATTCAACATTTCCATGTGGTAAGAGTTTACTTAAACAATCTCATCATTTACAAAGATTATTTATAAATATTCTTCCATTTATGAAATATTATGATACATCTCTTATGAACCCTCATTAGGTTTTTTATACTATGCTTATTAATTATATCTTCATTAATTGGTATAATTTTTCCACTCTTTGATACATAATATAATTAAGTAAATGTTTTTAGAAAATCCTGCATTTACCTCTCTCTTCAGTCAGAAATATGTGTTAAATCAAAAACATGTTTCCTAAAAACGTTTCCCAAAACTTTATACCATTATCTTATTATATTTAAAAGAAATTTATACCCATGTTTTACTTTAAAAATGTGTTTTTAAAATAGGAATATTCTTATCATTTTATGGTCGAGGCAATTTTCAAAACTTTTTACAGTGTAAAAGGAATGTTCAGTATGTACATATTTACTCGCCATTAGGATTTTCATTCCATTGAAGATTCCATTCAAGAATTAAAATTAATTATTTTTAAAAGAAGATTTTTTCCTAATATCTTGGAAATTCATTTTAAAAAAATCATTAAAAAAGGTTTTAAAAATATTTTCAATATTTTTTTATATGTTTTAATGGAAAAATGGTTTTAAAAATTTTTTAAATAATTATTTACAATCATTAAAGGTATTTTCAGATAAAAAAGGTATTCAAAATATTTCCAATATTTCTTTGTATGTGTACTAATTATTTTTAGATAAAATGGTTTTAAAAATGTTTTCAACCATCATTTATTAGTTCTAAAAGAAAAATGTTTTCCAAAATGTTTTCAATATTATTTTATATGTTTTCATTGAAAAAGGGTATTCAATTTTTTAAATCATTATTTATAAGTCTTAATGGAAAAAATGGTTTTCAAACAAAAAACATCTTTCTTTATATGATTTAGAATTAATTTCAAATAAAATGGTTGTCAAATTTTATTATTTTTTAGAAATTATTTTTCATATTATAAAATATATTTACCTCAATAAATGTTTTAAATGAAATTTTTAAGAATTATTTATAAGAGAAGGATTCCTAAAAAGACTTCATGAAAGGTATTTTCAGTGAAAAGTTATTTTTCCTTAAGATACATTCCAAGTGAACTTTCAAAATCCTTCTCCATATAAGATGGAATCCTTTTATATAGTTTAATAATTATTGGGGGAATGGTAAATGAATAAAATTCATATTCTTTATTGAATGGTTTATGTTTTGATTAAATGATACTTATTATACTAATTTATCTTCCACAAGTTATGTGCTCTTTAATCCTTCTTCTTTTCACAGGTAATGATTTTATGAAATTATTATGATACCTATATATTTTTTGTTGTTAATGATATGATGAAATGTTTATGATACCCATTTCAATTCGTGGGTTATGATATGATTGTGTAGGATATGTTGGTACATGTATGTATGATTTCATTATGAGATGGGTGGGACTTATATCTCCCTTAAATTCATTGGGTAAATATTTATATCTCATTAGATAATGATTGGATTCAAGTCAATGGGTTTAATCCATTATGGGAAGATAGGGAAATCTAATCCACTCTTGTAATATAGGAAACTATAATCCACTATTGGAATATGGTAAAACTTGATCCACTATGGGAAGATGGGGAAACCTAATACACTATTTGAAGATGGGGAAACCTAATCCACTATGGGGAGATGAGGAAACCTAATCCACTATGGGAAAATGGGGGAACCTGATTAACTATGGGAAGATGGGGAAACCTGATTCCTTACATGGAAATTACTGTGACTAGGGGATGGTGGTGTGTCCCACCTAATAAGGTGTAGTCCTCATAAAGTTCACAGTTATGTTTTGGAAAAACGCCCAAACTTATGGGGAATGATATTACATGTTTATAGGTCTTCCAAAACTCAATATCTTATTCCTACATGGATTATTCTCTTGGCACTCTTTTTATTTAAGTATTATGATCTTCTAATCATTATTCCATGATTTTCATTTATGATATTTTATTTTCATGGTTTGATCATCTAATGTCATGATAATGTTCCATTACAATTATTATCATGTTTAGGATTATATATATCTATTTTTACCCTTAATAATATTTTGATCTCACCACTTTTTAGGTTTCCATTCCCTAGGATATGAACATATGTATTATGTATGAAGTGTATAATAAGGGTGTTATTCAAGAAGAACTTAGTGGGAGATAATTTAGCTCACTCATGTACCATCGTTAACATGTCCATATTTGCAAAGGAACTAAACTAATACCAGATTTGGGTGTCCGTTTGTGTAATGTATTATGTATTCCATGAAAATGATGTAACTTATATATAAATTAATCTTGATTCATTATATATTCCTATAGAATTAGAATAACATGCATCAGCAAATATGGTTAGATATAATCAATAAATACGATTTCACTATTAATTACAATATTTGAAAGGCTAATTAGGTATCTAATTCTATTAGTGGAAGAAAACCTTCTACTCTATCCATGATATTGATTGAGAATGACCAAATATTATTGGAAATTAAAAGTATGGATCTATAAATAATAATGTTGGGAAACGCATCATATAATCCCCAAAGGATTACTGAACCATCATTATAATATAGGTTCATGGAGGCATAAAGGGATGATTTAGAGCTTTAAAAGAAGGTGAAAGTGATAAAGGATGGAAATCATAATGAATTCCAAATTGATGATGTTGGTTTCATTCAGTTTAGAAATATATTTTGTTTCCATTTACCACCTGACATAAATAATGAGATATTATATAATATACATAACTCACAATTCTCCATCATTCATAGAAGTACCAAGATCTACAATTATAATCAATTGAACTTATGATGGAAAAAATGAAGAAGGAGATCATTGAGTATACCTTCTAGTGATTGGTATATTAGTATGTTAAATTATAGAGAAATAAGTTCAAGGGTATAATGAAACAATTTCCCATCCCCATATTGAAATTTGATAACATCACCATTGAAATTGTTACTACTCTCCCAAATACATTCGAAGAATCATTTTGATATGGGTTGTGGTGGATTGATACACAAAACATCCCACTTCATAAATATTTGGTATGATTTATATCTTATATATATTCCCAAAGATATATGTAAATTAAGTAATGCGATTTCATGGGTTACCAATTTCAATCATCTTTTATCATGATTTTAGGTTCACTTCTAAATTCTAGATAAGTCTTCAACAAGCCCCCAATACTGAATTGAATTTGAGTATGGCCTATCATCCCTAACTAATGTACAATATAAAAGTACCACTCAAACACTCAAATACATTCTAATAATATTCTCAAATGAATTTAAAGTTGTATGGTATCAATATCTCCCATTAGTTGAGTTCTCATACAATAAAGAATTCCACTCGAGTATAAAAATTTCTCTATATGAAGAACTGTATGGGACATGGTGTAAAACCCCTACTTAATGGGATTATTTTAGTAGAAAAAGATACTTGGACCAGATCTTGTAAATAAATTTATAGAAAAGATTAAATCCATACAAAAAAATGATCATCATATGTAGAAACATTTCCATGAAGATAATGATTGAGAGAATTGTAGTTTGATATTGAAGACAAATTATTCCATCGAATATGAACATGGAAGAGAGATATGTGGTTTGGAATGAAATGAATGCTTATCCTAAGGTACATTATCCCCTTTGAAATAATTGATCGCATAAGAGTAGTGTCCTATTAGCAAGCACTTCCACTAAATATAGATCAGGTTTAAGATACATTACACGTATCACTCATGATGAAGTACATAACTGATCCCTCACATGTACTATGTCTAGAGGTGGAACAATTATAGATTAAACTCTCTTATGAGGAGTATTTGGTGATAATCATGGACAATAGAGACAAATTTCTAATTAATAAGACAACTCACCTTGTCAATGTGATATGGAAAAACAATAATTTTGAAGATGAAAACATGGGAACTGGAGGAAACAATGAGATATGTTTACACTCATCTAATATCAACAGAGAATATGAGTTGAAATTTTATTGAGGAAACTTCTTTACAGGGAATACTATAATGACAAATACATTATTAGTGACATTTGTTTCCTGAATAAGTTTTTCTTTAATGTAATTATACTCATTAAAATCATAGAAATATTAATAATACCTTTTTTAATTAATGAAGATCATCACATTATTTAAAAGCTAAATCCTTGAAAATTACCAAAATTAAAATGGTAAAAAAATTATGATAAGTAGAATGGAAAATTTGAGTTCTTTATAATTATCTAAGATCATCACCCTATGAACAACACTAAAGAATAGAAACATAGTATTATTAAAATAATTGTAATTTTATAAAATCAAAAGTTATAGAACCTTGAGATGAATTGCTGTGAATAATGTACAATGAAATGAGAAGGTATTTACAGCAAGTGATATAGTCATTAGAATTTTAATTCGATCGATAGTCAATATGAAAATTGGTCAATATTAAATTTGGTAACTATGAACATTTTTAATAATGTTACTATTATATTTTGTGTTAATAAAAGGTAATGAAAAATAATAATGGATACATAATGGATAAATGATGGCCTCAACCAGTAGATTCATTAATTTTAATCCCATTTGATAGAACATGGAAGGGAGGTAGCATCACTGGGGTTCTCTATTAACCAATCCCAATTAAAGATTCAACAAGTTATGATTAAATGGAATCAACTATGGGATAATTTAATGTTAGTACATATCACAAATAGGTCAATGATAGTTGAGCCACCACATGAAACTAACACCAAAACACACCTTATCATTAGGGGTATAACAGTGTAATATGGGGATATGTGTCTAGAATTTAGTATCATAAAACTGTAATTTCCTTTATATAAATTAAATGGTTATTTTTTCCAAACGAGTTTCTTTTCTTTAATAACCTATTATTGAATATAAGTTGAATTTGATAATTTTATTATTGGATACAAATAAAATTTTATTTTTAGAAAATATATAAAATTTTATTATAATATCAGGTGTTCCATATAAATTTTATTTTTATTAAATATCATTTAAAAATACTCTTCATTTAAATATATATGATCATATAATTTTACAATGGCCTTAGATATTTTTATTTATATGAAAAATTTGTTTCTGTTTTAAAAATAGTTATTTTTCAATAATTAAATAATTTTTATTTAAAAGTTGAAATTATCAAATTTATAAACTTATTTTGATAAATAAACATTATATTTTAAATTAGAACATCAAAATTAGATTTTTCCAACTTTTTTAGAATTTTCCAACATACATTACTTTTTAGAGAATAGTAAAAATATAGTTATGTCATTTCATTTTGTTTTATAACGTTGTATATATGTAATAATTATTTCATAATAAATTAAATATAATATATAAACTCAAATTTTATATTTTATTAATATTAAGTATTTTAAGGGGTTTAAATCATTTTTTAAAGCTATAAATGGCTTTCCAAAGTCAAAAACTAAAATTATGATTTTAAGGACAATATTGTATGGTAGATTTAATTTTTATGTGAAATTTAATTTTAATAATGTATTTCAATTACAATGGATTAAAATATTATAAAACAATACTGAAATGATAAAATACATTATCATAGACCATGGGTATCCCAATGTTTTTTCATTTTCCATAGCATGTAATTCCAAGACCTATATTTGGAAATTATTAAAAGAATAATTCCTCTTTTATGATGAATACTCACTTGTCACCCATTCCTCTCCACTCCAAATTCAAAATAAATGAATCACTAGCAGAAAAATTATTTAACATTGGTTTTTTAAAATTTTTAACGTAATTTTTTAACCAACGTCTAAGCCGCAGACGTAAAAAATGATATTTTTTATGTCTGTTTTTATACACTAAAATTAAAAATTAAAATGTTTAACTCTAAACATTGGTTTCTTAAAAAAACATCATCAAATTCGTGATTACATAAAATTTTTAACATCGGTTTTTGATACAGTCTGATGTTAAATGTCCTCAATTAAATCTTTTAACATTGGTTATCAATTAACCGATATTAAAAACTTCATTTTAATGTCAGTTTATGAAAACTGGATGATAAAAAACATCATAGAATACTTTTAACATTGGTTATATAATTTAATAAGATTTGATTTGACTAGTTGTGAAGCTAAACCAAAGTTAAAAATCAGAATTTATAACCGTCAGAAGTTATACTTCTCTATATTTTGATAGATACAACTCATTTCAAAGAAACGTGAGAAACATAAATGATAATTACAAAAAACAAGTGAAAAAAACTAATTTTAAGTCTTTGAAAAAATTTCAATTAATTTAGAAGTTTCCATTTAATAAATATGTTGTTTATCATTATTTCTCTTATTTTTAGGGTTGAACTCATATAGCCATGAAACTGGTGATTGATAATGAATTTTGCATCTTTTTTTTGTAAATCAAATATGGATTTTTTATATTCGTAACACAATCATAATAATAATGAATCATTATAAGGAAAGTTATCAAGATTTTTATCAATGAATAAAAATAATAATAAAGAAATTACATTATTAGAATACATAGCGTGTTCAAATCATCGATTCATGATGATTTAGAAATTTGGTTGAATCAAATAGGTTGAAAATAATAAAACAAAGAGAATTCAGATTTATATATAAAAATAGAAATATTTTCAAATGCATAGTAGTAAAATTTAAGCTTTATATTGAAAAATTAAATGTCCATTGTAAAAAAATTGAAATATTGATCCTGCATATTTGAAATTTTAGTTTTAACATTGGTTTCTTTTTAAACCAATGCAAAAAGTTAATAGAACTAACTTTTGGTTTTGATTTTTAAAAAACCTAACATCAAAAATGATTTCCAACGTGTATCTTATCTTCTAAGATTTTATTTGAGTGGTCATTTAGATCAAACAGAGTTATAGATGAAATGTTATGACCTTTGAAATTTGTACTTCTCTAAGACTTATCTTAGAGAAGTTTAACATCCAATAACCATAACTTTTGACTCGTAAGTTATTTTTTTCTTCTAGACCATTCAATTTGATTCTTAGAAAAAAATAATAAATCCTTGTAATCATATTTCACATCAGTTAATGGAGAAAACTGATGCTAATATCATGTTCTTTAACTTTTGGTGTTGGTTTTTACAAACACGGACGCAAAAAGTTTTTAAAACTATCTTTTGTTGTCTTTTTTTTCAAAAAAAAAATTACATCAAAAAGGTCTTCCAACTTTTATCTTATCTTCTAAGATTTTATTTTAGTGGTCATTTAGATTAAACACCATTATATATCAAAACATACTACCTTTGAATGTTGTACCTCTCTAAAAATACTATTATATAATTTCAACTTTCAACATCCATAAATTTTGATCTGTAAGTCTGTTTTTTCTTGAACTTCAGTAAATTAAAATCTTAGGAAATATAATAAATATTGGTAATTATATTTGATGTCATATTTTAGAAAAAACCAACACTAAAAGCTAGTGGTAATTTAGATTAAATATAGTTATAGATCAAAATTTATGACATTTGAAAGTTGGAATTATGTGAGGATTCTCATAGAGAAGTTAAAATTCTAATATCCATAACTTTTGATCTGTCAGTTTATTTTTTTATCGAAGCCCAATTAATTGTAAGATTAGGAAAAATAATAAATATTTTCAATCATATTTGACTTCGGTTTTTTCAAAAAACTAACATCAAAAAGGATTTCCAACTTATATCATGTCTTCTATGATTTTATTTGAGTGTTCATTTAGATTATACAAAGTTATAGATCGAAATTTATGACCATTGAATATTGGACTTATCTAAGACTTCACTTAGAGAAGTTTAAATTATGAAAACCATAAAATTTGATCTATAAATACATTTTTTCTCCAAGACCAGTCAATTAAAATCGTAAGTAAAATAATATATCTTGGTAATCATATTTTAAATCATTTTTTTGAAAAAAAATGATTCCAAAAGCTAGTTTTTAAAACTTTTAGCATTAGTTTTTATGAAAGACAATGCCAAAAGTTTTATCTATTGAACTTTTTGCGTTATTTTTAGATAAAACTGATGAAAAGATTTAGTTGTTAAAATGATTCAGCATCTTTTTTATAAATACTAATGCCAAAAGTTCTAATGGAATAATTTCATTATTAGTCTCTAAGAACTGACATTAAAACATCAATGTTAATGAACATTCTTATTCTAGTGGTTTTCAAGTTATTTTATCTTCCAAATAAATCCCCCAAGGTGTTCTTAATTCCTCATGGTTCCATCCTCAAGTTTTAAGACACATGTCTTTAAATTATGGTAATTCTCATCTTCTTTTTTAATCAAGAACCCTCTTGTTAGTGTACCTTCTAAATATTGAATTAATTTTATTTTATAGCCTTTATATTATCAAAAATATAGTTACCCACTTTTTTCATACAAATTTTTTATATCTTAATTGAGGAATATTAATTACAAAACAATTTAATTCATACCCAAATCATTTAGATCTACTATATTTGGAAACATGGAAACATAAACAAATTTATCATAAAATATATACATTATCATCCACTTTTTATTTATAATTATCACCCTTAACAGACATATCATATATAATAAAATTTTTTATGACAATTGGAATGGAAACATAAATAAATTATGAGCTCAGATTATCAGTAAGGGTAAAAAATAAATATATCAATGATCACATAATAATAAGTGTATAAGAACACGATCTTAACATTTGAAAACCATACCATGCATATTAAAGATAATAATTTTAATTCATAGCATAAATCATGGAAGTTCATAAGACTATAATCAAAATGCAATCAAATAACATGAATCATGAAGCCTTATCATAGGCATAAAACATTACCTTTTTTCATACACATAAGAATAGAAAAATCATTTCAATGGTACTCAAGGATCATTTCTAAGGCTATAATAGTGGAATTATTTCACTCCCAAAACCATCATGGTAGTCAAATTTCACTCCCATGACTATCATAGTGTACATAGTCTATTAATTAATGAGTTTTACACCCCATTATAGTCTTTTTTTATTGAGATATAAATTTTTACTAATGAATTATGAAGATATATTAATCCCAACCTTCATATAATGAAAATCATACATATATGTTCTAAAAGATCATAAACCATTCATCATTTTAGAACCCATAAAAATAGATGGATTTCATAAAAATCTGATCATAGGACAACTCATAAAAATGAAATGGGTTTCATAATTATTCCATCATATCATTATAGCACAACCCAAGGAAGATAAATGGGTTTTATAAATAGATTTTCAACATAAAAATAAACCATTAATAGAAATAATATTTATGGTATCATTTGATTATATCTCCAACAGATCATAAGTTAAATCAGGGTTTCTTGCCTTCAATGAATAAAAATACGATTAAATGATCATTAATACATTCCTGAGGAAAATATCCTTTCCCTTTTGAAATGATTTATAAAAAACTAAAATAATATAAAGGTTTTTAAATAAAATAGCCATGTTGACTTGTAATATATGATTCAAATAAAAAATTATCATGATTTTTGGAAACTCATTTAATGTCGTATAAGTTACAAAAACATTCCTTATATACTTTTTTGGAAAATTTACAATATACATCATTTGGAAGACGAAAATAATATTCCTTCAAAACCATTTTTTAAAATTTAAAAAATGGGTAAAAATTAATTTAAAAATCATATTTTAATTTTGAAAAACCATATTTGAACCATTTTAAAAAACATTGATACAGAAGAAAAATAATTTTCGACCAAAGAGAAAAATAATGCCAATTTTACTTGAAAACGTAATTTTAGTCTCTTAAGTACTTAATTTGAGAGAAATAAAAAATAATTGTTTTAAAAAATAACCATAGAGGTGGAAAATTAATGAGTTTATTGGGAGATAGATCATAAGATTTCATCATTGGAAACATAATCATAAATAATCCTAAGAAATAAGGATATTTTAATATAAAACCCTTACCGCATTACAAACATTTTAATCATAATACCCATGAATGAAATAGCATTATATAGATGTTAAAATAAACAAAAAATTAATAATAAGAGTCATAAAATAAAATCAAGGGTAGTATATAGACCACACAAAGGAAACAATTGGTGAATATGGAATGTGTACTACATTAATAAAACTGAGATGAAAATCTCTTTCCATAAGAATGACTTCATTCATACATGTTTGATCCACCAGTATAGTAATTATATAATTATTATAAATCTAATACAGAACCATTATCATATATTTAAGACCATATATGATTTAATTATTACCTTCTATCACCAGTTTGTTAACATTTTTTAATTAAAATCAATGTTCCCTGTGATTTCAACTTTTTTATTCCCATGTGTTCTGGTTTGATATATTTTGTTCAGGTAATTTTAAATTGGTAATATAAACTATATAATTATTATCATGATATATATATATATCATAAATATGGTTTTCATTATTTTTTAGAGTCATTCATAAATGTATATATTGAAAATTTAATTACACCTTTCATGTAGATAGTAGGATGTACATACACATGAATGTTTTTTTTATTTTAATTATCCATTATAGGGAAATTATTATATGATATATATGATATATATTTATAAAATGATTCATTATTACCATTTATTTAATATATAAATTAAAAACAAATCACATCACTTCATGGAGATGGTATTCCACACATATGCATGAATGAAAATATTGTTTCCCAAAGGATTGAAGGGTATGTAGGTAGATGAGATATTATAATTCCAAAAAAATATTTATTTCACAAATATCATATATAAACAATAAAATCATCATAATACCCAGAAATAAAATATTGTGATGAAAAATTAAAATTGTCTACATGTAGACAGTAAATCATATGTTCTCGTGAGTCACTTCTCCAATGATGGGAAAGACAGTGTATAATAGTGTTTTCATAATGATAATAAAATTTCATAATAATGAAAATATATAATTTTTTATTTTATGATAATTATAATAGATATATAGGTTTTATTGATGATTGGAAAAGAAAGTGGTCTGTTAAGGCAATTACCTCATCTTTGAAATGACTCCTTTATATCTCCTTTAAAGGCCTCTAGGGATAGTCTTTTTGTAAGACCAAAACCTATAGAATGTCAATAGTGATTCTTATAATAGAAATTGGAAAAATATTTTTGATCTAAAAGGCTCAATGTTGTGTAAGTAACTAAGGGAGGAGTTTCCCTTTTATAATTTTGGTGAGAGGAACTTTTAGATTTCTCCAAATATTACATTATAGTAAATTCATTCTCAAGACAAATGCATCCAAATGGCTAGGGGTTAAAAACAAAGGTTAGATAGGATTTTAATCAGTTTCAATAATAGAATTTAGAAAAAATTTGTGGTCATTTTAGACATTATCATATTAGATAACCCTCAGTCAATCAATTTTTATTTTAACTATGATACAAGATATTTAAAACTAAGATATTGACAATTTTGTAACTTTTATTCAATATATATAATATATAATCCATTTTCATGGAAAATGATCCATTATAAAACTCAATTTAAAGATTAATATGATGATAGTATAATTAACTTTAAAAAATAATTAGGAAGAAACTGTATGGAATTATCACTAAGTTTTAGATTATATTAACCCAATTTACTCATTACAAAGGATATAAATTTTCCCATGGTCACTATTAAAAATGAATTGAAATAAAAAGTTACTATTTACCAAATTTGAACATATCAATTCAAAATATGGATTCCATTTTATCAAACTCAACACCAATAAGTGGCAGAAATTAATTTTATTGTAATGCTCAAAATGTGATAAAAACATATTTTAAGAAAAAACATTTTTAAACATAAAACCGGATTTATTCCATATATATTCCTAGAAAAAATATGATAATTGTTTAAAAAATTTCATAAATAAGGTAATACATACATTTAATTAAAATAATTCACCAATATAGATCTATTTAACTTATTAAGTTAAAAACATATTGCATGCATAAAAACAGTTTTTTAAGAAAATACCTTTTTTATATATATTTTTTATTCAAAATTAAAACATAAAATTAATTCTAGTGAACATAATTCTATTATATAAAATATAATAAATATAATTTTAATTTTAAATCATTTAAAAAAATGAAACATTGTATAAATAGTTTTTAATAAAATTAACATTTTATATTATTCACTAGAAAATAAATCTTTTCAGAAAATTAAAAAAACAAATTAACCTAGGGTAATTTTAATATGTTTATTTAAAGAAAAAAATCATTATATAAAGAAAATTATAAAATATCTCAAAATTAGTCATAAAATTTTTCCACCAAAAGTAATAAAAATATTTTTATTAAAGAAATCGTATTTTTGAAAAATAAAATGAATTTACAAAAAATCAAGTTATTATTTAATAAAAATTATAAATAATTTTTTTATGTAGTAAATTTATAAATATTTCATAAATTATTTAATCCTATTCATAGACACTAATTTAATTGACATATTATATCAAACACAAATAATAATATTTTAATAGTATGACATGGTTCATTTAAACTCTGTGTTTAATTTAATGTAAGCTATCGAAGAAATAAAACTATTTAAATAGAAATATATTAACAAATTTAAGGGTGTTACATCCCCCTTGAAAAAATTAAATCCTTACAATTCCATCTTTTGTTTCATGGTTACTAGGTTGATATTTGAAAAGCCAGTTTTTGAAAACCCAATCATAAAATTGGTTATTAAAGCTACACCAAAAAAGGAGGGAAGAGGAAGTATGATGGTCACTAAAAAACTAGGTATATAAATAAGAGAACATTATTGGGAAGTAAAAATACGGACAAGGAATAGAAAAATAATAACCAAGGATTAATAGAGTATAATATAGAACATTGTCTGGATACTGTTAACTACCAAAAAAACATGAATCAATGAGCACTTAATAGATCATAAATTCATCAAAATTAAATTTTATAAGAAAAAATTTATATCTTAAGATCATTTTATTAAATTTGAGTCATTATTTTAAAATATAGTATAATAAAATAAATAAATATTCTTACTTTAAAATTAGAATTTTATTTTATTAATAAATTTCCACTACAATTTAATTTGTTTCTCTCAATGATGAGGATTTGGGATGAATTTGTTTTCCTAAACACTAAAATAAACTTCTAAATTATCGAAAAACGATATCAAGATATTCCACCATTAATTAAGAATTAACCAAAACCAAAAAAAAATTTATCACATGGTAATATAATTCCCAAAATTAATAAACATTGAAATAATACATTTAAATTCAAAATTTTATAGAG
The DNA here is from genome assembly GCA_963277665.1 of Viscum album. NCBI lineage: Eukaryota > Viridiplantae > Streptophyta > Magnoliopsida > Santalales > Viscaceae > Viscum > Viscum album. Next base: position 2,084,110,087 of record OY728151.1, read on the forward strand.
TAACATAAAAGGCTCTAGTTAGATAAATTCATCAATAATCACGCATCCCAATTAACCTTAATGAACTCAACATTAAAGGGTTTTTTAACCATAAAGGTTATCTCACTCCTTTAATCTCACATTTCCAAAATTTAAATTGTATTTTAATCAATTAATTATTTTTCATGTTAAATCATATGTTAATCCTAATTGTAATATATAACTTAACCTAATGAAAGATATTTCAAATATCATTAATCTCTATAATATATTTATATATAATATTTTAACATAGTTAACTTCACCAAATTATCATAAATTAAATCTAGATAATAAGATTAATGTTAATCTATAACATGAACAAAAATATCTTGGAAAATATCACCTTTTAAATGAATCAGTTTTAAACCATCAAGATTATATACACCCCATTATCCTTTAGTCCAAAATAAAATAAATTACTATAATAACCCATGATTTTCATACATATATATCAATTTTTATATATATTTTTATTCAATACATTTCATAGAAACATATATGATGATCGTAATAGTTTAGTGTATTTGGAGACTATAAGCACAATCTTCCAATTTCATAAAATATCTTCAACATCTCCCATACTGATATTCTCATATACTACTCCTTTTAAGATTACCCTATGTAACGCTTTCATTATAACGTGGGGAAATAAATATAATAAAGTGTGAGATTAGATTCTCAGGGAGGGTAAACAAAAGCGATATCAATCTATGATAAAATGAAAGAATAAGACAATAATACAGGTATGTTATCATGAAAATAACTTATGAAATTTATAACCAACCTATCATAGATATAAACATGATCCATGTAATAAAATATTACCTTTTCCAAAAACATGGCTATAAGAGTGATAAATCATAATAAATCAATCGTTAATTATATGTTCATGTCATAAAAGTGTGTAACCATACTAAATATTTAGAACCATATAATATGTCATGGTGAAATACCAAGAACATCAACATTGTGAATCAGGAAACATCACATATTTCCCATTGTGGATTAGGAGAAACCAATTTCCCACAATGGATCAGGACACACATGTCTCCCATATTGGATCAATCCCATAGACTTCTCTCCCATTTTTATTTCTTGAGATATAAATCTATACACAATGTATTAGAGGTTTATATAGGTCCCACAAATCTCAAAATGAAAACCATACTTATTTTTAACATAATATCATAAAACATTCATTATATCATCACCTCATAACCAATGTAATGAGAATTGGTTTCATAAATATTTCAACAATTCATCATTGCGTAACCCATAAAAAATAAATGGGTTTCATAAATATTTCATCAATATAAACATTAACCACTCATAAAATAAATAAGTATTGTATCATTTAATAATATACCCAATGAAGTGTAAAAAAATAAAAAAAAAATCATTTTTGATGCAAAATTATTTTGAAATACCATTTGGATCATTTCATTAGGAATATAGCCTTTACATTTTGATAAAAAAAAATTTAAAAATAATACACTCTCAAAATACTAGTATTTATAAATAAACTTAAAAGATTATATTGTAATCTTTAAAATTATTTTAAAACTTTTCTACAAAAAAATTTACATTCATATTTGAATTTTTTTAAAGAATAAAAGTTTTTAAAATACATCTATATGAGAAAAAAACATTTAAAAATAACAAATTAAGCTTTAAGGAAAATAATGGTCATGATGGTGGGAAATTATGTTGATTACATACATGCTAATGTACATATTCATTTATCTTTTTTAGAAAAATACAAATATTAATTTTTTGATTAATGAAATGAATACTCCATTAATTTTTTTATAAAGTCAAAGATGAGTAAAAATATATTTAATAAATTATTAGAATAATGTTTAAAAAATTGAAATTATTTTTAGAAAACATAGTTTCTAAAGTGTAAGGGAGATTTTAAAATGTATATTTAAATCCCCATAAATTTAAGGAAATTAATTATAATAAAAATTCATTTTCTGTATATACACCACATGAAATAAACACATGGTGAATATCTAATGTATCTCATAAAAAAATAAAAGTAAGACGAAAATACCTTACCTTATGTCTCAAAATCCTTCATACACATTTGAATATACTATATAATAAGAATAATATTATTTTAAATATACTAAAGAACCATAATCATATTTTCATTCTTTATAGGATTTACTTATGACCTTTTATTACGTGTTGATCAAGAATTCCTTGTTAAAATCACGTTTCGAGTAATAAACTTTTTGTTTTTCAGGTATACATTTATTTTATATTTTTTATTGTATTATATTTATCATTTTCCTATAATCACAATAATTTTAATATTTTTTTAAATATCATATATAATCAGTATATATGTATTTAGATAAATCTATTGAAGTTGGAGATAGAAAAGGAAAAACATTGTTCATAGAGATGTAAGGTCGTGCGTACGATTGAATGTTGTTTCAATTATCTAGATGGCATGAAATAAATAAAATTAAAAAATATATTACCATTACATATTAATTTTTATTTAATTTATATCATATATTTTCAGTAATAACGTCCTTATTACCTTCCATGTAAATCATGAATGAATCACATCACTTCGGGTGGCGGCAATTCTTCGTACACACAAACAACGTTATCATATTCCTATTGAATGTAAATTAAGAATAAATATGATATATAATGATTATATAACCACAATAATATCATAAATATCATATATAAATAATAAATCCGTTATTATATTTGGCCATAAGGGTTGCTGATTGAAAACAAAAAAAACGTTTGTTCTTAGGGTGGTAGTCCTCTACACACATGAATGATTATTTCATGACACATATGAAGGAAGAGGAATATAATTTATGTTATTCCATTTTCATAATAATATCTATATATATGGAATATACTGGTTTTTTAATATAATCATGGATTAATGATAATTGATGGAGATGGAGAAAAAATAAAATAATATGCTCGGTTAAGGATGTTAACGCTTATTAGAAAAACATCTCTTGGTTTACACCAAAAGGATTTTTAGGTTATATTTTTGAACCAAATATGGAATCAGGGATGAGATTATTGTATTAAGTAATCTATTTGTTTTGGGACAATCAAAACCAATGGGTTTTGAATGTGTGAAGAAGAGATGAGATGGGTTGGCCATTTATAAGTGAAGTGTGTGGCATACTTGTAATTTTTGTAAAAAAAATTACCCACATTTCTCACATTATAAAATGATATTAAATGGTCCATCATTTATCCAATAATATTTAAGGTCTAAATATTTCTCTTAAAAGGGGTTTTTATAGGATTTGGGTTATTTTTAAACCTCGTTTTTTTAGTTTAAACTCCCCAGTGAACCAATTTTTACCTTAATCATGGTATTTTTTTTAATATTGTTATTATTCCTAATGGTAAAAAAATAAGTTAATATTTTTAGATAATATTAATTAGTCTTAATCAAAATAAGTAATAAATATTTTGAAATTCCATTATCATAAGTGATTTTTTTTTAATTTAATCTCATAGACGCAATGAGAAGGCCGGTTCTGAAAGAGAAAATGTTCAAAAGATTAAAATGTTTTTAAATAAAAAATCAAGATGAAAATGGATCTAATTACCTAAATTTAATTAATAGGCATATATTTAAACTACCTTTTTTGTTAAAACAATCTTAAAACAATTTTAATGTTTTTATTCTCTTTAATGAATGATGATTCTTAATAAAAGGAATTATTTTCACAATTTGTTGAAAATTTTATCTTCTCTATAAAAATTATCATAAATTTTCCATAAGATAATTTTGAAATTATGATTTCAAAAATGAATTTAATTTTCTCAAATAAATTTTCAAAAAATTTTAAAAAATTAATTTTAAAATAAGATCACAAAATTTAACACAACTAATTTTTAGAATAATAATATTTTTAAGTGTAAAATAATATTTACTCTTATCTCTTGTCTAGAAAAAAAAATAATATGAATATTAAATATTTTATATAATATAATATATATATATATTTCATTAAAATACTTCAAGCAAAATTTATTTTTTTAATTTATTTACAAAAAATAGGTTTGCATGCATAAATATAGTTTTTCAGAAATTGATTCTATTTTTTTAAATGGTTTTTATTTTTTATTTCTAATAAATTTGCAACCAAAAAATATATCATAATTTTTTATAATTTTTTTAATATTGTTCATAATTGAAATTAAAATACAAGTTGATAACTATATTGTTAAATAAAAATATTTTAGTAGTATGACATGTTTGTTTAGGCTTTGTGTTTTCTATTACATGAGGTAAACGTAGTGATACGTATAATGCAAGATAAATTTAGTGTTTCTTGTTACAAAAGATAAAAAATGTGTTAAATTCAAAAAAAAATATCTAAAAGAGATAAATTTATATAAAATTAAAATTTCAAAAAATGTCATGGTGCTATATTTTATCCCCTTGAATATATTACATTCTTGCAATTTGAACTTGTGTTTAGTAAACCAAGGTTTTAATTTTGTGAATACCTTTATGAGAAAAACACATCATAAAATGGTTAATAAAACAACCTATTAAAAAGAGATAAAGGGATGTATGAAGGTCATATATAATAATACATTCTAGGTTTCCAAAATAGTAGATCATATGTGGGAATTAAAAACGTGGTCATAAAAGGGAAAACTAACACCCAAATACTAATGGAGATTGATTGAGGACATGGTCCAGATAAAGTCAATTGCCAAAGAATCCATAAATCTGTGATATATTATAACACCATTTATTCATTAAAAATGAAGTTAAATTTTTATAATTTTATTTCATGATTCATTTCAAAAATTTGAAAACTTATCCTCATAATACGTACTTACTCAACTTTAGTCCATTTCATAAGCACAATATCATCCATCTACTGTGCCTTAATGAATTTCCATTTCATATATTACTCTAAGAGATGACTTTTTGTTTTTTCTATAAGCACTAGTGGATCATAACATATATAAAATAATGATAAGTCATTATTTCATTCTATTATTATTATCAAAAAAGAAATTTTAGTAGAGGTTATCCCAAAATGTCTAAAGATCAAATTACTCCACTTCATGAATAAATAACATTGAGTCTCAACATGTTTCACCGAAATTTAAGTCAAAAAATTTGGAATGAAGGTCACTAAATTTCCAAAATCCTATTTTCATTAATACCCCCAAACAACATGATGTATATATTGATTGTCACATACAAAACATGTGAATATTGACATCATGTATTCTCCTAAAGTAATATAATAAAATGAATTTCCATATAACCTTATTAAAAACTTACATGCTTCCTTAATCCTTAAATACAACAAAAATTATTGTATATATTCAACAAAAAAAGATTTTAAACTCTATAAATGATAGAATAAACCATATTTCCATTGAATCGTTCATCAGTTCCAAGGTAATCGATACTATCAAATTTGTTTATTTGTATCCATCATATCTTCATACAAACTAAATATCATTTTCTAAACACCTAGAAATTATTAAGGGTTATCTTCCCTTAATAAAAATATCACATTTACACTAATCACTATTCTATTCCATCAGCACCATTCAACAAATTATATAAAATTCTTAATGAAAAACTTATATTAAAAATTCCATATATGTTTAATGAATCATATAATATAATTATCAAATTGTAATACATAAATACCACAATAATAACACTTTCTTCTCAAATAATTAACTGAGCTTCATTATCTTATTCCTTAATACCACATTCAAACATTATGAAATAAGAATATTGTCTTAACATTCATCATTATCAATTTAATAATTCATATCACATTTAAAATAAACAATACTATTAGAATATCGCATACCTTTCATATTTTATTTTTGTTCTTATCAATATTAGAAGTATAACCATTTCATCTACCCCCTTTATGATTATATGTTCAAACCTAGTTTCTTATAAAATAATTTGTTTTCATTCTAGAATTAAATAGTTAAATTAATTTTAATTGTATAATGAAATAAGTGGTATTTACAGAAATTAATAAATCTATAAAAATATAATAGTAAACTCATCTATGAATGTATAAATAAAATTTTGTTATCTTATGAATGAAAATATGACATATTTATTATATGGTATAAGTAAATATATGTTTGAAAATTGATAAATTATGTGTCTATATATTTATAAAATAAAAGTGTTTATTTATAATTTTATGATTAATAAACTAATTTAAAAAGAATATTTATTTTCATAAAATGTGTTCAAAATTTAATATTTTTTGTCTTATTATTATAAGATAATTTAATGAGACCCTAAGTAATTTTTAAATGTGTCACGAAATCAGTTACAATTTTAAAACCAGTATTTTTTAAAAAAAATGTTATTTTTAATTAAAAATTAAATTTCTCATATTTTGAAAAATATTTTCATTAAATGGATGACATTTTTAATTTCTACACAATATAAAATGGTTAGGGTTAATTTTTGGGATTTTTTTAAAATAGTTGAATTTTTTGTGAATAGTGAAATATAATAATTTATGGTATTTAAATAACCCATGAGTTTTTGAGTCATAGATGATGTATGGTTGATATAATCCCATAAACTCTAATTATCCTTCATTATTTTAATATATTTAGTTATAAGGTCTAATCTATTCATTTTATTGAGCCAAAATAATAAACCAATGAATATAATAATAATAAAACACCCCTCTCCTCCCCTATAAATACCACACCTCACCACATCTTCTATTCACACCTAAAAATAATTTTAGATTGACTAATTTCAGCCCAATTAACTTTCCAAGACTCTTCACAACTTCCAATTACCACTTGTGTTACCTGAAGGCCAAAACCAAGTTTCTTAAGGATGTTCTCAAGGTGAAGAAGTTTAATAGGTAAAATCCTCTTTTGGTTTCTTTTAAATTTCATTTCTTCTATTATTTTATCTCCACATCCCCTCATCCAAGTTACATGATAAATTCTAAATCTTACATAGTAACGTAGTTTTATTTTTTTAATGTAATATCCACCATCAAACCTCTCATTTTCTCCAATTATTCATAAAAATGAAAACATTGTCCTTGATGTGTCAATTTACCGTCAACGTGGACGATGTGTTCTCATTTTCTTTTACTGCCATCGGGGATGATCATAAAACAATTTACACTTAAATCCAATTTTTATTATAAATATTATAAGTTATATAATAATTTGTGTCCAATATATATAAATGATATTAAATAAAATGTTATACGTTTTTTAAGGACGTAAAAATTTACAAAATGAATTAAATAATTTTCACTAATGTATTAGATAATGAATCATCCCCATATCAGAAAAAATTAAATATGGTCTCATTTAAAATAATGAAAAAATATTAATACCCTTTCTTTTTATTTATATAGTTTTACATCTATTTTATAAGAAAACCCATAATGAATCAATCATGGAAACCATGAAATAAAATCACCAAAAACAATAAAAATAACAAAAATATTATCACTAAATTAGTGGAAAGAAGATATAAAAATTTCATATAAGATTTTATAATTATGAATATATTTCATTAATGAATTAATAATAATCTTTAAATAATTAAATAGGGGGTTTGAACACATTTTAAGGAAGTCAAACCTGAACTAAGGGACTTTCTTTTTAAAAATCCTATTTGATACCTCACATTAAAAAATACAAAAAAAATGATTCTTATTAAGTTATATGTAATAAGTTTATTACCCCATTTTCATGATTCCTTAATTTTTTTAATTACAAGATTACATGTTTATTTATAGATATAATTATTTCCTTTTTATTGACACAACATTCTTTTAAAATTAGTGGGTTTTCTCATGAAATATTTTTTATGATGAACGTGTTAATGTTATATGATTATGTTATGTTTCTTGTGAATTTTTCATGTTTAAGGTTGGGATATATATATATCCTTATAATTAATTGGGTAGTTTTATGTTGGGAGTATACCGTAATGGTTATTTCAAGTATAAATGTGTTGGTTACACCATAATGTGGCCGTGAGGGTTGTATAATAAGGTATTAATGAGGGTTAAATTGTATGTTTTTCACATAAAAGACATATTTTAAAGTTATTTTTCATTTAATTTACATCCTTGCTTTGTTTTGGGGGTTTCCCTAGGTTTTAGGGAGGAATAGATGAGTATTCCTGAATTGGGCCAAACAGTGAGGCCAATTCCATATTAAAAAATAAATTTTGTATCTTTTATAACTTTTTCATTTTTCAACATTTTTCATCCATACAAATTATTAAATGACCTAACCTAACCTATTAACACCACCAAGGTAATTTCGATCTTTTAGAAATCCATAACCAAGGTTTATTTGGGTTTTTATCTAAGGGGTTGGGCCTGCCCGGAATCCCAATTCCTGTTTTAAAAATAAAATTTGATTTTGTTATAAATTGTTCAATATTTGGGACTTTTCCGTGATTTCAAGTCTCACCCAAGAAAAATTAACCCAGACGTGCTTCTAAACTCTCTCCCCCTTATTTGGATCTTTGGTTAATCGCGATATGGTTCCGAACTTCAGATGGTTCCTCAAATTTCCCAGATTTAAAGAGGTAACATCTTTCTTTCATAACTCTCTCAATTCTCAATATTTTTCCTCCATTCCAGTTCCTAAATGACATAATACATCGTTTTAGAAATAAACATAAATTTTGGATCTTTTAAATTTCAAATACTGGTGTTTTGGAGTGATTACTGCAAGATACTTCAAGTAAATGAGCCCTTTTCTTTCCTCTTTCAAATTACTTTAGGTTTAACTCGTTGTTCTTTGGGTTTATCAGGTTATAATTGAGTTTACTAATGTCCCGAAACTAGGATTTAAATCCTAGGGTTTAACTTTGTGCTTTCTTGGCCTATTTATGTGGTTTTAGGTTTGATCTAGTTCTCTCTTGGTGCGGCGGGGGTGCGATTTGATTTTCGCACGGAGATTCAAGGGTTTTTGTTACTTTGGTAGGTGATTCCATTGTGTGTGAAATTTTTGTGAATAATCTTGTTGTGTTCTTGGTAAATTAATTTTTATTTCACTTGAATTTTTCTGTAAAAATTGGTTTTAGTTTCATTTATAATGCAAATGAATTTTAAGTTCCAATTTTTGGTGAAATTGGGGGTTTTTCATTCAAATCTTTTATTGGTTCATTTTGTGCTGACCTATAATTACTTAGTTGAATTTATTGAACTGTATTAGGACTGAAAATAATGTTTTGAATGTTTATTATTTATTTATTTGTTGTGAAAGTTTGTTTAAACGGTGTTTGGGAAGCAAATGGGCCTTAAGTGCCATGTTTGTGTCAAAATGGTGTTCTTTAAAAGATATAACCTCTTGGTTCACATTGGGCTGCCCCATAACTGAATTTTTGGTTTCATTAAATGGTATTGAACTGAAATTTTGTTTTAATGACTTAAAAGTGTTCACATAGTGTGCAAAGTGGATATCCTAAAGAGCTTTGGGTGCAAAACAATGTGATGTTTTGAGAGGTTGTTTTATTGAAAATAAAATTATTTTATTGTGTGTTTTAAATAGTATAAAATGTGTGTAGCTACTCTACAATTTTTTTGTGACCAGTAGTGATATTTTATATGAAAAAGGTTGTGTGTTTTTTTCTGAAATTGTTTGAGCACAAAAAGGGGAAGCCCGGGTACCTAGGTGGGGCAGATTTGTACTAGTACGGCTAGTGGATCAGATGGGTTTGGTCCCTGTTCCACTTAGCATTTGGATAAAGATAACTCTAACTAAACAATGTGGATGATTATTGGGGACCAATAGGTTATGGTTATGTTCCATACTAGTGGCTCGTGCATGAGAAAGGATTTTTGTATGGTTACTCTACACTGAGGTACGAGGTACATAGGGCCCGAGACAACCTAGTGCTTAGGGGTGTTCCCGATTTTGATGCTCATTGGATTTGTGGTATTTACCCTTGTTGTGGGGTGTTTTGGGTAGTAATTTATAGTAGATCAAATGTCTCTTTAATGTTCTAACATTCTTAAATTCTCTGATTGAAAACTATTTTCATTTGAAAGTTTCATTTCTTTGAATTTTAACACCGTTTCACCTTGTGTATTAAAATTGCTTGTTTTATTCAAATTTCATTGCATGATCTTTGGAATCATCTGGTGGTATCCTATTGGGATTAGTATCACACCCTACTTACACCCCTTGGGTGTAAGTAGACCTGCTTATGCTTGACTCAGGTAAATGGAAGGCTAAGGGTGATGGCGGTTCAGGGTGTTAGTCCCCATCGTTGGGGCCGAGTTGCGGAGACGGCTTGCGGGTGATGATCCCCATGTCATGTGGAGTCCATGGGGATGTCTTTATGTTGTCATTATTTGTTTTTAGACCACTTTTAGTGTCTTTAAACATATTTATTCAGATCTGGTTTTGTTAAGAATTGTTTAGCATGAAAATTTCAGATTCTAATAATTGATTGTTTTTTTATGATTTATGGTTTCATACTCGGGTAAATCATTCCCAAACCAGATTTGTTTGATACCCGGGCACTTGTGCCAGCCTGTGGGGATAGGGAACTCCCTTCGGGCCTTGCCACGGGCTAGGTTTGGTGTCGTTAATGGTGGCGACTAGATCCGGTTCGTGACAAAATGGTATCAGAGGAGGTTAATGTTTTTGGGTTATATTGCTATTTTGGGATGAGTCGGGATAGACAGGAGCTAGGACTGTCAGGGCTCAGGGTTTTGGTTGTGAGTAGGGTGTCTGACCTGCACCTCTCATGGCAGACCATGAGTCACCAAGGGATGTTGGAATTCATATATTGACTACACTTTCAGGTGAGACGTGTGGGCTGCAGACCACATGTGGAAATCAGGTGGATGTGGAGTAGTTGTTTCTATTATTACTGAAATGTGTTTAATTTATTTATATTTGATGTATTTGATTAAAAATTTTAGAATTGTATTATTGATTATTGTTTTGTGACTGTTGCATTTTGTAGCAACATGTCTCCCCGGAAATCTCTCGCGCACCCACAAGAGGAAGCCGGAGAGAGTTCTCCCACACCAATTGATCAGAGGCTAGTTGAGGTCGTGGTCCGGGCTGTCCAAGATCTAGGATATGGACCATCTCCAGTTACAACTCCTGTTAGAGAGGATGAGACTGGTCCTAGAAAGGACAAGGCCCAGGAGTTCCTGAAAAATAAGCCTCTGACCTTCTAAGGCATCTCAGAACCCCAAGAAGCAGAGGAATGGCTCGAGAAGATCGAGCATATGTTTGAGTTCCTGGAAACACCTGAGGAGCTCAGGGTCAAGTGTTCATTCTTTCTGTTGGAGGGTCCCAGCCGTAAATGGTGGGAGTCAGTGCTTCAGTTTGGGAAGAATAAGTAGATATGCTGGGGAGATTTCAAGGTTGTCTTCAATGAACAGTACTTCCCTGAGGTGTTGGCTTATGCCAGGTCTAGAGAGTTCATGGAACTTGTTCAGGGGAATCTATATGTGATGGAGTATGCCAACCGTTTCACTGAGTTGGTTCAGTATGCTCCAGAAATTGTCTCTAATGAGAAAGCGAAGGCCCAGAGGTTTGAGAAAGGCTTGCGACCAGAGATCTACTCCCAGGTGTTCTTGTTTAAGCTGAGGACCTATGTTGAGGTTGGTGATCGGGCGTGCATGGTGGAGATTGATAGGAAAGGCAGGGCTGGTTTCTATGGTTTAGTATCAGCAGTGGGCAGTGGAATCTCCTCAGAGAATAAAAGGAAGCGGGAGGATCATGTGAAGAAAGGAGGGGGCAGTTCAGGCCACTCTTCCAGGCAATTTTCTTCTGCGGATTTTGATGCGAGATCGGTCATGTGCCACCAATGTGGGAGGCCTGGTCATATCCGACCATCATTTCCACTTCCTTCGAAGCCTTGTTACCAGTGTGGAGGTATAGGGAATTTTCAGTGCTTCTACGGTGTGGCACGTCCACTCCCAAGTGGGGCAAGGTCAGTGGCATCAAGAGGAGTGCCAGTACAGTCTGAGCCGTTGAGGACTGGGGGATCTCGATTTGGTGGTCGTGGTGGTAGGGCTGGATCATCTTCTGGGTAGATCTAGTTCAGGGCACATCCACAGACTAGCGATCTTCCTCAGGCAGATACTAGACATCTCCATGCAGTGGATCAGTCACCAGCAGGATCATAGGCGGGACCGTCGACAGTTTGAGGTACAATTCTGATCACATCTTCTATAGATACTGCTCTTTTTAATACTAGTGCCTCTATTTCATTCATTTCCGGACATTTTTTGGACATGCTGAATTTGCCAACTGAGCTAATGTCTTTTGCGATGGAGTTGGTGACACCGTTGGGAAAGAAGGAGTGGGGCCTCAGGTGCCCCTCGTGTGCACTTTCTGTGTCAGGGGTCGAGATAGAGTGGGACCTATGGGTCTTAGATATAGACCTTTTTTATGTCATACTCAGGATGGAATGGCTAGTACACTTCCAAGCACACATCGATTGCTACAGATGGCATGTAAGTTTCATGGCACTTGATAGGAGTCGTCAGGTTTTTCATGGAGAATGGGAACCACGATCAGGTCGCGCAGGGCCTCCACTCCCAGAGTTGGGAAGTTTTATCTTCCAGTTATCTTCTCTTGTTCTAGAGGATGGTATTTCCCCTGAAGGTGCACTACCTCATGTAGTGAATGAGTTTCCCGAGGTATTCCCAGATGATTTTTCAGTTTTTCCCCCGGAGCGGGATGTGGAGTTTTCGATTGATCTAGCACCGGGAACACAGCCGATATCTCTTCCCTCTTATCGCATGGTCCCCACCGAGTTGATGGAATTAAAGATACAGCTGGACGACTTAGAATCCAAAGGATTCATTCGCCCGAGCATCTCTCATTAGGCCTCTCCTATGTTGTTTGCAAAAAAGGCTGATGGATCCCTCTGGTTGTGCATTGACTACCGGAAGCTGAATAAGGTAACAATTAAAAACAAATACCCTTTTCCCAGAATAGATGATTTTTTTGATCAGTTGAAGGGGGAAAAGTGGTTCTCAAAGATAGACCTACGTTCAGGTTATCATCAACTCAGGGTGAAGGAGTCAGATATCCCTAAGACAGCATTCTGAAGGAGGTACAGCCACTTTGAGTATTTGGTCATGCCCTTCGGATTGACCAATTCTCTAGAGGTATTTATGGCACTTATGAATAGGGTGTTCCATTAGAATCTCGATTCCTTTGTTTTGGTTTTCGTGGATGACATTCTGGTATACTCTTGCTCTGAGGAGGAACATGAACATCACTTGAGGATCGTTTTGGGTACATTACGAGATCACCGCCTCTATGAAAAGTTGTTAAAGTGCACTTTCTGGATGAGATAGGTGAGATTTCTGGGGCATGTGATCTCAGAGCATGGAGTTTTAGTGGACCCTATGAAAATCAGTGCATTCATGTCGTGGGAGAAACTGAAGAATGTGTTCGAGATCAGGAGTTTTCTTGGCTTGGATGGTTATTACAGACGATTCGTTCGGGATTTCTCTCAGCTTGCTTCACCGATGACTTCCCTCACCCAGAAAGGGGTGAAGTTTGTATGGGGTCCAGAATTTCAGGCGTCATTCCAGGAGCTGAAGAGGCAGCTAACTATCGCTCCCGTGCTGATTTTGCCAAAAGCTGGAAAGGGGTATGTGGTATATTATAATGCTTCAGGTATGGGTCTTGGGTGCGTGCTTCTGCAGGATGATCATGTGGTCGTGTATGGCTCTTGCCAACTTCGACCACATGAAAATAACTACCCAACCCATGACTTGGAGTTGGCAGCGGTGATTCATGCTTTGAAGACTTGGCGTCACTACCTCTTTGGGGAGAAGTTTTTGGTATACTCTGATCACAAAATCTTAGCTTATATCTTCTCTCAGAAGGACCTCAACTTGAGGCAACATCGCTGGATCGAGTACTTGCAGAGGTTTGAATTTGACATTGTCTATACCCCAGGAAAGGGTAATGTAGTGGCCAACACTTCGAGCAGAAGAGTTCCAGTGCAGGAATTGAGGAAGTCTAGTGATGAGTGGACATTGATGGGTCTCTTTTCTCAGATTCATGTGGAGACCAGGGAACACAGTGGAGGGGAATTCTTGGAAAGCATCCAATTGAGTCCTTCTCAATTGTAGTTGATTCAGCAGGAACAGCCCAGTGATTATCTTTGCCAGCGGTCGAAGCAATTCCTTCATGGTGGGGAGACATCCTCTGATTGGTCGTCATCTCCCGAGGGCCTCTTGTGCTTCAAGGGCCGTTCAGTAGTGCCATTATCTCTGCGGAAGGTGGTGATGCAAGATAGCCACCATCCTCAGTGGGTTGTCCATCCTGGTTCCACTAAGATATATTATGATGTTCGTCGGCAGTTTTGGTGGCCTGGTATGAGACAGGACATAGCAGACTTTGTTTTGAGATGCTACACATGTCAGCAGGTGAAAGCAGAGCACCAAAGGCCATCTCGTTTACTCCAACCACTACCCATTCCTACCTGTAAGTGGGAAGAGGTCGCCATGGACTTCATTGTTGTCTTACCTCGTACACCTCGGGGTAAGAATGCTATTTGGGTGGTGATTTATCGTCTGACCAAATCATCCCACTTAATTCTGATAAAAGATACAACTAAAGTAGATGAGTTAGGCCATTTGTATCTTCAGGAAGTGGTGAGACTCCATGGTGTACCATTAGTTGTTGTCTCAGATAGAGACCCCCGCTTCACTTCTCGATTTTGGGAAGGCCTTCAGAATGCCTTGGGGTCTCAGATTAAGATGAGTACGGCATACCACCCTCAGACGGATGGTCAGATAGAGCTGGCGAATCAGATTTTAGAGGACATGCTTCGTGCATGTGTCTTGGACTTTAGAGGTTCTTGGGATAGCCATTTGGGATTGGTTGAGTTTTCTTATAATAATAGTTACCAATCCACGATTTGAATGGACCCTTTTGAGGTGCTCTATGGTCGGCCTTGTCGGTCCCCCCCTATGTTGGGCTGAGGTAGAAGAGACTTCACTGTTGGGGTCGAGCCTTGTGTAGGAGAATTCTGAGAAGGTCAAGTTTATCAGGCAGCGCTTATTAACAGCTCATAGTCGTCATAAATCTTATGCTGACCAAAGGCGTCGATACCTAGAGTTTTCTGTGGGTGATAGGGTATTCTTTAAAGTGGCCCCTCGTCTGGGCCATCGTCGATTGGGGAAGCAAGGTAAGCTGATGCCACGGTATGTCGGTCCCTTCGAGATCACCGAGCGTATTGGAAAGGTGGCATAAAGGTTGGCCTTAACTTCTCAGTTGACGTCTATCCATGATGTCTTCCACGTCTCTCAGTTGAAGAAATACAATCCGGATCCATCCCATGTGTTGAGTTGGGAAGAACTGGAGATAGATCCTGACTTGTCTATTGTTGAGAGGCCGGTGAAAATAGTGGACTCCCAAGAGAATATACTTCGAGGGAATTCTATTCCTTTAGTTCAGGTTTTATGGCATCATGGTAATGATACACATGAGACATGGGAGCGAAAGTCATGGGTCGAGGAAGAGTACCCATTCTTGTTTTCCAACCAAGATTCATGTTGACTTTCCAGGGTGTAAAGTCCTTCATGGTGGGGAGAATTGTCACATAAAAGACATATTTTAAAGTTATTTTTCATTTAATTTACATCCTTTCTTTGTTTTGGGGGTTTCCCTAGGTTTTAGTAAGGAATAGATGAGTATTCATGAATTGGGCCAAACCGTGAGCCCAATTCCAGATTAAAAAATAAATTTTGTATCTTTTATAACTTTTTCATTTTTCAAAATTTTTCATCCAGTAAAATTCATAAATGACCTACCCTAACCTATTAACACCACCAAGGTAATTTTAATCTTTTAGAAATCCATAACCAGGGTTTATTTGTATTTTTATCTAAGGGGTTGGGCCTGCCCGAAAGCTCAATTCCTGTTTTAAAAATAAGATTTGATTTTGTTATAAATTATTAAATATTTGCGATTTTTAGGTGATTCCAAGTCTCACCCAAGACCGATTAACTTATCCGCGTGACTGAACTCTCTCCCTCCTCTTTGAGGCTCTGGTTAATCGTGATTTGGTGCCGAACTTCAGAGGGTTCCTCAAATCGCCCAGATTTGAAGAGGTAAAGTCTTTCTTTCATAACTCTCTCAATTCTCAATATTTTTCCTCTATTCTAGTTCCTAAATGACCTAATACATCTTTTTCTAACTAAAACTAAATTTTGGCTCTTTTAAACTTCATCTACTGTAGCTTTGGAGTGATTACTTTAAGATACTTCAAGTAAATGAGCCCTTTTCTTTACTCTTTAAAATTACTTTGGGTTTAACTCATTGCTCTTTGGGTTTCTTTGGTTATAATTGAGTTTAATAATGTCAAAAAACTAGGTTTTCAAACCTAGGGTTTAACTTTGGGATTTCTTGGCCAATTTATGTGGTTTTAGGTTTGATCTAGTTCTCTTTTGGTGTGGCGGGGGTGTGATTTGATTTTCGCACGGAGATTCAAGGGTTTTTGTTACTTTGGTAGGTGATTCCATTGTGTGTGAAATTTTTGTGAATTAGCTTTCTGTTTTATTGGTACATTAATGTTTATTTAACTTGAATGTTTCTGTAAAAATTGGTTTTAGTTTCATTTATAATGCAAAATAATTTTAAGTTCCAATTTTTTGTGAAATTGGGGGGTTTTCATTCAAATCTTTTATTGGTTCATTTTGGGTTGACCTATAATTACTTAGTTGAATTTATTGAACTATATTAGGACTGAAAATAATGTTTTTAATGTTTATTCTTTTTTTGTTGCTGTTAAAGTTTGTTTAAATGGTGTTTGGGAAGCAAATGGGCCTTAAGTGCCATGTTTGTGTGAAAATGGTGTTCTTTAAAAGATATAACCTCTTGGTTCACATTGGGCTGACCCATAACTGAATTGTTGGTTTCATTAAAGGGTATTGAACTTAAATTTTGTTTTAATGACTTAAAAGTGTTCACATAGTGTGAAAAGTGGATATCCTAAAGAGCTTTGGGTGCAAAACAATGTGATGTTTTGAGAGGTTGTTTTATTGAAAATAAAATTATTTTATTGTGTGTTTTAAATAGTATAAAATGTGTGTAGATACTCCACAATTTTTTTGTGACCAATAGTGATATTTTATATGCAAAAGGATGTGTGTTGTTTTCTGAAATTGTTTTGGCACAAAAAGGGGAAGCCTGGGTACCTAGGTGGGGTGGATTTGTACTAGTACGGCTAGTGGATCGGATGGGTTTTGTCCCTATTCCACTTAGCATTTGGATAACGACAAATCTAAATAAACAATGTGGATGATTATTGGGGACCACTAGGTTATTGGTATATTCCCTACTAGTGGCTCATGCATGAGAAAGGATTTTTCTATGGTTACTCTACACTGAGGTACGAGGTACATAGGGCCCGAGACAACCTAGTGCTTAGGGGTGTTCCCAATTTTGATGCTCATTGGATTTGTGGTATTTACCCATGTTGTGGGGTTTTTTTGGTAGTACTTTACAGTATCTCACATTTTTATTTAATTTTCTAACATTCTGAATTTCTCGGATTGAAAACTTTTTTTATTTGAAAGTTTCATATCTTTGAATTTTAACACTATTTCACCATGTGTATTAAAATTGCTTGTTTTATTCACATTGCATTGCATGCTCTTTGGAATCATCTGGTGGTATCCTATTGGGATTAGGCTCACACCCTACTTACACCCCTTGGGTGTAAGTAGACCTGCTTATGCTTGACTCAGGTAAAGGGAAGGCTAAGGGTGATGGCGGTTCAGGGTGGTAGTCCTCATCGTTGGGGCGGAGTTGTGGAGACGGCTTGCGGGTGATGATCCCCATGTCATGTGGAGTCCATGGGGATGTCTTTATGTTGTCATTATTTGTTTTTATACCAATTTTATTGTCTTTAAACATATGTATTCAGATATGGTTTTGTTAAGAATTGTTTAGCATGAAAATTTCAGATTCTAATAATTGATTGTTTTTGTTTATGATTTATGATTTCATACTCGGGTAAATCGTTCCCAAACCAGATTTGTTTGATACCCGGGCACTTGTGCCAGCCCGTGGGGATAGGGAACTCCCTTCGGGCCATACCACGGGCCGGGTTTGGTGCCGTTAATGGTGGCAACCAGATCCGGTTCGTGACAATGGTATACATGAGGGTTATAATATTATATATGTAATGATCTAGGTTACCTTTATGGTTTTATTTATGTTTTCTATGTTTTATGGAAATCTCTTATTTTCATAAAGGATATGATACTTTATTAGTGAGAAGTATATCTTTCTGAGAATAAGTATTAATGGACTAATGGTTTCTTCCCCTATTTAATTCCCATTAATTATATTTTTGTGCTCATCTCAAGTTCTAAAATGTTTTTCATAGGGTTTATGGAAGGTTAATAGAATTGATTTGGCTAAGATGAATGTTTGGATGTTTTTACATGAAACTATTTCCTGTTTTATTAAAAACTATTGTATTATGGAATAAAGGGATATTTTTTAGTTGTACCCACTTTGTATGCTTGAGGTTTGATATGTTGGAATTATGTCCTAATTCTTTAAAACTCTAAACGCAAAATTTCTTTAATAATTTTAGAAATTTAATTCTAAAATAATTTAATATATTTTTTAACATTTAAGGTTGAGACCTTATAGTTGGTATCAGACCACAATATAGATAACTTTATGGGTTAGAATGATGTTAATAGAATATGATAAATTATTTTTATCTTAAAGTCAAGTTGAAATGACATAGCATTTAATGATTACAATTCTTCTTCATCTAATACATGTCTATCCAAAATGGATTTTCATAGATGAAATAGGGAAACAAAAGTAGGAAGGCACCGAGAGGATGATATCTTTTTGAATCTGAAACCATTAATGGTGGGAATTATAACTGAGTGGTTTGTGATAGGAATGGATCAGTTGAAACAATCTTTAAATGGTTATGGAATCCATTTAAGAGAACAGCTAGAGTTACCACAACTAAAAATGAATATTGTGGAAAAATTAATGAGGAAATAGCCTATGGCTTCAGTGGATCTTCTAACCCAGTGGTTACTGATGGGTTGATTAAACCCCTTGAAAAGATATTTGATGGAAAGGGATGTTCAGATAATAAAATGGTTTGTATTTATATTTATCATTTTGAAGGTGAAGACAACTAATGGTGGTCAATGTTCAAGAATATCAAGGATAAGTAGGATATTGATTACTTTTAATGGGATGAATTAATTAATTTGATCCTTGAAAAATATTTTCCTAAGGTGGCTCAACATAGGATTGAAAAGAAATTACAGGAATTGAAGAAAAAGGAGGAATATTCAGTGGTTGTGTATAAATCAAGCTTCACTTGATTGGAAAGGTATGATTCAAATATTATTCAGGGTCTTGATAGTAAAATAAATCATTTTTACTCAAGATTCAAGGCACGATATTAAAGGGAAATTGACCTCACATAAATTCAAAAGTTATGAAAATCTTTTCTAATGTGCTGAGATGGTAGAAATGGAGTTTATAGATGATCATGTGTACTTTGAAAACAATCAAAGAAAAAGGACTAGATATAAGGTAATGGGTAATAATCAATAAAAGAAATCTAAAGCTAAGAAAATGTAGTTTTCAGTTTTAGGGATGTGTGGTGAAAAGAACCCTGGGGAATGACTTAAAAAATATAGAAAGTTTTTTAGATGTGTCAAGTTTGGATATATGGCCCAATATTTAAAGTAAATTAATCTTATGTTTAACTCTGATAAGAAAACTATAATTTTTTTAAATGTGGTGATCTGGGGAATTATGAAAATAGTTGGCCAAAGATAGATCTAAATGATAAAAATCATCTATATTATAAGTAGAAAGATTTAGTTAAATCCTTTATGTCTACATCATCGTATGGTGGGAAATCCAATGATGTGGTACCAGTTGTAAGGAGCTTAATATTTTTACAAGATAGACTTTATATCTGACTACCATTATCTAAAGGTGAAGAAGGATAACATTTCAAAAATAGCATTCCGAACTAGATATGGGCATTATGAGTTTTTTACACCTTTTGGATTAACAAATTCACTTACTATATTTATGGATCATATGAATAGAATCTTCCATTAATATATAGATAATATTGTTTTTTTATTAATGATATTTTTGTTTATTCAAAAAGCTATGAGGATAATGAAAATTATATAATTATTTTTCTGAAAAAACTTAATGAGAATAATTTATATGGGAAATTTAAAAAATGTTATTTTGGGTTGAATTATATTTGTTTTCATTGAAACATTTTAAAATTATGGAATAATAGCTGATCCCACATAAAAAAAAGGTGGTTAATGAATGGAAAAGACCTATAAATGTTATGTATATTCTTAGTTTTCTTTGATTAGTATATTATTATCAATGGTTTGTCAAATACATTACACAGCCATGTTTCCCACTAACTAGTTTAACATTAAAAGGGGTTAAATTTATTAGGAAATATTACTATGATGTTTGTTTTTAGGAATGAAAAATAATATTGGTGAATGCTCTAGTTTTGGATATAACATCTATATATAGTGATTTTGATATCTACATTTATTGTCAATTTAAGGGACTTGGTTACATTCTGATGCAAAATGATTAGGTAATTTGTTATGCTTAAATACAATTAAAACATAATTAGTTAAATCTTCAAACACCTGAAATGGAATTAGTAGTTATGGTTTTCAATTTAAAAATTATAAGAAATAATTTATATGGAGTGAAATATTAAATATATATTGACCATAAAACATTGAAGTATATATTTACTCAGATGGAATTGAACATGCGGTAGAGAAGATAGATAAAACTGATAAAGGATTATGATTTCACTATCTATTACCATCCTATAAAATAAAACAATGTGTTATATTCCTTGTGTAAATAACATAATGCATCAATAACCATGTTATGTTTGAAATATGACCCCTTCATTTATGATTTGAATAATTTTTTCTAGGAAGTTTTCAGTACAAGAAATTCCCCTATTTTGTTTCAGGTTTCACTTTATTCATCTCCCTCAAAAATAATTAAGAAAGTATAGAAGGAAGACTATGAGTTATAGAAAAAGGTATAACTAGTTAAGGAAGGCATGTTTCATGAATTTAATTCTAATAAATATTGTGTCTTGTGATTTAGAAACAAATTACATGTTCCTTTGGATTCCCACCTAGAGAAAGAATTGTTAAATAAATCCCATAGTTATCCATTTTCAGTTTATCCTCACAACACTAAGATTTATAAAAACCTTCAGGGGTATTACTAGTGGGATGGACTGAAAATATTTATTTATGAATTTACAATGAAATATTTGACTTTTTAACATGTTAATATAGAGAAAAACTACCAAACATGGTTCTTTAACCATTTATAATGCCCAAGTGGAAATGATAAAATATATCCAAGGATTTAGTGGTAGGACATCCGAAGATGTCTCAAGGTAACAATTAGATTTGGGTTATTTTTGATCGGATGACTAAATCTTCACATTTACTTCCTATTCAAGACACTCTTTCTCTTGATCAGCTTTCTTAACTATTCCTAAATGATATTATCAAGTTACATGGAGGTAAAATCTTTATTATCTTTGACCATGATCCCTAGTTCACTTCTATCTTTTAGAAAGGCCTTTATTATTAATTTGAAACCAAATTAAATTTCCTTATAGCCTTTCAGCCTCAATTTGATGGACATACCAAGAGAACAATTTAGACATTATAAGATATGTTATGTGATTTCTCAATGTATTACCAGGGAATTTTGGATCAGAAAAAAATATTTATTTAAGTTTTAATATAATAAAAATTTTCATTCCAGTATACCGATATCCCATTTTATGGATTTATATGGAACGCGGTATTGAACTCCAGCACTTTGGGATGAAGTTAGGGAAATAATTGGATGGAACTAGAATTATTAGTGGAAGTGGATGAGAAATTGAATATGATCTAGAAACACATGAGGATGGCTGAGAGTAGGTATAAAAGTTATGAAGATAAATGAAGGAAATAGTTTTATTTAGAGGTAGGTGATCATATTTTCCTTAAAATACCTCCTTTGAGAGATTTTATTTATTCTGGTAAAAAAAGAAAGTTATTTCCATGGTTCATTGGAAATTATGAAATCCCTGAAAAAGTTGGACCAGTTTCTAACTTAGTATATTTTTCTATGAGTTTCTATCAGGTACACAATTTTTTTCTTATTTTGATATTAATAATATCTGTACCTAATTCATATCATTTTTGGAGCTCTGAATTAGTTCTATAGGAATATATCCATTCATATGAAGTAAAACCTATTCATATTCTTGATCATAGAGGGAAATTATTGTAGAATAATGTAATTCACTAGGTTCAGGTTTTTATGAGAAACCACATGGTTTAAGAAGTGATGTGAGAATATAAAACTTTTATGGGGAAATGTATATTCACTTGTTAAATAAATAAATAAGACTTTCATGAACATAATTTCTAGGAGGGGGGAGAATGTAACAACCCAATTACTTATAAAATAATTCGTTTTCATTCTTGATATAAATGGTTAAATTAATTATGTATGAATAATGAAATAATTGGTATTTAAAGAATTTAAGGAATCAATAAAATTAAAATATTAACCAAACCTATGAAAGTATAAAGAAAATTTATTTATCTTATCAGTGAAAATATTATTTATTTATTTTATGGTATAAGTAAATAATTTTTTTTTTAAATGATAAATTAAATTTTTGTATTTTATAAAACAAAATTGTTTATTTAAAATTTTATAATTAATATAATAATTTATAATAATATTTATTTTCAAAAAAATTATTCAAATATTAATATTTTGTTTTCTCATGATTATAAGATAATTTTATATGACCTTATGTAATTATTTAATGTCTCAAAAAATAAGTTGTAATTTTAAAACACGCATTTTTTAATAAATGGTGTTTTTAATTAAAATATAGTAATTTATGATATTTAACTAATACATGGATTATTGAGTCGTAGATGATGTTTGGGTGATTTAATACCATAATATAAAAATATCCATCATTATTTTGATTTATTTAGTTATAAGGTTAAAACTATTTGTAGTATTAAGCCAAAATAATAAACTACTGAACATAATAA
This sequence comes from Viscum album, assembly GCA_963277665.1. Lineage (NCBI taxonomy): Eukaryota > Viridiplantae > Streptophyta > Magnoliopsida > Santalales > Viscaceae > Viscum > Viscum album. The sequence goes on from OY728151.1 coordinate 2,084,133,270, forward strand.
TTAATAAACACCCCTCTCCTCCCCTTTAAATACCACCTCTTCTCCTCACACCTCTAAAGCCTTGTGTCTTATTTAATTTTTTCCAAATTCCCATAAAAAGACTCTTAACCATATCCAATACCATCTGGTGTAACCAAAAGGCCAAAATTGTGTTCCTTAAATATATTCTCAAGGAGAATAAGTTCAAGAGGTAAAAATCTCTATGGTTTTCTATTAAATTTATTTTGAATTTATTTTAATTTCTTATTCTCTCCTCACCTAAAATCATAAAAATTACACTATAACTCAATTATCATACATATACTAGAATTTAATTATGTTAATGGAATATCAATAACAAAACCTCTCTTATTCTCTTCTTATTCTAAAAAATGAAAACATTTGTTGTGATGTGTCGATTTACCGTCATCAGGGATGATGTGATTTAATTTTCTTTTACCACCTTGAAGGCTGATCATAAACTATTTTAATGGATAATAGTATTTTATTATACATAATATAATTTATATAAAATTTTGAAACCAATATATAAACATGATATTAAATAAAATGGTATAAGATTATAATGGTCATAAAAACTACCAAAATAAATTAAAACATTTTCAGTAATATTTTATCTAATGAATCATCCTCATATCTAAAAAAATTATTTATGGTACCATTTAAAATCATGGAAACATATTAATACTATTTCATTCCACTTATGGAATTCTTATTCTATTCTATAAGAAAACCTATAATTTACCATTCATGGAAACCATGAAACAAATGCACCGAAATAATAAAAATAACAAAATATTATCAATAAAAGGGTGGAAAGATGGTATAAAAATATCATATAAGCTACTATAAATATTATTTAATAAATTAATAACACTCATTAAACCATTATACTATTGGTTTGAACATGATTGAAGTAATTCAATCCCAGGTTAAGGGACTCTAATTTTTAAAATCATCATTAATGGCTCGTTTTAAAAAATTCAAAAAAAATGTTTCCTCCTAACTTATACAGAATGATAGAATTATCCCATTTTCATTAATAATTTATGTTTTGATGTTTTATTTACAAGATTAATTGTTTACATATAGATAAAATTATTTCCTTTTTATTTTAACAATATTCTTTAAAAATAAACAATATTCCTCATGAAATGTTTTTTATGATGCAAGTGTTCGTGATTTATGTTTATGTTCTGTTTCTTTGGATTTTTTACAAAGAAGGCTGAGAAATATATCTACCTCTGATGCATTGGGAATTTTTATGTTGTATGTTGATCTTAATGGTTATTCCAAGGGTAACAATGATGGTTACACCATAAGGTAGCCCTAAGGTTTATATCATAAGGTATCCATGAGGGTTACAATATATGGTAACCATGGGGGTTACAAATCATATGGTAGTTGTGAGGGTTACAATATTATATAAGTAATTTTCCAATCTACCTTTAAGATTGTATTTATGTTTTATATGTTTTTTGGAAATTTATTGTTTTCAAAAAGTAAGTATATGATACTTTAAGGGTGAGAAGTATGTCTTTGTGAATATAAGTATTCATGTACTAATACTTTCTTTTCTTATTTTATGTCCCTTATTGATTTTTTTGTACTCATCCTATGTTTTAAAATGTTTTTCACATGGTTAAATATGGATAAGAGAAAATAATAATCCAAGAAAAATGTTGTGACAATTTTTCATGAATAGATTTCTTATATTATTAAAAATGTTTATATTATAGAAGAAATGGATAATATTTTAGTAATACCCAATTTGGATACTTTGGTGTTAATATATATGAATTATTTCTTAATTTTCACAAAATATAAATTGAAAGGAACTTTTGGAATGTAAGAATGTGAATTGTAAAAGGAATTACTAGATTATGTAATGTTTAAGGCTAGGGTATTATATTCTCTCCATGGTATTTTCCATTAATAAATCGATTTTCATAATTCTCATAATTTCCACATTTGAAACGTTCAACTATAAATGATTTGTTAAGGATACCATTATTCACATCTATTTCATTAACCAAAATATTCATTTTTTCCTCTGTAATTACTTTCTTTGTGTCCTTATTTTCCTTACTCAAATCATCTTCATGTTCTGGTGAGAAATTCAATTCGGAACTTATTCCAACATTATCGACATATAAGAATCATAATATTTTTTCCTCCATGGTATCCACCAATAAAACTCTCAAGAAACTATACCATTAGATTCTTTTGATATTTTGAGAGTTGGTTAAAGTGCATGTTTTTAATCACATATCATGATAAATGATTAGTCATAATAACAATATCCTTCAATACAATCATTATCCCATATGATTTATCATAAATTTTCACATTAAACATTAATATAGTTCCTTATAGTTCCCTACATTGAAAAAAACCAAAAAATATAGTGTGATTAACAATATTAACAGTGGTAAACAACAAAATCATGAAAAATCACCAATAGGATATCTAAATCCTGACACCTTCTTTTCAATCTATGATATCTTAGTCCCAACTCATGTCTTTCATGGTTATTATTTTAATCCTTTATAATTGTTTGTAAATAATTTGTGACCATCCAAAGCGTATCTCCCAAGAGTGTCAAATGATTTGTGTAGAAAGGCTCATTTTCATGCACCGAGTGACAATTGAGTCCAGCTCAATGCACACTTTTTTGAGTTATTTCCCCTAGGTACCTTTGTTCTAGATCCACAACCACTTTTAGTATTCAGATAGTGATATAATTTCAGAGAAACCACTCACTCTATACTTTTTCTTAATTCTAGGATATTTTCTAATAATTAGTCTCATCCTTAGACTTATATATAGACATGTCCCAAATCATATCCTTAGAAATATTCCAAGGTATTTCTCTAATGTTTTCTCATCGTGGTTTCTAAATCTCAATGAAAACTTTCCTTTGATGCAAAAAATTATAAACTAGAATTTTAATACATAAATATAATATCTTTTTAGATGAATATTAAATATATTTATAAATACACTCCTAGGGACCATAATAGATTATTTTCATTATAGACCAGTAACAAAATATTCTTATTTCTTTAAGGATATTTAATATCTCTTATAAATATCTTCTCAAAAGGTAATACTTAGAAATATAAACTACGGAAAACATTGATTATAACCTAGGGGAATGAAACATAAGGATGTGTGATCATAGATGCTCAGTAAGGGCAAACATAATAGTTAAAAATCTATGATCATATGAAATGATATGATAATAATATGATAATAATAATGGAATGTGTTCATGATAATTACTTACAAATTTCATACTCAATATTTCATAGATCATAATCATTATTCAAGGCATAAAACATTATTATTTATAAAAACTTGTCCATGTGAGTGATAAATCATCATAAATAAATTATGAACCATAATATCATATAATTAAATCATAGAACCATCATAAATATTTAAAAGCATTTTATAATTCATGGTTAACTACTATGACCTTCAATAATGCAGATATAGAATCATCACATGTTTCCCATTGTGGATCTAGATTCACTTGTTTCCCATAGTGGGTCTGGAAACACTTCTTTCCCATCGTGTTCAAGCCCATTAACTTCTTTACCATTTTTATCTCATCAATTAAAAATATTTACCCAATGAATTGGGAAGGTATATGGGTCCCACCCATCTCATAATTTAAACCATACTTATGTGTTTTCTAATATCATAATACATTCATCATATCAACAAATAATAACCCATGTAAAGAAAATGGGTTTCATAGAAATGTCATTAATTCACTATAGAATCGCCCATAAAAAATAAATTAGGTCCATAAATATCCCATAAATTTATACATTAACATTATATATAATGAATAATGATTTTATAATTAAATATATCCATAGTTAATTATATGTAACATCAAAGGACATCATCTTATATGGAAAATGATTTTGAAATAACCCTTTGAGCATTTCTTGAGTAATATATTCTTTACATGTTGAAAAATATTTTTATAATATAAAACATTTTAAAAATAAGTTTCTTTTTAAATAACATTTGAAACTAATAAAATAATATTTAAAAATATTTTATAATACTTATTAAGAAAAATATCCTTTCCACTTTAAAAAACACATTTTAAAACATTAGAAAATTTTAAAATCCTTTTATTTGAAAATAACCATGAAAACATTTAAAGGAATCATCAATGAAAATAATGTCCATGAAATTGTAAAATTACTTTCTTGTAATAAAATTTAAAACAATGATTATTTTCACATTTCCAGTAAAATACACATAGAAATTGTTTAAAAAAACATGAATATTCATTTCAAATTTTTTGGTAAAATTCAAACAAGGGGAAATATTTTCATTAATAGATAATTTTAATAATTTTGAAATCATTTTTGATACAATTTTTAGAAAACATGGTAATAGATGAAAATTTTTATTCAACCAAAGAGAGAAATAGCGATGATGTTTCTTAAGACATTATTTGGGTCTCTTGAGTACCTAGAGATAGGAAAATGAAAGGAAAAATTTATTCTCAAGACATAACAAAAAACGAAAAGAAATATCATGAGTTTCTTGATAAAGAGATCATAATAGTACATAATTGGAAGCATAATATTAAACAATCCAAATAAGTGACGACATTATAACATATAACTCTTACCACTTTTGTAACATTGAATTATAGTCCCCGAGATAGAATAAAATTTAATTAAGAAAATAATATCATGAAAATAATTAGATTCATGATATAACATGTCATTGTTGTAGCATATACTTCTCATAGAAGACGATATGTGAATAACATAATTTATATCACTAAAGATACAATTTCAGAAGAAAAAAAACACCTTACTACTTGGTACCTTTTGAATCATACACCCAATGAAAGAGAGATCCTAATAAGGATATGTAAATCCCTATAAATTTAAGAATAAGTATCATAATGTATTTTTATGGAAAATTTATAAACCACATTAAAGAAACATATAGTAAATATATCATGTGTTTCATAGAAAAATAAAATTTCGAATGACATCATTTACCTTATGTCTCTACTTACTTATCACACATTTTCACAACATGTAACACATTAAAATTTTAAAATATGAACATCATATTTAATAGAATATATGATACCTAACACCAAGAAAAGAAGAAAAAATAATAAATGATTCAAGATATATTTAATATTTTAAATAAATTAAATAAATTATAGAATTCAATTTACTCACCAGTTAATTTATCCTTCATTACACATACTAATCAGTTTAGTTTACGTTACATGCTACATCGAGTTTAAATAAAATGTGAAATATTATTAAAATATTATTATTTAATAAAATAGTTATAACTAAGACATTAAGAAGGTGGGTATGGATAGTATTGTATAACTTATTCAAATAAATATTTTACACATTTTTGTTATTTATCTATTGATTAGAAATAAAATAATAATCATTTTAAATAAAAATAAATTTTTTCTTAAAAACAGTATTTCTCTAAATTACGGTTCAATATTTCGTTACAATAAAACTTAAAAATTAATTTTTACCACTTATAGAATATTTATATTAGACAATAAACATAATTTTTAAAATAATAATACCAAAAATAGGTAATGTGGAATTATTTGGATTTTCCTAATAATTTTATTTTATGATGGATGTCAAAAATAATGGATTTTAACTAAATAATTCATATTCATTAAAATAATTTATAATGGTCAACAATGTTTTAATTTTATTTATATTTAAAATAGTAAAATTTTATATCAATTGATCTAATTTATATCATTTTAATTATTTTAACATTAAATTTACATATAAAAACATTGAAAACTTTTTAACAGTCTTACTTTAAAACCCCACTTTTTCATTACTTTTGTGGGATTAATTTTTAATTAAAATTTTCCGCTTATGTTAATTTAATTTGGAAACATGAATAATATATATTTAATATTAATAATTCATAATTTAAAATAAGTTAAACTTAATTTTTTTTTACAAAAATGATTAATAAAAACCGTTAAAATTAATTTTAGCAATTATAGTAAAAATGAGTTTATCAATTGATTAAAAATTAAACTTAGTGGGTCAAATTCCCTAGAAACATGCCCTAAACCCATTTTATGGCCATATTTTGTACTTATACTTTATATTATATATAATTATACAATATTATGGCATGGTGACATGATAAAATAGTTGGTGGAATTCACTCTTTCAAAAAATCATAATTGTGCCACTCACCCCACCTAGAAAATGCCACCCCCTCTCTTCCTATCTTCACACCATAAAAAATTGGTTTTGAAATGAACTTAAAAAATAAGTTACAAACATCCATAAATATTTTCTAAAATATTTTTCTTGGGTAGATATCAAACCTAGTAATGATTTATTGGAAACTAAAGGAGGATACTTGAAAAGAAGTAATGTTCTTTAACGAGCATTTTTATTTTATTTCTTCCTCCACCACCTTCAATTATTTTTAAATCATTAATATATAAAATAATGATTATATTAAATATGAGGCGGTGTTTATATAATATTTTAATGTTCTGAAACAAATATCATCTTCTATGAAATTGGTTATAATATCATTGTTCATGTGTACAGTGTACAACCACCTCGCTAACCGATGTCGTTCGTTTTTTTATTTAAAATTCTCAAGATTGGGTATGATGATGGATATGAAGTATATATATATGATAATTATAAAATATTTTTACATATAGAGTCACTATATCATACATTTTATTTGACCTTCCATTCTATTTGAGATAATATAGCATCGCTACTGTGTATGATGGAGTACTGCCTCAGGAAGCGATGTGATTTGTATTTTCACCATTGATTCACATGGATTATGATAAAGATAATTATAATTATTATATGTTATATACATGATGTAATTATTATATTAATTAAATATTTATCACTCTATAAAGATAATATATATCATTTCCTTTCATTCCATTTCACTCATGTAAATATGATATCATCGTTCGTGTTTGTGTGTACTATCACCTTTACGAAGCGATGTGACTCTCTTTACATAAAAAACACATTGAAAAAATATATATAATTACAAAATATGGTATATATGATATTATAACTATTAAATAAAGTTAAAATATTATTTTCCTCCTTTCTATAATGATCATTGAAAAATGGAGATGTTATGCATGCATACGTACGTCCTACCATCTCCATTATCATAAGAAATGTCAATTTTCAAAACCATAATTAATGATTAGTCTTAATAGTATTATTAATTTAAAATTATTATAATTATTTTATTATTATTATTATAGATATCATAGAATAATATAATATTTAAAACATCCAAATCATTCCTAATGAAACATTCACGATAAAACAAGGCAACTAAATCCTGAAATGATGAAAATGGTAAAATATTATTAATGATCTGGTGATAATATTTTATAAAAGGATGATATATGAAATTATAAATATTAATATGGCTCTATTATAAGTTCATATCATGATTAAAACAACTATACATGAGGTTAATGCATGATCAACCAAAAGGAATCATGAGGTAAGGGATTTCATCTTAACTTACATTCCATTGAATCTTATTTAATTTTATGCCTCAATTATCTATTATGTGGCGTATATACATCCACTTTGACATTTAATACCATGAATAATTCATAAGTCATGGTATTTTAATTTCCACTTTGAATTGTCTCATCAAATGGGATTTGAATCTAAAATTACCAAGTGTTAAACATTTTTATACAATCTCTCTTCCTTTTGTCATTGTTAGCATTATATTGAAATAATCACTTTCATGCATTCATTTTTCATTGGAAACCAATTTTATGTTAAAAATGTCCATAATATTTATTGGTGCATATGATTATTTCCAAAACTCTAAACCATTTCTCACTTATATATTTTACATTTAATTTTATTCAATTAAATAGTAAAATATTGATAAATCAATAACCTTTCTCAATATGTATATTTGATAAGTCACATAGTTTACAAATAAAATCGATTATTTTATATATGAGTAATGATTCAGACATGTGGTATATAGATCTTGTACTAGTTAATTTATGTATCTCGATGTATCGGTTGTTTCGTGATATGAATTAGTTGGAAAAATCAGATGGGTTTCTACCCATATATATAAATTGTTCTATAGATATATCTTTGATGTAACAGCATTGAGGATAGATCTTTATAAGTCAAACATCCAACAATATCTGTTTCATTTTTATTGATATTCCATGTGACTATTATATTAGTTATAATATCTAGGATAATGTTTCAAGCTAATGTAATTATTTATATAAAATTATTTATTCATTTTTATCCCTTCCATATTATGAATTTCATTTTTAGTTTATTAGTTAAATGGAATGGGCCCTCAGATACTTACCATTCCATATATTTATTCATTATTAATGATTATTCATTTATAATGATAGCTTAAATTGTATTTAACCCTTACGGAGTATTTGATCTCAAGCTTATTTTTTTCCTTTTATCTAGATATAATGATTAATTATTGGAATTATTTTCAAGGATGATGAGATTTAAATTAATTATTATTTATTTTATTTTCCAAAATTAAAATGGATATCATGTATGTATCTACTTTTCCAAAACACTTAAATTTATTGATCCATTGGTAATTGAATCATATACCTATTATAATCTAATGTCGTATGGAAGAGGCTCCAAACTATTTATGTTAGGTTCACTACTATTTGTATGAGAGAAAGTTTTGTAGAAACATTGGGAACTAGATTTAGGAAAACATATATTAAGGAATACAACCCTATGAACTAATGTGAGTATATATATAGAAGAACATCCTATTTTTTGGTAAGGTGTAAATTATGTGGTTTTACCTAGAAATATTTCCTTTGAATGACACTATAAGTGTACATGGTTCTGGAATAGAGGTACATAGAGTTAATAACTCTGAAAAAGGCACATCGGTCTTGACTAAGAGTTACCTTGTACTTGAAAATAACACTTACTATGCACATGGTTTGACAATATTAGGGGGTATTCAAAGGATAATTCATATTTAATTTACATAACATTATAAAGGATTTAAAAATAACAATATCTCTAAAGAGACTATTTTTATGATTATGATATTAGCTATGCATAAAAGTTTCAATTTATGTTTTGTATTTCACTAGTTTTGGTATTACAAATTATGATTCACGATGATATGATAAAATATAGTGTGTATAATAATTTATAAATTCCACCTAGCATAAGGAATGGGAACCACATTAATATAGGTAATCTCAATATTAAGAATGATCATTTCACAGATGGGTTGAATCCAATTTTTCAAATGGAACTAGTTTCCCAAAAATGTGCATTATATGAGGACACGGTATCATGTTATAACAAGATAGGGAAGTAATTCTCAATATAATATGGATTTAACATGAATAAAGAGAGGTAAAAGATATCATATAAAAAGAAATATAATGGGAATTTGGGAATGAAGTATTTTACAACATGTTATAACTATGATAGAAACACCCTAGTTCTTTCTTAAAAGGAATGAGAGTTTACTACAAGTGTGGAGATAAAGTACACCATGCCTATAATTTCTGGTTAAATAGAAAATTTTCCAATGTTAAATGACTCAAATGTCAGGAAATGGGGAACTATTAAAATTAATACCCTAAGCATTAAATAAATATACATTAAAAGAAGGTAATAGACCATGGTAAAGTATATTTTATAACTATAGTCAAAGTGGAATGATTAATGTTTTTATATATGGAATTAATAATTATTTCATTTCATTTTCATTTTAATGATTTAATGGTTTTATGAATGATGAGGTATATAAGTATTGTGTTGTAGTACTTTTTATTATGGATTTAAAAGCATGTGTTGAATAGTACCAATGAAAAAGAAAAATCGCTTAGTAGTAATTTGACATTATTGGGAAAAAAAGATTGATTGGAAGATAAACCTTATTGTATTTCTAATGATGAAAAAATTATATTTAGATAAAGAGATTATTTATTTAGATAATGTAAATTATATAGTGTTGAATACCTTGGAATGAATAAATGATTTTTCGACAAAGTGGTTTATGCAATAATTGATGTTGTTTACAAAATTTATGGATTTAGGGTCTATATATAATGAACATTTTTTGTTTGAGGAATGAGGAAGAATACATGTTCTCAATGATTTTATATGTAAATTCAGGTTACTACCGTGTTTAAATAGAATTTATGATGATGGTATTAACCATTTATAAAATGGTATAAGTTGAAATTTGGATGAGGTTTTAGAGATTAATGTATTACATAAATATTAGAAGATTTGTGCATATTGGATAACTTATGATAACCATGTTTGTTTCATAAAATATTTTGAGATATAAAAAACAAACTTTTCACTCATTTATGGGTCTTATAATCTATTAAAAGTGAATTTTTGTGCTTCAGTCATAAAAAATTCCATTTTTGAAAATTCATTTTATAGAGTAAGGGATGAATTGAAAAACAACAAAAAGATAAAATAATTCTTATAAAATAGTAATTCATGATGTAAGAATATTTACTTATATTATTATACTATAATATAATTCATCAACTTTTTGAAAAAGGATCTAGAAATAAATTTTTATCATGTTTTCATAATATTATATGATATTGTTGACATTTATCACACCTATAGTGTTTATCGTTTTGTGGTCATTAAACTTAATCAGATCACCCAAATTGTTATGGTAAATGTTTTTTATCATGCTCCATCAATATTTGGGGGTTAGTTTTCTCTTAGATATCTATGTTTTTATTTCCCACCTATATTATTATACTCAAAAACAGTGTTATGTGATTATTTATGAAGGCCTTTGTAACAACATTTCTCTCTTATTAAGAGGATATTACATTAAAGATTTTACTATGAGGGTTTTAAACAATGATATTTAAAAAATAGTTTACCCTTGACAACCATGATCAAATTTATATTGAAAGGATTAAAATTATATAATGTGGGGAGAATGTAACACAACCAAAATTTAAAAATATATACATCATACTCGATATCATATATAAAAGGAAACAACAAGCCTATAAGGTAATATAACATCCCAAGGATTTATGATCTATATTTACTATTTTAATTAAATAAAATACATTATATGTGTTGAAATGTATAAAACATTGATTTTATCTTGTGTTATATACAACACCAATTTTAAACAAAATGTGAAATATTATAAAGATGAAATAATTTAATATAATATTTATAACATAGTTGTTAAAATGGTATGTATGAATTGAATTTAAAAAACATATGAAAATATATATTTTATAGATTTTTATAAGTTATTTATTTACTATAAGGAAAAAATAGTCATTTAAAATAAAAATAAATGTTTTCTTATACGCTATATTTTTCTAAAAGACAGTTTAATCATGCATTGTGCACATAAATTAAAATTTATTTTTACCAATTATTGAAAATTTATATGAATAAATAAGCATCATTTTTTCAATTCTAATAATAAAATTTTATTGTGCTTAATTTTTGGTATTTTTATGAGAAGTTTCATTTTTTTGATGAATTTTAAAACGTATTGGATGTTAATTATAAGCATATTTTTCATGTAAATAATTTAATGGTTGAATTATATTTTTAATTTTTTTAATTAAAAATAGTTAAATTATATATAAAATAATCCAATTTATTTCATATTAATTATTTTCACATTTAATTTAGATATAAAAACTTTGTAAATTTTTGATCATATTCCATTTTAAAACCAGCTTTTTCATCACGTCTGTGGGATTAATTTTGAATTAAATTTTTCCAATTATGGTAATTAAATTTGGTAAAATGGATTCCATATTATAAATAATAATGATTTTTAATTTCAAATAAATTTAAAACATTTTTTACAAAAGATATTTCTAAAAACAATTAAAATTAATAATAGTGATTTCGGTAAAAGCGAGTTTATCGAGGGATTAATCATTAAACTTAAGAAGTAAATGACTTATAAGAATGTAAAAAACATTTTATGTCCATATTTCAACATTATAACTTATATTACTATCAATTGACCATTATTGGGCCCTAGTTACATGAAAAAATCTTGGTTGTAATTCACACTTTCAAAAAATTACAAGTGTTCTACTCACGCACTAATAAATGGAAACCCACTCTCTACCACTATTCACACCCTAAAAACAAATTTTTTCAGAAAATTATTAACCAAATAACTTAAAATTTCACTCCACTAATCATATAATCCTTATATTTTTCATAAATTCTACCTTGGATGGACATTTTGTAGTCCTAAAGAGGATTCCTGAAGAAGGGGTAATGTTCTTCAATGAGCAATTTTATTTATTTACATTCTCCAAATCCTCCAATTATTATTAAATAGGATGTTTTTATAATATTTTAATGACCTAAAACCATCCCCACTTCCATAAACTGAGTTATCAAATCATTATTCATTTGTATGTTTGACTACCGCCTCGCGAATTGATGTCATTTGTTTTTCCATTTCCACATCTCAAGGATGGGTATGAAGAAGGATATAAATTATATAAATTATATTTATAATATATTTATACAAATTTAGTAACTATATCAAATAATTTTTTTACCTTCCACTTCATAGGAGATACGATAATGTCACAATTTTGTGAGGCAGACAACTGCCTTGTGAAGTGATATGATTTTTATTTCACTAGAACTTCATAGGAAAGGTGATAAAGGCAAAATAATTATTATGTGTGATATAAGATAAATAGTTATTATATTAATGAAATATTTATCATTATTTTAAGATAATATATATATATATATCATTTTATTTTATTCCTTTTCACACACGTAAATATAATAACATCGTTCATATATATCGGTAATGCCACCTTTACAAAACGATGTGATTCTATTTTCATCACCACACCACATGGATTATATATATATAATTATATAATGTGTTTTATATGATATTATTAATATACTATAAAGTTAAAATATTACTTAACTCCTTTCTATAATGATAATTGTAAAATGGAGAGGTTACTCATGTATACGTATGACATACGGTCTCCATGATCATAACATACTTGATTTTTCATAACCTTCCATCATTATTGATATCAAAAGTATAATTTATGTTTAAATATTATAATTATGTCATGATTATTATTCTAGATATGATGTGATAACATAATTTTTATGAAAACCAGATCTTTCATAATGAAACACACATGAGAAAACAAGGCAATTAACACCTAAAACAAAGAAAATGCTAAAATATTATTAATGAGGTTGTGAAAATAAGTTATAATAGGTTAATATATATTATTATAAATATTAATATGGTTATTTTATAAGTTAATAAAAAGATTATAACAACTATACAAGAGTTAAATTCATGATTAATGAAAAGAAAGTGGGAGTTAAGGGATTTCTTCTTAATTTACATCCCATCAAAACTTAATTTGTTTAATGAACCAATTAACTATTATTGGGTGTATATAATTCAAATTTTATATATAATATAATTATTCATTCAAAATTATTGGTATATTATGTTCCACTTTGAAATATCTAATCTTAGGGGGTTTTACTTTAAAATTACGAAGTGGTAAATTTTATTGTACAAACTCACTTCCATTTGTGATTATTAACTTTTTCTCATAAAAATAAAAATCATGTAATAATTTTTCACTGTGAATTAAATTAAAAATAAATATAAATAATATTTAAAAATTTATATTATTATATCAAATATCTTATAACATTTTTACATATGGTGTTTACTTTGAAGTTTGTTTGATTTATTGGGGAAATATTGAAAAATATGAATCCTTTACTCAATATAGATATTTTATAATTCACATTAGTTATAAATTAAATTTATTAATTGATATCTACATAATTTTTTTGGACAAGAGTTACATTGGTTGGGGACTAGTTAATATAGTCCCCTTGATGTATAGGTAGTCTCAAGAGAAGAATCAGTTGGCGAAATCATATGGGTTTCTATACACTAAGTTAAACTATCTTGAGGATAGATCTTGATTGTAAATGTCTTGAGAATAGATTTTTATAGTTAAAAATAAAAAAATATTCATTATATTTTTATTAATATTACATTTTATTATTTGATTTGTAACAATATCCACAGTCGAGTTTCAATCCCATGTTATTATTTATATGAAATTAATTGATCATTTTTACTCCTTCCATATTATGAATTACATTTTTTGTTTATTTATTAAATGGAATGTGTTATCAGATATTTACCTTTACATATTATAATTCCTTACTGATTATTATTCATTTATTCATGATATATCCCTTTGTACATAACCCTTAATGATAATTTCAGTTCACCCTTATTTTGTTTCTTTTTCCCAAGATATGAATTCTTGGAATGGGTTTCAAGGATTTTGAGATTTTACTTTTTAATTCTATATATAAAATTCATAATGTAAAATGGGTATCATTTATGTATCTATTTTTTCAAAACTACTTAAATGATCGGCCCAGTGGGATTTGAATCGTATATTTATGCCAATGTAATGTAGTATTGTACCAGATCTGAGATACGATAGTTGGGGTTGCTACACATACTTTTTAGTAACTATAAGAGTTATAAATATATTAAAAAACAATAATCATAAGTATCATACTATATATAATTTATATATGACCTTTTATTACCTATTTATCAGTAATTCCATATTAAAATCATGTTTTGAGTAATAACTGCTTTGTTTTTATTATATGTTTTGATTTTTTATTTTTGGTCCTATTACATTGATCATGGTTCCATAATCTAAAAAATTTATCTATGATATTTATATCTTATATATTCATTATATATCTATTTATAAAAATTTAAAAATGTTAGTGATTGAAAATTAAACACAACATTCCAGGAGACGGTGGACCATACAAATGCATTAACATTGATTATGTTTTATTGAAGGGTTTAGAAAATGAATTTTAAATAAAATATTACCATTATATAATAATTATAATTTAATATTTATCGCATGTTTTAACAAAAAATTCCTTATTACCATTCATGTAAAGTGTGAATTAACTAAATTGCTTCATGAGGCAGTAGTCCACCATACAAATGAAAGACGTTATCATATTCCCAAATATTTTAAAGTAATAAATAATATGTGATATACTAATTCCCAAAAAAATAATATAAAAAATCATATATAAATAATAAATTAGTCATTATATCTATCATTGAGAGGTGGTGATGGAAAATGAATAATATTGGCTTGCGTGGCAGTAGTCTAATGTACACACAGTTGATGATTTCGCGACCCAAGTGTTAGAAGAGGGGAAAGATCTCGGATATGAAATTAACATAATAACATATAACTATATATATAATACAAATTTTATCGTATAAAATTTATTAATATTAATTGAAGGAGTTTGAGCTAGAAATTAAATCAAATGCTATGTTTCAGACGTTACCTATTATTCAGAAATTATCTTTTTCTCTTCACCTAAGACTTCTTATGTTGGAGTATAGAACCAAATAAGGATTCTAGAATTATAATAGGTAATTAAGAAAGTTTTTTGGTTGGTATTTTCTGAAAGAATGGATTTGGAAAGTGTGAACAAGAGAGGAGAGGGTGTGGCCTTTTATAAATGACGTAAGTGGAAAACTAGAAATTTTCAGATAGGAAATCGTGTAACCAAAATTTTAACATTATAAAAGGCTAAAAAAAATTTAACTCATGATACTAGAATATTTAGGTTAAATTTAATAAAAATATAGGGTTTTTGATTGTTTTGTTTAATTTTTATTCTTTATTTTTTTAGTTCAACCCCCTAGTAAACTGATTTTTACTTTAAATGTTTTTGTTTTTATTATTAATTATGGTAAAAAATTAAGTTAATAATATTAGATAATTTAAACTATAATTAATAATCATATTGAATCCATATTTATAAATTCCATTCACATTGGTGGAAAAATTAAATTTAAAATTTATTGTGTAGATGTAATGAGAAAATGGGTATTGAAAGAGTAACTGTTTAAAAATTTTAAACAAATTTATATAAAAATTCTATATGAAAATTATTAAAATGATATAAATTGGATTAATAGATATATAATTGAACTTTTTTACCATTAAATATATTTTTAAAATAGTTTTTAGGTTTTTAAATGTTTTATGATAAATGAAAATTCTTAATAAAAACTATTAATTTTCACTATTTATCAGAAATTTATCTCCACTGAAAAATATAAAAAATTAAACTAAAGATAATTTTAAATATTATTAAAAAAATTAACTTAATAATTTCAATATAATTTTATGAGATTGGAATAAATTAATTTTAAAATAATTTTGAAAATAGAGACAAAATTTCTTTTTATAAAAATACAACATTTAAGCATAAAATTAGATATATTCTTATCAGTTGTCTATAAAACGAATAATATAAATTATAAAAATATTATTTAATATATAATATATAAATTTAATAAAAATAATTCACCCTTATTTTCTTTAATTTATTAACATAAAACACATTTGTGTTTATTTAAATAGTTTTTTCTTAAAAATATATCCTTTTTTCAAAAGGTTTTTATTTTCATTTATTATTAATTGTTTACCAAATAAATCATTATATATAATTCATAATTTAGTTAATCCAATTCATACCTGAAATTTAAATGGATAGGTCCTAAATATCATGTCAAATAATAATATTTTAATAGTATGTCATGTTTCTTTAAAGCATGCTGTTTCATGTAACCCAAGAAAAACTCAGTGATTAGTGTAATGAAAAATATCAATAAGATTAAAATTATTTGAAAAAATAATCAATAAATATTAGGGTGTTACATATAGAAACACAAAATGTTATTTAAACTTCAATTGAGTATCAGAATCCAACCACTTAAAACATTCCATGTTGGTGTTCATGCCTACGAACTTAAGATCCTCCTTAAACTTATAATCCTATGATGATACCCATAAAATTTAAACTAAAATCACCTGAAAACATATATTCTTAAAAAATTAACATAATAAATATTCCTTAAATAAGTTCACAACTATTTAATATAAAACATAAATTCAAAAATGCAATAAAATTCATCAAATTTGATCCAATTAATTTTTTTGTTAAATCAACGACCAATTTCTAATTTACTAATACTATCAAATTCAATCATATACTTATCATAACTAGAAGTTTTAAAATAATAATATTTCACATATTATGGTTTACCTTTTTCCCTTAATCTATTTTTCTTTAAAAATATCATTTTACTACTAAATAATATTTCTTGGTTATTATTACTGTTCAAAATATGATTTCAAATCCTTAAAGAAAAATAACTATGAAGCAAAAATTAGATGTTTCATGATTTTATAAAAATAATATCATTAGTATAACACTTATACAAAATAATTATTGAATCAAAATACATAAACACTTCAATTATCCCACTTCCTTCTTAATCAATTTACAAGGGTTCATTATAATTTTCCCTAATAATTCATTCTAACAATGTGAAATAAAAATCATTTCATAAGGTTTATAAACCTCAATTTTATCTATATTCATACTTTAAACATATAAAATTCTATTAATAAATCCAATACCTTTCATAGATCTTGTGTAGTCTCATCATCATCATTATTAAAATTATTACTCATGCAACCTTGCTGATTCTTTTCTCATAAATTTCCACTATGAAATATATTATCAAAATTTCCATATATTTCACATTTAAAACATTTTTTTTTAAGGATACTATTGGGATAACATTATTATCATCCATTTCAATAACTGATTTTTTATTTTTTTTTCTTGATAATTATTTTTTTAGTGTCCTTCTTCTCCACACTAAAAACGTAATGTTTTCCATTCTAGCTCCTATTTAATTTGGTTTCTAATGAGTATAATCATTCCATTATCTGTCTGAATTAACATTAATCCTCATCGTTTATTCCATTGAATAAAATAAAAAATAATATGTTAGAAATAATAATCATAGTGAAGAATTGTCAAAAATGATTTATAAGATGTCTAAATTATGAAACCTCCTTTTAAATCTATGACACCTTAGGATTAACCTACTTCATCCCTGATCATCACCAAAACATTTTTATTATATCCTATATTTATACTTATTTATATGGTTCTCACTATTGTTTTCTCATCTTAGTTTCCCAAGATTAACTAAAAATTTCTTTGATACGAACTATAGTGAGAAACACTTTTCATATGAAGATATTACATCTTAATAGATGAAACTTCATTACATAAAATATCGGTCTGTGCTTTAATATTTTAGGTATATAATCTTTGGAAACCATGAAATATAAAAAACTATTTCTTAAAATATCTACATCATCATACACTTATTTATTCATAAGTATGACCCTTATTTGTCATCGTACAAGATAACTTTATTCATAACATTGGGAAAACAAAATAAAAGTGTGAAATTAGATGCTCTATAAGTTTAAACAAGGTAGATATCACTGATCACGTAAGAATAAAATTAGAACAGGTGTATAAGAATATAATATTAAAATTTCAGAATCATACCCCGCATATAAGGAATTATAATATTAAATCATGTAATAAATCTTGGAATTTCATAAGACATGAATTATAAGGGAATAAAATATCAAGAATTGTTAAAACTTAACATAGGAATAGGAAATTAATTTTTGGAATTTAAATAAGAATATAAAATCACATCCAAAGTAATCAAAGATCATCACCAAGGTTATCATAGTGTAATGTTTTAACTTCCCAAACTATCATAAATGTCAAGGTTCTATCTGAGGAATATCATTGTAGACATAGTTCCTTACTAAATTAGGTTTAATCCCCATTCAAATCATGTTTATTTCATGACATATCAATCTTCACCAAATTTATTAGAGGGATGTATTGGTCCCACTAGTCACATAACGATTGTAATATACATGTGTTCCATATGATCCTAAATAATTCACCACTTCTAAACCAATCAAAATAGATGGGATTAAAAAATAATAATTATAAAATAACCCAAGTAAAAATATTTAATTAATAAACCATTCATAATTTTGTAATAGATAATCTAATAGAAAATAAATAGGTTTCAAAAATTTCCTTTCATTATAATTATAAACCATCAAAAGAATGAATAAGGATGGTATCAATGGATCATATCCCCAGTAAAGAATAATTTAAATCTAGGTTTTTTTCCTTTAATCAATATAAATACCATTAAAAGAACATTAAAATATTCTTGATAAAAATTAAAATCAAATTTTCAATAATTTATTTAAGAATACATTATAGAATATTTTACTTAAAAGGGGTCATTTAATCTTTTAATGAAATCTTCTTTGTAATTTATTTCCATGAAGAAGAGAAAATTTGTTCATGTCTTATATGTTAAAAAACATTCCTTCTATATATTTCCTAGAAAGTCCTATAGTACCTCATTTGGAAAAAAAGTATATTCCATTTAAATAATTTTTTAAAATGTTAACCGTGGTTAATACTAAATCTTAGAAATCATAGTATATTATTAATAAGAAAAATTAATAAATTTTTATAAAACATGGATATATAATAATATAATTTTTCAACAAAAGATAAAAAAAATTGAATTTCATTGAAAATATATTTTTGGTATCTTGAGTACTTACCAGCAACTTTAGTCAGAAGCTAATCTTCTGAGCATTTATTAAAATAAAAGAAAACGTACAAAAGAGACGATCGGGGTCAAACATAGGAACTTGCCCTCATCCATCAAGTAAAAAATTATAGATAATAATAAGACATGTCAGTCCAATAGTCAAAATCATCACATGTTTCCCATTCAGACCGAGACTGGCCCAGGTTTAAGATCTTAAGAGTATCAGAATTGAACTTTCCTAATAACTTCGAAGAAGCTCGAGTAGACATAGTGCGAGGTGTGTTAGAATAGAGATAAGGAAAAAAATTATTTTCATGAAATAACTAGAGGATAAAAATATTCATAAGTTTTTAAATATATGTCACCTAATATTTTATCATTGGAATATTAATCATAAACAATCCGGATAAACATTGATATTATAATAGAAAACCCTTACTACTTTGGTAAAAATTGAATATTATGACCCATAGGATAAATAAATTTAAATTGATATGGAAATCACCATAAAATTCATATGAATAATCATATAATACATTCATGTGTAGTATATACTCACCAAACAAAATAATCCTTAATTATGGCATGTGTCCCAGAGGAATAAAAGTGAAACAAAAATACATTACCTTAGGCCTAACTACCTTCATACACGCGGGAACCTCATGCCTAATAAATATAAATTTATTATATATCTATATATATATTAGACAACCATCATAATAAATTTCATCAAATATATGATTTACTTATAAACATTTATCTCCCTTTTGTTAATAATTCATTGTTAAAATCACTATTTTGGGTGACATGTTCTTCATTTTACATGTATGTTCTAGTTCAGTAGATTTTTTCCTTATATTATGATCCTGGTTCCATAAGTTCCAAAAATTAATATACTCTAAAAATTTAATAATTATATAAAAATCATTAATATTTATGTTATACATTTTTAGAGTAATTCATAAAATTATAGATAAGAAATTGTATTATGTCATTCATAGACATGGTAGGCCTTACGTATGCATGAATGCATTATTCATTTTCATATGGATGTACTAAAAGAAAGGTAAAAATTAATTCAAACTACTAGGATAATTATTATATCATATATATCATATTTTATCCTAAAATTATTCTTCACAACCATCCATGTAAAATTTAAATTAAAAAGGAATCACATCACTTTGTAGAGGTGGTAGTACACACATAAACATGAACAATGTTATCATTTCAAAAAGGATTGAAAATTAAGTAGGTTGATGTGATTATATAATTAAAATTTTAATTCTATCATTTATATAATATATAAAATTAACCCTATCCTAATACCTGTCCAAAAAATAAGGTGATGAAAAATGAATTGTACTACAATGTGGAGTTGATAAGTCGCACATACACATAAGAAATTGTTTCACTTCTCATTTGATGGGAAGAGGTGTATAATAGTGTTTTAATAATAATAATAATATTTTATAATATTTTTGATAAGAATGTTCTATTTTATGATAAATATGAATGAATTATAGGTGTTGAAGACAAGTAGAAAATAAAGTGATTAGTTAAGGCGATTATATCTTCTATAAAATGACTCCCTTAGATCTCCTCTATAGGGCCCCAGGGTCGGCCATTTGGGAAGACCCAAACTGCTAGAATATTGATAGTGAAGTTGAGATGAGATATTTCGATATGATGGTCAATATATATTTTTCAATGTGTTGTAAATAAGTGAGGTAGGAGGTTCCCATTTATAATTGAGGTGAGGGGGAACTTTTTAAATTTCCCAGAAAAAATAAATTATAATAAAATAATTCTTATGAATGATGCCTCTAAATGAACTAGGATTCAAAGATAATTTTGTATAGGGTTTTAATACTCTAAAAAATAATTTTTATAGGATTTTGAATCATTTTAAACCTTTCCATTTTAATTAAACCTTAGTTAATCAAATTTAATTTTAACTACGATAAAAACTTTTTCAAAAGTAAATGGTTTTTATATTTACCTATAAGGTGAAAATTTTCCCATAATTGATATGTTGTGAAATTTTAGACCATAACATAACTTCTATAACTTATTTCAAGATATTAATTATATTAATATTATTTAATAAATTATTATTTTGATAAAATACTATTATTGTCAATTTTAATACTATTTATTTAATTTGTGAAAGACATAAATAAAAAGTTATAATTTGAATATAATCTTTTAACACAACACTAATATGTAATATAGACATATAATATTAATGTAATACTATAACATAGTCAAATTGTATCACTTTATTTTATTTTGAAAATATTTTTTTTATTTTTCCATTAATTGAAAAAATACAATTTTCGTGTATTGTATAAAAATTAAGGTAATTAGATAATACCTAAAAATTAAAAAAAATTACCTTCATGAATATAATTTAATTATTCAAAACACTAATCTTGTTATTCCTTCATAACTATTTTTTTTCCCAATATGAATAAATAACTGATATTTAAAACTAAGAGAGTGAAATTTTGTAGTATTCATTGATTTAAATAATATATAATTAATTTTCATCATAAAGTGTCCACTAAGAAACTAAATTCCATTCCTTAAGTGATAATTTTATAATTAAATTCATAAAATAAGAATTATAATGAATAATTATGTCTTTATCACTTAGTTTTATCCAATATTAACATGATTCACTCTTTATTGTGGAGATAAATATAACCAAAATTATTATTCACATTAAAAAAATAAGTGGATTATTCATCAAATTTAATCCACAAGATTCCAAACATGGATTATATTTTATCAAATTAAACACCTGTATGTTTTTGAAATTAATTTTAATGTAATTTCACAACATGTAACAAAAATAACTTTTTTGAAAAGATACATTTCTATAAATGAATCTTGATTTATTCCAATCCTATGTTTAGGAAAATATTTTTTTGAAAATTAAAAAAAAATTATCAATAAAAGAATTTATACATTTAAATAAAATAATTCACCTGTAGTGATGAAATTAATTTATTAACTTGAAAACAATTTTGGAGCATAAGAACTCTTTTTCAACAAAATTTCTTTTTACCATTAAAACTATTTTTATACTAAATTAAAAATTAAAATTGATTCTAATATAAATAATTGGATTATTTAAAATATATAAAAATTGTTTTTTAACCTATTTTAAATTTAAATGGATATTTTCCCAAATTTTAAAAAAAATGAAATCATTTTACCATTCATTAGAAAATCAATTTTTCAAAAAAATTCTCAAGAATTAATACTAATAAAAAATTAATATAATTATTTAAAGAATTATTTAAACTCCAAAAAATATAACTTCTAAAAGTTATATAAATTAATCTAATTATTTTTTCAAAAAAATAAATAAAAATAATTTTTGAAGAAATATTATCTTTCAAGAATAAAATGAATTTAATAAAAAATGAGTGATTTATTTACTAAGAATGATCCAATACATTTATATTGAGTAGTAAATTTTTATATTTTTGATCATGTATTCAATACTATTCATCCCATCCAATTTAAAAACTAGGTTATAAATGTCATAAACAATAATATATTAATATAATACTATGGTTTTTATACTAATTGTTTCATGTAACACAACCTATCCAAGAAATAAAAATATTTATAGAGAAATATTATAAAAAATCTCAATGTGTTACACTATTACATCTGTCATGAACCAGCCCGAGTTAACCATGGACTGGTCACCCGAGAAGGTCAGTGACATGGCCCGAAGGGCTTTCCTAGTCCCCATAGGGTGGTAACTAGTTCCAAGAATCAAAATATACATGTGGGAATGATTTAATACCAAAATAAATAACCAGTAAAAAATAAAGATAACCAAACAATCCACAATAGATAACAACAAAACGTAAATAAAATAAACAATACCAGCTACAAGATACAACTCAACAAGCTGAAAACTAAATTACAGAACTAAAATTAAACTAAAAAATTGAACTACCACCACATGATATCCATGTAACCTTTTGGTAACATCTAACCACAAGACCAGAATTGCTCCACAATGATAACCTGCAAGCAAACCTGACTAAAAGTTGAACCTATAAAACATCTTGGGTCTATCGACACTGAGTGGTATCTTTATGGTGTGAGCTAATATATCAGTAGGCAACCACCAAATAATACATTCCATTTATTTCAAAAAACAATCCATTAACACTAGTTTGAAATAATTTTATAAAAAATAAGTTTTTATACACACATTGTATTTAAAAACAAAAAAACTTTCTCTATTGACCTTATAATTTAAAACAAGGAACAAGAAGGAAAAAATTTTTGCTCTCTCTTTCCAAAAATCTACTTAGAAATCATTTTTAACCCAACCACACATTCAAAGAATTTTTCTAAATAAATACTAAAACTTGGTACTGTGAATAATATTATACACCACAAAGGAAATGTCTCTAGTAGTACACGTAATAGGATAACATGGGAAATACTAGGAACTAATAGGAGAACAAAAACATAATATACATGTGACTCGTCCTAAAGGAATTATCTACTCAATGACATCATAACTCTGAAACGCCTGACCATCTCCATTCCTAGACTGTTCGAGGGGCTCGATCCTATAGAAATAAATCCAAGTGTCCACCTTCTATGGGCCATTGGCTAGTAAAATAACCTAGACTAGTGTACCAATCATTCTCATTAAACATCTTTTTTATGATATGTTCCCATGTATATTTCACAAGGGGGAGTTATACCATTCATGAAACAAGTCACGTACATACGATATACACATCACCCAACTTTCACCACTACAGCCAACTCAAGGGTGGTCCCTTGCCATCAAATATTCATTACAAAAGGGAGGTCCCATATTGAGGACCCTCTTATCTCACAGATTAAAAATTATGCAAGGATCCCAACCCATGAAGGGTTTTCCAAAATCCATATCACAATGCCAAATCAGCCTTTAGTTCTACCGATACAAGGTTCATTTATCAAAGAGAAATAAATAACTTAAAAACTATTTTGATTAATAAGATATTTCATTTCTACTATGCCTTCTCCAAATGACCTTTAAGTTTCAATCCCACACTCGAACAAGTCACACTTTCTAAATGGGAATTTATTTCAAATACACTTCACCAAAACAAATTTGAAAACATACAAAATTCATTCAAAGGTGCCAAACAGTATTTCCACTATTTGAAGAAATATTTACCTTCTTATTAACACCAAACAATTAATAACCTTCCACACATCTTTGAAACCACATTAAATAATTTTGGAATCCATTGAATAATTTACAAAAAGAGATGGAAATATGGGATAAGTGTTCATTTTAGTAAACCAAGGTTCAAGAAAAGAACCATTCCAAATATCAACATCATTTTAAGATCCAACCAAGGGTTCACTCCATACATACATGCATATGCCCCCATCTAATGAAATGACACAAGTGGCCTTTTCTGAACCATTTTTCAAGAAACCACACACACACCTTCCACTAACACAATAAACCATTTCAAAAAAAATACTAAGTTCCATAAAACCAACCAACACATGGAAAAAAAGTTCCATAAAATGTTTCAATATGAAAAAACCACTCAAAACATCCAACAATAAAATTTTAATATAAAAAAATTTATTCAAACCAAATTGGCAAGGCATATTCATGGGTGTAAATAAAGAAACATCTTAAAAACTATTTTTATTCAAATATAGTAACAAGAAAACACCACAAAGAATTAACTGTGAATATAATAATGGTGTGAAACATGTTTTATGAATTAATTAACAAAACTCAAGCTTAACATGGATAGAAATTGTATTAAACGACATGTAAATACCAACCTCAATATGTGTATATGGGATAAAACTACAATGGAATGGAGAGAGGGTTCTCGCGAACCAACCACACAACCTAGACAATGAAGAACACACAAATCATAACCTAAGGATTTAGTATTTGGAAATATTGATGTAAAAAAACCCAAAAAAAAGAAATGAAATGCAATAAATCGGAGGTGGAGAGGGATCTCAGTAAAGAAAGGGTTTTTTACGAGCTTGAGTGCGCCATCGGTGGGGCGCCGACCGCGAATAAATGTTGTTGAGAAGGTCATATGGCTAAAGAAAGGGGAGACTGTATGTGAGGGAAATGCTGGAGTCTTGTATAGGGGAAGGGTACCATGTGCTAGGGGTTTACACCAGTGGATAGAGTTAAAGCTGGAGGGGAGTCCGGTCGGGGCATCGACGATGGAAAAGTGGGGGTTCAAATTGGTATTGGCAGAGCACACATAAGAGACCAGGGGGGCATTGCATCGTAAACAAGAGAATAATAGGGGGTGGGGGACACCACCTAGGGTTTCTGATTTTATTGTTTAAAATGATAATTCTACTAATAATAAAAACCATGATAATAAATTAATTATAAAATTAGTATTAATAATAATAATTTTATTCTTAATGATAATATTAATAATAATCATAACAATACTACTGGAAATCATTATTTTCCCAACACTTTTACACCAACGGTTATTTTGAATCATTGGTATAGGTGTTCTTTACCATTGGTTTGCATAAATCATTGGTAAAGATAGAGTTTTATGGTGTTTTCCCAATGGTTTGATGAAAACATTGGGAAATCATTGTTTTCCCAACGGTTTTCCATAACCGTTGGGAAATTATGCCCCAAATTCGACTAAGGCAGGCAACCCCCCCCCCCCCGATTCCATAAGCAGATTACGCAACTCCCAGAAGCGTTGCCTAACTCCCATAAGCCCTTAAGAATCCCCATAACAATACACCTCTTCCATCCCATCAACTGCCAGGTTAGACTCCTTCCACCTCTTCTCAAGGATATCCTTCCACCTCTTCTCAAGGATATCCTTCTATTCTCAAGGATATCATTATTTCTTATTTCTAGGGATTTTGGTAAATTTTATGATTCACTAATCCACAAATTGTGTACTCAAATAACTATATCAACGAATTTTTTACTCAAATCACTAAATCGGTGTACACATTGTCTGATTAATGTTTTCATTACACATATACATTTATAAGGGCATGGTGTCTCTTTCTTGTGTTCTAATTTTAAAGATTCATAGTTTTTTTTAATCTCAATACTTTAAATATTAAAGCTTCATGTATATGAACTAATAAGAAATTGTTTTTAATATTTATTCATAGTATTTCATGAAAATCACTCATTTCATTAATATCATGTAAAACATGAAGATCTTATTCATCTTAATTTTTGTACACTATGTGTGTTACATAACAAGTATGTATCAGGTTTCTATCAAAATCTATATATATATATATATATAATGACACATTTTTTACTTATCCTTTGCACAATAGAACATATGGAGTATCTTATTGAACTTTGCAAAATAGTATGTGGTCCCTAATTATTCTTCACAGAAGAAATAAGAAATACTTAACCAAACAATCCAATGTTTTTTATGAATAAAATATCTACAAAGGGAACTCTCGGTGGGATCTCTCTTTTCCCATGTAGTACTTCTTCCTTCTTCATGAAACTAATTCACAGAATGTCAAATTCACAATATTAATGAATATTATTTTTCCTAATATAACCATTAATCATTCTTCCTTCAACATCATACATGAGTTATTCAATCATCTTTTTAAAACACAATGAACATTTTCACTGATTTGGGGTTCCTCAAAATGCTTGGGAAAATCATAAAAACACATGTATTGAATCATGCTTCTCATATGGTTTAATGGATACACGTTCATCTCAAAAATCATGACTGTGTGGTTCAAATATCAAGAGGACGATGAGATTATTATTCTTCACACAAATGAAGTTGTTTTCTACAACTATGTGTTTTTGTTTTCACTTTTGATTTGGCCGAAAGGGAAGCTTTGTGGTCATTAATCATGGTTGTGGGTGGTCATTTAGGATATAAGATAGTATGACTTCATTTTACTTGATATACCCAATATTATTATTGATTTATGTTCAATTTTATTATCTTTGACAAGTGATGTTGTTTAATAAGTTGTTATTAATGGTTATAATAATGACGATATGGTATAAGGGTTCATATGGTGTGTATAATGGTTGACATGGTATCTACGATAATCTAGTATCCTGGGAATTTACATGGGAATGTACACATAGTACATGACTTGGTTAGCCATGTAAATATAAATGGCCAATCCCTTATGGTGAAAATTATGTTTGGCCAAATGGGGTGATAAAAACGTCCCATTTACACATGGATTTGTTTCATGGGTATGCCCACATGATGTGTTGGCCATACTATAGAGTATGTAGTAATTAGCTCAGTCAAAACACTTTCATCCCTAAAATTCAAGACTACATGGTTAAATGGAAGAACCCATGTTCTAATGACATGCCTCACATGGTTTCTAACTCGCATCACCTAAAAATAAACTAGAACACTAGTTAAATGAAAGAATTCATCCTAAACATACACTATAACATTACTTAAATGGAAGAAATCATCCTCGTTACTGAATTCCATACACATTTGGGAAAAAAACCATCATTCACAAACATCATTGTAATGTATAGTCTTTTCACAAAACACATATCCCTTAAATGTCATGAAATTACAGTAGGCACTGATTTAAAGTTGTCATGTTTACAGGTGGAATCTTTGTAGATTTGGATAATATATTCTCAGAACTATAGATTGGAACCCCATTCGGTGTTTTGAGGTCCACCCAGGACAACCCCCCTCCTTCCTAGACCCAAGACAACCCACCTCCTTCATGGACCCTAGACAACCCCCACCCTCCTATCTGGACCCTGGACAGTCCCCCACCCTCCTTCATGGACCCTGGACAGTTCCCCCTCCTCCCTAGACCCCGAATAACCCCCCAACCACCTTTCTGGACCCAGGACAACCCCCCCTCCTTCCTGGAACTTGGAAAGCCCCCCCCCCCCCCACCCTCCTCCCTAGACCTCGAACAGCCCACCACCCTCCTCCCTAGACCCCAAATAGCCCAAAAATCATTATTCGTATGTGAGATAAAACACAATATAACTTGAAGGTCCCTCTCCAATGAGTGGCCATCTGGGTTCGGGTCACTAATGAGTGTCATCCGGGTTTGGGACGTCACAATTCCTGGATATCCTTTTTATAGGTGTTTCTAATCAAATCCATACCTATAACTATTCAAGGGCCCTCTCGAAAATCAATTGGGACATGATTCAATGAATACACCCTACCAAACTATGATCTATGGCCCCAAACCAAGGATCCTTTAATCCATGGTTAAGGTGAAACTTGATGAGGCCACAACTAATTTTGATGTGATCCTCATCCTACTCTACATCCTGATCTCCCTGAAGAAGTTAAAGTATAAAATTCATGTACTCCCAACAAAACCCTTAAGAATTATGTATTCCTTGATCCACTTCCAATATCTTACTAGGAAATCCTTGAATATAGGCATTAGAAATTCTTTATCTTATTTTCTTATATATACTGTATTTTGATTTATTTCTTAATATGATTCTCATATAGAGTAATGTGTTAGTTATGCTTTTATTTAAAGTAAAAAATTGTCATTTACCTAAATATTTTTTTGATTGAACTTCAATATTATTGAATTGCTTTGAAATGAATTATTGAAATTTTTTTACATAATGGATAGAAGTTGGATGTACAAAACTTATCAGATTTCAACTGATTTTCAAAATAATTTGAATAGCTTTTTAGATTTTGCATTTTACAAGGCTTCAGATAGTGGTCGCATACACTACCCATGTTCTAATTATGTTGGAAGACCTTGGTTGAGTCATGAAGCAGTTAGCTATCATATAACAAGATATGGTTTCCAAACAAACTATTATGTCTGGTATCACAATGGATAGAAAATGGAATCTCAAAATGTTGATGATCCAAATTATAGGACTGAATTGGAGAGTTTGATATATGATCGGTTTCCATTTATTTGGCATCATGAGAAGGAAAGGATGTCCAGCCAACAATATTTCGATACAAGCACACATGATGCATCCAATGAAAATGATGATGTTTATAGGGTGAAAAAATTAAATGATTCTATGACGACTCTAGTATATCGACAATGTGGTAAAATGAAAAGTTTGGAATTTTTAATCTGATTATTTCATGGGAAAACTATGTATGGGATTTCAAATACTACAATTGATTACATTCTTACCTTCTTGAAGGACTTACTTCCATATGATGTAGATATTACCTCAAACCACTATATGGCATGGAAGATAGTTGATGAACTTGGATTCTCAAAAAAAATCATGCTTGCCCGAATGATTGCAGCTTATTTTGGGAGGAAACTGCTGAAAGATATGATTGTATCAAATGTATAACCTCCCGAAGGAAGCCAAAAGATTATGGAACACCATCTCGTGTGCCACAAAAAGTAATGTGGTGCTTTCCATTGATCCCCAGATTATAGAACCTTTTCATTTCTAATGAAATATCAGTAAAAATGTGATGGCATGATAGCGAGAGAAAAAAGAATAATGAACAGTTGGTTCACCCTGCAGATGAATTTTCATGGAAAAGACTTGATGCTCGATATACTAAATTTGCAGCCGACGTGCATAATGTGAGACTGGATCTTTCATGTGACAGTTTTAATCCATTTGGGAAAATTCTTACTTCGCACAACACATAGCTGGTTTTCATACACATTTATAACCTTACCCCATGGTTGTGTATGAAAAATCCTTGCACTTTCTTGAGTATACTGATATCTGGCCCTTCTGATCCTAGCAATGATATAGATGTATACATGAAACCTTTAATAAAAGAGTTCAAACTTCTTTAGGATGTGGGTGTGCCCACATATGATGCATGTTAAAAGACATATTTCAGATGCGTTATGCGCTTATGTAGACGATCAATGATTTTACTGCTTATGAAATATGTATAGATGGAGCACAAAATGAAAATTTTCATGTCCTGTTTGTATGAATAATACTCAATCGAGAAGACTGAAATATCATCGTAGTTTTAGTTTTATGGGATATCGATGATTCTTTCCAATGAACCGTCTATATATAAACAATCGTTGAAGATTTGATAATACCATGGAGACTGAAAATCCACCTCAGTGTATGTCTGGAACTGATGTGCTTAATGAATTGAAAGATTTCAGTTATTCATTTGGGAAGGGTGTAATGAAATCTAGAAAGAGGAAGAATGTTTCCAATGATACCTGTTACAATTGGAAGAAGAAGATTATATTTTTTCAGTTGTCATATTGGTCAACCAACTTGTTACGTCATTGATTAGATGTAATGAAAATTGAAAATAATATATGTGAAATATTGCTTTCGATTCTTATAAATGTCAAGGGGAATAGAAAAGATGATTTACGATCTCAGCGTGACTTGGTAGATTGGGGGATCATACCAGAATTGCTTCCTGTCCGTATCAGTAAAAATAAATGGAAAGTTCCATGTTCTTCTTATGTGATGACACCTGCTGAAAAAAATCAATTTCTGGAAGTGCTAGAGGCTACTAAAGTTCATGATGTCTATTCAAGCAATATATCAAAATGGGTCAACAAAAAATAGTTGAAGCTAAAATATTTTAAGACTCATGATTATCATGTCCTTTTGCATGAGTTGATTCCAATAGAAATCTTTCATCTCTTGTCCAATAATGTAAGAGTCTCAATTATTCGGTTGGGCTATTTGTTTAGATATCTTTTTGCTAAGAATTTTTCCAAATCCTTCTTGCAAAAACTATTGGCAGAGACACCATTAATTTTGTGTGAGTTAGAGAAAATATTCCCTCCAACATTTTTTACATGCATGTTGCATCTGACTGTCCATATTCCGACCGAAATAGTTCTTGGAGGACTCATTGCTTTCCGTTGGATGTATACAATTGAAAGAAACATGTACACATTGAAATAATATGTTTGGAACATGAAGTATCATGAAGGTTCTATTGTGAACGGTTACTTGGCTCAAGAATGTATGGATTTCTGCTCAATGTCTTTGTCTGATCTTACTACGATAATAAACAGATCAATGAGAAATTAAGAAGAACAGTATGAGAAAATTGAACCCATTTTTCCATCACTTCCTCAAATATGATGAATTCTGGGATCATATACATTAACAACATTAATCCTTGAAGAGTGGGAGATGGAACATCACACAGTGTTGTTCAATTGTGATTTGTTCGATGAGTATCTCAAGTAAGTAAATTATACACGTATCTCTTATATTATCTCATGTAATTTTAAATATTTGTTAAACTATTATTATTTTTATCTACAAGGAACATAAATAATTGATATATAGAAATAATCGTTCTTTATCGTTGAGAAGGAAAGATACTTTTCATAGCAAAGGGTTTTTTTCTTGGTTGAAATTGAAGGTAAAAATATTTCTGTAATAACTAAATAAAAATAATATTTAATTAAGTTTACTATTTGTTTATATTTTAAGTATCGAGTTTGCCTACAAAATCTGTTTCTGAGGAAATAAGATCTTTGGCTTTTGGTCCTAATACCATGGTTTGTGCTTGTAAATCACTTATGATCAATGGATACAAATTTATTATCACTAAACGAGAAAGAAACATGAGAACACAACATGATGGTGTCATGCTAACTGCCACAACATAGTGTTATGCCAGTTCATTAGATAATAGACCTCATTCTGAAAATGTAGCTTATTATGGAGTCGTGGAGAAAATAATAATTTTGGATTATTACTCACATGTTCGGGTCACGATGATGAAATTTCAATGGTTTGATTCAATGACGAGGCAAGGCACATTTATTGATGATTGTGGATTTCGAGTTATTGACATGACTCGCACTCTTGCCACCGATGAACCATATGTATTGGCATCAATGGTGAAACAAGTTTTTTATGTCAAAGATCATCGTCATCCTAAATTCGGTGTAATTATTGAAGTAAATCTCAGACATGATTTTGATAATGGTGATGATGAAGTTGACATTATCCTTACTGCAATTAGAAGAAATTCATTTATTACTTATGATGACTCCAATAGATCAATTGTCATAGTTGATTGTGAACCCAAAGTTGTGGTGGGAAATATATAGAATCATACAGTCATGTTCTCACATACATGTTTCACCTACATCATTAAGAGTGTGTATCCTAGTACTTACCTTCAAACCACCATAAATATTCTGTTTCTTTATGTTTTTTTATCAGAATGGTTTTGCTATATTTTGTTTTTTGGGTTACACATTAGTTATCTGTTTCTAATTACTTCCATATTTGTTTTCATTGAAAGAAATGACACCCATTGATGAGAGGCGGCGAAAAAATATAATAGAAAATAATCCTCGCATGACGCAGATGGGTGTTCCTCCACTCATCCCTGTTGTGAGTATTTTATTTCAAATATATATATTTCAATAACTTATAATATCATGTGTTTACTTTTGTGTTAAACATTTTTTTAGGATCCACCCCCTAGATGAGATATATCTGATGAGGAGCCTGATATTGCTCCTAGTATAGAGGTCGGTGGTAGGATGGGGTGGTGTCAGAGTTAGACGATCATATGGTGGTCCCGGTACTGAGTCCGGTGGTACAAGGGCTCATGGTGTGAGAGTTAGATGATCCACTGGTCGTACCTGATTAGACTATGCCCCTACCACAGACGTATCTTATACGCCCCATTTTCATCATAGTGTGTCTTTAGGGACACACGGGATATTTAGGCCTCCGATGTTTACACTACCAGTTGACCAAACGTCTGTGCCATCATCTTTTTCTTTTGGTTCATTATCTTCGACCTATTATATTCCACCTTCTTTGACTCCTACTCCGACACAGTAAGTGTGTGAGGAGCGTAAAATGAGGGACACTCCACCTGTATAGGATATTCCTTCAGATTCTGCACATCCAGTGACGCCCATTGATCTGACTACCACAGGTATATTTATATAACTCTAAAAAAAATTTATACCAAAATTTATTTTTATTATAACTTGTACTGATATTTTTTTCCTTTAATAATAGATTCATCTAATGATATGAGGCGGGGTAGGGGGCGTACTTGCTTGCGTGTAGTATGGAACCGCCAAACACAGTTTAGGGTTGAAAACAATGATGATTGACAGATGATTGATAAATCTGGGCAGGAATGTCTGGGTTTTTTAGCAATGCTATCCAAATACTCTGACATATTTTCGGTCAGCCCTCTCTCTTGGAGACATATGCCACACGAAGTCAAGGATAATGTGTGGGCACAAATATGGGTAAAAAATCTATTGTATTTAATGTAGTATTTTTTAGTATTTATATGAATTAATCTATTGGGTGTCAGCTTCGGTTTAACTTCCCTGATGGTGAAGGTGCATGACCAGCGCGTTTAAAGGAGCTAGGAGAGCTTTGTAGAGCTTATAAGCATGAGTAGTATGTTGGCTGGTGTGATAGAGTGGGCACGGATTTGGAGACATTACCTATCGTGGATGACTGCTTGGTAGAGCAATATCGTCAAATTATTACCCATTGGGCGACTGCCAAATTTAAAGTATTAATCCCATTTGAGGTATTTAAATGACAGTTTTCATATTTTTCATTAATATTATCTTATTTATTATTAAACATTATTTAGGAATCTTCTGAAAAAACAAAAAAACATTGATTCAAAGAAATTCCTCCACACTTTGGGGTGCACTGCTATGTCATATCATGAGAGGTACCTGGTACGATATAGTTGTTTATAATTTTTCTTTAGGACTTTCCCTTTTTATTGTTTCCTACTTAAATTATATGATTTATTGAATATTGAATATATAATTATACTTGCACATTATATTGTTTCAATGTCATTATAGAATCACAAATTGAATATTGAAGGATGTATCCCTCGAGCAAATTTTTTTTGCTTGAGTGGAATGAAAAAATATGGAATTGCGGTTAATGAACCGACAGAAGAAAATATTGTAAGTTTTAATTTGTTTATTTAAAAGTTTAATATCTATTTTGAAATTTAATAATCTATTAATATTTTTAACAGACTTCTTTAGAAGCCCTTGATGCCCAGAATCTTGAAAGTTTAGGGCCACACTATCATTTATATTAGTTTTTGGGAGATGAGCACTCTGGTCGAGTACGCTACCGACCTGGTAAGAATATAGTCCCAACAAGGTATTGGTCATCTCTAGGTATCCATTCTAGTACCACCGAGTTGGAACAGGTCAAGGAGTATGCAAGACAGTCTGATAAAAGGGTCACAGAGTTGGAAGAATAAAATCAAACAAGGGAGAAAGAATTTATGAAACTGATGAAAGCTTTATCTTCATCACTTCCACCAGAGGCCAGCATGGCTTGTCAGACATATATGTCATCGATGAGAGCATTATCCAATGCACCAGGTGGAAGTTCTAGTGGCGTTCTATATGATGAAATTCCTGGTTAGGATGAGGATATTGAAGAGGATGAGGGCGAGGATGAGGATGAGGACGAGGGCGAGGATGGGGCCAAGGGCGAGGATGGGGCCGAGGGCAAGGATGGGGCCGAGGATGAGCATGGGGACGATGGTGAGGATGACGATGAGGACAGATATGGCGGTGAGGATGAGGTTGATGATGACAGTGGTTATGGTGATGGTGATCAGGGGAAGATTGATCCATTACATTTTTGAATTCTGTATAACTCTTTATTTTTGACCAAATATGGAAGCCTATTGATGTTATAATATTTTATAGGTGAGTGATGCTATATGAGATTTTATGGGTTATTGTGAGGAGTTTCTTTCCCTTTAATTGATTGGTTCATAAAACATAAGTTGGTGTTGCATATATTATGTAATTGGAATTGGTAAAGTAAAATGTTGGTCTCAGATTTCTGAGTTGGTTATTTGGATGTTATTATCTATTAAAAGTAGGTATATCTCTATTTAATATGGGTGTATTTTCTAATTGACTAATGTATTTATTAAACTAACCATGCAATACACATTTCCCACATTATGAAAGCACCACAAAAATCATAGATAGACGCTAC
Organism: Viscum album; assembly: GCA_963277665.1. Taxonomy (NCBI): domain Eukaryota; kingdom Viridiplantae; phylum Streptophyta; class Magnoliopsida; order Santalales; family Viscaceae; genus Viscum; species Viscum album. The sequence goes on from OY728151.1 coordinate 2,084,168,974, forward strand.
ACACCACAAGACACCCATGGGAGACACCCCTTGAGGTAGAGTCCCTCTTGTAGCCTCTTTAATTTAATAATGCTTTAAATTGAATTTATCTTATTTCTTAATTCTGCTTAATTATATTTAATTTTATATCTTTAATAAGTTTTCTTTAATATAATTATTTAATTTGATAAATAAAGTCATGTTTTTAAAATAAAACCCCTCCAACGGAGGTGGCTGTCTGTGAAAACTCACAATGATTGTTTAGGGTGTGATAATTTGACTCTCAATCAGTAGTTTCAACTACCTAGTACCACTTTTAAAAACAATGAATATAAAATATATATCTTTATCATACCACAATCCCGAATCAAAAGTCTATTTTTTATAATATAAGATTAGTTTCTATAATGTGAAGGACAACTAAATAGGATTTATTTGGAATCCTGGCTGGAAGATTCTGCCCCGCGGATGTTGATGGACATGGAAAACATGCCACGATCATACTGCGGTCATGCAGCGGTCATGGCGTGGTCACGCCGCGGTCGTGGCGTGGTCACGCCGCGGTCACGCCGCGATCACGTCGCGGTCACACCGCGATAATGCTGTGATTTGGCCCTGCTCTAGGATGACACCCCATGGTTTTTCACAGTCCTATCATAATTCAATGTATGATACCTAGATATAGTTTTAGATACATTACCCACCCTCCTCCCTAGACCCCAGACAGTCCCCCCCACCCTCCTCCCTGGACCCCGGAAAGCCCCCCCCCCCCACCACCCTCCTCCCTGGACACCGGATAGCCCCCCCCCCCACCATCCTCCCTGGACCCCAGAAATCCCCCCAGATAGCACCCCAAACCCTCCACCATGGACCCCAGATCCCAATCTAATCTATCTTCAAGATTCACCCTAAATCCCAACAGAAAAGAGGGTTTTAGAGCTTCGGAAGAAGATGAGAGAAGAGTGAAAACCCTAATCAAAAAGAGGTAAAAATGAGAGTATTAGACTCACCAGGATCTTCAATCCACACATGATGGCACTAAAAACACCCAAGTGATGTGTACGAGTCAACACCGCCTCAATCTGTGGCGCGGTGTGTCCGGCACCACTCAAAGTGTCTCGCTTTTCGTTGAAATGGACAACATTTTAAGTGAAAACAACAACTGACATACGGAAAACTGACCAAACACATTAAAATTCTCTTGATACTTTAGGAAAAAGATCCATGGGTCATTTATGATGTTTATAAGTCATCCTAGCCTCAATATGAGGCGCAGTGTGGCCAGTACTACTCAAAGTGTCTTCGTTTTGTTTAAAATGGATATGCTTTTAAGTAAAAACAATTGGCATACGGAAAACCGACCAAACGAATTCAGATTGTGTTGATACTTTAAAAAAATGATCCATGGGTCATTTTTGATGTGAATGATTCAACCCCGCCTCAATATAAGGCATGTTGTGGCCGAAACCACTCGAAGTGTCTCTCTTTTGTTTCAAAAGGACATCATTTTAAGTGAATACAATAACTGACATACGGAAAACCGACCAGAGGAATTAGGATTCTATTGAAACTTTAGGAAAATGATACATGGTTCATATGTGATGTGTAAGAGTCAACCCCACCTCAATCTGAGGGTCGATGTTTCCAGAAACACTCAAATTGTCTCACTTTCATTTGAAATGGACAGGATTTTAAGTGAAAACTACAACTAGCATACTTAAAACTGACCAAACACATTTGGATTGTGTTTATACTTTAGTAAAATGATCCATGGGTCATTTGTGACGTGTAAAAGTCAACCCCACCTCAATTCGAGGCTTGGTGTAGCTGACAACACTCAAAATGTCTCTCTTTTGTTTAAAATGGACACATTTTGAGTGAAAACAACAACTGACATACGGAAAACCGACCAAACACATTTGGATTCTGTTTAAACTTTATAAAAACAATCCATGAGTCATTATTTATGTGTATTAGTCAACCCCGCCTCAATATGAGGCACGGTGTGCCCGGAACCACTCAAAGTGTCTCACTTTTCTTTGAAATGGAAAACATTTTAAGTGAAGACAACAACTGGCATATGGAAAACCAACCAAACGCATTAGGATTATGTTGATACTTTAGGAAAAGGATCCATGGGTCATTTTGGACATTTACAAGTCAACCCTACCTCAATATGAGGCACGATGTGGCTGGTACCACTCAAATTGTATTTCTTTTGTTTAAAATGGATATTCTTTTAAGTAAAAACAATTGGCATACAGAAAACCAACCAAATGAATTCTGATTGTGTTTATACTTTAGAAAAATGATCCATGGTTCATTTAGTACATGTACAAGTCAACATCTCATAAATCTGAGGCATGGTGTGGCCGATACCACTCAAAGTGTCTCTCTTTTGTTTCAAAAGGACATCATTTTAAGTGAATACAACAACAGACATACAGAAAACTGACCAAAGGCATTCGGATTCTGTAGAAACATTAAGAAAACAATCCATGGTTCATATGTGACGTGTAAGATTCAATCTTTCCTAAATACGAGGGTCGGTGTGGCTGGAACCACTCAAACTGTCTCACTTTTATTTGAAATGGACAGGATTTTAAGTGAAAACAACAACTAGCATACTTAAAACCGACAAAACACATTCTTATTGTGTTGATACTTTCGGAAAATGATCCATGGGTCATTTTTTTACATGTACGAGTCAACCATGCCTCAATCCGAGGAGTGGTGTGGCCGACACCACTCAAAATGTCTCTCTTTTGTTTAAAATGGACATCATTTTAAGTCAAAATAACAACTGACATAAAGAAAACCGAATAAATGCATTCATATTCTGTTGAAACTTTATGAAAACAATACATGGGTTATTTTTGATGTGTACGAGTCAACCCCGCCTCAATCTGAGGTGCAGTGCGGCCAGCACCACTCAAAGTGTCTCACTTTTCTTTGAAATGGACAACATTTTAAGTGAAAACAACAACTTGCATATGGAAAACCAAAGAAATGCATTCGGATTCTGTTGATACTTTAGTAAAAGGATCCATGGGTCATTTTTGATGTGTATGAGTTAACCTTGCCTCAATATTAGGTGCGGTGTTGTCGGCACCACTCAAAGTGTCTCTCTTTTGTTTCAAAAGAAAATCATTTTAAGTGAATACAACAACTGACATACAAAAAACCGACCAAAGGCATTCTTATTCTGTTGAAACTTTAGTAAAACAATCCATGGGTCAAATGTGACATTTATGAGTCAACCCTGCCTCAATCTGAGAGTCGGTGTGGCCGGCACCACTAAAATTGTCTCACTTTTATTTGAAATGGACAGGATTTTAAGTGAAAACAAAAACTAGCATATTTAAAACCAACAAAACACATTATTATTGTCTTGATACTTTAGGAAAATGATCCATGGGTTATTTGTGACATTTAAGAGTCAACCCTGCCTCAATCCAAGGTTCGGTGTGGCCGACACCACTCAAAATGTCTCTCTTTTGTTTAAAATGGACATCATTTTAAGTGAAAACAACAACTGACATACAGAAAACCAACCAAACGAATTTGGATTCTGTTAAAACTTTAGTACAATGATCCATGGATCATTTTTGATGTGTACGAGTCAACCCCACCTCAATTAGAGGTGCGGTGTGGCTGGCACCACTCAAAGTGCCTCACTTTTCTTTGAAATGAACAACATTTTAAGTAAAAACAACAATTGGCATACAGAAAACCGACCAAACGTGTTCATATTCTATTTATACTTTAGTAAAAGTTTCCATGGGTCATTTGTGACATCTACGAGTCAACCCCGCCTCAATCCAAGGTGCTTTGTTGTTGGAACTACTCAAAGTGTCTCTCTTTTGTTTCAAAAGGATATCATTTTAAGTGAATACCACAACTGACATACGGAAAACCAACCAAAGGCATTAGAATTCTATTGAAACATTAGTAAAAAGATCCATGGGTCATATGCGATGTGTTTGAGTCAACCCTGCCTCAATTTGAGGCACGGTGTGGCCGGTATCACTCAAATTGTCTCACTTTTATTTGAAATGCATAGGATTTTAAGTGAAAACAACAAATGGCATACAGAAAACTGAAAAAAAGCATTCAGATTGTGTTAATACTTCAACACAACAATTCATGGGTCATTTTTGATGTGTAAAGGTCAACCCCACCACAATCTGAGGCATGTTGTTGCCGGTACCACTCAAAGTGTCTCACTTTTATTTGAAATGGAAAACATTTTAAGTGAAAACAACAACTGGCATACGAAAAACTGAGCAAACACATTCGGATTGTGTTGATACTTCAACACAACGATCCATTGATCATTTTTGACGTTTATGAGTCAACCTCGCCTCAATCTGAGGCACGGTGTGGCAGCCACCACTCAAAGTGTCTCACTTTTCTTTGAAATGGACAGCATTTTAAGTGAAAACAACAACTGGCATACATAAAACTGACCAAACGCATTCGGATTCTATTGATACTTTAGGAAAAGTATTCATGGGTCATTTTTGATGTGTATGATTCAACCCCGCCTCAATTCGAGGAACAGTGTGGCTGGTACCACTCAAAGTGTCTTTCTTTTGTTTAAAATTGATACTCTTTTAAATAAAAACAACTGGCATACATAAAACTGACCAAACACATTAGTATTGTGTTGATAGTTTAGTAAAACAATCCATGGATCATTTTTGACATGTACGAGTCATCCCCGCCTCAATCTGAGGCATGGTGTGGCTGGCACCACTCAAAGTGTCTCTCTTCTATTTCAAAATGACATCATTTTAAGTGAATACAATAACTGAAATACGGAAAACCAACCAAAGGCATTCAGGTTATGTTGAAACATTATGAAAACGATCCATGGGTCATATGTGACATGTATAAGTCAACACCGCCTCAATCCGAGGGCCGGTGTGGCCGGTACCACTCAAACTGTCTCACTTTTATTTGAAATGGACAGGATTTTAAGTGAAAACAACAATTGGCATACTTAAAACAAAAAAAACGCATGCGTATTGTGTTTATACTTTAAAAAAATGATCCATGGGTCATTTGTGACGTGTATGAGTCAAATATGCCTCAATCCGAGGCACGTTGTGGCCGACACCACCCAAAATGTCTCTCTTTTGTTTAAAATGGACGTCATTTTAAGTTAAAATAACAACTGACATACGGAAAACCAACCAAACGCATTCTGATTCTATTGAAACATTAAGACAAGGATACATGGGTCATTTTTTGACGTGTATGAGTCAACCCCGCCTCAATATTAGGCACAGTATGGCTGGAACCACTCAAAGTGTCTCACTTTTCTTTGAAATGGACAACAATTTAAGTGAAAACAACAACAGACATACATAAAACTATCCAAACACATTCGGATTCTATTGATACTTTAGTACAAGGATCCATGGGTCATTTTTGATGTGTATGAGTCAAACTTGCATCAATATTAGGCATGGTGTGGCCGGTACCACTCAAAGTTTCTTTCTTTTATTTAAAATGGAAACACTTTTAAGTAAAAACAACAGGCATACGGAAAATTGACCAAACACATTCGGATTGTGTTGATATGTTAGGAAAATGATCCATGGGTCATTTGTGACATGGAAGAGTCAACCCCGCCTCAATCCGAGGCATGGTGTTGTCGGCACCACTCAAAGTGTCTCTCTTTTATTTCAAAAGGACATCATTTTAAGTGAATACAACAACTAAAATTTACACTCATCAACGATAGTCGCAAACTCTTTTTTATGAGTTGGGTAGTTTCACTCATGGGGTCATAAGTGACGAGACTCATAAGAAAATACATTTTCACTGTATATTATAAAAAATAAAAGTTCAATGCAAAATGTATCACAAATCATTACATACCCAAATCTAGGATTAGAAAAAAAAAATTGGGATTTGAGCCAATTTCAAACTCTTATTGAACTCTAATAAGTATTTCTCAGACTATTATGCCTATTGTAATTTGATGGGGAGGTGGGGGGTTGTGTTTGTTGGGGGTGTTGTTTAGGGGTGAGGTGAATTACTACTGTAAGAGTGGTTGTCATATAAAGATTGAAATGGGTGAAAATAATGTTTGAGTTATTGAAACTTTTATTAACTCTACTAGATGATTGTTTTCATGTGAAGATTAAAATAGTGAATTGTAGTACATGACATGGTTGGAAGAGTTTGATGGTTTTATATGTGTTTTTTGTGCTATTTTAGGCGTTTTTTATGCTATTTTAAGTCTGATTGTATGTGGGTTTTGTGATATTTTTTATGCAGGTGTATACTGGAGGGGATACTGGAGGGGCTGCTGTGTAATAGTTCTGGAAAAACACAATACCAACAATTTTAAACCGTTGGTATACTTTGAGTGAAATTTAAAAACTATCCCAACGGTTTTAAAACCATTGGTATAGTGTTTAGTGTTCAATATATACCAACGGTTTCTTGAAACAGTTGGTAAAAATGTTATACAAACATATACCAACGGTTAGCCTACAATCATTGGTAAATCAATACATACAGTGGGATATAACAATAGTTTAGATCAAACCGTTGGTATAGGTATTTCCTCATGTCTTACTACCCTACGGTTTGGAAAACTGTTGGTATAGGCTATACTAATTGTTTTACAGCCTATACCAACAGTTTAAAACCGTTGGTATAACCTTCATTTCCAGTAGTGTAATATTGATAATTTTTTAATAATAATAATAAAAATAAATTAAACAGTAATAACAATATTATTAATTACAATAATAATATTATTATTCTTAATATTATTATTAAATATTCGCTAAATTTTTATTTTATTTTATTTATCATACTTTGTTTTATTTTATTTATCATACAATTTATTTCATTAGTTATTTTGATTATCGGGAATCCATATGGTTTTCCTATAGCCAAATTCGTGGTTGGGAAAACTATTCTTTAAATTTTCCACTCATCACATCCCACATGCAGAGTCAATCTGCATGCTTGTCGCACAATTTTATAAATTGTGCGCAAGTCACGTTCCATCACTCAGACCCACGTGGGTATCTGCGTAGCCACTGCACGACTACTCTTAACCATGCAGGATGAGCACACAATTGTGAAAAAGATTCTGAAACACAAAATAATTATTAAAGTAATTAAAATTATTAAGCAACATGGTCAGGGTGTGAAAATTCTCCCCACCAGAAAAATTTATGCCCCCAAAAAGTCACAAAGACGAAATTTAGTCAAGAATTGAGTCCATACCCAAACATAACCAAAAAAACAAGGAATTCCAGGGTGACTATTTATCCTTCAATTCACACATAGCTAATCTAGATGAAACTACAAACAAAAAAAAGGATAAGTTTAGGGGGTTCTCCCCACCACATGGATTCTACTAGCATGGAAATTAAAACCCAAACACACTAACTTGGGGTGGGGATGGAGCATGTGGGAACTCCCAACCAAACACATTAAATTTATTCACATGGACCAAACAACACCCCAGAGACTTAAATGAAAATATTTCTACGAAACAACCTAGCAATCGATGGATAAGAAATTAGCTCAATACCTCCCACACAAAATGAATAAACCCCTCACCGCAACTGGGGACTATGTAATTCCTAGCCCGAACCAACCCACTTCCTCAACACTAATGGAATGACTCCACCTCCTGGATTAAAACTATCATGGGGTAACCTACAATTATAGAAAACTATAATGAATATATTCTATAAAGGAACCAAAACCCTCCACATAAGGGTGAATGAAAACACTGCCGAAATTGATAATTATTCATTCTGGATGACCTCTCAACACTTGGGGAAAACGCATGAAAAGGCACCCGAATTAAGAAAAGGGACCAGAAACACCAACCACCAACTCCACAACCAAATCATCTTCCTAAAAAACAAAATTGAAACTAAACCCAAAACTAGGAAAATTTTGTTCATTCACGAGTCCTACACCCTTTGAGGAATATAAACAATTTAAAAGACACATTTGGAGTAGATTATTCTTCATGGATTACAGTAGAACAATCTCATCACACCACCACAACAAGAATGCACTTACAATTATAACATGAAAATAACAAAGAATCTTTGGATATTTCCATCCCAATCACTTGAAAAAAATGGGCCAAGGTTTCACACACCCTTAGGAACTTCTAATTGTGTGTGAGCTTCACCCCAGGACCTGTGGCTAGGGTTCTGATGGTTGAATCATCTTATGCCTCATTGTTAGGTATTTTCATCCCCTGTTCCCAACTCCTTCTTCCTAAAATTCACTACCTCAGGAATGAAACTTTAGTAAAAGGTGGCCTTAAACATTTCCCCATGTTGCCCCAACTCGTATTAATGGAGGAAGAACAACCCCACTGGTCTAAGACTAGACCCCCAAACTAACGTGAGACAAAACAAACTTTAACAACCTCAATAGTTCCCAATAACCCAAAGACATGATCTACTTCCACAAACCACAAAACTACCTCAAAAAGACCTCGACTACCTTGATAAACTGGTAACACTCAATTTGAACCAGAATTTTGGTATAGCTCATTAAAAAATTTTGGAGCCAGTCTGGGTAGCACATCCTGAACAACATGAGAAACACCAAATGAAACCAGTATCAAGTAAAAACAGAATCAAAAGAAATAACCTGAGATCAAAACAAATGGCTCATAATCCAAATAATCTCAAGAACGACCAAAAAAATCCTTTCAAAAATCCCATTTCATATTAATTTTCAAAATCACTACTTTTTCAAGTGACTCTCAAAATACTAAAACCCTCTTTTTAAACCAAATTAAATTCCAAAATTTTATTCTCCCTTTTGAAAACCACAACTTCCTTTTAAATTTTAAAATTACCTTCTTCCAAGGCCAATTCCATAAATCATCTTTCCATACAAATCCATTTTAGAAAAACCAAGTCTCGCCTTTAATTTCAAAACCCACCTATGGAATCCTATAAACTATTACAAGTGCATTTGTACCCTTCCATCCACATCATCCACAAACAAGTTCCCCCCACACACTTTCCATACACACCTTATACACATACAAACATCCATGAGGAACACCAAGGGTCTCACCCAATCCACATTCTCAAACCCAAAATTCTTTCAATTTTGATCCCCACTTTACCAATTTAAAACCATTTGAAGAAAAACACCACTATTTTAAAATCTATATTTTCCATTTCAAAATACACTTTCATTCTCAACATACTTACACCAACAAAACCCAAAATGAAACACAACAAACAAAGAACCACCAGAATGAGAAACTAGTACCTATTCTTAACCCGATGATATGGTAGTGGGGTGTGCCCCATGTAAAGCATAAAACTAAGTGGAACTTTAACTGAGAACTTAGACTCCACATGGGTCACTACTCCATGTGAGGCCACAACATTTCACTGGCTCACATCTATTGTTTTCCCTCAATCCAAAATAACCCAAGAAAAATGAATCAAATCCCTAACTAACCCTGGTAACTTGAGGATCGTTGCGAGAAAGAGTTCACGATGCTCTTCCCACACCTAAATATTGAGTCACGACAAGCCTAATATCCTTCTACTGGACCCCAAATAACAAGGGCCTCATATCAAACCATTTTTTCATGAACCATCCTGAGTCATCCTTGAACTGATCACCTGAGCCAGTCTGCGAGATAGATCGAAGGGTGTTCCCGATCCCCATGGGATGGAAACTAGTTTCGGTCATCAAAACATACGAGTGGGAATTATTTAATCCCAAAATAAATAACCAATACCTGATAAAGAGAACCCAAAAATCCAAAATAGCTAACAAAATAACATAAATAATATAAATAATACCTGATATAGGATACAAATCAACAAGCTAAAAACAAAATTCAAAAACAAAAAATAAAAAAACAAATTGAACCACAACCACATGATCTCTATGTGACCTATTGGTTACCTCCAACCACAATACTAGAACCACTCCACAACAAAAACTTTAAAAGAAACCTAAAAAAATCTGAACCTTCAAAACAACTCAGTTCAACTGACACTGAGTGGCATATGTATGGTGTGAGATAATATCTCAGTAGGAAACCACCAAATAATCCATGCCATTTCATTCCCAAAGACATTACATTAACACTATATTGAAATATATTTATAAAAAATATATTTTTATACATAGTTTTCATTTCAAAACAAATAACATCCTTCATTTCCCTCATAATTTAAAACAGGGGAAAATAAAGAAAAAAAAGTTGATCATTCTATCTCAACCCATATACTTAGAAATCCTTTTTAAACCAACCACAGATTCACTATTTTTTCTAAATAAATACTAAAATATGGTATAATGAATAAGATTCTACACCATGAGGTAAACAGCGTTAATAGTACATGTAATGGGAGAACACAGGAAATCCTAGTAACTCAGAGGAGAACAAGAACATACTACACATGTGACTCATCTAGAAGGCATGCCCTACTAAATGACATAATAACACCATAATGTCTGAACTTATCCCTAATTGGAATGTTCGAGGGGTCCGATCCCATAACAATAAATCCAAGTATCCACCAAATATGGGATACTAGCTAGTATAATTACCTACACTAGTGAAATATAATTCTCATTAAACCTCTTTTCTATTCTAGGTTCCCATGTATATTTCACAAGGGGGTGTGCCATACCATTCAAATAATAAGTCACATACATGGGATGTACACATCACCAAACCAGCACCACCCTGACCACCTCAAGTTTCATCCATTTCCATAAAAAATTCATTACAAAAGGGAGGTCCCAGGCCAAGGAAACTCCCATCTCACAGATCAAAAACTAGGCAAGGATCCCAACCCAGGAAGGGTTTTCCAAAATCCTTTTCAAAATTCCAAATGTGCCCTTATTTCTACCCATCCAGGGCACCTTTATCAAAAAGAAATAAACAACTTAAAAACCATTTCCAACAATAAGAAATTCCATTTCCTCTAGGACTTCATCAAAAAGACTTTATGTTTGAGAACCCCACTCAAACATGTAACACTTTCCAAATGGGCCTTAATGTAAAATCCACTTCACCAAAACTATGTTGAAAACATACACAACACACTCAAAGGTTACAAATAGGCTTTCAACTATTTCATGAAACATTTTCCTTTTTATAAAGTTCAAAAAAGTAATTATTGTATACACAACATTGAAATAACCTTAAAATAATTATGGAATCCATGAAAGTAGTTACCAAAATATAGGGAAATATGTGATAAGAGTTCATTTAAGAAAACCTAGGTTTAAGAAAAGAACCACTACAAATGTCATCATCATTTGAAGGCCTACCCATGGGTGCACTCCATGAATCCATGGATGTTCCCCCATCCAATGGCATGGAACAAGGGTCCTTTTCCCAACCATTTTTAAAGAAACCACTCACTCACCTTCCACTAACATAATAATCCATTTCATCAAAAACATTATGTTCCATAAAACCAAAAAAACATGGAAAAATTTTCAATAAAATGTTTCTCCAATAAAACACCAATCAAAACAACCAACAATATAATTTTAAGATAAAAAAATTATACAAACCAAATTGACTATGTATATTATTAGGCATAAATAGAGAAATATCTTAAACCTTATTTTTCTTCGAATCTATTAACAATAAAACACCACCAAGGATTAACTATTAATATAATAAAGGTGAGAAACTTGTTTTATGAATTAATTAACAATACTAAAGTATCACATGGATTGAAATTGGAATAAAGGTCATGGAAACACCTACCTCAACATGTGCGTATGAGATAAAACTCTAACAGAAGGGAGAGAGATACCTCTCATACAAACCACACACCCTAGAAAATGAGTAAAACACACAAATCATAACCTAATGTGTTAGGGTTTGGCTAAATAGAATGAAAAAACAACAAAACAAATGAAATATAACAAACCAGAGGGAGAGAGGGCTGTTAACAAAAGAGGGGTTTCATGAGAGCTAGGTTTCACCATCGGAGGGGCACTGACTGAGAAGAAACACCACTAGGAAGGTCGTACGGCTGTAGCAAAGGGAGCACATAGGTGAGAATAGAACTAGAGTCTCATGCAGGGGAAGGGGACCATGGGAAGGGGGTCACCACTGGTGGAGGGAGTTACAACCATAGGGGAGGCCATCTGGGACACTGGTGAGGGAAAGGGGGTTTGATTTGGGGGTGGCTAAGCATGCACAGGGGACCATTGGGAGGGGGAAATGCACCACAAATTATAGAAGAAGAATGGGGGGGTGATTCCCGACCTAGAGTTTTTTATTTTTTTTAAAAAAATGGTAATAATAATAATCATATTAATCATAATCATAATAATAAATTAATTATAAAAGTAATCTTAATAATAATAATTTTATTATTAATGATAATATTAATAATAATCATAACAATATTAATAATTTTATTAATAATAATAATAATAAACTATAGAGTAATAACAACATTCTTAATTACAATAATTATAATAATATTATTATTAAAAATAATAATAATAATTTTATTATTAAACATTCTCTAATTTTTTTATTTTTTTATTTTTATCTTACTTTTTATTATTTAATTTATCATTCAATTTATTTATATATTTATTTATTTATTCTGAATATTGGGCAGCGACATGGTTCACCTGCATCCAAATGCATGGTTAAGAAAACTGCATTTGAATCGTACCACCCGACACAACCTACTTGAAATGTCAAGTTGCATGATTATCACGGGGTTTTATAAACCCTGTGCAATTCATGAGACATAACTCAGACCCACTTGGGCATCTGTGTGAGTACTATATGACTACTCCTAAGCATGCAGTTGACCGCACAACAGTGAAAAACATCTTAAACTCAAAATAAAAATTAAAGTAATTATAATAATTAATCAACAAGATCAGGATTTGATAACATCCAAAATAGTGTTGTATCAATTGGATACCTTCAGTCTATCCCATTATACCCTTTCCTTAATTCATAATGTATATCATCATGATTCAAAAATCGTTTCCTTAATTTTCCACTTTTACATGAAATATTCTTATACTGTGAATACCCAATCATTTTCCATTATACATGGGAATTAGCCAAGATATAAATATAACATATTTATTCATGGAATTTCATGTACCAACCCCACATTCCATTCCCAGGGGTTAAAAATATGGTAACATTCATGTCATTAAGCACTTATGTATACATTGATTTTATATAAAACACATTCGATATTCACCATGAGTTATTGATAAATTGATCTACTATGATCAATGTGGATAAAATGAATTAAGACATGTTAAATGTGTTCCTTGATAGTGTTCCAATTAATTGGGTAAATAATCAATTTCTAGAGATGACATTTATTATGATCCCTTGGTGAATAAACATTGTAATTACGATTTATGACACATTGGTGACAAAAATTTGTTGAATGCCTATGAATGTCTCATTTTTATCTTGTAGCCACATTTCCATTTAATGATTCATAATATTTATAGTATGATATAATTCAGGTTATTATGATCATTACCCATTCTTTTGACTCTTTATCACATGCTAAATATCACCTGTTTTATTCCCTTACTGGGATTTATGCTCATCCCTTTCTTTTAATGCATGCCACTACAATATGAGATGCTGAAAAAGTAATTTAAAAATAACCTATAAATAAACCATCCCAATTGATTATATAATTTTTTTTATTCAAGTAATATGTTTCTTTTTTTTATAAAGGTTTAGGCACAAAGGCCTCTTTATTAAATATTGAAAAAATCCAGTAGAGGAAACAACATAAAAAACTAGAACAAAGGTCCCTAACCTGTTCTAGATCAAGTACTCATACTATGATGAGGAAATCATCCACCCCTACCATGAGTATGTATCCCCCTCCTCCTAGTCTTTGCTAGCATCCATGCACTATTTCCATCATCCCAAGACACCTCCTTGGCATCAATTGTCATGATTTTAGGCCCAGAGACGTCATTTATCTTAGATTCATCATCATCACTGTTGTTGGCAATGAGCATATCAAACAAGTTAGAGATACTAATAAGACTTTTTACCTTTCCAAGATGAGATCGAGGACTTCAGATAGGTCCTTCTCTTGCATTGGGTTTCTCATTCCTCTTCATACCCTGCCCAATAGAGTCTCGTGCAACATCTGCTTTTATGTGGTTAGCTGAAGTTTGCTTGAGTTCCGGTTTTACATAGCCTGCAATTGTTTGGAAACCTCGCCAGGAGGTTAAGGAAGTCTGTTGTGAACTTCAGAGGGCCCAGATCCATCTGAATCTAGTGTGCAGGGTGCCATCACAAACTTAGATATAGAGATGGGGGTCCTTTCAACCGTAGCATTGGATTTTCCAGTCATATCATGTGCCTGTTCAGCAGTGATCTGTGCAATACTGGATTTTCCAGACTTGTCCAGCACCTGTTCAGCAATGATCTGAGCAATATCCACCCTATTTTTATGGAATCCAGGCTCTGGTTGGAGGATTCCTGCCTTGGGATAGGCTGTGCAGCATCCTGCATTCCAGAGGGTAGCATAAATGAGTCTTTCACGCTCAAAATCTTCTTTTCTTTAGATGTAGGCATGGCATTTTCCAAAATATTATTGGAGGGACTTGTCTCGACATAAGAGTAAGCCACCAAGGAATTGTTTTGTCCTTGATGGTAATTAGGATCATAACATGACCCCGTAGCACCTCTAATTGTTTGAGTGACAGGGGGCACCAACCCAGTGGAAGGGTCAAGAGAATCAGCACTTGTGACAGATTTTTTCCTTTGGAGTGGCAGGAGGAGACCTTCGCATATCCGGGAGAGTCCCTTCTTTTCTCTTTACTTATGTAAACACTTTTGTTCTTAACCTTCATTGAAGTTGTGGCTTCTAGAACAATCTTCCCTTTTCTGTATTTTGAAGCATGAATCTCCTGCTTAATTTCAGAATCAGCCATTTTTTGTGCTGATAGCTCTCTCTCTAATTGGATATCATCTGATTCTGAATCATTTTTTACTTCATCCATGTCCTTGACCAGTGCATCCTTAAAAGAGAGACCCACTTCAGTTGGGTCATTTTCATCAGCTAAATCAGCCCATATGACAATGCTCCTGCCATTCTGAGAAGAAGCATGTCTGGGGTTTTTACCACCACTCTTGAACTGCTGCTCAGACTGAATCTTCTCAGCCTGGACGTTTTCAGAGGTTAATAATCCGCTCAAGGACTTCTGAGGAATCTCATTCCTAAATTGCTTATGATATTGCACAGTAGTCTCTTGGGAATATTTACCGCTCTCCTTCCTTCTGCAGTGAGTCTCATCATGCCCTTTCAGCATGCATCTAGTACAAATAATGTTGGATCGACAGTTGGACCTAGAGTGTCCAATGATACAACACACATCACAATACAGAGGCATTTTTTTGTACACAATTCTTAGATTGATTTCCTCATGAGAGATGGATAGCCCCACCTTATCAATCAGAGCAGAACCTAAATCAATTTCAACTAGGATTCTAGAAAAGTGTCCATAACTAGTTTTTTGAGTAGCTAAGTCAATTCAGATTGGTATTCCTATCACAGAAGTAATGTCATATAAGATTTTAGAATGCCAAAATACCCAATTTAAGACATAAATCTTAATCCATACTTGAGAAAAGGTATCTTTAAAATCATAGAGACTAAAATTTGGATTCCATTCATAAATCCTAAGAGTTCCAGGCTTAATATTGACAGACCCAAAAATCCATGCTCTACCCTTCAAGTCAATAGAGGGAAACAGCAAGTGGAAAAAGCCTCTCCCAAGAGAAACGCACTTGAATTCATTAATGCCCCAAATAGAAGATATACGAGCAACAAGATCGGAATTTTTCCAAGGTTGCATACCTTTAGATAGTGAGATTCGAGAGACAAAAAAATTCTTGTAAAGCTCTAGCTATTGCAAAATCGCTCCATCTGAAGCTGAGACATGCACTATATTTACCTTTCTGACAATGTGTTGAGAAATTTGGTTTTCTAGAAAAACAAAAGAGCCTATAGGGATTCCTAAGTATGAGAAGTTGCCTAACTGGTCATCAAGTTTCTGTACCTTCGTTGTGGCGTTCGAAATCTGTGAGGCATATTGGAGCTGAGAATTGTAAGTGAAGTGATTTAAACCTCTTGGATGAGAAAGGTCCACCCATTTGTCATTGAGGATTGAGGGTTTCTTCACGTTTTCCTTCTCGTTTTCCTCCATCCTTCCTTAATTAAGTAATACGTTTCTAATTTACATGAAATTAAACCATAAAAGATCCTATTTTTTATTAATTGTTATACCATGTATTGAATGTTATATGTATTAAATTGGATGGATTCCATAGTTATCATTTGGAAAGGTTTATTTTAATCATGTATTTACAAGTAAAATTTAACAAATCTTCTAAAGGTATTGTTCATCTAATTGTTTTTTTTATAGCCAACAATTTCAGAATTGAGAAATATTATATCTCTATAAGATAAATGGACCATCATTGCTAATTTCAAGCCTAATATTCTTCCTTGTATAACCATAATTCTTCTTCCAAATCATTTTCTATTTGAATACTATTTTTTTATTCCTTTTAATTAAGGGTGTTCACCTAGATTTTATAACATTGATTGATTAGCGTAATTACTGACATAACCATATACAATATTGTACATGGTGAAAATACCATATACTCTATTATCTTGATTCAGTGGTACGTAAAAATTAAATTACTGAATAAATTTTTATAATAGTTTATTTTCCCTAGGTATAAAATTTTAAAATTATTTATTTAAATATGAATGTTTTCTTTCATTTGACCCATTTGAAATGTATATTAAAATCATTTTATTTCCATGGGTTCATTATAATACGGTGATGAAATTATTTACATACTATACATATGTATCGATGAATATGGGTTGGGTACAATATCTCCCACTAATTCATTGGTTTATGTTTATATCTAATGAGTAATTCAGGCATGTAAATAATGTTTTTACTCATAAAGGCATGGGAATAATAAGTTTTATCAAATTTTTAGGTGTAGACATAATTATTTTTTTCAAGAGACATGGGAAAGATGATTTTTCTCCCAAATTGTTTCCAATGAAAATATATTATTCATATTTAAATACTTATTCTTATGACTATGTTATGTTCCCATAGTTTATATTTATTATATCATGTTTCAACACTCTCTTTATTCTTTTATATTATTGTGTCCTAAATCATGTTTTATGATTTATGCTTCATTAATTTTGACTTTCTAATGTTTCCTCATAATAACCATATGATCATCTTATGCTTGGTTGTAATATATGACTGTTATGGCCTATATTTACCCTTACGTAGAATCTGAGCACACCCCTTTCCCATGAATCCATTTCCCAAGATTTTGAGAAAATGAAATACATAAGATATGTATATAAGAGTATCTTGTGTGGAGAATTTGATTCCACATCATATAGATGATAATAAGTAAAATTGAATGATAAAAAAATATTCCCCAAAATATGAACTCATAATCAATAATAATAATTTAAAATCCAATCCCCTTCATTTTCTTAAGTGAAGTCTTCTGGTTAGTCTACTATAAAACAAAACATGATAATTAATATGATTATAGTAATTAAATATCAAAATAATTTTCATCTAGAGTTTAGTTTTAGGGGATTATTATCCAAATGGATCATGCTAGCAGCTCCACATATAATGCTAAAAATAGGACATCTTCTCTATCATCTCAAATCTAAGAATCTATTAGTTATGAATGTACTCTACTGAACATGGAAAGCTTTCATGGATCCCAAATATCCAAAATTCAAAGGTAATAATCAACAATAAGTGAAATAAGTGGTCATTCTTTCAATATATAATATCAAAAAACAATTGACTCATTAAGTAGGTTAATCAACTCTGAAGGTGAAAAAATAACATGAATAAATGGTAATCAATAAAAAGAATAAAATTATCTACATATTAAAAATATAAAAAGTATTTGATAAACTATAATTAATATTGATTAACCACACAATGAACCTACTAACCGCACCAATAAAAAATAACTGACCATAATGGTCTCGATGTAGTTTAATAGACTACAAAATCAAATAAGATATTATTCCAACCAACCATTCCATACTCTCGATCACTAAATTATACTTTCTAAATTACACGCTAAAAATTCAACCATATATTTAAGTGACCATATGAAGAAAAAAATAATTGACAATAATATGTATTAGAAATAAATCTGACATACCAAAAATACCACACCATGGAAATTTTACCAATGACATTAAGTGATGGATAAAGTGAAAGGGGTGTTTGACTGAAACATGATAAGTGAGAATTAAAAAATGTATGGGACAAGACGAATGAAGGAAATCCATTATAAGACTAATAAAAAAGTAGATATATTTTTAGCATATCAGTGTAAAATATTAAATAGGTTCATGTGTACACCCCCATGAAGAAATGAGTTTATAATAATTAGTTAAACTCAGTGGTGTCTCATATGTCAAGCTAGGAGATGCCATCTATGAAATTTGGATACCCCTAAAATTGGTTCTTTATACTTGTAACACTGATAAAAATAGTTGATTATCATATCCAAATACTTAAACAACTCAATCAACAAGAAACCTTTAAATAATGAGGATTTTCGACCATTTTTATTTTGTTTTCCTTGAATATTTTTGATCATATAAGTAAAAATAATTATAATTAGACAATCATTAATGTCTATACATTGGATAAGAGATCATTGAAATGATTTTTTTCCCTTCTTATAGATCAGAGAATTTTCATTAGACTCTATTATAATTTCATAAAGATCATTAAACTTTAAAATCATTCTCTCACCTATAACATTAAAGACAAAATTAAAATAATTAATATCCTAATAGAACATATTAGCTAACTCCATAAGAATTTTACTTTTTTTACTAAAGATATATTTATTATGAGACATCCATATGGGGGCCTTATAACAGATCCTTTAGGCCCACAATATTTCTTCCAATTTGACATACTAAATTTTTCTATAATTATACTTTGTGGTAAATGAAATTGTTTTACCCCTTTTCATAAATTTTATCTTATCCACTGAAAAATAGTTGATAGGTGGTATAGTTCATTGGGAAAATCATATTTCACCATTAAAGATTTGAACTTATAATTTTATAAATGTGTTTTATTATTAACAATAGATTCCTTGGACACTCTTAATCTGGAAATGATATTATTTTAGATAAACTTGAAAAAAACATATCTGTAGACATTTAAAAATATCCACAACCTCCACCCATATAAATACATGCTCTAATAATATATGAATATACTCATTTCCCATAAGATTATTGAAATGGTTCTATAAAATCTATTCCCTAGTAATCAAATATGTACAAATCTAAAATAAACTTTTTCTAATATTTATTTCCTACAAAAATTTCCCAGACACAGACATTTCTCACACCATACCACGATATGCCTATAATGCATAAATAGAGTAAGTTATTAGAAGATAGAATATAATACCATTGGGTTTTTCTCTCACCTCTATGTTTTACACTCCATGGTGAACCCTGGTTAGTCTCAATAATGGGTAATAACTCCTCCTCACCTACACATCTCCTTATGATACCATCAACAATCCTTATAAAATCTTAGGGGTCATTCCAAAATGTATTTTTTTCAATTAATTAATGTATTTAATTATTTTGTTTTATGAATGTTTTTTCAATATGATTGATACTACTAGAAAATTGGAAAATATTCTAAACCATATAGACAAATAGATGTCACATTAGTAAATTTTTATCATGGGAAGAATAATTATTCTCCCATGGGTTATTATTTTGTGTTATATATATTCTAGAAAAGCGATCTGCCATAATTTTTCTAGAACCATCATTACTGTCGATTATAAAATCAAATTCCTTTAGGAAAATAGTCTATCTAAATAGTCTTTATTTGGACTCTTTTTTAACAAAAAGGTTCTTTATAGCTAAATGATAAATAAACACTATGCCCTTTTGACCAATCATTTATTTCCTTTTTTTAAACACCACTATTAATAGTTCTTTTAATGTAGTTGTGTAATTATTTTATTAAATATTAAAATTTATACAAGTATTATAAACTAGATGTGACATCCTTTCCTTCCATTTTCCCAAAACTACACCAACTAAAACACTAATGAATATGTGATTTTCTATTTAATATTATTTTATGGATATAATAAAATGTATTAAAAGTAGTATGGTGTATCCATTAATAATAATTTCATGTAAAATACTAGTGTTTTAAGAATATTCTTTGATGAATATATTTTTTAAAATAGTATTGTCTAAGATTATCTTAATTCCATCAAAAAATTATGTAGGTGGTATATTTTGAAACAATTTCATATCATAATTTTATAATTTGATTACTCAATTAGAAACTTTGTAACACAATAATATACCTTAAGGGTCCTTAAAATTGAATTTATCTCATACTAAAATGATATTTTTCTCTTAATATCGTTCATAAATTATTTCTAGTTTCTAAATATAGGCCTCAAAAGTGATAATGACTATTTATAAATTATTTATTAAAACATCAATTATACTTTCAATAAAATAAATAAATTACACTTTTACACTTATGATGTGTGGGGGAGTACCAAAAATAGAAAAGGAATTCAACATTAAGCCCATGTCCCATATGGATATGTGAATGTGGTATTTTCTTAGTAATTAGGGGATATTATAATTTCGTTGTAACAAAAATAACTATTATGATGCCCCAAAATTTTATTTCCAGCTAACCTCTTAATCACTTTGTGTATAAATAACATTGTAAAATTGTATTTACTAGAGTTAGAGTAGAGTTTCCAATAATCTATATTGACTCTCCACATGTTCATTTTCCTAGTTTTAATTTTCTTATACCTTTAATTTATAACAATTGTCACTCTACTCTTTTAAGGGACCATTTAAATAGGATTTCCCCATGGATTATCTAAAATGGGAAATAATATTCTAGTATCTAGTAGTCTTATAAATTCCACTCTAACAACTTATTTCATGTTGGGATAAAATCACATCTACCTATAAAATCTAGTTTTATGGACATAATCTAGTCGTATTGTATGCCTATTGTATGAAATAATTATTCTATTTATGTCATATATATTCTAACCAATTTCATATTTAAGCATCCTTAATACATTCAATGTAATTTCCCACCCCATCTCTCTATATAACTGGTGGCTTGATCAATTCACCACATAACCTCAAGCATGACACCCCACATTATAGAGGTTAATGACTAGAAGAGGTACTATAAGATGGTATAGTGGGTAGAAAATACCCCTATGAAAATGTGTCCAATATTTACTAAATTACCAAATATCATCTATGATAATGAAAAATAAAAGTCTAAAAAAAGAAACATCATAAAATGATTAATGAAATGTAATAAAGGACCAAATAGAAATGTTTTAGATATATATAATTCAAAATGGTCTGGTTATAGATACACACTAGAAATAAAATGAATAACATAAAAGGGATCTACATAATCTCTGAGATGAACCACAACCAGTCCCCTGATACCATATAAGCTATCCGGATATATCAAAGTATCACGGGGCCTCGGAAAACCTATGAATACAACAATTTTAATGTATTCTTGGCCAACCAAGTGTAGTGAAATCCTAAGTAGGATGTGAATACTAACTCTATAGGGAACAACCAATATAGTCCCATACTATAAATATATAAATTTATATGTGAAAGTGGTATTATCAAAAAAAATAAGGGCATCTCCAAATAAATAAAATATTATCGATCCCTGAGTCATCTTCCCCAATCAACCATATTTTCTTCAACACAACACTGTATATCTCTATCAAAGGATGGAAACTCCTTTACTAGGATGAATCATTCAATTAGTGTAATTTCCACCTTCTAAGGATGAATCTACCAATATTATAAACAATCAACTTTTCCCTCAGACCAACATGAACCATTCCCTCATTCATCCAACATCACACCCATAGGCTTCCAAAGTCTCTCCCTAAGGCAACTAGTGACTCTGCATCTTTCCCTTTGGAATCAATACTACTCATATGCTCTATACTTGAGCATCACGTACTTTTTTTCCTAGACATTAGGCTATATGAAACATACACCAAGACCTAAAGTTTCAAGTTACTAAGTTTCTTTCCCTCATGCAGTTTGTACAATGCCTCTAGCACTCATGTTATACATCGCCATGCCTCTATCCATCAACCAATTTACAACCATTTACATGGCCCCCAAGAACCTACATAACAAGAACTCATAACAACACATGAACTCAAAACGTGATGTAATATCATTCCATCAAATAGTTATCAAAATAAATTCATCTCCATACAAACATGCTAACAACCCTCTGGTTACCAAAAAATGGAAATTGATTCCTCATACCCTAGATCCAATTGTTGTTTCTAAACCATGTGACATCTTACCTAAGGGTTCATTCCAAATGGGAAAGGAAAAATACTAGACAAAATACAATGTTCATCATTTATATCCATGACAATTCGACTCTTAGTTCATGTACAGGTTTCATGATGACACTTGATACCACAACACATCACCAACTCATGGTTAGTCTATCAATAGGGCACCCATTGGGTGAAATGATCCCTACATAGCCGAGGAACTCCCACCTAGTCATCGATCTCAATTAATATCTTGGATCAACAACCAATGCAATGGGACAATACATCCAATGACATTATTCATAGGGTGGCACAGCCTCACCAACTACATGGATCTTTCCTCACAGGCTGAAATGAAGAGATGATATATATTATGTATAATCCATCAAGGTCACTAATGATCAACATTATTATTCAAATTCATTTTTAATCAACCTATGGTTAGTTCACCTAATATTTGTCACATCATAGAGAACAATATCACATTTCTATTCCACATCTCAATGAGCCAGAATTACCAAAATTCCAAAATAAATCTCTATAAGGACTCAAGCCCCAACCCATTGTCTAAAGAGATAGTTGTCTTTCCTCACCTCATGGAAGTACTGGTGGCCAACCAACATTTCTCAATCCCAGCCTTGGCCATTAGTGGGTGAGGCTACATGTGAGCACACAAGGGTTTTTCATGACCCTTGGAGATAATTCTTCTTCAACTGATATTTTATTAAATATAACAGGAAATTATTTTTAAAAAATGGGTCTAGAAGGGACCAGCCTCACCTCAAAAGAGATATGTAGGACACCCATAGTCTTAGGGTCTCAAAATCAGTCATTGATGGCCTATTTGCCCTATAGATTCTCAAGGGTTGTTAATGACCAATGGTGATTGCCATTACATAAGGAATTTCAATTAAATTAAATAATTATTCAATTAAATTAAATAGTGGAAACATAATAAATGGAAATCCTAATCATCGACATGCATCATAAAACAAATAAAATTCTATAGGGAAAGTATGTGATACCTCCTACATCCAAAAATGTTTTTCCAATTTAATGCTAAGGGCTTCTAGTATCATCCAAGGAACATGAAGATCGTCTGACATCACATTTGATCTTCCATAATAATCTAAAATATCTATGTTCTGATTCAATATGTCATGCCGAAACCACTATCAATAGGGTGTGTTCTGGTCTAGATTGACCACCATATTTAGGCTGAAAAAATACCTAAATATAAAGATGTTTCTTCATGAAAATAAAATAAATTTAGGGGAAAATCCTGTGGAAAAAAGAAATATAGTTATAACCAAGAAGATCAATGGGTGATTGAAGGTGAGTTCCTATCAGGATCCCTACCTTATAGTTTTCAAGGAATATTTAATGATTACTGATGATTTAACAATCCTCTATTGAAGTCGTAATTTTGACCTTAAATATAAACTTCTAAAAATAGGAACATCAGGTAAAGGAAAAAGATTATGGAAGGAATATGAAGACCTTATCTACTGAGGCCATAAAATATCCCCAGGATCACCTTGATTGGTAATTAATGGAGTGATAGTTGTTTGATTAAATATCCCCAATGCACTATCCTTTTTTCCTAAAGAAATAATGGGGGAAATTCCCAATTTTACTTTTTAAAAAGCTTGCCCGAATTATTCATGATGTGAACCAGATCTGAATCATTCATTCCTCAATGTCTTCATCTCTTGTTTCACATTTTCAATTTCCCCAGGCCACAACCCATGACACATATTCACAATGTGTATGGGATTCATGATTTTAATGGATTTCTACCACCATGTTCAACTTCATAGCAGGACCATTCTTCCTTCGGTGTTCACCTGAACCCCTAGGACCACCAAAAAAACATTAAACTATCTGAAAACATCATTTGAGTAAATTAAACCCCCATAAAATCTCACTAATTCTATTATTTTAAATCCACCCATCAATTAATGTATAAAATTAAAATTCCCCCAGGGAATCATAACTTATAAAAATACGGTTTCTTACAATATAACTACCATAAAACTTCTCATCCATGAGATGCCTCAATGAGAATTTACTAGAAAAATCTAACCTATATGCATTTATAAAGAAAACATGGATCACTAAATTTTACTCTAAAATTAAGAATAATATTCTATTGGGAAACTCCAAACATGAGGTTCTTTACTCCCACAATCATGATCCACTATTTGTAATAATTAAAAAACCCCTAGATGTAAGTTGTGACACCAATATATTTTTGAAACACCATTGATTTAATAAAAATGTCATATATAGGATTATTGTTCCCCCCACCATATAAGTCAAATTTTCATGAATGCTTCCATCCCGCATAATTTTCTTCCATCGTGGCCGCATATAAAAACACAACCCATGTGTTCCAATGACCCACTCTATATGGTTTTGATCCCACAATACCCAAACACAAATAAAAAAAATACCAGATTTGGTATTATATCCTACCTCCAATTGAAATCCAAACATATGAGTATTAATTTCCCACATGTATGGACCACATACATTTACCTATATTTTTAAGTTCATTCCTAAACCTTAAAACACTCAAATTATAACTAAACAGATGTTCTTGATCCATATAACCAACTTTTAATGCATTCATAGGAATTTTTCCCAAAATTAAACCTTCATCACTTTCATCACATGTTTCACACCTTATATCATGTCATGAAATATTTCTTAACATGTTTTACCCCTTGAAACATGTCATAAAATATGTTGTTGTATGTTTTACCCTTGAAACATGTCACAAAATATTTTGTGACATGATTCAACCATAAAACATGTCACAATGTTGGGATTCCCCCCCAGAATCAGGAGAAGAAATTGGTTCACCACCAAAACCATGCCACAAATCATGGAACATGCTATGAAATATTTCATGAAGCAAGTTCAACCCAAGAATCTCCTTCTAAACACACCAATACAACCTGATATTGATTCCAATGGCCTGACTCCATCTAATGTATCATCTGAATTTCAATATGGTGTTTCCATAGGATTGAATAAAATATACTATACAACATGATGATGCTCAATTGACACCACGACCATCCAAGGTTGATTCAATGGTGACAAGTATAATTCTCAAAAAAATGTCATTGTTCAACAACATATGGTGGTTTCCCAACCATTAGAATTTCTTTATACCACTTCATTAGAACAATACCAAAGACACCCTTCATCAAACTAGAAATACATTTAGGTATATGGATGTATAGAAAAATACCACTTAGCATACACTAGACTATGTCAAGATGTTTAGAATAATCTTATATAAACTAAGAGTATAAAAGATTAAATTGATGATTTCCTTAAAAACCTATCTATTTTTTAGGTCACCTATTACTATAGGGACATAAAAACTCATTCACGGGTCTGATCATCCCTTCCCACTTGCACCTCAATATATTCTGGATACAAAAATCTAGGAGGGACTCATTAACAAAATCACACTAACACTTCATGATCTTATTCCAAGTAACAATGAATTATAGGTTGTTGTGGAACTACCCCGACCTAACTTCTCAGTTTCCTTTACAAAAACAGAATTATCTTCAATGGATGTTCAACTGATCCATCACACTGAGTGAAAATAAAATGGTCCAACAAAATTAGTGAAAATTAAATCAATTTCATCAAAAGAAATGGGTTCTCACTCTAGATCCACCCCTCCACATATGTGAAATGGAATCACACATATTTATCATGTTCCTACCATCATAGTTCACTAAGAACCACGATTTCACACAATTTTCTTCATTCGTTCACTAAACTTGACACAAAACACCATGAGTCATTAATAATTGGAACTAATCTCATACACCCATTTCAACTACTGAAACAGCCTCTTAGTTTTTCATCCTTGGAATTCAAGAAGTTCCTTTGTACCTCCTCTTCCAAAAATAGACATAGTATCAATGACAAGAATACTCACATGCTCTTATTCATAATAGATTCATTCTAGTGCCACCGGTACTCATCCTTTATTAATTATGTTTCATCCTCATCCACATGATTGGTAATCTCCCAACACTTATCTAGTCATAAGATTCAACAAATTCTCTGACTACATAACTAAATTCTTCTCAACACAAAGGAATAGAAATTACCATATTACTATACTCAAGGCCAAACATTGATTCTCAAGGCACCATCATGTAGATTTCCCATCACTAAAATCATGATAACTCCTATTAATGAATCATAATCCCCGATCAAACTAATCACTAACTCAATATGTTATGAGTCTAAACTAATACTAAGGGTCTCCAGGTCTCCCTCATTGCTCTAATGATCATGTCTCATGAAATCCACCAGGTCCAACCACGTAGTCCATAGGTCAATCTTTCAGAAGGGAACCACTCACATTCATCAAACAAACACCCATGAAAACATCACATGACATAAACATTCCAGGACATTAATATTGTGATCTCACAAATGAAAGTAATCAAAATCCAAACCACCAGCCCAAAACTAGGGAACCTTTCTTCTCTGAGAACCTGCATAACATTCTGCTCCCTAGAAGACTAGAAAATGGAACTGAATCTGAACAAGGACTACTCATGGGGAAATAAAAGGTTAGGCACCAAGTACCACATCAGCCCACGTGGGAAACTACAACAACTTTTCATGAGGACTGATATTTCATCCTCATTATCAAGCACCTCACTATAGATCAACATGACCTTTAATTAGAAGGAATTCATATAAGATCACTCACTAGTAGTCATATATGTCATGTGAATTATACATGCCTAACATGATACATTATACATATCATTCCTCTATAGTCCAAGAGTCAAAATCAAACCATTAGCCTCTTTCCAATAGGAAAATATCCAGATACCCATAATAAATCAAACATCCAAACCGCATGTTTTCGGTCAAGGTGAAAACAAGATACAACTATAACATTGAAAATTAAAACATCATACTATAACCTAGTAATATAGACATTCTTCTAAAATAGGTGTTTGTGACGCACCAGCCCAATATCCATCATAGGCTCCGATACATTCCTAGATATCTAGTTTACCAAATCCCAAAATCGTAAGACAAAAGAAACTAATTCTATGATAATGCGTTATGACATACCTCCTAGGATCACTATATAACTAGTGGCCAGAACAGTTTACCACATAACCTCAGGAACACCTCCCCCTATGTGAGAGGCTATAAAATAGTAGTATGGGTGTAAGGATGTATATTATAGAAACTAAACCCCATGTGTTAGATTATGTAATATTAACGAAATTACCAAACATTATCCATTGCAATGAAAAATTAGAGAATGGGAAAAGGAAGAACCATCTGAGAATAATAAATGAGATGCAGTAGATTCCAAAACAAATGTACACAAAAAGACTTCCCACTTGGAAGATTACATAAAGATATCATAAATAAATGAAAAAACATAAAAGGTATCAATATCATCTTTGATCTGAAAAACATACAGTCACCTAATACCATCTGAGGTATCCTACTCAATCAAGATATCTCTACCACTACCCAACTTGTCCCTTCATCCATGTGAACATGTACTCAGGTACCCAAGTTCAATCACCACTCAAATAGTGTGTGAGTACATAACTCGGTATGGAACAAAAAATGTAGACCCATATTAACTAGCATATACTTTGACATGTGAAGTTGGAATGATCAACTAAAATAAAGAGATTCTCTAAATAAATAAAATACTACCAGTCCTTAAGTATGATTCCCTGATCAAGCATACCTACTTCATCACCCTAATAGATATCTCTGTTAAAGGATGGATCCTCTGGTATTAAGATGAATCACTCCTTTGATGAAAAATTCACTTTTCAAGGATGAATCACAAAAAACATGGTATGAATAGTCATTTTTTCCCTCAAGACAATGTGAATTTCACCCTTAGGAATCCAATGTCTCGCTATCAAACACTCATAGTCTCACCCTCAAGAATCCATTGATTGTGCATCTATCCCAAGGGTATAAAAACTACTCATAAAATTCAACCTTGAGAATCAAGTACTTGTGTGTTGATCTCCTAGGTTGTACAAAACATGCACCTAGCCCTTAGGCTCCATGTAACAACACATTTAGACATTAGGCAGTTTGTACCATACCTCTAGTACTCATGTGTTATATCAATGTGAATCTACCATTAGTTAGTCTAAAACCTGCATATGGCCCTCAGGCATAAACATATGAAGAAATAATAATAATACATTAACTCATAAGTTCATTTAATATCAAACCCTTATAAATTAATAAAAATAGATAAATATATGAAAAATCTTGCTAACAACATCATAGTTTCCAAAACATGGAAACCAAATCATGGTACCCTAGCACCAATAATGGTATCCAAACCTGATCACATCCTCCATGAGGGTATATTCCAAAAGGAAAGACAAAAATCTAAAATAATGACATTGATCGTCATTTCTATCCACATCCCTTTGGATCCCAAGTCAATTATGATTTCCATGATGAAACCAACTACTGCATCACATCAGCTACTTAGGGTTAGTCTATCAATGGGAAACCCACTAGGTCACCTTGGTCCCAGTATAGCTAAGGACCCCCCAACCCTTCCTCAGTCTTATTTATATTCTCGTTTCAACACTCGACACACTAGGAAAATTCATCTCATGACATCATTAACAAAGTGGAACCGCCTATCATGTTATATAGGTATTTATACAAAATTGGAAATCATAATATGGACTATATCTAATCTCAGTCGATGGGGCCAATCTATGTCATTCCACCCACCCAAACTCGGTTCCAGTAATCCTTGGATTAGTTCACTTAGGACTAGTTATTGAGACCCATTCCTTTATAGATAAATATCAAACATTTTAGGTTAATATTCAATTCATTAAATAAAACATGAATAGTACCATAATAATTTTGCATCCTTATAGACTAGAAACATAATATTCTGATTTCATGAAAGATATTCATCATCTGCCATAATGATTTTATCACCCTTTAGTAGTTTTCCTTTCCCCAAGATTTGAAGAAGGTTATTTTCAATGAAATCAATGATGTAATAATTTTTTCTATGTTATGATATATTTTTTATATATATAATGTAATATGGGAATATAGTATTTATATTTTCTTCCAAGACAGTAAAAATGATCTATCCTATATGGTGAGATCCCTTACATCTTTTACCAATGTAATAATATAAACCCTAGCTCTATGATTCTATAGTTGGGGTTTACGCTATTGTTATTAGGGGTTTTAGTTGAAACATTGTGAACTAGATTTATGGAAACATAGATTTGGGAAGATACCCCTATGATAGAATTTAAGTATTGTTCTAAGTATAAGATAACATCCTAATGTTTTGGTAAGGTTGATACTATTTTGATTTTGTAGAAACAAATCTGTTTCACGAATACATAAGTAGATGTGGTATTGGGAAATTTATATCTATTGTTAATAAACCTGGTAATATTTGGTAAAATATAACTCTACCATTATTCTAGTGAATAGTGAGGGAGATTCTTACTGTGCACCTACTTTTACACTAGTTGGGATATTCTTGGGTTAACTCATATTTTTATTATGAATCATTATAAATATTTTGAATAAATGATAACTATGGATGACATAGGCTAAATCTAAGGTGTAATTTATTGGAAAGAATATTTTATGGATTAGACATTATATAATTGATTTTACATGATCTATCTATATGACTATTTTTTCTCACACTATACTTTTTGTACTTATATAATTTCTTGATCCATGAGGATTCATGTTAATACATACTATGATGAACAATATAATGAATTTCATCATGAGAAACTAAATTACATGAGATCTATAAAGTGAAATATTATGATTAAGACTAATCATCTATCATGACATATGATTGACAATATAAACTTTAGTGTGGTTCCTCACTTTTCAAATAAGATAATGATGGAATTTTATAGATGTTATCGTGGCAAAGACCATAGAGTAATGAAAGTTAAATTTTCTCCATCTCAATAATGTTAAAAGAATAACCATGTATAATGTCTCAATGGTATATGAAGATTCTTTCTGTGTAGAAATGAAGGTCGTGCAGTTAGTAATTTTTTAGTAAATATGAAGATTTCAATGGATAGATTGTCAGTTCATCTTATAGTATCATTTTTAGTTAAATTATTTATGAGTGGGGAACTTGGGAATTATCTAGTCAAATTTCTTACTCCAAGGGTTAACTGTTATACCAAGGAATCACTTATACTATGCCAATCATTGAGGTGGTAGGATTAAATTTTTTATGTATTAGGTTTTGATAATTATGTTGTATAAGTGTTATATCAATGTTATTATTTTTATAATAATCAAGAAACATTTATGGATTTTGTCATTGTTGTTTTCATTTAAGGATTTAAATATATATTGAGTGGTACTGATAACTGTGGAATGTGATTTAGTGGTATGGTGATATTTTTTATAACACATTATTAAGGGAAGAATAACCCTTAATATTTTCCTAATGTTGAGTTAATGATTATTATTTGGGATAAAGGATTGATTAACATTGAAGAAGCGAATTGGATAGTATTGATGAAATTGGAATTATTTTGTGATTTTATGATAAAAAGATTTATGATATTGTTCATTTCATTTTTAGATTTATATAATATATTAAATAGTATATGATTTTATTTAAGGTATAAGGGTACAATTTATTATTGGATGCATATATGACTATATTGTGGTTTTATATTGATTTAAATTGTTCTAGGAAAGGAATATAATTGTTAAGAGAATATATTATCATGGTATCCTTGTATTTGTTATGTTAAATTATGATTTATTTATGATTGTACGTGGATGAATGTTAAAATTTATCCTGAAAAAGAAATATGTGATCCAATGTTTTTAATTTTTAGGTTTTGAATTAGGTCAATCATACTTGGGGGTCTTAAGTATAACTATTTATTTGATAGATTAAGTTGGGATTTGGCTTCTATTTATCCATATTGGATAAATTATGCTAACCATTTTTGTTATGATATATTTATAGAGATAGTATTAATGACTTAAAATTATTTTATGAATCTTCTAATCCATTACAAGTTAATTTTAGTGCTTCATACATGAAAAAATCATTTTAAATATTTATTTCATAGGGGAAGAGAAAATGATAAAATTCATCAAAGCATAACCAAAGTATGAAATTTGGAAGTAGAAATAAATAAATTAAGTTTTATCATGTTTTAATTCCTGATAGAAAATAATACCTCAATATTTGTAAAAGGATCATGAAATATAAATTTTATCATTTCACCTTCATTCGAGATGAATGGATGACATTTTCATCCCTAAATGATTTATGGTTTTTAGGTCATTAATTTTATCATGACCCAACTCTCTATAACTCTATAATAGTCCTTGGATGTTATACGTATTATCCATGTGAAAATTTCTACTTCCCACCAATTTTATCATTATATGGGAACTATAATACAAGATATTTCAGGTAATCATTATGTTTACCACTTTTTGTTTTCAAAAGAATTTGTATTATCCCTCTTTGTAGTATGGGTTTTTGATAATTGGGGAACATTTTATGAATGAGATAAAATGATCAGGGTTAAATTTATTTTAATGGGTAGAATATAAAATACTTATAATTTAAAATAATAATATGTTCTACAGCATACAAGATATAAAAAATTAATCTTAAATAAAACATGAAATATTTTTATTAAAATATGACTATTATAACCTAGTTGTTGAATAAGTAGTTATAAAATAGATTAACCTTCATTATGATATATATATAAAATACATCCTCAATATAAATTTATTTTTTAATTACTATGAAATAAAAAATCAATTTCTAGTAAATTCATTTTATTCATAAAATATAAATTTTCTTCAAAAAGGGATTTTATTTCTATAATGAGTAAATGATATATTATATTTTGTAAAATTTTGAAATTATATATAATATAAATGATATCATTTTTGAAATTATCATGTAAAAATTATCTTTATTTAATTTTTTAAAATTTTCATAAAATCTTACATTTTCAATTAACAATAAAAAATATAGATTCTAATTGAAAACTATATTTTTATTTAAATAATTTAAAAACAAATATTTTTTAAAAAATTGTGTTAAAATTAAAATTATTTAATTTATATTATTAATAATCCAATTATGGTCATTATAATTAATTATATTTGGAATTTGGAATACAAAAGTTTTTTACATGAGAAAATAATTTTTATATAAAATAGTTTTTCGCAATTTTTTTTGGGTTTATTTATAAATGGATTACTTAAAACTATAGTAATTAAATCGTTAAATACATATTAAATATTTTTAAATCTTTATATTCAAATTTTATAAATTTTTCCTTTTATTTTTAGGCATTATGAATAGTAACACGCAAAAATTTATCACCTCACTGAAGGTTAAATCAGTGAATTAATGTTAAAAACTAATATGATACAGATTTAACATCATTAATTATTTTTCCTTTATTTCATTTTATAACTATATTTTATCCATAATCATCCAAAAATGGAATATATAATATTTTTACATTTACCTTTGAGTTTTTAAATTATAATATTTAGGTGAAATATAAAGTCAAAAATTCACTCACTTGATTTTAAAATATTTATTATTTTTTTTATGGGGATAAAAATAGATAATGTTAATTTATAAATATTTATTTTAAATATGAATTATTTTTTAATAATTTTAATTTATTTTTCATTTTTATTGATTAAAAATTATTAACTTAAATACTTATGCAGTGCTAACAAAGTGCTTATGCAAGTAGTAGAAAAATCAAGTAGATTATTTTAAAAATTCTAAAACTAATATAACTTTAGTTATTTGTATTAACCCGTGTATTTTTTACATATAAATGAAATAATATGGGAACTTTATAGGTATATATTTTCCATTAATATAAACTTAAATGAATAGCATAAAAATTAAAATTAATAGTGTTTTTTGAAAGTAATATTTTATTAATTTAATTAAACATCCTAAGAATATTTAATTTGACATGGGGTAATGCATTGTTAAATATGTTAAAACATGGAAATTTATGAGCCAATTTTCAACTTATATGTAAAATTATAACCCTTTAGTGTTGATATAGTTGTTACCACAGTTAATGTTTAACAAGGTTAACGAAGGGGTTAAACCCAAAGAAATGGTTTACAATGATATATAACTATATATATAAATTTGATTGATTATTTATAAGAGGACAATATCTTCCATAAAATCAATTTATTTTATTTTGTGAATGATTTAACCTGAATTAGATAAATATTATATTATATTATTTCATGTATTTCTAAAAATGTCATTAATGATATTTTATGAAAATAAATATTTTATTAAATGAATTAATGTTTATAAAAATACTATCATTGGTGAAGTGAATTTGATATGATTTAAAATGTCATGAATGGTCTATTTTTTTGTAACATTTCCATTTTTAGAAACTTTAATGACCCCTAAAGAGTCAAAAATACTAATATCATGGTAATTATCAAAAGGGTTAACGGGGGTTAAAACTAAGTGATAAGGGTAAAAACATAACAAACCCTTATAGAAATTTCATTTAATGAGATTATTTAAAATAATTATCATATTAACTTATATTTATATAAATTTGGATCCATTTTTCAATTAAAATTAATTTATAGTAATTTAATACATTATATAATTTGAAGAGTGCCCCTACCCTGGCTTACAACTCAATTTTATTTAAACCTTATCAATAAATATATCATGAATAAAAACTTCCAAATTATATTATAAAATTATAATATCCTGAATTTTATGTTTCATTCTTCTTAAATTACCATTATAAGGGTCCTTGATAAGGGATCTAAACAATTTCAAATAAAGAAGAAGTAGCCATCCATACTATCTCTTTTATGATTATTTATTCTTCTACATGCTATAATTTTTTTAAACACATCCATAAATATTTACTATAGTTTCTTAAATATACGAATACATTATTATTATGTGGGTAAAATCATTTTCCATATGCTTTCCATCCAATGATAATAAAAACAGTCATCCATGCATGTGTATGAATCACCATATCCACAATACGGTGTAACTAGTTTTTCATAAGCACTTTACATTGATGAAAATAAAGGAAGAACTAAATAATATGTATGATATTTATGAAATAATTATACTCATTGAATAATAATATCATATATACATTATTAACTTTCTATCTATTTGAAAACAATAATATTTCTTGTGTGTACATATGGACTACCACCTCCATGATGAGATCTTATTTGTTTCTCATTTCTTATTAACATTGATTATAATAAATATATTTTAAATGAATATACATTTTATTTCTATCATTATTAAAATTATGTAGATGATGGAACCATTATCCAATTACATTGTATCAGAACTACCAAACTGAAGTTCCCATGAAAAATAAATTAGTTAATATAATGAAATGATTATTTTAATAAATAATTATTAATGAACATGTGTTTAAATGTTAAAAAGTGGATCATATATTATATTATAATTATGTTCATTAATTTTTAATAGAATTAAATTAAATATATATTTATTAAACCATTGGTTAAAATCATTATGAGGCATGTTGAACTTGTGGTAAGCAATTTTCATCTCACTTTAATTTTTGTGAGACACATGCTATATTGACCACATTTTTAGTTTATATAGTTTATATTATAAGTATCACTGTATATTATTATTAATATCTCAATAATTTGGGAGATATCAATATCCATCAGAGGTTCTCTCTTTCTTGATATTTTTATTTGAATGATACCAAGTGGTAAGGAATTTCCTTTACAATTTAATTTCATTTTGGGATTTTTTATGTTAGAATTTACAATAAGGAATATTATATGATACTTATATAAAAACAATTTAATTTTATTCAAATCTAGTTATTTCATGAATTTTCATGAAATAGTACCATTTTCTAATATTGGGTAATTAAAGATATCGAGAAAATGTTTTTAATAAAAACATACATTATTCCATATTTAGTTTGAAATATTTTTCTCCAGTGTCTATGTTTTCTAAAAATAATTTTAAGAATGATTAACTATTCCACTTTAACTGTATGTTATTTTTACCCATGATATAAATTTACAAAAAATATTAAAAATGATCTTCTTGTAATTTTCTGAATGAGGTACTTTTTTCATTAAATCATAAACATAAAAGAAATCATTTCTTTAACATACACAAAATGAATAAAATTTATAGTCTTCATAAACTATATATTATTTAAATATCCCTTTACAATTTTCCAAAGTTGTTTTCAAATAATTTTTTTATTTTATAATTGATGAATTTATAGATTTTAGTACAATTTTTCAAATGGAAAATGGTATTTTTCTCAATAAATTTTTTATTGATATTTTAGAGGTATTTTCTTTTATGACAGAACCCATTGATGTTATTGGGGATATTATTAAATTATACCTTCTTTTTAATTCTATATATGTATTATGATGATAATTTATTGATGTTCTATATTCTTTATTCAATTTGGATAATTGTTTATTCATAATGAAATTTGAGAATGAATTATATTGATTATTTAAAATATAATTAATTCATAGGACATGAATGTGACTAGTGGGGATATCTTATGGGTAGTCCCATGATGCATTTATAGGTATAATGAAAAAAAATCATCTAGAATTACATATTATATGGGTATTTTGCTTATGTGTACCTATTTATTAAAAATGAGGGCTTGGTTGAGATTCCATGGTGGTAAAATACATTATATATTGGTTAAGAGTCCTAGATCTTGAATGTAAATAATTATGTGTTTCCATTATTAATAATTTAGTTATGTTTATCCAATTTTTTATTATATTGATATTAGCCATATATTTTCATTGAAATCATTTTTTAATTATACGGACTGAGTTTTGATTATCAACTCTTTCATATTGATCATTCCTTATTTACTTATGATAGTTTCTATTGTATGTAACCATTACTGAACATTTTATCTCACACATTATTTGTTTTCCAATACCTTGGATTTGAATAAGGATATTATGAATGAAATAAAGGATGAAATAATTTTTCCTATGTTATTTGATGCTCTTTTATATTACTAATGAAATTTTGGAATCATTTATGTATCCAATTTTACATGAAATATAAATAGATTGATCATTCCTAGTAAGATACCTCATATATTTTACAAATGTAATAAAGAAAAAAACATCTTTGTGTTAATGGATTTTTGGTTTTGACAATCATATCCTTATATTCTCACTTTATTCCCTAATTATTTGCAACTCATGAATCATTTTAAAAAAAATTACTTCTGGTGTAATTATATAAAATTTATATGACATCAATGGTAGGATAGTATATTTTACTTGCATCACTAAATTATAATTAAAATCCAACATCATTTATCTCTTCATTCAGAAATCTATTTTCTTCCAAAAACATGTTGTTAGGACCAAAAGGGGCCTAGATACCCTGAGAGGGGGGGTGAATCAGGGTATGGATATTATATTTAAAAAATTATTCTTTCCCCACTGGATCTTGACCTCTATATTATAAGGGTCACTTTGTTTGATCTTATGTGTTTATGTTGATCACTTCTTTTTATCTTTATCTGATGGATGTGCTTTAGATGCCATGCAGGGAAGCAACCAGGCAGACATAGAGATTTTTACTTGGTTCACCCTCACTGCGCTATGTCTAAGGAGCAAACAACTACGATGTGCCGTTGTACCAAATCCAATAAATATCACTACCAATAATGTTTGGGATAGATCACTTCTATGCCTAGGATCACTGCCTTTACAATGTTTAGGGTCAGATCACTGCTTTCCCAAGGGTCACTCCATGTTTCTCTCTCACTGGCTCACTGTCGATAGAAAGGATTACCTTCTTCCTCTTCCTTGGCTCACTGCACTTAGAAGGGATCCACTCATAGTTTATATACCTATAGGTCTCTTCATTTTCATAAATACATGTATCCTCAACTGTGGATAGATGCTCTGTTTAAGTCCAACTTTCATCCACGGATGAATATCACTTTTCCTCTGAACACTAGGCAATTCCTTTGGAAATACCTTCGCAAATCACCCTACTTCGCGAGGCTCCCAATTTCGTGAAGCTCAAATAAGGCTTCACGAAGCTACTGCCTTTTCATGAAGCACTATCAATAAGTACTCTCACTAAGATCAAGTCGTTGCAGAGCAACTTCCCTCACAAAGATCACTGAGCCAATGCAGAGCTCGCAACTTTCGCGGAGCTAGATTAGCCGTCGCGAAGCTCTTCTTTCACAAAACACTCTGCCTTCACAAACTACCTTCCCGAACCGAGAACAAAATATTTTCTCTGAAAATTCTCTCTTCTATCTCCCGAGGGGGTCGAGGCCTATTTATAGGCGATTCCACCGACCCTCAAATCTTCCACGCGAAGTCAATGCCACGTCATCTCAAATCGCGAAGCTCTGAAGTTCCTGCTGAAATTTTCTCAAAATCGCGAAGCACCATAGCAATTTTCCAATCGCAGAGCTCTCCGTAATCACAGAGCATCCCATCAATTCCTTCACTCCTTCTCCGCGAAGCTCCTTTGCAAAGCCCTTCACCACTGTGATACACTTCAACCCTATCGTTCATGAAGCTTGATGTAATCACAAAGAATCATCGCCATCATTTTTCTGGTCTTTTCGAAATCCAATCCATGAGGCTTATCTTTGCAAAACTCATGACTTTTCCATATTTAAATAAGATCTTCAAGGATATACACTTTTTGTGATGCTCACCAAACTCCAAATTTTGGACCGCAAAAATTTGGAAAACACTGGAAAATGGTGCCACCTTGTACTGATCTTTTTGTATCACCTCCAGATCGTCCATTCTTTTGTCATGGTTCTCTTTCAACATGGATTGTCAAAAACATTGTTGGAACTTGACAATTCACCATGGAAACCTTCTTTTTCCACAAACACAACCAACCCAAAAATGCTGCAATGTTAACTTGAGGGATTTTTTTCCAACAATCTCCCCCTTTAGGTTTGTAGAAAACTCTTCACAACTCTTCTCAGAATGATTTTCTGCACATTGATACCTCACTGAGTCTCCTTCCATCATCTACCACCATTCTCCCCTTACGATTTAGATAGAGACCATAGATTCACTCACCACATACTCTAATCCCATATGAGCAATTCTTGTCATGATAAACAAAAGTAAATGAAAATATCATCAATGAATCACTTCATTTTTACCACCAACTATGTACTCAACTGATACCAATTTCAAAACTGATACCAATTGGTGATACTAATCAGATACCAATTATCAAAATGATACTAATTTTTGATCGCTGGAACCCTTCTCACACCATTCCAACATCACCCTTATGCTTTTATCATGATCCGTAGCTATCATGATATCTATTCATTGATCGATCACTTCTAGCATCATTAGATTTAAAGACTCTCCCCCTATCTCATTTCTCTCCCACTATCTCACTACTCCACCTGTCAGCTTCTCCCCATGTCTTTGACAAAAACATTTTCTCCCTTACTTAGCCATAGTTTCTCCCCCTTGTGGAGTCACTATTTATCCCCCTTTGTCAAAGAACCCAAAGGTCACCACTTTGCGATTTGTAACATTGGAAAGAACATAGATTAGAGCATTAGAGAAAAACACACAATACCTCAGGGAGAGGGGGTATTTTCATAACCACACTTTTTCAAGTGTGGGGAGTCGACTGAACTCCCAGATCCAGTCGATGCTTCTCAAAATCTTCCTTGGGTAAGGCCTTTGGTAGGATGTTGTCAACCTGTAGCTCTGTAGGCACATATTCCAACTTCATGATTCCATGCTCAACCTTCTCCTTGATAAAATGATACTTTATCTCAATGTGAATTGTCCTGTATTGATGTAAGATATTTTTTCTAAGATTTATTGAACTTGATTTATCGCACTGGATTCCAATTTGAGACTTCACTTCAATGCCCATATCATCAAGTTGCTGCTTCATCCACAATAACTGTGTGCAAGCTTGAGTGGAAGAAACATATTCAGCTTCTGCAGTGCTCAATGAAATGTAATCTTTCTTCTTGCTAAGACAAGAAATACACAATACACCAAGATAGAATTCACCTCTTGACTTTGATTTCCTGTCTTCCGCTGAACCAGCCCAATCTACATCAGTATATCCCAGTAATTCTGACTGAGATTTTCCAGTATATATCAAGCCAAATTACACTTTTCCCTTGATATAACAAAGTATTATTTTCACTGCAATCATGTGGATTTCTTTGGGATTACTTTCATATCACACTGCTTGGAATGTGGCGAAAATAATATCATGTCTCTTCACTATCAGGTACAGTAAAATTCCAATAATATACTTGTATTATATGATATTAACTGCCTTGCCTTTATCATCTTTCAATAATTTCATCCGGGTTGCAACCGGAGTTTTCATCTCCTTGGAACTTTCCATTCCAAATCTTCTCAGAATCTTCTTGGCATAATTGGATTAAGAAATGAATATGCCATTCCTTCCTTGTGTCACCTATAAACCAAGGAAAAACGTTAGCTCACCAATCATAGACATTTCTAACTCATGTTTCATGAATTCAGAAAACTGTCTACACTGTGCTTCATCTGATCCCCCAAAGATTATGGCATCGACATAAACCAACACCATCATCCTTTGATTACTATTGTTGAAATAGAGATTGTACTCAAATCCACTATGCTGGAAACCAAGATTCTTCGAGTACTCGTCAAGCCTTGAGTATCATGCTCTCGATGCTTGTTTTATCCCATATAACACCTTCTTCAGCTAAAAAACCTTGTTCTCATCCTCATGATTGAGAAAACCATATGGATGATCGATATATGCTTCTTCCTCCAGAATCCCATTCAAGAATGCATATTTGATATCCATCTGGAACACCATGAACTTCCATTGCACTACAATGGCTAGGAATAATCGGATTGTCTTCATCCTTGCAACCGGTGAAAATATCTCATCGACATAAATTCCCTTTATCTGGGAGTATCCTTTGAAAAATAATTGTGCTTTTTTCAAAATCACTGTGCCATATTCATTCATCTTGTTGTGATAGACCCATTTAGTCCTGATTACATTCTTATCTGCGGGCCTCGAACCAATATCCCATGTCTGATTCTTTTCTAAATCAGCATCAGTCACTTCTTCTCCCCCTTTGTTGCTTTCCTCCTCATCACATTCATCAGGAAATTTCTCACTATTCCACTATTCAGTGGAATCATTCCTTTCAACTACTTCTTCAAGATTCTTGGTATCCTGAAAACAGTTAGCTGATACCACAGTGTTAGATCAAAATAAATGAGCATGAGATACATGATTATTGTTGCTTCTCCCGCAATATTTCTTTCCTCGATAGACAACACCTAAGCTGAGTCATCCAATTATTTCTTTGATGGATCTTACATTTGATTTTGTTATTGAATGCTCCCCCTATGTTATGCAATACTTCTTGAGTTTGGGACCAATGTTTAAACCCATAAACCTTCTTCTTATACTGTATCATTTATTCTCATCTTCCACTCAGCATTGAGCCATTAACAAAATCTTTAAGCCTACTAAGTTGGAACTCGGTGTAGGAAACAAGAGATAAAGTTAATAACACAATCACTTCTTACTGTTCTTTGTTGCTCCCTTTATTCTTCAACTTTGTTACCTGATTTGAGTTAATTGAAACTCTAAAGCATATCACTTCTCCACTTTTCATCTTTAGATGAAACTTCCCCTTGGATCATATCTCCCTAAGACCTGAAACATTTGAATCATTAGTTAACAACATTTATATACATATGGATAGGGGTCCTTTCTTTGGGAATCCTCAAGAAGAGGATTGTGGTTGATTCCGATGGGTCAACCCATTGATTATTTCTTGGAGAGAATCACACTCCTTCCTTGATTCTTCTAACTGCCTATCCAACTTCAACTGCTCTTTCCATATGACTAAGCATTCATTACCCACATGCTGAGACTTTTTCTGATATTTAGATTCTGCAGGATTGGACTTTATCACCATTTGGGGTTTAAACCCACTGGTAGAAATTTCCTTCTTTGTTGTTCCACTAATATACCACTTCCCCTGATTCCTTCTCTAAGTAGGAATCTCTCTGCTTGTCATCTTACCTTGCTTCTTCCGCCATTGTAGGGATCATTCTCTTTCTTCCACTTCTCACTGTGGAACACGACATGAGAATTTCTTAATGCATTCTTTGTTCATATTTCTTTTATCAGATATATGAGTCACCACACTCTTTTGCACTGGTGGCGAGTCCTCCACTGATCGTACATTCTTCTTACTCACAGTTGTAGCATTTCATCCCTTTTTTCTATAGATTTGTTTATGTTCTTTCTTAGAGGTCCGTTGTGAGTATGATAGAGGAGATGACTGATACACCTTTCTTTCAGCTCCATGTGATTCCCCTGAGGCTCTAAGCCTATTCTTCAACTTACCACTTTGTCTCCCATTGCAGGATTTCTCATTATACACCACTTGAGTCGAGAATCTCTTTTTGAGTCCCTTTTCCTTTCCTACTTTCTTCTTGAGACACTGTCTTGCCAAATTCCCATGATCAGAACATATAAAACATTTTCCATCAAAGGCATAACTCATTTCGTTATATCTAAGTCGAGATGTTGATGCATCTTGAGTTATTTCTCTGATATTGAGATTCTGATCTTTATGAAACATACTCATAGTGTGTCCCATTCTTCCACGATAATAGAATATGATGAATGTTTTCCTCGGAGAGACTCTTCTCTCTGATTTCTCATGATTCTTCTTCTTATTCTCAGATTTATTACAGTTTTTGTCTTCACATCCTGAAATGTATTCCTGAGCCTCTGAATAGAATCTTGATGTGTGGCCATGAATCTCGCAGAAATAGAACATGTCATTACTACTTATTGTAATTGTCCTCTTAGGCCTTTCTCCAACACCTACAAGATTTTCTCCACTTCTAGAACTATTCACGGATCTCTTTCTGTCATGCATGAAATGTAATTCATCAAATCTATTTCCAGTTTTTCCCAAACTATATAGTCTTTGAGATGAGAAAATATTCTATTGTTTCTCTTCAGAAATAGCATATTTGTTCTTGATTTTTTCATCACTTGTTGAAGGACAATCAAATAGTATGTGTAGTACATCCTTCAACTTGGGCTTGTCTTTGGATTTAAATTTCTCCATTTCTTTCTTGACTTAATCTATTTTATCCTCTAGTTTCTGAATATTTTTATCTCTTGATTCAAGTTGAGCATCAAGTTCTATATTAAGAATCTTTCCTCTACTCATCTCATCTTCCAATTCATGTGTCAGCTTATCCACCATGTCACATTGCTCCTTTATATTTAATTTTTCTTGAGTAATAGAATCAGCATAGCATGCACTCTCCAGTTGTAGTCTTTGATTCTCCTGAACCAATTCTGATAGTTGTGTAGCAAGATCATCATTTATGGCTTTCAAATTCTGAATGTCCTCTATGTTCAGATTATTTCCCTTAACATCATCTTTGATCTTTTCTCTCTTTATAGACAGCTTTCGTAGTTCTTTGGCTTGAGAATGATTCTTCTCAATAAGATCAGTGGTTACATCAATTTGCCTTTGGTTTAGGCCTCTTATCTTATTGATCTCAATTTTCAGTACCTGGATTCGGATATCTTTAGATTTAATCTCTTCATCCAACTTCTGATCTATACCCTTTTTTTATGGGAAACTTCCATTTTTCGCCTTCTGGGAGCTTCTCCATCATCAGTAGTTCCAACATCACTTGGAATATCAGGTTATTCACTCATTCCTTCAGCATCAATGAATGAGTATGAATTTTCACTATACAATTTATCCAAATCAACATTTGGTTCACTACTTGATTCCTTTAACTGAATCACACTATCTCCATAGACAGTTCCGTACTGAGGGATACCACCCGACTTTTGATTCTTCTTTGAAGTTCTTCCCTTTGTCATGGAAGACTAAAATATGAACAGACTGAATCTTTAACCACACAAATCGATTAACCCAAGTTAGAGAAAACAAGTCTGATAAAAGAAACCTATTCCTATTATTCTAATTGTTAGGACCAAAAGGGTCCTAGATACCGTGAGAGGGGGGCTGAATCAGGGTATGGATATTATATTTCAAAAATTCTTCTTGCCCCACTGGATATTGACCTCTATATTATAAGGGTCACTTTGTTTTCTCTAATGTTTTTATGTTGATTGCTTCTTTTTATCTTTATCTGATGGATATACTTTAGATGCAATGTAGGGAAGCAACCAGATAGACACAGAGATTTTTACTTGGTTCACCCTCACTGGACTATGTCCAAGGAGCATACAATGATGATGTGTTGTTATACCAAATCCACTAAATCTCACTACTAATAATGTTTGGGATAGATAACTACTATTCCTAGGCTCACTACCTTTACAATTTTTTGGGTTAGCTTACTGCTTTCCCAAGGGTCACTCCATGTTTCTCTCCCACTGGCTCACTGCCGGTAGAAAGGATTACCTTCTCCCTCTTCCTTGGATCACTTCACTTGGAAGGGATCCACTCACAGTTTAT
Organism: Viscum album; assembly: GCA_963277665.1. Classification (NCBI taxonomy): domain Eukaryota; kingdom Viridiplantae; phylum Streptophyta; class Magnoliopsida; order Santalales; family Viscaceae; genus Viscum; species Viscum album. The sequence continues at coordinate 2,084,213,107 of OY728151.1, forward strand.
AGAATTTTAGGTCTCTTAATTTGCATGAATACATGCATCCTAAACTATTGATAGATTCTCTGTTGAATTCCAACTTTCATCCACAGATGAATACCACATTGCCTCTGAACACTAGGCAATTCCTTTGGAAATACCTTTACAAAGCACCCTACTTCGCGAGGCTCCCAATTTTACGAAGCTCAAACAAGACTTTGCGAAGCTCCTACTTTTTCATGAGGCACTATCGTGAATCACTCTCATGAAGCTCAAACCATTGCAGAGAAAATTCCCTCACGAAGCTCACTGAGCCAACCTGGAGCTCGCAACTTTCACAGAGCTAGATTATCTGTCGTGAAGCTCTTCTTTCGCAAAGCACTCTGCCTTCGCGAACTACCTTCACGAACCGAGAGAAAAATATTTTCTCTGAAAATTATATCTTTTGTCTCCTGAGGGGGTTGAGGCCTATTTATAGGCGATTCCACCGACCCTCAAACCTTTCATGCAAATTCAAAGCCACCTCGTCTCAAATCACAAAGCTCCGAAGTTCCCACCAAAATTCTCTCAAAATCGCAAAGCACCGCGGAAATTTCTAATCACGGAGCTCGTCGTAATCGCAGAGCATCCCATCAATTCCTTCACGCCTTTTTCGTGAAGCTCCCTTGAAAATCCCTTCACCACTGTGATGCACTTCAACCCTGCCATTCATAAAGCTTGACGTAATCGCGAAGAATCACTGCCATCATTTTTCTGGTCTTTGCGAAATCCAATACATGAGGCCTATATTCGTGAAACTCATGCCTTTTCCATATTTAAATAAGATCGTCAAGGATATCCACTTTTCACAATGCTCACCAAACTCCAAATTTTGGATCCCAAATATTTGTCAAACACTGGAAAATGGTGCCACATTATACTGCTCCTTTTGTACCACCCCCAGATCATCCTTTCCTTTGTTATGGTTCTTTGTCAACATGGATTGTCAACAATATCACTGGAACTTGACAATTCACCATGGAAATCTTCTTTGTCAAAAAACACAACCAACCCAAAAATGCTGCAATGTTACCTTGAGGGATTTTTTCCCAACACCTATTTTAAAAACTGATTTCAAAAATTGATTATAAATGTTCCAAAATTATTTATTAAGGAAATTTTTAACAATTTTTCAATTTTTTTTTGATTCAATGGAATATTATTATAATTTTTTATCAATACACTTTTATAAATATTTTACATTGAAAAGGAAATTTTTTTTATCATGTATGACATTTGTGGATTTACCCTGCATCATAACCAGAATTTCTTTAATGATTCCCTTTAAATATTAAGGGGGGTTTTTAATGCATTTTTTTTGTTATAATGAATATTAGTTTTTTTTAAAATTAATTTTTCAGTGAAATTTAATTTCAAAATGATTTTTTCTTTAAAATTTTATTATCAAAATGAAATAGAATATTTTTCTCAAGAATGTTTCTAATGATCTTTTAATGGTGTATACAACCATAAAGGACATCAAAAATTATTATTACTTATGATAAAATGGGGATATTTTGTTGTCATAACATCCAAAGTTATTCTCAGTATTGATTAATTTTGTTTCAATGAATTTTTTATGGAACCCATTTCATTCCCATATGTTAATCATGTTTCAAAGTGATTTTTATGGAACCCATATCTTTTACACTGTATAATAAAAGTTAAATGAGAATTATATTAACCCCAATTTATTTACATGGTTTAATCAACTTATTAATTAAAAATGAATGTTTTAATCAATTTTAGGATGAAAATAATGATCTTTGTACTTTATTAATGTTGTGGTTCTTGGAAATTATTATAAGATGGGGAGGCCCAAATATAGGTCAATGAGCCTATTAAAACTTATGTGTTGGGGTTCCTAGATAGATTTTATGTTTCAATAACACAGAATATACTGGGTCATCTTAGATTTCACTAGGTGGGCCCTATTATAGCTTATATGAAGGGGAGGCCCAAATAGCATCGGATGAGCCTGTTATAGCTTAGATGATGATTACACCAATATAGAACTCTAGTGAATTGGGTAATATAACATTACATAAGAGTAATGAATGATGGAGTTACTTTAGTATTTATCCTATGGATTTATCTAGGTTCAAATTATTACTAAAATGGATTTATCATAAGTTATGAAGTAAAATGTTCTGGGATACAAACACCTTTTGTTATATTTTCCATGTGTTTATAATGATTCTTATGATGATGATTGACATAACATGGCTTAGGATTATTAATTATTATGAATCATTCCTTTAACATTATTTCATATTTGATGATCCAGGTTTGGATGGGTATGATTAATTTTCTAATTTTATCACCCACTTTGAATATATTGAAATACCCTTATTCACATCTTATTATCATTAATGGATTTAATTTCCAACACATATGATTACCCTTATTGAGCATTTTAAATGTCCATTTGTATGTTTCCATTACCCTAGGTAATGAATATTTTGTTCGTATTAATTATTTCTATAATTTATTTATTATGGATGATGATGATGGCTTCTTGTGAAAAAAGAAAATTTAGGTTAAATGAGAGAAATTATCATTCGACGACATTAGTGTTATTTATATTTGATTTCATTATAATCTTATAAAACTGTAAACCAAAATTGTATTAGAGAATATACATCATCCAGTTTTTCCTTTTTATATTGTAAGGTTTATATGAAAAAATCAACCACAATAATCATAATCAGATCATGAAATGTAATGTTAATGATTTTAGCACCGGATCTGGGAGTGCGGGTTTTTCTATTTTATAGATGGTATCAAAGAAAAGGTTGAGATTTCATTTGATATTAGAATTTTCTTATGTGTGTATATCATAATAGTTATGGATACTATCATAGGTATATAAGTATATGTTTTATCTAAATTAAAAGTCTTAAAAACCTAATTGGAGTTATTTAACTAATTATCTTTTTAGGGTAATGAAATTTTTAGAGAAGTTTTATTTAATTGGTTAAAGTATTTACAACCCATATTATTGACATGAAGTGTTTTAGGGATAAATTATAATCCATTTTTAAATAAAAATAAGGATAATATGTATAATAGGTGACAACCCATATCATCCAGAAAGGAAGTGGGGCTTGAACCCATGATAAAAGGATGATAAGGGGTTCGTGCATACCATTGGCTTATGTAATGTAATAGTTAGTTAGATATTTTTAAATGTGATTTTTAAGTTTTTTGGGAAATATAAGATATTTTATTAGAGTAATAATTATTTATTTATCTCAAAATAATATATTATCAAATCCTTATAATCATTGTGTTTCAAACATAGTTTGTAAATGAATGATTAATTTTAAGGATATATATTTATTGAATGAATTTAATTCATCATTGGGTATTATAATTAAATTTTTATGATTAATGTCATTATGATTTTTTTTCATTTTTGGAATTATCATGCCATGTCCTATCCATATTGGTTTTGGCTATTAAATACATATATGTTGAATATATTGATTATCCCTTTTATGATTATGTGGTATTCATAAGTTGATTTTAGTGATTAAGGTAGGAAAAATTAATCTTGAATACTCATTATTTGTTTAAAAAAAGTGGGATTCTAATTTAAATTGATAAATTTATGAGAATATAATAATCTAGTACGTATATTTACATATTCTCTTAGTTTAGGTTGTAGGAGAATTAATTAAATCAAGAAAAAGGATCTTGAAAAAAAATATCATCTAGGTATATTCAATTTTATTTAACCGATGATATTTATTATCATCAAAGATTTATGGTTTTGATACCCTTAACATTCAATTGATAATTCATTTCCTTATTATCAATTACCAAAATCGCACTCCATAATTATTTACACCTATCCTCTATTCCCACATATATTCTCATATTTGGGAATCAAGTTGTGTTTTTTTCATATTACCTTTGTAAATACCTTTCTTAATTATTAATAGGATTTATTTACCCCTTTTTACAATGTCTATTTTAAAAAAAGTTTTTCAAATGTATAATCCTTGATTTTCTATATAAATTTCAAATATTGAGGACAGACATTATTAAAAGGGGGAGGATGTAACACCTCATTATTTAAAAAGAATAAATTTATGCTCAATAGTTAATAGTACATTCAAAAATATTTTTTATCCATTGTTAAACAAAACACTTAGTTTAGCTTCTATTACATGCATCCCTCATATTTTTATTTTTGATAGTGTATTCAACATCCAACACCAAACATAAACGATGCATATTATATATTACAATTATAAACTATACAATAAATTGGATGGTATTAATATTATTAATTATTTTATGAAATATATAAATATATTTCATAATAAATATTAATTATTGATATATTTTTATTAAAAAATAATTCAATTTTTAGTATTGTAATTCATACTTAAAAAATATGCATTCTTCAAAAATGATTTTTATTTCTTTTTATGAAAAAAATATTATAATAAATTTTCTATGATTTTATAAAATGTATTAGATAAAATAAAATTATTTTTTTTAATAATAATATCAAAATTTATTATGGGAAACATTTGGGGACTATTTAGAAAATATTGATTTTTCAATGAATTGTGAAAAAATATGATTTCTACCACCAAACTTTTCTTTTCAATAAATTATTTTATTTTCAAGTCCCAAAATTTTTTTCTAAATATGCATTAAATTATCCTATATATTATGTAATTATATTTAGTTGAAATAATTACATTTAATAGACTTTATAATTGTTTTTAGTATGTGTTTTTTTCAGGATTAAAAACACGTTTCTCTAAAAACTATTTTGAAATGATAAATGTTTCTCGATTTTAATTATTTTATATAATTCCTAATAGGTATTTTTTTCTAAAATGGATTTTATATAATATATATCACAATATATTAATTTATTTTCATACAATGGGCATTATTTTTAATATAGTTATTATAAAATAATTTTTTTCTTCAAAAAATAATGTCTTCTTAAAAAACTGTTGCGTTGACACGTCTATGGTATTAATATTAAATTAAAATATAACACATCTGTGTATTTATTTTTGAAAATTTTATTCTATATTTAGAATAATTATATTTTATAATTTCTAATATGGAAAAAGTAAAATTTTAATATAATTATTATTGAAAATGGATATAATTATTCATATAAAGTAAGGTAAAAATAAGTTTACCAAATAATTAATAATTAAAATTAATTTGTAAATTGACTTAAAAATGTGTTTATAAAACATTTTATGGAAATATTTCCTCCTTATACATCAAATTATCTATAATTTACTATTACATGGTCCTAGATACATGAAAAAATGTGGGTTTAATTCACTCTTTCCAAAAAATATCAAGTGTGCCACTAACCTTAATTATAAATGGACACCATATCACCCCCATCTTTACACATTAAAACATTCTTGGATCATATAATATGAACTTTAATAACTTTTTAAAATCCAAAATCACAAAATTTAATACATAAATTGGATAGAAATTTTTCTATGTATGGCCTTTGGTGCAATCCAAAAGGAATTACCATAAGAATAGGTGACATTATTCAATGGTAGTTTTTGTTTTATTTATTTCTACATGACCTTCAAATCATATTAAACTATAATAATATAAGAAAATTTGTATATTCCATATATGGAGGTGTTTTTTATTTTAAGTTTATGAACTAAATTAACACAACCATCAATAAATTGGGTTATCAAATCATCATTCATAAGTTTGGAGAAATACCACCAAAAGAAATGATGTCATTCATTTTTTGAATTACCACCTCCCGCTGTTAGTTATGATGATGGTTATAAATTTTTTATCTTAAATATATAAATTAACTATACCTATAGTTTTATTTTACTAAATATAACATTTTACATTCAATAATATAGGGGATAAGATAACATCACTCATGTGTACAATAGACTACCACCTCGTGAAACGATGTGATTTTTTTTCACTAATACATTACATGAAAGGTAATATAATTATAATAATAATATGTGATAAAAATGACATATTTATGATATTTATCATTTTGGAAATATAATATACCATTTTTACCTTTTGACTCACTAAACAAAATGATAACGTCATTCATAGATGTGTAGACTACTGCCTCCATGAAGCGAAGTGATTATCTTTTCCCTCACTACATCTCAATAATGACACATATAAGAATATATGAATAAATAATATAGTATTTATTATATTATTATCATTCATAAAAGTTAAATTTTACTTACCTTCATTCAATAATGATCATTGAAAATGGAAATGTTTCCCAACCGTACATACGACCAACCATCTCAATGATCGTAACATTAGTTCATTTTTCACAACCATCATTCATATATGTTTTAAAAGTATAATTGATGTATTAATTTTCTAATAATTTCATGATTATTATTGTGGATGTGTTTTTATTATGATATCTTTTCCCATAGTCACCCTACTAAAGATGATTTTTACACATAATCCAAATATGGTCCAAACATCCAATATAAAATTAATTTATTAAATAATTAAATATAAAATGATAATAATAAATAAAACTTAACAATAAAATTTAGAAAGGATATTAATTAATTAAATAATTATCCTAAGTTTTTTATTTCATAATTTAATGAATAAGAATGATGAATCAAACTCTAGGTAAGGGTTTTCATGTCTCAGTATTATGCCTATGAGATATATGCCATATTCACCACTTTTTGGTATTGTATATACTTATATATCATTTTTTATTATTCGTATACCTAAATTTATTGGTATCTACCTATCCATTTTATTATTTCTCTTCCATGGGGCTTATAGTTTCAATGTTACCAAAGATATAAGGGACTTTTTTTCCAATTTTACTTCTTTGATATGTTGGTCATGATATACACCTTTCTTATTTAATGATTTTTATAGATATATTAAAATGTTATATCATGAATAAAATAATTCATGACATTATAAGTTTCATTTAGTGTTATTATTTTAGGGGGATTACATTTAAATGTTATAAAAGTGGTCAGTGTCTTTTATTATAATCTCATCATTTACTGGGACTTCATGTGATTATGTCCCTAATGTTGAAGTATTATAAGACTGACTAGTTTTCATATCCTCTAAATATTTATGATATTTTCATGTAATATTACCATTTTTCCAGTAATTGGTACTTAAAATGTTTCATCACTTATTTCTATGAAAATCCTACTTTATTTCACTTTTCGATTGGAAATCATTTTTTTCAAAGACAATTTCTTCTAAAAAGGTTTTCAAAAAATTATTTTATAATTTTAAAAATTATTTAATAAAATAAATGACACTTTTTTTATTCTATATAATTTTTTTCATTGGAATAATCTTTTCCTTTTCTGAACAAGGAACTTTTCGAAACAAATTTTAGTGAAAATTTAATGTTTATTTAACATATATGGAATGTATGAATTTACCCACCATCATTAATATCATTTTACTAAAGATTCCTTTGAAAACATAAAAGTTTATTTTTAAAGAAATCTTTTTTCCTAATATTCTTGAAATTATTTGTTTCTAAAAATTGTTTCCAAATAAAAGCATGTTCGTTTTTTTTATAACAACTATTCTCAAAGTGAAAATAATATTTTATTGACAAATTCTATTAATGATGTTCTATTGGTATTTACATTAATAAATTCAAAAACCCTTATTATTAATTATGATACAAATTTTATATTTTTTATGACACCATCCTCATTCTTTCTTTAGATGGACTATGATTGTTTCATATAGATTATAATGGAACCTGTTTCTTTTACACTAGTGAGTCTTGAATCAAAGAGAATATTATGGAAGTAATTTATTTTCATCTGGATAATAATGCTCTAAATATATTAACATAAAATACATTTATTTTATATGGGTTAATATTGTTACGAAATGAATAATGTATTTTTTATGATATTTATAATTAAATTTATGATCCTTTTATTTTAACCAAAAAAAATTTCTTGAAAATTAGTTATAAGATGGTTAATCCTAGATAGAATCAAGTGATATTATTAAAACTTATATAATGGGGCATCCCATATTGTGTTGGGTATTCCTATAATATCTTATACAATGGGGAATACCATATTGTTTTGGGTGATCCCAGTATTACTTATATGATTGGGAGGCCCAGATTGAAATGGGACATCCCACTATAGCTTAAATGAAGGGAGAAAAAATATATTACTATATTGAACTAGGTAATGTAACTTTTCTTGAGAGATAATAAGGTGAAATTACCTAAGGGTTTCTCCATTGGATTAGTCAGGCCTCATGTTATTTTTGACATCTATTTTACATGAGTTATAAAGACAATTGTTCCAAAAAAACAACACATTTTTATTCTTTCTATTGGTTAATAATGTAACAACCCAAACTTTTATTAATGAAAATTCATCTTGATCTAATTAAATTTATTATTATGTAAAATGGTTATATAACATCTGAACATACATGGTTTTATGTTTTTGGATTTTAAAATACCGTTAATAATTGTTATCATTTCTAATATAACCATTGAACAGTGATCACGTGATTAGTATAAATATAGGGCTTTAACACATCCAATTTACTCAGACAAAGAAAGTGATGGCATCATCCAGTATAATTGCTCTGTAAAAAGCCCATTAGTCAAATCTTGGAAAGGAGGTGGTTTCACTGGGCTTCTCTCTTGACCAAGCCCAAGTCGAGCTTCAACATGTTAATATTGAACATAACGGACTATGGGAGAAGTGAAAGGTGATAGAGATTGCCACCCAAGCGATGTTATCCGAGCCACCCCAAAAGTCTGTCACCATTGCACACCTTACCCTTAGTTCATATGCGGGTGCTATAAGGGGTTATGTAACAATACTCTAGAACAAAGATTATTTTCATTATTTTTATATAGAATACAAAATATAAATTCATTTTAATATTGTTACTTTATAAATAGCTTTTAATGAAAAAATAGTATTTTTCATTAATATTCAATTAATAAATATATTTTAATGAATTAATGGATTTTTAAATTAAATAATATTTTAATAATATAATATTACTAAATTACTTTTTATTAAGTTTAAATTATTACATAATTTTTATGAATACCATTGTAATTTTTATTAAGGTTTGAAAGCTATTTTTGTCAAAACCCAAGAATTTTCGATAAATGTTGGTTTTTATTTTAAAATTAAAAATTCAAATATTTAGAAAATTATTTTGATAAAATTAATATTATTTTTGAAATCAGTACGTCAAAATTATCCACCGGTGAATTTTTCATAATTTTCTAATATAGTCGAATTTTTGGGTAAAAATTAAATACTGTTTAAATATATAATGTGTTTTATGACATCAAAATGACCCAATAGTGATGTAAAAAATACTATAAATGGTATTTTTGGATAATATATGTTTTTCCATTAAAATAATTTGATTTTATGTTGGTTTTATTTATCTTAAAAATCCATAGTGGACCCTCCAAGACTTATAAAACATTTTATCATTTCCAAATTCCTTGAGAGTGTGACTCACCTCCACATAAGAAAAACTATTATTTTAATAATTTTTATCATTTGATTTATAAAATAATGTTTCCAATCAACTTTGGAAAAAAACCATGGGCAAAAACTATGGTATGGATTGTTGTTTTTATTAGTTTAACGTGTGGTGTCCAAAACCTAAATAATAAAGAATTCCCTCTCCTTTCTTATATAAACCACTCAATATCCCATTAATATTCACTAAAATGATTTGGAGATCGAAAAACCCCTGCCCTCCCCTCTCAATAATCCTCCCAAGGCACCCCAATATCCTTATAATCCTCTCTCAAGCCTCTCCCAAGCCTTTGGGATCACACTTCCAAGTAAGGGATTTCTTCCTTTCTAATTTTGTTCCAAATTTATTTATATTGTTATACCATTTTATTTTCAATTAAAAATGTTGGGGTATGACTTTTAACCTCCCCAATACTTACCTCCTTATGTTTGAATGATGATATATTCCTTTCTCTCTCATTAATTCCTCCCATGTACACCAGTTACCATGCCGAAATTCCGTAAGGGATTTCTCTCTCCTCATTTATATTCAAGAAATTATATTATATTATGCATATAAATTCCATTATATATGTTGTGACATGTATCTATATGACCCTATTACTTTCCATTTAATTTAAATATGATGACATACCCATTTATCTCTCATCAACCACTTTTATAAATTCTTATGTCACGTCATGATGCTGCTGAATTTCCACCGCGATTTTACAAGACAAAGTCATTGTGTAGTGAATACCATGCCCATTTCTCTATCAAGGTTATTCACCTTTACACACATTTACATAAAAATTATATAGTTTTATTTATGTATTCCACATTTTTTTTATCAAGTAATAAATCATTATGTTAAATGAATCCATGTTGTATGATCCATGTGGCACACTTATGCATGAAATTAAATGATTAAGAAGGGTGCACCCTGATATAGATACAATGCATTGGGTAAAGAATAATATCATGATACATCAGTTAAATGATATTTTACTCATTATAATTAAAGTTTAATGAGGGTTTACTCATTCTAATTCATGTGCAGTTAGGGTTTACTCACGATCCATGTGCAAGGAGTCTTGGTTCATGCTAATATCATGTTGAATATTGTTGCCACAATTCCATGTTATGATAATCATGCTATATCATAACTTTATGTTCATATTTCTATTATGATCCATCAATATTCATATTGTCTAACATGTATTATATTCTTCATTTTATTCCTTTTTTAATCCCTTACTGGGCTTTATAGCTCACCATTTTCTTATACATGTCCTCAGGTTATCCAATGCAATGCTAAGTACGAAGAAATGTTGTGGTCATGTAAAAAATTTATTCAATAAAGATGTTTTTTTATGTATTAATTTTTCATTTAATGTTCCTAACTTCCCAAGACACTATACCTCTCGATCCTCAATTTTGTCTTAAGTGCAAATTTATGTAATGAATCATGTTTATGTGTGTAATAAATAGAAGGGTTGTTATAGTTGGTATCATAGGATATGTTTAGTTATTTTTTGGTATTAGGATTACAAAACCCAAGTGAAATCCTTAAGAATAAGACTAAGTGTAATAAATACATCCCAAAATTTTTTTGAGTATTTATTAAGTGGTTTATCAAGAAAATACATCCCTATATGGATACGAGCAGGTAGAGGCAGCTCTGGCACAGATGTATCTAGGGGTAAAACCCGAAAACACCACTTTGAGATAGACTCGAATAGGAACTGGTGAACGACAATGGGCCTTTCTTCACTCTTGGTTATGACACAATTGAGGGATATGATTTGGTAAATTTATAAGCTTATTATGAACCATTATTAATGGAATTAAAAAAATTCCCCTAAGAATATATGTTGGGAAGTAGATCATGGATAACATAGATAAGTTATGGAAAAATGTATTTTATAAGTTACACCTTTTTTCATCGGATTCCCCTTTATGTGTTACCCCTAAATTTCCTTTTATTTTATCCAATGGCCGGTAATAGGAGGACTCAGGCTAACAACTGATGCGAAGATCAATTTGATGATTGTTCTAATGATATGCCCAATCTGATGGGAGCGGGAATTGAAAAACTTTGTTACGATACTCTCTTAGTTAAACCATGTTTTGAATAGAAACATCGGTAAAGAGAAATTTTCACCCCCCCCCCAATAAAAAACAAGCCGCAATCAAGAGATTCATGAGACAAAGGCTTACTACTTTTAATAGATAATCTGATCCCTCAATCGTCGAACAATAGATAAACTTCATTGAGAAGATTTCCTCTATCCTTTAATGTTCTAAAAAAGAGAATATACTTCTGGATGCTTATTGTATGGAGGGTGAAGTTGATCAATGGTGTACATTGATAAAAATATGAAGCATGAGGAGGATATTGAGGCATTGGAATGGAAAGATTTTCAGAAAATGTTTTTTGATTAATATTTTCATCTCACCATCTGACTTAAGATGGAAAAGGAATTTTTTTCCCTCAAGAAAAAATATGAAGAATCCATCAGAGCATATGAGGAAAAATTTACAAGGATTTTACAATATTCCCTTGTCTTTGTCGTTGCCCCTGAATGCAAGGTTTACCGCTTCTTTGGTGGGATAAAACCAAGACTACAGAAAGCCCTAGAGATTTGTGACTTCGAGAACTATGAGGTAATTTTCTGATGTGCCTTAAATGTAGAAATAGAGATCGTAGAATCTCAGGGGTATCATGGGTATAAGAATCATAAGGTGAAGTTTAATTCTGATAGTATGATGGATAAATCCAATGGTGCTAATAAATTCCAGCACCCCACTTTCCAAAGGTGCAGAAAGAAGCACCTCAGAAATTTCCTGAAGGGGATGATGAAATGCTTTAGGTTTGGAAGAGAAGGGAACCTAGTTGTTAACATCTGAAAAGAAAAACCTACTGCTACGATAAAGGATAGGAACTATTCGTTCGACCCTCAAATCATTTTCCATTGCTTCCACTACAAAGAACTAGGGAACTTTTCAAACTAGTGCCCTAAGCCAAGGGTTTTTTGAGGCAACCAACAACCTTCAAGGGAGAAAGGGTGATATTTTTCCATCACTACTATCGAAGAAAACCCCGACAACAATGTGGTGATAGGTACACTAGTTATTCATTCAATAATAGAAAACATACTTTTTAATTCTGGTTATACATGTTCTTTTATATCCAAAAAGTTTAGTAGAACAATCCCAACACCACCACAAATAATAGAAGTAAATATGTCAATGAGAATGGAAAATGGGGAAATCATTTCATCCCATGAATATAAATCCTCCCCTATCACAATTTGTGGATTGAAAATACCAAAAAACCTAGTCATACTCCCTCTGATGTAATTTGATGCAATTTTTTGCATGGATTGGCTTTCCCTATATAGAGCCAACATAAATTTCCATGAGAGGGAAATCACTCCCTATATGGAGAATCGAACCCTGATTCTGTACAAGTGAAAGAAGGAGGATAAATCCTATTTATCACTATCATATCATGTGTGGATGAGCACACATATGTTGCTCAGATGATTGAGTCTAAGGAAGAAATCATCATTGAATACATGCCTATTGTGATGGAATTTGCTAAAGTGTTTCCTGAGGAATTACCTGGTCTTCCTCCAAGAAGAGATGTTGAATTATTGATTGATCTTATACCTAGGTCATTGATAATATCCAAGAATCTATATAAAATGGCCATTTTGGATCGTGATAATCTAAAGAAAAAATTGTAGAAGAATCTGGATAAAGGGTTTATACGCCCAAGTGCTTCACCACGGGGTGCACCAGTCCTCTTCATCAAGAAGAAGGATGGGTCAATGTGCCTTTACATTTAATATCGTGAACTCAACAAAATCACGATAATGAAAAAGTATCATCTACCCTGGATTGATTAATTTTTTGATCAGCTACATTGATCACAATACTTCTCCATGGTGGATCTGCGATCGAGATATTACTAGGTATGGGTGAATAAAGAGGACATACCCATGACTGCTTTTCATACAAGGTATGGGCACTATGAATTCATAGTAATGTCTTTAAGACTCACTAATGCTCCAGAAATCTTCTTGATTTTATGAATAGAGTCTTTAGAGATTACCTTGAAAAAATTTTGGTAGTCTTTATATACAATATTCTAATATACTCTAAAACCAAGTAGGGGCACGAGTAGTATATAAGAATTGTACTAGAGACCTTGCAAAAGGAGAATCTTTATAAAAAGTACAGAAAGTGTGAGTTTTGGTTAAAGGAGGTCTCATTTATGGGTTATATCATCGCAAGCAATTGGATATCTGTGGATCCCTCCAAGAAAACTACTATAGAGGGATGGCTGAGGAAAACATCGGTGTTGGATATCTATGGATTCCTAGGGTTAGCTATATATTATCACTAATTTGGGATAAATTTATCGTGATTTTAAAACCCTCTTACTAAGATAACATGGGAGGGAGTCAATTTTTTTTAGAGTGATAAATGCGAAGATAACTTCTTGGAGTTGAAAAGGAGTATTGTCACTGCGCCCGTTCTCACACTACCCACAATTGGAGAAATTTTTGTGGTATTTAGTGATGCTTTGAAAAAGGGAATGGGTTGTGTGTTGATGAAAAATGAAAAATTTATTACCTATGATTCAAGGTAATTAAAATTTCATGAGAAAAACTATCCAATACATGATTTGGAGTTGGATGCAGTAATCTTCACTTTGAAAATTTGGCGACATTACCTCTTTGGGGAGAAGTGTGAAATATGTAGGGATCGCAAAAGCCTCAAGTATATATTCACACAGAAAGAGTTGAACTTGTTCCAACAAAGATCGTTATAACTGATCAAAGACTATGACTGCTCAATACAATACTAGCATGGGAAAGTGAACAAGGTGTTGTATGATCTATGTAGAAAGGACCCAATGATTCTATCATTGATGAGAATTGAAAAAGATATAATCTTCTTAGATTTGATGAAGATGGACATGGGAATAATAAATAAGGGAACCTCATCAATCCTTTCACAAATTATTTCACAACCACCTCTTTTGGAAAGGTTAAAGGATACTCAAAAGGATGATATAGGAATTTATAAGAAAGTGGAAACTATCAGAAAAGGTAAATTCTCAGAGTTAAATTCTAATGAAGAAAGAATTGTGAGATTTGGGTCAGAAAAGGTAAATTCTCAGAGTTAAATTCTAATGAAGAAGGAATTGTGAGATTTGGGTCACGACTATGCATTCCATCAATTCCAGAGTTAAAAAATAACTTTTGGATAAATCACAGAGTTCAAATTTCTCCGTTCAACCAGGAAAACAAAAAGATGTATCAAGATCTTCAAGAGAATTATTGGTGGGATAACATGATGAAGTAGATCATTATTTATACATCAAAGTTCCTGGTATGTCAGTAAGTGAAGGCTGAGAGGCATAAGTCTAAGGGGATGATGCAACCATTACCCATACCAATATGGAAATGGGAGAACATCACCATTGACTTTTTCACCAGACTTCCAAATACATCTAAAAGAAAAAATTCTATATGGGTTGTTGTAGATCATATTAAAAAGACTTCACACTTCATTGTAATTGGATAGGATTTCTCATTGGATCAACTAGAAAGGATATACTTCAGAGAAGTGGTAAGGATACATAGATTACCACTATCAATTGTTTCTAATCAGATCCAAGATTCAGCTCTATGTTCTGGAAGATTCTCCAACACGCTCTAAATACTAAGCTAAACTTCAGTATGGATTATCATCCTCAAACTGATGGTAAATCTGGTTGGACTTTCCAAACACTTGAGGACATGTTGATAGCATGCTCAATGAACTTCAAAGGAGGATGGGATCAATATCTTCCTCTGGTTGAGTTCTCTTACAATAATAGTTTCCACTCAAGCATATAAATATATCCTTATGAATCCCTTTATGGGAATAGGTGAATAACACCAGCATGTTGGGATGAAGTTGAGGAATGAAAACTTCTAGGTACAGAGATGGTCTATAAAATGGTGGAGAAGGTTAAGACCATCCATTAGTATATTAAAGCTACTCAGAGTCAAAAAAAAGTGTTATGGTGATAATCATCGACGAGACCTAGAGTTTGATGATGGGTGTCACGACCCCTCCCTACAAAGTGTACCCCTCCTATACCGGAAATGTGAGAAGGAATATAATGACCCCAAGTGCCACCTCCAGTAGGCCCCGGGTTGGCGACTAGCACTGAGGGTATAATAAACACACAAATGGGAGGCATTACCCTCTAAGAGAACACATGTGGAGGAGAGAGATAAGATAGACCCCAACCAACTCCAACTCATAACTGAAATATAAAAGAAAATCAAAGTGTACATATGTAATGTCATGAAAAAGTACTACAACTGGAAGGGGAAAACTGCAAGTACCCAAAAGAAAGTAAAAAATAGCAGCAACTACATGCCCGAACAGCTCCTACAACCCCAAGCTAGTAGAAACCATCTTGATCTCCAACCTGCTCCAAGTGGCCTAAAAATAGTTTATATATACATAGGGTGAGTATAACTATATACTTAGTAGGATCCTCCCCGAAGCCTCTCATGCAAAAGTAAAGAAAGCATGCTAAAGCACAGTGAACAACAAGTGAAACTAACTCATCATCTAAACAGGTGTAATAAGTTCCCAATCTCACCATGGATACTCTCACCAAGTGACACAAACAAGAGTATATAATATAATAAATAATATCAAGGGTACCCTGCTACTACTTCCCCACTAGTTTATCGCTTTTCCCCAATGTCGCACGTCCTAAGCATCTCTCTCCAAAAAGGCTTTCCTGCAGACACCTGGGCGAAGCACCACAATATGCACCTCGTGCAACAAAACCACCACATCCATGCAAGAAAGTAACTAGGGAGTTTCCAGGAGCCACCACAACTCACATAACGTGTATCATATGTTAGGTATTATACCTCAATCCATTATAGCTCATACACCAAGTAAGGATCCTCAATCCATCACAGCCTATACATGTTACACCTATAGTAGTCCATAGAATACTATATCCAGAATATATGTGTGTGAATAACCACAATCCATTACATCTCTCTACAAACATATATGATGAAAACTAACCATTGTGCCTACCATCACAAGTAACTACCAAGAGAAGAGAGCGGGGCCAAAGGGGGTATTCATCCATCTATCCTCTCACCAGAATGTTGGGGAAAACACCCCCCCAGGGCTCAGAATCCTCGAGGTGTCGGTTTCCATTACTAACGGGGTGGAGTAGCTTATAGAGACACAAAAATTACACAATATAATATAGCTCACAACCACAATATGGGCATAACCTAGTCTTAAACTCAACTGTAGATAACGTCTCTCAGACTCCTGGTTACCACTTCTAAGACTAAGTATACTATAATCACACAACCATTTAAAAAACTTCATTGCCTTACTTCATTCCATTTTTATCAGTTCCACTTTATGTTAATTAATTCTTTAAACATTAATTAACCATATACTATTCCACATTTAATTTCATTAGCATCACACCCAAAGTCCATTGTCCCTTTAAAATTACAACCTCATCATTATGTTCCAGCAAACTCCAACCCCATGGGTTAAAACCATTTATTCAATTATTCATCACAGAATTACTTTCCCACATTCCCAGGCATTCTAGAAAAACATTATATGCTACTAAACACAAGGGGGCTCAACACGGTGAGTAGATGTACTACCCGTCGAGTCTTTGCTACCTATAGCAAGAGCATAGACCCATCCTCCCTTGAGAATCTAAACACCGAAATCATGTGGCATACCCTACGTGTATTTGCTGCTTTTGGAAGAAGGTTAAGCAAGACTAGCTACCTTAGGTAGTGGGGAAAAGTAAAACAGATAATCAACCAAAAAGAAAATTCAAGCATCCAACAATCACATACATCTTGTTCCATCATCCCTGGTGTCCTCCCCAACACCCACATGCATAAACCAATGCATCTCTCCACACTAGGCGTCATTTTCTACCAAAACCAAAATGCCTCCATGCCCCCACATATCACAACAGCCATCCTAGATCACATCACAACACAATCATTAGGAAAAGAAACATCTTAAAAATTTGGCTCTTGGCCCTTTAACGATCAAGAGGGTAACTCAGAACCCTACAAAGAATTATGTTTTATCAAACAACCATTTCTTTAATCCATATTGTATTAACCGATTATTATTCGTAGGTTCCAAATTCGGGAAATCTAATCAGAAAGTTATGAAAAATAATTAAACATGCTTACATCGCCAATTTTATTAACATCTATTTACAATAAGAACCAGATTCATTTACATGCCTCTTTATCTTTAGCCAAACAATTATCAATTGATCCCAGTTTACATTATTTACTGATTTACATCAAGAACGAAAAGCTAAGAAAAGAAAGCATAGATATCACACTATCTAGAAAAACAAGAGGTAAAAACATACGATTCATATCAATTTATTTATCTGGTTCAAATATTTATTATTTCAATTACATTATCATCCAGTGGGATAAAACATGCTAATGATAAAGTTTCACGTAAAAGAAGAGAGAATAATCAAATCCTCTACCTCAAATGGTTCTTGACGTTCTTTATACGAGAACAGTCTACACAACGGATCACGATTGCCTCCTCTCATGACAATTGCATCCACCCGAGGATGCCATAGTACCACCACACCAACTGAAACCAAAGAAAAATCCATTAAAATCATGGATATCACATGATATAATATGGAAAAGTGAAACATGAGAAGATGAACCCAAAAAGAACGACGATAAAACATACCTTATATTGAAGATTGATGGATACTTATTGGTTGCACCGAAATAGGGGGTACACTTGCAGCAAGAAGGATGTCGAGGGAAACCAATCCACGAGGAAAAGTTTGATCTCACGATTATTACTGGAAGGAAGGAAAGGTTCGAGCGTCTTGCACTAGAGAACAAGGATGAAGAACAAGGGAGGAAGATATCTTGTCCCTTTTGAAGATTTAACAGAGAGACGGTTTAAGATACACTTGATTTCCCATTAAAAATGGATCGCATTAAACCACACAGTTTGACCAAGTAAAAACATCATGAGCCTTAAGAATAATTAATATAGGAGTTATGGCCTTTGAATCAGCCTTAGAATCCTTAAAACAATACTTTAAATACATTTTACATCAAAGGAAATGTTAAAGGGGCGAGACTGTAGGAAGTTGGAAACACTGTACACCCTACTGTTCTGGAAACACTATACACCTACTATTCTGGAAACATTGTACACCTACCATTCTGGAAACATTGTACACCTACCGTTCTAGAAACACTATACAACTACCGTTCTGGAAACACTGTACACCTACCATTCTGGAAACATTCTACACCTACCGTTCTGGAAACACTATACACCTACCATTCTGGAAACACTTTTCACAGAACTCAAAATTTGGCAAAGGAAAGAAAAGGTCACCATTGGAACCTCACCATTCTGGAAACACTATTCAAAGAACTCAAAATTTTGAAAAGGAAAGAAAAGGTCACCATTGGAACCTCACCTTTGGATTGTTTACTTAAGGTTACCGATGATACTATTCATATAAGGTTGTCGTTGCACTATTCACAGAAGGTCACTGATAACATTGTTCACACAAGGTCACTGATGTCACTGTTCACACAAGGTCATCGTTGCACTGTTCACATAAGGTTACTGATGATACTGTTCACATAAGGTCACTGATGACACTGTTCACAAATGGTCACCGATGAATTGTTCACATAAGGTTACCGATGACACTGTTTATAGAAGGTCATTGATGACACTGTTCACAGAAGGTCACCGATGACACTGTTCACATAAGGTCACTGATGTCACTTTTCACACAAGGTCACTATTGTACTATTCACATAAGGTTACCGATGACACTGTTCACATAAGGTCACCAATAACATTGTTCACAGAAGGTCACCGATGCACTGTTCACACAAGGTCACTGTTGCACTGTTCACATAAGGTTACCAATGAAAATGTTCACATAAGGTCACTGATGAAACTGTTTATAGAAGGTCACTGATTCACTATTCACATAAGCTCACTAATGACACTATTCACATAAGGTCACCGATGACACTGTTCATATAAATTTACCGATGCACTGTTCACAATGGTCTACCGTTGGAACTGTTCACCAAAATGGAAAATTTGGCAAAGTGTTAGGAATATGTCACCTTGACCTCCCGAAACACCTCATACACCTGATTTTGGAAAAGGAATGGACTAGAGAGGTCTGAACCATTACATCAGATACCCCTCAAAACATTCTCATCCTCGAGAATTCAGAACCCACCTAAAGGGAAAATGAAACAGGGTCCGAACAACCACCCATCGAGATAACTCTCAAAATAGAGAAAGCCACAAGAAGCAACAAAAGAAATCCATATTATAAACATGAAAGGTTTAACCATAAGGAGACATCGTTACATGGAAAGAGTTAAACATCAAAAAACTATGGGTACTAAGCACGTATCTGTGACTCACATTCCTAGGTACTCTCCTCCATGCCACCGTGTCACCACAAGACACAAACCAAGGTGATAGAATGCCCATGCAACACCTTATCCTTGTGGTCTTGGATCTCCACAGGTCACTCCTCAAAGGTTTCATCATCATCAACATCGATCTCTCCCCAATCGATGACATGAGAGTCATCATAAAGATAACGACGGAGCTGTGATACATGGAAAACATCATGTATCCGACTCATATACGGGGGAAGTGATACTCGATACGCCACAGCTCCAACATGAGCTAACACCTCGAAAGGCCCAACAAACAGGGGAGAAATCTTACTCCCACGACCAAACCTTTTCTTCCCATGATAGGGAGTCACCTTCAGAAACACATGATCCCCAACATTAAACTCTAAGGGTCTCCTTCTTTGATCAATATATGATTTCTGACGATCTTGTGCTATCTTCATCCTCTCATGAATCACTTGAACCATCTCTGTTTTATTCTAAACTAGTTCTAGTCCAAGAATTTATGACTCTCCAACCCCAGTCCAACACAACGGAGAATGGAAAGGTTGGCCATACAAGGCTTCAAATGGCACCATACTGATAGTGGAGTGGAAACTATTATTGTAAGAAAACTCCACCAAGGGTAAGTGCCTCATCCACAAACCTCCAAAATCAAGAACACAAGAGCATAACATGTCTTCCAGAGTCTAGATGTTTCATTCTGTCTGACCATGCATTTGAGGATGAAAACAAGTGATAAGTCATAGTTGAGAACTGAAAGCATTATAGATACCTCTTCACACCCTAGAAGTAATGTGAGGATCTCTATCATAAATTATCGTCCTTGGGACTCCATGAAGTCTCACCACCTCCTCTAGATACTGCCTTGACAAAACTTCCAATGAGCTCGACTCCTTGATCGCTATAAAGTGGGCCAATTTTTTTAAGTGATCCACTACCACCCAAATAGAATCATGTCCTCCCTAAGCTTGAGGTAAACTAGTAACAAAGTCCATTGAGATGTCCTCCCACTTCCACTGAGTAATTTCCAATGGTTGGAGAAGACCACCAAGAACACGGTGTTCGTCCTTCACCTTCTGGAAGACCAAACATCGAGACACAAAATCCGCAACCACACTCTTCAGCCTAGGCCACCAAAATTGGATCCTCAAGGCTTGGTAAATCTTCATCACACCAGGATACACCACTAAAGTTGAACTATGAAACTCTTTGAGAACCATATCTCACATTGTCAAAGGAACAAAAATCCTTCCGTGATACAACACTCGGTGTTGTTCATCCTCTGACCAACCATCAGGGGTCTCACCATAAACAACTAGGTCTCTCCACACCTCCACCTCAAGATCACCCAACAGGGAATATTCCACTTTCTTCACGAGAGATTACTGCACCATCATCTGAAAAAGACAACCTATGCCCCCAAATTCTCCCATATCAAGATATAATGCTGACAGTTCTTCTATTACTCTCCAGGAGTCACCAAATTCATGCACTGCATCACTATGTGACTTCCGACTCAGCGCATCAGCTACAACATTCCCTTTTCCAGGTGTATAAGATATTTTGAAGTCGTATTCCTGTAAGAACTCCATCCACCGATGTTGTCGTAAGTTTAAGTCATGCTAGGAGAAAACATACCTCAAACTCGTATGATTGGTGAAAACCACAAAGCACTCACCAATGAGGTAATGTATCCACAAATTTAGAATAAACACCACGGATTCCAACTCAAGATTGTGAGTGGAATAGTTACATTCATGGAGACGTAACTTCCGAGAACCATAAGAAACAACTGATATTTTCTGCATCAGAACACAGCCCAACCCTAGATGCGAAGAATCGCAGAAAACATCAAACTGAACTCCCTCGGCTGAAAGACAAAGAACTGGAGTACTTACTAACTTCTCCTTTAGATACTAGAAAGTTGCCTAACATTGATCAGTCCATATGAATGCATGTTCCTTCCTAGTCAAAGATGTTAGAGGAGTCACAACTCATGAGAAATCAGCTATGAACCTCCTGTAGTTTCCTACGATACCAAGGAAACTTCGCACCTCCGACATTGTCTTGGGGGCTTCCCAAGACACAACTACTTCTATCTTCAATAAATCCATATCTACTCTCTGTTGGGACACAACATTCCCCAAGAAACAGACTTCTCGAACCCAAAACTCACACTTTGAAAACTTCCCAAATAGCTAATGTTGATGAAGAACTCCCAAAACAGTGTATAGATGCTCTGCATGCTCCTCCTCATATGTGGAGTACACAAGGATATCATCGATGAAAACTACCATGAACTTGTCTAGGAACTCACGAAACACAGCATTCATCAATCCCATGAACACAGCTGGAGCATTCATCATGCCGAACGGCATTACAACGAACTCATAATGCCCATAATGACAACAGAAAGTAGTCTTTGGGATATCCTCATCCTTCACACGCATCTGATGATATCCTGATTGCAAGTCGATCTTTGAGAACTAAATTGCACCCTTCAGTTGATCAAATAAATCATCAATCTGTGGAAGAGGATCGCGATTCTTTATTGTCACTTTGTTTATGTGATGATAATCGACACACAACCGCAAACTTTCATCAGCCTTCTTCATGAACAAAATTGGTGCACACCATGATGACACACTTGGCTGAAAAAACCGCACTATAACAGACCATCAAGCTATATACGTAGATCAAATAACTCAGAATTGGTCATCCTATATGGAGACATAGAGATAGGAGATGCTTCGGGTTGTAGCTCAATCCCAAAATCAATCTCTAGTCGAGGGGGTAATGCTACAACCTCTTCTAGAAAGACATCAGGGCACTCTACTATGACCCTAGGAAACGCCAACTGCTGAACCTCTGAAGAAATCAACATCATCTCAGACATTATGGATGATAAGGATGGAACGCGACTATGACCCATCTGAGGATCTCACTCACCAACAAACACCACCGGCTCTCCATCCACACAAAATAAAATGACCTTCTTCCTGAATCAATCCACGATATCATGCACCAAATACAACCAATCCATGCATAGGATGACATCATATGGTTGTATTCGTAAACATAGGAAATCTCCCCAAGAGAGATGTTTCCCTAAAACTAGCTCATAGTTTCTACATACTTAAAACAAGTCAGCTCAACCTCTAACTGGCGTAGTCAACACCAAGGGCACTGGAAGCCTGTCTACCTCAAGTCCCAAATCATGGACAAGGGTGGGTGATATGAAGGAGTGTTTCACTCATGAATCAACCAAGGTATACACCAAGGTAGAAAACAAGAAAAGGGCACCTCTAATGATGCCTGGATCACCTGGAGCTGGAAACACAAGAGCGTGAAGCTGACCACGACCTCCTCCACAGCCTCTCTGACTTTGATGACGACCACCACCATGGTCGCGCTCTACTCTCTGAGGACGGGGAGCATCATGGGGTTGTCCTCTGCCTACCCCATCTACCCTCTGATGATCTAAAGCTGGTGTAACCTACTGTTGTTGCCTCAGCTAGAACTGCCTCAATGGAGGAACCTGGAGCGGAGCACCTGGTGCATGATGACTACTCTAAAAGTTTGGTCACTCCTGCTGTTGATGATGACCTCGACCACCATAATAAAAACAAGCATCTGATCCCTTTGCATAGTCCTAAGAGTTGCTGCCTCCAGAGAAATGAGATGTGAAAGGCTGGGACCTACCCTCGGCTGAATGGAAACTCTTCTGCTCTGAAAACTAGGAACCCCGGACCATAGCTCTACTTCGTGAGGAATCATGATGACTCCCCTATCATGATGATCCAGTTATGGAAAAAGTCCTCTCGATAACCTCTACCCTCTCCAGCACCTCAAGATATGTCTTCAGAATAAATGGGGTGACCTGGCGGTGGATCTCTGGATGCAAAGCCTCCTCGAAATTCCTCACCCTGGACTCCTCATCTGGCAACAGGTCCAAAGAATATTGTAAAAGGTTCCTAAAATGGATTCCAAAATCTTGCACAATGGAGCTTCTCTATTGAAGGGTAATAAGATCCTGGTGATTGGATTCCTTCACAGTCGAAGAAAGAAACTCGACTCTAAGGTTATCTCGGAACTCCTCCCATGAGATCATTGACTCCTCACAATCCCCGAGGAACAAGAACCACCACTGCCTCGCTACTCCATGAAGCATCGTCATAACCAAGGACACCCAGTGCTCCTTCTGAGAACGGATCGAACTGAAGTTGATCTCTACCTCCTCTAACCAGTCTTCTGTGACTGCATCTGAAATAGAGCCCTTGTAATTCTACAAACTTTGGATCTGAAACTCTCAGAGTGCCTTCCTACAAGTGTCATCGTCATCAACCACTACCCAGCAACAATCTACTGGAATAGCCTGTTGGACATCTTCTATGTGATCCTGATGAGGACGTCGACCTGGATCCATACCTATAAAATAACAAACAGTTAGGGCACCTAAACCTAGAATATGGAAGCCTCAACATTAATTAATTAATTTTTTTATTTTATTCATTTTATATTAACCTATCCCAAGGTCTACCCATTGAAACATATGCATAAAGAGGAATGATGCATGATCCTTTCCTGGGTCTCTACCATTCAACTAGTATCACCTCTTTTAGTAGCCATTGTAAACTTAAAGGTCTGTACATCAGATCATAGGGGCCCTTAAATGCCTATGTCCCAGTAGGTCTCCAGTGTTTACATCACTTGATAAACATGAATGACATAGTTTCCATACCAACCCATGCAACCTCACCTGTGCCTAACTCCAAACTCTATCCTATCCCTTAACCAGACCACTGATACCACTCTGTCACAACCCCCTCCCCACAAAGCGTACCCCTCCGGGACCGAAAATATGATAATGGAGATATTGACCCCCGAGTCCCACCTTTAATAGGCCCTGGGTTGGAGACTAGCACTGAGGGTATAGTAAACACACAAATGGGAGGAATTACCCTCTAAGAGAACACATACGAAAGATAGATATATGATAGACACCAACCAACTCCAACACAGAAATGAAATATAAAAGAAAAATCAAGTGCACATATGTAATGTCATGAAAAAGTACTACAACTGGAGGGTAAAACTGTAAGTACCCAAAAGAAAGTAAAAAACAGCAGCAACCACAAGCCCAAATAGCTCCTACAACCCCAATCTAGTAGAAACCATCTTGATCTCCAACCTGCTCCAAGTGGCCTGAAAAAAAAATAGTTTATATATACATAGGGTGAGTATAACAATATACTCAGTAGGATCCGCCCTGAAGCCTCTCGTGAAAAAGTAAAGAAAGCATGCTAAAGCACAGTGAATAACAAGTAAAACTAACTCATCATCTAAATAGGTATACTATGTTCCCAACCTCACCATGGATACTCTCACCAAGTAACACATACAAGAGTATATAATATAATAAATAATATCAAGGGTACCCCACTACTACTTCCCCACTCGTTTGATGCTTTTCCCCAACATCGCATATCCTAAGCATCTCTCTCCAAAAAGGCTTTCCTGCAGACACCTGGGCGCAGCACAAAAATATGCACCTCATGCAAAAAAACCACCACCTACATGCAAGAAAGTAACCAAGTAGTTTATGGGAGCCACCAGAGCTCGCATAACATGTATCATACGTAGGGTATTATACCTCAAGCCATTACATCCCATATACTGAGTAAGTATCCTCAAGCCATCACAGCCTATACACATTACACCTATAGTAGTCCATAGGATACTATATCTAGAATATATGTGTGTGAATAACCATAGGACATTACATCCCTCTAAACACATATATGAGGAAAACTAACCATTGTGCCTACCAGCATAAGTAACTACCAAGAGAAGAGAGCAGGGCCAAAGGGGTAGTCAGTCATCCATCCTCCCACCGGAATGTTGGGGAAAACACCCCACCAGGGCTCAGAATCCTCGGGGTGTCAGTTTCCCTTACTAACGGGGTGGAGTAACATATAGAAACACAAAAAGAATAGAATATAATATAGATCACAACCACACTATGGTCATAACCTAGTCTTAGACTCAATTGCAGCTAACGTCTCTCAGACTCCTGGCTGCCACTTCTAAGACTAGGTATACAATAAGCACACAACCATTTAAAAAACTTTATTTCCTTACTTAATTCCCTTTTTATCAGTTCCACTTTACGTTAATTAATTCTTTAAACATTAATTAACCATTTACTATTCCACATTATATTTCATTAGCATCACACCCAAAGTCCATTGTCCCTTTAAAATTACAACCTCATCATTATGTTCCGGCAAACTCCAGCCCCATGGGTTAACACCATTTATTTAATTATTCATCACGGAATTACCTTCCCACATTCCCAGTCATTCTAGAAAAACATTCTATGCTACTAAACACAAGGTTGATCAATACAGTGAGTAGATGTACTACCCATTGAGTCTTTTCCGCCTATAGCAAGAGCGTAGACTCATCCTCACTTAAGAAGCTAAACATGGAAATCATGTGGCATACCCCATTCATATTCACCAATTTCGGAAGAAGGGTAAGCAAGACCCGATGCCTTAGGAAGTGGGGAAAAGTAAAATAGATAATCAACCAAAAAGAAATAGTAAGTATCCAACATTCACATCCATCCCATTCCATCATCCCTGGTGTCCTCCCTGACACCCACATGCATAAACCGATGCATCTCGCCACCCTAGGATTCATTTGATGCCATAACTAAAAGGCCTCTATTCCCCCACATATCACAATATCCATCCATGCTCACATCACAACACAAGTATTAGGAAAACAAATATCTTAACAATTTGGATCTTAGCCCTTTAACAATCAAGAGGGTAACTCAGAACCTTAAAAATAATTATCTTTTATCAAACAACCAGTTCTTTAATCCATCTTGAATAAACCAATTATTATTCATAGGTTCCAAATTCTAGAAACCTAATAAGGAATTTATCACAAATAATTAAACATGCTTACTGCGCCAATTTGATTAACATCAATTTACAATAAGAACCAAATTCGTTTACATGCCTCTTTATCTTTAGCCAAACAATTTTCAATTAATCTCGATTTACGTTCTTTACTGATTTACATCAAGAACAGAGAGCTAAGAAAATCAAGCATAGATATCACACTATCTAGCAAAACAAGAGGCAAAAACATATGATCCATATCAATTTATGTATCCAGTTCAAATATTTATTATGTCAATTCCATTGTCATCTAGTGGGATAAAACCTGATAATGATATAGTTGCACATTAAAGAAGATAGAATCATAGAATCCCCTACCTCAAATGGTTCTTGACGTAATTTATATGAGAATAGTCCACACAATAGATCACAATTGCCTCCTCTCGTGACAACTAAATCCACCCAAGGATTCCACAGTACGACCGCACCAACCGAAACCCAAGAAAACTCCATTAGAAGCATGGAGATCACATTATATAATATGGAAAGGAGAAACAAGATAAGGTGAACCCAAAAATAATGATGATGAAACATACCTTATATCGAAGATTGATGGATACTTCCTGGTTGCACCGAAATAGAGGGTGCACTTGCAGCAAGAAGGATGTCGAGGGAAACCAATCCACAGGGAAAAGTTTGATCTCACGATTCCTATGGGAAGGAAGGAAAGGTTCGGGCATCTCACACCAGAGAATAAGGAGGAAGAACATGGGAGGAAGATATCTTGTCACTTTTGAATATTTAATGGAGAGACAGTTTAAGATGCACTTGATTTCCCATTAAAAGTGGATTGCATTAAACCATGCGGTTTGACCAAGTAAAAACATCCTGATCCTTAGGAATAATTAATATAGGAGTTATGGCCATTGAATAAGCCTTAGAGTCCTTAAAACGATACTTTAAATGCATTTTATGTCAAATGAAATGTTAAAGGGTGAGACTGTAGAAAGTTGGAAACACTGTACACCCTACCATTCTTAAAACATTGTACACCTACCGTTCTAGAAACACTGTACACCTACCGTTCTGGAAACACTGTACACCTACCATTCTGGAAACACTGTACACCTACCATTTTAGAAACACTGTACACCTACTATTATGGAAACACTATACACCTACCATTTTAGAAACACTATACACCTACTGTTATGGAAATACTGTACACCTACCATTCTAGAAACACTGTTCACAGAACTCAAAATTTGGCAAAGAAAAGAAAAGGTCACCGTTAGAACCTCACCGTTCTAGAAACACTGTTCACAGAACTCAAATTTTTTCAAAGGAAAGAAAAGGTCACCATTGGAACCTCACCTTTGGATTATTTACTTAAGGTTAATAATGAAACTGTTTATATAAAGTTACCATTGCACTGTTCATAGAAGTTCACCAATGACACTGTTCACATAAGGTCATTGATGTCACTGTTCATACAAGGTCATCATTGCACTGTTCACATAAGGTTACCAATGATAATGTTCACATAAGGTCACCAATGGCACTATTCACATAAGGTCACTGATGCACTGTTCACATAAGGTTACCGATGACACTGTTCACAGAAGGTCACCGATGACACTGTTCACAGAAGGTCACTGATGCCACCGTTCACATAAGGTCACCGATGTCACTGTTCACACAAGGTCACCGTTGCACTGTTCACATAAGGTTACCGATGGCACTGTTTACATAAGGTCACCAATGAAACTATTCATAGAAGGTCACTGATGCACTGTTCATACAAGGTCACCATTGCATTGTTCACGTAAGGTTACCGATGACACTATTCACATAAGTTCACCAATGACACTGTTCATAGAAGGTCACAGATGCACTGTTCACATAAGCTCACCAATGACACCATTCATAGAAGGTCACCAATTACACTGTTCATAGAAGGTTATCGATGCACTGTTCACAATGGTTTACCATTGGAACTTTTCACTGAAATGGAAAATTTGTCAAAGTGTTGGGGATATGACACCTTGACCTCCTGAAACACCTCATACACTTGATTTTCGAAAAGGAATGGACCATAGAGGTCTGGACCATTATAATGGGGACATGGAATTCCTATCCATATCAATTTGGAAGAGAGTTATGAGATTTTGGAAGAAGGGAATGTTTAGTCTAAGGTACATCAGCCCTTTTAAGATCCTTGATCACATCGGAGCAGTGTCCTATCGACTAGAACCTGCACCAAACCTATCTCAAGTACATGACGTATTCCATGTATCACTCTTGAAGAAGTACATACCTAAACCATTGCATGTACTCAATATAGAGTTGTACCATTGGATAATGACCTCTCGTATGAAGAGAAGCCAGTGAAGATCTTAGATTGTTAGAAAAAGTACTACTAAATAAGACAATTCCCCTCATCAAGGTGTTATGTAGAAACCACAAGTTTTGAATAAGAAACATGGGAATCAAAGGAAGTGATGAATCAAAGTTACCCTCATCTTTTTTAGTTTGGGAAAATTAAATTTTGTTGGTGAAATTTCTTAAGGTGGGAAGATTGTAACGACCCAAAATTTTATTAATGAAAATTCATCTTAATATAATTAAATGTATTATTATGTAAAATGGTTATTTACGATATTAACTTCCTTATTTTTATGTTTTTGGATTTTAAAATTCTGTTAAGAATTCTTACCGTTGCTAATATAGTCATTGAATAGTGATCACATGATTATTATAAATATAGGGCTTTAACAAATCAAATTTACTCAGACAAAGGAAGTGATGGCCTCATACAGTAGAATTGCTCCATATGAAGCCCATTTGTTGGAGCTAAAAATGAGTTGGCATCACTAGGATTATCTCTTGACTAATCCCAAGCCAAGATTCGATACTTTAAGCTTGAACAGAACCTCCTATGGTAGAAGTGGAAGTTGATAGATATTACCACCCAAGTGATGTTATCTGAGCCAACCCAAGAGTCAATTACCATAGCACACCTAACACTTAGGTCATATGCAGGTGTTATAAGGGTTTATGTAACATGACACTAGCACTATGATTATGTGCATTATTTTTATATATAATAAAAAATATAATTCATTTTATTATTGTTACTTTGTAAATAGTTTTTAAATAAAAAATAGTATTTTAGTTAATATTCAATTAAGAAATCTATTTTGATTAATTAATGGATTTTTAAATTAAAGAATATTTTAATAAATTATTATTAATAATTTAATTTTCATTAAACATAAATGATCATATAATTTTTATGAATACAATTGTAATTTTTATTAAGGTTTGAAAACTATTTTTGTCAAAACCCATTAATTTTCGATAAATGTCGGTTTTATTTTAAAAGTAAAAATTCACATATTTAGAAAATTATTCAGATAAAAAAATATTATTTTTTGAATTGGGACATCAAATTTATCCAATGGTGAATTTTTTATAATTTTATGTGATAATCAAATTTTTGGGTAAAAATTAAATACCGTTTAATTATATAATGTGTTTTATGACATCATAATGACCCAATAGTGATATAAAAAATACTATAAATGGGGTTTTCAGACAATATATGTTTTAAATTTAGAATAAGTTGATTTTTGGTTTGTTTTATTTATTTTACAAAGTCGTAGTGGACCCTCCAATACTTATAAAACATTTTAACACTTTAAAATGATTTCCTTCAGAGTGTGACTCACCTCCACATAAGCAAGACTAATATTTTAATAATTTTGGATATTGGCCTTATAAAATAATATTTTCCACTCCACTTTAGAAAAATTCATAGGCAAAAATCCTGGTTTGGTTTTTAGTTTTGATTAGTTTAATATGGGTTGTCAAAAACCAAAATAATAAAGAATTCTCTCTCCTTTCCTATATAAACCCACTCAATCTCCCATTCCTATTTACTTAAACCATTTAGAGCTCAACCAAACCATTCCCTACTCTCTCTATAATCCTCCCAAGTCTCCATAAGCTTCCTATAATCCTCTCTTAATCCTCTCCCAAGCCTTTGGGATCACACTTCCATGTAAGGTATTTCTTCCTTTCTCATTTTTGTACAAATTTCATTATGTTGTTATACCCTTTTATTTTCAATTAAAAATGTTGGGGTATGATTTAACACCTCCCCTATACTTACCTCTTTATGTTTTAATTATGAGAGACACATTTCTCCCTAATTAATTCCTCCCATCTACATCCATTACCATACCGAAATTCCGTAAGGGGTTTCTCTCTCTCCATTTACATTCATGAAATTCTTTTATATTATACATATAAATTCAATTACATATGTTGGGATTTGTATCTATATGACCCCCTTACTTTCCATTTCACGTACATAGGATTAGATACCTCTTTCTCTCTCATCAACCATTTTTTGAATTCTTATGTCATGTCGTTCTGCTTCTGAAATTGCACCGCGATTTTACAAGCCAAAGTAATTGTGTAGTGATTATCATGCCCATTTATCTATCAAGTGTATTCACCTTTATGAACATTTACTTATCTATTATATAGTTTCATGTATGTATTCCACATTCCTTTATCATATAATAAATGATTATGTTGAATGATTCCATGTTGTATGATCCATGTGGCACACTTATGCATGAAATGAAATGATTAAGAATGGTGTTCCCTGATAGGACTCTAATGCATTGGGTAAATAATATTATCATGATACATCAAGTGAAATGAGGGTTTAATCATGTTAATTAAAGTTCAATTAGGGTTTACTCATTCTAATTCAAGTGTAATGAGGGTTTACTGATGATTCATGTGCAATGAGCCTTGGCTTATGCTAATATCATGTTAAATGTTGTTTCCACATTTCCATGTTATGATAATCATGATATATCATGTATTTATGTTCATTTTTCTCTTATGCTCCATTTATATTCATATTTTCTAATATGTGTTGTATTATTCATGTTATCCCTTGTTTACTCCCTTACTGGGATTTATAGTTCACCCTTTTCTTATACATATCCTCAGGTTATCCCATGCAATGCAAAGTCTGAAGGAATGTTGTGGTCATGTAAAACAAGTTTTCAATAAAGATATTGTTTTTAATGTCTTATGTTGTAATGTAATTTTCCTAATTTCTCATGACACTAGACCTCCCAATCCTCAGAGTTGTCTTAAGTGAAATTTTATGCAATTAATCATGTTTATGTGTGTAATAAAAAGTAGGGTTGTTATAAATAATGTTTATTACGATCAAGATTGATATCATATGACTCATGATTATTGATTATGGTGACTATTTACTATTCCATATTTTTATATTTTATGATCCAGGTATTAAGGGTTATGAGTTCACATATTATTCACTCATGTACTCTAATTCCATTTCCACACCCTTATGAACTTATTATTCTCATTGATGACATTCAATTTCTAATACTAATGTTTAACCTTATAGATAATTTTATCTCTCCCTTATTTTATCTCCTTAAACTTGGGATTTGAAGAATGTAGTAGAAAGAAATAATCTATGAAGGGATTTCATATTTATTATGATGATGACTTAATGTTAAATAATAAAATCTAGGATAAGTGGTATAAATAATCAATCGATGACATTTGTAATGTTAATATTGGAATTTTTAAAAATTATATAAAACTGTTAACCAAAATGGTTCTCAATATTTTATGTTATCAACTTATTTATTTTTATTTGTTAGGGATTGGATGGAAAAAATGAGTCACATTTATCAACATCTATTTTGGAAATATAAATATTATGATTTTAGAAATGGATATGAGGTTGTGGGTTCTGTGATATCTAATGGAATAATAATCTACATGAATATGTTATGTAGATTGATCAACTAAGTGAATCAGCTACATGACTAATCAGCAATGTGAGTGATTGGTTTGGTGAAATAGCTCTGTGGATGTATCAACTACCTGAATGATCATTTATGTGAGGGATTATCTATGTAAATCGGATATGTGGCTTGATCGGCTATGTGGATAATCTACATGAGAGATTGAATATGTGAATCAACTACATGAAAAAGACTACATGGAGATTCTGGATACATGGTATATCTGACTACGTGAAGTCGCATAGTTGGTTCTTTTTGTATGTTTATTTAAAATAAAAAAAAAAGTCCTTTTAGTTGTGTATGACTCATCAAGTATAATTATATCATAGAATTTATTTAATGGTTACGGATATAAATTTATCCTTGAATTATGAGTTTAATTACTTCTAAAATATTTTGAATTAAATCTTTTTGTGATCAGGAAAATTTGATCATCCCATATCTTTCAACCTAGAAATGAATATTTTTTCCTTCATTTATTCCTTCTTGCCTTCTCTCATGTCTGTTCATTCCATTACCCTTACCTTGGAGTCATGTAACCCTTATATAAGTGGTTTGAGGTCTCCAATGGAGATTATATGATGTGTGTGTCTGTAGTATTAGGTGTAGTGAGTTGTATAAAGTTTCTTATTCTAGGTAGGGGGTTTATTGTTCTCTTATTTATTTAAATGTAATAGTAAATTTATCATCGTTTATTACTTTATAAGGAAGTGTAATTAACTAAATTAATATCTAACCATATTAATAAATAATTAGTTTTAGGGATCACGTTTTTTTTATTTGTACCTTGATAATGATTTTCCTCTTGATTTTCTATATAGTTTGATATCTATGTTATGCTTGATATAATGAATTTTGATGGTATGAATTTTCAGGTTGTTATTCATGGAAATGGTAATGAAGTTTTGTATGTAATTAATTTATTAATTTAAAACAAAATTAATTGAGGGGAATGTTTTCATAAAGTGTTTCTAAAAATTTAATGATAATCAAATTGATGTAATGTTCATGAATAATTAAACTTGTTATTACCTCATAATGGAATTGTTAAATAACATGAAGAATTAATATTCTCTTTGATACTTTTGGTAACAATTAAATTTAATTTTAATTAATAATAGTTTTTCTAAAATATTTTTAAAATCAGTTTTAATTCTAAAATCATGTTTATATTTAGATGTATTTTTATAGGATGATTATTTTGGTTTCCTGGAGTTTGAACAAATGAATAATGAACCTATTAATTCTATATCAAATAAGAACTGGTTGGGTGATAATGATAATTTTTAGGTAATTATTTTTTTCATTAATGAGAATGCTGAGTTCCACGATATTAGAGTTGGGGGATCTTATTTATGTGCGAAGGCCAAATGCATTGTTTGGAGACTAGATTTCCCTATTAATTATGCATCTTTGTTTATTTTTTCTTTAGTGATGATCTCCAGATGTGACAATCTCTATGTAACATAATATGGGGTGGGTAAGACCAAATTTTATCTGATCATAGAATTCAAGATCATAGGATGGAAGATTTTATGTGGGTGGGGAGGCTTGGATGATGTGGAAGAAGTTTATGCCTATAATGGAAATATGCTTCAACATATTTTTTGGGTTGTATGAATGACACCAAAAATGATGGAATAGGTTGAATCTAGCTTTAAAATTTGATGTAACACTTAGATATCTGATTCTTTCTTATAAATCAATTTAATGGTTGATGGTTGGGATGAATGTATTGTTTATATTCCTCTCCCCACTACTTGAGGTAGCTCCATGTTCTTGGTTTCTTATTTCCTCTTTTTGGAAACATAGGATTGATTTCCTATAGCATATAGTTTATGGAATTATGCTAATAATGAATAAATAATTTTTAACAAATGATTTTGGTAATTATTGAATGAAAATTCTGAACATAAATTAATCTTGAGAAATTGGGGGCTCAATTGTGATTATTCCTAGAGAACATGTACTTTAATATAATTATTATTAAATGTATGTAGATATATTTTTAATATCAAACTTAATTAATATTAAATTAATTTATGAAATGAAATTTAAAAAGAAAATAAGTAATTATTTTCTATATTTTATGTTCTTTTGTGCTTAAAGGATATATGGTCTTCACAGTGGAACTTGGGAGTGCAAGTGATGTTGGTTATAGTTGATTCTAAGACTAGGGTATTCCCCTATTATGGTTGTATGCTATATTATATCTTGAATATTATAATATTTCATATAATTCTATACCCATGTTGGTTAGGGTGATTGATATAGTCAAGACCCAGATTTTTCAGTGTTTTATTTTTTGATATTTCTAGAAATATTCCCAAATCAAGGTTCTCCGACGACAAGAGATTACAAGGCCCAATGATCCCAAAACTAATGTTTTAAATATAAATTTTTTACCAAAAAATAATTTCCTATAAAGGAAATATATGGAGTTTCAAATATGAAATATTAGACCACCGTTGAGTTCATAATGTAGAGATTACCCTAGGAATGAGATAACCATAGTCAGAATTGGGTGTTTGGATTGAGCGCAATTTTGGATGAAATAATTAAATAAATAAATTATTATATATTTAATTGTTTCATTAAAAAACCTTTTAATACTCTATAAATATGTGGTTATTCAAACTCCCTAGTGTTTTATGCATAAAACTAGATATTTGATATGTTTTATTGGAGAGGAACCATTGGATAAACATTGGTAATTTAAAGACCCAAATCTTGATGTACATGGACATTACATTACTTTTTCATAATATTTAATACATGACAAAAATAGACGCCAAAAGATCGTATTAGTTTAGTGTCTTTGGAAACTCAGAACGTAATCTTCTAATCATGGTGAAATATCTTCAACATATCCCATAAATATCTTCCCCTTTTTGTTTTCTTAACTAAAACCTTTCTTTATATCCTAGGAAAAATAAAACATAAAAATTGTGAGATCAAATGCTCAGTAAGGGTAAACATAGAGAACATAAAACAATCCATAAACATTTGAATGCAAAAACTTGAACATAAAATCTAAACATCAAAATCTTGAGCAAAGACATAAATCCTAGAAGTACGTAAGGCATATATCATAATGGATCATCAATCATGATAAAATAGCATGGGAATAAAGCATGTATCTGTGGAAACCATTAAGCACATGTTATGATTTCCATATTAGAGAAGGAATTACTGCCATGACCATCTTAGTGGACAAAGTCTCTTTCTTAATCGTGTTCACTCCTCGTTTCAGTCCTGTAACACTGAACCGGATTAACTTACTGTTCCAGCCATGTCTATCTCATGAGATATAAATCTTTACCCAATTCATTGGAGAGGGATATAGGTCCTACCCATCTCATAATGAAATCATTCTTTCGTGTGCCACCAAATCATAAATCATACATCATAGCATAACCCATGTAATATAATGGGATTCTTAAACATCATGCCAACATAACATAATCCATATACAAAAAAATGGATACCATTTCATCATAAGAAGAATAAAACCATGTAAATAATGGATACATTATACTTTAAACATAAACACATTAAATAATGTCATTTTTAGATGGAAAATAGTTTTGATAAAACACTTGAAATGAATTCTTGAGGAAAATATCCTTTCTTCTTCAAAATCATTTTCTTTTCACAAAATGCCATGAAATCTTAAAAGAAAAGGGTTTTGTTGAAAATAATAATGCAATCTTGTAGATGAAGCTTCATGAAAATGAGGCATTATGAAACCATAAAAATTCGTTCACCCGTATAAGTTAAAAATAACATTCTCCTCAGACTTTTGTCGGAAAAGTCAAAAAGTCACTCATGTGGTAAACAAAAGTAAGATTCCTTTCATAACATGTGGTAAAATTCAAAAATGGTTAAAAAGGCCTTTAAAATTACATGAAAAAATTTTAGAAAATAGGGACATGGATGATAACAAAAACCCCAGTAAATACTTACGAATAAACAATCTCCGATAAGAGCGAGATTGGAATAGTTATCCCTTACCTTATGTCTGATATGCTTCGTATGTATCCGAACCTCATATATAATGATTTAAATAATTGAATTTACTTATTAAAGAATCATATTAATTGTTATGATATCATATATAGTTTACTTATGACTTTATATTACCCGTTCTTTTGTAAATTTGATGTAAAAGCAGCGATTTGGGTAAAATCATTTCATTTATTGTACGTGTTTCGACTTTTTGTTCTTGATATTATTAATTATATCCAGATTTAATTAATTCTAGAATGTAAAACATGATTTATACATAATATATATTCAGCATATACATATATATATTATAGATTGATAAATGGAATGAAATAGACCGTTCAAGGAGACGGTAGGCCGTATGTACGCATGAACGCTATTTTCGTTTCCTTATTGAATTAAATGGAATTAAGTAGATGAAATAAATATATATATAAATAAAGTATCATTATTATGTCATATATTTCATTATTATTCATTATATATACTTTATAATCATTCATGAATGGTTATCATGGAGAATGAATCTCATCGCGCCGTGGAGACGGTAGTCCGTACGTACGCACGAGCGATGATATCATTCTCATGATCGTGGAATTATATTAAATTGTATGTATAATATTTCATAATCAATATCACTTTACAATAATCATATATAGTTATTTATTTACACCAATATACCCATCCAAGTAAGGTGGTGGTCGAAAACAGATTACACCACGGCGTGGAGACGGTATTTTGTATGTACGCACGCGCGGTGATTTCATCTTCCGTAGGATGGATAGAAGGTGAAATAGGGTTGTTTCATATTTATAATAACATATTAGTATATAATTAATATTGATGTTATTAATTTATAATGAGACAACTAAATAAGAAGAAGTATAAGAAGAAAGAAACTTGAGAGAATTGGAAGAAGAGATTACCTCTTCTTCGACGCACCTCCTTTAAGCTTCCTCTTAAGGAAGTAGAGTTGGTCTTTTGAGAAGAACAGAACCTCCAGAATGTTTCTATGGAAGTGGAGAAGAGAAATAGGCATGGTTTGGCCGAGATTCAAGGCTCAAAAGGGTGTGAAGATAAGAGGGAAGGGGTGCCCTTTTTATAAGGGAGGAGAGGGGCACCTTTGGAAAAACTTAAAATATTATTTTATAATAAAGTCATATTCAGTTTATAATAGCTCCAAATTGATTTATTTCGATTCTAAAGTGAGGATGGGTCTAAATAATCTCAAACAATAGGTTTTAGACAAGTTTAGGTTACTATTTTAACCTTATCTTTTAGATTTAACTCTAAGTTAAATAATTTAACTTTTACCGTGTCTTCTTGTTTTCTTACACTATATGGTTAAAAAACTTACTATAACCAGCCAAACGAACCCCAACTGGTTCATTATTAACATATATAACCTTATCTAAGTCATTTTTCCGAACCTTAGATTTTTAGGAATATAATAACAATTAATAATATAATATTTGTTCTAAAAACTATTTTATGTCAATTTTGACACTATTTGGTAATTGCTTTTTGTGAAAATCATAACAGGATGATTAGTTCAAAAAAAGTTAATTAAATAAATAATAACATGTCATATTAACCTATAAAATTAGTGTAATTCATAAAAAGTATCAAATTACATTTATTTGGGTATTTATAATATCAATTATTTTAATATTTAATTATTTAGGTAATTACTGCATCATCATTGTGTCATAAATAACTTAAATTATTTAATGTCTAAAAATTATAAATAAAATACCATTAGGTATAAAATATTTTTAGATTTATAATGAATATTTATAGTCGAATTTATCTTATTTATAACCCTATATTAAAAATGTTTTAGTTATTAATCTTTGATTTTAACTATTTTAACTCTTCTTTAAATAAAATAATATTAAATGTCCTGATCTAATCCAAGTGAACCTAAATGGTCATATTTTATTCCTAAGGTTGTTTTTGATCGAATTAAACTTATCCAATAGAATTATGACATGTGTTAGGGTAATAATAATATCATTTTTACCCTTAATTACCCTATTTACTTTTAATCGTGGTAAATAAAAGTAAGAAGTTACTATTCACTGAAAAATATTTTTATCTTATTGAACCACATTTTACTCCTTGATATTAACCGTGTCTCTAGGATTTTTGAAATTCCACTCACAGAAGCGGTAAAATTAAGTTTTATATAAATTTTCAAATTCTCCTAGGAGGTGAGTAAAAGACGGTGAAAAGTTCAATAAAATTTTAATATATATAAAATTATTATAAAATGACTCAAATGAATTACATTGAAATTATATAGGTATTATGTATCAATTTTGACCTAAAATAAATTTAAATAAAATAAATAATTATTTAAATAAAAATTCGGTTTTTAAATAGTAACCGAGTGTTTTCACTATTCATCAAAAATTGAAAGTTTTCAGAAAAATACCAAAAATTCACCCTATGCTAATTTCGAAATTTCGAATCCAAAAATGAAGTCCATTTTGAAAGATAAAATTTATAAAATTTCAAAAAGTGGGTATTACTATTCCTAACGGCTAGTTCATAATAATATTATAATAATATCTCGTTTAGTGAAACTTGGTATTTCGTATAATACACGCTACAGTGGAAGG
This sequence comes from Viscum album, assembly GCA_963277665.1. Taxonomy (NCBI): domain Eukaryota; kingdom Viridiplantae; phylum Streptophyta; class Magnoliopsida; order Santalales; family Viscaceae; genus Viscum; species Viscum album. Next base: position 2,084,252,624 of record OY728151.1, read on the forward strand.
TCGTGGTTGCGTGTAATGAAATACAAGCGAGGGTTGTATGTAGTGCAAGATTAATTTGTTGTTGCGTATAATATAATCCAATCATATTTCATTTATACATTGAATATATATATATACACTCAATGTTTCGTAAAATAACTTCTATCAAACGAACTTGAAATTGTGTGTAACACGATCCAAGATTAGTGTTGTGTATACTACCACCTAATACGGCGTTGCGTATAGAACAAGCTAATTTTGGTGTTGCGTACAACACAAGACTTCAATGAAATTAAAAAAATAATAATTCTCATAAAATCTCAGGTTGTTACATTCTACCCCCCTTAAAATGAATTTCACCCTCGAAATTCATTGGGGTTATAAATCGTTTACTACTTGAAATTTTATTTAATAGAAACCCACATCGTAAAAAGGAATACTAAAGCTTAATTTTAAAAATTAATGTATAAAATGTAATGGTTACCCAAATTAACTTATCCCTGAGTTTCCACATAGGAGAACATAGGTGAAAATATGGATATGGAAGAGAAATCTAAATGTCAAGTTCTAATGGAGAGTGGTAGAGAATATGGCTATGAAAAAGCCAACAATAACAAAGCCATAAATTTGTGATGATCTAAGGTACCATCAGATTCATCGGATATGAGAGTACTAGAACAACATTTATGGTTTCCAAGATCATTTCCCTATTTGTTGATGAACTTTTACATAAGGAGAAATACTTACTTGGTTTTAGTGTAATATCATTGTTGGTCATTCCATGAACAATTTCCGCTTCATCTCTATTTAAAGAAATGAGGTGGAATTTTTCATTCATGAAGTGTTAGAAGATCATGCGATAGAATGATAAGTCATCCCATATGTTTCTATCACAAAAAGGTTATCATAAGTTATTAAATATACATAAGTCCATCTATGGTGAGATTAATCATATATGATTCCAACTATGGACTTATACTTTATCTATCATATCGCTTAATAAAATAAAACTAGTTTCTACTAACCAGGGACTTCCTGTAGGCTAGTGGTATGCGATAAAGGCCTGTCGCACTTCAGTTGTGGGTTCGATTCCCACAGCCTTGTCCAATGCGACGGGTTGTCGCCCGTCCTGTAGGTTGTCCTTTTTCTAAAACTACATTATTATAACATCCCATAAATAATATCTAAAAAAGTTCTAGCCTTAAACAATTCTATATGATGTCCAACTTAATCCACTCCAACCTTTAAGCTTATCGAAAATACTTTTGTCCAATATTATAGTATAAAGAAAACGATTACTAGAAATTTCATCAACCAAGCATGTGAATACCATCATTTATCCCCCATATAAGATATATCTCGTTGGTCACATTCCAAACAAGTGAATACCTTAATCATATATTCTCTTGAAAAATGAATACCCATTGAACCTTAGTGAAAACATGAATACTGTCAAAAGTTAACTCTTTCCACATACCAAAATCCCAAAAAATTTATATACTCAAACCATGATATCACATTGTCCTTATATCATCCATGAGATCATCAATATTGTAAAACATCTCATTATCTCCTAATCCCTTCATTATGCCCATATCATCTACTTCCAAAAATATATGAATTAACCTTTCATGGTTACCAGTACCATTTAACATATACTTTCAAATACTTTAGGAAAAAAATAGTGTAACAATCATTAGATGTGTCTTTATTCCATAGTACCATTAAATTACCTATACAACATAACTCTTGATAAACATACAATCATTCCACTATCTTCTTAAACCATTGACTGAGCTTCGTCATTTCTTTCATCTCATATATCATTTGTAGTCTCTTCATCATCATCAACATAAATACTACCCATACGACCATGTTGATTCTCTTCATGAGATTTTCCCTTAGGGCATTGGTTTGCATAATGCCCATACATTCCACATTTAAAACATTTAACCAGTGTTGATGTCTTAGAAATATCATTATCCTTGTTCATGGTGTTAACTGAACCTATTCCTTTACAATTACTGGCTTTGTGTCCTTCTTTTCCACACCCAAAGCATCTTCTGGTTCCTTTGAAACATTCTCCCTGATGCCTCTTCCCACGTGATTTACATGAGGGGAATTGAGCTTTTTTTCCTCTATTATCATCATGAAACTCCATCATTCTCTTATTAGCTGAGTCGGAATACTTACCAAAGTTGAGATTATTGATCATATTATGAGATTTCTGATTAGGCATAATAACAATGTTTGGACTTCCAGATCCAATTTCATTTGGTTTCTCATGAATAATATCATTCCATTGTCCATCATATCCTCCATTATCGTGAATATTTCTATTTCCATCCATTTTCTAAAACCCAAAAAGAATAGTGTGAGTGGGAAAAATCATGCTAGGAAAACAGCATAATAAAGGGGGAGTACCTTCAATAAATAACACCTTAGCTTTAATTCTAATATCATTACCGTAATTCTAGGACTATAACCTATACGTATACTTAACCGTAGAGACATCCCTAGACATACCTTAGAAATATCTATTGGGATCTAACTAAAGTTCTCACATCCTAGTTTCCAAAGGTTAACTAAACCTTCACACTGATACCAACTGTAGAGACCCAAATCTTGACGTACATGGACATTAAATTATTTTTGCAGAATATTTAATACATGAAAAAAACATATGCCCAAAGATCGTATTAGTTTAGTGTCTTTGGAAACTCAGAACGTAATCTTCTAATCATGGTGAAAGATCTTCAACTTCTCCCATAAATATCTTCCCCTTTTGGTTTTCTTACCTAAAACCTTTATTTATATCCTGGGAAAAATAAAACATAAAAAGGGTGATCTCAAATGCTCAGTAAGGGTAAACGTATAGAACATAAAACAACCCATAAACATTTGAATGCAAAAACTTAAACATAAAATCTAAACATCAAAATCTTGAGAAAAGACATAAATCTTGGAAGTACGTAAGGAATATATCATAATGGATCATAAATCATGATAAAATATCATGGGAATAAATCATGTAATTTTGGAAACCATTAATCACATGTTATGATTTCCATAGTAGCGAAGGCATTACTGACCTGACCATCTTAGTGGACAAAGTCCCTTTCTGAATCGATTTCACTCCTCATTTCAGTCCTGTAACACTGAACCGGATTAACTTACCATTCCGACCATGTCTATCTCATGAGATATAAATCTTTACCCAATGCATTGGAGGGAGATATAGGTCTCACCCATCTTATAATGAAATCATTCTTTCGTGTGCCACCAAATCATAAAGCATACATCATAGCATAACCCATGTAATATAATGGGATTCTTAAACATCATGACATCATAACATAATCCATATACAAAACAATGGATATCATTTCATCATAAGAAGAATAAAACCATGTAAATAATGGAGACATTATTCTTGAAACATAAACATATTAAATAATGTCATTTTTAGATGGAAAATAGGTTTGATAAAACACTTGAAATGAATTCTTGAGGAAAATATCCTTTCTTCTTCAAAATAATTTTCTTTTCACAAATTATAAAAGGGTTTTTTTGAAAATAATCATGCAATATTGTAGAGTAATATTCTTGAAAATGAGGCGTTATGAAACCGTAAAAATATGTTCACCCGTATAAGTTAAAAATAACATTCTCCTCGTACTTTTGTTAGAAAGGTCAAAAAGTTCCTCATGTCGTAAAAAAAAGTAATATTACTTTCATAACATGTGGTAAAATTCAAAAATGGGTAAAAAGGACATTAAACATACATGAAAACATTTTTATAAAATAGGGACATGGATGATAATAAAAACCCCAGTAAATACTTACGAATAAACAATCTTAGATAAGAGCGAGATTGGAATAGTTATCCCTTACCTTATGTCTGATATGCTTCGTATGTATCCAAACCTCCTGTATAATGATTTAAATAATTTCATTGACAAATTACAGAATCATATTCATTGTTATTATATCATATATAGTTTACTTATGACTTTATATTACCCGTTCTTTTGTAAATTCGATGTAAAAGCAGCGATTTGGGTAAAATCGTTTCATTTATTGTACGTGTTTCGACTTGTTGTTCTTGATATTATTAATTATATCCTGATTTAATTAATTCCAAAATGTAAAAAATGATTTATATATAATATATATTCATCATATACATATATATATTATAGATCGATAAATGGAATAAAATACACTGTTTATGGAGACGGTAGGTCGTACGTACGCATGAACGCTGTTTTCATTTCCATATTGAATTGAATGGAATTAAGTATATGACATAAATATATATATACATAAATAAAGTATCATTATTATGTCATATATTTCATTATTATTCATTATATATACTTTATAATCATTCATGAATTGTTATCATGGAGAATGAATCTCATCGCGTCGTGGAGACGGTAGTCCGTACGTACGCACGAGCAATGATATCATTCTCATGATCGTGGAATTGTATTGAAGTGTATGTATAATATTTCAGAATCAATATCACTTTAAAATAATCATATATAGTTATTTATTTACACCATTATACCCATCCAATTAAGGTGGTGGTCGAAAATAGATTACACCACGGCGTGGAGACGGTATTCCGTACATACGCACGCGCGGTGATTTCATTTTCCGTAGGATGGATAGAAGATGAAATAGGGTTTTTTCATATTTATAATAACGTATAAGTATATAATTAATACTTATGTTATTACTTTATAATGAGACAACTAAATAAGAAGATGTAGAAGAAGAAAGAAACTTGAGAGAATCGGAAGAAGAGATTACCTCTTCTTCGACGCACCTCCTTTAAGATTTCTCTTAAGGAAGTAGAGTTGGTCTTTTGAGAAGACAAGAACATCCAGAATGTTTCTATAGAAGTATATAAGAGAAATAGTCATGGTTTTTCTGATATTCAAGGCTCAAAAGGGTGTGAAGAGAAGAGGGAAGGGGTGCCCTTTTTATAAGGGAGGAGAGGGGCACCTTTGGAAAAACTTAAAATATTATTTTATAATAAAGTCATATTCGGTTTATAATAGCTCAAAATTGATTTATTTATAATCTAAAGTGAGGATGGTTCTAAATCCTCTCAAAAAATAGGTTTTAGACAAGTTTAGGTTACTATTTTAACCTTATCTTTTAGATTTAACTCTAAGTTAAATAATTTAACTTTTGTCGTGTCTTCTTATTTTCTTACACTATATGGTTAATAAACTTACTATAACCAGCCAAACGAACCCAAAGTGGTTCATTATTAACATATATAACCTTATCTAATTAATTTGGATGAACCTTATATTTTTAGAAATATAATAACAATTAATAATATAATATTTGTTTTAAAAACTATTTTATGTCAATTTTGACACGATTTGGTAATTGATTTTTATGAAAATCATAAAAGAATGATTAGTTCGAAAAAAATTAATTAAATCAATACTAACATGTCATATTAACCTATAAAATTATTTTAATTCATAAAAAGTCTCAAATTACATTTATTTCGGTATTTAAAATATCAATTATTTTAATATTTCATTATTTAGGTAATTACTGCATCACCATTGTGTCATAAATAACTTAAATTATTTAATGTCTAAAAATTATAAATAAAATACCATTAAGTAGAAAATATTTTTATCTTTCTAATGAATATTTATAGTCTAATTTATATTATTTATAACTCTATATTAAAAATGTTTTAGTTATTAAACTTTGATTTTAACTATTTTAACTCTTCTTTAAATAAAATAATATTAAATGTCCAAATCTAATCCAAGTGGACCTAAATGGTCATATTTTATTTCTAAGGTTTTTTTGGTCGAATTAAACTTATCCAATATAATTAGGACATGTGTTAGGTTAATAATAATATCATTTTTACCCTTAATTACCCTATTTACTTTTAATCGTGGTAAGTAAAAGAAAAAAGTTTCTATTCACCAAAAAATATTATCTTATTGAACCAAATTTTACTCATTTATATTAACTATGTCTCTCAGATTTTATAAATTCCACTCACATAATCGGTAAAATTAAGTTTTATGTAAATTTTCAAATTCTCCTAGGAGGTGGGTAAAAGACGGTGAAAAGTTCAATAAAATTTTAATATATCTAAAATTATTATAAAATGACTCAAATTAATTACATTGAACTTATATAGGTATTATGTATAAATTTTTACCTAAAATAAATTTAAATAAAATAAATAATTATTTAAATAAAAATTCGGTTTTTAAATAGTAACCCAGTGTTTTCACTATTCATCAAAAATTGAATGTTTTCAGAAAAATACCAAAAATTCAGCCTAGGCTAATTTCGATATTCCGAATCCAAAAATGAAGTCCATTTTGAAAGATAAAATTTATAAAATTTCAAAAAGTGGTTATTACTATTCATAACGGCTAGTTCATAATAATATTATAATAATATCTCGTTTAGTGAAACTTGGTATTGCGTATAACACATGCTATAGTGGAAGGTCATGGTTGCGTGTAATGAAAGCCAAGCCAGGGTTGCGTGTAGTGCAAGATTCATTTGTTGTTTCATATAATAGAATACAACACAAGACATCAATGAAATTAAAAAATAATAATTCTCATAAAATATCGGGTTGTTACATTCTACCCCCCTTAAAATGAATTTCACCCTCGAAATTCGTTGGGGTTATAAATAGTTTACTACTTGAAATTTTATTTAATAGAAACCCACATCGTAAAAATGAATACTAAAGCTTAATTTTAAAAACTAATGTATGAAACGTAATGGTTACCCAAATTAACTTATCCCTGGGTTTGCACATAGGAGAACATAGGTGAAAATATGGATATGGAAGAGAAATCTAACCATCAAGTTCTGATGGAGAGTGGTAGAGAACATGGCTATGAAAAATCCAACAATCACAAAGCCATAAATTTGTGATGATCTAAGGTATCATCTGATTCATCAGATATGAGAGTACTAGAACAAGATTTTTGGTTTCTAGGATCATTTCCCTAATGTTGATGAACTTTTAAATAAGTAGAAATACTTACTTGGTTTTAGTGTAATATCATTTTTGGTCATTCCATGAACAATTTCCACTTCATCTCTATTTAAAGAAATAAGGCTGAATTTTTCATTCATGAAGTGTTAGTAGATCATGCGATAGAATGATAAGTCATCACATTTATTTCTATCACAAAAAGGTTAGCATAAGTTATTAAATATACATAAGTCCATCTATGGTGAGATTAATCGTATATGATTCCAACAATGGACTTATACTTTATATATCATATCGCTTTATAAAATAAAACTATTTTCTACTAACCAAGGACTTCCTATAGGCCAGTGGTATGTGATAAAGTCCCGTCGTACTTCAGTTGTGGGTTCGATTCCCATAGCCTTGTCCGATGCGATGGGTTGTCACCCATCCTACAGGTTGTCCTTTTTCTAAAACTAAATTATTATAACATCCCATAAATAATATTGAAAAAATTTCTAGCCTTAAACAATTCTATCTGATGTCCAACTTAATTTATTCCAACCTTTAAGCTTATCGAAAATACTTTTGTCCAATATTATAGTATAAAGAAAATGATTACTAGAAATTTCATCAACCAAGCATGTGAATACCATCATTTATCCCCCATATAATATATATCTTGTTGGTCATATTCCAAACATGTGAATACCTTAATCATGTATTCTCTTGAAAAATTAATACCCATTGAACCTTAGTGAAATCATGAATTCAGTCAAAAGTTAACTCTTCCCACATACAAAAATCCCAAAAATTTTATATACTCAAACCATGATATCACATTGTCCTTATATCATCCAAGAGCTCATCAATACTATAAAACATCTCATTATCGCCTAATCCCTTCATTATGCGCATATCATCTACTTCCAAAAATATATGAATTAAACTTTCATGGTTACCAGTACCATTCAACATATACTTTCAAATACTTTAGGAAAAACAATAGTGTAACAATCCTTAGATGTGTCTTTATTCCATAGTACCATTAAATTACCTATACAACATAACTCTTGATAAACATACAATCATTCCACTACCTTCTTAAACCATTGACTGATCTTCGTCATTTCTTTCATCTCATATATCATTTTTAGTCTCTTCATCATCAAAAACATAAATACTACCCATACGACCATGCTGATTCTCTTCATAAGATTTTCCCTTAGGGAATTGGTTTGCATAATGCCCATACATTCCACATTTAAAACATTTAACCATTGTTGATGTCTTAGAAATACCATTATCCTTGTCCATGGTGTTAACTAAACCTTTTCCTTTACAATTACTGGATTTGTGTCCTTCTTTTCCACACCCAAAGAATCTTCCAATTCCTTTGAAACATTCTCCCTAATGCCTCTTCCCACATGATTTACATGAGGGGAATTGAACTTTCTTTCCTCTATGATCATCATGAAACTCCATCTTTCTCTTATTAGCTGAGTCGGGATACTTACCAAAGTTTAGATTATTGATCATATTGTGAGATTGCTGATTAGGAATAATAACGATTTTTGGACTTCCAGATCCAATTTCATTTGGTTTCTCATGAATAATATCATTCCATTGTCCATCATATCCTCCATTATCGTGAATCTTCCTATTTCCAGCCATTTTCTAAAACCCAAAAAGAATAGTGTGAGTGGAAAAATCATGCTAGGAAAACAGCATAATAAAGGGGGAGTACCTTCAATAAATAACACCTTAGGTTTAATTCTAATATCATTACCATAATTCTAGGACTATAACCTAAACGTGTACTTAACCTTAGAGACATCCCTAGACATACCTTAGAAATATCTCTAGGGATCTCACTAAAGTTCTCACATCCTAGTTTCCAAAGTTAACTAAACCTTCGCTCTGATACCAACTGTAGAGACCCAAAGCTTGATGTACATGGACATTACATTACTTTTTCGGAATATTTAATACATTCCAACAATATACTCCCAAATATCGTATTAGTTTAGTGTCTTTGGAAACTCAGAACATAATCTTCTCATCATGGTGAAAGATCTTCAACATCTCCCATAAAGATCTTCCCCTTTTGGTTTTTTTACCTAAAACCATTCTTTATATCCTGGGTAAAATAAAACATAAAAATGGTGAGCTCAAATGCTCAATAAGGGTAAACATAGAGAACAAAAAACAATCCATAAACATTTGAATGCAAAAACTTGAACATAAAATATAAATATCAAAATCTTGAGCAAAGACATAAATCTTGGAAGTACGTAAGGCATATATCATAATGGGTCATCAATCATGATAAAATAGCATGGGAATAAAGCATGTAATTTTGGAAACCATTAAGCACATGTTATGATTTCCATAGTAGCCAAGGCATTACTTCGATGACCATCTTAGTGGACAAAGTCCCTTTCTGAATCGAGTTCACTCCTCGTTTCAGTCCTGTAACACTGAACCGGATTAACTTACCATTCCATCCATGTCTATGTAATGAGATATAAATCTTTACCCAATGAATTGGAGGTAGATATAGGTCTCACCCATCTCTTAATTAAATCATTCTTTCATGTGCCACCAAATCATAAATCATACATCATAGCATAACCCATGTAATATAATGGGATTCTTAAACATCATGCCAACATAACATAATACATATACAAAAAAATGGATACCATTTCATCATAAGAAGAATAAAACCATGTAAATAATGGATACATTATACTTTAAACATAAACACATTAAATAATGTCATTTTTAGATGGAAAATAGTTTTGATAAAACACTTGAAATGAATTCTTGAGGAAAATATCCTTTCTTCTTCAAAATAATTTTCTTTTCAAAAAATGCCATGAAATATTAAAATAAAAAGGGTTTTTTTGAAAATAATCATGAAATATTGTAGAGGAAGCTTTATGAAAATGAGGCGTTATGAAACCGTAAAAATCCGTTCACCCGTATAAGTTAAAAATAACATTCTCCTCGTACTTTTGTTGAAAAAGTCAAAAAGTTCCTCGTGTGGTAAAAAAGTAAGATTCCTTTCATAACATGTGGTAAAATTAAAAAATGGTTAAAAAGGCCATTAAAAATACATGAAAACATTTTTAGAAAACAGGGACATGGATGATAACAAAAACCCTAGTAAATACTTACGAATAAACAATCTCGGATAAGAGCGAGATTGGAATAGTTATCCTTTACCTTATGTCTAATATGATTAGTATGTATCCTAACCTCCTGTATAATGATTTAAATAATGTCATTGACTTATTACAGAATCTTATTCATTGTTATGATATCATATATAGTTTACTTATGACTTTATATTACCCGTTCTTTTGTAAATTCGATGTAAAAGCAGCAATTTGGCTAAAATCGTTTCATTTATTGTATGTGTTTCGACTTGTTGTTCTTGATATTATTAATTATATCCTGATTTAATTAATTCCAGAATTTAAAACATGATTTATATATATTATATATTCATCATATACATATATATATGATAGATCGATAAATGGAATGAAATACACTGTTCATGGAGACGGTAGGTCGTACGTACGCATGAACGTTGTTTTCATTTCTTTGTTGAATTGAATGGAATTAAGTAGATGGAATACATATATATATACATAAATAAAGTATCATTATTATGTCATATATTTAATTATTATTCATTATATATACTTTATAATCATTCATGAATGGTTATCATGGAGAATGAATCTCATCGCGTCGTGGAGACGGTAGTCCGTACGTACGCACGAGCGATGATATCATTCTCATGATCGTGGAATTGTATTTAAGTGTATGTATAATATTTCAGAATCAATATCACTTTACAATAATCATATATAGTTATTTATTTACACCATTATACCCATCCAAGTAAGGTGGTGGTCGAAAACAGATTACACCACGGCGTGGAGACGGTATTCCGTACGTACGCACGCGCGGTGATTTCATTTTCCGTAGGATGGATAGAAGGTGAAATAGGGTTGTTTAATATTTATAAAAAATATCAGTATAAAATTAATACTGATGTTATTACTTTATAATGAGATAACTAAAAAATAATAAGTATAAGAAGAAATAAACTTGAGAGAATCGGAAGAAGAGATTACCTCTTCTTCGACGTACCTCCTTTAAGCTTCCTCTTAAGGAAGTTGAGTTGGTCTTTTGCGAATAACAAAACCTCCAGAATGTTGCTATGGAAGTTGAGAAGAGAAATGGTCAGGGTTTTCTGGTCTTCAAGGCTCAAAAGGGTGTGAAGAGAAGAGGGAAGGGGTGCCCTTTTTATAAGGGAGGAGAGGGGCACCTTTGCAAAAACTTAAAATATTATTTTATAATAAAGTCATATTCGGTTTATAATAGCTCCAAATTGATTTATTTAGAAGCTAAAGTGATTATGTGTCGAAATCCTCTCAACCAATAGGTTTTAGACATGTTTAGGTTACTATTTTAAACTTATCATTTAGATTTAACTCTAAGTTAAATAATTTAACTTTTACCGTGTCTTCTTATTTTCTTACACTATATGGTTAATAAACTTACTATAACCACAAAAAAGAACACCAAGTGGTTAATTATTAACATATATAACCTTATATAAGTCATTTTTCTGAACCTTATATTTTTAGTAATATAATAACAATTAATAATATAATATTTGTTTTAAAAACTATTTTATGTCAGTTTTGACACTATTTGGTAATTGATTTTTGTGAAAATCATAACATCATGATTAGTTCGAAAAAAGTTAATTAAATCAATAATAAAATGTCATATTAACCTATAAAATTAGTGTAATTCATAAAAAGTCTCAAATTACATTTATTTGGGTATTTATAATATCAATTATTTTAATATTTCATTATTTAGGTAATTATTGCATCTCTATTGTGTCATAAATAACTTAAATTATTTAATGTTTAAAAATTATAAATAAAATACCATTAGGTATGAAATGTTTTTATATTTCTAAGGAATATTTATAGTAGAATTTATCTTATTTATAACCCTATATTAAAAATGTTTTAGTTATTAAACTTTGATTTTAACTATTTCAACTCTTCTTTAAATAAAATAATATTAAATGTCCTAATCTAATCCAAGTGGACCGAAATGGTCATATTTTATTCCTAAAATTGTTTTTTGTATAATTAAACTTATATAATAGAATTTGTACATGTTTTAGGATAATAATAATATCACGTTTACCCTTAATTACCCTATTTACTTTTAACCATGGTAAATAAAAGTAAAACGTTATTATGCACCAAAAAATATTTTTATCTTATTGAACCACATTTTACTCCTTGATATTAACCGTGTATCTCGTATTTTTGAAATTACACTCACAGAAGCGGTAAAATTAAGTTTTATGTAAATTTTCAAATTCTCCTACGAGGTGGGTAAAAGGCAGTGAAAAGTTCAATAAAATTTTAATATATCTAAAATTATTATAAAATGACTAAAAATGAATTAAATTGAACTTATATAGGTATTAAGTATCAATTTTTACCTAAAATAAATTTAAATAAAATAAATAATTATTTAAATAAAAAGTTGGTTTTTAAATAGTAACTCAGTGTTTTCACTATTCATCAAAAATTGAAAGTTTTTAGAAAAATACCAAAAATTCACCCTAGGCTAATTTTGATATTCCGAATCCAAAAATTAAGTCCATTCTAAAATATAAAATTTATAAAATTTCAAAAAGTTGGCATTACTATTCATAATAGCTAGTTCATAATAATATTATAATAATATCTCGTTTAGTGAAACTTGGTATTGCGTATAACACACGCTATCATGGAAGGTCGTGGTTGCGTGTAATGAAAGCCAATCCAGGGTTGTGTGTAGTGAAAGATTCATTTGTTGTTTCGTATAGAAGAATCTAACCATATTTCATTTATACATTGAATATATATATATATACACTCAATGTTGCATAAAATAACTTCTATCAAATGAACTTGAAATTGTGTGTAACACAATACAAGATTAGTGTTGTGTATACTGCAAGCTAATATGGTGTTTCGTATAGAACAAGCTAATTTTGGTGTCGCGTACAACACAAGACATCAATGAAATTAAAAAATAATAATTCTCATAAAATCTCAGGTTGTTACAGGTAAGGCCATCAGATCGATATTAGATCATGGATCATGTGACAATGCAACTTGTGGATCTCATAAATGATAATGACATGAACTCGTTCTGGATCAACGATTGATCCAAATCAATGTAAGATGGTTTTTATGGATTTTTCCCTATTTTTTATCTTATTATGAATAAAATCCAGTCAACTAATTGATTTATTTGTGGATCATTCATTTTTTTGGGAGTGGGTCTATTTGTAGGACTTGTGGATACTAATTATTTAGTTTCATAATCGATATCCATACATATATATTTTTATTCTCTATGATAATGGATCAATTCCAAAAATGAACAAAGAAATATTTTTATTCCTCGTATTTATGGTTTATTTTTTTCTCTATCCATTCTACATACATTCATTGATGGATTTTATATTGGCCAATGATTCGATGAATACCCAGTAAATGATCATTGAAGAAATGGTACTTGCTGTAGGCAATCACTAAAACAAATTTGGGATGGAGATCCAACATCATTGTTCTGGTATATGTTGATGTTAGTGGATCTATGGATCAATAGGGAGTACATTATGGAGGACTTAGCTTGCAGCATTGATGAGGAATGTTGGTGGGTGTTTCCTGAGAAACTGATATGGTATAATGGCTAGGATCAAGACAAATATATAATGAGGGTTTGTTCAAACCTATATTAGAAAAATATGGAATGATTCTCAATGGTATTCATTGATAGATCAAAAATTGGAGCTATGGTAGAAGATTTAGGTATCATATTATAGATTCTAAACAATTTTTGCATACATTATTTGTATGTTAAGAATGTAATTCATGTATTATAATTGATGAAGTGTTATGTTTTTCTATAGAGGGTTATGAATCACATATTTTTTTGTCCCTACCACATGTTTTGTGTCCCTATGTATCTAGCTTGATGTGTTATGATAGTTGATTCCCAGGAGTTTGGGTGGCATTATAGACCATGTGGACCATTCCAATTGTTGTATAGACAATAGAAGGTGGCACAACATGTGTGAGGAGTACACAAGCGGGAGATCATGTGGCCACACACATCGTGTGTTGTGGGATACACATTGTGTACTTAAAAAAGTAAATTGTAGCAAGTATAGTGTAATTCCAAGTTCTGAGATGACATATACATTCTATGTACCATAGATACATGATGTGTATTCTCAAATACTGGATTCCATGTATGTGTGATATCCATGAGTTCCAGGATTAGAAATAAATGGCCTTTACCATTATGACACAACATTTGAACATATGTATGACAACCCTACTTTTATTACAAACTTAAACATGATTTATTACATAAAACTTCACTTGATACAATAAAGAAGATCGAGAGGTTTAGTTTCATTGGGTCTTAGGATCATTACATAAAAACTTGAAACATGAAATACGACATCTTTATTGAAAACTTCCTTTACATGACCACTACATTCCCTCGTACTTAGCATTGCATGGGATAACCTGAGGACATGCATAAGAAAAGGGTGAGCTATAAATCCCAGTAAGGGAATACACATGGAATAACATGAGGAGTAAAATACATGTTAGACATTAGTCATATCAATAGATCACAAGAGAAACATGAACATAAAATAATGATAAAGCATGATAATCATAACATGGAAATGTGGCAACAACACTTAACATGGAATTAGCATGAGCCAAGGCTCATTGCACATAGAGCATGAGTAAATCCTCATTGCAGATAAAGCACGAGTAAACCCTCATTGCACTTGAATTAGCATGATTCAACACTCATTTCACATGACGTATCATGATACTATACTTTACCAAATTCATTGGAGCGCTATAAGGGCGCACCCTTCTTAAACATTTCATTTCATGCATAAGTGTGTCACATGGATCATAAAACATGGATTCATAAAATATAATCATTTATTCCATGATAAAGGAATGTGGAATTCATACATGAAACATTATAATCAATAAGTAAATGTGCATAAAGGTGAATACCCTTGATGGAGAAATGGGCATGGTATTCCCTACACAAAGGCATTGGCTTAGAAAATCGGTGCAATTTCGGCAGCGTAACGGCGTGACATAAGAATTCATAAAAATGGTTTATGAGAGAGAAAGGGGTTCCTCATAATATTTACATGTAATGGAAAGTAAGGAGGTCATATAGGTACATGCTCCAACAATTTTAATGGAATTTAAATTCATGATACAAAAGTATTTCTTGAATGTAAATGAGGAGAGAGAAGTTCATTTCAGAATTTCAGCATAGTAACGGGTGTACATCGGAGGCATTTAATGAGAGATAAAGGGTATACCATCATTCAAACATAAATAGGGAAGTATGAGGGAGGTTCTAAACCATACCCCAACATTCATAATTGAAATTAAAAGGGAAAAACAACATAAATAAAATTGGACAAAATTAGAAAGGAAGAAGAAAACCCTTACTTGGAAGTGTGCTTCCAAAGGCTAGAGAGAGGCTTATTGGGATCTTGGGGCACCTTGGGAGGATTCTAGAGAGATTAGGTCAGAGTTTGGATGAACTCTAAATGCTTTTAGTGAGGATGAAGTGGGAGCTTGGGTGGGTTTATATAGGAAAGGTGAGAGAATTCTTTATTATTTAGGTTTGGGTCCCCTTACATTAAATTAATCCAAACCAAAAACCATCCCATGGTTTTTGCCCATTGTTTTTTGAAAAGGGAAGAAGAAAACAATATTTTATAAGGCCAAAGTCATAACTTCTTAAAATAATAGAGTTTCTTATGTGGAGGTGAGTCACACTCCCATGAAAAACAATTTAAAAAGACACGGTGTTTAATAAGTCTTGAGGGGTCCATTAATGCTTTGAAAAGTAAGTCAAACAAACCCAAAATCACATTATTTTAATGGTAAAACATATATTGTCCAAACATAAAGATTATAGTATTTTATTACATCACTATTGGGTCATTATGATGTCATAAAACACATTATATATTTAAACGGTATTTAATTTTTACCCAAATATTTGACTGTCTCAGAAAATTATGAAAAATTCACCGTTGGATAATTTCAACATCCTGATTCCAGAAATAAAATTTATTTTATCTAAATAATTTTCTAAATATGTTAATTTTTACTTTTAAAATAAGAACCTACATTTATCGAAAAATCATGGGTTTTGACAGAAATGGCTTTCCAACCTTAATAAAAATTATAATTGCATTCATAAAATTATAAGATCATTTATATTTAATAAAAATTAATTTAATAATAATAATATTTTATTAAAATATTATTTAATTCAAAAATCCATTAATTTAATAAAATAGATTTCTTAATTAAATAATAACTAAAAACACTATTTGTACTTTAAAAACTATTTACAATGTATCAATACTGACAAGAAAGTATATTCATTATTATATAAAAAATAATGTACATGAACATAGTACTATCAATTAGTTACATAACCCCTTAAAACAGCCTCATAAGACCTAAGGGTAAGGTGTGCGATGGTGACAGACTCTTGGGTGGCTCGGATAACATCGCTCGAGTGGTAATTTCAATTAACTTCCACTTCTCCCATAGACGGTCCCGTTCGAGATTGACATGATGAAGCTCAGCTTGGGCTTGGTCAAGAGTGAAGCCCAAGGATGCCACCTCTTTTCCGAGCTCCGACAAATGGGCTTTGTATGGAGCAATTCTACTGGATGAGGTCATCGCTTCTTTTGTCTGAGTAAATTTGGATTTGTTAAAGCCCTATATTTATACTAATCATGTGATCACTGTTCAATGGCTATATTAGCAACTGTCAAAATTATTAACATAAAACCAAAGAAGTTGACATTTTATATAAACATAAAGAGACATTTAATTAGATCAAGAGGGATTTCCATTAATGAAACTTTGGGTCGTTACAATATTCCCCCCTTAAGAAATTTCTTCCTTGAAATTTTCCTTTTCCCACACTAAAACAGATGTGGGTAACTCAGCTTCATCATTTCCTCTGATTCCCAAGTCGCTTCTTCAAACATGTGGTTTCTCCACAACACTTTGACGAGGGGCATTGTCTTATTTCGTAAAACTTTTTCTCTACGATCTAAGATCTTCACTGGTTTCTCCTCATAAGAAAGATCATCTTTGAATTGTACCACCTCAAAAGAGAGTACATGTGAAGGGTCCGGTATGTACTTCCTTAAGAGGGATATATGAAAGACATCATGTACTTTGGTCATGGTAGGTAGAAGTGCTAGTCAATAGGCCACAATCCTGACATGATCAAGAATCTCGAAGGTCCTGATGTACCTTGGACTTAAATTCCATTTCTTTCCAAACCCCATGACCTTCTTCCACGGAGATATGCATAGAAAAACCATGTCTCCAACTTTAAACTCAAGGTCTCGTCGATGCTTATCTGTATAACTCTTCTATCGACTCTAGGTTGCCTTGATATGCTGCTGAATGGTTTTCACCTTCTCCAACATTTCCTCGACCATTTCTGGTCCAAGCAGCTTACGTTCACCAACCTCATCCCAACATGCCAGTGTTCTGCACCTTTTCCCATACAGGGCTTCATATAGTGCCATTTGGATGCTTGAGTGGAAACTGTTGTTGTAGGAGAATTCAACCAGTGGAATATTTTGATCCCATCCTCCTTTAAAGTCCATTGAGTATGCTCTCAACATGTCCTCAAGTGTTTGGATAGTCCTCTCGGATTGGACATCAGTTTGAGGATGATAGGCCGTACTGAAGTTCAGTTCAGTATTCAGAGCATGTTGAAGACTCTTCCAAAACATAGAGGTGAATCTTGGATCTCGGTCAGACACAATAGATAATGGTACTTAATGCAGCCTTACCACTTCCCTGATATATATCCATGCCAGTTTATCCAAAGAGAAATCCTCCCGAATAGAAATGAAGTGTGTAGTCTTTGTAAGATGATCCACAACAACCCAGATTGCATTGTTGCCTTTGGATGTCCTCAGAAGTCTGGTGACAAAGTCCATGGTGATTTTCTCCCATTTCCATTCTGGTATGGACAATGGTTGCATCATCCCCTTAGACTTCTGCCTCTCTGCCTTCACTTGCTGACACACCAGGCACTTTGATGTATATTCAACGATCTCCTTCTTCATATTATCCCACCAAAAGTTTTCTCAGAGATCTCGATAAATCTTTGTGCTCCCTTGGTGAATAGAGAAATTTTAACTATGTGCATCATCCAAAAGTTACTTCTTCATCTCCGGACTTGATGGAACACATAGTATTTTCCCAAACCACACAATTCCTTCTTCATTAACATTAAACTCTGAGGATTTCCATTTTTCGATAGCTTCCACTTTTTCTTGAATTCCCACATCATCCTTTTAAGCATCCTTTAACCTTTCCAAAATAGACAGTTGAGAAATAATTTGTGAAAGGAGTGATGATATTCCCTACTCTATGATTCCCATGTCCATCTTTATCAATTCTAAGAAGATTGGATCCTTCTCAATTCTCATCATTGATAGAATCGCTCGATCCTTTCTACTTTGGGCATCTTCCACCTTGTTCGCTTTCCCAGGGTGGTAATGGATTGAATAGTCATAATCCTTGATGAGATCTATCCATCTTCTCGGGCGCATATTAAGCTCTTTCGGTGTGAATATATATTTAAGACTCTTGTGGTCAGTATATATCTCACATTTCTCCCCATAGAGATAATGCCGCCAGATTTTCAAGGCAAAGATCACCGCTGCTAACTCCAGATCATGCGTTGGATAGTTTTTCTCAAGTATTTTCAACTGCCTTGAGGCATAGGATATCACTTTATCATTCTGCATCAGCACACATCCTAATCCCTTCTTCGAAGCATCACTAAATACCACAAAAAGTTCCCCACTTGTGGGTAAAGTGAGCACGGGCGCAGTGATAAGCCTCCTTTTCAACTCCTTGAAGCTTTCTTCGCATTCATCACTCCAAGCAAACTTTACTCCCTTTCGAGTTATCTTGGTAAGAGGGTTGGAAAATCATGAGAAATTTCTCACAAATTGTCGATAATATCCATCTAACCCCAAGAAGCTACGGATATCTGTTACCGATGTTGGCCTCGGCCATCCCTCAATTGCATCTGTTTTGGAGGGATCCATAGATATCTCATTGCTTGTGATGATATGGCCCAAGAATGAGACCTCCTTCAACCAGAACTCACACTTACTGTACTTTTCATAGATCTTCTCCTTGCGCAAAGTCTCTAGTATAGTTCTTAAATGCTCCTCATGATCCTCCTTGGTTTTGGAGTATATTATAATATCATCTATAAAGACTACCACAAATTTGTCGAAGTAATATCTAAAGACTCTATTCATTAAGTCCATGAAGATTGTTGGAGCATTGGTGAGTCCAAAAGGAATTACTATGAATTCATAGTGCCCGTATCTTGTACGAAAAGCAGTCTTGGGGACATCTTCCTTCTTCACCCTTACTTGATAATATCCCAACCGAAAATCTACCTTGGATAAGTATTGTGATCCATGTAGTTGATCAAACAAGTCATCGATTCGTGGGAGATGATACTTGTTCTTTATTGTGATTTTGTTAAGTTCACGATAATCGATGAAAAGCCGCATTGACCCATCCTTCTTCTTGACGAAGAGGACTGGTGCACCCCATGATGAAGCACTTGGGTGTATAAACCCTTTATCCAGATTCTCATGTAGTTATTTCTTTAGCTCTTCAAGCTCTACAACAACCATTCTATATGGAGTCTTGGATATTGGTAAAGCCTCGGGTATAAGTTCAATTGAGAATTCAACATCTCTTCTAGTAGGAATTCCAGGCAGTTCCTCGTGAAACACTTCCGCGAATTCCCTCACAATAGTAATTTCTTCAAGGATGGTTTCTTCCTTGGACTCAATCATCTGAGCCAAATACACGTACTCATAGGGCAATAATATCCATGCTTGAGATGATGGAGCTAAAGGAGATTCATCTTCCACCTTACACTTGTAAAGAATCGGGGGTCGATTCTCCATATGGAGTGTGATTTCCCTCTCCCGACAATTTATGTTGGCTCTATATAAGGAAATCCAATCCATGCCAAGAATTGCATCAAATTCCACCAGAGGGAGTATGACGAGGTTCTTCAGGAAATTCAATCCATAGATTAAAATAGGGGAGGACTTATATTCATGGGATGTAATGATTTCCCCATTTTCCATACTCACCGACATCTTCACTTCCATGATTTGTGGTGGTGTTGGGATTGTTCTACTAAACTTTTGAGATATAAAAGAACACGTAGAACCTGAATCAAACAGTACATTCACTATTCTTGAATGAATAACTAGCTTACCTATCACCACTTTGTTTTCGGGGTTCACTTCGGCAGAAGTGATGGCAAAAGCTCTTCCTTGCTGCCTTGGAGGTTGTTGGTTGCCTCAAAAAACCCTTGGATTAGGGCACTGATTTGCAAAATGACCTGGTTCTTTGCATTTTTAGTATTGAACAACGCGTTGAGGTTTGAACAGAGCGTTCCTCTCCTCTGTCACAGTTGTGGGTATTTCTTGCCGACAGTTAACAGCTAGGTTCCCTTCTCTTCCACACCTGAAACATTTCCTCATCCCCTTAAGGCAATTTCCAGGGTGCTTCTTTCCTCACTTTTGGCAAGTGGGGTGCTAGATCTTCTTAGAACCGTTGGATTTATCCATTGGACCACCAGCATTGAATTCCACCTTATTCTTCTTATCCCCATGATACCCATGTGATTCTCTGATCTCTATTTCGACCTTGAGGGCACATCGGACAATTTCCTCATAGCTGTCGAAGTCACGGATTGCTAATTCTTTCCGTAGGCTAGGCTTCAACCCACAAAAGAAGTGGTCAACTTTTCATTCTATGGTAACGACAAAGCTGTAAGCGTATCATGCAAGCCTTGTGAAGTTTTCCTCGTACTCTCTAATAGATTCTTCATCTTTTTTCTTGAGGGAAAGGAAGTCCCTTTCCATCTTAAGTCGGAGGGTGCACGGAAAATATTTATCAAAAAAACATCTTCTGGAAATCCTTCCATTCCAACGCCTCGATCTCCTCCTCAGGCTTCATATTTTTTATCAACATCCACCATTGATCAGCTTCACCCTCCATATGATAAGCCGCCAGGAGAACCTTCTCTTTTTCAGAACATTGAAGGATGGAGAAGATCTTTTCAATGGAGTTGATCTATTATTTAGTGATCATGGGATCAGATGATCCACTAAAAGTAGGATGCCTTTGTCTCATAAAGCTCTCGATAGCAACTTGTTATTTCTTACGGGGGGTTGAACGTTCCTCTTGACCCGTGTTTCTATTCAAAACTTGAGTTAGATAAGAGATAAGCGTGACAAAGTTCACGATTCCCGCTCCCATTGGATTGGGCATCTCATTAGTACAGTCATCACACTGATCTTCACAATGGTTGTTAGCCCGAGTCCTCCTATTACCGGCCATTGGATGGAATAAAAGGAAAGTTAGGGGTAACACATAAAGGAAAATCCAAAGACAAAAGTTGATGACTTATAAATAAACTTTTATTTCCTTAACTCATAAGTCTATAGGCTTCAATCTAGGATTTTCATGATCTACCTTCTAACATATATTCTTAGGGGCATTTTTTTTAATTCCCTTAATAAGGGTTCATAATAAGATTGTGAATTCATCAAAACATATCCTCTGGGAGTGTTGTAACCAATAGTATAGCAAGGCCCGTTGTCGTGCACCAGTTCCCGTTCGAGTCTATCTCAAAGCGGTGTTTTCGGGTTTTACCCCTAGGATACATTTGTGCCAGAGCCGCCTCTACTTGCTCGTATCCAGACAGGGATGTATTTGCTTGATAAACCACTTACTCAATACTTACCAAAACTTAGGGATGTTTTTATTTTACTTAGTCTTTTCTCCAAGGCTTTACTAGGGTTTTCTAATCCTAATCACAAAAATAACTAAACCTATCCTTTGATATCAACTATGACAACCCTACTTTTATTACAAACTTAAACATGATTTATTACATAAAACTTCATTTGATACAACAAAGAAGATCAAGAGGTTTAGTGTATTTGGGGATTAGAATCATTACATAAAAACTTGAAATATGAAATACAAAATCTTTATTGAAAACTTCCTTTACATGACCACTACATTCTCTCGTACTTAGCATTGCATGGGATAACCTGAGGACATGCATAAGAAAAGGGTGAGCTATAAATCCTAGTAAGGGAATACACATGGAATAACATGAAGATTAAAATACATGTTAGACATTAGTCATATCAATAGAGCACAATAGAAACATGAACATAAAGGCATGATAAAGCATGATAATCATAACATGGAAATGTGGAAACAACACTTAACATGGAATTAGCATGAGCCAAGGCTCATCGCACATGGAGCATGAGTAAATCCTCATTGAACATAAAGCACGAGTAAACCCTCATTGCAGTTGAATTAGAATGAGTCAACACTCATTTCACATGACGTATCATGATACTATACTTTACCCAATGCATTGGAGCGCTATAAGGGTGCACCATTCTTAAACATTTCATTTCATGCATAAGTGTGCCACATGGATCATAAAACATGGATTCATAAAACATAATCATTTATTAAGTGATAAAGGAATGTAGAATTATTACATGAAACATTATAATCAATAAGTAAATGTGCATAAAGGTGAATACCCTTGATGGAGAAATGGGCATGGTATTCCCTACACAAAGGCATTGGCTTAGAAAATCGGTGCAATTTCGGCAGCGTAACGGCATGACATAAGAATTCATAAAAATGGTTGATGAGATATAAAGGGGTTCCTCGTCATATTAACATTTAATGGACAGTAAGGAGGTAATATAGATTCATTTCCCAACAATTTTAATGGAATTTAGATTCATGATACAAAAGTATTGCTTGAATGTAAATGAGGAGAGAGAAGTTCCTTTCAGAATTTTGGCATAGTAACGGGTGTACATGGGAGGAATTTAATGAGAGAGAAAGGGTCTCCCATCATTCAAACATAAAGAGGGAAGTATGATGGAGGTTCTAAACCGTACCCCAATATTCATAATTGAAATTAAAAGGGCAAAACAACATAAATAAAATTGGACAAAAATGAGAAAGGAAGAAAAAACCCTTACTTGGAAGTGTGCTTCCAAAGGCTAGAGAGAGGCTTGTGAGAGGATTCTTGGGAGATTGGGGCACCTTGGAAGGATTATAGAGAGATTAGGGCAAAGGTTGGATTAACTAAAAAGGCTTTGAGTGAGGAGGAAGTGGGAGCTTGGGTGGGTTTATATAGGAAAGGTGAGGGAATTCTTTATTATTTAGGTTTGGGTCCCCTTACATTAAATTAATACAAACCATAAACTATCCCATGGTTTTTGCCCATGGTTTTTGGAAAAGGGAAGAAGAAAACAATATTTTATAAGGCCAAAGTCCGAAATTATTAAAATAATAGGGTTTCTTATGTGGAGGTGAGTCACACTCCCATGAAAAACAATTTAAAAAGACAATGTGTTTAATAAGTCTTAAGGGGTCCATTAATGCTTTGAAAAATAAGTCAAACAAACCCAAAATCACATTATTTTAATGGTAAAACATATATTGGCCGAACATAAAGATTATAGTATTTTAATACATCACTATTGTGTCATTATGATGTCATAAAACACATTATATATTTAAACGGTATTTAATTTTTACCCAAAAATTTGACTATCTCAGAAAATTATGAAAAATTCACCATTGGATAATTTCGACGTCCTGATTCCAGAAATAAAATTTATTTTATCTAAATAATTTTCTAAATATGTTAATTTTCACTTTTAAAATAAAAACTGACATTTATCAAAAATTCACGGGTTTTTGACAGAAATGGATTTCAAACCTTAATAAAAATTATAATTGCATTCATAAAATTATAAGATCATTTATATTTAATAAAAATTAATTTAATAATAATAATATTTTATTAAAATATTATTTAATTCAAAAATCCATTAATTTAATAAAATAGATTTCTTAATTAAATAATAACTAAAAACACTATTTGTACTTTAAAAACTATTTACAATGTATCAATACTAACAAGAATGTATATTCATTATTATATAAAACAATAATGTACAAGAACATAGTACTATCGATTAGTTACATAACCCCTTAAAACAGCCACATAAGACCTAAGGGTAAGGTGTACGATGGTGACAGACTCTTGGGGTGGCTCGGATAACATTGCTCGAGTGGTAATTTCAATCAACTTCCACTTCTCCTGTACACGGTCTTATTAGAGATTGACATGATGAATCTTAGCTTGGGCTTGGTCAAGAGCGAAGCCCAAGGATACCACCTCTTTTCCGAGCTCTGACAAATGGGCTTCGTATGGAGCAATTCTACTGGATGAGGCCATCGCTTCTTTTGTCTGAGTAAATTTGGATTTGTTAAAGCCCTATATTTATACTAGTCATGTGATCACTGTTCAACTGCTATATTAGCAACTGTCAAAATTATTAACATAAAACCAAAGAAGTTGACATTTTATATAAACATAAAGAGACATTTAATTAGATCAAGAGGGATTTCCATTAATGAAACTTTGGGTTGTTACAATATGAGGATATATTAGATTCCACTTTCTCTTTAGTTCATCTTCATGGTGAGATTATGTGAGTTTCATTATACCAGTATCACCTTGTTGTGTTCCCTTTCTACCATCTGTAATGGTTTAGTAATAAATAAAATACTATGAATAGTATGAAGATCCACTATGAGGATCTTTGGGCTTAGATTTTGTTTTTGGAATCCCATAGTCTAGTCTAGAGTGAGATCCTATAACATCATCATTTTCCCTATGAGGGGTTCTCAGAAACGCCATGACCAACACTACACGAGCGTCAATCCTAAACCTAGTCAGATAATATAAATTGGGTTATAGGTATACACATTGGACCAGTGTTTCATCCCTATCTATGTAATGATATCTTCATAATTCTTTCATGCTTATTCATTACTAGACATGGTTAGTGTGACATATGGGATGAGTGTTTTAAATAGTTTTAGAGCTCATAGAATGATTACTCCTAGATGATTGTGACATCTTGGATGAGTTTTGATAGTGTCAGTACATCTTATGGAGTTTTTCCTCCTAGAATAATGTTGTTTGGAACCATGAAGATGAAATCCTAGTCTGGAAATGTGTTTGAGATCTTAGATTGGGACTATGTGTCTTCTATGATTATTTCTGAATGGTTTATTTTATATCTCACTTTATGATTGTCATGAAACCCTCCGTCTAAAGATAACCCTCCTAGGGTTTCCATGAAAAAGGGGATATGATGATCCTCAAGTCCTACCTCTAGTAGGCCTCGTGTTGGTGACTAGCACCAAGGGTATATGGATCTCACAATATGGTAGGCATTACCCTTTAAAGGAAACATGATCGATGGATAAGAAGGTAAATCCTCTAAAAAATCTATAGTATATATTTATATATACATATATATATATAATAAATCCAAAAACCATCCCACATTCATGTTTAAAATTGAACTGGTATAAATACAATAAACTCCAAATTAAAATACCCAAAGGAAAGCTAAAGAAGTGAGTCAAGAACTATCCTAATGCCTGAGCAAGTAACATGCATCATAGTCCATGTAATTATATAGGAAACCTAAAAGTTGTTTTATACACGTAGGGTTAGAATACAGGTATACATAGTAGGAATAACAAAGTATCTGATCTACTTGTGATGGAATCATGTTAATGCTCCCATGAAAAAATAGTAGAACCAAACACCACCTAATAGGTATACTAACCATCCCAACCTCACCAAGGAATTATCACCAAATAAAACAAGTCATGTAACGTTTTATAAGTAAATCTCATCAATGTTAGGGTACTTCCCACCACTTTCCCACTAAATTAGGTGATCTCACACCCTAATGACAGACATCCTAGTGCTCTCATTTCTTCTAAAGATACCATGTCGCAACCCTCCTGCACACACCTAAGACTCAAACCACATCACATCTCAACTATAGACAATTGGGACAAAAACCACATCACATACCATCCATAGACACCTAGGCCACAAACCACAACACATCCTACCTACAGACACTTGTGCCACAAACCATAGCACATCCTGCCTGTAGACACCTAGGTCACAAACCACACCTCATCCTGAAGACACATAGGAAATCACAACACATTTCATCCTAAATAAATCTGGTAAATCAAAACTTATCTTCACATACCTAGGCCTTACACCTTACCACAACCTACTTGAAGAATATTGGGTTATCCCCACCTTGAAGAGGGATCAAGGGAGAGAGGGTGGAAAGCCATCCATCCTCCCACCAAGATGGTTGTAAAAGACACCCTCCCGTCTTTATGATGGGTTGTTCGACACAAATTTCTCAACTAGGGTGGGTTTCATATACAAATGATCATGAAAATACAAGAATATAAATACATGATATCAAACACTCATTCCAATCCTCTGGGTTCCATGAAAGAAATCAACCCACAATACTACCACCATTTCTTCTACCTCTAAATGAAATTATCCGTATCCAAAACAATAATTTTAGAAGGAAAAGACCATGGTTAACTAATGTTTCTTCACAGTTCCCCCAGGTTTAACACCCATTCATGATATTTCAATAACAATTTCTATTTCATTATTCAAAACAACCCAATCCTTTCCAACTTTTTTAAAAAATTATTTATTCATCCATAACTACTTGGACAACTATCTAGCATGACACAAACATGAAACATTGTAAAAAAATCCCAAGAATATGAAGAGTTAAATTAAATAATTAACACAAATTAACATTAAAACACATTGTATCATATTCTTTATAGAGGGTGTGAATCTATCTACGTGTTAATCATAAATAAAATCTAAGAAAATTACCCATAAAACACTAATTACATTATTCAAACTCATCCCACTCAGATCACATATCAATGGAACCAACCCCCAACTCAAAACCTCATCTGGTAATACCTTACCATGCAGAAAATTCATATACCTACTATAAAATACTTCTCATCCATCCCACAATCAATCAATATCTAAATTAGAAATTCCATTACACCACTTAATCCATTCAACATCACAAAACCGTGCTCACAACCATTATATAGCACAACCTAGAACAAACCCATGCATCACATCACCCCATTTACTAAGGAAAAACACAATACCATTTTTCAAAAGGCATCCCTTATTTAACTCCACTTGTTAATTCAGAAGATATCACAAAAACTTTATGATCATAGGGCATCCATTCATTAGCTGAATAAACATGATTAACTAATTTCTATATATAAGTACCCAACCAAAAATTAAAAAACATGTATTCCATACATAATTTAGTGTGAAAACTAAGTACCCTATTGGATATGATTTTTAGTTGGTAGTTACCCCATAAATAAAATAATATCAACCCGAAACTAATAACAATGAAAGATCATTCATCACTTTTCAAATCTCATGTATATTCATCTTAAATTGGTTCAATTATAATTATTAATCTGAAGTAAACTATCTATAAAAAGGAAACCTCCATAATCCCACCCCACATGATGCACAAAAAGGAGATATAAAGTAAATCCTACCTCAAAAGGGTTTCAAAGATATTATCATGAGAACGGACCACTTGATAGATCTCTAATCACCACTCCCACAGGATCTACATCCATTCGAGGATTTCGTGGCACCACCACATCAATAAAAACTGATGATAACCCCATTATAACCAAGGGATATCATCCTCCATCACATGGTGAGAATAAAGGGAGGAAAATGAGATCAAACTATATAAAATCACAAAAATAGAGGAATAACACACCTTGGATCGAAGATGAATTACTATTGATCGAAGGAGAGAATCTAGGAATCAATATTTGGACTAGGAATTCTCAAGGCATAGAATAGGGGTCATTGGGTCTACTAGGGTCAAGGGAGAGTCACTATATCCATAGGGTTTGACAACCTAAATAGATATAAAATACATAAAAAGTTACATCAGTAGAGTATTACAATACTTGTAATCCCCTTTTAGGTCATGTCATTACTCAAGGATGGTTTCCACTAAAAATACCCAAAAAATTATTTATTTTATTTTTCAAACCAAAGAATATTACATGTCATGGAACACCCAAAAAATATTTGATACCAAGCTTCACGCCATGTAATATATTATCAAGATGTGTAAGCACTATAGTAGCTTTATTGCACCCCCCAACTGCCACAAAATCTCCCAGGATCTCCTCTGAACATCTCCAAAAATCAAAATCCGAAAAAGTAATGCTATGGGATGTAACATATCATTACATTAGATACCTATGAGTGGATTATAGTCCTCAAGAATCAAAAACCAAACCCAGACGGAAAGGGGTCTGAACAACCACCCAACGAGATTCTTCTCAAGAGTCTCACTGCACCTTAAATGCTACCGCCAGCCAAATATACCAACCAAAATGACCATACAGAAACTATAAAACCATAGTACAACAACAGCAAGATTCCTCCTTTAAAACAACCACACTTTTACAAAACTACTGTGCAAGCACAATGACTAATGAAATGCACTAACCCAAACATAAAAATCATTCAATTCCGTCCTCTATTTCAAGAAACTATCTGCTCTGGGCGGCACTGACTCACCCCCATGAGTTCCATCACATCATAGTTAATGTGTCTTGATTATGAATCTGGTCTTACCCACATTATATTTCATGAATCTATCACACCACACATATCCGAAACTTAGTGAAAACAACTTAATTAATAAAAAGTGGTTCAAAAAAATTCTAAACAAAAAAGAGAAAATCAAAACTAAAAACAACTCTGTATACTGAGAACGAATTTATATTTATTGATCCCATGTAACCTCCTCCTAGACAGCATGCCTCCACAATACACAATCCAAAGGAATGATCCTTCCATAGAGGACCTTCTCTTGATGATCCTGGATATCTACTGGATGCTCCACCAATGTCGCATCATCCTCGATAACCAACTCTCCCTAGTCAAGGAGATGGGAGTCATCATGAATATACCAAAGAAGTAGAGAGACATGGAAGACGTCATGGATCCTCTTTAATCGTGGTGGAAAGTAAAACCGATTCACCACCTTTCCAACTCACCCAACACCTCAAAGGACCCAATGAACCTGGGATAATTCTTACTCCCTATAACGAACCTTAGTTTCTCATGTCTATGGGAAGCCTTAAAGAGCACATGGTGCCCAAACCCAAATTCTAAAGACCTCATCCTACGATCATCATAAGACTTATGTCGGTCTTGTGTTTTATTTATTCTCTCATGAACAAGCTGGAATTTTTCTATTGCTCTATAGACAACATCAGGACCAAGAAAAACTTCCTCACCGACCGCTTCCCAAAAAAAAGAAAACAACATGACCTTCTAAATATTGCTTCAAATAAATCCATGTTGATGGAAGAGTGATTGATATTATTATAATCCAAGTCTACCAAATTCAAGTTTCATACCCAAGATCCACCAAAGTCCAAGATGCACACCCGTAACATATCCCCCAAAATATGTATAGTCCATTCCATCATCCCATCTATCTAAGAGTGGAAGGTAGTATTGAGGTGTAACTAATTACCAAAAGAATGCTGCAATACCCTCCAAAATCGTGAGGTAGACCATGCATCATGATCTGAGACACTGGACCTCATAACTCCATGACAAAGAACCACCTCATCCATATACCTCTTAAATAAGGCATCCACCACACCTGAATCCTTGATCACTAAGAAGTGAGCTGATTTCAACAACCAATCCACCATCACCCATATAATATAGCAACCTTCATAATATCTAGGTAATAATATGAAAAAATATTTCCATATTTAATCCCATTTAATCTTTTTAACTTTCAAAGGCATCAAAAAAACCACTAGGTACATGGTGTTCGACCTTTACCTACTAAAAAACCAAGCACTTCACCACAAACTCTACCACTATCCATTTCATTATGGGCCACCAGAACTACATCCTCAAGCCATGTTATATCTTGCAAACTCCTGGGTGTGCCTCAAAATGTGAGCTATAAATCACACAAAGGACTCCATCACGCATCACCACCGAAACAAAAAACATTCCACAAAACAATATATGGTTCTGACTATCCTCTGACCACCCCTCTAGAGCATCACCATGGCCAAAAAAATCACACATCACCTCTATCATAGATTCTCCCCTATTATACTCTTCCACCTACTACATCAGAGGAGCATAAACCATCATCTAAAAAAACAAAATTTACCACCATCCACACTTGCATCTAAGTGCAAGGCTTCCAACTCCTCCATTTCTCTCCAAGCATCCACTGATTCCTAAACAACCTCCTTCTACGAATTTATTCTCAAAGCATCAGCAATGACATTTCCCTTTTCTTGAGGTTTAAGAGATCTAAGAAAAAATTGCTTGGAGAAACTCCATCCACATTCATTATAGTAGATTTAGTTAATTTTGGGAAATTATATATCTCAAACTCTTGTGATCCGTGAAGACCATAAAACACTACATAATGAGAAAATTTCACCACAAATTCAGCACAAACACGACCGGTGAAAGTTATAGATATTGGGTGGTAGTGGTATTCTCACGGGGACATAACTACTAATACCCCTAATTGATCAATGCTCACTACTGCATCAAGACACATCCTAAGCCCATGCGGGAATCATCATAGAACACGTAAAACATCACCCCTTCCTCAGGAAACCAGATCACTAGAGCACTAACCAACATCCCCATCAGATAGTAAAACACTACCTGACACTAATCACTCAACACAAAAGCTTGATACTTACAATTCAAATGTATCAAAAGAGATATAAATTGAGTCAAATCATGTAAAACCCTCCAATAATAGCCTGCAAGACCAAGAAAACTTTAAACCTCTTCCACATTATTGGGTGCTCCCCAGGAAACAAACACTTCAACCTTAAATGGGTATACAGCCACACCCTATTGAGTCTCCAAATTCCTAATAAAATTACTAATTAGTTCCAGAACATACACATGGAAAATTTTCCTTAGAGTTGGTTGCATCAAAGAACATGCAAGATAGTTCTGAGATGCTCAAAATGCTCTTCCTCTAACATTTAGTATATTTAGATGTCATCATTGAACACGACAACAATACGATTAGAGATATAATGGAATATGGAGTTCATGATTCCCATTAACATGGCTAGAGTATTCATAACATTGAACAGGATTACTAGAAAATTCATTTAATGATTTTTTTAATTCCATTCCTTATTTCATTAGAACACTCTATCTAATGGAATCACTTTAATATTTCTATCTGATACCTTTTCTCAAATACCTCATCCTGATACATTATATCAGAAAATTTGGTTTTACATAACTTCATATGGAAGATTCAGTTCAATAAGGCATAATTTTATCCTTCTATTTGATGATCTACATATGTTTCCTTGGTCTGATGAATCTAGTAGGAAACTTATTCCTAATAATTTATAATAATTAATCTAAAGAAATCATATGGAAACATATTTATGATCACTCTGATAGGATACCTATATTTTTTATATTTTATCCACCAAGCCACCACGAATTTTTATTTCCAATAACATCATAAATAATAATTAATAACATCTTATAAAAATGGTGATTAGTATATTTAATATTTATAAATAATTTCATGATTTTCCTTCATTTATCATATGATTTTCCGCATAAAATATCCATATTGAATCACAACAATAAGGTATCATGGTTTTTAAACAATGAGGAATACATCACTAAGAATCAAATAATATTATTTGTCTAATCATTCGTCATTTTATTTAACTTATGATTATAATCGATCAAGCTTTCTATCACAACAATTCATTCGATCAACTCAGAATTTTCAAATCAGACTTATGTCAAGAAGAACACTATAAAACAAATAGTTTTTCAAATAGTATATTTTTTATTATCTCTTCTATATTCATTAGTCATATTTTCTAAAAAATATTACCTCCCAAAATTCCATAAGGAAGCCTCATAATTTTGTTATAAGATGTGTTTCTCAAAAAATCAAGGAACATGTCATAAACATTATGGTGAGAAAAATAATCATCATAATTAAACTCACTATAACAACCTATGTAATGATAGAGTAAATAATCTTCATGTTTTATTTTATTTATGAATTATATAGTTTTATTCATTATATAAATATTACGTAACTTGTAAAACATAAATAAAAAAGTTTCAATTAAACTATTTTATGATAAGGTTTTATTTAAATGTTTCATTTATAAATTATAGAATTTTAATTTGAAAAAAAGAATTTCATTTTTTAAATTAGTAAGTCAAAATATACTTAGATTGAAATTTTGTGATTTTTTTGCAAAATATGGATTCTTTTGTGAATAGTGAAGAATAATGATTTCTCTATAAATGTGATTTATTTTCAATAAATATGGTAATTTAAAAGTTCCATTATGTTTTGAATAAAATTTCAAGTAATATAAGTACTATTTAGTAATATTTATTCCATATAATTACATTTCAATCATCATTAAATGGAATTTTAGTAAATATTTTTCTGAATTAAAAAACATGATTTTTCTGAAAAAACTGTTTCATTGTTCATAATGTATCTATTTTAATTTAATAATAAAAACAATAATTATGAATTATTTAAATGAAATATATATTATATATCAAAAAATATTAACTTAAATTTATTCAATGATGATTACTAATCATATAGTTTTTAGAAATTAATATTATGGTTGAAAAAACGCTTCTTGAAAAATAACTTTTTCATCACGTCTGTGAGTTTAATTTTAAATTAAATTATATACTTCTGTGAATTTAATTTAGTAAAATGAATTACATATTTATAATCAAAATAGTCTATATTATATAATTATTTCTACATATTTTTTGGTCATAATGAATACTGATAATAGTAAAAATCGTTTACTAGGGTTTAAGTGAAAACATGTTTTCATAAGGGATTAAAATAATAAGGTTTAAAATGACTTAGAAACATGTATATATTGTAATATATTAAAATGTTTCGACTATATAGTTTATATGGATAAGTAATAGGGTATTTCATATAATTTTTTCATGTGAAAAACATGGATATATCTTTTTTTTTAACATACAAGTGTGCCACTAACTACACATATAAAAAGCCACCCACTCTCCTCTATTGTACACACATTAAAAAATATTTGGATACTAAAATCCATAACCAATAACCATTCCTAATTCCATATACACTAACTAGAGTCCATTGTTTATTATAAATTTAATTTCATTCCCCTTCTTATTGGTTTGAGAGGGTGTTGAGACATTACCTGGCCTTATGCGACATCCCCAAGACGCCAAAGGATGGAAATAAATGAAAAAGGGCTTCAATACATGTGGGGGATGATTTCACCTTTAAAAATAATAAAATTAATATAAAAATCCACTATATGATGCATGATTATAATGAAAGACAACTGAAAATTCATTTATCAAAATTTTATTAAAATCAATTAACACAATGAAAGACTCCATTATCAAAGTAAATAGTGGAACAAAAACTAGTAAAATTCCAAGAGTACCATAAGATCTCCAAGATACACAAGATCCATGATTCAAATTCATAAAATATACCATATATCATGATGTAGTGCTAAAGACATGTGATAATTTACCTTTTCCCATGTCCTAATAGATGACATCTACAAAAGCACCAATGTTCCAAAGCAGGGGGTGAGTACTAAAACATAGTAGGTTTTCCCCAATGACTTCCCTACTCACACCACTAGGATAGAAAATGTTAGAAAATATTATATAAAAATTTATATAGAACAACTTCCAAATAGTTTGTATCAAAATATAAACACAAACAAAATTGAATAGTATTCCATGGAAAGTATATAAACAATTATTCAAATCATTTAACATTATATTTTGGAATAATCCCTTCCTTTCCACACAAACAACACCCAACCATGCATATAATACAGGGACCTCCATATACTAATGAGTGATGAGTCATCCTTCTACTAAGATGCCACTTAGTGTACCACTTCTATGGAGGTACTTCACACCCTTATACATCGCATCCTTTTATTGGGGGTACTTCACGCACTTATCCATCCTAATGCATATGAACACATGCCAGAAAACTAGGCTAACCTATGCCAAATCCAAGTGTGTTCAAACCATTTCAATAAAACATAATTTTTTTAATGAAAACCATTTTTCTATGCATAAAAACAAAAAATTATTTTAAAATCATCTGTTTATAATGATGTTTTTGAAAAAACTTCCTAACAACAGACCAAATTTCCCAATTTCCACAAACCACAACTCAAGAGGGTTTTAATAAATTTTTAATAGTAAATAAACAATAAAATTAAATAAAATTAATCAATTTGAAACTATAATTTCATGTTCTAAAATAGATGATTCGAGAGTGAATCCACCTTCCTCAAGAGTTTTGTCGAAAATGATAAACGACACAAAAATTGTTAGAAACCCAATTTGAATATCCACAAAACCACCTTAGAAATCCACCCATATCATCAAAATGGAGAAATAAAAACATATTCAGTATCAATAACCTTAGATCTACCCACAGTTGGCATAGATCTATGAAACCGAGAGAGAGGTAGAATTATATCTATGAAAAATCATTAAGAACGACAAAGAACGAAGCCTTACTACAAGAATATAGTTTTAAATTACCAAGGGAAGACCTAGGGTCACCTATGGACTGATGGTATAATCTTTATTGATCATTAAGAGATAGAAATTCCGATTTAGGCCCATTGTGGGGGGAAAAGATGCAATTAGTGGGAAAACGAGTTAGATCCACAATTTAAGGATCTAACTTTTGACCCACCCATGGTTTAGTGACATGGTTAGATAAACTATGTGATAACCCTTCTCCTGCTTTTTCCTTAAGAGAGACCTCACATGATTTCCTCGAACAGCACCCAAATAGTACACCAACCTTGCCGAAGGCACTAAATCAAAAAGACGAAATCCATACTTCAAAGAACATAGTTTCTACTAGGTCACCACATAGTTTGACAAAACAAGTATCACCCATTAACCTTATTTTTTCCATTGTCTGATTATTCATGGTTTTTTGAAAGTGTTGCATGGTTTCCAAAAACCATGCACCACCTGTGAACCTATAGAAAATACCCAAAATCCCATAATAAGTTCTTCAAACTATCCCAAAATTAATCCTTATACTCTATACACCTAAAAATCATGAATAAAGTTTTACATTATAGGAATCAGTAGTATTATAATAAATCCATATTTTGAAGCCTTTTGGTGTTAATCAATGGAGGTTGTCTGAAAAAGAGGTATCATGTATAACCTATCATTTTTTATTTCTTTCTTTAACAACATCATGACAAAATTATTCAATTATTATGATATAATAGAGATTTTATCTCCAATACCATGAGATTTTATTATTTTGATTTTATAACATTAATTCATCTCATATTTTATCAAATGGGAAATGAAATCATCATTTATGTATATGGTACACTACAATATCATGAACTAATGTAATTATTCTTTATTCATCACCTTCATGGTTTGATATAGTTACATATTTAAAAAAAATATTATATTTTTCACACAATTATACTTATTTATTTTTTGTATCACATATACCTTCCAACTTCCCATTCCATGAGATATATGATAACACCGATCGTGTGTACGATGTGATGTCGGCTCATGAACTGATGTGATTCATTTTTCACTAGTTCATTAAATGGAAGGTAATAATGATAATTTTAATAAATATAAGTGATATATAAGAAATAATTATGTTATTCATGAACTACTTTTCACTATAATAATATAATATTTAATTTTATTTCTTAACTTTCAACTCCATGAAAAATTATAGCATTGTTCATGTTTATGTGTGGACTACCACCCCCACGAAGTAATGAAATTATTTTTTCTTCACCAAATCATATGGATGATATATATATATAAAGAAATAAAATTTTATTTGATCCCCATTATTTCCCAAATGGGATTTGATCTAGTTTATTAAAATATTTTGATGACCATTATAACTCATGATAAATAGATGGGTCTTATATAGAATATATGAATGGCGAACCCATTATATCTCTCCAATGAATTGGGTAATGATTATTATATATGGAGAATAAATTTGGTAGTTAGTTTTATGTTCATTCAAATTGAAATGGCTTTGAAATGATTTTATAAATATGATTCTATGAGATGCCAAAAAGGGGTTTTATTTTCATTATATGGGTTTTAATGTTTTTATTTGAGATAAATGTTCATATATATTTCATGGGAATTTTTTTATTTCATACTCTAAAATAAAATTGATGATTAAGGTAAACATTATATGGGTTTTCATTTTTTCACTATAATATCATATTTCTTCAACTTATATCCATTATCTGAGTATTAGGTTCACATTTTACATTTTAAAAATTTTCAAAGGGTTTAAGGATATGAAAGAACAAGGAAGAATTCATGTTGTTAGTCATGATGATTTTTCAGGAAAATAAATCTAGATTTATTTTGGAAGTTTTATATTGTGGGGAATATGGGAAATGATTTTAAGAGTAAACTTTGTATATTTATGGGTTTGTTATGTAAGAGTTATGAACAAGAACTATAATACTCTGATCCATAAATATATTTAGGAATATATGAATATTATTTCATTTTTAATGTTATAGAAATATGTAATAATCAAGACATGATCCTTGTAGTTGGTACCATAGTATGGTTTAGATAACACTATAGGTTAGGATAATGTTAATATCATTCCCTTGAAATATTTTATATTATGGTTAATTTTAGAACATATATAAATTGATGATTACCATTTTGACTTATCTAAACTATGTATTTAAGGAATGGTTTTCCAAAAAGGTAATAAGGAATAATTTGTGCAAACGAAAAAAGAGGGAAATATCCTGCCAAATAGACTTGCAGATATGGTTTTAATTTGAACAAAATAGTTTCTTGTATAAATGACTCGGTTGAAGCATGATATAAATAGTGGTGGAACCCATGCTAGGGAGCATCCAAATCTTTCATAGAGGACCATGTTAATAGTAGAGGATTCCATGAGACAAAAATCCCAATAATTTAGTGGATTATTTAAAGCAGTGGTAGCAAAATGATAGGTAAATTATCTGAGAAGGATATTTGATGACATGGCATGTTCGTACCATCAAAATGAAACCCTTTACGTTTATTATTTTCAAGGTGAATTTGATCAGTTGTGGTATTTAGTTAAGAATAAAAAAAGAAAATATGATCTTGACAACATGGAATGGGATATATTTATAAATATTTTCCTTTAGAAATATTTAACTATGAATCTTCTTCAATATAAGGAGAAACAATTCGTGGAATTGGAGAAAAGGGATGATGATTTAGTGGACTCCTATGAAGAAAATTTTACAAAATTTTCATGGTATGTACCCTATTTTGTACCTGATCATTATAGTCTAATTAATCATCTTTTCTTAAGATTAAAACTAGGTTTAAAAAGATAATTGATTTAATGAGAATTTAAATGTTATGAGAATATTGTACGTTGTGCTGAGAAACATGATATGGGGTTTTTTAACCCTTATGTTTCTCGATATGAAAATGGTAAGAAACTGTCATGGTAGAAAATAGTATTTAAGAAACCAACTATGATGTTTGGAAGTAATCCCTAAACATGGTCCCAGTTCAGTTAATTAAATTTTGGGGAATCTATACTAGGATCTAGAATGTGTTACCTATGTGGTATGTTTTGTTATAGATATCATGATGAAAAATAAAGGATTCTTGAAAAATAAATGAATTAAATAATATATATCTAATAAATGCTAGGATTTTTTTAGTTGTAATGAGTTAGTAAATTATGCTAAAATGTTCCACATGTTACTTATTTTGGAAATTATCGTGATCAGAAACTTAAGGGTGTTGAAAAATCATTTGATACTACCATGGTTGATGGTGTGAAATCTAGTGAAGTGGTGATTTGTATGATACTTGTTTAATCAAACAATGTCAATTCCCTCTTTGAGTATGGTTTTTTTTATTCATTCATTTTGAGAAATTTTCAAGTCAAATTGGAAAATAACCACATAAAAAGAATAAATATTTTTTTAAGACTATAAGTGTATGTATTAAGGATGTAAATTTTAGTATGTATCATTCAATTATTATTAGTGGGATGGTCTTTTCTATAATCTAGTTGAACTATCCATAGTGGAGTTTGATGTTTTTTATATAGATTGGATTTGTGTTTATCATAATAATATAGATTTTAGATACAATAATGTTTTATTAAATGATTTCATACATTTGATAACCTCCTATGATACAGAAAAATGGAATAGATATGGTGTTGAAAGTTACCTGGCTCATGTTACTAAAATGAAGGAAACTTTTAGAATTTTTGATGTTCTAGTATTGAATAAAAACATGGATGTTTTACCTAATGATTTACCTAGAGTTATTACTAATTAGGATGTTGAGTTTACTATAGAATTAGTGTCTGATGCTAATCTAATTTTTATAACCCCTTATAAAATGGTTTATATAAAACCTTCTGAATTAAACATATCGTTGCAAGGATTGATTGATAAAGGTTTTGTTATTCATATAAATTCACCATAGGTTTATCACGTTTTGATTGATATAATTAAATATGGTTCTATGAGGAATTTCATTTATTATAAGGCACTAAATAACATCACTCTTTTGAATATTTTTCTTTTTCCTCATAACATTAATTTCTTTGATTAGTTATATAGGGATCAGGGTTTCTCGAAGGTAGATCTATGGTCAAGGTACGATGATCTGATGTTTAAGTAGGAATATATACTGAATACTACATTTCATACTATATATAGGAATTATGAGTTTATATTTATTCCCTTTAGGTTTTCCAGTGAACCTATTGTATTTATGGACATTGTGAATAGAGTCATGCATGAGTTCTTGTGAAGCCATAATTTTGTATGAATTACTATTTTTGAATAAATTTAAATTTCTTCAATACCTTTCATTACATACCACAAAATTTTAATATTTTTCTACACATATAACTTGGTTATCTTGTATTATATGTGACACTGAATTTTAACAAAACAATGAAATATTATTAATATAGTTATTTAAACGTGACAGTTATAATATTGAAATTAAAAATTGTGATATAAATAGTAATTACTTCTTTTAAAATTTTAATTATAAATTTTATATAAAATAAACATATTGATAATAAAATTACTTAATTTTTTGTAAAGCCTTTAAATGTAATAAAATTAATATTTTCTCAAAAAAATGTTTTATTTCTTCTTTATAGATAATAAAAAAATTAATTTTTCCTATTTTTATAAATTTTAT
Source organism: Viscum album (assembly GCA_963277665.1). Classification (NCBI taxonomy): domain Eukaryota; kingdom Viridiplantae; phylum Streptophyta; class Magnoliopsida; order Santalales; family Viscaceae; genus Viscum; species Viscum album. The sequence goes on from OY728151.1 coordinate 2,084,292,201, forward strand.
ATGATAAAATAAACATAATTTTTAAAATCATCATGTTAAAATTAACATATGTAAAATTTTATAGAATTTTCTAAAAAGATTAATTTTCTGATGAATAGTGAAAATAATGAATTTTAATTGGAAACTCCATTTTTTAAAATTTATATGTAACATTAATTTATATTTTAAAAAAAATTAATTAAAATTAACTCAATTATACATCTAGTAATAAAATTCACGTAATTTTAATAAATTTCATATATAATTTCAGTATAAAAACATTGTAAACTTTTTCATATTTTCTCATTAAAAACATGTTTTCTCATCGAGTATGTCGGATTAATTTAAAATCAAAATTATCCATCTTTTTAAGTTGAATTTGTAAAAATTTATTCCATGTTTTGAGTAATAATCATTTATATTATTTAATAATATCAAATTAATTTTTTTCAAAAATTAAAATTAAAGAAATAAAAAATTATTTATTTCCGTTAAGGTAAAAATTATTTTAGTTGGGTGATAAACTAAAAATATATGGGATAAAAATATCCCAAAACGTGTAAAAACCCCATTTTATAAAAATATCTCCAAATTATCCATTATATTCTTGAGGCTGGTAAATTATTGAAGCCTTGTGACTTGAAATAATCATTGTTTTATTTCTATCTTTCAAAACAATTACAAGTGTTCCACTCACCTAACTTTTAAAATTCCAAACCTTCTCCTCTCTAATTCACAACTTCAGACCAATTTTTTTTACAAATAAATTCTAAAATAACAACCCCACATTTATCCTCTCATACATTAATCCTTTTATTCATATAAATCCAAAAAATGAAGGCTTTTAGGTCAAACCTAGGAAGGATACATAGAGAAGAGGAAATGTTCATCAACGAGCATTTTTTGTTTTATTTATCCACCACCTCCTTAAATTATTTTTATACATTGAATATATAATAATATCAATATACATCACATTATAAGATTTTTTTTATGTTATGTTAATGACTTACATCTATCTCTACTACCATCAAATTGATTATGAAATAATTTTTCGTGTGTAAGACAGTCTACTGGGTCACGAACTGATGCCATTCATTTTTCCATTACCTTATCTCATGGTTGTTTATAATGATGGATTAAATTTTTATATACTATATAAATTATATCATTATAATTTTTGAATCATTATATCATATAGACCTACATACTCTCCATTTTTTTGGGAATATGATAACATCACCCATCTTTAAGGAGGACTATTACCTCATGAAGCAATGTTATTCATTAACACATTACATGAAAAGTAATTAGGATTATATTAATGTAAACACATGATATATATGAAATAAATATGAATATAACATTATAATATACAATTAACATTCTTATTTTCAATTCATAATTAAAATGGAATCAACGTAAATGTGTTCGTACGACATATTGTCTCCGTGGATGGTGTATTTCATTTTCTATTACTAAATTTTATGGATTAATATAAATAAATATATAATTAATATATATCATATTTATATTATAATTTAAAATATAGGGAATGTGATACCATTATTTTATTAATAGAACCAAAATTAAAAAAACCATACATAAAAAACAATGAATTAATTACTAGAAACATAACATTAACATGTAATTGTTAATAAATGGGTAACAAAAGGACATAAAAAATAAAATATGTTATGATATATATATATATATATATTTCTATAAAATATTTATAGTCATCATAATTTTATATAAATTTGGTTTGAACTTGTATGACGAATTTCAAGACTTACAATTTCGGATTTTTGTCTCAATTTTCTTTCTTTGAGATGTACATTATGTTATGAACCAAAATTCTTCCCAGAGGTATAAATATAGTAAAATTGACATTTAATATCATGAATATATTTATACTAATTATATTTTATGTTTTATTTTATTTTATTCTTTATGGGGATTATGATTTATTGTTAACAAGCGGTAATGAGTACATGTTACAATCTCATATTTTATCGAGATTGTTTATTATTATGTTTCCAATAAAAAAATAATATGATCCATCTCTCAAAATATTCATGAATATTCTTCTTATATAATTAATAATGATACTTTCATGTAATATTTTCTTTCTTTCACTCTTGGGTATCTAAAATAAATGAGAAAAAATTTCGAAGAAAAGTCAAATTTATTTTTATCTTCGACCAAAAATTGGTTTTATTCCAAATCCTTTTTTATTAAAGTATTTTCAAAAATGTGTTATTATTATAATATTATTTTTTAATGATATTTTTATCTAGGATTGAATTTTAAAAAATAGATATATTATTTATAGGAATCTTTATGTCATTTTGAAAACAGTTCCCATTTGGATTTTAACAAATACATGAATGAAATATTTGATTTAAAATGTTTGACATGAATCAAATTTCTTATCACTATGATCCCTATTTTCATTGAAGCATACATTATACATTTTCAAGGTTATTTTAAATAAAAATTGTTTTCAAAATGTTTTATTTTTAAAAAAGTTTTTTTCAAAGGGGAAGTATATATTTCTCAATAAATTATTCAAATAATATTAATGATTCCTATATAGTTTTAAAAGTTTATTTTTATAGAAAATGATATTAAAAATGTTTTATATTTTAAAAAGTATTTTTACAAGTGGAAGGGTTATTTTTTAAAATAAATTTCCCATGTAATATTTCAAATTCATTTTCTATCTATGATGATGTCCTTCCATATTACTTTTTCTTTACTTGGGATATGATCCAATCGTACTATTTTTATGATTTACCTTAATGGGTTTTCCTTATGATGAAAAGAATTTTATGAAACCAGTTTCACTTCTATGGATTATACCATGATAAAATTATTATAAAACATGCTTATTTTTCCTTGGGTTATGTTTGGATGTAATAAAGATATAATAATGAAACATATTTCATTTCCACATGTTATTTTATGATTCAATTTTTTCCATCCCATTTAATTTCACGGGTTTTAATAATATGGATGTTTTATGATCTCATAGGACTCATATGTGTGGTTTTCATTATGTTAAGGTGTTTATGTTATAAACAAGGATGGTGGTTATGTTGTAACCAGTGATAGTGGTTATGTTATAAAAATGGACAGGTGGGACCTTTATTTCCCTCCAATGTTTTGGGTAAAGAGTAATATCTCATCAGATAAATAGGACTAGAATGAGGAGTATACTTAGTTCATTAAGGTACTTTTTTCGTAAATATGGTCTTGGTAATAAATCTTGACAATAATGATGTTTTTGGGAGTGAACTCATTCCACTATAAGGAATCAGTTTCAACATGGGATGGTTGTGCGTCCCCCACAAGAGATATATCTACCCATGTGTTCCACGATATGTTTTGGAAATGATCCTTGGATACTATGTAAGTGATTTTTAAGGATTATTTGTATGCTAAAAATCTATATATTATTATAATGTTATTCTCTCATGGCTTATGTTGTTTTATTACATTATAATTCATGAATTATGAACTACCCATTTTAGTCAATAACTTAATATTATAATCATTGATACTGAGGGTACTTTTTTTAAATTTTATTCTCATGTTTTAATACCCTTATCTTAATGTTATGCTTTAATATATCCCTTTTTTACCCTTACTGAGAAACTAAGATCACCCTTTCTTATGTTTCCTTTCCCCAGTTTATGAAAAAATATATTACGTATGATATTAATATGAAGGTTGATAGTTATGATGATCTTCTTAGGAGAGGATGTATCTTACCTATGGACCATTTGATTATGTTTTTATGTTTCCAATGAAATTAATCTATTAGTGTCCCTATGCATGTGTTTGTATAATATAGTGAATATTCATAAAAAATGATGTAATATCTATATAAAATAATCCTAGGTCTCTATAGTTCATGGATGTTTTTGTTGTTGTGTTTATTGATGTTATATTGTTATATTATAAAAGTCATGAGGATATGGAATGAAACTTGAGAATTATTTTTCAAACATTAAAATAAAATAAACTATATAGAAATCTTAGTAACTATTAATTTTGGTTGAATATTTTTTCCATGGAAATATTGTTTCCATGAATGGTATAAAATATGACAATAAATTTTTTTTCGAAGAATGTACATTATCAAAAAATCAACATAAATTCATCGTTTTCTTGGTTTAGTGGGTAACTATCATTTTGTTGAAATAATTTCTTATTTATCTAGACCACAGACTATGTTGACTCAAAAAGGAGTTAAATTAATCTCAAAAAAATAATATGATGATTGATTTCATAAACTAAAAGGAAGAATGGTGAATTCTCTAGTATTCATGACACAACCCAATGGGACCCGAGAAGAAAATACCCCATGCTCACCTCCATAGGAAAAGATATGGTGACAAGTGATAAAAGGAGTAACTAATAGGGGAGGCCATTGTCTATGTACCTATACGCACACACCTAACTATATTAGTGAAAACCTGAAGAGGAATAATAATAAAATGATGTAACATATTGATAATAACAATTTATGTAAAATCCTAAATGGAGTACAAGATTATCAATGTGTGAACTGAAAATTATTGGGGAAAATACACGCCCGACCAAAAAGATGTCCCAAATAGAAAAAACTAGGAAAGTAATGTGATGAGAGAGCCTGACTCTAGATCTACAATCACCGACCACTATACAAGGTCTAATGCACTTGGTATACCTATGATCCTCTATACTCACCATTAACCTGTCTGTTATCTGTGTAAGACATGATATGTTCGGTAAAATCCCATTCAAGGATGACTATATACATACATATTAGGATTCCCCGAAAGTTGAAAGGGGAGAAGTAAGTAAAACAATAGGAATATAAATCTAACCAAAATAAAAATAGTGAAAAATAAATCAACATATATTGATATATATTTATATACTCAGAAAAAAAATCCAAAAAAGAGAGAAAGGGGATATCCATCTCACGGCCAAGCTAATGAAAGAGTTACAATAGTTTCAAAGGTCCAATAATGATGCACAGCACCTCATCCATATGTATTTAGAGACAACAATATCAAACCACACATTAGCATTGGGACACATAGACGAGGGAAAGAATATATACATAGAGGACTCATGAAATGGTATAGAAGGATGGTTCCACTTAGTAGATAAAGTAACTATACCATGACTATTCAATAGGGTTCCACTCAACAGATTTGTAGAGGACCCATGCCCTATTCTAGCTGGAGGGTGAAACTCTCACGGTCAAGGACCAATACTTGAGCTCAATAAGAGGGTTCCACTAAATAGTTGATAGAGGAAACATTCCCTATACTAGTAGGAGGATTTAACTATTGTGAATTATTAGAGGACCCATACCCATCCTAGTTTGAGGATTCCGCCATAATAATTTAGGGCCCATTCCCTGACTCTACAAGACAGTTCTACTCAGTGGATAGTTATAAGACCATACCCTATCTCAAAAGGGGGTTCCGCTCTAATGGTCAATAGAAGTCTCATTACCTACCAAGAATGATGGTTCCACTCAAATAGTATATAGAAGAAACATGCCAAGACATTTCAGGAGGGTGCCACTCTTGTAATCAGTAGAGGACTCATGCCTTACCCTATATGTGGGTTCCACTCTAATGGTTAAGGACCCATTCCATTCCCTGTGGGAGGGTGAAACTCGGGCATTCCATGGTGATCTGGACCAATCAGTATCCTTTTTAGGATCACATAAATATGCTTCACTCCCATAACATCCTTCATCATATCCAAAAGGCCACTATCAATAAAAAAATTAGATTTTATGGTAAAAACACAGTGGATTAGCTTCCAGTGGGCCAAAATCCAAGTCTAGATGAAGAAGATATGAGAGGAAGAAGTTCCCTAAAAAGTAAATTAGGGGTAAAAAATGTGTAAGGAGACCCACATGGTATGTGGTCTCATTATTCTTTCTAGATATGCCCTTATGGTACATGGATCACTACCCATGTAGCACAATGTTGTGTATAAGGGTACTGCAAGACATGTATCAACCACCTGCGGTCAGACCCATTACCCTATCCATGTCCGTGTATACATACCCATGTCCATGTACTCTAGTTCATTACTAGTCCTACCTCATGGGTTCATACCCCTATGGTTTTTTACATGATATGTATAACCATGGAAAGTCAAATGGCTTGTTCCCCAGTCACATGGAATGTGATCCATAACTTTTTCCAAAACCCTAGTGCCATAACCATAGTATTACTACACAACATGTGTTCATACAAGTACACTACATGTAATGAAGTTTTCCATTGATCCATAGATCTATACCAATTCATTCTAGATCTATGATGTTTTCTTCAAATCCCTCCACAGACCCACCCAAAAACAAAGGTGAGAGTCGCCATTCATTATTCATGACCATTTGGTGGCTAGATATTAGATTTCCATTGGTCCACTCAAACCTTGCATGAATCCACACATATTTTCATATCCCATAGCACCTCATAGGATTATTTATCCATGTTTTAATCACACGTATCTAAAATTCCATCCAAATATACCCTTGAATCGTCAAAAATTTCCTCACAAGTGAATCCTCCACAAATCTGGGGGACTGATCACGTTCTGTTCAGCCTGAAAATATCCAATCATGACCCAATGGTCCAAATAAGAATAACATGGAGAAAATAGGGGAAATCACAATAATAATATGTGAGGAATTATTTTTCCAAGTGTTCTTGGGAACCAAATACAATTGGGGATATCTGAGGTGATAAAATTTCAGAGAATGAAGAAACAAATTAAACTGATTCATGGGGTCATGAAAAGGATTAATTTAAACACATATTAATAGAACTATATAATGATACTAAATATTTTTATCTTAGGGTAGAAGAAAAAATTTATTAGTGATACCATAGGATTTTATCATTCATCGATGAAGAATGTTCTCACAAATGAAGAATAGAAGTTGTTGCATTCATTGTGCCTTGATTCACTTGCATACAGAGTCTTGTTGTCATTTAATCTCATTCCACCATTGAGAGGAGGTAGAAATAATATCTCAAGAATCCCATGGTTATGTGGATAACCTTGGTGATCCACCATAACATGGATTAAGTAGAGGGAATTAGTTTTTTAAGGGTTTAATGAATTAATTAATTCATTCATTATATTCACCTGACAATAACCATTTTATCTGAACACCCTTTATCAACCCATTTTTTGTCATTCCTAGGGTAAAAATCATGTTCTATACTCAACCATGGTCTCATATTTTCATTCCAAGACACTTTTCCTAAGTTATCCCGTTTTCTTTCAAAACCCTTGTGTGCGTGATATAAAATATTTTTAATATTTTTATTAAATTAATTCAAGGAACACGGGGCCTTAGAATCACACGTTGTCTCAGTTTTGAGCTCAAAAAATATTTATAGATGTATTTTAAATTAAAACTAGGAAATAAATGGTGTCTACATTATTTAATCATTTAATATTTTTTCACTAAAAATTAAAACTAAAAAATGATTGGCTTACATAGCCTACATTTGGTTCTCAAGGTCTAAGGATCCCCCTCTCTTGTTCTTGTGATTCCACAACACACAAAACAAGGTAATAGACTATCCATGTAGGGTGCTCTCATACAAATCCTTGATCACCACCGAGTGCTTCGTAAATGTGGATCCATCCTTGATGAGTATCTTTTCCTAATCAATAACATGTGTTGGGTCATGAACATATGTCATAAGCTATGACACATGGAAGATTTTGTGTAGCCTGTCCAACTATGGGGGTAGGGAGAGGTAGTAAGAAAACTCACCAACCATATGAAAGAGTTCAAATGGCCCAATGAACCTCTGTGATTTCATGAATCCCTAACTGAATCTATACAACCCTCATCATGATGAAAATCTCATGAAAACTCAGTCTCCCTGCTCAAACTCCAATGGACTACAATGTCAATAATCATAATATTTCTTCATTCTATAGGTTTCCCTCGTCTACTTTTGGATGACCTAGACTTTATTCATCATCACCTACACCATCTATGGCCCAAAAAGATATTCCACTTCAATCCATTTCCAACATAAGTGTGACATGAAGGATCTCCCATACATGGCATCAAAAGGTGTCATGATGATAGTAAAGTGGAAAATATTATTTTATGCAAACTCTACCAATGGAATGTGATCCTCTTAGACCTAGGAAAAGTCTATCAAGTAGTACCTAAACATAAATTCTAGCACCTGTATAGTGATCCTGGTCTACCCATAATTCTTGGGGTAGAAGTTTATATTCTTCCTCATATGGTTCCCAAATGTCCCATGCAAGAATCTCTAAAATAAATACATGAAACATGCATCATTTTTATACATATTAGTCATGGGTACACCATGATGGTTAATGATATATAAATCTATAAACATCCTGAAAATATCCACCAATCTATGCTCTGTGATATAAAATAAGTGTTCTCACTTCATGAGCTGGAAAACTATCACCAAGATGAAATCATTTAATTTCACTATCCATAGAATCCCTATCATAAATTATAGAGATATTTCATCCTATTTACACTCCACGATCTTGAGGGGTTTCAACAAACCTATATGAACCCAGTTCGTTTCCATAACATGTAGATAGGTGAGGCATCGTGAGATGAACTCAGCAATGATACATCTAACACTGGACCACCAAAATTGCTAATGAAGGTCTCTTTACATCTTCTATACAATGATATGAATATCCAAAGGAGAAGTGTGAAACTCTCTCATATCCTCTTTCTTAATTGTTAATGGGACCACCATCAATCCCTTGAAAAATATTACATCATTTACTCATTCAAAAAATAAATCTATTGAATATCCTTAAGATATATAGTCACATAAGACCTCATAGTCAATGTATCCCAAAAAGGACTCGCATACATGATGAAATAGTGGATGATTGAACACCGTCAACTAAATAAAAATTTCACCCCCTACTTGACTAGTGTCATATTCAAGGAAGAAAACTGCTCAGATGCCTCCTGTACCAAATGAGCCTGTGACTTTTTTATAAGGGTATCTTCCACAATGATTACCTTCTTAAGATTATAGACTATCACAAATTCATTTTCCTTCATGAACTAAAAATATCCCCTCTGCTCAATTTTATGTCTCTCTACATGAATAAATACCTAAGGATCTGATGAATATAGTAAAAAACAACGCACTATCATAGAAGAAAGTACCTCCACATGCTAAGAGAAAAGACTACCATTATAATATGTAGGTCATGAGTTCTATAGGACTGCATATAGAGTATCTACTACCTCAACCCATATATGATGACCACATATCTCTTGATCAAAACATAGGAAATCCCACCTCCAAAGGCATCATAATTCACTACATACTCCACCCCCTCTTCTAGTAGTCTCAAAATATGAGCAATAGTAAGCCTCGTCTTCATCTCCTCAAAGGATCTATGGGAATTCTTAGTCTTGTTAAATGGATACCCTTTTAACTTTAGGGTATTCAAAGGGGCTACAATCTTAGATAATTATACCAGAAAACTCTTGTAGTACCCATCCAAGCTAGGATAACAGTGAACATCTAACATGGTCTTGGGTGGATCCCATGAAATAACTGGATCAATATTCACTAGTTTTGTAGCTAATCTATTCTTAAAAATGACATTACCTAGAAAGTGAACCTCAAGAATTCAGAACTGTCTCTTCAGAAGAATACAAAAAAACTAGTTCTCTCAAAGAAAATATGAGACCATACTCAAGATTTTTTCATTATCCTCCTCTAACACACAGCATATGAGTATGTCATTGATGAAGAAAACAAAAAATATATCTAAGTACTCCTGGAAGATCAGTTTCGTCAAAGCCATAAAATCAACATGGTTAATTTATCACACCAAAAGGAATCACCAAGAATTAATTTTGTTTGTAATGACATGGGAATGAATACTTTGGAATATCATCCTTACAATCTTTCAATCAGTGGTAGCCAGTGTAACGACCCAAATCCGAAGCCCTTCCACTGGTGCCCTGTACCCGGTTTGCCACATGACCTCAATCGCATTTCCCCAAATGCCAGAGGCTGCCGACTAGTAGTGAGGGACTTGGTAAGTTATTGGGGAAACTATGCCCTCATTTGGTAAGGTATACAAGGTAAGAAAAACAATAGTCAATAGCGGAAGCAGTAAATAGCATACAAACACTGAAACTAAACAGTAGAAGTAATGAACACATAATGATAATGATAATGATGTAGCAGGTACAAGTATCTAAGGAAAGTATCAAACACAACAACATGCTGAAGTACAACTGAAAAACAAAGTACGAAAGTAAACAGCAACTCCAGCAGCATCGCAAGCCTAAGCTCGGTCCTATGCTCTCCAGCTCCAACCAGCAATCGTGTACCCAAAGTAGAAGGGCCACACTCCCTATCCACACTTGCAACCATATAACCTATTTGGGCCAAAAACTAGGACCCAAATAGGGTGTGAGACTAATCCCAATAGGCAATCGCCATGAGATTCATGCCCTACTGTCAGTGAGTAATATAGCAAAAGTAAAGGAAATAAATGTAGCAGAGAAATAGAAATACACTAAAGTAAACAATCCTACAAATATCCATTCACATTTATTTACCAGTTTAGTACAATCATTTAGCTATCAACCAAGGAACCTAGCAACAGATCTATACTCTCAAGGCAAGCAAGTAAGCACAACAGGTAACTCATCAGTCTACCTAAACAGTAAGCAGTACAAACCCAAGCTTGTTCTTTGGCTAGGTGGACTCATCATAACCAACCATCAAATAAAGCACAAACTCTCTGGGTGGCTCCTACTAGCAAACCCCTCTAGTCAAGTAAACGTACAAAGTCACAAACACTCTGGGAAGCTCTCACCGTCAATTCCCCTGTGGTCTTGCAATGAAATATATAGACCCTCTGAGGAAGCACTTATGTCTAATTCCCCCTATAGTCTCGCTACGTAACTAAGGACACTCTGAGGAAGCACAAAGTCTCATTCCCATAGGTCCTGCGATTGATACTAATTATAACAGACTCTCTAGGGAATCATTAATCGTCAATTCCCCCTATAGTCTACCACACCAGGTTCACTCATCCCTGAGCAGTTTAGTCATACATAAACAACTATTAGTAGCCTAAGTAAGTTCAGAAAACTACTTGGATAATATCTACAAGCATCCACAAGCATATAAACAGCAGGAAATACATGCAATCAATTCAACAGGCATACTAGCAATATGCAAAAGGGTTGCCTCGTAGGCAAAACCGCACCAAACGGCAATAAACAGCCAAAAAAAGGGGAAATTCCCATGGGGTGATCCTCAACCATGCTAACAAGAAATTATTAATCATCCAATAACATCAATCATACAAGCAATCTAAGGCAGATAACAAAATAGGATCAAAACACTAACCCAAGATACCCGATACATGGGTATCCGGCACTTTTGCACCAAAAACTCAAGGACAATCAATGTAGGGAAACAAACCACCTACCTCGATCCCATTATATCGATATATGTGAACCACAATGACAGATTCCCCTTAGAATGATGTAGATCTGAGAAAACGCACAAAACGCTCAACCTACAATAACTTGAAAACGAGGAGGAATCAAGAAACAAGGCTAAAGCAGAACGGGGAACTCACTGCAGCGCTTCCAACGCAATCGACGGCGGCTGGAATAGAGGTCGAACGAAGGCACAGTGGCTCGGAGAAGATTCGGCCATACGATCGCTCTCAGACAGACGAAACTTGGAGAAGAAGATGCTTCTGTGCGTCAGGCGCGACCCCGGCCTGTTTAATGAAAAAAAAAGTACACAGCGTGTACTTTTAGGGTACACGGCGTGTACTAGGTCCTTTCCGTACTCCTCCAAAATCGGCCTCCACATCACCCTTACAGACCGTGTGTGTGGCCCGGACACGGCCAGCACATGGCTTTGGCAGGAAAATAGTACACGGCGTGTACTCGGAAAGTACACGGCGTGTACTTCAAAAATTTCCAGAAAGTTCATTTTTCTCAAAAACTCTAGAAAAAGGAAAAGTGTACCTAAAATGAAGATCCGGGTTCTTACAAACTTCCCCCCTTAAAGAAATTCATCCCCGAATTTCCCTAACGAGGCGGAGAAGAAGAAACCCCGAATAGCTCTGGCCACTGCGATCATACATTGGCCTCCCTTTCCCAAGTCTTGTCATGTACTCGCCCGTGCTGCCATAGCACCCGTACCAGAGGAACAGACCAGATGCGGAGAACCTTCGTACTGCGATCGACAATCCGGATAGGATGCTCCTCGAACGATGCATCTGCTTCAAGCTCGACTTCCTTGGGCTGAAAGACGTGAGACGGGGATGAAAGGTAACGTCGGAGCTGAGAGACGTGGAAGATGTCGTGCATGGCCTGATACCTCTGAGGTAGCAGTAACTGATAGGAAACCGGCCCAACTCTCTCCAAGACCTCAAACGGCCTGACGTACCGCGGTGATAGCTTACCCTGTCTTTGAATCCTCTTGTGTCCCAACCTTGGTGCGACACACAGGAAAACCTGATCACTGACCTTGAACTCTAGAGGTCGCCTCCGTTGATCATCATAAGATTTTTGTCGAGACTATGTTGTAGCCATCCTCTTCCAAATCAGCTCTATCTACTCTGAAGTCTCTTGAACAAGACGAGGTCCCAGCAAAGCTGCCTCTCCTGCCTCCAGCCAGTATAAAGGTGATCGGCATGGCCTACCGTACAAATCCTCGTATGGTGTCATTTGAATGGTCGCTTGAAAACTGTTGTTGTAGGAGAAATACACAAGAGGAATATGCTTCTCCCAAGAACCGGAAAAGTCTAGGATGTAGGCTCGGAGCATATCCTCAACCACCTGGATCGTGCGCTTGGACTGACCATCAGTCTGGGGGAGGTATGCTGTACTCAAAAGTACCTGTGTACCCAAGGCTTTCTGAAGTCCCTGCCCGAACCGAGAGGTAAAGCGCGCATCCCTGTCTGAAACAATGGAGTGTGGAACTCCATGCAGATGAACGATCTCCCAGATGTAAAGTCGTCCCAGATCATCGACACTGAAAGTCTTCTTGATTGGAAAGAAGTGAGCGACCTTTGTAAGCCTGTCAACGACAACCCACACCGCATCATTTACTCTCAATGATCTTGGAAAACCAGTCACAAAGTCCATTGCGACGTCATTCCACTTCAACTCTAGAATGGGTAGCTGCTGTAAAAGCACTACTGGTCGCTGATGCTCCACCTTCACCTGATGACAGGTGGAACATCTCATGACAAAACCAGCCACATCTCTCTTCATACCTAGCCACCAGTACTGGTGGTGTAAATCACGGTACATCTTGGTGACGTTAGGATGAACTGCCCAAACTGAGGAATGGAAGTCTCGCATCAGCTCGTCGCGTATATCTGCTGGCACCCATACGCGTCCCCGAAAACGCAAGATCTCATCCTCACCAACGGTCCACCCGGGAAGAGGGTCCTCTCCTGACACGCTTTCCCGTAGGACTAGCCCTTCTGAATCTGCCAGCTGCCTCATTCGAACTCGGTCTAGGAGTGCAGAGGTAACAGCCATAGAAGATAGGAAAGTCTACCCCTGCCTGTCGTGCACCTCCAAATGCATCTCTGAGAACATAGCCATTAGTTTCCACTCACTACTGGCCTCTTGAACTGCATGTATCTGAGTTATCCTTCTTAGTGCATCAGCCACTGTGTTGCCTTTCCTAGGAGTATAGGTAAGCTCGAAATCGAAGGACTGAAGATACTCAACCCACCTCCACTGTCTCAGATTCAGGTCACGCTGCGTGAAGATTTACTTGATACTTTTGTGGTCAGTGTATACCACAAAATGTTCTCCCAAAAGGTAATGTCTCCAACAACGTGAAGCATGAACAACCATATCCAACTCCAGGTCGTGCATAGGATAATTCCTCTCATGTGGCCTCAACTGTCGAGATCCATACGCAACCACTCGATCCTCCTACATATACACTGCTCTAAGTCCGATGCCATATGCATCACAGAAAACTATATATCTCTTGCCCAGCTCTGGAAAAACTAGGATTGGTGCTGAAGTAAATCTCCCCTTCAGCTCCTGGAAGGCTGAGTCATAGGCTTCTGACCAAAAAAACTTCACCCCCTTCTTAGTCAAGCCCGTCAAAGGTGCTGATAGGCGTGAGAAGTCCTGTATAAACTGCCTGTAGTAACTAGCCATCCCCAAGAAGCTCCGGACCTCGAAGACATTCTTTGGCTACTCCCAGGTAACTACTACTCTCACCTTCTCTGGGTCTACTGATATTCCTGTATCTGAGATGACATGACCCAGGAAGTGAATCTCGTCCATCCAAAAGTGGAACTTCGAGAGTTTATCATAAAGCCGATGCTCCCTCAGTGTACTCAAAAAGATCTCAAGATGGGTTGCATGGTCGTGTCGAGTGTGAGATTACACCAAGATATCATCCATGAAGACCACGACGAAGGAATCCAAGTAAGGATGGAACACTCAGTTCATCAGCGCCATGAAAACTGCTGGCATGTTCATAAGACCGAACGGCATAACCGTATACTCGTAGAGGCCATACCTTCTCCTAAAGGCTGTCAGAGGTATATCTGAAGGTATAACGCACAGTTGATGATAACCGGACCTCAAATCGATCTTCGAGAACACCCGATCTCCTCAAAGCTGATCTAAGAGATCATCAATCCCTGGCAAGGGATATCGGTTATTGACCATCAACTGGTTCAACTTCTGATAATCCACGCAAAGCCTAAGGGTACCGTCTGATTTCTTTGCGAACAGAATAGGCGAACCCCAAGGAGAAGTACTGGGTCAGATGAAACCCTTTTCCTAAAACTCCTCCAACTGCTTCTTGAGCTCCTGTAACTCAGGGGTAGCCATCCTATAGGGAGGAATGGACATCGGTGTTTCTCCTGGAACGAGCTCAATCGAGAAGTCTACCTCACGCTCCGGAGGCAAACCTGAAAAGTATTTTGGGAAGACATCTAGAAAGCGATCAACCACTGGAGGAAAATCAAACTGAGAAGTCCCCTGGTCATCCATATAAAGACTAGAAATCTGGTCTGTAGCTCCTCCTAGCCCATGATACTCGAGTCCGGCTCGACTCGCCTGAACATCCCACTTGCCCTTATGAAGTAAAGATTCACCCTCTGGTGATACGAAACTCACCCTATGGTGATAGCAATCGACGACTGTCTGGAAGGGAACCAACCAGTCCATACCGAGAATGACGTCATAGAAACCTAGAAACAGATCTATACTCCCGTCCAGACTTTTGTTGTAGATCAGATTCATCAGGAGCAGGATCCTAGACCCTCTACAGTTCGAGGTACGATCTTAGTAGCCTCAGTTTTATCTTCATCCCTTTTTGATACTGGTGCTTCACATAGCTTTATCTCTATTGTTGTCATGTAAATCCTTGAGCTCTGTGTCTTTTCGTCTGCTGACTTGTTGACTCTCGACACACCCTTGGGAACGAGGACATCTAGCATACGTCAGTGCAAGGAGTTCCCTCTCGAGGTTGCAGGGTATCATTTATTTAGCAGTTCAGTACAATCATTTATCTATCAACCAAGGAAACTAGAAACAACTCTATACTCTCAAGGCAAGCAATTAAGCACAACAGGTAACTCAGCAGTCTACCTAAACAGCAAGCAGTACAAACCCAAGCTTGTTCTTTGGCTGGGTGGACTTGTCATAACCAACCATCAAATAAAGAACTGACTCTCTGAGTGGATCCTACTAGCAAACCCCTCTAGTCAAGTAAACGTACAAAGGCACAGACACTCTGGGAAGCTCTCACCGTCAATTCCCTTGTGGTCTTGAAATAAAAGATATAGACTCTCTAAGGAAGCACTTATGTCTAATTCCCCCTATAGTCTCGCTACGTAACTAAGGACACTCTGAGGAAGCACAAAGTCTCATTCCCATAGGTCCTGTGATCGATAATAATTATAACAGACTCTCTAGGGAATCCCTAATCGTCAATTCACCCTTCAGTCTACCACACCAGGTTCACTCAACCCTGAGCAGTTTAGTCGTACGTAAACGACTGTTAGCAGCCTAAGTAAGTTCAGCAACTACTTGTCTAATAGCTACAAGCATCCACAAGCATATAAACAGCAGGAAATACATGCAATCAATTCAACAGGCATACTAGCAATGTGAAAAAGGGTTGCCTCGTAGGCAAAACCGCGCCAAAATGCAATAAACAGCCAAAAAAAGGGGAAACACCCATGGGGTGATCCTCAATTATGCTAACAAGCAATTATTAATCATCCAATAACCTCAAGTATACAAGCAATCTAAGGCAGATAACAAAACAGGATCAAAACCCTAACCTGAGATACCCGATACATGGGTATCTGGCACTTTTGCACCAAAAACTCAAGGAAAATCAATGTAGGGAAACAAACCACCTACCTCGATCCCAGTAGATCGATATATGTGAACCATGACGATAGATTCCCCTTATAATGACGTAGATCTGAGAAAACGGACAAAACACTCAACCTACGATAACATAAAAACGAGGAGGAATCAAGAAACAAGGATAAAGCAGAACGGGGAACTCACCGCAGCGCTTCCAACGCAATCGACGGCGGCTGGAATGGAGGTCGGACAGAGGCACGGCGGATCAGAGAATATTTTGTCGTACGGTCTCTCTCGGACGGACAAAAACCAGAGAAGAAGACTCTTTTGTGCGTCAGGCACGACCCCGATCTGTTTAATGAAAAAAAAGTACACAGTGTGTACTTTTAGGTTACACGGCGTGTACTAGTTCCTTTCCGTACTCCGCCAAAATCATCCTCCACGTCACTCTTACACACCGTGTGTGTGGCCCGGACATGGCCAGCACACGGCTTTGGCAGGAAAAGAGTACACGACGTGTACTCAGAAAGTACATGGTGTGTACTTCAAAAATTTCCAGAAAGTTCATTTTTTCTCAAAAACTCCAGAAAAAGGAAAATCGTACCTAAAAAGAAGATTCGGGTTCTTACAAACTTCCCCCCTTAAAGAAATTTGTCCCTAAATTTCCCTAACGAGGCGGAGAAGAAGAAACCCCAAACAGCTCTGGCCACTACGATCGTACATCAGCCTCCCTTTCCCAAGTCTCGTCCTGTACTCGCTCGTGCTGCCATAGCACCCGTACCATAGAAACAGACCGACCGCGGAGAACCTTCGTACTGCGATTGACAATCCAGATAGGATTCTCCTCGAATGATGCATCCACTTCAAGCTCGACTTCCTCAGGCTGAAAGACATGAGACGGGGATGAAAAGTAACGTCGGAGCTGAGAGACTTGGAAGACTTCGTGCATGGCCTGATACCTATGAGGTAGCTGTAACAGATAGGCAACCGGCCCAAATCTCTCTAAGACCTCAAACGGCCCGACGTACCGCGGTGATAGCTTACCCTGTCTTAGAATCCTCTTGTGTCCCAACCTCGGTGCGACACACAGAAAAACCTGATCACTGACCTCGAACTCCAGAGGTCATCTCCGCTGATCAGCATAAGACTTCTGTCGAGACTGCGCTGTAGTCATCCTCTTCCGAATCAGCTCTATCTGCTCTGAAGTCTCCTGAACAAGACGAGGTCCCAGCAAAGCTGCCTCTCCTTCGGGTCCATTGGGTCAGGTTGGATCATTTTTTACTCAACCCGTGACCTAACCCGACCCGACCACGGGTCAACCCGTATCAGCCCGACCCAGGCATATGGAATTTTGAACCCGACCCAACCCAACCCCACCTGGTCGGGTCGGGTAGGGTTGGTTGAGTTGGGTTGGGTCTAGACAGCCCTAGTCATCCGGGCATACATCCCTAAAATCATCCATGAATAATGGAATATATATTCCTAAAGATATGGTTTCATGAAGGGATACACTTTTGAACTGATGGGTTATGGGAAAAATCCTCCTGGTCAAAAAAATCCACTCATCCCTCTATGAAATCTCTCTCTCCATAAATGGAAAATTTCATCACATTAGTATGATGTTATTTAACTCTTCTGATGTGATATAGAATATAGGAGCATACCAAGGAAAATCAATCCATACCCCTCATCACATCATTAGGTTATATAATGGAAACCAAAAGGTCCCAATATAACCCTCCCCATCATGTGATACTTCTCACTTTCAATAGATAAAATTTATACAAGAATAATTCCCCATTGGAACATCAAGATAGATATTCTTTTCTAACGTCATAACTAGGAGATTTATCTATAACACCCAGAGTGAAGAGAAGAAGGAATGAATCACACTAATGTATATTAATACTAAAGAAATAGTATAATAAAAACATTTCATACTTATAATCATCTTGTGTTTCATTGGGTCATACGACTCAATGGAATGTAGTTTTTTGTGGCCCCACCTGAAATCTTCTTGATCTTCATGTGGTCACCTGTAGGTGGTGGTGGTAGAAGTATATAATAATATCATCCATCACCCATAGATCCTCCTCATTGATATTCACATTCTCTTCTTTTAGCTTATCCTCCCTATGGGCCACCCTTCCCTCACCTGGTAGATCTCTGATCATATAACTGACCCTACAATAGTGGTCTATCTACTATATTTCTTCACTCCTAAACACGCCAGTTTATGAAATCACATGTCGTGTGAACTCTTCTTTCACATGTGTTGTACCACCCCTCTCTAGTCTACCATGGTTCTCAGTGCTACACCTAACTATGTGTCCAAGTCTTATAATAATGGGAAGATCTCATGTGATCTGATCCTATCAACTAGTACCTACAAGATGCTACAGATGAATTATCCCTAAGATACCCACTGCTAGATCCAGTAGAATGGCATTCCTTTGAGTTGATTATTTCTCTCTACAGTGCATGATCCAACAACTCAAAATAGGTGAGAATGCATAAGGGCACTACATTGGTATGGATATCCTTGTAGAGAACCTTATCAAAATTTGGTTACCATATGTATCCATCTAAAATCATGTCAAGGGAGTACCAGAAATTCTTTGTGAACCTCACATCATACTCATCCACATTCATATCGCCCCGTTGTATCTCCAAAATTCGAAATGAGTGTAATCATGAGGGGTAGTAATCCTCATGAAATAGCTATTGGAATTACAACCATGGTAGGGTCAACTCATCATGAATATGCATAACTATAATCCCTGATATCCCCACTACTCCATGGAAAGGCTAGCTACCAGGACAACCAACTGATCATTTTGTGTTCAGATAAGCTTGAAAACATGGATCACTGACTCTAGACAATCCTCAACTACCTGGGGATCTGTCCCACTATGTAAAATCATAGGCCTCTAAAAGTGGAACACACATAGTGCACTAATCCTTCACACATCCTCATATAACTATAACGGTATTATCTACTTCTCGACCAATAGTGTTAATGCTACCTATCCACCTAGAGGAAGAACCTTTCTTGATAGAAAATGAAATATGGCCTCATCACTCATTGTATTTTCTTCATGATCTAAAATTGTTAACCTTTATGTCTATCTTTGTGGAGGCATCCTCAAATTTTTATCAAAACACACCATAGTCATATGAGCACACACATGCACATAGATATATATATATGTGTGTGTGTGTGTGTGTGTGTACGTATGTATGTATGTATGTTTGTATGTTTGTATGTATATATGTATGTATGTATGTATATGTGGAGATGACTCAAGAGGAATAGTCAAAGACTCAAACCATTATAATTCATGTACCATTGATCCATGAAAACAATGTATCGATATGTTGAGTCAACAAAAAGGTATTCAAGGTCATGTTAAATGGATACGTTGTTTTCTGCACCAACATTGGGTTCTCTATCCTGAATTCTGCACTAAAAAATATGTGACAATGTTTCCCTAAATCCAAAAATAAATCCTTGTAATGGGACAAACACCCAAATATGTCCCAATGAATGAACTGCTCTTATACAAATATGTCACGACCTGACCCAATGAGGCACAATCCACAATTATCCTATGATTACCTCCATAGGCCATGGGATGGAGACACACATAGAAAAGAATAAATGTTATGGGAGTCCTTTTATTATGTACCTATATGCACTCACCCAACCATATCGTTGTAAATTGAATAGGGATAATAATAAAAATATGTAACATTTAGAGGATAACCATGTATGTAAAATACTCCAAGGAGTATAGGAGAATTAAAATGTAATCTAAAATGTAAATAGGAAAATACAAGCCCGTCCAAAAATATTTCTCAACATAACAAAACTAGAATAATAAATTGTTCTGAGAACCTAGATCTAGATATCTAATCCCCGAGCACCATACGCGGTATTATACAACCAGTATCCCTATGCTCCTATTTAATCTCCACCAACATGTTCATCTTGTACACAAGACATGACACATTTAGGAAAATACAATGTAGGGGTGATTATATAAATACATAGTTGGATTCCATGAATGTTGAAGGGGGGCTATAAGAGACATGATAGGAATAAACCACTGAACCTAAATCAATAGAGTAAAAAAATCTAACAAAATGGATTCATATATATATATATATATATTCTCAACAGCATAATCCCAAATGAGAGTAAAATGGGTTTTCCATCTCACATCCCAACCTAGAAAATGTATTCAATAGTTCAGAAGTTCCATCAATAATGCCCAACATCTCATGCATCTGTCTAAAGAGATATCAAAGTCAAACAAAAAAATCAACTTTGTCATATAGTCGAGCAACACAATATCTAGGTAGACAACCCATGCACCGGTACACCAAGATGGATCCACTCAGTAGATAGAGGAACCACACCTAAGCCTCATAGTAGGGTTCCACTCAACAAATAGATGGATGAATCATGACCTATCCTGGAAGGAGGGTGTCACTCTAATGGTTTAGAAACCATTCCATGGATACTTAGGACAGTGCCACTCAATAGTTGATACAGGATTCATTCCATGTAGTAGTAGGATAGTTATACTATAGTAAATTTCTATAGGACTCATGTCCATTCTAGCTAGAGGGTTCCACCCTAATAGTTGAATACTCATACCCTTACTCTTCTAGATGGTTCCACTCAGTGGATAGGTATAGTACTGACACCCTTTCCCAGTTGGAGGGTTCCACTCTAATGGATGATCAAGGACCCATAACATTCCCATCAGGAGGGTTCCACTCGAATAACTGATAGAGGACCCATGTCATAACTCTACATGAGGGAAAAACTCTAGAAATAGGTATAGGAACCATATTCTTTTTAGTAGGTGGGTTCAACCCTAATGGTCGAGATCCCAGACCATGTACAATAGGAGACAGACACTCAGATAGTCCCTGTTGATCTTTCCTAATCACTTCAATCATCAATAATATCCTAAAGAAGCGGAATACCTAGAACATATTGCAACATATCCCAAATTCCAGTACTAAGACCACCATTGAATTATTTATAGAAAAACACTCAAGATAGAATATTAATGGGATTAAATCTATGTCCAAATGAATGAGATATGAGAGGTAAAAGTTTCCTAAAAAGGAATGTATGGGTACATGTGATGTAAAAGGACCCTTAGGATGCATGGTCCAATTATTCATTATATTTTTTTCCCTAATGGTACAAGGTTCACATCCCATATAGCCCTACATGGTGTATAATGAGACTATATAACAAGTCTCAGCCACCCGGGGTCCTTCCTCTACTCCTGGTCAGATCTGTGTATAATTTCCCATGTCTGTGCACTTAGGTACATGACATTTCCTCCCATATGAATTCCATTCCATGTGCTCCACCACATTGACTTTCTTCTTATGGAGGGTCACATGGCATGTGATCCTTACCATTTTCCAAATCATTAGAATCACAACCATAGGGGTACTACATGGTGTGTGTTTATACAATTATATGTAGTGTAATCATGTTTTATGCGTAAACATAGATACCTCATTGAATGTTCTAGATCTACAAACAAAACTTTGATTCTCACTTCCAGGCCACCCAAAATCAATGGAAATAGTCTTTTGTAATTTTTTTTGGCAATCCAGTGGTCGGATATTGGATTTAATTTGGTCAACTTGAACCATGATTGACTTCGTACACATTGTAATTACCTATAGTGACTCACTAGATTGATGATACATAGTGGAATATCCAATATCCACAATCAATCAAAATACACCACTCATTCTTCAAACTGTTCAGCACACATGAATCATCCACAAATATAGGGGTCTGATCGTGTTTAATTCCTCCTAGAAATGTTGAATCATGGTTTAATGGTCCAACAATTAAAATCATGAAGAAATAAGGGGAAAATCATAAAAAGAAGATGTTCAAAAAATATTTTCCATGTTATTGTGTCCAAGTAATAAAATTGTGGATATCTGAGGTTAAAAACATTTCATAAACTAAATAAACAATTTAAAATGATTCATGGGCTCATGAAAAGGATCAATTTCAATGTAGATCAAAGAAATAGTATGATCATGATCAATATTGGAATTAATTGGGGAAGAATCCAAAAATTGGTGAGACCTAACTGAATATTGGATCATTCTTCAAAGAAGAATATGCTATCTAATAAAGAAGAGAAGTTGTTGTGTTCGATGTGCACTAATTCACCTGGATATAGAGTATTAATATTGTCTAGTCACGATACACTAATAAGAGGTATTGGAAGACTCCTCTAAACAATCAAAGAGTAAGTCCTATAAATATAGAGATCTTTCATAATGTTGCTTAAGTTGATGGAATTGGGTTTTTAGTTGTTTCATGAATTAATTAATTAATCCATCAAAATCACATGATCTGTTAGATCATAGATATGAAAATATTTCTAGATAAAATATGAAAACATATAAAAATTATAGGTTTTCTACATTAGTTTTGGTCCATAATTATAGAAATATATAATTTTTCATCAATAATGATGATTCACTAAAGGGACTTGGTTATGTCATGTTTAATATTGATCATGTAATTTATTATTCCCTGCATCATTTGAAACCTCGTGAGTTAAATTACCCAACACTTGATTTTTAAATATCTAATGTATTTTTTCTTCAAAAAAATAGATGTATCATTTATATAGAGTAAAAATTTGAATATATAATGATCATAAATGTATGATGTATATATTCACTCAAAAATAATTTGACATGTGACATATAAGATGGATATAACATATCATTTATTGTGATTTCATGATTCATTACTATCCTGAAAAAGAAAACAATGTGTATGGTGATTTAATTTGGTAAAATAATGATACATTATCCATTTTATGTTTGAATCATAACCCTTTGGTTATGGATTTTATAAATTTTGGCCTAGTGGGTTTGGATTCCAGAATATCCTCAATTTTTTTTGGGTTTTAGGGATGCAAAATTGGCTAGATAGAATTATTCATGTTTATAAGAAGGATGATTCTTTGCATGTAGAGGTATAATCTTTTAAGAAGTGATGTTTCCTAAGATTAATGTTGAAGATGAGTGTGTTATCATATTAAAAAAAGGATTATGTGTTCCCTATGATTTCAAGTTGGAGATAGAGTTTTCTGAAACTCACAGTTCTTTGTTTTCGATTTTCTTAGAAGAAATATGATTTACCAAGACCATTGGGAGTATTATTGGTGGTTTGGTATTATAAAATTTATTACTAAATTTACCATGAAATGTTTATATTCTCAAAAGTTTATATAAGAAGGAAAACTATTGATGGGAATGATTCAGCCTTATCTAATGATAGAGTGGAAACATAAAAATATATTAATATATTTCATAGTGGGATTATCAAATACAGAACAAGGTAACAATATGATTTGGGTTGTTATTGATCGATTATCTAAATCAATACATTTCATTCATATTCTAGATATTGTGTATTTATCTAAAATTTATCAACTATATCACAAGGAGATATTAATATTATATAGAGTTCCTCTATCTATGGTATATGACCAAGTTCTAGGCTCACATATAGTTTTTGAATGGAATTTAGAATTCATTTGGTACTGAATTAAATTTTAGTACAACATTTAATCCTCAATATGATGTATAGTATGATCGAATGATTCAAACCATTGAATATATGGTTTATTCTTATTCAATGGATTACCAAGGAATATGTGATAAACATATTTCATTTCATGAGTCTTCTTATTATAGAAGTTTTCATTCAAATATAAAAATGAAACATGTTGTGGAATTATTATAAAGAAGTTTTTAATGAAGGATTTGGGTTTGAAGTAGTAGAAAGGATGTCGATGGGACAAAACTTGGTAGAGGAAATGGACAATATGGTTAATTTTATTAAGAAATATAGAATGATTCATCAAATAATGATGAAACATTATGCAGATAGCTAGAGTAAAGAGCATTAATTCTAGGTATGTTATCATGTTTTTATTAAAGTATCACTATGGAAAAATGTTATGTGTTTTGGTAAAATGGAAAACTTAAGTATGTGTTACATTGGAATATATTAAATCCTATAGAAAGTTGGATAAGTTTCCTATATATTATATTTAACTCTGAATTTATCCTAGGTAAACAATATATTTCATCATTTTATATTAAGGAAATATGTTCTAGATTCATCCAAATTTTTTATCCCTAATGTATTTCAATTAGAAGAGAATCATTCATATAAAGAAAAAACAATCCATAATCCTGAACATATATAGAAAGTATTGTAGAATTATTTTATTCACTAGGTTATTTTTTATGTAAAATCTATATGGTTATATAAGGAACATTAAAATCTAAAATTTTATAAGGAAAATATATCCCCACTTGTTTAATAATTGAATAAAGTTTCAATGATGAAATTTAAAAAAGGAGGTAATAATGTAACAACCAAGGAAATTATAGAATAAATAATATTAATCATTATTAATGTTTATGAATTAGGAAGATATTTTCATTAATAAAATGTTGAATAATTTTTAAAATAAAATAGAAATAGTTTTAATTATACTCTTATTATATGTAACCACCTGAACTATTATAAATAAAATTCCCCTTCCATTTTTATTAAACCTATTATAATTTTTTTTTAAACATGCACTTATTTTGTCTTATTATTCCCATAGGATTTAAAAAACCATTATGTATCATTAATATTGATAATATAGCTATTGAATAGTGCTCACATGATTATAATAAATATAGGTTTTTAACAAATCCAATTGTCACAGAAAAAGGAAGTGATGGCCTTAACAAGTAGGATCATACCTTATGAAGCCCATTAATCAGAGGATCCAGGGGAGATTTCATTTATAGTTTTTTCTTTGACCAATACCAATTTGATGTCCAACAACATAAGTATAATAGAAATCGTTTATAGTAGATGTTCAAGATTATTGATATCATGGAACAAACTATGTTTTTCGAACCAACCCATGAAAGTCCCACCATCGAGAACCTTAACCTTATAGAGTTTTGGAGTGTATAAAATGGATATGTAAAAAGACCCCTAAAATATGAGTATATATATATTTTTTATAAAATAA
Source organism: Viscum album (assembly GCA_963277665.1). NCBI lineage: Eukaryota > Viridiplantae > Streptophyta > Magnoliopsida > Santalales > Viscaceae > Viscum > Viscum album. The sequence goes on from OY728151.1 coordinate 2,084,317,713, forward strand.
TTAATATATTTCCATTCTATGATTGTTACTTTATAAATGATTTTTAGTTCGATTCAATAAAACACAAATAATACTTTTTGTTAATATTCAATTTCAATTAAGAAATGTATTTTGATAAATTAATGGATTTTGGAAATAAATAATATTTTAATAAAATATTAATATTAAATAACTTGTATTAAATATAAATTATCATATAATTTTTATGAAGTAAAATGTAATTTTAATAAGGGTTCAAAAAATGTTATTTTAAAAAAACTGATCATTTTCAATAAATATCAGTTTTTATTTTAAAAATAAAAATTCATATATTTATAAAATTATTGAAATAAAATGAATATTATTTTTTCAATCAGGATGTCGAAATTATCCAACATTGAAAGTTTCATAATTTTCTGATATAATCAAATTTTGGGTAAAAATTAAATACCATATAAATATACTTTTTGTTTTATGACATCACAATGACCCACAAGTTGTGTAATATGTAATATAAATAGAATAAGTGGACAAATATATTTTTTCACTTTAATATAATGCTAATTTATGTTTATTTGATTTGTTTTGTAAAGACATTATGAATCCTCTAAGAATTATAATATATTTTATGATTTTAAAATAATTTTTTTAAGAGTGTGACTCACCTCCACATCACCAAGTGTAATATTTTAATATGTTGATCCCTTATCCTTTAAAAATAATAATAATAAATCCCATTTAGAAGAAACCATGGGAAAAAACAATGGTATCGTTTTCGGTTTTGGATATTTTATTATGTGGAAGAGAAACCTAAAATAAAAAATAAATCTACATCTTTTCCTATATAAACCCACCCAATATCCCATTTATTTTCACTAAAACTACTATAATCAAGTCCTTACTCTGACATCCACTCACTAGAGTCCTCCCAAGGAGCCCCCAAGCTTTCAAGAAACCCCTACCAATCCTTTAGAATCACACGCTCAAGTAAGGGATCTTCCACGCTCTTCTTTTATCAGACACTCCTTTTATATTATGTATTTCATCTTTCATTTTTTATGATAGAATATGATATTCCATATTAACATTACCATAAATTTTATTTTTAAATTATTATATCTTCTTTTAAATCTCATTAATCCTTCCAAGATCCTTTATGTACACCTGTTACCCTGTTGAAATTTCGTAAGGATTCTTTTCTAAAATCATGTTTCTTTATTAACTTATCCATTATATTTCTACAATTATAATGTTAGGATATGATTTTACATGTACCAATTACATCCCATGTTGTTGTCAAATAATAAGAGACCCATTTCTCTCCTCAACTATTTTTATGAATTTTTATTTAACACCGTTATGCTTCCGAAATTTCACCGTGATTTTCCATGACAATATATTTATGTAGTGAATTCCATACCCATTATTATATCAGGGGTATTAACAATTATGAAAATATTTTTATTATTTGGAGAAATAAATGTATGAAATCCAAATTCCATATTTGTGAAAAAATTATGATGATGAATGAATGCATGTCATATGATCTAGGTGGCCCACATAAGCATGAAAATGAAATGATTATGATGGGTGCACCCATAGAGAGATACAATGAATTGGGTAATGTTTAGTAACAAGATATTTCATGTTTGGATAGGGTCTTAACTGATTCCATTATGGTATATTGTCCACTATGAAGTCTTGGTAGTTTATCGTTGACCTATGGTCATCATTCAGTGTTTTATGTTGTTTTTGTAGGTTCCGGGCGCAGCGGAAGCGCATTGTTAGGTTTGCCCAACTTTAATTTTAACATTAAACAACGTTCAATCTGAGATCCGTCACGATATAAAATGCCGAATCTTGGGAATAGAATGAATAATAAAAAGAAAAGAAGAGTCCCGGAACCCTTGAGGAGGATCATCATATGTTGATTATAATTAATTTAATTAATGCATAAGAATTACCTCGTTGGAATTCTTTCTTCGTTGATGTGTCCAGTCACGATTTAGTGATCCGTCATTGCGTTGTAGAATCCAAGTGTAGGATTCCTCTAGCGGTGATCCACACGTGTGTCACGTATCTCCGGACATCGCTGAAGGGATCTCCGGGTGCTAGCGCGGAAGAACCTTCGCTTGCGATGTCCGCCTTCGACCGCCTTGATCCGGTGGAGGATCTTGCTCTCGTAACTTGAGGGCGTTCTTGGTGGAAAGAGAATTCTCTCTTGGCTTGAGAGTATTTCCAAATACGTTGTTCACAACAATGGCTCTTCAAAATGTTGGGGTTGTGAGGATATTTATAATCAGGTTTGAGGTTAATAGATTTATGACAATAAATAAACACGTTACATGTTTTATTTATTTCATTAACTCTTATTGAAAACCCCCATGTAGAATTATTAATTCCTTGACATGCGCCCACGCTGATTATAATAAATATCATTTAATAAAACAATATTAAATCCTTAAAATCCCAACTGGAAAAACTACACGGCATGTAATAATTAATACACGGCGTGTACTTGTTTTCCATAAAACTACACAGTGTGTATATTTAATATACACGGCGTGTACTTTTATTTTCCATTTTTCTCCACCACATTTATTAGACCTTGAGTAATGAATATTTATTTCTTAAATAAATGTAACTTAATTACTCGCTAATAAATATATTATTTCGTCCACAATATATTCTCTCGAATAACTAGTGTCAAAATAAATGTGATCAGACATCCTTAAATAATTATTAAACCATAGTCGGGAATAATATTTATTTAACTTGTTAAATTAATATTTAACTGAGATACATGGACACACTTAGTGTGTGACCCTCTAGGCCTCTTTCTCAGTGGCATTAGGCTGAGCCTGCCTAAAGTCCAAGGTTAGCATCTAGCAACACGCCAAGGCACCCATAGAGAAAGAATTTAAAGCCGCAATGACGTGTCGCCTCCTACGAATGCTTATCCTGTAATATAATCTCTTTTTCTTGATATATCCAATCAGGCGGGTTGCATGCTAGTGTCATCAACCCATGTGCTTGATTATTCTTTCTTTGACTTCCTGGAATTGAACTTGACCATACCTTACCATGGCCATGGATTTATTTAGGATATATCAATTCCATCAAAGGGCCTGAGATATCTACTTCTGTTATGGAATGAAAGGGACAAATCCTTTCTCGCATTATCTATTAATGCGGTATTACTCGTGACGCACCCAACATATCCTACCTCGCTGTGAACAGTGTGTCATCACAGTTTTCATCAATACATCTAAGTGCGCGAGTTGTAATACCCATTAATAATAATCTTAAAGTCTGAGGACCAATACACACGTCCTCAGATAGGAACATCCAACGACACTATGAAATGTGGATTTCCTACTGGCGGGTCTCATTCTCTTAATATCCTCCTAGATATTACCAAGGGACCACACCATGAGAAGGTGCCTCAAAGTTTTATGAGTCATTACCCCTAATGACCTGTATTATTTATGTCCCTCAAATAATATCATCTGGCCATAAAACATACATTCAAGAACAGTGTTATGGCACTTCCGGGTTCTCATCATAGTAGGGATCCTCTACGACCCTTTAATGGAACAGTTGTCCTTAGGACATTATCACATGACATGTCACGCAGAAGAACAATCAATATGTGATAAGGCTTTTATTTAATGAATAAAGTACAAAGTAGTTGGTTCTAGACCACCAACTCCAACAGACTCCCACTTGGACTAGAGCCAACTACTAACAACCTTTTACCTGCTAGCTCTCACATGATATTCATGCTTCTTCTGAGATAGGCCTTTAGTCATGGGGTCCGCCACATTCTCTTCTGTGGACACTCTACTCACTGCAACTTCACCCCTTTGATAGAAATCCCTCAAGAGGTGATACTTCTGGAGTATTTGTTTTGTCCGTTGATGTGACCTTGGTTCTTTTGCAAGAGCCATCGTTGTAGTATTATCACAATACAATGTAATGGGATCTTTACTGCTAGGAACCACATCAAGCTCCTGGACAAAGTTTCAAATCCAGACGGCTTCCTTAGATGCATCAGAAGCCGCTATATACTCGGACTCCGCTGTAGAATCGGCGAAAACTGACTGCTTTGAACTCTTCCAGCTCACAGCTCCTCCATTGAGACAGAAAACATATCCAGATTGAAACTTCAGATCATTCTGATCTGTTTCAAAACCAGCATCATCATACCCTCTGATGACAAGATCCTCGTCTCCTCCATACACCAGAAACATATTCTTAGTTCTTCTCAGATACTTAAGGATAGTCTTAACAGCAGTCCAATGTTGTTCTCCTGGATCTGCTTGATATATGCCTACCATGCTCAGTGCATAGGCAACATCAAGCCTGGTATATAACATGGCATACATGATGGATCCTATAGCCGAAGCATATGGGATCTTGCTCATCCTATCTTTCTCATGTTGTGTCTGGGGACACATTTTCTTAGAAAGATGTAAGCCATGTGACACTGGAACCAATCCCCTCTTGTATTTTTCCATACTAAATATCTTTAGTATCTGGTCAATGTATATACCCTGACTTAGTCCAAGCAGACTCTTGGATCTGTCATGAATGATCTTGATCCCTAGAATGTAGGCTGGTTCTCTTAAGTCCTTCATGGAGAAACACTTGTTCAACCAGTCCTTAACTGACTATAAGGCTGGTACGTCATTTCCAATAAGCAATATGTCATCAACATATACCACTAGGATGAAGACCACATTCCCATTAAACCACTTATAAACACATGGCTCACATTCATTCTTAATGAAACCAAATTTCTTTATGGCTTCATCAAATCAAATGTTTCATGACCTGGATGCTTGCTTCAATCCATAAATGGATTTCTTCAACTTTCAAACCTGTTTGGCTTCACCTTGTGTCACAAACCCTTCTGGTTGTGTCATATAGACATCTTCCTGAAGGTTCCTATTAAGGAATGCTGTTTTGACATCCATCTGCCAAATCTCGTAGTCATGGTAAGCTGTTATGGCAAGTATGATTCTTATCGATTTAAACATGGAAACTGGTGAGAAGGTTTCATCATAGTCAATTCCTTGATGTTTTCTAAATCCTTTAGCCACTAGCCTTGCTTTATAGGTGCTAACTTGACCTTCCATGTCCAGCTTTCTTTTGAATACCCATTTGCATCCAACAGGCTTTACATCAACTGGATCATCAACCAGAACCCAAACTTGGTTCTGATACATGGAATCCATCTCAGAATTCATAGCTTCTATCCATATTGCAGCTTCTGAGATTTCTACTGCTTCCTTGTAGGAGAGAGGTTCATCATTGTCCAACAATAATGATTCACCATCCTCGGTGACTAGGAAACCAAATCTCTCTGGTTCCCTTACCTCTCTTGAGCTCCTACGCAGTACTTGTGTTTCTGGAACCTCTTCCACGGGGACCTGTGGAACTTGTTCCTGTACCAAATCATGTGTATCTTGATCATCAACTTCATCGAAGTCAATCTTTCTTCCACTATCCTTCTTGAGGATGTGCTCCCTCTCAATAAAGACGGCTTTTCTGGCGACAGTAACTTTCTTGTCTTGAGGGTTATATAGGTAATATCCTTTCGTTTCATTGGGATATCCTATAAAGATGCACTTCGTGCCCCGGGGTGCTAGTTTGTTGCCTGATAAGGCCTTAACAAATGCCTCGCATCCCCATACACGTGTGTGCGACAAAGTGGGTTTCCTTTCATTCCATAACTTGGATGGAATTCCATTTGCCGCCTTAGTTGGTACTCGGTTTAATGTGTATGCTGCAGTTTGTAATGCATATCCCCAAAAGGATAATGGAATATCTGCATGACTCATCATCAACCTCACCATGTCCAACAAGGTGCGGTTCCTCCTTTCACTAACACCATTCTACTGTGGTGTATAAGGAGGAGTGAGCTGAGATAGAATCCCAGACTCCCGTAGAAGATCGATGAACTCTTGGTTCAGATATTCTCCACCTAGATCCGATCGAAGCTTCTTTATCTTCTTAACAAGCTGATTTTCTACTTCATTCTTGAATTCCTTAAATTTATCTAAGGACTCTGACTTATACCTCATTAAGTAGACATAGCCATATCTACTCAAATCATCAGTAAAAGTAATGGAGTAAGAATATCCACCTCTAGCTTCTACTGGAAATGTTCCACACACATCCGTGTGTACCAATCCTAGAAGCTCTGTGGCCCTTTCACCTTGTCCACCAAAAGACAGCTTGGTCATTTTTCCTTGTAAACAAGCGTGACATCTATCAAGTGGTTTTAGCTCAGTAGAGTCTAAATATTCATCATGGTAGAGCTTTTTCAAACGCTTCTCGTTCACATGACCAAGGCGGTGATGCCATAACTGGGTGATGTATGAGTCATGTGAGTTTGTTTCGTTATCGATTGCCAACACTTGGTTTTCGTAATTCAATACATACAAACCATTATTTAAATGTGCCATACCATAACATACGTTGTTATTATAAAAGAGACAACCCTTATTTCCAAATTTGAAAACAAATCCATCTATATCCAAACAAGATACATAAATTATGTTCTTGGTAACACTAGGCACATAATAACAGTTATGTAAAACCAAAATCATCCCAGTCGGCAATGAGAGGTGGTAGTCGCTAATAGCCAACGTAGCCAGTCTTGCGCCATTGGCAGCTCGAAGATCCACCTCTCCTCTGGCGATCTTTCTAAATCTACTTGGTTCCTGCATTTGAATACAGATGTGAGCCCCATTAGCTGTATCTAATACCCAATGTGTAGAAATAGAAAGATTATACTCGATAAAAAATGCACCTTTAGCATCCCCACGCTTCTGGGTGCAGTTCCTCTTCCAGTGGCCCTGCTTGCCACATGCAAAACACACTGCCTCCCATTCCTTGCCCTACCTCTGGATCTTCCCCTTCTTGGAGGGATGGTGCTCGGGGGATTCAGACCGTTTATAAGTCTTTGGCCCCTTTGCCTTGTCCTTCCTTTTCTTGTTCACCATAAGGACCGTGGGTTTGTCACGCCCCATGTCCTTATCTACCTGGCGAATCAAGGTCAGAAGCTCCGATAGACTCTTATCATTGACGCTCATGTTATAGTTGACAATGAAGCTAGACAAGGTCTTGGGCAGTGATGATCGGATGAGATCTATATGAAACTCATCCGGGAATTTAATCCCTAAGATGTCCAGGCATTCAATGTAGCCAATAAGCTTGACTACATGAGGCCCAGCTGGTGCAGACTCTCCAAGCTTCGTGGTAAACAAAGCATTGGAGATCTCATACCTCTCCTGTCTCGCCTTCTCTTGGTAGAGATCTTTAAGGTGAGACATCATGTTATACGCGTCCATGTTTTTATGTTGCTTCAAGAGCTCATTAGACATGGCTGATAGCGTGAAACACTAGACATCTATGGCATCATCCATGTGTTTCATGTAGAGAGATAATTCCTCATCACTAGCCTCTTTCCCAGGCGCAACTGGAATAGGCTCTTCTAGCACATATAATTTTCTTTCGTGGCGAAGGACAACGCGTAAACGCCTCTGCCACTCTTGGAAATTGGTGCCGATGAGAAGGTTTTATTTTTTGAGTATGGTGCGCAATGATATGTTTGAAGTCATTTTCTTACCGTTTCTACAAATTAAGATGAGCAAAGGTTTAGTAATTTATTACAAAAATTGAGACAAATAAATAAATTAATACTTATTAGTCTCCCACTATTTTATCAAAATCCAATAGCCCTCACCATTGACTTCAGAATATTCTGTTGCGTGAATATTATAGTGGCAAGGATCCATATTTCCCTTCGCATTACCCCAACTAGGGTTGGTCAAGCAACTTGAAGGGTTTTAGGTAGGCATTCCAAATGCCAACTGCATTAACTCGCAACTCCTTGATCCGCTGAGTGGACTCCCCAATCCTGAAATCCTTTTTGGATTTCCTCAACCTTTGCCTCTTGGTCACACCAAGTCCTGCTATGGTAGTCAACCCTTGATGCGAACCAAGTCATGTTAACCCAAAACCTTGAATTAGAATTTCTCGATAATTCAAATCACCCCAACTAGGGTTGGTCAAGCACTTTGAACTATGGTTCGATTCTAACCAAGATTATGGAAGGCTATGCTAACTTAATATTTATTTTGAGGGATTTTATCCTTATACGTAAATTGACATTTTATTATCTTTGATTACATGCTTGTTAATATTAAGTGGGATATACTTAAGTTATTAACCATGTCTAAGATAATATTTACGTATAAGCCGGTTTTATTTTAGTTTCATCTTGTATGCTCGTTTAATTCATTAATTATGTGATCGTGACAACACACCCACAATAAATAAACCATGCAAATGACAGAAATAAAATAAATGGTATGATCATGAGCTTTTCTATTGGTTAGTTTATCTAGCAGTTGATAAACTAACCAAAGACCTAGGGGAGAAACACCTTGAACCTTTCGGGTTCGTGTTTACAGCTTTCCACCTGTCCACCTTTGTATCTCCTTGGATTGGTTTCACCTTGGCTCCTGACTTGAGCCTCCTACACTAGCTTGGGAGCTCTATCCATTACATATGCATTTATCTCACACGCAGGTGAGGGGTAAAAGGGGATTTTACATAAAAGAATCCTTGGGCACGCAGGCCCTACATATTAATGAGGAGATGGATTGCAGGCCAACAAATTTAATTTAAATAAATTAATTAAAAGAAACCATTCACATGCAAAGTTCTTGGTCTAGCTCATGATCATCCATACATGCAATGATATTTACGCATAAATAAAACTAGCATTCAATTCTTTAATCGTTCTTGTTTAAGATAAATCATGCTCGAATCAATTAATTATCTTTAATTAATCAATCCTTTTATCTTAAATCCCTTTTCTGAATTTCCTTGAGATTCTCATCCATCATAATTTTAAACAAATAAATTCATTTAAAATTATCCTTGTACGTAACTTGTACCTTGGAGGCAACCCGGTGAATTCCCATTTATTACGCAGATGTTAAATTAAACACATATATATAAAACACCTACCACGTGTTGTGCCTCAGCTTTACGCCTGCACCATGGTACACGTCTCAAGGGTTTGTATAATATAATAATAAACTTTAAAAAATCTGTGTAATTTGGGTGAGTACACGGCGTGTAGTTCCGAATACACGGCGTGTACTTTTCTTCACCGTCCATCTGAAGTACACGCCCGGGGACAGGGCGTGTTAATGTACTTCGGAAATTTTCGGAGTACACAGCGTGTACAGTGGGACACACGCCATGTAGTTTTCGCGTTACACGGTTTCCAACAGGGCAGGCCGTGTACGGAGTACACGACCCAACCCTAACCCGAAGGGACTACATGCCGTGTTCATTGGACCACACGGCGTGTATTCCGGAAACCGTGTGCCACCTGTTTTTGGTCAACACACGGTGTCTTAAATTCTTAGAAATAATCCAATACACTGCCTGATTTGGCGGATCAGTCAATGGATTGAACCTAGACTACATGGCGTGTACTTCCGAATACACGCCGTGTATTCTGGTGTTATACGGCCAGAAACGTTTGGCTCCTCTGGATGAGTTCCTCTATTTTATTTTAATCAAAATTAAAAGAAAATTTTGTTTTTGTGAGGTGAACGATAAATGAGGGAGGAGGAACAGATCTCGAGATTCAGATTTCCAGAACGATTAAACATGAATTGAAATAACTAAATTATTAAATGCGTAGATCACCAATGAAAAACTAAATAATTATAATCAACGATATGACCCCTTTGATACCACTTGTAGGTTCCGGGCACAGCAGAAGCGCGTTTTTAGGTTTGCCCAACTTTAATTTTAACGTTAAACAATGTTCAATCTGAGACTCGTCACGATATAAAACGCCGAATCTTCAGAATAGAATGAAGAACGAAAAGAAAAGAAGAGTCTCGGAACCCTTGAGGAGGACCATCATATGTTGATTATAATTAATTTAATTAATGCATAAGAATTACCTCATTGGAATTCTTTCTTCGTTGATGTATCCGGTCACGATTCGGTGATCCGTCATTGCGTCGTAGTATCCAAGTGTAGGATTCCTCTAGCGGTGATCCACATGTGTGTCACGTATCTCCGGACGTCGCTGAAGGGATCTCTGAGTGCTAGCGCGGAAGAACCTTCACTTGCGATGTCCGCCTTCGACCGCCTTGATTCGGTGGAGGATCTTGCTCTCGTAACTTGAGGGAGTTCTTGGTGGAAAGGGAATTATCACTTGGCTTGAGAGTATTTCCAAATCCGTTGTCCACAACAATGGCTCTTCAAAATGTTGGGGTTGTGAGGATATTTATAATCGGGTTTGAGGTTAATAGATTTATGAGAATAAATAAACGCGTTACACATTTTATTTATTTCATTAACTCTTATTGAAAACCCCCATGTAGAATTATTAATTCCTTGACATGCGCCCACACTGATTATAATAAATATCATTTAATAAAACAATATTAAATCCTTAAAATCTCAACTGGAAAAACTACACGGCGTGTACTTGTTTTCCATAAAACTACACGGCGTGTATATTTAATATACACGGTGTGTAATTTTATTTTCCATTTTTCTCCACCACATTTATTAGACCTTGAGTAATGACTATTTATTTCTTAAATAAATGTAACTGCATTACTTGCTAATAAATATATTATTTCGTCCACAATATATTCTCTCGAATAACTAGTGTCAAAATAAATGCGATCAAACATCCTTAAATAATAATTAAACAATAGTCGGGAATAATATTTATTTAACTTGTTAAATTAATATTTAACTGAGATACATGGACACACTTAGTGTGTGACCCTCTAGGCTTCTTTCTCAGTGGCATTAGGTTGATCCTGTCTAAATTCCAAGGTTAGCGTCTAGCAACACGCCAAGGCACCCATAGAGAAAGAAGTTGACGCTGCAATGACGTGTCACCTCCTACAAACGCTTACTGTGTAATATAATCTCTTTGTCTCGATATCTCCAATCAAGCGGTTTGCAAGCTAGTGTCATCAACCCATGTGCTTGATTATTCTTTCTTTGACTTCCCGGAATTGAACTTGCTCATACCTTACCATGGCCATGGATTTATTTAGGCTATATCAATTCCATCAAAGGGTCTAAGATATCTACTTCTGTTATGTAACGGAAGGGACAAATCCTTTCTCGCATTATCTATTAATGCGGTATTACTCGTGACGCACCCAACGAATCCTACCTCGCAGCGAACAGTGTGTCGTCACAGTTTTCGTCAATACATCTAAGTGCGCGAGTTGTAATACCCATTAATAATAATCTTAAAGTCTAAGGACCAATACACACGTCCGCAGATAGGAACATCCAATGACACTATGAAATGTGGATTTCCTACTACCGGGTCTCGTTCTCATAATATCCTCCTGGATATTACCAAGGGCTCACACCATGAGAAGGTGCCTCAATGTTTTATGAGTCTTTACCCCTAATGACCTGTATTATTTGTGTCCCTCAAATAATATCATCCGGTCATAGAACATACATTCAAGAACAGTGTTATGGCACTTCCGGGTTCTCATCATAGCAGGGATCCGCTACGACCCTTTAATGCAACAGCTGTCCTTAGGACATTATCACATGACATGTCACGCAGAAGAACAATCAAGATGTGATAAGACTTTTATTTAATGAATAAAGTACAAAGTAGTTGGTTCTAGACCACCAACTCCAACAGTTTCCACATTTCCCAAGTTATGATTATCATTCCATATCATGCATTATTATTCATGTTTGTTTTTTCCTCATTGATATGTCTATTTTCTATCATGTATCACTTATTCCATCTTTATTCCCATACTAACCTTTACATCTCACCCATTTCTTATGTATTTCCCCAGGTTATCCCATGTAGTGTTATGTTCGAAGGAGTATTTTGAGCATGTTAAAGTTGTTTTCAATAAAGATGTTGTATTTCCTATTTTATATTGATATGTAATGTAACTAATTCCCAATGGAACTGAACTTATCGATCAACCGCATTTTATTAAGTGTATTATTATATAATAAAACAAGTATTAATGTGAAATAATGATAAGGGTTGTTATAGTTGGAATTAGATGAAAAGTTTCAATATTTTTGGTATTTGGATTAGAGAACTCTAGAAAAAGCCTTATGGATAAGACTAAGGAAAAAACATCTTTATATTTTGGTAAGTATAGATTATGTGTTTTATAAAGTAAATGCATCCCTTTATGGAGACTACAAATTAGTGTGGTTTTAGAAGAGATGTATCTAGGAGTAACAACTCTGACATGGTGTTCTGGGCCTAACATAGGGTAACCTGGTATATGACAACGAGACTTACTGCGCACCTAGATTGACACTACCAAGGGATATTATTTGGAAAATTCATAAACACATTACAAACCATTATTAAGGAAACAAAAAAAGTCCAATAAGAATACTATTAGGAAATAGATCATGTATAGAATATATTAAAGCCTAAAAGAATATAAGTTAAGGTGATAATTGTAATTTATAAGTATTCCCTTTAATGTCATTGGATTCCCCATTATGTATTTAATTATTTAAAATACTCTTACCTACTTTTCCTTTTTTTCTATCCAATGGCTAAAAATTAGATAAATCGGGTAAATAATCAATGCAACAAGCAATGTTATTACTTACCTAATTAGATACCCAAACTAATGGGAGATGGAATAAAAAAAATTATCATGATATTCCCTCATCTGGTATCAGATATGAATAGAAACCTAGATCATGAAGAGTTCTCAAACCCCCTAAGAGAGATCAAGATGAAATCAAGAGATTCATGTGATAAAAGTCCCCTACGTTTAAAGGATCATCTGATCCCTTTATTATAGAATAATGGATCAACTCCATTGAGAAGATCGTCTTCATCCTTCAATGTTCTGAGAAACAGAAGGTTTTAATAGATGTTTATTGTATGGATGGAGAACCTAATTGATGTGGCTAATTTTTTATGCAATTTGACACATCCCTTTTTATATTTTATTGTTTTTTAATATCAAAATAATGTATTTTGTAAAGTAATTAACAATTGTTGTGTTTTTGTTCTTAATTTTTAAAACAAGAATTTTTTGTGTAAATCATGTATATTAGTTATTAATTTTGTCATTTTGAATATTTTTTAAATTAATTAATTAATTATGTTATAACAGTCACATTTTTTGTTCTTTCATTTTTTATTTCATTCATTTTGTAAATAAGTAGTTTAATTAATTCTTTAATTAACTCATTTGTAAGTAATAAATTTTGTCACTTTAGTTTTATATTATTTAAATAATTAAGTTAATTCAATTCTATAAGTATATTAATACCTAATTTATCTCTTTAATTTCATTAGTTTTTTTATTTTTATTTAATTTATTAATTAAATGATGAAAACAGATTTAATTATTGACGTTGTTTAAGTTAATTATGAATAAACTGAGGACACAGGTGGCTGAACTGAAGCTTCCGCCATTTGAAGAGTCTGTGGGCCGCCGCCCGCAATTTCTCACCCCCTATTCACCGATTGTCGAGAACCCTCTGCCGCTTCGCCTGAATAATCGAGAAGAGCCGGTACGCGCCGCCGTCCGCGATCAGCCCCCTTCTGCCCGCACACGATCTCCTCCCCCTTCTGGCTATTGACCCCTACCAATTCACCATTTCTCGAATGAAGCACCTTTCCCTTGGCTCTTCCCGCCACCCTATCTCCCTACCAGTGCCGATGCACCACATCCGCCTCCCCCCCAAATCCTTTCATTTTTTGTTTTATTTTTTTTATATAATATACAACATATAATATATATATATTGTAATATATACAATAACATATATAACTAAAATAATTATTTACATAATAAATTTATTTACTGTAGTTTTTAATTTCTAATATCCTTTTTATACTTGTTTCATTATATAAAATTATCTAATATATATATATATATATATATATAATAGTAATATAAATATAAATATATATATATACAATAATAATAATAAAAGTATATTAATAGTCTAGTATTAAGTTAATATTTAATTATACATGTTTATATTTATTACAGTAGTCTTTTAATTCTTTTACTATGAATAATTATTTTGCTTTTAATTTTAAATATTGCTTTTATAATTTTAATATTTATATATACGAATATATTTTAATTTATATAATACTTTTAATAAATATTTTCACTATTTATTAATTTGTATTTTTTATACTTGTTAAAATTCTCTTTTCTCTTTTTATTCATTCTAATTATCTATACTACAATATACTATATAGAAATAACATATAGTTTAAATATCTATATTTATTTTAACTCTTATCTTTGAATTTAGTTTGTATTTTGTTTCAGTGGGAGCCTCGTGGCTTGCCCTTTTTCATTCAGATCTTGAGAAACTGCTACAGTGATAGAGGAAGGGGCGTGGCGTCATGAAAGCACCACGTGGAGGCGTGGGAAGTGATCTACGTGATTTCAGTGAGTTTCATAAGGAGAGGATTGGATGGGATTTGGATACATCATTGCTGTGAGGATTGGAGGGAATATTTACTTGACTTCCATAAGGGACTTCTCAGAACTATCCATTGATCATCCACCACATACATTTGACTAACGAGGGAGCAGATCATACATACACTCACTGACGACTTCTACTTTCATCCACAATTTCCAGTGAGAAACAGATCAGAGTAGACGATCACTCTACTCAATTCTCAGGATAAGAGATCGAGATGACTCCCAAACCACCGTTAGGGAGACCATAGAGTTGTGGATTCTGGAGATCAAGTATGGAGATGAACGCCTTTCTCTTGTTCTCTCTTTTTATTCAAATCATTACAACATGATCTTTTTTCTCTTAACTCTTTTTAATTTGTCAAATTCAATGATTATGCTAGGTTAATCTTCCATGGGGGAATAGGATTGTCACCTAGATTTATTTTTTTATTGTTTATGCATGAATTCCTAACTAGATAATCCCTCTCACACATTTAATTGTACAGTTTTGCTTTCAAAACATCAAGATTAATTGAAAAACAGTCTTGCATAAATATGAAATCATACTATTTTCATACTGAGGATTTCATTGAAAAATGAGTCATGATCAAATGAGAGAGATATTCACCGATTTCAATCGACAATTTGAACTCAGTGATTCCTAATTTGTTCTCAACTGATGACTATAAGATTTCTACAGTTGATAAACTATAGTAGTCAAAGAATAACAGGTTAATTAAATGACAAATATGGTCAACCACATTGAACCAGATCCATGTATTCTGGTTTAAGGGCATGAACAAGGGAAATCATATTGAAGTTGGCCAGTGGACTTCCCCCTTCATATCCATTGACAATTTTTATTATTTCCTGACTACTCTTTTTTCTCTCTTGTTAACTCTCAAATTTACACATAATTCCACTCACTTCACTATTTCATCACCACCAAATTTCACCATTCAGAGTTTGTTTTTTGTGTGTTTTTTGTTCCTTTTTTTCACTAAGAACAACTTTTGTCCTCCCTATGGTTCAACCCGATCTTACCATTGTACTAAGTAGTATGTAGGTTTATAAATTTTAATTTGTTCACTCATGGTCAATGACACATAGTGATCAAATTTTGGCGCCATTGTCAGGGAGGCTATATGTGATCTAAAAAAACAAAACAAAAATTCATATAAAAAACAATAAAAAATAAATAACACAAAAAAAATATAAATATAAAAAAACTGTTTGAAATGACCAAAAAAATAGTCCCTAAAAATTCCAAAGAAAATTCAAAAAATCATTATGAACCTCATATTGTATGTTCACAAGGCCAAAATCTAAAACCTTAGAACCAATGAATCCTAGAATTGAGAATCACTTGAAAAAAATGAAAAAGAATAAGCATGGAATTAAAAGAGAATTCAACAGAGTATGAAAATGAAAATGAAAACTTACACCAACCTGAAAGTGTGAACCCACATGGAAATGATATAGCTGAGAGACATAGTTTGAGAGAGTTCCTACTATCATCTATGTTTAGTAACCCATCATTCATTAGGATATCTTCTAGATCAATGAACTACGAAATCAAAAAGTCCATGTTGAGTTAGTTTCCAACATGCAATGGTTTTCCTATTGAAGAGTCTCTTGAATTCGGTAGGGATTTATATTATAGTTTCTAACATCTTCCATTGAGAGGCCTTAGTGAGAAATAACTTAATCTGAAAGTGTTCCCCTTCTTCCTTAAGGGAAATTCTAGGACCTGCTTCAAATAGTTAGAGGAGGAAATCATTGTCACATAGGATCAAGTGTACAATACCTTCACTATGAAATTCTATCCTAGGAGGTTGACATATGAGATTAGGCATAAGATCAATGGATTCATGAAAAATTAGGGTGAGTCGTTTCAAGAAACATGGGATAGGTTTAGAGGTTTGCATAGGCAGTGTCCAAATCACCAATGCACCTCCCCTCCCCATTTCTCATGGGAACCTTCAATAACAGTCTAACCCCATACCACCAAACCTTGGTGGATCAGTCTACTGGAGGTGACTTTAGTGATAGGATTTCTGATGTTCTTAAACAAATTTTCAGCACATTATCCCAAAACTCCCATCATAAGTGTTCTAGTAGGAGAACCATTGCGAGAAAAGAACCCACCCCTGCCCCTCAAGCTAAAGCTCAAGCTTATGGGTTCTTCAATGATAATACCTACACAACTCTTAGGGAGAAGTGCCACCACTATGGCATGTATCACCATTCATAGAACTTATGTCCCAATTTTGACATTCCCACCCAATCTCATGAGAGTGAAAACATTAGTGGTTATGGTCCTAGGATGTATCCTAGGGAATACCCTTTCATAAATACCTACAATTAGGGGTATATGAACCTCTTGAACCTCTCTTCGGGGGAGTAGAGAGTCCTTTGACCTACTACCCCACCTGGATTCTAGTAGCCTCCTAGGAAACAATTCCAACCCCCACCCCAACCCCAACCCAAGGTTGAGTCATCCAATTATAATGATGAGGTGAAGGATATGATTCATCAGTTGATAGAGAGGTTTGATGAACGAGAGACCAAAAATTATTATGATAAAATTAAAATGGATGCAAGAATGAAGAATCTGTAAATTCAAATGGGGCAGTTGTCTGGGGATGCTAGCAATAAAGAAAAAAGGAAGGCTTCCTAGTACCACAGGAGAAAATCCCATAGGAAATTCTATGTATGTGACCACCGGAAGTGGTATCTAAACCCACCAAGATCCTAGAAAAGAACCTCAAATTGCGGAAAATCCAAATCTGGATGAATCTGAAAACATGATTCTAGAAAATGATAAATCTAGAAAACTGGGCAGCATCATTGGAACCCCTTTGGTTCCTACTGTTCCATTTAAAAAACCAAAGGAAAGTGGATTAAAAACAAAGATTATAAAGGGATGAAATTTTTTTAAGAAGAGTTTGTAGTCATTCCCCCAATTATGAGAAAATTGTCCCCTATATTTCCTTTTTCTTGAAAGAATAAAAAAACAACTCCTGATTCTGAATTTTTGAAATTTCTCAAGGTGTTTAAAAATCTGAACATTGACATCATATTCATGGAATATCACATTCAAAGACCATCAATCTTAAAATCACTCAAGAAAATATGCTCAAATAAAATTACCATGGAAAGAGTTTTCCACCTATAGTCTAACTGAAGAGTGGAGTGCTTTATTGTAAAATATTATACCTCCTAATCATTAGGATCGAGGGAGCTTTGTTATTCCCTACACATTTGGGGATGGAGTTGGTAAATTAAACTATTTATGTGACCTTGGTGCTAACATAAAACTTATTCCTCTGTCACTATTTCAACACATGAGATTAGGAGTTCCCCAACTCACTAATGTTGTGTTACAGCTTGCTGATAGGTCCATTACTCATTCAGTGGGTAGGGTTTATGATTTTCTAGTGGATGTAGGTAAACTATTTTTGCTTTATGACTTTTTGATCCGTGATATAGAGTGTGACGAGGAGGTTCCAATCATCCTTGTTTAGACCTTACTATCCATAAGGGGAGTTGTGATAGATGTATTTAAGGGTATGTTTATTTTCAACATGGTTTAACAAAGAGGTGAATTCAATGTTTTCAATAAAAACAAAGAACCCACCCACCAAATATTTCCCCAGGATGAGATGCTAGTTGTTGAGAGTATTATTGATGACGAGGAAGGGGTGTTTTTGAGGATGATAGATGAGATCATTAGTGAACCTGAGATCCCTACTCCAACTTTCATGGGGATCAGCTCATGTTAGGAGAGAGATTCTATTGATGAGTTTGAGGGAGTGTTTTTAGAGCACCTTGATGAGTTTCCATGGAAAAAAATTCTTTCCCCAATAGAAGAGTCTGAGTGTGAGGAATGTTTTTTATGGAAATTCTAGTGATGAGGGGGAAGCCTTCTTTACTGCCTTCATTAAGAGGCAGCATGAAGACCTTGGGCCACCCAGACCCATCTATCTGCCATCTAGTGAGTCAGCACCCATTCTTGAACTGAAACCCCACCCTGTACATCTCAAATATTTTGTTCTAGGGGATATTTCTACACTACCTGTCATTATTTTGTCAAAGATTGAGGAAACCCAGGAGGAAAACTTGCTGAGTGTTTTGAAGAAGTTCAAGACTTTCATGGGATGGACAATAGCTGACATAAATGGAATAAGTCCAGCCTTCTGCATGAAAAAATTCAGCTGGAACCTGAGTGTAATCCTAGAGTGTCTTCCCAAAGGTGACTCAGTCCCAACATGAAGGAAGTGGTTAGAGAAGAAGTTATCAAACTACTGGATGCAGGGATAATTTTTCCCATTTATGACAACCCCTGGGTAAGTTCTATTTAGGTGGTCCTTATGAAAAATGGAGTGACAATGGTCACAAATGTGAAAAATGAGAAAATACAAACAAGGGCAGTGAAAAAATGGAGGGTCTGTCAAGACTATAGAAATTTAAATGCTTCTATAACAAATGACCACTTTCCCATTCCATTTTTGGAAAAAATGTTGTAGAGGTTGATAGGAAATAAGTTTTTCTATTTTTGTGACAGTTAGTCTAGTTACAACCAAATTTCCATGTCTCATGAGGATCAAGAGAAAACCACCTTCACTGGTTCATTTGGGACATTCGCCTACTGGAGGATTCCCTTTGGCTTTTTTGGTGCTCCTTCCACTTTTCAAAGGTGTATGATGGCCATTTTATAAGACTATTAAAATAATAATTGATGTCATTATGAATGATTTTTTCTTTTGTAGGAAATAATTTTGAAAACTATCTAGAAAATATAAAACTTGTGCTAGAAAGGTGCCAAGATACTAATTTGGTCTTCAACTGAGAAATGTTCCATTTCATGGCTACTTAGGGCATTGTTATGGATCACAATGTTTCTAAGAGGGGGATGGAGATCGATAATGCCAATGTTGGGGTTATCGAAAAGTTTCTGCCGCCTAAAAATTTCAAAGGAATTAGATGTTTTTTGGGTTATGATGGGTTATATAGGAGGTTCATTAAGGATTTCTCTAAGATTACTAGACCCCTATTCTCCCTACTAGGTAAGGAAAATCCCTTTGTTTTTGTTGAGAAATGTGTATTGTCCTTTAATCTTCTTAAATAGAAGCTGACAACCTCATTTGTAATCACTACCCCTAATTGGAAACTCCCTTTTGAGGTGATGTGTAATCCTAGTGATTTAGTTGTAGGAGCTTTTTGGGTAGAGTAAAGATAGGAAGATGCATGTCATTTACTATGCCATCAAGCTACTAGATGATTCTCAGAATAATTATGCCACCACTCAGAAGGAGCTGGCAATTGTGATGTTTTCATTGGAAAAGTTCTGGCAGCATGTGATAGTATCTAGAGCTATCATTTTCATAGACCATGCTGCACTCTAGTACTTTCTAGCTAATAAGGATTCTAAAATGAGATTTATGAGATAGACCTTGAAGTTGTAGGAGTTTTATTTGGTCATTAAGGATAAGAAAGGGTCTGAAAATGTTGTGGTGGACCACTTGTATAGTTTGACCAATACCAAAAGTGATGAATTGAGAGAGATTAACACATCATTTTCTAATGAACAATTATTTGCTTCATCTGTGTAGCAATTTGTTTGGTTGGCAGACTATGCCAATATTCTGGTAGTAGGTTTCATGCCTAAGGACCTCTCACATAACCAAAGGAAGAGGTTCATATCTGAGCTAATGTAATACTTTTGGGATGACCCTCTTATCTTTAGGAGGTTTGATGATGGGAATTTTAGAAGATGTGTTGTTGAGGAAGAGATGTTCCACACAGTTGAGAGTTGAAATTCGTCACCTTGGGGTGGCCACCATGGAGGAGAGAGGACTGCTTAGAAGGTTCTATAGGCTGGTTTCTACTGGCCTGCTTTGTTCATGGATTCTAGGAGTTTGGTTCTTGGCTGTGAAAAGTATCAGATGCGGGGAAATGATAGAAGAATGAAGGAGATGCCTAAAAAAGATATTATAGAGGTAGAAGTATTTGATGTATGTGTATTGGACTTCATGGGATGATTCCCTCCCTCTTATGGGAATTATTACATCTTGGTTGTTGTGAAATATGTGTCAATGTGGGTTGACACAGTAGCCCTGCCCAACAATTCTGCAGAAAGTGTTGTTAAGTTAATTAAGAAAAAAAAAATTCAAGGTTTAGTGTTCCTAGAGCGTCAATTAGTGACAATGGCACAAATTTAAAAAATTACAAGGTCAATAATTTTATGTAGAAGTATAGGTGCTCACATAGGATAGGTATCACCTATCACACACAATCTAGTGGGCTGGCAGATGTTTCGAACAGAGAGATCAAACAAATTTTTGATAAAAAAGTCTCTAACTTGAGGAAAGATTGTTCAGTTAAGATGGATGAAGCTTTTTGGGCCTATATAACTGCTTATAAGAATCCTATAAGGATGTCACCAGAAAATCTATTTTTTAGGAAGACATATCATCTTCATGTTGAGTTGCAACAAAAATCATTTCGGGCAGTGAAGGCCCTAAACATTGATTTTAAGTCTACTGGTGACATAATACTGTTATAGATGAGCTAGCTGGAGGAGATAATAATAAATTTTTATGAGAATTATGAGATTTAAAAATAAATAAAAAAGGCTTTTAATGATTCAATCGTTCAAAATGGGAATTTTAAGGTTGGTGAGAGGGTCTTGCTGTTCAATTCTAAACATAAACTTTTTCCTAGAAAGTTGAAGACCAATTGGTCAGGACCCTTTACCATTCTGAGAGTCTTGGTTAATGAAGGTGTGGATCTAGTTGATGAGGAGAATAGACCATTTTTTGGTCAATGGAAAAAGGATAAATCATTTCATTGAAGGGCATCCAAAGGGCTTGGCTTCCATTTCTCTGCAGGAAGAATGAGTTGTTTCGAGTCTAACTGAGGAATATAATCTCAGTGTTTCATGGGAGATAACACATGGTTGTTATGATGTTTTCTCTTCTAATTCTGTTTTCCAATAAAAAAATCTTACTTCTTGATTCTCTAGTTTTTAATCTTGTCTGTTTGATGGTGCCTCATGACCTGCTGCTACTTGAGAGAGAGAGAGTTGTTGCTACTAGAATCTCAGAAAAGGAAAAAAAGGGAGAAGTCTACCACTGCATATAGATAACATCTATTTAACTCAATCCTTGGTTCAATTTTTATAAACATTAAATTATGTATTCTTATGTTAACTTTCTGAAATTGTAGGTAATATAAAGGAGTATTTACTTTGTGCTGCAAAAGAGGATATCTTTTTGTTAAAGCTCCACTTTTTCCAGGAAGTGTCGTTCTACTTTTTACCAGATTTAATTCTTTGCTATATTTTTACCTACTTCATACATGAACCGAAGTGTGGGGGTTTCCCTCAGAACATTTTTGTGAATTTTATTATATGTGGGTGGTTAGGTGCTTTAATCTAGAGAGTTGAACATTTATTTAAACAGATTAGTGAAATATGATTGCACCATATGATTCAATTTGATTCAACTACTAATTTGTATTCACCATATGACATTTTTCTATTGTATACACTATGTTTGACTTGCTGCTGTAGGGATTTTTAAAAAAATCACAAAAAAAATTAAAAAAAACACTTTTTTGTTTACTTTTGTATATATGTTTTTGTTTCTTCTCTTTTATTTTCGGTGTGGCAATAATTCTTTTGAACATTCATGTCACCCCTCAAACATTGTTTTAGAAATTTGTTTGTTGTCTCATACTTTAGAATCCAACATTGGGGACAATGTTGTGTTTTAAGTGTAGGGGAGAGGGGTCATTCTTATCATTTCAAATTCCCCCTTAATGTTTAAAAAAATGGTCAATTTTTTTCATTTTTTCCCAAAATCATTGAAAATTTTCAAATTCTTTCATCACTTGAGGGAAATTTTGAGTTCACCTGGAACTTCAATTAGGTTATATTTAGTGGATGACTATTTTTCGGATGTTGAGGGTTGCACATAGTCTAAAAATATTGAGGATGAGTGATTTATGAGTGTAACTGTTCACTGTCTTATAGAATTTCTGTTTAGAAACTGAGGAGGGGAGTGTGAAAATATAGTTCTTATGTAATTAGAATCATGATTTAGGGTAACTAGAAATTTTCAATGGAACCTTGAGGATAGAATTTTTAAAAACAATATATAAAAGAACTTTAGGAAGTCAATTCAATTGATTTTTAGTTAATTCATTTGTAACTGGAGTAAAATGGGAAAATGGGATCCTAGTGTGAGTCTCTGAGACAAGGTACATTGGGTTCATTTCTATGAATAAATAAAATCCAATTTCAATATGAATAAGTGTTATGCACGGTGCTCTGCACATGGAATGTGGCTGGGAAAAAGTCAGATAATGTGCCCTTGTTAAAAATGAACTCATTAAGGTGAGGAGAATTTTGAACCCAAATGAAGATGAGAGAAATTGACATAGTTAAAATTCATTTGAGTTGAATGAATAGAGTGAAGAAATTAATGGACTTTATTTTTTGGGACCTAGGATAAAGTGAGAATTGAAGGTGCATTTGGTTATGATTTTAATTACATTTGATCTGACATGTCACCACCCCTTGAATCAGAACTCGAATTGGAAATTAAGGTAGGATAGTTAAGGAGTACATATAGGTGACATGACATAGTTGAAAGTGAATTAGTTTTTGAGACTTTTGATTTCTAGTGAGTTATTGAAGCTAGGCAGAGCCTCATTTTTTGATACCTTTGAAAAGCCTAAACCACTACTTGTTAATTTATATTTTATCCCTTCAATCTCATTGGATTCCCCGTTATGTCTTTAATTATTTAAAATATTGATCCCAAATTTTTATTTTATTCTATCCCATGGATGAAAAATAGGAGAAATCAGGTAAACGATCAATGTAACGGGAAATATTATTACTGCCCTAATGAGATAACCAATCCGATGGGAGAAAGAATAAAAAACATTGTCATGACACTCTCCTAGTTGTCTTCAGTTATGAATAGAAACCTATATCATGAATAGTTCTCAAAGCCCCCTAAGAGAGATCAAGCTGCAATCGAGAGATTCATGCGACAAAAGCCTCCTACATCTAATGGATAATCTGGTTGCTTTATTGCAGAACAATTGATCAACTCCATTGAGAATATATTCTTCATCCTTCAATGTTCTGAGAAATAGAATGTTCTACTTGCAATTTATCATATGGACGGTGAAGTAGATTGATGTGGCTCATTTTTAATGCAATTTTCCACATTTCTTTTTATATTTTATTGACTTTTTATTATAGAAATAATTTAATTTCTAAAATAATTAACAATTGTTAGTGTTTTTGTTCTTAATTTGTAAAATAAGAATTTTTTGTTTAAATCATGTATATTAGTTTTTAATTTTGACTTTTTGAATAATTTTTAAATTAATTAATTGATGGCCGATGAGCACTATCCATGGCCGACCTCCTTTGACAACACCAGATCTGAAACCACCCCATGCTTCCTCTGGACTGAACAGTCATCCCTTCTCCTCTTCTTGAGCCAGAGTCGACCTTTCCTGCGGGCTGGACCGCCGTACCCCTCCATGAAGGTGCCTCATCCATCCACAGGTGCCTTCCCTGACACCGTTCTCACCCATCACACTGATCCATCTCTATACCATCACCTGCACCTCCTTCCCCAAACATCCATAGTCTTCACACCGCCAAACTCTTCCCTGAAGATGTCTCACAACTCATCGTCACGCAACCATATATCACCAGTAGAACGCAAAAATCCAACAAGAGTAGTTTTAAACCAAATTAGCAGAAAGAACGACAATAGAATCAGCAAGAGTATTAGATAAATTTCAATCATCACCAAAATCATAATCAAACTGAACAGATCAAATAAAATTGAAGAATAACTCATTCCAGAGTCAATTTACTCAAACTAAAAATGATATAATCGGAAAATTTCATCATATCTGAGGGATCCCATCGAACATAAACCCACAAAAATTGGTGTCTGAACCAAGCCGTCGCCATTGAAGAATCTGCAGGTCACCGCTCGCGATTTCGCACCCGTGGTTGCCGATCATCGACGACCCTCCGTTGTATCGCCTGAATCACCGATCAGAGCCACCGCACACCGCCATCTGCAACCAGCCCCCTTCTGTTCGCACCCGATCTCCTCCCCCTTCTGGCCATTGAACCCTACCCATTCTTGGCTGCTCGAACGAATCCCCTTGCCCATGGCTCCCTCTGCCACCCCATCTCCTTACCGGTGTCGATGCGCCGCCTCCCCCTTCCCCTACTCTTTCCCCTTACTGCGACCCTATTTCCTACGCACGACCCCCCGAATCCTTTCTTCATTTTGTTTTATTTAATTTTTTTTATTATAATATAGTATCTATTATGTATATAATTTTCAACATATAATATATATATATATATATATATATATATATATATACATTCTAATATATACAAAATCATATATAACTAATATAATTATTTACATAATAAGTTTGTTTATTTTAATATTTAATTTCTAATAACATTTGTTATATCCTTGTTTTGTTATATATAATTATCTAATAAATAAATAAATATATATATAATAGTAATATAAATATTCATATATATACACACACAATAATAATAATAAATGTATATTAATAGTTTAGTATTATGTTTGTATTTAATTATACATTTATATATTTAATATAGTAATATTTTAATTCTTTTATTATGAATAATTTTTTTACATTTAATTGTAAATATAGCATTTATAATTTTAAAATTTATGTATATGTACATATTTTAATTTATATAATACATGTAATAAATATTTTCATTATTTATTAATTTGTGTTTTTTATACTCGTTATAATTTCATTTTCTCTTTTTATTCATTATAATTATTTTTATTATGATATACTATGTAGTAATAACACTTAGTTTAAATATCAATATTTTATTCTAACTCTTATGTTTGAATTCAGTTTGTTTTTTGTTTTAGGGGGAGGCTCGTGGGACACAATTTCTCATTCAATTTTGGTGCAATTGCAATAACAATAAAGGAAGGGGTGGCATCGTGAAAGCACCACGTGGAGGCAGGGGAAATGAATCGTGTGATTTTAGAGTGTTTCATAAGGTGAAGAGTGTGGGGGATTTAGAGACATCACGTGTCACGACCCGCCCCCCGGGGCCCGTATCGTGACTACCCCAAGCCCACCTTCCATAGGCCAGGGGCCGACGACTAGCACCAAAGTCATAAATCCTAAGCTGGGAAGACATTGCCTTTATAAATTGTAAACACACACAATCAGAGTACAATTGGAAGCAAACACTAAGTAAAAACTATATACAAAAGAAGTGCTGGAAAGTAAAAGGGGTCGGAAATACAAGCCCAACAATAAAGTACAAGAAAACAGAAAAGTACAAGTACAACTGAAAGAAGTAAAGCAGCTACTGGATCGTCCTCCGGGGTTCCTACCTGAAGGGTTGGTACAAATGGCCTCCTCAGCACTCCACGTTCGTCCGTCCGTTCCATGTACCGTCACACCGAGTGGTCCACCTCTGGGTACCGTCCAGTCCTGCTACTCTCCGCCTCAGTCAGCGCTGTCTGTCGTCTGCAACCAACACAACGAGGTGCGGGTATAGCCCATGCAGGGGTGAGTATAACGATACTCAGTAGGGACCCCGAGACCCTCAAGGTCTCACTAAATCCAACAAGGATAAACCAGAAACATGGATTCAAAGGATAACCATTACTTAGGTATATGCCCATACAAATACCTAAGTTATCTACCAACCCCTCTCAGTCACGAGGAAAACTCAAAAGTCAAAGACTCAACTCAAACCAGGATTTTATTCTAGGGGTAGTATCAAGCAACATCCCCACTCACACTGTCAGAACCTCGACTGATGGTGTACTCCTCCTCTATCGAGTACAGTGAACCTGCTGCATCACACAGAAGCGCTTCCCACTATCCTGGACTGCTGTGGTACTCCTCCTGTCGAATACCGTGGATCTGCTGCGCTCACACACAGGCGCTCCCCACTGTGGGTCTGTCGTGCTCACACAGAGGCGCTCTCCCTCATAGCCTGCTAAGGTACTCCTCCTGTCGAGTATCGTGGGTCTACTGCGTCACACAGAGGCGCTCCCCACTATGGGTATGCCACGTCACACAGAGGCGCTCCCCACTGGACTAGTTGAAACACTCTGAGTCGAAAGGTCAACAGTCGTCAGGTCTCAGCCATCTACTAGGTCTCTGTACTCCGCTCGCTCGTCTCCGGGAGGATCCGCTCCACGAGCTACTGGTCGATTCTCCAACTGTCACAAAGTCCCAAGCATAAGTATCTCAAAGGTATGCCTCGTCATAGGGGCCTCAACGCAACAGACGACACGTCAATCAGACGCTCAGTCTGTGAGTTATTGGCATTTCCGTTCCAGGGGCGCAGTTAGATTTTAAGTTCAAACCAACATGATTGTACCCCAATTGTGTCCAACCCTCAAGTGAGATATGCCAAAAGAACTGTCTCGCTCTAAGATTTCCGTCGCCATAGACGGTTCGTCGATCAGACACCTATAGCCCAAGATATGAACGAAAATGTGTAATTGGGTCAAACGGGTCCGAGTCCAATCCGACCCAGTCAGACCGACCCGACCCGACCCGGGTTTGGACCGGGGTACGACCCGGTCCGCGGGTCCGACCCGGCCCGACCTGGCCCAAGGGGGTGGCCTGGCTCGATGAGGCGGTCCGACCCGCGCTAGGTCCGGCCCGACAGCCCAACGGCCCGATGGAGCGGCCCGACCCGCGCTGGGTCCGGCCCAGCGGTCCGGTGGCCCGATGTCCTGCGGGGGGGGGGGGGGGGGGGGTCTGCCGCAGCCGCGTCCAGCGGGGGAACCACACCCCCTGGTTCCCGAACGACAAAGTCGTTCGAGTGTGAGCCGAAACCGGCACCGGGTGGCGCCGGTCCAGAACATGTGGGACCCGCTGGGTCCCGCTCCTCCCGGCTGGCCGAGCGGCCAGCCACTCCAGCTCCTCCGCCGCGGCCCGCCCTGGCCGTGGCTCCCTTGCTCCGCGCGGCGTGACGGCGTCGCGCTGCTCCATCTGACCGCCGCGGCCCGCCTGGCGGCGGCCCTTCCACCCGCGCGGAGCAATGGCGCCGCGCCCCTTCGGCGACCCGGCGACCGGTCCATTGTCGGCCGCCATTGCTCCGTTGCGATCCTCTCTTCCGGCGACGCCATTACGCCATTGTCGTCGTCAACAAGAGAAGAAAAATGGAGGGCGGTCGGTCCGTGTTTGTTCGGCCCACGCCCTCCGTGTTAGGGTGGTAACAATCGACCTCAAAGAGCACAACAAACGACAAAGAACAAAGGGTAAAACTCATACATAAAACAACCCTACCTCGGCTTCGTTATTTGATGACGTTGATGAGGAATGGCGGACGTCGATTCATTGACGTCGGAAATGAAGAAGCTGAGGATGGCGTCGTCGACGTTCTTCAAGGACAGAGCTCCCTCCTTTGTCCCGGTTGAAGATCGAAGAAGGTGTTTGCCGTTCTTCGGTGGAGAGGGGCGTTCTTCGTTGGAAGATGAAGTTCTCCAAGATCTCCTCCTCTCCTTAATTCTCCTAAGAAAAAGTATGATTCCAACCCCCTAAATGAAATAATAGATTGTCTTATTATTTTAATGGTTGACATAAATTCAAAAGAGAAATTAATTAAGGGGGGATCCACTTAATTAATTCTTGTGTATAGGCACAAATTAATTAAGGGAGTTCAAGAGGTTTTATGGGTGGTGGCTCCATAAATGGGGAGTCCAAGGGTTTCATCCTCGGGTGGTCCCCACCTCACTAATTGACAAGAGGTGTTTAAACCTCAGGTGGGCCCCACCACCATAAGCTCTCATGGAAGGTTATGGTGTGGTGGCCCTCACCCGTAACCTCCACTTGGAGGTTTTAACCACCAAAATAAAAATAAGTTTCACACCTTATTTTTATTTAAATTATTCTTTAAAACCCCAAAACTAACTTCCATTCTCGGCCAACTGCCGTCGAGGTAAAAGTCTTCTTAAGCGAATACTGGTGCTGTGAGTTCAGTGGTGCCCTCAGATTTCAATTCCGAGCACCGGTTCAAAAGATATAAAATCCCGCTCGTATGTTTACTGAACGCACCCGAACAAAATTTCAGAAATTGATTTCGGACACACCGGGCCTCGTAATCAAGCGCCGTAAATTTTCGCGGACTCGTAAAATTCCCATGTATTTAAGAAAAAATTTTCCACGGAAATTCCGGGTCTTTACATTCTCCCCACATCAGGGCTTTAGGTCCCCATAAGATACAACTCGAATTAAGGGAACAAATGGGGGTACTGAGCACGCATCTGAGCCTCCCGCTCCCATGTGCTCTCCTGGAGGTTCCCGTGCTGCCAGCGAACACGCACTAGAGGTATCGACCGTCCACATAGGACTTGATCCTGTCGATCCTCAATCTCCACTGGGACCTCCGTAAAAGTCACCCTGTCATCGATGTCCAGCTCCCCGTGGCCGATGGTGTGGGATGAGTCGTGCACGTATCTCCTCAGCTGAGACACGTGGAAGAATTCGTGCACTCGGTGCAACTGAGGAGGAAGAGCTAAGCGGTAAGCCACCTTGCCTACTCTGCTGAGGACCTGGAAAGGTCCAATGAATTGTGGAGATAACTTTCCGCCTCAACCAAATCTCCATAGACCTCGTCGAGGTGAGACCCATAGAAAGACGTGGTCACCATCCTCGAACTCCATAGGTCTCCGCCTCCTGTCAGCATATGACTTCTGTCTACTCTGTGCAGTCTTCATCCGCTCCTGGATGATCTGCAGCTTCTCTGTGGTAGCTCGTACGATCTCTGGTCTCACCAGTGCCGACTCCCCAGGGTCTGTCCAGCATAGTGGCGATCTGCAAGGTCGACCATACAAGGCTTCAAAGGGTGTCATACCGATGGTGGAGTGATAACTATTGTTTTAGAAGAACTCCACCAAAGGTAAGTGGTCCTCCCAGTTGCGACCGAAGTCGAGGACACAAAAATGAAACATGTCCTCGAGGGTCTGAATAGTCCGCTCATTCTAACCATCAGTCTAAGGATGGAAGGCGGTGCTCAAGCGAAGCTGCGTCCCGAAAGCCTCCTACAACCCCTTCCATATCCGGGAAGTAAACCGTGTGTCACGGTCAGAGACAATAGAAGAAGGTAATCCATGTAAACACACAATCTCCTGCACATAGAGGCGTCCCAAGATCTCTACTGAGCCCTGCTCTCTGATCGGTAGGAAGTGGGCCGACTTGGTGAGTCGGTCAACGATCACCCATATCGAATCGTGACTCCTGGATGTACATGGAAGACCCATCATGAAGTCCATGGATATCCCATCCCACTTCCACTCTGGGACCTCTAAGGGTTGTACCAAGATTGCTGGTACCTGGTGTTTCGCCTTCATTTGCTGACAAGTAAGGCATCGTGAGACAAACTCTGCTACTGCCTTCTTCATACCTGGCCACCAGTGCTATCGTCGAAGGTCCTGGTACATCTTCACCACTCCTGGATGTAACGCTAGAGGGGAAGTGTGGAAATCCCTCAACACTTCCTCCGAAAGTGACACTGGTACCATAGTACGTCCTCTGAAGAGGATGACGTGCTCCCCACCTTCAGAAAATCCATCAGGTACCTGCCTTGTGGATATCTGAGCACATCATGTCTCGCAGTTAGCATCCCCGTGTTGTACTTCCCTGAATCGCTGAAGGAGCGAGGGAGTGACTGTAAGAGACTGTAGATAGGATGCTCCATCCCTATCCACAAAGGATATCTGTAAAGAATCCAACTGCACTATCGCATCCCCTAGCAGCTGTATACCAGATCTCCTACTGAGTGCATCCGCAACAATGTTCCCCTTCCTAGGAGTATAGACTATCTCGAAGTCATAGTCCTGGAGGAACTCAAGCCAACACTGCTGTCTTAGTTTCAGGTCCTTCTGAGAGAAGATATACATGAGACTCTTGTCTCCACATCTTCAAGGAGAAGACCACTGCTGCTAACTCCAGGTCATGGGTAGCGTAGTTCTACTCATGCTATCTCAGCTGTAGAGAACCATATGCGATAATTGCTCGCTCCTGCATCAGGACACACCCAAGTCTGGTCCCTGATGCATCGCAGTAAACTACGTACCCTATGCCTTCCTCTGGAAGCCTCAAGATGTGGGCACTAGTCAGCCTCTGCCTCAGCTCCTGAAAGCTCTGCTGGTATCTCTCCGACCACGTGAAGGGTTTCCCCTTCTTAGTCAAGGCTGATAGTGGTGCTACAAATCTGGAGAAGTCTGGAACGAATCTTCAGTAGTATCCAACCAAGCCCAAGAAACTTCGTTCCTCCATCACACTCCTAGGTGTCTCCCAAGCAAGTACCTCCTCGATCTTCACTGGATCTACTACAACTCCAGCCTCTGAGATGACATGTCCCAAGAAGTGAACCTCCCGAATCCAAAACCGGCACTTTGAGAGCTTACCATAAAGATGGTGCTCTCAGAGTGTGTCCAGTACTACCTATAAATGGTAGGCATGCTTATTATCAGTAGTTGAGTAGATCAGAATGTCGTCGATAAAGAACACGACAAAGCGATCGAGGTAAGGTTGAAAAATCCTATTCATGAGACACATGAACACTGCTGGAGCATTGGTTACGCCGAAGGGCATAACCAAGAACTTATAGTGGCTGTACCGACATCTGAAGGCCGTCTTTCTCACATCCTCATCTCTAACTATGAGCTGGTGATAGCCTGATCCGAGGTCTATCTTCGAGAACCATTGTGCTCTCTTCAACTGGTCAAAGAGGTTGTCAATCCTTGGGAGTGGGTACTTGTTCTTCATGGTCACCTGGTTCAGGTGATAGTAGTCAACACAAATCCTCAATCTCCCATCCACCTTCTTGGCGAATAGAATCGGGGCTTCCCAGGTAGAAACACTGGTCTGGATGAATCCTTTTCCCTACAAGTCCTCTAGCTATACACGCAGCTCGCGAAGCTCAGCAGGATCCATTCGATATACTGAAGTAGATATCGGTGCTGTCCTGGGGTACAGGTCAATGTAGAAATCTACCTCTCTGCGAGGAGGTGGTCCTGGAACATCGTCAGGGAAAACATCCATGTACTGGTCCACCACTACAGAATAAGACAGACTCTCCACATCGACTACTCTGAGGGTAAGGCAAGCCAATTAGTGAGTGATCGGCTTCACTCTCCTCCGAGTGAGTTCATCCTGTACTGAAAAGGTTCCCTTCTCGCCGGTGAAGGTGAACCTGGTCCCATTAGTGAGGACACACCACAATTTTCTCCTAATACAGTCAATCTGAGCATGGGCTGTAGATAACTAGTCCATACCCAAGATGACGTCGTAAGGCCTCGACGCCACTACGAGGAGATCCCAGCTGAAGTTCTCACCTCCTATAGTAAGCTCACACTACCAGAACCAGTGCGTAATTGTCGAGTCTGCTCCCGTAGGAGTTTCTAGCTGTAAGGATCGAGCCAACGACTCCGTTGGAATCTCCGAGCTCCGAACGAGGGTAGTGGAAATGAAAGAGTGAGTGACACCTGTGTCTATAATAACTGCAGCTAAGGTGGAGTAGTCACAGATCATACCTCAAACCATCTCTGGAGCGCCATGGTCGTATGCCATAGCTGACTGAAGCTGAGCTCTCCCCTATCCACCTACTCCCTGCGGTCGGGGTGGACCTCGTGGTGGTGGTGGCGGTAGCACCTCGTAACGTCATCCACCGTAAGCTGCTCGACCAGCTCCTATTCCACGTCCACCTGCGCCCTGCAGACTACCTCGATCGAATCTCTACCTCTTTCTGGGAGGTCCCTCAACTGTCTGCTGATCATCTGAATGGTGGGTCAGACAGTCGTGAGCCATGTGACCCTGCCCACCGCATGAGTAACACTGCCTACTCCTGGCAGGAAAGTCACTGCCCCGGGTGCCCCACGCAACAGATCCTGAGTCCTGCGGTCGTCCACCCATGGGTCTTTTCCTCTTGGACCTCTACGTCATCTGTCTACTTCCAGCTGGAGAAGACTCCACTGTGTGTCGAATAACAGTGGGTCTCGCTGCCGGAGACTGCTCAACAAGGAAACTCTCTACTAGGAGGGCTCTCTCTAACACCCCCACCTGCGTCGGGATGCTGAGGGAGATCATCTATGCTCTGATCTCTCACCTGAGCTCCTACTTGAAGGTCCGAGCCCTGAAGAATGAGTCCCGTACCATATCTGTGGAGTAGCGCGAGAGATCAGCGAACCTCGCTGAGTACTGTGCTACTGTCATGCTGCCCTGATGCAGATGAAGTAGCTCCTGTTCCGCACCATATGAAGGGTGGATGGTAAAAACTCTACCCGAAACAAGCTCTTGAAGTCTGACCAGAGTAGTGTCGCCTCATCGTGGACCTGGAGCATTAGACTCCACCATCTGCCTGCTTCTTCCTGAAGGAGACTCGCAGGAAGGATCACCATAAGGTCTGATGGTGTCCCTAACAGCCCGAAGACTATCACCATAGCCTCCAGCCAATCCTCAGCCGCCTGTGGGTTCATCTCTCCCCGGAACTTGGGTGGCCTCTGGCGCTGGAACTCATGCAACACGTTCAAGCGGCGTGCATCATCTAATGCTGGGGCTGGTGGCATTGGTGGCCCAACTAGATGTGGAACTGCTGGTGCCTCTGTTGGTAAAGGGCCCTACATCGAGTCCTCGTCGCTCGGTGGGCTGTTAGAGCGTACGACTCTCGGGGCTCTGCGGGGAGGCATCCTGAAAGAAACAGACACGACATGATCAAAATATTATACCTGGTGAGCTGACCTGGTTGAGCTGACTTAGAGAAAACTTTTGAAACACACAGACAATCAGTGTTTTCGTGCACTAAGTTAGAAATCAGTAGTCAGGGTCTTGGTGTATGGATACGTCGGCCGCCCGCACCAACACTGGACTCCCTGAACTGAAAACCACACTTAGTACCCTTAACACTATCGCTTCACATAAAAGAAAGATCGGAGTCCTAAGTTATACGGTAGAACCGACCCCTCTGATACTAATTTGACACGACCCATCCCCCAGGGCCTGTATTATGACTACCCCAAGCCCACCTTCCATAGGCCATGGGCTGGCGACTAGCACCAAAGGCATAAATCCCTAAGCTGGGAAGGCATTGAATTTATAAATTGTAAACACACACAATCAGAGTACAACTGGAATAAAACACTAAGTAAAAACTGTATACAAAAGAAGTGCTGGAAAGTAAAAGGGACCGAAAATACAAGCCAAATAGTAAAGTACAAGAAAACGGAAAAGTACAAGTACAACTGAAAGAAGAAGTAAAGCAGCTACTGGGTCATCCTCCGGGGTTCCTACCTGAAGGGTAGGTACATATGGCCTCCTCAGCACTCCACGTCCATCCGTACGCTCCGTGTACCGTCACGCCGAGTGGTCCACCTTCGGGTACTGTCCAGTCCTACTACTCTCTACCTCAGTCAGCGTTGTCCGTCGTCTGCAACCAACACAACGAGGTGCAGGCATTTCTCGTGTAGGGGTGAGTATAACGATACTTAGTAGGGACCCTAAGACCCTCAAGGTCTCACTAAATACAACAAGGATAAACCACAAGCATGGATTCAACGGATAACCATTACTTAGGTATATTCCCATACATATATCTAAGTTATCTAGTAACCCATCTCAATCATGAGGAAAACTCAAAAGTCAAAGACTCAGCTCAAACCAGGATTTTATTCTAGGGGTAGTATCAAACAACATGCCCAGTCACACTGTCGGAACCTCGGCTGATGGTGTACTCCTCCTCTATCGAGTACAGTGGGCCTTCCATGTCACACAGAGGTACTTCCCACTATCCTGGACTGCTGTGGTACTCCTCTTGTCGAGTACCGTGGATCTGCTGTGTTCACACAAAGGCTCTCCTCACTGTGGGTCTGCCACGCTCACACAGAGGCGCTCCCCCTCATAGCCTGCTGAGGTACTCCTCTTGTCGAGTACCATGGGTCTACTGCGTCACACAGAGGCTCTCCCCACTGTGGGTATTCCACGTTATACAGAGGCGCTCCCCACTGGACTAATCGAAACACTCCGAGTCGAAAGGTCAGCAGTCGTCATATCTCAGCCATCTACTAGGTCTCCGTACTCCGCTCGCTCGTCTCCGAGAGGATCCACTCCATGAGCTACTGGTCGATTCTACAACTATCACGAAGTCCCAAGCAAAAGTATCTCAAAGGTCCGCCTTGTCATAGGGGTATCAACGCAACAGACGACACGTCAATCAGACGCCCGGTCTGTGAGTTATTGGCATTTCCGTTCCAGGGACCCGGTTGGATTTTAGGTTCAAACCAACCCGACTATGCCCCAACTATGTCCAAAACTCAAGTGGGATATTCAAAAAGAACTGTCTCGCTCTAATCTTTCCATCTCCACAGACGGTTCGTCGATCAGACACCCGTAGCCCAAGATATGGGTGAAAAGGTGTAATTGGGCCAAACGGGTCCGGTTCCGAACTGACCCGACCCGAACCGGGTCTGGGCCGGGGTCCGACCCCGCCCAAGGGTACATCTCGGCCCGAGGGGGCAGCCCAGCCTGAGGGGGCGGCCCGACCTGATGGGGCGGCCCGGCCCGCGCTGGGTTCGGCCCGGCGACCTGACGGCCCGGCGACCCATGGGGGGGTACGACTCAACCGCGTTTAGGGGGAACCGCGCCCCTGGTTCCCAAACGGCAATGCTATTCAGGTGTGAGCTGAAACCGATGCCAGGTGGCGCCGACCCAGAACACGGGGGACCCGTTGGTCGAGCGGCCATCCGCTCCAGCTCCTCCGCCGCGACCCGCCTTGGCCGCGACTCCCTTGCTCCGCGTGGCACAACAGCGTCGTGCTACTCCGTCCGACCGCCATGGCCCGCTTGGCCGTGGCCCTTCCACTCGTGCGGCGCGACGGTGACGCACCCCTCCGGCGGCCCAACATGCCTCCTTTCTCCGTCACGGCCCGACATGCCACCTTGCTCCGCCGCGGCCCGCGCTGGCCGCGGCCCGGTTCTCCACGTGGTGTGACGGCGCCGCGCCCCTCCGGCGACCTGGCGGCCTTTGCGCCGCCGGTTTCCTTCGCGGCCGGCCCGTCGCCGGCTGCCATTGCTCCACTGAGATCCTCTCTTCCGGCGGCGCCGTTGCACCGCCGCCGTCATCAACAAGCGAAGAAAAATAGAGGGCGGTCAGGCCGTGTTTGTTTGTCCTGCGCCCTCCGTGTTAGGGTGGTAACAATCAGCCTCAAAGAGAACAACAAATGACGAAGAATAGAGGGAAAAACTCATACATAAAACAACCCCTACCTCGGGTTCGTTATTTGATGACGTTGATGAGGAATGGCGGACGTCGTTTCGTTGATGTTGGAAATAAAGAAGTCGGGGATGGAGTCGTTGGTGTTCTTCAAGGATGTATCTCCCTCCTTTGTCCTGGTTGAAGATCGAAGAAGTTGTTTGCCATTCTTCGGTGGAGAGGGGCATTCTTCGTTGGAAGATGATGTTCTCCAAGAGCTCCTCCTCTCCTTAATTCTCCCAACAAAAAGTATGATGCCAACCACCAAAATGAAATAATAGATTGTCTTATTATTTTAATGGTTGGCATGAATTCAACAGGGGAATTAATTAAGGGGGGCTCCACTTAATTAATTCTTGTGTGTAGGCACAAATTAATTAAGGGAGTTCAAGAGGTTTCATGGGTGGTGGCTCCATAAATGGGGAGTCCAAGGGTTTCATCCTCAGGTGGTCCCCACCTTACTAATTGACAAGAGGTGTTTAAACCTCGGGTGGTCCCCACCACCATGACCTCTCATTGGAGGTTATGGTGTGGTGGACCCAACCCATAACCTCCACTTGGAGGTTTTAACCACCAAAATAAAAATAAGTTGCACACCTTATTTTTATTTAAATTATTCTTTAAAACCCCAAAACTAACTTCCATTCTCGACCAACTGCCATCGAGGTGAAAGTATTCTTAAGCGAATACCGGAACTGTGAGTTCAACAGTGCCCTCAGATTTCAATTCCAAGCACCGGTTCAAAAGATATAAAATCCCACTCATACATTTACTGAACGTACCCGAACAAAAACTTCATAAATTGATTCTGGGCACACCGGGTCACGGAATCAAGCACCGTAAATTTTCACAGACTCATAAAATTCCCATGTATTTAAGAAAAAAATTTCCACAGAAATTCCAGGTCTTTACATCATGGCTGTGAGGAACAGAGGGAAGATTTACTTGACTTCCATATGGGACTTTTGGGAACCATCCATCTACCATCTGCCACTTCCATTCGACTAATGGGGGAGAAGATCATACAAACAGTCACTAACAACTCCCAGTTTCATCAACAATTTCCAGAGCAGCAGGTTAGAGCAGAAGATCACTCTACTTTATTCCCAGGGCTAAAGATCGAGAGCACTTCATCACCACCATTAGGTAGAGTTTAGAGTTGGGGATTCTGGAGATCAATAAGGGAGATGAATATCTTCCTTTTTTTCTCTGTTTTTCAACAACTCATTATAACATGAACTTATTTTCTCTTAATTATATTAATTTTTTGAATTCGATCATCATTCTAAGCTAATCTTATATGGGGGAATAGTCTAGCTAACTATATTTTATTTTTATTTTTTATTCATGATTTTTTAATTGGATAATATCTCTCACACTTTTTACTGGACAGTTTTGCATTCAAAACATCCAGATTAATTTAAAACGGGTCTTGCTTGAATATGAATTCAAACTATTTTCAACCAGAGGATTTCATTGAAAAATGAGTCATACTCACACAGGAGAGAGATTCACTGAGTTAAACCGAAAAGTTGAACTCAGTGATTCCTGATTTGTTCTCAACTAATGACTGTGAGATTACTATAGTTGTTAAACAATGGCAGTCAAATAATCACAGGTTGATCAGATGATAAATCTGGTCAACCACTTTGAACCAGTTCTAGGTATTTTGGTTTAAGTTCATGAACATGGCAAATCATATTGATGCCAGCTAGTGGACTTCCTGCTTCATATCCATTGATAGTTTTTTTTTTCTTAATGCTCTGCATTATCTCTTATTCACTCTCACGTTTACACATAATTCCACTCACATCACAGTTTCATCACCACCGAATTATAGCATTAACAGTTGTTTGTTTTTGTGTGATTTTTTATGTTTTTTCCTTTTTATTTTGTTGATCACTAAGCAAAAATTTAGTCTTTCCTATGTTCAACCTTATCTTACCACCGTACTATGTATTAAGTAGGTTTATAAATTTTAATTTGTTCTCTTGTGATCAATGATGCACAGCGGTCACTGATGTGTGGTGGACATTGATCCAAAATACGAATCCTGATAAAGAGATTGAAGTGATGGAGTGGAAGGAATTATGGAAAATGTTTTATGGTAAATATTTCCCTTGAACTCTTTGATATAAAATGGAAAGGGATTTCCTAGACCTGAATAAAAAAATGATGAATCTATTGGGGCATACGAGGTATACTTCACAAGACTTTCATGATACACCTCCATCTTTTTTTTACCCTTGAATTCAAGGTTGAAAACTTCTTTGGTGGGCTAAATCCTCGTATATGAAAATACCTAATGATCTATGACTTTGATAGCTATAAGAAAATTTTATAATGTTTCCTCAATGAAAAAATGGAGGTTAGATATTCCCAAGGGTATTATGGGGGTAAGAAGAAGAAAGTGGAGTTTAATTCTTTTGGTACGATGGATACATATAATGGATGTAATATATTTTAGCATCCCACATGTCAATGGTGTAGAAATAAGAACACATGGAATTTCCTAAGGGGCGATGAAGAGATGATTTAGGTATGGGATGAAAGGAAACCTAGATAATAATTTATGAAATGAGAAACCCGATAATGCGATGGAGTAATGGAATTCTCCAGCAAACCCTTGACACATTTTTCATTGCTTCAACTTCTAGGAACTTAGGAAATTTCTAAACCAATTCCCTATGACATGGGTTTTTGGAGGCAACCAAAAACCTCCAAGGAAAAAAGGGATAGTTTTTTTCCATCACCACTACTAAAGTGAATACCAACAATGAAGTGTTGACATATACACTTGTTATTCATTCAATAATAGAGAATTCACTTTTTTAATTATGGTTATACACATTCCTTCATATCAAAAATGTTTATTATAACTATCTAAACAAAACCATAAAGTATAGAAGTAGGGATATCATTGAAAACAGAAAATGTGAAAATTATTTCATCCAATGAATATAACTCCTCCCCTATCATAATTTGTGGGCTAAACTTCTAATCAAAACATTTCATACTCCCTTTGGTGGAATTTGATTTAATTATTGGATTGTATTATCTCTCCCTATATAGAACCAACATATATTTTGATGGGAAGGAAATCACTCTCCACATAGAGAATCAACCACCAATAATGTAGAAAGTTTGAGGAGTAGGATAAATCTTATTTATAACCATCATTTTAAGGATGGATATTATTTTGGTATGAGCAAGAATATCTAGCTCAAATTATTGAGTCTAAGGAAATGATCATCATTGAAGAAATTATTATTGTGAGGGAATATGCTAATGTGTTTTATAAGGAATTTCATGGCCTTCCTCCTAGAAGGGATATTGAATTTTAAATCCATCTTATACATAGGGGTTTACAATATCTATGACACCGTATAGGATGACTATTGTGGAACTTGAGGAGCTAATGAAGAAACTATTGGAGAATCTGGATAAAGGGTTTATACACCCATGTGCTTCACCGTGGGGTACACCAGTCCTCTTCTTCAATAATAAGGATGGGTCAATGCACCTTTTATTGATTATTGTGACCTCAATAAGACCACGATAAAGAAAAAACATCCTTTTCCATAGAGTGATGACTTTCTTCGATAAGATCCATGGAGAAAAATACTTCCCCACGATGGATATGGGGTCTGGGTATTATCAAGTAAAGGTGAAAAAGGAAGATATCCCCAATAATACTTTTCATACAAGGTACATGCACTATAAGTTCATAATGTTTCCATTTTCACTCATTAATGATCAAGAAATAATCATGGATTTGATGAATATAGTATTTAGAGATTACCTCGACAATTTTTTTGTAGTATTTATATATTATATACTAATAAAATCAAAAATAAAGGAGCATGAGGATCATTTGAAAACTATGACAAAGACCTTATGAAATGAGAAGAATTATGCTAAGTAAAACAAGTGTGAGATATAGTTTAAGGAGGTTTAATTATTGGTGAATATCATCACAAGAAATGGGATATCATCTAACCCTTCAAGGATAAAAGTAATCGAAGGATCAATGAGGATGAAATTTGTGATATATATATTGTTTCCT
The DNA here is from genome assembly GCA_963277665.1 of Viscum album. Lineage (NCBI taxonomy): Eukaryota > Viridiplantae > Streptophyta > Magnoliopsida > Santalales > Viscaceae > Viscum > Viscum album. The sequence goes on from OY728151.1 coordinate 2,084,357,622, forward strand.
TGGGTTAGCTTGGTATTATTTACAATTTGTGAGATTTTTTTTAGGATTGAAACCCCCTCTTACCAAGATAACTTGTAAGGGAGTAAATTTTTCATATAATTATTAATGTGAAGTAATATTTAATGAGTTAAAAAGGAGTCTTATCACTACCCATGTTCTCACACTAACCACATGAGGAGAAATTTTCATAGTATTCAGTGATGATTCGAAAATGGGATTGTGAAGTGTATTGATGAAAAATGGAAAATTCAAAGCATTTTCTATTAGGCTGTTGAAAGATCCAAAATAGAACAATCCCACACTTGATCTGATGATAGAAAATGTGATCTTTGCATTGAAAATATGGAAAAATTATGTATATTGGGTGAAGTGTGAGACATATAATGATCACAATATCCTCAAGTATATATTCACATAGATGTAGCTTAATATATTCTAATGAAAATGATTAGATCTTATTAATGAAAATTACTTCTCAATCCACTACTATTGTGGAAAATAGAATAAAGTGGATAATTCTCAATGTATAATGGATCCAAATTTTTTATCATTGATGATAATTGAGAGGGAATAAATCTTATTATAATTCATGTGGATGGACATCATAATCATAAAATAAGTAACATAATCAATCCATTCAAAAATTATATCATAACCATCACTTCTTGAAAGGTTAAAGGATTCTAGAAAAGATGATGTGGGAATTTAGAAGAAAGTGGAAACTATAAGAAAAGGTAAATCTTCAGAGTTCGTTGTTAATCAAGAAGGATTTATGAGATTTGGTTTAAGACTATGTGTTTCATCAAATCTTGAGTTAATAAAGGAACCATTGGATGGTTCACATAGTTCAAATTTCTCCATTTATCTAGGAATCACAATTATGTATTGAGATCTCCGAGAGATCTATTGTTGGGACAACATGAAGAAAGATATCATTGAATATACATAAATGTGCCTAGAATTTCATCAAGTGAGGTATGAAAGATAGAAGTCTAAGGGGTAGATGCAACCATTACCCATACTAAAATTGAAGTGAGAAAACATCACTGTGGAATTTTTCACTAGACTTATTAAGAAATACAAGGGAAACAATACTATATGGGTTATTGGGGATAATATTAAAAAGACTGCACACTTCATTATGATTTGAGAGGATTTCTCACTCGATCAACTTGAAAGGATATACATCAGAGAAGTGGTGTGGCTTTATGGAGTACCACTATCAATTATGTCTGATTCAGATCCACAAATAACCTCTATGTTTTGGAAAATCTCCAACATTCTCTAAACACTGAGCTGAACCTTAGTGCATCTTACCACCATCAAATTGAAGGCTTATCTGAGTGGACTACCCAAACACTTGAAAACATGTTGAGAGAATGGAAAATTGACATCAAATGATGATGAGTCCAATATATTCCTCTATTTGAGTTATATTACAATAATAGTTTCCACTTGAGTATGAAAATGGATCCATATGAAGCCCTTTATGGTAAGAGGTGAAGAACACCTACATGTTTGGATGATGTAGGGGAACACAAACTACTAGGTCCTGAAATGGTTTGGGAAATGGTAGAGAAGGATAAAACCATTAAATAACAAATCAAGGATGCTCATATCCAATAAAAGAGATATGTTGAAAATCATCAAAGATACATACATTTTGATTTTGGAGACAAGATATTCCTTTACATATATCTATGGAATAATGTGATGAGATTTGGGAATAAGGGAATTCTTAGTCCAAGATACATCTTCCCTTTTGATATCCTTGATCGCCTCAGAGTGTTGAAATAACGAATAGAACTCCCACTGAACCTATCTCATGTACATTATTTATTCCTTGTATCTCTCTTACAAAAGTATATAATAGACCCCTCACATATCCTCAATTTAGAGGTGGTACCATTGGAGAATGAAATTTCTTATGAAGTGAAACTAGTGAATATTTTAGATAATAGAGATATAGTTCTATGAAATAAGAAAATTCACCTTATCAAAGTGTTTTGGAGAAACCAAATGTTTGACTAAGTGACAGGGAAACTGGAGGAAGTGATAAAGCTGAGTTACCCTCATTTGTTTTAGTGAGGGAAAATAAAATTTTGAGGGTGAAGTTTTTTAAGGGAAAAATATTGCAACAACCCAAACTATTATAAATAAATTCCCCTTAATTTTTTATTAAATTTCTTATTATGGTTATATAAAACATGTTATTTTTTATTATTTCCATTGTATTTAAAAAACTGTTATATATCATTACCATTGATAATGTAGCCATTGAATGGTGATCACATGATTAGTTTAAAAACAGGGTTTTAACAAATCCAATTGTCACAAAATAATGATGTAATGCCATAAACCAGTAGGATCATACCCTATGAAGTCCATTTATCAGAGCTTCTAAGGGAGATAACATTTTTGGGATTTTACATTGACCAAGAACAAGTTGAGATCCAACAATAAAATCATGATAGAAATAATTTATGTGAGAAGTTCAAGCTCATTGAGATCACGACCCAAACCATGTTTGCCGAACCGCCCCATGAAAGTCCCACCATCGTGCACCTTACCCTTAGAGTGTTTGATGGTGTAAAAAAGGGATATGTTAAAAAACCCATTCAATATGAGTATATATATCTATATATTTATTTTTAGAAAAATGAATTTATTTCCATCCTATTATTGTTACATTATAAATTATTTTTATTCAATTAAAAAAAATAGTATTTTTGGTTAATATTAAAATTAAATTAAGAAATATATTTTGATGAATTAATGGATCATTTAAATATAAAATATTTTAATAAAATTTTATTAATAAAATTTTTTATTAAATATATATTATCATATAATTTCTATGAATTTAAATGAAAATTTTTTAAGGGTTAAAAAATGCTATTGTCCAAAAACCCATCATTTTCAATAAATGTATGTTTTTATTTTTAAAGTGAAAATTCACATATTTATAATTTATATTGATAGAATGAGTATTATATTTGGATTCAGAATGTCTAAATTATCCAATGGTGAATTTTTCATAATTTTTTAAGATATAAAAATTTTCATGTAAAAATTAAATACCGTATAAATATACTTTGTGTTTTATGACATCACAATGACCCAAAAGTGATTTAATAAGTAATATAAATAGGATCTAAGGCCAAATATATATTTTAAATTTAAATTAATGTTATTATAAGTCTATTTTATTTACTTTGAAAATCCATTATGAATCCTCCAAGACTTATAATATATTTTAATATTTTAAAATAGTTTCTTTTTTACCGTGACTCACTTCCACATCCCCAAGGGAAATATTTTAATATGTTTGTCACTTTTCCTTATATTATAATAAATTCCACTACCCCTTTTCAAAATTTATGGGAAAAACCATGGGATGGTTTGTGGTTTTGGATATTTTGTTATGTAGAAGCCAAAACTAAAATAATATAGAAATATACATATTTTCCTATATAAACCCACAAAGGATCCTATTTAACATCACTAAAAATCCATGGATAACAAAATTAATCTAAAATTTAATCTCTAGAGTCCTCAAGTGTTTCCCACAAACTTTCAATAATCCCCTCCCAAGCTATTTGTGTTACAAAGTCATGTAAGAGATCTTTCACTCTCCTCTTTTATTAGGCACTCCTTTTATGTTATATATTTTAATTTTCATTTTATTGTGATGGGATATGATATTAAATATTCCAATTACTTTAAATTTTATGTATAAATGATTATATCTTCCTTTCACTCTCATTAATCCTACCACAATCCTTTATGTACACCCGTTACCATGACGAAATTTAATAAAGATTATTTTCTTTATTCGTGTTTATTAATTACATTATACCTTCAATTTCAAAATTTATAATGTTTGGATATTATTTTCCATGTCCCTATTAATTACCATTGGTTTCCAAATAATGATAGACCCATTTACAAATCATCAACCATTTTTATGAATTCTTAATTGACGCTATTATGTTGCCCAATTCCACTGTGAATTTACTTGCCTTTTTATTCATGTTCCTTTTGTTCCTCATTTATATTCCTATTTTCTAACATGTATCACATATTCAAGGTTCATTACCTTGATGGTGTTTATATATCACCCTATTATTATGTATGTCCCCATGATATCTCATGCAGTGTTATGTTCAAATTAGTGTTTTGAGCATGTTATAGAAGTTTTCAATAATGATATTGTATTCCCTATTTTATGTTGTTATGTAATGTACTTAATTCAAAAATAAACTATACTTATCAATCATATGTGTTTTATTATGTGTATTTAAATGTTATAAATCATGTATAAATGTTAAATAAAGTGCATGCTTGTTATATTATAAAGTTTTATTTAAAAGAATAATTTATAATTTATATAATTTTATTTTAAAAAATTAATTTCATTTGATAAATTTAAATATAAAAGCTTACATAGGGTGGAATTTTTATTTTTTTATTAAAATGTTTATTTTTTGGAGAATGGTGAAAATAACATATTTTTTAATGCCATTTATTTTAAATAAATAAATTATTTTAAAAGTATGATTATGTTTTGAATAAGAATTCACGTAACATGTGTAATATTTATTTATATTTAATCACCATTATTTCATTCTAATCATAATTATATTTCATTTTATTATAATTTTATTTTTTGGATTAAAAGCTCGCTTTTTCTTAAAAATAATTTAATGTGGATAATGATTCTATATTTTAATTAATTAATAAAACCAATAATGATGAAAAATTTAAATAAAATATATACATTATATATAAATAAAAATTAATTTAATTTCATACAAATAATACTACTAGTTATTGAGTAAATATGAAATCATCATATGCAAGAAAAATACACTTCAAGAAACAAACACATTTTCATTACATCAGGGGTTTAAATTTTAAAACAAATTCTACCAATTATGTTAATTGAATTTTGTAAAATGGATTACATATTTATAATACTCATTATTTATAAAATATAATAATTTCCTCTTAATTTTTTAACACAATGAATTTTTTAAATAGAAAAAATTCGTTTATTGTGGTTATGATAAAACTGGGTTTACCGAGAGTTAAACAAAAAAAGGGTTAAATTGAACTAAAAAATTATAAATTATATTTTATATCCATATATAAAATTATATTTACTAATTCACAATAATAGTCATTTTGGGATTATTTTTTCATGTGAAAAACAAGGTTACACATTTTCCTTTTAAAAAATTACAAGTATGACACTCACCTAACATAAAAAAGGTCACCCCATCTCTTCTCCACATTACACCATAAAATATATTTTTTCATAGATGCTCCCTACCAATATAACTTCCTAACATCCATACCCACAACCTATATCACTATTTTTATCATAAATTCATCCTGATAAGGATTTTGGTGCTAGCCAAAAGATGCTTCCAAATAAGAAGTATTGTTTTTAACCTAGGGTTTTTATTTTATTTATTCTTAAAATTTGTTCAAATATTGTTCAATAATTATTATTTAAAATAAAAATTATATCATGTAAATTTATATGTTATTATTTTAATGTAATACACTAAATCAATCTCCAATTCCCTCAGATAGGAAACAAAATCATCATTCGAGTGTACAACTAACTACCCCCTTAGAAACTAATGTTATTTGTTATTCATAACAAAATATAATGGATTTCTATAATGATGGATTTAAAGTATATATATGATATTTTTAACATAATTATACTTCTTGAATTTTTATATTAAAAATTCCATCTTACATTACATTTCATGGGAGATATGATAGTGTTAGTCATGTGTACGATGGATTATCACCTCACAAAGTGATGCGGTCCTTTTTTCACTAATTCATTACATGGTAGGTAATTAAGACAATTTTAATGAATATATTTTATATATATATGACATTATTATTATATTCATGAAATTTTTATCATTATTAAATGATAATGTAAATTTTATTTTTTACATTTCTACTCACTAAAAAGTGATAACATCATTCATGTGTACATGTAGACTGCCACATCCACGAAGAGATGTGATTATCTTCTCATAACCAAATCATATAAATGATATATTTATGTCTATTTAAAAAAACAATATTTTACTTATGATTTGATGATTATTCTAGAAGATAAAACAATAGATACCATATTTCAATAATAATTGTCGAAAAATAAAAACCTTAATTTTTTATACCAATGACCTATTGTATTCATGGTCGTAATATAGTCTGTTTATCATAACCATGTTTAATTATTGGATTAAAAATAATATATTATGTATAAAAATTATAATTATTTACTGAATATTATTCTTTATATGTATAAATAATTACATCTTTGACTATATTTAACCTCCTAAAGTTATTTTTTGACACAGGAGGCGAATATCATAAAAATATCAAATATACACTTAATTAATTATGTAATCATATATTAAATAGTAATAATTGAAATAAAAATACTAATAAACTTTTAAATGGTTTTTATAAATGTAAATAATTAATATAATTTTACTATTCATGATGATAAATAACCTACAAAATTAATCAGACTTAGGGTAAGTGACTTCAACCCAATTTCCATTCGTTGAGCCATATTTTGATGTTATAAACATATATTTTTTATGAGGTGTATATATGGACCCAATGACATTTCATATCACTAATTTAACTTAATCATGATATTTAATTTTTAATTTATGTTATTATTCCTTAGAGCTTATGATTCAAATGATTCCAAATTGTTAAGAGGATTTCTTTAAAAAAATGATCTTTTAAAGTTCCCATAAAACTCATTTTTTTCCATTTCCATGTTTTTAAATAATATTTTTATATTAATTATATGGAAATTATTTTTTTATAAAGGTAAATTTTCAGTTTATTTTATTTTTTTCAAAATTAATCTATTTACATTTTTTTGTACTGAATGTTTTCAGAAAAAGACAAAATAATTTTCTACTTTAATGTATAGGGAGACAAAGACTTTTCCAACGACCATAAAAATTATTCGATTTTTATATTCCTTCACAAGATTTAGTTTTTTTATTTAAAAAACCTATTTATTATTTTATTTTAATTTTTTTATTGAATATTGGATTTCAAAAGAAAAAGAATTTTGATATCTGAAAAATCTTTTTATATGGTTTTATGATGAAAATTTCAATAATAAAATGTTTTATTCATGATATGGTACTTGAAAATTATATAAGTAATAGGCGATTCTGGTGTAACTTATATGATGGAATGCACCACGTTATAGCTCAATGGTGAGATCATTATAGTTTTTATTAAGGGTTGAGCTCTATTATGGTTCATGAATAATTAGTGAGCCCGATATAGAATATATGAGGGGTGAGACCCATTATTTATCATGAATGAATTGGAAAATGATTATGTTATTCAGATAAATATATAAGAATTCAATCATATGGATATTACAATTTAAATTTTATTGAAAGGGATTTATGAATATGATTCTATAAGATTCCAAAAATGTAATTTATTTACTTTATATGGGTTTTAATGTTTTTCATTGAGAAGAATGTGTGTTTGTTTTTCATGTCAAAATGTATTATTTTATAAACTAAATAAAATTTCAAGATAAATTTAAACATTAAATTGGTTTTAGGTTTTTCACTAAACTAATAGATTTCTTCTTTTTTATATTCCTTATTGAGTTTTTTGTTCTCATCCCTCATTTAAAAAAATTCAAAGGGTTTAAGGCTGGTTATAAATAAGGATGATGTCAAGCTGAAATTCATGATGATTTTTAGGAAAAGAAATATATTTTTTTTATTTTAAAATTTTTACATTGTGGTAGAAATGCGTACTGATCAAAAGTGCCCACATTATATATATATGTGATTTTTATGTAGTAGTTATGAACTAGTTGTAACACCTTGATATTGTTTGAATATTTTTCCAAATTAATTTATATTTTCCATATTTTTTATTACAAAAAATAACAAGTTTATCTTGTATTACATGGAAAACTATGTTTTTTATTACTTTACATTCAAAACTGGGTTTATATTGATTTACATGAAACTCTCTATTTTATTGCATTGAACACAACATTAAGTATTTACCAACCACAAAAAACATTATATTATATTTTTTAAAATAATTTTATTACATATCCATAAAATTAATTTATTAAATATTAATAAATAAATAATAAATATTATGTATCATTTTTTTAAAGAATGAAAACAAATTTTTAAAAAATTAAATTAATTTTTTATAAAGTCTTCATATATTTCGAATATACAATTTTCTAAAAACATTTATAATTATTTATTTTTGTGAAAAATAATAATATTAATTTTAGAAAATTTTAAAAAAATTATTAAAAACCTCATTTTTTTCAGTTGGGATATCAATATTATCATAGGGTGAATTTTTGGATTTTTTTTGAAAAGATTCATTTTTTAATGAATAGTAATAAATACTAAATTTTAATTGAGAAATGCCTTTTCATTAAATTTATTCTTAAAGTAAAATTATGTTATAAATTGGTTTTAAAATAAAATTAGATTTATTATAAGACCATTAATACAATATAGGGTATTTTAATCAATTTCATATTAGAAGTTGATATAAAAACATTGTAAACTTCTGAAAAAATTCCCTTTCAAAAACATGATTTCTCATCACGTCTATAGGTTTAGTTTCAGATTATAATTTTCAATTTATGTGAATGGAATTTAAAAAATAGATTCCATATTTGGATTTATAAATGTTTACATTATCTAATAAGGTTAAAATATTTTTTGACCATAATAAATAGTGAAAATAGTAAAAATTATTTACCACATTTAAAGAAACAATTGGTATACACGGTGGTTTAACTACAAAAAATAAGGGATAAAATAAAGTATACACATGTTTAAAAATTATTTTATGGAAATATTTATATCATTAAAACACTAATATTCTATAATAGACAATTTTTTCTCTTATGAAATTTGAAAAACGTGGGGGCACTTATTTAATTTCAAAATACCAAGTGTGTCCTCTGCCACACTTATAAAAGGCCACCTCTCACCTCTCTTCTTCACACTATAAAACCATTTTGGATCATCCAATAACATACCAAATCACTGATAAAATTCACTAATATGATACTATAAGCCTTAATTTTTATATAAATACATCGTAGAAAGTCATTTGGTGCAAACCTAAGGAATATACTCGAAGAATATGTAATTTTCATCAACAAGACATTTTATTTTTTTACTTCCTACACCTAATATAATTTTTAATATACCATTATGATATAATAAAATTAATATCTCCCATATCTAAAAACTATTATATGTTAATATAATGACCTATAACCACTACACTTCCATCAGATGGGTAATGAAATCGTTATTCGTGTGTGTGGGGGATAGCCTCCTCACGAACTGATGCCATTTGTTTATCTGTTAACACCTCTCATGGATGGTAATGATGATGAATATAAAAAAATATATGATATTTATAACATAAATAAACCTAAGAAATCATTATATCATATATTATTATTTTTTCTTTCCATTCTACATGGGATATGATATTGTCACTTGTGTGTACAGCGGATTACCTTCTCACAAAGCGATGTAATCATTTTTCACTAATTATTTACATGAAATATTATAAGGATAAATATTAGTGATATAAATTAAATAATTATGATATTAATGAAATATTTATCATTTTAAAGAATTAATATATCATTTTCATTATTACCATTTCACTCATTGAAAGGTGATAAAATCGTTCGTCTAGGCATGGACTACCACCATAACAAGCAACGTGACTCTCTGCTTTCAACACCCAACCACTTGGAAAATATAATTAAGTATATAATATGGTATTTTTTATATTTTTATCATTATTTAAATATATGATATTACTTACCTCTATTCCACAATGATCGTTGAAAATGGATATGTTACTCATGTGCAAGTATGACATATTGTCTCTACGATTGTAACATATTTCATTTCTCAAAACAAAATTTAATGAATGATCATAAAAGTATAATTGATATATAAATATGATAAATATTTTATTTTTATTATTATGTATATAATTTAACCATAATAAATGTAAGAAGGAAAAAACAACAAATCAAGACATAAATGAAAAACAAAGCAGTTATTACCCAAAATGTGACTTTAAAATGGAATTGTCGATAAATTGGAAGTAAAAGACATAAGTAAATATTATATTTTAATATATATATATATAATTATGTTTCTATAATATTTTTATAAGGAACAAAAATTTATCGTATGGGAGGTTTGAATTATTGTGAATGAAGTCACGATTTATGGAAAAGGATTTTAATATCACTTTTTACTAATATGAGACACATTACATATTCATCACCAATTACATTTATGTGGTGAATTTTATTCTCATTAATGAAAAGTATTTTCAAAATATTTTATGTTTTAAAATGTTTTTTTAAAGAGTAAAGGATATTTACCACAATAAATTTTATAAATAATCGATGAAAGTTAGTTCCATCAAATATATCATCCATTTAGGTTACCTATTTTTTACTGGGGATATGATCAATGGATAACATTCTTATTATTTCTATGAATTTTTTATGTTTATAATGAAATGGTGTTTGTGAAACCCATTCTTGTCCACATGTTATACAATGTTAAAAATATTATAAAACCCACTTCATTTTCAATAGGTTATGCTGTGATAAATGATGAAATGATTATGAGACATATTTCATTTTCCATAGTTTATGAGGTGATGAAATGTTTAGAAACCCCATTTAATTTCCAGGGATATGATATGATGAATTTATTATGATCTTGGGAACACATATGTATGATATTATCTATGTTATTGGTTATTCATATATCACCCTTCAAGGAATTGGCTAATGATGGACAAATAATGTGTAAATATTTCATGTGTGAACCTGATTACATTTTAACAATGTTATTCATAAACCATATTACATGTTTACAATGTTATGTTTGAACCTGATTACATGTTCATAGTTTTATTCCCGAACATTAATTTCATTTCCATAATGTTATGAGCTGATCTATCCTTCATTTCCATAATTTTATGCCTGGACTAGTTTCATTCCAATGAGAATATGTAAGGTCCTTATTTCATTTTCTTAATTTAATGAGTGAACCCATGTGTATTTATACGTTTTCATATTGATATAAACTGATATATATGACAAAAATATATGTATTATTACAATTTAATTCCCTCATTAACCATGTTCCTTTATTTTCTTACGATTCTTACCTTATGAACTGCCAATCTTTATGAAATGAATCTGTATTATGATATTTGATATAAAGGGTATGGTTTTCAAATCTTATTCACATGTTTTCAAACCCTATTTCTCATGTTATTCTTATATCTATCTCTTGTTTACCATAATCAGTATCTAATTTCACCCTTTCTTTTGTTTCCATTCCCCATGTTATGGAGATATGTATTATGTATGATTTTTAATGAAATGTTTAGATATAATGATCTTACTAGGAGATAATGTTACTCACATATGAATTAGTTGATTATTATTACATGTTTACAAATGTAATAAAATATTATATTTTGATGCATGTTTTTTTAATGTATGGAATATTCTGATAAAAATATGTAATATCCATGCACGATAATCATGGGTGTATATGGTTGGTATTGGGGGAAATGTTTAGTTATCCATTGAAAAATAGGATGATATAACATTACTAAGATCCCTAGGGATATTTCTAAGTATTTTTTTTGTGATGTATCTAGGTATAAGTTCAAGGATGAGTAAATATATAGGTTAATTAATGGTGTTTTTAGTAAAAGATAGAGAAAGTGATTTACAATAAATTATATCCCTATATTGATACTAAAATTAGATATGAATCTATCATATAGGTAACTAGGGGTGCTAACCATGAAAAGGGAATATTGATTGGGACTAGATCGTCACCTGGTGAATGGGAATGGGGTTAGGTGGACACCTAGTTTGATAGTCATATGGTATATGATCTGAAAATTCAAAACACATTATGAACCATCATGAAGGATTTAAATATATGATTACTATGATGGACCCTAGATAAAAATAATATTTCATAGATTAAAAGGAAAGTGTCATGATTTTAACATCATGAGAGTCATTTTTCATGATTATATGGTCTTCCATATTGATTAGTGTTTTTCACACTATGATTTTTTGTTTTAGTCAATGGAAGGAACCATAAGTAACTGGTTAACATTGAATGAGGTAGAAAATTTACCAATGATAAAAAATGGGGTGATGAGTATAGTGAATATTTATGTTATTATTCCTAATCAGTTGTTAGGAAATCTGACTAACAAACCCCATCCTAACTATCTCTATGCCCCATAAAAAAATGGATAGATTTTATTTAGATTTCATGTAGTGTATGCCATAGTGGAATGATGATGCAATTTCTTATATGTAAATAATATGTGAAGAATCACTCAAGGGGATTTCTTAACGGGATGGGAATATTTTTTAGGTGTTGAAGAGAGGGACCCAAAATAAGTAAATACAAAGAAAAAATTGAATTTTTTTATTAATTAAATAGATGTGAATAATTGTCCCCTTAAGGTATTATTGATTGTTGAATGTTTCAAATATGGGATGTATAAGTATTATGCAAATTGATTTCCTTAAGGGAAATATCATGATGAAATTCAAAAAGTTTGTTTGAGCAATGGTTATATTACTGATGAGGAAGATACAAAAAATGATATATGAAAGGATAAAGTGTTAAGTAATTATATGATGAAGCTTAGTTAGTGGTGTATGAATGATGTAGAATTATTGATATATTTATGTATGGGGATTCAAAAAATTATACATTTATTAGTGGTATTTGGGAACATTATTGTATTTTTATATAGTAGTTTTTCAATATGGATTTTCAAAAATAAGTTAAATCATACTTATGAGATTTAAAAGTAGTTTAACAATAATGTGATGTTTTGATAATGTGAAAGAAACCCTTAATATGTTCCTGATGTTGAGAAAATAGTGTTCAATTAGTAAATATATATTATTGATATGGATAATGTAAATTTGATATTTTTTATGTCCTCAGAACTAATGAAGGATTTTTTGATAATGTTCTTTAAATTATAATTTATGTAGTTTAGAACTTTAATCGATCTATGTAATGTGTTCAATAATCTTGGTTTTATTAAAGAAATGAGGAAGAATGCATGTTTTTATTGAGATTTTATTGTAATTATAGTTATTAACAAGAATTATAAGAATATATGACAATGTTATTGTCATGTTTGGAATGTAAAAATAAAGATGCATATTATGATGTATACAGGATTAATGTTAATATGATTTTGACAAATTTTGTGACATTATTTCAAAGGTTTTTTATTTTAATCTTTGGGATGGGTTATAAGGATAAAAAATTATGAAATTTATTATGTTAACATTGGGTAGGGATTTAGATGTTAATGTATTACTCCTCTATATGAAGATTTATACATATTATATAACTAGTAATAACCTTTTGTTTACTATAGATATAATGAATGAATTATCATCATCTAATGAAAATTTTTATCTGTTAGTGCTTCAAGAATAAAAGAAATAATCTTCATTTATTGGAGTAAGAGATTATGCGGAAATTAATCAAATCTCAACCAAAGTATGAAATTGTGCTTACGATATAATGGAAATCCATGATCTATTTATATCAACCCCTTTAAATTATTGATTGTAACAAGATGGTAGCCTATTGTCTGAAGCTTCCACTCAACCCCACATGGATTCAAGATATTTTCCAAGAATCAATCTTAATGAAGTACATACCAAATATATCATATGTACTGAACACAAAGGTCATACCACTGGTGCATTATATTTATTATGAGGAACAAATAGTAGATAATATGAATTGAATAGATAATGGTATATGAAACAACACCACTCTAATGGTTTGTGTTTTGTAGTAAATCCACAAGATTTAAGAAGATATGTGTAGCCTAATAATGTAATTAGGTTGAATTATCCTCAGTTTTAGATGCCAATGTTATGAATTTTGAAGATGAAATTCAATTTTAGTGGGGTAAAATGTGACACTATGAGATTTTTGTGAAATATATTTTTTCAAATAATGGGTTTACTAGGGGGTTAATCTAAAATTATATGTGTTAAAATGACCTATATAATTGTATAGAAACAATTTCTTGGACATATTTTGACTATTACACATATAAGGTTCTATTATATACCTTTTAGGACCATTGTGACATATGAAAAATGTGTAATCACTTATTTAATTTCAAAAATACGAAGTGTTTCCTCTCCCTAACTTATAAATGGCCACCCCCTATCCTCTCTTCATCACACATGATTATTAACGAGCATTTCTTCCTCCACCACTTAAAATTATTATAATACCATGATGATATAATATCATTATTTTATTCCATATACTATGATGTAGTTATGTTAAGGTAATGACATAAAACCATCTCCACTTCTATAAAATGGGAAATGAAATCATCATTTGTGTGTATGGCAGACTTTCGCCTCACAAACTGATGTCATTCATTTCACTATTACCACTTATCATAGTTGGTAATGATGATAGATCTAAATTATATATATGATATTTAAAATATTATTATACCTATTTATATTTATATCATACCTAGATTTTTTATTTCCATTCCATGGGTGATACTGTATTGACGCTCGTGTGTTTATCAGACTATCACCTCACAAAGAGATGTGATTAATTTTACACTATTTCCTTACATAGAAGATAATAAGGACAAATAAATGTTATATACATGATATAATTATGATATTCATGACATATTTATCATTATTAAATTCTAATATATCCTTTTCATTGTTACCTTTTCTCTTAGTAAAATATGATAAAATCGTTTGTGTGCGTGTGGACTACCGACTTAACGAATCTATGTGACTCTATATTTCCTTAAAAAACACATGGATGTTATTTATGAGTATATCATATTTTATTTTTTATGATTATTTCATGATATTATATTAATTAACTTCTTTTCATAATTATCATTGAAAAATGGAATCGTTACTCAAGTGTGCATACGACCTACCATCTTCATGATCATAACATACTTCATTTCTCAAAACCAAAATTATTGAATGGTTTAAAAACATGTATAAATACAGTAATTATTTTATGTTTTTTGTTGTGTATATAATGTAAAAACTATCAATATATGAGGATCAAAAATAAAAAATCGATACATATAATAAAAATAAAGCTTTTATTACCTGAAATGTGACATTAACAAGTAATTGTTAATAAATGTGTAATGAAAGAACATTAGTAAATAATATATTACATTATATATATATATATATATTTATGGTTATATAATATATTTATAATAAACATATATTTATTATTCTATATGTTTGAATGAGTATGGGGGAATTTAATACTTACGGTAAGGGATTTATATCTCACCAAATACTTCTTCGAGACACAAGCCATATTCACCACTTATTCCCTTTATTTGGTTTATTAACTTAACATGAATCTATTTTATTATTATTCTCCATATAATTAATTGAATCTAAATATCAATTTTAGGATATATATTTCATGGGGGTTATGGTTCAAAAGTTACCAAAGTGGAAAGGGTTTTTTGCCTCAATTTTAATTCTTGGAGATATATGTTATGTTATGCACTTATCTTTTTTATGAGATGTATATTCATCCAAATTTATATTTAATATCTTTAATTTATCCATCCTCATTTTATTTTATGTTTTATTTAATTTTATACCATTATGGGTTTTATTATTGAAAGTTACGAAAGTGGTAATTATTTTAAGTTACAATATCGTTATTTATTAGGATTGATTATTATTATGTTTCTGATAAGAAAATATTATGATATATATCTCAAGAAACTAATGTAATTTATTTTATATGGTCATTCATTATATTATCATGTAATAGTACGAATTTTACACTCTTTTCTAGTCAAAATAATAGTGAAAATGTTTTTATGAATAATCCATCTTTATTTATCTCTTCATTATTAAATATGATTTATTACCTAAACATGTTTTCTAATTTTTTTTTATTATCATATAATTTTTAAAGTAATTTTTTACAATTTTTTAATTTTATATAAAAAATATGGAAGGAATCATAATTTTACTTTCAAACCAAATCTAATTTTTTATTTACCGAAATGGGAATGGAATATTTACTTTGATATGTAAGAAAGGAATAAAACTTCATGTATTCAAGAAAATTATATTATTTGAATCTTCTAATATAAAATTTCAGGGTTATTTTAAAATAATATTACTTTTTAAGTACTTATTTTTTTTAAAAATTGTTTCTCATAAAAGAAATGATATTTTCCTAAGAAAATGTTTTAAATGATCGATCAAAATATTCTTCCATCAAAGAAAAAATATTATGATGTTACCTATTAATTAAGGGGATATAATCAAAGGAAACCATTATTATTATTTATCTGAATGATTTATTTCTCATAATTATTTATTTCTATCATGGAATGATTTTTATGTCTAAAATGTTATGTGTGGACCTAGTTGCATGTTCATAAGTTTATCTGAGGACCCTATTTCATTTCATTAACATAATGAGTGAGCTTATTTGTATTAATTCATGTTCATAATGTTATGAGATCATGCGTATTCCCCAAATACATGTCTTATTCATTTGTTATTCCCCCATGGCTCATGTCCTTTAAATTACTTTTAATCATATCTTTTGAATTTACCATATTTATGCCATGACTCGATATTATGATCTCTAATAGGAATGGTATGGTATTAAAATGTTATGATCATATTCTCATACCCTTTAGAACATGTTATGTTTATGTATCTCCCTTGTTTAACCTTTTTGAAAATTTGATCTCACCATTTCTTATGATTCCATTCCCTAGGTTATGATGATATGTATTATGTATCATTTTTCAAAGAAGGATACTAGATATGAGTATCTTATTGGGAGATGATGCACCTCACCTATAAACCAGTAGTTTATGATTCCATGTTTCAAAATTCATTAAAATATTATGGTCCCTAGGTGTGTATTTACTTAATATATTTAATATTCACCTAAAAATATGTAACATCCAAATATTAAATCCTAATTTTATATACTATATCTCTAAAAATATAAACCTAAAAGATAATTGGGAATAAAAGAAAAAGAATTATTGTTCAAATATACTAGAATAAGTAATGTTTATGGTGGGGTATATATACTCACAATCTTTATATGGGATTTTACTTTAAAGTAAGGAATATAATCTAAATATTAGAAATGATATAAAACCATTTATCCTTTTCCAAGAAATTATTACATTAATGAATGGATAAATTATTTTATTCTTCAATAATCATGGATTATTTTTTTATTCATATCCTGAAATTTAATATCACCAAGTCTAGTCAACATCCAAGCTACATATTTTTCATTATCATTATTGGATAACTCAAACATACTTCCATGAAACATATTATTTATAATCTATTAAAAATATATGAATTACATGCAGTTATTTTAAAATTTATAGCATCCATTGAAAAAAATACAACACACATAAAGTGGGAACATCATTGATTGAAAACATGTCCAATCCCCAAAAAATCATTGAAAAAAATTTCATAAGAACAAAGATTCATGTCCCTATAATCATGCAGATCTTCTAGGATTAGAAGGAAATTAATAAAATGTGAAATCATATAGAATATAAAATATATAACATCAAAAAGAAAGAATCTATATTAAATCATAAAAAACCTCATACACGTGGAATGTCTCTAATAATGAGATAATTTAAAACTCAAATAAGATACTTATTCTACATGTAATCAACTTATAATTTTTTATACCATTACTTCATGACTTCTTTTTTTATTTATATTATTTTGTGATTAAAACTCCCCAAAAGTAAAGTCTGAGTTCTTTATAGATTATACCAAATATGGAGGCATCAAATCTACATTCCCTCTGATGTAGTGCATGTATCTTCATAAAAATTTTCTACATACATATTGCATAATCTTATAACCTAAACATGCTGATTAAAAATTTATTTGTCCCCCAAAAAAAATTGCGAAGTTAACAAAAATATTGAATGATGTTTATTGTTATTTTTAAATCCAAGTAAATGAATGAAGTCATTTAGGAAATAACCAAACACTAAATAAATTGTATATGAAGATCACATGGTAATTCATACAATCACAAAATTATTGTTTAAATGTATTTAATTAAAGGGGAATTAATTTAAAAGATGAATTGAAAAATATTTTATATTTTAGGAAATACATTTCAGATAGTATTTTAGATAGGATTCAACTGGGAATTAGGTGAGGAAAAAAATCATCCCACATGATCCAACATCCAATGTCACATGAGAGAGAAAGTGAAATACTTATCAACTTATTGTTTATTTTTTAATTATTCGTGAATCTATAGTTTTTTACTATCTTTATACTATTATCAATTGTTATTATTTTAATAATATATTAATGTGGAAATTAGTATTAGATCCATTAAACTCCATTGATTATCTAGTCAATAACTAGAGTTCATAAAACATGTAAAAATACTTATGTGTTCTTTTTTTATTTCTCAAAATTAATTTTATTCATTTATTGATCCTAAAAAATAATTGGTTATAGTAATAATTACATGATAAATTTGTGTTTTGGTAACCATAGATTCAACACACTCCTAGTGGTCATGTATCTATCACATCGTTCTGAAAATCTAATCTATCATAGATATGGTATTTAAATATCTTCATTATTTTATCCAACTCAATTTTTTAGAATAATTCAAATAGGTATTTTACCATTGTTAAAATATAATACACATAGAAATAATATTTTATAATTTCAAGGGGAAAAATAGTTCTATTGATTTTTATCAAATGATTATATATTTATACAAGTATACGATATTGTTGTGAACTAAAGATTTCTAAAATGGTGTAAAATCTAGGTTATTTTATAGAATAGAAATGAAATAATGTTCTCAGTGTGAGGGAAAAAAGATAAGGTGAGTAATATATTTTGAACCATGGAGTTAATTAAACATAATGGATGAAGATGAAGATCAAAATTTTAGCTATATATTTAAGGTCTTACATTTTTTATTTTGTTAATTAGAATTATATTAATGGTATTGGGTCTAATATTGTGAGTAGATATCATAGAAAAATATTTATAGTTATGATCATTGATTTATATAATATATTATGTAAATAATTTATATTTAATCTAATAGACTATATAGGTAATATAGAAAGTGAATTTTTATAATCATTTTTGTTATTCTTCATGTTGAGGTTGACCAACTAATTCACTATATTGACGATGATTGATCCCATTATGACCCCAACCAAGAAAGACACAAGGTCAAGAGATCCACCCTATACCTAACTAAAAATTATTATGGTATATTGAGTTTCACTATGTGATAATATGACAAAATTGGAGGAATATAGTATTGAAAACCACAACAACACATTTCAGAACCACAAACACAAAAAATATGAATATAGTAAAATAATTTAAAATAAACACTAAAAAATAAAATATTGACATTAAAATATGTTATAAAATTAATATTTAATAAAAATAATATGATTCAAAGGATTTGATTTTTTCCCCATAAATGTAAATATTAACTAAGAACCCAAAATAATCTATGTGAATCCTTAAAAAGGAAACCTCAAATAATCTCTGTCGATCCTCCTATATAGTACGAATCTTTATTCCTTATTAAAGAATTATATATATCAATATTTTGGATTTTTGATCATAATTGAATTTATAATAGAATACATTTATATGGATAAATGTATATAAGAATCCAAATTAATATATCCCAAGTGTTTACCAAAACCAAAGTCAAGATCATTTATGAATAATAATTAAATCAATATATATAATTATAATAATTCCGAACATCAATACTCAGGGTTATAAAGGCCAATAGTAAACAACATACCCAATTAAATTTCAATACCCATTCTTAACACAAGAATAACTCACTTAATGTCATGGTTCTCATAGATACATACACTAAAAGTGGGGGACTAATATCATACCATGAGCCATAAGTGAGTAGTTAATCATCATATGAAAATATAAATATTACCATAACAATGGAATAATATAATGTAACTGTAAGAACCTAGTTCTTATTCTTGAGGCACATGTTTCTTATTTTTCTTTTTCCTTAAGTGTTTTTGAGAAAATAAGGAAAATAGGGAAAAATCCAAAAAAATTTGGGTACACACCATGTACTTTTTGTACACATGTTGTGTACTTTGGCTATGTGGGATGAGAATACAGGGCGCGTGGGTTTATCAGTAAAAACAAACTACACGCTGGGTACCTTCATATAAACGTCGTGTACTTTGGCTGTGTGGGATGAGAACACAGGGTGTGTATCCTTTTCAGTAGTTCAGGATGTAACTACACGCCGTGTACTTAGTCATACATGCCGTGTAATCAGTCAGCAGATGAATAGGGTGGCGGTGAAAAGTAACTGCCAGAGGAACAGTTAAGAAAATAGTACACACCATGTACTTAATAGTATACACCATGTAGTTATGTTTTTTCACTTAAAATAGGCAGTAGCCTCCTCTTTTGACAGAGGAAGCTTAGAACGCCTGAGAGCCACAAGAGAGAAGGCTAGATCTTAGAAGAGCTACCGATCGCACACCAAGACTCCGATTCCTTCACCGTCGATCTCGTTTAAACCATGTGGGTGAGTTCTTATCTCTTATTGAAACTCTCCTTCCAATTATTTCCATAAGGGAAGTTATTTGGGTTTGAATGCGTGATTGTTTATCCCAGATCTACATCATTATCGGTAGATTCGGGAGGCATCGTTCACGTATATCGATCAGAGGAGATCGAGGTAGGTGGTCTGGTGTTTATTTCCAACTGTCAAGTTTTTTTTGTGTACCGTTGTGCTATGTTCCCATGTTGGGGTGTCATATGGCTGAGTCCTTGACCATTATGACACCTAGAGTTGCTTAGGTAATTTAATGAACAAGTATAAACTGTTGTTTGGGATTTTTGCCTTGATCTAGGGCCACCCCGTGGGTGCGTTTCCCTTGTTTAGCCATTTGGCCAGGATACCCATGGGTATGCCGTGATTATAATCATGTTTTGAGTTTTCTTGAGAGGAAATGTGTATAAATTTCTTGTTTATGTGTTGAGATCAGCCCGATTACTTTCTTAGCCTGAGGGAAGTGTTTTTCTTAGCCTGAGGGCAGTGTTTCGTTTAGCCAGAGGGAAACTTTTCTTATGACTGTGGGTAGTGGATTCTGTGACTAATGGAAATATCTCATATTACTATGGGATATATTCGTTATTCTTGTGGGCATTCACATGTAGGTTTTGATTCTTATTTCCTGAGGGTAAGGACTTGCATGTCTGAGTACAACATTTATGTTGAATATTTACTGTGGTGATTTCTTATGTTTCACTTCCCAAGCTAAAAAACAAGCTTGGAATTGATAAATAAATAATTAAATGGAAATGGAACTGGTAGGAGTAGCTTCTTTTGAGTACTTCCTAGTTTAATGCATTTCTTTATTTGCATACTGTTGTTGCACATTTTCACTAACAGTTGGGTACGGGCCTTTGGTGGTTGTCTACTGGGATTTATTTCTCACACCCTATTTGGGTCATGTCTTGGGCCCAAATAGATTATATTGATGTAGGTGTTGATAAGGGAAAGAGTCCCTATATAGGTACTTGATTGTTTTATAGGAGTAGAAGAGCATGAGACCGAGCTTAGGCTTGCGATGCTACTGAGTTCCTGCTGCACTGTTTTGTTTTGCTGTACTTGTACCTTGTACTGTATTATTTTAGATTGCACTGTATCCTATTTTGGCTGCTTTCTTAGAGTTATGGAAATATTTCATCATCTTATATATGACTGTTAGTTATTTCTTTACTTCATTACCGTTGTCCATTTCAGCTTAGTATTGTTTACCGCTTCTACTTTTGTGTTTTTATATTTATTCAGCTGCGCTACACTTTGAAAAATGAGGGCATAGTTTCCCTACTATCATACCTAGGCCCTCACTGCTAGTCGGCAACCACTGGCATTTGGGGAAATACCCTTAAGGTCATGTGACTAACCGGGTTCGGGTCACCTGTTGAGTGGCACCCGGATCCAGGACATTACAAAGTGGCATCAGAGGAAATTTATTTTCTCTGAGTTATGTTATTATTTGGCGACAATGGTAAGAGATAGACTGTTAAGGGATTCGGAAATAACTGTGCCTGGGAGTAGCTACCCCATGTACAGGTAAAGGTCGGATTTCCTCGAGTTAAATTGTGATTTTTTGTTTATGATTATCACAATTGATTTGATTTTCACCATTGGGTGACACACTTCTGGTGTGTTGTTTATTTTTTTATACCTGGGTTCTATTTAGTTGAAACCCGATGAGATGAGGGTATTCCATCTCATGCATCATTTAGGCACATGTTAGAATCACATTCCATGCATAGTTTCCATGCCATGTTGGTGTATTAGAAATTTCATGTTTTTGTGATAGATGTTGTGCTAGAAAATGCATGCTGTTGTGATAGATGCCTTGATAAAATAACTACTCTTTGATAGGGTATTGTTATGTAAGGTTTTGTGAATGAATCCCAAACTTTGGTTCTTGAGGAGTATGGGCCCTCATCAATTGGAATTTGGTAGATCATCGGCTTGTTTAATTTGTTATAACAAGTATAAGATTCAAATATTTGGTTTGCGGGGAGTATGGGCCCTCACGGATTAGAATTTGGCACTTTGGAGTTTGTTCAGTGGTTTTCTGGACTCCGGAGTAGTTTATGAGGATTACTGTCTAGAAAAAACCAGAATACATGCCATGTAATTTTGATTACATGCCATGTACTCTTCTGTTCCGGAAGAAATGAAAATTTTTTAAGTACACACCGTGTACCCTATGTACACGTCCTGTAGTTTCTAACCATGTAATAGGCCATGTAGGACGAAACACAGGATGGGAAAACTCTAGAGGGAACATGCCATGCACTGGTTGTACACGCAGTGTCGTGTTGATCCTGTGTCTGCCTGTGTGACTAGCAACATGGATGGAGAAATCTTCGCTTAAACACACCGTGTCACTTCTGAACACGCTGTGTAGTGTAATCTGGGAATCTAGCCATGTAACTAACAAAACGGGTCAGTGTTATCCTTTCTAGTACATGCTGTGTACCTGTGGGACACGCCGTGTAATCTTGACCGATGAGAGCTGTGTGGACTTGGCCGTGTGGATGGGGAAACAGGGTGGTGTACATGTCGTGTGCGGGTGTAACACGCTGTGTAGTGTCAGCTGAGTAGCCGACCGTGTCACTAACAACACAGGCAGTTGGAATCTAATCCATACACTCCGTGTCTATCTAAAACACGCCGTGTAGTGTGAGTTGTGTACCCGGCCGTGTCATGAACAACACGGGCCGGTGAAGCTCATCTTGTACACACCGTGTAGGACTTATACATGCAATGTAGTCTTTTTCTAAGGAGAGCCATGTGGATTAGCCATGTAGAAGGACTCAGGAAGAGGAAGAAAATTCAAGTACACGCCATGTGTAAGGACAACATGCCGTGTGTTTGGGGTTTTACATGACCAGTGCTGGCAGAGTACACGCCCATGTAAAATACTCAAGGGAACATGCTGTGTAGTTATTATACACACCGTGTAGTCTTGTTTTTTAAAACTTGAATGTTTTATTTCTCCTGTTCCCTTCTTATGCCTTCAGTTCTTAGTCCTTGATGATCTTAATCTAAGGCGTGTTTTTGAACTTGTAGAGTCATGCCTCCGAGACGACCTTGATTTGTTCTCCAAGAGAGTGGCGGCGATTATACTCCAGATATGGTAGGCCACGAGCTACCAATGAATCCTCCAGCAGTGCCATATGCAGCGCCAACCATTATACTGGATGCAGGCGCGGATGCGTAGTTCCATGAAGGCTTCATGCGGTTCATGCAAACCTTCCAGGGAGCACCGCTGGCTGCCACATATATGGCAGAGCTGACAAGTATATTCCAGCAGCAGCATCCTCCTATGTTTTTAAGGGATGGCAGACCACATACTATAGAGTCTTGTCTAGGTTTTATGTAGACTATCTTTGAGCATCTGGAGACACCTCCAGGGAGGAGGGTCAAGCACGCTACTTACATGCTGCGTGATTCTGCCATGAGATGGTGGAATGTTACCACCCAGACTGAGCATCATCAAGACATGGCATGGGAATATTTTCGGGCAATATTTTATGAATTTTTCTTTCCAGAGATTCTAAGGGAAGATCGAGCTCGAGATTTCATGAATCTGCAGTAGGGCACCATGTCAGTGATGGACTATTCTACCCGCTTCACTGAGCTATAGTATTTTGCACCTGTTCTGGTGGGTGATGAGACATTGAGGGATAAACTCTTTGAGGATGGTCTTCGATATGACATCCATGCATTGGTGAATGTTTTAAAATTTCCTACAGTGCATGCTATTGTGAACCAAGCATTGATTACTGAGAGGAACCTACGAGAAGGTAGTGGTGCAGATCAGGGCAGTTCGACACCAGTTTCTAGTACTATTTCTACTGGAAAGAGGAAGAGACAGATGGATTTCTCTCACGGTGGTAGTACTAGCCAGAATAATTCTTCAGGTGGCCAATTCATGTGCTACCAGTGTGGTAAATAGGGGCACAAGACACCTCAGTGTCCACGTGACCCAGCGGAGTGCTGAGATTTTGGTAGGATGGGTCATCTTCAGTGTTTTTGCAGGGCGTTTCCACCAGTGACTAGTGAGAGGGGTTCTGTGAAGACTCTTCATGCAGGATCACGGCTAGCAGCTTCTTACCAGTCAAGGAATTGGAACACTTCAGGATGTTCAGGATGAGGTGGTGGTCGTGACCGTGGTAACCAGACACCAGGATCTTAGAGACAACAGGACAGGTCAGCTCAGGGTAGCCAGGCTATGTCGCAGGGCCGTGACACTGGGAAGACATATGCACTGCAATAGACCCAACAAGAGTAGGATCCCGAACTTTCCACTCTCAGAGGTACTATTCTAGTTTCTTCTGTTTTATCTTCGGAACTTTTAGATACTGGTGCTACACATAGATTTATATCTGTGCCCGTTGTGGAGATCCTTGGGCTCTGTGTTTCTTCTTCTTCTAATATCATGACGCTAGACACTCCATTGGGAATTAGAACGGCAAGTGTGCGTCAATTCAAGGAGTTTCCCCTAGAGGTTGGTGGGTGTCACTTTCTATGGGAACTCTATGTATTAGAGATGACAACCTATGATGCCATTCTCGGGATGGACTGATTGGTACCCTTTCGAGCCTTTGTGGATTTTTATCATTGCAGGGTGAGTTTCATGTCACCGGAGGGTGAAGAGTTTCTATACGAGGGAGAATGGGATGTCCAGGAGAGCCGAGATGGACCCGAGCATCGTGGGAAAGGTGGAGTGACAGCCCAGATTGCAAGTTTATATCCAGATGACCAAGGAACTTGTCAGAAGGATTTCCCTCTAGTGGTAAATCGTTTCAGGTATGTCTTCCCGGATGACTTTTCAGGTTTACCTCCAAAATGAGAGGTGGATTTTTCTATTGAGATTGTGCCAGGAGCGACACCAATGTCCATTCCTACTAACAGGATGTCTACACCAGAGTTTCAGAAGCTCAAGGAGTAGTTAGAGGAGTTGCAGGCGAAGGGTTTTATTCGACCCAGTACTTCTCTATGGGGTTCACCTGTTTTGTTTATGAAGAAGGCAGACGGTACCCTCAGACTTTGTGTGGATTATCGAAAACTGAACCAATTGATGGTCAAGAACTAATATCCCTTACCAAGGATTGAAAATCTTTTTGATTAACTTTGGGGAGCACGAGTGTTCTCGAAGATTGACTTGAGATCCGGATATCATCAGTTGCGTGTTAGACCATCGGACATACTGCTTACAGCCTTTCAGAGCAAATATGGTCTATACGAGTACTTGGTCATACCGTTCGGACTCACAAATGTGCCATAAGTTTTCATGGCTCTGATGAATCGTGTGTTCCACCCATATCTGGATTCTTTTGGGGTAGTCTACGTGGACGATATCTTGGTGTAACCTTACACTCGACACGACCATTCCACCCATCTTGAGATCGTGCTGAGTACACTGAGAGAGAATAAGTTATATGATAAGATCTCAAAGTTCCACTTTTAAATGGACCAGATACACTTCCTGGGTCATATTATCTTAGAGGCAGGAGTTGTAGTAGACCCATAGAAAGTCAGAGCAGTAGTTTCCTAGGAGAAACCAAAGAACGTGTTTGAAATACAAAGTTTCTTGGGGCTGGTTGGTTACTACATGCGCTTTATATAGGACTTCTCCTGCTTAGCAGTGCCATTGATGAGTTTGAATAAGAAGGGTATGAAGTTCATTTGGATAGAAGCTTGCGAGACAACCTTTCAGTAGTTGAAGGGAAGGTTGACATTAGCACCAGTCCTGATACTTCCAGAGGAAGGGAAGAGCTATACAGTTTACTGTGATGCATCAGGTATTGGGATGGGAGTAGTGTTGATGTAGGGCGATCGAGTAGTTGCATACGAGTCTTGGCAGTTGAGGCTACATGAGAGTAATTACCCAATGCATGATCTCGAGTTGGCTGCAGTTGTTCATGCGTTACGCTGTTGGAGACATTATCTCTTGGGAGAACATTTTGTGGTGTATACAGACCAAAAAAGTCTGAAATACATCTTCACCCAACGTGACTTGAATTTGAGACAGCGAAGGTGGGTTGAATACCTTCATTCCTTCGACTTTGATCTTGCCTATACACTTTGTAAAGGTAATGCAGTAGCTGATTCACTGAGTAGGAGGACTCAGATACAGGTAGTGCAGGAGGCCAGTGGTGAGTGGCAGCTTATGGCCTTGTTCTCTGAGATGCATTTGGAGGTGCATGATAGTCAGGGGTGAGCCTATATTTCATCCTTAGCTGTGAATTCTACCCTCATAGATAGAGTGAGGATGAGATATCTATCAGATTCAGAAGGCCTAGTTCTACGAGAGTTGGTGGCAAGCGAGGAACCTCCTCCTGGTTGGACGATAGGAGATGATGAGGTACTGTGTATCCATGGAAGAGTGTGGGTTCCATGGGATATACATGAGGATTTTATGTGGGAGTTTCATGCTTTAGATTGGGTAGTGCATCCCAGAGTTATCAAAATGTACCGTGACTTGAGACATCAGTATTGGTGGCCAGGTATGAAAAGAGAGGTAGCTGGTTTTGTTATGAGGTGTTCCACCTATCAGTAGGTGAAGGCAGAGCATCAGAGGCCAGTCGGACTATTAAAACAGTTACCCATTCCAGAGTGGAAATGGGATGATGTCGTGATGGAATTCGTGACCAGGTTGCTGAGGTCACCTCGAGGCAGTGATGACGTGTGGGTTGTTGTGGACAAACTTACGAAGGTAGCCCACTTTTTCCTGATCAAGGAGACCTTCGGTGTTGACGAGATTGGCAAGTTGTATATCCGAGAGGTAGTATACCTTCATGGGGTACCTTGTTCTATCGTTTCAGATAGGGACACTTGTTTTACATCTATTTTCTGGTAGAGTTTTCAGAGGGCACTGGGTACACAAGTGCTTCCGAGCGCAGCTTACCACCCTCAGACTAATGTCCAGTCATAGCGTACGATACAGGTTCTTAAGGACATCCTGCGTGCATGCGTCCTGGACTTTGGGGGATATTGGGAGAAGCACATACCCCTATTCAAGTTTTCTTACAATAATAGTTTTCATGCAACTATTGAGATGACACCTTACAAGGATTTATATGGTAGGCCATGCCGATCACCCTTGTGCTGGCTAGAGGCAAGTGAGGCAGCTTTACTGGGACCATGTCTCGTGTAAGAGACTTCAAAGCATGTATAGTTGATTCAGAAGTGGATGGCTACTGCACAGTCTCATCATAAATCTTATGCTGATCACCGCAGACGACCCTTGGAGTTCGTGGTCGGGGATCAGGTTTTCTTGCATGTTTCACCGAGGTTGGGAGACAGGAGAATCAGGAGACAGGGTAAACTTGCACCGAGGTATGTAGGTCCATTTGAGATTCTGGAGAGAGTCATGCCAGTTTCCAATCATTGCAGTTACCATAGAGGTACCAGGCCATACACGACATCTTCCATGTATCTCAGCTACGCCGTTATCACTTAGATCCGTCTCATGTTTTTCAGCCCAATGATTTTGAACTTCAGGCCATTGCATCCTTTGAGGAGCATCTGATTCGTATTGTTGATAAGAGCATGAATATTCTCTGAGTCCAGTCAGTTCCTCTCGTATGGGTGCTATGGAAGCATGTACGAGTGTAGGACGAAACCTAGGAGCGAGAGACCGACGTACGTGCTCAGTGGCCAGAGCTTTTCTCAGCTTTATCTTCACCACCCTTGGAAGGGAAATTTGGGGACGAATTACTTTAAGGGGGGAAGTTTGTAAGAACCCGGTTCTTATTCTTGAGGTATGGGTTTCTTCTTTTCCTTTTTCCTTAAGTGTTTTTGAGAAAATAAGGAAAATGGGGAAAAATCCCAAAATTTTTGAGTACATGCCATGTACTTTTTGTACACACACTGTGTACTTCAACTATATGGGATGAGAATACAGGGCACGTGGGTTTGTCGGTAAAAACAAACTACACACTGTGTACCTTCATATACATGCCGTGTACTTTGGATGTGTGTAATGAGAACATAGGGTGTGTAGCCTTGTCGGTGGTTCAGGATGTAATAACTAACTACACGCTGTGTACTTAGTCATACATGCCGTGTAATTAGTCAGTAGATGAACAGGGTGGCGGTGAGAAGTAGCCGCCAGAGGAACAGTTAAAAAAAATAGTACACACCGTGTACTTTAGAGTACACACTGTGTAGTTATGTTTTTTCTCTTAAAATAGGTAGTAGCCTCCTCTTTTGACAGAGTAATCTTAGAACGCCCAAGATCCGCAGGAGAGAAGGCCTAATCTTGGAAGAGCTCCCGACCGCACACTGAGACTCTGATTCCTTTGCCGTCGATCTCGTTTGAACCGTGTGGGTGAGTTATTCTATATTCTTGAACCTATCCTTAAAATTATTTCCCTAAGGGAAGTTATTTGGGTTTGAACTCATGATTGTTTATCCTATATCTACATCGTTCTCGGTTGATTTGGGAGGCGTCGTTCACGTATATCAATCAGAGGAGATCGTGGTAGGTTGTCTGGTGTTTATTTCCAACTGTCGAGTTGTTTTTGTGTACCGTTGTGCTACGCACCCATGTTGGGGTGTCGTATGGATGAGGCCTTGAATTTTAAGATACCTATAATTTCTTAGGTAATTTAAAGAACAAGTATAAACTGCTGTTTTGGATCGTTGTCTTGATCCATGGCCACCCCGTGGGTGTGTTTCCCTTGTTTAGCCATTTGGCCGGGATACCCATGGGTATGCAGTGATTATAAGAATGTTTTGAGTTTTCTTGAGAGTAAATGTATATAAATTTCATGTTTATGTGTTGAGCTCGGTCCGGTTACTTTTTTAGCCTAAGGGCAGTGTTTTACTTAGACTGATGGCAGTGTTTCGTTTAGCCTCAGGGAAAATTTTCTTATGCCTGTGGGCAGTAGCTTCTGTGCCTGAGGGAAATATCTCGTATTCATGTGGGCTATGTTTGTTATGGTTGTGGGCAGTCACCTATGGGTTTCGATTCTAATTGCCTGAGGGTAAGGACTTGCATGTTTGTGGACAATGTTTACTTTGAATATTCACTATAGTGATTTCTTATGTTGCACCTGCCAAGCTAAAGCACAAGATTAGAATTGATAAATAAATAATTAAATGGAAATGGAACTAGTAGGAGTAGATTATTTTGAGTAATTCCTAGTTTACTGCATTTCTTTATTTTCATACTGCTGTTGCACATTTTCACTAACAGTTGGTCATGGGCCTTTGGTGGTTGCCTACTGGGATTTATTTCTCACACCCTATTTGGGTCATGTCTTGGGCCCAAACAGATTATATTTCTACTGGTGTTTATAAGGGAAAGAGTCCCTATACAGGTACTTGATTGTTACATAGGAGTAGAAGAGCATGAGACCGAGCTTAGGCTTGCGATGCTGTTGAGTTCCTGCTGCACTGTTTTGTTTTTCTGTACTTTTACCTTGTACTGTATTGTTTTAGATTGCATCGTATCCTATTTTGGCTACTTTCTTAGAGTTAGGGACATATTTCATCATCATATATATGACTTTTGGTTATTTCTTTACTTTAGTACCATTGTCCATTTCATCTTAGTATTGTTTACCACTTCTGCTTTTGTGTTTTTATATTTATTCTACTGTGCTACACTTTGACAAATGAGGGCATAGTTTCCCCACTATCATACCTAGTCCCTTGCTGCTAGTCGTTAGCCTCTGGCGTTTGGGGAAATGTGCTTGAGGTCATGTGACCAATGGGTTCGGGGCACCCGTTGAGTGGCACCCGAATCCAGGACGTTACAGTAACCTTACCCTCAAATCATGGATATTTAATGTTTTATAAACTCCATGTTCTATAAACCATCACTCTATCAAGATAATTAGTGATTGAAGGTGTATCAAAAATTTAGTTTTGGTATCGATGAAAATCATCCTTCCCATTTTCTATAGAAAATTAGGTACTTTACCTCAAATTACTCAACCCTCAATCACCATCATATTAAAACTCATCTTGGTTTTATGGTATTTCTGAGAACCACTCATGATATTTCTAAATTATAGTGAAATAAATAAAATTAAATGAAACAATTATTTGAATCATAGATCAATTAATTTATATAATTTTATCTATGAGGGAACTAATGTGTTATTAAAAAAATATCTCTATTAGGTTTAAAAGAAAAATTCATCAAAACTTATTCATAGTAAATTAAGAGATATCATCTACCATAGATATCAGGTTTTCCAATACAATCAATATAAAACAATATCATCATTTTAAGAGATAAAGGCCACTAGGTTTTCTCTTATGCTTAATCTTTGGAAAAAAGTATGTAAAAAGTAATTTTTTTTTCACAAATCAAGATCATGATATTTACATAAATATTAACTATTATTTTTAAAAAATATTCACCTAAATTATATACTAGGAGAATAAAATGATATAATCATTATATCATTTTGACCAATATACTTCATAGAATAATCGTACGTGTTTCCCAGTTTATATATAATATAGGGAGATATTTTCAAACCATATTCCAAAAAATTAAATGTCCAAACCCTACATAAATATATTCACATCAAATATATTATTTTATAAAACAATGTAAATTAAAATCTCTAAAAACCTTACAGAAAAATATCTTCAGATTATACCTTAAAAAAGGAAATAATAGTCGTGTCAAATATTTACAACAAAAATACATCTCTATATAGACATTAAATCATTAAAATTATGAAAATTTACTATAGATAATATTAAATTTATTTTAAAATATCATTATTTTTGTTTTCATTGAAAAACATGTGAAACTGACTATTTGTGGTCATCAAATTGACATCCTATGAATAAAAAATGATAGCAATAAATGATGTGATATAAAGGTCAGATGAAATCCAATTAGAGGGAAAATTTGATATATATTAATGGTCCATGTTTTCAATATATAGGAATTATTTCTATTTATTTACCTCAAGGAAAGCAGAGTGTACACTATAGCTTCAGTTAAACCTCGGTGACTCATTATGTCAACTCACTACCTCAGGCTTGGCTTCATCATTATACTAAACATTGTCGATAGCCCATCCTATAATGGTCAATGTTATGGGAAATCATCATTATCCTATATTATTATCTAACTAATATACAATATTTATTCACTCATTTTACATAGTTTTTATTTAATGATTATTATGATTTTATATCAAATTTATTATATTAATAACTGCTTTATGACTTTAGAAAAATCTAGAAATAAGAATTAAAAATAGGACATTCATACCTTGATATTATTTCATTCAATATGAAATTTGAATATTGATTCATTTATAATAAATTCATCAACAATTTATTGTGAGTTTAATTCAAGGAAAAATTTATTTGAGAGGTTAAATGAAGAAATATTTTCATGATGTATGATATTATTTAGGAATTTAGGATTTTTCACTTAGGAAAACATTTCTTTTTTTAAATAGAAGCCACAAGAGGCCAAAAACTATGTGTATATGAGCTCATGAAAGTACCAAAATGTTTTCATGTATTTTTATTAAACCTTATATAATAATATATATAATGATTTCCTACATTTTAGCTTTAAATAGTTTCATAATATCAACACTATCTCACAGTTATCATTATAAGAAAACACTAGCTCAAGGGTGTAGTGTGTATCGATATACCTGAGTAGTTTTACAATTAATAACTCATATAAACATTCATTATCAATGAATTAGATCTAAAGGGATAAGGGTTATAGACCCAGAAGATATTTTTATTTAAATGTATGATCAAAACACAACTTAATAATGAATTAATATTATTAAAACATTGGAATTTTGGGGATATTTCTTCATGAAATTTAAATATCCATGAGCATAAGATAAAAAACGAGAAATAAAAGAGATTTTTCAAACCAGAAGGAATAAAAAATATAAATTTATTGTGATCCACTAATATAGGATACAAAAAAACCAAAAAATATCTGAATATGTAATGAAATGGATTATTTATTTTTTTTAAAAAACTATCTACTTATCCACCACAAATTATGCTGGCGCAAATTGAGGTGTAAGGATAAATTTATAGAATGTTTTTTATTTTAACTAGTTTGATGATAAAAATTATTTAGAGTTTAGGTATCCCACAACATTCTATTAGGATATCAAATTCTTGGTAAATAGGTATAAATAGATCATAAGAAAGGGTATTGTTCATGAGTTTTATGAAAAAATTAGGAACAATATAGTCTTTTGTGGACCATGGTAATCCTTATATATTCCTATATAAATGAATCAAATAACTCAATCAAGTGGTTAATATATGAAAAATAATACATGATAGAGATAAAATAGTTCATTAGGGAGAGGTTTTTGGAGCACAATTAATGGAGGTTGAGTTATTTTTATGGGAAGTACACATGGAATGATCCAATCATATGTTGAAAATGTAGTTTTTCTAAAGAATGTGAGGAATAAGTATAAAAATATATATTTAATTAATAGTTAATGGTTAAAAGAATTAAATATAGGTGGCCATTAGGTAGAATAAAAACCTAAGGATTACAACCATGAGATCGACGTAGAGAGATTTCCTAACTCTATTTATTATTATTATTATATATTTATGTGTATGTGTGGATAATTTGATAGTAGGGGTTAGTTGATTTGTTGTTAATTATTATTATCCATGCTTGAATAAATAAATTTCATATTATATAATCCTATTTTTCTTAATTAAATACTATCCTAATTAACTAATATATGATTAGTGATATTTGAGTAATTGAGAGATTGCGGAAATCCATCCAGTGATATAGATTTAAAAAAAAGATCATTGAATAAAGATTGTATTCAGAGAGTCTATGTAATGGTGATATCATATAATGTTAATTAAATTACCATTATGTATCTATCATAGTAAACCTTTTAGATACACACATGTATGATAAATATTTGGATAGTATATTAAGATAGAACAAGAAATATTGGGTGGTGAATCTAATAATGATATGTTGAATTTAGGATTAGATAATATGAAATAAAAAAAGTAGATCCCAACACCCCCACAATTTGTCTACATATTTTCAAAACTTAATATTTTTTTCTATTATGATGATCTTCACCATTCAACCAATGTCTGTTAATTTTTTTACTTTTAATTATATCAACTGAATACACATAATTTTTTTTTACATTTATACCATAACATGAATTTTTAGAAGCACCAAGACTACCCTTGGGAAAATTAATAAGGGAATCTATAATATTATATCCTATAATATCTTATATTCTTGTTTGAGGTTTGTGTATTTAAACCAAAAAATTCATAACTTTAAGAACATTTTTCATTATCTCTAGTGATAGTCATGGTTTTATTATATCATTTTGGTTTATATTTAATATAAAAAATAAAACAATAATTTATTCATTTAATATTAATTTTAAAAATTTAATATATTTTCCATAAAACCAACTAAAAATTATTTAATTTTTTTTTGGTCATGAATGCAATTAGATCCCTCACTTATGATCTATTACCACTTATACAATATATAGAATGGAATTTTCACTGGAGTACTAAAACCACATAATACATAGAATGATTTAACCATTCTAGAGTTACAAAAATAGGATAAGATCCAATGTTTCTAGGTGAAATTATGTAAAATTGGTAAATCAAAACTATGTTGAGGGACTTATATGTTCTAAGGGTATTCATAGATTAATATTTCCTCTAATAAACTATTTTTATAATGAATTATGAGAAAAACTATCACCACCAGCAGTGCTGACATACCTTGAATGGGATTCCATCATAATATTCCTTGAACATTATTAATGATTTTTTCCACATTTCAATATGTTATAATTAATGGGGTTACATGAGATTCTCATATATTATGATTTTCCTTTACATGGTGAAGGTATGAAATATGAAATAAGTTGTTATAGTTGGATGAGAATTCATTCAACACATTTGAATAACTTTATAATGTTTTTATAAGAACATTTTATGAAACATATAGAACAATAGTCTAATGAACTAGGATCTCTATATTTTTGAATAATGGCCAAGAATAGGTTTGTGAATTATGGGATACAATGGTTGATTTGATAATAGGAATTTACTATAGTGACATGAAAAAATATAATATTAAATGTATCAATAAATTTTTTACATTGAACACTAAATAAAAATATAAAAATGGAATAAGGTATGTTCCAATAAAAGTGATAATAAAGGATTAAGTGAATGACCTGATTTCAGGTTTGTAAAAATAGTTAAAAGGTCATGTATAAATAACTAAAGAAAATAATGCATAGTCTATCTAGGGTGTAATGTTTTCTTAAAGTTACATTTTTTAAACAATTTTTTTACATGAAAATGAATGAATATCCCCTTCAACATGCTAAGAAGGTGGGAAACATTAATAATAATGTAATGTATCTAGTGAGAGGGGATAGTTTTTTCCAATATACATAATCAAGGATGAAAAATCATCAAAACCTCTCTTGGAAGGAAGAAGGGAACATATAAAATGATGATACATATGATTTTCTAGGGGAGTAACATTAATGATATAGGTTATGAAATATAAATTAACCTTATTAGAATAAAGATTCAATATCCAAACAACCTAATTCAATAATTTAGAGTATTTTGGAAGAGATTAGGGAGATAAAAGGCCATCAGTTAAAAATTAATGACTATTCCAGGGTACAGAATCAAATTTCCAATGTCTAAAATATTTAATTCAAAGAAAGTAAGGTAATATTAATTAAATGAGTTAAAATTATTAAATATTTCAGAAAAATGATGTGATTAAAGTGAAATACATCATGCAAAATTGAGATAAACCTGATAAAAGGATACATCATTATTTTAACTAGAGGAGATAAAATAATCAAGGCAATTGGTGAGGTCAAGATTAAAAGGAATATGATGAATGTTGAAATTCATGATGAAATCCAATTAAACAGTAAACCAATTGGATGTTTTAAGTGAAAATAGGAATAAAAATTTAAATTGGCTGATAAAAAAAAGAAAATAAAGGGAACATGGGGGAGGGATGCACAAGTTAGTCACTCAAGAAGATATAAAATTTAATAGACCTAAACCATATCTAAAAAGATACCAAAATATTGAAAAATATAGGAAACATACTATAATTTATTCATATAGATATTCTAAATTATATAATTTAAAAACATATTTATAAAAGTAGAAGAAAAAAATTCCCTCTTATGAATTTTATTTGAAAAACATAATTTATAAAAATAACTGGATAAAGGAATTTATTATTGTCATGCTCATTTAAAATTATAGTAATATAATTTAGAGGATGATTCTATAGAAACTCAAAGAATCATGGAGTTTAAAAATTACCAATCTATTTGATGGAAATTTTCCATTTATCTTATTTATAGATTTGGAATAAAGTATCAACTTGATACCCATATATGTTTGTAATGAGATAATCTTGGGATAGTTATATCCTATAATAATAAAATTAAAATTTTATAATCGATTCATAGACTATCCATATGAATGAATTTAACACCATTTGGTGATAGTTGAGAAGTAAATTCTTATATATGATTTCATAGTTCTTGATATGGATATTGACGAGGAAGTGTTAGTTATTATTTGAGGGATATTTTTGGACACTGGAGGAGAATTTGATATTGTGAATTATAGTAAACTCACTTTTCATGTTGATCATAATAACGTCAATATGAATTTATTTCATGATATAAAACATCTAATTAGAATTTTAGATTTTTTTCAATTGATGTAGTAGATTTGGAAGTTGAAAAATGGTTATATTATCAACAGAGTGTATAATTTTCAAAGAAATAAATGGAAAATAAAGACCAAACTAATTCATTTTAAGGTCAGTTGAATTATGGGTAATAAACATATCATATTATTAATTATATAAATTTAATGGATGAATTGAATAAATATATAATTCATACACCACCAACTATGAAAAGGCCACCCAATAATTAATTTAATACTATCTCATCCAAATAGTTACATGTACATGTGTTGAAAAGGGAAACATCCCAACACAATATCAGTTGAATTTTTGGATGTAACAAGAATTGAAAATAAATGAGATTATATTAAGGAAAAATATATTCCTTTTATGGAATATTATATACATCTATTTCATTAATCCTTCTATTTGGATGTATAAGACACTAGTACAAGATAATGTAAACTAATAGTTTAGTTATAGAGAATAAATAACCTCAATATGAAACTGGTTATCAATATTGTGATCATTAATATACATGATACAAGGATAATATATTTTATTTCATGAAGTTATTTACTAATTCACATACTTTTTCTTCATAATAAGAGTGGGATACCACTTTCAAAAAATGTGGAAGGTCAGTAGATCTCAACAACATAAGTTACTTGTTACAACGTCTATATAGACAAAAAAACTCGTCATGGAAAAATGTCCATTTTCTATTTCTATTTATATATGTGATATTTTGAATTCAAAAAAAAATCACACTTCTTTTTTTTATGGTCATTCAGGAAGAAACCAATTGTGGATTTATCTCAGTGGTCAAGGAAAAACAACATTTTCATGTAATTATAGAACTTTTACCTATAGAAAGACAAAATTTATTAAATTTGGTGATCCTACCACATTATAATTATGCAATATAGTTATATTATAAAATATTCTAGAAGAGAATATTTAGGTACTAATGAAAAATTATTGAATAATTAGGATGAAATTTGAATAATATTTTTATAGTTCATCAAAGTATCTTGAGAAATTTTAATCATCAAACCATGTGATGAACTGAGAAAAATGACTTCTTATGGTGAATGACATAATTGTTTAAGGACAGATGATATTTAATGATATAATTAAGGATATGAAAACCAAAATTAATGTAATTTCAACACTCAAAAAACTAAATTTCCTTAAAGATTTATAAATTTCTTCGGGAATGTTTTCTTTTACTCTATATTTTTAATATATTCCTAAAAAATTAAAATTAAATTCATTATTTTTATATGAAATTAAATTTAAATTTTGAATTAAATGTTTAAAATAATTTATAAAAATGAACTGGTAGATTATTTTAGCTCCCATAATAATTACACTATTCTAGTATCTATTATTTGAGATCATGTGTGTTGCTAGTGACTTTGTAGTGAGAGAAGGTCTTAGTCAGATGTAAGTGAGAAAAAAAAAGTGATTTAATATGCCAGTAAACTATTAAATAGTTCCCAAATAAATTATTAAACTAATAAGAAGTTTATTCTAGTTGTTTCATATGAAATGGAAAATTTTAGTCCATACCACATTTTAGGACCAATTTGTGTTTTTGTGGTAGTTTTTTTAATAGATAAATATGTTGATTATGTTAAAGAAATTAAGTGTGGTGATAAGGTAATTTAAATCTATAAAGAAAAAGGTCACATGTGGAAATTTCTCTATCATATTATTCCAATCAGAATGAATATCAGACTCAAAATACAAATAAAAATTTTGGAAACAAAATGCCTAAGAAAGTCCATCAGTTTTTTAATATGTTTTCTGGGAGAAAATGTTCATCAGACTCACCATGGGTGTGGAATGAAAGTTTCAATCATTATGAGAAAATTTATTGGCGTCTGAATTAATCTGAGGTAAATTTGATGATGCTTTTCTCTTTTATATTTTAATAAATTCATAAGTTGTTTGAGAAACTTGTGATTCCAGAATTATGAAAGAAACTAGGAGAATAGGTGTTGTCAATTGGTTTGATGATTGGTTAATATAAAAGATGTCACTAGAAGTATGGTAAGTTAAAATACATCCCAATGTAATTTAAAAAATGCTTTTCTAATCCCAAAAATTATCAAATTCATGAGGAATTTATGATATAAGAATGAGTTTGTATAAGAAGAATTCTTGAGGATCAAATCATCTAGTCTTAGTTCATCAGTGTGAGATCACCAAATACAAATTTTTTTTACAGCTATAAAGTTTTCTTTAAAATGTGAGAAGATGAAGATTCTAATTTTAAATCATAAAAATAATCCACATGATAAAAATATATGGAGAATGTTGTTGGTAAAGAAAAATGTTATTGCTGACACCGGTCTGTTGGACTTAGTGTTCCATCGATCATCAGAGTAATCCTAACATCGATCGATAGATGCAATGATGGTTACAAAATTAAATAATATGTATATTTGAGTAATAATATATTTTTTGTTGGGATTTGTTAGTAACAATGAAAAATAAATTATCTGATGTTTTTGGGACTGATGAAAAAAGGGATCAGAGGTCAATCAACATTGTATTCTGCCATTTTTCATCTGGATAAATTGTTTTTCAACTGGGTCAAGAACAAATGTAGAACTATGATATGTTCTCAATTGGTTTCAGAGTTATCAGACATGAAAATTTATTGACTCATTAAAATAGAGTGGAAATAGATATATCAGACAAATATAGATACTAATTCATTAAACTAGAGCAGTCACCAATTTATCAGAGTGAAGAAGAGACTGATCTGTTATATGTGGTCTAACATCGTTAAATTCATCGAATGAATGATCATATCTTTGAGGAAAAAGAAGAGAATTTTAATTATTGAAAAACTATTTTTTTGGAGATGGAAGATGGTATTGTAGTATTGATGAGGAAGTACATGAATCATTAGAAGTTGCGACTATTATTATAGAAAATGAATGGTTGTTTATCATTAAATGGGTATGGAGGAATGTAATGGAGAATATACTATTATACATGTCTTTATCACAATGAATAAATCATAATCATAATCAAAATCAAACTGATGAATTGTTAGAAATTTTTATTCTAGTGTAATCCATGAAAAATTTCAATAAGAATCAAGAAGAGTTGATAAGAACTGAATAAGTAAAATATTTACCCAAAATTTAGGGGGAATTTGATGTTTTAGTGAAAAAATTAAGTGGGATAGGTTTTAAGATACCCAAAAAAACCATTTTTTGTACACTTGTAAAAGTAGGATATTACATTGTACATTCTAATGGTTCATAAAAATATTAACATATGGAGGAAGATAGATAAGCTCTAATGTTCTAGTCAAAAGGAGTTTCTAAATAGAGCATTCCTAAGGAATTATTATGGAAAGAAGAATAATTAGAATAAATATTGTATTCAGTGATTATCATATCATACTAGGTTAAAGGGCATGCTAAATATGACTAAGATTTTCAGACTAAGATTTTTGGACTGAGGCAGAAGGAGTTCAGAATTATTTTAGTGGTATTCTAAAAGAATTATTTTTTAGGACTATGAAATTTGACTAAGAAATCAGACTAG
Organism: Viscum album; assembly: GCA_963277665.1. Classification (NCBI taxonomy): domain Eukaryota; kingdom Viridiplantae; phylum Streptophyta; class Magnoliopsida; order Santalales; family Viscaceae; genus Viscum; species Viscum album. Next base: position 2,084,397,756 of record OY728151.1, read on the forward strand.
GGTATCATACTGAGTATCATTATGAAGTCTAGATATGTTATTTCCTAATTCTAGGTAAGAAATTTATTTTTTTAAAGATTATATTTTTTAATGGTGATATGGAAGCACAATAACATGTTTTTTATAAATTGGTTAATGTTTCTTAACTTGTTACATAAATATGTATTACATTATTTCATAATAATTGAAGCCCATGCACTATAGTATTGAACATAGTGATACAAAAGTGTAATGATATATATTTATTTTGGTATACACACAAATAGATAGTTTTATAGTATATTGTGTGGTATTTGATTTTTTATAAACCATACCAAGGATGTATATACTCTTATTGAGTAGTGAACCTTGTAAATTCTTATGTTCTAGTAGATATGTGATTTGTTTTCATAAAGGTTAAAAATTGTTAACAACAAGAAATGTTCATTCAAAAATAAAAGGAAAATTAAAATAAAAGGATATCACTGATTCACCATCCTCCCCCATTTTGTGATACATTGATCTTGGCTGGGAAATTCCAATTGGTATTAGAGTGAAGGTTTTCATAATTTACTCATTGCTAATTTTTTTTGAAGAATATTTCATTATAGAAAATATGTATTTTGTGGAAAGTGAGGGGATTCTAATCTTAAATGATAGTAATTATCATAGTCAGAAAGATATAAGGCTTCCATATCTTATGTCTCTTTGGTATGATGTTTCCAAAGCTACTATATATGGTATTCCCCCTCATGGTATGAAGATTTCAATATTTGTGAGTATGATTACATTGATGACTTATTTTCTTGGTTAAATGACATTTTTAGCACATTTAGAAGTTTTGGTGAAATGTTGGAATACTCTATTATTTTTTAAAAGAACTTGAGAATTATTCCTGACATTTTTGATGCTAAAGTTTCCTTTTTGGAAGATAGAGATCTAGAAATATTATCTTAAGAATATTTTCATAGTACTCTAATTACTTATAAAATTATAAAAAATAAAGTTATAAAATACATAAAAAATGATAGAAAAATGTCTTTCAAGGTTTACAATAAATAAATTTCTATGAAAATTATTGAATAAGGAGAGGCTAGAGATTTCGATTCTAGAAATTAGGTATGTTACAAATATGATTAATTTTTATCCTTGTTTCCTAAAAATGTGAAAATAGGTATATGAAAGTATAAATGGAAAATCCTATAAAATGGTTTGTATGTTAAGCCATTGGTATCATTGTTTCCAATTGTCCACAAAGAGGCGATGATGAAGAAATTGAGGAAAAAGAATATGGTGAAGAAGAAATAAGTCCAATAAGATCATGGAAGAAATTGGGTGATAGGAATAAACCTATTACATGGTTAGTGATAAGAAGATATCTAATTCCAAAAAGGTAATATTTTTGTCTAAGGATAATGATAGTAAAGAGTTTGTAATTTTTTTTTGAAGAAAACACATTTATTTCAATAGTTATTAAGGAAATATTTTTTAGTAGTGAAAAAATTTTATCTGAAGAATAAGGGACTTATTTTAACTATTATATAAAGTAAAAATTGAATAAATGTCTAGGATAGATTGGACGTCTTGAGAAAGAAATAAAGAAATTGAGAATAGAATGTTCCTCAACACATAATCAATAATGTTATCCTGATGAGAAACTGAAGTTTCTGGAAGAGATTAATGACTTGATAATTTTTTTGGGAATGAATATAATTATAGTAAATAGTTGTAAGTTAAGATGAATTAAAAATAAGAAGAATTGTAACTTCTTTAAAAAAAATAATGTTTTTTAAAGGGTTACAACTTTCAAGAACTCTATATCTGAAGTTGGTAAAATCTCTTGAATGGTTTAACATGAGAAGGATGAAAAATTAATTTTATAGGTTGGGATGAATGTATTAATTGTTACTAAAAATAACAATTATAGGGAAATAATTTATGTGGGAAAAAAACAAAAAATACAAGAAGTCAGGATCTTTTAAAAATTATGATCCCATAAAAGTTTATACAGTTTCTAATTATGATAATTCTAGAAATAAATCAGAGTAAAAAAGGTAATTATGTGTGGTAACACAAAGGTTTGTGGTAATAAATGTTCTCAAAAAAAATATTAGAAGGTTACTAAGAAATATCTTCACAATTACAGATAGTTTGAATGTTTCAAAGGAAAGTATTACTTCTATGAATATTGTTGTTATTGTGGTGGTTTTGGGAATATGGAAAATATGTGTTTGTTTAATCAACATCATTTAAACCATTGCTTGAGATATAGAAGGAAAAGAATGAGGGGATGTCAATCCTCTCCATAGGAGAATTTTGAAAAGAGTATTTTTAATGTTGGGAAATCAAACTTACTGAGTCTATAAATAAATAGTGCTAGTAATATGGATAGAACAAGTTAAAAAGATAGAAATATAAAATAAGTATGAAAATAAGTATAAGAAAAGGGGATGAAAAAAACATTAAAAGATGCGAGTAAAGTTGAAAAAATATATCAATAGATTTTGTTTTGGAGATTTAGAAAAGATTTAAGAGATGTGAGAAAGAAGGTAATGCTATAAAATTATTTTGACTATTTTTTATAAAAAAAGGAAAGCATAAAAATATTGTTAAAAAATCATTGTAAGAAAGATGTTTCTAAAGTTAAAAGTTGTTTACAACCTCATCAGAAGATTAAATAGATGAGAATAATGTTGTTACAAAGTATGAAATGGATTAATAGAAGGATGAAATCATATCCAATGAAAAATCCAAGAAAAATAATAAAAACTCAAGACTAATAGTGGAATCAAAGTATTATTTTTTCTTATAAAGATCAATTGAGGTGCCTTCTTTTTCCCATTTTTTTCATACTTATACTAACTAATAGAAAATTGATAGGGTTTAAATAAGGAATCTAATGTTTCTAAATATCTCACTATTGATGAAAATGGAAGGAATGAGGTTGAGAAAAATTAGTTTTTGGAATGTTGTGTTTATTAAAATGAATATTATTATTATTTTATTTAGATGGGTGTAGGTTACTTTTATCTTAATTAAATATTCTTAAATTTTCCCCAGATAAAACAATGTTGAACGAAACATAAAAAGGAATTACATGAATGTTTTTTTATTGAAAACATATATAACCATGATTATAAATTATTGTTTTCTACACCAGGTTCACCCACATAGACTTAGAGTTTTTTAATTAAAGACTCATTATTAAGAAAATCATGTGATACATATATTCTCATGAATAAGAGTTTCATGCTATTGAGATTATAAATAGTTATCATTAGTGGACCCTTTGAATTAGATTTTCAATAAGGTGGAGTGATAAGGTCATAAGACATGAATACAAACTGGTGGGAAAAGAAAAAAAGTGGTATTATTATGATATACTGAAGTGGGTGTTGAGAATAAAAACAATTGGGGAGATTGTGAGGACCACATTGTGTTTTTGTTATATTTTTTATCAATAAATAAATTAATGATTATGTTGAAGAATTTATGTTGTGAAGGTAATGGAAATCCAAAAAGAATAATAGTGTATGTGAAATGTTTTCAATCGAATCCATATCATCAAAATGAATACCAAACTCACAATCAAAATCATAAGATCAGAAAAAATTTCCTAAGAACGTACATTGGTTTGTGAAGAATTTTTCTAGGAGAAAATTTTCATCGCACCCATCATGGGATCAGAATGAATGTTTCAATCATAATGAGAAAAATTATCATAGGCTAAATGACTCTAATATAAATATGATGATTCTACTATTTTTTATTTAAAAAATTTAATATGTTAATAAAAAACATGTGATGAAATCATTATTAAGGAATGGTGAGAACAAGTTATATCAATTGGTTTTAGGTATTGTTTGAATGAAAAAAGTCACTATATGGATAGGATGTTGAAATACTTCCTAATTCAAGTTAGAATAAGATTTTATGACCATAAGCATTCTGAAATTCATGTGGATGTCATTATATAAGTAGGATTTTGTGGAAGAAGAATGTTTGAAGACAAAGTCTTCTAGTCTTAGTTCATCAGTTTGATATCAATAGAGTTAGAATTATTTCAAGGATATGATGTTTTTCTTAAAACATGAGAAGATGAATATGATTTTCTTCAATTATACCAATAATCCAAAAGATAAAAATCATCATAGAAATTTTTTTTGTCATGAAAAAAGTTAATGATAACACCAATACATCATACTAAATGTTCCAATAATCATTAGAGTAATCCTGACACAGATCATCAGATATTGTGATTTTTTCAAACATGAGACTCATTCATAAACATTTTTTGAAAAAAATTATTTTTTATTGGGAGTTGATGAGACCAATGAAAAATAAATGATGTGATGTTATTGGGACTAATTAAATATGGGATTAGAGGTCAATTAGCAATTTAATAAACAATTTTTCATTGGGATAATTTTTTTTTCAATTAGATCAAGAAAATAATGAAAAACTTTTATATGTTATCAAGTGTGTCAAGAGTCATCGAACATGATTTTATATTGAATCATCGAACTAGAGTGAACTCTGATCCATTAAATCAAGACAGAGACAAATTCATTAGACAAGCATAGTCACTACTATATCATATTGAATAAGAGTCTGATATATCAGACGTGATCTAACACTGATAACTTCATCAGATGAAAGATCAGCAGTATGAGGGAAAATAATAAAATATAAAATGAGAATTTTTTTTTCAAGGGTGTTTGAATATGGTAATGATGTTTTACCAAGGAAAGGTAGGAATATTAAGAAGTTGGAACTATGCTTATGTAAAAATAAATATTGTTTATTTTTTAGATGGTACAAGTTAACATAATAATGGTTCTTCTATTGTATATATGTCTTCATCATAATGAATAATTCTTAATGGAAATCGAAATTGGGGTGAATTTTATTTAGAAATATTGAAGACAGTTAAAGCCTGGAGAAGATTCAAGAAGTTTCTAGAAGAATAGAGAAGCATTGAAAAGTTCTTAAGGAATCAAATATGTATAAAAAAATTTAGGGGAGTTTAATTTATTTAGGAAATTCGATTGAGTGGGAAGAATATTTAGATTCCTTCCTTAAAAAAATTTTGTGCGCAAAAAAGGAGGAGAGTGTATTGTACATTATGATGAATCATAACACTCTTCCAATGAAGAGGAAGAGAAATAATATCTAAAGTTCTACTAATAATGATTTTTAGATAGAGCATTCTAATGATGTTTTTTGGAAAAAAGAAGAATTAAGGAAGGAAGATCATATTCATTGATTGTTAGAGTTGACTAGGTTATCAGACCGGCAAATTAGACTAAGACTTCAGGATTGAGGTAGAAACAATTAAAATTTGTTTTAGTGGTATTATGAATGAATTATATTTCTAATTTGAGTAATCGAATTGAGAAATTAGACGAGGGTATCAAACCGAGGATCATTATGAAGTCTAGAGAAGTTCTTATAATCAATTGGGTAAAAAAGTGAATAATTTTTTTCAAGATTATATTTGAGAAAGTTGACAAGGAAGAAAAGTAACTTGTTTTGAAGAAATTGGATAATTTTTATAAAATAGTTATGCAAACTTGTATTACATCATTCCATGCTACATGAATCACATGAACTGGTGTACTAAACATATTTTTATAAATGTGTAAGGGAATGTCCTACTTTTATTTATCATTACAAAATGATTTTTTTCTACTTGATTGTGTGGTATTGGATTGTTTCAAAATCCTACCAAGGACATATCTACTCTTGTTTAGTAGTGACCCTTGTAAATTCTTGGGTTCCTATGGATGTGTTATTGTTTTGTTTTTAGTAAATGGAAAATCTTTAAAAGGAGGAGAAAGTAGTTTCACAAGAAAGAAAATTAAAGTATATATATACCACTACATCACCCTCTACCCCTATCAATGATAAATTGATCTAGGTTGGTAAATATCACCTCATGGGTAATAAGGTTGTTGATTACATAGATCATTGTGTATTAATGTGTCCATTATCTTAAAAGGAAACAAAATTGATTAAAAAATAATTGGTGTAGTTCTTATTACAATGTTACTTAGAAAAAAAAGAGAATAAGGGATATAAGAACCCTGTAAATGACTATCTATCTAGGATGGATAATTTTCTAGAAATTCTTACTCATCCAATCAAGAGAATTTCTAGATGTGAATTTTTTATTATGTTATGACCTGAAACATTCCATTTTATTATTAAATTAGGAATTATATTTTTATAGGAATATTTTAAGAGGGTATGTCATTTATTAAAAAGAAAAATAATGGGGATATGTGGAATAAATTTTTTTGGGATGAATCATTCATATAAAAAAAATTTACATATTGAGTAATTTAGAGGTGTGTTCCTTATGGAATATTTTTTTTTCCAATTTGAAACAGATCCAAGATTTTATTTGTGGATGATACTATAAATGTTTGAATATTTTGGTCAAGATTTTATAATTTGGGTTTACTAGAAAATAATTTTTATTTATTCTATAGATGTTATAATTAATTTTGAATACTTACAGGAAGTATTAAATATTAAAAGAAAATAAAATAATGGAAAAAAATAATTCTAGAAGTAGATATTTTTATTTTTTGGGGATTGGATAATGTGTTTTAATTTCCAAAATTACATGAAAATGGATATATTATAGTGTAATTTAACAACATTTTAATATTGGTTGAGTCCATTATATTTCTATATAATTTGGGATCATCAATACAAATGTTTTTCAAAGAACTCATATTCTATAGATATAGATTTCCAAAAGAAATTAGAAGATAAAATGGTGTTTATTTCCAAAATAGTCTATTTAAGTATTTTATTGATAAATATGGTTGAAATGAAAAGACTAGAACTATCTATTATCCAAAAAATTGTAGAAAATATGAACTATAAATCAAATCATATATGATAATTTTATAACATTTAGTGTAATACTATAAGAAGTATTGTACAAATAAGATATATGATGAATATAATGTATTAAAAACTTCATATAAAACAACATTTTGTATAAAACATTATGTTTTTGTATTTATAAAATAGTTTCACATTCCATGAGATATTTTACATAATGAATTTTTGGTTTTGAGGGTAGGGAACATGGATTCCATGAGTGTAGTATGTAAGAAAATGAATACATCTAAATGGGATAAACAACATTCAGTAAGATTCATATGAAAATTAATTGATTTAAAAGGATTATAATAATCTATTTCATGATAAAGTGATATATAAAAATAAATTTAAGAAAGGAAAAGTAGTAATTTTGTTTAATTATGGCTTGAAATTATTTATAGGATACATATGTCCTGATTTTGTTTACCTTTCATGGTGTTTAATGTTAATCCAAATAGTCAAATGAATAAATATGGAGAATAATATAATCCATTAGAAATGAATGATAATTTTTTGTAACTATTATTTGAAGAAAACAAATTTGAGAAATCCACCATCATGAGGCCAAATGGATGAAGATGTGATGAAATCAATATGATATCTATAAGTGAAATTTATCGTGGGAGGAATCTAAAGAGTAAGAAATTTATTTTAGCTATTTTAATTTTAAATGAACATCACATCAACCCAAATAGCATGTTAAATTTATTTCATAGTATGGAGTATAAATTAAATATAGTTTAAAAATCAATTAGAATGACACACACCATATAATAGAATCCAAATAGTTAAGAGAGTTTCCAAACCTCTAGATATTTTGATATGAACATTTCCTTTATATAATTAATGTATTTTCCTATACTTCATATTGGTTCTCAAACTTTATAATAGAAATAATTCCTCCAATTCATTAATAATGACAAAAAATTTCAATGGGGGAGAAATAATTTGGGAACCCAACTCATATTTCACCCTAATGAAAAAGGTATCAATGCACCTAGTCTATATTGAACCCATGTTCCCTATCATTCATATCATTACTATATATCATATGTATAACCTTACTCATATCCACATCATTTATACTACCCAATAAACATGGGTGCCTAAAATTGCTACTACCAGTCTATCTGGAACTTAGCTCAAATTGAATTTATACAGACCCCAGGATCCATATTTTCAACAGCATGTGTGATGGAAATTTAAATGAGCATGAATTAGAGTCCATAAAAATATTTAAGTGGAAAAATATATACCTAGCTCCTCCATGATCCCATTTAGTAGATTTTTGACTCCAAACTAAATGAAATATTAAGGAAGGGTATTCATGTATTTTAATGACTTTTTATATTAAAATACCACTTATCCCATCTTAACATGGGTGAAGGCCTATAACAACATATATTTTTTATACAGAATATTTAATGATCTATTATATTATGACACACATTACACAATCCTAAAATATCATGAGACCTATTGACTCTGAATAATTAAATAAATTCCACTATCACTTTAATCAAGGATATAATGACATTATTCAAAAACTCCATAATATGACCTTATATTCTATTGATCATCTAATACTGCATGAGATAACTTGATGATGTACATAAGAAAGGGTAAATATATGAAGCCTAGTGAGGGAATTATTATTGAATATAATGTTTTAAATAATTATATGTGAGTCAAGGGGTAAAACATGGTGACATAAAAGTTTGAGTGTTATAATCACAAATGTTACAAAATGATAAAATATGATAATATCAAGAAAATAAAGGAATGTGGAAATAACATAAAACAAGACATCATAATCACAATTCATGGATAACTACCAATAAATCATAACATAGTGTTCTTAGGGTATCCTCTCATGCACTATACATAGTATAAAAATTGATAAAAACATTAACTGATGCTTTCTAGGTATATACAATTCTCAGCCTACCCATCACATTCATATCATGCATATGCATTTATATGCCAGATAGATCAAGAAAAATTATAATGAATTTCATAAAATTTAATCATTTGATTATGGAGTGTGGATTAAAGAAATTGAATTACCCAATAAATAAGGATATGAAAAAACCAAGTGAATACCCATTAGAGGAAATGGGGATTTGTACTCACAATACAATTTTTTTTTCATAAAAATCATAGGATAATTCCAGAAGTATAACAGTTGAATATAAATGTCCATAGTAGGGTTTGATAACATTTAATGGAAGTATTATCACATACATAACTTATTTTAAAGGTAATTTTAATTTATTTTCCATTCATTATTTGTTTTGGAGGTTTCCCAAGCTTTTATGGATGAATGGGTGAGTTTTTATGAATTGAGCCAAACTGTGGGCCCAATTCCAGATTTAAAAATAAATTTTGTTTATTTTATAAATCATTCATTTTTCAACATTTTTCATCCATTCCAATTCCTACTTGGCCTCACCTAACCTATTAACACCACCATTTAAATTTGGTGCCTTTATAAATCCATAATCATGGTGGATTTGTATTTTTATTTTAGGATTTGGGCCACCCCAAAATCCCATTTCCAGTTTAAAAAAAACATTTTGTTTATTTGATAACTTATTAAATTTTAACTATTTTTTAGTGATTCTACATCTAACCCGAGCCCACTGAACCTAGGCGCTCCCTAAATCTCTTCTACCCCTCTTTGGAGCTCATTTACGTCACAGAACATGTCGAAACTTCTTAAGCTTTATCAATTAGGGAATATTTATAAAGGTAATTTGTTTCCTTCATAACTCTTTCAATTATCACTCTTTTTTCCCCATTTAAATTCCTACATGGTCTCCTTATCCCTGTTCGAACCTCCCTTAAATTTGTGGATGTTTTCAAATTCAGATACTGGTGTATGTGAGGCAATTTATACAAGATCCCTTAAGTAATTTGGTCTTATTTATTCTTCTTTCAATTTGCTTAGGGTTACATTCAATGTGATTAGGGTTTCATACCTTATACATAAGGTTCCTAATGTACAGAATTTAGGGTTCAATCCTAGGGTTTGATATATTGTATTTTGTTTGAAATATTATTGTTTTAGGTTGGATTTCACTTCCTTGAGGTGCGGCGGTGGTGCGGTTTATGTTTCGCACCATGTTTTGAGTGTTTCGACATAAAAGGTAGGTGATTCCATGTATAACCATTTTATGATGAGTTATCTTTCTTGGTTTATTAATTTAGTATGTTTAAAATCTGTTTTTATGGTGTGAAAACTATTTTTTGATGGATTTGGTTAAGTGTTTAATTTTTTAGTTGCATTTTTGCTTGGAATTGGATGATTTTCATGCGTGGCTCTTGGGGAAATGTTTGGGTGTATTTTATAACATATGAAAGTGATTTACTAGTGTTGAAAGGGGCAGAAAATTATGTTTTGTTAAAGACTTAATGTCATGTGGGCCTTTTAATGGGGTTTTTTGAATGGTTTTAATGTATGAAACCATGTTGTACTTCTTGAACGTGATTTGTGAAAACATGTGTTTTTCATGTGTACCTTTTGTGGTATTGTTTGAGGTATTTGTATAAAACTTGGTGGTGGTTTAATAAATGTTTTTAGGGCTGTCAATTCTTCTTTTTATTGTTATTGGATTTGTTTTGGTCTTGAATTAGGGTTTTGAAATGGGTTTTGTATGCAAACCATGGTTGCACCTCTTGGGTTGGTTTTATGAAAATTGTAAATGATTTAATGAGTTACACAAAGTGTGAAATGGTTTCTTATGTACTATTTTGGTGATAGTATGTTCCTAAAATGAGTTTTTGAAACATAAAGTGGTCAGTTATATTGTAGAAAATTTTGGTAATGTTTTGTAATTTGTCGAGGTGATTTATGAAATTGGGATGTGGGTGCGAAACGTGTTTTCTGGCTGTTTTGCATGTGTGATTTGAAAAATGGACTTTGTTTATGAAAAGGGTATTATGTAACATGTGAGTGGGCTGTTATGTGATATTTATCATCTTATTAAATATTTTATAAAATTGTTAATGGATTTGTTGAATTGTGAAAGATGTGAAAAATGTGTCGTGGGCTATTTTTGGTGTGAGTATGATTTCAAAATTCATTTGAATGAAAAAGTGGATTTTTAGACTTGTGTGGAATACATGTGGGATTTTTGGTGAACTTGTGACATGAAAATGATATTTTCATGTCCAAAGTATATTTATTGACTTGTTGAACTTGTCTGAGCACAAGGGGAAAACACGAGTATCTAGGTGGGTGGACGTGTACTAGTATGCTAGTGAATCCGTGGGGTTTGGCCTCAATTTCACTTAACAAGATTGACGATTACAACTATAACTAAACTATGATGATTATGATTGGGGACCACTAGGTTATGGGTATGTTCCCTACTAGTGGCTCGTGCACGATAATAGATATTGTGATGGTTACTCTCACCGAGATACGAGGTACCTGGGACCCACAACGAGCTAGTGCCTAGGGGTTATTTCCTATTTCTTGTGCTCATTAGTTACTTTGTGATTACCGTCAACATATGAAATGGTTGTATGGAAAATTCAGTAGTGTTGACATTATTTTTAAAAAGTTTTGATTCTTAAGGATAGCCCACTTGAAAACTGTTTTAATTTTTTTAGTTTAATCTTTTAGAAATTGTAACTAGCATTTTCTGTTTATGAAAACTTGAAAGATTTTTGTCTTTGAATGTTTATCACATGGAATATCTTAGTGGTGGTCTCCTACTGGGCATTGTCTCACACCCTACTTACACCCTTGGGTGTAAGTATACTTGGTTATTTTGTTGTTGCAGGTTTGGATACAGTTTTTAGTTCTAGTGGTTCGGGTTTCTAGCAGGTCCTTGGTGGTGAAGTCTTGTGGACATGGCTTGAGGGCGGCGCCCCTTGCCATTAGGGTTCTTGGGTGGTTTCATTTTGATTTTGTAATTTTTTTATATTCTTGTTGAGTTTTTTTAAAACATGTAATTCAGTTATGAATTTTGTAAAAGATGATTTTAGTTGAAAATTCCAGATTCATTTTATTGAGTTTGTTTGTTGTTTAATGTTTATAAACTCGGGTAAATCGTTCCCAAACATCATTTTATGATTCCCGGTCACTTGTTCCAGCCCATGGGGATTGGGAATTACCTTTGGGCCTTGTCTCGGGCGGAGTCAGGTGCCAGTTTTGATGGCGACCAGATTCAGTTCGTGACAAAATGGTATCAGAGGAGGTTCAGGTTAACTCTTTGGGTCATGTTATTTGGGGAAGAGTTGGGAAAGTATGGAGTTAGGATTTTTGGGACATGGTATTCTAGTTATGGGTAGTGTTCCTGATCACCACACCTCATGATAGGATTCAAGTTTCTAGGATAATTCAGGATTTATCTAAGTCCTTTGGTTTTCTTGGTTGATTATGATTCGGGGAAATGAAAATAGAGTTGGGTAAATGGTCTCAGAGAGCTTGAAAAGCCTAGAAAGCCATGTGGATCTGGGGATATTCCCTAGAACACTCTCTGTGATGTTTAAGTGATTGTAATATGGCCGCCAACCATATGTCCAAGTCACCAACTGAAACTAGTTTCCTCTCTTATTGTTTTGTGCTTTAGTTTTGGAATCTTGGCACTTTGGCTTTTAAGTGACTTGGTTTTATGAAGCGTAAAGTTTTTTTGAAATGATTTTAAAATAAAGAGGGAATGGTTTGGTTTATTAAATGGAGGAACTGAATTTTCAGAATTGTTTTGAAATGGAAAATGGAATGCTTACACCTCTTTTGAAAGTAAGAACTATATTGAAGTTGGTTTTGAAAAGTGTTTCCAATAGAGTTTTCTAAACAATAAAAGGGTGTTCTAATGGGATGAGATGTTTTGAAATTGATGTGAATATATTTAAATTGAGTTATTTTCTAAATGTTTGTGTCTTTTTAAAAAGTTTTGTAAGATTTGAGTTGGGATTTTGATCACGCGGTTAGTGGTTTTGAGAAAAATGATGTGTTAGTTGACCATTTTGGTTTTGAAAAGTGGAAATAATTTTTGTTTTAACCATTGGTATTTTCATTATCAAACAAATGAATGGGGTTATATGGGATGATGGATGGTTTATGGCACAACTGGATGAGTGTCCGGATGGATATGGGGATGGTGTCCGGTGTGGCACAGAAATATGCATGTGTAAGGCCCATGGGGTACCATTGGTGGATGCGCTAACCGCTGAACCATTTGTTTTAAAAGAAATATTTTTAAAGAAAAACATGATATCTTGATGAATGGTTTGGTATGGTTTTTATTATTTGTTTTTTGGAAAATGTTGATGTTGTGGGATGTTTTGAGTCCAAGAACCCCTCATGTTCGAGCTATGTTTTGGGTTTGTGTTTGGTTAGTAAGCTGGGTAGAAGGTCCGGTTAGTAGTCTCCTCTGAGATATGTTTCGGGACAACTTTATGGTGGTTCCATTCATGTGTTTGGATCTAGTTTGTGGCACTTTTTGACCAATGGACTAGTTTGGTTGGGTCTTTGGGTTCTCTTGTTGGATATGGTGTGCCCCCATTAAGGGTTAATGCATAACTGAAGTCCAACCCGGATTGTTTCTCCATTGTAAAATCCTCCAGTTGATCAATATAAGGAATATTTTTTTTCTCGAGATCTATAGATTGAGTCTATACACATTACTTTATTGTTTTTTATCCTCTTGTAGTGGGAGAGTGCTCGTGGAAGGCTGAAAGAGACCTTAGTTTCTTAAGTTTCCTGATTCATCGAAGGTGGAAGTGGTCTAGGGTTGTTAGTGTGGATGAGTGTCTCGATGGTGTCTAAGATGGCCTCTGGGTTCTTCATAGTTTCTTTGAAGCATGAGTTTATGTTAAACCACCAGTGTTGGAAATATGGTCACAATAGGATATTGTGGCCACTTTCTATAATTGTATGTTGTTTGGGGATGTTGTATAAGGTCTCTCTCCATGCATTGTTTATATCAGTCGTAGTGGTCATGTTCGGTGACTCCTTATGTTGTCATGTGCTCGATTGACTGTAGAGGTGAAATTTGGGAAATCATATGAGAGTCTCTATTATGTTGGGAGACTATCTCCCTTAGAAAAACTTAAAAATATTCAATTTTATAGGAAGGTGAGTATAGGTGTTCTTTACTTATATTGTTTCTCACCCGAACAAACAAGGTTTGTTGTGTGTGAATCTTATAAGCCCTTGTTTCAGTGAAATATAGGGTTAAGGTAAAGTGAGTTTGGAATGTGTTATGTCTTGGAAAACTTATCGGGGACTACAATGTAGTTTTTAGTTTCACTGAAAGAAGAATTCCCATTCAGGGGGTATCCAAAGCCTAACTGTGAGGCCAAAGATGCTTCAATCATTGGAGCTCCCGCCATAGGTCTCGGAGAGAAGCTGGCTCTTAGTCAGTAAAAATACCAGGGTCATTTAAACCCTTGTACAAAGTCCTATCCTCAGTATGAAAGATTGGAATATTTTAAACCTATGGTGTCATCATTCTTCTTCTATTGTTCCCATTTGGTGGAAATAGGTGGAGATACTTGTACCCTTGTCATCACCTAAGGTCATTCTATCCCCCTTTAGTTTCCATTGAGTCATTATAGAATGGTTTGAAATTTGGATAGACATGTTGAAGACACAGTTTTTGCAGGATTAGTAGTGGCTGTGTTCTAGGAAGCCATGTAGAAATAATGATCTGCACAGTTAGTGCACGGTTTCCCAAACCGTGTGGACTAACCCTGCACCCTTCCCAAATCATTAAATTTTTTTTGGGTCTTTCTATGTCGTCCCATGATGGTCGGTTAAGATGGTTAGTTATTATGGTGGGGATACCCACTATGATTCTCATGTACATTCCTTCGTAAAGTTTGAATATAATTCTACCCTTTTTACTAGGGAGTCTGTTCAGGCCTCCCCCTGTTAGTGTCCTGATTCTGTCTCGGGAAAAATATTGGTTGTCTCTTATGGTGGAGAGCCTATTCTTGTTCCCCCGTACCAGTAACTCGGATTTATCCATGGTCTTGGATTGGTTGTAGGTAGTATTATTCGGAGCTATCAAGCTACATAAATCTTCCTTGGGTAAACATTGATATTGGAGAGTGCCCAATGGTTTAGTTAAAGTCAGGTAAGTGTAACCTTGTTTGTAGTTGTTGTTCGTTTGAGTGAATTGCTTGAGTCTTGTTCGGATAATGTTATAAGAGTTTTATTTCAAGATAAAGTATGAATGTGATTGATTATTTTAGGGAAGTGGTGTAAGTTTTGGTTGTGAGAGTAATCCTTCCTTAATTGATCACTAGAGGTGTTTTGGCCTTTGGGGGCGAATCTTGGCAAGGGAGTACCTCTTGGTTTCTTAGTAGGGTTTGGTTGATGCTTTGACCTTTCTGTGACTTTTCAGGGCGGAAAGTTTTCATGGTGGGGAGAATTATCATATAAATAACTTATTTTAAAGGTAATTTTAATTTATTTTCCATTCATGATTTGTTTTGGATGATTCCCAAGCTTTTATGGATGAATGGGTGAGTTTTTATGAATTGGGCCAAACCGTGAGCCCAATTCCAGATTTAAAAATAATTTTTTTTTCTTTTATAACTCATTAATTTTTCAACATTTTTCTTCCATTAAAATTCCTACTTGGCCTCCCCTGACCTATTAACACCACCATTTAAATTTTGTGCCTTTAGAAATCCATAATCATGGTGGATTTTTATTTATTTAAGGAGTTGGGCCACCCCGAAAGCCCATTTCCAATTTTAAAAAATTCATTTTATTTATTTAATAACTTATTCAATTTTAACTATTTTTTAGTTATTACACCTCTAACCCAAGACCACTGAACCTAGGCGCGCCCAAAATCTCTTCTCCCCCTATTTGGAGCTCGTTTGCTTTACAGAACATGTCGAAACTTCTTAAGATTCCTCAATTCGGGCAGATTTATAAAGGTAACTTGTTTCCTTCATAACTCCTTCAATTCTCACTCTTTTTTCCCCATTTAAATTCATAAATGGTCTCCTTATCAATGTTCTAACCTCCCATAAATTTTTAGCTGTTTTTAAATTCAGATACTAGTGTATGTGAGGCGATTTATAAAAGATCCCTCAAGTAAGTTGGTCTTCTTCATTCTTCTTTCAATTTTCTTAGGGTTACATTCAATGTGATTAGGGATTCATACCTTATCCGTAAGGTTACTAATGTCCAGAAGTTAGGGTTCAATACTAGGGTTTGATATATTGTCTTTTGTGTGAAATCTTATGGTTTTAGGTTGGATTTCACTTCCTTGAGGTGCGACGGTGGTGCGATTTATGTTTCACACCATGTTTTGAGTGTTTCAACATAAAAGGTAGGTGATTCCATGTATAACCATTTTATGATGAGTTAGATTGCTTGGTTTATTAATTTAGTATGTTTCAAATCTGTTTTGTGTTGTGCAAAAACTATTTTTTGATGGATTTGGTTAAGTGTTTAATTTTGTAGTTGCATTTTTGCTTGGAATTGGATGTTTTTCATGCGTGGCTCTTAGGGAAATGTTTGGGTGTATTTTATAACATATTAAAGTGATTTATTAGTGTTTAAAGGGGCTGAAAATTATGTTTTGTTAATGTCTTAATGTCATGTGGGCCTTTTAATGGGTTTTTTGAATGGTTTTAATGTGTGAAACCATGTTGTACTTCTTGAACGTGATTTGTGAAAACATGTGTTTTTCATTTGTACCTTTTGTGGTACTGTTTGAGGTATTTGTATAAAACTTGGGGGTGGTTTAATAAATTTTTTTAGGGCTGAAAATTCTGATTTGTATTGTTATTGGCATTGTTTTGGTCTTCAATTAGGGTTTTGAAATTGGTTTTGTATGCAAACCATGGTTGCACCTCTTGGTTTGGTTTTATGAAAATTGTAAATTATTTAATGAGTTACAAAAAGTGTGAAATGGTTGCTTATGTACTGTTTTGGTGATAGTATGTTACTAAAATGAGTTTTTGAAACATAAAGTGGTCAGTTTTTTTGTAAAAAAATTTGGTAATGTTTTGTAATTTGTCGAGGTGATTTATGAAATTGGGATGTGGGTGCGAAATGTGTTTTCGGGCTGTTTTGCATGAGTGTGATGTGAAAAATGGACTTTGTTTATGAAAAGGGTATTATGTAACATGTGAGTGGGCTGTTATGTGATGTTTAGAATCTTGGGAAAGATTTTATAAAATCGTTAATGGATTTTTTGAATTGTGAAAGATGTGCAAAATGTGTTGTGGGCTATTTTTGGTGTGAGTATGATTTCAAAATTCATTTGAATGAAAAAGTGAATTTTTAGACTTGTGTGGAATACATGTGGGATGTTTGGTGAAATTGTGAGGTGAAAATGATATTTTCATGTCCAAAGTATATTTATTGACTTGTTGAACTTGTCTGAGCACAAGGGGAAAACCCAGGTATCTAGGTGGGTGGACGTGTACTAGTATGCTAGTGAATCCGTGGGGTTTGGCCTCAGTTTAACTTAGCAAGATTGATGCTTACAACTATAACTAAACTATGATGATGATTATTGGGAAACACTAGGTTATGGTTATGTTCCCAACTAGTGGATTGTGCACGAGAACAGATATTGTGATGGTTACTCTCACCGAGATGTGAGGTACCTGGGACCCACAACGAGCTAGTACCTAAGGGTTATTTCCTATTTCTCATGCTCATTAGTTACTTTGTGACTACCTTCGGCATACGGAATGGTTGGATAAAAAATTCAGTAGTGTTGAAATTATTTTTTAAAAGTGTTGATTCTTAATGATAGCCCACTTGAAAACTGTTTTAATTTTTTTAGTTTAATCTTTTATAAATTGTAACTAGCATTTTCTGTTTATGAAAACTTGCAAGATTTTTGTCTTTGAATGTTTATCACATGGAATATCTTAGTTGTGGTATCCTACTGGGCATTGAATCACACCCTACTTACACCCTTGGGTGTAAGTAGACTTGGTTATTTTTTTGTTGTAGGTTTGGATACAGTTTTTAGTTTTAGTGTGTCGGGTTTCTAGCAGGTCCTTGGTGGTGCAGTCTTGTGGAGATGGCTTGAGGGCGGTGCCCCTTACCATGAGGGTTCTTGGGAAGTTTCATTTTGATTTTTTACCTTTTTATAGTCTTTTTTAGTTGTTTTAAAACATGTAATTCAGTTATGAATTTTGTAAAAGATGATTTTAGTTGAAAAATCCAGATTCATTTTATTGAGTTTGTTTGTTGTTTAATGTTTACAAACTCGGGTAAATTGTTCCCAAACTTCATTTTATGATACCCGGGCACTTGTTCCATCCCATGGGGATTGGTAATTCCCTTTGGGCCTTGTCTCGGGCTGAGTCGGGTGCCGGTTTTGATGGTGACCAGATTCAGTTCGTGACAAAATGGTATCAGAGGAGGTTCAGGTTAACTCTTTGGGTCATGTTATTTGGGGAAGAGTTGGGAAAGTATGGAGTTAGGATTTTTGGGACTTGGTATTCCAGTTATGGGTAGTGTTCCTGATCCCCACACCTCATGATAGGATTCAAGTTTCTAGGATAAGTTGGGATTTATCTAAGTCCTTTGGTTTTCTTGGTTGATGATGATTAGGGGAAATGAAAAGAGAGTTGGGTTAATGGTCTCAGTGAGCTCGTAGGGCCTAAAAAGCAATGTGGAGCTGAGGATATTCCCAATAACACTCTCTGTGATGGTTAATTGATTGGAATATGGCCGCCAACCATATGTCCAAGTCACCCACTAAAACTAGTTTCCTCTCTCATTGTTTTGTGCTTTAGTTTTGAAATCTTGGCACTTTGGTTTTAAAGTGACTTGGTTTTATGAAGCGTAAAGTTTTTGTGAAATGATTTTAAAATAAAGAGGGAATGGTTTGGTTTATGAAATGGTGGAACTGAATTTTCAAAATTTTTTTGAAATGGAAAATGGCGTGCTTACACCTCTTTTGAAAGCAAGAACTATATTGAAGTTGGTTTTGAAAAGTGTTTCCAATAGAGTTTTCTAAACAATAAAAGGGTGTTCTAATGGGATGAGATGTTTTGAAATTGATGTTAATATCTTTAAAGTGATTTATTTTCTAAATGTTTGTGTCTTTCTAAAAAGTTTTGTATGATTTGAGTTGGGATTTTGATCGCGTGGTTAGCGGTTTTGAGAAAAATGATGTGTTAGGTGACCATTTTGGTTTTGAAAAGTAGAAATAATTTTTGTTTTAACCATTGGTATTTTCATGAGAAACGACATGAATGGGGTTATATGGGATGATGGATGGTTGATGTAACAACTAGATGAGTGTCCGGATGGATATGGGGAGGGTGTCCAGTGTGGCACAGAAACATGCATGTGTAAGGTCCATGTGGTACCATTGGTGGATGCGCTAACCGCTGAATCGTTTGTTTTCAAAGAAATATTTTTAAAGAAAAACATGATGTCTTGATGAATTGTTTGGGATGTTTTTTATTATGTGTTTTTTGTAAAATGTTGATGTTGTGGGATGTTTTGAGTCCAAGAACCCCTCATGTTCGAGCTGTGTTTTGGGTTTGTGTTTGGTCGGTAAGCTAGGTAGAAGGACCGGTTAGTAGTCTCCTCTGAGATATGTTTAGGGAAAACTTTATGGTGGTTCCCTTCACGTGTTTGGATATGGTTTGTGGCACTTTTTGACCAATGGACTAGCTTGGTTGGGTCCTTGGGTTCTCTTGTTGGATATGGTAGGCCCCCATTAAGGGTTAATGCATAACTGAAGTGCAACCCGGATTGTTTCTCCATTGGAAAATCCTCTAGTTGATCAATATAAGGAATAATTTTTTTCTAGAGATATGTAGATTGAGTCTATACACATTAATTTATTGTTTTTTTATCCTCTTGTAGCGGGAGAGTGCTCGTGGAAGGTTTAAAGAGACCTCAGTTTCTTAAGTTTCCTGATTCATTGAAGGTGGAAGTGTTCTAGGGTTGTTAGTGTGGATGAGTGTCTCAATGGTGTCTAAGATGGCCTCTCAGTTCTTCATAGTTTCTTTGAAGCATGAGTTCATGTTAAACCACCAGTGTGGGAAATATGGTCACGATAGGATATTGTGTCCACTTTCTATAATTGTATGTTTTTTGGGTATGTTGTATAAGGTCCCTCTCCATGCATTTTTTATATCAGTCGTAGTGGTCATGTTCGGTAACGCCTTATGTTGTCATGTGCTCGATTGACCGTAGAGGTGAAATTCGGGAAATCATCTGAGAGTCTCTATTATGTTGGGAGACTATCTCCCTTGGAAAAACTTAAAAGTATTCTATTTTAGAGGAAGGTGAGTGTAGGTGTTCTTTACTTATATTGTTTCTCACCCGAACAAACAAGGTTTGTTGTGTGTGCATCTTCTAAGCCCTTGTTTCAGTAAAATATCGTGTTAGGGTAAATTGAGTTTGGAATGTGTTATGTCTTGGAAAACTTATCGGGGATTGCGGTGTAGTTTTTAGTTGCACTAAAAGAAGAATTCTCATTCAGGGGGTATCCAAAGCCTAACTGCAAAGCCGAAGATGCTTCAATTATTGGATCTCCAGCCATAGGTCTCGGAGAGAAGCTGGCTCGTAGTCAGGAAAAATCCCAGGGTCATTTAAACCCTTGTACAAAGTCCTATCCTCAGTATGAAAGATTGGAATATTTTAAACCTATGGTGTCATAATTATTCTTCTTTTGTTCCCGTTCGGTGGAAATAGGTGGAGAGACTTCTACCCATGTCATCACCTAATATCATTCTCTCCCCCCTTTAGTTTCCATTGACTCATTAGAGAATGGTTGGAAATTCGGATAGACATGTTGAAGACACAGTTTTTGCACGATTAGTAGTGACTGTGTTCCAGGAAGCCATGTAGAAATAATAATCTGCACAGTTAGTGCACGGTTTCCCAAACCATGTGGACTAACCCTGAACCCTTCCCAAATCTTTAAATTATTTTTGGGTCTTTCTATGTCGGCCCATGATGGTCCGTTAATATGGTTAGTTATTATGGTTCGGAGACCCACTATGATTCTCATGTCCATTCCTTCGTAAATTTTGAATAGAATTCTACCCTTTGTACTAGGGAGTCCATTCAGGCCTCCCCCTGTTAGTGTCCTGATTCTGTCTCGGGAAAAATATTGGTTGTCTCTTATAGTGGAGAGCCTATTTTTGTTCCCCCTTACTAGTAACTCAGATTTATCCATGGTATTGGATTGTCTGTAGGTAGTATTATTCAGAGCTATCAAGCTACCTAAATCTTCCTTGGGTAAACATTGATATTGGAGAGTGCCCAATGGTTTAGTTAAAGTCAGGTAAGTGTAACCTTGTTTGAAGTTGTTGTTTGTTTGGGTGAATTGCTTGAGTCTTGTTCGAATAATGTTATAAGAGTTTTATGTCGAGATAAAATATGAATGTGACTGATCATTTTAGGGAAGTGGTGTAAGTTTTGGTTGTGAGAGCAATCCTTACTTAATTGATCACTAGAGGTATTTTGGACTTTGGGGGCGAAACCTGGCAAGGGAGTACCTCTTGGTTTCTTAGTAGGGTTTGGTTGATTCTTTGACCTTGCTGTGACTTTCCGGGGCAGAAAATTTTCATGGTGGGGAGAATTATCACATAAATAACTTATTTTAAAGGTAATTTTAATTTATTTTCCATTAATGATTTGTTTTGGAGGTTTCCCAAGCTTTTATGGATGAATGGGTGAGTTTTTATGAATTGGGCCAAACCGTGAGCCCAATTCCAGATTTAAAAATAAATTTTGTTTCTTTTATAACTCTTTAATTTTTCAACATTTTTCATACATTAAAATTCCTACTTGGCCTCCCCTGACCTATTAACACCACAATTTAAATTTGGTTCCTTTAGAAATCCATAATCATGGTGTATTTGCATTTTTATTTAAGGATTTGGGCCACCCCGAAAGCCCATTTCCAGTTTTAAAAAAACATTTTGTTTATTTAATAACTTATTCAATTTTAACTATTTTTTAGTGATTCCACCTCTAACCCGAGACCACTGAACCTAGGGGCGCCCAAAATCTCTTCTCCCTCTCTTTGGAGCTCGTTTTCTTCGCAGAAAATGTAGAAACTACTTAAGAATTCTCAATTCAGGAAGATTTATAAAGGTAATTTGTTTCCTTCATAACTCCTTTAATTCTCACTCTTTTTTCCCCATTCAAATTCCTACATGGTCTACTTATCCATTTTCGAACCTCCCTTAAATTTGTGGCTGTTTTAAATTTCAGATACTAGTGTATGTGAGGAGATTTATACAAGATATATCAAGTAAGTTGGTCTTCTTCATTATTCTTTCAATTTGCTTAGGGTTACATTCAATGTGATTAGGGTTTTGATACCTTATCCATAAGGTTCCTAATGTCCAGAAGTTAGGGTTAAATCCTAGGGTTCGATATATTGTCTTTTGTGTGAAGTCTTATGGTTTTAGGTTGGATTTCACTTCCTTGAGGTGCGGCGGTGGTGTGGTTTATGTTTGGCACCATGTTTTAAGTGTTTCAACATAAAAGGTAGGTGATTCCATGTATAACCATTTTATGATGAGTTAGCTTTCTTGGTTTATTAATTTAGTATGTTTAAAATCTCAGTGTGCTAGGAATCAATTTCTGAAGTTTAGCTCGGGTATGTTCAGTGAACGAATGAGCGGGTTTTTCTATCTTTTGAACTGGTGCTCAGAATTGAAATTTGAGGGCACCGATGGACTCGCAGCACCAGTAATTTCTTAAGGGTACCTTTACCGTAGTTGCGTTTAAAGTGGGTTGAGAATTATTTATTTGGAAATATAGAATAAAATAAATAAAATTGGTAGTGTATAATTTTATTTATAACTATGGTAGTTTTATTCTACAAAGGGGAGTTAAGGGTGGGACATAACTACCCATGTGTGGATAAGTGAGAGGTGGGGCCCACACGATCCCCAACCCTTTATCTCCCTTGAAACCCCCTTTAAACTCCCCTTATTTTATTTATTTTTCAACACTCCACCATCAATGAAGTGAATTAATTCATTCTTTTAATTCAAATATTTTGAATTCATCTCTCCACATTTAATCCATGTGTTTCCACTTTTATGAGGGATGAATCTTGGGTTTTGTGCAATAAAAATAATAGAGAGAAAACTCTATTATTTTTGGGGGTCTTAATTTCTTGGTGGAGAGCTAAGGAGGAGAAGAAGAGGAGGGAGAGCTTTCCTCCAACGACGAAGAATGTTCTCTCTCGAAGAAGAATGACCATCTACTCTTCTCTTCCTCCGCGTCAAGGGAGATGATGCTGACCACGGAGAACGATGCCAACGACAATGTTCTTCTTCCTCCGACATCAAGGGAATCAACACCGATCTTCCGCGACGTCCGATCATCGTGACGCTTTCTTCTTTCCACAGCTCGACAACGTACAACGTCTTTGCGAGGTAGGGGAATTATATTGATTTTCTCTTCACCTTTTTGAGGAAAGAACGACGAGCGTGGACCAACCTCTGCCCGGTTGATCCGCGGATCGCTCGTTAATGTGGGTTGGATGCAGGGTTAAATTTTTGGGATTGGATTTGAATTTGATCTTGATTGAAAGCCTCTAAACGCGGAGGGCACGGGCTAACGAACAAGCCCGGACCCTCCGCTGGTTGTTCGTTGTGCGTGGATTGACGGTAGATGATAAATAGGGCCTCAATGGCGATTTGAAGCCTCCACAGTGAAGTTTGGGTCCTGAGGTGACCATTGACGCAGACGGCGGGTGAAACGGACCACCAGAGCGCGTCCGGTGGTCCGCAGAAGGTGGCGGCGGCGCGCCCCACCAGCGCGGCGGCACCGGCGACCGGCAGCAGTGGCGCGCCACCAGAGAAAACCGTCGCGGCTGAGCCGCGGTGGTGGAAGGCGAATCGGAACGGCAAAAGCCATTCCGGATTGGGGCGGCGCGACATTAAGCCGTGCCGGTTTCGATCAACCGGGGGGTTGTAACCCCCCGCTCCGCGCAACGCTCGGCCGCGCTGGCCGAGCCGCAACTGGCTGCCTGACCGGGCCGCGCCCAACCGGTCTGGACCCAGAACCGAGTCGGGTCAACCCAGTTCGGGCCGTCCCAGGGTGTATTTGGCCGGGTCGGCCCGGGCCCAAACCCCCTATTTTCCGATCGTTTTCGGTTAAACGGACATATCTTGAGCTTCAGACCTCCGATCGATGCACTGTTTATTGCGTAGGATTCCTTGGATCGAGATGGTTGTTTAGGTATATTACACTCAAGGTTTTGGTAAACTTTGTGTACGTACGGGTTGGTTTGAACCCAAAACCAACCGGGCCCTCAGAGCGGAAACACTTATAACTTGAGCTCCGGACGTCCGATTGACGTGCTGTCGAATTTGTTGGATTCCTCTTGGTGAGATGGTTCTTTTGGTATACTTCACCCGAGGTTTGGATGCAGTTGGAGTATGGTCGGGTTGGATTGTACCCGAAATCCAACCGGGCCCCGGGAACGGAAAAGTTAATAACTCTCAGACCGGACGTCCGTTTGAAGAACCGTTAGCGGTGTTGGTAATCATGTTGAGAAATAGTTCCTTTGAGTATATCCCATGAGAGTTCGGGGTACAGTTGAGATACGGTCGGGTTGGTTCGTACACGAAACCAACCGGGCCCCCAGAACTAAAAGGCTAATAACTCACAGACCGGGCATCCGTTTGACACGCCCTCTGTTACGTTGAGACCCCTTCGATGTGACAGTTATTTTGAGAAAATCTAAGTGAGTTTTGGATGACTATGGATATCGGATGGGTTAGAAATGAGCGTATTTCTAACCGGGCCCCTGGAACGGAAAAGCCTTTAAATCTCAGACCGAGCATCCGATAGACCCGCCGTCTAACACGTTGAGTTCCTATTGATGAGACAGAACTTTGGGATACATAAACTCTGGACTTTGTGACAGTTGATGTATTGAACCTCTTGTCTCGTGGAGCGGACCCTCTCGGAATCAAGCATGCTTTGTGCGGAAACCCTAGATCTGGCTGCGACTGCAACGACGATGACGACTGTACTTGGATCCTAAATGGGTTCGGCAGCAAGGATGACTGTAATTGGATCCTACGTGGGTTCAGCAGCGAGAAGGACTGTACTTGGATCCTACGTGGGTTCGACAGTGAGGATAACTGTACTTGGATCCCCCGTGGGTTCGACAGCGATGATGACTGTACTTGGATCCTACGTGGGTTTGGCAACGAGGATGAATGTACTTGGATCCTCTGTGGGTTCGGCAGCGATGACGACTGTACTTGGATCCTACGTGGGTTTGGCAGTGATGGTTATTGTACTTGAATTCTACATGGGTTTGGCAGTGACGACTTCTGTACTTGGATCCTACGTGGGTTCGACAGAGGAGATGATTCAGAGGCTACAAATAATCATCTCCACCCCTCTTCGTCAGTAGTATACCTGTGTGAGATGAGTCTTGACTTTCAATATTTATCATTGAAGTGATTGAATTGATTTCCTATGTGGACCGGGTTGTGTTTTCCTGTGTGCACTGGTTGTATTTTCCTGTGTGGACTGGGTTGAGTTTTCCTGTGTGGACTGGTAGTGATTTCCTGTGTGGATTGGGTTGTGAATTCCTGTGTGGACTGGTTGTGCTTTCCTGTGTGGACTGGGTTGTACTTGGGCTCGTGAGTTGGAGCCGAACTAGAATTGACGACTTAGGTATATGTATGGTAATATACCTAATTAGAGTTGGTTGATACTTCGTGTTTGTATCTTTTCTTTGTGGTTATCCTTGTTGGATTTAGTGAGACCTTGAGGGTCTCGGGATCCCTACTGAGTAACGTTATACTCACCCCTTTATAGGCTATGCCTGCACATCATTTTGTTGGATGCAGATGGCGGACATTGCTGACAGAGATTGAGTGTACGAGGACTGGATGGTACCCGGAGGTGGATCTCATGACGAGTCAGTACCCATAGGTGGACTTCATGACGAGATGGTACTCGGAGGAGGTTGGTGGGAGAGAGAGAGTTGAGGAGGATATCTGTACCTACCCTTCAGGTAGGATCCGAGGTGGACGACCCAGGAGCTGCTTCTATCTTCCAGCTGTTTTTCTTTTCTATTGTACTTCCGTTCGGTTGTAGCTGTACTACTCAATTGGGTTTGTATTCTGGCCCATTTACTTTTCAGCACTTTCTTTTGTACTTAGTGTATTTCTTCCACTTGTACTATGGTTGGATGTGTTTATGTTTTATAAAGGAAATTCCTTCCCAGATATCAGGATTTACGCCTTTGGTGCTAGTCTCCATCCCCTGGCCTATGGAAGGCGGGCATGGGGTAGTCACGACACGGGCCCCGAGGGAAGGTCGTGACAAATTGGTATCATAGGGAGGTTCTATCGCAGAACTTAGAACTCTGATCATTCTTTTCTGTGAAGCAATAGTGTTAAGAGTATTGAGTGTGGTTTTCAGTCCAGGGAGTACAGTGTTGGTGCGGCGACCGACGTATCCATACACCAGGACCTTGACCTCTGAATTCCGACTCAGTTCATGAAAAAAATTATTGCGTGTATGTTTCAAGATTTCCCTTTGTGGTCTCTTTGAGTCAGTTCACCAGGTATAACTTTTTGACTGTGGCACACCTATTCCTTATCAGGATGCTGCTGTGAAGACAAATAACTAGGGTTCCTGAGAGATATTACACGATGATGGCCCACCGAGCGATGAGGCTCTGGTGCAGGGCCCTCGTACTATGTTTGCACCTTCGGGTGGTGTACCAGCAGCACCACCACCCGCTGGGAAGAAGATGCCACCAGCTGTACTTGTGGATGGTGCACACTGGCAGAACGCGTTGCACAAGTTCCAACAGTAGAGGCCTCTGAGGTTACAAGGCGAGACAGATTCCCAGGCATTAGTGGACTGGCTGGAGGCGATTGCTAGAGTTCTACACCTAGTTTAGACACTAGTAGAGCAGATGGTGATCTTAGCTACTAGTGTTTCCCAGTGAGCGACCATGAGGTTTGTCCGTATAGTGATGAGGCTTCGGTACGTGGACCGATTCCTGAGATATTACCTTTGGGTAGTATTCCAGCTATATCATTATCTGTTGGTCAGTGGTTGCGACCGGTGGTACCGGTAGATGACACATCTAGGTTTAGTGCCTTACATGTGTTTCAACATTAGACACCCCTCAGGTTCTGAGGCGAGTCCGACTCACAGGCGGCTGAGGACTATATTCAGGAGGTGGTTGAGAGTTTTCTAGATCTTGTACAGCTTCGACAGGAGGACATGTCGGTAGTTGAGTATTTATCGGGGCGTACCAAACCATTCCTGGTACTCAATGACTACGATTCGATCAGTGCTATAGAGCTCGGACTTTTGAGTGTGGTGTGTTTAAGGATATCCAAGCCAGCACCTTATCCTCTATGCATTCCTACCTCTGTTAGGATGCTAGAAAGAACCTTTGTTGTTGAATGTTCTTTGGCCGGTCAATTACAGCTAGAGAATGTTAGCAGTGGAAGAGTAGGGAACTAGCGCCAGTCTTAGAGACTTGGGCGTGTAAAATGTTTCAAGAAGAAGAGGTGTTAAGGACAGATGAATCTGCAGAGAAGCAGACATGGAAGAAGAGCTAGGAGAGAAGCATGAGGTGGTGAACATTTTTGTAAGAACCCAGTTTTTTCTGTGGAAGACTTTGGAATATTCTTGATGATATTCCAGAGCAGCACCTTCAGACGGTGTGCGATTCCGAGCCCCGGAGTGTCCAGAATTAAATTTTCAGTGCGTTCACACTGAAAACGACAAATAAATGCGATAACTTATAAAAGGTGTTTCATATAAGAGATATGAGTGTACGGATTGGTCCGGAATGGGGTGTTTACCCTAGGAACGACATAAAACTGGTCGGCGTGGGACGTTTGGACCCCTCGCTCGCTTTCGGAATGTTAAACGGATAAATTAATTAATTAATTTATTCGTTTAATGGTGAAACTCAAGTATCTCTTAAAGGGTATCTTGGATTGGAAAATCGAGGGCACCGTTGAGTTTGGAGCATGCCATTTACCCTAGGAGGGGTGTAAGTTTCGCGGGCGCGACCTGTCTGTGAAAAATGGCCCCAGGGGTGTTTTCGTAATTTGGCAGCCTCAGACGTTCAGTTTTATAACTTTTGAATGGGGTCTCGGATTAAAATTCCGAGACCTCCGTTGTGTTCGGGAGGTGGTTTTTACCCTAGGGGAGGTTTAACCATGACCCCATCGAGTGTTTCGGAGGTGGGTCCTTTGGTGGGTAATAAATAAAAATTAATTAAATTATTATTTTTTTAATTAAACCAAACCCTACCCTCTCCCTCATTCCCACCCCCTAGAGAAACCTCTACTCTCCCTCTCCTCCTCCACTCTGGCGAGACAGCTCCGGCGAGGCGCGACTCTGACGGATCACAGCGAAGCTTCGGGCGAAGCCCATCAAGGTAGGATGTGCGTTTTGTTTTTAATTTCCCGCACCTACTTTGAGCTCAATTTTCATTATCGATTACCTGTCAAAACTTCTATCAAGGCCCATATTTGCGTAGTACTCATCCCGAGATCCCCAACACAATTCTTAGATTTAAAATCCGAGTCCCAACGTGTTCACAAACTTCCGGAGAAGTACGGGGGTATTTGGTTTTTCCGGTGGTTCTGGGTTCTTCGGCGAGCGTGAGCGGCGGAGCGCGGCTACCGGGTGTGTTCGAGCAGCGGCGGTCGGCGTGGGTTCTCGGCGTGAGGCGGCGGCTAGTCAGGGCGGAGGCACTGGGTTGGAAGAGGGCGCCGCAGAGGAGGCCTGCTGAGGGCGCCGGTCGCGTTTGGCGGAGGAGGAAGGACCCACGCCGTGCGGGTCTTCCTGGGGTCAACGAAGACCGGTTTCAGCCGGTCTGTTTCAGAGGAGGCAAGGACCCGCCTCATGCGGGTCTTGTGTTGCGACGGAGACCGGCCTTTTGGCTGGTCGGTTGAGGAGGGCCGGACCCGCGGTTGGGCCGCGGGCCGGCGGCTCGGACCGGGCTGACCGGGGTGGACCGGCCCGGTTAGGCCCCCTTGCATTCAGGGGGATGTAACTCTTAAACGGCGCGTCCGATTGATGCACTGTCTGCGGCTGTGAGACCGTGTTGACGGGGAAGTTATTTTAAAGCAAGTTTCGGGGTTTTTTTGGTTATGCGCCCAAAGGCGGGTGGCCCAAGCGATTCAACTTAATAATATTAAATTATTATTAATGTTTGCAGCAGACGTATTCACAAACCAGACGTCTTCTTGATGTGCCATTGGAGGCGCTATGGCCCTGGAGTAGAGACGGACCTTCAAAAGTTGGTTTGGAACCTTTACTGTGAGGTTTCATTTCTCAGGGGCATGAAACGTTTAATGTGGATAATGAATGAATGAATGAATGAATTAATTATTCTTGCGTCGGGCCTAACTCCCACTTGGGATGTCCGATTGACGCACCGTCAGCGGCAGCATGATCCTAGTCCTCGTGTGGAATTTTTGAGGTGCTTTACAAAGCATTCGGGTTGGAGAAGAGGTGAGGGACCCCCGGGGCCTAGTTCACACGTGTTACAGTGAAACACCACTTTTTCACCCGACATCTGTTTGGGGTGTTTGAGTACCCGTTTCTGGATGTTTTTCCGAGGGTATTGCAATAGTGCAATCCAACTGCTCTAATTGGGCATGATGGTGCGGGCCCCATGAGGGTCATTTGGGCGTCGACGGTGATTTTCCATCTCTATCACCGAACGACCGTTTTGGACAAGTGAATAGTCCATCATGTGTGCTTTTTCGAGAGGATCGTAACGGTGCGATCCGTTCATTGTGTTTTGGGACTGGGTTGCGGGTCCCACGAAGCACTGCTCGTGTGCGGTGCACCGGGATGCACCTTTTTTTTTCTCCGGATATCCGTTGCACTCATGTGAGTAGTGATTTTGACGTTTTTTCCCGAGGGGATCGCATTGGTGCGATGCGCCCGACTGTTTTCGGGGCCGAGGCTCGGGATCATGGGACGTCGTTCAGGCGTAAAGCAGTGTGGGATGGATTTTTCATCGAATATCTGTTGGAGGCGTATGAGTAGTCGATATCGCATGTTTTTCCACGAGGATTACAACGGTGTAATCTGTTCAGGTGAGTGGATCCTCATACACGATCTTATTAAATGTGGAAATGTGAAGGTGCCCCGGTGGCGGTTCTTCTACCGTGTTTATAGCGGACCCTTGGTGTGTGATCACGTGCACTCCCGTGTGAGTGAAGTAATGCTTGAATAGATGTGGTTAGCCATGCCCCAGTCATTGAGGTGGAAAGTTGGAGATGTTACGTCACGCCTTCGCGTTGACGTTGGGTGCTATGTGCATGATAGCCCTTGCGATAAAAGTGAGGTATACTCTGGGAGTATACAGGAGCGCTTGGAGGTACGTGTGGTTTGTACCTGAGACTGTTTGTGTGCTTGGTTGGGGTTTGAATTGGGGTCACACGTCATGTGGGCCCCATGTGCATTCCGTGCTCTACTTTGCATACTTTTGACCTCTCGCGATGTAGAGGGTCCCTCAGTTCTCGTTTGTTGACCAGCGGGGCTGGGTAGTGGGTTACTCATCAACTTCTCAGGGTTTACCCTCTAGTAGAGACTAGGCAGTGGGTCAACCGATGAATCTTGAGGGTCTACCCTCCAACAGGGCTGGGCAGTGGGTCGCCCGTCGTCTTGTTTCAGGTCTACCCTCCAGCAGGGCTGGGCAGTGGGTCGCCTCTCAACTTGTTCAGGGTTTACCCTATAGCAGAGACTAGGTAGTGGGTCACCCGACGACTCTTGAGGGTCTACCCTCCGGCAGGGCTAGGCAGTGGGTCACTCGTCATCATGTTCTAGGTTTACCCTCCAGCAGGGCTGGGCAGTGGGTCAACCGTCGACTTCTTCCAGGTCTACCCTCCAGCAGGGCTGGGCAGTGGGTCGCCTGACGACTTATTCCAGGTTTACCCTCCAACAGGGTTGGGAAGTGGGTCACCTGATGATGTAATATGGTTTATCCTCCAACAAGGCTGGGCAGTGGGTCACCCGATATCTTATTATGAATTACCCTCCAGCAGGGCCGGGCAGTGGGTCACCCGTTGGTATTTCAGACTTAGTCCTTTCTACTAGTCTAGTCTGTAGATTTCCTCCGTGACTACTGGAGCGGGACCCTTGTTTGTACGGGTTAGTTATGTGACAGCTTTGACTTTGAGGAGACCTCTCGACTACGGGGCAGTGACGAGGTGTGGTTTGACTTAACCCGTAACTCTCAAGTACGAGGGGCACTTTCCCCACCGAGACGCGTCCTTGTGACGCGACCTAAAACCATGCGGCCGAGTCAGTGATGACCAAAGCGAATAGTGTCGAGGTGTGGTGATTGAGCCCCTGACTTGTAGTTCGGGGAAGACGTGCGGGATGCTGGGCATCGATGGTGTTACCTCTGGGACTGTTGGCGACTCACTTTTCTTGGGCTGTGCTACGGGATGGAGGTCCCCTTACGATCTTGTTTGGGTTTCTTGTTAAGCATACGGATATGTATATACCTTTTTCCGGTACCCACTTCTTGGGTTTGGTTACTATCCTTCCAGGAGAGGCGATGACGCACGGGGTATGCCACGTGCTTTCCGTGTCTAGCTTCTCATGGTTGGAAGAGTCTACTCTCCTGCTATAGGTAGCGAAGACTCGACAGGAAGTTCATCTTCTCACCATTTCCAGCTCCTTGTGCCTGAACGAGTCTACTTTATTTCCTCTTGTTGGGTTGAGCTGAACTCTCTGTTGTACTCCTTTGCTTTTCCCTGTTCGATCTACTGCTCACCCTTTAGTACCTCCTTTGTTGTTCCCTCAAGCCTTCGGGGTATCCTACTGATTATTTTTATACTAACCTCTGCTTGGACTTTGCCCGCACTTGGTGTACCCTTGCAGACGACGGATAGGTTGGTCGTGACTTCAGAGGATCTTAGGAATTCAGAAGCTGGGACTGCGTACGGTGGTCATAGCTGGGTTCCAGGTGGGAGACCCATCCGTTGTTTCTTTTTGTTTACCTGTTGCCAGGTTGTGGCACCTTTTCTGATTGGGCGCGTGTTTTTCCCCTTTTTCCTTTTCAGCACTTTACTTGTACCGCTTAGAGGTCGATGCACATTTGTGGTATATATATAGCATTTTCCATTTTCTTTACTTGTCTTTTCTTTTACTCTGCACTGTTGCATTGAGTGTGTTGCATGCATGTGTACAGGTACTTAGGCAAAGGCCTCCCCGAGTTGTTGTGCCTTCAGTGCTGGTCGGCAGCCCCTAGCCTATGGAGGCGGGTTTGGGGTAGTTCCTGCTCGAGCCCAGGTAGGGTCAGGCCGTGAAAAAGTGGTATCAAAGGTGGTTCATTCCTTGGGACACTGTGCGGATGCCCCTAAAAGAGGAATTGGTTGGGATTTAGGGAAAAGATGTTAACGTGTCTTGAGAGAGGCTCTCTGGCCAGGGAGTCCAGTGATGGTGCGGCGGCCGACGTATCCATTCATCAGGACCCTGGTAACCCGCTTGTCGACTCGACATGCTGAGACACTTGTTGCAGGGAAATTTTTTTTGTGCATCACATAGGATTGAGTCTTTGACTGTCCTTCTTGAGTCATCTCCCCATCATTGTTATCGGTATATACATATATGATCATCTGACCGCGACACTCCTTGATAATATTCAAGATGTCTCCGCGAAGACAGCCATCCAAGATACGAGCTTTGGTGCGTGACGACGACCCTGTGAGATATGAGGCCACAATCTAGGACCCATCATGCGGGCCCCTTTTCTTCGAGTGGTCCGGTAGCAGCACCCCCACCTGTTGAGCAGCAGACAAATTCAGTAGAGGAGACAGGGTTGAGAGCAGGTAGAGCGCGCTCCATGAGTTCCAGTGGCAGAGACCGCTGAGGTTCAGTTCGTGGACCAGCTTGTCGTTGGTGGAGTCTGGTGACTCAGTTTCTTGACGAGTCGTCGTTCTCATGGGGCGACTTTCAGTTGTGGTTTTGTGAGGAGTTTTTCCCCTCCTACTTGCACTCCTTTCGGATTCAAGAGCTCCTGCAGTTTCAGCAGGGAGGGATGACAGTGGCCGAGTACGCGGCTAGTTTCGCAGACCGTGCCCGCTTTTACCCGGACTTGGTCACGATGATAACTTCCGAGCACGGAAGTTAGAGAAGGGTCTCCGTAGAGAGATTCATTCTATCATAGTACCCTTGTGCATTACCACATATTCCGGGGTTCTAGAGCATGCGCTGACGACATAGAGCTTCTTGTCGCGCTCTACAGTTAGTGGTGGCAGCAGGCTCGACAGAGCCGAGACGTCTGCCGCAGCTAGCGGGCATCGACAAGCAGAACCTCGACACATGTGGCTTTCTAACAACTGGACTCAGGGGCATGGTCGTACACCATAGTGGCACCGGAGGGCACCGATGCAGCCTAGAGAGAGTCGGTGCTATGCTTGTGATGAGCGAGGTCACCTGGCACGAGACTGCCTGACTTGGCATGCAGAGAGCTTCGGGCAGGCAGCAGGTGAACCACCACGACAGAGGCAACGCCGTGATCGGAGTAGTACCCAGAGGGGTGGTTCTAGCTGAGGAGCGGGAGGAACTGGTAGTGGAGGATGGCTTTATGAGGTCTTCTCATCACCACTAGGTGGTCCACGATAGGCTCTGGGAGCTAACATTTGGGACCGCGGACAACCGTGAGCTTTGGATGTCTATGATCCTACAGAGCATGGGGAGATTAGAGGTACGATATACAGCTCTTATACTTCTTGTAGTAGAATTGATAGACTCTGTGTGCGGAATGATTTCTTCCCTACTCCTTGCTTGAGGTGTTACTAGGGTGGCACAGGTCATCGGTGTAACCTTGTGTTGGTATGATAAAAGGCGTGGGACCTTTTCCTTTAGTCGATGGTGTTGACTCCTTCGATTTTGAGCATGTAAGAGGGCCTTGGCTATGAGACATCGACTGTGGAATCTTATGTGACCAGATATCCTTGGGTGTTCCACCATATGGATATTCTGAAGGAGGGAATCATTGGGCCTTGTTCTAGGTGCGGGCGGTGATTCCAGTCACGGCGTGCGACGTAAGGGTTCGGTCGGGGAGGTGAGCTACCCCCGAGAGCCTTCGGGCCATTTGAAACCATGCAAAGGGATGGAGAGGTTCCCTACCGCCTTTCCCTAACCCCAAAGTCTGGAGTGGGTGCACGACATCGGCAAGGGCCAACCTCACGTGAACAGATCAATCCTTTGGTCTGTGTGTGGTGGCGCCGAGCTGTGCGAGAGTTCTTCTGGGTACGGAAGAGCCGGGTGTGGGATTAGTACCCTGTGTTGCTCCCTAGTTTTGCTTTTAGAGGATGAAAATATTGAAGGATGGAATGATTTAAGAGCCCAATTTTTGGTGCGGAATACTTTGGAATATTCTTGATGATATTCCGGAGTAGCGCCTTCAGACGACGTGCGATTCCGAACCCCAGAGTGGTCGGAATTAAATTTTCAGTGCGTTCACACTGAAAATGAAAAATAAATGCGATAAATTCTAAACGGTGTTTCATATTAGAGATCCGAGTGTACAGATGGGTCCAGAATGGGGTTTTTACCCTAGTAATGACATAAAACTGGTCGGTGCGGGACGTTTGGACCCCTCGCTCGCTTTTGAAACGTTAAACGGATAAATTAATTAATTAATTTATTCATTTAATGGTGAAACTCAAGTATCTCTTAAAGGGTGGCTTGGATTGAAAAAACGAGGGCACCGTTGAGTTTGGAGCGTGCCATTTACCCTAGGAGGGGTGTAAGCTTCGCGGGCGCGGCCCGTCTGTGAAAAATGGCCCCAAGGGCGTTTTCGTAATTTGGCAGCCTTGGACGTTCAGTTTTATAACTTTTGAACGGGGTCTCGGATTAAAATTCCGAGACCGACGTTGTGCTCGGGAGGTGGTTTTTACCCTAGGGGAGGCTTAACCGTGACCCCGTCGAGTGTTTCGGAGGTGGGTCCTTTCGTGGGTAATTAATAAAAATTAATTAATTTTTTTTACTTAAACTAAACCCTCCCCTCTCCCTCATTCCCACCCCCTGGAGAAACCTCTACTCTCCCTCTTCTACTCCACTCCGGAGAGATAGCTCCGGCGAGGCGCGGCTCCTACGGATCACAACGAAGCTTCGGGCGAAGTCCATCAAGGTAGGATGTGCATTTCGTTTTTAATTTCCCGCACCTACTTTGAGATCAATTTGCATTATTGATTCCCTGTCAAAACTTAGATAAAGGACCATATTTGCGTATTACTCATCCCGAGCTCCCCAACGAAATTCTCGGATTTAAAATCTGAGTCCCGACGTGTTCGCAAACTTCCGGCGAAGTATGCGGGTATTTCGTTTTTCCGGTGGTTCTAGGTTCTTCGGCGAGCGTGGGCGGCGGAGCGCGGCGGCCGGGTGTGTTCGAGCAGCGGCGTTCAGCATGGGTTCTCGGCGTGAGGCGGAGGTTGGTCAGGGTGGAGGTGCTGGTTCGGCAGAGGGCGCCGCAGAGGAGGCCGACTGAGGGCGCCGGTCGCGTTCGGCGGAGGAGGAAGGACCCGCTCCACGCAGGTCTTCCTGGGGTCAACGAAGACCGGCTTCGGCCGGTCTGTTTCAGAGGAGGCAAGGAACCGACTCCTGTGGCTCCTGTGTTGCGACAGAGACCGGCCTTTTTTTCCGGTCGGTTGAGGAGGGCCAGACCCGCGGCTGGGCCACGGGCCGGCGGCTCGGACCGGGCCGACCGGGGTGGACCGGCCCGGTTAGGCCCCCTTGCATTCGGGGGGCCGTAACTCTTAAACGGCGCGTCCGATTGACACGCCGTCTGCGGCTGTGAGACCATGTTTATGGGGAGGTTCTTTTAAAGAAAGTTTCGGGGGTTTTTTTGGTTATGCGCCTGAAGGAGGGTGGCCCGAGCGATTCAACTTAATAAT
Source organism: Viscum album (assembly GCA_963277665.1). Classification (NCBI taxonomy): domain Eukaryota; kingdom Viridiplantae; phylum Streptophyta; class Magnoliopsida; order Santalales; family Viscaceae; genus Viscum; species Viscum album. The sequence continues at coordinate 2,084,433,498 of OY728151.1, forward strand.
ATTAAATTATTATTAATGTTTGCAGCAGGCGTATTCACAAACCGGACGTCCGCTTGACGTGCCGTCGGAGGCGCTATGGCCCTGGAGTTGAGACAGACCTTCCAAAGTTGGTTCAAAACCTTATCTGTGAGGTTTCATTGCTCAGGAAAAGAAACGTTTAATGTGTATAATTAATGAATTAATGAATTAATTAATTATTCTTGCGTCGGACCTAACTCCCGCTTGGGATGTCCGATTGACGCGCCGTCAGCGGAAGCATGATCCCAGTCCCCGTGCGGACTTTTTGAGGTGCTTTCCAAAGCGTTCGGGTTGGAGATGAGGTGTGGGCCCCACGGGGCCTAGTTCGCACGTGTTACGGTGAAACACCACTTTTTCACCCGACATCCATTTGGGGTGTTTGAGTACCCGTTTCTGGATGTTTTTCCAAGGGGATTGCAATGGTGCAATCCGCCCGCTCTAATTCGGCACGATGGTGTGGGCCCCATGAGGGTCGTTTGGGCGTCGACGGTGATTTTCCATCTCTATCACCAGGAGACCTTTTTGGACAAGTGAATAGTCCATCATGTGTGATTTTTTGAGAGGATCGGAACGGTGTGATCCATTTGTTGTGTTTCGGGACCGGGTTGCGGGTCCCACGAAGCACCACTCGTGTGCGGTGCACCGGGATGCACCTTTTTTTCTCCGGATATCTGTTGTACTCATGTGAGTAGTTATTTTGATGTGTTTTCCTGAGGGGATCGCATTGGTGCGATGCTCCCGACTGTTTTCGGGGCTGATGCTCGGGATCACAGGACGTCGTTCGGGCGTAAAGCGGTGTGGGATGACTTTTTCGTCGGATATCTGTTGGAGGCGTGTGAGTAGTCAATCTCACATGTTTTCCCGCAAGGATTACAATGGTGTAATCTGTTCAGGCGAGCGGAGCCTCATACACGATCTTATTAAATGTGGAAATGTGAAGGTGCCTCAGTGGCGGTTCTTCTACTGTGTTTGTAGGGGACCCTTGGCATGTGATCACGTGCACTCCCGTGTGAGTGAAGTAGTGCTTGAATAGATGTGGTTGGCCATGCCCCAGTCGTTGAGGGGGCAAGTTGGAGATGTTACGTCACGCCTTCACGTTGACGTTGGGTGCCGTGTGCACGATAACCCTTGGGCTGAAAGTGAGGTATACTCTGGGAGTATACAGGAGCGCTTGGAGGTACGTGTGGTTTGTACCTGATACTGTTTGTGCGCTTGGTTGGGGTTTGACTTGGGGCCACACGTCGTGTGGGCCCCATGTGCGTGCCGTGATCTGTTTTCGTACTTTTTACCTCTCGCGATGTAGAGGGTCCCTCGGTTCTCGTTTGTTGGCCAGCGAGGCTGGGCAGTGGGTTACTCATCGACTTCTCAGGGTTTACCCTCTAGCAGAGACTAGGAAGTGGGTCACCCGACGACTCTTGAGGGTCTACCCTCCAGCAGGGCTGGGCAGTGGGTCGTCCATCATCTTGTTTCAGGTCTACCCTCCTGCAGGGCTGGGCAGTGGGTCACCAGTCGACTTGTTCAGGGTTTACCCGCTAGTAGAGACTAGGCAGTGGGTCACCCGACGACTCTTGAGGGTCTACCCTCCGGTAGGGCTGGGCAGTGGGTCACCCGTCGTCATGTTCCAGGTTTACCCTCCAGCAGGGCTGGGTAGTGAGTCACCCGTCAACTTCTTCCAGGTCTACCCTCTAGCAAGGCTGGGCAGTGGGTCGCCTGAAGACTTATGCCAGGTTTACCCTCCAGCAGGGCTGGGTAGTGGGTCTCCTGATGATGTAATATGGTTTACCCTCCAGCAGGGCTGGGCAGTGGGTCACCTGATATCTTATTATGAATTACCCTCCAGCAGGGCTGGGCAGTGGGTCACCCATTGGTATTTCAGACTCAGTCCTTTCTACTAGGCTAGTCTGTGGCTTTCCTCCATGACTACCGGAGCGGGACCCTTGTTTGTACGGGTCAGTGATGTGACAACTTTGACTTTGAGGAGAACTCTCAACTGTGGGGCAGTGACGAGGTGTGGTTTGACTTAACCCAGAACTCTCAAGTACGAGGGGTGCTTTTCGCACCGATACGCGTCCTTGTGATGCGACCTAAAACCATGCGGGCAAGTCAGTTCTGCCCAAAGAGAATAGTGTCGAGGTGCAGTGATTGAGCCCTTGACTTATAGTTCGGGGCAGACATGCGGGATGCTGGGCATCGATGGTGTTACCTCTAGGACTGTTGGCGACTCACTTTTCTTGGGCTGAGCTACGGATGGAGGTCCCCTTACGATCTTGTTTGGGTTTCTTGTTGAGCATACAGATATGTATATACCTTGTTTCCGGTACCCACTTCTTGGGTTTGGTTACTCTCCTTCCAGGAGAGGAGAAGACGCGCGGGGTATGCCACGTGCTTTATGTGTCCAACTTCTTGTGGTTGGATGAGTCTACTCTCCTGCTATAGGTAGCGAAGACTCGACGGGAAGTTCATATTCTCACCATTTCCAGCTCCTTGTGCCTAGACGAGTCTACCTTCTTTCCTCTTGTTGGGTTGAGCTGGACTCTCTGTTTTAATCCTTTGCTTTTCCCTGTTCGATCTACTGCTCACCCTTTAGTACCTCATTTTTTGCTCCCTCGAGCCTTTGGGGTATCCTACTGAGTATTTTTATACTCACCCCTGCTTGGTATTTGCCCGCACTTGGTGTGCCCTTGCAGACGACGAACAGGTTGGTCGTGACTTCAGAGGATCTTAGGAGTTCAGGAGCTGGGACCGCGTGCGGTGGTCATAGACGGGTTCTAGGTGGGAGACTCATCAGCTGTTTCTTTTTGTTTACCTGTTTCCGAGTTGTGGAACCTTTTCTGGTTGGGCGCGTGTTTTTCCCCTTTTTCCTTTTCAACACTTTACTTATACTGCTTAGAGGTCGATGCACATTTGTGGTATATATAGCAGTTTCCCTTTTCTTTACTTGTCTTTTATTTTACTCTGCACTATTTCATTGAGTGTGCTGCGTGTGTGTGTACAGGTACTTAGGAAAAGGCTTCCCCGAGTTGTTGTGCCTTCGGTGCTGGTCACCAGCCCCTGGCCTATAGAGGCGGGCTTGGGGTAGTTGCGTCTCGAGCCCAGGTAGGGTCGGGTCGTGACAATTTCGACATGTTACAACCAACCGCCTTTGTAGTCCTCACCAGACTCTGGGAGCAGGAGGGCATGGGAAGAGAGTAGCTGCATGCAGTCAAGGAGTGTGACCCAGGGACTCTAGGAATGATTCTAGGTACGGTCTGTGTCTACTATGAGCTACCGTATCAATAGACATAGGTACCAATCATTCCTTCCTTCCACGAATCTTGTTCCAGACCAAGAGTTTCCGATTAAGCCGTTGACTTGATCCTCACGTCTGGAGATACCTTTGGGAGGAGACTCGATAATCACACTTACACCGATGGTGTGATCTGACCCTTGAGGTGAGAGTTTCGGTTGGAACCTCTTAGTGGAAGCGTCGAGGCCTTACGACATTAGTTTGAGTATGGATTGGGCAAACACAGTTCAAACACAAATTGACGGTATTAGGAAAAAAGGTTGTGGTTTATCTACAACATTGGGATAGGGTTATTCCCTGGTCGGCGAAAAGGGAAACCCAGACATCACAGGATAAACTCATGCTTAGGAGGGTGCAACCGATCACTCTTGAGTCGGCCAACCTTACCCTCAAGACAGAAAGAGTTTTTAGTTCCTCCAAGACTATGACTTCGAGATAGTCAATACTCCTGGGAAGGGGAATGTTGTTGCAGAAGCGCCCAGTAGGAGGACTGATATTCAGCTGTTAGGAGTGGCGAGACACCAGCTGGCCACGTTTTCTGGTATCCTTTGTGGATAGTGATGTAGTCAGCATGTGTAGAACCAGAGATGGTTCAGGCTACGATAGAGAAGGTTCATATCATCCAGGATCAGATGAAGGCTACACAGAGCAGACAAAAATCCTATACTGATAGGAGATGAGACCACTGGAGTTCGAGGGTGACGACCATGTCTTCTTATGGGTCTCACCTTGACGGGATCTACAGAGATTTGGATGGGGTGGAAAGTTATCTCCGCGTTTCATCAGACCTTTCCAGGTCCCCAGCAGAGTAGGAAAGGTGGTTTACCACCTGGCCTTTCCACCTCAGATGCACCGGGTGCACGATTTCATCCACATATCTCAGCTGAGAAGATGTGTACACAACCTATCCGTCATCATCGACCGTGGGGAGCTGGACATCGATGACGAGGTGACTTTCACGGAGGTTCCAGTGGAGATCAGGGATCGACAGGAGCGGGTCCTACGCGGACGGTCGGTTCCTCTGTTGCGCATTCACTAGCAGCACAGAAACCTCTGGGAGAGCACATGGGAGCGGAAGGCTCAGATGCGTTCTTAGTACCCCTTTAGTTTCCCTAGTGTGTTTTGTAGCTTTACGGGGACGTAAATCCCTGAGGTGGGGGTAATTTAAAGACCCAAAAATTTCAAGGAATTTTTTTTCTTAATTTCTTTAGAATTTTTCGAGTGCGTAGTTTCTGACAGAACCTGATTCCGAGGCCCGGTGTGCCCGGATTCAATTTCCAAAGTTTAGCTCGGGTACGTTCAGTGAATGAACGAGCGGGTTTTTCTATCTTTTGAACTGGTGGTCAGAATTGAAATCCGAGGGCACCGATGGACTTGCAACGCCGATAATTGCTTAAGGGTACCTTTACCACAATTTCATTTAAAGCGGGTTGAGAATTATTTATTTGGGAATCTAGAATAAAATAAATAAAATTGGTAGTGTATAATTTTATTTATAACTATGGTAGTTTTATTCTACAAAGGTGAGTTAAGGGTGGGACCTAAATACCCATGTGTGGATAAGTGAGAAATGGGGCCCACATGAGCCCCAACCCTTTATCTCCCTTGAAATCCCTTTAAACTCCCCTTCTTTTATTTCTTTGCCAACACTCCACCATCAATGAAGTGAATTAATTCATTCTTTTAATTCAAATATTTTGAATTCATCTCCCCACATTTAATCCATGTGTTGTCACTTTTATGAGGGATGAATCTTGGGTTTTGTGCCATAAAAATAATCAAGAGCAAACTCTATTATTTTTGGGGGGCTTAATTTCTTGGTGGAGAGCTAAGGAGGAGAAGAAGAGGAGGGAGAGATTTCGTCCAACGATGGAGAACGTTCTCTCTCGACGAAGAACGACCATCTACTCTTCTCTTCCTCCGCATCAAGGGAGAAGACGCCGACCGTGGAGACCAAAGCCAACGAGAACGTTCTTCTTCCTCCGACATCAAGGGAATCAGCACCGATCTTCCGCGACATACGATCATCACGATGCTTGCTTCTTTCCGCGGCTTGACGATGTACAACGTCTTTGAGAGGTAGGGGAATTATATTGATTTTATCTTCACCTTTTTGAGGAATGAATGACAATCACGGACCAACCTCTTCCCGGTTGATCCAAGGATCACTCATTCATGTGGGTTGGATGCGTGGTTAAATTTTCAAGATTGGATTTGAATTTGATCTTGATGGAAAGCCTCTAAACGCGGAGGGCACGAGCTAACGAACAAGCCCGGACCCTCCGCTGGTTGTTCGTTGTGAGAGGATTGACGGGCGATGATAAATGGGGCCGCAATGGCGATTTTAATCCTCCTCAGTGAAGTTTGGGTCCCGAGGTGACCATTGACGCAGACGGTGGGTGAAACGGACCACCGGAGCGCGTCCGGTGGTCCACAGAAGGTGGTGGCGGTGCGCCACCGGAGCAAACCGTCGTGGCTGAGCCGTGACGGTGGAAGACGAACTGGAATGGCAGAAGTCATTCTGGATTGGGGCGGCACAGCATTAAGCCGCGCCAGTTTTGATCAACCGGGGGGTTGTAACCCCCCGCTCCGCGTAACGCTCGACCGCGCTGGCCGAGCCGCAACCGGCTGCCGGGCCAGGCCGCCAGCGCCGGGTCGGGTCGCGCCAGCCGGGCCGGGCCATGCCCAAGCTTGCCAGACCCGGACCCGAGTCGGGTCGACCCAGTTCGGGCTGACCCAGGGGGTATTGGGCCGGGTCGGCCCGGGCCCAAACCACCTATTTTCAGACTGTTTTCGGTTAAACGAACATATATTGTGCTTCAGACCTCTGATCGACGCACTGTCAGTTGCGTAGGATTCCTTGGACCAAGACAGGAGTTTAGGAATATTACACTAAAGGTTTCAGAAAACTTTGGGTATGTCTGGGTTGGTTCGAACCCAAAACCAACCGGGCCCTCAGAGCCGAAACACTTATAACTTGAGCTCCGAATGTCCGATTGACGTGCCATAAACTTTGTTGGATTCCTCTTGGTGAGACAGTTCTTTTGGTATACTTCACCTGAGGTTTGGACACAATTGGAGTTTGGCCAGGTTGGATTGTACCTGACATCGAACCGGGCCCTGGGAACAAAAAAGTTAATAACTCTCAGACCGGACGTCAGTTTGACGAACCGTCAGCGGCGTTGATAATCACGTTGAGAAAAAATTCCTTTGAGTATACCCGATGAGAGTTTGGGGTACAGTTGAGATATGGTCGGGTTGGTTTTTACACAAAACCAACCGGGCCCCTGGGACTAAAAGGCTAATAACTCACAGACTGGACATCCGTTTGACACACCATCTTTTGCGTTGATATCCCTTTGACGAGACGGTTCTTTTGAGATACTCTAAGTGAGTTTTGGACGACTATGGATATCAGACAGGTTAGAAACGAGCGTATTTCTAACCGGGCCCCTGGAACAGAAAAGCCTTTAAATCTCAGACCGGGTGTCCGATAGACGCGCTGTCTAACGCGTTGAGTTCCTATTGACGAGACAGAACATTAGGATACATCAACTCTGGACTTTGTGACAGTTGATGTATCGACCCTCTTGGCTCGTGGAGCAGACCCTCCTGGAATCGAGCATGCTATGTGCAGGAACCCTAGAGCTGGCTGCGACTGCGACGACGATGACGACTGTACTTGGATCCTACGTGGGTTCGGCAGTGAGGACGACTATACTTGGATCCTACATGGGTTCGGCAGCGAGGAAGGCTGTAATTGGATCCTACGTGGGTTCGACAGTGAGGATGACTGTACTTGGATCCTCCGTGGGTTCGGCAGCAATGACGACTGTACTTGGATCCTGCGTGGGTTCGACAGTGAGGATGAATGTACTTGGATCCTCTGTGGGTTCGGCAGTGATGACGACTGTACTTGGATCCTACGTGGGTTCGGCAGTGATGGTTTTTGTACTTTAATCCTACGTGGGTTTGGCAACAACAAATTCTGTACTTGGATCCTGCGTGGGTTTGACAGAGGAGATGATTCAGAGGCTACAACTAATCATCTCCACCCCTCTTCGTGAGTAGTACACCTGTGTGAGCTGAGTCTTGACTTTCAATATTTATCATCGAAGTGATTGACTTGATTTCCTGTGTGGACTGGGTTGTGTTTTCCTGTGTGGACTGGTTGTGTTTTCCTGTGTGGACTGGGTTGAGTTTTCCTGTGTGGACTGGTTGTGATTTCCTGTGTGGATTGGGTTGTGAATTCCTGTGTGGACTGGTTGTACTTTCCTGTGTGGACTAGGTTTTACTTGGGCTCGTGAGTTGGAGCCGAATTGGAATTGATGACTTAGGTATATGTATGGGCATATACCTAAGTAGAGTTGGTTGATACTTTGTGTTTGTATATTTTCTTTGTGGTTATCCTTATTGGATTTAGTAAGACCTTGATGGTCTCGGAATCCCTACTGAGTAACGTTATACTCACCCCTGCACGGGCTATGACCGTGCCTCGTTGTGTTGGATGCAGACTATGAACAACTCTAATAGATATCGAGTGTATGAGGACTGGATGGTACCCGGAGGTGGACCTCACGAAGAGTCAGTACTCGGAGGTGGACTTCACGACGAGACAATACTCAGAGGAGGTTGGCGGGCGAGAGCGTTGAGGAGGATATCTGTACCTACCCTTCAGGTAGGATCTGAGGTGGATGACCCAGGAGCTGCTTCTATCTTCCATCTATTTGTCTTTTCTTTTGTACTTCCGTTCAGTTGTATCTGTACTCCTTAGTTGGGTTTGTATTCTGGCCCATTTACTTTTCAACACATTCTTTTGTACTTAGTGTATTACTTTCTCTTGTACTCTGGTTGGATGAGTTTATGTTTTATAAAGGCAATGCCTTCCCAGATATCGGGATTTACGCCTTTGGTGCTAGTGTCCAGCCCTTGGCCTATGGAAGGCGGGCTTGGGGTAGTCACAGCACGGGCCCTGAGGACGGGTCGTGACAGTGGGTATTTATATCAAAATAGAATTACATTCTTTATAAATTTCTAAGCATAGGTTTTAGACACTGAATAATAAAACTTTTTAAACATAAAACCTTCCCATAGTTACTACCCAATTTTTTATCCAAAGTGGTTTAGTTTTGAATATTTATTGGGATATGAATATAAATCCTTAAAATAATAAAATTTATGATGTGGAGGTTTTCCTTGTTCATAGAGAACTATTTTTAAAATATTAAAATATAATATTGGTTTTGGAGGATTCCTAATAGGCATGTAAAATTAAAAAAATCACTTTAAAAAAATTATTAAAAATTAATGATATTTTTTTTTCAATTATGCCTTTTATAGTATTTATTACATCACTTTTCATCCATTATGATGTTAAATTACATACTGTATCATGATAAATTATATACTTTTTACCTAAAAATTTGTCTCCCATAAAAATATGAAAAATTTATCATTGTATAATTTTAATATAATAAATTTAAAAATTATACTACTTTTTTGAAAATAACATTCAAAATATAGGAATTTATACTTAAAAAGTAAAAATATCTATTTACAAAAAAAATACAAGTTTTCACAATGCAAACAACATTATGAACTTTATAAAAATTACATTGGACTTCATTAAATTGTATTATAATTTATATATATATTAAGTAATAAAACAATTACATTAGAATAAATTTTATTTCAATACTCTAGGTTTTTTTTGAAATACTGTTTTAATTTTAACTATATATATATTTCTCAAAAATACAATTTTTGTCCCTTTATAAAAAATATGATTTTTTATCAAAATAATTATATAATAATATAAATATATAATGTATTAATAATAATGGTTAAATATAATAAGTATTTTACTAAAATAAATTATCATATCCATACTATTGGGGTCTAGATTCATAATCATTTATTTCACTATCATATACCCCATGGGTAAGGTTTTTGATGGTGTTCTATTCTTGGGGTGGTTTTGTGAAAATGGTATCGGTGATATCTATGAGCTTAAACTTCTCCTATAAATGGTTATAATAATTTTTTAGCTATTGAATAATTTATTATGATTAGTCAAGGTAAAAACCTAATGATTAAATTTCCCTTACACTCTCAGATAAATGGGCCTTATAGGTAACGATCCTACTAGCCACAACCATTGCTATTTTCTTCTATGTCAACTAGATCTTAAAATAACCCATAAAATATTAAATTCTTAAAAAACATGGTGTAATTAATATATTTAAAATGTTTATGATTCTTAATGGCACATTATAATCATCTAACAGTTATTTCTATGATTTATAATAGTTCATAATTTTAAATTAAATAGAGTTAATTATTTTTCTATAACTAAATTACATAATAAGAAATTTCATCCTTAATAATGTAATTTAATTTTAAAAAATTTGGGTAATTATAAGGACACTCCACAAGAGGCAAACCCAAGAGACTATGGTGAACTATCTAGGCGCCTTATCTATATCAATGGTTATGAGTTTAACGTGTCCTTAAAATACCAAGATTATATTCTATATGGTACCTAATGAGCATCCATTCACTCAGGTATATAAATTAAAATAGTATTAAACAAAAAAGTTCTACCTCATATGGTTTCAAGGTATTTTATTTTTATTCAATTCCTAGTTCAAGTTCATTACATGTGATGTTCCCAAATAACCAAATTAGGTACCCATTTTTTACCAGGTTACCTATTTGGGTCCCCTTTTTCTCTGGTTTGGTATATGGATGCCTATTCACCTAGGTCACCATCCATGGGGACCATTATCCCAAATTATCGATACGATACCCCCATTATTCTAGTTAATCTACCAAGGAACCCATCTAACCAAGCCTCCTCCATAACCTCATATGACACATGAATGAGTTGTGCATGCTAGAGTGTTCCCATTTGAAAATGTATTCCATAGATAAGGGGGATTTTGAATCCTATGAGAACCAATCCATTGAGTTTTATTACAAAATTATAGGACCCTCATGGTTTTAACTATCATGCATTATATTGATAATGAGGATCCCTTCATTAGATAATCATTGAAACCTCCCTTGGATTAAGATGGTCAGCCTAGTAACCCCAAATTAGTTTTTATTTATTCTATTAATCTGTTCAGCTTCCTTATAATCCATGGATGTATACACAGGCCTTTAATATAGTCTAATTCCTAAATATCCCTCAATAGATCATAATAGACGTGGTTCTAGTATTCCATCCACATCTAGTTACAAATATATGAGTGGTGTACTTTCATATTTGAGAATCATACCTGGTGTGTTCCCGAACCATATTCTCCTTTATGGTCTAATCCCCATGCCCCATTAATGGTACATACATGTTTTGGGATAATTATTGGGTGCATATCTCATGAAACATTTACTATATAGTTACCAACAAATAGGATGAACCTTAATGTTTTAGTCATCCATAAGACCCACTCCAACCATTTCAAAAAACCTATCACCTTGTAATCAATTCTATATAATGTTAAATTGATCAGAGGAATCCTTATTTTCTTGAACATAAATTATAATACATAATTAACTGTGACAAATGAACATAAAAAGAACATAATTTGTATAAGGTAACATGATTTTAAAAAGAAACACCATGGTTCTTTTCACCCAAATAATTTTTTTGATGTGACCCATTAATCATCACCTATGTGTGTTCTCAATATCATAATGGGGATGCGTATGAAGACCCTATCATGGGACCATGGGAAAAACACAATAGAAACTACCTCCCTATTTGTTCATAAATTCTTTAGAAGATATTTGTGTAGATTTAATCTATAGTATAACCAAAATTTAGGAGAATAATAGAGCACCTATAATAAATAGAGAAGTTCACATTAATACTTGGTGAAAATTGACCACTCTCAAGACCAGGGTAATTAGGATATTTATTGGGAAATATTTCTTGAATATCAATAAAATCTATAAGAGAGTCCTAAAATATATGATAAATCACCTTATGAGCTGATATGACCTCCCATAATCACAAAAAAATGAAATCCAAAGTGTTATTGGTATGTCCCAACTATTAGCCTATGCTTTTAAACCCATTTTCCATCATATTAATTAAATATTCTAGAATAATAAGTTATAAAACTCTAACTTCAAATAAATTATAGAGATGGTGGTGTAGGGATGTTGATTTCTATATATATTAATGTAATGAAGACTCAATGGTGTGGGTGGTAAGGTGGGGATCAAACCATAACCCAGACCAATCTTATGGATGTAGTGTAGAGACATAAAGGAAATGAATAAACATAACTATAGAAACATAAAGGATTATTCCTTAAGGATTCTCCTAGTTTTTAATGGAAAATGGATATATAACAGTAACTTACACACACATAGGAGTAAAATCTTTATAGTTTAAGAAGAAGGCATGGTTTACAAAAAAGCATAGTTGAAGAAGTTTATTTTTTTAACCAAATGTATAGATTCCTATGAAGATAATATCTACATGGAATAATTAATAGTGGATATTAGAATATACTAAGACCAATTTCATCAAGTGTACACTAAGTTATTAGTTGGGTGAAGTAATATGTAATAGATGGAGTAAATGAATATTTTAATAATATTTGGTTTCCATGAATACAAGTATTAAAACATTACCCTATGGTATAAAACTAAATTCTAACCATTAAATAATTGTTTTATTCCTTTTATTTTATTTTTTGAACATTTTCTTAAAAAAGTGTTCCTTTTTATTGTTAGATGGATTACATTTCTTTATGGTGAATTAGGTTCAATTTTCTTCTATGCTTTTGTGTAGTGAGTATATAGGCTCAGTTGTGTACATTATTTCTTCCCAATGTATTCTAGTGGGAAAATATTGTGGGGTTTAAGAACGTCATCCATGATAGAAAAAACTCATATGAGTGGTTTGTCTTATGATATTTGAATGAATAGACACTAGTGATGGAGATTCATAGTTTTGATCAGGATTACCATTCTTCCATTTACATTATAGGTGAATTTTTGAATGAATTTGATGATCCCTATAATGTGTTTAATATTTTAGTGGGAGTTAGATATATATAAGATTTAATGGAATTGGATGAGAGAAATTTCTATATTGGGAAATTTGATATGGATGATTTTATAATCCTGATAATAAGGAGAGATGAATGTTTACTATAGAGGGTTCATGATCTTCTATTGATGTATACCAAGAAAGAAGTTTCAATGAAGGTTTAATGGTAGATTCTAGATAAGAAATCACTTCCAGTGATTATAATTTCTCAAGAAAAAATGTTTCTTGTACCTTTACAGATGATTAAATTACCTTATAACTTATTAATGTTATTGGGGATATTTTTTAGAATCCCACAACAAAGAAAAATATGTTCTTATAGCAGAGTACATTCATTGTGAAAATTTCAAAAGGAAATCCAATCAAAGATAACTAAAACAAAATTAATATTAGTAGTATTTAGTTGGAATTAGTGAAGTTGAAACATGGATATCTAGTTTTGGTGTTGATGTTACTCTCACCACACCCTGAATCATGTGATCTAGTTGTTACAATTGTTTTAACTCAATTGATAAGGTTTACCTTATGTTTTAAAACATAAAGGGGATGATGTAATTGGAAGAACTTCATTAGAATGATATTCAACCATCTTCTTGAACTTATTATAGATTTGAATAAAGGGTATTCTAAACATTATATAAATTTCACCATAAAGGAAAAGGAATAAGTTGTTTATGAAAGAGTAACTTAGTGAAAATTGGTCTTAGATGTTGGAATTATGTTATTAACAACCACTAGAAGAAATATAACAGTGAACAAATAGTCAAAAATAAATGAAATAATTATATAAGTTGATCATTGAATCCCATATCATAATATATATATGGTTTAATATTGAGTTTCATTAGTTTTATTGAGTCTTGGATCATATATTGTAGAGATTTATTTCACTCTATATTTGATTTTATATATATGAGGAACTATAATTCCAAATGACATAGAAAGTTACTCATTAAATATGGTTTCCCTCTCAATATTTTAAAAATAGTTGATGTTTTTTGGAACATTAAAAAAAATATTGTTGGGTTTGCAATGAGTTTGGAAAATATTGGGGTATATAAGAAAATAATTTTTATTGGGTAGTGAGATAATGTAGTTTTACATGAAAATTTTAGAGCATCAATGTTTGTACATGATTCTATTATAGTGGAAACAAGAGTAAAGGATGGAAATTTTTATAAAACTGGAGTATTAGAAGGTGTGATGAATAAAAAAAATGTAATTTATACAATTTAATTGCCCATTTATCTTGTTTATTAGAGTGAAAAAGAGATTAATATCATGGATTCAAAGAGAATGTTTAAGATCAAAAGAATACAATAAGAAACATGTAATGATAGTTTACTTAAGATGTAGTGGAAGGTGTCTTTACAAATAACATATAATATTAAAAAGTAATAGAGGATATAATTGTTTTATAAGGTTATATGTGATCCATCTATACTTTATTATCATAGAGGGTTGATATAATATGTTACCTTAATCATTGATATCATAATAGGGGTGTGTTTTTTTAAAACAAGTCTTTGGTATTTGAAACCATGATTCAATGGAGGATCATGATAGAAACTGATATTAGACTAAATATAAAGTGAATGAGTTCCAAAAAATATTGAGTGGTGGGGGAAAACATTTAGTTCTATAAGTTTTTCTGGTGGATGAGAATATGGTTTTACGAGACCAGAAAATGGACTCTCAAATATAACAGAATCATGGAGAGGATAAATTAGACATTAGTTGAGAGGCAGTGGAGTGTGTGATCTCATATTGGATTCCCCATAGAATGTTTGGTATAATTAGTGAAAAATGTTCCCTAGTTGATAAATAATATTTATTCTTATATTTTAGAGAGAAAATTATACAAAAAAATTCTATATGGATGATTTAAATCAGTTACCTCAATTACTTTGAGAGAATCACCTATGTCAAAATTGATTCCAAGTATAAGGAAAATATTGAGTCTAATACATGAGTATGAAAATTTTTAGAATATGAAGATAAAGAATATGTCTTTAAACATTAGGATAAAATCTCATGAATGGATTTTTAAATTGAAAATATCCTAATTGAAGAAGAGATCCTATATGAGTTGTAAAGATATGAGAATATTTATGAAGAGAAAAAAAATTATTTACAAAAGGTGGGTTTCAATTGAATTGAAATCAATTTTTTTAGATATTAGAAGATAATTATAGGAGTATTATAGAACTATAAACATCAGTAGTCCCTTAGGATATATTTTAATGAATTCATGTTCTGATTATTTTTTCATAGATGAAAATACCAATGATCTCCGGAATTTTAGATTGTCACGAACTGAATCTAGTCACCATCAAAACCGACACCCGACCCGGACTGTGGCAAGGTCCGAAGGGAGTTACCGATACCCACAGGCTAGAAAAATTTCTCAGGTATCACAAAATAGAATTTGGTAATGATTTACCTGAGTTTATAAATATCAAAAAACAAACAAATCCAATATAACAAATCTGGATTTTTCAAAACAAACCATCTTTTTAAAAAATTAAGAATTGAATTACATAATTTAAAATAATTCTCAAAGACTATAACAAATGAAGACACACAAAATTGACAGCCCAAGAACCTCCTCATGGCAAGAGGCACTGCCCTCAAGCCATCTCCATGACACTACACCAAGAGGACCGATAGAAACCCGAACCATTGGCACTAAAAGCTTTAACCAAACCTACGACAAAATAACCAAGTCTACTTACACCTAATGGTGTATTTAGGGTGTGAGAAAAATACCAATAGGATTCCAACACTAAAATATTCCATGTGATAAACATTCAGAGACAAAAAGATTGCAAGTTTTCATAAACATAAAATGCTAATAATTTTTTTAAAGAGATGCAACTTTAAATAAAAACAGTCTTCAAGTGGGCTACTTTAAAGAATCAATAACTTTAAATATAATTACAAATCTACTGAATTTTATAACCAAATATACCTTATGCTGATGATAAGCATAATTTATCTAATGAGCACATGAAATAGGAAAATAACCCCTAGGCACTAACTCGATGTGGGTCCTAGGTACCACGTATCTTAGTGAAAGTAACCATACAAATATGCATTCTCATGCACACAAGCCACTAGTAGGGAGAATAACCATAACCTAGTTGTTCCCCATCATCATCATCATCATAATCATCATCATCATAGTTTAGTTAGTGTTGTCACTGTAAAACATGATACGTGAAATAGGGGCCAAACCCCACAGGATCACTAGCATACTAGTACATGTCCACCCACCTAGATACCCGGGTTTTCCCTCTTGTGCTCAAACAAGATACACAAGCCATAAAAGACAAATTGAACATGAAAATACCACTTACATGTCACACACACATGTCAACATCCCACACATGTGTCACATAATACTCCTTTAAGAAAAAAATTCATTTTTCACATCATACTCACACAATACAGCCCACAAACGTGTTTTGCGCCTTTATTACAGTTTGATAAAACATTTCAGAAATTTATAAAACATTCTAAATATGTTTGAAATCTTAAATCACCTATTTATCTTTAAAAAAACAATCTTATGTGAACACAGTCACCAAAACAGTACATGTACATCCTTTAACCACTTTGTTTAACTCAATAAATCATTTACAATTTTTATAAAACAATCCCAAGGGGTATAACCATGTTTTAAACACAAAACCCATTTTAAAACCCTCTTTAAAGTCCAAAATCACACCAATACCAATAAAAAACATATTTTGAAGCCCTAGAAACATTTATTTAACCAATATAAATTTTTTTAAAATTATATCAAATAATAACACAAAATATACACATAGAAAACACATATTTTCAAACAAATATGAAACTTTGAAACTAAACACTTAATCAATATTACCAAAAATGGTTCACACACCAAACCTAATGTAATAGGAACATGATAAAAATATGAATGAATCAAATAAAACTCATCTTAGGATTATTACACATGGAACCACCTACCATTTGTGCCAAAAACTCCAAATCTTTGTACGAAACACCAATCGCACCACCGCTGCACCACAAGGAAGTTAAATCAAAACTTAATTGATAGATTTTGAATAAAACTCCCCAAACACACTAGTATATTAATTTCTAAACATCAAAAAATGAAATTGGGGTTTGAATAAGGATGATTAGGTCATGCGAGAACTAAAATGGATGGAAAAGAGTAAAAATTGAAGGAGTTATGAAAGAAACAATTTACCTCTTCAGATATGACGATTTGAGAAATCCAGAGAAGTTTCAACCAAATTTATATTGAATATGAGATCAAAAGAGGTGGAAGAGAGATTTAGATCATTCCTTGGATACGTGGTATCATGTGAGAGTTTTAATCACTGAAAAAACATAAAAATTGAATGATATATTAAATAATTAAAAATAAATTTTAAAGTAGGAAATGGGATTTTGGGCTGGCCCAACACCTTATTAAAAAACCCAAATCCATCATTATTATGGATTCCTATGGAGTCCAAATTTATATGGTGGTTTTAATATACATGGGTATTTCAATTGGGAAGTGGAATGGGTGTAAAATTATGAAAAATAAAGGATTTATATAAGAAACAAAATTTATTTTTAAATCTGGAAATGGGCTCACGGTTTGGCCCAAATTTGGAAAACCAACTATTTCCACCAAAATGAATGGGAAACCCACAAAACAAAGCAAGAATGGAAATTAAATGAAAAATAATTTTAAAATAAGTCATGGATGTGAGAAATATCCCCACCATAAAACTTTCTGCCCTTGGAAAGCCACAACAAGACCAAAAGAAAATACTAAACCCAACTGAAAGGCTGAAATGGACTCATTTACCATGTTTCGCCCACCCCTAAAAGTATAAAACAACTACAATTGATCAATCATGTAAGGAATACTCTCAAAAACCAAAACAAATACCACTTCCTAAAATGATCAAGCATATTCAAACTACATGACGAAACAAAACACCTCAAACACTATCCGAACAAGACTCAAGAAACTTACCTAGAATGAACAATGAAAAAAACAAGGTCACTGCAATCTTACTTTAAAAAAACTATTGGGATTAATATAATCCTGAAGTTTACTCAAGGAGGAAGTTAGAGGTAAAATTACTTGGAATGAGATTACCTATTTCTAGACCAACACTAGGGGAAAAAGCAAGTTACTGATAGAGGGAGACACAAACAGACTTCCCACCATAAGGGGCAACTCAATTTTTTTCAAGATTGAATCGGGACAGTAACTGGAGGAGGCCCGAACAGAATCCCAGCATAAGGGGTATAAATCCATTATAATTTTATAAAAGAACTTTCATAAGGCTCATAGTGGGTATCCCCATGATAAGAACCAACCATCTTAACCGATCATTAAGGGCCGAATAGAAAAGTACCCAATATTTAAATAGTTGGCACGACCATACAGTTAGTATGCACAATTTGGGAAACCGTGCGATAACCATCTGGAGAATTCCATCCAAAGGTGAAGCTCTTCATGGTTATATGGGCCAAGGAGCATGGCCGTGCGAAGACTATGAAGTAGCTAGTGTTTCTTATAGAAATGTTTCCTAGGTTGGCACACTATTACTAGAAACCATGCGCAAACCATGCTCTTCAATCTGCCTAACCCAAATTTCACCCTTTTCTATAAAAATTCAAAGTAAAACCAAGGGAATAACATGAAATCAGTCTATAACATGGGAACGAGGTCCTCCCACCTATACCACTGAACAGGAACAATTGGAATAAGATGACGACATTAGAGGTTTTTAAACTATTCTCATATTTCATACTTAGGATAGAACTTTGACCAAAAGGATTGAACGAACTTGAGATTTCCCTTGAATATGCGGAAGAATCACATTGGGACCTTCAGATTAAGCTCAAATGATTAAAGCATCTTCGGCCTCACAGTTAGGCTTTGGAGATCCCCCGAATGGAACTTCTCCTTTAAGTGCCATGAAAAATATATCCTAATCCAAGATGGTTTCATCAAGACATAACACATTCTAAACTCACTTTACCCTAACCCTAAATTTCACTGAAAAAAGTTCTTAGAAGATGCATATACATCACCCCTTAGTTCATCGGATGAAAAATATAAAGAGGAAAGGATTTATGGAAACATCTTCCTCTAAACAAAGGATTTCAGAATTCCCCAAAGGGAGACACACATCTGAAAAAATAGATACTCTCATAAGATTGCACAAAATTCACCCTTACAGTCAAACGAACACATGACATTAGAAGGCGTCACAGAACATGACCATTGGGACTAATAAAAAAACACAAGGATAGGGACCTTATCCTGAGTCCCAAATAGCACATGATTCCAAAAAGTGGCAATAACAGCCTCTCATGGACAGATTTCCCACACTGGTGGTTTAACATGAACCCTTTCTTCGAAGAGACTATGAAGGAACCAAAGGCCCTCTTAGACATCATCCACACAAACAACCTTAGACTATTGTCACCTTTGACGACTCAGGAAACATAAGAAACTAAGGTATATTTCAACCTCCCGCGACACTCTCTCGCTACAAGAGGATCAACAAAACCAATAGGGGAAATGGTGTAGACTCAATCTCCAAATCTCAAGAAAAATATTCCTTATATTGATTAATTGTAGGATCTTCCAATGGTGAAACAATCCAGGTTTCACTTTAGTTGTGCACTAACCCTTAATGGGTTCATGCCTTATCCAACAAGAGAACCCAAGGACCCAACCAAGATGGTCCATTATTCAAGACAAACCACAAACCCTAACCGAACACATTAGGGGAACCACCATAAAATAATCCCAAAACATTTCTCATAAGACGACCACTAACCCTCCCTTCAACCTATCTTACCAACCAAACACAAACCCAAAATACCTTTCAAACAAGAGGTGTTCTTAGACCCAAAAAATCACACAATAAAAACATTTAAAAAAACACATAAGACATACCATCCCAAACCAGTCATCAAGACATCATGTTTTTATTTAAATTCATCTATTTGAAAACAAACAGTTCGGCGGTTAGCGCATCCACCAATGGTACCCCCCAGGCCTCACACATGCATGTTTCTGTGCCACACCAAGAACCCTCATCATATCCATCTCGACACTCATTTATTCATTCCATTAATAATCCATCATCCCATATAACCCCATGCATGTGGTCACTCATGGAAATACCTAAGGTTAAAACAAAAATTCCTTCCACTTTTCGAAACCAAAACATTCAACCAATACTTCCTTTTTATCAACTATCAATGAAATAAAAACCCAATTTACATCATTAAATTTTTTTCAAAATATCACCAATCATTCAATAAAAACTCACTCTCAATTCATGCACATTAATTTTACAACATTTCATCCCGTTTAAAAACACTTCTAATTTCATGACAAAATCCATTTCATAAATCCCTATTAAATTGGGAACACAACTCTTCTCATTTTAAAAAAATACTCCAAAATTTCATAAAACTTTTCAAATGATCTCTAGTTACCAAATCAAAATCCATTTCCAAACTCCACACATGACCTCCAAAACATTCCATCCTATTAAAAAACCTTTCAATAGTTTAGAAAACTATATTGTAAACAATTTTTCAAAACCAACTTTAACATAGTTCCTGCTTTCAAAAGAGGTGTAAAAAAACCATTTTCCATTTGAAAAAAATTCTGAAAATTCATTCCTACCATTTCAGAAATCAATCCACTTATTCTTTACTGAAAAATAATTTCATAAAAGTTTACATTTCATAAATCAAGTCATTTTTTCTTTAAAACCATGTCCCAAGATTCCAACATGAAGATACACAAGACAATGAAAGAGGAAACTTGTTTTAGTGGATGACTTGGACATATGGTTGGTGGATATATGCCAATCACTTCACCATCACAAATAATGTTCTAAGGAAATATCCCCGACTCCACACGGCTTTCCAGGCCCTACGAGCTCACTGAGACCATTAGCCCAACTCTCTTTTCATTTCCCCAAATCATCATCAAACCAAGAAAACCAAAGGACTTAGATAAATCCCGACTTCCCCGGGAAACTTGAATCACGTTACAAGGTGTGCTGGCTAGGCACACTACTCATAATCATAATTTCAAGCCCTGACAATCCTATCTCCAGACTATCTCGACTCTTCCACAAATAACATTACCTAAGAGATCAAACCCCATTTGATACCATTTTTTCATGAACTGAATCTGGTATCCATCAAAACAACACCTGAACCAGCCCGTGGAAAGGCCTGAAAGAAGTTCCTGATCCCCACAGGCTAGAACAAGTGCCCGAGTATCACAAAATGGAATTTGGGAATTATTTAACCGAGTTTATAAACATAAAATAACAAACAAATCCAACATAACAAATATGAATTTTTCAAAAAAACTATATTTTACAAAAAATCAGAATTGAATTACATAATTTAAAACAATTATCAAAGACTATAACAAATAAAGAAAACCAAAATGGACAGCCTAAGAACCCCTTCATGGCAGGAGGCACTGCCCTCAATCCCTCTTCATGATAGTGCACCAAGAAGGACCGATAGAAACCCAAACCATTGGCACTAAAAGCTTTACCCAAACCTGCGACAAAATAACCAAGTATACTTACACCCAAAGAAGTAAGTAGGGTGTGAGAAAAAGCCTAGTATGATGCCACTACTAAAATATTCCATGTGATAAACATTCAAAGATGAAAATCTTATAAGATTTCATAAACATGAAATGAAAATAATTTTTTTAAAGAGATGAAACTTTAAATAAAAACAGTTTTCAAGTGGGATACTTTAAAGAATATTTTTTTTAAATTGAATGAAAAAGCTATGGAATTTTCCATCCAAACATAATATATGCTGATGGTAAGCATAAAGTATCTAATGAGCACAAGAAATGGGAAAATAACCCCTTGGAAGTAGCTCGCTGTGGGTCGTAGGTACCTCGTATCTTGGTGAAAGTAACCATACAAATATCTGTTCTCATGCACACGAGACACTAGTAGGGATAATACCCAAAACCTAGTGGTTCCCCATCATAATAAAAATAATAATAATCATCATAGTTTAGTTAGTATTTTCATCTTCAAACTTTATACATTAAACTGGGGCCAAACCCCACAGGATCACTAGCATACTAGTACACATCCACCCACCTAGATAACTGGGTTTTACCTCTTGTTCTCAAACAAGTTCCAAAAGACATAAAATACAAATTTCACATGAAAATACCACTTCCAAGTCACACGCACCTAACAACATCCCACACACGTGTCACATAATACTCCTTTCACAAAAAAAATTAATTTTTCACACCATACTCACACAAAACATCCCACAAACTTGTTTCACACCTTTCTTGCAATTTGATAAAACATTTCAGCAATTTATAAAACATTATAAATTTGTTTGACATCTTAAATAACCTATTTACCTTTAAAAAAACCCATCTTAAGTGAACACAGTCACCAAAATAGTACATTAACACCCTTTTCCCACTTTTTTTAACTCAATAAATCATTTATAATTTTTATAAAACAATCCCAAGGGGTATAACCATGTTTTTCACACAAAACCCATTTTAAAACCCTCTTTCAAGTCTAAAAAAACACCAATAACAATCAAAAATAGAGTTGGAACCCTAAAAAAATTATTAAACCACTCTATAATGTTATAAAATTACCTCAAATAATACCATAAAAGATACACATGAAAAAAAACATTTTAAAAAAAATATGAAACTTTGAAACTAAACGCTTAATCAATATTACCATAAATAGTTCCCACACCAAACCTAATACAAGAGGAACATGATAAAAATCTAAACGAATCAAATGAGACTCATATTAGGATTATTAAACATGTAACCACCTACCATTTGTGCTAAAAACTCCAAACTATTGTGTGAAACATCAATCGCACCACCGTCGTACCACAAGGAAGTTAAATCAAGACTTAATTGGGAGATCTTAAATAAAAATTCACAAATAAACCTGTAAATGATTTTCAAAACAACCAAAAATTAATTTCAGGTTATAATAAGGCTGAGTAGGTCATGTGAGAACTGAAATAAAGAGAAAATTGTAAAAATTGAAAGAGTTATAAAGGAAACAATTTACCTCTTCATATCTTGATGATTTGAGAAATCTAGAGAAGTTTTCTCCCTAATTTGTGATGCATATGTGCTCGAAAGAGGGGGGGGGAGATAATGGGAGCACGCCTTGGGTAAGTGGTCTTGGGTGAGAGTTTGAATCACTAAAAAACCTTAAATATTTAATGAGATATTAAGTAATTAAAAATAATTTTTTAAAAAAGAAATGGACATTCGGTCTGTCCCAACATATTAATAAAAAACACAAATCTATCATTATTATGGATTAATATGGGGTCCAAATTGATATGGAGGTCTTAATATACCAGGTTATTCCAATTGGGAAGTGTAATGGGTGTAATATGTTGAAAAATGGAGGAGTTATAAAAGAAATAAAATTTATTTTTAAATCTGTAAATGAACTCACGGTTTAGCCCAAATTTTGAAAACACACAATTTCCACCAAAATGCATGTGAAACCCACAAAACAATGAAATAATGGAAATTAAATAAAAAATAACCATAAAATAATTCATGTATGTGACATAGAATCTCAGGGTAGAGATCCCAAAAGTGTACTTCTAGAAGAAGTAGTTATAGAATGATCTAAACCTTGCACGGAGTTGGAGAGGCCTACCATAAGACACAATGTGTGGTGTTATATAAGTTTTCTATATTACTTTCAACTCATATAATATGTTTAACCTAAGAACCCATAGGAGGATATGAATATGATTGACTCAAAATAGTGTTAGTTATCCCTAATGGGTGATATTAATTTCATAAATATGTTTGGAACATGAATTTGACATAAATAAATAATAGGTTGATTGTTCTTAAAAATAAATGTATTTTACAATTAAAGGAGGAAGTATATGGTAGAATATGTTATAAGAGAAGTCTATACCTGAAGTGATTTCAATAAACAGAAGTGAAAGATTTTCCATGAACTCTTCACTAATAGTAAAATAAAAAACTATTCTGATGGTTCCCAATATGATTATAATGGAATGAATTCAAGAAGAGATGTTAGTTGTAAATACATATTTTCTTCATGGCGACCTAGATGATTAATTTTACATGGATTGTCTAGAGTGTTTCATGGAAAAAGGATATTAAATATGGTGCACAATGTAAGGAGGATCATTTCATGTTTCGAGAAGAAACCGAGGTGGTGAATCTTGAAGTCAAATTACGTTATGGTGTAGAGGAAGTTTTTATATATAAATGAATATAATTTATTCAATTATATAGTTTATGATTATGGTTGAATCATCATTCTACATTATTATGTTGAAAACATGCTTATAACCGATCTAAAAGAGTGAATGATAGATTATTTAAAGGTCAAATTGTATTAAATATTATAGGTAAAGGATATTTGTTAAGATAAATAAATGATAATGATAAAAATTTCAAAGTAATTTCCATCTAAAACATCCTTCCCATTATCTATAAGGTAGTGTAATTATTGAACTAGATGAATTGAAACCGATGACCACACCCCTGTCCAGATATTTCACTTTGAACCAAAAGAAGGCACCATAAATGTATATTGAGGTATATTAAAATATAAAGGTTTTATATTCATTTTTAGTTGAAATCATGTGATATACCATTTAATGTAATATATAATAAATTTTTAAAGTAGTGGTAGTTGATAGTAAATTCATGGAAAATCACAGAAGGTATCACTTAGAGGTGGTAAAGTGGACATTTTGGTGTTTGATGGCTTCTAGATGATTATCTCTTTAAATTTGTTATAGTGAATACTTCATAGGATATGGAGAATTATACTTCAATGGATATTCAGATACATGAATGAACTCTATGTGAATTTGTTTTCAATTTTGGAGGGATGGTAGTGAGTTGGATGTCAATGATTCAAACAATATATAAAATTTCAACAAAAGATGTAAAGTGTGATTCTCAAATAGGGGTCGAGAAGGTTTTTATCTAGTATAATGGTTTGTTAAAATATTTTTATAGATGAACACAAGTTAAAAAAATTTAGAACCATTCTTCAAGTGAAATCTAATTATACAGAAACAAAATTATTCATTCTAGAATGAAATATATTCAGTTTAAGTATCACCTCATTTAGAAGTTGTTGAAGGATGGAGTGATGAATCTATGAAATATATAAGGATCCTGAAATATGATATATATATATATATTGAAAAAGGTTATATTAAGAATTTTTTGAGGTGGAGTTTCACCTTAGTCTATATTGGATAACAAAAATCCTGGTGGGGAACCATGTTGATACAAAAGAGGCTTAATGAATACAAGTTGGTTTGTGAATGTTGATGGAGGACATATAGGTGAATCTTTAAATTTATTCTAATGTGGGATTTTATTACGATTGTTCAAGAAATACATTATAAATCCAAGGAATTATATTTTATGAATGGTTCAGTTCCATATATTTAACGTCTAATAATGGATGGATATAGTGTAGCAGTAATAACGAAGTACATATATCTATTTTTTGGAGACTATAAGGTATGAACAAAAAGGTGGTGATTTTAAGTTACCCCTGATGATTATAATTAATATAGTATGGAGGGATAACATACTTATAACTATTTTACTCTGGGGATATGTAATATTCATTATGAAGGATTCCTAGGGAATTCCAACAAATAAATTGATATGTAAGAGAAACATTCACATATATAAGAGTAAACTAGCAATATTTTTGGAAGAAAAAACTATGTATTAGAATATTAATATTACATAGTGGACATAATTAATAAAATAGAGGTATTACCACTAATATAATAGCTATCTCAATGAACTTAGAATTTATAATAATGAAAGGAAACTGATTACACTAATTGAATTCTACTATATTAGTCTAGTAAATAACATATTATGGATGGACTGATTTAACATTATGATCATCTTAGAATTCATTAATTAAAATTCATTTAGAATTCCCCCTTATAAAATCTCTCATGTCTAAACCATATAAAAAAAAAATCCTTGGATTCAATTTCTTTCAAATATTTATTTTCCAGAAATATTATCTACATCTATTTTAGGGAGTGTATTTTGGTGTGGGGAATTATTTATGTTTTTATTTTATGTACTAGTGAATTAGGTACATGGGAAAATTATGGTAAATTATTTCCACTCAGTGAAATCCAATTTGTAACATCTATGGGGTTTACTAAAGATAAATATGAGTCTAACACTAGGGATCAAAAAAAATTAGAATGAAGGTCTGTATAGATATAAAATATGAAGGTGTACAATGGTTGAGGGTACAAAAATAGTGAAACCAATGTGAAATCCTTTTCCCATAAATGATTTTGATTTAACATCAAATTTTTCTTGTGTAGATTCAATGTTAGGTTTCTTGATAGTGGTTGTATCCCATTAATGATATCCTTAAAATTCTTACTGGAATCATTAAATAAGAAATTATATATAATGATATTTGGATAACTTGGTTATAAATGAAAATAACATAGGTTGCAATACACCACCAACTCATACACCAGATATATTCCAATATCATGACATAGTTTATGGAATTGGATCCCAAATATAAATTATTTCTAATAAAATCCCACCAGCACTAGTTTTTAAATTCCCAAGCATGGTTATACAAACTCAGTGTCTTTCTAAAAACTTTTGAGGTAGATTTTGAAATTCTCTTGGAGATGAATCCCCATAGGTCTTCTTAAAAATAATGTTCTGTGTAGAAGTAGGTCTAAAATGTTTCAAAATTCATCAAATTTGGTAATATTTCAATGTAGTAAAACTACACTAACCTCTATTATATTATAATGGTATAGTAGGATGTAGAATGTGTCCTCACAAATACTTTGATGAATCATAAAAGTGTTTCTTCTAGGCAACATCATTTCTAGTGTCTGATGATAGAAAATGATCAAGAATATAAAGAGGAGGTAAACCTAAATATCCCTATGCCAGTTTTCTAATCTAACACTCATAAGAGGAGGGATCATTGGTGTGTAGTTGTCTATATATGTTTAGATAAAGGATTAAATTCCAATTTCCATAAACACCTTGTAAGTTCATCAAATTATTTTAATGAAAATAGAGAATCCATGTTTGGGGGATTCAACTCATAAATGTTATTTCCCACAATATATGACTCAAATTATTATTGAGGATTCAACCCTAATTTCCTAGACAATAATATCAAGAAGGAAAACTTCATAGGGGAAATCCTCATTCTATAAGCCACAATCTACCTTTTGGGACATTAACTACCCGAAGGATCGATAGTTTATATTTACTGTATCTCAAGGATATATCAGCTCATTGTTAATAATAGATGAAAACTATAGCTACAAAGGTAATTCCTACATCACAATATCTAACAACCCTGGAGGCCCCGAGTTAACATTCACTATGATGTTCCTTCATATATCACCATATACAGTAATAATAATGGTCTTCCCTAGACCACCTAATGTGAAGGTCATCCCAACAAATCCATTATAAGTGACACTGGAGGTCCTGAATAGAACACTTACTATAAAGGTCTTCCATGTATAGACATATCAAAAAAATATGTAGGTCCTTCATAGAGTACCTTTCAAAAGGTTACTCCCTATAAAACATGACATATCAGTCATCAAGTTACTCCTCATTACATTAGACATAAGATAATCATCCATTGTAGTTTTAACCATGGTCAAATAAAACATATTACCTTTGGAATTACTCCCCAGGGGACCATTTTTAAAGGTCCTCCCCATAGAACTGTGAATATAAATATAAATTTATCCCATCATGATTCAAGTTACAGTGTTCCATCCCAAAATATAAAGATCAACTGACAAGGATTTACTTCACATTCCAACTCATCATTAATAGGAAACAAATATTCCCTCTATATGATAACACAAATAATAACTATAAGGTTCCTCCATTGAGCATGATTTACACATGTTCCTTCTATGAAAAAAGATAAAATTTACATAATGGATATCCATATGAATTTATCTAGAAAACTAGAATCCAGGAAGACCCTCCTCATGGAAAGAAACATAATAACTCTACAGGTCCTCCCTGAAGAATTTTTGTGGATATCATCCTTATGACAGAACATTTATCCATAATAGAACTCTCTTCCATAATGAAAAATAAATAATTAAACATAGAGATCCTCCCATTGATGTTAATAATGAAATCCCTCTTCATTATGACATAGATTTTTGGTTGGAAAATTAACTCCATGTTAAGGATACTCTGATGTTTCCATCTTATTGAGAGGATGTTTTTAAATTGATAAAATTTACACTAAGATACTCATTATCAATCAGCGATGTTTGATCCCAGTCAAAAGGAAGTCCAATGTGATGATCATCATTTTCTCCTACCAAGAAACATATACAGTTTCAGTTGTATGATGATGTTTTTAATTACTCAACTCCCATCAAGAAGAAAAGTGGAACTGGCCATTATAGTTAGATCTATTTGAAAACCCCCATCATAGTGGATGAAAAAACACCATGGTTATGTGGAATGAAATTGTCATGAAGAAAATTATGGTCATGTTCTTTCCAAAAGAAACTACACAATTTGACATTCTAGAGGCATTTAAGAGTAATTCATACCCTAAATTCCTAAAACTTATGGGTGAATATTCATCATCTCATGAAAATATTCCTATCATATACTATGTGCATTAACGTTCCCCTGATGGTCAATGAGAATTGCTTCCATATTGATATGACTACTATTTAGAATCCCAAAACCCTAAGGTAGTAAATTACCACGAATTACTCAGTCATTCTTTCCTAAATAGTATGAAGTAACTATAATTGATAATCATTTAATCATAACATAATGAGGGTAGAATATTGATATCTTCATTTCACTATGATCAGTAGATAACAATGTTCATTGGGGATAGAATATTGCAGTGTCATAAATTCAGGACATGTCTTATGTTCGAGTTCTACATATAATAGTTTTTATATCCAATAAATTCCAACAATTCTTAAATCCTAAAATATTATTACATGACAAGAGTGAAAAAAATACAGTCTCACACATTAGGCCTCTATGAAATTTATTTTAGCCTCTCATTTAAGAGACAAAACATAAAATTAAAAATAAAAACAAGTGGGAAAACAATTTTTTACCTAATTTTTTTCACATCCATATAATGCTAGTATTGAAGCACAAATGTCTTATAAGGATGGAATATAATTCCATGTGGTTGTGATGATATATCCCCATCCCACAAGACTGGTTTTGTTTTTATCACATTGACTACCTCTATAATCATTAAATCAACATTGGGGATAGGTAATAATGTTCGAAGAGAAAAATTCACATAGCCCC
Source organism: Viscum album (assembly GCA_963277665.1). Classification (NCBI taxonomy): domain Eukaryota; kingdom Viridiplantae; phylum Streptophyta; class Magnoliopsida; order Santalales; family Viscaceae; genus Viscum; species Viscum album. The sequence goes on from OY728151.1 coordinate 2,084,462,310, forward strand.
ATAAGGTAGGAAGCATTTTTATCCCCAACCTTCAAATAATATGGATTTATCTAGAATAGGTGGATATTTATAGTAATATACCTCATAGTTTCATCCACTTTTTGATTCATCTCTATCATCAAGGGTGTTCCATGTGAAATCAATTTGGGCCACCCATAGGATCAATATCGATAAAACACTTCAATAAGATAATAGCGGAGTGTGATAAAAACCACACATAGTCTATATTTTAGAATGGTCTTCCAAGAGTCTTTATATTCAAGATTATTATGATAGGTACCTCTATTAATATTCATAGGATGATTATTCCCATTACTATTTTGAAGTGGATGTTGATTTGATTCCCACTGCAAGATTCATGTTGGTGAATTTTGTTAACATTATCCTTGTATATTACCCAAAACATGACCCCAATATAGAATAATTCAATTAGAAAACATTAGTTATTAATTTATTATACACTGATATATATAAAGAGGGTGTGAATACCCAATATTATATGAGATTCATGATAAGGAAGATCCTTTGAACCTTGAACTAATACCTACATAGTGAGATCAATATATGTATAATGGGAAATATGTTTCTATTTCCATAACCCTTCCAATGCCTAAATAATCTGATCATATCTTAATTAAGGAGAGGAATTCCCAAAATGAAGTCAAATTATAAAATTTATAGTGACTCAGTGCCATGTTACATAGGGGAAATCTTCCTACAGAGGGAAACTCTCTACTTAAGGACAATCACTCTACATTTAAAATCCACCTTCAACAAGAAGTAACTAATTAAATAATCAGATAAAAATAAAAACATCAGGATAATGTGAGGCATAAATAAGAATTTTATTTTAACTAGATGACTATAGACCATGAATAAATCATTCATCTATGGAAACAACCCCCACCATTTCAAGTGGGATACTCTATGCCAACTCAACAAAGATATAAATAGTAGGAATATGTGATTTAATCTTGCAAGGTCGCTCCTAGTACCTTTACTCAAGGATTAGTGATGGTAAGTGTTTAATAATATCTCCTTGATTCACCACAGAAATTGAATCCCAGGAGGGGTAACACAATATAGGTTAGCTTGAGAGAAAACCATATCCAAAGTGGGTAGAAGTGACCCTCATATAACCAACTTTAGGTATACCACATTACCCATATTCAACTATATTAGAGGTTTTCATATATGACTCACATACTTTTAACCATGATGTGGAACCATGATGGGAACACTAAAGAAATAATAATTTATAAAGCATAGGTGCTTCACTAAAACTCCCGAATGACTAGCATTCAAATAGAATATTAACCTAATAATTGGTTCTATTTCAAATTATAAATATCTTCAACTATGGTTCTGATACCAATTTAGCACCACATTGAGGAAAAACAAGGACATAAACCTCTCAAATTGAAAAAAATATAAAAAAGATAAGTTTTAATTATTCATTATCTGGTAGAAGTTATAACATAGCACAGAATATGCATCTTCAAAAACAAAAAATATTATTGTTATGCATAAAAAATGTACATGATGAGTTATAAGAACTGGTCATTCCTTTTTGGCACCCTAGTGGGATCCAAGATTTTTAAACCATAGCAGAGTGAAAATAGGATTCTATTCATCATTACAAAGACAAGTCGTGACTGAATTCATTGGAATAAGTGATACAACATAAAAGAGAATAGATTATTTCCTTCACTATCAAACACGTTTCAATGTCATCTACAACACCTAACCCCACTCAATATCATGTGCTGCCTAATATAGAATAATAACTACACCAATAACACCCTATATAGGTTATAAATATAGAGAAAAATTATCTGATCATTAATGATCTTATGAATAATGTTATACTTTTGGAAAGGAAAAAAGTATGTGATTTTTCAATATATCCCTGGAGAAAAACATAGTAAATGTACTAGATATAAAAAGGACCAATTAAGTCATCCTAGAAGATCATGGGGATTATTACCCATTAAAATTGATTTTGGTACTTAGTATCAATGATTCTATGATATTCAAGAATATATTATTGAAGATGATTGAATCTGGGCATATAAACATGTAAAAACACATGGAATATATGACATGTGTCTCTTTAATTCCACCAAAAAGAGAAGGATAGTGTAAAGAACACCCAATCATATGTTCATATGTGTTTGATTAATGGATGAATAAGAAATGTTTTATCTATGTACATGAAATAATTAAACTACAACTATATCAACTATTTGTGAAACCCAATTCCCTCAATGATACAAGTGGAAACATATTATTCATCACATACCACTATGTAATTGACTAATCATTATAGATGAAACATTTCATAAGAATAATATCCCTTTAATTATCCGATGATGGTCCACACTCCTCTATATTTCATACCAACCCCACGAAATTGAACATTCACCTGATGAAGAGTCATAATATGGATCTATCAATTTAATCCACATAAAACATAGATATTCCAGTGAGGAGGACTAAAATGAAAATGAAATCCCTGTCCATAATTTAGGATGAGGTAGTATATGTCATCTATGATAAAATCTATTTAGAATTTGACTATCATAAATATTTTCTATTGAATTTATTTTTTCCATATAAACAAAAATACATGTTATGCAATGAGAAAAATAGAATAATTGATGTGATCCAAAATCATCCCAAACACATTCAAACATAATTAAAATGAAAAAATTACTAGAAAATTGATAATTATTAGGCTATCACTAAAACAATGTTTGTTCAGTTCAACCCACCCCACAGATAGAAAAGATAACCCCAATTTTTAGTCATAGAAGGGAGTTTTTTGAACCATCTTCATTCAAAATTTTTCCTTGTCTAAGGGAGAAACCTCATGTAAGGAAGCATGGGTCCTTTTTCTAAAAGTATGATATTTTTAATCATATAATTATCTCCCCAGCAAGATCTATATAATGGATTCCATTTGTATATAAACAGAAAAAGGATTCCCTTATGGATAATATTTTAACCCCCCAACTGTTTGAGAAAGAATCTTTTGAAGCTGATACATATCATGTGGAGACCAGCTCTATGGAATTCCACATGGTAATTTTAATAAATGAAATAAACTAGGACACATCAAAATAAGTGAATATTATATCCTTTTATATATCTTAAAAGATATATTACACTAATATACATTGATCAATAGATGATAATATTGATTGGATCTCCCTTTTCTTGATCTGAACCCTCTGAAATATGAATCATAGTGATATTCTCATGTATCCTTCCAACCTAAATATTCATGGGTATGATAAGAGAGTACAATGTCGCCTTAGGAAGATCAAGAAGTGGTATTAGTTCAAAGACCTCATTTCTAACTAAAAAATCATGGAGTTATATAATGACATGGTTTTTAATATATATATATATATATATGAATCTTATGGCTCTATATGAAAGTTATAGTTCCCTAGTAATATCACTAATTCCTAAAATACGATGTTAATAATAAATTTAGGGTACTATAAGGTAATAGATCCTCTTTTGGGTCCAATTAATCTTTGTACATCAACATAGGATACTATAAATGGGAGGGGTATGGATTATGGTAAATAAAACCATTGGATTGTGGATCCCAATGGAATGGAAATCACTTATATCAGTCCATGGAGTGTATTTGTTGAAGATAAATTTTTTCCCAAAAATATATTTAACATGGAATCTTCTAAATTGGAGAAAACTTTTTCATATTGGATAATGATGTGAACCCTGTAATTAGCTTCATATCATATAATGGTTTAGAGGATACTTTCATTAAGTATCTGTATCCTATAGAGGAAAAGTCCTATGTGTAGTCCACGTTGATCAATATTTAATCCACTTTAATTTAGTAAAATAAATGTCTTAATAATATTTATAATACATAACCATGGTACGTCAATCATATAGACCTGAATAATAGAATAAGATAACAAGGTTTATTCACATTTTCTCCAATTGTCATGGTGTTTTCTATGTCTGATGATTCTAGACATTCAGAAGACATATGTGATCTAAATGGATGTAACAACTCCCCTTTATAATCTTTTTTATCTTACTAACCGATCCCTTCAATCCAACTTATACTAGTAAATATTATAAGGAGATAATAAAAAATGTTCTAATTGTATTCGAGGAATGAATGTAAACTACCATTGATGATCTCATGTGATTAAATATTAATATGGAGGAAGATGTGTGGCCTATGATGATCAGTTACATAGTTAATCTTAACAAATAATATAATTATATATCCTTTATTCAAAATTATAGAGATTTATTTTTGTTTAATTTCATTGAAATGATCATATTGGATCACTAGGTTGATACACATCATTTGAGATTTTTGAATGGCTACCATAGTCATAAAAAACAATGAGAATTCATCTAAACCCTGATAATATTTTTATTGGTGAAGTTATTAATATGATGAAATATAAATTCATCCAGGAAGTTCAATACCTAATTTGGTATACAAATATTGTCCCCATAAATAAAAATAATTAGAAACCCAATGTTTTCTTTGATTTCATTGGTATCATCCAAAAAATACCAATAGATGATTTTATAATCCTGACCAGAGAAACATTAATTGATGCAATAATAAATTTTTAGGTATTATTCATTATATATTATTTTTTTAGCTACAACCAATTAAAAATGGACCTTAATGATAAGGATTCCACTACCTTTTGGTAACCTCAATGGGTATATGGTAATCATGTATTTACCTTTATGATTACAAATATAGACACTACCTACCAACTTTCAATGTAATAATTTTTAAATTGATTTCTTGGGAACAACATAGAATGATATTAGGATGTAATGGTGGTAAAATATCAACAAAATTAGGATCATAATATAAAAATTGAGTTATATTATAAGAAATGGTGGAAAAAATGTTTCATGATGAACTCATAGAAATTTGGATTGTGGGTAGGAAAAGAAAAAATATTTGGACTCATTATATTCTACCACACCACAAAAAGATAAATGTGATACATGATATTATTCCTCATAAAAACATCAATGAATTGAGACTATTTTGGGAATATATTACATGCATCATGTAATTCATAACCATCCTCTATCTATATATTTTTTTCACTTAATAATGTTCATACAAAATGGGGTCATCCATTACTAGGATAAAGATGGTCAAAAATTCATTGATGATCCCAAATAATTACTTCTATACCCAAATTTATTATTAAAACCCATATATGGGAAGCCCATCATCCTTTATGTAACAAAATTAGAGAAAATTCCTATAACTATTCTAGATTTAAAAAGCGATGATGATAAGAATAATACTCTCAATTTTCAAAGAATTTCAATGCTAGATAATGATACTAATATTCTGATGTTGTAAAGAACTATATGGAATTTATTTTTATAGTGTAGTAGTTGAGACACTATTTGGGGAACCACGAGGTCTATCATGTCTCTTGAGTGGATAGGTTAAAATATATCCTTAGTTTCCTAATGTTAACATGTTTTCTAGAATAATTTTTAGTCATTATATAACAGTTTTATATCCAATTCATGTCACGAATTGTGATAAAAAAGAAGAAAATTAATATAATTCCTCATAGTGTTCAATATCCCATAGAATTAATTATTGAAAAAAACTCCCTAGTGAATAAGACTTCTACATTAATTAATCATACCAATCATTAGAGTTGTATATTGATATTTCCCTAAGGATTCCAATGGATAAAATCATGAAAACTATAAATCTAAACATTATTTACATGGATATTTTATCCATATATTCAATAAAATAGTTTTCTTTATTCTTTTGTTTTCATAGAAGGATGGACCAAAAACAAGGTATAATAATTTTCCCTTATTAAAGGCATAGAATTTGCCTATGAATAGTACAATAAAAAATAAATATTAAGGGTGATTTAGTGTTGGTGATCAATAAAATAAAGGGGGATAATTACAACAGTATGTAATATTTCATTCTTTTTCTTAATTATAAGCTATGTTTGAGGGATTAATTCTTTATATATTCAACACTATCACATATCCCATGTTTAAAAAACACCCATAAAGATCCACTATCCAATGAAACTATAACTTTAACATATTTAGAAAAGGATAAAACTCTAATTTAAATTTTACATCACATGATAAATTCTCCATTATTAAATAGTGATATTTAATATTTTATGTAAGTAAAAATCACATAATGTTAAAGTGAGTGTTTATGAAATGGATGGATAAAACCCATAGTATATTAACTTAAAAATAAAATTCTCCATTTATATGGATAAATGAATGAATACATTCATTGGTTGGTATAATATTTCATCATTTACAATGTCCCAACTACTTATAAATTTTTCTATAAATAATGTTTTGATGGATACCTCTTTAGGTTAATTCAAAAAGAGATACCCACATTGATTTGAAAAAAGTTTTTACTCATTAATGTGGATCCCAAATGTCAAGAAACAATATCTTACAAATCAAAATAAAGGTATAATTATGGGAACCAATGTCATATGACTATATGGAATTCATGATGAGACTTTAGACATTTTAGATACATTCCAATTTCATTCATCATCCCCCATAATTGTTTCAAAGTGACATATATTCTTTTTTATTTTCTATATGTTGGATCTAGGCCATGGGTGTAAACCATTTATCTATAGATAAATAGTCCAAATTCATCCTTTATCCCATAAATATCTTCTCCAAATCAGCTTATTATTTTACCCACAATTAATTTAGAATACATGTTGTCACCAATTTGGAGAATTCCAATATCATTAATATCATTAAAAATTTGGTGTCCCTCACATATTTTTTACATCCAAAGGAACCAATTTATGTGATTCTATATTTAAGAACATGTACAAGGAGTATAATATCCAGTATTTCAACTTGGATATCTATCATGCAATGGAAAACAAAAAAATAGAATAAATTAATAAAACTATATCTAATATCATTGTGAATACGGTTTAAACATACAATAATTGTTATCCAAATAAACTCCTCTATAATTTATGGGTTTTTTCAAGATAACCCATGCAGCTATATGGGAAACTAGTATTTTATATTGTTTGAGATTGTGGTGGCCTTTCCCATTGAGGTAAAATTTCCCTCTCATTTCACCTCTATATGTAATCTACTATCCAAATATGAGAAATCTGATATATGGAATAAATAATTAGAAAAAATTTATGATAAAATATTTTTTCAACCACATAACCCTCACATTAATCAAAATCATGAATATTTCAAATCAAATAAAAAGTTTAATCTCCACTCATTTGTTGTAGGAGAATAGACATAGCTATGAAAATGTTAAAGATACTTAAGAATAAACACCTAATGCTGTAACCCAAACATTCAATAAACTATTCCATATATAATGTATATTACAATAGAGGTTACTACTTAATTGAAATTTATAAAGAGAACATCATACATAAAACTAATGAAATACTTATCCAAAAATATTTTTTGTAGCTCCTTGATGGGTTCCTATAGTCTAATCTACAAGAGTTGATACTTCTCAATGATGATCCTTATCGTAAGTCTAAAAAAATATATGATGTACCTATCATATAACCTTAATGTGAATGACAGAATGGTCTAATTCACATGACCATAAATCATTGGATATATGATCATAGTCACAAAACCACAATCTGTAAGATATAATTGTTCATATTCCATGAAATTAATCTTTTTTGAGTCTCATTTTTTATATGACCTAATTCCCTTTCATGGAGCTATATATATGTAGGATTATCTAGTTTATGGTATTATTAAATCATATATGGATTTCACAAATAAACCAATACTTGGACGAAACTATAGTTTCCCCCCAATAAAATAAATTGTTCTCTTCGGAGGTCCCAATTTTTTAGAACTATTTATACATGGGTTCCTATTACTCTAGGGTACATAATGACATATAAATAAGCTATAATAGGAATAAGATTAAATTTCACCACTTATACTACCATCAAATTAATATGGTATCAGAGTCTTCATCAATTTAATGAATCGACGTTAATATGAATGAAATTAAATTTTAACTTGATTCATAACTATGAAAGATACTTTATATAAAGTTCCTCATAGTATTCCCTTAAAATATGAAATATACGAGTCATAGTGAAATGAAGTTATATCAACTGACATACAATACACCCGGTATGAAACTAAAACATCTTAGAGTAGTCTCTTTTACCCTTATATGAGAGACATATCTATGTAAGAATCTTCATGGTATAGCTTATTGAGTATAAACTGATGTCAAAATAAAATTATCATCAATACAAATAATTATATTAATGTGTATGTGAATTTGAAAATTCTTATGGGGGTACCTACATTAGATCTACACCGAGATATAATATGATGAGACACATATATTTTATATTGGGTATCAAAAAGGGGAAATTTTTTGTTCTTAAAATGTACTAAAAATAAAATTCTCCTCTCAATATCTACATTTGGATTGATTCACATTTTCCCAGGATTGGTAATGACTCTTGGATCTATCATCATAATACTGGTTGTATATTATATTCTAGATTCTTCCCCTATGCTTTGACCTTTTTTTATTCATGTCAAGATTCATCCTCTATTATATCATCAGGTCTTCCATTAATATATCCCATTCAATCTTATATTGAATTGAGAAAAATTCATTGAATATTAATCTTGGACTATGTATGGATTGATTCTTATTATAAAAATATTTGTAAAGACATCTAGAACACTTATTATGTGTCCAGGTAAAAGATTTCACACCCATATAATCAACCACTTCATCCTAGTTTATGGATTCTTTTAATTTTGGTTGGGTCTTCTCCAATGAACCTATACTAGGTAGAAATGATTTTATTCCATGTTTGATATATATATGTTCATTTATCATTGTGAATAACTATGAGATTCTTCATTATTGTTATTATAGGAGACATAATGATGTCCATATTACTTATCTATGTCATAGAAATATATTTTTTCAAATTCAAACCCCTAACCCAATTAATGATCTCCTCACACACATTGGGTATTTTAGTATTAGACACTATATTAGGATGATGGATCTTTGATGATATGTATTCTTGGCTTCATTCCTATATTTATTGAATATTTAGTAATTCCATAAGCATAAATTGTACCTAAAAACAAGTCATCATCAACTCCCACTCCCCTTAATCATCTCATAACAACCCACCCATGATTAGTTTTGGACTAGAGTGTTCAAATCACATTTCAGTAACCTTATCCAATATACTACACTTAGTATCATAACTATTTTAATCATTGTATGACATTCATGAAAATTGTTAATGAGAATATCAAATTTTAAAAAGGATAATTATTCTTGGTAAATATATCTATTTTTCATATCTAATCATCAAACATGAGGCATGATTTCATCCTAAGGAGATAGTCATAAAATCACATTTGACCTTCAAAATATTTTCATTGAATACATGATGTGAAGTTTTTTAGAATTTATCCTGAAAATTATTATTCCATTTCATCATTATTAACACAAAAATATTATGTTATGATTTAAATAATTTCCCTTGCTAAAAGGTTTTAGAGCACTCCTATCACTTAAGTATGATTTTAGGTTTCACATAACACACCTTTCTTTTCTTAGTACTATGACACTAAAACATATATTCAATTTTCGACACAATGATTATCACATTTTTGTTGAGACATTATTCAATTCAGGTAAATTATACCCTTTTCGTTAGATGAGAAACCTTATTTTTGGAGAAGTAATTTTTACCGAAAACATTAGATTTTTTAGTCTAAGAAGTATGAATATAAGATACATTCAATCATCACTGATCTCTTCTATGTTGATTTGGTCCCTCACTCATTCAAATCAGATCATCACTTTTCACTTATCATTGCATAGACTGCCTCATCTTTGGTTAAATCTATACAAATTTTAACAAAAAAAACTCTTGTCCAAGGACGTATAATATTAAACTATGAGAACCACCCCTTAAGGTTGTATATAATATTACGAGATATCTATTCATGTAAATATGTAACATTTCTATTTTGATTTATACTATCCCATATTTTAGTTAATGTCTTATCCCTTTAATACCAGCCTTATTGGTTTATATTTTATGACCATAAAATAACAAAGGAAATAGAAATTTTAAATAGGAGGTTGATAACCCAAAATTGGGGTCCTATGAAAAACTTAATTCTATGTCCCCTAGGATGAAATATATTTGGACTAAGTAGAATTTTGAGTGTTTGATAATTGATAAGGAACAACTGTTTTTAGAATGAATTACTATAAAGGGAGTCCAAATAAATATTTCAGTTCTTGAAAATTAAACTTATCACCATACAATATTTAATTAAATATTATGGATAAATAAAAAATACATAATTATTTTAGAGACCACCATTCAACTTGATAAGAATACAATGTATTCATGAAAAGTTCATTAACCTTAGAGAAAGTATAAACAATTTTTTTTAAAAATATATATTGGTTCATACGATTCATGTGAAATGGATGAAGGAGTAATATCATGGTAATTAATAACTTTTGGGTGTTAAAAATCTAATTAAAAAACCCCTTTTATGATTTTCATTATGGTTATTCATTAATATCTCTCAAATGCGAATATACGACCTTTCCCATGGTGATAATAATTGGTTCGCATACTTATCTCACTTATATCAATCCTAGAGTAAATTTCTAGGAGTAAGTAAATGAAATATCCTGTCCTTTGATTATGGTTATGGTAAATGGGACACATATCTAGCCATCTATTTTCCATATAAGAGTATATATTTTTGAGGACATCAAAATTTGTAGTTATTTATCTCATGGACTTGAAATGAATTACAATCATGGTATATGTGTAGTATATCTACTAGCCTTGAACCATATGAGTTCAGACACAATAATAATAGGCCATTGTAGACATTTTATCATTTATTCAAGTGTTTTAGTGTCACAATACACAAAATTATTCTACATAAAATTTTCAAATGGATTCATATATTATGATATTACTCTTTGGAAGTTTCTAAAACTTTCATGGACTGATATTACAAGATTAAAATATGATTCTAAATTTAATAAAAATATTGAAATAATATTTCATTACATTAAATTTAATAGGGATGAAAAATATTCCTAAATAATGCCAGTATGAGATCTTAAAGAGGGGGTGGGGGTGAAATGAAGCTGTACAGGTGATTTAAAATTTTACCCACTAAGAAATTATATTGTTCAAAATATATAGTCCCCAAAAAATTGACATAAGATAAATTAATAATAATTCAAAATTATATCATGAAAAATATAAAATAAAATACTATAAAGTAATAAACATAACTGAGGAAATATTTAAAATCATAAATTAAAATAATTCAAGTAGAAAAAAACATGATGTATTAGAAAAAACCCAAATACACCTATAAAGGATATGTATTAAAAAAACATCCAATCATGAAACCCTTATACTTTTGGAAAATGGTGCCAAAGGTTTGATAACCTGAACCAAAGAATCTATGTTCAACACTAATAAATTTTTGACTAAACCCTTTATAATTTATATGATTTTTTAGGGAAAATCATTGATAAAACCCTCAGAAATAGGAAACAATATCCATGAGAACATCTTAATTTAGTGAAATAATATTAAATATATTTAACTTCATGCTTATTCAAAATATATAGTTCATAAATAATAGGTTTATCACTTGAAACCCCATTGATCATGAATACTAAAAGCATGATATTCCATATCAAAATCAGGTCGATCTGAATGATTAAAAAAAAACTAACATATTTTACAATGAATACTAGAACATGTAATATCATATAAAATCAACTAAGGAACAATATAATATGAATTTCTCAAAGTAGTAAGATGATGAACAATATTAGTATGTATGATAAATTCTTTTCTGGTAACTATGTTATTATCTATTCCTCAAAGCCTTGATTGAATTTATTAATGAAAATATATATAACTACACCAAGATCATTAAGCATAGTTAAAACAAACATAGAGAAAAAAATATTCTAATAAATTTAATTAAATAAAATTTCTCAATGATTTGTAAATTAGATAAATATATTTATTTCACTAGAATATATAGAATAATATGTTATAGTCTATGAATTAAAAATTAAAACAAAAAACTTCAATTTAACTCAATTTAATATGATGTGTATTATTATTTTTAGAACAAATGATATTAATATATTAATTTGACTCATTAATCTCTCCTTTTTGAAAATAAAAATACATGTAATATAGGAAAATGGAAATGATAGGATTTCTTAAATTATAATAGTATAATCCCTATAATATCCCATGAAATTAATAATAAGTATTATAAATGATAAATTAAAAACATTACCATTTTAAAAAAACCAAACAATTCATCGTTAAAAATAATTTCAACCACAAATAAAGAAGAAATATACCACACAAAGTGATCTATAAACTCTCTCGACATCCCTCCCCCATTTTGGATTTCAAAAAGTGACCCATAAAAGAAAAATATAAAAAAAATATTATGAAGCCTTATGTGATAAGAATAATGTATTGTAATTAAAAATATAAAATTGAATGAAATGATGTAAAGTAGATAAACTTCAAGTAATTACTATGAAAGTAAAATTTATTATTTTCAACAAATACTTGGAATATAGTCTCTTCCTTAACCAATAATCATCCTCCAACTTATTGTAATTTATATAATAGTTATCTCCCCCTTTTACTTGTGTAATGAATTTCATCATTATCCTTCTTACAATCATCTTATTTTCTTATCCCCATTTGGTGAACCGTTGGAGATCTCCCCCTAAAACTCTTTCCTAAATAGCATCATATCATACATTGATATATCCCATTGTAAATTTAATTTCTTCCCCACAATTAGGATACCTATATAAGGATATATCAATTCCACCAATTAAAAATATAAAAATTACCTTCTAAAACAATTATCATATTTTTTACATAATCAATTATCATATCAAAGAAAAAATAACTAATAGGTAGTTATGGAGTTATGTAAAAAAACAAAGAAGGTCCTTTTGGGATGTTTTTTATAGAGGAATAAGATATTATTTTAAAATTATCGATTAAATAATCATATTATAATTTTTTTCATAAATTTTATAGAAAATCTTGGAAAATATGATTCACTACATAAGATTAATAAAACACTCCCCTTTTTTAAGGAGTTACTTAGTATTTAGAGGCTAAAATTATAGAGGAAAAATATTACACTCACATAGTTCAGTATATACTAAATAATTGTGTATGAAAATAATTTTAAAGAACTATATATATATAAAAGTTAAATATAGAATAAATAAATGTAATCAATATTAATTTGTAAAACTAAACATAAGGATCATGTCATATATATAATATTGTGGTCAAAGAAAAAAAAATAGCGGACATAAAACAATATTTTAGATAGTCAATAAGGGGAATTCAAATGAATACAAAGGAAAAAATATTGTACATTTTGGAAGATAATTAATATTATGTTCATGATAAATAAAATTTATATAAGGTAATGTTATAGATTATTTTGAATGTATATCTTATAATTTATGGTAAATAGTCTTCAAAAAATTATAAAGTACACACCTAATTATGTGAAATAGTTTAAAAAAATATATCTTCACATATTCTAAGGGATTTATTTAATTGTATTTTTTTTGTAAAACATGAAGAGTAACTTATTATCACATATAATTGATCATATCAATATTATGTTCATTTTATTTTAATATATTATAATTTAATTTTTTAATAAAAATCTCATCAAGATAATATTCAATTCCAATACACTTGAAAATAATATGTCATTTTTGTGTGTAGTCACAAAGGAAGTTTTGTATTATATCAATGTGTTTATTTCATGAATTATTTCTTGTGTTCCTATAAAAAATGAAACATTTCATATAAAAAATAATTATATTTTCAGTAACACTCACTTAGAAAAACCAGAGTGTTTAATGAATCCATAATAATTGAGCACATCATCATCCAACCACCATATATTTAGCTTTAATAAAATAAAATTTAAAAGGATTATTTATCATTTTTGGACCAAGAGACTAAATGTTCACAAATAAAGTGAAATGTTATAGAAGAACTCTTATAATCCATTCATGAACCATCAAATTCTTATTCTGAGTACCACATTAAAATCATATACTATATATAAGTAGACAACATTACATGTTTTAGAGTTATTTTATATTAATAGAAAATCGGTTTAAGATAGTTCATTCCAGTATTTGTGTTATTAGTAATACCATAATGTAATTAATTTCACTTATTATACTCATCTCAAAATCACAGTACATATGTTCAAATAAGATCTCTATAAGTGTCTTTTGGGTTGATACAAAAATAATGTCATCAATAGAGACTTATACAATTAAGGTTTAATACAAAAAATTATTAATAAGAAATTTGGGACCTTCCATTCCAATAATTTTTTTTGAAATAAGATTCATTAAAATTTATCATGCCAAGATATTGGGGACTATTTATGTATGTTGAATTATTTCCTATGTTCAAGTACATTTTCCAAAAAATTGATAAAATCAAACCCAGTATGTTGTTTCAAATTTACATTCTTATAAAAATTACCACTAAGGAATTAAATTTTTTCATCAATTTTTAATACATTAAAGATAGAATTATCTATGAAGAATTTTATAAGTAATATGAATTTCAACCTATCTATTGACTACTAACTTTATCCATTTTCTATGAATTATTCCTCATTATAAATATAAGAAACATATCTCTCCTTATTAAAAAAATGATTCCATTATCATCATAATTATTTCAAAATTCCCATTTTACTCTTATTGATGGAATATAATACAATCATTTATACATATTCCAAACATTATTCTATTCAAATTTAATTAATATCTATTTTATTTCAATTATACAACTATTATAACTCAAGGAATTAGCTAATGATTAATGTTCAATTTAAGAGAATAATAAAAAATAATCACATTCATTAATTTTGTAAAACATGATTCTAACTAGTAGTATTTCATCACTAATTATATTATCATAGGGTTGGTTCTATATGAAAATTAAAATTATAAGAAAAATGGAATTTTTTTCTCATATATTAGTTTATTAATATATATTAATCTATATTTGGGAGTGTTAATTTCTAATGTATGTGGTAAAAAAATCATTTAATCAAATAAAGGGCTTTCAAAATACTAATAACTACTCCTTTAATAATTTGAACATATTAAAACTATTTAAGAATAGACATCATAAAACATGATTATAACTTTTTCGTCATCAACATGTGACTTTTTATTAAGAACATGACATTCCTTAGTTGTGGTGGAATAACCAATAAATATCAAATCATCTAACATTGGATAAAATTCTTGAAAATTATCTATAGAATTAATATTGAATTATTTACATACCAAAATATTTAAACAACCATTTAATAAAATATAAATGTAATAATTTTTTTATAACAAGTAGTAATAATATATCTCACTAAAAAATACATAGAATTTTTTTCCATAGAACAATGTTCATAAAATTTATTGAAGTTTTTTATTCCTCTAATAAAATTCACCCATATATTATTACGTTCTTATGCGTCATAAATTTTGACTAATATCATTTTCACTAAAAAATATTTCAATAGTACAATTTTAATGTTATACATAATGATCACTCTGGAAAGTGAAGACATTTGTTTTTAAAAAAAAATTAACACTAGAATAATGCCTTTTAAAAACACAATAGGTCCCGAATTATGAGAAAGAAATTAAACCCATATAAAGAGATTATAGTTATCAACAAGTAAATACACATAGTGTTTTAATTTGATATGCTCAATTTGGGTGTGAAAAAAATGGTTCACATGAACTAACTATAAATAATTGATTGTTGATATATGTCATTCTGGTTTATAGATAGAATTATCCAGATTACTATGTTGTTAACTTTAATAGAATATAGAATAATTAAACTTATTTTATGGTAATCCATTCGCTAGTCATTTCTTAGAAAGTTTAGCTATGTTATGAACATTGCAGTTTACAAAAAATCTTTAATAATTTCAAGAGTCTTCATCAATTTCATTAAGGAAAGGTAATTTATATGAACTAATGTCCTCGATGTGCCTTGTGAAATAATTATCATACCTATATCCAGATAAAATGTAAATACATTCTTAATAATTTATGGTACATTAATTATACACAAAGCATAAAGATTAAATATCATTATATAAATGATTTATTGTAATTTTATTTTTCTTATGTCGAAAAACATAATGTAAATTATAAATAAGAATCTTATTGAGATAATAAAAATAACAAATACAATTATTTTTTTTCCTTTCACATTTTCTGAAAATGTAACACATCAACCCTCTACTCTTTTAAGATCTAGAATTTGTAGTTGCTTCATATCATGTGCTGAAACATCTCTTTTCAACATATCAGAAATCTCAGCAACTGGTACTTATCCCTTTATCCTAAAAATTATATCGATATTTTTTTCCCAAAATCTATTTGGGTTTTTTAATGTTAGTAATAGTAAATTTACAACCCAAAATCATTCTATCCCTATGGTGTTGAAAAACATCTAGTTATCAATATATATAATCCCTATTAGTTATGAATAATTAAAAAATATTCTAGGAATAATGTGTTCATAAAGGAACTCATATTTGATACGTATTATAGAATTTTGTTTTTTTTATGAATATAGTTAGTCATGATAAGTGATTTTTTGGACATAAAACCAATTAAATAATGTGTATGATAAAGTATCAACAATATAATGATCTTATGAAATTAATCCCTATTGGATGTAAAATTTGATAAAATATTCTTAAAAATACTAAATTTAAACATCAATTTTTAAACAGGGTTTTGATATCTATTGGTTGAAATAGAAATATATGTATCATCTATATTAGTGGCATGTTTTGAAATTTTATATTTAGCTTATGAAATTTCTTCCCTAATCTAATTACAGACCTTTGAAAACTTTAATTTTTCTTTTCAAGGAGATCCTCATATATTTCCATTTAATCAAATAATATAGAATCTTCATTATCATATAAATAATGTGAAAAATAATAAAATAGTGTTATATTCATATAAAGTTATATGGTAACCATTCATATAAATAATAGTACATTCTTAGGTGGATTTTTATAAAATAGAAAACATTTCTACCCATCGTCTCTATCTCATATACCACTACCTTCTATAGATGCATCGTCTCTTGCACACCAAATATATATATTGTATCTATAATGATTTTTCTTCCTCTCATCTATTACAACAACTCAGATTAATTATATTTATTTCTCAATCATGGTAATTCTATTCTAATGTGCCTTGGATTTATTCACTATAGAAAGTAAAATTTAATGTAGTATCAATTATTTTGTAATTTCCATATTTTTCAATCTGATAATCAATATAGAAATCATTATCAATATTAATTGTTTTCATTTTCAATACACATTGATCACTTTTTCCATTTATAACATTTTAAAATACTTTATCTAAATTATTTTTAGCTTTCCAAATTATAATAGTGGTATTATAAGTATTAATTATGAATGTTTAAGCTATGGATGATAATGAAAATGAAATTATATTTTTCCTCTTCACATTATCTACATCTCTCTTTAAACTAATATAACATTGCTTGAGAGTCCGAAGAGAGTCACTTAAACTAATATCTATAAGATGTTTAGAGTTATTTATCAATTTTCTTTGAGATTTACATTTTTTTGGATGAATGTCAATGTCACAACCTGTTTAAGAGTGGATCACACTTTTACTACCCTAAGCATTCCTTTTATAGGCCAGTGGCTGGGGAATAACATAGAGTAGGCATATACAACAAATGGGAGGAATTTTCCTACATACTTGTACACACACACATCTCCTAGCTAAAAATGATAAAAGTAAAAACACTAAGTAAACAATGAATGCATACACTATGATACCAACCACATAGTATGACAGTATGAAAACTAAAAAGTAAATAGGGATATAATAAAATCCCACCAAAAAGAAAGACTCTCCCAAGTGAATGTACAAGTTACTGAAAATAATCCGCAAAAAACCTTACCTGAAGGGTAGGTGTAGGGAAAATTCCAATATTTATAGGATCACAACACAACCATCGTATCCCTCTAATAATGACTTGGTCCTGGTACACCTAGAACACCATCAAAGTTTCGATTGTATGCAAAATACATGACACGTTCCAAAAAAACCCATGTAAGGGTGATTAATACAATACATAGTAGGACACTCTAAAACCAAAAAAGGAGACAACACTAAGAAAATAAATTAATTATACAACAAAAGAAACACACGAAGTACACTACAAAGGAAACATAGAAAATACAATCAATACGGTTAGCTCACACATGAATAATTATAATGTACGAAGAGTAGGATTTCCAATTTTAGTTCACAGATCTCTCAATATCTATGAAACTATATGTTGCTATAGTGTATGGAGCATCGATGGTGCATTGAGCGTCCATTTTGTATAAAGTGTCGATGGCCCATGGAGCATCAATGGAACTTGGAATGATGATAGTTCTAGAGGTAGAGATGGTGCATGAGGTGGCGATAGTGCCCGAGGCAGCGATGATGCTTGGGGTGTCGATGGAGCACAGAGCGTCGATGGAGAACGAATCATCGATGGTTCATGGAGCGTCTATGTCGCATGGATCCTCGATGGCACTTGGAGAATCTAGGATGCATGGAGCATCAATGGGTCAAGTAAACCCCAAGTAACTTAGTCACCATGATCACGTCGTCACAGCTTGCCACATGATTCCTATTCTAGTGTGCTTGTTCCGAGAGAACCTACTACTCAAGTCATTAGGTCATAAAACAACATCCAAGAAAAAATCACATAGAGTATCTCTAAAGGACCGTATCATCTCAAGGGTCCCGATATTGCAAACATCTTGTCAAATGGACACATGGTTTGAATGTTACAACTGTTTTTTTGAGAAATTATTACTCAGGTATGGTCTGGGTCCGATCCAACATGCTAGACCCAACCTAACCCATCATCTTACCCGACCTGGTCCCATTTTATTGATCTGACCAAGAATGACTAGGTTTAGCTCTTCTTGGCCAACTGGGCTCAGCACGTTGGGCATGACCTGATGGGCCAGCTCACTGGTCCCATTGGGACTCTGGGTCCAGCTCATTGGGCCACTAGAGTGGCCCAACCCCTCTTTTCTGGGTCACACCATAGGTAGTCTGTTGGCCCACATGCCATTGTCTATTCAATGTGGTGTTGCCGCAATCAACACGATCATTCATCTTATCCCATATCCCCCGCGACATCTCGCCACTGTAGTTTCCATGTGAACCACTAGCCGCATGCATGGTGGACCTTTCTGCATCCCTCATCAGCATCGCAACCACCTTCCATGGACCCCAAGTCACTTCCCATGGCCCCTGCATCCCCTGCTGCCACATGCTTCCTCCAAGGTGGTCCCGTATGGACTGTGTCATTCTACTTTCAGTATCCACCTTGATGGTGGACCATCCTTCCATGCTCCTCCTAGCTCGACCTCACTTGTGGGGCTGGTGCTTTCCCTACTGGTAGCCATTCCCTATCATGCTCTTCCAGAATTTTTTGGAGCCTCCACCTCTGATAGCTTCCACCTTGCGCCACCACCTCCTTGAATTGACTTTACACCTCTACAGTGCCACTATGGAATCGATTCTTGATTTTGATTTATCCCATTTGGTTTCAAATGTATACAGAGAAGGCAAAGAATATGTGAAGAACGTTTGAAAAATTAGAGAGGTTGAGTGGAGAGAAAGGAATAGAGAACACCCGAATAATGGATCTTGTCCTTGTTCATGTCATCCTTGATCCATTAATGTTAGAGAGTTTAAAAAAGAATATGAGAAGAAATTCACAATTTTCTCTCTCCTTTTTTAAACCCATTAACTATTTACCCATCCCTTAATAACAGACGAACCAAGGGTCAACATGTTCATGGGTTGGTCTGCATTCATCTTTTGAATCTATGAATAGGGAAGAAAAATCACAAAGGGATTAAATTCCCTACCTCATGGTTATATTAGTCGTTGATGAAGAATGGAGGTCCGTGTAATCATAGATCTTAAATCTATTAGTGTTCGGTTTCATTCTTCAGATAGGTATCCACCTCATTGCCTTAGAAAAATTTATAGGGTTATGGGGATAACCTAGGATTCCTACCAATAAGACTTAATTAAAAGAAACCAATATAGCTTCAAGTAAAATATTTATATTATAATGTTTAAATGACATTTATGTCCAATTTATAACATTCAAATTCGACCTATGCCAGTCTATTTTAGGCCCCACCTAAGGAAAAGATACTCATCTGAATGAAATAGTTCCCTTAGATTTCTAATCTGGGATTACATTTAGATGTTATTCCCATTTTAAATAAACCCACCCACATTTCTATTAAAAACATAACATTTTTCGTCGTATCATTTCAGGCACACCAGACCTTAGAATCTCATGTCGTCTCAAATATCAGTCTCATAATTTTCCCAAATTAACTTATAAAAGTAAAATTCATGAAAATAAGAGTCATTACATTCTCAACACCTTATGGTTATACATCCTAGAAAACTTAAAAAATGTATACTCAACCAAACAATGAGGGTACTGAGCATGAATTTGAGCCTCCTTCTCCCAAGTGATTTCTTGGAGATTCTCATGATGCCACCAAATGAAAACCAGAGTAATTGACCACCCATGAATGTTTTACTCCTTTTGATCCTCGATCTCCACTGGATACTCTGAAAAAGTCACCCCATCATCAATGTCCAGCTCTCCCTAGTCGATTATGTGAGATTGATAATGCACGTACCTCCTTAGTTACGATATGTGGAAGGCATCATCCTCATAGTGAAACTATAGGGGTATATCTAGGTAGTACGCCACCTCAACAAATCTACCCAGAGTCTGAATAGGGCCGATGTATCTTAGAGATAACATGCCTCCCCAGCTAAATCTTCACAATCCCCATTATGGTGATACCTGAGGGAACACATGGTCTCCCTCAAAAAACTCCATTGGACTTCATCTCGTTTCATTATATGACATACAAAGAATCTATGTAGTCCTCATCCACTCCTAGATGATCTTCACCTTCTCGCTAGCAGCCCGTACCAACTTTGGACTCAGGAGTGGTGGATCCCCTAGGTCTATCTAGAATAGTGGTGACCTATATAGTCACTTGCACAAGGCCTTAAATGGTTTCATACCATTGGTTTAGTGTTAGATATTGTTGTATGCAAACTCTACCAATGGTAGGTGATCCTCCCAACTTTGACAAACATCTATGATGAAAGCACGTAGCATGAACTCAAGATCCTGGATGGGCCTCCATATATGGCCATCCGTCTAGGGATAAAACACCATGACCAAGTGAAAATGAGTCCAAAATCCCTCCTGCAATCCCTTCCAAAACTAGAATGTTAAACACGAATCACAATCTGATACAATCATAGTTGGCACTCCGTGAAGTTCAACAATATTCTATACATAGATGCATCCCAATCTCTCTATAGATCTATGCTCATGGATCGGTGGTATGTGGTCCAACATGGTGAGTCGGTCAATGATCAACCAGACGGTATCGTGCCCCCTAGATGTGTGTGGTAAAACCATCATGAATTCCATCGATATCCCATCCCACTTCCTCTATAGCACCTCAAGTGGTTGGGTCAAGCCCGCTGGAACCTAGTGCTCAACCATAACTTTCTAGAAAGTGAGGCATTGAGAAATGAAATCTTCCACCGCTTTCTTCATCCCTGGCCACCAGAACTAACATCAGAGGTCCTGGTACATCTACGCCACTCCTGGATGTACTGCCATAGGGGATGTGTGGAAATCCCTCAATACCTCCTCCCGCAACGTCACTGGTACTACTATGTTTCCTCTGAAGAGAACAACGTGCTCCCGACCTTTCGAATATCCATCATGTGAATGACATGTGGTCATCTGGGCATGTAAAGTCTCATTGTCGGTGTCTATGAGATTTTCCACCCTGACTCACTGTTAGAGTGGAGGGGTGAAAACCATCGATTAGAGGTAAAATTCTCTATCTCCATCCACGAAGGATATCTATAATGTAGAAAATTTCTCTGACACCTCAATCAGAAACTGCAAGTTGGATCTTCGCTTGAGAGTATCTGCCACTAAGTTCCCCTTCCCAGAAGTGTAGAAAATCATAAAGTCATAGTAATGGAGGAACTATAGTTATCATCTCTATGTCATGTTCAAATCATTATGAGAGAAGATATACTTGAGACTCTTGTGGTAAGATTAGACATTAAACCGCTCTCCCATCAGGTAGTGTCACCACATCTTCAATGAAATAACTCCTACTTCTAGCTCAAGATCATGGATCATGTAGTTCTATTCATGATGCCTCAACTGGTGCGAACCATAGGCAATCACCGCTTTCCCCTACATCAGGAAAAAATAAATGCCGGTCCATGATGCATCACTGAACACCACGTACTCAACACCCTCCTCCTGTAAATTCATGATATGGGCACTCATCAATATATTCCTCAGATCTTGATGGAACTTTTGTAACACACTCCTATTCATGAGATCACACTGCAATGAATGTGTTTCATTTTCACCAAAAAAAAGAAACATGGCCCAAAATCCATGGAAACACCATAACTGTACCTAAAACAGTCAATTTGGGCATGAAATGTGGATAACCAGTCCATTCCAAGAATGACGTCATAAGGAGTCGATACTACCACCAAGAGATCCAAACCAAAACTATCTCCCCTCGAGTAAAGACACGTTGTTGAAAATAGTGTTTGATCATATAATCTTCTCCTGTAGGAGTCTCTAAGCATAGGGATTGAGTCAATGATTCCAATGGAATCTCTAAGTATTAAACAAATGTCATGGTAAGAAAAGAGTATCTAGAACTTGTGTCTATCAAAATTGCAGCTTGGGTGGAAAAGACGCATATCTTACTTGTATTAATCTATATAAAAATGTGTTCATAAGCCTCCATATACTGATGTTTCCCTCGTCCCTATCCATTATATCCCGAAGCCCATGGTAGAATACTTAGGGGTGGTGGTGGTGGTACCTCAAACCTCCTTCCAACTCATTTTTCCCAACATGATAACCTGCCATGCCCGCCTCTCTATAGGCCACTATACTCCTTCCTCCTCCTTTGACACAGTGGTACCTTGACTGTCTTATGATCTTCTCCAAAATGAGTTGGGAAATCTTGAGACAGATGTCCCCAACCACCGCACGAGTAACACAACCTATCCTTCAGCTAGACCTCTATTCTAAGAGATCCCCACACCACTGATCCCATATCTTGGGGTCATCCCCAATATTTCTTTACCCACTTGGTCCTTGCATATGCTACCAGCTACCTACCTCTAATGAATAATCTAAGAGGTGCCGGCTAGTAGCTTTTACTGCTGGCGTCTTCTCCACTCGAAAGCTCTCCACTAAAAGGTCCCTCTCCAGTACACTGGTATATATAAGGAAGATAAGGGATATCATGGATTCCCTCATCTCCTGAATTATTCCCTATTAGAAGGTATAGGACATGAAGGATGGGTCTCACACCATATTTTTGGATTAGCAAGAATGATCTATAAATCTCACTGAGTAGTCTGCTATTTTCTAACGGCCCTACTATAGATGTTGGAGGGCTTGTATGCACACTAAGCCTAATGTTTCCATAATTAAATCCTCCCAAAAGAGTTACTCTATTTATTCCAAAGAGCGAGTCATCTCTTCATACATCTAGATTACTAACCACCAATACCTCCCCACTAAGCCCTGAAGAAGGATCACATCTAGAACTTACATCTTGTAAAATTGCATCCTTATAGGGAGGAAGATACTTGTAACTACCTCCATCCAATCCTCAATTACCTAGAGATCAATCTGAACCATAAACCTATGAGTTAAATGCCTCTGGAACACATGCAATTCAATCAGACTATGTGCATCCTCTACCTATATAATTTTTATTAATTGATTCTCTCTCAGTGGTGGTATCACTGGTACACTATATGGGGGGTGCTATCTCTTGTATTAGTCCATGTACCAACACCTCATCACTAGGAGGATCATCCTATTGATCAAACATTGAAATCCAGGATGATTTTTTTTGTCAAGGCATCCCGAAATAGATCAAGATGAACCATATTCAATAGATTATACATGGTGAGCTGACTCAAGTAGGACATGAGAACACCCTGAAAACCCTATATGATGAATGTAACATTTATTTTCCCAATAACTAGTGATTTTCATGTTCCGAGACAAAAGAGAAGAATTAAGGGTCCTAATATATGGATACATCAGCTTCCGCACCATCACCATAATCCCTGTTTTGAAATCCTAACTCAAAATACATAACAAAGATAACCCAAAAAATCTCATAGACACTTGGTTATTTAGGTAAAACACACCACCTCTGATACCACTCTATCATGACCCATCCCAAAGAGGCCCACGTTGTTATGACCCCATGCCCACCTCCAATAGGCCAGTGGCTTCTGACTAGCAGTGAGTAGGCATATCCCACTACTAGGAGTCATTTTCCTAAGTACCTACACACACACACACACACACACATCTCCAAGAACAAAATGTTGAAAAGTAAAAAAAAACAATGTAAACAATGCATGCATACACTAAGATAGAAACAAAAAATTATAATAGTAGGAAAACTGGAAAGTAAACAAGGCCATAATACAATCCCAAAAAAATAAAGAGTCTTCCTGGTGGATGAAAAAGTTCCTAAAAATTGTCCATAGAAAACCCTACATAGAGGGTAGGTTTAGGGAAGCTGCCTAAAGTCGTAGAAGCAGAACATGTCCATCTGATCCCTCTAAGAACCACCTAGTCCTAGTCTACCTTGAACTCCATCAAATCATTGATCATCTAAAAAGAACAAGAATTTTTTGGGTAAATCCCATGTGGGGGTGAGTAAAACAATATAAATTAGGACACCTAGAAACCACAAAGTAAATACCACTAAGAATGTACACTATGTGTACCAAAAAGGAAACACATGAAGTACATCATAAAGGAAACATATGAAGTACCATTAATATGGTCCGATCACATAGGTAAAAGCTTAAATCACAAAGAGAAGGATTTAAAGTTTTAGTAAAAAAATATCTCAATATCTATGACATTGGATGTTTTTAAGGTGCACAGAGTGTCAATAGTGCACAAAGTGTCAATGGATCCCAGAGCAGTGATGACGCCTAATGCATCGATCACGCACGGAATGACAATAGTGCATGGAGTATTTATGGAATACCGAGTGTCTATAGAACACGGAGTGTCAATGGAATATATAAAATCAATGATTCAAGAAGATACTAAGTCACATAGTCACCAAGATCACATAGTTATATCCATCCATAGGACTCTGATCGTACTTCACTTGTTCTAGGAGACCCTACTACTCAATCCATTTGGTCGTAAAACAATATCCAAAAAAACTTAGTTAGAGTATCTCAAAAGGACAATCTTATTACAAGGGTCCCAACATCAAAAAATGGATCATCAAATGGACACACATTTTGAATGATATAACTGCTTTTATGAGAACGTCTGACTCGAGACCGATCTGACCCGACAGACCCAAACCAACCCATTGTACGACCCAAACCCATCCGGTTTGACCGAACCAACATAATCTAACATGGTTTGTCTCAGAACGAACTAGATTTTCCAACTAGGCTTGTCCTGTTGGGTGTAGCCTGCCGTACCAACTAGCTGGGTGGTTGGGTATAGCCCACTGGGCTCTAGGAGGGGCATGATCCCTCTATCCTAGCCCGTATGCATGGGATGGTTTGACCACATTGCATGTAGTACACTGAGCTTCATGACTCCGACTGGTCAGCGAGGTGCTACCATGGTCTTCCCTGTCGGTCACCGCGTCCCAACTCCCCCACGACATCTCACCACCATGGGTTCCACATAAGCCACCAGCTGTGTACATGATGGCCCTCTCTGTGTCCCCCGATAGCACCACAACTGTCTACTACAACCCACCATTATTTGGTCATATCCTTAACCTCCATGGACTCCCTCTAACACCTTTCCACCGAGATCACCACCTTCTATATCCATAGACCACCCTTCCGGCGGCTCGACGTCTCTTTTTGGGCAGGTGTTACCTTAGTAGCTATCCTCCCGGCAGGTGACCATGCCCTGTCGCACTCTGCCTGAACCAGATGAAGCTACTACATTCTGCCTCAACTGCCTTGCGTTGCCACCATACCTCCACCATACCTTCATTAAATCAGTCTTCGATTCGTATTTCTCGCATAGGGTTTCAAAGGCACTAGGACAAGGTGAAGAACACACACAAAATGTGTGATGAATGTGAGAGGTTGAGGGAAGATAAAAGAAACAAATAATACTCGATGAATGGATCGTGGCCTTTTTCGTGTTGACCTTGATCTACTAATGTGAGAATTTTTAACAAAGAACAAGAATATATAATCATAATGATATATCTCCATTTTTAAACCCCACAACAATTTATCCAGCCAGTAATAATGGACGAACCATAGAACAACCTATTTGTGTGTTGGTCTGTGTCCTTTATTTAAATCTATGGATGGGGAAGAAAAATCATGAAGAGATTAAATGCCCTACCTCATGGTTGGATCAGTCATTGATGAAGAATAGAGGTTAGTGCCGTCATCGATCCTCGATCCACCGGTGTTCATTGTCATTCGTCAAAGAGGATTCTATCTCATTTCTTCAGAGGAATTTTCAGTGTTAGGGAGATAACCATGGATTCCTAACAATAGTCCATAATTAAAATAAATAAACACGACATCAAATAAAATATTTTTATTAAAATATTGAAATGATGGTTATGTTCAATTTCTAACAATCATAGTTGACCCACTCTGGTAGATGTTAGGCCCTGCCTAAGTTAAAGTCAGTTCTCTAAAAGAAAATGTGTCCTTAGATTTCTAATATGGGAACTCATTTTTATTTTATTTATTTTTAAAGAAAAACTGCATGCATGATTTATTAAAAACTTAACATTTTTCATCATATCTTTCTAGGCACCCTGGGTCTCAGAATATCATGTTGTCTGAGTATCTAGTTTTGAAATTTTCCCAATTAATTTATAAAAAAAACCATTTAAATTATGAGTCATTATATTCAATGAACATGTCAACCAGCTATTCCTTAGTGATTTCATTATCTATCAATGATTTTAAACCACTGACTACTATCATAAAGGGTAAGTGTATCTGAGAAAATAATTCTCCCAGAAGATAGTAAAATTCTTGATAGTTATATCACAACATCAATCATCTATAATCCAAGTACATTGATGTACCAATGTTTTTAATCCCCATCATTTCTCCAAATATCATTCAATATTTCATGTGATGATATATAACTATATAAATTTTACACCATCAAACATAATAAGTTTTGAAAAATTAAAATTATCATGATATTACAACTTTCCATCTTGAATAAATATAGAAATTTCTCTCTCTTGGATCTTGTAATTTCCTATCAATAACTGATAATGATCAATCATTTATTCATAAAAAACATAACTATAAAATCACATTGGTAGTAATATTCAAATCGATAAAAAATAATAAGAAATATCATATTTAGATTTCCATAGTTTTTATTTGTAGAGCTACTATAGAAAAAATATACTATGTTCTATAATTAGGTATAAAGAATAAGTGATAAGAGTTGATATTATGTCTTGTACTAGTTAAATGTATAGAAGAATCAAGTGGTGTTGTATTGTAGTCATAAATATAACCTAGGTTTTATTTTCTAAAATGGAATGTATGTTTTCTATAAGATATAGTCTCTGACCAATCAGAGTAAAATCAAAGTGTGAAATTACAAATTAATAATATTTATATTTTATAGTAAAGGAATCATAAGAAATAAAATAATTGAGGTAAGTAATATAATATAAAATAAAATAATTCAATTAGAGAGAAAATATAATGTATAGGTTATCAATACCAACACCCCTATAAAAATTATTTATTACCAAATAATTGAAATCATTAAAATATTTACCTCTATCCCAAAGTGGTGGGTGGGTAGATAACCTAAATCACAGTATCCAAGTTTCATCCCATTATCATTATTAACTATGCTTGTAGAGACCCGATATTGAGGTACAAGGATATTACATTTATTTTGAAGAATACTTAATACATGACACAAACAGACTCCCAATTTTTTTTTTAGTTTAGTGTATTTGGAAACTCGGAACAAAATCTTTTAATCATGGTGAAATATCTTTAACATCTCCCATAAATATCTTCCCCTTTTTTTTCCTACCTAAAACCTTTCTTTATATCTGGGGGAAAAGAAAACATAAAAAGGGTGAGCTCAAATTCTCAGTAAGGGTAAATATAGAGATCATAAAACAAACCATAAATATTTGAACATAAAAACATGAATATAAAGTTTAAACATCAAAATCTTGAGTAATGAAATAAAATTTTCTAGTACGTAAGGCATGGACCATAAAAGAACATTAACCATGATAAAATAAAATTGGTATAAAACATGGAATTATGGAAAACCATTAAGCACATAATATTATTTCCATAGTATCCAAGGCATTGCTACCAAGACCATCATAGTGGATGAATTCCATTACTAAACCGGGTTTACTTGCCTTTCTAGCCCTTTATTACTGAACTAGATTGACCTTCCGTTCTATCCATGTGTATATCATGAGATATAAATCTTTACCCAGTGAATTGGAGGGAGATATATATCCCACCCATCTTATAATGAAATCATTCTTACATGTTCCACAAAAACATAAATCATTTAGCATAGCATAATCCATGAAATAAAATAGGATTATTAAACATCATGCCATCATAACATAATCCATATAACATAAATGGACTTCATAAAAATAATTACATCATAAACAAAATAAAATCAAAGTAATAATAGGGATATATACATAACCCAATTTCATCTTACATGGAAAATAATTTTTATAAAACACTTCAACTTAATTCTTGAGGAAAATATATTTTCTTCTTTAAAAAAGTCTTATTTTATCAAAATGAAGTGAAATTTTAAAAGAAATAAATTTAGGTAATGATAAACATGAAATAGTGTAGAGTAAGCTTCATGGAAATAAGGTGTTGAGAATATTTAAAAATACGTTCATGCCATATAATTTAAAAAACATTCTCCTTGTAATTTTATCAAAAAAGTCAAAAAGTACCTTGTATGGTAATCAAAAGAAATATTCCTTCTATACCATGTAGTAAAAGTAAAAAATGGGTAAAAATGGATTTAAAAATACATAAAAAAATTGTAAAATTTTTATGAAAACATTTTTATAAAACATGGACACGGATGATGAATATATCCCCAGAAAATACTTATGTATAAATAATCCTGGATAAAAATGAAATTGCAAAATTATCCCTTACCTTAGGTCCAATTTCTTCAATATGTGTACTAAACTCCTGTATAGTGGGTTTAAACATATTATTAACTTGTAACTAAACCATTATAATATTTATTATATCATATATGATTCACTTATGACTTTATATTACCCGTTCATTTGTCAATTCCACGTTAAAGCAACGTTTTGGGTAATAATCCTTTCATTTATTGTACATGTTTGGACTTGTTATTCTTGATATTATTACATATATCATGATTTAATTACTTAAAAAATGTAAAAAATTATTTATATATCATATATATTTATTATATAAATATATATAATAGATCGATAAATGTAATGGAAAACACCGTTCATGGAGACGGTAGGCCGTACGTACGCATGAATGCTATTTTCATTTCCTTATTAAATTGAATGGAAGTAAATGAAATATATATATAAATAAAACCATAAGCATTATTATGTAATATATTTCATTATTATTTATTATATATACTTCATAATCACTCTATAATTGTTAACATGGAAAATGAATCTCATCGCGTCGTGGAGACGGTAAGCTGTACGTACGCACGAGCGATAATATCGTTCCCATAATTGTTGAATGGTATTGAAGAGGATGGTGTATAATATCTCAGAATTAGTATCATGTTATAATAATCATATATATTTATTATTTCCACCATTATACCCATCCATGTATCGTGGTAGTGAAAAACAAATTACACCACGACATGGAGACGGTAATCTGTACATACACACATATGGTGATTTTGTTTTTTTGTAGGATGGATAGACGACGAAATAAGTTTGTTTCATATTTATAATAACATATCAGTATATTAGTGATACTAAGGTTATTAATTTATAAATAAACAACTAAAAAGATGAAGAAGAAGAAGAAAGAAATTTGAAAGAATCGGTAGAAGAGATTACCTCTTCCTTGACGTGCCTCCTTTAAATTTCCTCTTAGGGCACTAGAGTAGGTATTTTTAGAATACCAAAAACTATATAATGTTACTAGGGAAGTTTATAAGAGAAATGGGCAGGTTTTGGCCGAGCTTAAAGGCTCAAAATGTAGTGAAGAGGAGAGGGAATATGTTTCTTTTTTATAAGAGAGGAGAGGGGCACTTTAGGAATGTTTCAAAATATTATTTTATTATAAATTTAATTTCGACTTAAAATGGTCCAAAACATATTTAATTTTAAGATAAGATGATTTTGGTTAAAATAAAAATCATACAATAAATTTTTCACAAGTTTTGAATATTTTTTTATCCTTATCTTTTTGGTTTTACCCTTATTTTATCATTTTTGATCTTACCATGATATCATGTTATTTACACATTGTGGGTTAATGAAATTACAATATTATGTCAAATGACCCAAAGAAATTTATTTATGAAATATTTTGACTTATAATAACTATTTTTTCTAATCTCAGATTTTTAGTAATTTAATGTCATTTAATAATCTATTTTATGTTTTATGTTATGGATTATGTCAATTTTGGACACTATTCATACTTGACTTTTTTAAAAATTCATAACAACCTGATTCCTTCAAAAATAAGGAATTAAATCAAATATAATATATAAATATCATCTAAAAAATTATTTTATGACATCAAAATAATTAAATTACATTTGTTTTAATATTTATAAATTCATTTATTTGAATCTTTTATTAATGAAGCAATCAGTGCATCATCCTTGTTTCATAATTAATTTTATTTATTTAATGTACAAAAATTACATATAAAATATCATGATGTATAGAATATTTTTAGATTTCAAATTACTATTTATTTTTGAAGAGATCCCTTATATAACCCCATATAAAAATTGTTTTAGTAAAAGTTATATGTTTAGGTTATATTTTCCTTAACATTAAATTAAAAGTAATTAAATGTCATTTTAACTTACAAGTGGATCCATGGGGTCCCAAAATCTACCCAAGGATGCCCATGGTCAGTCAGGTATCATCCAATAGGGTTAGGACATGTTTTAGGGTAAGTTAATATTATTATAATATTATTTTTTACTCTTATTTACTAGATTCACCCTTTAACCATGGTTAAAACTAAGTGATAAGTACATAATTATTCTTCCAAATTCTTATTGGTTGATTTTAATTATACCTTTATCACCTTAGGATAAAAATTTATTTGTTTAGTGGAATCTTTCCATGAAAATTCTGTATAAAATATTTAATGGAAATAATGTTACAAATGTCATTCTCTAACATTAAAATATCAATTATTTATTCACATAGGTAGAATTACTAGTTATAAATGAATATTGATAATAATTTAATAAATAATGAATTTTTTATAATTATGGTAATTTATTTCTCATTTTTAGTTATTAAATAATTTTCTTAAATGATTATGAAACATTGATGTAGTATTTTTCTAGTTAATAAAAAATAGAAGATGATTTTAAAAATATCAACAGTAATATAATTTGAATGAGTTAATGGATTCCATTAATTTTGGTGATATATATGAATAATTATAGATGTTTTAAAGTATTATATTTGGAATACCCCATTTTAAGGATGTATTTAATGTCAAATTAAATAAATAGTGCTAAAAATGACATTAGTGATACTTTATAATGAATATTAATTTATTGAAAGATATAAAATTAATAAAAATAATATATTTAGTGATTTTTTTTACATGGTTCTAAAAATCAATCATGTTCCATTTATGGTTATTTTTTCATTTTACAGTAAAATTTTTATGCCTTAATGGGTAAAAATATTTAGTACTACTATATTTGACAATAGGGTAAATAAACAATTAAAAAAATGACGAGGGTAAAAATGTGATCCAAAATTTTCCAAATTACATTATATTTTAGTATTTTGACTGTTACACATAATTTATTAGAATATTATCAATTTGGATTCATTTTATAATCAAATTAAATTTATGTAAATTTAATATATTTAGAAATTTCAAGAGTATCCCTCCCCTCAATTATAAAAGGGAACTCATTTTTATTCTTTACACTACAGTAGGGATTCTAGCATGAAAAACCTATGCCACATTCTTTAATATTCTCCCCTAGACAAATTATAAAGGTTCTTATGTTCCTAAATAAAAAACATATATCCTTTAAAAGGAGATCTGAAAGAGTTATTTTAATGTATATAGGTTACAACCCATATGAAGGAAGTCATACCGAAAGGATTCATGTCTCACATTTATTACTGTGGGATGCATTCAATATAAACCCCTTGTTTAAAAAAATTTAGTGTATATAAAAAACATGAATATATTTTATGAATTTTCTTATTAAAAATAACAGGATTTATATTTCCACTGAAAGCTATTTCTTTTATAGGGTTTATATTTTAAAATTTACTAAAGTGGTACGAGTTTACTGTTTCAATCACATTCTTTATCGAGATTGTTTATGATTATGTTTCATATTATGAAATCATATGATATATATCATATGAAACTTATGAAATTTCATCTCCTATATTTTTTATGAAAATAAATCTTTTAATTTCAATTTTCTCAACTTAAATGAACAAGATTATAAAAATATTTTTAGAATTAAAATCAAATTTATTTTTCACTTTGGTTGAAAAACATTTTTCATCCAAATCAATGTTTTCTAAAAATGTTATAAATAAGGTTTTTTCTATTTATACTATGATTGGTTAAATTAATTTTTATCCGTTTTTGAATTTTTACATAATATTTTTAAATGAATATTCTTGTCCTTTTATGAAGGATGTGATTTTAAAAATGTTTAAAAGGAATGTATTTTTCTAACATATATTAAATTAATATAATTTACCACCATTAAGGAAACTCAATTCATTGAAGCTAAGAACAAAGTTTTCCCTATCTATTTTCAAAGAAAATTTTTTCCAACACAATTTTTGAATGTATTATATTTAATATAATTTATTTCAAAATGGAATTGTTAATTTACTCATGAATTATTTAATGATAATTTGATAGTATCTTTATTAATCGATGAATAATACTTGATTTCACTTATAATTTTTAAGGGATATGATCCAAGGGTATGATAATTATTCTTTATCTATATGGTTTATGTTTATGTTTACAATATTTTTATGAATAATGCTCAATTTTCAAGTGTTATACTATGATGAAATGATGAAATGTTTATGAAACCTATTTCTTTTCCACATGTTATGTTATGATGATATTTTTGTAAAACCCATATAGATTCATGTGTTTGTATATTTTGAATTAGTTATGATCTCATGAAACACATATTTATATGGTTTTCATTATATGATGGTGGTTATGTTATAACTAAGGATGGTGGTTATGTTATAAACAATGATAGTGATTATTTTATAAACAAGGATGTTTGTTACATTATAACTAAGGGTGGTTGACATATTAAAACCAAGTATTGGTGTAGCCTATATCTCCCTACAAATAATTGGGTAAATATTAATATATTAGGTGATAAATATGGAAGGAATGGTTGGTGATCCCATTTCAGTATGAGACTTTGTCCATTAAGATAGCCATTAGAGTGAACCTTGACAATTATAATGGTTTTTGGTGTGAACAAATTCAACTATTAGGTTCATGTAAATGAGAATTTTCTATTAAGGAAATTATTTTTAATACATATATGTATTCCAAAATCATATATCTTATACAAATTTAATGATATCATTGATCATGTTCATTGAATACATTATGATTCATTTCATATGAACTCTATTTTTTATTTCATGACTCAATATAATGATCTAGGATATACAAGGTATGATTTTCAAATGTAATGTTCATATTCTCATTACCTTTTGTTCATTTAATTGTCACTTGATATTTAATATCACCATAAATAATCCTTAATAAGAATTTGAGATCTCTTTTTATTTTGCTTCCTTTCCCCATGTTATAAGTAATGTTACCAAGTATAATATATATAATTAGGGTTATGGTTTTTAATAATTTAGTGAGAGGTAATTTATATCTATTATAAACTAGTTGTATAAATTTCTAATTATCCAAGAAAGTTACTAATATATTATTAATTTTGTATCATCATGTTATGTCATTAATATTATTATATTAAGATGTGATATATATGTAATTTTTTTTGGTTCAATGTAATTGGTATCAGAGCACAGTTTAGTGATCGATTGGAAATATGATAAGAAACATTATTAAGAACCATATGTATAAGTATTAGTACAGGATAACAACCTTAACATTTATCAATAATCATGAATGACCAATGTTAAACCAAATTATTCATATATTAAAATCATGTGGCTTGATTTAAACATACTATAAATGATTATTCATGATTATATAGTTTCCCACTATGATTATTGTTTCTTGTACTATGATTTTTGGGTTCAGTCAGTGGTTGGAACCCAAAGGAATCATGCTAGTGATTAAAGAGATAGAAAATTGATTAATTTCCCTCATGAGAAGACTAATGAGATGAGAGATGAAGTGAAAGACCTTTTTATTATTCCTAATCAGCTATCTCATTATATAATTAAAAAAATCTACATAACTGAGATTTTGAACATACATAATAAATAAAAGATTTATTTTATGAAGACCATATAAGAATGACGACTCAACTTCATCCATGTTGAGAATATGGGAATAAGAATTAAAATTATTCCCTCATAGGACTTGGAATATGTTTTGAGTATGGAAAAGAAGGACACAAGGATGGAAATTAAGAAGAAAAAATGAATAATTTTATTGAAGAAGATGAATTATATTATAAGGTACCATTTATAGTTCAATGAATCATGTGTGAATATGATGGGAATTATCCAATCCAATCCCCTAGTCTTTGGTTTAAATCCAAAACCAAGGAATAACCTATTATATGCCACTATTTTATATGAATGGATTAAATCATTTATGAATTAGGAATCAGAAATTAAATAAATGATATTTTAGTTATAAGAATAATAAAACATTTAGAGATTGTATTAATTTTTTGAGGAATATATTTTTTTATTTATGATTTACAAATGATTTTGGAATACCATATTGGTTTTATGAGTTCATTGTTGATCATAATATCAAAGTCCGAGACACCCTATTTTTTGTTTTATGTGATGGGATTTTAAGGTATCTACAGAGATTTTTGGAGATTTTTATTGGGTTAATGTATATTTAACCCTTAGGTTCTAGATGAAGTATTATTTTGGGAATGATTATATATTCATATGTTTAAAGGTATTGGTAACTTTATTTCCTATATGACATTTGAGGATTAAGGACATATTTAAGGATGTTAAAAATATTTTTGGGTATTTTATAAGAATTTAATTAATATATTTTTAGTAAAAATGACTACCGGTCACATCCAGAAATGTCATAAAGTTTAAACCCAAAACAGAGGGGTGATAAAGGTGAAACTCCTGCCTATAGCCTATGTGATGTTTTGGATAGTATGAAATTTCATTTTTTATTGATTTTATATATAAATACTATATTTATTTTAATAACATATGTCTTATCTTATATAAAACCATGGTATTGAAATATGATCTACTAACTAATGTTCATTTGAAATAGGTTAACTATTTGAGAACTTTATATGTTTAAGGTAACATAGAACATTGTGGGATATTTTTTTTGAAAAATAATAGTTGAATTTTCTTTTGGAATCATATATGATTTTTATATGGCCATATAATGATTCAAGTGATGATGTGACTGGTGATTATACATTATAAGTATGAGTTATTAAGAGTTATTAATGTTATACTGAGATAAATGTAAAATTAATATTTAAAAAATATTTAATCATATCATCCCTAGGTTTAAATCATAGTATGGAACATTTTTCCAATTTGTATGTTTAGTCAATTGTCAAATGATCTATTTTAAACATTGAGCATTATTATGAAATCTTTTTTGGTTAATTATGTAATTATTCATATGATGGTTAATTTAATTATCATGTTCTATCAATTTTTAGTTTTGGTGAATGTTTAAATATAATAGGAATACATATTTTATCCTTTTGTGGATTATGTGACCCATTAGAATATTTTCTATGTGCTTCATGCTTAATTAAAATCCATATTGAATATTTATTGGTTGGAGAAAATATGATTTTGTGGTGGAGGGAGATAAAATGATGAGATTATAATTGTGAAGTAATTATATTTTCTTATATTTTTAGTATAGATTCTAAATAAACTATCCAACTATTTTAAAAGGCTATAAAGACCAAAATGTTTTCACATAAACATAAATTCTAAATAATTTATTGTCATTTAACTACTCACTAATTATTGGTTTTGTGATGGGTAACTTTTTGATGACCATGTTATTTATCACTCTCTATTAGTACATTGCTATTAGTTGTTTTATTACATGACCATATTTTTAAATCTTAATAATGTTCTATTATATAGAAATCTATATGTGTATTATTATATATTACTTTTATTTTTCAGTTTCCTACTTTTTAAGAGGATCTTTTATTAATCCTTTTTATGAGGTTGGATTCCCTTAATAAAATTTTCATAATTTCAAACACCTGATTATCAAGGAAAAATTCAAATTGAATGTTTGAATTTTTTTGGGGGGTTAGGGGTGGGGATAATGTAACACAACCATATTTTATGAAAAATATTTTATTTTAAATAAATTAAATTTCTTCAATATCATTCCTTACAGATAATGCTTTGTTTAAAAAAACCATTATATATTATTAAAATATTATTATGTGACCACTATAACCTATTTATGAAATTGGTGAATATGAGTAGGATTAAATAATTTGTGATACATATAAAAAATGACCTACATAATATAAATTTATTAATTAATGATTTTGAAATAGGCATTCTTCTTTCAGAAAAGTTATTTTATTCTTAAAAATATATTTTCTTTAAAATGATTTTATTTCCTTTTTTATAATAAATTATGATTATTTTTCAAAAAATTGAATATTTTAGTACATAAAACTAAATAATATTTTCAAATCATCATATCATAATTATCTTAGGGTGAAATTTTTATAAATTTTTGAAATGATTGATTTTATAGTCATTAGTGAAATATAAATATATATTTTTTATTGAAAACTATATTTTTGTTTTAAGAATTTAAAAAGATCCATTTTGATTTATAATTTTTTTAGAGTAAAATTGGTTATATTTTATTTTAATTAATTCTATTATTTTTATTGAAATTAATATAATCATTTAATTTAGAATAAAAAAACATTCTTATAGGTAAAAAACATCTTCCTGGAAAACTATTTTAATAAAGACAATTTGTTTTTATCTTAATAAAATTTATAAATCAAAATTATTGAAATATGTAAATAAATATAAATTTTATATATTCAATCTAATTTTTAAAAATTCATCTATTATTCTTATTATGCATAGGATACGAATAAATATTATTTTATACTTAAACACTATTTTTTTTCTAAAACCGATTATCATCATGTTTTATGAACCAATTTTAAAATTAATTTATTACACTTATATGTATTGAATTTGATAAAATGGTTTCTATATTTTTAATTAGGAGTACAAAATTTGGTAAATTGGTCCCCATTATTTTTTATCAATATGAATAATAATAGTGGTAAAATTTATCACCTTGGTAAAGGATAAATCAGGTAAATATATATTAATACTAAGAGATAAAGAAATATTTTTTCATCCTAATTATTCTTGTATTAATATAATTATAACCTTATAACCTTATGATCAATGTTTAGTTTTTTAATGTAAATTTTCCCAGAAAGTTACCAATATAATATTTAATGCAATGAATGTTACAAAATGGAAATATCTTAGTTTAAATATACAGTATCTATTCAAATAAAGAAAAAAATAGTTATGAATGATTATTAATATTAAATTTTCAAATAATGAAAATATATTAATGATGGTAATTTATTTTTTCTTTTTTGAGACTGAATAATTACCCTAAATTCTTATGTAACATCGTTGCAATATTTATCCAATTAATAAAAAAATTGATTTTAAAAATACAAAATGATATATAATTTTAATTTATTAATGTCTTACATGAATGTTTTTAATGAATATGACATATTTGGGAGATTTTAAATAATTTTATTTTAATTACATCTTTTAATTGATGTAATTAAATTCAAATTATATTAATAATGTTAAAAATGGAATTAATGTTATTTTATAATAAATAATATTTTATTCAATATATAGAATTAATAAACATATAATATTTTCCCAACTGGTTGGATTATGTTTTTAAATATTAAAAAAGATCCATTTAGATGGATTTTTTCATTTTATATTAACTTTAGTAAACATTTATGTGTAGAAGGAATTAATATTATTGCACTTTTTAATAGTGTTAATGATGGGTTAAAACAAAATGATTAGAGAAAAACATGATATAAACACATCCATATTTTACTAGATGATAAGATTTTGACTCTATCACTTATTATATTTTATTATAATCAATTTGGAGTAATTGGGACATAAAAATTAATTATTATTATTATAATATTTAATGAAATTTCAATAGTTCCATCCCATAAATTATAAAAGGGAACCCCTCCTATACATTCACCACACCGCATTAAGCTCTATATATTTACCAAACTCTTCAAAATTCTCTTATCCACTTTACTAGACACTTTAAAGAGGTGTGTTTCTTCCCAAAATACTATCCCTAGAGAAATTAAGAAGAAATATAAATGATTTATTTTATATAAGATAATGTTTCAACATGTTTGAAGGATGTTAGGACTCGAGTAATGGATTTTTGTCTCACTTTTATTTCTATGGGAGACATGCCAATACACCACTTGTTTTATATGTGTTGTGTTTACACTTCACATTAATGTGTTTTATTATTATTATTATTATTATTATTATGGGAATTTATATATCTACCCAATGTTATTTCTTTCAGAGTACTTATATTTCACAAGTTACAAAAGTGGTAAGGGTTTTTTGATATAATTTCTTTATTTTTAGAGATTGTTTGTGATTATGTTTCTGATGATTAAATATCAAGATCAAACTAAATATAAACTTATGAATTTATCTTATCCTATGGTTATTTTATGAAAAAATATTTTCCCTTGATTTTCCCCACCTTTAGTATCCAAGATAATCAAAATATGTTTTTAAGTAATGTTAACATTATTTTTCTCCTCAGTAAAAAAATATTTTTCTTATATATCAATGTTTTTAAAAAAATTAATGAAGGTTTATAATATCTCTTATGATTAATTAAAGTAATTTTTACCAATTTTATACTTTTTACTACCTATTTAAAATGAATCTTCTTGTTGATTGCTGAATGATGTAATTTAAAAAAGTGTAAAAAGAATGTTTTTATTTTAACTTATATGGTGTGAATGGAATTTAATATGATAATGACCACTAAAATAATTTAATAATCATTTATAAGTTTCAAAATCTATATTAAAATAAATCATTTTGCATTTTATTTTGGAAATTTATGTATTTTAAATAACTTATTTTAAAATGAAAAGTATTTTTTCCACAAGAATTATTTAATGGTTTTTAATTGTATTATTATACCACAAAGAAAAAATCATTGATTTAACTTACGATTTCATGAGGTATTATTCAAGGATTAAATCCATATCATTTTAATGGATTGTTTATTTTTATTACTAAAATATTTCTATGAAAACAACTTAATTTCCAGGAGTTATCTGATGATGTAATGATTAACTATTTTTGAAAACTGTTAATTTTTGACAGTTTGTTGTTTGATGACATTCTTCTGAAGCCCATTTCTTTTAGTTTGTTCCGAATGATTATTTTCTTATGATATTTCATTAGGAAAATATATAGTAATAATTTTTTGATTGTGGATATGTTATACTCATAGATGTTTGTTATGTTATATCCCAAGATGATGGTTCTGTTATCACCAAGGATAATTATCACATTATAAACAAGGATGGGTGGTTTCTATATCTCCCTCCATTGAATTGGTTAAATATTGGTATATCATAGGATAAAAAGGGTTATTATGGAGAGTGAACCCAATTGATTAATTGAATTTTTACATTATGAATGTTTTGGGAGTGAACCATGGAAATTATTATGGTCTAGGCAGTGAACACATTCTATTATAATAGTCTCAAAAATGATTTTGACTACAAAAGAAATAATTTTCTTTGAATATGTGAATTCCTTAAGCTTTTTCCTTGTTCTAATTTTATTCTCCTGTGGATAATGTTCTCTGATTCCTTTATGATTCATGTCTTATGGTCATCCATGTTTTATTCCATGACTAAAGATTATTTTCTTTTATATGTAGAATATGATCATCAAATGATATGTTCATGTTCTTGTACCCTCATGTTCATGTTATTATAATGTTATCATTGATATTTACATTTTTTACCTTTACTGATAATCTTAACTAACCCTTTATTATGTTCTATTTCCCTAGGTTATAAAATAGGTCCTAAGTATCATTTGTCTAAAAAGAGTTCTAGTGATGAATAACTTAGTGATAGATGATGTAGATCTTTTATTAACATGTTGTATATTTTTTCATATTATAAAAGGAACATGGAATATATGATTATAGAATGGAACTACATGTAGTTTAATAAATATTCATTTATTAATATGTTATATCTATGTATGAAACATCCAGGTGTTTATAGAGAAACCATCTGTATACCCAGATAATCTCACACACAACTCAAGCATATTCCTACATAATATCTGCACACAAAATCCCTTCACATTGTCATCCATAGAAAAGTGTATCACCATATGATAAACCCTAATCTATCATATGTTAGTCTTCATTAACAAAAGAGAAGAGAATATCATGGGGATATTATTTTTTATTTGGGAACCAATCTCACATTAACTAAATAAGGACCCTGAGATCACTAATTTTAATTCTATTTGGGAATATTTATAATGTTTGTGTGAAATAGAATCCCCAAAAACACATTAAATAAAGTAATCTATAACAATCTCATCTATCATTACCCTTAGGAAAATTTTGATTCTAATACTATGGGGAAGAATGCATAAAGGGATATTTGTACCTTTTAATGTATATAACCATTTAAAGACCACATCACCTAAGTCATGACCAAGACAAGGGTAAATGACCTTACTTGATAAGTGTATATAAAAGACAAAGGAGTTCTATCTTGGAACCCTCTATGCATCAATGGATGTGAACCAAGTGTTCCAATAAAGTAAAACATCCACTTACCAGAAGTTATACAATAAGAAAAACAATTCAATCGGGTATCTAAATATGTATTTTGTTCAAACCGTGATCTATAAGTCATATGGAGTCTATCTATTCCTATGTGGATTCATTAATCGATAATATTAATTAATAAATCTATTAAAATTCCACATAATTAGGCACCCAATTCACCGTAGTCACATAATTGAGAACTATTTTACCTAGGTCACCTACATTATAATTCTTTATCCCATGACACCAATATAGATGTTGTATTAATATTGGTTAACAAGTTAGTGATCCAACTACCCGGGACACCTCATAGCATCATTATACATATGATTGAGTGGTTCATGATAGAGTGATCCATTTTTAACTTCTATTCCATTTATAATGGGGAATAAGCCTCCCATGAGAGACCCTGTATTGTTTTTTCCCAAATCAGATGAAAACTTAGGGTTATAAAATTCATGAATTCCCTTTATAATAAGGGTACCATCATTAAGAAACTAATGAAACCTCCATAGGATCATCATTCTCATCCCATCTTCCAAAAAATTGGTTTCCATAGCCTCCAAAAATCTAGTTATACTTCTTAGGAATCATGAATTCATATACAAGCCTTAAAAATAGTATAAGTATAAAACCTTCCCCATTATCATATAAAACCCATGAGTCCAGTCTCCCTTCCCCATCTAGTTACCACAAAATTATTGCTAGAGATTTATAAGTGGGTCTCTTACTAGGTGTATTCCCTGATCATATCATGATTGTTGGTCACATCACTAAAACACATCAATGATCAACACATATTTTGAGTCTCCTACTAGTTGTATGTCCCAACCATACACTTCCATGTTTATTTTAAAACAAATAGGATAAATGAGAATGGTTTTTATATGTGTA
Source organism: Viscum album (assembly GCA_963277665.1). NCBI lineage: Eukaryota > Viridiplantae > Streptophyta > Magnoliopsida > Santalales > Viscaceae > Viscum > Viscum album. Next base: position 2,084,505,022 of record OY728151.1, read on the forward strand.
ATATCCAAACCAAAAACTTTTACAACCCATTCACATTTGTTTCCCTTCCATATTTTGTTAAAAAAAATGAAATTATGTCTTAGCCATGTGACTATTAAAAATAATAAATCATGGTATAAAACTAATTACATTTAAAAAAACCATTTAGTTATAATTTTAGGATATTAAAATCAACCGTAATTTTCCTTATAACAAAAACATAAAAGTTATGAAATGTATCATTGAGATTAATGGAACTATGTGGGTTCTCATTCCCTTCATTGGAATATATAGTAATTCCATGTCATGAGAATAATCCTATTTCCATGACACCTACACCCTCCTTAGATGGAGATAAATTCATGAGTTCTCAAATATATAGATTTAAACAACAATACAACTATCCATCATGAGAATAAAATAGAACCATTTATATATATATAAATTTTCATAAATGATTGGTAACAATCAATCACTCTCATAACCAAGGTAATCAGTATTGTGACTTGGAATTATTTTACAAATATATCTTAAGTCTCTAAGTGATCCTTAGAATAGGTAATAATACCACATAAGGGATGAGTTGGCCTTCCATCCTCTTGAACACCATATAATATAAAATATCGCTAGCATGTCCCAGTGACTTCCAACATATTAAAGGTAGAACAATATCAATAAAAAAAATCATGGGCATGAAGTGTTTTATAGAACACTAATAAAAATAAATCTAAAGAATAATTGAAGTATCCAAGTGAGTGATATATATTTTATATTATTTAAATGAATGATTGAGAACTATATATATATACACAAAGTTTAAAATCAAACACATAACATAAAATCTCATATTTAATTAAATAGGTGAATAATGCTTAATTGTATGTATTTTAGGAAAATTATATTGTTATTGGAATAGACTATAACTTTGAACTCAAACTCGGTTGACTTGTCTACCATAATGAAAAACTCCTTAAAAAAATAACTTAAATAAAAATTTGATAAGTCATATGGATAGGATTAAAATATAAAATATTGAATCTCTAATACCAAAAGGAAATACATTATATATATTTTAAATAAATTCAATCTCTTCGATAGTTTGGGATGCATGTAATATTGGGTATAAACGTAACACAATACTCTATTAAAATATTATCATTTAACCATGTACATTATAATGTAACCATTAAGTTGGTGGGAATTAATAAGGATAAAAATATATAAAACATATTTTTTTTTAAATTTATAGAATATATTACATTATTATATACTGATTATAAATAAAATAAGAATAGTTTTAGAATAAAAAAAATAAATGTTGTTAAAAAATAGTATTTCTATAAAAGGAGGTTTATTCATGAATTTCTCACACAATCTAAAGATAATTTTAATAATTTTATAAATATTATTTTATAAAATGAAAACAATGTTTTAAATACTCATTTTTATATTAACTAATGGAAAAAAATTACGATTTTTCAGAAAATAATAATTATTTAATTAATACTGATTTTTTTAAATTGGCATTTATTTTTGATAAAATATGTACAATTAATATATTAAAATAATTTTAAAGTAATATAATTATTATTTAGTTATATTAAATTTAATTAATTTCATTTAAATCATATTTTAGTAGATTATTGTATATGTTCATTTTAAGGCTTGAAAATAACTTTTTCTGAAAATGGTTTTAAAGTGTATAGTTTTTATCAGTTTTAAATAATTTAAATAATACCTAAATTATAATTATTTATATTCAATTAATATATATATATATATATAATTATCTATTTAAATTCACCTTATTAGGATTTCTTTTCATATAGAAAACATGAAATCATCATTTCCTTAAAAAGGTATTTCTTGAAAACCCATTTTTTCTACATGCTTGCAAGTTTAATTTTTAATTAATTTATACCACTTATATGAGTTGGATTTATAAAAATAGATTTCATATTTTTAATTAGAATATTTTATATTATCAAATATGTTCAACATAATAATTTACAATAATCAATAGTGAAAATAGAAAGAATTGTTTACGACGATTAATTTAAACCATGTATACAAGTGGTAAACCTAAAAATATAATGTTTAAAAAAGACCCAAAACATGTATCATTAATATTTTATGGTCATATTGCGACCATATAACTTATAATGTTTTATAGTGGTCTATTTTGGATCCTTTTAAAATGAGAAAAATATGGGCGGAAATCATTCTTTTCAAAAATTCCATTTGTGTCTTCTTTCCAACTTATAAAAGGCCGCCCACTCTCCTCTTCATTAGAAACTTCAAAAACCAATTTTTTCATAAAATAAATACCAAAATAACTTCTATACATACCTCCCATTATATTATAATCATTGGTTTTTGATGAAATACATCCTACTAAGGTCTTTGGTGAAAACCAAAAGAAACTATCTCAAGAAGAGGTAACATCCTTAACCAAGAATTTTATTTCATTTCATCCTCCACTGCCACAAAAAATTATTAATCCATGATGATATAATATCATAATAATATAATACATACATTTATTCATTAATTTTAATTTCAAGAACTAAAACCATCTACTCCTCCCTCAAATGGGAAACAAAACCATTGGTCGTGTGTAAGGAAGACTAGTAGAGTGCGAATATATGTAAATAATTTTCAACAAAAACTTATCAATATTGGATATAATGATGTATTTAATTTTTTTATATGGTATTTATGATATAATTTTACCTTTATAATTAAAATATAACATACTTTTTTTCTTTCCATTATGTATTGAATATGATAACATCGCTCGTGTGCATGGTGGACTACTACCTCACGAAGCGACGTGATTCTTTCTTCACATAAAATTTACATGTATGGTATTAATGACTAATTTAATGATAATATACTATAATAATTATATATTATCCTTTAACTAAATTAAATTTATCATATAGTTTCCTACCTTACTATTAATTTAAAATGATAACGTTGCTCGAGTGTATGACAGACTACTGCCTCACAGACTAGTGTGAATCATTTTTTAATTTTATTATTATTAAATCAGTTGGATGAATTTTTTAAGGGTATTTAAATAATAATATTATATTTATGATATAATTATCATACCAAAAATATAAAATAACACTTACCATCCTTTGATCATGATCTTAAAAAAATGGTAACATTACTCATACGTAAGTACACCCTACAATCTCTATTATTTTCACATAGACCAATTTTCATAATCATATTTCGTGGATGGTTTAAAATTTAATTTTCATTGATAAAAATGTTAAATATTTCATGTTTATCACTCTATAGATAATTAATTAATAAATAATTTAACCTTATTCAACATACCAATGTGACTTTTGACATATGATTTGTTTATTATAAAAACATCCAATATGGAATTAATTGGTTATGTAACTAAATATGACTTGGTAACAATTAAAATATATTTAATATTAGACATGAAAAATGATATTAATAATTTAAATGACTAAATTAATTTTATTATTCATGGATATAATGAATTCATGTGACATTTTAGTATCGAGGTAAGGGGTCTCTTTAACCACCCTTTCCTTCAGGTTATGAACTCTCTCTCTATCTAACTCACTTTATATATCTATAAATGTTATGGAAGGATTATATATTATGTATATATTCCCCAAAAATATATAAATATATTATTATTACTTCCTTATATGGGGTAATTCACTCCTTAATCTCATTTCTCAAATTACTTCATTGTGAAATTTTCATTTCTTTACCTTTGAAATACTGTTATGAACTACATTTTTTTCAATGGGTAATTCATTTGTTATTAATTATGATTGATTATTTTATGTGTAACACATAGATCATGATAATATAATTATGGGTTTTCCAAAATAGTGATCTAATGCCTTTGTTAAAACATTTGTCTCATGATGCATCATTTATGGTATTAGGGACTGAACCAAATCCATTATGGGACTTTTTCCACCACATGATATTGTTTAGGAATATTTCCTTGAATCATTTTTATGAAATGTTATATATTTTTTCAAAATTTACTATTATTCTATGATCTTATGATTCCATGTTATTTTTTATATTCTTCCATGAAATTAATAATAAGTGTTCTCTTTTATGATATAATTTTATACCATTGACCCACATGGTCTGTTTCCTTATCATGTTTATTAACGTACTAGGATTTTTAGCTCACACCTTTCTTTATATATTATCCAAGTTATCATATGTAGTTTTAGGATCCCAAATTTATTTTAGTATCTCACTCTAGATAATAAAATAATTATTAAATTTTTATGTTTCCTTTAATTTAGTCTAAACATTGTCTTCAAAAGACAATGTTCCTTTTTGATCCTTGTTTTGTATTAATGAATATTTATATTTAAGAATCAGGAAATATGACATATAAGAGGAATTGGTTTCCATATTCATTATTATAGAAAGTTTTTATTTATCCATTGTAACTAGGATGAAATACCATTAGAAATAATCCTATGGATATGTCTGAGGATAATACTGAGTATAGAAAAATATCATGGAATCTTGGGGATTTATATAGAATGTTGTTTCTGAAAAATTACATCCCTATATGAATACTAAAAGTGGACATGGTTATGACATAGTTGTACATAGGGGTAATAAATCTAACAATGAACATTGATATTGACTCAAGAATTACCTAGTACATGAAAACTGGCCATTCTATAAACCTACTTTAACACTACTAGGGTATATGTGTTGGAAATTCACAAAATCATTGTGTGCCATTATTATGGACTTTAAAAAATTATTAGGATAGAAAATGTAATAGGTAAATTACTACGTATTACTGAGGAAAAAACCTAAATACTCAAAATTTAGAATGGACTTATCATTTATACATTATTCTTACCATGTTTATAAGTTTCCTTTTTGTACATTTAATAGTTAATAAAATATCAATTTTTTTCTTTATGTTAATAGTGGGAAATATGAGAAACTATTCCAATGAAAAAAATTATATGAAATGCGATGATTATCTCAATAATATTCACAATATCATGGGTGTCAGAGATGAGAGCTTCAGGGAAGTACTTTCTCAACTATCTCAAGTCATGAATAATATAATTAATCATGCTGAATTCCATACTCCTCCCATAAAGGATTAAGGTGTTGTCAAATATTTTATGTGACAAAGGAATCATACCTTTAGTGTAACTTCTTATCCCCTAAACATTGAAAAATTTATTAAAACTGTTGATATGATATTCATTTTCCTATAATATATAGAGAAATAAAATATTGTGCTAGTTTTCTATCATATTGAGGGAGAATTTTATCAATGGTAAACACTTATCATGAAAAAAATGTCCAAAAATAATTTTTATTCCATTTAATTGGAAGAATTCAAGAAAATATTTTTCAACTAATATTTTACTCAAACAATATGTATTAAAATTGATAGGGTGATCTTTAGTCTAAATAAAAATAAAGATGATTCTATCATGTAATATGAAGAAAACATAACAAGGAAGACATGACACACCTCCATCTTTTTTATCATCATGGAATGTAAGAAAAACCATATTCTTAGTGGGTGAAATCTATGTCTACAAATATATTTTGAAATTAAATACATTTATATTTATTAATAAATTGTCTGTTGGGAACTGAAATATGAGATGGATATTGTGAACCTTAATGTTATCATGTGGATGAAGAAAAAAAGTAATATAGAGTTTTATACATGCGTAACAATATAAATATCCCATGGATGAATGAATACCTGACATATAACTTCTAAATAGTTTTTAAAAAGTAATCCCAAAAACTACATATATTAAAGAAGAATATATTTTGAGAGTGGGAAGAATAAGCATCAAGACAATAAATTCTATCGAGAAATTAATAATCCCACTAATAATGTACAATAAAAAAGGTATAGATCAACAATATACCTATCATTCAGTGTTTTAACTATATGAAACAGAGGAATTATGCAAGAAAATGACCAAAATAAATGGGTTTTAAGAGAAAGTAATCACTAATAACATATAAGGTAGTAATAAAGTTCATATTCTACACTAAGTATGAGGTGGATTTCGAAAATTTTGTGGTGAGAATTATGCTTGATATTCATTTAAGTATAGTGAATGTACTTTTTTTATCCAGGCTCTATACATTCATCTGTATCTTGAATGATTAGTCAAATTTTTCAGACATCGCCTAAAAACTTGGGGTTTGAGCCATCTGTTAGAATAGAAAATGGAGTGGAGGTTTCATTACAAGTATATAATACCTCCAAAGTAAATTTTTGTGGAACTTTATCTTCCATAAAATATCTTCTTACATCATTTAGTGTAGTTTGATGCAATTTTGGGCCCGTATTTTCTTTCCTTATTTAATTCCAATGTCAACTATCGAGAGAGGGAGATAAATCTTCACATCTGAAGTCATCCTCTTGTTGTTTTGGAGTGTAAGTAGGATGATGAAACTCCCAAATAATCTTCATTTCAAGTATGGATATTACTTCCTTATGACCGACCTTATCTATCCCAAATGATTGAGAAAAATTAGAAAATATTGTTCGAATATAGACCCATAATGAGGGGTTATACCTATATATTCTTGAATAGCTTCCCAGTAATCATACTAACAAAATGGTTGACATATAAAATGAACTTATACGTGAAATTATAACCATTTGTAGGACTATTTTTATAATAGAATCTATCAAGTTAGAATAACTGAAGAAGAGGTTATAAGATAATCTGGAAAATCATATTAAATTCTTGAGTGCTTCAATGTGGAGTGTGTTGGTACTCTTCATCGTGAAGAATGATAGTCCAATGCAACTCTATATTGATTCTCATGAATTGAAAAAAAATCATTAAAGAACAAGAATCCCCTACCATAGATGGGGAACTTGTTTGATTAACTATTTCGAGCTCAGTATTTGTCTAACATGGACCATTGAATGGAATGTCACCAAATAATGGTGAATATGGTTCAAATTCACAGTACTACCTTTTGAATAGGGTATGAAAATTGTGAGTTCATTGTGATTCCTTTTGAAGTAACCAATACTCGAGTAATGTTTGTAGACTTAATGAATAGAGTCTTTATATATTACCTCAAAAAAATTGTTGTTGTCTTTATAAATGATATTCTGATATAATACAAAATCAAGGATTATCATGACGATAATTTAAATATAGTGATAATGGAATTTATATAGAATAATATATATGTAAATTACAATAAATTTCATATTTAGATTAATAATGTGTCATTATTAGTCCATATAATAACCAAATAATGGATATATGTTGACCCATATAAGAAGAAGGAAATCAAGGAAAAGACTAGGATGAAATTTGTAATATAGATCCATAGTTTCCTTGGATTATCTATGTATTACCTATTATTTGTGAACAACATTTCATTATTTTCATACTGACTATCCAAAGTAACACATGAGGGAGTAAATTTTTCTAGAACAATGAATGTGAAGTGTTCTTTAAGGAGATAAAAATGCATCTTATCACTACACTAGTACGTACACATAACTCAAGTAGGAAAATTTTTATGGTTTATATAACTTCTTCATAGAAGGATTTCATCTATGTAATAAGGTATAATGATAAAGTGATAGTGTATTTCTCAAGGTAGTTGAAAATTAATGAGAATAACTATCCTATTCCTGACACATAGTTGGTTTTGGTGATCATTTCATTGAATATATTTTGAAATTATCTCTATGTAGATAGCTGTGACATATATACATATCACAAGATCCTAGAAAACATATTCACATAAATGAATAATAACATACCACATTGGAGGTAGTAAGATCTAATCAATGAATATGAATGATCAATCCATTACCATCATAGGAATGAAAATGATGTGCAAGATGCTCTGTGTAGAAAGTATCCCAAAACTTATATCAATGATGGCAATTTAGAAGGATCCAATATTCTATGAAATGAAATGAATGAAATGGTAATAGTAAAAGTATTTATACCCCACCATTATCAAATAACTTATTATCCATTATTTCTTGAATGTATAATGGATGAAAATAATGGGGATGTGGTTCTATAGAAAAAGCAGTGAACAATTTGGAGCTCAGCCTTACTAAAGATGATGTCACATGGTTTGGAACTCGAATATGTGTCCTATTAAAACAAGATCTAAAGTGTTATATTTTTAATGATTTAAATGGATCATCCTTTACTATTTTTTTGGGAAGGACTATGATTTCTTGAGATATTGTGAAAAAATTCATCTGGAATAACATGAAGAGGGATATTATAAAATTTGTATCTCGATGCTTGTTATACTAACAGGTCAAGGATAAATGATAAAAGCCTAATGGTATAATGAAACTATTTCCCATAATAGTATATAAATTGGAAAACATAATCCCTTTTTTTCTTATGACTCCTCAAGACACAAAAATGAAATAACATAATATGGGCGGTAGTCAATTTCTATACAAAGTCATCATATTTTGTTTCTATCAGGTATGATTTCTATCTTGACCAAATATCTAAGATATACCCATGGGAAGTGGTAAGACTAAATTTTTTTCCACTCTATATTATATCTGATCAATATACGATGTTTAAATCAAGGTTATAGAGAAGGATTCAGTAAGAAATATATAGAGAAATCAATTTTAGTACTTTATATCACCCTCAAATGGATTGTAAATATGAAATAACAATCCACACTCTATAGAAGATTCTATGGTCTTGTTCAATGGTTTTTTAGGAATTCAGATTTCATCACCTTCCCCTAATAGATTTCACATATAAAAATGGTCTCCATTATAGCTTTCAAATGAAACCATTTGGGTCTTTACATGGGAAGCTATGTAAGACTCCAACATGCTGGGATAAAGGTAGAGAGTGGATACTGATCAGAAATTATGATTCACATGAAATAATAGAGAATATTTAAACTATTCAATGTCATGTCAATTCTATGAAAATTCGATAGAAAATCAATGTTGAATAAATTCAAAAAGACATGAAGTTTTTCTTCAGAGTTACAGTGTTCCTCCATATTTCACCATGGAATAAAGTCAAGAGGTTTGGAAAGAAGGGAAAGATTATTCCTTGATACATCACCCCCTTTGATATTATTGATCACATCATAGTTTTGACCTACTGACTAGAACTACCCCCTAATTAATCTCATGAACATGATGTGTTCCACATATCTCTCTTAAGGAAGTACATAACTCACCCCTCACATGTACTAAATCCATATGTTGTACAATTAGAGAATTTAATTTCATTTGAGGATCATAAAATGATAATCTTAGATCCTAAATACAATGTTTAATGATAGAAGACAATTCACAGGGTCACATTGATGTAGTGAAACAATTGGTTTACGATAGTAACTTTAGAACCATAAGAGGGGATAATGAATAAGTACCATCACTTGATTTCACCATAGTATGAAATATCAAATTTTTATGGAGACAATCATTAAGGGGGGAATACTGAAACACCCCAACTCCTTATGAAATATTTTATTTTAAAATAAATTAAATCACTTCAATAGTTTGTGATTCATGAAACACTAGGTTTAAAAAGAAATGCGATACACTACAACGATATTATTGTTTAACAATGATCATTATAACCTAAGTGTTATGTTAGAAAGAATAAATAAGACTAACTAAATTATTAAAATTATATTGTTTAAAAATTTGTAATATATATTCAATGTTTAACTATTGATTTCAAATAAAATAATAAGCATTTGAAAGAAACAATTTTTTTTATGAAAAACTTTATTTTCTCAATGGTGGATTAGTCACACATTATATATATAATTTAAAATTATTTTTTACCATCTTTTGAAAATGTTTTTTCAAAAATTAAAAAAAATTTTGAAATCAGCATATCAAGATTAAAATTTGGTGAAGTTTTATCTTTTTTTGAAATATAATGTCACCGATTTTCTATGTATTGTTTTTAAATATTATATGGAATTATTTCAAGACCAAGATTTTCGATAGAGTGCAATTTCGAGGATCATAGTGTAGGTAATAAATGTTTCAAATAATTTAACATTTTAAATAGCACGTGAGAGTGGTTTTCCTGAAAAAGAAGAATAAATATTAAATGACTACTCAGATCAGAAATCTGAGGGCACCATTGCATTCAGAGTAGCGACTTTACATTAGGAGAGGCCTAACATTGACCAGCATGGGTCGGCTTAAGAAGTTATTTTTTGTATGTTTAAGGAAATAAAATAAATTAAAATATTTATTTTATTAACTTTTCATCAACACAGTGATATAATATTTTAAAAATGTTGTTAATAAGATTTTCTAGGTTTATCCGCAAAACCCTTGAATTATCTAGAGGCTTGGGGAGGATACCCATTGGGGAAACCACTCGACAACAAATGTCGATGAATCAATCATTCGTGAATCCACATGCCAACAGAGATAGAGGATCTCATCGGCGATGGTTTCACAATCCCTCTTCATTAGCGATCGATCCAAACTCAGTGTAGGGGTTGTTATTTTGAATATGTTCTTCCCTATTATTGGATTTAAACAATGAATGCGGATCAACCCAGGAACTGGTTGACCTGCGTTTTGATCGTTATTATGGGAGGGTTGTCTTTTGGGTTTTTTTTTCGAGGATTGATTCATATTTGTTTCATTCTGTTTTATCCTTATAATGTAAGTGGATCAATGACATAAAACACCATGGATGAGGTTCTTTCCTTGATTTTTTTTATGAATTTCTTCTCCCAACCCTGTCTGTTCTTAACGTTCTTCACAAGGTTATGAACAATGGTTCATTGCGCATACTTCTAACATTGAAACAATCCAAAATTGTAGATCCGAGATCATGATGACTAAGAGGAGGTGCAACGATGGTGGCAGGAGATGAATCGACATGGTTCAAAAGATATTTTTCTTCAACCGTTCTTCATGTGGATAATTGAAATGAGTTTTCGGAGCTGATAGAAGGCTTGAAACCAACCGAATCATTGTTATTATGATGAAACAACCTTGGATAATGGGTTCCAAGGTGAACGGGTGGCCAGATAAAGGGTTGGATGATAAACCAAGGTGCAAGAGAAAGAAAAGTTATTTCTAGAAAATTACGACGAACACGACATATATCCCGAAGAACATGGCGCGAGGGTTTATTTCAGTGCTGTTTAGGGTTAGATGCTACAGTAAGTGATGACACAACATGTGACACATGTCACACGGAATGTGGGTCCCTATATAGGACTCAACATGTATCTCAATTGATACATAGACACAGGGTGGAGTACGGGGCATGTACTCCACCACACAGCATGACCGAATCGGTTACAAGAGATACCCCATGTTCTGGTACATAGGTTGTAAGACATGGGTTGGAGCTGTGTGTAGACACATGGCCAATGTATATGGAGTGTACCTCAGATAGTAGGCCATGGAATGTTACTCTTCTATATGCCATGTATAGATTTTTTATACGACAATCTCTTTTCGAAAAGGGTCATTTTACATGGGAAGAACCCGGGGTCAGAGGACCCAACATGTGACACTTCTACACACTATGTACTTCCTTGTACATGGAATGATCTCCTTTTCCACCATACCATGAACAAGATTCATTTGGGTAAGTGCCCCCTTAATTGTTCCCCTGAATGTTAGGTATCATTTCCATCCACAGGAGTATGATCACTTCACCAGAACTTTATGTAAAAAGTTAGAGTCCCTCTGAGAGGCATAAAGTGAGATCCTCTATCCATTATTGACCCTAAGTAGAGTCAAATATCAGTGTGAATAATACTATAGGGTGTATATAATCTACCTAGCATGTGAATTCAGATGAGTCATTGTATATGCTATGGCCCAATAATTGATCCTCATCTATGTATCATTATCTTTCCCCACCCAGGGGTGCATTCTCTCAACATGAGTGCATCTGTTCTCTTTCTTCAGATCTATCAGAGAATATGTCCTTCTCATGACACTTCCTGATGAATATTACTTCTTATATGAACATCATCAAAGTTATTAGTCTTGTAGAGTGAGTTCTATGGGATGAGTTCTTCACAGAGTCTTTGAATTGAATCAATACTGTGGGTATGTGGGTCATTCATCATCATCTTTATATTTTTATTCAAAAAAGAAGGTACATAAAGAAAGAAAAAAGAGAAACAAAACAAGAAGGGAGGGGGAAGCATAGAGGCCCTAGATTAGGGGGGTCTGAATTAATGAAGTCCAAAGGCGTCGCCTCGAATCAGGTTAATCCCCTTCGCTTTGAGGGAGGCCTCACTGGTGAGACTCATCTCTTTAGATCTCGGGACACCCTTGGATACAAGATAATCCTCAACCTTGTTCCCCTCTCTCCACATGCGAGTGATACGAATCTTGCTATCAAGGAGACGTTTTCACTTCCTGACAGTTATACCACTGTCCAAGGAGTAGAATATATACCCATCAATTAGTCATAAATAATCCTAGAGTCTGTTTCCACTTTGGATAGTGCAATGTTTTTATGTTTTCATAACTTGAGACCAGTGAGAACTGTGTTAGCCTCCCCCTGAAGAGCATTACCATCTCCATAATGTGCTATGAAGGCCAGGAACACACTCCCTACTAGATTAAAAACCACTCCTCCCTGCATATACCTCATGATACATGAAACATACATATTTAACTTCAGACCTTCAGTTGGAGGAGACCATTTAATCAAATGACCCCACACTGCGTCTAATATAGGGATGTCCAAGGAAGTGGAAGGCCAAACAAGTACATGTTTCTCTTATTATATGTTATATAGACATATAATGTTTAGATATGACTATACCATTACTTTGGGTATTGATTTTTGGTTTTTGGGGTATCCTACTAAGTATTTTCATACTCACCCCTGCACGGGCATTTCCTGCACATATCATGTGTTGTGAAAAGGAGGGACCATTTTATGGAAACCAGGGTGGACTAGGACCTGAACAAGCTTTGTGAGATTCCTTACAGGCTAAGGTGATCCTTTAGAATCATGTAGTAGTCCCAATACCTTTCTTGTTTACAGGTTGGACTTTGTATTTTATAGACTCCTTTTCATTTATTGGACTTGTATTCTGGCCCCGTTTACTTTCTGCACTTTACATTTCTTTGTACTTTGTTGTTTGTGTTTACTTGAATGCATGCATTTTTTCCCTTAGTGGTTTTTTACATTTCATCATTTGTGGGCTTGGATATGTGTGTTTGTATGTGTGTACAGGTATATAGGAAAATCCTCCCATGTTAGAGATCGGTGCTAGACCCCAGCCCTTGGCCTATTGGAGGTGGGCATGGTGATTCATAGCATGGGCTCCATTGGGATAGGTCATGAAAGAGTGGTATCAAAGGTGTTCGTTTCTACCTTAGTACTGAGAGACTTTGATATTAGTTTGGGGAAATAATGTTAAGTGTTTCAAGTTTGGGTTTCTGGCTAGAAACTCTAGTGTTGGTGTGGGCGGCCAATACATCCATACAACAAGAATATGAAAACTTTCCTTTTGACTCAGTACATGAGAACAATAGCTGTAGGGAAACAAAATAATAGTACATGCATTATATCGTAAGGGGTTGTGTTTTCCATGTCCTTTAGTGTAAGCTATCCAAATATACTATTTGACTATGGTACATATTGTTTTCTTATAGGATTCCACCATGATGTATACCCTCTAGAACTCAGTAGCTTGATCACGAGGATGAACCCCTCATTTATGAGGTATCGGTTCAGGGGCCAGTTCTGAAAGAGTTACCTCTAGGTGGTGCACCTACTATACCACCACTAGTGGAGCAACACATGTTACCTTTAGTAAAAATAGATGAGGAGTGCAGGATGAGCGCAATCCATGAGTTTTAGAGATAGATACCCCTTAGGTATTGAGGCGAGCCTAATCCATAGGCGGCAGAGGGTAGGCTTGAGGTGGTGACCTGCATTTCCTATATACTAAGGAAACCAGCAGACCAAATGGTGATCCTAGGAGTGAACCTTCTTTAGGGTTCAACGTGGTGATGGTGGACTTTGACCACACAGACTCATGAAAACAAAAATATTTCATTAATGGAGATCGAGTGATTCTTTAAGAAGGAGTTATCTCCGGATACGCAGAGAGAAGTGAATATCCTTGAGCTTCTTCAGCTCTAGTAGGGAATTATGATGGTGGCTGAATAGTCATCGATGTTCACCAACCTCGCCAAGTACTTGATAGATATGGTCAGGGATCAGTACATTAGAGCTCAGACCTTCGAGTGAGGTGTAAGAAGGGACATCCAAGGAACTGTCATTCCTCTATGAATTTAGACTTATGTTGTAGTTCCTGAGAGAGATTTGGTGGTTAAGAGTTTTTTGGATGAGCAGAGACAACCGATGGTAGTTAGTAGGAGGAAGAAAGGTGCAGGGACCTTATAAAAAGGAACCTGACTTTAGGCATAGGTATCGGGACATGGGATTTGTCATAGTAGGATCCAAGACATGGGATCTATAGTATAGGGCTCTCAGGATGGATCCAGTCAGCCTAGGGAGAGGTGATGATTCTTATGTGACGATATAGGAAATCTTGATAGACACTATCCAACCCATCGAGATGCTAATTGGGAGGTAGTGGATGGATTACTAAGGTAGAGGTAGAGAGTGTACTGGGAAGACTCTCCAGGCAGAGAACATGGTAGTTGAGAAAGGAGAGCTATAGGAGGTGGAAGATGCTTTGACATACTTCCACCACCAACCTCTGGAGGTTTCACACCAAGTTCAGAGACCTGGGGGACATGGGTAGGGGAAGCTACATGCAGTCGAGTCGTATAACCTAGGGACTATAAAGATGATCTAATATATAATATGTGTCTTTTATACCTTAGTTTTTGTACTTATAGACACATGTTGCACTCATTATTTACTCGCCACATGTCTTGTGAGAAACCTTGAGATTTCAGTAGAGCCATTGACTCGAACCTTGAGATTAGAGACACCAATGGGAGGAGATTTGATGATCACGTATATTTTCCAAAATTTTGATCATACACATGGAGGCAAGATTTTCAGTTGGAACCTCTTGGTGGCAGTGTTGAGGCCTTACAACGTCATTCTCAGTTTGGACTGGTTATCTTCAGTACATGCCTAGATTGACTGCTTTAGGAAAAGATTGTAGTGTGTCTATAATGATGGGATGATGTTTTCCTTTATTGGTGAAAAGGAAACAAATTCATCACTAAATGAGATCTTTCTCATGAGGGTATAACTGATCAATCATGTGTTGGCTAGCCATACCCTTAGAGCAACAGATGTTATGAGTATTCAGTTCCTAACAGTAGTGGTAGAGTATGAGGATGCCTTTCTAGAAGATATTATAGGACTAAAACCCATCGAGAGATTGACTTATGAATCATCTTACACCCTGGGATGGAACTGATATCCTCACTAGTATATTGTATGGATCCTATATATACTTGAGAGCTGAGGGTGCAGTTGGAGGATTTTTAGAGGAAGGTATTCATAAGACCTAGTGTTTCACACTGGGTGGCCAAAATTTTGTTTTCCAATAAGGAAGATGGGTGTTTGAGGTTGTATGTGGATTACCAATTCCTGAACCAAGTAACAATTAAGAATAAGAATCCACTACCAAGGATCAATTACCTCTTCAATTAGCCAAGAGGGGAACAATAGTTCTCTAAGGTTTACCTTTGATCGTGTTATCATCAGATTCGAGTACGATATGGGGATGTGCCGAAGATGACTTTCACATGCCGCTACAGTCACTACAAGTAATTGGTGATTCCATTCGACTTGAAGAATGACCCCATAGTGTTAATGGGACTCATGAATTGGATCTTCTAGCTGTACTTAGACCGGTTTGTAGTAGTCTCCATCAACGACATCCTTGTGTACTCAGTGTTAGAGGTGGAGCATGCGAGACACCTACAGATTGATCTAGACATGCTCTAAGGGCACCATATTTATGGGAATCTCTTGAAGTTCTAGTTCTGGATACATGAGGTCCACTTCTTGGGACATGTCATCTTAGCAGATGGAGTAGCAGCGAACCCAGCCATGTTCGAGGTGGTGCTAGCATGAGAGACACCTCAGAGCATGAAACAGGTATAAAGCTTCCTTAGGTTGGTAGGATATTACCAAAGATTAATTCCTGACTTATCTCGTATGTCATCTCCCATGTCAGCATTGACCTGAAAGTGAAAGCCTTTCATATGGATGGAGAAATTCCATAAGGCTTTCTATAAGTTGAGGAAGAGTTTGACGAGCACACTGATATTGAGACTGGCAGAAGAGGGTATACAATACATAGTTTTCTATGATATATTAGAGACTCATCTTTGTTGTGTTCTAATGCAGATACATGCAGTGATTTACTATGGTTATCACCTGTTGAGGCCTCATGTGAAGAACTATGCAACCCATGATATTGAGTTGGGAGTAGTTATCTTCGAGTTGAAGATGTGGTGGAACTAACTGATGGGAGAATGATTTACCATCAAATCTGACCATAATAGCCTCATGTACATCTTCTCATAAATGGATTTGAATTTGAGGTAGAGGTGATGGTTGGAGTTCCTCTAGGATTTTGACTTTGAGATCATCTATACTCCTGGGATGGGGAATGTTGTGGTAGATACTCTTAGCAGGAAATCGAGTTTGCAACTACTGAGTGAGACATCAGAGTAGTTGGACTCTATAAATTCATCCTTTGTGGATAGATATGATGCAGATTATCTCTAGTCTATGGTTGTCACCCCTCCACTCTTACAACGATTCATGGAGTCACAAATAGGGGATGTCGACTGCAAGACATCACATGCTCAATAATCCACATGACATGATTCTGATGGGTATTCAAAATGTGGGGAGCACGTCATTATTTTTGAAGTGTGAAAAGTTGTACCAGTGGAATTTCAGGAGGAGGTTATTAGGGAGTTTCATATATACCCTTATAAGGAAAATCCTGGCATGTAAAAAATAAACCAGGACCTCCAACGTCAGTTCTGGTGGACAAGGATAAAGAAGGTAGTAGCAGAGTTCGTTTCTCGATGCCTTCTATGCCAGTAGGTGAAGGCTGAGAACCATATTCTAGTGTGATTAGCTCACCCATAATATGTTTCAGAGTGTAAGTGGGAAGGAATATCGATAAACTTCATAAGGATCTTACCACCATCATTTAGGGGACACAATTTAATCTGGGCGATTTTCAACCGACTCACCATGTCAGCCAACATTCTATCCATCAGAGAAAAGATTTCACTAGAGAGATTGGGATGAATCTATGTGAAGGAGATAGTTCGGCTTCATGGAGTCCCCTCAATGATAGTATATGATCATAATGCTTGTTTCACATATTGGTAGTGTAAGGTATTTTAGGAGTCATTTGGGACTCAGGTACACTTGATAACAGTTTTTCATCACCAGAATGATGTCCATATAGAGAGGAACATTCAATTCCTAGAGTATTTGTTACAGGCTAGTATCTTGTACTTAGTCATAGTTGGGAGGACCACCTACCACTGGCGGAGTTCATGTACCACAACATCTATGACTCCACATTGGTATGGAACCATTTGAGGCTTTATATAGGAGACCCTTCCGGTCACAACTTTTTTGGAACGACCTAGGAGAGTCATCACTCATGGGTCTAGAGTTGGTGTGAGCTACCACAGAGAATGTGCAAATCATCTGAAAAAGATGAAGACTTCACAGAGCTGACAAAAATCTTATGCTGATAGATGAAAGAGACCTATGGATATCGAGGAGGGAGACCATGTAATCCTTTGGGTCTCACTTAGATGATGGTTAAGTAGATTTGGCTGGGGAAGAATATTGTCCCGAAGTTTCGTCAACCCTTTTTAGATACAACATAGAGTTGGAAAGTTGGCATACCTTCTAGCTATACTGCTGTAGTTTCACTAGGCACATGATGTCTTCCATGTTTCGTAACTGAGGAGGTATGTGCACAATCCGTCACACGTCATCGACTGGGGTGAGCTGGAAAAAAAGGATGGAGATACCTTTATAGAGTACCTAGTGATGATTGAGGATCGGTAGGAGATGATCCTTCATGGGAAAGCAATTCCCTTGGTTCATGTCTGGTGGATGCATAAGAATCTTTAGGAGAGCACATGGGAGTAGGAGGCTAAGATTCATGTGAAGTACCCACATATATTTTTGTGGACTCTTGATTTATCCTTTCAGGGATGTAAATCCCTAAGGTAGGGAGAATTAAATGTCTCAGATTTTCTTGTATTATTTTTAAATGTTACATGGAATTATTTGTAGACTAGGCTTTGTGATGACATGCGATTCCAAGGCCCAATGTTCTTAGAATAACAATTTTAAACAATTTAAACTTTTATATAGAGTGTGAAAGTGTTTTTCCTTAAAGAGTGGAATAATTTTTAAACAGTTCCCAGATAAAAAATCTGATGGAACCATTGTGTTCAGAGCAGTATATTTACCTTAGGTGAGGCCTAACATCGACCGATGTGGGTCGGATTAAGAAGTTAGTTTTTGGCCATTTAAGGAAATAAAATAAAATTAAAAATTTATTTTATAAACACTGTGTTAACACAACAATAAGACCTTTTATATAATATATTAATATTATTTTACATGGTTAGCTGCATAACCTTAGAATTTTCTAGAGTCATAGAGATGAGACCCCAGGAGAAACCTCTCGACAACGAATGAAAATGAATCGACCATTCATGAATCATGGTGCCAACAGATTTTGAGGATCTCATTGACAAAGAAAGTTGTATCCCTCTTCATTAGTGATTGATCATAACTCAAGGTAGGGTTTTTTATTTGATTGTGTTCATCCCCATTATTAAAATTAAATGAAAAACAAAAATAAACTAATAAACAGGTATACACATGGTTCGATTGTTCTTTCGAGAGGGTTGTTTTGTGGGTTTGTTTTAATGGAATGATTCATATTTTTTTCATTCTTCTTGATCCTTGTAACGGGAGTGGATTAATTCCATAACGAATGATGGCAGAGGTTTGTTTTTATATTTTTTATGAATGTCTTCTCCCGACCTTGTGTCTTCTTTGCATTCTTCACAATGTTATGAGAAATAGATCGTTGTACATCCATATCACAATTCAATGATCCCAAATTGTAAATTTGACATCATGACAACCCAACAGAGGTGTGATGATGATAGAAATAGATGAATCAATACATCTTAGAATAAATCATTCTCCAACCGTTCTTCATGAGGATTATCTAAACAAGTTTCCTAAGCCGATCAAAGGCCTGAAACCTATTGAATCATCATTATCATGATGGGAAGAACTTGGATATTGAGTTTCAAGGTGAAAGAGATGCCGAATCGAGGGATGGAAGATCACAAGAGGAATGGGAGGAAGAACAACTATTTCTGGAAAATCATGATGAACACGATGTGTATCCCGAAGAACAGAACGCGTGGGATCAGTTCAGAGGCGACTAGGGTTATATGCTACAAGAAGTGATGAGATGACATGTGACGCCTGTCAGATGGTTTGTGGGTCCCTACGTGGGACTCGGTGTGTATCTGAGATGATAAATGGAAATGGGGTAGAGTACATGGCATAAAATCCACCACACGATCAGACCAGGCTAGTTACACGGGTTCTCCCATGTACTGGTACACGGGTTGGAAGACACAGGTTGAATCTATGAATGATCACATGGCTTGCGTACAATGAGAGTCCACTCGGATATTAGGACACATCATGTTATTCTTCTACATACAATGTATAGAATACCTACACAACATCCTCTTTTCAACATAGGATTTTGTACACGAGAAGTACCTGGGGTCATAGGACACAGTCTGTGACACTTCTACACATCGTGTACTTCATTTTACATGGCTTGATCTCCTTTTTGACCATACCATGTATATGTTTTTTTGGGTTATTACCCCCTTGATTGTTCCCCTAAAGGGAAGGTATCATTTTAATCCATAGGAGTATGATCCCTTCAACATCAATTTCTAAATAAAGTATAAATAACTCTAAGAGGCCCATAACGACATAATAAATATACTCATAACCATGAGTAGTGTCAGGTATTAGTGTGAACAATCCAACAGCACGTCGATCCTCTACATAGCAGGTGAATCTGGATGAGTCGTGGTATATGCCACGACCCTAGAAGTGATCCTCATACATGTATCATGATCTTTACCCAATCAAGAGAGAGTTATCTAGGAATCAGTGAATTTGTTCTATCTCTTCAGATGTATCAGTGAATCTTTCCCTCTCGTGACACTTCCTAATGAACAATACTTCTCAAAAGGATGTCATAAGAGCTATTGTACTCATGGAGTCTGATCTCTGGGATGAGTGCTTCATTGAATCATAGAAATGAATCACTATCATGGGTACATGGGTTTTTGTGACTTATCTTTAGACTATAGGTCTTGGTTTCAAGTATATCTGGATGTTTCACTTGTTATATAGGTTGTATTCATATACTTTGTAGAGATTAATAAAACTTTACTTTGTGTATTTCATTAAGGTTTTCAGGGTCTCCTACTGAGTATTGTTACACTCACCCATGCATGGGATTTTCCCACACATGTCATGTCTTGTGTATATGAGTGGCCTTTTGATGGAGTCTTGGGTGGACCAAGACCATACAGATATTTGTGAGCTTCCTTAGAGGCCGAGGTGTTTCATTGACTTTGTGCATCAGTCCCAATACATTTGTTGTTTACTGGTCAGACTTTGTAGTTCGCAAACTATTTTTCTATTAGTGGGATTATAATCTAGCCTAGTTTATATTCCATACATTACTTTTTGTTTTACTCTATTGGTTGGGTTTGTATGCATGGATTTTGTTCCTTAGTTATTTTCTTACATTTCAACATTTGTGGGCTAGGAGATGTGTCCGTGTGTATAGGTACTTAGGCAATGCATCCCATGTTAGTGATATTCCTACTCAGTGCCAGCCACCATCCCCTGGCCAATTGGAGTAAGTCTTGGAAATTCACAGCGTGGGCCCCAATAGGAGAGGTCGTAAGAGGAAAATATTATTTTCTTATTGAATAATGAAAATGTAAAGTTTTTTAAATTGTAATTTATTTTAATTAAATTAAGTCACATTTTTATTTTATTTTTATTTTAAATTAATATAATTATTATTTAACAGTATTAAATACTATTAATTACATTTTAATCATTCTTTCTATAATATATTTTAGTATATGTTTATTTTTAGGCATTAAAACACTATTTTTTTGAAAACATTATTAAAGTGTATTATGATGATAAATTTTATATTATTAAAATAACCCCTAATGAGGAATGATATACATGAAATTTATAGATTATATAAATATTAAAATTAAATTATAATCATATATTTATTATTAATTTTCACATATATAATATTATATAATCTATTCCTTAAAAATGAATTACCAGATAACCGATTTTTTCAACATGGCTCAGGATTAAATTTTAAATTATATTATTCCACTTCAGTGAGTTAAAACTAGAAAAATTGATTATATATTAGGAAGAAGAATATTTTTTGTTATATAATTATGTAAATTTCATTATTGACCACATTGAATAGTGAAACAGTAAAACTTATTTAACGCGATTATGGTAATAACTAGTTTACTGGTGTGTTAAACAAAATGATAAGGGTTAATAATGACAAAAAAATGGTCTAATTATTTTTGTATGGACATATTTTGAACTTATATTTTATTTCCTTAAATGGTCCATATTGGTGTCTTTTGGAATGAGAAAAATGTGGCTGGAATTCTTTCATATAAAAAATTTTCAGTTTTCCCTCCCCCAACTTATAAAATTCCACACTATATCCTCTCCTTTCCACACATCCAGAACCCATTGGACTGGAAAAAACAAAAAAAAAATCAATTCCATAATTTAAATCCCTCGCAATATAATCATTTTTTTATAATTCATATATAGGAATTTTTTTGGTGAAAAATCAATCAATTTTTCTAAAGAAGAGGTGACATCCTTAACCGATCATTTTTTTTATTTCATCCTCCACCTCCAAAAAATATTATTAAATGATGATGATATAATATAATCTATATATAATTTATAATAATATTTTATATTTTAAGGTAATTACATAAAACCATATCCCCTACCTCCAATAAGAAATGAAACTGTTGCTCGTGCGAACAACAGACTACCTCGTTCGGAATCGACGTAATCAGATTTACATCACTGCTACTATATACTAGAAATAATGATGTATTTAAAGTTTATATATTATATTTATGATATAATTATACATATTAATTATAATATAACATATAACTTCATAATTTACATTCGATAGTGAATACGATAACATCACTCAGGTGTACGAAAGACTACCGTCTCAAGAAACAATGTGATTCATTATTCACTTACAATTTTCATGGAAGGTAATAATTATTAATTTAAAAGTTATATATATTAATACATAATATTATTTATTATCATACAATCCATTGAAAATGATAATATTGTTATTGTGTATGATGGAATACTGCCCGCAAACCATTGTGATTCGTTTTTTTTCAATTTTCTTGTTAATGCATCACATGGATGGTATGTGTAAGGTTATTTGATAATGTAATATGAAATTTATTATATAAATATCATACATTAATGAAAAAAATAACACATATATTCTTTCTATCATGGTCTTTAAATAATTTAATTATTGCCCATACATACCTATGACATACCTTCTCCAAGATTTTAACATAGTCGATTTACCATAATTAATTTTCATTGTCTATTTAAGAAGTAAAATTTCTATATAAAATTGATAATTATTTAATAGATACCATTTCAGTGATGATAATTGAATAATATTTTAGTCCTTATTCAACATATGAATTTAATTTTAGACATATGAGTACTTTATCATTAAAACATCAAATGTGGAATTATTTATTTATGTAATTAGAAATGTTATAGTAACTATTAAAATAAAAGTAATAATAAAATTAAAGTAGTTTCTAAATAATATAAATAGTTAACTTATTTTTTTATTCTTTGAGATAAAAATTCATATGAAAAATTGGGTTCATGATAAAGGATCACTCTAAACCACAATTTCTATCATGTTATTATTATTCTATATTTAACTCACATTATCAATATATTAACGTTATGTAATACTTATAAATTTTGTATATATTTATCGCAAATATATACCTATGTTATTATATATTCTATTAATTGGATAATAAATTCCTTATGATCATTTCTAAAATTCATTCATTATTAAATTTATTTTCTTTTTGATATGAAGAAAGATTATGACTCTCAATTTCTATACATGGGTAATTATTATGTTATTCCTTATGATTGATTCCATGATGTGTCACATAAAGACCGTCAACAAGTTATGATGGGTGTACATAGATAACGCTTCAATAAATTGGGTATAACTTTAGTCTCATAATGTATCATATATAAGATTAGGGAGTATACCAATTCCATTAAGGTACTTTTTTTACAATGTTACAATGTCTACAAAGTTATATTTGACTTGTGCTTATGTTGTGTTATATATATTTTTCTATATTTCCTATGACGTCATGATATTATGATACCATATTCATAATAACATTATTCAATGAAATTACTCATGTTCCTTCTATTTTTTGATATCAGGTTATTTATTTCACTCAAATGTTATATTTCCTTATCATATTTATTCCCTTATTGGGATTTTTAGAAGACTCCTTTGTTTATATATTTCCCAAGTTTTCCCATGTAGTTTTAGGAGCTCAAATGTATATTTGGATCACACTATAGTGAATAAAATAAAATTTTAATGTTTATGATTCCTTTTATGTAATATTATCCTTATCTTCCAAATACACTAGGCAAATAATATTATTGTGACGTATTAATGGTTATTTTTGTTTAATAATCATGTAATATTATGTGTAAAAGGAATTTTTCACTATATAATCCACTATAAGTCTTCTACGATGACTAGGCACATGTTGTGTGTATTTACGTTACAATAAAAATATAATATTAGAAGTAAAATGATACTATGAGAGATTAATTCATAATCCTTCTTCCATGCCCCAACAATTACATTAAGTATTTGGGGACTCTTGTTGTTGGTTTGTCTTAATTAAAAAATATTAATACTTAAAGAATAATATAATTAAAAATTATATAGATTAAAGACAAAAAAATTATTATTTTACCTTGGTTATGATGGGAATTTAATATCTATGGGAATATTGAACTTAAATATATAAGGGGAATATTATTAATAAAATTGAATTAAAATATTAATGAAATAAGTATAACAATAAATATTTTATAAAGACCATGATAAATTTGTATCATTGAATCAATGAAATTTTAATAATATGGAAAAAATAATCTCAATTAATTTAATATTTGATGTCCCTATAACATAGTTTTAATTAAAATGAGATCTTTTTGAATCATGTTGAAATTAATTACTTGGGGCTAGTAATATATCATGCATTGGATAATATGATTCCATAATAATTTTATTGTTTTTCCATAATTTTTCAGTAATTTTGAATATAAGATTATATAATAATTAGTATTTTAATTGTACTTTAGCAACATTATTATGTTTTGGAAATAACAAATAAAAGTATAATATATATTCCATTATTATAATTTAATCAATAATTTTTTTTAAATTTTATTCATTTATAAATAATTAAAAAATATTTCGTTATGATTTTTTGAATATAAGGGGGATGAAAATTATTAAATATAGGAATATTTTTATTATATTTGATATTTTAGATTAATGGATGATATATCCATTTATAAATTTTATTAATTGGTTTTCATGACAAAAATTTTGAGACCCAATTCTTTTTGTGTTTAATGTTAAGAAAACATCACCATAAAAATGTAGAATGTGGCTAACACATAAAGTATACTAGAGCCAATACTACCCCAACTATTTGGATAAGAAGACATTATGATATCAAAATTATCTAATGTTCTTAATATTAAAACTATGTCAGATTAAGTGTGTATTTTTCATTTATTAACATAGACATCATTGCTCTCAATACTATGTAGATAAATTCCAAAAGATAGTGAAAAATCTAATGTGATATGTGCTACAACCCATGATAGTGTTCATAGCTCCATGAGAACTTATCCATTAAATTATGATACTATTAAAATTAGTATGTAATGGGTTTTTTGATTCTCTATTTTATTGTAATTTAAAAATTGAGTATCCTAAGTCAACAAACACCATCCATCATTACAACATCATAAATTAAGTATCCTCCAATTGAAATGTAGTTTAATCCACCAACACTAGAAACAAATCTACATAAATATAGTTTATAGAATGTAGTCTTAGTATCATTACACTTCACCATCACTATCTACATATCCAATGTACATTATAATGGATATAATGGAGGCTTAAGGTGTAATTTTTAAAATTATTTTATTTTAGCAAGTTTAATTCCAAAAGTGATTTAGAAGGGTTCATATAGCTGAAATACATTTGAGATAAATATGAAATGAACAATATGGAGAGATTAAAGTGAGGACAATAAAGGGAAAACTTTGATAAGTTACTAAGACTTGTGGAGTACATGAATGGATAATGGGGAATTTTTAAATACTTATATGTTTTTTTCTAACCCAATAGAGTTATTTAGTTATGAGAATTATAGATAAAAACCAATCCTATAGAAAAAAATGTGTTTTACATCAGATAAGGGAAATAGAGATGAATAGATGATATTGGATTCATTTTTTATAGGGATTAAACATTCAATTATCTTATTATATGATACCAAACTGGATTGATAAGAGAAAGTTAAGAATTAGAATATAGAGGGATATTTTATTTATAGGATCACATTATAACTTGAAATTTCAGGAAGGCATTGGAGAAGAGAATCACATGAGGATGAAAAATAGTGGACCAGCCTAGAGAATCTTCCCCTTATCACTTATATAAATTTTTATTATATGAGATTATGTATGTTTGGAAGATTTAATATTGTTTTTCATGTGATGTGTAGTTTTTTATTATTATCAATGGTTGAATGAGTCAATGACTTTGTATAACAAACTCTTATTCTTAAGGATTTACTAGGATAAAAAATTATTAAATGATTGTAAACTTTTGGATGAATGAGAGAAGGTGGAAATATTACCTTTGAATTAGATGAGATACAATGTTTTATAAATACCAACAGCCTCATAAGATGACAAGGAACTATTAAATTACATATCGTTAATTCAATTCCCATAGGATAGTAATAAAATGAAACATTATAGGGATATGAGGTATGATATGAATATGGATAGTGGATCAAGGCATATGTTGAAATATTGAGTGATGGTGCTTTTAAGGATATGATGAATTAAGGGTAAAAAATATAAGTAAATAAAACTTATCCTCATACCCATATTGATTCTATATAGATTTTTTCAACTAAATTTCATTTCTAATAACATCATATTGAAGTTTTATCTATTATTTTTAAATATTGTTACACTACATGATATCAACTAAAATCATATCCCATGAAATATAAAATGTATAAAATTAGTAGACTAGAATTGTGTAAAGATCCAATCCCATTCTAGAGTAAATTACATAGGTAATATAATGATTATTTTTCCCAATACCATGTGAACTTGAATGATGTTTATTCTATTATATGGTATAATTCATAATTTTAAAAACCCCACCATGTTTTTTGGTGATTATGAGTTTGAATACATTATATCTCCAAATAATGTAAATGAAGAGTATGATTATCCATATAACCTCAAAATACGAGGGTCACTGATTAGTTGTGTCGTTGATTTGATAGTATTGTGGTTTATTTAACTGAATGCATACACACCATATGATATAAAGCACTAGAGTCATTTTTTAACCATATCTAAACCACCACACCTCAATGAGAAAATTACTTTAGAGGAATCTTAGATCTAATCAATATTTTTTACTTCACCACCACATGTTGATCAGCTATAAGGATTATTTAAACTATTAATCATCTTAATTTTGGTGATCTAAACATATTAATTGATTTCATAACTAATATTTCTTTTCAACCACATGGAAAATAAAATCTAGAAACCACCATATAGGTTAGTAATGTTGTTTCAAAAGGAATACTAATATAACTGGGTCTCTATTATTGGTTATCAATGTGGTTGAAAATAGACGTACCATGAATGGGGTTATAATGATTTTAGTTAAAGGAAATTATAGGTAACAATTGTAGGAAGAAGTTGGCCCAAAATTATTTTCAATATTAAGTGATAATATATATATTTATATTTTTTTAGTATTTTTAGTAAAAGGGCATCATATATAAAATATAATTCATATATAATAAATAAAATGTATATTATAAAATTAAATGGGGGGGGGTATTATTTTTGGGTATTTATCAATACCACTTCAATTTTTAAATAAAGTGTACAACCACCATTTTTTTAAATGATCATATTTAATGTTGTAATTATTTATCTATGTATAAAGTAGACCACCTATGGTTTGGAAGTCAATATTTATATAATTTAAAATTAAATAAAAAAATTTCCTAATAAATACTTCTGTAATAGTATTTTAGTTTAAAATATCGTTATTGAGATATTCTAATTGTTATTGGGGTTATTATTCCAGAAATATATACATTAATTGACTTTAATTATTTTTAATTTTTTATAAAAACATAATTATGTTATACATTTAAGAAACTTTTTTATAATATAATGTATTTTAAAGGAAATGAAATTGAAAATGGATGGAGATAATGAATTGGAAATAGAATAGAAATATAGTTAAAAATCATGATTTGTTTGGGAGGAATTTTAATAATGTAAAGGAAATATATAATAATGAATAAATAAACAATACTTATATCATTATCCTCACCTAAAACTATAGCCAACTATTAAGACACTTCATTCTCCTACTATTAGTGTGATGTCAAAATCAAATTCCATCAACCTAAAATCCATCATCCACCGCAACCCAAAAAAATTCATCATTGAACTAGTCATCATGACACTAGTATTAAAAAACCACCATTAAACCTATCTTATCACCCCCATCATAGAAAAATTAATTTCCTCATTTTCTAAACCCATAAACACATTATCATCTATATTCCATTCCATAATTTGTTTCAATCAATTTACTATTGTCAAATAATCACTATAGTATCATCATTAAACCCATTGGAATAAATGATAAAATTTTGTTTATAGTGTAATATGGTGTCATATGGTGTTGATTATATTCTCACACTATGTTAGTAGATTGGTAATTGGGTGAGAGAATAAATGGGGCACAGTGGAATCAGTTTTCTTCTCATCATACATCAATGGATGATTATATGTAAATAGTATGATCCATCACCAAAAAAAATTCGATTATACATTTATATAGAAATAAATTATTCCATTCCACTAAAATAATTCTTACTGATTTTAGCGGTCTCTGAGATTCCATTGTATAGTTTAATTTCATATTACATTCCATCTTGTTCTCTCATACTAAAACATGTGAAAATTTGGGTTCTATTTCCTTTTATATATCGTTCTCCAATACAAAAATAGTTCTTTAGATAGAATTAATTAGAATTTATATCTTCCATATTGAAAAAATATGAAATCAATTACAATAATAGACATATTATTGATTTAAATGTTTAGATCACACTACTCACTCCATATAATTGATCATGAACAATGTAGAAAAGTACTAGTTGAGTACTAGGTTTGTCCTCCATATGATTTTTTATGGATTAAAAGTATTTATGAATGGATTTCCATAATAATGATATTGAACAATAATGGGGTAATTTATTTGAAATTAGTGGTTAAGAAAATGATTTAACAATCCTATATTTGAAAAAATAGGCACACCATCCACAGATTGGTTTAAATTTTTTGAGAAAATGAATTCAAATAAAACCAAAAAATATCTCCTAATATTTATATATTTATTCTATAAAAACATTTCTATAAACCCATGAATAATTTATAAATTCATCCATGTTATTTTTAATTAAATACTAGTTTCCATAATGTTTTCTATCAAACACTAATTTAAATCACTCAATAGTATGACTCATTGGTGTTGAGTATTGCTGTTATGAATGGTGTTTGATCTAGATGTGTGTATTATGAGGGACACAATTTTATGTTGTCAATCCATACTACTCATTATCCAAAACATAATTTCCTAATAATAGTGTATGATCCTAGATTAATATATTATTACTATATTAGATCCAGTGTAGATCTACAATGTGATTAGTTGAGTAGGCATTGATAGAAAGTGTCTATGGTCTTGAAACAAATGATAAAACAACTTATCATGAAAATGTTCAATTAAATTATTAATCCCCTTGATTAAATCACATAAAAACTAGGTACTCACATGGAATAAAATAACATAAAAATAATTTGGGGAAAATGACTCATTAATTATCATGATGATCAGTGGATAGATCTTATAGACAATTTTTTCTCCCATCAATCTCAGGATAACATCTGATAAATATTCTATACATTTAATTTGATACTTCCTCAAGGCTATATTATAATCTGGTTCTCCAGGTAATAAACTCATATTCACTATGATTATTCGGTATATATGAGAATAGAATACCTCTTTATATATGATACCTCAATGTTCCTTTCTTATTTAATCATTACTGATTTGGTTAGGTAGTTATGTATGAGGAATAATAAATAACCCCTAAATATATAATTCTGGCCTTGTATATTTCCATCACATAAATGTAAAATATCTATTTATCTCTCCTCATATTGTATTCCACTTCAATATTCTTTTCACACTTTTCAAGTATACATGTATTCCTTGAGATAATGATATTGATAAATCAATGCATGCATAGAATATTGTAGTGATGTATGTATCATTGATATGTTTATGTTTTGTGTGTTTTAGATGAATACTATATTTACAAGTAAAATTATATTTGTGGAGATCAAAAAGATATTTTCAAAATTAATAAAATCTGGCTTTGGGACTTAGGGTAGTGAAATAGGGTTAATTCATCTTGTGTTGATAACAATTACATTGGTTGTTCATAGACAAAAATTCTTTATGATTCATTTTTCTATAAAATATATATTTGTGATTCACCTTCAGATTATGATTTTTCAATATGTTCTCTCTTATGATATGTGGTGTTGAATCAATGTTAGTGGATTATTATCACACAAAATAATTTCCCATTTCTTACCTCTACACATATTCAATGAACTATTCTATTAAAATCTTACATACATTAAGTAATAATGAATATATTATAAGCTGTTATTTATAAAAGGTGACCCAAAGATTTTTTAATGAGGTTACCTTCCCGTAATGATGACTATAACCCTTGAGTGTTGTAGTTATTATCCCACATGCACACAAGTACACTTATATTATACAAATAATTATTGGGAAAGGATCTACCCGTGGACTTATAATCTTAGAACAATTAGTAATAATTGACCCACAAACATGATGTTAATTATCTAGCACCAACTAAGTCATTCATCTAAAATTTCATATTTTGGTCTTGTTCCCATAAAAGGATCAATATTATAGCACAAGTCTCTCAAGAAGACTTCAACCAGATAGGCCTTATTTCTAATAATTAATAAATCTAATGGATCTTAAAAAATATATAGACCTTATTCTATAAGGATCTCATAAGTATAGTATTCTTATAATTATACTCATCAATAATTAGTAGATGTTTTCAAAAAAGTAACTCTCTTATCTTCTTATTATTTTTCAACAAGAATGATGTACTTTCACAGAAGTATTAGATATTATCTAGACTTATACACATGTTATTAATGGTATAGTCATGATATTATGCTCTTTACCTTTTACATAAAGAATATTACTAATAATAATAGTTTCAATAAAAATTCTTTTATTCATTAGTCGCACATATATATTCAAAAACCATGAGAATATTATTTATATAATTTTAACATCTTTAATCCTCATTTATATATAATCATTAATATAATTGACACTAATCACTATTATTCTGTCCTTGAATAAATTTTAATACTTGGAATAAAACATCCAAACAATACCTAGAAATATTGTTCCCTTATGTATCTTCTTAAAAACACCAAAAAATTCACATCCATTTAAAATATAAATATTTGTATAAAGACATGATGGGATATTATAGGGGTCATAGAACACTCTATCAAGGAATGAATATCTAATGAAATTCACCTAGTTCATTAGAAACACTATAATAGAACTATTATCATGATGTGACTAATCATATTTCATCTTATTCTAGAATAGTTTTCATCTAAACTAGCTCCCACTTTAATCTATGATCGAATCATATCAAACAAATTTGGGGTCTATATTTCATGAACATATATTTGAATATTTTTAAAAAGGATATTTTTAATTTAATTATGAATATATTTAATATTTCATTCATTTATGGTGGGTTACATCTGAAATAAATTCAAAGGATGTGTGAAAGATAATGGATATGGATTCATGATGAACATAATTCTTCATAATATGGGATAGGTCAAGGCTTGTGTTGAAGGATCAAAATTGGATATTCAAGTAGAAATAAAACCCGATTCAACGAAAAATATCCATTCATATTGTGAACCATAAATTCATGATGTGATATTCATCATAAATACACAACATGAGGGAGAACAGTGAAAATTAGAGCCTGGTTATATGACAAGAGAATTCATAGCATGCCACTATATGTCATGTTGTGATGAATATAGGATGGTATTTTTTAAAATTCACAATTTGTGACATTTTTATTGGTCCCCAAAAATTATTTCCCAATATCCCTTTGAGTGTACATAACTAGATTAAATGGATGATTTTTTTAGAATTTGATTCAACCAGGGGTCCATTTTCACCCATAAATTCATGTCCCAAGGGGAGCTATAAAGAAATTGAACACCAGATCCAATATAAAGGTTTTTTTCAATGATATTTCCTTCAAAAAATACTTCAACTTTTATATTATAATTTTATTTTATTTATTTTTTCATACCCTCTCATGGAAAACATGAGGGTGTGAATTTTTTATATTATATGTATATTGAGTGAAGGGGAACATTAATTGATAAATGATTGGTTCTTGATTATTTTAAATTAGGGTTTTTTTCTCATCAATTCATACAATTTATTTATTTATATTTATCAATGCATGATAATTGTATGTTAATGATAGGGGAAATATATTTAATGAAATTGATAAATAGAATTAGTTTTTCCATGAAAATTTAGTTAAAAAAAATATAT
Organism: Viscum album; assembly: GCA_963277665.1. Classification (NCBI taxonomy): domain Eukaryota; kingdom Viridiplantae; phylum Streptophyta; class Magnoliopsida; order Santalales; family Viscaceae; genus Viscum; species Viscum album. The sequence continues at coordinate 2,084,537,350 of OY728151.1, forward strand.
TTTTAAAACTGTTCATTATTTTGGAATTTATTAATTAATAAAAGTATCATGACCATTGCGATAAATGGGTGATTGGTGAGAGATAGAGTAGTCATAACCACCAAGACCAAGGGGTCTACTAGAACCTAATTACAATGGAAATGTATAATAAACCAAGTATTTCTAAATTTTTAATTACATGGACATGGTTCTTCCATAATTGGTTCATTATTTTAACTTTCTTCTCCCTCCCTCCAAAATACAAATTCTCCATAGTATAGAATAATTTTCTATAAAATAATATTACGATTTAGGTATTTATAATTAAATAAACATATATTAACCAAACCGCCCTCATGGAATTGACATTAAGAAATGAAAATTCTATATTACTTAATTACAGATTTTGTTATTTCAATATCATGATTTTTTTAATAAAAATTAAAATTTAGTATCATTGATGAAATTATTGATGTGGTAAAGAATAATCAGTTTTTATAACTATTTTTGGGGAAATGTGCTGAAATTAAATTAAATTATTTATTTTTAAAACATATTTTCTCTTATATATATATTTTTTCTGAATTTAGTTTCGGATTTTCATTTTTATTTTTTAATTAGATGTGAATAATTTTTATTATTAATGAATGATTATAGTGAATTTTGATAACAAAATATAAATTTTACATGATCCATGTGGATATTTCACATCAAGTAAATGATCTTAAAAAATGAATAATGAAACTTAAATATTTCAAAAATCATTATTGACAAAGAAAAAGTAAATACTCTATAGGATCAAATGAAAATTTATAGAGGAATTTCAAGATCCTTAACGCATCAAAAAAAATTCTTAAGTAAGTTCCAAAGATAAGTCTATTCCTATAAATGACACCCTCGACAATAAATATTAATAGTAAAAAGAATAAGAAGAAGAAACCTTAGCTAATGCATTTATAATGAACATTATTGAAAATTTGGAAGCAGATCTAGATGATGTTGAAGTAAAATATGAAGAAAATATAATCTATAATGACTATACTAATGTAAAATAATAAGAATAAGAATAATAATATTTATAGAAGGATATAGAATATGGAGTGAACATTTTAGAAGTTTAATTATTGATTTTATTAATTTAAAGGGAATAATTCTAAAAAATCATGATAGATTTTTCATTTTTAATAATTAATTTCTAAACTTATAGATATTGGTTACCTGCTATTAATTTCAATCCAATTTTAAAAAGGATGAGAATATATGAGTTGGAGGCACCCAAAAATAATTTTTTTTACAAAATAATATTGTATTTGTATCATTCTCCTATCATCTAACATAGATATGATCTTGGTTGAAACTTATAATAAAAAAGATCATCTTCCAAGAGGCACCCTAGGTTTTTTATTTCTTAAGAAAATAATTTTTATTCCATTTATAGGTATTAATATTATATTAGAAATTTATTTTTAATTCCCCTTATATTTTTTATAATTAATGAATTGACTATATTCTTTTATAAGTTATTTAATATTTCACATACAAAATGAATAAACAAGAAATAGAAACAACATGTTTCTACAAGACAATGCAGTTCAATTCAAAAGAATGTTATGATTTTTAATTTTAAAATTTCTTTGTACACCCTAATATTACTTATTAAATATTTTTATTTATAAATTCATGTCTCATGATTGATTTTTTTCTTTAATCATTACCCATGGAGACAAAAAAATTAAGGATATTATTCATAGCATCATTTGAATTTCATTGTTAGTAAATTTTATAATAAAAATGTGATAATTAATATATAATGATATACATGGAGTTTTTAATTTGATGAAAAATGATTTAGGGAATCAATTGATTTATACAAATTATGATTTTTTATGATTTTTTTATTTCTTGATATTTTGATACTTTTGTGAATTTATTTTTTTATTAGTGTAAATTTTCCTGAATGAGTGTGTCAATTTCATATTCTTATTACTGAAAACTTTACTAAGACTAATATTTCTATTTTGTTGATAATAATATTTTAGTACTAAAACACGGGAATAGTTTTTTATATATAATTATTTTCATCACATTGAATCTATGATTGTATAAGTTAATATTTAATATTATTGATGCATACATTAATTGAAAATTTATCCAGAGTGCCACATTTTCATTAATCCTTCTCTAGACAGAAGATTCCATGAATATAAATTTTATGGAAGAGCTTAATTATAGAATGATTTTATCCATTCCAATCAAGCTCTTTATTTTTTGTTATCAGTATTAAAGTGACTGTGGAGTTACATGGTGAAAGGGATGTAAGGATTAAAATAGATAAGTGTGGAAGTATTATCATGGGATACTAGGGAAATTTTCATGATTATTTTTATATTATACTTCATTACACAACCTATCAAAAAGATAAAATACAAATTTTAAAAAATGAAAAATATAATTGGATGTGTCTTAAAATGAAAAAATTCACTATTTTCTTAATCAATTATTTTTATCATTTTGGTTTGGGTGGTGGATGTGAGAATCTTCAAAACCCAACATTCAAAAAAAGAAAAAAAATATTATTTAACATGGGGTTTTATTTTTTTATGCTTTATTTAATCATGAACTTACATTGAGTTTTTTGAAAGTGAGATATGACTATTAAAAATGTAGATTTTTTAATTCGTATTTTGTTGATTATCAAAAAAATCTCAATAATTTAACAGCTAATTTTAGATTTTTTTCATATAATTTCCTAAAAACCCTAAAGCCTTATATTAATTTTAAAATAATGATTAAACCCTAATTATTAATTGTGATTTTGTACTCTATGTGGTGGAAATGATGATTAATTATTGGATTATGGTAAGGATCTTGATTTAAGGTGTAATAAAAAATCCATTTAAATGTGTGAAAAAATCAATGTGATGAATATTTGGTGTGGCGTGCACATTTAAAATTAATTAAAAAATATCAATGGAAGATTGAAGAGGAATGGTTAATTCAAAATCGGAAAAGTAAAATGAAGAACTGACATGTTTCTATAAAAATTAATATTTTAAAAATATTTTTCTATCAGATTCTTAAATATTTAATTCCATATTTAATCAATTTATTTAATTGAAATTTTTATTTAAAAATTTCTATAGTGACAAACCACTTTAATTTTTTTTGTATTTAATTCATCTTCATAAGAATGATTTCATTTTTTTGTGGATTTGATATAATAATTTATTTCATATATATATATATTAACATTAAAATAATTTATTTTTTTAATTTAATTTATTTTTTTTTATTGTTAATTTCATTTATTGTTAGTATCATGTTAAATAAATTCAATGGAATAAATCAATAAAAAGGTGATGTAATTAATGATGAAAATAATGTTTCATGATGTGGGATATGTCAAGGCTTATGTTTGAGGCCCAAAATTGAAGATTTATGTGAAAATAGATCCAAATACACTAGGAAATAGACATTCATATCATGAAATTTCTTATAATGATGTCAGTTTTTTCAGAAATTATTGATGATAGAAATAATGATTAAAATATGATCTCATATGTATAGATAGAAAATTTATGATGTTATAATATATATAAAACTTAGAATCATGCTAAAAAGAATTAATCTAAAATATCAATTTATGGAATCTTTTATTGGCCACTGCGTATTATTTCTAGGAAACCAAAAGCGTTGAATTGTTCACATTCAATGGAAGATTTTATGGAATTTTCTAAACTCTAGGATCTATTTTATCCTTTTAATACATGACCAATGAGAGCTACAATTGAATTTGAGACCAAATCCTAGGGAAATATACTGTCAATATAGATTCCTTCACTTATTATACTCAACATATTCATTTAAAATTTTATTTCCATTATTTTTCATCAACCTCTCATGGATAGCACAATGGGATGAATTACATTCACGTCAAGTATGTTTTATGGAGGAAAATTAAAATTAATATTTTTTTTGTTCATTATTATTTTAAATTGGGTTTTTGTTATCTCATTAATTATCCAATTTTCTTATTTATCTTTTTCTATATGTTACCATTACTTGAAGTGGTGAGGGAGAAATAATATTTTTAATGAAAGTGATTAATATAACTTTGTTATCTATATTTCCATTTGGATCACCAAATTCAATGTTAAAAAATGGTTTTGGGTAACATATTTATTAATCAGCTGAAGTATCATGAGCCTTGAGAAAATAAATTATTAATGAGAGAGAGCGTGATAATTACTAATTTAGTACAACTTAATTCATTATTTTTTATATAATGATTTGAATAATTAAATCCTAGATGATTTTGAGGACATAGTTGTTGATAAAATTAGGTACATAAAAAAATAACACTGAACTTGGGTACAAAAACATTATTTATATCTCCTTAACATGGTCTTGTAATTCAATTTAACTAATAAAACTACAAGGGATAATGTATGGATTTACATAATAAGGGAGTTAACTATAAATCCTCATAATTCAATAATAAACTAATAAATTAAGGTAAAGTAGCAAATGTGTTTAAAGTGTAATTTCAAGGTAACATAAGAGGGGTGAGAATCATAAAACTAATCAATGAAGCATTATATAAGATGAAAACATAATTTAAACATGATAATGTGGAAAAAATAAATATATTTCATGTATAAACACTGATTCATAATAACATAGTGTGCTTATGGTGCCCTCACATGCACTATACGTGGTATCTCATGATATAAAAACATTACCCAATGCATTAGAGGGAGGTATAATTTCATGTCCACTATTTACCTTCATATCATGTATATGAATAAGTGATCCATATGGATCATACAACATAAGGATTTATTTCATCAATTTTAATAAAATTATTACGTACTGTTAGTTAAATTTATAGAATTACTGAACATGCTGTCGTGACACGTCAAATTGATTATTATTTCAAGGTTTATTTATAGTCTAGTGAAGACCCTAGTTTATCTCTCAAGGAGAGTTGGTGAGTTTAGAGTGTGCGTTTTTAATAATAAGTACTAAAATCGGGGGTGATTTTGAAAATAATTTTAGCATGAAATGACTTAATTAAAATCTTAAAAGTTGAGAAACCAAATATATTTTAAAAAATATGAGATAAAATGGTTCATTTTGATTTCACTACACAAATTTCAAGTTCATTGTTCATAGATATTAATTTATGTTTGGAGTAATTCCTTGGTTGAAATTAATTTGAATCCCGATTAATTCCTAAGATTTTATTTCAATGCTTAAATAATCGAACCTTAACGTAAAAATCGTATTGTCAGGGTCCATAACTTATGCAAGGAATAAGAGCTTCCAAATTATATTTAAATCTCAATAATGTGGGTATGAAAATGATTCTTGTGTTATCCAATCGGAACAACACAAGTCACGCACTCAAAACCTCACACCGATCGGTTAGAAATTCAGAGTATCTCAATCACATGTATCAAAACAACAACTAAAATATTAAATTATGTAAGATACGTAGAAAGAAATGTTTTTACACCAAAATTACTCCAAACTAGTATCTAAAATAATAATCAGAACTCCCTTGACATGTGTGTAGCTCCCTCACAACGAACACGCACCGTTTAGCTCGACATCGGGAGGAGGAGGAATCTCGGGTGAAATTCATTCTTCATTATTGAACCCACTATGAGGATAGGGGCCTCTATAACTTCAAGTATGATGAGTATAATCCTATAGAACTTCAAAATGACAGAGCTTCACTTCTTGGCCGAACTTACAAATGAGGTTCCCATGGTGATTTTTTATAGCCAAAATCAGAAATGGTTTTTGGAACCTTATTTTTGAGATACCACTTGTGTATCAGGTTTGGAATAGTATAAATCCATATCTAGACTTTACAAAAAGAGAAGAGTTGTTTTATGGACTCTATAATGTCTCCCTGTCGAATTTGGTGGCCATTAGATAATTTTAGTAGGAGATATGGTCAAAAGACAGAAACAAACGTTTGAATTTGTGTAGATTATATCCCCTAGATGTAATGGTTTGGATGTGCCAACATATATCCTAATTAGGATTTAGTTTATTAATAAGAGTTGTATAAAATGATGTTTTGGAAATTTCCAAAAAGTTTCAACTCATTTGGATATACAAAAGTTTCTTAATATTCAAAACATTGGATAGATGTCCATGGGATGCCATGAAGTTTGGCCCATTTTTCTTCTAGATGCTCTCCAGGCCTCCAAATCACCTCCCCCTTCAATGAAAATATCAAAACAAGTATAATTTTCCATTTTAACAGTTATAAAAATTAATTCATTTAATAAAACATGAATTTCAATTTATTATTATATTTTTAATATTCATTACAAAACTAGTTTAAAAAGCGGTGTAAGGGTGGAATTGAATAGTGGATCGCTATGATATCACACCCCCACACCTAAACATTTGCAATCCTAGTCAAAGTCACATATCTAAAAAAATTATGCATGTATATATTCCCAACATCATAAATATTTAACATTTGAGGAAATTTTAATTCATTAAAGTAATGTGATCAATGCACAAACCACACCATGGAGTTCTTCCTAATGAAAATGGAAAAATATGTCTCATAAATACCATCACAATGAAATTCAAAGAGATTCATGAAAAAATAGAGAAAGGAATTAAAAATTCAAACATTCCACTAACTCTCCATACGTGTGTGTGAAAAACTTTCCATGATATTATTTCCACTTTGTACCCAATAAATATTGGTTTTTTTTAACATTATTCAGCTTTAAATGATTTTTTTTCTCCAAACCTGCCCAACATCCTTTGCCATCATATTTCAAGACCCACTCACTTAAGCATTTATAGAAGTCAAACCATAAGCTCCTGACCTAGATATCCCCATAGTTTACACATTTAATCACTCCCCTCATTTATTATTTTTGTTTTTTTAGAATTTTCATTTGAAACAAATCTCACACTCATCTCTCAATCCTTGTTTGATCTCCCCATAACACTAATTGAAATAGTTATAACAAGATCAAAGGTTGAGGAGGAGTGGTTTTTGAATTTCCCAAGACATAAACTTTTTTTTGAGGGTGTACAATAGTCGGACATTAGGTATACACACCTAGGTCAATCTGGTATAGTAATGAAACAAATCAGATAATGAACAAACATATGGAAATGTCATTTAAAGCTGAAAAATATTAACCTACCATTATTTACCTTATATTAAGTAATAAATACTCACACTTTGTGGTTTGGTGAAAAAATTTATGGAGATATTAGTGACACAGTTTTCCCTAAAACTACACACACAAGGGGCATCAATCATCTCAAATGTTTCATAGTGATACAAAAATTTATTTCATTGATAGAAAACCAATTCACTAAAATCAATCCCTGATGTTAAATTCATACCAACATTCAATCTAAAAAAGACATGTTTTTTATCAAATTTTAAATCAACATGGAATCAAAAATTTCAACATGAATTTTCAGTAAGTTCCATGATTTGGTGACCATAAGGGGGGGGGGAGTAAAAATACCATAAAGAAGGTGAAAAAGAGATGAAAGAAGAAAGAAAACGAAAATGTTAATGAACCCAAAAATATGGGGAAAAGTGAAAATACCATAAATAAGGAAAGAAAGATAATAAATAAGAAAGAAGATAAAAATTCCTAACTAACCTAGGAATGTACCCATTCACCCCACCTAGAATATGCAGTGTCCTCACTATAATAATTGAGAATTTGATAAGGAATGATAAAACCTATCATTTTCACTGTTATGTTTCTTCTTTAACATGTATTTCTTCCATCAGGAACTCCGGAAGGGCTTCTTGGAAGTGCTTCAGCCACTTCCCATTGATAGTGAAGGTTTTCTTAGTTTCTTCATTTTGAACCTAAACAACACCAAATGGAGATACATTAACAACAATGTATGGGTCAAACTAGCAGGAATAAAGCTTACCTAGATTCAACTTTAGCCTTTCATTATAAAGGAGGACCTTCTTCCCAATGTGGAACTAACTATGAAGGATGAGACAGTCATGCGTAGCCTTGGTACGCTCCTTAAAAATCCTGGAGTTCTCATATGTATCTCTTCTCATTTACTCCATCTCCTGAATTTACATCTTCATTTGAGAACTTTCCCAAAAAAGATTAGAGTTTCATTATTTGATGGCCCAATAGGCCTGGTGCTCAATCTAAATAGGTAGGTGACAAATCTTCCCAAACACAAGACGATAGGGTAACATTCTAATGGGAGTTTTGAAAGCAGTACAGTAGGCCCATAATGAATCATTAAGTCTATGACTCCAATCTTTTCTATTGGGTTGAACTTTTTTTCAAGAATATGTTTTACCTCTCTATTTGACACCTCAGCTGACCATTGGTTTGTGGGTGATATGAAATATACACTCTATGACCGATCCCATACCGACAAAAAAGTGATTGCATTGTTCAGTTTCAGAAATGAGATCCCTGGTCACTAATGATGAACCTAGGTAAGCCAAACTTACAGAAGATTTGGGTTCTCAAAAATTCTAAAACTTCCTTAGAATCATCAATCTTTATGGCTCATGAATCTACCCATTTTGACATGTAATTAACTACAATAATAATGTAAAAGTTTCCAAAGGAATTTGGAAATGTCCCCATAAAGTCAATACCCCAAACATAAAAAATTTCATTAAAGAGAAATTATTGTTGTGGAATTTCATTTATTTTAGAGACATTACCCATTCTTTGAAAACGAGGACAAGATTTAAAAAAATCATGGGAATCCTAAAAAAGTGTTGGCCAAAAGAGACTAGAGTCAAGGATTTTGCGAGCAGTCCATTGGGGACCAAAATGGCCCCCACAAGTAAGAGTGTGGAAGAATCTAAGGATGGAATAAAAATCTATAATAAGGACACAACGCCTAAGGACTTGATCACTACATGTGTTCCAGAGGTAGGGGTCATCCCAAATGTACCAACAAGACTCATGTTTTAGATGGTTAGCTTGGTTTTTGTTGAAATTAATAGGAATTCAAGATACTCCCAAATAATTTAAAATTTCAGCATACCAAGGAATAGAATCTTACAATCGGTATAGTTGATCATTAGGAAACATTTCATTTATTTGAATACAGGGGTATGAGTCAATGTCCAAGGATGGTTGAATCCTATTAATATGGTCAGACACCACATTCTCTGCTCTTTTTTATATCTAATTTATAAATTGAATACCTAAAGGAGGAGAATATAGTGAATGAGATGTGGTTTGGCTTCCAATATTTTAAGGAGATACTGGAGGGCTGCATGGTATGAGAACACAATGAATTTAGACCCTAAAATATATGACCTAAATTTATCCAAGTCAAGAATAATGGAAAGAAATTATTTTTTAGTTGTGGTGTAGTTTACTTGGGCAGGGTCCTATGTACGTGAGGCATAGACAATGACATGTGGAGCTTGATCATCCCTTTATGACATGACTGTCCCAAATTCATAGTTAGAGGCATCACACATGAGATTGAATGGTAAATACCACCGAGGTGGTTGGATTACAGGGGGTGACGTGAGACTCCATTTTATCTTATTAAAAGATTCCTCACATTATTTATCAAAAACAAATTCATTTTCTTTTTGGAGTAATCAGGATAGGGGGAGTGCAATTTTACTAAAGCCATGAATGAAACGACAGTAAAATCCAGCATGACCTAGGAAAGACCACACATCCTGTACATTTTTGGGGAATGGTAGGGAATAAATGACATCCAATTTTGATTTATCTACTTGGATACCATCCACAGAAATGATATTTCCCAAAACTATACCTTGTCACACCATGAAATGACATTTCTCATAATTTAATACAAGATTATTTTCAATACAGGGATGTAGGACTAGACCAAGACTACTCAAACATTCATCGAAATAGGAGCCATAAATAGTTAAATCATCTAAGAAAGCTTCCATACAATTCTCCAGGTAATTAAAAAAAATACTAACCATACATCCCTTGAAAGTACCCGAAGCATTTTATAGACCAAATGGAATCCTCTTGTAGGAAAATGTAGAAAATGGGCAAGTGAAGGTCATCTTTTCCTGATCCTATAGGGAAATATGGATATAAAAGTTTCTAGAATACCCATAAAGGAAACAATAGTGTGACTTAAATGCTAGCCTCTCTGGCATTTGGTCAATGAATGGAAAAGGAAAACTGTCCTTCCTTGTGTGTTGGTTTAGTTGGCGATAGTCTATGCAGACACTCCAACTATTCTACACATGAGTTGGAACCAATTCATTGTTTTCATTTTTTATTACTATAAGGATAGTTTTTTAGGAACTAATTGAATGGGACTGACCCATTGGTTTTTAGAGATGGGTTAAATGATTCCAACAACCAATAATTTTGTTACCTCCTTTTTCACAACTTCTAGGAGGTTTGGGTTTAGTCGAAATTGTTCCTGCCTCACTGGTTTAGCCTCATCATTTAATAAAATATGATGTGTACAAATTGATGGGATAATACCAGAAATGTAATCTAGTGTCCATCCCAAATCTTGTTTATACTCCCTCAAAAGTTCAAGTAGTCTCAATTCATGTTTAGGAGGGAGCGAACTAGAAATGATGTTCAGAAAATTGTTTCCATTCTCAAGATATGAATATTTTAAATCTTGAGGTAGTTGTTTTAGTTCCACATCAGGTGGATTTTGGATTTATGGGAGTGTGTGTGAAATCGAGAGGTCACTGATCTTATATAACTACTCAATGGTATCATCCTCAGATGAGTAATGAGCTTTTACCAGCTTAGTAGTATCATCAATGGTCATTGGATCCTCAGTGTTCAAGAAATTATCAATTAATAAACATTAATGACACTTTTATAGACCACTACAACAATAAATGAATGATTACTTACCTATAATTTTAATCAATGAATAAAACTCAGAAAGGGGATCAGGGGAAAAAAAGTTTTTTTCCAGGGTAAGGGAGTTCATCAATTGAATTAATAGAGAGAGAGGAATGTTCTTCTGAGGGGTGCTTCATGGAATCAAGGATGTTGAAATAGACTATGTCACCACCAAATTCCATAGATAATGTACCATTATGGAAATTAATTATGTATTTGTCTATTTTCAATAAAGGTCTCCCAATATAATTGGGGCATGTCCATTCATATGATCATCTTCCATTTTTAGCACATAAAAATCTGCAGGAAAAATTAAAATTTTCACCCTCACAAGAACATCCTATAACACAACATAAGTGTGTAAAATACTCTGGTTGGCTAGTTGAACAATAATTTTAGTGGGATTCAGTTACCTAACCTACGATGTAGAGTAAATATAGTGAGGTATCACATTTATAGAAGCACCTAAATCAAGCATGGCATTGGAAAATGAATACTCCCCTATGGTGCATGGAATCGAGAATGTTCTAGGATCATTGAAATTTGTGGGAAGTGATGGATCTATCAATGCTGAAATGTTCCTCCCCAAGCTTACATTCTCATCACCTCAAAGTCTCCTTAGGTGTGTACACATCTCCTTTAAAAACATAGCATATCTTGGAATTTTCTTCATGACATCAATCAAAGGAATGTTAACCTATAATTTTTTGAAAGATTCCAATATTTCCATTTCAAGTTTGGTTTCCTTTTTTTAGGTAGGGTGGTCCTTTGGGGAAATAGAAGAGGAATGGTTGGGATTGGAGACTCATCAATATACAAACTCTTTCCTTTGGAAGGACTTTTCTCAGGACAAGGATGTTCTTCTATTGGATTATTTTTAGCAGTGGTTGGGATGGTGGTTTCTTCAGGAGGGGATGACTCTATTGAAGGGGTCATTTGGATTTAAATATGATTTCCACTCCTAAGGGTGATGGCAATAACATTTCCTTTATCCCTAGGGTTAAATACTGGTTGAGAGGGTAGTTTACCTGACCCATGACTTTGAATTTCCCCCACTGAGTTAGCTAGTTGGCCTAATTGGGGTTTGAGGTCTTGTATGGAAGTGTGGCTGGTTTGTTGGAATTGGAGATTATTGGCCGTCATTTGTTTCATCATATATTCTAGGCTAGGCTCGAGTTTGGGAGGGGGCGGTTAGAAAGGCCTTTGTTGTGGTTGAGGATTTCTAGGTGGTGGTGGTAGACTACTCTGCCCCGGTTGGTTCCATGGTTATTGAGGTTGGTTTGAATACCACCTTTCCTATAGGATTGGTTGTCTTTCCACCCAGGATTGGATGAATAGTATGGTTCTTGCCTAAAGGGTTGGTTTTAGGGGCGAACGGAAAAGATTTCCTCACAACTCTCAAAAGTTTCTCTTAGTTGGGGGCATTGATCATAGTAGTGGGTGTTAGAAGAACATATACCACAATGGATGGGAGGAGGAGATTGAGATTTACCTTGGGAAAGATAATGTTTTCTAAGAAGGGTAATTACATCTTCGAACTTCATGTCCACCTTCCTCTCGAATTCAGTACTTTCCACCTCATGGACACCTCGAATGGGTACATTGGACCTCAAACCAAATTTTTGAGTGTTTTGTGCCATGTTATCAATTAAGGTCCATGAAACTATTGGGGTTTTATTAACTAGCACACCACCTACAACAACATTAATCATATTTTGGTCAATATGAATTAAACCTTTATAAAAATAAAAAATTAAAAGTAGATCACTTATTTGGTGGTGTGGAAAGCTTGAACATAACCTTTTAAAGAATTCCCAATATTCATGAAGTGTTTCCCCTTGAATTTTCTTATACCACATATTTCCTTCCTTATTTTTGCAGTTCGAGAGGCTAGGAAATATTTTTCAAGAAAAAGTCATTTCATGTCCGCCCAACCTCTTATTGGGGAATTAACATAATATAACCAATATTTTTCTATATCTTATAAAGAAAAGGGGAATTATATAAGCATTAATTTTTCTTCATCCACATTAACAGGTTTTAATATTGAAAAAATAGTATGAAATTATTTTAAATGCCTGTGTGGATCTTCTCCAGTGAGTCTATATAATCTTGGTAATAAATGAATTAGACCAGATTTTAGTTCAAAATTGGGTGCCTCTACTTGCATTTGAATGTATGTGGGTTGGATATCAACATCATGTGAGGTTAGTTATTTTAATGTCTAGTTATTTTAATCCATTTTACAAAATTTTATTTCAGTTTTGATGTTGTTTCTAGAAGAAGAAGATGGAGGATCAAGAAGAGTGTTGTTGTCTTGTATGTACTCCTTCAAAGGGTTATCTTCTGTGTCTCGGTGTCACTAATATAGGATCCTCTCTAGTTTGGGTTTAAAAGGAGGTAAATATCCCAAATTAGAATGCATCATGAACTAAACCATGAAAAAATAAATAAATTAGAACACAAAATTATCTAAAAGGTAAATAAATATTCACAAAATTTACAAATATCTTATAAAAAACACGCACTAAAAACCGAAGCGCTACCCAAAAAAGATGCCAAAATTGGAAAGCACTGTCCTGACACATCAAATTGATTATGATTTTAATGTTTATTTATAGTCTAGGGAAGACCCTAGTTCATGTATCAAGGAGTGTTGGTGGGTTTATAGAGTGCATTTTTAATAACAAGTATTAAAATACGGGGTGGTTTTGAAAATAGTTTTAGGATGAAATGACTTAATTGAAAGCTTAAAAGTTAAGAAACCAAATGGATTTTAAAAAATATGAGATAAAAGGGTTAATTTTTATTTAACTACACACATTTTAAGTTCATTGTTCATATATATTCATTTATGTTTGGAGAAATTCCTTGGTTAAAATTAATTGGAATCCCGATTAATTCCTAAGCTTTTATTTCAATGCTTAAAGAACCAAACCTCAACGTAACGATAATATTTTCAATGTCCAGAACTTATGAATGGAATAATATCTTCCAAATAATATTGAAATATCAAGACGGTGGGTATGAAAAGGATTCTTGTGTTGTCCAATCGGAACAACACAAGTCACACACTCAAAACCTCACACCGATTGGTTAGAAATTAAGAGTATCTCGATCACATGCATGAAAACAAGAATTAAAATATGGAATTATGTAAGATACATGAAAAGAAATTTTTTCAAACCAAAATTACTCCAAAACAATAGTTAAAATAAGAATCAAAACTCTCTTTACATGTGCATATCTCTCTCAAAATGAATTCCCACCGTTTAGCTTGACATCAGAGGAGGAGGAAGCTGGGGTGGAACTCCTTCTTCATTATCGACCCCCTATGAGGATAGGGGCCTCCAAAACTTCAAGGATGAGGAGGATACTCCTATATAACTTCAAAATGTGAGAGATTAACTTCTTGTCTGAACTTACAATTGAGGTTCCCATGGTTCCTTTTTATAGCCAAAATGGGACATGGTTTTGGGAACCTTGTTTTTGAGATACCATTTGTGTATCGGTTTTAGAATAGTATAAATCCATATAATGACTTTACCAAAATATAATAGTTGTTTTTCTACCTATTTAATGTCTCCCTGTCTAATTTGGCGGCCATTAGACAACTGTATTGTGAGATATGGTCAAAAGACCAAAACAAATATTTTAATTCGGTCAGATTCTGTCCCATAGATAGAATGGTTTGGATGGGCCAGCAGATAGACGAATTTTGCTTCAGTTTATTAATAAGAGTTGTCTCCCATGTTGTTTTTGAGAGTCCCACAAAGTTTCAGCCCATTTGGATATACGAAATATTATTACTGTTCAAAACAATGGACAGATTTCCATGGGATGCCATGCAGTTTGGCCCATTTTTCTTCTGGATGATCTTCGATCCTCCAAATCACCTCCACTTTCAATGAAAATATCAAAACAAGTATAATTTCTCTTTTTAATAGTGATAAATAATAATTCATTGTATAAAATATGAAGTGAAAATTATTATTATATTTTGAATATTCATTACAAACTAGTTTAAAACAACGGTGTAAGGGTGGAATTGAATAGTGAATCACTATGTGATCAATTACCTAATAAATTAAGGATAGTTACATAATGTTTAATAAATTTGAGTGGAAATGGGGATTTTTATTCACTAAAAAAATGTTTGGAATGGAAAATTTCAAGATAATTTCAATTGCATAACATAGGGTTATAAATATTCATGGAATGCTTTAATGAGTTTGAAAACTATCTCTAACAACATGTAAGTAATAATTAAAGAAATATGGATATGTAAAAACATATTACAACATGAAAAATTAGATATATAATGGCATAATATAAATATTTTCTTTGAATAAGGATAAGGAGGAGATGATCTCTTACCTTGAGAGGACACTTCTAAAAGATAGGGAGGAGCTCCTTAGGATCTTGGGGAAAACTTAAGGTGTCACTATAGTTGTAAAGGAGAGTAATTACATGATAAAAATGTTTTTAGTAAAGAGTAATGTGAGGATTTGTGTTTTTTTTTAAATTAAAGAGATGGTAATTATTTATTAATTTATAAACATTGGTTTTGGACTCTATATTATAAAATAATAAAAACAAAAAACCATCCCATTTTTGTTACCATGGTTTCTACCAAATAGGTGTTCCATTAAATATTTTATATAGATACAAACTTATCTTATAAAAATTATACCATTGGTGTTATGGAAGTGAGTCACGATCAATAAAGAATTAATTTTAAAACCATAAAATATTTTATGGGTTTTGGAGGATTGATTTTGTTTTATGAAATTAATTAAATAATATAAAAATATATTTTAAATTGTAAACATAATTTTTTTCATGTTTACTCTTTATAGTACTCATTAAATCACTTTTTGGATTTTATGATGTCATAATATATACCCTAAATTTATACCATATTTAATTTTAACCCAAAAAACCAACAATCATAATTTTTTTTAAAAATTTAGCATTGTCTAATTTTAGTGCAATTCTACCAAAATTAATATTTATACTATATGAAAAAATAACTAAATATTATAAATTATCTTTTTAAAGAAAATATTATTTGTTGAAAAATACTAATTTTTATGATGATAATAGTTTTCAAACCCATATAAAAATTACATTTGACTATATAAAATTAAATTATCACATATATATATATAATAAAATAATATTTAATAATAATATATTATTGAAATAATTATTATTGAAAAAAATAATTTAATTCAACAAAAAATATTTCTTGATTGAAAATATATATTCCCAAAAAATAAAATTTTAATTTATCATATCAAAAGCCAATTTTTATCAAACTCATTATTTAATAAGTTATAAAATAATAATAATATGGATAGATATAATATTTTTATAAAACATTCATAAAATACAAATTCAATGTTCTAGGGTCAAAATACGTAACTCATTATTACACCAGTGTATTCCCTAAGAGTAAATCGTTTGATAATGACACTCTATTTGGGTGGTTTTATGAACATGGTTTTGGGTCATGATATTGATAATCATGAAATTATCACTAAAAAACTTCCATCATCATTTATTTGTTAAATCATCGCATCTGATGGGTCAAGTGAAAATCCCAGTGATACCATTTACCTTGGAATCTTTGATAAATGGGATTTATATTGTGTCATCTTATTAGTTGAGGACATCACTTACTTTTTCAGAGTCTACTAGATTTTTATAACCCTTAATATATACTGATAAAAATTATCACAATACAAAGGCAATATTTTCAATGGATATGATTCATAATGGAATTTTATTTGTGATGCGATATAACTTATAGTGGTTGAGAATAACCATAGTTCTGCAGGTGTTTTCAATATTTTCATTTCTTGATAATGTATTTATTCATTTGTAAAGGGAATTTTATTTTTACAAAAAACAGGTAGTTAAATTCATCCCTATTCAAAATATTCATCTAAGAAATTTAATTTCATAAAATTAAATTTAGTATGGTACTAATATTTCATCACCTTTTCTTATTCACAAGTTACATCCCCAAACTTGTGTTCCATCACATTACTTTGAAAAGGTGATTTGTATTATTCCATAAAACCTTTTCTCTATGATCTATGATCTTCACTAACTAATAATTTTATGAAAGGCCATTATCTAATTGTAGCACCTATGGTTTTAGTATATGTGAGGGGTATGTTAATGACTTACTCAATTGGGATACATTGAACTCATCATGTACCTGAGATATGTTCTGTGGGAGTCCTAGTCAATAGGCCACATGTATGATGTTAGCATAGATATTAATGGGGTTGATGTATCTTGAAATAATATTTCCCTTCTTCCCAAAACTATGGAATTTATTCCATGATGATATATAAGGGTACACTTTATCTCTATCTCCGATCACTAGGTCTTTTTGGAAAATTTCAATATAAAATTTATATTAACTTTGTGTAGATTTCTTAAGTCACCAAATGGTTTGAGCATTATCTATCATCTCTTGGACAATATTTGGAATCATTATCTTTTTCTCTACAACTACATTTTCTGTATATTGGAGTTTGACACAAATTCCCATAGATACCCTCAAAAGGTTCCATTTGAATTTTAGAATAGAAAATGTTTTTATATGAGAACTCCATATGATAATGGTGGTGATCCCAATATTTTTTGAAATACAATAATTATGATCCCACTATATTCATTAGAGTTTTAATGGTTCTCTCATACTGATCAACTACATAATGGAATAAGAAGTAATGAAACATAGCTCAATATCCAATGATTACTGAATAATTCTCTATAACCTAGGGGCAGAACTCATATCTTTATTAAACACAATAGAGAGTTTTAATACATACTATTTTACCACTTCTCTTATGTATGTCATGGTGTGTTTTACAATAGAGAGATATTACATGTTAGAAATAAAATGCATTGACTTTATATTAAAATAAACTACCACCTAGATGGAATTACTTCCATTATATTTCCTGGGGAGTCCTATTAATGATCCAGTCTTGACATACATTAACTATAACGACCCATACTTTACATACATTGTTAATACTTCAAAATTGAAGCACACTTATTACAACATATGACAAAACCACAGAGGACCGTATAGGTATAGTGTCTTTAGAAACTGGGAAACATAAAAAACTGGTTCATAAATCTTCTACAGTGTCTCCCATTTATTTCATCATATCTAGGGTCCCTTTTAGCATATTCTACTTAATATCAATCTTCCTGACCTGGGGAAAAGAAAACATAAAAGGGTGAGCTCAAATGCTCAGCAAGGGAAAATAAAGGAAATAAAAATCATATCATATCTTTTTGAAAATCAAAACCTGCAAAAGAGATCATAATATCTTAACATGGAATAAATCATAGAAGTGAAAATGAAATCCCCATAATCATAACATAAAACTTGAAACTTTTTGGCATGCACACATAATCATGGAAAATCATTTCTTGTTAGTCATGACTCATTTCCAAGACTATCTTAGTGGACAAAGTCCCTTTCTGAACCGAGTCACCCTCGTTCCAGTCCTGTTTCACTGAACCGGTATAACCTACCGTTCCAGCCATGTCTATCTCATGAGATATAAAATCTTTACCCAATGAATTGGAGGGAGATATAGGTCCCACCCATCTTATAATGAATCCTTTCTTATGTGTGCCACATAATCATAAAACATACATCATCGCATAACACATGTAACAAAAATGGGATTCTTGAAACATCATGACATCATAAATCAATTCATATAAGATAAAGGAATTCATAAAAATAATTCCATCACAACATGATCAAATCAATGTAATAATAGGGATAAAAACAGAACCCTTTATTATCTTAGATGGAAAATAATTTTGATAAAACACTTGAACTCCATTCTTGAGGAAAATATCCTTTCTACTTCAAAAACATTTTTCCTTTCATAAAATGTCATAAAACTTTAAAATAAAAGAAGTTGATTAAAAATAAACTTGAAAATTTGTAAAGGATGCTTCTTGGAAATAATGTTTTAAAAATCCATTCATGCCGTATAAGTTAAAAAAAACATTCTTCGTACTTTTTTCGGAAAAGTCAAAAAGCACCTCGTATGAAAAACGTCAAAAGATTCCTTTCATAATTTTTACTAAAAACTCACCGAAGGGTAAAATTGGATTTAAACAATTGTAGTTGGATGGAAATAATATTACATATTGAGGAAACATGGATGTGGATGATAAAATACACCCCAGTAAATACCAAAGTATAAACAATCTCAGATAAAAATGAGATTGTGATATTTCCCTTACCTTAGGTCCGATTTGCTTTGTACGTGTCCGAAGCTCCTGTATAATGGTTTAAATAATGTTATTGACTTATTCCAGATTCATACATATTGATATGATATCATATATGGTCATATTCTTAGCTTCTTGTTAGTAATATTTCATTGTTACTTGTTACTCGGGTCTTTATTGCCTTTTGTTCTTATGCGTGTTTTGCCGAGTACATTCTTATTCTTCTTTTAAGGTTATAGATACCTTATATCCAGAATGGTATTAGTGTAACATATATCATATTTATTCATTCAATTCATTTATATAATTACTATGTAATGATGATCATGTAGAACGAGTCGCATCACATCGTGGAGACGGTATTCCGTACGTACGCACGAGTGATGATATCGTTCCTATGATCGTGGAACTGTATTGGAGTATATATATATTATTTCAGTATCAATATTACTTTATAATAATCATAAATAGTTACTCATTACACCATTATACCCATCCTTGTAAAGTGATGGTGGAAAAATAGATTACACCACGGCGTGGAGACGGTATTCCGTACGTACGCACGCGCGGTGATTTCATTTTTCCGTAGGATGGATAGAAGGTGAATTAGGGTTGTTTCATATTTATAATAACATATCAGTATGTAAGTAATACTGATGTTATTACTTTATCATGAAACAACTAAAAAAGAATAAGTTCAAGAAGAAATAAATTGAAAAGATCGGTAATGGATATTACCTCTTCTTTGGAACGCTTCTTTGAATCCTCCACTTAGGGAACTAATATTGGTCTTTGAAGAAGACCAGGACCTCTAGGATTATTCTAGGGAAGTGTAGAGGAGAAAATGGCAGGGGTTGGCCGAGCTTGAGTGCTCAATTTGGTGCGAGGAGGAGGGGGAGGAGGTGCCCTTTTATAAGGGAGGAGAGGGGCACCTTAGGAATATCTCAAAATATTATTTTATATTAAAGTCAAAATCGGTTTATAATGGTTCCAAAGGGTCTTATTTCAAAGATAAAGTGGGGATGGGTCGAAATCCTATCAACCAATAGGATTTAGACAAGTTTAGGGTATTATTTTAACCTTATCAATTAGATTTAACTCTAAGTTAAATAATTTAACTTTTACCATGTCTTTTTGTTTTCTTTCACTATATGGTTAATACACTTACTATAACATGCCAAACGAACCCCAAATTGTTTATTATTAATATATATATCCGTATCTATGTCATTTGGCCGAACCATAGATTTTTAGGAATAAAATAACAATTAATAATATAATATTTGATTTAAAAACTATTTTGTGTCAATTTTGACACTATTTGATATATGATTTTTGTGAAAGTCATAACATAATTATATGTTCGAACCAAGTTGATTAAACCAACACTAATATATCATAGTAACCTAGAAAATTAGTGGAATTCATAAAAAGTCTTAAATTACATTTATTTTGGTATTGATATTATCAGTTATGTCAATATTTCATTAATAAGATAATTACTGCATCATCTTTGTGTCATAAATAAATTAAATTATTTGATGTCTAAAAATTTCAAATAAAATACCATCATGTAGGAATTATTTTTATATTTCTAATGAATATTTACAATTTAATTTATCTTATGTATAACCCCATATTAAAAATGATTTACTTATTAAACTTTGATTTTAACTATTTTAACCCTTCTTTAAATAAATTAATAATAAATGTCCTAATCTAATCCAAGTGGGCCTAAATGGTCATATTTTATTCCTAAGTTTGTTTTAGGTCGAATTACACTTGTACAATAGAATTAGGACATGTGTTAGGGTAATATTAATATCATATTTACCCTTAGTTACCCTATTTACTATTAACTGCGGTAAAAATAGTAAAAAGTTACTATTCACCAAAAAATTATTTTTATCTCATTGAACCAAATTTTACTTACTGATATCAACCGTGTCTGTCGGATTTCTGAAATTCCATTCACAGAAGCGGTAAAATTAAGTTTAATGCAAAATTCAGTTTTTTAACCTACCACTTAGTGGTTTCACTATTCATCAAAAATTGAAAGTTTTCAGAAAAATACCAAAATTTCACCCTAGGATAATTTCGATATTCTGAGTCCAAAAATGAAGTCCATTTTGAAAAATAAAATTTATAAAATTTCAAAAAGTGGTTATTACTATTCATAACGGCTAGTTTTAATAATATTTTAATAGCATATCGTTGTTTAGTGAAACTCAGTATTGCGTACGACGCAAGCTATCGAGGAAGGTCGTGATTGCGTGTAAAGTAAGCCAAGAAAGTGTGTAGTGAAAGATTCCTTTGATGATATAAAAACAAAATATTACTCATAAAAATCTCGGGTGTTACATTCTACCCCCCTTAAAAAGAATTTCGCCCTCGAAATTCGTCACTTTGTAACAAACAGATGAGGATACTTCTCCCTCATCATATCCTCAAGCTCCCACGTAGCTTCTTCCAGTTGGTGGTTCCTCCATAAAACTTTCACCAATCGAGTGGTCTTGTTTCGTAGGACTTTTTCGCTATGATCCAGAATCTCTATCGGCTGTTCTTCATAAGAAAGATCTTGCTCCAGCGGCACAACTTCTGAGCTGAGTACATGTGAAGGATCAGGTATGTACTTTCTCAGGAGAGATACATGGAACACATCGTGAACTTGAGAGATTCGGTGGAAGCGCCAATCGGTAAGCTACCTTCCCAACACGATCCAGTATTTCAAAAGGACCGATATATCTAGGGCTCAACTTCCCCTTCTTTCCAAATCTCATAACCCTCTTCCAGGGAGATATTCGTAAGAACACTTTATCACCCACTTCAAACTCTATGTCTTTTCTTCGGTTGTCGGCATAGCTTTTCTGTCAACTCTGAGCTGCTCTTATGTGTTGTTGAATAGATCTGACCTTTTCTGCCATTTCATCAACGAGATCAGGTCCTAATAGCTTTCTTTCCCCAACTTCATCCCAGCAAGTTGGAGTCCTGCATTTCTTTCCATAGAGAGCTTCATAAGGAGCCATCTGAATACTGGAGTGAAAGCTATTATTATAAGAAAATTCCACCAAAGGTAGGTGTTGATCCCAACCTCCTTTGAAATCCATAGAGCAAGATCTCAACATATCTTCTAGGGTTTGAATTGTTCTCTCAGACTGACCGTCTATCTGGGGATGATAAGCAGTGCTGAAACTCAACTCTATATCCAGAGTATGCTGAATACTTTTCCAGAACTTCGAGGTAAATCTCGGATCCTGATCTGATATAATAGAAAGTGGTACTCCATGCAATCTTACCACTTC
Organism: Viscum album; assembly: GCA_963277665.1. NCBI lineage: Eukaryota > Viridiplantae > Streptophyta > Magnoliopsida > Santalales > Viscaceae > Viscum > Viscum album. Next base: position 2,084,559,794 of record OY728151.1, read on the forward strand.
CTTTACATATATCCTGGCAAGCTGATCTAGAGAGAAATCCTCTCTAATAGCAATGAAGTATGCAGACTTTGTAAGACGATCAACTATGACCCAAATAGGATTATTGCCTTTGGATGTTTTAGGAAGTCCTGTGACAAAGTCCATAGTGATGTTTTCCCATTTCCATTCGGGTATGGGTAATGGTTGTAACATCCCCTTAGACTTTTGTCTCTCAGCTTTAACTTGTTGACAAACCAAGCATCGAGAGACATATTCAGCAACATCTCTTTTCATGCCATCCCACCAGAAGTACTCTTTCAGGTCCCTATACATCTTCGTGCTTCCAGGATGAATAGAGAATGAAGAACTATGAGCCTCATCCAGCAGCTCCTTCTTTAATTTGGGGATGGGAGGAACACAAACCCTATTCCTGGACTTTATTATCCCATCACAATCAAGGTTGAATTCAGGAACATTTCTCACCTTCTTTTGTAACTCGACATCTTCTTTCTGTGCCTCTTTAATCTTCACATGTATAGATGGTTGAACATTCATTTGAGAAAGATAATATTTTTCCCCTTCCATTATAATTCCAAGATCCATCCTTTGTAAATACATAAATATTGGATCTTTTGTGATCCTCATCATGGATAAACTAGCATGGTCTTGTCGACTTAATGCATCTGCCACCTTGTTTTCTTTCCCAGGGTGGTAATGGATTGAGTAGTCATAATCCTTAATCAGCTCCAACCATCTTCTTTGGCGCATATTCAACTCCTTTTGTGTGAAAATATACTTTTAACTTTTATGATCAGTATAAATATCACACCTTTCACCATAAAGGTAATGCCTCCAAATCTTTAATGCAAAGATTACCGCAGCCAACTCCAAATCATGTGTTGGGTAATTTTGCTCATGGATTTTCAACTGTCGTGAGGCATAAGCTATCACCATATCATTTTACATAAGAACACACCCCAATCCCTTCTTGGATGCATCACTGTAGATCACAAACCTTTCTCCACTACAAGGTAGTGTGAGCACAGGTGCACTGGATAACCTTCTTTTCAACTCCTTGAAATTCTCTTCACATTCCTTTGTCCAGACAAACTTAACTCCTTTCTGAGTCAACTTGGTGAGTGGATTAGATAATCGTGAAAAATCTTTTACAAAACGTCGATAATATCCAGCCAAACCAAGAAAACTTCGGATCTCAGTTACTTTTGTTGGTCTCAACCATCTTTCGATAACCTCTATTTTTGCTGGATCCACAGATATCCCCTCTTTTGAGATTATGTGACCCAAAAATGCAACTTTTTGAAGCCAAAATTCACACTTGGTAAATTTGGCATAAAGCTTCTCCTTTCTCAGGGTCTTCAATATAATTCTCAAGTGATCTTCATGCTCTTCCTTGCTCTTTGAATAGACAAGAATATCGTCTATAAAGACTACCACAAATTGATCAAGATAGTCTCTAAAGACTCTATTCAGTAGATCCATGAAGATAGCAGGGGAATTAGTAAGACCAAATGGCATCACTATAAATTCATAGTGTCCATACCTTGTACGGAAAGCCGTCTTTGGTATATCCTCCCTTTTGACCCTTAATTGATGATACCCTGAACGAAGATCAATCTTGGAAAAGTATTGAGCTCCGCGTAGTTGGTCAAATAATTCATCAATGCGTGGGAGAGGATATTTGTTCTTGATAGTGATCTTGTTAAGTTCTCGATAATCAATACAGAGTCTCATTGATCCATCTTTCTTCTTAACAAATAGAACAGGTGCTCCCCAAGGTGACGCACTAGGGCGTATGAATCCCTTATCAAGATTCTCTTGCAGTTGCTTCTTCAATTCCTGCAACTCAATTGGGGCCATTCTATAATGTGTCTTTGAAATAGGCAAAGCACCCGGTACGAGTTCTATTGAAAACTCAACTTCACGATTTGGTGGAATACCCGGTAATTCCTCCGGAAAGACATCATCAAACTCCCGTACAATGGGCATATTCTTAATCGTGAGTTTCTCACCAACCATTTGAGATAAATAACCTTCATTTAGTGGAATCAATACCCATAAGATGGAAGAAATTTCCACTGGAAGATTATGTTCATCCTTGCATTGATATACGATCGTAGATTGATCTGGAATATGAAATGTGACTTCCCATCTTTGGCAATTGATATGAGTTCCATGTAGAGAAAGCCAATCCATGCCAAGAATCACATCAAATTCCACTAAAGGAAGGATCACAAGATTTGCAGGAAGCACTTTCCCAGAAACTTCGATCGGAGAAGAATTATAAACTTTTGATGCGACTGTTGTGCCATTAGGTGTTTTCACAGCTAACTCAACATCTAATTGTTGAGGTAATACGGTGATACCATTAGAAAATTCTTTAGAAATAAAAGAGTGGGTGGATCCAGAATCAAATAAAACATTTGCTACTTTAGAGTGGATGGTAAGTGTACCTTTCACCACTTCGTTATCGTACTCCACATCGCTGATAGAAATTGCTTGTGACTTTCCTTTGTCTTTAGCCTTAAGATTTTGTTGACGTCGACCATCATCATCAACCCTTGGATTTGGGCATTGATTGGCATAATGCCCCATCTCCTTGCACTTGAAACATTGAAGTGTAGTAGGTTCATTCTGTGTATCCCTTCCTTTGTTTGCGTCATTAGACATCTTCTTCCCATTATCACGGCATTCAAATGCCCGATGACCTTCCTTTCCACATTTAAAACATTTACTTGTCCCTTTAAGACAACTCCCTCCATGTTTCTCTCCACACTTTGAGCATAAGGAAAAGCTCATCTTCTTTTCCGTGTGCTCTTTAGATTTTTCTTTGAATTCCATCTTCCTCTTCTTATCAAACCCATGTGACTGATGGGTTATTCCAATCTCCATCTCGACTTTGAGAGCACATCGAACGATTTACTCGTAGCTATTGAAGTCATTTATGGCTAACGCCCTTCGAAGACGTGGTTTTAAGCCACTAAAGAATCGATCGATCTTACTCTCAGGTTGGATAATAATACCAGAAGCGTACCTTGTAAGTCTTGTAAAATTTTCTTCATAGGTACCAACAGATTCATCATCCCTTTGCTTCAGTTCAAGAAACTCTTTCTCCATCTTTGTTCGGAGAATACGAGGGAAGTAATTATTGAAAAATAAGTTCTTGAACTCGTCCCATTCCATAGACTCAATTTCATCCCTTTGCCTCGTATTCTTAATAAGATTCCACCATTGATCAACATCTCCTTCCAAATGATATACTGCTAGGATGACTTTATCATGTTCAGAACATTGAAGAACTGAAAATATCTTTTCATTAGTACTAATCCATTGTTCAGAAACTAATGGATCAGTAGACCCACTGAAAGAAGGTGGACGCTACCTCATGAAGGATTCAACAGAATGTTGCTCCTTCCTTTGCTCGTTTGGAAGTCCTGCATGATTCATAGCTTGAGAAAGTTGTGTGAGCATGGCTACAAGATTTTGCATTCCAGCTCCCATATCATTTGGTTGCTCAGAGGGACAATCATTGCATTGCCCATCGCATTCCGCATTAACACGGTTCCTTCGGGTTCCAGCCATTGACTAAAACCAAGAAGAATAGTGTGAGCAACACTAATTATAATAGGAAAACCACATAATTCAAGAATAAAATTTTCATGCTTAAGGTCTTATCCTAGGTTATTCATGGCCATTTCTAAAACACTAAGATTGTGTTCTATTCTTAGACTTATCCTTAGGGTTCTTACTAAGGCTTTCACATCCTAGTTTCCAAAGGTTGACTATACCTTTCCTTTGATACCAACTATAACGACCCATACTTTACATACATTGTTAATACTTCAAAATTGAAGCACACTTATTACAACATATGACAAAACCACAAAGGACCGTATAGGTATAGTGTCTTTAGAAACTGGGAAACATAAACAACTGGTTCATAAATATTCTACAGTGTCTCCCATTTATTTCATCATATCTAGGGTCCCTTTTAGCATATTCTACTTAATATCCATCTTCCTAACCTGGGGAAAAGAAAACATAAAAGGGTGAGCTCAAATGCTCAGCAAGGGCAAATAAAGGAAATAAAAATCATATCATATCTTTTTGAAAATCAAAACCTGCAAAAGAGATCATAATATCTTAACATGGAATAAATCATAGAAGTGAAAATGAGATTCCCATAATCATAACATAAAACTTGAAACTTTGTGGCATGCACACATAATCATGGAAAATCATTTCTTGTTAGTCATGACTCATTACCAAGACTATCTTAGTGGACAAAGTCCCTTTCTGAACCGAGTCACCCTCGTTCCAGTCCTGTTTCACTGAACCGGTATAACCTACCGTTCCAGCCATGTCTATCTCATGAGATATAAAATCTTTACCCAATGCATTGAAGGGAGATATAGGTCCCACCCATCTTATAATGAATCCTTTCTTATGTGTGCCACATAATCATAAAACATACATCATCGCATAACACATGTAACAAAAATGGATTCTTGAAACATCATGACATCATAAATCAATTCATATAAGATAAAGGAATTCATAAAAATAATTCCATCACAACATGATCAAATCAATGTAATAATAGGGATAAAAACAGAACCCTTAATTATCTTAGATGGAAAATAATTTTGATAAAACACTTGAACTCCATTCTTGAGGTAAATATCCTTTCTACTTCAAAAACATTTTTCCTTTCATAACATGTCATAAAACTTTAAAATAAAAAAAGTTGATTAAAAATAAACTTGAAAACTTGTAAAGGATGCTTCTTGGAAATAATGTTTTAAAAATCCATTCATGCCGTATAAGTTAAAAAAAACATTCTTCGTACTTTTGTCGGAAAAGTCAAAAAGCACCTCTTATGAAAAACGTCAAAAGATTCCTTTCATAATTTTTACTAAAAACTCACCGAAGGGTAAAATTGGATTTAAACAATTGTAGTTGGATGGAAATAATATTACATATTGAGGAAACATGGATGTGGATGATAAAATACACCCCAGTAAATACCAAATTATAAACAATCTCGGATAAAAATGAGATTGTGATATTTCTCTTACCTTAGGTCCGATTTGCTTTGTACGTGTCCGAAGCTCCTGTATAATGGTTTAAATAATGTTATTGACTTATTACAGAATCATAAATATTGATATGATATCATATATGGTCATATTCTTAGCATCTTGTTAGTAATATTTCATTGTTACTTGTTACTCGGGTCTTTATTGCCTTTTGTTCTTATGCGTGTTTTGCCGAATACATTCTTATTCTTCTTTTAAGGATATAAATACCTTATATCCAGAATGGTATTAGTGTAACATATATCATATTTATTCATTCAATTCATTTATATAATTACTATGTAATGATGATCATGTAGAACGAGTCGCATCACATCGTGGAGACGGTATTCCGTACGTACGCACGAGTGATGATATCGTTCCTATGATCGTGGAACTATATTGGAGTATATATATATTATTTCAGTATCAATATTACTTTATAATAATCATAAATAGTTACTCATTACACCATTATACCCATCCTTGTAAAGTGACGGTGGAAAAATAGATTACACCACGGCGTGGAGACGGTATTCCGTACGTACGCACGCGCGGTGATTTCATTTTTTCGTAGGATGGATAGAAGGTGAATTAGGGTTGTTTCATATTTATAATAACATATCAGTATGTAAGTAATACTGATGTTATTACTTTATCATGAAACAACTAAAAAAGAAGAAGTTGAAGAAGAAAGAAATTGAAAAGATCGGTAATGGATATTACCTCTTCTTTGGAACGCTTCTTTGAATCCTCCACTTAGGGAACTAAGATTGGTCTTTGAAGAAGACCAGGACCTCTAGGATTATTCTAGGGAAGTGTAGAGGAGAAAATGGCAGGGGTTGGCCGAGCTTGAGTGCTCAATTTGGTGTGAGGAGGAGGGGGAGGAGGTGCCCTTTTATAAGGGAGGAGAGGGGCACCTTAGGAATATCTCAAAATATTAGTTTATATTAAAGTCAAAATCGGTTTATAATGGTTCCAAAGGATCTTATTTCGAAGCTAAAGTGGGGATGGGTCGAAATCCTATCAACCAATAGGATTTAGACAAGTTTAGGGTATTATTTTAACCTTATCAATTAGATTTAACTCTAAGTTAAATAATTTAACTTTTACCATGTCTTTTTGTTTTATTTCACTATATGGTTAATACACTTACTATAACATGCCAAAAGAACCCCAAATTGTTTATTATTAATATATATATCCTTATCTAAGTCATTTGGCCGAACCTTAGATTTTTAGGAATAAAATAACAATTAATAATATAATATTTGATTTAAAAACTATTTTGTGTCAATTTTGACACTATTTGATGTATGATTTTTGTGAAAGTCATAACAGAATTATATGTTCAAACCAAGTTGATTAAATCAACACTAATATATCATAGTGACCTAGAAAATTAGTGGAATTCATAAAAAGTCTTAAATTACATTTATTTTGGTATTTATATTATCAATTATGTCAATATTTCATTAATAAGATAATTACTGCATCATCTTTGTGTCATGAATAAATTAAATTATTTGATGTCTAAAAATTTCAAATAAAATACCATCATGTAGGAAATCGTTTTAGCTTTCTAATGAATATTTACAATCGAATTTATCTTATGTATAACCCCATATTAAAAATGATTTACTTATTAAACTGTGATTTTAACTATTTTAACCCTTCTTTAAATAAATTAATAATAAATGTCCTAATCTAATCCAAGTGGGCCTAAATGGTCATATTTTATTCCTAAGTTTGTTTTTGGTCAAATTACACTTGTCCAATAGAATTAGGACATGTGTTAGGCTAATATTAATATCATATTTACCCTTAGTTACACTATTTACTATTAACTGCGGTAAAAATAGTAAAAAGTTACTATTCACCAAAAAATTATTTTTATCTCATTGAACCACATTTTACTTACTGATATCAACCGTGTCTGTCGGATTTTTGAAATTCCATTCACAGAAGCGGTAAAATTAAGTTTTATGCAAAATTCAGTTTTTAACCTACCACTTAGTGGTTTCACTATTCATCAAAAATTGAAAGTTTTCAGAAAAATACCAAAATTTCACCCTAGGATAATTTCGATATTCTGAGTCCAAAAATGAAGTCCATTTTGAAAAATAAAATTTATAAAATTTCAAAAAGTGGTTATTACTATTCATAACAGCTAGTTTTAATAATATTTTAATAGCATATCATTGTTTAGTGAAACTCAGTATTGCGTACGACGCAAGCTATTGAGGAAGGTCGTGATTGCGTGTAAAGTAAGCCAAGAAAGTGTGTAGTGAAAGATTCCTTTGATGATATAAAAACAAAATATTACTCATAAAAATCTCGGGTGTTACATTAACATTACATGACTTTTTCAGAATACATCAAAAATTATATAAAGAGACACCAAAAGACCATAATTGGTTTGGTACCTTTAGAAATAATGAAACATAAACACAAGTTCATTAGGTATCAAAATTATATCCCACTAGGATCTTCATGACTAGATCTATTCTTACACACATCATAAATAATACAAATCTTCATAACTAGGTGAAGGAAACATAAGAAGTGGTGAACTCAAATTCTTAGTAAGGGTAGACATGGGAGAAATTTAAGCATAAACATGAGATTATGTGTATTATAATTTTCTCATAACATTATATGATCAAGCCTTTCATATCTAAGATCACAAACATGAATAATGGCATAGATATTGGCTGTTCATAAGACAAAAATCACACAAAAATATAGAATATAATCCATGAAATCATATCATTGAAATACAAAATGGAATTGTATGGAATGAATAAACATGTGATGTCATTACCTATAAGTAAAGATACATTTAAAAAACATATAAAGAAACTTCATGGGAAGTGAACCTACTTGGTGGGATACACCACTATCCTCAGTTGTCATCCTTTCCTTTTAAGGGACCAATTTTCCCCATCTTCCCATTGTGTATCGGGATTTCCCATCTTCCCATCATTGATTGGGTTTCCACATCTTCCATTTTCACAGTGAATACACCTACTTGGCGGGACACACCGCTATCCCCAATCATTATCTTATCCTTGTAATGGATTTGGTTTACACATCTTTACATAGTGGATTAATCATGTTTACTTGATTCCCATCATAATCTAGTAAGATATAAATATTTACCCAATTCATTAGAGGGAGTTATAGGTCCCACCCATCTAATAATAAAATCATTCATACATGTGATGTAAGATAATAAAACATTTATCATATCATGAAACATAAAAAGAGTCGTGTTTTATAAATATCATATAATAATCCATTGAAATGAAATGGGTGTCGTAGACATGTACTTATATATTATTATGTGGAAAAAGCTGGGTTTCAAAATCATTTCATCAAAATCTAACCCGTGAAAAGAAGCGGGTTTCACAAGAACAAAACCCGTGGAAGTGGAATAGGTTTTATAAAAATCATTCCATCAAAACATAATCTAATCATAGAAGGAATATGAATAGAACCTTTGAATAATTTCTCACAAATACATGATTAATTTCTACAGATTTCATATTTTATGGAAAATTACTTTCAAACACCTAATAAAAACATTTTCTGATGAAAATATCTATTCTTAATTGAGAACGGTTCTTTGAAAAAAATCCCTTTGAAAAATATTTTCATAAAATTAAACATGAAAACCTATAAATAACGTTTTGAAAACTTTTTGGAGACCTTTTAATTTGAAAAAATATAAAGAGATATTGAAAACATTTTGAAACACATTTCATTGACAATACGTTCAAAACATAAAAAAATATTCAAAATGTTTTCAAAAACCTTGTCCATAAAAACTTATAAAATAAGATTAAAAATGTTTTTAAGACCATTTCCTTTGAAAATGAATCAAAGATTCTTGAAAATATTTTTTAAAAAATTTCCCTAAAAATTTAAAAATGGATATTTAGAACATTTTGGAACCCATTTTCCTTGAAAAATTATTATGGAAACTTCAAAACATTTTGAAAAAAAATTTCATAGAAAAATACTATAAAACCTTATAATGAAATATTTAAAACATTTTGAAAACTATTTATTTGAAAATTAAATTTTAAATCATATTCATAAAAATAATCCTTTTAAGTATGGAACAGAATCTTCATAGAAATAATGGCTAGTAAATTCATACTTGTCGTATGAGGTAAAAGGAACATTCCTTTTCCATGGTAAAAAAGTTAGAAAAATTCCTTATTCAGAAAGAGACAATCAGTTACCCTTGATTTTTTTAAAATAAATAAAGGTTTAATATTTATTTTAATGATTATAGGATAATTGTAAAATATTATTGGAAACCCTTATTATAAAACATAGTTTTAAAGGAATAAATATTTCTTCACCAAAGAGAGTATAAAGATGGGATTTTTTAAAAACACTTTATTAATTATTTTATATGCCATAGAGTGTAAAAAATGTGTCATTACATGGATATAACATGAATATCTAGAGGGTAAGAAAAATAATGATATTTCTTGATATATGGATCATAATATTTCATCAATGGAGACATAATCATAAATAATCTCGAAAAGCGATGAGATTGTTTTAACAAAATCATACCATTTGTTAACTTTAAACCATTCTACCTATTTTAGAAAATAAAATTATTTGAAGTATAAAATATCATGAAAAGTATTAGATTCATGATATTAATTCAATTTCAGTTTATAAATCTCATGGAAAATTATAGGTTCATTACATGGAATGCGTTTGAAATAAAGAAAATTGAGACAAAACTAGTTTACCGATTTGGTATCTTTTGAATCATAAACCACATGAAAGGAAATATAATAAAATGTATATTTATATAAAAATATTTTTAATTATAATAATCACAAAAAAAATCCATGTTTAGTATACACACCACATAAAATGAATTAGTGGTGAATAAAGTGTGTATCTCACGGAAATCAAATGTGAGATGAAATTTCATTACCTTGTGTCTTGACTCTCATCGTACTCATACAAGCCTCATGTATAATAAATGTATGTTTATTTTAAATATTTTACATAATCATATTTATTTATCTAATACCATATAATTCTTTATTATTACTACACATTAACCTCTTTTTAACAATTCCATTTTAAAGTTACACTTTGGGTATTATTCACATTATTTTTCACTTTGTCTTAATTTGTTATATCTTTTCTCCTTATACTTATATCATGATTAAAAAAAATTAAACCATGATATAAATATAATTAATATTAATTATATTTTTATAATAATAATCTATAGAATATATTATTATGAAATGTAATACACCGTTTATGGAGAAGGTAGATTGTTTGTATGCATTAACGTTGCTTATGTTCTATTGATGTATCAATAGAAAACAATTAAATTAGCTATATGTATATTTATATATGACTATAATATATTTATAGTATAATTATCATGTCATATATATGATATATGTTGACTCAATATATCCTTATTAGATTTCATGTATTGTGTGAATGAATCACATCACTTTGAGGAGGCGGTAGTCCACACTTCCTCAAACGAAATTATCATATCAACACAAGATGAAAATCATAAGGGTATGTTATAAATAGAAATTAATTAAAAATAAAGGCATTATAAATATAATATATATAATATATAAATATATTATACATCAAAGTTTCTTCCATGAGTGGTGGTAAAAGAAAAACGTACAATCATCATTTCGCAAGGTGGCAGTTTATCGTACATGTAGATAGTATATTCATTAACCATTAGATGGAAGTGTGTGTATGTTTAGTTAGAAAAAATATCATTAAAAATCCTATTATATTTAGGATACTAGTATTTTTATACAATCATGTAATAATAGGTGTTTATGGAGTGGATAATAGAAAAAAAGAAAGGATCTCCAGGGAGGGTGTTACCACTTAATCAGGTAACTCCATTTGGTTTTCACCAAAGGGATTACTTGTAAGGATTTATTACAAATGTTAGGATTTAAGTAGGAATTAATTTATGTTAATATTTGTATTGGAAATATCATGGACAATCCTAATTGGGTTTATATGTGACATGAAGTGGGAGAGGTGGTGGACTTTTTTTGGGATGGTAAAGGATACACTTGGAACTTTTGGAAATAAGTTGGGTGTACCCACATTTTTACAAGTCAAAAGTCATAAAAAACAACTAAAATCAATAATTTAAGGTTTATAGCCGAAGTAATTCCTGAAAATGGGTGTTGAAAAAGTGACTATGATATTTGGGAACTTAATATTAAGGTTTGTTCCATAGTTAAGAAAAATTTTACCTTAATCACTGTAATTAATTTTAACTGCATTCACTAGTAATTTTCGTCAAAATAAAATTTGAAAATATTATATGATATAAATTATGCATAAAAAACATTGAATCCAATTTTCCAAATTCCAAGCACATAATCAACATAAATTAATTTATAATTAATCCTACATATGGGACGACACTACAATGTTTTAATGTAAAAAAACATCCAAATGATTGCTATATTTTTATACCAAATTTCAAAGTGAAATTTTTTACAATGAAAAAAATTGGATTAATTTATAAAAATTTAATTTAACATAAGTTTATTTAAATTTAAAATATAATTTATCTTTATAAATAAATTATAATTCAAAAGTAGTTTTGAATTAAAATTCAATATTTTTAACTATTAATTAATAATGAAACCTTACTGAAAAATACCTCAAATTTATTCTAACCAGATTATTTTATTTTTATTTAAAATTTTAAGTTTATTTTTAAATATTAAATCTATAATTATTCTAGAAATTGAATTTAAAATGGGTTCTCCATTAAATGTTAGTAAAACATATTTATAGAAATATAGTTTTTAGCATAAAATTGGGTTTATTCTTATTTAATATCTATAAAATATGCAGGTTGAATATAAATAATATTTGATTTATTATATAACATATATATTACATTAATTTCACACACTAATTTTAATTAATTTAATTTATTAAGGAAAAAACCTTTGGGTTTATAAAAATAAAAATATATCCTTTATATTCAATTAGTTATTAAATTTTCATTTCTAATTAATTGGTAAGCTATGTATCCATATTATATTTGTGTATACCATATATTTTTCATAAGTTAGTTTTTAATACTAATTTAATGGAGAGTTTATAGTAAATAGTATATCATTATTTTTTTAAACTCAGTCTTTCATGTTACATAATCCATCGAAGAAAGTCATTGTTTCATGTAATCCAAGCTATCCTAGATGTGTCGTATAGGGAAAGATAGAATTTATATTGCATGTAGTGAACGATTAACTTGGTTTTTCATATATAAATCAACCCAAAAATAGTTCTTTAATATAAAAAAAGATATTTTTTTCATGAAATGAAAAATATCAAAAAGATTAAATTAATTTGAAAAAAATATTTTACAAAATTTTGGGGTGTTACATTCAACCCCCTTAAAATGAATTTCACCCTAAAAAATCATCTCGGTTTTCAATGGGTGTTTATTTGATTTTTTTATTCATATAAACCCACATCATAAAAATGAATACTAACACTTCCCTTAAAAACAAAATGTTGGAACCATAATGGTTATTAAAAGTAAAATATAACTTGGTTTCATCCTAAGAGAACATATGTTGGGAGTAATGATTGGATATGAAAGAAAATATAAATATTTGTATAGAGTGATTGAGGTAATAAATGAAAAACAAGTAAATCATCATTGAAATGTTTAGGGCCACATATTATAAATCATTAATGATTTAAAAGGAAATCAGTTGAAAAAAATTTATTGTATTTGGAAAAAATATTTTTTTATCATTATCTTATCATTGAGTAATTCTATTATTTACCAGGAATATAAGTAAATATACCTAATTGACATATTTCTATAAAAAATTAATTCTTTGGTTATACATTTATCTATTTTTAATTAATCCATTATATCAAGAAATGGATGTCAATAAATTAACCTTGATGCCTGAATTATTAAATAAACATTTAACTGATCTTAAGGCCTATAAAAAAAATTAAAACTATAACTAGTTGTCTCTAAATATTATTAAAAATCAATATGGTTAATAAATTAAAATCTAAACATAAAAATTAACACTTATATTTCATCATAAATATTTATTCATAAAAAATACTTATATGTTATCCAAGACATCACCTAGACTAGTGATAAGTGTGAAACCCATATCATCCTCTAGTCATGGGTTCAGGACCCACAACCTTTCCGAACTTGATTGGTTGTCACTCGAAATACATGATTTGATTTTTTTAAAACAATAATAATAGAATTTAAAAAATATAATGGATAACCATAAAATAAGTTTAATCACTAAATATCATTTTAACCAAGGTTTTCAATAAAATCTCACTACATTAATACTTCCACCAAAGTTTAACATAATATTTTTATGAATGGTTAACCATATATCTATTCTGAAAGATGAAAATAAAAATAGTAGAAATATGTTCATAAAATAAACATAACAATCATATGCTATATATAAAAATGTAGCTTTTGGTTGTAACATTACAAACATGTTAATATATTCATCATATATTCTATTGAAACATGGTAATTACCTAAATTACCATATATACTTTTTGAAAACATTCATGTTTCCTTATTACAAAGTATATTGTATATATTTCTTAAATCTTAGAAATTATTTTTTATTCTCCATCCATGAGAGTATAAACCACATGTCAACAAATCCTTTATCAATTACAAGGTGATCGGTATCATCCAATTTACTTAAACATATCTAACATATCTTTATCCAAACAACATTATCTCAATATAAGGAACATATTAAGGGCTACCTAACCTTAATAAAATTTTCACTTTTCAATGAAATCACTCGTACCTCACTAGAACCATTAAATATTTCATTTCAAACTCTAAATGAACTTATTCTGAAAATTATTATATATTTCATGGTTCGTATAATGTAACCATTGAATTCCATAACATATACAATTCAATAATCCAAATTTATTTTTTAAACCATTACTCAGGTTTATCAATAGATTCCTTCATAACTCTTCCCAAGAATATGAAATATGAATCATGTATTAAGATTTATCAAACTCAATTTAATAATTCGTATCAACAATACTACTAAAACAACATATACCTTTCACGTGTAATCAGTTGTCTCTTCATCATCAGTATAAAAAACATTACTTTTACCATATTACTTATTAAATTCATGATCCTTCTACATAGAAAATTGATTCTCATAATTCCCATAAATTTCATATTTAATTAAATCATCAATTTATAATACCTTAGGTAGGAAAACATTCTCATATATTGTGTTAAATGAAATATTCATTTTCTCTTAGCAATTTCATTATTTATGTCCTTTTCCATAGTCAAAACACCTTATTGTTACTCCAATACATTGACCGAGGTGATATTTTTCATATTCATGACATAATAGAAACCAAATATTCATTCCTCCATATTCTTCATTACATGAACTCATTATTAACTCCTTTCTTATCATCATTTTTCAGTCTGAGAGTTAGTCAAGGAACAGATTTTTGATCATGTTACCTGAAATTTTAATTGGAATGATCACAATATAATTCAATCTAGTGGTCATTCCATTTGAATTATCATAAGTAGATTTTTCATCACATTAAATGTTAATATCATTTCTTATAATTCCTTCCATTGTATAAAACCAAAAATAAATGAATACAAAATGATTGACAAAGTGAGGAACCACATAATCAAGAAAAGTCACTAATAAGATGTCTATGTTCCGAGACAATCCTTAATCTATGAAAAATTATGCTTATCATTGGTAATTCATAGTTATATTATATTTAAATACTTCATAATGGATTTTGAAGAATTTTTCAATTTCCAATGCGTATCTCCTGAGAGTGTCAAACCAGTGGTGAAACAAGGATTGTTTTTGTGTACCAAATTAACTTGAGTCAGGACCAGGATATCTTGTCGTAGTTGTTACCCATAGGTACATTTGTTTCAAATCCATATCCACTTGTAGTACCCACACATGAATCTATTTCATAGAAACCACCCACTTTAACCATTACCAAAATTCTAATTCATTTTGTTAAATAGTATCAAATCCATAGACTTATGCTTAGAGACATCCATAGATATATCCTTAGGGACATCACTAAAGTTATATCATCCTATTTTACAAAGGATAACTTTACATTCTCTATGATACCAACTATAACAAACCATTTTTAAAATACATTAACATTACATAACTTTTGTAAAAAACTATAAAAATTATACAAACAGATGCCCAAAGTCTATAGTTAGTCTAGTGCCTTTGGAAACATGGAAACATAACCACTTGTACATTAGAGAGCTATATTATCTACAACTAGGTTCTTCATGACTAGATACCCTATTAGACACATCATAATTTATACATATCTTTATAACCTAGGGAAGTAAAAATAAAAAGGGGTGATATCAGATGCTCAATAAGGGTAAAAAAGGGAGAAATTTAAGCATAAACATGAGCATAAGGGTATGATATTGTTATCATAATAATATAAGATCATACTCTTCATATCAAAGATCATAAATATGAATTATGGAATAGATCATATAAATTAATTAGACCTGAATCACATAGAAATAAAGAACATAATCCATGAAATCATAAATTAGGAATAATATGTGGAAATTTGGTATTCATAAACATGTGATATCATTTCCTATAAGTCAATATGAATTTCTAGAACTTATAAAGATACTTGATTGTAACTTCACTTAATGGGGGGGATACACCACCATCCCCCTGTTGCAATAATTTCCTTTAATGGGGTCAGGTTTCCCCAACTTCCCATAGTGTATCGGGTTTCCCTATCATTCAATAACGGATAAAATTTCCACATATTCTAACTTCATGGTAACTAAACCTTCTAGGAAGGACACACAACCATCCCCAGTCATAGTCCTTTCATTTTAAGGGACTGGGTTTAACCATTTTCATATAGTAGATCAAGCTCATTGACTTGATTCCTTTCATTATATCAGGATATATAATTATTTATCCAACACATTGGAGGTAGATATAGGTCCCACCCAATTCATTATAACATCATTCATACATGATCCAGATGATAATAATAAATTCATCATAACATGACCTAGAAAAAGATATGGGTTTTATAAAAATTCCTTCATAATCCCATTAAATTAAATGGGTGTCAAAAACATGTTGTTATATAATAACCTATGGAAAAATATAGGTTTCATTACCATTTAATCAAATACTAACCCAAGAAAATAAGAAGGTTTCAGAAGCATAAAACATGTGGAAGAGGAAGGAATTTCATAAACATCATGCCATCAAAACATAAACCATTGAAAGAAATAATATGAATGGAACCTTTGAATCATTTCCCAATACGGTATGAGTTACATCAATGAATGTTATCTTAGATATAAAATAATTTTTAAATTTATTTTATAAACATTTCTTGAGAAAAATATCATTTCTTATATGAAAGTGATTTCTTAAAACATAAAACCTTTTGAAAACCATTTTCATGAAAATAAACATGAAAACTTATAAATAAATATTTGAGAAAAATTTGGAAACCTTTTCATATGACAACATATAAATAGATAGTGAATGTTTCTGAAAATCACTTTTCTTGATAAATTATAAAATAAACTTGGAAATTTATTTAAAACCATTTCTTTGAATCGTTTTTAAAACTTATAAATAATGTTTAAATTTTTTTTGAAAATCTTTTTTCTTTAAAACATTTGAATGAATATTGAAAATGATTTGAAAACTATTTTCATTGAAATATTATGAAAGAAGAGTGAAAAATATTTAAAGACCATTTTCCATAACATAATATAAAATTAACTTGAAAATATTTCAAAAAATGTTTTTTTTAAAACATATAAAATAATATTAAAAACCTTTTGTAAAAATATTTCATTAAAAAAACAATGAATACATATAAATAAATCGTGAATTTTTTTAAAATAATTTCATTTAAAATTAATTTACAAATTATATTCTTAAAAATTATCCTTTTAAACCTGAAAATAGATCTTCACTAAAACGTCAATGGGTTAATTCATACATACCATATGAGGTAAAAAGAACATTACTCTACACAGTAAAAAGGCTAGAAAAATGGTTTTTTTATGAATGAAAAAAGAATATTTCATTGTGATCATTGGTAAATGAAAAAGGATAAATATTTATTTTAATTATTATTAGGAAATATTATAATATTATTGGAAAACCTTTTTTTAAAACATTATTTTTAAGGAACATATATAACCGACTAAAGAGAGGGTAAAGTCGGGCTTTCTTAACAAAACTTTCTTAACTATATTATGTGAAATTGAGTGGAAAAAATGGTTCCATTACATAGATATAATATGAATATACAAGGGGTATTAAAATTCATGAGTTTTCTTGATATATAAATCAAAATATTTCATCAAAGGAAGTATAAACATAAACATTCATGAAATGCGATAAGATTGTATTAATAAAATCTTACCACATGGTAACATTGAACTACACTCCATATTTAAGAAAAATAAATTAAATTATGATTAAAATATCATTAAATCAATGAGATTAATGATATATAATTTCAATGGAAATATATACACCTCATGAAAAAATATTGGTTCATTACATGGAATACATATCATAGATGGAAAATTAAGACAAAATTACTCTACTGATTTGGTAACATTTCAAACATAAACCCCATGAAAGTAAAGAAAAAAATTGATATGTAAATAAAAATTATTTTATGTATAATAATCATAGAAAACATAAATGATAAGTATATACACCACACAAAAGTAATGGGAGGTGAATAAAATGTGCATGTCATAGAAATAAAAAGTGGGAAGAAAGTCCCTTACCTTGTGTGTTGAATCTCATCGTAATTGTTAACCCCTGATATATAATTAATGTAGGATTATTATACATATTTTAGGGAACCATATTATTATATATAATACTAGATAATATTTTATTATGACTTTACATTACCCTCTTGTTAAAAATTCCATTTGAAGGTTACGATTCCATTATTATTCGCTCTGTTTTTCTCTTGTGTCTCAATTTGTAATATATTTGGTACTTATAATTATATAATTATTTCCATAATTTAAAACATGATATAAATATAATTAATATTTATTATATTTTTATTATAATATTCTATATAATATAGAATTATGGAATGTAATACATCTTTTATGGAGAAGGTAGGTTGTACGTATGTATGAATGCTGCTTCTGTTTTATTGACGTATTGAAAGAAAGAAAGTAAATGAAATATATGTATATGTATATATGTATATAATATCATTATATTAGAATTATTATGTCATATATCATATATTTTCAAAACATATATCTTTAATACATTCTATGTAGTGTGTGAACGAATCACATCGCTTTGAGGGACTGTAGTCCACACTTCCTCAAATGAAATTATCATATTTACACAGGATGGAAATTATAAGTGTATGTTCTAAATAAAAATTAAATATGAGTAAGGAAATTATAAATATTATACAAATAATTTATAAATATTGTTTCCATAATAATTTCCACTATGATAGGCAGTAAAGAAAAAATGAACGTTCATCATTTCATGAGGCGGTAGTTCGATGTACACAAAAACATTATGTTTATTACCCATTAAATGAAAGTGTATGTAATTTTAGGTATAAAAAATAGAATAAAAATATCCTAATATATTTAATATATAATTTTTATTATAAAATAATGTAATTATAAGAGTTTATCGAGTTGATAAAGGAAATAAAAAAACTAGCTTGATGAAGGGTGTTACCTCTTAATCATAAAAGTCCTTTTGGTTTTCAACAGTGGATTCCAAGGAAGGATTTATTCCTAATGTAAGGAATCAAGAAGGAAGGTAAGTATTTTTTTAATTTTATTGGGGAGATCTTGGCCGAACTATAGTGGTTCTAGAGGTGTAAGGAAGTGGGATAGGTGGTAGCCTTTTACAGGGAAGGGAGCATACACACTAGGAATGTTTGTAAAAAAGTTAGGTGTACCAACATTTTAACCTAAAAAATACATACCAAAAAACAATAAACACATAATTAATATTTTATGGATGAAATATTTCTAGAAAATGGGTGTTTTACAAGTTTTAAGGTCACTTGGGCCCTTAATTTTAAGGTTTATTCCCTTGTTTAGCTTAATTTTACCTTAATCAGTAAAAATAAATTTATCCATATTCACTAATATTTTTGGTTAAATATTAATTTGAAATTATTATAAAATATAAATTATTGTGATTAAAAATAGGTAATCCATTTTTATAAATTCCAATCACATAATTTGATGAAATTAATTAAAATTTAATCCCAAAAACGGGACGACACTATGAGTTTTTTAAAGTAAAAAAAACATCCAAAAGATTGCTATGTTATTATACCAACTTTCAAAGTGAAATTACATACAATAAAAAAAATTGGATTAATTGATAAAAATATGATTTAATTATACTATGATAAAAAGTTAATATTTCATTTATCCTTATAAATAAAATATATGAAAGAGAAGTTTTGAATTAAAATTCATTGTTTTTAAGTATTCATTAAAAAATGGAACGTTGCAAAGAATACCAAAAAATTTTCCTAACAATATTTTAATGTTTAAATTTAAAATATGAAGTTTATATTTCCATATTAAATCAATAAATGTTGGAAAACATGGATTTAATATGGGTTATCGATTAAAATGTTGTAAAATTTCCTTTATAAAAATATAGTTTTTAAGTATAAAAGTGGGTATGTTATTATCTTATGTATATAAAATATATTGGATGAATATAAAAAAAATATGATTGAATATATAAAATAAATATTACATTAATATCACTCAATAATTTTAATTATTTTAATTGATTATTGGAACAAACCATTGGTGTCATAAAAAATATAGTTTGTATTTAATTGGTTTATATATTTTCATTTCTAATTAATTGGTAACCTATGAATTGATCTTATATCTTTTTCAACCATATATTTTCCATATGTTAGTTGTTACTACTAATTTTATGTCTTATTTATATTAAATAATATATTTTTATTTGGTAAAACTCAGTCTTCTGTGTTACACAAGCCATCAAGGAAAGTCATTATTGCGTGTAATACAAGCTAACCTCATTGTGCTATGTAGAGCAATATAACATTTATATTGAGTGTAGTGCACTATTAACTGGGTTTTTTATATTAAAAAAAATCCAAACACTATTCATTAATATAAAATAATATTTTTTTTAGTTTTGTGTGAAATGAAAAATATCAAAAATTATGATTTAATTATAAAAAAGAATTTCACAAAATATCAAGGTGTTACAAGTCCTATGATAAAATCCATTTTTATGTTTTCCAATTTCCATACTGGTATGGTTAGTGGTTGTATAATACCATTAAACTTATATTTTTCATCCTTTACATGTTAGTGTTACACTTATCATGTAAAAATTAAGCAATCAACCTATTCATGATATCTAACAAGAAGTTTTGAAAAAAATATCTATAATTCATAGTGCTTCTGAAATGAATATAAAATATTTTGTTTTACATATTTTTCAGATGTTTCTTTTCAGATCTGGTTTTGATGTGACTCATATATGAGTTCTAGACCTTATTACTCCATATTTATCAATGTTTAACTCTAGATATTCCCTACCATATTCTGTAGCCCCACATCATCTTTTGAGACGTGCTTAATCCTATCAAGAATGGATGTATGAATAGTTAGTTAATTATTACTGGATAAAGATCTTTTTATTATTCCCATGTACATTCTCTTAATGTCCAATAAAATTGGATCCCATGATGTCCCCATCATGGATAGCTTTCTGGGATCCTTTCTACTCAGAGCATCAACTTCTTTATTCACCATCCCCATATAGTAGTAGATTAAACAATCATAATCATTAATTATCTCTAACCACCTTTATTGGTTTATATTGAGATCATCTCCATTTAATACTTATGTGGGGATTTTATCAAACATATATATGTCAAAATTATCCGTGTAGAGATAGTTTAAAAAAATATTCAATGTGATGATAACTATGAATAATTACAGATAATAATTTGTGTAGATATTATCAAATAAATTTAATTGGTAGGATTCATAGGCTATCACAATGTCAAAATTCATTAGAACACAAACTAAGCACCTTTTTAAGAATCATTGAATATTATAGATCCTTCCCCAATGGTGGGTATTGGAAGTATAGGTATAATGAATAAACTCTTATTTAAATCTTCAATTTTGTCTCCATATTCATCAGTCTAAAAATACATGACTCACTTTAGATTTATCTTGGTTAATTGTTTTTACAATAAAGTATTGTTTCTCACAAATTGATGTTAGTAATAATATAATCCAACAAAACCACGGATGTTTTCCCCTAATGATGGTGTCCAATGTCCTTCAATTGACATTTTTTAAAGGATCTATATATATCCATTTTCTAGTGATAAAGTTACATAGGAATGATACTTTACCCATCTAAAAATATCATTTACTATACTTTTCAATCCATTTTTCTTTCTTCAAAGTATTCAGTACAACATTCAAATGCTTCTCATATTCCTCCTTTATTTTATAGTATATAATATTATCATATATAATGATACCACAAATTTATTGAGGTAATCCCTAATAAATTTATTCATAAAGTCCATGAAATATCACGATAATTAGTGAGTTCATATGGAATCTATATGAACTTGTAGATATCATACATTATATAAAAAATAATTTTGGGGATATCCCCCTTCCTTATAATTTCTGGATAATATCATGATCGAAGATCCTCCTTAGGTAAGTATTGGGATCTACATAATATATTGAATAGGTAATCAATTCATGAAAGAGGATACATATTCCTTACCATGGTCTTGTTGAGATCATGCTAATCAGTTCATAGGCATATTGACACACCCTTCTTCATAACGAAAAGGATTTGTGGACCCCATGGTGAATCACTTGGTCATAAAAACTCTTTTTCTGTGGATTTATCTTCAGATATTAAAGTCCAATATTGTCCATTCTATATGGACTTGTATAAATTAGTAGTTATCTGGGTATAAGTTCAACTAAGAACTCAAACACACATTTAGTATGAAGACTGGGATATTATTTAGGATACATATTATAGAATTCACTCAATATGAGCATGTCATCCTGAATTTTATTTCTCTGAGTATCAATAATTTTTGGAACGGAATTATTTCCCACAGGGGAATAATATTAATTCTTGAGATAAAGACTCCAAATGATATTTTCGCCCATATTAAACTATTATATAATTATAAGAAGATTTGTGATACAAATAGTGATTTCCTTATCAAAAATTTATGTTGGATGTATACATTGAAAGTCATTAAATTCCAATAATTGAAAAAAATAAACTAAAGGGTGTATAAAAAGGATTTCTAGAAAATTATTCCAACAATTTTTGATAGGGGATGAGTTATACATAAATGATACAATAGTTTAAATTTTTTTCTTTCTTCACCAATATCTCAAATTCCATGTTTTCAAGTGTTGGTTTAATAGTTCTATTAATCTTGTTTGAAGTTAATGAATGTGAAAAACGTGAATCAAAAAGTATATTTTCATTATATTAATAAATATTTAGCAACAATTTCATCACATTATTATTAGGATCAACCTAATCTGTTGTGATGGGATAAGATCTCTCTTTCCCTCAAGGCCTTAGAATTTATTGTCATCATTTTTCATTGGAAACCTTTGGCTGAGTAAATTTATTCACATAATGTTTTTTTCTTGAATATGAAACATTGAACAATAGGTTGTGGGTTAATTGAATCATTCCTTTATTTTATCAGATTCTAGGTTTATCCTACTATCAATCACAAGCTATTTCCCATAATTCCTACAACTAATGAATTTCCTAATCCCATTTATGATGTGTTAGGAGGATTCTTCCCATACATTTGACAAGTGGGAATTCGGTCTTTCATTTCCCCAAGATATTTTTAAACCGTATCACTAGAATTTACAACCTTACTCTTATTCCTATTTATTGACCTATTAGGCCCTTGAGATTCCCTGATCACCATTTTTTACATTTAGGGTGAATCAGAACATATCTCCATATTTTTCAAATCCTTGAATCTCCAAGTGTTTTTATAGACTCATATTTTTCAAACAAAATAAGGTGTCCACTTTACATTTGAGGTAAATAAAAAAGGAGGAGTTGTATAGTTCATGTCTAGTGACGTTAACCTCATGTGTCATAATGGATCCTTAATTTTTTTTTTCTGGAGGCTATGTAAATACTTATCCAATTTATGTACAAAAGTGTTGAGAATATATTTATTAGAAAACCATTTCATGAATTCTTTATTTTCCATCGATTTGGACTCATCCTTGGGTTTTATATTTTTATCTACATCCACAATTAATCATCTTATCCCTCCATACGACAAAAATACCTAGCATGAAATTTTCCTCTTAAAAGAATTGAAGTATATACGATATATTTTGAATCGAGTTGATTCATTTTTCCCTAATTAAGGGATCTAAATATGCAATCAAATTTAGAGTCATTTAGTGTATAAAGGTATCAATTGACAGTTTATAATTATTATAGGTGATGTGGGTGTTTATATTGATTAAAATTTTTATTCAAAAAAAGTGTCAATTGTGAAATTATCATTTTTATGTAACCGAATCCTACTCCCATCAGTTTAGAAATCTCATTTGGGTAGTCATCGCATTGCACCAAATTTTTTTTTTGAATCAATTTCTCCTATTTCTAGACATTGATGAAAATAAAGGTAAAATTAGGGATGATAATTATGTAACTATTAAACACTTTAATGGGAAACATAATCTCCAAAAATAACTAAACATTATTCTCATACCAACTATGACAACCCATAATTTAATGAACCATAATTATTGTTTTACTATAAAAAGGAAAGCATAGTACAATCCTAGAAGATCTTGATCCCCATTGTCTTTTTAAAGTTTTGTACATAACATAAGATCATGAAACATGGGTATAACAACATTATTGAAATATCTTTTACATGGTATTAAAATTCTATTTATCTTACAAAACACTAAGGGATATTTGGGGGATGTACAAAAAAATGGGGTCGGATATAAATCCTAGTAAGGGAATAATTAATGAATAACATATGATAATGTAACGACCCAGATTTTTATAAATAAAATTCCCCATTTTATTCAATTAAATTCCTAATAATATAATATGGTTGTATAATACACATTAAATTTTTTGTTTTATTATATCCAATTGAATTTTAATGACCGTTAATTATCTTTTTCATTGATAATATATCCATTGAACAATGATAACATGATATGTATAAATATTGGGTTTCAACAAATCCATTTGACATATACAAAGGATGCGATGGACTCAAATAGTAGGATCATACCCTATGAAGCCCATTTATCTGATCTTCTGAGGGAGATAAAATTTTATGGATTTTCCCTTGATAAATCCTAATCTGAGATCTAACAACTGAAGAATGAGAAAAATATTTTATGAGATAATTTCAAGCTCATTGAGATCACGACCCATGCCATGTTCACCGAACAACCCCATGAAATCCCAACCATCATGATACATACACTAAAGGTGTATAATATTGTATTTATGGTATTTGTATCATTATACTAGAAATATTATGATGAATAATATTTTTTATAAAATAATGAATATATTTTCATCCTATTATTCTTATTTTTTATATAATTTTTAAAGGACAAATAATATTTTTGGTTAACATTAGAATTCAATTAATAAAAATATTTTCATGAAATAATGAATTTATAGAATTAAATAATATTTCATTAAAATATTATTATTAAATAAATTATATTAAATATAAATGATCATATATATTTTATGAAGTCAAATTTAATTTTTCTTAGGGTTCATAAATTGTTATTGTCAAAAAACTCATCATTTAAAATAAATTTAGGTTTTTATTTTGAAAGTAAAATTCATATATTTAGAAAAATATTTATATAAAATGAAAAATATTTTTGGAATAAAAAATTGGAATTATCTAAAGTTAAATATTTCATAATTTTCTGAGACAGAAGATTTTTCGAGAAAAAATTAAATACCTTGTAAATATACGATGTGTTTTATGACCTCATAATGGATTAAAAGTAGTGTAATAAGAAACATAAATGGGATACAATTACAATTATTTTTATTTCCTTTAAAATAATTTAATTTTATGTTCATTTTATTTACTTTATAATTCCTCAATAAAGTCTCCAAGACTTATAATATATTTTAGGATTTTAAGAGTGTGAGTGACCTCCACAAATTAAAGTGGATTATTTTGTAATAATAGGTACTTGGCATTATAAAATAATGAAAACCACTCCCATTTCACATAATCCATGGGAAAAACCATGGGGTATTCTGTGGTTTTGGATATTTTATTATGTAGTGTCCAGAAACAAAATATTAAATAAATCCCTATTCTTTCCTATATAATCCCACCAAAGATCCCATTTATTTTGACTAAAACTATTTATATCATAACCTAAATCTACCCTCTATACTCTATAGTCCTCCCAAGGCACTCCAAGCTCTCAATAAGACCGTTACAAGCCTTAGGTTTCATACATTCATGTAAGGGATCTTCTGCTCCCCCTATTATCAAGCATTCATTTTAGGTTATGTATTTTTCTTTTCATTTTATTTTGATAAGACATGATATTCCATATTCGAATTACATTAAATTTTATGTATAAATTGTTATATATTTCATTCACTCTCATAAATTATCCAATGATTTTTTATGCACACCCATTATTATGCCAAAATTTTGTAAGGATTCATTTCTCTATACATTTTTATTCATTAACTTATTGAATCTCTTTCCAAATTCATAATGTTGGGATATTGTTTTTCATGTCCCTAATACTTTCAATTTTATGTCCAATTAATTAGAGACCCCATTATCTATAATCAACCATTTTATGAATTTTTATGTAACATCATTATGCTGCCGAAATTCAACCTTGATTTCCCATACTGAAACAATTTTGTAGTGGATACCATACCCATTATTTTTTCAAAGGTTTTAACTATTATGAAAAAATACATATTGATTGGTGAATTACATGTATGTATTACACATTCATTTATCACAGAATAATTTATGACTATAGATAAATCCATGTTGTATGATATAGGTGGCACACTTAAGCATGAAAATGAAATGATTATGATAGATGCACCCAGATAGCGCTCCTATACATTTGCTAATGTTTAGTATCATGATATGTCAAGTGAAATGGTATTGGAATCTAGCCTGAATTAATGCTCCTACATGTGAAATTATCCTTTTCTCATGCTCCTCCATGTGCAATGAGCCATATCTCATGATCCTCCATGTGAAATGAGCCTTGAAACATGAGTATGTCATGTTGTATGATATTTCCACATTTCCCATGTTATAATTATCATGATATATACTGCCTCATTATTCGTGTTCCATTTATTATACTTTGATATTCCTATTGTCTGACATGTATTATCTTCTTAATTTTATTCTTTATTTGTTTCTCTTACTAGGATTTATAGATCACCCTATTTTTGTGATTGTACCAAGGACATCCCATGAAGTTTTAAGTTATTTTCAATATTATGATCAAGTTGAGTAAGTTTTCAATAATTTTGTTGTTTTATTTGTTCAATATATTATGTTTTTTACCTAATTTCCAAATACACTAGACTTATCAATCTTTCAGGTTGTATAATGTGTAGTATTATGTAGTAAATCAAGTATTTAATGTGTAATAAATAGTAGGTTGTTATAGTTGGTATCAGAGTATAGGTTCAGTTATTTTTTGGATTAAGATAATAAATCACTAGAAAAGTACATAGGATTAGATAAAATTTGATAATTCCTTATGGATAAGACTATTTGTAATAAAAAATCCCTAGATTTTGGTAAGTATTGGTTAAATGGATTATCAACCAAAATACACCCATGACTGGATACTACAAGTGGACATAGTTTAAGAATAGACATACCTAGTGGTAACAACATCAACAAGATGTTGCAGGACTGACTCTAGGTAATCTGGTACTCTAAAATGGGCCTTACTGCATACTTTATTTAAAAAAATCTCACGGGATATGCTTTGGTAAGTTAATAAGATCATTACGAACCATTATTATGAAATCAAAAAAATTACTATAGGAATATATGTTATGAAATGGATAAAAAATATTTAAGGATATAAAATCATAAGTTAAGGAGATAAATTTACTTTATAAATTATCCCTATAATGTCACTAGATTCCCCTTTATGTGTTTAATTAAGACACTCATCCCTAATTTTTCTTTTCATTATAGCCAATAGACAGAAATATGGGGAATTGTGTTAAAAACTGATGCGAGGGGCATTGTGATGATTTCCCCAATACGATGTTGAATTAAATGGGATCAGGAATCGAAAAAATTGTAACAATACTCTCTTAGATAAGTCATATTTTGAATAGATACCTCGATCAAGAGAAGCACCCAAACCCACTTAATAAATAACAACCCTAAATCGAGAGCTTCATATGAGAAAAGACTTGTACATTCAATGTATCAACTGATCCCTTAATCATAGAATAATAGATCAACTCCATTTAGAGTATCTTCTCTATACTTCAATGATATGAGCATGTGAATATTATTATAGATGACTATCAGGTGGAGGGAGAATATGATCATTGGTGGACATTGATCAAGAATATTAAGCCTAAAGAAGTGATCAATGTAATGGGGTGGAAAGAATTCCTAAAAATATATTTTTTGATAAATATTTTCCTCACTCTCCATCGTAGAATAGAAAAGAATTTCCTTAAAATCAAGAAAATATATAATGAATCTACTAGGGTGGGGGCTGAAATATCATGTGACATGCATGATCCACCTCTTATTTTTTCATTACACCAAAATGAATGATTGATCACTTCTTTGGTGGGATAAAACATTGTCTACAAAAATCCATGGTTATCTATGTCTTTGGCAGCCATCAAGAATTTTTCAGATGTTACCTCAAAGTTGAAATAGAGACCAGAGAATCTCAAGGGTATCATAGGGATTAGAATAAGAAAGTAGAGTTTAATTATGTAAATATGATAGGGATATTTAGTGGTGCCATGAAATTTTCACATCCCACTTTACAAGGGTGTGGGAAGAAGCACCTCAAAAATTTCCTAAAGGGAATAAGGAAATTATTTAGGTGTGTGAAGGATGTACACCTAGCTTATAATTACTGACTGGAGAAACCCACTATTTCGAAATAGGAAAGGAATTCTCTAGTAAACCATCAGTGATTTATTCATTTCTATAACTACAAGAAACTTGGGAACATTTTGAATCAATTCTTTAAGACAAGGGCTTTAAAAGGCAACCAACTATATCCAAGTAAGCATTGGAGATCATTTTCCATCACTACCACCAAAATGAATCCCGACAATGATGTGGTGATAGATATGCTAGTTATTCATTTAGTAATAGTGAATATACTTTCTAATTATGGTTCTACAAATTACTTTATATAACTAAAGTTTAGTTTAACTATCTAACCCCCCCCACAAAGAATGGAAGTAGAGATGTAGGTGAAAATGAAAAATAGAGAAACTATATCATTGGAAGTATATAAATCTACCCCCATCAAAATATTTGGGGTGAAATTTCAATATAACTTTTTCATTATCCCTTTGGTGGAATTTGATGAAATTCTTGGAATGACTTGGAATTCACAACATAGATCCAACATAAATTATTGTTAGAAGGAAATCACTCTTTGAATGTATAACCGACTCCCAATTCTATACCAGTGGAAGGAGGAGGATGAATATTATTCATCACCATAATCTCTAGAATGTATATTATTTCCCTATGATAATGAGTGTCTAGATAAAATAATTTAGTTAAAGAAATGTGTCATCCTCTAATAAATTCCTTTTGTTAGGGAATATGCTGATGTGTTTCCTACGGAATTATATGGTCTTCGTTTAAGTTGAGATGAAATATTTTTAATTGAACATATAATTGGAGTGTTTCCAATATCTATGAATCCATATAGAATGGATATTGTGGAAATTGAGGAATAGAAGAAATAACTATAGGAGAATCTAGATAAAGGACTCATACTCCTAAGTGCTTCACCATGGGGTGCACCAGTCCTCTTTATAAAGAAGAAGGATGGGTTAATGCACCCTTTGATTGATTATTGTGATCTTAAGAAGAGAATGATAAAGAAGAAGTTTCCTTTTCCCTAAATTAATGAATTACTAGATCATCTATGTGGAGAAAAATACTTATCCAAGGTGAATCTATGTTTAGGAGATTTACAATTTATGGTAAAGAGTGAGGATATAACCAAGACTAATTTTCATATAAGGTATGATCACTAAGAGTAGATAGTGAAGAGATTCTGAAAAACTAATCCTCCAGAAATCTTCATGGATTTAATGAATTCATTATTTATATTTTATCCTAACGACTTTGTAGTATTATTTATAGATTATATTATTATATACTCTAAAACCATGTAGGTTCATGGGGAACATCTAAACACTATGCTAAAGACCTTGTGAAAGTATAATATCTATGAAAAGTACATCAATTGTGAGTTTTGGTTTAATGAAGTCTCATTCAAAGGGAATATCATCAAATGAAATGGGATATCTATGGATCCTTCAAAGAAAAAAGGAATTGAAGTATGTATGAGGCCAATATCCATGATATATATCTATATATTCCTTGGATTACCTGGATATTATCACTAATTTTTGATAATTTTATCATGATAGTCAAACACTCTTACCAATCTAACAAGGAATGGGGTCAAGTTTTCTTCTAATGACGAATGTGATGAAAGCTTCTTGGAGTTGAAAATGAGGCTTATCACTACCTTTATGTTCACACTACTAAAAAATGGGAAAATTTTCATAATTTTCAATGCTATCTTGAAGAATGGATAAGGATTTTTGTAGATGAAAAATGAAAAATTCATAGCATATTCTTTTGGGAAGTTGATAATTAATGAAAAAACTATCCCACACATGATTTCAAGTTCGAATCAGTGATCTTCTCTTTTAAAATTTGGCAACATTACCTCTTTAGGGAGAAGTGTGAAATATATATAGATTAAAAAAGTCTTAAATATAAATTAACAAAAAATATATGAATATCCTACAATCAATATGGTTATATATCATTACATATTTGAATCCTCAATCAATTTACATCCTATGAAAGAGAACAAAAGGTAAGATGACCTAAGTAGAAAGGATCCAACAATTATATAATAAATGGAAATTGACAAGGAACTAATATTATTATATTTTAAGATGATGGACATTTGAATAATAAATAAAGTAACTTCATAAATCCTTTCCCAAATTATTTCTCTACCATATCATTTGGAATAGTTAATGGAATCTCAAAAGGATGATGCTGGAATTCAGAAGAAAGTGGAAACTATAAAAAAAGTTAAATCATTGAAGTTCAATGTCAATGAAGAATGAATTGTGAGATTTGGGTCAAGACTATATGTTTCATAAAATACTTAGTTAAATAATGAAATATAGGATTATGAACATAGTTGGACTTTATCCATTCACCCAAGATACAAAAAGATGCATCAAAGTCTCCAATAGTAGTGGGATAACATGTATAATGAGATTACAGAATATATATCAAAGTGGCTGGTATGTTAGAAAGTGAAGGCTAAAAGGAAGAAGTATAAGTGGTTGATGAAACCATTACTGATAAAAATGTGGAAATGGGAAAACATAACAATGGACATTGTCACCCGACTTCTGAAGACATCCAAAGAAAAAAATGCTACCTGGATTGTTGTGTATTGTCTTACAATGACCACACACTTCATTGAAATTCAAAATGATTTCTCACTGTATCATCTAGAATAGATATACATCATAGAAGTGGTAAGTCTACATGGTGTACCACTATCGATTATGTATGATCGAGATCCAATATTCACCTTCATGTTCTAGAAAAGTATCTATCTATCTCTAATACCTGTGGTGAATTTTAATAAGGCCACTCATTATCAAACTGATGGCCAATATGAGAAGACTATCCAAACACTCAGGAACATGTTGAGATCCTACACGATGGACATAAAAGGTATATGGGACTAATATAATCATTTGGTTGAGTTACCTTACAATATTAATTTCCACTCGAGCATCCAAATAGATCCATATGAAGTTATTTATGGGAAGAGCTATAGAACACCTACATGTTGGGATGAATTTGGGGGAAAAAAAGTTCTAGGTCCTAAAATGGTCTAATAAATGGTGAAGAAGGTTAAAAACATTCATTAGCCCATAAAAGATGATTAGATTCGAATGAAGAGATATAATGACAATCTTTTATGACAACTATAGTTTGATATTGGAGACATGGTATTCTTCTGGATATCTCCCTAGAAGAATGTTATGAGATTTGGGAAGAAGGTAATGCTTAGTACAAGGTATATCATTCTTTTTGAGATCCTTGGTTGCATCAATGAAGTGACATATAGAATAGAACTCCAACCAAACCTGTCTCATGTACATGATGTATTCCATATATCCCTCATAATAATGTACATACAATACCCCCACATGTACTAAATATATAGGTGGTACCATTGGAGAATTATATTTCCTATTAAGGGAAGCAGGTGAAGATCTTAGATCATAGAAAAAAAATCTACATAATAAGACAATGACCCTCATCAATTTGTTATGGAGAAAAAAAATTATAATTAAGCAACATGGGAACCAGAAAAGGTGATAAAGTAGAGTTACCCTCATCTGTTTTGCTGTGGGAAAAGAAAATTTTGAGGGTGACATTTCTTAATGGGGGATGATTGTAATGACCGAACAATTATGAATAAAATTCACCTTCTTTTTCAATTAAATGTCTATTATATAATATAGTTATATAAACAACATTCAATTATTTTCTTTTATTATATCCAATTGGATTTTAAGGACTGTTATGTTTCTTTATAGATGATAATATATCCATTCCACAATGATCATATGAATAGTATTAATATGGGGTTATAACAAATCCATTTGACAAAGCAAAAGGAAATGATAGCCTCAACTAGAAGGATTATACCATATGAAGCCAATTTGTTAGATATTCGAAGAGAGATTATAAATCTGAGCATTTCCCTAGAAAAATAGCAAGCCCAAATCCAACAATTTAAGTTTGAGAGAAACCATTTATGGGAGAAGTTCAAGCTTAGGGAGATCACGACCCAAACCATGTTCACGAAATAACCCCAAGAAATCCACACCATAAAACACCTTAATCTTAGGATGTATGCTAGTTAATTTAAGGGATATGTATCAAGACCATTGAAATAGTATTAATTAAATTATTTTTTTATAAAATAATGAGTATATTTACTTCCTATTATTGTTAATTTGTAAATGATTTTTAAATCACAAATAGTATTTTTGGTAAACATTCAAATTCAATTATGAATTACATTTTGACGAATTATTGGATTTTTTTAAATAAATAATATTTTAATAAAATATTATTATTAAATAAAATACATTAAATATAAATGATCATATATTTCTTATGAAGTCCAATGTAATTTTTGTTAGGGTTTAAAAATTGTTATTGTCAAAAAAATCCATCATTTTAAATGAATGTAGGTTTTTATTTTAAAAGTGAAAATTGAAATATTTTGAAAAATATTTAGATAAAATGAATATTATATTTGGAATTAGGATTTCAAAAACTATCTAGAAATAAATTTTTTATAATTTTCAGAGATAGTGGATTTTTTGTGTAAAAATTAAATACCGTATAAATATACATTGTTAATTATGACATCATAATGGCCTAAAAGTGATGTGATAAGTAAATAAATGGGATCTACTAGAAAACATATGTTTTCACTTTATAATAATGTAATTTTATGTTTATCTTATTTATTTTATAAAGACTTAATTAATCCTCCAAGACATATAATATATTTTATGATTTCAAAATCCATTATTTGAGCCATTGACTCACCTCTACATAATAAAGGGAATTATTTTATTATCTTTGACCCCTGGAATTTTAAAATAATTAAAACACCACCCATTACTCAGAAACGATCTGAAAAAACCATGGGGTGGTTTGTGGTTTTGGATATTTTATTATGTAGCATGGAATACCAAAATAATAAAGAAATACCCCTCATTTCCTATATATACCCACCCAAAATCCAATATATATAGGCTCAAACTCATTGTATCATGAGAAAAATCTACCCCCTACTCCTTATATTCCTCCCAAGGAACCCCAAGCTCCCAAGAAGACCCTCCCAAGCCTTAAGAGTCACACATTAAAGGAAGGGATCTTCAACTCTCCCCTTTTATCTAACACTCCTTTTAACATATATATTTTACTTTCCATTTTCTTATTATGGGATATGATATTCCATAATCACCTTACATTTTATTTAATTTATAAATTATTAGATATTCCTTTCAATCTCACTAATCATCCCATGATCCATTTTATACACATGTTATCATGACAAAATTTCATAAGGATTCTTTTCTCTATTCATGTTTTTCATTACCTAATGTCTTCTATTTCAAATTACTAATTTTGGGATATGATTTTCCATGTCCCTAATAAATCAAAATTTATTTCCAAATAATTAGAGACCCCATTCTCTCTCATGAACCATTTTTTTATTTTTTATGTAACATCTTTATGCTTCCAAAATTTCATCAAGATTTTCCATGCCAAAATAATTTTGTAGTGGATACCAAACATATTATTATATCAATGGTATTATCCTTTGTGAACATATAATTATTGATTTAGGACTTAAATTTATGTATTATACATTCCTTTATTGAGGAATAAATTATGATGATGAATAAATCCATGTTGTATGATCTATGTGGCACACATAATCATGAGAATGAAATGATTATGATGGATGCAACTAGATAGAAATCCATTTCATTGGGTAATGTTTAATATAATTATATTTCATGTTAAATGATATTTGAATCTATCCATGACTCATTATCCTCCATGTGAAATGAGACTCTTCTCATGCTCCTCTATGTGCAATTATCCTTGTCTCATGCTCCAACATGTTCAATAAGCCTTGACTCATGCTTATGTCATGTTGTAAGTTTTTTCCACATTTCCCATGTTAAAAGTATCTTGATATATCATACCTTATTTTTCATGTTCCTTTATTATACCTTGATATTCCTATTTTTTAACATGTATTATCTTCTTCATGTTATTCCTTTTTTATTTCCCTTTATGGGCTTTATAGCTCAACCCTTTCTTATGAGTATCCTTTGGATATCCCAT
This sequence comes from Viscum album, assembly GCA_963277665.1. NCBI lineage: Eukaryota > Viridiplantae > Streptophyta > Magnoliopsida > Santalales > Viscaceae > Viscum > Viscum album. Next base: position 2,084,594,335 of record OY728151.1, read on the forward strand.
GCAGTTTTATGTTTGTTTGAATATTATGATCAAGTAAATGGAGTTTTGAATAATGTTGTTGTATTCCATGCTAATGATGTTATGTTTTATACCTAATTCCTAAATACACTAGTCTTATCGATCATTCAGGTGGTATAATGTGTACTTTTACATAATAAATCAGGTATTTAATGTCTAATAATGAGAAAGGTCATTATAGGTAAAGTGTTACATTTGAGATAAGATTAATATATATGAAATATTAAAGGGGTGAGAATTATACTCATGAACATCAAATAATGATATAAGTTGATAAAATAATTGAAACATGAGAGGGTTCCAATAAAATAAAACATGAAAATATAAACATAAGTCATCGAAAACTAATGATACATTATAAAATAGTGTACTTAGGATAACCTCCCATTCACCATACGTGTTATATCATGAGATAAAAAATATTACCCAATGCATTATAGGGATCTATAATTTCAAGACCACATATCACATTAATATCATATACATGCATAAGTGTCCCATATAGATTTGATATCCTAAGGAAATAATTAATAACCATTAATAAAATTATTAAGGAGAACAAGTTATATATATATATATATGTACACAATCAATAAGTATAGGTACATTTAGAAGAATACCATTGATTGGAAATTTGGATGGGTTTTCACTAAACAAATGTTTTCTATGCAAAATTATAGGATAATTTTGATAGACAAACATGGGTATATAATGATTTATGGAAGGGTTTAATCAGATTGAAATGGGATAAAATAATGAAAACCATAATCCATCCCATGATTTTTCCCTATGTTTTATACCATAGAGGTAAAGAATTCATTATTTTATAAGGATAGCATCAGAAATAAAAAAATAAACTTTGAGATATGAAACTGTGTCATGTTCAAAGTGGATTAATTTTAAAATATAAAATATAATATAGGATTTGTAGTATTTTTTTGGGGACTATAAAATTGATCAAATAATATCAAAAATCAATTTTTGGAAATGGGAAACATAATTTTCTTCATTGATACTCTTTATTGTATTTATTACATAAATTTAGTGGGTTTATGATGTCCTAATGCATATTTTATACTATAGCATATTTATTTTTTACCCAAAAATTAATTTGTCTGATAAAATTATGAAAAAATAACCATTGGAAAATTCTATTTATTTAAAAATACATGTTTTTATGATGAAATTTTTTTTCATACCATTATACAAATTACATCTAAATATATAAAATTAAATTGTGATTTATATTTAATTAAATATTTTATATATTTTAAATTTATTAAAATATATTTTATTCTTAAATTCTTGAATTAATAAAATTGAGTTCCTTGATTGAAACCTATAGTCCTCAAAAATTCAATTTTTTTCACTATCTAAAAATCTTTTTTTTCTAAAACTGATTATTTTATCATTTATAAAGTAATAATAAAAAATTATAAATATAATCATTTTATAAAAAATTAAATTTAAAAATTCATATTTTTGGTCTAGTTAGATAACCTCTTAATACACAAAGGGTATGACATATGATAGTGACACATTCTTGGGGTGGTTTAGTAAACATTATTTGGGCCATGATCTTAAAAAGATTGAACTTGTACCATAACATATTTTTCTAATTCTATAGTTATTGAATATCATATTGAGATTGGGCATGTAAAAATACTAGTGTTTCAATATTCCTTGGATACTCTGATAAATTGTCTTTATAGGGCACAATCCTTATGGACTTGTATACTGCTTCATTTGATTAGGTCAATTGGATTTTTCATAACCCATATTATATAATAATCATAAATATCAATGCACAAGGACAGTTTTATCAATGGTTATGATGTTTAACATACTTTTAAATATGATTTGATATAAATTATAATGTTTCAAAACTATGTAGTAAATGTGCTTTAAATAATATTGTTACTTAATAATTTATTTATTCATTTGAAAATTAATTTTCATTTTTAAAATATTGGGTCATTATAGAGAGTGTACCCCCTACACCATGGGGCTTACATGAAATTGACTCTAATGATAATTTAGTGGAATGATAGGATTTATAATTTATAAATTGCATTATCCTAGATGCTTCATACTTGTTGTGATTTATTTTTATTTTTTTATCTATCTGTCCAAAATCCACATGCATTATAGTTTTGTGTTATTTTTAATAAAATTATTTATTAATTAATATTAATATTGTTAAATTAATTTTAATTTTTCAAAATACTCTTGTGGGGAAAACCTCGATACCTTAAAATCATACAATACATACTTATAGATTTTGTAATTGATGTTTAGTGTTCTTTAAATTTATTTAAAATTTGGTTTCCTAGAATTAATTTCCAATTCTATTGAGAGAAATCAACATCAATTCATTATGATATTGTATCAGTAAAATCCACATAACATTTAAAAATTTTAAACTATGGAAATCTAACATTTTTTATAATAGTTTAACCTCATTTTTAAAGTATTAATTTGTATATATTAGTATTATATTTGATTATTTTTTACAATGCATAAAATATTTACCTATTATATTTTTCATTATTTCCTTACCATATGATATCTCATTTATTCCTAAAAAAATATTACATATCAAACATAAGATAAATTTTTTCCCATTTTTTTTATGTTCCTTGGAAAACAAATTACATATTTAACTAACTATCTCATGTATCATAAGTAATATCATTCCTCTATCTAATTTTTCACTTTCACTAGAAAACATCAAGAAGGCCTCACGTCTCTATGGGTGATTGATACTTTAGTGGAATTTTGTACATAGGAAATAGTTTACTATCCAATTTTAAAAATGGGTGTTAGAACACAATCTGGGTGTTTGGAACAACTCAAAATAGCCATGTTTCACTTTTTTGGAGATGCTCTATGGGTTCATAAGGTCTCAAGAGTTCATATAAAACTCAAGAAGTGAATGGGGGCATATATCCAAGGGGTTCATATCCATTGACTAACACAACTCAAGGCCCCCAAATAATCAATGGACTTTTATTAGGGTATAGGTTCTACCTATCCTCATTGACTGAATGATGATCTTAGTACCAACCAACTTAAGGGTTCTATATGATTTTTAAAATTTAGAAAATGTTATTTTTACCTATAATACACCTTTCTTTATAACATAGATTTATCCAGTTTGAAAAAAAATCTATACAAATAAGATCTGACCTTCCTCTATCCTTTTCCATGATGGATCTCCCTAGGTTCTTATATATTTTTTATTCTTATATGTGATTAAATGATATATGAGTTTCTAAGAGTCATCTCCCTTCTATTCATTGTTTATTTTGTTTCCATGTTTCCTCACACCATTTATGTCAACAAATTCATAATTTTGGTAATTTTTTTGTTATTTTATTTATTCATTTTTATCATGATTTGAGGATAATATTGAATGAGTATATGGTTTTTAATCTATGGTAGGTGTTATTTTAAATTTAACCCATAGTCTTTCATTGTTTCTAAGTGTTTCCACGGTACAATCATGATGGTTTATCCATTCTTGATTCAATTGAAATAAAAATGTTTGTGTTTGAGTCTAAATTATTTAAATGTCTAATTTAACATGTATTTGACTTTTTAGAATTTTAATTTAAAGTGGATTACATAGTGGGTAAATTAACCTTGAGAGGCTTGATGTATTTGACTATATAAATTATGTTTTAAATGGTATAAGAGAAAACCTTGAATGAATAAATGGATGTGAAATGTAATTTCATAAAAAATTATATCATTAAATGGTTTTAACCGTTGGATTAGAACTATGATAATTTTATGGTATTAATTAAATGGATTGAGATTCAAAAAACATATTTAATATTGATACAATGGATAAATGATACATAGTACAGTTTATTTTTATGGTTATCTTTATAAAATAATTAAATCCTATATAAAATTTGAATTATGAATATATGATGGGAAGTGTGCTAATAATGGTATTGGTATAGATATTAGTAAATTAAAATTATAAATCACTTGACCAATGTGAATTGGAATGTTATAGTTTATAAATCCTTTTGGAAGACAGGGTTGGGTCTCATGTTTTATTAATTTGAATGGTTTTTAAAAAATTTTAACTCTTTATTTTAAAATTAGAAATATAACATCTGATGTGAAACTATGTTTATACATAATGGTGGCCATGTTCCAGATGATAATTAATTGAAATCAATGATTAATTGATTAAATATTTAAAATTATTCCTCATGTCTGGTAATGATGGTATGGGAACCTTGGATTCTATATGTAATGTATTACCTGGGAATTTTAGGATGAGTTCCTAAATTAAATATGATAATTTGTCGGTGGGAATGATGATATGATTTTATAAATTCAATGTAATTGATAAGGAATGTGGAAGGTTGTGTGGATTTCATAAACTTGTATGATTGTAATTGAAGGGGAATGATGGGATGAGCACTCAAATTACATGGGAATTACCTGATGCGCCTTTTTATTATATGTGTTGTCTACTGAATTGGTAATGGTTGGAAGTGAAGTTGTAATCTTTTGGAATAATAGGACGATCTTGTAGATTCCATGTTATATTTAAGGTCATTGGGATGGATATGGTGAACCATATATTCCATTTGGATATATATGGTTTGTATGATTACTGTGACATGCCTAGAGGAACCTCTACACTTGGTAAATATGGTTTGGTTGATCGGTGTCACAATGCATGATATCGATATGATATATTCTGATCTCATATGTCACCAAAGAGATTTATATTTTTTTTGTTATTTTTAATTAGTAAGTAGTTTATTAAATTAATAAAATTGTTTATCAATTTGACTTATTCATTAACTTCTCATTAGAGTTTTCATTTAAGTGATTTCATTGGTGGTGTCTTACTAAGTTATACTCACACACTTCATGGGTTTCCATGGAACTTGGGTACCTACGAAAATAGTGTTACTTATTATAGGGATAGGTATAGGGAAAGGATAAACATTTATTTTTTTACTCATCATTCTTTGTTAGGGAATAGATAAGGGACCAAGTAGGTATAAAGTCTATATGGGGATTGACTATTAGCCTCAGTTTAATTTTATTTCTTTTTTTAATTCTTATGTATCATCCACCCATTGGGGATCCTGTATATATGACATGGTCATTAATTATTTAATCTATTTTTTATTGGTCATCACTTACCCCATCTTTTATTTTATCTATATGTGTATCTATTTTATTTTATTTATTATATTATATTACTCTAATATAATGGAATAATATTTCAATGGTCTTTTCATAGGTCGTCATTGTTAGTCTGTAGCTGTTTAAATAGTGGTAGGTTTTGATGATGTCTTGTGGATATCATGTATACTTACTATTCATTGAATAATTTGAAAAAATGAATTTAAAAGAAGTGTGAGAGCCCATTTTTCTATGTCTTACTTTTTAATGGTTCAGAAGATACTATGTTATTTCGAGGCATCATATTGATCTCATGATTGGTTATTATGACCCCACGTTTGGGGGAAAATCCATGTTTCCAAATGGGAATTTGTTTCTTTCATTGATCTTTTACAAGTGAATTATTACCAACTTGAGTAGTGAACATTGGTGTATGGGACCTAGAGTTAGTAATTAACCTTATTATGTTGTATTCCCTATATCATTTATTAGGGTAAAAGAGTACCTCATGTTTAAAGTGGATTATAATATGTGAAAGAGTATTCATTAAAGTGTGCAATCAACAAAAGTTAGTTCTTACTAATGATTTATTAATGATTTTATACCCCTTGTATTCATTCTATGGTAACCACCTTGAGTGTGTGTGTCTTTCTTAAACATCTAGTTTGAAGAAAATAATAATTCATATTCTTGACCTTGACATTTTGATGTTTTCATGATGTAGATATCATTGTAGACCTTTGGTGGAATGGTCTAGGGCGGATGGAAATTAGGTATATTTATTTTCGTCTTGGAATGATTCCAAAAGTGAAGGGTGATAATGTGTTTAGAATTGAATATTGAGAATTTTTCAAGCTAGTTTAATGAACGAACAATGGATTCCTCATGTATGGTGATACATAAAGTATATGAGAAATGGTTATATTCTTGAGTGAGCACATGACCCTAGGTTAAATATTGAATGACTCATGGGACCTTCATTTGGGTTGGAAAATAGCCATTAGGGAGTATTATACCCCTAAGTTATGATAAGACCATGGTGTATGAATCATGAATGAGTTCCCAAATAAAATTGTGACAGGTTACTATGTGGCATGGGAGAAAGAAATAGTTTTTTTTTCAGTGTGATATGGTGATATTTGTTGGTCTTGTTTGGACTTTAATTGATAATTTGATTTGTATTTGTTTCATTTTGAAATCATTTGGGTTTATGGTGGAGGATTTCATGAATTATTCTGGTGATAATTCTATAAGTAATGTGAATTCATCGATACATTGATTTGAGTCACGAGGTAGTAGTATGTTTTAGTTGATGAGTCCCTCTTGAAGAGGGTATATTGGGAGTTGGTGAGATTATTTTGGTCATGGAATATCAGGTCAGTTGGGTTGGTTTTGATATGTCCCTCTAGTGAGAAATTAATTCATGGAAGGATTAGTGTGTTGTGTCATTGAAAACTAATTTCAACATATATGGAGGTGTTAGGGGTCATTAATGAATTGAGCATGGATTAAAATTGGGTAAACTATTGTTTTCAATGGGAAATTTGGATGTTTAATTCTTGATTGGGTGTAACTAAATTAAAATTGTGGGATTACCTTATTTTCTATCATAAACATAGGTCTTTATTATGGATCATGTGTTGGATAATGTCAAGGTTTCCTTCCTCTAATAATGATAACATATGGATAGTGATGTTTGTAATGTCCCTCAAGTTATAGTGGGATGCCTATGTATAATATCTATGTATGGTGATAAATAGAGCATGGAAAATTTTGATTAGAGTTTCTCATAGAGAGTGATGATAATGAAACTACCATGATGAGTTGTGGTATCTTAGTCATTGGTATATGACCCTTATACCAAGAGGGTCCTGGGAATGTATAGTAACTAAGGAATGGTATTTTGGAATATGAATTTAGGTGTGTAATTATTTTGATGTATACATGGTCTCCTAAGTTAATTACTAATTGGTAAATCAAATGTCAATGTTAGGTCATGGTTGGGGATTATCTTTGATTTCACAATGGTATTAATGTTATCTGAGGGTGTATGGATCAATTATTTTTCAGTGTGATGATAGAAAAGAAAAACGTTTCATATGGTTGAGGATATAATTATTTAATCTCACTAGGATTTGTGTATGGAATCATTTAGGCATGTTTGAGTGGTCATATTATTCCTGTGGGAATTAATTAATCATGACGATGTTGGTTTTTGATGCATTAATAGTTGGAAACTATTATTCCCAGGATAATTCCGATGCAGGTAGTTTGGCTTCAGTTTTATATGAAAATAGATGCAATATGTTTAAAATCACATCTGATGTGCCATCTTCAATGCTATGGGTAAATTTTTAGAATTAAACCTTTCATTAAAGAAAATTCCTATGTGTTTTTTCTCAATAAAGTATGATAGTTTTGCATCCATACAATCTATAATTCAATGGAGGAGATGAGTACCATTGTTTCATCAGTTTTCTCATATATGTTTATTTTTGTTTATCTAGAAACTAATTCGAGAACACCATTATAATTTTAATGCGGTATTTCAATATTCAATTAACAAGGGGGATCCTCTAAAGCATCGAAATTGGTGGTCGTATGATGAAGCATGTGGTGGGAAGCACCATTAGCCCTTCAATTGGATGGATATAAACAATAATGGTATTTTGGGATATATGTTCAAGAATAAGAATAATAGTATAATTTTGGTTTTTATGGAATGTTTTGGATCTGATTTTGGATGTCTGTGAGCATTGAGTTGGTCATTTTACCTTGGACGTGTATTAGGCTTTTGAGTGTGGAACATGGTTATTCAATTTAGACATGATGATAGATGTCAGCTTTAAGATATTGATCGATGTCCATGGATACTTCTCTTAGATAAGAAGTGTTACATTGAGGATTATTTATGGAATTTTTCTATGTGGGATTTTGGAATTTGAAGTAAATTTTGAACTTATAATGTTGTGGAAAATTGAGTGTTTAATTGAGAATCAGAATGGAATGTTGAGGGTTTAAACTCCAGAAAGAATAATTGATTGATTTGGTTTTAGGTGATTTAACGGATTTATAGGTATTCCAAGAACATGTAAATCTCTAGATGTGATCCATTAATGGATTTAATGTATTTCATTGACAAATACTAGCTCATATGAGGCCAGTATCATTCCCATGTCCTTCTATTGTGGAAAATGTTTTTCAAATTCTCACCAGCTAGAAGGTGAGCCCAGCAATGACCATCCAATAAGTTATTGTTGTTTTTCTAAAAAATTGGGGGAATTTCACATTACCCCCACACCCCCTTTCCACATAACTTCAATTTGTCCATTTTTTTCAAATTCTAGGTGTTTAGGATCTCCCCTTCCACTCTCGTTTACAATGGTAGCTCTCACCCAATTCATGTTTGTTGGGATTATCATTGTATGAGTTATTAGTCTTGAGCTGAATAAAATATTACCTCCCCTCAAACATTATTTTATTTTATTCATGATTCTTCATGATTTTAATGTCAATTATACCATATTTTCAAGGCTTTCTTATGTTTTATTGACTTATTTCAATTTACCTAAAATTAATGAATAATATAGGATCATTAGAATCTTTTGAGGATAAGGTATGTGGTCACTTTAATTTGACACAAATGTTTTTTTGTTGTAGAGTGAATACATGGTATATTCATTCCAATTTCACCATAATTAATCTAATTTAAATTAAAATGTTTGAGTTCATTATTAACATTGATAAATGTCTCATATAAAAAGTCATCGAGTATATTTTTTTTGAGTGGATTCCTTAGTGGGGAAAATTACCTTGACTGGATTGATGAATTTGACTACTAAATTATTTTTAAAATTTATTAATATAAAACATGGTTGGAATTAATGGTTATGAATTTGAATTTCATATCAATCAATAATTTTTATTGGTTTTGAACATTAGAAAAAAATATATGATGGTATGATATTAATGAAATCAGTAGGGAACACCAAAACATATATATTAGAATTTAAATGATTGAATTATACTTAGTATAGTGTAATTTTATGTTTTCATTGGGAAATTAATGAACACCCATGAAAAATTGGTATAGGGAATGAAATATAGCTTCTATTCTAATAATTGTTTTGATATGGTTATTGGTAATGTATAATGGAAATACAATTGAATAATATGATTCATCACCCTACAATTTATAAAACCTAAGAGATCTTATTATTGTGTCTCATAATTTTTTAAATTAATTGGGTTCGTAAAAATAGAAAATCATCATTTAAAAATTGGAAATTTAACTTAAGGCCCAAAATAATGTTTATGGTTATTAGTGTCCTTAGTCCTAATCTTAATAAAAATAAATAAGTCGATAATTTAAAAAAATATTTAAAATTTGAACTCATTATTAGGAACTTCAGGATGAGATCCTTGGATTCCATACGGGATTTGATATATGGAAATTTTGGGATGAGTTCCCAAATTCCATTTGATACTCAATGGGTGAAAATTTCATGATGATAACCCATATTCCATGTCCTTGGAAATTACTTTGGTAATCTTGGTGGAGTTCTTAGACATATATCATCCTTGATGAATGAAAATTAATGGATAAGCACTGATATTTACTAGTAATTATATGATGATAATTAGGGGTTTTATGAATAATGACAACAGATTTCTGGGATGATAGCTCAGATACCACTTAAATGCCTTCATGAGAAAGTAGATTCCATGTTATATTTAAGGATTCTAGGAACACTACAATAAAACATGGATTCCATGTGGTTATATATGGATGTGATGGTCACCATGCTAATCTTAGGCACACTCTGACACTAGCTGACGATAGTATGGTCAACCAGGGTCATAGACCTAGAGATCAGTATAACATACTCTGATTATAGTTTTCATCATGGATTCTAAAATTTGGTGGTCATTTTTCATTATAAAATTAGTTTCATAAATTATATAAATTTATTTATCGATAACACTTCTACATACACTTCTTATCAAACTTTTTATTTTAGGGATGTCATTGGTGGTGGAATACTGATGTATATTCACACATTTCTTCGATAGCTATGGAACTTATGTACCTAGGTAGATATTATTATTTCTCATAGTGAAACATATAAGGAAATTACTGATGTAAACTGTTTGTTCTCATGTCATGCTAGGTCAGGGTATAAATGATGGGACCATGAAGTGTCATGACCTGACCCTACCAGTCTCGAGTCGCAACTAGCCCAGGCCCGCCTCTATAGGCCAGGGGCTGGCGACAAGTGCCCAAGGCATAACGATCTCGGGGAGGCCTTCACCTAAGTACCTAGACACACAAACAACCCACTCGATGCAGAAGTTCAGAGTAAAAAGAAAACCGAAGGACACACAACTATAACCCAACCATAGTCATGAATCAACTTGTAAATAGAACAAGTAAAGTGCTGAAAAGTACTGACAAAATAACTGAACAGAAAAAGGAAAAAACACGCGCCCAAACCAAAAGGTGCGACAACCTGGAAACAAGTAAACAAAAGTAAACAGCTGTTGCGTCTCACACCTGAAAGTCGAACTACGACCACTGAACACAACCCAAGCTCTTGTGTCCTCTACGCTCCTCCGTAGTCTCGATCAACCTGTCCATCATCTGCAAGGGCACACCAAGTGCGGGCAAAGCCCAAGCATGGGTGAGTATAAAGATACTTAGTAGGATGCCCTGAAATCTCGAGGAAGTAACAAAGGAGGTACTAAAACGGTGAGTGGAAGACAGAACAAATAATAGTGTAAGAGTACAATAGAGAGAGTGCAGCTCAACCCAACAGAAGTAAGGAAGTAGAATCGTCCAACCAAGAGGAGCTAGACACGGAAATCATGTGGCATACCCCGCGTTTCTTCAACCATCATATAAGGAAAGTAACTAAACCCAAGTAATGGAAACAAAAGTAGGGTGTATATATATATATATATGTATATACTCAACAAGAAACCCGAACGAGTGTGTAAGGGGATCTCCACCACCAAGCTCAGCCCAGGAAAAGTCGCCAACAGTTCTAAGGATATCCATCACTGATGCCCAACAGTCCCGCACGTCAAGGATGTATCATCGCTAAACCATACAACCAAGGGTCCTGCTCCAATAATCATGGAGAAAAGTCACTGAATCGCCACATAGAAAGGGTTGAGTCTGAAAGAAGTCATCGGGTAACCCACTGCCCAACCCAGCTAGAGGGTAAACCCTAAGAGGTCATTGGGAAACCCACTACCCTGACTAGCTAGAGGGTAAACCCTAAGATGAATGGGTAACCCACTGCCCAGCCCCATAGGAGGGTAAACCCAGAGGTCAACAGGTAACCCACTGCCCAGCCTCACTAGAGGGTAAACCCGAAACTGGTCTAATAACTCTACACTGCCTGTGCCATCACTAGGTGTCACTAACATCGCTACCGTGCATTGGTTCGATGTGCGTCAAAGGAACCTCCGACCAATTCCCTTCAATGTTTACACATTTAATGAGATCTAGAAAGAGTATCTGCACACCGAAACATATTACACCATTGTAATCCTCTCAAAAAAACATGCGAGATAGACTATTTACTCGCTGGAAATGGACTCCTGACGAAAAAGTTATTCAACACCGCTTTATGCCCGTAAGACATCTCATGGGGACCACACCTCGGTCCCGAAAGGGTATGGGAGAACTGTGCCATCCCGATGCTCTCAGAAAAATGCACCAAATTGACTATTCATTCACCTCGAATGGGAATTTGATGAAAAAGTCGCAAAACACTGTACACAACTTAAAAGACGGCCCTTGGGGCCCATGCCTCAACTCCAGCTTCAAAGCTTGAAACCACCCTGGAATACTTCTTCTCGATTCTTGGGTCACAACGCCACTGACAGTGCCTAAAACAGACCCCGGATGTGTTCACGCCATCCAAAATAAGAATCCTGGCGAGGCGCTAAACAATACATAATGGGCATGTCACACCACCCAAACCCCCTGTCTCGGAAATTAAAAATCCACAAGACAATCTTAAAATCTTTGCCTCAATCCTAGGATCGCTTATCCATAGATGACGCGCGAATACGACATCCAGTGTGAAATTTAGAGGCATTTTAAAGCCAATGGACAGAGATGGGGTGGGCCTGACCGGTTCAGCCGGTCCACCCCCTTCAGACCGACAGTTCGTGGATCAGCCACTCGGTCCACCATGGCCCGTGGTTCACCGTGCGGGCCGCGCGGATTTATCTGGATCGGCATGAGCTGGTCTGACTCCTTTTCCATGAGACCCATGCTTTGCAGGTCTCATCCGTCTCCTGGGGTCTCGACGACCCCTGTCTCATGCACCGCATGCTGACCAGTAAAGTCGGCTAGCGCGCGCTCCCGCTGCCCGGACCTCCCTCGTCCCTCTTGTCTACGTCGACTGTCGAAGGGCCACAGAACCACCCAGGGAAGCCCGCGCCACCTCCTGGTGAAGCCCGCGCTACCTCTGTCGCCCGCCGGACCGCCGCACAGAGTCACCAGACCGGCCTGGAACTGCCAGAAACGAGGGTTTTTGGCCGGAAAACTTCCCAGGGTCACCCCGGACACCCCGAGACTCACATATTCGATCCAAAAGACTCGTTGGAAAGCTCAGATCGAGTCCTACTCAAATATGGCCTTCAATTGAAAATTAAACAGCATAACAACACTATAATTTGAGTTCAAAGTAGATGAAAAATTAAAAAAAACAAAACACAAGAACCTACCTCATAGGGTGTAGCCCTTCGCTTCACGAACGGTCCACCAGAGCTGAAAAATCCTTGCAAGGGATGGGGAGGATCTTGAAGAAGGTTTCTCCCTTGTTGGGAGAGATTTATCCAGAGAAAAACCAAGGAGGAAGAAGGGGGGGGGGTGGATATGTTTAAGTAGGGAAACACACTTAAACACCCACCGGTAGGCCCATACCCGAACATTTGGTGGGGTCGGGGTTAAGCCGCATCTAGTGTAAAATCCATGTTCTGTGCGCAACGGAGGTGTTATAATTTTAATCCGAGCCTCCGTTCAGAAGTTATATGTTGGGCGGAGAGTGATGGCAAGAGGGGGGGGGGGTGAATTTCCTTTTTAAAATAATTAACAATTTAAAAACAAAGTTAAAAGTGAAGCGGAAATAAAAGAGGCAAGACACAAAACTTGATAACGAAGTTCGGCTTAAACCAAAGCCTACGTCTCCGCTCCCAACTCAACCGTTGAAATATTTACTACCGCTTTCTTTTTAATGGTTTTAGCAAGAAACCCACTAGACTTTAAGGTAGTCTAGAACCTATTACAGCTTGCTTTTAATGGTTGAGCAAGAACCCACTAGCCTTCTTACAGGTGAAGGCTAGCTCACCTATGACTCAAGCCTTTTAAAGGGAAGGATTGACTAACCTCTTCACACCTTGAAGGTGGTGTGAAAACCCAAACAAAGAGAGGATGAGAGAAAGAGGGGTTTGTAGGCACAAACCCAAATTGATCCTCAAAAAGATAAATAATGAAAAACCGTAAGAGGAGAAGCCTTGGGCGCCAAAGGATTGATTGTAGTTGATGACGAGCGCTCCCAAGCTTCTTTGATGGTGCTCATTGGATGTGGAAGTGGGTTGGAGCAATTGAGGTTCCTTGAAGAAATGTGCTGGAGGTTCGCCAAATGATCGAACAATGTTCCCGTGGGCTACCGTACGTTTCCGGGGCTTCCTAGTCCTTTATTTATAGAGGGGGAACCCTCAAATGGCCTTTGGGGGTCTTTGGAGCCGTTGGAGAGGCCTTCGGAGCCGTTGGGGGTCAAGTGGACAAGTCTGGTCAAAGCCCAACGACTAGTTTGACTGGCTCCACCGGCTGACCGGTGCTTGGCCACCGGTTGGCCGGTGCTTTGGAAAAGGGAGGGGCCTTCTGCCCAGGCACCACCGGCTGGCCGGTGAGGAGGCCACCGGTTGGCCGGTGCTGAGACAGTAGGTGTCCCTATTTGTCTGGGTTCCACCAGCTGACCGGTGATGGGACACCGGTTGGACGGTGGTCTGGACAGAGGGGATGCCTTCTGTCAAGACTCCATCGGCTGGCCGATGGTCATCCACCGGTTGGCCGGTGGACTGAAATCAGTCCACTTTCAGTCCTTCTTGGCCCAATTCCTCGGCAACCTTTTTCCTATCAACAAAAAAACTTAAAACAAGATTAGATAAATAAGAGAGTGATTGTGATCATGAAAATTAAACCACGAGGGGTACGAGAGGTACAACAATCTCCCCCTATTTTGATGATCACAATCACCAAAACAAGCAATGTAAAAGATTGAAATGAGAGGCATGCTTTAAAGGATAAATAAGTAAAGCAAAGCATGATAGAAATATTTCTCCCCCAATCAACCAAGAATTTCTCCCCCTTTGTGATTATCAAAATAGCACGAGGCATAAAACTTGATTGAGGGATAGGATTGAAAAACAAGATAGAGATTTTAAACCAATTGAAATTTTTTGAAATTTGAATTGAAAGTTTTTAATTGAAAGTTTTTAATTGAAAGTTTTGAGAGAAAATCGCAAAAAGTCTTAAACGATCCTAACTCCCCCTAAATAAAAACAACAAATCACCGGGGAGAGGATTTTAGAACTGAGACAAATTTTGGTCCGGAGAGACTCGCTAAAAGGGATTTTTCAATCCATACTTGTCTAGTGACGGGTATTCTCCTATGAAATTCATCATTAAAGGAAATGGTTTTGGGCATTCCATACCGGGCATTTTTTCAATTGCACTCATAAATTAAGTGCCCGGGTTTTTTACAATAGTTGCAAAATTTATATTGGGAGATCCCCCTTACAAAAATAGTTGGAGCATGGGAAGAGGAAGCTTGCTTGGAATAGCTAAGCCCTTGGGTGGTTCTAGATACGCATTGGGAACCAAGGAGCTTCGAGAGGTTATGTTCACCTTCGGTGAACTTAGCTAGGGATTCCCTTAAATCCTTGATTGTTAATTCCATAGAATCAACATCGGGAAGGTTTTGGACCTTGAGGGACAACTCCTCCTTTTCTTTGAGAAGTTGTTCCTTTTTAGAAGAAAGTTTTTTGAAATTCTTTTTTAAAGCAATAAATTTGGAAGAAATTTCGTGAAATCCTTCCTCCAATTGATCTCTAGCATGTTGGAGATCCTCATAAGATAAATGATTGAAAGAATTGGAAGAACAAGAGGAAGAGGAGTCGGAAGAGGTTACCTCATGAAATGCCATTAGGCATTTTTCACCGTTGTCACTTGAGGAGGAGGAGGAGGAGGATGTGGAGCTATCACTCCATGTGGCCTTGAATGCCTTCTTCTTTTCCTTTTGCTTGGCCTTTTTCTTGTTGAGTGGACAATCGGGCTTGTAATGGCCTTTCTTGCCACACCCGTAACATGTTACCTCGGGCTCGGATTTTTCGTTGGGTTGAGCCTTGCAGGATTTCTTCTTCTTGTGATTCTTCATGAATTTGTGCATTTTGCGGGCAAGATTCTCCATTTCTGAATCACCGCTTGAAGAGGAAGACGATGAGGAGGAGGATCTTTCTTCTTTTTGAACTTTGAAGGGGATGTTCTTTGGAGTTTTGATGAGATTGCCTTCCTTTTCAGCTTGCCTCCTCATGGTGATCTCGTAGGTCATGAGGGATCCGATGAGCTCTTCGACCGGCATGTTCTTGATGTCTTTTGCTTCTTGGATTGCCGTGACTTTTGGTGCCCATGAGCTTGGTAGGATCCAAAGGATCTTCTTGACCATCATTTCTGCAGACGCATCATCACCAAGGGACTTTCTCCCATTGCAAACATCAGTAAAACGAGTAAACATTTCAGTAATATTTTCAGATGGATGCATGGTAAAAGACTCAAAATCTTGACGGTACATATCCAATCGAGTATCCTTGACTTTGTTGGTCCCCTCATGGGTAACCTCCAATAGTTTCCAGATTTCATGAGATGAAGTGCATGTGGAAACTCGATTGAATTCATTACGATCAAGGCCGCAATGAAAAGCGTTCATGGCTTTTCCATCAAGCTCGAAATTTTTAATATCGGCTTGAGTCCATTTGGATTCATCAGGAGAAGAAAGAGAATAACCATGTATGAAAATTTTATAAATAGGATAACCTATACTTCTAAGAAAAGTGGTCATGAGGGTTTTCCAATAAGTATAGTCGGTTCCATCAAAGAATGGAGCACGACCCAAAGAATAACCTTCGGGGGAGAAAGAAGATGAAGCCATCACAATGGATCTTGAATTTGAAACCGGTTAAGGTATTACTCAAATTTTGGCTCTGATACCAATTGTTGTGCGGAGAGTGATGGCAAGATGGGGGGTGAATTTCCTTTTTAAAATAATTAACAATTTAAAAACAAAGTTAAAAGTGCAGCGGAAATAAAAGAGGCAAGACACAAAACTTGATAACTGAGTTCGGCTTAAACCAAAGCCCACGTCTCCGCTCCCAACTCAACCGTTGAGAGATTTACTACCGCTTTCTTTTTAATGGTTTTAGCAAGAAACCCACTAGACTTTAAGGTAGTCTAGAACCTATTACAGCTTGCTTTTAATGGTTGAGCAAGAACCCACTAGCCTTCTTACAGGTGAAGGCTAGCTCACCTATAACTCAAGCCTTTTAAAGGGAAGGCTTGACTAACCTCTTCACACCTTGAAGGTGGTGTGAAAACCCAAACAAAGAGCGGATGAGAGAAAGAGGGGTTTGTAGGCACAAACCCAAATTGATGCTCAAAAAGATAAATAATGAAAAACCGTAAGAGGAGAAGCCTTGGGCGCCAAAGGATTGATTGGAGTTGACGAAGAGCGCTCCCAAGCTTCTTTGATGGTGCTCCTTGGATGTGGAAGTGGGTTGGAGAAATTGAGGTTCCTTGAAGAAATGCGCCGGAGGTTCGCCAAATGATCGAACAATGTTCCCGTGGGCTACCGTACATTTACGGGGATTCCTAGTCCTTTATTTATAGAGGGGGAACCCTCAAATGGCCTTTGGGGGTCTTCGGAGCCGTTGGAGAGGCCTTCAGAGCCGTTGGGGGTCAAGTGGACAAGTCTGGTCAAAGCCCAACGACTAGTTTGACTGGCTCCACCGGCTGACCGGTGCTTGGCCACCGGTTGGCCGGTGCTTTGGAAAAGGGAGGGGCCTTCTGCCCAGGCACCACCGGCTGGCCAGTGAGGAGGCCACCGGTTGGCCGGTGCTGAGACAGTAGGTGTCCCTATTTGTCTGGGTTCCACCGGCTGACCGGTGATGGGACACCGGTTGGACGGTGGTCTGGACAGAGGGGATGCCTTCTGTCAAGACTCCATCGGCTGGCCGGTGGTCATCCACCGGTTGGCCGGTGGACTGAAATAAGTCCACTTTCAGTCCTTCTTGGCCCAATTCCTTGGCAACCTTTTGCCTATCAACAAAAACACTTAAAACAAGATTAGATAAATAAGAGAGTGATTGTGATCATGAAAATTAAACCACGAGGGGTACGAGAGGTACAACATTATAAAGTTCACACCCGAGGCTGGTAAATTAAAAAAATTCCCCTGGTGGCGTTTTCCACAGAAGGCCCGCGCCTGCAAAAGTTACACCCCTCCTAGGGTAAACGAAATGCTCCAGACTCAATGGTGCCCTCAGGTTTCCCATCTGAGTTACCTTTTAGGAGTTATTCTATTTATTTGGCGTGTCTTGTGTGAAAGCACATAAAATTTAATTCTGGCTACACTGGGGCTCAGAATCACACGCTGTCTGAATGCCCTGCTCTAGAATAACATCAAGAAAATTTTACAGTCTTATAGGATCAAAACCCGGGTTCTTACATCATTCCCTACTTCAAGTGTTTCTTCCCCGAAAAACAAAACTACAAAAACACTTGGGATATTGAGCCTGCATCTTTATCTCCCATTCCCAGGTGCTCTCTTGTACCCTCCCGTGCTACCAAAACACTCGAAAAAAAGGAATGGTCCATCCATGCAGGGTCCGCTCCTTCCAGTCCTCAATCGCCATCGGCTGCTCTGCAAAGGTGGCTCCATCCTCAATGTCTAGCTCTCCCCATTCGATGACGTGCATGGGTCCATGCATGTATTTCATCAGCTGCGACACGTGGAAGACTTCGTGCACCCTCTCCAGCTGTGGGGGTAGAGAAAGATGGTAGGAAACCTCACCATCTCTGCGCATGATCTCAAAGGGGCCAATGAACCTCGGGAATAGCTTTCCTCCCCGACTGAACTTCCATGTTCCACGCCGCGGGGAGACTCTAAAAAAGACATGGTCCCCCTACTCGAACTCCAAAGGTCTGCGACGACGGTCTGTGTGGGACTTCTGTCTGCTCTAAGCCATCCTCATCCACTCACAAATGACCTGCACCTTCTCTGTCGTCACCCGCACCAACTCTAGGCCCATGAGAGAGGTCTCCCCTACCTCCGTCCAACACAAAGGTGACCTGCATGGTCTCCTGTAGAGGGCCTCAAAAGGTTCCATGCTGATAGTAGAGTGGTAACTATTGTTGTACGTGAACTCCACCAATGGAAGGTGATCCTTCCAACTTAGGCCAAAGTCTAACATGCATTCCCTGAGCATATCCTCCCACACCTGGATAGTGCACTTGGTCTACCCGTCCGTTTGGGGGTGAAAAGTTGTACTCATCCGCAACCGAGTCTCTAATACCTCTTGCAGGGCTCTCCAAAATCGCTACGTAAACCACATGTCATGGTCAGAGACGATCTTTGAGGGTACTCCATGAAGGCGGACGATATCCTGAACATACAGTTTCCCTAGACTCTCCACTGAAGTGTGATCTCTGATGGAAAGGAAGTGTGTCGACTTCATGAGTCGGTCTACTATCACCCAAATGGAATCGTGGCCCTTCACTGTGCACGGAATCCCTGTGATGAAGTCTATAGATATGCAACCCCACTTCCACTTCGGGATATCAAGGGGCTGCAACAACCCGGTCACAACTTGATGCTCTGCCTTCACCTGCTAACAGGTAATACACTGAGAAACAAACTTGGCTATGCTCCGCTTCATGCCAGACCACCAAAACTGCTGTTGAAGGTCTCTGTACATCTTCCCCACACTGGTATGTATGACCAAGGGAGAAGTGTGGAATTACCGCATCACCTTCTCCCGCATCTCCACTGGTACTACAACTCACCCCTGGAGTGGGATCTCGTGATTCCCTCCTTTAGAATTTCCATCATGTGCGTCGCCTGTGGATATCTGATCACGCAGTACCTCGCTGTCGACATCTCCCAACTGTGACTCTCTCACACAATCAGGGATAAAATGCGTCAACACCATCAACTACAGAAAATCCATACCCTCCTGCTCCACCAAGGTCAGCTGTAGGGGAACCAACTACTTTAAAGCTTCCTACAATAATCGAGCATGGGACTTCCTGCTAAGGGCATCTGCTACTATGTTTCACTTCCCTGGAGTGTAGACTATCTCGAAATCATAGTCCTGTAGAAACTCCAGCTAGCGCCTCTACCACAGATTCATATCCCTCTGAGTGAAGATGTATTTGAGTCTCTGGTGGTCTGAGTAGACCACAAAATGCTCAACGAGAAGGCAGTGTCTCCATAACCTCAAGGAGAAGACCACTGCTGCTAGCTTCGAATCAGGAGTCACATAATTCTGATCATGGGGCCTCAACTACCTCAACCAATACGCAATCACTACCTACTGCTGCATCAACATGCACCTGAGCCCAGCTTCTGAAGTGTCTTAGTACACCATGAACTCAACGCCCTCCTCTGACAGCCTCAACACTGGAGCACTAGTCAGCCTTTGCCTCAACTCCTCGAAGGCCTTCTAGAACTTATCAGTCCAGGTGAACGGTCATCCCTCCTGCATCAATGCAGTCAAAGGGGTAGCAATCCAAGGGAAATCTTCCACGAACCTCCTATATTACCCTGCCAAACCAAGGAAGCTCCGCACCTCTGATGCATTCTTGGGTGGTTCCAAAACAATAACTACCTCTATCTTGGTGGGATCTATGACCAAACCCTGTTCTGAAATGACATTCCCAAGAAAGTGAACCTCATTAATCCAGAAATGATACTTCGAGAGCTTCCCATATAGCTGGTGCTCCCGGAGTAAGTCTAGGACCATCCTAAAATTCTACGCATGCTCCTCCTCCATCGTAGAGTAGATGAGTATGTTGTTAATAAAGACAACCAAAAACCGGTCCAAGTACGACTGGAAGATCTGGTTCATCGAACCCATGAAAATGGTGGGGGAGATCATCACACCAAAGGGAATCACCAGAAACTCGTAATTCCCATAACGACAATGGAAATCCAACTTCAGGATGTCAGCCTCACGAACCCGCAATTGGTGGTATCCGGATCAAAGATCAATCTTGGAGAACAAATTCGCACCACTAAACTGGTAGAAGTGGTCATCAATCTTCGGCAAAGGTTACTTGTTCTTTTTTCATGTCTGGATTCAGGCAACGATAATCCACACAAAGTCGCAGACTCCCATCTACCTTTTTCACAAACAAAACCAGAGCTGCCCATGGGGACACACTGGGCCTGATGAATCCCTTATCACGAAGATCTTCCAAACTGAAGTCGTAGCTCCTGAAGCTCTGTGGGTTCCATCCAATATGCTTCATATGATATCAGGGCAGTCCCCGACTGCAAGTCAATGCCTAACTCTATCTCTTGCCTCAGAGGTAGTCATGAGACATCCTCGAGAATGACGTCCATGTAGTACTCTAAAACGGTAGGGATCCAGGTTCCTGTAGCATCTACTACTCTGAGAGCCATGCTCGCCAACTGGTGAGAAAAAGGTTGTGGTATCCTGGTCAGAGTGACTGTCTGCTCTGCCACGAGGTCTCGTTCACCAAGGATGGTGAATCTCGTCCCATCAGAATGGACGCATCTGACTAGTCTATGGTGATAGAAAATCTGGGCATGAAAAATGGAAAGCCAATCCATGTCCAAGATGACATCATAAGGTTCCATCATGATGAAAATTAGGTCACATGTGAAACTATCTCCTCCAAAAGACTGTTCACACTGTCTGCAGACAAAGGTCACTAACGATGCACTTCCCATAGGAACCTCGAGGCTAAGCGCAAGTGTCAGCACCTCTACTAGGAGCTCTAACTCCCGTACCAAAAGTAGCGATATAAGAGTGCATGGAGACTATGTATACTAGTACCTAAGTAAGCGTAGAGTAATCACAAAGCGTACCTCGGACCATCTAATGTGCTGGGGGGTCACGAACACCCATAGCCTGAAGCTGTCCGCATCCCCTACCGCCAGCTCCCTGAGCCTGGCATTGTCTGCCCGATGGTAGAGGTGGAAGGACATTGAAACACAATCCCCCACCTCCAGGTCCTACCTCTCTTCCTACGCCGCCTCCCTGAGGACCACCCTGTCCTCACCTGGGAGATCCCTGGTCACGGTGCTACCTCTGCCACTGCGGTGCGCCCACTGCCTGCCACGGATGCTCGGTACGCCTGGTCGGGCAGTCCCATGCTAGGTGACCCCATCCATCACAAGCATAGCACCGACTCTCTCATGACTACCCCGGTTCTCTATGGAGCCACCACAATGTACGACCCTACCCCGAAGTCTGCTCACGGAAGGGTCTCCTCGACTGAGGCTCTGCTCTTTGCTGCCTGCCTACTACCGAAGACTCTGCTCTGAAGTGGCCACTACTAGACCCTGTCAGCTGGCATCCTTCATCCAATAATCTCTCTGTCACGATCACCCGCTCTAGCACCCCGACATAAGTAGGGATGCACAGGGGCACTACACTAGCACATATCTCCCTGCGAAGACCTTGATCAAACTTCCGTGCCTGAAAGAATCTATTGCGGACCTTATCCTGCGAGTAGCGTGTTAGATAGGTAAACTGGGCCGAGTACCATGCCACTGTCATCCCCCCTACTTCAGCTCTAGAAGATCCTGAATCCGAACAGAGCGTAAATAAGAGGGGGATTACTCCTCCTGGAAAAGCTGCTGGAAGCTATCCCACGTGAGACACAACTCGTCGTGGGTCTGCGTAACCAACCCCCACCAATGCCTGACCGTCCCTAGGAAAAGGATGGAAGCTAGGGCTAACATCTGGTCTGCTGGTTTCCATAATAGCCTGAAAGGTCGGTCCAAGGACTCTAGACAGTCTTCTGCTACTTGGGGATCCAGGTCCCATCAGAACTTCTACGGCCGCTGACGCTGGAAGTCTCGGAGCACACTCAGCCTGCGCTCAACCTCAGCCTGTGCTGCTGGTACTAACTGCCGCTCTCAATATGGAGGATCTACCGCTGAGACACTGGGTGTAAGGGGATCACGTGAGGGTCCCTAAACTGATGCCTTGTCGCTCGTCGGGTCGTCATCACGGACTGGAGAGGGTAACCTGGCTGGCTGCTGTCGTGGCGGCATCCTAAAAATTATCCAGGATTACTGCGATCAGATGAGCATATATATATATATATCAGTAATAAAAAAGGGGAGCTGACTCAAAAAGGACAGTAAAAGACCCAATACTACTAGATGCATGTTCCAAATTCCCTGCTACAAGTGTCTTAGTGTGCCAAGTCAAAAAGCGGGTTATCAGGGTCCTGGTGAATGGATAGGTCGGTCGCCCATACCATCACTGGACTCCCTGGTCTGAGAGATTCTCTCGAGACACGTCGACACTATTTCCCTAAATCCCAAACAATTCCTTTTTAGGGGCTTCCGATCAACACCCTAAGAAATGAACCACCTATGCTACCACTTTTTCCTGACCCGACCCTACCGGTCTCGAGCTGAAACTACCCCAGGATTACCTCCATAGGCCAGGGGCTGGTGACAAGTGCCGAAGGCGCAACGATCTCGGGGAGGCCTTTGCCTAAGTATCTGTACACACACACAACCCACTCAATGAAGAAGTGCAAAGTAAAAATAAAACTGAAGGACAAACAACTATAACCCAACCACAGTCATGCATAAACTTCTAAATAGAACAAGTAAAGTGCTGAAATGTACTGACAAGATAACTGAACAGAGCAAGGGCAAAACACGCACCCAACATGAATGGTGCCACAACCCGACAACATGTAAACAAAAGTAAATAGCTGGTGAGTATCACAACTGAAATTCCTACTACGACCACTGAACGCAACCCAAGCTCCTGTTTCCTCTACGCTCCTCCGTAGTCTCGATTGACCTGTCTGTCGTCTGCAAGGGCACACCAAGTTCGGGAAAAGCCCAAGCAGGGGTGAGTATAAAGATACTCAGTAGGATTCCCCAAAATCTCGAGGGAGAAACAAAGGAGGTACTAAAATGGTGAGCAGTAGAAAGAACAATGAACAGTGTAAGAGTACAATAGAGAGAGTACAGCTCAACCCAACAGAAGGAAGGAAGTAGAGTCATCCAACCAAGAGAAGCTAGACACAGAAAGCAAGTGGCATACCCCGCACATCTTTGCCCCTCCTATAAGGAAAGTAACTGAACCCAAGTATTGGGAACAAAATTAGGGTGTATAAATATATATATATACTCACCAAGAAACCCGGACGAGTGAGTAAGGGGATCTCCATCTCCAAGCTCAGCCTAGGAAAAGTCGCCAACATTTCTAAGGATATCCATCACTGATGCCCAACAATACCTCATGTCAAAGCTGTTTCATCGCTAAACCATACAAACAAGGGACCCACTCCAGTAATAATAGAGAAAAGTCACTAAATAGACACATAGAAAGGGTTGAGTCTGAAAGAAGTCATCGGGTAACCCACTGCCCAGCCCAGCTGGAGGGTAAACCCTAAGAGGTCATCGGGTAACCCACTACCCAGCCTAGCTGGAGGGTAAACCCTAAGATGAACGGGTAACCCACTGCCCAGCCCCACTGGAGGGTAAAACCCAAGGTCAACGGGTAACCCACTACCCAGCCTCACTGGAGGGTAAACCCCGGTACACCGGTGGGTAACCCACTGCCCAGCCCCGCTGGAGGGTAAACCCGAAATTGGTCCGATAATTCCACACTGCTCGTGCCATCACTGGGTGTCACTAACATCGCTACCGTGCGTTGGTTCGATGTGCATCAACGAAACCTCTGACCAATTCCCTTTCATGTTTCCACATTTAATGAGATCTAGAATGAGGCTCTTCATTCCCAAATAGATTACACCATTGTAATCCTCGCGGAAAAACACACGAGATAGACTATTTATTCGCTGGAAATAGACTCATGAAGAAAAAGTTATTCAACACCACTTTATGACCGTACGACATCTCATGGGGCCCACACCTTGGTCCCAAAAGGGCTCGAGTGAACTGAGCCATCGCAATGCTCTCAGAAAAATGTTCCAAATAGACTATTCATTCACCCTGAATAGACGTATTATGAAAAAGCCGCAAAATGATACACACAACTTAAAAGACGGACCGTGGGGACCACACATCAACTCTGGCTTCAACGCCTGAAAACAACTTGGAATACTTCGTCTCGAAGCCAGGGTCACAACGCCATTGACGGTGCCTAAAACAGAATCCGAATGTGCTCGTGCCATCCGAAAGAAGAATCCCGGTGAGGCGCTAAACAATACTTAACGGGAGTGTCACGCCACCCGAACCCCCCGTCTTAGGAATTAAAAATCCCCGAGACTATTTCAAAATCCCCGTCTCAAGCCAAGGATCACGTCGCCGTAGACAGAACACAAATCCAACTTCTAGTTTGAAATTTAGAGTTGTTTTAATACCTACGGACGGAAATGGGGTGGGCCGGACCAATTTGGCCGGTCTACACCTTCAGACCGGTAGTCCACGGCTCGGCCTCCCGGACCGCCCGGTCCACCGCGGCCCACGGTTCACCGCACGACTTTTCCCAGACCGACACAAGCCAATCTGACTCATTTTCCACGAGACCCATGCTTTGTGGGTCTCGTATGACTCCCGAGGTCACGACAACCCCGGTCTCATGCACCGCACGCCGACCGGTGAAGCCAGCCAGCGCGGGCTCCTGCGGCCCGGACCCCCGGGCCGCTGTCCCTCTCGCCCGTGCCAACCGCTGAAGGGCCACGCTGCCACCCGAGGTATCCCGCGTCGCCACCTGGTGAAGACCAAACCACCGCCGGGGAGACGCGCCACTGTCGTCGCCCGCCGGACCGCCGCGTGGAGCCGCCAGACTGGCCTGGAACCACCAGAAACTGGGGTTTTTGGCTGGAAAACTTCCCGGTGTCACCCCAGACACCTCAGGACTTGAAAATTAGAACCTAAAGACTCGTTGGAAAACTCATATTATGACCTAATAAAATATGGCCTTCAATCGAAAATTAAACAGCATATCGATGCTATAATTTGAGTTGAAAGTAGATAAGAAATTAAAAAAAATGAAACACACGAACCTACCTCACAAGGCATAACCCGTCTCTTCACGAACGGTCCGCCAGAGCTGCAACCACCTTGTTAGAGAGGAGGAGGATCTTTAAGAAGGTTTCTCCATTGTTGGGATATCTTTCACTAGAGAAAAACCAAGGAGGAAGAAGGGGGGGTGGTGGTGGTGGATGTGTTTAAGTAGGGAAACACACTTAAACACCCACCAGTAGGCCCGTACCTGAACTTTCGGCGGGGTCAGGGTTAAGCCACCTCTAGGGTAAAATCCATGTTCTGAGCGCAAAGGCCATATCTGAATTTTAATCCGATCCTCCGTTCAGAAGTTATAAAGTTCACGCTTGAGGCCGCTAAATTACGAAAACACCCCTAGTGGCGTTTTCCACAGAAGGGCTACGCCAGCAATAGTTACACCCTCCTTGGGTAAACATCATGCTCCAGACTCAATGGTGCCCTTAGTTTTCCCATCCGAGCAACCATTTAGGAGTTATTATGTTTATTTGGTGTGTCTAGTGTGAATGCACTTAAAATTTACTTCCGCCCACACCGAGGCTCGGAATCCCACGTCATCTGAACGCCCTGATCTGGAATAACATCAAGAAAATTTCAAAGTCTTAAAGGCTCAAAACCCGGGTTCTTACATGAAGGGTTTAGGACTAGTTTGGGATATGCTGTTTTGTTTAGTAAAATTTTAATTATTTTATAATGATTATGTATGATACATCTATTGAGGATATTGTATAAATAGAACACTCATTATTATCACATCTGATGTTTTATTCAATGGTTTCACATTACATGTATATAATTTTATCTATATATGTATCTATTTCATTTTATTTTCATGATTTCTATAGTATGATATGAGTTCATAATCTCCCTATGGTATTTTCGTAGAACCTCATTGCTAATGGTCAACCTCTAGAATATGAGGAGGCATGCCTGAGGTCTTATAGCGAACCAAAAAATTTAGTGTTCATAGCGTGATCCAAGTTGATTAATTGCAATAAATTATATAATATATATAAATATATTATATATTACTCTCTCAAATTTCCTTTTCCATAATTATCTTGGTCAAAATATTTTACACAACATACTAAATATGTTAAAAATTTTAGTGTCCCTAAGGACATTACCAAATTTATTTCCATTAGTATATATTACATATCTAAAGTTGGTTCTATAAATTATTTTTTTATTGAACTTCAAATACTTAGGAATATAGGGAATCACATCCATACCTTTTCAATTTTTTTTTGAGAAATATATATATATTACATTATATGTACTGATGTTGATCTCCACCATCCAACATCCCTAATAGAACTTCCTATCCCTCAATAAATCTCATCCCATCCTCAAGAATCATCCCAATATCTACTTAAAATAATACAAATCTTTATTATAAGATAATACATATTATGGATCTATAGAACATTTTTTGTAGATTCATCCTAGATACATCATTCTCTAGAATTATTAAAACTCAATGGAACTATGAGAACTTGAACTTAATAAAATATACATACCCAAATTCATATAAGGAAATCAGAGTAGCTTTCTCATAATCTCAAATATTTCTTAATATCTTTGATAAAAACATATACAAAATAATTCTGGTATAAATAAAATTTCATTTACCCAAACCATGAAAAAAATATTTAGTTTTTTAACATCATACTTAAAATGATTCTCCATATAGAATATAGTACAACTGGCCTTCCAACCATCATTTCCATAAAAATGGAAAAGTATACATATGAATGTATATCCAATACAAAATTATAATGTATATGTTAAAATATATAATAAAATTTATTAAAAAACACTCGATCCCATTACTAGAAAATTAGAGTTGAAGAATCTAACTCTACCAAACAATAAGTGTGACTTAAATACACATGTAATGATTTAATATTACAATTATAATGTGGCACATTACTTGGGAAATTATTATATCTCCTCACTATAATTCATAGAAACTCCAATATACATAAAATCTATTCTTCATCATACCTATTTGAAATTATAATTATTTCATTAAAGATTAATTTTCACAACAATAACATAACAAAATCCGTATTCAAGAATATCCCTAGTTGTTGTTTTTGACAATACCAATTATATAAAATTATTTTCAATATTTTTATTTATTTTATTCAATCTCAACTTTAATAATGATAAATAAAAATACATTTGATAATGGTTGGTATTAATTAGAATAAAATAATGTTTCAAAAATTACTTACATATAAGTCAACATGATCCATACACAGGGTAGAAAAAAAATATTCTATCCTAGACAGTAAAACTATCAAAAAAATACAAAACAAGATACACACATTTAATTACTATAAGATCATTTAAAAAAAATATTAATCCAAAATTTGGAATGATTTTACAAAGTACTAAATGATAAATGAATTCTAATGTGATTTTTCCAAACTAGAATCCATCTAATAATCTAAAAACATAGGTTAAAAACATTCAAAACACCTATAATGTTAAGACCCATAAATCAACCCTTGATTTTCACATTTCCATGTCATTCATCAATTAAAATTCTCTACCTAAATTTTAGAATTTATTTTGTGAACATAGGAATGAGAGAATAATAAAACATAACTTTTGAATGATATACTTCTGGAATTTTTTTAAAATTCTTTAATTTCATGAATTAAATAATTTTATTATATTCTCAAACTCCCCCTCAACAGGAATCTCCAAAACATTCTTCCCCAAGGAAAATCCTATTCATTAACAATACATTATGATATAAATTATTGGATCACTTCCAAAATGAGTACATTCATATGACTGAAAATTACCTTTTTTTATTATCAAACACTTTTAAGGAAAAAGTGAGAAACCACGAAGTCCAACATTGCGACCATGAAACAAACACAATATAAAAAACCATAAAAAACTACAGGATCTACACCACCGAGAAATCTCACCATGTATAAAAGACTCGGCCAATTCAAGAACATTTAGTAAGCTATCCTGTGAAAAGTTTCATAGGCCCAAAACCGATGGAATAACCATACACTCTCAATCATCTAGTTCCAAATGGAATGCACCAGTGAAGACTTCATATTCTAACCCCATCTGAAGAAGATCCCAATAACATGAATTTTGAGAAGCATCTAAGAACACATCAAAACCACCCAATGACAAATACACCAGTAGAACGCTCACGCAGATGATCCTTACAAACCAACCAACTAACCAAGGGCACCAAATTAAATAGGATCATTAAAAATTAATTTGAACCTACCAGATTTTTTCCCCTAAGCAATTTATAAGATATAGATAAAACTTTGGTACCTATAATCTCTATCATTAGTCTTTCAAAATTAGAAGCCAGCTAATCCCATGAATGTATATAGTCCTCAATGATGATATTCCCTTTATTGAATCCCGCTACTAGAATTAAATCATGTTCTTCAATCCAGGCATATTGCTCCTCGAGTGAGGACCACCCTTAGATACCTCCCATCATTTTAGCTACCTTCTCTTCAGTTTAATTAAGCAACAGGGCCTGATCAACCACCTCATCTTCAGAGATTAAAAGTATCTCCCCGATTTTATCATCCTGGCACCTTGTGTTCTGTTGGTTCAATGTACCAGAGGAGATATTATTATTATTTATCTTTTTAGAGGACCG
The DNA here is from genome assembly GCA_963277665.1 of Viscum album. Classification (NCBI taxonomy): domain Eukaryota; kingdom Viridiplantae; phylum Streptophyta; class Magnoliopsida; order Santalales; family Viscaceae; genus Viscum; species Viscum album. The sequence goes on from OY728151.1 coordinate 2,084,623,498, forward strand.
AGTCTCTAAGAGAGGTGGTAAAAAAGAGTAGTACTTCCTCCCCTTACTCCTATTAATACTTCTATTTATCTTCATACTAGAAGCTTCATCAGCTGAGACACTAAGATCGATTACATTAGGATCCTTTCCAAAGACCCCATCAACATAAATTGGTTCCATAATATCAGAATTCAGACCCTCCTCAGGAATGTCTTCGAACTTCTTGCTCAATTGCAGTAAGGGAATGACCATATCATCTATTCCCCCAACTTCCCTAGCTCCAAAGGATTTGGCCACATCTATTTTAGAAACTCCCTCTCCCCCATAATCCATTATAGAACCAATATACCCCTAGAAAAAGTGAGTCCCAACCAATCCTCTCCATGCTGAACCAATTCGACACCCTTCGCAAAATATGTCTGCTTGGATCCTCCAAATCTTGCCTCAACCTGCTAAATAATTCAACCACCATCGGGTTAGCCTGTGGAACCGTATCGTTATTTAACGACTCATAATCATAAACAACCTCAATAGACATATCATGAACACCTTCAGGATGTTCATCCTCCACCGACCGTAGTGATTGGTAATCCTGACCTCTACCTTCAACACTAGATGCCATATGTTTTGGAACAGTTTCCACACAAAATGCTAGAGATTTCTCATTATCTATATCCTCCCTCCTTATAGAAATCTGAGTTACCCAATGATGAACCTCCTTCAAATGAAATGAGAGTCCCTTCCAGAAATCCTCCGAAGAGTACCCCAATCAATTGCATGGAGAACAAAAATGTGTCCAGTTCTCTTAAATTACCCATTTCTTTCACCTGTATTCCTCTCCAATCGCATTCCAAAAATAATCTAAAGGAGTATGAGATTCATCCAATTACAAAAAGAATTGTGGATTCACCGGGTGAAAAACCACCTTTGTACGACTATTCGAACAAAAAAACCTACCGATGAGATTACCTAGCAGTCTAATAATAGAGGGATTCTGGAACGGAAAAGGGATGTTGGAAAAAATTACCCAAACCAAAGTAGAGAGAGAATCATGGTTCATATGAAATTAAAAGGACCAAATGATGAGGAATAATCAAAAGCCGTCGAAGATATGCAGGGTACTCAACCAAGCTTTGATGAAGTCAAACTCTGATTCAAACTGAATCATAATGTGATGACTGTCGAGTAAGCCGACTATCTCCCTCTCTTGGAGATCCCATGTTCCAAAGACAAACTAGTAGAATACATAAAACTAAGGTATCCTCTACTTTAACTAAGAAACCAATGTGATATTCAAGAGTGCAGAGGTTTCCGTGAATTCTGAGGTTGAAATCTGTAGATTAGAAAGGCCACCAATGAGCTCCGACACTTTAGGGCTTAATTTTTTTTTTGGGAATGGTGGAAGGAAATATGGATTAGAGAAGGGGTGGAAAGAAGAAACCTCTCTATCGATGGGAAATGATGCTCCCTCCCCCACTGAGGGTTGAGGGGCCACACGTGATCCGTAGTCGTCACTGAGAGTAGGAGAGCATCACAGGGTTTTCGGGAGGCTCCGCTTATGAGTACATTCATATGACTATACAATATAAAAGTGCTTGTTACATTTATAAATATTGATCTCATTCAACCAAAAGGCTCCAAGATTCCTAATTTTAGATATTTCCATGTGGGTTTCATCTCAAATATATTATGCTATTTTGACATAATGAAAATATCATCGGTTCTCCCCCCAAAAAATTAATATTAAATATTTCCCTTAAATAACTGTATAAATACAACCTAATATATATAGGAATAAAGTGGGTAATATTACCACTTTAATGAGAGAAAAAAAGATGAAAATTTCTTCTAAATAATTACACTCATTTATTTTTAGCTCTTTGTTTCAGTGAACATTTTAGGATAACACTTTTAATTTTCTAGGTAGTGATCTCCTTAGGAAGGATGGATATATTAGATTTATAAAAAATTTATTTTGTGTGGAAAAATATTATTTACACTATACATAAGAGAATATATATCCCCTACAGTTTCATTATCTTTATATGAAATATTTATTAACCTGGAAATATGAATAATCAATATTGAGAATTTTTTACATCATTCTTTCATCTTATACATAAATATTAAAATATTAATAGGCCATTTTTGATTCAAAAAATCCCATAAAATTTGATATATTTGTGTGAAAAAAATTTAAACCATTAAAAAATTGCATTTAATTTCAATTTTTGGTGGCCAAACAATGATGCACTCATTAGAGACATAGTCACCATACTTGTAACGTCCACAATTTTTTCTCATAAATATATATGTTTCCTCCTTTGTAAATTTTTCAATAGATTTTATCTATTAATCAAGAATATATTGAACTGAACCAATCCACCTATTTATATCATGGAGTGATTATCCTTTTTATGATTTTAACATTCCTCAATCATTATAAATATTTATAGCCAATTTGCAATGATGTATAGTGAGACGTATACTTCTAAAATAGATTTATATTTATATTTATTTTCTAGAATATTCTACTTGTTCTCTGTATGGTTTCTTTAAAAAACATTAATAAATTATTTTGAAAAAAATTATTTCACATTTCCCAATGAATTATCAAATGTTTTCATTTCTGATTTCACGGGAATTATTTATTTAAAAAAAATCATCATATTTTTCATGTAAGGATAAATTTTTTTCAAATTTTATGTTATTTCATTTTTGAAATATTCTATACCATTTTATATAATTATGAAATTAATGATCTACTATTTTGGGAACATTTATTAAAATTTATATAGATACAGACAAGACATTAAATATGTTCAAGATTGAAAAATTCTTAATTTCCATCCATGGAAATTATATCATCTATGATTTTCACTATATTAATTTAGGATTACATTATTGTTATGATATTGTAATATTATGCTAAAAATAAATAAAAATATTCTTGAAAATATCAAAAAACCAATAATTTCAATCACACACTTATTTTATTCAACAAATAATAGACTTTCATATTTGACGACTTATTGTTTTTATCTTTTTTATTTATTAATTGGGATTAATTTTGTGAAGTATACCTTCTATACATTCTGACAACCACCATATATATAGTGTTAAGTTCCACTAATTTTTTCCTCATCCACTTTTATATAGTATTTAATCTGAAATATTCACTATAAAAATAAATATGATTAAAAAATCTAATGTGGATAGAACCTTAAGAGAATGGCCATTAGATAATCCCAAACTCTTTTCTAAACAAGATTGATTTATTTTGGCATAAGGATCCTATATATAAATATATATGGTATCAATTATACTCTTATATTATTTAGAATACATAGTTTGTATCACTTCTATATTTTTAGGTAAATTTCCAATTTTAAAAACATAATACTGGGAACTTTTGTCTCATAACCTAATGACCATGATCTGTCTTTGAAATGCTTTATAATATTAAAAAATTGATCTTTATGGATTTATTTATTTTCTTTTAGTATATTTTCATGGTAATTAATCTTATTTTATTTGACCTCAAGTTTTGTATTCTTGATTAAACACAATGATTTTGATTCTATAATAATGTATAGATCTCTTATTCAATCCTTGTTTTGTATTCTTCTTGAAAATAGATTTTATTAAGACAATAATTATCAAAATTAAATAATCTTTATTAAATCTATAGATTCATTTTACATAGTCCTATATTTGTTTTCATATATATACACTTGGAAAAGCTTTTTCTTAAAAATCCTACACTATACCTTTACACTCATATTTATGCTCAATGATATTATCTTGTATACTTAGAAAAGAGAAAAAAATTAAGGTCACTACTTATTTAGAAAAATAGTATATAATATAATATATAATGAAACAAGATTAATTTTCTGAATCCTTGTGTATGATATTCCCCACTTAGTCTTGGGTTTTCCTTAGGACAGTTTTGGAAGGATATTTATTTTATATACTATCCATGTAAAGATTGTGAATAACTAGAGGTGTAATTGTTTTATATATCCTTGGTAGCTGATTCAACCACTGGTTATTTTTCTTCTATCAAATCTTTATATTCATTAGAAAAATAGAAATGGGAAACTATTTTGTCATCATTTTTTCATTAGAGTGGTAAATTATCATTATTTTTCCCCATGAGATAGATTATTAAAATATATTTTAATAAAAACTTCTTTGATTACCTAAAATTCATATAGATTCATATTATATTTTTTTAAATGTGGATTTTATCATTTTTTGTACATATATTTTCTCTAATTATTAAGTTTCTTGATAGACATTACTTAAATGGTTTCTATTATAGGTAACTCACAAGATTCATGAAATATTTACTTTATAGAGACATTTATAAAGATAAAAAAAATAAAAAATAAATAAAATCAAGAGAGAATGGTGAATCCAATAAGAGATGTCACTATATGCTTTTATACCAATTTAAAGGATCTCTCATGATGTTCCCCATATTGAGAGGTGGGGGAGAATTGGTGTACGTCAGTTATTATCACTTAAAATAATTTTAACTTTCCATAAATTTCAAATACATAGTCAATATATCACTTAATTGTTTACAAACCTTTTGTTTTCATGCATGTAGTTTAATAAGTACTACACAAAATTAAACACCGTGACTTTTAAACAAGGTTTTCGTCCTTATTAGATGGCCAAAAATCATTATTTTGTGGTTATTAACCCATGTACACACAACAACCATTATATTATGAATATAAATATCATTATAGGGCATATAAAGGGACCTATAATAATATCACTAATCAGGTATAATGAAAACACCAACATTGAGTTCATGATATTGAACAAACCAGGCCATTATTTATAAAATTAAAAATTTCATTCTTCTCCACATGAAGTGTTGGGTATTGTAAAAAAATTCTACCAAGAAACTTTAACATGACTAGTATTTTTCTTCATAATTTTTTAATCTCATGGATACCTTGAATATCATTATACCTTATGATATAAATATATCATAGGTCGAGTCTATTGGTACATTTCTAGGATATATATCCATCTAAGTGTGTTCATGATGGTATCTCTTTTCACTTATTATTATTATTCAATTTAAATGATATTATTTCTTAATAGTATTAGATCTTATTTAATATATGACATAAGGGATACAATGGATAATCACTTTTTCAAAGTCTTTAAATTTTAAGTTAATGTTATTTAAGATAATAAAAATATTGATGATGATTTTTTATTTTTTTAATCCCACATACATATTAAAATGACCTCATGAATATTATATCCATAATTTTTTCACATTTATTCATAATTTTTTGTTTTTCTTCAATAAACATCATATTAATCATATTTATTCATCATTTTAGTCCTCTAAAATACTCAAAATTAAAATTCCTCATGATATCCAAAAATATAATTTCATTCTCTTCCTTCTTAAAACCCCTAAAATATGAATGAATTTAAGTCATCATAATGATTTGATGGAATGAACATATATTATTTTGGGAATGGATCAAAATATTGTTTTGTGAATCTCTCCCATAATTCTTTTACATTATCCCATAATATTTAGTGGCACATTCATAATAATGTGTAACATAATATTTCAAAACATTCTAGTATAGATTTCATCAAAACATTTTTCTCCCTTTTATCATGGATTGAATTAATACTATAAAATTAATTAATTAGTATTTTTAATTACTAATATCCTCAAAACATCATCCAATTCCAATAAATATAATTTTATAATTTTTATAATTATCAAAACTCATGTAACAAGTATAGATTATGATCTAATAGTATAAAAATCAAAATATTTTTCACACTATATAAGATAATTAAATTTTATATTTCTCTTTTTCTTCATAACTAGAGAATAATATAATTATTCCCCTAAATATCATACATACAATTCATAATATATTTCATTTTGAAATTTCTTAGAGTACCTTAGAAAACATATTACATTTCATGTATACTATCTCATGTATCTCACGTACCCTCATTCCATTGCACAATTTCTTCATTCTCTAGAAGAAATATTATATAATATATATAAATATATCACGAATAACTATATCCTTATGACTTTTTCATATTTCTCTTTGTGAAATTATATTATTTAACATAATGAATATATTATATATCATAGTAGCTCTCATGAAATAACTTATTCTTCACCCTTAACATATATTATGTATCTAGATATGGTTATATCCCTTGAAGAATTTTATGAACTCAAAAAAAAATATTTATAAAGGGTATATAATTAATTCATTTTATGAAAATTGGAGTCTAAAAAATATATATATTATGTATCAAGATAATAGACTAATTTTGACATTCTTATAACCAGAATTTATATACATGTCCTCATTCCTTTCAGACTCAGATTAACTAATTCCAATAACATCAATTAACTTTTAAATTCAATGAAATAAAATAGAAACCTAATGTAAAAAACAAAAACTATTTATAGTGTAATAATAAAACATCCACTACGGTAATCATCCCCATATATTAGCTTAGCCTCATCTATGTATTTGGTTCCCATAATATCAATCTTCCTCTAAAGATGATACCCAGGATAGATATGCATTACCATTTTCATATATTCATTACAGAGATATCATACATCATTTTTCATAAAACTCTACGAAACACTCAACACCAGAACATATTAAAATTTCTTTAACCAATTCTACACAAGAAATTACAAGAAGGTTTCTCATAACCTCAAACTATCTTTCCAATATATAGTTAACAAATTATCTCTAAGTAATATTAGATGTAGCATAATTTATTTTCCATATAATTTATAGAATCAACTTCTTCATTTTATACATGTTTTTATTAAATATGTTCTTCACATTTAATATAAAATAATAAACCATACCATCATATTTTCTAAGCGAGTGGATATCCAATACATGGAAATAGACCACCATGAAAAATATAGTGAGAACATATTACATTGATAAATGAGTAATAAAAATATACTAACTTTATTTTTTGCATGATCAGAGTGAAAGATTCTCACACTTTATATCTTTAAGAATGTATTTAATCATAATGAAGTAATGTAATATTCTCAATGTAAATTGATACAATTCTTGGATATTTTTTCTAACTTCTCATTAACATGCTTGGGAACTCCATTCTACTTCCAATATATTATTATTCGTCTATATAGACATCATAAATTTTGGACTCATGTTAATTAACAGAAACTAAAACACACTAAATGTGGTTTCTATAGTTCCATTCCTATTAAATGATTTAATAGGATTCCAAATAGATTTCATTATTTACTATCTCTTCCTATTATGGAAGTGCAGGCTTTGTCATTTATCTAACACATCCACATGTTGCGACATATTTGTGATGTATTGTTGAAACTCCTTTGGAACTCAATGAAACTAATGTTATATCATTTTATGTCAATGTTTTACTATATGCATTAGAATGTTATCTTCTATAAAAAATAACTAAATAATTATGTTAGAATAAAATAAAAATGTAATGAAGAATTAATTAATAATATAAAATAAAGGACAATTTGATTGTATTTTTTCATGGTGATTATTACTCAAAAATGATTTTTAGTTATATTAAAAACAAACAAAAATTGAGAATTATTACATATATTTTCAAAATATATATAAGATACTCAAAAAAATTATAATAAATAATATATATATATATATATATATATATATGAAATGAAATACATAAAAATATGTCATAAATTGAGATGAAATATTAGTTAACAATTTTTATAAAAATATAACCTCACACATAAACCATTATTGTCATCATGCATCAAACTATACATTATCATAAATTGAACCACTCCATGACTTAATTTTATTACATAGTTTATTCATATAATAAAGCATGTATTTTCATGAATTTATAAGAATAAAAATATTATTTCTCTAATTACATCACCCCTAAATTGATGTTATGAAAAATCAATAAATTATACTTCAATATAAATTTCCACCTATAATGTTATTTTGGTATTAGAATATTAATTATTTATATGATGTATCCACAAACTCACCCTACTTTCTCAATTATGATTGTGCACACCCAAATGAGAAACTTTTTGTATATATTTTTTCATCACATTAATCCAAAATGTTTAAATCACATATATATAAATAAATTTAAAAATATCTATAAATAAACCATAAAAATTAGTAATAACTCCTTAAAGGTAAATGTAATAACTAAGTAATGAATGAATTATTATAAATAAGGCCTAAGATAATTTTTCTTAAAACATGATTTTATGTAATTTGGAATGAACTAATTCTTATAAAATTCTCCCCTGGATACTTTTTATGATAACCAAGGTTTGAAAAAAACCTGGTTGACCGACTATCATATTTACATTAATACTTATTAATTTGTATTATTTATTATATTTTTTCATATACATTCATATTAAAAATTTCCCAAATCATATTTTAAAATTTTAAAATGATTATATTATTATATACACTTCTCATAAAAATTATAATATTAATCAAACATTGAAATACAATTTTTTTAATTTATTCACTTGAAAAGTTCATCAACTCACTAAATATGTTATATCAATATCTAATCAATTATGTTCATAAATTCAAATTTAATTTAATGATTTAAAATGAATATGTTATTATAATGAAATCATTAAAGGTAATCACAAGTCATATGTCTCATATTATAGAAAATATTAAATGATTCAATTATTAACAAAACTACGAGTACCATTAACTCATGGCATAAAATATATATTATAAAAAACTATGTCACTTCGATAAAATGTATACATATAAAAAAACATGGAAGGAATGATCCTATATAATAAAAGGAAAGGAATGAATGAGACTCCCCATGTTTTTATTAAACACCACTTCTAGAATTTGGTTTTGATTACCACTCTTCAACAATCAGGAGACACCACAGTATAACATGATATAATGGAGAGGCTTAAAAAACACATGTTTGTCCCTATTGAGAATAATTTATCCAAACTAAAATAATATAAAAAATAAATTTAATAATGGAAAATAAAAAAATATCATAAATATTGGGTTTCCTCTTAATAAGTTTCTATTTTCTATCCTTTAATAATTCTCCACTCCAAGGGTTCTATCCATATCTAGTATAATGAAAAAATCCCACTTACTCCATTATAAGTGAGGTTTTATTCAAGATTAGTGAGTTTGTATCTATAGTAGGTAATTTATCCCCTTTATTCTCATGATATCCACTATTATATAACTCCTACATTTTCTCTATCTTCATCCTTATTCACACTTGAAATCATTTTCTAGTGGAAACTCATGACAAATCTTCTTAAAATGTATGATTTTCCTCATAATCAATCGATGAATATGAAAATGAATGTACAAAAACTCCAAAAATTTGACAAATAATTAATGGTTTACTACCCCACTTGATAATATCATAGACTAAAAACAAAATAACTCATAAAAAAATATTGAAATATGTGTTTAGTAATTTATAATAGAAATGATACAAAAATAATTATAACAATATGTGATGATATGTAATTTTATGAAGGATATATAATTAAAATATTTTTGTATTTTTTATATTTTTAATTTTATATATCATTGTTTTCTATTCGATTTTGCAATTTTTGTGATTTTCCTCCAAAATACAATAAAAACCATCAACTATTCCTCGTAATTAATTTTAATGTTTCTTGATAAAAATTTGTATCCCATACTACATACTGATAATTATATTTATATTTTTTTTAATATGCCAATTTGTGATCAATGGAAAGAAAATAAAAACATAAAAACATAAACTTCCAAAACAAAAAGAAAAACATCAGGATATATTATAATAAAAGGGGAAATTGAGTAAAAATTGGGTTACTTGGATGATTTTTTTTAAAAAAGCACCCCAAAAACACACGATCTTATGGGATGGGTAAATAGATCATGGTAGGTATAACAGATCTTGAGAAAATAGAGGACATACCTTAAGCACCTCTTTACATCCAAGTGACCCTACTAAGCTAGGACACCAAATCAATGCTCATTTCCAATGATGAAATTGATTGATGAAAACAAAAAACATTCCCTTTATGAAATCCTTATACAAAAATCATACCAAAATTTATAACAAAATAAGAAACATATCCACACAAAGAATATGTTTCCATGAAAAAATCATGGAAATCCATCATAGGTAATCACCTACAAATAAAACAGAATCACCCCCAATACAACAGTCTTCATCGAATAACACTTCAAAACTCATCCCAATTCTAGTCATTCACATGCACTCATTTAAATTTTCATGAAATTGTGAAACAAAATTTATATATATAAAACTACCATAGTTAAACCTAAAAAATAGATACCCTTAGAGTAATTTAAAATTCCATAACCTATGAGCTCTCAGATGAATATTAATTTGAGAAATTGTGGACTATAAAAAGTAAATCTAGTAGGAAAACCCAAGTAATGAAAAAGGGGAAGATACCTTAAATAAGGAACTAAGAGTGTAGAAATTATTATAGTGGCCCAAAATACAAGTGGAATAATATAACACCCATAACAAAGTAAAACCAAATATAATAACAACAATGACATGTCAAAAACTAAAATTCATACATATATGATCCAAAGAGAGTATCCAATAATCCAGAGAATATCCAATAACTAATGAAGATCAAATCTATTCAGGGTTGGAGTGAACAACCACATTAAAAGGTTATGAATCCTGAGTGGGGAAATAGGATAATAAAATAAAAAAAATTCCATTATGGGATAGAATTTTAAATTATAAAAGATAATAAAGAAACATTGTAAGAATTAAAAATAATAAATTATCATAGAAAATATTGATGGAAATGGAAATAGAAAAGGATAACTAAAAAATTTTCGATGAAAGGGAATAATTAGGGGGAAATAACTCGTAATAGAACTAAATATGAAGTGGGTTGATAATTAAGGCATTTTATAGTGATACAATTGACCACTTTATGGTTATAAAAAGTTATGGGATAACAATAAAGGGAAACGTGTCCCATAAAATAATGATAATGGGGAGGATGATTAAGTGGAAAGTGAAAATAGGGGAAGGTGGGGAAATATTTCAGAGAATAATTATAAATCCACCCCCTCTAAACACCCACCATAGAGAATCCTTAACCAAAAGAGATAATATAGAGACATGATTATGTGTATAATAATAGAAAAAAGGACTCACAAATTATAAAACATATTTTTTTATGTTTTATTTATTTTTAATAAAGTAGGGAACATACATAATATCAATATGAGAGAAATTATTACTACTTTGATGGAAAGTGTAAAACCCAATAACAATGAGATGGTTCATGAAGATACAAGTAAAGATAATAAATTATATTAAGGATTAAGATAATATCTCAAATTTTGGAAGTCTTTATTCCAAAACAATTTGAATGGAAAGGGAATAATTATATTTTCTAACACATTTAATAGTTTCTAATATTGTTCATTATTATGGAAGAAAAATTCATTTTCTCAATCCTACGTTTCTATAGTAAGTATCTTCTTGTGATTATGGTATGTTAGGAAATGAACTATTTGTATGTTGTATTAATAATAGATTAGAATTATCATGCATTTGATTGAAAGGAATGAATGATTTACCACATTAGATTAGATGTATCTTTGTGGTTTATACATACAAATTATTTTCTATAACATTTTTAATCTTCATGGTCACATTTCATTGATGCTTTTTTGTAATGTGAAAATCATATTTTCTAAATTTTTTATATTCTTGAAAAATATAATCAAATGATAACAATTGTTGTCAATCAATGTCGCAATATCACAATGATAATCATTCTTAATTGATTCTATGAAGAACCAAGTATTGGATAATTATGTTAAAATATATATCAACTACAGATAGTATATTCGTTTAATATAAATCATTCTATATTAGAGGATTTCATGCCATTGGAATTATTTTGGTGATGGGAAAATTTGAATGAGATTGAGACTACACTATATTATTTACTATGGTGTGATTTGGGGTAACTATATAATGTTTTTTTATAATATCTACACCTTAATGGTGATCATAGAATGCGTTTTTTAGGGAAAAATAATATTAATACGAAAATTTAAAAATGTCCAGTTCAAGGAGATTGTGTTATGAATTTATGAATTTATGCTTTTTATAAGTCTTTAACATATGTCTTTGAATGAAATGTGTGTGAAAAATTTTCTGACATCATAATTATTTTATTATGGATAATATTAATTTTTATGTTGAGTGTAAGTATTTTTTTTATTATATTAATATTCATTGTATATAAATTAAGTCTTATGTCCTTAAGAAAGTGGCTTTGACTGTATATCATTATAGTACATCTCCTTTTCTAAAGACTTCAGGCTAACATTTTTCTGAGGACTTATGATATATGAATATGATTATTCTAAACCATATTTCCATATTCAAATATTATTCGGGTAGTGTGTTTGATCATGCTAAATAAAAGGTAATAATATCCATAGAAAATATGTGCACTGTTAAACAAGGATCCCTACTAAAATAAATGGATTCTTTATATATATGTGGAGATTTTATAGTATTGTTTTTGTACAAACAATTTATGATCTTGGAAATTATAATATTTCATGAAGAGATAAATGAGTCAATTATTTAGTCAAACTATTAAGGAACATGAATTGGAAACACATGAATTATAAAATACTGATGATTTTTTTAATTAAAGTCTTAAACTTAAGGGATTTTAAAATTTATGTTGATTTGATGCTATTGATATTTTTATATTTATATATGTATATATATTTATTTAAATTGGAAAAAATAAAATAGAGGTCTTAGAAATTATCACCTGATACTCTACCTATTTCAAACATATGGTGTTGAGAAAGGAGAAATAATCAACCTCACATTAATAAACTTATCCCATGAATTTTATAGAATAAAAAGTTACAACAATTCATTAAGATTTCATTTATCTCACACTGAATAAATCAAGAAGTAGTAGAGAATAGTATTTACCCATATACACTAAAGATTATAATTATTTATAGAGATTAAGAGGAGGTAATAGTAAGCTTCTTGATTCAATTATATATACATACATTTCTAAGATATGAGATATCTATCTTACAACCTTTTTTATATAAGTATAGGGAAGAGTGAGTTTGGATATACTTATCAAAAAACACTCAAGCCGAGAATTTGAGAGATTCAAACAATATTCATATTAATAAATAACTATATGGTTACTTGTGGATCCACATTAAATTATTAAAATTTAGGAAGGGGTTTAATTTGTATAGTCCATTCCGTACTTAAATCATCATTAGGGATCCTTGGTTAAGGAAGTGAAGGTACAATAACTTGTACAATGAGAAAAAAGGAAACCACTTTATTTGTAGCTATTCCATGATTGTATTATGAGTTTAATTAAATAAGGTTTCTCCATATTTATTTTATAATATTAATTATTTTGGGCATGTGGTCAATATTGAGTTTATAGTCATCCCTAGGGTGGCGATCCACATTAAAAAACTCTAGTATTCTAATGTGTTTATTTAGAGTCATATATATTCAAATAAACCACTACAAAAAAATAGAAAGAGTGATCTAGTCATTGAATAAGTAAAGATATGATTAAGGTATAAATGCATAATGTGGATTATATTATACTAACAATGAATCACCCATCTCAGTGTTTGAACAATCCCAAAGTGATCATAGTAATTAGTGTTAGAGAAGGTCACATCTCTATTGGTTTAAATTATTTGATGTTTTATTGGATGTATATTTTTTTTCAAAGTATTGATAAAGTAACTATTTTAATAATCATATGAATTCCCTATCAAATAAATTGTAGAAAAAATTCTTCAAATACAATATAGAACATGAAGAAAATATAATAAAGTTAGTTGAGAAAGGCATCATCCATGAAAGGATAGAGTAATGAATCACCCATAATTTTAGGAACATAAATAAATTTTCATTTTAATATTTATATTGATAATATTTATATTAATTAAAAAAAATGATTAATAGTCCACCATATTAATTAAAGAAGAAAAAATATTAGTTTTCCCATGAAGAAATTATGATCAAGGAAAATATGTCATAGAAAATGATGAACCAAGAACACAATGGGATAATCATATCTCTATAGTATAATGTGATGAATAATATGATGATTAATTTACTTATTTTAAAAATATTATACTAAATATTCTTAGATAAGTACTCACTTTTATTAACAGCTCAATTCATAAGAATGAAAGAGGAAATCACTGAACATGAATATGTAACAAAAAATTCAGTGAATGCAATGGAAAATAAGATGTTTTTGTTTATAAAGATATAAAATTTAGTAGGATAGTTATAAATAATTAATTAATTTAATTATTAATGATTATAAAGTTTTTAAAAATAATGGATCACTACTAAATCAACAGATAGATAATGTTAAGAAAATTTATGTTGAAATTATACACTCATCTAAAGAAGTAATTTTAGTTAAAAATAATAAAATTAATATTATGGTTTATAAAATTTAAAATATTTAAAATCTAATTTAATAAAATAGGAAAATGAATTTAATTTAATTTTAATATATAATAAATTTTTGTGATGAATAACAGAATTGAAAAGAGATTGAGTGAAGCAACCCTAATATGGAATTCATGGAGATAGTTGTTAAATTGAAGAATCTAGAATGCATTTAAGTGATTTTTACCAAAAAAAAGGTGTAATGAAAGATTATAATATGCAAATATTATATTTATATAATTATATATAGTGTAAAAATATTTTCAAATCATCTAATTATCAATATATATAATCCACAATAAAGAAGGTATCATCCAATATTGAAAATAATATTTGTTGAAAGTTATTTTTCATGCACAGTATAGGTTTGAAACCAAATTATGTAGACATATTATTAATGAAGACTCATATTTAACCCACAAAAATTTCCATGGTGGTTGGATTCATGTATATGAGGAGTTATTCCCCTAAATAATCCCACCCATTGAAAGAGTGTACAAAAAAAACATGTTGTAAATTGAAGATAGATTTATTACTCATGAAAAATATAAATGTTTTTTATAGTTTAGGTGCTATAAAAAGTTTGTGAATATGTATATAGAATTTGGGAATAATTTTTCAACCATTTGAATAAGGGGAAGTCTTATAGTGAGGGAGAGAAAGATTGGGAAGTTGTAACATCTACAAATTTTAAAGAAGAATTTGTAAGAAACCAACATATTTGAAAGGCTTAATGAAATCTATGATTTTTACAATTGTAATGGTTACATTGAAGATTAATTGAAGTAAAACTCATTATATAATTGAAATAAAAATTTATAATAGAATAAGATATAAGTGGAAGAATCAATATCATCATAACTTTAGAAAATAACGAGAAAATGAAAAAACTAAATTCCCAAGATGTTTATAAAGAGGGTTTATCATTATTTATTTAATAATTATATGTATAGGAATATAGTTTAGAAGAAACCCAATAAGTGTAATAAAATTTTTCTTAAAACAAAAATTGCGAACTTCTTCTTTTTTAGAAAAATAGGATAGATATTTATTTTTCAAAAGAGGCTAGAAGTTTTAGTGTAAATGGACAAAAGAAAGAGATTAATAGAAGAATAACCAAAGAAGAAAAAAATTCAAAGTAGTGAAGTTCATTACTAAGAAACCATTTTGGAAAAACAAAGGGGGTTTCTATATTCCTAAATTATGTCTGAAAATATTTCTATATTACTTGGAGAAATAAATACAATTGAAATCATAAGTTAATGCAGGATCGAAATGGACGAAGTAGGTTCTAGATGATAATTAAATTGAATTTCATGTGTGGGTATCAAAAAAGGATAACATAAGATCTCATGAGGAGTTTTGTGTGAGGTCTAAGGAATCTAGACTCATAACAAATGATTTTGTAACAATTATTATAGTATATTAATAAATATTGAAAAATATTATGATTAAAGTAGGTGATTCGAGTTCCTTTATTAATAATAAAAACAAATAATATCCTAGATAAGGTGAAAAGAAAAAAAAACCATGCTTCTAAAAAGAAAAAAATTAGATTTAGAAAATGGGTGTGCATGAAAAAAATAGATTATTAAAACATAGATCTAAATAGAAAAGAGAATGTAGGTGAAGATAAATTCACAATCTAAATTCATATATTGATCAAAAAGGATGTCCAACATATACCCTATATTATGTATTTTATTTTTGTGATATCCATATAGGAAATTGAAGGTGGTTTTATACTAAAATTAAAAACTAATAATGTAAATTTTTATCTAATAATAATTAAAAATCTAAAATAACTCCATTATAGTAAGACTTTTCATATTGTATTCCAAAGAATGATAAGGGAATAGAACAACCATGATAAAGAAATAGAGATTCCATCACGAATTTATCAATAGAATTGGAAACCAAAATATTATTTGATGATTATATCACTTGTGATGAAGTGAATAAGAAGATAATAAATTGATGGGAATATATCATGATATGTTACCAGTGTTGATAAATCACTAAAATTGATTTATATAATGTTCATGGCATGTGTCATTGAAAAATTAATTCTGGGTAATCTATCATATAAAATTTACAATAATAAAATCAGATATTAAGGTGAACATATTTTCATCATCAAGGAAATATATATTAGATATTTTTAATTAGATTCTATGGAATTTTGAGAAAAAACTAATAGTTTCAATTTAATTTCTCTAATCTACATGTTCAGTGAGTGTCATGAATTCATGTTTAATTTTTTTGGTTAATGTTTTTATTTTTAATAATGTGAGAAAAATTTATATTCACACCCTCACTAAAGTCCTTAATGAATATATCAATTAGAGTTTAAAGCTTATAAAAACACAAAATCAAAACATCTTCATTTCAAATTGATATCTATAAAGAATGAGTAAGAATGTTGATAACTTCCTTAGAGTTGGGAGGAATTATTTTCAAGTGGATTACATGGGTGCCCCTATTTCCCAAGGTCATATATGGATCCACCATTTGGAGGGCAGTTTGGAAAAAATTTCTAATTGGATCCCAAAATAGGAAATTAATTTTCTTTCATTTAGGGGTCATATTACTCTGGTTAATTCCATCCCCTCATGCATTCCTACTCACGAATTATCTACTCTATGAATCCCCAAAATGGTCACATGATGAATGGAAAATATGTTTGTGAAGTATCTATTGGATATGAATGATGATGGGAGATATCACTAGACCTCTTGTGGAATGATGCCAAAATAGGTGGAGGATTGGGGAATTAATTATAGGAATGTACAAGAATCCATGCGTTGCATGTAAGACGAACTTATCTAGGATGTGATGGAAGGTCACACTATGTGGTGTAAGTTCATATACTATATTTATTGGTAATTTATGTATTCACCTAATGAACAATTGTTAGGAATATAGAAAAGCATACAAGGGCATTATCTGCATCTCCATCTCTATGTGTGTTGGGTCATGGGTTGTGGTGGAATTAGTTATTAGAACCAAAATTATGTAGGAATGAGGTTGGGTTTTTTGGGGTTCCCTACTGCTATGATTTATTTCATCAAGGATATAATGTGACTTTTTCTCATCAATATACCTTGAATTAAAAAAGTGGTAAGTGTTTGATAATTTAATTTTGAAATATGGGGAGGATATACCGGTATTAAGGTTCTCTTTACATGGTTTATTCATTGTCAAGGAGTACAGTTCTATTTGACATGGTTCCATTGTAAAGAATGAATGGGGGGATTCTATGGTTCCATGAAATACCTGTTAAATTATTCTTCACAGGATGGCGCATTATATTTCATGATATTTCCATGGAAAATGAGATACAATAGAATTGTATCCCATATCCATCTAAATTTCCACAAAACAAAAATCCTAGTGATTATACAAAAATTCATTAATTATTCCATGAGGGTTGGGTGAAGGTTATTTAGAAGAGGATCATAATTTTTTTTACCTTTGGTATCCATAATGGTAAAATTGATGAATTCATTCATATATTTTTTATTGGAACAAGAACCAAACAATACGAGCATAAGGAGAGATATATAATGATTGATGCAAGTTGATTGAAAATATGGAAGACAATGAACATGAATTGGAATGAGAGTATGAGTATCTCACATCTTTAATTGGTTTAAAGTCCATGGAGTATGGTAGGCGAGCTCATTGTTCTTCTAAATAATAGGAATTAGTCACCATCTATGAGGAATTTTATGTGTAACTGTTTGTCTTCCATAGTTCCCTATAGTCCATATCTTTAGGGTATATGAGTAAAATGGAACCCAAATAGGGTAGGTATGAAACTAAATACTGATGGATCCTTCACAAATAGGCACTTGAGGGGGGGTGGTGTGGTTTGTGATGATAAGGGATTAGTTTTGTTTTCATTATCTACTAATTATGGTTATGGTGAATTACTTATAGTAGAAGCCAATGTGATTATCAGTGGAATTAATATTTTTTGGATTGTAATTTAAATCTAGAAGTGGTATAGATAGACTCCTTGATCATATACAAATCCCTCTCCAAGCATGCTATGATTTTGTGGAACATCACTTACGACATCCTACGTATTAATATCATGTTGACTAACCAGGTGAAAGTGAGTCAAACTTATCATGAAGGTAATAAGGTTTTATATTTTTTCCACTAGGTATATTTGGAATGGATTTTCTATACTTCATACTTGTTTGGGGTCCCTACCCCGACATTGTGTGAGAATTGTGAAAGGGGATTCTCTCGGTTTGCACTTTTTTAACCCACACTGAGAGTTTTTTTTTCCATTTTCCGTTTCTAGAAATATATAAATCCATAAATTCATCCAAGTTGAATTTTTTTGATTACATTGGATACAACTAATATCAATATGTAGATTTCACATGGGTATATATTTGAAATCTATGAGGAAGATAATTGAAAAAAGTAAAAATTGGTATCATATTATATTCCTTATGTGTATCCTTGTTATCTAAATCATAACTTATTGTTTTCTACATGGATAATGAACCAATTACAAATAACATATAATTATTTATGGAACATTTCATAGGATTGAAATGCTGCTATTCTCTCACAAAATAATTTTAATATTTATTATTTTAGGTATAAGAAAATTAATGCAGTTAAGGATGGAAATATGGAAGAGAAGAAAGAAATGACTTGAAACATTAACCTTCAATTTACATTCATGGTATTGAAAAAAATACAAAGTGTAAGATTAAAGGAGGAAAATTATCTAATAGTTTTATTTGTTATTAATTAAGGAGTAAAAATGAATGATTTAAATATGACATAATGTAGGAAAACATAGAAGGAACGTGTGGAATGTAATCATATTGAAAAATTTTATGTAGTTCCTAATCTATATGATACATTTTATAAATATTGAAGGAATATATTCAATTTTTCACATCTTTTTTTCATCATTAGTTGAATGGAAAATGAGTGAGTGAAGTTACTTATATGGTTATATATCATGAAGTGGGTCATTTTTATATCATATCAATACATATGGTCGACCATATATTTCTAAATAAGGCATATTATAGTATGTAAGTTAAGTTAGGAAAGGCATGGAAAGTAGGATTTAGTCAAATTTTATTGGAATAATCATGTATTTAATTAAAAATAATGAATGACTCATCACATACAATTAGATCTGTATATGTGGTTGATTTATATGGATTCTTGTAAGTTTCACGATTGATTTTCATGGGTTCATGTTATAGATTCTTGACTAGTATGTGAAAATATAAGTTTTAAATTTTTTTATATTTTGACCAAATAAAATTTATAGATAAAAATTGAAACACTGAGTGATTTAAAAAATAATGTTACAATAGATATAACATATGACAAATAACACCGAGCCTAAATGTGAAATGAAATATTGTTATTTAAATATGATTATAAAAACATAGATGATAAAGTGTTTTTTATGATTGGTATTAATTGAATTATGATATATATATATATATAAATAAATTTTCCCCACAATATAAATATATTGAAAAATTATAAGTAAATAATAACTTAATTTTTAATAATGTCATTTTATTCTCCAAAAATAAGTTTTATTAAAAAATTGTTTTATTTGTTTTTATGAGAAGATATTATAACCAATTTTACGAAATTTAAGAGGAATTATTTGTTAAAATGATATCATTTTTTAAATCATGTTTTCAAAATTATTCTAGAGTGATTTTTGGGATTTTTAAGAAAAAGTTGATTTTCTAATAAATAGTGAAAAATATTGTTTTTCATTGAAAACAATATTTTTTCAACATTTAAAAAAGTTTCATTTTATTTTATAATTTTTAAAATGTAAAGTTTGTTCTATTAAATTATCAATAATATAATTAATAGTATTAGAATCAATTTTATCGATGGAGTTAGGATAGAATCATTTAAATACATGAAAATGTATTTTTCTGCTAAACTATTTTTAGTTTCAACTTTCATTTTAATCTTACATAAATTTATTCAACTAATAAAAATTTAATATTTAAAATTTTATAACAGATTGAGAATTAGGAGGTCCAAATTTTTTAATGGGTCCTTTTTATTTTTTTCACTATAAATATTGACCATAGTAAAGTTTTCTCACAATGGTATGGGTAAATTGGGTAACTAATACTAAAATTTTTAATATAAGCACTATAAATGATTCTAAAAATTTATTTATACTATTCTATGAGTGATATTTATCAATTTCTTAAAAAAATCAATCATATGGAAATATAGTTCCATATTTCACTGATGGTGACCATTATATTATTTTATATAATGAAATATCAAAAATAACATTATATTTGTTTTATTATATATAAATTTTTTCGATAGGAAGAAAATGGATATATATTAAGTTCTAAAACGTTTATGTTAAATATAAAATATTTTTTATCATGATATTTTATTTATTATTTTTTATGATTAAATAATTACATTAAATGTTTACACAATTCTAAGGTAATATTTACTTAATCAATAAAAAAATAAAATTTATGCTTTTAATTATATTAAAAGTGATATAATTTTAATGAATTATTGAATTCTATAAATATTGAAGAAATAAATATAGAATTATATTTAATTTAATGCTTTATATTACTATTACATTGTTTCTATGTTTTTTTTCCAAAACAAATTAAATATATAGTTCCAAAATTTCATTTATAATATATTATAATAAATATTATGTTATTAAATGATTTAAATTTCAAAAAAATACTTACATTAAATGAGTTATATTTATTTAATTGGAAATATCAACCATTGTCCATTTTTTATCCAATTTTACTCCTATAATAAATATAGTTACCCATAAGGAATAAAAAAATGATTGTCACACTAATTGTCAGTATGGGTTAACACAGGTTAAAAGAGTGAAATAATTGTAAAAAGATAATGTAACCTTGTAAATTTTTTATTTTTTGATATTATATAATCTAATAATCATTCTATATTAAATTTATATAATTTTTTAGAATTTTTCTCAATGATAATTAATTTTTATTAATTTAAGAAGTACTTCTAAGAGTGCCCCTCCCTCTCTTATAAAAGGTTACTTATTCTCCACTTTGGTTCACACTTAAAAAGAATTTTAATTCAGAAAATACCTACTCAAATTCATTCATATGATACTACCCTAATTTTGGAGGTCTCTTTTAGGCATAATAATAACCACACTGATCTCAATCTTTTTTGTATATGAGGTTGTCCGAAGAAAAGAAATATTCTTTAACAAAATGTTTTACTATTATTTCTTATTATAACTCATTAAAATATTATTAAAACATAATGATATAAAAAAATCTTATCTCCTATATACTAAGATGTAATTATATTAATATAATAATATATATCTGTCTTCCCTTCCATCAAATTAGAATTGAAACAATCGCTTGTGAGTATGGAAGACTACCACCTCACGAACTGATGAAATTCTTTTTTGCATCAAATCCCATCACAGTTTCTTATAAGTATGAATAAAATTTTTATATATCATATTCCAATAATATTTATTTTAAAAAGATAATATATCATCTTTATTTTTACCTTTCAATCAATTGAAAGATGGTTTCTTCATTCACCCGTATGTGTGGACTACTACCTCCAAAAAGAGATGTGATTAGTTTTCCATCCCCACATCACATTTATGATATATATAGGATTTTTAAATAAATGACATCTCATTTATGATTATTATATAATGATAAATAAATAATTATCTTATTTCCATCATTATCATTGAGAAATCAAAACTTTACTCAAGCCTACGTACGACATATCATCTCCATAATTATAACATAGTTCATTATTCATAACCATCTCCCATGATTGGTTTTAAATGTACAATTTATGTATAAAAATGATAATTATATTTTTATTATTATATTTTATGTAAGTTAATGATGACCAATTTGGCCATATCCTAACTACTGATTTCAATTTGGACATAGGATATAAATATCATCAAAACACTGTACATGAACATAAAAAATTATATAACTATATATGACGAGATAATAAATGAAATAATGGAATTAATAAGCATCATAATAGATCTTAAGATTTTATATAGATAACATATATTTATTATACAAGAATATAAATAACATATTTGGTGATTCAGACAAAAATTAATCTACACTTTATATAAAAACCTTATTTTTAATTTTATTAATTTTTAATTTTATAACTATTTTCCATCCATATAAATATTCTTGAAATTATTTTACAGATGTATTTCTCTGTATATTATGGAATTATAAACAAAACATCATTTCTGAGTTTAATTTAGCTCAATGTTTTTAGAAGGAATATTTTTTATCTATTTTATATGGAACATTTTTACCCGTATCAATAAAAAACAATTTTGAATTTTAACATATACAACATCTACATTTTTTAAATGGCATTATTATTTTTTGACATTTGTATTCCTTTCTAATCATTCATGTTTTCTATATAGGAATGACCCTCTTATTTTTTTAGAATACATTATCATAAAGCTACTTTTATGGGTTCTTCTGGATAGTGCTTTAATTCATTGGGCTAAGTTTCTATCTTGTAGGAAATCATGTATGAAATTAGGTATAAAACATAATATATGATGGGAAAATATCCACCAAGTGATGTTTTAATAGTAATTAGATTTGACTTATACTTATATCATGTTTTTTATTACCTTCACGTTTCTTCTATGTGTTTTATTTTAGAATTAAGATTTATCATGATTTTTTATATGAAAATATATTTGTAGAAAAGATGATTTCTTGGGAAATAAAATGGTTACTTTGTGCATGAATCCTATTTTGGAAAAAAGGGAAAAAATATACGTATTAATTAACTAATGAGTTTCTTTATTATATTCTTATCCCTAAATAATCATTTTATTATCATCCCACATTTTACAATGTTTTTCAAAAGGGTTTAAGGTTGAGTTAGAATAATAATGAAGACATAATATGAGGAAACAAAAGATGAGTACACTAGGAATAATGCTCTCATCATGTCATGTGAATATTTATATACGAGTTTTTTTAAAAAATTTCTTAAACTCTAAACCTAAAATATAAATTTTCATGTAATTGATTTAATATTTCCTTCTAATTTTTTCTATTTTAGATAGTCAAAATTAGGTCATGATGATTGGTATCCAAGATAGTAGTGTATTGTTAATGATTTTAGCAATGGACTAGAAAGTGTGGGTATTGGGATTTTATAGTTTATATAAGAGTGGTGTTTATTCAACATTTGAGATTAGGATTCTTTCATGAGTGATTATCTTAAGAGTTATGGATACCATTATGGGTTTCTAATATTAAGGATCATCACAAGTTCAAATTCATAGACACCACTTTTATGTTTTAGCTAATAGGAGTTGAAAATTAATAACAGTATTTTGGGAGATATTTATTACAATAAAACCCTTGGAATTAATATGTGTTTAAATAAAAATTTATTTGAAGGATAATTCTTTCATATTCTATATACATATGATAAAATTTATTTATATCATTTAGGGTTTTTATAATCATTCAAATTGAGATAATTATGGGTTATTACAATTTGGGATCACATGGTTTATCATATTGGTAACTATGGAATTGAAAAGTTATTTGGTTATTAAGTTATTAATGTTATTTCAGAATAATATCACTATTTTTGAAAGCTTAGATTATTTTGGTAAACTAAATATTATTATATAAGATGAGATTTTATTTTCGGAATAAATGTTGAATGATATTTTAAATGAATATATGATTTTAATGTGTTTTTTTGGAGAATTAGTTTATTTATGCAATTCATTATCATATATTTAAGTTTATATTATTAGATAATATGCATTTTTTATTTATGACATTATGTATAACACCACAAAATTCAACAGCACAACATTCAATTCAATAGTGTGTTTGAAAGACAACACAAACTCTAGAAATGGAATATATTAACATGATAAATTAAAATATATTTAATATCATAAATGAATACAATATATTCTATATCCTTTAATTGAATAAACACCGAGTCATCTTTCAATACACACAAGAGAGAGCTTCCTCAATATCTTGCGTTACATGCAAGACCGAGTTTCACCAAGTAACAATTTATTATTAAAATATTATTATTTAATATAAAATGATATAACCTAGATGTTATGTTAGTGTTTAGTAATCATATTAACTATCTTATGAAAATCCATGGTTTATATAAATATAAAATTAATTTATAGGTTAAAAATTAATTGGAAACAAAAATATGAAAAAGTTGAATATAAAAATAAATATTATTATACTTACAAAGAAGTTTTGTCATAATAAACCTGATTAATTCAAATTTATGAATTATTTTAAATAAATATATTCAATAAAATATTTTTTATATTCATTCATTAGGTTTTATAGGCAAAAGATAAGAACAATCCCAATTTCACACATAAAAACCTATATTATTATAAAGGAAATATTACTGCTATTTAATGGAGAATCAATTTTAAATCTGAATTTTGAAACTTTAATTGATTTCATGTATAAAAATAAACTTAAAATTTAAAATAGAAATGTAAGAATTAGGTTAGGGTTGTTTTTGATATTTTTTTGAATCAATTTATTTTTTTAATGAATAGCAAAAAATACAGAATTTTTGTTCAAAACTGCATTTTCATCTAATTTATTTATAAAGATAACTAATAATTTTAATTGTTTTTATATTTGAATTAGATAATACTGTTATAAATTAATAAAATTTATGTCATTTTAATAAATTTTAGGTAGAAATTGAATATTTAAACACAGAAAACTTTTGGATGTTTTTACTCAAAAACCCCACATTCTCATCCGAGTTAGAGGATTGAATTTAAATAAATAACTACCAATTCTATGATTTTAATTTGGAAAAATGGATTGAATTTTTTTAATAATAATAATTTATAATGTATAATAAAACCAAAACATTTTTTTTAAAATATTAGTGAAAGCGATTAAAATTAATTACAACGATTAAGGTTAACTTAAGATTAATAACAGACTAAACCATAACCTTAAGGCCCAAAAAGACCTATACCATTTTAAAAGAGCTATTTTATAGACATATTTCAACCATACATTCTATTTTCTCAAAATTATAACATTTTTGGTTCCACATTCAACTTAAAAAACATGGTATGTATTCCTTTGTCAAAATATTACAACAAGCCACTCATTCTCTATTATAAAAGGCCACCACTTCTCCCTACTACTCACACCTATGAAACCAAATAGGATTGAAAAAGATATTACCAAATAGCTTCCAAAATTCCCTCCCCCATACATTTAATCCTCCCTTTGGGATTAAATCATTCCAAGGAATCCCTTTGTTATAAACCCAAAGGAGTTACCCGATTTTAAGGTAACACTTTCCAATGATAACTTTGCTTTATTTTACTCCTCCACCATATAAAGTATATTTAAATAATTATTATATTATTAAACCAGTATCCTCAGTATACTATGATGTTTTTTTATTAATACCTATATCAACACTTACACACACATCGATCCAATGGGTAACGAACATACTGTTTCTGTGTACGTTGAAGTACTGCAACATGAAATTATGATTATTCATTTTTCATTTACTACCTCTCATGGTGGCCATTATGATAGAGAAGATATTTATATGTTATATATATGATATTTATTATATCTTTAATCTTATATATTTCTTTTATAAAATATATGTTTATACTATCCATTTTGTGTTCAAACGATAACATCATTTGTAGATGTGTGGACTACTGCACCCTTAAAGCGATATAATTTGTTCACACTGTACACAGAATATATAAAGGATGGATTTAATTAAACATATGTTACATAAAAACATCTATATGACATTCATGAAATAATTACCATTTTTTTAATATATATATATATATATATAACATTTTATTTGTCACCCTTACACACACACACTTAAAAAGTGATAATGGCGTTCATGGACATGTAGACTATCACCTCCTCGATACGATGTGATTCCTTTTACATCATAAGATATATATATATATATATAAGTATATATTATTGAAAAATATGTTATTTTTTAAATAATTATCTTTATTTAAAGATAGTTTTACTTACCTTCTTTCCATAACGATCGTTGAAAAATGAGAACATTACTCATTGGTACGTACAACCTATCATCTCCATGATTATAATGCTGGTTCATTTTTAATAATCATATATAATTAATGATATTAAATTTACAATTAATGTATATATATGATAATTATTTCATGATTAATATTCGGGAGATGTTATCTAATGACCCCATTGACTATAGTTGACCTACCAAAGTTGTTTTTGACACATAAATCGAATTTGGTCAAAGAACCCAATGTAATCATAATTGCATAAGTAGTTATAAAAAACATGGTAATAAGTGCAATAAAAGTAATTTTTAACGTGAAAAATATTTTGAAAAAAGTATAAAATTAACTTATGTTTATTATACAAGATGTAAAATGATGTTCACTAGAAGGGAACCCAAGGTAAGGGATTCTCATATCAATTTTTACATCCATGAGATAAATATCATTTTTACCACTTACAACCTTTTTAGAGTGTATCTACAACCTATTTATTATAATATATCATTAATAATTTTATCTTTTTGTAATTTTAAACATTAATTTAATGTTATTACTTCATGATATTTATTATTTAAAATGTTTCAATGTGTAATGGGACACTTTGGAATGATTAAATATTATTTTCCTCAAAAATAAAATGAATTATTTTTCAATAGTATTTCCTTCTTAGGAAAATATATGACCATTATTCAATAAAACCATTATTTTTTTTCTCCTCTGGTTATTCATTACCGTTAACATGTATTATTACTATTTTTAACTCCATGGTAATCAAAATGTTTTAGAAATTATTTTTATGAAATCCTGAATTAATATTCTCTCTTTAATCAAAGAACTTGTTTTTTTCTAAAAAAATGTTTTATTAAAATGTTTTAAAAAAATATTTTAATTCAATTATGTAATTAAACTTTTACCTATTTTTTATTTTACCAATTTTTTAATGTAATCTTATTTTCTATTTCTCAACAAGTCATTTTTCAAATCCTATTATGGTGAAACTGGAATGTTATTTTACCTCATATATCAATTACATATTTACTCACCATAATTTCATTTAATATTCCTTTTCATGTTCAATATGTTACATTAAAAGAAAATATATTCAAAAATCCTTTTCATGGAATTTTTTTTTAATTTTTTTTCAAAATAAGAAGATATTTTCCTCTAGATTTTTTTATAATATTTCCATTCATCAACAACAACAACTATTTATTTTACTCTACTTTTGATATGTTGTACTGATACCATACTTATTATTCCTTTGGATGGTTTATGGTTTATTTTTCCCATGATAGTGTTTTCATTCACTTCTTTGATTGATTTGTTATCCCCTTTAAAATATTCAATCTCCTATGATCATTGAACAATGAATTTCCCCAAAATTATTCACATTATTTATCATAAATGTTACAATTGACTATGATATATAAAAATATATATATTATGTATACATTTATAGTTATTTGATTATTTGTTGAAATATTGATAATTTTTTATTCTTTATTCAATACATATATTTGATAAGGAATATTGTTTATCAATTAAATTGATTTATCGGTATAAAGAATGATTTGGACATGAAATTATGGGTAGATCCCATACTTTATATAGATCCTCGAGGCATTGATAAGTTATCATGATAAAATTAAGTTTCAAAAATTAAATTTCTAAAATTAAATGATTTTTTATCCATGGTTTTAAACTATCATAGGGATGGATATTGATAGTATAGGTTTTCATGTTCTTGAAACATGGCATCCAATAATTAAGAATTTCCTTATTTTTGATTCATTATTCATTATCCAAGGGATTTTCATATAATAAAATATATGGATTCATTTCATTCTCAGTTTAATGATTAATTGGAATGTGTTTTTAGTTTCTCACCTTTCAATTTTAATTTTCACTTATCAATTTATTTTAATCACATGTGTTTCAACTTATTACCTTGTTATTTTTTTTATTAACTTCTATATCCATTTTTTGATTACATGGTATGTGTGTTCAGTTATTTACCATGCCATAATTATTACTCCCATTTATTCATTACTTCTTCTTCAATATTTTTCCATTACTGAGAATTTGAGCTCACCTTGATTATGTTTCATTCACCAGGAATCCATGAAGCATAAGATGAAATATATGAAGGGATATACTACCTGGAATAAAGTTATCCTTGATATTATTTATTTATAAAGAATAAAAAATTTAAGTTTTAATTAGTGTATTAATTTGTAATACATGAATAATTTATTTATGTAGTTTAACCAAACTACTAAACTATTCAGTCCTACCGAATTTGAATCCTTGTAATCATTCTAATGTAATAGTAGAAAACACTGGATCAAGGATATTTGGGTTTGGATTGCTACAATTGCTATAAAAAAAGTATCATAATTGTAACCGTATTTAATAAAACATAGGCTAGAGAACAAAATCCTAAGGTATAATTTTTGGATAAGTAAATACTATAATTTTGGAAAGGTAGAGATTATGTGGTTCTTCATATCAATATGTCCATGTATGGATACTACCAGTGGACATGGTTCTGGAACATATATAACTAGGACTAATAACTCTGAAAAGGGGTTTAGAGCCTGACTCGGGGTATCATGGTACATGAAAATAGTCCTTACTCTGCACTTGTTTTGAAAATCCTAGGGGATATGCATAGGAAAATACATATTTTCTTTACAAAGAAATATCAAGGGATTTGAAAATGAATAACCTTGGTTAAAAATATGTTGTTTTAGATTGAAATAAGGTATCATGCATCAAAATGTTTTTTTTGGAAAAACCCTTTACCATGTAAGGACCTTTGTGGAAATAAATTGATTAAGTATTTTTGTATTGGGATTGTATTGAAAACCTTATTTAATAGGTTATTTAGTGATTAATCTTATTTAAAGGTGGTCCATTATATTTATTTTTGAAATCATTTTTATATGGTCATAGAAAACGAAAACTTGTATGTCGGGTGATAGCATTCAATGTTGGGAAAGGCCATGGGTCTTGAACCCATGACCGAAGGAACATCACAGTTTTATACCAATAATTGAACTATTCAACATCTTAGTTAATTTTTCAATATTACTAGTTAATCAATTTGAATAATAAATGATAATTATGAAATACTAATATAACTTTTGGGGATTAGAGAATAATATATTAAACATATTTTTTTTTGGATGATAGTTAGAGAAAAATAGAAAGAATTTTCACTCTTTTATAACCCTTACGATCCTATAAATGTTAATTTAGTCCGTAAGGAATAAAAAATTAATTATAGGAAATTAATTTATGGGAGTAAAGTGATGCATTATATTTTGATAAATAACAAAAAAATTAGGATTTTTCAAATGAAATTGAAACCTATCAAGTAAGAATATTTCCTTATATTCTTAGTGAGAAAAATAATTACCTAACATTAGGAAAATAACTTTGAAATAAATTGTTGTCCTAGTAAATTACTTTTTTTGAACGGATGGTATCTTAAATCATAATTTTTTTGTGGATTTGAGGGCCTCAACATTAAATCTAACACTAACTTTTTTGTGATTGATGACCACATTCAGTCCCTATAAATATTTACTCTTTTTCTCCATGTACGTATTTTCACATTCCACTAATGTTATCCTTCTTAGAGACCTAGTTACATGGTAGTCCATGTGACCATTTTATATTTGTTTCTATATTTTCTAGAGGATGATTTTCCAGCCCTTATCATGATGTGGGATTTAAATGAAGGAAATATTAAACAATATATTACCATGATCATGTTTGAATTGGGAGGATTCAATTTAATTAAGGTGGGTATAATGTAAGATGCATAAATTCTAAAGTACAATTTTGTATTAATTAGTATGTATGTCACACAACACCAAGTGTAAAAAAGGAATAAATTAACCCAATAAATTAAAATATATTTAAATTATTAAATAAATATAATATTTTCAATATTTTTTAATTCAAGAAGAAAAAAGTTAGCTTCTGCTACACGCAAGAGTGAACTTCCTCGATAGCTTGCATTGCATGCAAGATCGAGTTTCACCAAAGAACAATATATTATTAAAATATTATTATATATAATAATATAACATAACCTGGATATTATTTTAGTGGATATTAATTTTATCAACTGAATTATAAAATTTTACTATTTATAAAAATATAAAAGGAATTCATAGGTTACCAATTAATGAGAAATGAAAATAAGAACAAATTAGCCATAAAAAGTATATATTATTCTTCTTCCAAATGAGTCTTATCTTAATAAAAATTATTAGTTTAAATTATACACTGATATTAATGAAATATATTCAATAAAATATTTTTTATAATCACCCATTAGGTTTGATTGGCATAAGATAAGAACAAACCCAATTTCACACCTAAAAATATATATTTTTATAAAGTCAATTTTACTACCTTTTTATAGAGAACCCATTTTAAATCAGAATTTTGACACATTAATTGATAAAATACGTCAAAATAAACTGAATCTTATAAATATAAAAAAATTTGTTTTTTTTGAAATTTTTATTCATATTTGAATCATTTAATTTTTTTAATGAATAGTTAAAAATACTAAATTTTATTTCAAAAATACTTTTTCCATCTAGTTTATTTATAAGGATAAATTATAATTTTAATATGTTAAAATATTTAATTAAATAATATTTTTATCAATTAATAAAATTTATTTCATTGGAATAAATTTCATTTTGAAATAGACTATAAAAACATAGAAAAATTTCAAAAATTTCAATATTAAGATCCTACATTGTCGTCTTGCATGTGAGATTAAATTTAAATACATTTCAACCAACTACATGATTATTACTTAGAAAAATGGATTAAATGTATTTAATTAGAATGATATATAATTTCAAAAAATTCCAACTTTTTTTGGAAAAGAAATATTGGTGAATGTGATTAAAAGTAATTACAACGATTAAGCTTAATTAAGATTAATAAGGGACTAAACCATAACCATATGGTCCAAAAAGACATATAAACTTGTCCAAGAGCTATTAGGTGGACATATTTTGGCACTATCCTCCATTTTCTATAAATTTGTACATTATTGTGTCCACTTTTATAATGAAAAACATGGGTGTAATTCAATTTTCAAAAAATTATAAGAGTGACACTCGTTCTCCACAATAAAAGGCCACCACTTCTCCCCATTCATCATAAATATCAAACCACATAAATTTGGAATGTATATTCCAAAATTTCTTCCTAATATCACTACCCTAAAAAAATATTCATTTATTTTTAGGAAATCATTCTAACGAATCCCTTTGGTTTAAACCAAAAGGAGTTACCAGATTTTAAAGTAACATTTTCCAACAATCTCTTTTTTTTTTCATTTATTCCTCCACCCATTCAATTATTTGTAAGTCATGATAATATGATGAAAAAATTATCCTAAATATACTTTTATGTTTTTTTATTAGTTTTTCAAAATGAACTTACAGAAAAATCCATCTAATGGGTTACAAACATACTGTTTCTATGTACGAAGAACTACTACCTCACGAAATGATGATTATTCATTTTTATTTTACCACCTATCATAGTTTCCATTATGATGGAAAATATTTTTATATATTTTTTATATTATATGTAGTATATATTTATTTTTTAATTATTTTATAACACATTTATTTATTCTATACATTTTTTGAAAAAATTATAACATCATTTGTGGAAGTGTGGTTTACAACCCCCTCAATGTGATGTGATTCATTCACAATATACATGGAACATTTAAAGGATGGTTTTAATTAAAATTATGTGACATAAAAAATATCTATATTATATTCATGAAATAATTACCTTTATATAACTAATATATATATATATATATATATAATTTTATTTATTACCTGTTCATACACACTTAAAAAGTGATAACAACTTCGGGGGATGTGTGGACTACCACCACCTTGAATCAATGTGTTTCTATTTAAATCACAAGATATATATATATATATATATATATAAGTATATATGATTAGATAATGTCATATTTTTCATATATTTATCATTACGGAACGATTTAGTGTTACTTATCTTCTTTTGAAAATGACCATTGAAAAACAAGAACGTTATTTATGTGTACATACGGCCTACAATCTCTATGATTGTAATGTTGGTCCATTTTTCATAACAATTTTTATTTATTTATTTTAAAAGTATAATTCATGTATAAATATGATAATTATATCATTATTATTATTTTGGATATGTTATATAATGACCCCTTTAGCCAAAGTTGACCTACCAATGTTGTTTTTGATATATAAATCGAATTTGGTCAAAAAACCTAATGTAAAATTATTATTTTTATATAATTATGAACAATAATGTAATCAGTAAAATAAAATTAATGATATAAATTAAAAAGGTTCTAAATAATGTATAAAATTAAAATAAGTTTGTTATAAAAGATTTTAAGGGAGGTTCATCTGAGAGGAAAGTCAAGGTAAGTTATTTTCATCTAACTTTTTTAAATCTATGAGATAAATGTCATTTTTACCACTTATATATTTTTTGTGCTGTATCTAATTACAATTTTTTTATTATATTAAATTAATCATTTTATCTTCATGGTATTTTAAACAATAATTTAATGTTATTACTTCCTCGAGTTTATGATTCAAAATGTTTCAATGTGGAGTGGTACACTTTGGAATGTTTAAATATTATTTTCCTAAAAAACAATACCAACAATATTTAAATGGAATTACAATTAAAGTAAATTATATGAACAATATTTAATAAAACTTTTTATTTTATCTCCTATGTTTATTAATGACCATTTTCAAATATTAGTACCATTTCTCTACTCTTTGGTACTCAAAATGTTTTAGAAAATGTTTTTATGAAAACTCAACGTTATTTTATCTCTTTAGTAGAAGAATCTATTTTCTTCTCAAACTCATGAATTATTAAAAAAATTTAAAATGATTTTAAAAAGACTAGTTAAAGGAATTTTTTACCCTTTTTGTATTTTAATAATGTTTTTACACTAATCCTCTTCTAGCTTTCCTCACAAGGCATTTTTCAAACCCTTTTACCATGAAAAAATAAATTTACTTTTACCTCATATAGAATGTATGGATTTACTCACCATTATTTCATTTAAGATTAAATTTCTTGTTTAAAAGGTTAAATTTTAATGAAAATATTTTTTTAAGAAAACTTAAATAAATGGTTTTACAGAAAAAATAAAAAAAGATATTTTCTTCAAGAATGTTTTTTATAATATTTACATTCATCAACTACAACAACCATTTATTTTACTCCACTTTAGATATGTTTTGTTGATACCATCATTATTATTGCACTGAATCATTTATGATTTATTCATCAAAGGATAATATTCAAATTCACTTCTATGATTTATTTTTTATCACCCATTAAATATTAAATATCCTATTATAATTAAAAATTGAATTTCCCCTAAATTATAAATTTAATTTATCATTGATATTACTATTTTCTAAGCTGTATACATCTTTACATATGGTTTACACTTCCATATATATTTGAATATTTTAGGTAATATTGATAATTCAATATTATTCATTCTGTATAGATATTGAATAAGGCATATTGTTTATTAATTAAATATATTTATAAATATGAAGAATGCTTTTGAAATTAAATTATCGG
This sequence comes from Viscum album, assembly GCA_963277665.1. NCBI lineage: Eukaryota > Viridiplantae > Streptophyta > Magnoliopsida > Santalales > Viscaceae > Viscum > Viscum album. The sequence goes on from OY728151.1 coordinate 2,084,657,912, forward strand.
TGGGAAAAAAACATTACATAACTCCTCAATGATTCGATAGGATCTCATGAGACAAACAAGTTGCAAAAATTAAACCGGGTTCTTTCTATATTTTTAAAATATCTAAAGTATAGATCTTGATCATATTGGTTTTCATGTTCTTGATATACAATGTCCAATAATTAAGAATTTAATTCAGTTTGATTCATTATTTATTATCCATGAGAATTTCACATGATAAAATATATGGATGAATTTCATTCTTGGTATACTGATTAAATGGAATGTGTGTTCAGTTTCTTACCTTTCCATATTTATTTTACCTTATCTAGTTGTTTTAATATAATGTGTTTATATTTATTACCTTTATATATTGCTTATTAATTTACATCTCAGTATGTTGACTACATGGTATGTTTCTTCAGTTATTTACCATTCTATAATTTTTACACCCATTTATTCATTATTACTTCCACTATATTTTTCCTTAAATTAGAATTTGAGCCCCCCTGATTTTTTCCCATACCTAGGTATTCAAGAATCCTGAAATGAAACATACAAAGGGATATAATATATAGAATAAATTTATCCTTAAATTTATTTATTTAAAAAGAAATGAGATTATATTGTAATTACAATATTTATTTGTAATACAAAAATCACTTATGTATCTATTTCAATAAGAATACTAAAATGATCAGTACTTAGAGATTTTATTTATTATAATCATGCTAATGTAATAGTTATAGATACTGGCTCCATGATATATATGGGGTCGTGTCACTACATTATGAGTGGATAATGTTAATTATAAATCGATGCTATGTTAATACTAGAAGAAATTGAAATAAAACCATCCTACTATTTGGGTTTAAATATAACAGGGGAATAGATTTAAATAAAATTAAATGTTTGTTATTAATAAAATTATCTAGGTTTAATATATTTTTTATTATTGAGTCATTGGAGATTAATATTTTATATCATCAAATGATGGCTTCCAAATTTGGTGTATTATCATATCTTTTGCTAATTTTTTAAAAAAATGTATAAATATTGTAGGAATATATTAAAATACTTTTATGGATTAGATGATGGATTATAAGTTCATTTAAGTGGTTTAATAATAAATAATTCATATTTTTTACTCAATATTTGGAGAAAAAGAAGTGTTTTTTTGAAGAAACTGATTAAAAGATGAAATTATACTTTTCATGTATGTATATTTCATCAATTTTTTATTATTTATTGTATTGTAATTCATAAAATTTATTAAAACGATCTTGGAACAAAAATTTAGTCCTATTAAGATCATTTTTAATGAATAAGTGTTCTTTTCACCCATTATAGATTTATGATTTTGTGTTCATTAACTACCCCTTAAACATGTTCTAGATCACTCTCTATTAGTCATTATGAATTAGTTTTCTCATCCATATCTATGTTTTAATTTCATAATAATGTTATCCTATTTTTAAACCTATATTTTTGTTATTCTAGATGTCAATTTCATTTCCCTTTCCCTCTTTTTAATAGGTCATTTTGTTAACCCTTTTATGATATAGATTTTCCACAAAAATTCAAATATCAGACCTGTTATTACCTGGCACAAGTTAAAATTAAGAAGATTCAATTTATTTTAAATGTGGGATAATTTAATACCCTTATACTTTATAAATAAATATATTATTGATAAAATATATAACAGACAACACCAAACACAAATGTACCATGAAATATTATTTTTTCAAATATGATTGTTAAAACCGATTCGTCAAATTGAAAAGTAGGAATATTACTAAATAATTAATTAAATATATATAAAGGTAATTATTAATATAAATATACTGATAAATTCATAGTAAATAATAACACAATTATTAATAATATAATTTTATTATATAATAATAAGTTTTCTTGAGAAATAGTTTTTATTACTTTTAATGAGATAATATTATAATTAAATTCTTGAAATTTAATAATTTTTTTATAATGTAATGCCCCGACCCTAGTTACACAGAGTCGGTGAATTATTTTAATACATTAGTATAATTACAAAAGATCAAGTCTTGAAAGATTGATTAGTTTAGTAGCCTTGGAATCACTAGATACATTCGTAAAGTTTACATTACATCATAAAATGAAAAATACAACAATATAGTCTCCATAGTCCACACTCTTATCCCCTAATACTATCCCTGCAGGTCATTCATAAAATACTTCTTCACATCCTGGGAAAAATAAAACATAGAAAGGGGTGAGCTCAGATGCTCAGTAAGGATAAAAATATAGCGGAAAATTTCATAAATAAGCATAAACATTTAAGGCAATGTATAACTAAAACAAAATCCATTTGAACTTGAATATCAGAATAATATGGAAAAGATAAAATGAAATAATTCCATTTACTTATTCACATGGATATTCTACTAGTCGAATAATCACATGCAATGTCAATAATCACTTTCATAACGATGGAATGCATAATGCCAGACTATCATACCCACATAGCTAAGGCCTCCTGCCAAGACTACAAATAAGATTTTTTCAAGGACTTGTGACAAGACACTAGTTTGTCTCATTAGACATACCGATTCATCGAGGAACTATAGAGGGCTCCACCCATCACTTATTAAGTCCAATGCATTCCTCATATGAACAGGTTTAACATAACATAAACTTTCGTATTAAAACTAGCATATGAAATGTCAATAATTTCTCCATAAACCATGAATGGTATAAAAATAACACATCCACAGTCAAACATATCACAAAACCTTATATAAAATATGGTTGGTTTGTATCATAATAAATAAACTTCAAATAAACTTAAAATCCATCAAAGGATGTTGACATAGATGAAATCAAAACCCTTTTTATAGAAATATCTTTTTCTATTTTGAAATCATTTAAGAGTCACAAAATTATGAAATAAAACATTTAATTTGAAAATATTCTTATAATATTGTAAGGAAAGCTTAGACAAGTTTATAATGGTATAAAATAGCCGCACCTACCGTATAAGTTAAAAAAACATTCTTACTTTAATTTTTAAAAAAAGGTTAAAAAGGACCTTGTTTGGAAAACAACGGAATGATTCCTTTATAAACATCTTATAAAAAGTCAACAAGGGTATAAATGACTTTAACCCATAGTCTATAAAATAGTAAGAATGTTTTTAAATTCACTTTTAAGAAACATGGATGTGGATGATAAAGAGGTCCCAGTAGATAATTACGTATAAACAACCTTGGATAATGAAGAGATTGTGAAATAAACCCTTACATAGTAATTTTCCTTGGTTGAGGGTAGGTTAACCTCTTGTATAATGGTGAAATAATTGTTATGAAATTATACAATAATCATATACATTAATATGACATCATATATGATCTTTTAACAATGATTTTTTAATAATATCTTAGTATTATCGTTGTTTTAGGTGTTAAATTACTCATTTTCTTTTATATGTTTTGTTAAATAAGCCATGTTTTTTATTGATAGGTTTTATCTTATTCATATCCATAATGATATAATGTCCTTAAAAATTATTTTTTATCATTAAATGATAATTAGTCTTGAATGGATACGATGAGTAATGAATCTCATCATGTTCGTGGAGACGGTAGTCCGTACGTACACACGAGCGACAATATCATTCTTTTGATATTAAAATAATATATATTTGGATGGTATATCATATATACAGAATCATTATGATGTTATATTAATTATTTAAATTAATTAAACATCATTATTATACCCATCCAAATAATAATGTTTTAAATAACAATTACACCACGACGTGGAGACGGTAAGCCGTACGTACGCACATATGGTGACATGTCATTCAAAGGATGGATATAATAATGAATATAGTTGTAACATATTTATAATAACTTCACAGTATATATAATATACTGGAGTTATTATTTTATAATGGGAATAACAAAGAAAGAAGAAGTTGAATAAGAAAGGAACTTGAAAGAGGGTGGTGAAAACATTACCTCTTAATCGGGTTCTTCTTTTTGATTTGATCAAAATGGATACTTAGGTTGACTTTCTGATCAAACTAAGGCCTCTAGGTTGAAGTGAGGGAAGTTTATAGAATATTTGGGCAGGGTTTGGCCAGGCCAAAAGGCTTTGAAGGCGTGAATTAGAGAGAAGGGGGAGTGCCCTTTTATAAGAGGGGTGAGGGGCACCTTAGGAAAAACATAAAATATTATTTTATAATAAATTCATATTCGGTTTATAATGGGTAAAAAGTTTATTATTTAATGTATAAGGTGGGTATAGGTCGAAACAAACTCAACCAATATGTTTTAGACAAGTTTAGGTTACCATTTTAACCTTATCATTTAGATTTAACTGTAAGTTAAATAATTTATCTTTTAACGTGTCTTCTTTTATTATTACACTATATGGTTAATAAACTTACTATATACTACCAATAGAACCACAATTGGTTCATTAATCTCATATATATTATTATATAAGTCTTTTGGAAAAACTTTAGATTTTAAGGACCATTATATCAATTAATAATATAATATTTTTTTTAAAAACTATTTTATGTCAATTTTGACACTATTTGGTATTTGTTTTTTGTTAAAATAATAACAATATGATTACTTAAAAAAAATAAATTGAATCAATAATAACATGTCATATTCCCCTAGAAAATTCTTGGATGTGATAAAGACTTTGAAATTATATTATTTTAATATTTATAATACCATTTATTTGATTCTTTTATGAATAAGGTAATTACTGCATCATCATTTTGTCATAAATAAATTAACATATTTAATGTCTAAAAATTATAAATAAAATACCATTATATAGGAAATCATTTTATCTTTCTAATTAATATTTACAATTGAATTTATCTTATGTATAACCCTATATTAAAAATGTTTTAGTAATTAAACTTTGATTTAAACTCTTTTAACTATTCTTTGAATTATATAATAATTAATGTTCTAATCTAAACCAAGTGGACCTAAATGATAATATTTTATTCCTAAGGATGTTTTTGGTCGAGATAAACTTGTCCAATAGAATTAGGACATGTGTTAGGGTAATATTAATATCATTTTTACCCTTAATTACCCTATTTACTTTTAACCGTGGTAAATAAAAGTAAAAAGTTACTATTCACCAAAAATTATTTTCACCACATTGAACCACATTTTACTCCTTGATATTAACCATTTCTCTCATATTTTTGAAATTCCACTCACAGAAGTAGTAAAATTAAGTTTTATGTGAAGTTGAAAATTCTCCTAAGAGGTGGATAAAAGACGGTGAAAAGTTCAATAAGATTTTTATATATCTAAAATTGTTATAAACTGACTCCAATGAATAACATTGAACTTATATAGGTATTATGTATATATTTTTACTTAAAATAAATTTAAATAAAATAAATAATTATTTAAATAAAAATTTGGTTTTAAACTATAACTCAGTGTTTTCACTATTCATCAAAAATTAAAAGTTTTTAGAAAAATACCAAAAATTTACCCTAAGATAATTTTGATATTCATAATTTAATAATGAATTCTATTTTACCAAATTCAAAACATAGAAGTTTCATATATTAATTTAAAATTAATTCTCGTAGTCAAAACCTAAAGGCGTATTTTTAAGAAATAATAACTACCAAAAGTTTGACACTTGTTTATCTCCAATTTCAAAGTGAAATTACTTATAATGAAAATAATTGGATTAAATGGTAAAAATATAATCTATTTATACTTCTACACCATTAAAATGTATAATTTAACAATATTAATTATTTTGATTTAAAAACTTGTTTTGAGTTAAAATAAAGTATTTTCACTATTCACCTAAATATGAAAGTTATCAGATTAACACCAAAACTTTATTGAAACTAAATTATTATGTCCTGATTCTAAAGAAGAAGTTTATTTAGTCAAATTGAATATATTGAAGTTTCAAATATTTTATTTAAAAAGGCTTCACCATTAAAAGGCAGTAAAATTGCATTTTTTGAAAAATTATTCTTTTATCTGAAAAAAATGTATTTGTTCTTATATTATGTCTAAGAAACTCATAATATGGATTCTAAAATTATAAGGATTATATAAAGTTCAAAATTCAGTTAATACTATTCATAACCGCTTTTGAACGGCTTGTTTGGTAAGTCATGGTGCGCTAGAACTCGGTGTTGCGTGTAGTGAAAGTTATTGAATTACTTTGAAAAAATAACGTACTATGAAATATTGGGGTGTTACATTCTTCCCTCCTACAATAAATTGTGTTCTCGCAATTTGAAATTATTTTTCGAAAATAAAATGTTGAAAATATAAAATACCTTAGGGAAAACCCACATCAGAAATTAGGTTAATAAAATGTAGTCTTAATAATAGGAAAAGGGAAATGAAAGGGTCACCACCAAATTATGATCTAGATTAGGAGAACATTGGTGGAAATTAGAGACATATAATTGGAGGGAAAATGTAAATATTTATAGGTAGTGATTTATGTCATCAATCACAAACATGTGTAAAATTGAGGGCCTTAAATCAATCTATGATGATTTAAAATACCATCGGTTCAACAAAACATATGGTATTAGGACAACACATTTTTTTAAGATCCCCTAACTAAAGTATAATAATTAATTTCTTCATAGAATAAGAGAAGAAGATAAATATATACTTGACAAATAGAGTCCCATCCTCTAACTAATTTCTAGCACAAACTCATCTTTCACTCTAAAAGATAATAGAACGTAAAAATTAAATTCTATTTATCCTATTCATATAGGGTTAAAAAAATAAATGAATTTATAATTCATCTACCATATTTTTTTTTAAAAAAAGACTACATTATTCAATCCAGGACATCACGTGGGCTAGTGGTAGGTGATGCACCCTTGTCGCCCTTCAGTTACGGGTTTAAGTCGCGCAGCCTTGCCGGACGCGACGGGTTGCCTCCCGACCTCCGGGTTATCCATTTATGGAAATCCAAAAATAATCTCAAACTAGAATTATCCAAAATACTTTTGTCCAAACTCACAGTCCAAAATTTATAAGGAAGGTAAACACAATAAAGATCCTTTTGACCCCGTAATAGCATGTTAATACCTCCATCATGTTTTCTTTTAAAACATTGAAACATCATGAATTTCCATAAAACATTATTGATTACATTCATGCTCCCTAATTCCTTATATAATATTGGATATACTTAATCCATCCAAAAATGTTGTAAACTCCAACAATGATGGAATATATAAATCATTAATCAGTTTCAAGGCAATCAAGAATATCCAATATAATTTACCAAATCAACCATATCTTATACCAAAATCAGTACCTCAATATTAGGACCATATTAAGGTTTATCTTTACTTCAACCATGTAGTTTCCAAAAAGTTTAACTTGCTGTAGAGTCACTTTATTTTGTACCATAATATCTCAAATCCTCAATGAAATAGTACTGTAGTACAATCCTTATTTTTTTCCAGTACATCATTGATACAACACTTAAATGAAATAATTCCAAAATAACAACATAAGAACACTAGTCATTACTCTTCATATGTGGTAGTATCATAACTTGATTATTATCCAATAGCATCATTTGTGGCATAGTCTAATGGCTGGGACATTGGTTCGCGTAGTGTCCAAACTCCTTGCAGATGAAGCATTGTACATTTGAAACCTTTTTCTTACACTTGTAGTCACGTACTTGGTTTCCTTTTTCTCCACACTTATAACATACTCGCATTCCCTTCAAGCATTTTCCAAGGTGATTCTTTCCACAGTTATAACATATGGGAAAAATCCTTCTTTACCTTCTTCCCTTTATCTATCCTTCTCTCTACCATCCTTTTTTTCTCTGGCTTCTCTTCAAATCCATAAGAATTCGAGAATTCTTTACTAATATTATCAACACATGATAATATTTCTTCATATGATGATAATACGTGGGAGACTATTTCACTTATAAATTATGGCTTAAGTCCATAAAAGATATGATCCTTCTTACTCTTTGGATCATGCGTATTTCTGGAGTTCTCATTCCTTCTACTGGGAGCCATTTCTAAACAATGGCATACACTAGATTAGTTTATGAATCAAAATACATAATTCCATAGTTGTAAAACACATAACATAAATTAAACTATTTATGGATATAATCCAAAATCATAAAAATGTTTTCTTTCAGGAAGTATATTCTCATAAACCCATCATAATGGTTTGTAAAGAAATCGAGAATTATCCTAAGCATATCCCCCAGGAGTGTCGTAACCAAGAGTGAAACAAGGCCCGTTGTCGTGCACTAGTTCCCGTTCGAGTCTAGCTCAAAGCAGTGTTTTTGGGTTTTACCCCTAGGTACATCTGTGCCAGAGCCGCCTCTACCTGCTCGTATCTAGATAGGGATTTATTGCTCGGAAAACTCACCAAATATCTACAATACCAAAATTCTAGGAAGTTCTTCTATACTAATCATCAAAGTCTATATTAGGTCTATGTGCTCTAATCAGAGTTTATATAAATCTATCTTCCAAGGTTTGTACTAAACTTCCTCTGATACCAACTGTATCACCCCAACCCCAGTTTCCTAGAGTCGGTGCATTAGTTTAATACATTGGCATGATTACAAAAGATCATGTCTCAAAATACCGATTAGTTTAGTAGCCTTGGAATCACTAGATACATTTATAAAGTTTACATTACATCATAAAATGAAAAATACAACAATATAGTCTCCATAGTCGACACTCTTATCCCCTAATTCTATCCCTGCAGGTCATTCATAAAATACTTCTTCACATCCTGGGTAAAATAAAACATAAAAAGGGGTGAGCTCAGATGCTCAGTAAGGATAACAATATAGCGGAAACTTTCATAAATAAGCATAAACCTTTAAGGCATTGTATAACTAAAAGAAAAGCCTTTTAAACTTGAAATTCATCATAATATGGAAAATATAAAATGAAATAATTCCATTTACTTATTCACATGGATATTCTACTAGTCGAATAATCACATGAAATATCAATAATCACTTTCATAATGATGGAATGCATAATGCCAGACCATCATAACCACATAGCCAAGGCCTCGTGCCAAGACTTCAAATAAGATTTTGTCAAGGCCTTGTTCCAAGACACTAGTTTGTCTCATTAGATCTACCGATGCATCGAGGAGCTATAGCGGACTCCAACCGTCACTTATTAAGTCCAATGCATTCCTCATATGAACAGGTTTAACATAACATAAACATTCGTATTAATACTTGCATACGAAATGTCAATACTTTCTCCATAAACCATGAATGGTATAAAAATAACACATACATATTCAAACATATCACAAAATCTTCAATAAAATATATAAGTTTTGTTTCATAACAAATCAACTTCAAATAAACTTAAAATCCATCAAAGGATGTTGACATAGATGAAAGAAATACCCTTTTTAGAGAAATATATCTTTCTATTTTGAAATCATTTAAGAGTAACATAATTATAAAATAAAAAATTTACTTTGAAAATATTCTTCTAATCCTGTAAGGGACGATTCTACAAGCTTATAATGGTAGAAAATAGCTGCACCTTCCGTATAAGTTAAAAAAACATTCTTACCTTAATTTTGTCGAAAAGGTTAAAAATGACCTTATTTGGAAAACGACGGAAAGATTACTTTATAAACATCTTATAAAAAGTCAACAAGGGTATACATTACTTTAACCCATAGTATATAAACTAGTAAGAATGTTTTTAAATGCATTTTTAAGAAACATGGATGTGGATGATAAAGATGTCCCAGTAGATAATTACGTATAAACAACCTCAGATAATGAAGAGATTGTGAAATAAACCCTTACCTTTTAATTTTACATGGTTGAGGGTAGGTTAAACTCATGTATAATGGTGAAATAATTGTTATTAAATTATAAAATAATCATATACATTAATATGATATCATATATGATATTTTAACATTGATTTGTTAATAATATCTTAGTATTATCGTTGTTTCCGGTGTTAACTTACTCGTTTTCTTTTATATGTTTTGTTACATAAGCCATGTTTGTTATGGATAGGTTGTATATTATTCATATCCAAAATTATATCAAGTCCTTAAAAATTATTTTTAATCATTAAATTAAAATTAGTCTTGAATGGATACAATGGGGAATGAATCTCATCGCGTTCGTGGAGACGGTAGTCCGTACGTACGCACGAGCGACAATATCATTTTTTTGATATTAAAATAATATATATTTAGATGGTATATCACATATACAGAATCATTATCATGTTATATTTATTATTTACATGAATTACACATCATTATTATACCCATCAAAATAATAATGTTTTGAGTAACAATTACACCACGACGTGGAGACAGTAAGCCGTACGTACACACGTATGGTGTCATGTCATTGAAAGGATGGATAAAATACTGAATATGGTTGTAAAATATTTATAATAACATCATAGTATATATAATATACTGGAGTTATTATTTTATAATGGTAATAAAAAGGAAAGAAGAAGTTGAAGAAGAAAGGAACTTGAAAGAGGGTGGTGAAAACATTACCTCTTAATCGGGTTCTTCCTTTTGATTTGATCAAAAGGGCTCCTTAGGTTGGATTTATGATAAAAATTAGGCCTCTATGTAGAATTTAGGGAAGTTGAGAGAATATTTGGGCAGGGGTTGGCCGATCCAAAAGGCTTTGAAGGTTTTAATTAGAGAGAAGGGGGAGTGCCCTTTTATAAGAGGGGTGAGGGGAACCTTAGGAAAAACATAAATTATTATTTTATAATAAATTAATATTCAGTTTCTAATGGATCCCAAGTTTATTATTTAAAGTCTAAGGTGTGGATAGGTTGAAAAAAACTCAACCAATAGGGTTTAGACAAGTTTATGTTACCATTTTAACCTTATCATTTAGATTTAACTCTAAGTTAATTAATTTATCTTTTACCATGTCTTGTTGTATTCTTACACTGTATGGTTAATAAACATAATATATACTGCCAATAGAACCCCAATTGGTTCATTAATGTCATATATATTATTATATAAGTCTTTTTTTCCAATCATTATATTTTTAGAACCATTATATCAATTAATAATATAATATTTTTTTTAAAAACTATTTTATGTCAATTTTGACACTATTTGGTATTTGTTTTTTGCTAAAATAATAAAAATATTATTACTTCAAAAAAATAAATTTAATCAATAATAACATGTCATATTCACCTAGAAAATTCGTGTATGTCTTAAAGACTTTGAAATTATATTATTTTAATATTTATAATACCATTTATTTGATTCTTTCATGAATAAGGTAATTACTATATCATCATTGTGTCATAAATAAATTAACTTATTTAATGTCTAAAAATTATAAATAAAATATAATTATTTAGGAAATCTTTTTATATTTCTAATGAATATTTACAATATAATTTATCTTACGTATAACCCTATATTAAAAATGTTTTAGTAATTAAACTTTGATTTTAACTCTTTCAACTCTTCTTTGAATTAAATAATAATTAATGTCCTAATCTAATCTAAGTGGACCTAAATGATAATATTTTATTCCTAAGGTTGTTTTTGGTCAATATAACCTTGTCCAATAGAATTAGGACATGTTTTAGGATAATAGTAATATCATTTTTACCCTCAATTACCCTATTTACTTCTAACCATGGTAAATAAAAGTAAAAAGTTACTATTCACCAAAAATTATTTTCATCTCATTGAACCACATTTTACTCCTTGATATTAACCATATCTCTCTAATTTTTGAAATTCCACTCACAGAAGCGGTAAAATTATGTTTTATGTGAATTTGTAAATTCTCCGAAGAGGTGGGTAAAAGACGGTGAAAAGTTCAATAAGATTTTTATATATCTAAAATTATTATAAACTGACTCCAATTAATTAAATTGAACTTATATAGGTATTATTTATCTATTTTTACATTAAATAAATTTAAATAAAATAAATAATTATTTAAATAAAAATTTGGTTTTAAACTATAACTCGATGTTTTTCACTATTCATCAAAAATTAAAAGTTTTCAGAAAATACCAAAAATTTACCCTAAGCTAATTTTGATATTACAAATTTAATAATGAATTATATTTTACTGAATTAAAAACATAGAAGTTTCATTTATTAATTTAAAATTAATTCTCACTGTAAAAACCAAAAGGCGTATTTTTAAGAAATAATAAATACCAAAAGTTTGACACTTGTTTCTTTCCAATTTCAATGTAAAATTACTTAAAATGACCATAATTGGATTAATTGGTAAAAATATAATCTATTTATACTTCCAAACCATTAAAATGTATAATTTAACATATAAATTATTTTGATTTAAAAAGTTGTTTTCAGTTAAAATATAGTATTTTTCTCTATTCACCCAAATGTGAAAGTTAGTAGAAAAACACCAAAAATTTATTGAAACTAAATTCTTATGTCCCGATTATAAAGAAGAAATTTATTTTTTAAAATTGAATATATAAAAGTTTCAAATATTGGATTTAAAAAGGATTTTCCATTAAAAGGCTGTAAAATTGCATTTTTTTGAAAAATTGTTCTTTTATCTGAAAAAAATGTATTTGTTCTTAAATTTTGTCTATGAAACTCATAATATGGATTCAAAAATTATAAGGATTATATAATGTTAAAAATTCAGTTAATACTATTCATAACCGCTTTTGAACGACTTTTTTGGTAAGTCATGGTGCGCTAGAACTCGGTGTTGCATGTAGTGCAAGTTATTGAATTACTTTTAAGAAATAACGTACTATGAAATCTTGGGGTGTTACAGATAAAAAGGATTTTATTTTTTATGTAGTCATTTCAAAATTATCTTACTGTGAATTTTTTTATTAATCAGAAGTGAATGATTTTATTTTAAATAGTGAAAAATTCTTATTTTGAATGAAAACTATTTTTTATTCAATAATTTATGAAGATAAATTTTTTATAAATTTATGTTTAATTTGATTTTAGATCTTTTATATTATTAATAATAAAATTATGTTATTTGGGATCATTTTTGTGGAATAATTTATTATAAAAACATTTTATTTCATAAAAAGTCATTTAAAAAAAATATTTTGAATTTCGTTTTTTGGGTTTAATCCTAATTTATTTTCATTCACTTATGGAAATTTAATCCATAAATATGGATACTATATATGGGATCATTAGGTCCAAAATTTTAAAATATGATCGGTTGATTTTTGGTCATTATGAATAGTAACCTTAATAAATTTTTACCACCATGTTAAAAGTAAATAAAGTTATTATGGGTAAATGAAATATGAAGAGCACTAAAAAATTTCCATCAAACATTATTTTATCATATTGGATTAGATCATTTTTTATATTTCAATTTTTTTTATAAAATATGGAAACTTGGTTCTATATTCCATTGATTTTTAACTTTGAATTATTTTATGTAAATAAAATTTAATAATGTCAATCCCTTTATTTTATTATCTCTATATTTTTTAAATAGGGATAAAATAAGGATATGATCAATTGTAAAAATAGTAGTTTAATGAGGTATTTTTTTTTATTTTGTTAATATATTCTTTTTTGAAGAAAATAATTAACTTAAATGCTTACATAACACCAACACATCATTTATTTAATAAATAGATAAACAAAATAAATAATATTAAAAATTTAAAATTCTATTTAATTAGTATGAATTATTATTTCAAAATATTTTTTAGATAAAACTAACATATTATATAATTTTTAATGTATTTTTTTTAATTTTAGTTTTTATGTTGATTTCAATTTCAAATTAAATTAATAGTTTCAAAAATGGTGTTAATGATAATTTATAATTAATAATATTTTATTACATTATTTAAACTTCATAAATAACCAATATTTGTCCATGTTTTTGATATATGATTTAAAATATCAACCATTTTCTATTTGTGGTGGATTTTTTATTTTTTATTAAATATAATGACACATAAAAAGTAAAAACCAATTTATCACAATATTTTTTAAAATAGTTTAACATAGGTTAAAAAAATAATTAACTAAAAAAGTAAATCAAAACATGTAAATTTTTTATTATATGATATTATTTTGACCATACTCATTTTATCATTGAATTATATCTACTTTTATAATTACATATTAAAATAATATTATATTAATTAAATACTTTATGTAATTCCAATAGTGCCTCACCCCTATCATATAAAAGGTCACCTCATCTACTATTTTCTTTACACTTAAAATTCATTTTATTCTATATATTACCTAACCAAATACTATCCTTCAATTCTTCCCCTCATTATAGAGGTCTTCTTTTAGTATAATACTAACAATAAAGAGTTTAAGGTGTAATGAAAAGGAGTTTGTATAAGAAAGAGGTATAGACTTAATCAAATGTTTTAATATCATTTATTCTTATACTTCATTAAAATATTATTCAACCATTACAATATAATAAAATTAGAGTCTAACATATAAATATATTTTATTTTTGTTAATGGAAAAACCAATATCTATCTCCCCTTCCATCCAAAGGGAAATGAAACCAATGTTCGTGTGTACATCAGGATACCGCCTCATGAACCAATGAAATTTATTTTCCATCACTGACACTAAAATATTGTTTTAGGACAAATTTAATATTTATATATAACATTAATGAAATATTTATCTTTCAAAAAATATAATATAACATCCACATCATTACCTTTACACCCATTGGATAATTATAACATTGTATATGTATACATGTGGACTACCACCTCCACAAATTGATGTCAATCGTTTTCCATAAATACATAACATTGAATAAATATATATATATGTTTATTTAATAAAATAATATTTTATTTATTATCAGTATTTTGAGAAAATATAATACATACTTTCTTTTATTTTATATCATTGAAAAACTGAAATGTTACTCATGCATACGTACGACCTACTCTCTGTATGATTGTATCATAATTAAATTTTCATAACCATATTTTATGGTTTATTTTAAAATTATAATTGATGTATAAAAATTATAATTATGTAA
Source organism: Viscum album (assembly GCA_963277665.1). Classification (NCBI taxonomy): domain Eukaryota; kingdom Viridiplantae; phylum Streptophyta; class Magnoliopsida; order Santalales; family Viscaceae; genus Viscum; species Viscum album. The sequence continues at coordinate 2,084,672,975 of OY728151.1, forward strand.
TTATTAATATTTTTTATATGATTAAATATTTATCTCCTTTTCTATATTTAAACTTATGACTTCATTTTTTATAATTGAGCCAAATATAATCGTAATATTTGATGTGAAGATAATTGATTTATTTTATATAACATGTAATAAATTAAATAATGGGATTAATGAAAATTAAAAATGATCATAAGAATGTAAATAGTTAACATAAGTTTATTATTAATGAGGGTAAAGAAAATATTAAGAGAGTTGAACTCAAGGTAGGGGAAAAATTACATTAAAACCATATTTTGAAATGTTTTAAAGACTTATTTTCTTAAAATATTCTATTTCATATCCATAGTCCGAAAAATATTTTATGGATGTATTTATATGAAAATTAATTAATTATAATACATATTTTATTTCACTTTCTATATTCTATAAATTTATTTAGAACAAAATATTTTTATGTGTTTTATACATAACGATATGATTTACATAAAAAAAGAGAATTAGAATGTTTTATTATAATATATAAGTAATAAATGATTTTTTACACCACTATAGAAATTAGTTGATGATGCGATTCATTTACAATCTTTAATGTTTTATTCAATTAAAAACCCTCTTTCCATTTTGTGGCACACATAATCATAAATATTTTATGTTGGGTGTGCCCAGATACTCACCAAAGCATTGGGTAAAGTTTTTGTTTCATGAGAAATTATGCATGGGATTAGGGATAAATCCTAATTAATGATGGGAATATGTAGACCATGTGATTTTTCCCTGGATGTTATCCTTGAATTTTCCTTATTTCATGTTGTGTGGTGCTACCACATTTTATTTTGAGTTTTATTTTTCCTTCAAGATTTATCATAGAAGATTTTATTAAAATATTTGGGTAGAGAAAATGATTTCATAGGTAATAAAAAGTATATTTTGAATCTAGTGTTTATTTATGGAAAAATATAAAACATATTATAAAAACTAATGGGTTTTGTTCTTTAATTATGGTCTCTTATGGATATTTTTTTGACCACACCCCATTATAAATTGTTTATAATAGGCTTTTAAGGATGATTAGGAATGATGATGAATATATAATATAGGAAAATAAATTCCTAGAATAATTGGAATAATGATTAGATAATGTCATGAGTGTTCTTATGTAAGATTTTTTTGTAGTTCTCCAAAACACTAAACATAAATGACCCTTGGGTACGTATGTGATCCCATATTTCCTTATGATGATGTCTATTTTGAATGGTGAAAATTAGGTCACATTGATTGGTATCATAGGGAGAAATGTAAGGTTTTTGATTTTGTCAACAGATTAAGGAGCGTGGGTCCTCATCTATCAGAAACAAGTTTTTCAATCAATGTGAGAATATGATGATTAATGATATTTGATTAATGATAATTTGAACTTGGTGGAGTAGCATGAATATGGAATATTTATCAGATGTATCTGGAAGCTATTCCTAATGACTAATGATGAAAAAGAAGAGGAAATCACATCATAGAGAAGATCATTATCACCATAAAATAGAAACATGATTTATCCCTTTCCATAAAACAAATAAAGATTGTATTTTAGATTACAAAATGGAATGATAATAATATCTATGTTTAAGTGATAATCAACATATGAGGTTTTCAATTATGATAAAGATGAATATAATGATTCATAATAGTTATGTACAATGATTTTATAAAATTATCACATGACATTGAACTAATTAAATGTCATTGGTATATGTCTATAAAATAAATGCAAGAGTGTAATACATTTCATTTCATGTCGTAGAATATGGTACATTTGACTATTGAGTCTGATCAGAATCATTTTAGATTTTGATTATATGACTCTATATCATAATTATTTATTTTTCAAAAGTCATTGATCATATTAGGTTGATCATATATCATTAATAATATTCCATCTAATCTTAAGACTTCAATCTATATGAATTTTAAAGACTTTTTATATATTAATCTGATGAAGTTATGTGATTTTTTCAAAATCTAGTAATCATGATGTATGTTATTTGATTCAAGATGTAGAAAAGGAAAGATTATTCTTGGGGAATCTATAAACTGCAATATAAGGATCCCCACTACTATAAATGTATACATGACACATACGTGGAAATTTTATAATGTGTTTCTTTTGGGGGGGGGGATTAGATAGTGATAATTCAAATATCTCATGAATAAAATAAAAAATTGAACCTATAACCAAATTCATATGAATCATGAAGAGAAAAAAAAGACATTATTAAATAGAAAATATTCTAGGAATTGATGAATGATGTTTGAGGGAATTCCAAAATAAATAACATCGGACCCTGATGTGAGTATTATGAAGATATATAAATATGTTTGAAAGTGGAAGAAAAAAAAGTGATGCAATAGAGAAAGATGCCTGATACGATATCTATTATAGAAGTAAAGTGTCTAGTAAATAGATAAAAATGACCTTGAATATATCTATTTATCCTATGAAGTAAAAGAAATGAGATTTTATAATGATACAAAAAAAATTAATTTCTTACACAATAAAGAAAATAATAAGAAGAGTTGGGGAAGTGTATAAGTCTATATATAGAAAATATTAAATTTAGGTTGTTAGATTGAGTTTTAAAAAAAGTGGATGTCTTGATTCTATAAAATAATTATACATGATTAAGTGCAGAGTTATCCAACCTATATATTTAGGGATTATAATTCAGTGGGAGAGTGAGTCTAGTATTGACTCATAAGACCACATCTATGTTGAGGAGTTAATAGATTCAACGTAAATTTATAATTTATATAATTATTATGAAACTTGAGTCATCCTATCTAATTGATAAAGCAGAGGAGGAAGATCAATCCATTCATTATTTGAAGGAATCAAGATATAACATGTGATATTTCTTTAATAAAGTACAATTCCATTTTCTTGTATAAAGGAAGAAAAATTCATCACATGCATTTTAGTTTTTCGGATCTTGGATAATGAGTTCAATCTCATAAATTTATTTATATTTAATTGATAGTAAAAAGTAATTTGTGTATGTTGGTCAATAATGATGATGTATCAAATAAGTATAAATCCTTTTGGAGGAAAACCTCATTATAAAATCATAATGTTCCCTTGAATGGGTTTATATTTATATATAAGGATACTAAAAAAATGAAATAAATAGAAACATAGTTGATCTCCCTAAATAATTGAATAGTTAATTAGGGAATAAAAGTAAATTAAGAATAAATGTATAACAACACCGATTCACACCCCAATCAATATCTAACATATCCCATTATGATCCAAATGACACAGAATACTCCCTACAAGGGGAAAAATTAATGAAACACAATACATTCTAAGTATCAGATCATTTCTCATTAAGTAAATTTTTGAGTTTTGGGTATTCATGGATAAATATCTATAATAAAAACTATAAAAAAATTAGAGAAAAAAAGTCAATGCCAATAGTTATAGTTGTTTAGATATCTATGATAGATTTCAAAATAAAATGTTATCCTTTATCGATCGGTTCTCAATTATAGGTAAAAATTACTTCAATGGTAATCACTAATTATTACCTATTATTTTTGAATATGTTTTAGAAAAAAACCATTATTAACCTATTGATTATTTCTAAAGTCACCTATAGTCATTCCTAAATAAGTCTTATATCCTCTTTAGGTCCTTTTTCATACATTAATTATGTGTATTTACAATTTCAACTTTTTTTATTGTATATTTTCACTAAAAATATGATTTCAAGAGGGTCTTCTAGGATATGAGTCTACACATGTGTGGGATATCACACCATAATTCACATTAAACAATAAAAATTTCTTAATCCTAGACAATATAACAAGATTATACATTCATTCACTCACTAGATCATGTTTTGAACAACTCAATGATTATTTGATTGATTACTAGGTATAAATACTTATTACCATCACAAATAAACTAATATATAGTGAAATAATAATAATTTAAATTCAAAAAATATTAACACATTAATATTAATAAAAATATAAGAAAACTATTCCATTAAATAAGAAAAACATTAACATGGTTATAGGGAATCACTATCTTTAATCATGATCTATGGTTGGATCCTCTAATTTATATTTTCATTCCATTATATCTGTCACACATCATGGTAATCTCTTGCAGATTAGAACCAAATTACTCAAGCATGTTTTGTCATATGGTTCTCTAGAAAACCATATCTTCTTTAATCTATTTCTTCACCAAAAATGGGAATGAAATCCTTTAGAATATGTAACACCTATATATGCATTTCAAGTTGAAGCCTTACCTTATTTGTGTCGGTAGTTATGTAAGGAGGATATTTTATAGTCCCTATAGTCATACATGTTATACACATTGGTCACAATTTCATCAATGACCATGATCTATTAATATTATTTCATATCATCTTCCTCTTTTCTATATTCTTTCTCCATTATATTAAATTCATGGAATCTTATATATTCTTTAGTAGATAAATAAATATATACATGGATTATTTTAGTAACATAAAAAGTGTTGGGATATTAACAATATATGTATTTCAAACACAAACTATATTGGTGAGTAAAACTATCTATTTTGATATTAAAGATAGTGTTAGAATTTAATAAAATCTAGCATTGGGTTGTATGGTTTTGAAATAGTGGGGAAAAACCAATAATTTAAAATCACATTAAATTGGTTGGTTACAGATAGCATTGTTATGATTATTTATTTCCCTCAAAATAGTTCTTGATTATTCCCCTTCCATTCCTCTATAACATTTTATCAAGATTCTATATATATATTTATATATATTTATATATATATTGTAAATATTCTTTTTCTAATAGGAAAGTATTGAAAAAATCATTGAACTATAACACTCCTATGATTTTATATGGCTATGAATTTTGTTAATAATCTTTTAGTGTGTAATATAACTAGTATTCTCTTCTTCTTTCTCCTTTGAGTCCAGAAATAAACAACATCCTCTATATATAATTGTTCATGTTGGTAAATTATCTCCTATAAAATAAAAATTAAAAATATATGTTATAATGAAATTAAAATGAATAAATATTTAATTCATTGAAACTATATATGAATACAATTAATTATTCTAATAGTAATATTAATGTTCAAAAACAATTATTCCATTACGTCTACAATTAACACAAATTGGGTATCCAAGATCATGTTTTCCAAAAAAAATATGCACAACCCTAAAATATTACATCTCTATACAATAACATTTTTTTGGTATGAAATAAACACATATAATTGCAAGGAATAATAGAAAAAATTACTATAAATTTTTACTTATCAATATACCATGTTGTTAAAAAATAAATATGAGTAGATTTTCTTAACAATCCAAAACTTCTTCTTGAAACAATAATACAATTATTTAATAAAATGAAATTTATATATTTAAAAATTTTAAAATAAATATTTTTCTGACAAAAAAAATAATATAACTAAAGTACATACATTATGTAAACATTTTCATATAAAGAGTTATTCCCATATAGTCCATTTTCACTGCTATATTTTTAAACTATAATCATAACAACATTTATATCTATATCTCATATATCATTTATATTTTAACACTAACACATATACCTCTGTATAATTATCATATATAATATGTTGAAAATTTAATCCATGTGTGATAATAATGTTTAATGTTATATGAACACAAAAGTATTTAATAATACTATAAACACTAAACAAAATTTTGGAAAATATCACTAATATACCAAAATCTCAACACTCAAAAAATTAATAATTATCTCAATGAATATGAAATGTCTATAACTATATATTCATGAAAATGTTTTTTTCCAGATTTTATTATATTCATAGGGTTAATTTGTTCTTTTTATGTATAAATGGAATAATAGAAGTTTTACTTGTATTGGAATAAAATTTTATGTATCTCATTTGATTCTAGGAAACATTTTTTTACTTAACTCAAATTTTAGTAATTTCAATTACCTATTGGATATTCAAATGATAACAAAATTTAAAATATCTATTTATTTAATTAAAATGTTGAGTGATTGTTTTTATAAATTATATTATATAAAGTGTTTTATATGGAATATTATTAAAGGATGAGGTTTCTATGGTTAGTCTACATGTGGTGTTATGTAATAAGAAAATTTAAATTGTTTTTCTTATTGGAAAGGCATCAGCCATTATAGAGTTAATTAAATATTTTTTAATATGATATTTAATAAATGAGGGTAATTTTGTTTCTTATGAGAGTATATTTTATCATTTATATATAATTTTTTCGTTTCTCTTTACATTTATAGATAATACCATATAATTCTTTATGCTTTTTTTAATTTAAAAAAATGATGATGGGTGAGATTAGATGAATGATGGGTAACACATGTTGATTGAGAATCCATATGATATTGAGTTGAGATAAAATATAATCTCATATTAATTTAATATATGTAAATTTTGAATTATTCTATTTTCTAGGGGCGTGTATAATAATTTATAATAACCTAAAAGAAAATTTTAATGGTCTAAACATTGTTTTACTAAGATAAATATATAAATGATGATTATATAGGAGGATTGTTGAGCAGTCATAATTAAAGGACATTATGTGGTTTGTGAGATTAATAAATTATAGAAGAATGAATATATACATTTAGTATATATTTTATATAAATGGGTTTTATTAACCATGATTTTATGTAGAGGGGTATTTTATTCTCGTAATTATCGAATTATGATAGTGAAAATAAGACTATTTGTATATGATTTAATTTTTAATGAATAATTGGAAATATTTTATAACTGAAAATTAATATTAACAATGTTTTCTTGATTTTAATAATTATTTAATAAAACAATTGTTTCTACTAAAGAGGTTGAAATCCCATGTTCATAACATGTTTCAGTGAACCATGACCAATGGAATAGGGACACACCATATATAATGGGTGGTATACAAATTTTTAGTTAATACCAATGTGGATGAAATTTTATTTTAGTGGAAGAGTATTGACTTATAGGGAGTTCATGGATCAAATTAATTTAGTCATGCCATTGTTTTTCAGAAATTTAAAATTAATATAGTGTGTTACATGTGAGTTCAGTATTTTATATGTGGTTCATAGTAAATGTAAATTATTCCTTTATAAATTAGTTTACAGTTTATCCCGCTTAATTATTTCTATCTTATTTACTATAAAAATATAAATAGAGGTGAGAATATTAAATGGTTTTATGTTAAAGATATTATTATTTGAAATATGATATTATCATTTAGTTAATTACATAATGCCTTAATGAATTATTTAATATCATATTTCCTTTTCTGTATATTTTATTTATAATCAAAATTTGACATATAGTAATGGGTTATAAAGGTATTTTCTATCTCCCATGTATATCATTTGATATGGGGATGTGTTGTTCCTAATTAATTTGATTTTGTGAATAAATGTTGTATTCCTAGAGGTATTTTAAATTTCCAACATAGGTATGATTATTTCTATTATAGACATGAAACTATAAATTTTTTATTTTTTGGTTTATAGTCTCAATATATATTTATAATTTTTAACGAATCAGTGGAAATTATTTTTTATAGTTGTGGTGAATAAAATTTTAGATGTGTTTATAGATATATAAGACTCTTAATGTGTAATATATTTCGAGATACAAATGATTAAATGTCCATTATGGAATGTTAGTGATTGTGAGTTGGAGGATAATGATTTATGATAAGGTTATATATGATGATTGACATATTATATAGGATTGAATGAAATAGCATTTTCAATAGGTTGTTTTTGTTATTATATTTGTTAATAATATATATGTCACTTGTAGATTCATTATCATGATCTATTCAGACAAATATATGATATATTTTTGAAGATCCCTATAGTTTATATTTATATGTTTCCCTAAATATTATGCATTTTTTACAAACCTGGTGTATCGAGTCAAAGGAAGTTTTATGAAACATTAGTTTATGCACATCATAAACTAGTTATAAGTCATATGATATATGTAATCTTTCCTTATTTGTATTATTTTATTATATTATTTTTTAATATTTAGTAATTTTTTTTGCGTATTATGCGAATGAATGCGTACATTTAAGTTAATAGATATTATTTAATAGTTTATTATGGGTATTTATATTATAATTAGATAAATTAATTTGAAACACATCCCATATCTATGTTTTAATACCCTTAGAGAATTTCTCTCTATTATGACCTAAATAAGGGTGAAATCATAGGTCACTCTCGATACTAATATCGGCTTGAAAGGATTCCTAGTGGGTCCAAGTAATCAGATAATGGTGATAGGGCATGTTTTTGTGGATTGAGTTTGAAGTAGAAACCTGTGAGGGATTTCATTTTATATACACAAATTTTCCTTAATTAACCCATGTATGTGAAATAGATAAGAAAAGTGAGACATTGATTTAATTGGGATCAATAATTATAGGCATAAAATTCAATACCCAATAGATCACTATTAAAAGAATGATGTATTGTTTATATGTTTGTTATAAATTTGTGGGATCAAGAATCATATAGTACCACATCATGGTGATTTCTAATTACTAATAATTTAAATATTATTCATGATTGAAAATCAATTAATGTAAATAAAATGATTTACATTAAGATTGGGAAGAAATGTAAATTATCTATAGAAATATGATTCTTGTAAATTAAACCATGAGATACATGTATACAATCTATATTTTCCTTTCAAAACATGGAAATATTTTATGAAATATTTTTAGATCCAAGATTCGTGAAGATATGTAATTCTGAGGCCCAGAGAGCCTGAAATTATTTTTATAAAAATATTAAAAAAATTTATATCATTTGAAAACATTTTTGTAGAAATAATTGAATATATCCTTAAGGAAGTATTTCATAAAAAATCTAATACCACTGTTGAATTCTTATTGCACATATTACCCTAGGAACAATCTAATGTTTTTTGGCACTAGATGTTTGGATAAGGAAGTTGTTGGTGTGTACATTTAGTAAAGTAATTAATTAATTTACAAAATTAATACATTTAATTACCAAAATAGTTTTTCTTATATAAATATCATGGTATATAAAAATTCAACGATAAGACACATAATCATCATATCATTGAGATATGGTTCCACCATTCAACATTGGAGGATCAAGATTGGATGATAACCAATGACATGACTGAGGTGGTATCACATACAGTTAATGTAATGGATCTTCCCCATCATTGGAGAATGAATCCTACACCATAAAAAAATCCATTATTGTGGTAGGGAACAATTTTTTTTGGTTTCCACCCACTATTTAATTAATTGAGTATGATTCAAAAATATTCTTTTATTTCTTTATTATTACCAACATTCTCCTAAACTAGTCAAATTTTAGATTCTTTATTTTATCCAGTTAATCCCCTTGTTTAATTTTTATCTCCATTTTTACATAATAATTAGCCTATAAATATTTTCTAATGAGTCTTTCACTTATTTCTTATTCCTTTATCATATGTGTTCATAATATTTTTCAACGTTAGCCTATGTGGTCACAGTTTGTCTTTTTAGGGGTGGGATCAAGTAAGATAGAACAATGGGATTATATATAGTAGAATGAAAAATAAATATATGTATGGATTATATATAGATCTAGGTATCATTTGGAATGAAAATTATCCCACCATGGATTTGGTACCAATTGAGGAATTTGGAAGTTCCATGAGCAACAGGCATTGTGAGGGATTTTTTGTAGGAGGAATGGATAATTTATATCCAATTGAAGGCCAAAATAAATGTTCATAGATGATTTAAAACATTTTTAAATGGTTAATAGGAAGATTTGGTGTTCGTAATGCTATAGATAAAATCCATGCGGAGATCCAATGTTTATAGAAAATCCCTATATATACGATGCGTATTTTGATGAACACAAACTACATATTCCATTTTCCACAGAGGGTAGGTGTTTTTTTAGAGATAAATATCACACATAATGTGTCCCCTCACTACCTAACATGGAATCTATAGAGGAAACATAACTATAATACCATGTTTGTTTTCCCTCCACGTATGGCTGGGTATATCCCATATACATCGAAGAGTACAAGGTCTTGGAAAGATGACACATACTGAGTCCCAACCTGACACTAGAATGTAGTATAGTACCCTTACACACCGTGTAGTACAACATGGACAACAAGTAATTATCTAGATAGAAAAAAAGAGGAAGAGGAGTGGTCTCAAATACCTATTTTACCATTTTCACTATGTGTACTTCTTAAAAATATTCTACCCCTTTTATCTCCTTCGTGTTGACTAGCATTTTAGCTCATGAGTAGCCTATTCTGAGTGTTTTCCCACATCGAACCTAATGGTGTCCTTAGTAGTGGATTTTGATATATGATATGATATTTTATATGTTTGGGGATACTTTAGGTGGTTATAAATGATGTAAGTGATCAGTTAACATCATTATATTGAGGTTTGGGTTTGGTTAGAAATCCTCCATAATCCTCTTATTAGTTTGAGTGGAACTCTATAATTGTATCAGGGAATGGTTCTTAAGTGGCCTCGAAACCCGGGCTTCTGGATTTAGTAAAATATAGAGCTTTACAACTTTTTAATAAAAAAATAACTAAAATTATAGAGTTCATTTTTGGTTATATGATATATTCTGGTATAGGAATTGGAAGAAATGGACAACTCATTCAAGTTATCAAAGTAAATAAAATGAATAAAAAATCAGCGACTAATCATTGGTAAATCTTGCTCCTTATTGTTGTTAAACTTCATGTAACCTCAAAATGACCTGAAATATTTTTATAAAAAAATGGTTAGATAATTTCTTATGAATGTGTTTTTAAAAAATATTGTGAAATCCCTATTCTGAAAATACTTTTTGAAAATACCATTTTAAAATACATTTTGAAAATACCATTTGAAAATAACATTTTAAAATTCATTTTGAAAATACCTATTTAAAAAAACTTTTGAAAATACATAGCTTTGAAAAATGATTTTAAAAATATTTTGAAAATATTTATAATTTTGGAGACTTTATTTTGAAAGTAGCTTTCGAAAATATCTTTGAAAGCACATAGACATTTAAATAAATTTAAATTACTTTAAAAATTATTTAGTAATTTTAAATAAATTATAATACATTTCAAAATACATGTGTAATTTCTAAAACATTATAATACCATGAAGATAATTATGTAATTTGAAAAAAGTATAATTCCATTGAAAATGATTACATAAATTGAAAAATATTTTCTTAATAAAATAATCTAGTTATTTTTCATAACATATTTTTCATTCCTTTGAAAACAAAACCATGGGGACATTTGATAAATTTTTTATAACCAAATATCATTGAATTTAGACTTTGTATAAGTGCATGGATTGTTAATCAACATCCATGCATTTAAAACTTCCTTCTTAACCCCATAAAAATACATTTTGGAGAGTCGATACTACAGATGAATTATTTATTAATTTCACATGATTATATATATATATACATAAATACAGATTCATATACATTTATGTATGGAATCTCATGAACAATCAATATCCTATGGCTTTAATTTTTATAATGACTGACATGTATATAAAATGATAAATTGAAATGGTATGATTCCATTACATGAAATAATGGTATTTCTAAGCATTATTTCTTACATAAAATATTTATTTAATGATATAGGATTTCCCCTACATAAATAATAATAGATATTTTTTTGAAATAGTTATTTCATTTAAAAAACTATAAAATACAAGAGCATGAAAACATTATTTTTTTACATAGAAAATTACCTCAAAATAATTTTTTGAAATTATAATAATTATTCATATATTTAAAAATATTATAACATCCTTAAATAATTAAAATATTTAATTTAGAATTATAAAAAACAAATTTAATTGAAAAATAAATTAAACATATATAAATATATGTATATATATTTGAATAATATAACTCGTAACTTGAAAATAATATATAATGCACCCTTAAAAAACAAAGGATTTTTGAAATATAAAATATAATTTCATAAATTTTTTAAAATATATATCATTTCCAAAATAAAATAATACAATTAAATGAATAATTTAAATCTAAATGAAAGGTTTATCCTCCTTTATGTACTTGAACCGGTGGTAATGGAGGAAGATGGGGAGTGGTTCATCTTGGGATTCTTCTAATTGAAGGAATGGGGTTCTTCCCAATGAGCAAAAGAAGTTATATATATAAATATTGAGGATTGGATATAACTTAGGGGGGATGGGAAACACCTTTGTTTAATATTGAACTAAATCCTATTTTGGGGCTTTGAATCTGTTAGTGCTTGAATCCATGGCTTGCAGGGAATGTCGAGGAAATGTCTATATTTGAAATCTGTATATATATCTCTCTCTGTGTCTGTGTCTATGTGTGTTTGTATGTATTTATGTATGTGTGTGTATATACTATCATTTTTTTATAATTAGTTCACTAGGAAAATTGATAGATGTATCACATTGTATGTACTTCAATCTTATTGTAATTTTCCAACATTGGAAAGAAGATATGGAGATGAAAACCTGAAAGTGAAGAATCATTGTGATTGTACAAGAAATGAATGAGGTAGCGTGTGGGAGAAGCTATATGAACAATGAGGGATGGTGGTCATAAGGAAGAAGAAGACTGGGGGGGATCTAACTGTTGTGGTCATTAGATTGAATAGTGGTGTTATAACTGATGTTTTGAACAATGAATAATATCCATGTTTTTTATCCAACATCGATATGTGGAAGGGTTCTTCGCTACCTAATAAGAAAACATGATGGATATGTAGAAAAAAGTTATAACTAGATCACCTCCAAAGGTTCTTATACATGAATCCAAAAACACCTAGTCCCAAATAGTACATGCGGGCTGCATGACTGACCTTCCCGATACACTGTCATGTATTAGCTAAAATTATTCCTCCATGTGAGGCGACTAAAATTCGTAGCAACTGCTCTAGATGTACTAGCGTTTAACTCTCCATGTGGTAAACCCACTTGGGTCCCAAAATGTGTTGAGGGGTCCCCTTTAAGCATAGGGTTGAAGGAAAATTTTAGTAAATACAAAAAAAAAATAATCAATGAAAATAAAATTATATATTTATTATTTTATAATTGTTTTCATTCAAAAACATAATTTTTAGAAAATACTATCATAAACATTTTATTAACTGATAAAATTCCTAAAATATTTTCTCATAAGGCTTTTTTATTTTTATAATTTATAAAATTTTATAACTACATTTACCATTTCACTTATAATTATAAATTATAATTTTTTTGATATTATACATATTTAAAACATTAATTATAAGTACATATATAATTTAAATTTATTAGATTTTTTATTTTCAATATTAGTATCATAGTATTTAAATATTTACTTAGAATATAAATACAAAGTAATATTTTCTTAAATCATAAAAATAAAATAAATAAAATAATAAAACACACATTTAAATAAAATTATCATATTTTTTAACTTACATTAATAAGATATATATATTGAGTGAATATAGCCTCATCTGAAAACCTTAAAAACTATTGATTTAATAACATATTTTTTAATGATTTTAACATCTCATGATTAATACATATGTTGATTAATGAAAATACCTTAATTTCAGGAAGATTATAAAATTTCATAGTAGATTTAAATTATAAAAAATATAAAATAATAAATATACTAATACACTTGAATATTCTAAAAAATTAAGGTAATATTTTATCATCATAAAAAACAAAATTTGAATAAGGAAAAAATTTACATTTATATTTAATTTATACATTGATTTGTTTTAATTTTAAAATGAATCATTTAATTAAAATTATTAAAATTATTAGATTCTATAGGTCATCTACCTATTTAGTGGAACTATCCATTCCTATTAGGTCATGGATGATCTACCTATTGAGGGTCACCCTCCTACCGTATCAGGGTATGGGACCTCTACTAAATGAGCGTAACCCTCCATTCATATCAGAGAAGTGGTCCTCTACAGATTGAGTTTCACCCTCATGTCGTATCAAGGCATGGGTCATCAAACTATTAAGTGGAACCCTCCGGTTGTGTTAGGGAATGGGTTCTCTACCTTTTTAGTGGAACCATCCTTTCATATAAGTTAATGGGTCATCTACCTTGTGGGTGGAAAATTATTTTAATATCACAGAGAGGGTCCACTTATTATTTAGTGGAACCATCCAATAATATTAGGGAATGGGTCGTATACATATTGAGTGGCATCCTCCTTGTGTATTAGGCAATGGTTCATCTATCTATTGAGTGGAACCCTCCCGTGGTATCAACCATGGGTCATCTACCTACTAAATGGAACCCTCTTACTGTATATGGAAATGAGTCCTTTATATGGGGATTCTGCTCGGTCATGATGTTGAGTAGTGGTGAGGTACAAACCCTCCTCAAAAATTTATCAAATAGACAAGTGATATGTTGACTATCGTTGATAGAAACGTTTGGAATTGTATTAAGTCTTATCATGGTCTCAGTGATGGGATGGAGATACCCTTTCTCACTCATCTAGGTTTCTTTTATGGGCATATATCTTCATTTTCAGGTTTTGTTTCCCTCTTTCATTGGGTTGATATAAAAACTTATATCATGTCCCCAATTCCACCCTCTATGATTTTGGTAGAAGGTTTTTATATACTGACTCCTAGATAGATGTTTCCCACACATGTAATGTCGTATGAACACTAAAATAGATTGGCAGTAATTTTAGAGGATATTTGGAATACTCGAGTGCATTTTACTGCATAAGATGGTCGAGGCATAGAGATATATATCTAGACTCTATAAGTATATCATTTATAATTTTTGTAGGGATAGGACATCATTTTTGTTTGGGGTTCTATTTTTTAATTTTCATTTTGATTTACTCTATAACACTCTTTTTTATTCAATATAGATTATAGAATGCATGGTTTTTAGTCTATAGGTTTTTTTATTTTATAATTATTCATCAGTACTTCTTCATAGATATGGGTGGGTTCATTCATATAAGTACATTATGAAAAATAATCCCATTTTAGCTATGTATTTCAGTGCTTGTCGCTATAAATTGTCTTATGGAGGTGGTCTTGGGGTAGTTGTGGCTCAAACTTATGTTGACCAGGCTAGCTATAGTGGTTTGGGTCATGAAGGATGGGAATCATAGGTTATTTTGTCTCATGAATGTCATTGGAGTTTTTCCCCTTATGAGGTTTGGTTTGGAATTTTTTAAACAGTGTCAAAGTGTCTCTAGTGTACGTTCAAGCTAGGGAACCTAATATTTTTATAGAGACAGGAGGATTCGTTCACCAAGACATTAAATAACTTATTGTCAACATGGAATACCAATACATTGGTTGCTTGGAAAATTTCTACATGCATCATATAGGATTGAGTCTTTTGGAAAATAGCATACCTGATCGTGAGTGTAAGGATCTTCTCTCCAATGACATGGATATAAATTATACATGACATGGAGTAATCATGTGGCTTATTTCACGGATTCCTTCACTAAGACTACTCCCTCTTAGTGTTTTTCAACCTAGGATCCCTCTCCCCAGGTGGTGTACCCTAGGTTATCAGAGATGCACTAAGAAATAATTTATTTATAGTTCCTTGACATGTGTTACTGTTATTTCTAGTAATAAAAGAAATAAATTATTGTTTTTTATATATCCTTATATTCCAAGGATATATATTGATTAATATTCAGGATGACTCTGTGAAGACATCCATCTATGTTACTGATTCTGGATTATGAAAATGAATGGATTAGTGATGATGCATTATTTTAGGGACCATCAAGTGAGATCTTTCCTGTATCCTAGAAGGTAGCAGTACACCCACTAGTATTACAATATATTATACCATCTAGGAGAGATTATGATGCAAAAAATCTTAGTAAAATCATAAAGTTATACCACTAAAGGCCAATGAGGTTCCATAGTAAGCTAGATCCATAAGATGTAGAGGATTATCCTGAGTTGGTGATCTGGGTTTTCATACATATGCCAACCCTGATCGATCTGATAGTTGTTATAGCAGTCATTCTCTTCCTTAGAGTATCTGGGTGATGGTAGAATTTAGTCACAAGGATTCCTGATGATTCAGTGCTCTAATTTCCTGACTTCCAGCAATTATTTCATGGGGAGTACTACCCCAAATGCTTTCACTCCATTTATATTGAGGGTATTTTATAGATATAGCAAGGATGGTAGAAAATTTTCATGTTTTTTATGGTTTACTGACCATAAATTATACTATCATGACATTATATAAGATGGTCACTTCCTTGCATGTATGTTTGACCGTGCTCTCCATAGATAAATTTGTACTACTGTGGTACCACTCTGAATTCTGACATATATTAGAATGTTAAAGATGGTTCCAGTGAAGGTAAGATTCCATTAATATGGATTATATATAGTTTTATTTTGTAGTGGGAATCATAGAGTTATGTCATCTAGAGTATCTTGTAGGTGCTAGACATTGGGGTCTTGCCATTAGAGATATTTTTGTGTCTAGACTCATGGCTGCGGTCATTTGTATTAGGGACCATGTAGGGGACCATAACATCAAAGAGAGGGGAAATTATATACAGGTGATAGGCGCGGACACATGATATGTGATTTCTTGGATGGGTGTGCTAATGTGGGAAGAAACATAGTGGATGGACTATCATGTAAAATGCAGCTATATGAACATGGATCTCCAAAACATGAATAAGGAGTCTCCCAGGGATATGGATCCAAAAAAAGAGCATATAAGGATACCAAAGGAGGATATTCTAGTAGAGGATTAAGTTATTATCAGCTTGTACCACCATAGACTTGATGCTAATTCCAATCTTAGGGAGATGGTTGTTGGGGATGTGGGAAGCTATAAACTATGGAGTATTATAACCCAGCAGCTCACAAGATGATTAGAGGTATGACATGTGTTTATTATATTTTGACATCAGTAGTAGTAGATAGAGGTTTGAGTCATTCCATTACCTCAATACTACTGGTGCAGTAACTGGATCACCCAATTAAGTAAATAGCTTATAAATATTTCTTTATGGTTCGTATAGAGAATGATTTGTCGATATTTATTATCTACTAGATGTATGAGCTATCACTTATTGATATATATTCCTATGGGACCTTTATGTCATCATGTTGAGACTCTATGACTTTATCATTGACATGTTCTACTTTTCTGTGGTTTAATCCCAGATTTAATTTCACTGGTTATGGGTTTGATGGAATTATAATGATTGGAAAATATTATAATTTTTAGGTGAGAGTGTTCTCTTGGAGGAGCAGGTGAGACTTTTTAGGAGGAAGTTAAAACCAATATTCTATCAGTTTTAATGTTTATCCCATGACGTAGTGGGTGCTTTAAGAATATTCATTCATATAGTCATGGAGGTGTTTATGAAAGTATTCCCCAAGGATGTTATTGGACTACCTCTAAGGAATAATTTTGATTTCCCTATCAAAATTAACCCTGATAACAATTTTATATCATTTGTGGTATATAATATGGCCCCTTCCAAGGTTTAGTGTATGGGAGTGTTGTTCGAGATCCTTCGAGAGAAGATTTTTATCATAATTATTTTGTGTCCCCCTTGGTAGCTCTTGTTTTGTTTGTGAAAAAAGTATATAGGATCTTACATCTTTGTTTTTATTTTCATCACCTGAACTAGTCCATGATAATGAAAATTTACCCCTTTTTGTGTATTGAATATATCTTTAATCAATTGTGAGGTACAAGATTTATCTCAAATATCGATCTTAAGTCCAACTACCACCAGTTGATAATTTGCGGGTATTTTATTCTTAACCTATCATTTTTATGTATCTATATACATATTGAGTTCCTAGGGATACCATTTGATATGAAAAATACCCTAACTATTTTATGGATTTGATGAGCCAGAACATCCATCTATAATTGGACCGATTTGTAGTTGTCTTCATTAAATAGATTCTCATCTAATACATGTCATAGGATAACCATAAATACCACATGATGATGGTCTTATCCATGATTCAAGAGAACCATATTTATGGTAATCTCTAAAAGTAACATTTCAGGATCTATGTGGTTCACTTTCAGGGGAATGTTATTTTTTATCAGGGATTACCTATTGACCAAGTTGAGATCGATACAGTTATTTCTTGAGTGCCACCCAAGGGAATGTCAAAGGTGTGGAGTTTTTTTGGCTTTGTAGTGTACTAAATGAGGATATTGGTAGACTTTGTCAGAATTTTATCCCATTTTACCACCCTGACATGGAAAGGGAACCTGTTTACCTGGACTGAGCATTTCAAGAGATTAATTGAAGAGTTAATGCAGAGGCTGACAAGTAATGATATTTTGACACTAATAGAGGTTGGTGTAGAATACATAGTGTATTTTAATACCTTTGGAGATAGATTTCCATGAAATTTGGTGTAGATTTTGGTATTTATTGAGGAATTTGAAACCCCAAGAGAATAACTACGTGACTCATGATCTAGATTTTACAGTGGTTGTCTTCTCTTTGAGGCTGGAGTGGCACTATCTCATGGGATACTACATTGTTGTTTACTCAGACCACTATAGTCTCAAGTATTTATTCACATGGAGGTACATGAACCAAGACTAATGCACTGTTTGGAGTTACAATAGGAATAAGAATTTTAGATAGTCTATAATAATAGAAAGGGATATGTGGTGGTTGATTCCATTCGTAGAAAATATCATTCTCACCTAGTGGAGGAGGATTTTGATATGTTAGATTTCATTATAGCTGAGCATGGTAGAGGATAAAAGTTCAACTTATCTTTAATTGGTGGTGCTGGCTCCTATGCTTCTAATGATTCTCAGGGATTCTCATTTGAGAGACATCAACTGTGAGGTCACTTGTGACCAAATTTCCTTATAATATTCACGATATGGATTCTATTAAGGAGGGAATCAGGTCATCCTTTTCCATGTATGCATATTTGTTATAGTCATGATGTGAGAGGTGATGATATGTAAGTTTTATAATTCTACATTGGTTGTACATCCTAGTCTAGTTAATATGTAGAGTGACATTTAGTGGAAGTTTTGTTGTGATAGAAAGATAAAGATTACTGCTCATCTTGTCTCTCTGTTTCTCATATTTTAACAACTAAATAATGAGAACTAGGTTCTCTTAGGTTTTTTGCATCCACTTGAGATTACAGGGTAGAAATGAGATGTCATTTTTAGGTACATCATGATTGGTATTTTGTATACCATGAGAATCTATTCTTCTATCGATGTGATAGTTAACTGAAATACCATGTCTGGGCACTTCCTTATAATTAGGGACTACATTTTGGTGGATATTTTGGGGTAGTTTTTCATGTTGGAGATCATATGTATTCATGGGGATCCATCAATGATTTTCTCTGATCGTGTTGTGTAGTTCACATCATGGTTGTGGAGAGGCATGTAGGAGTCATTTGAGACCTAGTTTAGGATGTTTATAGTTTTCCACCCATATAATAATGGGATGATTGAATGAACTATCTCATGCTACTAGATATGCTGAGGGCTTGCATATTAGAATTTTCCTAGAGCTAGGAGGGTCAGTTACCATCAGTATAGTTTTCTTTTATAATATCTACCAATATACAATTATCATGGAACAATTTAAGGATCTGATAGGAAAACCTATAGTTCACCCTTATACTAGAAAGGTATTGGTGAGGCATCTCATGTTGGACCAGGGATGGTGTATATGGGGATTGAGAAATATGCCAAGGAGGTTCTATAATGATTTATAATGGAAAAATACAAGGATATGAAGACTCCCTGTAACGCCCGATAATTTTATGAGAAATATTTTGTTTTTATCAAAGGAATCTTTCCCTACACACAACACTAGCTTGGCTTGCTTTACACGCAACCGTGGCCTTCCTCAATAGCTTGCGTCGTACGCAATACCGAGTTTCACTAAACAACGATATGCTATTAAAATATTATTAAAACTAGCCGTTATGAATAGTAATAACCACTTTTTGAAATTTTTGAAATTTTATTTATCAAAATGGACTTCATTTTTGGATTCGGAATATCGAAATTAGCATAGGGTGAAATTTTGGTATTTTTCTGAAAACTTTCAATTTTTGATGAATAGTGAAACCACTAAGTGGTAGTTAAAAAACTGAATTTTTCATAAAACTTAATTTTACCGCTTCTATGAGTGGAATTTCGAAGATCCGAGAGACACAGTTAATATCAAGGACTAAAATGTGGTTCAATGAGATGAAAATAATTTTTGGTGAATAGTAACTTTTTACTTTTTTTTTGCCACGGTTAAAAGTAAATAGGGTAATTAAGGGTAAAAGTGTTATTATTATTACCCTAACACATGTCCTAATTCTATTGGATAAGTGTAATTCGACCAAAAACAACCTTAGTAATAAAATATAACCATTTAGGCCCACTTGGATTAGATTAGGACATTTATTATTAATTTATTTAAAGAAGGGTTAAAATAGTTAAAATCAATGTTTAATAAGTAAATAATTTTTAATATGGGGTTATACATAAGATAAATTAGACTATAAAAATTAATTATAAAGACAAAAAAATTTCCTACATAATGGTATTTTATTTGTAATTTTTATACATTAAATAATTTAATTTATTTATGACACAACGATGATGCGGTAATTATCTTATTAATGAAATATTGACATAATTGATGTTATAAATACCCAAATAAATGTAATTTGAGACTTTTTATGAATTCCACTAATTTTCTAGGTTAATATGACATGTTAGTATTGATTTAATTAACTTTTTTAGAACTAATCATTCTGTTATGATTTTCACAAAAATCAATTAATAAATAGTGTCAAAATTGACATAAAATAGTTTTTAAAACAAATATTATATTATTAATTGTTATTTTATTCCTAAAAATCTAAGGTTAGGCCAAATTACTTAGATAAGATTATATATATTAATAATAAATAACTTTGGGTTCTTTTGGCTTGATATAGTAAGTTTATTAACCTTATAGTGTAAGAAAACAAGAAGACACGGTAAAAGTTAAATTATCTAACTTAAAGTTAAATCTAAATGATAAGGTTAAAATTGATACCTAAACTTGTCTAAATTCTATTGGATGAGAGGATTTCGACCCATACCCACCTTATCTTCGAAATATATCAATTTGGATCTATTAAAAACCGAATTTGGCTTTATAATAAAATAATATTTTTAGTTTTCCAAAGGTGCCCCTCTCCTCCCTTATGAAAGGGAACCTCCTCCCTCTCTTCCTCACACCACTTTGAGCCTTCAAGCTAGGCCAAACCCTGCCAAGTTCTTCTCTACACTTCCCTAGAGACATCCTAGAGGTCCTGGTATTCTTTAAAGACCAATTTTAGGGCCCTAAAAGGAGGTCTCAAAGAAGCGCTTCAAAGAAGAGGTAATGTCCGTTACCGATTCTTTCATCTTTATTTCTTCTTCCACTTCTTCTTCTTTAGTTGATTCATTATGAAGTAATAACATCAGTATCACTAATATACTGATATGTTATTATAAGTATGAAACAACCCTATTTCACCATCTATCCATCCTACGGAAAACGAAATCACTGCGCGTGCGTACGTACAGAATACCGTCTCCACGCCGTGGTGTAATCTATTTTCCACCACCACCTTACTTGGATGGGTATAATGGTGTAAATAACGACAAAATATTATTATTGTAAAGTGATATTGATTCTGAAATAGTATATATACACTCCAATACAATTCCACAATCATGGGAATGATATCATCGCTCGTGCGTACATATGGAATACCGTCTCCACAATGTGATGTGACTCGTTCTACATGATCTTCATTGCGTAATGATTATATAAATGAATTTAATGAATTAATATGATATATATTACACTAATACCATTCTAGAAATGTGGTATCTATAACCTAAAAATAAAAATAAGAATTTATTCGATAAAACACGCATAAGAACAAAAAGTAATAAACACCCGAATAACAAGTAGTAATGAAATATTACTAATAAGAAGCTAAGAATATGACCATTTATGATATCATAAAAATAAGTATGATTCTGGAATAAGTCAATAACATTATTTAAATCATTATACAGGAGGTTCGGACACTTACGAAGCAAATTGGACCTAAGGTAAGGGAAATATCACAATCTCATTTTTATTTGAGATTGTTTATACTTTGAAATTCACTAGGGTGTATTTTATCATCCACATACATGTTTCCTCAATATGTAATTTTATTTCCATCCACCTACAATTGTTTAAATCCAATTTTACCCTTCAGTGAGTTTTTAGTAAAGGATATGAAAGGAATCTTTTGTCGTTTTTCGTATGAGGTACTTTTTGACTTTTCCGACAAAAGTACGAGAAGAATGTTTTTTTAACTTATATGGCATGAATGGATTTTTAAAACATTATTTCCAAGAAATTTCCTTTACAAGTTTTCAAGTTTATTTTTAATAAACTTCTTTTAGTTGAAAATTGTATGACATGTTAAAGAAAGGAAAATTTTTTTAAAGTAGAAAGGATATTTTCCTCAAGAATGGAGTTCAAGTGCTTTATCAAAATTATTTTCCATCTAAGATAATATAGGGTTATGTTTCTATCCCTATTATTACATTGATTTGATTATGTTGTGATGGAATTATTTTTATGAATTCCTTTATTTTATATGAATTGTTTTATGATGTCATGTTGTTTAAGAATCCAATTTTTACTACATGGGTTATGCGATGATGTATGATTTATGATTTTGTGGCACACATAAGAATGGTATAATTATCATATGGGTGGGACCTATATCTCCCTCCAATGCATTGGGTAAAGATTTTATATCTCATGAGATAGACATGGCTGGAACGGCAGGTTAAACTGGTTCAGTGAAACAGGACTGAAACGAGGAGTGAACTTGGTTCAGAAATGGACTTTGTCCACTAAGATAGTCTTGGAAATGAGTCTTGACTAATAAGAAATGATTTTCTATGATTATGTGTGTATTCCACAAAGTTTCATTTTTTAAGTTATGATTATTGGGATTTCATTTCACTACTATGATTTATCCCATGTTATGAAATTATTATCTCTTTTACAGGTTAAGATTTCCAAAATGTTATGTTCTTATGAATATGATGTGATTGATATTTCTTTTGTTTACCCTTACTGAGCATTTGAGCTCACCCTTTTGTATGTTTTCTTTCCCCAGGTCAGGAAGAAGGTTATTAAGTAAGTATTCCAAAAGGGAATATATATATGATGAAATAAATGGGAGAAAGTGTAGACGCTTTATGAACCAGTTGTTTATGTTTCCCAGTTTCTAAAGACACTATACCTATACGGTCCTTTCCTGGTTTTGTTATATGTTGTAATAAGTGTGCTTCAATTTTGAGGTAATAACAATGTATGTAATGTATGGGTCATTATAGTTGGTATCAGAGGAAAGGTATAGTCAACCTTTGGAAACTAGGATGTGAAAGCCTTAGTAAGAACCCTAAGGATAAGTCTAAAAATAGAACACAATCTTAGTGTTTTAGAAATGGCCATGAATAACCAAGGATAAGACCTTAAGTTTGAAATTTTATTCTTGATTATGTGGTTTTCATATTATAATTAGTGTTGCTCACACTATTCTTCTTGGTTTTAGTCAATGGCTGGAACCTGAAGGAACCGTGTTAATGCAGAATGCGACGGGCAATGAAATGATTGTCCCCCTGAGCAACCAAACGTTATGGGAGTTGGAATGAAAAATCTTGCAGCCATGCTCACACAACTTTCTCAAGCTATGAATCATGAAGGACTTCCAAATGAGAAAAGGAAGGAGAAACATTCTGTTGAATCCTTCATGAGGCAGCTTCCAACTTCATTCAGCGGGTCTACTGATCCATTAGTTGCTGAAAAATGGATTAGTACTACTGAAAAGATATTTTCAGTTCTTCAATGTTCTGAGCATGATAAAGTCATCTTAGAAGTGTATCGTTTGGAAGGTGATGCTGATCAATGGTGAAATCTTATCAAGAATACAAGGCAAAGAGATGAAATTGAGTCTATGGAATGGGAAGAGTTCAAGAAATTATTTTTCAATAAGTACTTCCCTCGTATTCTCCGAAAAAAGATGGAGAAAGAGTTTCTTGAACTAAAGCAAAAGGATGATGAATCTGTTGGTACCTATGAAGAAAATTTTACAAGACTTTCAAGGTATGCTTCTGTTATTATTATCCAACCTGAGAGTAAGATCGATCAATTCTTTAGTGGATTAAAACCAAGTCTTTGAAGGGCCTTATCCATAAGGGACTTCAATAGCTATGAGGAAATCGTTCGATGTGCTCTCAAATTTAAGATGGAGATTGGAGTAATCCATCAGTCATATGGGTTTGATAAGAAGAGGAAAATGGAATTCAAAGGAAAATCTAAAGAGAACACTGAAAATAAGATGATCTTTCCCTTATGATCAAAGTGTGGAAAGAAACATGGAGGGAGTTGTCTTAAAGGGACAAGTAAATGTTTCAAATGTGGAAAGGAAGGTCATCGGGCATTTGAATGCCGCAATGATGGGAAGAAGATGTCTAATGATGCAAACAAAGGAAGGGACACACAGAATAAACCTAATACACTTCAATGTTTCAAGTGCAAGGAGATGGGGCATTATGCCAATCAATGCCCAAATCCAAGGGTTGATGATGATGGTCGACGTCAACAAACTCTTAAGGCTAAATACAAAGGAAAGTCACATGCAATTTCTATCAGTGATGTGGATTACGATAACGATGTGGTGAAAAGTACACTTACCATACACTCTAAAGTAGAAAATGTTTTATTTGATTCTGGATCCACCCACTCTTTTATTTCTGAATATTTTTCTAAGGGTATCACCGTATTACCTCAACAATTAGATGTTGAGTTAGCTGTGACAACACCTAATGGCACAACAGTCACATCAAAAGTTTATAATTCTTCCCTGATTGAAGTTTGTGGGAAAGTGCTTCCTGAAAATCTTGTGATCCTTCCTATAGTGGAATTTGATGTGATTCTTGGCATGGATTGGCTTTCTTTATATAGAGCTCATATTAATTTCCAAAGAAGGGAAGTCACATTTCATATTCCAGATCAACCTATGATCGTCTATCGATGCAAGGAAGAACATAACCTTCCAGTGGAAATTTCTTCCATCTTATGGGTATTGATTCCACTAAATGAGGGTTATTTATCACAAATGGTTGGTGAGAAACTCACGATTAATAATATGCCCATTGTACGGGATTTTGATGATGTCTTTCCAGAGGAATTTCCGGGTCTTCCACCAAATCGTGAAGTTGAGTTTTCAATAGAACTCGTACCAGGTGCTTTGCCTATTTCAAAGACACCTTATAGAATGGCCCCAATTGAGTTGCAGGAATTGAAGAAGCAACTCCAAGAGAATCTTGATAAGGGATTCATACGCCCTAGTGCATCACCTTGGGGAGCACCTGTTCTATTTGTTTAGAAGAAATATGGATCAATGAGACTCTGCATTGATTATCGAGAACTTAACAAGATCACTATCAAGAACAAATATCATCTCCCACGCGTTGATGACTTATTTGAACAACTACGCGAAGCTCAATACTTTTCCAAGATTGATCTTTGTTCAGGGTATCATTAATTAAGTGTCAAAAGGGAGGATATACCAAAGACGACTTTCCGTACAAGGTATGGACACTATGAATTTATAGTGATGCCATTTGGTCTTACTAATTCCCCTACTATCTTCATGGATCTAATGAATAGAGTCTTTAGAGACTATCTTGATCAATTTGTGGTAGTCTTTATAGATGATATTCTTGTCTATTCAAAGAGCAAGGAAGAACATGAAGATCACTTGAGAATTATATTGAAGACCCTGAGAAAGGAGAAGATTTATGCCAAATTTACCAAGTGTGAATTTTGGATTCAAAGAGTTTCATTTTTGGGTCACATAATCTCAAAAGCTGGGATATCTATGGATCCAGCAAAAACAGAGGTTATCGAAATATGGTTGAGACCAACAACAGTAACTGAGATCCGAAGTTTTCTTGGTTTGGCTGGATATTATCGACATTTTGTGAAATATTTTTCACGATTATCTAATCCACTCACCAGGTTGACTCGAAAAGGAGTTAAGTTCGTGTGGATGGATGAATGTGAAGATAATTTCAAGGAGTTGAAAAGAAGGTTATCTAGTGCACCTGTACTCACACTTCCTTGTAGTGGAGAAAGGTTTGTGATCTACAATGATGCATCCAAGAAGAGACTGGGATGTGTTCTCATGCAAAATGATATGGTGATAGCTTATGCCTCACGACAGTTGAAAATCCATGAGTAAAATTACCCAACACATGATTTGGAGTTAGCTGCGGTAATCTTTGCATTAATGATTTGGAGGCATTATCTTTATGGAGAAAGGTGTGACATTTATACTGATCATAAAAGTTTAAAGTATATTTTCACACAAAAGGAGATGAATATGCTCCAAAGAAGATTGTTAGAGCTGATTAAGGATTACGACTGATCAATTCATTACCACCCTGGGAATGCAAACAAGGTGGCAGATGCATTAAGTCAATAAGACCATGCAAGTTTATCCATGATGAGGATCACAAAAGATCCAATATTTTTTGATTTACAAAGGATGGATCTTGGAATTATAATGGAAGGGGGAAATCGTATCTTTCTCAAATGAATGTTCAACCATCTATATATGTGAAGATTAAAGAGGCGCAGAAATAAGATGTAGAGTTACAAGAATTTTCCTTTACAAGTTTTCAAGTTTATTTTTTATCAAATTCTTTTAGTTTAAAATTTTATGACATGTTAAAGAAAGGAAAATGTTTTTGAAGTAGAAAAGATATTTTCCTCAGGAATGGAGTTCAAGTGATTTATCAAAATTATTTGCCATCTAAGATAATATAGGGTTATGTTTCTATCCCTATTATTACATTGATTTGATTATGTTGTGATGGAATTATTTTTATGAATTCCTTTATTTTATATGAATTGTTTTATGATGTCATGTTGTTTAAGAATCCCATTTTTACTACATGGGTTATGCGATGCTGTATGATTTATGATTTTGTGGAACACATAAGAATGGTATCATTATGAGATGGGTGGTACCTATATCTCCCTCCAATGAATTGGGTAAAGATTTTATATCTCATGAGATAGACATGGATGGAACGACATGTTAAACCGGTTCAGTGAAACAGGACTGAAATGAGGAGTGAACTCGGTTCAGAAATAGACTTTGTCCACTAAGATAGTCTTGGCAATGAGTCTTGACTAATAAGAAATGATTCTCTATGATTATGTGTGCATTCCACAAAGTTTCATGTTTTAAGTTATGATTATTTGGATTTCATTTCAATACTATGATTTATCCCATGTTATGAAATTATGCTCTCTTTTACAGGTTAAGATTTCCAAAATGTTATGTTCTTATGAATATGATGTGATTGATATTTCTTTTTTTACCCTTACTAAGCATTTGAGCTCACCCTTTTGTATGTTTTCTTTCCCCAGGTCAGGAAGAAGGTTATTAAGTAAGTATTCCGAAAGGGACTATAGATATGATGAAATAAATGGGAGAAAGTGTAGACGCTTTATGAACCAGTTGTTTATGTTTCCCAGTTTCTAAAGACACTATACCTATACGGTCCTTTCCTGGTTTTGTTATATGTTGTAATAAGTGTGCTTCAATTTTGAAGTAATAACAATGTATGTAAAGTATGCGTCATTATACTCCCATTGCAACATGAATGAAATTATCCAAATATAATGATGGAAAGGTAGTTAACATCACAAAATACAGGAAAATCATTAGAAGTTTTCTGTACTTGACCACGATAAGGATTGATATTGTATTATCCACATGCCAAGTAGCGAGATATCAAATCAATCTTAAGGAAAGCCACTTTATTGAAGTGAAATGAATGATTCATTATATCAAGGGAACAATGGATTTCATCTTGATATATAATGACAAATATCAGTCAGAGTTATTGGGATATACTGATACAGATTGGCCCGGATCAGTAGATGACAACAAGTCAATGTCGGGAGGTGCCTTTTATCTTGGAATTTTGTGTATTTATTGTCTCAACAAGAATAAATATTTCATTTCATTGAGAACCACTAAATATGATTATACTTCCACCACTCAAGCATGCACATAATTATTGTGGATGAATTAGCAACTTGATGATATGGCCATTGAAGTGAAGTCTCTAATCAGAATCTAGTGTGGTAATTTGAGTGCTATCAATCATAAAACAAATAAAGTCCATTACTCAAGCACAAAGAAAATTGAGATCAAATATCATTTTATAAAGGAGAAGGTGGAGCAAGGGCTAGTGAAGATGGATTATATTCCTACAGAGTTACAGGTTGTAGACATTCTGATAAAGGCCTTACCAAAGGATTCTATTTAGAGGCATTGAATTTCTCTGGGAGTCCAGTTGACTACTCAAACTTGAAAAAGAATGGATGTGGAACACCCCCTCTCCCCAAGGTATGACATGTTTTCACTAATGTACTGATCTGTGTTCAATACCTTGTTGCAAACCACAAAAGATTGAACTTTGGGTTTGTTGACAAAGGGGGAGAAGTGTACTATTAATGGGGGAGACAATGTCTTTTATAAAGACACTAGGAGAAGATGATAGGTGGAGCAACAACATAGGAGGATTTAATAAATATAGGTGAAGAATATGATAGGGGGGAGAAATATGATGAATTTATATGTTTCTTCAGCGTTCGAAGTGATCAGTCATAGCTGAGATTAGACAACACAAGAACCTAAGAAATGAAGAAGGAAGAGTTTTAAATCTGAGGAAGCGTGAAGTTATTGATAAAAGATTAGATATAATGAAAGATAATGTTCATGATGAAATAGATTTAATGATATCAGTTATGTATCAAGAATTTCTATCAACAATGTTGTGGTTCATGGACGATCATGTTATACTACTCTTGTTTCTCACACCGAGCATAGCTCATGTGGGCTTAGATTATGTGCTATGTGAATAATTGGTAGCTATCTGAATTGAAAGAGGTGAATGATGGTAGATTATATAAGGATATTTAGTGAAGTATCAAAGTGTATATTATCATTATGATAAGAGTTGTCAACAAACCCAAAGGGGGATATTGTTGGGAAAAAATCCATCAATATAACATTGTAGAATTTTTGTGTTGGTTATGTTTGTTGACAAAGAAGGTTTTCATGGTGAATTGTCAAGTTCTAGAGATATTGTTGATAATCCATGATGAAAAATAACCAAGAAAAAGGAATGGAAGATCTGGAGGTGGTACAAAAAGAACAGATTCAAGTTGGCACAATTTTCCAGTGTTTGCCAAATTTTTGGGCCACAAAACCAGTAAATGAAGAAAAGTGTTTTTAGTAATGGGACATGTGCGCTAGTTTCTTGGAGGCTTGGAAATTTGAGTTCCATATGTTTTCCAAGATAATAACATCAAAATATGGAAATTTAAATAGGGGATCCCAAGTTCTAGTTTGGGCACACAAAGTGACTAGGGAGACAGAGGCTCAGGCGGCTGGACTTACACGCTGGGAGGAAACTTTTGCACTAAACTTAGGGTAGCACAAATGCCTATAAATATAGGGTTACCCCTCCGAATTTTTTAGGTAAGCTCAAAACATAGATAAAATTTGATCTATAGTAGTGCAGGTGGTTCAAACATGAAATTGGTGGTTTGGGCGTGCAAGTATAAATAAATTCATAAGTTGTGCTCCTATTGATATTTTCACACCATCATTGGTTTGAGAGTAAAAGGGTGTGAGTCACCCAAGTTCTGTGTTGGAGAAGGGTGTTTCACACAAGTGGTTGTGTAGAACTTTAACGCCAGGCTTAAGGAAGCATTCCAGTCTTCCTAGGGATGCGTGAAAGTTGGAATATTTCTCGGTATACCTGGGGTAAAGTTGTATTCATCGGTGAATGAAAGTGTAACTTCAATAGAGCATCTAAATATAGAGGAAGATGCATTCATTTGCGATAATAAAGGGACCTACAAGTCTTTAAACTGTGAGTAGATATTTTGAATAATCAGGGAGCACACATAATTTTAGAGATCATAGATATTTCATATTGTGAGTGGTTGTAATTCAGAAGGGGTAATGAGTCCACTCCAAACATTGTAAACATCCTTGTGCTTTTAGTGTACTTGTTACATCATAAAAAATCCAGTGTATGCTCCTTGGATGTAGCCCAGTAAAGGTGAACCAAGTAAAATTTCTATGTCCTATGCATGCTTTAAGATTTTTTTATACTCTGAAATGGGATGGAGAGAGAGAAGAGAGTTTTGAATAATGACGAAACAAGATCAAATGGACAGTTTTTTAATCTATCATACCCCGATTCACCCCCCTCTCGGGGTATCTATAATTGTGGACCTAAAAATGGTGGAAATAATTGATGGATCATTTTGTAAAAATATGAGGTCATACTATCTTGTTCTGGGTTTTGAGATAGAGATCTCCTTTCTCCCTTGTCTGGGTTTCCATTATAAGAATATATCTTCATTTTTGGGTTTCATGTCCCACTTTCATTAGGTTGAGAAGACTACTTTTATAATTCCTCATATTTATCCCTCTTCAGTTTTTGGGTCATCCTACCTTGTATGTATATACTCACACCTTCATATTCTTTTTTTAATGTATTGTTTATTATGTAGATGATGGTCAGATAAGCAGTGAATAAATAGGATCATAGAGATATGTGAGTGCATTTCACAGTACGCAATGGTTGGGGATTAGTGATCTGAAGCAATACTCTCTCAACATTTATTTTCTTATTGATGTTAGGTTGGTAAATCCTTTAAGGGAGGTCGTTTATTTTTCCATGCTCAGTTTGGTATAATATTTCACACACATTATCATTCCATAGAGACTTTTTCAAGCATGGTTTTTTACTTTAGAGGGTTTCTTATTTTATTATTATTTATGTTCAGATATAAATGGATATTATTGGGTGAATCTATATAGGTACATTAGAAAAAGGACACCCATTTTAGTTTTTCATTTTAGTGATTATCACCAGCCACTAGACCGTGGTTCCTACTTCGGGTAGTTTTATCTTATCCTTCCACCGGTCATGCGGTTCGTGGTGGGTGAGGTTATGGAAATACAAGTTCGGATGGTTTTGGATTCTTAATATTTTATTCATCAAATATTGGATCAAGTATGTGTGGATTCATAATGAGTAACAATATGATATTTTTAATTATATAATTTTCCAAAGTATATGGAATATTTTTTAAACAATGAAACACATTGGATGTCAGAAGAAGTGGTGAAAAAAATTAATCTTCTTAATAAAGATTATTGTATTTTTGGAGGTATTTTTATTATTTCTCTTAGTATGGTATTGGTATAAATTTCTCATTGCATATAAAAAAATTTTCTAGGATAAAGTGTAGTTTCTTTTGATTTTAGTTTTTAGGGTAGTTGTATACTAACACTCTTTGAGCGGATCATCATCATTGGTTATTAACTTTCTGATAGGGTATAGGTGTTTGGAAATATAGAGTAAGTTTTTTGTATTTATAATGGTATTCAATTAATTTTAAAGTATATTAGAAGTGTAGGAACAATTATTTTGAGACGTCATAGAAACCAATGATTCACAAAATAGTAAATCCCTTTACTTTGAAGACATATACCAAGGTGTTATGTAAGGATGGGGTTATTAAAAGGGGTGAAGAGAAATGGGTGTTTTCTATGATATAGGATTATAGATATTGGTGAAATTTATATTAGTTAAAGGTTTCTATTTTTTCTCATGATAGCTTAGTTATTGGTATAAATTTCATTATTCATGATTCTATAGAGCCAATAGTTCACATTTCATAAGTGTTAATAGTTACGTGAAATTATGTTAATGTATTGGTATAGTTAATTATAATCATATATGTTCTTCTGGTCAAGGATTAATATGTGAAACCATGTGTAGTGTGATAATAAAGAGACCACACCTTTATCCACAATATAAACATAGATTTTTTTCATAACAAGTTCATCAATGACCTAATAGACTAATAATGCAAGGTAGAGTTGGTTTGTATAAAAATATTATTTATAATTCTTGATTTAAAATTAATAATTGGTGAGGTAAAGGTACTAAGATATTAAATAAATGTATATGATTTAGTTTTTTAAAACTCTATACAATTATAGTTGATGAATTTTGAGGACCTATGGTTGTTCATGTAATGAACTATAGATTTTGATTCTCTAATACATATTATTCGACACTATTACATCACAATCAGTTTTTACTAATAGTATACTAAGAGGAATGAATATTCTTATAATAATTATTCATAATAACATTGAGTTATATATTACATTAGGGGATCGTTTGAGGTTATTTATGGTGGTATCATTATGAGAGTTTTCAATGGTGAGTAATCATTTGATGTAGGTCTAATATAATTGAATATGAATTCATAAAAGTTAATTCCTATCTTTAATTGGTTTCAATACATATAAGTATATATTTATTACTATCTAATATTGTTATTTTTTTCTAATATTAATGGGTATAATTTCATTATATCAAATTTATTGTTGGGGAAATGGGCTATATCATCTTGAAACTCAAACAATATCATCTATACTTATTAGTTTAATGATTTATGCATCAGAATCAAAAGTAAATCGACATCAAAGTGTTATATGGTATTTTATTAATGTATTCTAGGAGAAGATTACCATTTTACTCATGATTCAATAGATCGTGTTTTTTGTATATTTTTTGTTTATATATCCAACATCGATCAATGTTTCTTGGATATAACCAATTTAGTTTTTTGGGGTAATGGATTTAGATTTATTATATTATTTAGGGAGTTTTTATTCACCATTAAATATCTTTATGAGGTTATTTTATGTTATTATTTTTGAACATTGATAGTAGTTTATAGTTTTATATCAATTAAAGGTGATTGAATGAGTAATAGAAAACCATTATCACCAGATTGTAATTATTATTGAATTATTCAACCAACTAAGAGAGGATAAACTGTTATCAAATATAGTCATGTGATTGAGATAGTACCAACTATGGGAATATGAGGAATATATTCAAAATAATGCTTTCTTATGGGTATTTTTAGTTTTATGAAATACCCATTAGAATAAATAATTCTTAAATGATGTTCATAGATTTGATACATTGTGTATTAAAATATTATCATGATAATTTCTTATTTGAGTTTATTAATGATATAATAATTTTCTCAATGACAAAGGAGAATCTTTTTCAGTACCTATATATGATTTTATAAATTCCTTTCAATCATTAATTAGGAAATAAATATCTATGTGAAAATCTTAGAAATTAGATATTCAATTCCATGTACATGTTATTTCATAGAAAGGAGTAGTTATAGAACCATATAGGATCAACTAAATATTTTATAAGGAACTATAAAAGAATTATTAGGACATTTCTATATTTATAGAGATATGTGGGTATTATCAATGTTATTTTTTTATATTATTTGGTATAA
Source organism: Viscum album (assembly GCA_963277665.1). Taxonomy (NCBI): domain Eukaryota; kingdom Viridiplantae; phylum Streptophyta; class Magnoliopsida; order Santalales; family Viscaceae; genus Viscum; species Viscum album. Next base: position 2,084,706,630 of record OY728151.1, read on the forward strand.
ATCACCTAAATAAACTCTATTTGTGATGTGTCAGGAAATCATTTATACACTATATTATTAGTTATTATTTTAATATCTTAACTTCATGTTTATCAGCATCCATATTCTCCATTTATTTGAGGAATAAATTAGATATAAGGTTTATTAGGATTATTTACACCATTTACTAAGGTATGTTTTGATATAGGAGAGTAATGTAACATCTTAGGGGTCTATGAAGTGTTGAACATATGAAAAAAAAACTCTATTCATGAACATGAACCATTAGATTGAGTATTTAATTATAGTTTCTAGAAATGTTACCCTACTGAATAATTTATTATGGTTTACAAAAACTAAAATATTTTTCATTATATATTTACAAATGTCTATTTTATCTTTTTCATCATAGTTTGATTAAATTTATAAAGTATTACAATATTGAGGTCACATAAAATATTGGAAAAGGTAATGTCATAGTTTACTATTTGAGTTAGAATAATTAAAATGATATTTATCAGGAACCAAATAATCGATAGGGTATATAGGGAATCCAATATATTTTTTATTCAGACATAGATATGGTGGGTGGAGAAGGATTAATATTTCAGTTAATGGTGAATTATCTAATAAATAAATAGGAGGAATATTCTCATTTTTAATAACTTGAATTGTATGTATATTGAGATCGGGTATTCAACATAATATCTTTTGATGGTTTTATAGAGGAATTGAAACTTCCACGGTGTTTCCAAGAATAATTATGCTTTTATCAGAGAGTGTGGAAATAATTTTTGAGTGAATTAAATAACTCACATTTAATTTCTAATCTTGGTTTAATGACATTTTTTTATTCATTAATGAAGTGGTTTTGGTGTTTAATGAAAAATAATACTGTTGAAGATTTTGTATCCAAATTTATTACATTACAGGAACTAAAATTGAAACATTATGCTCCAAATTATTTTTTATAGCATCTGAGTATCAAATAATTAATGTAAGTTGCTTCCATGGTGTTTTTATTTGTTTTCCTCATCAATTTATAAAGAATGATACTATTTAGGTTGAATATAAAATCCTGTTATTTAAATATATATTTCTATCTAAATAAATTTTATATGATAACTACATTGTTTCACATACAACATCAAACTAAATGAAACCATGATATATTTTATTGAGATATACTATTACAATTCATAATAGACAATAATACATTATGAGAATACATTATAAAACATCACTAATAAAATTATATGAGGTATAAGAAAATTTAAAAACAAAAAAGACAATGATAAATAAATAATAATCCATTTTTTTGTCAAAGATCTTACCTATAATTTTAACTATTTAAAGAATTAAAAATAGTATAAATACAATAGAAAAGTTTAGAATTATATAAATAGGATTATTGATTTTGTAAATGCATGTAATTCTATATATTTGAATTTAAAATTAAGATTTTATTCATTATATATTATGTTTAGGTACTAATATTTTCTTTTTAAATAATTATTATATTACTACTATTTTTATAAAATTTATTGGTTAAAATATAAGTAATGTTATGTGATAAAATGCATTTAATTTAAAAAAGTCAAAATTTTTAAATAATTTATCTCATAATTTTAGTTATTTTTAAATTAATAATTAAATTTATCTCTATTGAAGAATTAATTTAGTGAAATGAATTTTTAATATCTTTATTCCAAAAAATTGAAATTCATCTAATTATTTTTACTTGATAAAAAAATAAATATATTTTTCAGAATAAAATTTTAATTTTTCTAGAAACTGTTTCTATGTATAATACATTTATTATTGTAAAACTATTTTTTGTATCATTTATAATAATTCAATCTAGTAAACTATGATTTCTGTACGTAATAATCATATTATAATTTAATAATTTGGTCAATATCATTTATAAGAATAAAAATAATTTTCTAATGAAAAAATATGTCACCTTGCTAATGACTAAAATGTTGTATTAGGGTTTAAATAAGTTGAAATGATCTTAAATATCAGAAAAAAATTTATTTTAATTTATGTATGAGGTAATAATAAACCTACAATCACCCCTTATCAATTATTTGTTAACTTGTTTCAAATTTCCTTCTTATAATGACATACTTAAATATTAAGTAATTTGTATTTGCAAAAATCCCACTCAAGATCAGTTATAAAAGGAAACCTTATCTACCCACTTTAACAACCAACATTGCGTTAAAGTCATATCAAATTTCTACCAAGATTATATCACTAACAATAGTATCTTAGGTTTTGTAACATATGGTTAGAAAAAGAAAACTTAAACCCCTTATTTCCAATACTCTCACTATGAAGAGTTTGAATACTTCATCATAAGTGTTATATTCTACTAAATAATTCTTCTATATATTAATTATCCACCAATTATTGAATATTATTTATCACATTAACAAAATTTTATTACATCACTGATATTATTTAAGATTGATATTATTACTATACAGTAAAAACTTCTTTTTTATTAAATATTTATAATGTGCACTTCTTATGTTTATTATATATATATATATGTATTAATAAATTAAATCTTTTTTTATTGAATCGAAAATAATAAAAATGATTAATTTTAGCATTCATTTTGAATCACTGTAATACGATCCCAGAAATAAACATGGTAATCCATAAATATGTTTAATAAATATAATACCTTTCATGAACATTATATAGGTGATTAACCCATGATCAAGGAGCATGGATTTGAACCGATGAACCAAAAAATTTATTGAAATATTGTACTAACACACCGAAATATTAATTGTAACAATAAAAATATTTATTTATAGGTATAAAAGAATTATAAATTATTGTTTTTAAGTAAAACATACATGTAATAGGTTTTTATTTGTATGACTAATAATGAAAATTTTTATTATGTACAGACATTGAATGTGTCTAATCAATTATGAATCTGAGCTAATGGTTTATTTTTCAATATCACATTGAAATCATGGTTTTTTATGTTAAATTTACATTAAGGGAAACTGTGTTTTATTTATCTATAGTACAAATTCTAGTTTCTTCTTATCTGTTTATTTCTATTTTTTTCATTACTTCCTACCATTTCACATCCATTTGAAATATAATTCATCTAAAAGTTTTAATGTAAGTGGAGCCAACTATATCCCTTTTTCTATAAATATTATTCTACTTCCTATCCATATTCATTAGTTACACACCACCATAAATGAAAATCAAGATTATCTGAAAAAATATTATCGAAATTGTCTCCATCTCTATCTCTACTCCTTACAACATTCACCTATAAAACAATTTTAATGAAAATTAAATAGTGTTTTACATTTAAATTTAATGCTAAAACCAATAAAATGTTTTTTAATAAATTATTATCATGTTATATGACTCAGTTACTCACTCAATCACTCCATAGAAATAATATCACAAGGGACACATATAGAAACCTTCTTATATAAATAAAATAATTCTCTTGGTAATGCAATTAACTTATAATTCTGCATTTTTATACGATCCTCATACTATTGGATTGAGCTCATGTATTATTGAATTGTGATTTGAATTGTAGTAAACTAACTTCGAGTATCTTGTGTATAGATTAACTAAAACTAATATTAAATGATGCTCCAATCCATGATTACCTTCCAAAGACCACATATGTTATTATTCTAGAAACCATATTGTGCATGTGAATAGGACGATCCTTCCCAAGGACATGACCAATTGAATCATCATGGGATACCGATAAGGACTTGGTGGGATTGACATCCCATAATTCATCTTTTTTTTCCTATAAATAAAATATGATTCATTTTTAAGTGATAAATAGTAAAAAATTTAATATTGTAAATAATTCATTATAATTAAAAAGAAATTTATACCCCTAATGTATTTCCGAAGATTATTCACATGACTCTCATCAGATTTCATATAAACATCCAATCAAAGTTATATTCAAGATATTTTTTCACTAAATTCATAGACTACATCAAATATCGTTAAAAACAATTTAATATATGAAACATATAACATTATCTTATAAATATTTAATCTAATGAAAATATCACCATAGTCAATCTGTTTCTTGAAAAACTGTTTGAACCAGTAGTGTTGGGGTGATTTTTTTACCTCTATTTGATGTATTTTTCTTGAAAAATCTTGAAATAAATAACATTTAATTTAGTAGTCATATATGAAATATAATTTCCTTATACGTAAAATGATATTAATATAAAAAAATTCTTTTTCAATACCATTTTCTTCTCATGGAGATGACTATTAATAAATATCTTTCATTACTCTTTAGGTACCCCTTTAGGTACCTTATCATACAATTACTAATGATGTATCATTAGATCCATTCTATAATGTCCATTTTAAATATTTTTTGTTTCATACCCAAATTTTTCAATGCCACATTCATACGATAATATTTTCAATGGTAAAGTGGAATAACATCTATAAAATGATATTTATTTTTTAAATGTTAGAATAAAATTATCTACTGAAAATAAATTGATCCATAATGTATTAAAATTACCTTTATCTAAGAATAAAATACATCATCCATCCAGGTTTGAGGCATATGACTCCAATAAGAATATGTAATCAAAATAGTAACTAGCTCATCCACCAACTGGCATAGAATCTGACCAAATAATATCATGTCATCATCCGCGGGAACCCAACTGTAGTCAAATTGGAAAACTATCTTCAATATGTATATATTACAATCATTTTAACTCTTAATATTTCACTTTTTTGTATCATTGTCCCAATTATTAATGTAAAAAGATGTTATTATTATAAAAAAAGTTCAATAAAAATATTCACTTAAATTTTTTTACCTATAACATTTTCCTTCCAATATATTTATGACAAAACAAGAGTAACCACTTATTTACTCACTCTAGAGTCACCACATGCTGAACCTAAAAAATATAGAGGTATGTTACCAGATACTGATGGGAGAGAAGGGAGTGTTCTAAATGCTATTTGGTGGGAGATAGAGGGTGTTCCAAATAATGATGGGGGAAGACTGAGGGTGTCCATGTTGCTATAGGTAGGGATCCTGATGGGTCCTCAGGTGTATGTGTGGTTGGGGAACCTCCTTTCGGAGATGAATATGACCCTAGAAATGATTCTTCCTTACAATTCAAATCATTTTATAAAAAAAATAACTTTTGAAAATAACTTTTGAAAAATTCATGTAGAACAGAAATTTTAGAAATGATAACATATGCCTAATACACATATCACATGATATGGAAATTATTAAATTAAACCCAACACACTTCATAATAATTAGGAATATGGAATGAGTTATTTGAATGTCAATTGAGGAAACATCCAAATAACAATTAACATTTCACTAGAATAATTATAGATAACACCTAATAAGTAATCCATGACATGTACCCCTATATAAGACATCAAAACTGTATACATGTGAATGTGTGTATAATGGGTTTGAACTAATTCCCTATAGGATACCATAAATAATTTATACCTTTACTTTTATATGTGAAACATAAAATTCATGTTTGAAAATAATTTATATAAAATATATTTAGTTACATTTTAGTTTAAAGAAAATAAATAAATCTTCCACAATTAACTTTTATTTACAAAACATGTTACATTAATGATAAACCTATAATTCCATTATTCACCCCTTCAAATTATTTTTTCAAATGAATATATTATATAATAATGTAAATAAACCAAAATAAAATGTTAAAAAAGGAATGATGTTATTTTAGTGTTGTAGAGATTATAAATGTAAATTTTTTCTTCAAATTTTAAAAAAACTTATATAATTAGTCAAACTAAAAAAAATTATCTATCATGAAAGAAAATTCTCATTACCATTTAAAAAATTAATAACATGACAATATATAAATTATAAAACAATTTAACATAATAGTCATCATAAGGAAATACATTAGGAAATAATGAGACAAAAATTTGTTTACTCTATTGGAACCATGTGTTATCATATCATTAAATACTATAAAAGTAACACATGATTTACAAAAAAAGAATCAATGGGTGAAGTTCCCCATATCCCATGCATTAAATAAAATAGGGAGTGTTATCCATTGTATTTTATCAAGTATCATAGAATTCATCTCTCAATTCACCATTTATTTACCTAACTGGTTTCAAGAAGTATCTAAAGGGAAGAGAGGAATTAATCATGATATCATATTATAATATAAAAATAATCAAATAAGAATCCAACATATAACCTATGAAACACATTGAAATAAATATACCCATACATTATTTATAATTAAAAATTAATAATTCAGTTGAGTGACCCATAAAAAAACAAGACACAAAAAAGGTGCAATAAATCCAAGGGTATAATTTTCATAATAAAAACTCATTACATGTTTTCAAAAAAAATCCTTCCATTTTAATAAAAGAAATTGAAACAACGAAAGTAACCATAGATGATTTAAAACAATATATATTTAAATTAAATATAAAATTATATAACCTAAAATGAAATAATTATTTCAATAATATAAATTCCATATCATATAGGGTATACAAAACCAAAAAAATATAATTTTATGATCATACACACCATTATTCAAGCATTTTAGGTTCTATAATTTAGGGCCCTAAAATAATGGAACCTACCTGTAACTTTTTTTACTTGAAAATAATGGTGAAATAACACATAATAATAGGAAATGAATCTATATAAAATCAATGTGAATCTAAAAAGCACTAAATATATATTAATATTGATCCAAAATGGAAGACCGATATAAATATTGACCATAAATATGGTGAAAATTTTCCCATTCAATGAATGTGACCATACAGGGCCTCAAACCACTCCTCAAAAATCTTAAGAACAAAAGAGACAAAATAAACCACCATAATTTGGTAGCGTTTAACCATGACTTCACTGAACTAAAAAATGGTTGGGGAGAGAGAGAGGAGGAAGGATCAAGGGATCAGGAGTAAAAATGATGTGGAATGGGGAATGATGGTGATGGGTAAAGGGGGGGGGGGGTGGTAGTGGGGGGGGGGGGGGTCTTTGAGTGGTGGTAAGGGTAATGGTTGGTGGCTCAGGAATGGTTTCAGGGAGAAGGGGGTGAGTGGGGAAAACTAAAAGAGATTTAGTGTCAATTTTTTAAAAACTGCCAATAAATATTTAAAATATTTATTACTAATGGATTCAAAACCCATAACTAATAAACTGCTTCTTTTACCCCATTGTGGCATAGTCAAGTTGTTTTTAGAATCATGGTGGTATTTTCAAATGATAAGAAAGAAATCCAATTGATTCATGAATTTAATGGCGTCTTATGTATTTTGTGCTATGTTTCCTTTTCATAACGAACCATATAACACCCTTCTATAGAGATAAATTTAAGAAAAAATGATACCCTAGTTAGAATTTGAAATATATCATCTGATTAACAATATAACTATTTTTCATATATTTATCTACATTAATGTGATCCAGAATATCCTTTGCCTTTTTTATTTTCTAGTCAACCAGTTCTAGGCATACGAGTTTCATTTCACAAACATAATCTCAACACTACAGGGAATCCATTTTTTTCCCAACGGTTTTAAACCATTGGGAAAGGCCCTCAAACCATTGGGAAATCATATCCAAATGGTTTTAGAAATTGTTGGTGTGTGAGGCATCAGGAAAGCCTTATACCAACAGTCCACATTGAATCGTTGGGAAAAGGCTGTTTAGATTTCAACTGCCCATGGTTCATAATGAACCATTGGAATAAAATTGGATCGTTTTATACCAATGGTTTAGCTGAACCGTTGGGAAAATCAGCGCACAAGGGTATGCCAACGGTTTTAAAACCGTTGGTATAAACATACAGGGGTTATAACCCAACAGTTTTGAACTGTTGGGAAATGCATCAACACACAGGGGTATAACCCAATGGTTTTGAAACCGTTGGCTTAGACCCCCAATTAATTTAAAACGAAGCAGCCTGTAATCAACTACAGGCTACAATTTGTGTGAAAAACGTTCCATCTCACAAAAATACACTGCAATAAAAAAAACACTCATTCAGGGTGTTTAGGAACACTGCAACATGAAAACACAGAAAACAAACTGCACACATAGAAAACTCACAAAAACTCACTTCAATCACCTGTAATCACACAAAAAACACATAGAAATAATCGTCTCATTTTTGAAGGCTTACTCACATACCTTCCCCTTGTATAGTTCACATATTAATGTGGTAGAGAGACCAAGAACCAAAAAATGTTGTCTTGTTGATCAAATAGGGAGGGGGATATCGGAAATTCATGTTTATAACTCATATATGAAGAATCCCCTACCTCAATTGTGATCTATCAGATAAGGGTTATTGGTTTTTATTAATCTAGGATAAATTTGTTATTTTTTTCGATGAATTTAATAATTCAATATACTAAACTAGAAGGATATTTACACTATGACCATTATAACCCTTCTATTCCTAGAGTATAATGATGGGGGAATCATATACTATGGGGAAATGAATTCTATAATGTCAAGAGATTTAGTTATATTGTTGAATTTATCAAGGTATTGGTTTGTGTTTAAGAGAGGGATATTGGTCAGAATTCTGTGACACATAGATTCTATGAGGATAGATAATTACTTGATTAATGAGAGATTTCACATGCCTAATTTTCAACGGGATCTGTTATGATGACATCCAACATGGTGTTTGTCAGTGTTTATGAATCATTTACATCATCTGTTGGGCTCACTTTGGAAATTTTCTATCATATTATAAGAGGATAAGATTACAAGGTAATATTCTATCCTCAATCTGTAATGAAAACATTCAGATAATCCTCCATGACAATCCAGTTTATTACTACATGAAATTTAGTATACACCTTCCATATATTATTTTTGTATCCATTGAAATTTGAATGATGATCCATAGGGAGAATCAAAAAAATTATCCATTTATCACATGGGATCATGGTCCTCATGGTGGTACACTAACTGGTGAGCTATGATATGGACCAAATGCCCTTGTTATTCATACACATTTTGTGTGAAAAATTCTGACAAGTATAGTGAAATATCTTAAGGAATGACAACACCTTGAGTGATTAGGTGTTGGAAGGACCCTTACTTGAGTGATCATGATGCTATAATATTATAAAATGATATCTAACACTAACATGATTGATAAGGTAGGGGGAATAAGTCTCGAGTGACTAGAACCTGGTACCTATATGGTGATCTATGATATGGACCAAATGCCCTTGTTGTTATTTCATACACATGTTGGGTGAGAAATTCTAACTAGTATAGTGATATATAATAAGGAATGAAAACAACTTGAGTGATAAGGTGCTACAAGGACCCTTAATTGAGTGATAATGAAGTTATCATATTATAACATGATATCTAACCCTACCATGATTGATAAGGTAGTGGTCAATATAATGGCCTCACCTTCAGTGATAAGGTTCTAGATGAACCCAACCATGAGTAATAATGGATCATTTGGAATGTGATATTAGACCTACCATGGTTAATATGGTATTATTTCAGAAAATAGATTTACATTGATCATAATGTATTAACAAGGATGTTTGTTGAGTGAGAAGGTTGGTATGTGATATATAGTTGTATGTGACACTACCTTTATTAGTATGTAAGATGTTGAGAGTTGAGTGATGAGCTATATTGAGTGAGGGTGTCCAGGGGTGTGGGGTGTCTAGGGGGTGGGGGTGTCCTGGGGGGTGGGGGTGTCTAGGGGTGAGGGGCTGTCCAGGGGGGTGGGGGTGTCCAGGGGTGAGGGGCTGTCCACAGGGGTGGGGGTGTCCAGGGGTGAGGGGATGTCCACAGGGGTGGGGGTGTCTAGGGGGTGGGTTATAAAAAATTATGAATACATACAAAATTTAATTTCCTATAACACATACACGATTGAATTCAAAAATTAGAAGCTAATAACCCCAAAATAAAGTATCAATAGAATCTGAATACGTTTGGTCGGTTTTCCATATACAAGTTGTTTTTACTTAAAATGATGTCCATTTTAAACAAAAGACATACACTTAGAGTGATACCGGCCACACTATGCCTCGGATTGAGGTGGGGTTGACTCGTGCATGTCACAGATGACTCATGGATCGTTTTCATAAAGTATCAACAGAATCGGAATGTGTTTGGTCAGTTTTCCGTATGCCAGTTGTTGTTTTTACTTAAAATGTTTTCCATTTCAAATAAAGGTGAGACAATTTGAGTTGTTCCGGCCACACCGCGCCTCATATTGAATAAGGGTTGACTCATACATGTCACATATGACCCATGGATATTTGTGCTAAATTATCAACACAATATTAATACTTTTGGTCAGTTTTCCATATGTCAGTGGTTTTTACTTAAAATGACGTGCATTTTAAACAAAAGAGAGAAATTTAGAGTGATACTAGTCACACTGCACCTTGGATTGAGGCGGGGTTAACTCATACAAGTCACATTTGACTCATGGATCGTTTTCCTAACGTTTCAATAGAATCCGAATGTGTTTGGTCAGTTTTTCATATGTCAGTTGTTGTTTTCACTTAAAAGGATGTCCATTTAAAAAAAAAAACAGAGACACTTTGAGTGGTTCTGGTCACACTGTGCCTCAGATTGATGCAGGTTTGACTCGTATATGTCTTATATGACCCATAGATCATTATCATAAATTTTCAACAGAATCCAAATGCATTTGGTTGGTTTTCCATATGTCAACAGTTGTTTTCACTTAAAATAATGTTCATTTGAAACTAAAGAGAGACACTTTGAGTGGTGTCGGCCACACCGTGATTTTGATTGAGGTGGGGTTGACTCTTACACATCACATATGACCCATGGATCATTTTTATAAAGTTTCAATAGAATACGAATGCATTTGGTAATTTTTTCGTATGTTAGTTGTTGTTTTTACTTAAAATGATGTACATTTTAAACAAAAGAGAGACACTTTGAGTGGTGTCGGCCACACTATGCCTCAGATTGAGGTGGAGTTGACTCATACACATCACAAATGACCCAAATATCATTTTCCTAAAGTATCAATACAATCCGAATGCGTTTGGTTGGTTATCTGTATGCCAGTTGATGTTTTCACTTAAAATTCTGTCCATTTCAAATAAAAGTGAGATGGTTTGAGTGGTGACAGCCACACCGGTCCTCAAATTGAGGTAGGGTTAACTATTACAAGCCACATATGTCCCATGGATCATTGTAGTAAAGTTTCAATAGAATCTGAATGCCTTTGGTCAGTTTTCCGTATGTCAGTTGTTGTATTCACTTAAAATGATGTCCTTTTGAAAAAAAAGGGAAACACTTTGAGTGGTGTCGGCCACACTGCGCCTCAAATTGATGAGGTGTTTACTCATACATGTCACAAATGACCCATAGATTATTTTCCTAAAGTATCAACACAATCCAAATGCATTTTGTTGGTTTTCCATATGCCGGTTGTTTTTACTTAAAAGAGTATCCATTTTAAACAAAAGAAGGACACTTTGAGTAGTACCGGCCACACCGCGCCTCGGATTGAGGAAGGGTTGACTCGTACACATCAAAAATGACCAATAGATCATTTTCCTAATTTATTAACATAATACAAATGCGTTTGGTCGGTTTTCTATATTCCAGTTGTTTTTACATAAAAGAATATCCATTTTAAACAAAACAAAGACACTTTGAGTGGTACCGGACACACCGTGCCTCAGATTGAGGCGGGGTTGACTCGTAAACGTAAAAAATGACTCATGGATTGTTTTTGTAAAGTATCAACTCAATATGAATATGTTTGGTCGGTTTTATATATGTTATTTGTTGTTTTAATTTAAAATGTTGTTCATTTCAAATTAAAGTGAGACACTTTGAGTGCTACCAACCACACCGTGCCTCGGTTTGAGGCGGGGTTTACTCGTACATGTCACTTGGGTGTTTTTAGTGCCGTCAAGTGTGGGTTGAAGATTAGGGTTATTCTAATCCTCTTCTTGCGTCCTCTTTTTTATTAGGGTTTGTACTCTTCTCTCATCTTCTTCTGAAGCTCTAAAACCCTCTTTTCCGTTGGGATTTAGGGTGAATATTGAAGAGAGCTTAGATTGGGATCTGAGGTCCAGGGAGGAGGGTTGGGGGGCTGTCCGAGGTCCAGGGAGGAGGGTGGGGGGGGGGGGGGCTATCCGGGGTCCAGGAAGGAGGGTGGGTAATGTATCTAAAACTCGATCTAGGTATCATACATCAAATTTATACAGGACTACGAACCGCCGCAGGGTGTCGTCCTGAAGCAGGGCCAAATCACGACGTGACTGCGGTGTGACCACGGTGTGATCACAGCGTGTTGGCCCAGTCTAGCGACTTCCGCAGGGCAACATCTTCCGGCCAAGAGCGAAGGGAGCAGGAGGAGGCGGGGCAACATTTCGGCCGTTGCCTCCATACCCATTAACTATGGGTGGGTAATGTATCTAAAACTATATCTAGGTATCATACATCGAATTACGATAGGACTGTGAACTTCCATGGGGTGTCGTCCTGGAGCAGGGCCAAATCACGGCATGACGACAGTGTGACAGTGGCGTGACCGCGGCGTGACCACGGTGTGACCACGACGTGTTAGCCCAGTTCGGTGACATCCTCGGGGCAACATCTTCCGACCAGGAGCGAAGGGAGCAGGAGGAGGCGGGGAAACATTCCGGCCGTCGCCTCCCTCCCCATTAACTATGGGTGAGTAATGTAGATAAAACTCTATCTATGTATCATACATCGAATTCCGAGAGGATTGCGAACCTCCATGGGGTGTCGTCCTGGAGCGGGGCCAAACCACGGCGTGACTGCGACGTGTTGGCCCGGTCCAGTGACATCTGCGGGGTAGCATCTTCCAGCCAGGAGCGAAGGGAGCAGGAGGAAGCGGGGAAAAATTCCGTTCGTCTCCTCCCTCCCCATTAACTATGGGTGGGTAATGTATTTAAAACTCTATCTAGGTATCATACATCGAATTCTGACAAGATTGCGAACCGCTGCAGGGTGTCATCCTAGAGCAGGGCCAAATCACGACATGACAGAGGCGTGACCACGGTGTGACCGCCGCATGACCGCGGTGTGTTGGCCAAATCCAACAACATCCGTGGGGTAGCATCTTCCAGCCAAGATTCCAAATAAATCCTATGTAGTTGTTATTCACATTATAGAAACCGATCTTACGTTATAAAAACCAGACTCTTGATTCAAGATTGTGGTATGATAAAGATATATATTTTATATTCTTTGTTTTTAAAAGTGGGTTTATTATAAAAACATTACATTATTTATCAAATGAAACAATTATATTAATTAAAACTTATTCAAGATATGAAATTCAATATAATTAAGCAGAATTAAGAAAGAAGCTAAAATCAATTTAAAGCATTCTTAAATTAATGAGGCTACGAGAGGGACTATACCTCAAGGTGGAACCAATCCATCCACTACAGCTCTTGGAGATTTCTAACTAAAAGATGCTGCTCCCCCACTGGGTATACACACCTTCACACACATGCAGGGACACCTAGCCCCAATGCACACACATGCATGGCCATGAGCATGTGCAAGGGGATCATTACACATATTCTTATATGCATATAGAAATATCCACTCACCTGCGTATGCATTTTTATATATATACATGGGCACACCTAGCCCCATACGTGTATAATAATTTCCATCGTTGACTATACACGTAATGGGGGAACCCACATACATATACTTACTTACCTATGCACACCTAGGTGAGTCACCCTTGACTTGATGACTCGAAACCAACGAGAAGGGATCAACGAACTACACAAAGGATATTAAGAACCTTAAAACACAAAAATGAGTTTACATAACCAGTGAAAAACCAACCAACAACATTAAAGCCTTACCTAGATTGGCAGCGGGGAACCAAATCCACCCAAACAAACACAAAATGATCCAACGCACTACCAAAAACATAATATGGAGTCAAAAACATTAAAATCTAAAAAATATATGAGTTGTGAGACAATTAGTAATCATAGAATCTTACCTCAGATCAAATCCAGTGGACTGAATCAATCTGAACCCCTTCTGGCCTCCTTTATAGAATATAACTACTCCATGTCCGTAGAAACCAGTAAAAGACCTAAGTGGCTAATGCGATAAAAAAACTAAAAAAAACTAAACTAAAACATACCTGTCTCCTGTGAATATACATGTCACCGCCCAACATATAAGAACCACAATGCCACATGGGTCAAATCATGTTCCTACAAGCCAGGGGGAAACAAATCCATGTTTCAAAATGATACTATAAAAAAGTACATTCCTATTAATTAACAATCAATCTTCCTATAAATGGTATATAATTAGTTTGTCTCAAGTTTCAGCTTAGTTTGGTTTTTTTCAATACAAGTTTGTTTGGGAAATTTCCATTAGATTTAGTTTGTCTTGTTTTTGTTTATATTATCTTGGACAATTTCATTCATTTGGGTTCTAGTCGATCATGGAATTATTGTTATGAGTTTCGTATGATCCAGCAATGGTTTATTCATGGGGTGTCACATAATGATCATTGATCAAGATAACATTCCACCTACACCCCAATTATTATACTTTTTCTAACCAATGGGGTATTGAATAACCATGTAAGTAATTTCCAATGTATCCCACTCCACAAGAATCATCCACCATTTCCTCTTTTATTTAATTCTTTATTTGAGAAAGGAAAGGGGTCTTTCAACTTTGTAAGAGTGTTTTCGAAGATAATCTCTCTACCTGTTGGTACTATGTCGCATCACCAATGAAGGGTGTTGTGGTGATGCATGATCATTATCATGTAAAACCCTTTTGTTTTTCCATGGAGTTGTTCATTGTGACACAGAGTCAAATGGACATGTTTAAAACCTTTTTTATGATGAATGTGACATGCCAATCAGATCTTGTGAAATAAGGTAGAACTGTTTCCATGGCTTCCATGGTGTCTTGCGAACTGCATGGGCACATCTCTGATTAATGAGCATGGCCATTCTTGGTTAGATAAAGCTGCTTAGATTTTTCCGACCAGCCACACGTTATCTATCTTTATGAACCAGTATGGGATTCCTAGTATATCATATACCACCAGTCTAATATTCTAATAGAACTGATTATCCATTGGTTCCTTGGAACCAACTCATTCCATTTGTCCCACAACAAAGTTGGAATTAGCCTATGAGATGTCTATTGAATAGGTAGGATAACCCCCCTTGGGGAAATGTGAGAAAAATTTCTTCCCATCCTTGATGTCTGGGATAACCCCTCATAGACTCTATTTTTGATGAGGGATATACTCAATATCATGAAAGAAAAGTTAATAAATGAGATTTTTATAGGATCACTCATCTCTTTTAAATATTAGATCAATATTTTACTCTATCGTAGTAGAGCTTGGCTGACCGCTATACGCCTTCACTGGTTCCCTTCCCAGAAGGTCCATAATAGTGTCTGTTCATATTTGGAAATCATAGAAGTAGGAGAGTACACCACATGGGGTTATTGGGTGAGGCTATAAATATATATAATCCTTAGGATTGATGGTTTCTAGGAAATATTTTTGAATGGATGGTTTTTTCCAGTAGGGGATGCGTGTTTAGGAATCCAAGTTGGAACTTTGGTAATGGCAACTTGAGTGGTAGAGATTTGGCCTCTTAATATAGTCGTATTGAACCTTATAGTCATATAGAATCTCTTGAGCCATATTAAATAGGAAAATATCCCTTATAGACTCAATGGTCCTTTACAGTTTTTGTTTGGATAGATAGGGGATCACCTCCATTGATATAGTTATCACAACACCACCGTAATCCCTGGTGCCTTGTTTCACCCCAGGCTACTATACATCTCTTGATTTGAGTACACACCATTAGGCCCAGATGAGGTTGTTGATATGGTGAGATGATATGACCATTTCTATTTCACACATTATCTTTCACTGACTGGGCCAATTATTGAAAATGGAGATGACTCTTTTTTTAAAAGGGCATGCAAGTTATCACTTCATGATGGGGTTATAATCAATTCAGTTTCATTACATTTCGTTCATATCAATTTGGTTTAGTTCAATTTTTTTCATGTCGGTTGCGATTATATATGTTTTAATTAATTATATTTGGTCCAATTTGATACATCATTTTTGGGTTTGTATGGTGCCACATTATTTAGTTCAACTTATTTTGGGTTTACTCTTCATAATCTTATTTGGTTTCATTTCCTATGGTTCATCTTGGTTTTTTATGTTTGATGTCATCCTAATTGAGGAAGGTCATAGATTATGTATGATTCGTTTTGATACAACATGATATGATTTGTTTTAGATCTGTTTAGTTTTAATTTATTTGTTCGGTATACGCTAATTTAATTTATTATAGATTCATTTAAGAATATTCAATTTTACTCTTTATAGGTTAATACAATTCATATTATTTTGATTTTTACTACTTATATTATCTATTATTTCATTAAATTCAGTTTGAATGAGTTCATGTTGGTTTCATTTAAATTGCTTTGTTTCATCCTCAAGAATGTGTGGAATTAAATCAGTTATTGAGAATCTAGAATGGATCACCCATACATTAGACATCCATGAAACATCAAATAAACATAAGTAAAAAAGATAAATAACCCAAATGAGATTAATAAAATTAACATCAATTCAAAATTAAAAAATGAATCATAAAATTAAGATTCAATGAAAGTAGAATCAAACATACACTAGGCCGTGTTAGACAAATATAATAACACATACCAAAAAAGAATACAAAAAATCAATTATACCCATATATCAATTGTAAAATATCATGTTTCTCAACATATCTCCACTCACCCATCAATAAAAAAACATGATATGATTATACATAGGATGAATCTTGAACATATAACTTGATATGAGCTACAAACACACACAAATAGATATGAAGGATGTAAAGTAGTCTTATTTATGCAATTCATACCTAATATAGAGTTTTCATAGACACATAAATCACTACAAGAACCAAATTAAATTGGTCCAAACAAAGAGAGAAGAATAAACCAACCTCAAATGGTGGAAGATGGACCAAGACTATCCAAACCACTTTACCTTCAGCATAGGATGAAAAAACATGCCCTAGGCGACCTGAGAGAACCATGATGCCCTCTAGAAACAAGGATCAAAGTAAGAATCAGAAAACCTCAAAACCCCTATGGTTCAACCGAATGAAACCAGGAAACCGGAGAGAGGAAAACTCTATGAAATTGAAGAATTAAAGAAGATGAATTATTACCTGGAAGTACCAATCAAGAACCCTCAAGAAATTTGGTATAAATGGAGGAGGAGAGGGAGCCGAGAGAGGGGGACGTCGCGTGGGGTGTTTGGACATGGGGGTCTTGCGTGTGACTGGAGAGGGGGGCAGGGGACATAATCAGAGGGGGGAATGTCGCCGAAGGGGAGGGAGACAAGAGTTGAGAGGGGAGGGGGCATCATTGTCGAAGAGGGAGCTGAGAGGGGAGGGTTGAATGTTGCCGGAGAAGAGGGAGCCGAGAGGGGTTCGGGGTCGAGAGGGGGAGGCAGAGGTCATGAGGTCAAGGGGGTCATATTCGGGAAGGGGAGGAGAGGGCCAGGAAGCTGAGGCTGGGGAGAGTTCGTGCAGGGGGTGAAAAATCGAAAGGGATCCCGATAAAAATCAGGAATCGGTAATGTATACCAACAGTTTTAGAAAAACAGTAGGAATAAAACACAATTTCCCAACGGTTCTAATAAACCATGGGTTTTCATGCATTGGTATAAAGCCATTTTCCACTAGTGCAACAAGTTAGAGTATGAAATATCGTTCTATTTATTTCTATACATGTTTTCATTTGAATACATGAATGAAATCTATTATTATAGGCCAACAATAACATAGGAAGTAATAACCCCATATTCCTAGAATTTTACATGTGTATAAACTCATCATATCTTCCATTGTTTCAATTTTCCTTTCAGACTGTTCATTGGTTTTATGATAGTAGGATGTGCTAAAATGAAGTTCATTATTAAGATACTTCTGAAGACACTTCTAGAATTTCAATTTAAATTGGGTTTCTTTATCAGAAAAAATTGATATAGGTGCTCCATGAAGCATCAATATTCATTAATATAGATTCTTATGATGTGGTTTAGAGGTAAATCATCACTTATAGTAAATAAATGTGAATATTTGGCTAGGAGATAAAAAACCCACATTGCATCATTATTTCTAAGAATATTTTGTATTCCCATGAAAAATTCCTCTGTAATGTTATCCAGTTTCCACATAAGAAAGAAAAGTCATGCAATAAATCCTTTTTTAGTTTATTTATATATGGAACACTTAATGTCCTTCCAAATTTAAGGACATCATCTTCATAAATTAATACTGTTAATTTCCCCTCATTAAAATATTTAATTCTCATATAAAATTTCTTGTCATATGAATGAAAATTATTTATCATCTCTAATAATGATAGTGTTTCAATCATTTGAAAAATGGTTAATTTCTACACTTCTATAGTAACTCATATATCCATATTTACTAGATCCATAAACATATGATCCCTCTCAATCCTCATATGGTATATAACTCCATCATTCTGTATCCTCAATGAATGATCTACATTTTTTTTATTTAGAGGTAATGTATTTAGAAATCATAATCCTTGAGTAGCTCGAGTCATTTTCTTTTTCACATATTGATCACTTTCTATGAAAATATTTATTTTAGGTTTTTATGATCAAATTATATCTCTCATCATTCACTATAGAGATAATTTCTATACATCTTCTAAGAAAATATTACAGTTTCCAAATCAAGATCATGGGATGGGTAGTTCTATTCCTGAATCAGCAATTCCCTTGATTGAAATTAATTAAATTTATGAGTTTCTGATAGCACACAACTGAGTTCCTTATTTTATGCATCAATATATATCAAAAAACCATCACATTAATGTAAAGATTAAAAATACGAGCATTGAATACTATCTTCATTAGTTAATCAAAACATTCATCACATTCGTTTTTCCAATCAAAATAAACCCCTTCCTATGTAATCTTGGTTAATGGGTTAGCAGAGAGGGTGAAATTATGAATAAATTACTCATAGAAAACAAAAAACCCAATGAATATACATACCTCAGTTATATTTGTTGGTGTAAGCTATTAAATAAATACATTTTTCTTTTGAGTATCAACTAATATTCAGTTTTTAGAGACAATATGGACATGAAAATAAAATTCATGAAGATTAAAATCAAACATTATTTATTTCACATTTAACACATCCCTTTTATATATCATAAGAATGATTCTCAAGTGATTCTGATGTTCATGGTATCTTTTTGAATACACTAAAATATCATTAATGAATTCCACAATAAATCATCTAGATATTCCTTGAATAATATGTTCATTATATCCATAAATATAGAGGGTGAATTAGTCAATCCAAATTTAATTACTATAAACTCATAATTCCCATACCTTTTTGAAAAATTTGTATTTGGAATTTATTCTTATTTACTCACAATTGAGGATACCCAAAATGAAGACCAATCATTAAAAAATATTGGGCATCATGTAATTGATCAAACAAGTCATCAATGTGTTGTAGATGATACTTTTCGTTTATATTAATAGCATTGATTAACCTATAATAAATAGACAACCTCATGGATCCATAATTCTTCATAAAATATAGAATTGGGTCTCCCTATGGTGAAATAAATAGGAAAATAAATACCTCTTCATCTAAATCCTCTAGTTGCTTATTCTACTCCACTAATTCCATAGTGTCCATTATATAGAGAATCATTGATATTGGTCTTTTCTGAGGGACTAAATTAATGGAAAAATTACCTTCCCCCTCAGTGGTATGTCTAGGTAATTGTTCTGAAAATACATTGATGTATTCCTACACAATGCGTACATCCTCAATTTGTATATTGCCTTTTTCATCCATGGATTTTCTTTTCCATTATTCCCCTCAAATCTCATTTAGTATTGTTGGGAAAAAATATCTCAAGGTGTCCTCTCGGTATGTTTTGGGTGTGGTTGTGTTCGTTGACAAAGCTAAATGACCACACATGAGTATGTGGTTGTAGTTCGCAAAACGAAAAATCGTTCGTGGAAAAAGGTGGTGCGGTATGCAGAAGGATTGTCGTAGGTGGAGGAGAACGACTGCATAAGAGAAAAGGAAGTACACAGAATACGTATAAAAAATGATTCACATGTGGCATGGGTTCACATCGGCAGAAGGATCGGTAAGCGGTGATGGCTGAATCGAAGATCTGGTAAATCATAGATTAGAAGATTTTGCAGATATCATTTCCTATATAAGAATTTCTAATCCCCCCGATTACTGTGGAGATCGAATATCATTAAAACATCTTTTCTTGGTCTGGGATATCGAAAAATTCCTAAGTTGGTTCATGAGGGATAATCTCATGAAGGCTAAAGTTGTTCCTGAGGAAGAAATGACGCCGGAGGATTTAAGTGGAAATCTGTATCCTATTATGACTCGGTACGCAGAGGAGGAATATATAGTATGCGAGAGTGTGAATTCTACAAGCCATACGCAGAGGGAGAGAATCGGTATGCAGAAGTGGAGGGAGTTTGTGAACAGAGAATAGTTCGCAGATAGAGGGTGATTCACAGTAGAGGTTCGTGGAATCGGTACACGGTGGTGGTATGTGATCATGAAGGTGAAGGCAGTATGTGAACGAAGGGCAGTTTGCGTCAGTGATAGTAATATGCGAAGGAGTTGATCATGTACCAAACCTGGTATATAGTAAGTAGAGGAGAAAGGTGGTTCGCGGTCTGCACTAGGTATCTTGAAAAAGATTCAATTCAGTTTGCAAAAGTATTTTCTGGTACCTAACAGTACCCAAGAAGGTGGACTTCATCTGTGGATGAAAAAGGGACTTCAAAAGAGAATCTACCTATAGTTGAGGATGAAAAAATTCATGAAAATGAAGGGACCTACATGTCCATAAACTGTGTTTAACCTACAAGTCCATAAACTGTGAGTTGATTCCTTTCCAAGAGCAGTGATCAAAGGAAGAGGAAGACGATGACTTTTTCAACCAACAATGAGCTTGAGAAAGAGGCATAGGGAGTGACCCTTGGGAATTTAGTGAGCATGCCCTAAACCATGCAAAGTAAGTGATCCTAGGCATAAATGATCTAGCCCGAACATTGAACTCATTATTGGTCGTGAGCCTTAGTGAATTTGGTACATCAACATATTGTTGTTGTATTCTCATTGGACATAGCCCAACAAGGATGAACCAAGGAAAAATCAATGTTTCCAGATCACGATTTCATATCTATTTGTATATTTCTTAGGGAGGAAGAGAGAATTGATTTTTTTTATAACAATGAAACAAGATTAGAATGAGAAAATGTTTTAATTTATCATACCCTGATTCACCCCCCCTCTCAGGGTATTCAACCTAGTGGACCTAACAATTGGTATTAAAGGAAATGTGAAAAGTCAGGGATTTTTTTATCAAGAATATGAAATGGACATGGTCAATCATAATGGAATTAGGATAAAACACTATTTTATTGAATATTTTATTGATAATAAATGATATAATTTCCTCACATTGTGTTAAATATGTTTAATTATAAAGTATTTGGGATTAGATCATTCATTTGAATATTTGATGAAAATTCCAGTTTTACCCTTTATAGATCACTGTAGTATTTCGAAGATAAATATTTTTATATTTATTATTTGAATTTGAAATTTTGTAACAGTTTTCCTAACTTAATTATCGACAACCATTATTCAGGACACTGGAGCTAAAGAGTGCATTTGGTTGTTGAAAATGGGCCATGAAGTCAAAGTTGGGCTGGACTCGCCAGAATGAAGAAGCTTCTATATTTCGACCATAACTCCTTCATATAGGCCTGGATTATGCCCAACCTTAGAGAGAATATAGAGGACCCATATCCTCACATTTGATCCTTCTGGAAGGCCGGCCAATTCACGCGTTTTAGGGGTCAAATGGGTGGTGTAAGTTGGAATAAAATATTTGTCCGAGATTCCTCATTCACACTTGAAACCACTTTGACCCTAGCCTCCCCACCACTCTATAAATTGGTGTTTTTCTCATTTTGTGGGGTTGGGGACGTGCTTTGGGAAGTTTAGGGAATATGAGAAGTGGATCCACTCCAATTCTCCAACCATTTCAGTAAGGGTAGCTCTTGAAGCAAGGATCCCTTCGACGAAGCCTTCTTCTTCTCCTTCATGTTGTAATGATTTTGTTTGTGTAATAAACTTCTTTTTTATTCTCTTATTTCTTCTCTTTTCTTCTGTTTTGTTTAAATTTATTCTTCTCTTAATCTTCCTCTTTGGGCTGGAATTCTTTAGTAGAATCGTTATTGGGTTATACCCATTATAAACTTTTTCACATGCAAAACGCTTCTACGATGATTACGCCACCCATGGAAGAGTAGTCTTTTAGTAATCGATCTATCTTCTACCCTCTTCATTTAATTATTTTGAATCAATGAGATACTATAAATCACATAATATGATCCATGAATTTTGTTTTTAAATTACAAGAAACTGAGCAAGCAATTGAACAATTCACATAAAAACACGCGAGGTCGGGATTTTGTGTAAATTGTGAGAGCGTAATCTTAATCGGTAATACAAGACCACACATGATAAATTTGTAGAGTTAAAATATAATCCCTAAAAACAATTCATCCTAATTTCCAGAATGGATATGTGCTATAATTAACCACTGACCATAAGCTATCCTTAGAACAACAATCAAAGCAGGGTGCTGCGATTGCGTGTTCCGAAGCTAGCCTAGAGTTTAAGTAATTTCATCTTTGTGGTTAAGTTAACTCTCATAGGGTTTGAGGGATAACAAATTAGGAGATCATAATTAAGTGGATATTTATTTAAATGATAATGATTAATAATTGAATGAAGAGGTAGAGTTATATCTATTACTCCTTTTAAAATAGATTTCTAAAAAAACATCTTCTTGTTGTGTCATTTTAGTCGAAATTTATTTCAAAACTAAAAAAAATACAATCTTCTTCCGACAAACTTTTTATAGATTCATAAACTATAAAAAACCCCAATACTTTAAAGTAGTGTTTTTATTTTATTCTCTTTTATTTTATTTTTAGAATACCTTTAATAAGTTATTAAATTCAATTCCTCCTTTGAGAGACGACCTTGGTCAGCCACTCTGCTGCACCTAAGTACCCCAAAATCACATTAATCATTTGAGGGCACCCACGACATCGCTCTTTCAAATTCCAATCATTTATGGAAATAATTTTTAACTTTGGAAGAATTGAATGCAGATCTACTTTCAATCAGTAGGGATGGATGTCTTCACAGCAGATATGCATGAAATATTTACTTATATTAATAGTGGTGGTTTATCAGAATCCTAAAGAAGAGAATTGAATGATGATGCTAAAGGAATCAATTCTTTAGGGTTAACCCTATGAAATGAAATTTATACGAAGGTGCTGTACTCTAAAACATCACATGCAATGTCGGAAAAATTATTGAACATCTATGGGGGAGACACAGAAGTCCTAGAAGCAAAGATGCAGGTTCTATAGAACATGTATGAGGATCTCAGAATGAATCCAAATGAGACTGTTGATGCATTATTTGACAGGATAAATATTATTTTGGAAGACATGCAGGGTCTTAGAGAAGTCATTGAAGATATAAAGATTGTGAAATATATCTTGAAAAAGCATCCACTACGGTTCAATCCCAAAGTTTCAGGGTTGGAAGACAATGTTCCAAACATGTTGACACAAGATAACCTACACAGTACCCTTATAGCATATGAGATGAGAAACAATGTTAATGATGCAGTGGAAAATGGGAAGTCTAAGGATGTGGAATTCAAGGCCATGAAGAATCTATCTATAGAAGATAGTCCTGAGGAGGACAATATGGATGATGTCATGTTATTTCTCTCCTCCAATCTGCAAAGGGGAAAGTGAAGTTCAAAGGTAAACTTCCATTTTCATGCTTCTGATGCAGAGAGATAAGGTTTTTTTAGAAAAGTTTCCTAAGAGGTTTGATGATGAAAATGAAGAAAATGATTAAATTACCCAAAAGAAGTATTCATCAAATGAGAAAGGGAGGAGAAGCACCAAGAGATAGTTCTTCAAAAAGAAGAATCTTCTTTAAAAAGAGGATGAATGTTCAGATGAATATGAGGTAGAAGAGCTGGATGACTGCAAAGATCATAAAATAGATGCCTTGGTGGAAGTTTTTGGAAATTCATTAACAAAAGAAGAAAGCGACAATGAAGAAGGAGAAATTGAAGGAATAATTGATCTTTATGCGGAATTAGAAGCTTCCCTTGAAGAATTAGATATTCTGAGAGCCAAAATAAATAAAGATAACAATGTTTTTCATGATTCCAAACTCTTTATGCAGTAGTAGATAGAAGATAATTTTGATATGAATGAAGAAATTGAAAAGATGAGGTCTTTAATTCCAGAATTCTCAGAAAAGGTGGTTGAGTACAAAATAAAAATTGAAGAACAAACAATAGAATTTTATAGTTTTAATGAAATCGAAAAAGACCAAATCAAACGTATCAAACAACTATAAGATGAAGTCATCAATCTGCGATGAACAATTGAATATTAGGAGAAACTACTAACTCTCGTTTCAACATCAAGAATTAAGATCATACAGGCAACATATAAGATGAGGTTTGATAAGAGTGGTCCATCAACATATAATAAACAATCAATTATGAATAATAAGGATGGTATGGGGCTTGATCAAAAACAAAAATTTGTTATTGTTCAAGTCAGAGCACAAGAACCCAATCCATGATTAAATATTGATTTGGGTATGAAGAATAATCAGAATATTTAGAGAAACCAAGCCACAAATAGTGGTTCATCATTGCCACATAATAATATTCCTCATAGAAAATGCTATTTTTATGGTAAGATGGGACATTCTCAAAATTTATGTTTCTTAGAAAAGAGGTTCCAAAGGGAACAAGACCAACCGAGGTGGTCGTATAGAGATCAAAATTCCAAGTCATTATTTGATGGCAATTGTTTCAAGTGTAAATGAACCGGTCATATGAAAAGATTTTTCAAATCTAAAATTCAAAGGAATGCACTGAGGAAGACTGAATTTGTTAATAAGAAGTAGCCAAATGTATCTTCAAGAGAGTTGAAAACTCAAAATCAATTTTTAGCTATGTAGTTTGAAGTCAGATCGTCATATATCGATAAAGATAAATATTATCATTCCATGTCAGATATGAAGTCAAATACTTGGCTCAAAATGAAAAGGGAAGAGCATTATGTGGTTGCAGAAATTGCATTCAAGGCATCAAATCACAATGGGATATGGATCATTGATAGTGGATGCACTTTCCATATGACGAGAAATAAGGATCTAGTAACCATAATTAAGTACATTATAGAAGGTATTGTGAGATTTGGTAATGATGAGGGATTTAAAATTATTGGTTCAGGAATATCCATGTTTGGAGGAAAAGGCCTAAGATGAGCAGATGACTTTGTTATTGAGGGGATTCATCAGAATATTCTTAGTGTTAGTCAATTGTGTGACTCAAGTCATGCCATAAGTTTTTCCAAAAAAAATGTACCATCAAAGAAAAGGATGGTGTTTTTGTGTTGTAAGGAAATCATATAAAAGGTAATATCTACCTTGTGAGTGGAGAAAAAGGTACATGCTTTCTGTCCAAGGATGAAGAAAACAAGTTATGGAATAAGCGTCTTGGCTACATAAGCCAAGGTTCTTTGGAAGATTCGATGAAATATGATGCACCTCAAAATCTCCATAGATTATCACATGATCATACCCATATGTGTGAAGCCTTTCAACAGGGGAATATCATTCGAAATCCATATAAGCTAAAGGAGAAAAAGTCAACCAGATTGCTTGAGTTGGTGCGTATTGATGTTTGTGGGCCAATTTCACTGAGGTATATAGATGGGAGGATATATTATGTCTTATTCATTTATTACTATAGAATAATGGCATGGGTTTCAATAATCTTCCGCAAATATGAAGTATTTAGTTGCATTACAAGATATCGACAGGAATGTGAAAAGATGATTGGTCAGAAAATCAGGACGATTTAGACTGATAATGGAACATAATTTACAAGGAGCCAAGTGTAGGATTATCTCGAGGAATATGGGATACGGAATCATGTTTTAGTTGTAAGAACACAACAACAGAATGTATTACTTGAGAGAAGAAATCGAATTGTGAACAACATGGGTAGAACATTGATCATTAAGAAAGATATTTCAAAGAGGTTTTGGAGAGAGTCAGTGATGGAAACACTTTACACATCGAATAGATCCTTATTATTCCCAAAAGAAGAGAAGACTTCATATGAGGTATGGTATGGAAAGAATCCATCATTGAAATAATTTCACATTTTTAGAAGTAAATTATTTTTTATCAATAAGGAGAAACATAGTATGTTTGAATCTCGTTGAGATGAAGGAATATTTCTAGGATACTCAAAAAAATGTAAAGCATATAACTGATTCAATATGTAGTTGGGAATGATAGTTAAAAATCATGATGTCACTATAGTGGAGGATGAATATAATCTTCACCAAATACATGATCATACTCAAGGAGGATAGGGATGAAGAGATGACCAGGTCAAGAGACACTCCAACTCCAGAAATAGATTTAAAAGAAGACTCAGATGATGAAAATAATTTAGTGTCTGCCTAGAGACCAGTGAGAAGAGATGAAATTGATAGGAAGGATATAATTGGTGATCAGACAACACTAGTGCAAACAAGGAGGAGGAAGTCTATAAAACAAGCATCATACTTATCACAAGTTAAGCCTAAATGAATTGATGAAGTAGTAGGAGATAAGAATTCATTTAAGGAAACTAATTAAGAGCTTGACCAAATTGAGAATAACCAGATGTGGGAAATTGTTTCGTGGCTAGAAGACATGAACATCATAGGGAAAAAATGGGTATTTCACAACAAAATTAATTATGATTGTGTTGTGATTTGAAACAAAGAATCCATGGTGTTAAAAGTGTACTCTCATATAGAGTGTAATGATGTTGATGGGACTTTTTCACCTGTTACAAGGATGGAGACAATCAGATTATTCTTGGACATAGTAGTGAAAAGAACATTTAATATTTTTCGGATGGCTGTTAAGTCAAAAATTCTGAATGGATCTCTAGAAGAATAAGTTTACATTGAGAAAATAGATGGTTTTATCATCCATGAAGTTGATAACTAGGTTTTTGGGCTGAAGAAGGCATTATATGGATTTAAGAAAGCACATAGAGCATGGTATTCAAGGCTTGATCAATTTCTAAAGAAGCACAGTTTTTAGCGTAGTAGAGTGGATTACAATCTATATTTAAACAATGGAAATAGTCAAAGGATGATTGTGTTGGTTTATGTTGAGGAAATAATATTTTGTGGATTATATGAAGAAAAATGTAGATAGTTTTTTGAATTCATGAAAAGTGAGTTCGAAATGTCAATGATTGGTAAGCTATAATTTTTTCATTGGCTTACAAGTGATGCAAGGAAGGAATGAAACTTTTATCTCTCAATTTAAATATTCCAAGGAATTTTTGAGAAGGTTTGGAATGGATAATTCCAAATAGGTGAATACTTTGGTTGATACCTGGATAAAACTATCACGGGATGATGAAGGATAGGTAGTTAATGTCACAGAAAATAGGAAAATCATTGGAAGTCTGTTTTACCTGAAAGCGAAAAGGCCAGATATTGAATTTTCCACATGCCAAGAAGG
Organism: Viscum album; assembly: GCA_963277665.1. NCBI lineage: Eukaryota > Viridiplantae > Streptophyta > Magnoliopsida > Santalales > Viscaceae > Viscum > Viscum album. The sequence continues at coordinate 2,084,734,491 of OY728151.1, forward strand.
GAGGTATCAAAGAAATCCCAAGGAGATCCACATTATTTAAGTAAAAATAATTATTCGGTATATCAAGGGAATACTAGATTTTAGCCTAATGTATAATGAAAAATCAGCCCGAGTTATTGAGATATAAATATGTTGATTGGGCTGGTTCAACATATGATAGGAAGTCAACATCAGGAGGTTACTTTTAACATGGAGGGTTGTGTATTTCTTGTTTAAGCAAAAAACAAGATTTTATTTTATTGAGCACTGCAGAAGCTGAATACATTGCGGATACTCAAGCTTTCACACAACTATTGTGGATGAAAAAACAACATGAAGATATGGGAATTGAAGTGAAACTACTGATTGGAATCCACTGTGATAATTCAGGTGCTATAAATCTAATCCAAAAGCTAGTCCATCATTCAAAGACAAAGAAAATTGAAATCAAATATCATTTTATCATTAAGAAAGTGGGGCAAGTGCTTGTGAAGTCAGAGTATGTGCCTACAGAACAACAAGGTGAAGATATTTTTACAAAGGCCTTACCCAATGAAGCATTTTAAATTCATTGACTGGCTCTAGGAGTCCAGTAGACTTTCCACACTTTAAAAAGTGTTGATGTGGGACCCCCTCTCCCCAATTTATGATGCGTTTTCGCCTTATGTATTTATATGTGTTCTTTACCCTATTGTTGACAACCTTGAAGTTCTCTTCAGGTTCGTTGACTAAGGGGGAGAAATTGTGACTATTCTAGGAGGAGAAAAGACACAAGGAGAAGCTATTAAGAGTAAAAGAGAGATAGTGGGAGATGCTGAGATAATGTTATTGGAGGAGCTATAACTTTGGGTGCTTTAAATCTGATGATTCTAGAAGTGATCGATGAATGATTCGATATCACAACGGCTGAGGTTTGTTGTGAAAGCAGTTCATTTGTATTAGAGTTTCAGTATGGTATCAGTAATTGATGATTAGAAATGAAGTGATTCATTGATGAAATTTTCATCATACTTTTGTTTCTCATGTTGAGAATGGATCATGTGGGCATAAAGTATGTTTTGAGTAAATCCTTGATCTTTATTTTAATCGCATCAAGAGAATGGTGGTTGAATTTGGAAGGAGTATTAATGGGGTATCAAAATGTGCAACTTTTTTTAAGAAGAGTTGTCAGAAAACCCAAAGGGTGAGATTGTTGAAAAAAAAACCCCTCAAGGTACGTGGGTGCGGTTCATGAAACCAAAAATTGTTTGTGGTGGAAGGCACTATAGTATGAAAATGGATTGTCGTATGCAGAGGAGAAAAACCATGTAAGAGCAAAGGTGGTATGTGGATTATGTATAAAAAATGGTTCGCGACTGGCTGGTGTTTTGCAGTAGTAGAAGGATCAGTAAGGGGTGAAAGCTGAATCTCAAGTTTGGTAAATCTTAGATTAGATAATTTTGTGGATATATTTTCCTATATAAGAATCGTTAATCCCAATGATTACAATGGAGATTGAATATCATTAGAACAAATTTTTGATCTGGGATTTCAGAAACGTATGAAGGTGATTCGCTAGGGATAATCTTGCGAAGGATAAAGTGGTTCATGTTGAAGAAATTCCGCTGAAGGATTTAAGTGGAAAGCTGTATCCTCTTAAGATTCGGTAAGTGGACGATTAATATTTGGTACACGAGAGAGTGAATTACGCAAGCGGTACAAAGAGGGAGAGAATTGGTATGCCAAAGCGAAGGAAGTCCATGAATAGAGAATATTTTACAGACAGAGGGTGATTAGCAGTAGAGGTTTGTGGAATCAGTACATGGTGGTGGTACATGATCGTGAAGGTAAAAGGTATTATGAAAATGAAGGGAATTCCGTGTCTGTAGCAGCAGTACGCAGAGGAGGTGACCATGTACCAAACCTGGTACATAGTATGTGGAGGGGAAATGTGGTTTGAGATTTGCCCAAGGAATCTTGAAAAAGATTAAATTCATTTTGAGAAATTATTTTTTGGTACCTAACAGTACCCGAGAAGGTTGACTTCATCTGTGGGTGAAAAAGTGACTTCAATAGAGCATCTACCTATAGTTGAGGATATAAGAATTCATGCAAATGAATGGACCTACATGTCTATAAACTGTGTTTGACCTACAATTCCATAAACTAGGAGTGGATTCCATTCCAAGAGCAGTGAGAGAAGGAAGAGGAAGACACTTTCCCTTTCCACCGACAATGAGCCAGAGAAAGAGGCATAGGGATTGACCCTTGGGAATGTAGTGATAAGACCTTAAACCTTGTAAAGTTAGTGACCCTATGCATAGATGATCTAGCCCAAACATTGTTCTCATTATTTTCCACGAGCCTTAGTGAAATTGGTACATTGACACATTGTCATTGTATTCTTCTTGGACGTAGCACAATGAGGGTGAACCAAGTAAAAATCCTTGTGTCTTGTTCATAATTTGATATCTGTTCATATATTACTACGGGAGGAAGAGAGAATTGAGTTTTGTCTAACAATGAATGAAGATCCGACCGATAAAAGGTTCTAATCTTTCATACACTGATTCATCCCCCTCTCAGTGTATTAGACCTAATGGACCTGAAAAGTATATATACAAGGGATGGATCTAGATATGTATCAGATAATGAATTATGTTCTCTAATGATAAGCACTTTTCCATATTCCTCATAAATCATTATTTTCTTATTCATGGAATAAATGTTTGCATAATATTATAAAATAAATCCCTTTGGAGAATTTTATCGATGTAAATAAAAGTTATTATAATAATGTTAGTAAATAGAGGACATTTAGTAGTCATGATTGGGACTACCATAAACTTTTTTATTTCAATGTTTCTTCCCTTATAAGATTTGATTAAAAAATCCATTATTAAGTCTAATTTTTAGTGTCTAATTTTCTTAATAAACGTTTTAGATATAAAAGACTAAGGGGATCAAAAATCTAATAAAGGATTAAATAAATAAAAAGATAGGGTTAATTTAACTTCCCCCCACATCATTAGGTACTTATGCCTTAGTTTTAGTGATCATAAAATTTTGGCCATCTCCCCTGGCCTATTTGATATTGGATTCCCTGGATTATTGAGTAATTAATTTTAATAGTTCCCCATATCTTAGAATTTTTAACACAATATAGTAGTGTTTTAATTATTCCCCTGACATTACTAAACATGATGAACCTTTTCTCTACACTTATAACGAGCTCTCATTCCCATATGTAATTTCCTAGTTTGATTCCATCCACATTTTTCACAAAGTTGAAAACTCCTCATCCACTTATTCTTATTTGATGCATTTAATTTCTCACAGTGTTGTGATGACCTCTTATTCTCTTGGTTTCACTTTATTTTATAGGATATAGCTAATTCCATCTTTTTTTATAGTATATAAAACTATTTCATCATATGATGAAAATTATTGAGAGACCATAACCCTTGGGAAACATGGATTACGACCTTCTATTTAATGGTCAATCATACACTCTATTTTGAAAATATGATTTCTAGATTTCCAATTAAAATATTATAAAGTTAGCATCATAATCATTGCAACATTCTTCTTCATTTGTCATTAAGTTAAAGAACTTTATATTCATATTAATTTTTCCCCATGAGGGAAATATTTATCCATGAATGTATCCTTAAAATCATTAAATTCCATGAATTCTATTTACTCTTCCACCCAAGTAATATAGATCTATAACCACCATTGATTAGTACTGCCTTTGAGAAAATACCATGCAAGTGTAACCTTTTCCTTTTCACAGCTTCCCAAGGCCATTATTATTATCTCCCGATACCTAACTCACTGCTCAAATATTATCTAATTACTATTCTTTCTGAATAATGGGGTATTAAATAAAATAATGTGATCAAGCATGGATAATATAACTGAGGAATAGATTTCTCTATCTTAGAAAGGATATTTTTTATAACGTGATTATGCTACCCCAATATAGACATAATTTTTTATATTATAGTACTAGCTATGTTGGTTTCCTAAGTAAGGAAATATATACATTTTCCATGATTATTGATTATATTATTCAATATATTCTCCATTTCTAACATATTAAATATAAAGTATTTGCACATAAATTTATGAGTTTTAAATCATAATGCATTATTCCAAATATGGAGAATCTGTTAACATAAATTAAAAATTTATGCATTGGTAATCTCATAATGATAAACTTTTGTTTAATTGGGAATAACCTTTCATTAAAATAATCTATAATAGTTTCTAAAGAATGGATGAATTATCCAATGCATATCCCCTAGATTATAAAATGATGCGTGCATTAAATCCCATTTTTAGGTACTAGGTAATGCTTAAGTCAGGACTGATTCACCTTTTTCTGATTTCTTAACCTTATGTGGCTCTGTTCATTAACCACATCTACTAGTTGTATCCATATAGTTATGTATTGCTAGGAAAAGAAACATAATATCTATCTTACCAAAACATTAGGGTTTTATTCTATACATAACCTCAAATTATATCCTATGGTTCTGTTCCCTAGTGGATGTTTTACCAAATCTGCTTCCCAAGGTATCTAATAAACATTATCTTATACCAACTGTAATGACACTGACCCCAACATCCTTGAGCCAGTGTCTTGATTTCATATATTGTAATACACAGAGGGTGTCAAATCCAAAAGGACCAATCTATTTAAAATTTTTTAGATATATATATATACATGTTTACTCATTTTACATTGGGAATCAGAAATAAAAGATAAAACATAACAAAATATATTTATTTGCATATTTTAGAACTCATTAAAATATTTCTTCATCATAACCTAGGGAACATAAAAAATGGTTGATCTTAAATGATTAATGGGGGTTAAGTACCTTGGAAGATATCATGAATCAATAGTCATAATCACATGGAAAGGTAGATAAGTTGACACACATGACACTTAAATATCTGAATAAGGTAGAATAAATATGGAAATGTAAATAACTAAAAACACATTCCATTTAATAAATAAAATAGAATAAAATGCATCTGTAGATAATTTAAAATAAAGAACATCATGGATAATAATAATAAATAAATTCTATTTGAAGAAAATTCTTAATTTCTAGAAATCATGTTTCTCTATTATGTGAAGCATTTTCCATCAAGACCATTTACAAGATGGTTTAAGATATACTGGGAAAAAAACCATCTGATTTGGCCTACTGATTCGACAAATGAGACTACTGATGTATCGACGGGATCCCATTAACTGGTAACCGACCCATTTCATAGCAGTCCAAATCATTCCCAAAACATTTAATAATTGATCTAATTTATACAGAATGTGCCTTATCAAATTTATATATTGACTAATGGGTAAAGATTTATCAATTGTTCCCCAATTAATCAAAAACCATTTGAAGAAAACACCATATGTAAAAATAGTATATGGTTTAGGAAATAATCATATCCATTATGAAATAATATTGATATTTAAGGGAAATATAATTTCCAATGTAAAAATTATTACAATAAAAATATTTATATAAGACAATGTTAACAATCATGAAAGAAATTGGGATTTCTTAATAACTTTTACCACTTGTTAATTTTCATATCAAATCCCTTTTAGTGAGATAATTAAAATTTAAAAATAAAATACCATTATTAATAATGTATTCATGACATTACATCTTTATGATGCATTATATACACCATATAAATGTGAATTGGTGCATAATAAAAAATAAGTCTCAATGGACTGTAAATTGAGACGGAATCAATTACATCATGCTTCCTTTCGGTCATACATGATTTAAAATTAAATTAAATGGATGAAAAAATGTAATTAATTTTTAAAATAACTATAATTGTTTTCATTATATCATATATGATCTTATTATAAAATTTTACCACCCATTTTTTAATAATATTTCATTATTTTTATTATTTCGGTTGTTAATTTCCTTTTTTAATGCCTGTTTCATCCTAAAAGACCGGGTTCATGAACACATTTTATTGTTATTTTTTTTCAAAATAATAATCATGTAATAATTATCTTATTTCTACATCAATACTTATTTTAAATCTAATAATGAATTATGGTTATGAAAAATGAACTATGTTATGATCATGGAGACGGTAATTCCAACATACGTATGAGTAACATTTCTATTTTTCACTGATCAATATGGAAAATAGGTAACTAATATTTTAAAATTCAAAAATAACCAAAAAATAATTGATATCATATTATATAGTAATATGTATCATCGATGACGTGTGTTGATGAAAATAGAGTCACTTTGTATTATGAATGAAGTAGTCGACACATACACAAACAATGTTATCATCTTAAGGTGATTGAAAAGGAAATAATGAAAATGATATATATATATAATCATCAAATAATGAAGATATGGATGGATTTATGCCAAAGATATGGATTCATGTATGAGTATAGGGTTATTGGGGAGTAATTTGGGTAGGTATTTTTTGAATCCAATGTTCTTTGACATTGTTAATGGGAGAAGACAGTGTGAGGCCTTTTATAAGTGAGGGAGTGGCATACTAGTAATTTTTTTGAAAGAGTGAGTTCCACCAACATTTATTAATTTTTCCAGGCCCCAATAATGATCCAATATTAATTATTTAGTCTAAAAAGTTAAAATATTAATATCTAATGAGAAAATGATATGTTTTTTGTAATTATTCTACATTATATTATTTTTTTAACCACTATGTGAAGTCATTTCTACCTTAATCACAATAATAAATTCTATAGGTTTTCACTAATAACATTTGTAAAAAATTATTATGGAATTATTTGAAATTATATGTTATTATTATTTGAAATATAGATTCCATTTTTTCAAATTCAATTTATATAAGTGGAAAATTTTAATTTAAAATTAAACCACCAGACATGATGAAAATATACGGTTTTTAGAATGAAAAAGTTCAATAGTTTATAATGTATTTATATCAAAATTCAATATAAAAATGATTCTAATATCCTAAAATGGATTAATATATGTATAATAGATCCATTTTTGTTTGAAATCCTTCTGAAATTATATTTTATTATTGAGAATTATATAAATGAAAATTAAGTTTTAAATTAAAATTAATTATATTTCAAAATTCATAAAAAATAATATTTCTCAGACAAATACCGAAACACACCATAAGATTATTTTGGTATTCCAATATCAAAAATGATTATATTTTCAAATGAATTTTATAAATGTGTTAAAAATTTATTCTAAATTAGGTCCACAAAGCATTACTAAAAATTATTTTTATATATTTGATGTTGCGTGAATCACAAGCTATCAACGAGATTAAATTTATTATAAAATAAATATATAATAATTTATTTGTGTGTTACATGTAGTAATTATTTACAAAGAGTTACATGGATCTTCTATTTGTAAAATATTCTTTCAATTTCTTTATTCCATACTAATTTTTTTTCACCTTCCCCACTTTGGATTATATATGATTCTTTTCTATAGAAAAAAACTTTACAAACATTACAAAGTTGGATAATACTTATTATGTTCTATTTTATCCCATAAGAATAAAAAAGTTCCATTAATTTTAGTTTCCATGAATCATATTAGTAGTTCGCATCCCTATCAATTTCGAGGAATTATCATTTCTTAATGTAACTACTCTATCTTCTTTTTTTTAATCATTTTTTATTATTTTCATATAAGATTTATTGGATTAGGAATATAATATATTACATATATATGGTTTGTTCCTTTTTAGAGATTTTATATTTTTATTAATAAAAAATATATTACCTATAATTTTTTCTACCTTCATTTTAATTCCATTCACAATAAACATTTTCTGAAAGAGTTATCATACAATCTCCAACATAGTAACCCTATTAGTAACATCTTCTACAAGCATCATCCAATAAATAAAATTGCTTCTACATAATATTCCTTCAGAAATATGATAATTTATGCTTTATTTCATTATAAAGAAAAGTAAATTTACTCTTTTCTCTTCTATTATCCCCCATGTTAATGTCTAATTCTAGGGAGAGACATGTTCGACAAAGAGTTATATTCTTTGTTCCCATAAATTCGATAGTACCAAAAAACCCATAAAATCATGATATTATTTAGAAATGTTATTTTTATCCTTATAAATATTATTTAGTTTTACACCATCATTATATATCTTTCTCTCGTGCATGGAGAAACTTTATTATAGAGGTTATTTTAATTTTTTTATTAGGATGTGTTTTCCACATCCTATCTCAACCAATGCATTCATAATATTTTCCATAACACAAATATTCTTAGTAAAATTAGATGAAAATTACCATTTAGTGGGTAAAGGTTTCACCAAATTATTAGAATAAGATTTCTTAGTTTCTAAAGGGGTTTATTCATTTACCTATGAATCATTATCAATATTTCCATTAATCTTCATTAATTTACTTTCAACATCGAGAAATGCCTATTGAGTTTTACAATCCTCATCTTCATTAGTATCATATTTGTTACTAGGATCCTCTAAAATCATTCCTTGTACTATAATGTTCATTATTAGGGTCTTAATTCTCTCATGTATTCATCTTACCTTAAAAAATATCATCTATTAATGTATTTTGTTCCAAACATTCTTTCTTCATCATTATGATATTGTTCTTGGGTTTTGTTTTTTCTCCATACATGCCACATGTTCTAATCTCAGTTGATATTCTCCATATGCTTTTTATATTTATTTTTCTTCACTATTTTTGGATTCTCTCTATTATACAACATTTTCAATGAGGTTTATGATCTTATCAATATTTTCATATCTTATGTGTTGCTATTATAGGAGTCGTATTCAACATTTTTACTCAAATTACATATTCAATTTATATAAAATAAATTCATACTACTTGTAGATTTATTATATTCCTTAGATTATTTGTTTTAATTTTTTCCACTGATGTTTTTCTTAAAAAACAAATTTATATTCCCAAACATTGTTATTATGAAACTGGAAATAAAAAATCCCATTTTCTACAATATCAAAACACTTATGTGGGAGATATTCACGATGATTTCCTCTATGTAAGAACTCAGTTCTTAGTTTTGAGGTACGAGCTTCTTCTTTTCTCTTTTCCTTAACTGTTTTTGAGAAAATATAGAAAATGGGGAAAAATCCCAAATTTTGAAAGTACACGCCATGTACTTTTTACACACGCCATGTACTTTTGGCCGTATAGGATGAGTACATAGGGCGTGTACCCATGTCGGTAATGAAGGGTGTAGCAACCGACTACATGCCGTGTAGTGGTCCCTTACACGCTGTGTAGTCAGTCGGCAGGAAAATAGTAAGGCGGTGGCCAGCTATGTGACAGAACACGCCATGTACTCAGGGAGACATGCCGTGTAGTCATGTTGGCAGATGAACAGTGCCACGCTGGTGGGAAGCCGCCTGAGGAACAGTTAAAAAAAATGGGAAGTACACGCCGTGTACTTGGAAGTACACACCGTGTACTTTGTTTTTTTCACTTAAAATTGGCATTAGCCTCCCCTATTCACAAGGAAGGATTAGAATAGGAAGAGAGCATGGGAGAGGAAGGCCGGAGCTTTGAGGATCCACCGAGTGCACGTTGGGAATCCGATTCCGCCTCCGTCGATCTCGTTGGAACCACGTGGGTAATCCATCTCATCTCCTAGAGTGTCTCTTGCCAATTATTCCTCTAGTGGATGTTATTTGCATTTAAGCAAGAATTATTTTACCTCAGATCTATGAAGTCTTTGGGAATTTCTGGAATCTATGTTCACGTATATCATTCATTGGCGTTTAAGGTAGGTGTCTTGGGGTTTATATTCCAACTATCATGTGTTTTGTGTGTTTTTGAGCTACAACCCATATTTGGGGTGTCTTGTGGCTGAGGCCATGGCTATTTTTGATACCTATAATTTTATAGGTGATTAAATAAAAGTTGTAGAAATGCTGTTTAGGATCAGTTCTTGGATCTAGGACCACCCCGGGGGTGCATTCCTCTGTTTAGCCGTTGACCAGGATACCCAAGGGTATGCCTCTAAAGTAATGATTATAGAATTTCCTTGAGAGGAATTGCTTTTGAATGTTTATTTACATGTTGGGCATGGCCCGGTTACTTGCTTAGCCTGAGGGAAGTGCTTTACTTAGCCTGAGGGCAGTGTTACCTTTATCTTGTGGGAAGTGGTTATTTTGGCCTGAGGGAAACTTCTTCCATGCCTATGGGCAATAGACTTTGTGCCTGAGGGCGACACTACATATGCCTGAGGGCAAAATATGTTCTGCCTGTGGGCAAGTACTTGAGGGTTACATTCCTGATTACCTAAGGGTAAGGTTTTAGTGTCTGTGGACACTGACTGTTTACTTAGAAATTCACTGTGGTGTTTTCTTATATGAAATGGAGTAGAAGATTAATAAAATGGCAAAATAACTGGTAAGTTAGTTACTTTTGAGTACTTCTTATTTTATTGCATTTTACTACTACACACTGTTGTTGCATATTTTTCAAACATTTGGGAATGGGCCTTTGGTGGGTGCCTACTGAGATATATTTATCACACCCTGTTTGGGTCATGCTTTTCAGCCCAAACAGATTAGGTTTCTACAGGTGTAGATAAGGGAAAGGGTCCCTATATAGGTACTTGATTTCTGCTGGGGTGTAGGAGAGCATGGGACTGAGCATTGGCTCACGATGTCGCTGGCTGTTCTGTTTTTCTTTTCTGTACTTGGACTTCAGTTGTATTGTATTTTATTACAGTGTAACATGTTCTGGCTGTTTTATAGAATAGTGACATGCTGCATCTTCACATATATATGACTACCGGTTTCCCTTCTTGTTATCAGTTCTTCATTTTCAGTTATATGTATTGTTACTGCTTCCGCTGTTGTTGTATGTTTAAATTATATTCCGCTGCACTACACTTTGACAAATAAGGGCATAGTTTCCCCACTATCAGACCTGGGCCCTCACTGCTAGTCGTCAGCCTCTGGCATTTGGGGAAATGCGCTTGAGGTCACGTGGAGAACCGGGTTCGGGGCACCCGTTGTGTGGCACCAAGATCCGGGACGTTACAAAGTGGTATCAGAGGGGTTCTTTTCTTTGACTTACTATTTGTAGCCTTATTCAGGGATAGGACGAGAACGATAGTTGGTAATCAGATGTGCCTGGGTGTAGCTAACCCATGTATAGGGAAAATCCAATTTACCTCGTGTTGCAATTTGTCTGATTTTGCAATTTTACGATTGAATTGATTTTCACCGAAGGGTGAGACACTTGTATTATGCTGTTGATATTTTATCCTTGGGTTCTATTTAGTTGCAACCCGATGAGATGAGGGTATTCCATATCATGCATCATTTCATCACATGCTAGAAATCACATTCCATGCATAGTTCCATTCCATGTAGGTGCATTAGAAATTTCATGTTGTTGTGATAGTTATTGTGCTAGAAAAGCATGTTGTTGTGATAACTGCTTTGATAAATTCTTACTATGTGATAGGGTATTTCTGTATTAACCTGTCAAAATAATGGATTCCAAACTTAGGTTTTTGGGGAGTATGGTCCCCCATTTACCGGAATTTGGTGGATCATTGACTCTTTATTTTTTTATAACACAGATAAGATTTAAAACTTTTATTTGTGGGGAGTATGGGCCCTCACGTATCGGAATTTGGCACTTAGGTGTTGTTCTTTAGTGTTTTTTGGGTTTCGGGGAAGTTCTGGGGAATACTGTCTAGAAACCCAGTATACACGCCGTGTAGTATTTAAACACGCCGTGTATGTTCTTCTGTTCGGGAAGAAAAATAAACTTTTTGAGTACACGCCATGTAGTCTCTACCCGTGTTAGAAACCGTGTGGGTGACGACACGGGGAAGGGAAGAGCTTGGGGTGAACACACCGTGTACCCGGTATATACGCCGTGTAGTGTTGAGCTGGAGACCCGGCTGTGCAACTAACAAACATGGGCCTGTGTAGTCATTTCTTGAACACACTGTGTCAATGAAGAACACGCCGTGTGGTGCGACCTGGGGACCTAGCCCTGTAACTAACAACATGGGTCGGTGAAATCCTTTGTGTACACGCCATGTGTATATTAAACACACCATGTAGTGGGAGCCGTGTGTCCGGACATGTAACTAACAACACGGGTCGGCGGAGCTCGTTTAGTACACGCCGTCTACCAGTGGGACACACCGTGTAGTCTTGTCTGAGGACAGACCATGTGGAATTAGCCGTGTGATGGGGAAACAGGGTTGTTGACACGTTGTGTACGGGTGTAACATGCCATGTAGTGTCAAGCCGAGTAGTCGTCCATGTCACAAGCGACACGGGCAGTTGGAAATTAAACCATACACACCATGTAGGTTATATACACACCGTGTAGTTTTTGTTCAAAGGGAGCCGTGTGTCTTAGCCGTACAGAAGGACCCGGGCAAGGGAAGGGAAGTCAAGTACACACCGTGTAGTCAGTATACACGCCGTGTAATCTTGTTTTTCAAATTTCAAATGCCTTCTTCCTACTATTCCCTTTTGGATTTCTTCATTTTCAGTCCTTAATTATCTTGTTCTAAGGCGTGGATTTGACCTTGTAGTGTCATACTACCAAGACGACAGCGCATTGTTCGCCAGGAGAGCGGTGATGACTATACTTTGGAGATGGTGGGCCATCGGCTACCAGTGGATCCTCCAGCGGAGCCTGATATGGTGCCAGATGTTATACCGGACGCATGCGCGAAGGTGCAGTTCCGTGAAGGCTTTATGTGGTTCATACAGACCATGTAGGGAGAACCACAGGCTGCCACATCTATGGACGAGCTGACACGTATCTTCCAGCAGCAGCATCTGACTATGTTTTCAGGGGATGGCAGACCAAAGGCTGCTGAGTCATGGCTGGGGTTGATGCAGACTATCTTCGAACATCTTGAGACACCTCCAGGGTGGAGGGTCAAGCTCGTGACTTACATGCTACGTGATTCCACCAAGAGGTGGTGGGATGTTACCACCCAGTCAGAGAATCACATAGACATGGCATGGGAATATTTTCTGGCAGTCTTCTATGACTTCTTATTCTCAGAGATGCTGAGGGAAGATAGATCTTGAGAGTTCAGGAATCTACAGCAGGGCGCTATGTCGGTGATGGACTATTCTGGTCATTTCACCGAGCTTCAGCATTTTTCACCTATCCTGGTGGGCGATGAGACACTAAGAGACAGGCACTTCAAGGATGGTCTTCAGTATGACATTCGAGCTCTGGTGAATGTTTTCAGTTTGTCTTCAGAAAATGCTATTGTGAACCAGGCGCTGATCATAGAGAGGAACCTGCGAGAATCTAGTGGTGTGAGCCAGGGCGATTCAGCACCAGTTATTGGTACTATTTCTGCTGGCAAGAGGAAGAGACAGATGGACTTCTCTCAGGGGGGCAGTACCAGCCAGAAGAATGCTTCAGGTGTCCAGGGCATGTGCTACCAGTGTGGTAGAGAGGGGAACAAGAGGCCACAGTGTCCACGAGACCTAGTGGAGTGCCAAGCTTGCGGCAAGATGGGTCATCTTCAGCGCTTTTGCAGGGCGTTTCCAGCGATGGCTAGTGAGAGGGGTTTTGTGCAGACTCCGCGTGCAGGAGTAGGACTAGTGGATTTTTACCAGTCAGGGAACTGGAATACGTCAGGGCATGCAGGAAGAGATGGTGGTCATGGACGTGGTAGCCAGACACCAGGATCTCAGAGGCAGCAGGGTGGGACAACTCAGGGTAGTCAGGCTGTGTCGCAGGGCCGCGACATTGGGCAGACATATGCGGTGCAACAGACCCAGCATGAGCAGGATCCCAGACCTTCTACTGTCAGAGGTACTATTCCAGTAGCTTTTGTTTTACCTTCAATACTTTTTGATATGGGTTCTACACATAGTTTTATATCTATGCCCGTTGTAGAGAGCCTTGAGCTTTGTGTTTCTACTTCTTCAGATATCATGATGCTAGACACTCTGTTGGGGACTAGGATGACTGGTGTGTGTCAGTGCAAAGAGTGCCCCCTTGAGGTTGGTGGGTGTCACTTCCTTTGGGACCTCTATTTCTTAGAGATGACATCTTATGATTTCATTCTCGGGATGGACTGGTTGGTTCCCTTTCAAGCCTTTGTAGACTACTATCTCCGTAGGGTGAGTTTCACGTCACCAAAGGGTGGAGAGTTTCTATACAAGGGTGAATGGGATGTTCAGGAGAGTCGAGCTGGACCAGAGCATCGTGGGCGAGGTGGAGTCACAACCCAAATTGTGAGTTTATATCTGGATGACCCGGGGACTTGTCAGATGGATTTCCCTCCTGTGTTTGATCATTTCAGGGATGTCTTCCTGGACGACTTTTCAGGTCTTCCTCCAGAACAAGAGGTAGATTTCTCTATTAAGCTTGTGCAAGGAGCAGCGCCATTGTCCATTCCTCCTTATAGGATGGCTACACCTGAGTTTCAGGAGCTCAAGAGGCAGTTATAGGAGTTGAAGGTAAAGGGTTTCATCCGACCCATTACTTCTCCTTGGGGTTCTCCAGTCCCCTTTGCGAAGAAGGTGTATGGTACACTCAAACTCTGTGTGGATTATCGGAAGCTGAACCAATTAACGGTTAATAACCGATATCCCTTGCCGAGGATTGATGATATTTTTGACCAACTTTGTGGATCATGAGTGTCCTCGAAGATTGAATTGAGATCAGGATATCATCAACTGCGCGTTAGACCATCTGATATACCTCTCACGGCTTTCAGGAGCAGGTATGGTCTATATGAGTATACGGTTATGCCGTTCGGACTCACGAATGCGCCAACAGTTTTCATGGCTCTGATTAATCGTGTGTTCCATCCTTATCTCGATTCTTTCGTGGTAGTATTCATGGAAGATATCTTTGTGTACTCTCACACTCGATACGACCATGCCACCCATATTGAGATCGTATTGATTACACTGAGAGAGCATCGACTATATGCTAAGCTCTCAAAGTGCCACTTTTGGATGGACTAGATTCACTTCCTAGGTCACATCATCTTAGAGGCAGGAGTTTTGGTAGACCCAGAGAAGGTGAGAGCAGTAGTTTTCTGGGCGCAGCCTCAGAAAGTGTTTGAGATACAAAGTTTCTTGGGGCTGGCTGGTTACTAGAGACGCTTCATCCAGGACTTCTCTCGCTTAGCAGTTCTGTTGACAGGTTTTACTAAGAAGGGTGTGATGTTCTTTTGGACAGAAGCTTGTGAGACAGCCTTTCAGGACATGAAGGGAAGGTTGACATTAGCACCGATCCTAATACTCCCAGAGCAAGGGAAGATCTATACAATTTACTGTGTTGCATCAGGTATTGGGTTGGGAGCAGTGTTGATGCAGGGCAAACGAGTTTTTGCGTACGGGTCTCGACAGTTAAGGCCACATGAGAGGAATTACCTGACACATGATCTCGAGTTGGCTGCAGTTGTGTATGCGTTGCGTTGTTGGAGACATTATCTCTTGGGAGAATGATTTGTGGTTTTCACCAACCAAAAAGTCTCAAGTATATCTTTACTCAGCGTGACTTGAATCTGAGAAAATGAAGGTGGGTTGAATACCTTCAGTCCTTCGACTTAGAGCTTGCCTATACACTTGGTAAGGGTAATGTAGTAGCTGATGCAATGAGTAGGAAGACTCAGATACAGGCTATGCAGGAGGCCAGTGGCGAGTGGCATCTCATCGTTTTGTTCTCTGAGATGCATCTGGAGGTGCACGACAGTTAAGGGAAAACATATCTGTCATCCTTAGCTATGACTTCTACCCTCCTGGATAGAGTGAGTATGAGACAATTATATGATTCGGAATGCCTAGTTCTGTGGGAGTCGGTGGCAAGTGAGGAAACTCCTCCTGGTTGGACGATATGCGATAATGAAGTATTGCATTTCCATGGACGAGTGTGGGTTCCATGGGATATACGCGAGGAGCTGATGTGGGAGTTTCATGCTTCAGATTGGGCAGTTCATCCTGGGGTTACCAAGATGTACCGTGACTTGAGACGTCAGTACTAGTGGCCGAGTATGAAGAGAGATGTAGCTAGTTTTGTTATGAGTTGTTCCACCTGTCAGCAGGTGAAGGCGGAGCATCAGAGGCCAGTCGGACTGTTACAACAGTTACCCATTCCAGAGTGGAAATGGGATGATGTCGTGATGGATTTCGTGACGGGGTTGCCGAGGTCACCTAGAGGCAATGATTCCATGTGGGTTGTTGTGGACAAAATCACAAATGTATCTCACTTCTTACCGATCAAGTAGACCTTCGGTGTTGACAATCTCGGGAAGTTGTATATCTAAGAGATCGTACGTCTTCATGGGGTCCCTCGTTCTATCATTTCAGATAGGGACACACATTTTATGTCTCGTTTCTGGTAGAGTTTTCAGAGGGCACTAGGTACAAAGGTGCTTCTGAGCACAGCTTACCACCCTCAGACAGATGGCCAGTCAGAGCGTACGATACATGTGCTTGAGGACATGCTGCGTGCATGTATCCTAGAATTTGGGGGATCTTGGGAGAAGCATGTACCCTTAGTAGAGTTTTTCTATAATAACAGCTTTCAGGAAACTATTGAGATGAAAACATACGAGGATTTATATGGTAGGACATTCCGATCACCTTTGTGATGGTTAGAGGCAGGTGAGGAACCTTTACTGGGACCATGTCTCATACAAGAGACTTTTGAGTAGGTCCAGTTAATTCAAAAGCGGATGGCTACCACACAGTCTCATCAGAAATCTTATGCTGATCACCACAGAAGACCATTGGAGTTCGTGGTCGGGGATCAGGTTTTCTTGCGTGTTTCGTCGAGTTTGGGACACAGACGGATCAAGAGAGAGGGTAAACTTTCACTAAGGTATGTGGGGCCATTTGAGATTCTGGAGAGAGTCGGGCCGATTGCCTATCGATTGCAGTTACCACAGAGGTACCGAGCCATGCACGACGTCTTCCATGTATCTCAGTTGTGTCGCTATCATTTAGACCCGTATAACGTATTTCAGCCCGAGGAGGTTGAGCTCGAGGCAGATGCGTCCTTTGAGGAGCATCTGATTCGTATCGTTGACAGGAGCATGAAGGTTCTCCGAGGCTGGTCAGTTCCTCTCGTACGGGTGCTATGGAAGCATAGTCAAGTGAAGGACGAAACCTGGGAGCGGGAGGCTGATGTACGTGCTCAGTGGCCAGAGTTATTTATGGCTTTATCTTCACCACCCCTGGAAGGGCAATTCGGGGATGAATTTCTTTAAGGGGGGGGGGAAGTTTGTAAGTACCCGATTCTTAGTTTTGAGGTATGTGATTATTCTTTTCACTTTTCATTAAGTGTTTTTGAGAAAATATGGAAAATGGGGAAAAATCCCAAAATTTTAAAGTACACGCCATTTACTCTTTCCACACGCTGTGTACTTTTGTCCATGTGGGATGAGTACACATGGTGTGTACCCATATCGGCAATGAAGGGTGTAGGAACCGACTACACGCCGTGTAGTGGTCCCTTACACCCGGTGTAGTCAGTCAGCAGGCGAATAGTAAGGCGATGGCCAACTGTGCGACAGAACACACCGTGTACTTAGGGAGACATGCCGTGTAGTCACGTCAGTAGATGAATAGTTCCACGCTGGTGGGAAGCCGCCATAGGAACAGTTAAAAAATGGGAAGTACACACCGTGTACTTTGTTTTTCTCGCTTAAAATGGGCAGTAGCCTCCCCTGTTCACATGGAAGGCTTAGAACGGGAAGAGAGCTCAGGGGAGGAAGGCCAGAGCTTCGAGGATCTGCCGAGTGCACGTCGGGAATCCTATTCCGCCTCCGTTGATCTCGTTGGAACTGCGTGGGTAATCCCTCTCATCTCCTGGCGTGTCTCTTTCTAATTATTTCTCTAATGGAAGTTATTTACGTTTAAGTGAGAATTATTTTACCTCAGATCTACGACATCTTTGGGCATTTCTGGAATTGACGTTCACATATATCATTCGTTGGCGTTTAAGGTATGTGGCTTGGTGTTTATATTCCAACTGTCGTGTGTTTTTTGTGTTTTTGAGCTACGAACCCATATTTGGGGTGTCGTGTGGCTGAGGCCGTGGCTATTTTTTATACCAAGAATTGTATAGGTGATTAAATAAAAGTTGTAGAATTGCTGTTTGGGATCAGTGCTTGGATCCAGGACCACCCCAGAGGTGCGTTCCTATGTTTATCGGTTTGGCCAGGATACCCGAGGGTATGCCTATAAAGTAATGATTGTAGAATTTCCTTGAGAGTAATTGCTTGTGAATGTTTATTTACATGTTGGGCATGGCCCGATTACTTGCTTAGCCTGAGGACAATGATTTACTTATCCTGAGGGCAGTGTTATCTTTAGCCTGTGGGCAGTGGTTTTTTCGGCCTGAGGGAAACTTCTTCCATTCCTGTGGGCAATAGACTCTGTGCCTGAGGGTGACACTACGTACGCCTAAGGGAATAATATGTTCTGCCTGTGGGAAACTGCCTATGGGTTATGTTCCTGATTACTTGAGGGTAAGGGTTTAGTGTCTGTGGACACTGACTGTTTACTTAGAAATTCACTATGGTGTTTTCTTATATGAAATGGAGTAAAAGATTAATAAAATGGAAAAATAACTGGTAAGTTAGTTACTTTTGAGTACTTCTTAGTTTATTGCATTTTACTAGTGCACACTGTTGCTGCATATTTTTCACACAGTTGGGCAAGAGCCTTTGGTGGGTGCCTACTGAGATATATTTCTCCCACCCTGTTTGGTTCATGCTTTTTGACCCAAACAGATTACGTTTCTGTAGGTGTAGATAAGGGAAAGGGTCCCTATACAGGTACTTGATTGCTGCTGGGGTGTAGGAGAGCATGGGACCGAGCATTGGCTCGAGATGCCACTGGCTGTTCTTTTGTTCTTTTCTGTACTTTTACTTTAGTTGTATTGTATTTTATTAAAATGTAACATGTTTTGGCTATTTTATAGAATAGTGACATGCTGCATCTTCATATATTTATGACTGCTAGTTTCCCTTTTTGTTATCAGTTCTTTATTTTTAGTTATACGTACTGTTACTGCTTCCGCTGTTATTGTATGTTTAAATTATATTCTACTGCGCTACAATTTGACAAATGAAGGCATAGTTTCCCCACTATTAGACCCGGGCCATCACTGATAGTCGGCAACCTCTGGCATTTGGGGAAATGCGCTTGAGGTCACATGGCGAACTGGGTTCGGGGCACCTGTTGTTGGCACCTAGATCCGGGACGTTACACTCTACCTCTCCACTTATTTTTTGGAGATAAGAGACATTATTTTTTCCTTTATTTTATCATCTTAATTATATTTTAAATCAATATGGCTATAAATAAAAACATCATGTATTTTCATATTTCTTATAGCTTCAAAGGCCATCTCATCCTTAATCTTATTTTTGAATATCAAAGAAATCCACATCTCTAATGAAACTATAATTTTATTTAATAAATCAAGAGTTAAATCATATTTATCATCTAATGTTGAAATTTGGGAATCAAAACTATTGGTAAATTTATATCATGAATTTCATAATATTGGTAGAGTCTCAATATATATCTCCAAATCATAAGATGTTTCGGACAATTTCATTAACTTTATTTATGTACATATAAATATTTTTTATATTCCATTCTTATATCTTCAAACATTCTATTCTATATTTGTATCATCTCTACTTATAATTTTGTATTCCCTTTCAAAATACAATCATGTTTAACCCTAATTTAATTATCTATTTTGAGATCCATCACCTTCATGAAAACAATTTATAAAAAATTCAATAGAATAGAATTTCTATCATTCTTATCATCCTAAATATTTATTTTTCAGAAAATGTTATAGCAAAATTTTACTCAATTGTTAGAAACCTAATTCTAGATACATAAATGACTTCTAGGCCAAAAATTAAATGATAATGTATCATTCTATTTTTTTACAAAACATAACAGTTTTTTACATTGATGTAAGAAATAACTTTGATTTTTATAGGATTAATATTTTCCATGATAACACTATTATAGGGGAACCCCCATTGATACCAATTTATACTCTTAATAATTTCTAGAACCAATGATAATGAGAGTGAATTAGTGGTTATATTTTTAAAATTTACTTTAATTTTGAAATTAAACCATGTAAACTACTAGATTTATTATCCTTATAAAATGTTATACCAATCTCTCAAGAAATAAGTTAATATAAAGAAAAACAAACCATGAAATATTTTCAAGGGGAACCCCTAGTGTTGGTGACTACATCCTTTTCATTGAATGTCCCATTCATCAATGAAATTCACAATAATATTAAATTGAATTACAATAAGTAAAATATCATTGGAATATTTATATCTCTAAATATGTATGATTATATTGACTATTTTCAGTTATAATGTTTTTATTATGAAACTTGTCTAAAAAAAATAAGGGAGATTTAAACCATCTATTTGAATATATGTTCAGAGAAATATCTGCTTGATTTTATCCATCTGATAGGTGTTATTACAGGGCACTCATCCTTCATCTAAAATTATCCATCTGGTATTCGACATTGAATCTATGACTATTTTTATAACATTCATTTTTTATAGTGGACAAAACCATTGTGCACACGAACGAGCTCAAAAAATCAATCACATTTCTCTTTCTAGTGCTCTTTTTAATTCCACATATCATCAATACACTATCTAGTATCTGTAAAATAAATCTATGTCTAGTATCTCAGATATGAAACATTATCTCATTACTATATAATTTTTCTATCTTTGTCAACCAATTTAGTTGGAAATTCATACTTCTCAAAACATGAGAATGTCAAAATTTTTGGTTGGACATAGAGGTTTAGAATTGGTTGTATATCAACCCCTTTATAAATGTGTTCTGAAAATAAAAGTGGAAAGAGATCAAATTCATTTTCCCACTCAAATAAATTTATTTTTTCTAAATTCTATCTCGCATTAAAATTAGGGGGATGCATCTCATGTATTCTAGAATATTTTTGAATATTCATGAAGCTTCATGAAAATACTACATATATATTCTTTATTAAAATTTATATAGCCTTAGTCATTATGGAAATTATACCAAAAAATTTATCTCATGTTATTATAATAAATTAAATGATCATTAGATGACCTTCAAAGTATTTTTCTTCACAAAATTATGTAAATCTTCTCAAAACTCCATCCAATGGCTGTTTTTTGTTGGAATTTTTAATACATTTCATTCAATTCTCCTCTATATCATTCTATCCAATCATCCTTAACCATACCAAAAGTTATGCACCCCCTAGAATTCAGGAATCAGTTGGATATGTATTCATTGAATCATTTTTCTAGTGATATTTACATAATTAGTTTGATATACGTTCTTTTGATGGATGTTCCTCCAACATTCTTTTCTAGTGCACTCTTTGAATTATCATTATCAAACATCGTATTTCCTGTAACATTAATCATCATTAATTTAACATCCTAAAAATTATATATCAAAAAAATTATTTATTCTGTTAAATCTTGTCTCAACTAATAAAGACTTTTCTTGCAGAAAAATTTTCTATTTGGTACTCTATAGGAATTTATTCAATCCATTTACGTTATACCTCTTAAATTTATAAAATTCATTTAAAAAACTGATGATTCTTATATATAATCTTATTTTACTAATAAATGTGTAATGAAATAAATTTAACCTTTATATAGAACCTTTTTCATTTTAGATATACCCCCTTGTACTTATTTTAATATTTTTCACTATTGTGTACAAACTCAGTACTTTTAAATTCACAGAAATCATTTTCTGATAACTTTATCAAATGTTTGGTTGATTATATACATCCGATAATATATTTATTGTAAGAATTTTGTGCTTATCTTGTCTAATATATTTCTTAAAGCTATAATAACTACATCCAATCACCTCAGTCTACTAATATCTATCTGTAAGAGTGTTTCCACTGAAATTTTTACACCATATCAAACAACAATTTCTCAAAACATCTATGCGTGAAAACTTTAGTTTCACCTTATTTTTGGATTAGATTTTGTTATCTCAATATATTTCAATTGAAACATCAGTATGATAATTTGGAATTCTTATCCATATAAAAAGTTTATAATCTTCTAATTTTATCCTCAAAGTCTCTATTATGTTGATAAAAAGATAAATATTTTTGAATCATTAGTCTTTAGAATGTTTTTACTTATATTTTTAAGAAAAATAATCATTCATCTTCTCCAACCTCTTGTTTAGAAATTTTCTAAACCCTTATATAGAAAAAATTTCTTAAGAAAATTCAATGTGTCTTTCTCACTAGTTAACAAAAACATTCATAATAAATTTTTTGTCTATAAATACAAATTTTTTTATAAAAAAATTCTAAATAATCCTAAATAATAATCTTGATATAAAAATTTTATACGTTTTCATTTATTTATGATTAATTGATGGTCCTTTCACCCTTAGTGATTTATTGATTTTGAAACAGTAATTTTATCAAGAAATTTTTCTTTATCACTCATTATTGGTCATTGGATTTTATGTTTCTTCTCAATTTCTATATTTTAAAATGATAAAATTTTTCCCCTTATATGGAAACATGGTTTTGTGATATTTTAGTAATCCTTCACATTTCCCTCTTCCCTTTTTCAAATAATATTTTATTATCTCTTGGTATAATGTGAGTTTTCAAAAATGAAATTATAAAATTTCCATCCTTTGATAAGTGAGATAAAATTATAGGGATTCAATTTATTTAGGTTTTTGAATGTAAAACCTCAAAAATTATGTTTAAAATAATAATCATCAATATATATTTATTAATACATAACACTAAGAGTTATGTGAATTGAGATATACTAAAAAATGTTATTATTTAAATGTGACCATTATAATATAACTATTTATTTAATGGTTAAAATAGTATTAATCACAATATCAAATATATGTAAAATTTTCCTAATCATTAAAATATATTTATTAGTGTTTTTGAAATAGGAATTCAAATTTTAGCGAAAATATTTTATTCTTTAGAATATTTTTCTTAAAAAATATTTCTAATTGATTTTATGAAAAAATAGTATAATTAATTTATTCCACTATTATAAATATAATTTCATAAAAAATATATAATTTTTTAAGTCATATTATGAAAATTAACTCTGGATAATGTTTTTGGATTTCTATTATAAAATTATTTTTTTTAATGAATAATAAAAAATAATAATGTTATTAAGAACTGTATTTTTTCATGTTTTTGTAGAATATCTTATTATTAATAATTATTTTTAAAGTTTATATAGTTTTTTAATTAAACATACTTCTATATGTTTCATTATATCAAATATAATGATTAATTTTGGTATAAACAAATTTTATAAGAAAAAATGCAGTTTTCTCCAAAACCATATTGTATCGTGTTTTGCTGTATTATCTAATAATTAATTAATAACCTTTATAGGGTTTTAATTTGATAAAATTTATTTGATATTTGGAGTCATATTTTCCATGTATTTAATGTATTTCAACATTACTTTTTTTTGGAAATGAATAGTAATTATTATAAATATTTATCTCTTCGGTAAGCGTAAATCTAGTAACTAGGGATAAAAATAATGTCGTGCCATCGACAATATATCTAACCACTGAATTTTACCTTTTTTATGAGTTCATTTAGTCCATCCTCATCCAATATTTTATGATATGTAAATTTTTTCGTTTTTATTTGATAACTTCATTAGTATTATTTGCAAAAAAATATTTTTATTCTTATTGATGAAAATCAAAGCCAAAAGGATAAAAAACAGAATACCATGGGATTAAAGGGGGTATAAAATAATGAAAACCAAGGTAATTCCCACCAAAATATCCACTCACTGTGGGGGAAGAATGTCGTCCTAGATAAAATATTTCAATAATTTTCTTTATTGTCCCGACAAGCTAACAAATCTGAAACATTATTTCCATCACACCAAGTGTTAAGTAATCTCACACCATTTGAGATATGAATTTTTAAAATTATTATGTGGTATGTTGATGGACCAGGGGGTGTAATTATTTCCTTGGAATGAGTCTTGGATCAATGAAGAGTATGTTTCAATGGAGGAAATTGAGAAATTATTAGCAACGCATACATCCATCACATTAATAATTTTATTGGATTCGGCCATGATACGATCTGCTAAACCATAAAAAAGAGTGTATGTTTTTTAATTAATGTATTATTAGGATATGAATGAATTGTTTTATCATGGTATGTTTTTTTTTAATTTCTAATGATGGAATTGTTACCTTTAATTCTTACACAATGTAATCATAGTACTTGTTCAAGTATTTGAAAAACCAAATAAATAATTTTCAAAATATTTAATGAAATAAAAACATGATGAATTATTTTTTACATGATATTTTAGATAAATAAAAAAAATATTCTGGTCCGTTGGATTCTTTTATTCAAATTCTATTTCTATATTTTTGTCTTTAAAATCACATTATGTGAACAGTTCAAAAAATGAAATTAATGGTATCTTATATTAAAAATTATTTTATTAAATGAATAAAATTTCGTAAGAAAATAATCATCATACAATTTAATGGGGTATGGTCATGAATAACATCCATTTTCTACTTATGGGTTAATTTTTTTTATAATAACATTCAAGACCTATAATTATTAAAAAAAAATCATATCGAAGTAATCAAAAAAACTATTCACATGCGTTAAAACTAATATATATGTGTTAAAAACATCCCCTAAACTAGTCTAAATATTATTGTATTATAATATATCTACATTTAATCATCCTATATTTTAAATATATTATTTTTGATCCACATAATCATGAGAATTAATTAATATTAATGTAATGCATTAATTAACTCCCAGGGCACCCTTGCACTCTCTAATATAAGGAAAACACCTATCTTATCATCATCACACTTCTTAAGATACTGATCAAGAAAAAAACTCAAAAAATATTTATGACCTTGTTTATATATATATATATTACATTGCTGTCATACTTCTTAAAATACCATCCCTAGATTCCTTAAGGATAAATATAAAGGAGGTTCAACAAATAGAAGGTAACTGTGTTAACTGAGAGTTTTCATTTTACACATTCTTATAACTACATAAATTATATCCTAAAAATATTTATTCAAAAATATCTGTATCACCCATATAATGTTATTTTATTATGAAAATGTTATATCCTTTTTCATCTCTTTTTTTTTTCTATAAAATCATTATTGAATGTATCACTCGTACTTATGTTTGGACTAAAATTTCAACAAAGCGATACAATTAATTTTCATTCAGTAGAAAAAATTATTGGTTATAATGGTGGATTTAATAAATTTATATTGTTTTTACCATAGTTTTTATGTTACATTAAATATGAATTATAATTTATCATCAATTTGTTTTACCCATAAAAAGGGAAAGATCACTAATGATGTAATTTATTTTTCATCTCTACATTAAATTAATAGTTATCAAAGTGTGTATACTAATAATACATGATGCTTATGACATCATTAACATTCATGGTATGACTAAAAAATTCTAAAATATAGGTAAAAATACTTTCTAAATGAAAAATATAAGAAAAATGAAATAGTTAACACCTTGTAATGATTATTTTAATAATTAATTATTAATAAATGGGTGATTAAATGTTATAATAGGATAATATATGTTGACAAAAGTATATATATCAATACATTATATAATTATAATAAACATAATGTTATTATGAATGAATTTATAGATATTAAAAATCAATTCATTCTTGAGTTAAGAGTTTTTTATCTTACTATTATTTCTGTATGACATATGAATTATTTACCACTTTTTTCATTATTTGTTGTATATACTTCCCAAGAAGGTATTTTGTTATTAATTTAATAAAAATTATATGGATTTAAGAATCCATATATTTTTATCTCATTCATGATGTTTTTATTATGATATTACCAAAGTTGTAAGTCATCATAATCTTAATATTATTTTGTCAAGAAGTGTTTAATGTTATGAAACAATTTATGTTTATTAAGTGCATCTACTAACAATTTTTTATATTAGGTATTTAATATCGTCATATTATTGGTATTTAATGATTAATTTTAATTTATTAATATTAGGGGGATTATTATTTATATGTTACCAAAGAGGAAATCATGTTTATTACAATATCATTTCTTTTTAGGATTTCCATTTATAAATTTTATTAGGAGAATTTTATAGATTTTATTATCTAATCCCAACTTATTTTATTCTACCCATGTTATTCATAAAATTTCATTTATTATTACTAATTTCACCCTTTGGTACTTTAAATGATTGAGAAAATGTTTTTACATAAAATATGATGTTATTTTTTTTTGGTCAATGAATTTTTTCTTCCACGTCCAAACTCTTCAAAAAATTATGTAATTTTTAAATTACACATAGTATGATCTAAAAAGGTAATTTTCAATACATTTTAATTTATAATAAAAATTATTTAAAGTTATTCATTATATTTTTTTTCAAATAAGTGATGTTTTATAATTTTTAAAGAGTTAAAGGGATGTTTACTTTTAACATATATGGTATAAATGGATCTTTCTAATTTTCTGGATGATATTACTTGAAGATTTCATTACAAGTTTACATGGTAATTTCTAATGAAAATAACATTCTAATATTTTTTAAAAATATTAAGATTAATTATTTTAAAATGAAAATGATATTTTCCCATGTTATAAAATAAATTTTCAAATGAACTTTTAAAAGTATTTTCCATATATGTCATCATCTGTTATAGATTTTAAGGATTCATATAGTTTATGATCCTATGATTACATCTAATTTCCTTCTCAAGATATATTATGATGTTGATGATTTTAGGTTTAGTTTATGAAACACAATTATTTACCATGGTTAAATTATGTTATAAAGAATGATTATGAAACAAATTACATTTTTATATGTTATTATATAATAAAATTATAGAATGTTTATGAATCTTGTTTCATTTCCATTGGTTATGAAATATTGAGTTGATGAATCTTTTATAATCATTTGGAACACATATACATATATATGGTTTTCATCATGTGATGGGTGGCACTTTAAATCCTTCTAATGCATTGGTTAATGACTTATTATACCCAAATTACCATAATATTCTTATATATAATCATTAATTATAATCTTCAATGTTTACCCATACCTATCATCAATGAACATCCCTTATTATGTTTTTATTTTTCCTCATGTTACGAAAAAAGATTTATATATGCATTTTTTAGGAGGGTTCTTTTTGTGATGAACAATGTTTTATATGATACATATATTTTATGAAACAGTTTTTTATCCATGTTTCTGAAGACACTAAGATTTTATGGCCTTGGAATTAATTGTAATAATTTATAATTAATCTTCATATAAAAAGATATAATAATTATATATCAAATTTTTGTGAAAATATAAATCCCAAGAACATCAATTTTCTTGGATAGAAGTAAGAAGAATATCCTCCATAATCTTATTTACTCGCTCTACTTGACTATCTGTCTAAGGTTGGTAGGATGTTATCATCCTAATGCGAGAACCCATAACCTATTAGATTTTTTCCTACTAATGTTAGGTAAAATTAGGGACTCTATTCGAAATTATAGGTGATGTGACCCCAATAAATATCACAAAATATTTCATGTAATACTTCCATAAGTTATCAATATTAGTGGTATCTCATATTGGGACAAAATGGGCCAACATGGTTAATTGGTTAATAATCTTCCATATGGGGTTTTTTCATCTAGGATTTTATTTTATCCCAATTATTAAATCTATTCAAACCTCATCCAAATTTTATATAATAATAGGGAGTGGATAAAAAAACAAAGAGACTTTGGTTTTTTTTCCTTAAATATCTAACACATATAAAAAAGGATACTAAATTACATATTTCCCACTTCAAATCAGGCCACAAAAAATGATGTGTAAGGATTTACTACATTTTAAAAGATCCTAGGTGAATTACCCTCTAATATAACTGAAACTTCTCCATCATATCCATTTTAATTATTGAAGTAACAACCAATCAGGTTTGGAAATAAAGAATACCCTTTTGGAAAAAAGACTACATAGTGGTGTCCACCTCACCATATAAATAATTCATGATACTTTGGAATTCACCATCCTAGTATTTTCCCTAGAGAATAAACATGATAAGAGATAGTTTTACTTTTATAATCACCAAAAAAATATTCCCATCATCCTTTTCATTTAGGTGAATCCTTTCAAAAAGTCCAGCAGGGTTCCAATCAAACATGGACTATATCAAAGCTTAGAGGGAAACCTCTTACTAAGGGCATCAATATCAATGTTCCCTTTTACTTAGGTGAAGGTGATATCAAATTAAAATATCTAATGGTTCTGCACCCACTTACTTTGACTTAATTTTTGGTCACAAAGAGAAAATGTATCTCTAAAAAATTTGTGGTCCGAAGAGATTTAATGAATTTCCCTAAAAGGGTAATATCACAAACCCTTAAGGGAAATCATGCAATAAAAAAAACTCTAGGTTATGGATGTGGTATTTTGTAGAAATATTTTTAAGTTTATATGAATTATAAACCACCATTATGTCCACTTGCATAATATTAATTCACAAATCTTCATCAAAAGAATCAAAAGACACCGCGTTTCTCTGTTTGGATGTTATAATAACGAGGATATTTGTTAAATATAAACATTACTAAAATTCCTTGAAGTAAGCATGAAATCCCAAATAAAAAAATAACTTCACTCCTATTCTAGTGAAAAATATCAATGGTGTTTTAATATTTGATAAATTATTTAAAAATATCTAGTAATACCCTACCAGACCTAGGAATCTCAGAATCATGAAACAATTTCATAACGAGTCTGATAAAATTTAATCAGTATCCTTTTCTAGTTTAATAGATATTACATGTTATGAGATCCCATTTCCTAGTTATTTAACTTATAATATCCCTAACCATCACTTTGAGATTTTAGTATAAAGGTAGTGATCTGTCTAGGTTCCTAAAATAGTTCTTAGGTGAAGATCGTGGTCTTCATCATTTCATTTATAAACCAACATTTTATACAAGAATACGAGGATGAATGAATCCAAATATAGGTGAAATATTCAGTTCATTAGATATATAAATACAATAGGATCATTAGTTATATTGAATGGAATCACGAGATACTCAATGTGACACTACCTTCTCCTGAAAGCAATATTTATAAAATCAAACACCTTAATTTTTTGTCAGTGAAATCCACACAAAATATTAGTCATCAAGAAAATCATTTACACCTATAACTGTAAAAAAAATCAATATAGGGACAATTATACTTATTGTTAATCTTTACCTGATTATTCTTCTGATAATAAATCAATAAATAAAGATCACCGTTGACCCTGTAGGAAATGATCACTATAGATTTCTAGGTTGATACACTTATAAGGATAAATTAATTGGCTTAAAAATCATCTAGATGAATCATATTTCATTTCAATTATATTTATTCTACATGTTAAGAAGGTATAAATATATGATAATGTTGGTCAGAGTGAGTAAATCAAGAGGGGGTGAATTGAGTTCCCAAAAAATTGTTTAATATTAAGAAAAAATAAAAACACATTAATAAAAAAATGTCCAATTAATAAAAATAGAATATTGTTATAAGATATTACATTTAAAATTATTTTTTAAAGAGTGATTACTCCTTAGTTCAAATAATTTTTAAAAATATATTATCTTTTAAAATCAACTTAATTAGACCAAAAAAATATCCACTATTAATGACTAATTATCAAGGTAATATTTTTGTTCATTGATTAAAAAAATATCTTGGATATAATGTTAAAACAAAACCCAATGAAACAGTGATGTATTGGAATAAACAAGAGGTTCGGTCTTAAGATTACACTTAATCCCCTCAACTTGGAAATCACCTATTATCATAAAAATTATAATAATGATCACATAAATCCACAACCTGGATCAGGTAAACAATTAATAGCTTCATGCCATCTAGGGAAAAAAATCCTCCACCTTAGTTATTCGTGGGAAGAAAAAATGTCACAGGTCACACATAAAACTCTTACCAAAACACATTGGTAAAACATATGTAAAGAATATATGGAATGACAAGTATTATCTAGTCAAGTGTAAGAGACAGTGTGAGTACGATAAGATAGCAATAAAATGCTGCTCAAAGTTGAATGAAATAAAATTAAAGAGTAATAAAGAATATATTAAAGCTCAGTATGATATGTTTATAATATTCATAGTCCTTAGATAATAATTGATGAGATATTTGTGCTTTGTTCTAGAAAACTGTAGTAGAACATACAATTATATAAAATCTATAGGAATGTTTTAGTTGATTTATGTTAGTGTCTCAATCAATCTCTGTATTGCAATATATGCTTCTATGTCATCGATATTAAATTAGCATGAATGAGTAATCTCATGAGAATTAACAGATTAAATCATACACTTCTCTATATTTTTTTGTTAGTAAACATTGTTGTTAATTTTTATCAATTATGTTTTAAGAGAGATACATCTTCCATGTATATAAATAAGTATCAGATCCACAATCCTTGAGATGGTATTTGACTATGAAAAGAATATATGGTAAAAATATATTCAAATATAAATATTCATTGAGATATGGACTTCGATGTCCTTGGAGAACAATGGTAGAATAAAGATGGAGGTGAATGTGCATATGAAGGTATCTCAAATTGGCGGTATCTCAAAATGGCAGTAACGGGGAATCCGAGTCCAGAAGTAGCTCATCCTAGAAGTAGCTTTTTTGGCGCTAGCTCCAATAGAAGTAAAAATACTGGAGGTGACACTATTGCTAGTGAATTACTGCAATATTTCCTTCTAGATTATGGTAACAATTATTGTTGGTGACTCCCAAGAAATGGTGACTAGATATAATACCTAGACGAAATATCATAAAAATGTTCTTACCATATAAAATCCTATTAAACAACATGTGAATAATTATTAATAAAAAACATGGTTTTTTATTATTAAAATAAGGGAGCGTCAAACATACTCCACATAAGGAGAGCCCAACAGCTAGGATCCCAATAATAATTTAACTATCAACTACACTTCTCTTATTGATGACAGACCAAGAAAGGTTGTTGAAAAGAATTTTGGATGATGTCTAACCACTATAGGAATTTCAAAATACATAGTTTCCTCATTAATATCTATTTAAAATAAGGTTGTCAATTTATTAATCTCTGGTGGAGAAGTTCATACTTTGAGAGAATTTAGATCTCATTATCCTTGAAACACCTAGGAGGTCCCATTAGGGGTTGTGATAGAAAAATTATGATGATAGTAATTAATATATTTTATATGGGAAACAATCTAGTCTATTCTACCAATAACATCAATGCGATTCATTTGGATAATTATGAAATCAAAAGAGAAATAATACTCATATATAAAAAGGTTTCATTATGGGTACTATAAATCATACACCCTTTTCTTTCTAAGAGGAAACATCATCTCTAGAACATATAACATGAGTTCCATAGAAAAATTTAAAATATACACATAGAAGTTTCCTTAAAAAATATGAGAGGATTCATTATCAAATAAATAATTTGATATATATTAATTAATAAAATTTTAACAAAAACAAATGAAGATCTCAACTCGACCTCCATTGGAAATTCTTCCAGCTCATGAAAGTATGTTTACACCAAATTGGAGTTAGTAATGCATCTATAAAACTGTGACTAGAAACATTTGATCTTGGAAAAACCTGACTACCACAAAAACCCTCTTAGTGTTGAAAATCAAGTACCTATTCATTTGGAATAGAAACCCTAAATACATTGTATATAATTATATTTATATAACTAAAAAAACCATTCAGTGTTATCGAGTAGTAATGTTTCATGATCCATGTCAGTCCTTGATAAAATCATGTTAGTGGGCCCTTTGTTCTATTTCATATGGAACAAGATGATTCTACTGCTATAAAAAACTTAACGTTAATTTTTTAATAACATTATTCTACCATATCCTTCTATAAGGGAAACTATAACTACCCTTAGTGATGGGAGGAGTCCAAACAAATCCTGAATTTCCTAATTGATCAATATGTAAAATCAATTCCCTGTCCACAACCTCAACATAATTGGAATGTTTTATAATGAGGACTTGATAATGGATATCTAGTCATGAGGTAATTAGAAAACTCTGATCCTGTAGCATTTCATTTCGTATAGGCATTCAAAATTAAATGGAATGATCATAAAATTTGTTGTCATACTACAATATTGTCCATTCAACCTGTTAATTAATGAGGAACTATATAGACTTGGCCAAAACCATCATTTCTGGTGAAAATTACTGTGTAAATAGGGATTTAATTCCATTATATTCAAAACTATGATACTTCTTTTCCATAACCACCAAAACCCACCACCTATGACTAGGTACTTACAAAATAAATATTTAACTCTTTAAATAAACAAAATATAGAGTCTCCAAGAAGTCAAATATCCTTTCAAAATTCCTCAACCAATCCTCCACTTAATAATGTTCATTTACCCCTTATAATTATAATGGTTTCTGGTGTAGAAACATTTAGTATCAATTCTTATCTCCATCTATATATAGATCCACATCACTAGCTTGAGTTGGTACTAGATGTGCACCTTGGTTCACAACATGGACTACACACATTATAATATCAAAATGATTTTGATCAACATTATTAGTTTCTTAGATATTGTAAAATAAAAAACCCTCTTGATGACACTAAAGATGTTCTATAGTATGCATGGTAAAACAAAAAACTAAATAAATAGGAGAAAACAACAAAAAAGGGAACATCCATGATAAATAAATGAACTAAAATGAAATCATAACTCTAGAACACACATTCTTGTATATCCCATGGAAAAATAATGTTTTTCATGATTATATTTTTCCATTAAATCAATATCATCCTACCCTATAAGTCAAGAGAGTTTTAACTCCTATCTAATTGGACATCTCAAATCACATTTTAAAACTACTACATAGGATAAAAACATTATAAAAATCATTCTAGGTCATCCCAAAATAGCATAACTAGTATGGACCTTGGAAGGGGTTGAAGGGACTTCTAAATAATTATTTGTTTGTGAGCTATTGTAGGGAATCTAAGAACAATATTTCGGAATTATTTTTTTCCCATAAGAACATATAAAAAATAAGATCTGTTAAGAGTAAGGGTAAAAACAATTAAAATACATAACAAATAAAGGAAACTTCAAACAAGTATACAATATAATAATATTAATATAGATATAAAATAACAAATAATATTGGTTCCATAATGAAAATACAAGTACCAGTCCATGGGTAAGATGATACAAAACAAAAAATGGAAACACATCTCTATTTGACTTGTGGGTCAGTATCCTACCATGATTTCACCATAACCTGAACATAAAAAACATGAATACCCCCATGTAACTAAATTTTCCTTACCCTTTACTATATTAGACATGAAAAAAATCTATACACACCCAATGGACATATGTAGTGTGTGATCTCAACGAACAATAGGGTCTCACCAAGTTCTCTATAAGAAGCACTTATTAAATAAATCAATTATTCGAAATTTACAAAAACAAAATATTATCTGTAAATATTTTCATAGTAATGTATAACATATAAAGAATATACACTTTCCAACACTTACAAAATAATTTCATGAAGAAAAACATTCATACTATAAAAGAATAACACTATAATAAATAATTTAATAATTGTTTTCAAATAATATATATAAGAATCATTTCACAATAATTAATCAATCACAAATGATTAAAAGAGAAACATTTTATAATAATTTAGCAGCATGAGAAAGATCCCTAAGGTAAATCATGTTGGGGACAACTAGGATCCTCACACCCCACATGAACAAGTAAAATAAATAGACAAATGTATTCACACATCCTTGGAACTCATGCCTATGGATTGGAGATCACTATCTTGTTCCTCCATTCCTTTCCATTTATTAGATAGTGTTATCATATATATATCTAATGCCAAGGATTCTAACCATAACAATCCACACTTCTACAAGACTACCCACCTAATTTCTAGGATCCCATGGGTTGTACCACTCACATGGAGGAATAATTTCCACAATTCAAACACATTTAAATGAATTTTGTTATCAATATAAATACCTCTGTATTAATGTACAATAAAGAAGACCAAAACTAATCATTAATATGGCCCTAAATCATTTTTTTCTTCAATTTATTTTCTAATTTCAAAAAATAGAACACGAAAAAAACATTCCATTACACAATTTAAACCCCTTTTGAAAATTATAAAGTAAGGACTTGTATGAACATGACTATTTCTGAAACAAAAAAAATCATTCACCTGAAAAAATTACCATTAGATAGAACCCACATATCAGTGGAAGGACATTCTCTTAGAAGAAGAAATGAATCCCAAAACAAAAAAAACCCTCATAAATTAGACATATATCCCAAAGCCCCTGGGATTATATAACCCTAAAATGATTGAAAATTACAATATAGAAAGGTAAAATATCACAAAATATGAGATAAACCACATAACCTATCATACATTGAATATTTAGGGTGAATACCCAATGAGATAAATTTTTGGATGAATGGAGAAAAGAGTTATTATTAGGGAGATACTAAAAAGTATAAGTCTATCCCCAAGGAGGTGAAATAAAGGGTTAAATCAAGATTAGGCAAACCGAAGAAGCCCTAAATTAAAATGATTGTCCAATGGCTTCATGTATTGAAACATGATTTATGCCATGAATCATCTGATGTTTTCAAGCTCATGGTCTAAACATGTGGTTCATTTAATGAAACAATTTTATGTAACTCAGGATCTCCACCATTACATATTTATTAATTTTCATGATTTTATTCATTAATTTAAAGTATGAACTACTAAAATAGTAGTGATTAAACTCCTTCAATATTCTAATACATAATAAATATCATAAACACCAACCATAAATATAAAATATAGATAAATATGTATTTAATATATAAAAGAAACCGAAGTTTATGACTATTTTATTTAATGTTTATCCATAACATACATCTCCCATCCATGTGGAATGAATTATTATGAGAATACTATGATCTGATGGTTAGGATCATAATTATATATACCTCTAACTAATTCAGAAAGTATTATATCACATGAGATAATTATGAATTTTTATAATCAGTTAGATTTTAATATAATATTATGAATGGAAATATTGTAGTTATCATTCCACATAATGTAATGATGACTTGAATATAAGCCTCAATTTATCTTTATGATTTATTTATTATTCATGTCTTATATTCTCTAACTTCTTATAACTATTCTTATTATTATGATTATTATATTATGATATAATGATAATGATTATGTTCACCCTGGTACTTAGGTGCTTTATGTGTCAACTTCCCCATAATTATTCCTCCACATACTAGGATTTTGGCACACCCATTCACTATTGTATGTCTCTATGTAATCCAATATACTAAATAGACCATTACATCTATTATGCGGACTATTATAGAGGACATAAATGATGTTTAATTTTTTTATTGTATTAACCAAATTATCCAAAGACATAAAAAATCTCAATTTCAATATTTATAATATTACATATGCTTGTATTAAAAATGATGTATTAATAATGTATGTAAGGTATGGGTTTCTATAGTTGTTATAAAATTATTTTTAAGTTAATTTTGGAATTTGTATTGTAAAATACCACTAAGATTAAAATTATGTATTTCATATGTTAATCATAAATTATTGATTTACTCATATGAATAAGTTTTTTATCGATGATTAATTGTTTTTTAGTTTTTCTATACATTTATATATTTTAAAAAATTATTAGGATTAATAAAACAATACCATATCCCAATGATAAATAATTTAATTATTTTCCAAAGAGTACTACTAATTAAATGAGAGACAATATTCAAAATATCATACTTTTATATAACAACTTCTCCCAGGTAAGGAATAATAACATGAACTATGTGGAACATCCTCCTTTACCCAAGAGGGATAAATTATCTATATATACTTTATTCATGAAGGACCTACTTCATTTAACAAACCATTTTGTTCTCTTATTATGGAACATGATTTATTATAATGAAAATGATATTTTTATAATTTATTATTACGATTATTATAAATTTACTCTTATTGTATACCATTTAGATATAAGTATTTTTTTAGAAATTTAGGGAGTCACAGTGATATAAAATTTTAGAGATGAGGAAATATATATAAAAATTAATTTAAAGATCATAAGACAAAATGATTTATGAGGATTAATAAAAATGAAAATGCACATAGGGTGGCAGAATCACTTCACAAAATTGGGAGAAGCATTATAGGGAGATTATCAGTGTTACAAAAATAGAAACCCTATATTATATGAGATAATAAGGAATATAATACATTTTACACCATCCAGAGAGTAATTCTACTTTTCTATAATTATTTAGCCACTCGTGTTTTTACCGTTACGGTGTCGGTAACAATATGTACATAGATATTAAGTATGATTTAAAGTCTGGGCCAATAGAATTCGACCCAAATTCATAAAAGTGGATCATGATAAACTATTCCAACAAAGATGAGGAATTATTTTAATTAAACAATAAAAAAAGAAAATGGATGAAGTTTAATTAATTGAGTGGTAAAATATTAAGAATTTTTTTTTCAGAAGTATTTTCTCTATACCCATAGAAAAATTATGGAGATATATTTTTTAGAGTTAAATAAAAAGAATAATGAATCTTTTACAATATATTATGTTATTTTCAAAATTATTTCAATTCATTGCTCTTTTGTTTCCTAGAAATCTTAATGGGTTTTTTATTCTTTAGTGGTTTAAAATCATATCTCTAAAAAGATCTAATTATCCAAAACTTTGGTAGTTAAGAATAATTAGTATTATGTGAAGCCAAAGTAGAGATTGAACTTTGAGAATGTGGCCACATACATGATATTATAAAATTAAGTATTTATATTCACCCAAGAGGATTATATTTAAAAGGAAACTGATGTTTGAATATCCAACATCCCACATGTCAATTATGTTACAATAAGCACTTGGGAAGATGTATTAAGGAAATGAGGAAATTATAAAAGTTTAAAAATTTAATTTAACATATTTATTTTTATAAACCCATTTTGGTTTAAACTAATATACATTGTTATTTGAAAATATTTTCATTTTTTATAATAATCAACACACATAATCATGTAACTTTACGGTCAAATATGGGTAGAATAGTTTTCTAGGCCCCTTCAAAAGGTAATAGAGGTTTTCCATGATTCTCCAAATTATGATCAAACTTTTACAAAGGTTTTAAAATGGTAGGGACATTTATATTTAACAATCATAATGGTAATCATAGGTTTACTTAAGATGTGTAAGGGTAGGTGGACCAAAAAACCATTGTGCAATGTTAAATAGAAGAGTCTTATACTTTCATAAAGTCAAATATTATTCACATAAAGGTATTAAATAGTGTTAATAACTATATTTCACTAATACTAAGCATTGTATGAGGTTAATTCTGGATTTTTGTAAGGGTAATATGTTCTTCACAAGGGTAGATTGATGAAACGTAAGGGTATCTAGTGATTTTAATGTGTCAATTAAGGGGAACTCAATACCCTTATGTAAGTCCATTAAAATGTGTAAGGTTAAATCCACGTTACCCTTGTACAATTCCATTTTTAGGGAAAATGTTGTTTATGTCCATTTTTCATTTCCTCATCCCTGTTCATACCTGTAATGCATATCATGAATTTTTAAATGCCTCAAATCATGGATATATATTATTTTGAAAATATAAATTTTTTTAATCCCTTAATGGAGGATTTTAAACAATAAACATTTAATACTTGGGTAAATAAAATTTAAATGTTTATTTTCAATTGTAGTGTTTAATGCCCTAATCTTACCCATGGGTTTCAACCATAAAAATACTTGAACATTTTTTCTTTTTCTTTTTAGTTTTTCACTGGAGTCTTTGTACTCCATTAAATTCAATAATCAGATTGTCTGAAGGTTAATTAGATTAGTATGAGCTATTCTTATAGCCTCATTATGTCGATGTACTCTCACCTTTTATCATATATTATTTGGTGTAGTATTTTAAAGGGATAATTTATTAGTATTTCTTCCCTAATTATACTAAAAATAATAATCTATAATATTTATTCATGAATAAAGATAAATATTTCTAAAAATAATAATGTTGAAATTATCATAGAATTATAATTAATTATTATCATGTTTAATCTTGGATTATTCTAGAGAGAGAATATTATTTCATGTGAAATTAGAACTATTCATTAGGAAAGAATTTGTTAACCATGTGTTATGTCTTAAATGGATAATTTATGAATCAACCTAGAGATAGAAATTTTTATCACATGTGGAATTTTAATTATTTTATAAAAAAACTTAAAATTATCAAGGATGTATAATATGGAATTATATTATTTATTCAAGATTATCGAGGAGAGGTAATTTATTAACACATTTAACGTTTTTATTTATTTTGGAAATAAAAAATCTTGAAAACATTATAAGAATACTTTATTATATGTTGGAGATAAAGAATACATTT
Source organism: Viscum album (assembly GCA_963277665.1). NCBI lineage: Eukaryota > Viridiplantae > Streptophyta > Magnoliopsida > Santalales > Viscaceae > Viscum > Viscum album. Next base: position 2,084,773,223 of record OY728151.1, read on the forward strand.
TCATTATTCATATGAAATTTCCTTGATGAACCATGTTTTTCATCATCATCTTGATTTCGATAATAAACCCTAAAAATTATCATAGTCATTATATACGCTATTGATAATATTTTTGGAATGCATGTGTAGCCCTAAGATACATATGTCTAATGATTTCCTACATGAGGTGTTTTTATATTGATTTTTAAATGTTCATGTGTTTCTTTCATTTGGATTATATTTATTATGATACCTATTTATTTAATGTGACAATTCATATTTCATTTCTTCAATATATCGTAGGTGTTGCCTCTATCTTCTATAATTTTTCTTGAAGGATGGGACTATTTGGAATATCCTTCGTAAGGGATGTACTAGAATTGGTTTAGCATGTACATGAGATATCCCATCCAGAGGTATGTGTAACACTGGTAGGTCTACCCATTTGGGAGATATGTGCTAGAGTTGAGTCATTATGTTCTTGGAATATTTTATTTAGTGGGTTGTGTTACATGCTTTGGGGTCTTCAGTTAAGGGGGATGTGTTAGGAGGAATATTTATCTTTATTTCTAGCATAGTTTCAAAGTTGGTAAATACTATCAATAATTACCAAAAATAGATTTTTTAATTGTGTGATATATATATATATATATATATATATATACCATTTTTTCATCCATGACATTCACTTTTATATCTTATACTCTGATATTAAGTGTCATTGTTTGTTTCCCACTATGCATTATAATCACAAACTTCTCAGGAATTTTGGTGTGTTTGTAGGTTTGATGCATACAGTTCTAGTGAAGGGAAAGTTTCATGTGGTGGATGTCAAAGCATGTTGAGAAGGAGAATTCAAATTTTACTAAATATTGTTTGTGTGGGACATCTTTTGGTGCATTTATTTAGTGAATTTACCCCTACATTGGATCCCTTTTGAGTTGTTTTTTTATTTATCTTGAATTCCATATTGTTTCATCATGGAATAGATTTTTTTATATTTCTATTATACTCTAATGGTTAATAGTATATTAGTTGTTAATTTATTTATTATATCTTCATTTATTTTCCCCATCAAGATATATTGTGATCATATTCTCCCCATTGATGGACTTAGACATTTGCTGTTAGTCAGTATATTCATACATATGGGGAGGCATTCATGAGTTCATGTGGAACTCTAGTTTAGACCTTATAGTTTGGGTAGGGTATGACAACATCAAGATAAAAAGTTTCGAATGGATAAAAAGAGTCCAATCAGCATAATAGACTAATATATGGAACCACTCAACACACCACTTTTTGTCCAATTATTTAACTACAAGGATCATGCATGCTATAAAATCCATTTTATGAAGTGAAGGATTTTCATTGATAATTAACATAAATAACCACCAAATATAGTGGTTAAAGTAAAATATTACACCACCACCACTAACTACGAGGAATGATAAAATAATGTGGTTAATGGTTCACATGTTATACAGTCACAATTATAGAATGTGTTATTTGATTTTATCACATTTCATTCTAGTATATCATAATGGATTTATAGATATATTTAATTTCCTTTAAAATACCATAATATAGAGAAATATTTGGAAACAAATAATTTTGAAATAATTGTATCTCATGGGTTTAACTCTTACTTAATTAAATTATGTTAGAATATTCCCCTTGAAAACATCAAAATGATTCTTTGGTGAGAGCAGGAACTATATTGGGAATGGATTGACTCACAATATATAAATCTCATATCATCTATAAGGAAATGGAAATAATTTCTTGTATCTTGAGTAATCTAATGCTTCTTTAAAAACTCAAGGTTTATTTACAAATCTACTTTAATAAAATATTTAATTTTATTTAAATCCATGACTAATGAATAAATATATCATTATCATATGGTTGAGATAAAGTAAATTATAATCCTTGATGAAATCCTTTTTATAATAGAATACACTAAGGTATTCCTTGAATATTATTTTTTTATTCCACTAGATCATGAGGTAGTATTCAAAATAGAACATATAACATGTTTATCACACACTTACACAAGTATATATAAGATAAAGATAACATAAAAAGAGTAATTAAAGAAAAAATTGAATGATTATTTTAATAAATGGTTCATATTCCCATGTTCATAACATTAGGTTCCAAAAGAACTATTTGTTATGTATAAGAATGGTTCAATAAAACATTGTATCAATTACTAAGATCTTAGTAAGGTCACTAAAAATTAATAATAACCACTACCATATATTGATGAATTGTTGGACCATCATAAAGGAGTTCAAAACATCTCATAAGTGTATATTCATTATAGAAATTATCACCTGTAAGTGAAGACAGTATATATTCAGAAACACATTTTTCATATATGATATGGAAACTATGAATTCATAGATTTATCATTATAAATTATAAATTTGATAATAGTCTTTATAGATTAGGATAATAGGGTCTTTAGAGATATCCACAATAAATTTATGGTAGTCTATGTTGATTTTATTATCATATAATCTACTATATGTGAAGATCATGAAGTTCATATAAGGATTGTGATGATTAATTTAGATAGGGATAAATTATATTGAATATTTAGAAAATGTGACTTTTATGTTTAAGTAGGTCAGATTCATAGGGAATGTGATCAAATGTTATGTAATTTATATTGAAGCATAAAAGAAAAAATTCCTAAACAATGTCCAAGAAAAAAAGTATCATAGATTTCCATAGTTTTTTTTTGATTAGATGGGTGAGACAAGATATTTTTCTAGAATATTATCATTATTTTTTATCCTAATAAAAACATTAAAATGGGAGAAAAAAATATGTCTTGAAGGAATAATGTTAAGGGAATGGTAAAGAGTTAAATAATATGTTATTAATTGTATATGTAGTCAATATACCCTCATGTGAATAAGGGTTTGTGATATTCATTTCTCATTAAAAGAAGAACTTGGAATTTATAGTCATGAAAAATTATAATGTAGTACTTAATTCATCATCATAATTAAATATTCCTAAGAAAAAAAATAATCGATTCACGATATGGATTTATTAGATGTGATAATTGAATTTAAGGATTATAATCACTATATATATAAAGATATAGATGTGGAATATATAAAAATTACAATATTTTAAACTATATATTCACATAGAATAATCTGATCATCCATCGTTAAGGTTTTTTTAATTAATCATGCTCCTTGATTTCTTAATATGTTATAATCCTTGGAAAATAATATGACATATCAGGCTCTTAGAGGAATGGAACCTTAAACTATATAAATTAGGAATTTTGAGAAAAACATATAATTATATATATGAAAAGTATGTATTTTAAATTCATGTTGTTAGGGAAGAAATCAAACTTCAACCAACATATGACCCAACCATCTATCCAAGATTAAATCAAGGACGAATAAAGATGTTTTAGAGAATTAAGACTAATTGATTGGAAAATATTTTTGATGGACTCATGAATTAAACATAGATAAAGATATATTCATTTATATAAGAAGTAGAATTAGTTCCCAGTATCATCAGATATAAAGAATGGGATATTAAGAAATTCCCATTGCTCATATGTCTCTATCAACAAAACAAATTACATTATGTATTGAGATATTTGAGATCGCATATAGTAAGAAAATATGATGAAATAATTCTCTATGAACACCTCAATGATAATTTTTTTTATGAAAAACACTATTTTTAATATATTCATGATATAATTCATTAATAATATCTTAACCATTTTATTATTTTATTGACAATTAGTATTTTATTATTATTTATAAATAAATATAAATTTACTGTAAAAATTGACTAATATTAAGATTTAATAAATTAATTTATTATATCTGTTTAAATGACATACATATACATTAATTTAAGTGTATTATAATTTTTTATTGGTGGAAGTGAAGAGTATCTATTCTATATATGTGAAAATAGGCCTGAAAGAAATATTTATATGTGTAATATCCATTATGAACCAACTACGCGTGATTTGATAAAGAAGTTCTATGTTGTGTAATATTTTGACAAAAAAGTGTGAGTCCCTTATATAAATTACTAGAATATAAAAATGCTTTAATATGATAATCCAAAATCCAAAATAATATTATATGAGGCTACAATGATTTTTGGTAAAAATTATTCTATTATGAAGGGAAATAGAGATGACAGACCGATATTGTATTATTAAAAAAGAAATTTTGAAATTTAAATAAGATTAATTTAAATATATGTCAGAGTAACTAAAACATATGAAATATTAAATAAAGATCACAATTTTTATTTAATAATAATGGGGACCTATGTAATAATAATCACAAAAATCATGCTATGTAATTTTTAACCGTTAGAAAAATTAAACAATATAGTGGTTGAGAAGAAGAAGAGGTAATCTGGTATGTTGATGAAAAGAAATTCTATGTGTCTTGTACAGAACCCAAACCTAGTGGCCATGATTTTAGGTCTACTTTATTAAATATTCATAAGATACATGGGATCTCATCCTAAAGGATAGATCGGTTAAGTAGTATTGGTAAAAAAAATATATAGATGAAATTAACATTACATTTTAAAACATAACATACCAAAATAATTTTCATTGATAATTCTATTATTCCCCTAAGGGTATCCCTGTATATCGAGTAGAAAATACATCCTGGTATATTGAGGAAAATAAAACATAAGAAAAGGGTGTACTATGTTGTTACGTACTAGTAATCATATAACAGATGTTATGAGTAAATATTAAATAACAATTATGTCATGGTAAATAACTAAAACACATTCCATTTAATCAATACCATGAGCATAATTTTTAAGAAATAAAATATGATCAAATAATACCATATAAATAATCACATAGGAATTAAACATGAACATAGAGACTCTATCTTATCCAAAACTCCCATGGAATATCAATAAATGAATTCATAATGATGTAATGTATAATTGAAGACATACAAAACATAATTTCAAGTATTTTTACAACAAATCTAATTGCATTGATACATGTGTCTACACAAATATATAAATGGGTATGTCCTTTTCCAAAAACATATCTTGTTTTTCTCATGAGACCTACCAATGTATCAAGGGTCCATAGTGGGTGTATCCAATCATATAAAAAGTCCAATTCATCCCTCATATAAAAGGGGTTAATCAAAGTAAACTTATAATTTTGTATTGAAAAACTAGAATAATAAATTTCAACACATTCCCAATCAATAAACACAATCATAAACTATAAAGTGTAATGTTTTGAATAGTTATAAAATTTTACATCCTCATTAAAAATTATTATAAGTCATCCCATGAAAGAATAATGATGATATTAATACAATATATCCCTATTGGATCTTTTGTTCAATAATGGCCGATGTCTTTGATAAATATATATAATATAAAAAATCCTTAATTTTTTTTGAGGAAAATAACCCTTCCTAATTTAAAATATTTTTAAAACTAAAAGTACACTTATTTATTTGAAAAATATTTATTTAAAAATAACCTTTTAATTATTATAAAATAATATTTAAAAAAGTCATTGTTCATGGAGGTGTAAAATTATTTTTATTTCATAACCATTAAAGCAAAGATTCCATTCACATTATTAGTAAAACCCAAACATACAAGGTTTTTAAAACAACATGAATATTCCATTAAAAGATTTTTTATTTACCAAAGAGTGGAAAATTAATTCTTCTAATAGAAATCACGCATTAATAAAAAATGGTTAAGGGAATATTTTTTTTATAATATAAATATATAATAAAATCATAAAAGGAGACATAAATAAAAATAATCCAAAATAATGATGAGATTAGGAAATAAACCATTACCACTTATGTAACAATTTATTCATAATCCCCACAAATAAATAACATTAAATTAATCATTAAAAACATTAAAGATAAATTACTTCATTATGTAACACAACAGAGTTCATTAAACACTCCAAAAACAAAAGAAGTTTTGAATATGGTGTTAGTCTGAGAGGAATAAAAAATGAGATGAGAAACCCTTACCACATGCTTCATTTTCTATGAACATACTTTGACCTCATCTATATTAGTTTTATACATGTTATTAACTTATTTAAACCCATATTAAGGTCTATAATATCTTATATTACCCTTTTATTTCTACTTATCACCCATTTCCTGATAACCTTTCAATTTTTTCATTGTTCTGGGTGTTAATTGTTTTTGTTTTCCCCATCCATTTTTTGACATGAAAGTCCCATTTCATTTTCACATTATATAGTTAAATTATAAATGAATTAATAATAATGAAATTATAATCATTTTTATACATCAATTATTTTTTAAAAACTAATCATAAAATATTTTTATGAGAAATGAAATATTTTATAATCATGGAAATGATAGGTCATACATATGTAATAAGTACATTTCTATTTTCCAATGATCATTCTTGAAAGTTGGTAATTTGTTTTCATTCCATAAATACAATAATATAAAATTTATACCATGTTATTTATATTAATATACTAATATATATACTCAATGTGGTGTAGTGATGAAAATAGATTCACATCACTTCATGAAGGAAGTGGTCAACAAGTACATGATAGCTGTTATTCCTTTTTTGTGTAAAAAATTAAACTAATATATAATTTTCTTAAAATGATAAATATTTCATAAATATCATAATTATCTAATTTATATCACATATATTAATTAAAATAATTATTTATACATTCCATGTAAATATTTAGTGAAAAATGAATCATATAGAATCATTAGGCAGTTGTTCTCCATACACAAGAGCGATGTTATCGTATCCACTATATACTGGTATGTGAAAAGTTTTATATGAAATAATCATTATAGTAGTAGTTTTTATACATATCATATATATAATTCATATCCATCATCTTTCTCAACCATGAGAGGAGGCGATGAAAAAACGAATGACATAGGATCGCACGGTGATAATCCATCGTACACTTGAATGATGATTTTATAAACCAATTGATTTAATCGGGGGTATTTTAATCTGATGAACATGAAAAAAATTATAATTATATTTTATATACTATTTATGTTATTTCATAATGGTATAATAAGTACTTAAGGATGTGGGGGATGTAATAAAATAAGAAATGTCGTTGAAAAATGTCACCCCTTCTTTTGGTATCCTCCTTAGGTTTTTAAAAAATATTTCATCAGTAGGATTTCTACACAAAATAAATATTATATAATGAGATTAGGTTTTTGAGAAGTAATTTTGGGTGGTATTTTAGTAATATTGTTTTTGAAGGTGTGATGAAGAGAGGAGGTGTGGCCTTTTATAAGTGAGGTGACTAGAAGACTTGTAGTTTATTGAAATAAAAAGTTTTACCCACATTTATCACATTCCAAAAGGGTCCAAAAAAGAATAATTAATTATAATTATATATTATAGGGTCTTAATAAATCTATAATATAAAGTTTTAACATTTTTGGTAAAATTTTCCCATATCTTTTTAGTTTAAGCCCCCAGTAAATCCATTTTTTACATTAAATGTAGTAAATAATTTTAGCCGCTTCATAATTCATATTGGTAAATAAATAATTTGATCTAATTAGGTAATATAAAATATTATAATTAAAAATATGGAAATAATTTTTCCATATTAAATTTGAATAATTGGAAATTTTTAATTAAAAATTTATCTCACCAACATGATGAGAATGCTTTTTATTAAAGAGAAATTTTTTAAAAGTTTATAAAGTTTTTATATAAAAAATAAATAATAAAATATTCCGAAAAACTTAATTGGATTAATTGTTAATAAATTGAGCTAATTATTCATTAAAACCCATTAATAATATAATTTATATTTTTTAAATAAATTAAATGAAACAATAGTTATAAGGCCCCGACCTTAAACCTTACTTAATATTTAATTAAATTAATAATTCACATTGAGGATCTTTTTAGGTTTAGAGTTTTAGAGAATTAGGAAATAACTATTACATCTCAAAAGATTAAAAAGTAGACACTTCTACTAAGTGTCCATAAAATAAAAAATCTTAAAAAGAAACATGTCTAGTTTTATGATTTAGATAGCATGAATTTTCCTTGATCCCATCCTTGAACCTATTCCACTTTAAGTCCTGTGAAAAACATTTCAAAAACTTGGGGTGAGCATAAAAATCTCACTAAGGGAAACACAAAGAATAAAAACTGTTAGTTTTTCAAAACAACAAGTAAACCATGTATACTTTATCAAAGTAATACTTTTCACCTTTATGAAGTAGTAAAAACTTTTCTCTGAATAAAAGATCAATACTTACCCTTTTGTAACCAAAATATTACCATAAAACCTATATAAAGAACACATAACATATGAAGGTAACTTGGGACATAAACATACTTAAATGGAATAACCATACGGTCGACTTCCACACATATCACTTAATGGAATATCCATAAGGCCGAATTCCATACCCAATGCATTGGAGGTTATAACGTAACCACCCATCCTAGTATTCACGGCACCACCCATCATATGGTTTATCACGTAACCACCCGTCAAATGTCTAAGTACCATTATAAAATCAAAAGACCTAAAACAAATATAATGGAAAGAAAACATTTCCAAACTTTGATCACAACATATCACATAAATATATTGACATAAAAAATCCATTTTAAAAACCATTTTCAATACCAAAATACATAAAAGAGTATATGGTATTTATTTCATTTTAAAAACATTACGGCTTGCTGAGGAAGCCAAAGACCAAATAATACTTGCGGCGACGGTAAAGGTCGTTGTCATTGTGTACATTAAAAGAAATATTCCTTTCTATCATTTAGTAAAATGCTTCGTAGAAAAATATTCCTTTTTATAAAAGTAAAAGTCAAAGGGGTTTATACACCGTATAAAAGAAAGTTTTTTATAAAACGAAATATGCCTCAATGAAAGGATATTGGGACGAAGTCACTTACCTCGGGTCCGACTTGACTCGATCGTTCTTTAACGTCCTGAATAATAAACTTGAGTTAATTTATACTTGATTAAGAACCTTTTTCAAGTTCATTATTACTTTTATATCACTTATTACCATGTTATAAACATTATTTAATTATTTAAGTTAATAATGTTTGTTTTGTCGATATTTGGTTCTTAAGTGGAAAGTGGACTTCTTACAATTACATGTTGTTCGTGTGGTCAAAGGTTCATTATATCCAGAATGATATTAATGATTTGGATATCATATATATCATATATATCCAGCATATACATGTATTTATAATATTACATAATCATTTAGAGGTAAGAAATGAAATGCACCGTTCATGGAGACGGTAAGTCGTACGTACGCATGAACGCCACTTTCATTTCTATGTCATATTAATGGAATTAAAACTAAATGATAGGTATGTATATTTTAATTACATAATTATATTCATCATTTAGATGTAACAAACATCATATATATCCATAATATATATGTACTTATAATAGTACATTACATTTGGGGATAAGAAATGAAATGCACCGTTCATGGAGATGGTGAGCCGTACGTACGCATGAACGCTACTTTAATTTCTATCTCATAATTTAATGGAGTGAAATCATAATGAAAAAAGTATATTATAATTCCAATATAATATCATATATAATATTATTAAATCCATCCTTTATACGTCCCACGTATGGCATTAACGAATCAAATCACTTTGAGGGGGCGGTAGTCCCCACTTCCTAAAATGAAATTATCATGTTTACCCACAATGGAAACCATAAAGGTGTGCCATAAATGAAAAATACAGAAGATTAAGGAAAACATAAACATATTATATATCATATATAATTATAGTGACATCTTAATGGCCACCTTTGAAGGTGTTGGAAGAATATTGAATAATCATCATTTCGTGAGCCAGAAATTCGCCATCCACAGAAACAGTATGTTTTTTAACCATTAGATGTAGGTGTGTGTACGTGTAGCTCTAATTCTTATTATAACAACATCCTAGTATATTGAAGATACTGTTGTTGTTACAAAAGAAATGAATTAAAAGAGTTTAGGGGGTTGGAGAAGCAAAATAAAACAAAAGAACACAAGAGAAAACACTACCTTTAAAACGGGTATCTCTTTTTGATTTGAGCTCAAAGGCTTCCTTGGGAAGACTTATGCCCAAAGTGAGGCTTCTAGCAGAAAGAGAGGGATGTGGAGAGACAAAATGGGCAGATCTTGGCCGAACCAAAGGCTTGAGAGGTGTGGGTAAGGAGGTAGAGGTGGGGGACTTTTATAAGAGGAGAGGAGGGGCACTCTTGGAATGTTAAGAAACGATACTTTATTATAAAATGATTTTCGGATTTTAAAGGTCCCACATTTATATAATTATAGGATAAGGTGATAAGGGTTCTAAATATACTCATAAAATAGGTCTTTGACAAGTTTATGTCTTATATTTTACATTATCCTTTCATTTTATTTAAATCCTTCATTAATGAGGTAATCGCTGCATCATCATGATGTCATAAATAATTTAATTTATTTAATGTCTAAAAATTATAAAAAAAATATCATGATGTAGGAAATATTTTTATCTTTATACCTAATATTTATATTAAAAATATGACTTGTATAACTCCATTTAAAAATTGTTTTAGTAAAACAACTCATGTTTGTGAGATTTTTATTTTAACATTAAATAAAAGGTTTTTACTGTCATTTTCCTATCAAACTGGCTCCATGGGGTCCCCAAGTTGACCCATGGATTTTATTGGTCGTCCATGACACATAAAATAAGGTTAGGGCATGTGTCAAGTTCATTTCATGTTATTAAAATATTATTTTTACCTTAAACTACATTAATTACCTCTAATCGCGATTAATAAACTTAAAAGTTATTATTCACAAAAAAATTATTTTAATCCCATTGAACCAAATTTTACTTCTTAATGGAAACCATGTATGTCATATTTTTGAAATTAAAAACACAGAGGTGGTAAAATTTAATTTAAATGAAAAATCAGTTTTTTTAAGTACCACTTAGTGGTTTCACTATTCATCAAAAATTGAAGTTTTTCAGAAAAATACCAAAACTTCACCCTAAGCTATATTTGATATTCCGAATAAAAAAATGAAGTCTATTTTACAAAATTAAAAACATATAAGTTGCATTAATTAATTTAATAATTAATTCCCGCTGTCAGAGAAAATAGCGTGTTTTTATAAAACAATAAGTATCAAAAGATTGACACTAGTTTAAGTCCGATTTCAAAGTGAAATTAATTTCAACGACCACTATTGGATTAAATGGTAAAAATATATTCTAATTTCACTTTAAAACCAATTCAAATGATAATATAATCATATAAATAAATTAGATTAAAAAGAGGGTTTGAATTAAAATACAACATTTTCACTATTCATTAAGAAAATGAACTTTATCGGAAAAATACCAAATATTTACACAAAGTAAATTTTGATGTCCCGATTCTAAAGAAGAATTTTATTTGGTCCAATAGAATGTATAAGAGTGACCAAAACTATATTTATAGGCGGTTCGCCATCAAAAGGCGATAAGTCGACCTTTTGTGAATGTTAGAGTATATATGCCTAAAATTGAATTCTTTTCATATTTTAAGCCTTTATCTTTTATTGGATAAATGTATAAAAATTTAAAAAAACATATATAATCATATTTTAGTAATTTCTATTCATTCCCGCCAATATAACGGCTACGTGTTAACTACCATTTAAAATAATATTATTTTATTTCTAGTGTGCAACGTAAGATTTCAAAGAAACTCTTTGTTGCGTATCGAGTACTCTATCGAACATAGAAACCCTTTTAAAGTAAAATTAATATTTAATTCGTAAATGTTAATAAATATGAAAATGTATTATTCTTTATTTACCTGGGATGTTACATCCTTCCTCCCTTTTGGGAATTGCGTCCTCGCTATTTTATTCACTTATCAAAATAAGTGGGGGTATTTATCCCTCATAGCATTTTCAGATTCCCACATTGCCTCTTCAACCATATGGTTTTTCCACAAAACCTTTACCTGGTGAATTACCTTATTTCGCAACATTTTCTCTCTTCGGTCAAGAATATGGACTAGTTGTTCTTCATAAGAGAGATTCTTTTCGAATTGAACTACCTCTGGGATCAAAACATGAGATGGATCTGGCATATACTTTCTCAACCTCGAAACATGAAAAACATTGTGTACCTGAGATAAACTCGGCGGTAAAGACAATCGGTAAGCAACTGATCCAACTTTATCCAGAATTTCATATGGTCCAATGAACCTTGGAATCATCTTTCCTTTCTTACCAAATCACATCACACTTTTCCATGGTGAGACTTTGAGAAAAACAAGATCACCTACCTCGAAAGATAGATCCTTCCTCTGGTTATCCACATAACTTTTCTATCTGCTCTCAGCTGTTATCATGTGTTTCTGAATCAACTGAACTTTTTCTGCCATCTCTTCTAACAATTTTGGTCCCATCAGCTTCCTTTCACCTACTTCATCCCAAAAAGCTGGAGTTCGACACCACTTCCCATATAATGCCTCAAACAGAGCCATCTGTATACTGGAATGAAAACTGTTATTATATGAAAACTCAACCAAATAAAGATGTTGTTCCCAACTTCCCTTATAATCCATCGAACAAGCATGTAGCATATCCTCCAAAGTCTGAATTGTTCATTCTGACTGCCCATCTGATTGAGGATGAAAAACTGTACTAAAATTTAATTCAGTACCCAACGACTTCTGAAGGCCTTTCCAAAAGATAGAAGTAAACCTGTGATTACGATCAGATACAATGGAGAGGGGAACTCCATGCAACCTGACTATATCTTTAAGATACAATCAAGAAAGTTGATCAAGAGAGAATGTATCTCGAATAGGAAGGAAATGAGAAGATTTAGTCAAGCGATCATCAATATCCCCGATTGCATTATTACCTCGAGATGTCCTCAGTAATCCCACAACAAAGTCCATGGATATGTTTTCCCATTTCCACTCTGGCACTGGTAAAGGCTGTAGCATCCCTTTCAGTAACTGCTGCCCTGCTTTAACCTACTGACAAGTCAAACACTTCACAGTAAAATCAGCAATATCTCTCTTCATTCCATCCCACCAATAATACTCCCGCAGATCTCTGTACATCTTAGTACTGCCAGGATGAACTGAAAACGGGGAACTATGAGCCTCACATAACAACTCATTCTTCAACTGTGAATCACAAGTCACACACAATCTCTTCCCAAATCACAAAACACAATCATTATCAATGTTAAATTCTGGTAACTTACCCTTCTGAACCAGCTCTACCTTTTTCTGCAACACACTGTCTTGCTTCTGTGCTTGCTTAATTCTGTCTGATAGAGAATATTTCACTGATACCTGAAACAAAACAGAAGGCCATCCTGCACCAACAACTTCTATGACAAAGTTCATCAAATAAAAACCCAAAGTATGTCATTCCAAACGTAGCATGGTTAATGAAGCATTACTTTTTCGACTCAAAGCATCAGCCACTTTATTTTCTTTCCCTGGATGGTAATGAATTGTACAATCATAATCCTTGATTAATTCTAGCCATATCCTCTGTCTCATGTTAAATTTTTTCTGAGTGAATATATACTTTAAACTTTTGTGATTGTTATATATTTCACACTTTACTCCATACAAATGATGCCTCCAAATTTTTAAAGCAAAAACAACAGCAGCTAATTCCAAATCATGTGTAGGGTAATTTACCTCAAGAATTTTTAACTGGCGTGAAGCATAAGCAATTACCTGATCATTCTACACAAGGACACAACCAAGTCCTTTAAATTAAGCATCACGGTAGATAACAAACTCACCATTCCTGGAAGGAAGTGAAAAAACTGGACCATTCACCAATCTTCTTTTCAACTCATGAAAACAGTCATCACATTCTTTTGTCCAGAGAAACTTAACACCCTTTCGAGTTAGATTAGTAATTGGACTAGATAATCGTGAAAAATTTTCAACAAACCTTTGGTAGTAACCTGCCAAACCAAGAAAACTACGGATCTCGGTTACATTTGTGGGTCTTGGCCATTCTTCAACAACTTTTGTTTTAGCAGGATCAACAGTTATGCCATTTTTTGAAACAATGTGACCAAGGAAAGAAATTTGTTGTAACCAAAACTCACACTTGATGAATTTTCCATATAGTTTCTTTTCTTTAAGGTTTTCAAGATTACCCTTAAATGAATTTCATGATCCTATTTACTTTTAGAAAACACAAAAATATCATCAATAAAAACAGCCAACATTTTTCACCTGAGTCAACTGAGCCATCACTGCAAAAAACTGTTGAGTTCTGATTCTGACCATCTCAGGATACTCATTTGAAAGGTCATTTCCCTATGTATTCCTTCCAAGAAAATCTGTTCTGTTCCCTCTATGAAAAACCATTCATAACACAGAAATATCGTAGGAGAAGCAACATGGTAATCTTCAAATTCTATATCATTTCAATCATACCATAAATTAATTTATAATTTAACAATTTTATAACTCCTAAAGTTGTCTAAACCGACCTCTGATACCAACTATAAGGCCCCAGCCTTAAACCTTACTTAATATTTAATTAAATGAATAATTCACATTGAGGATCTTTTCAGGTTTAGAGTTTTAGAGAATCAGGACATAACTATTACATCTCAAAAGATTACAAAGTATACACTTCTGCTTAGTTTCCATAAAATAAAAACTCTTAAAAAGAAACATGTATAGTTCCATGTTTTAGATAGCATGACTTTTCCTTGATCCCATCCTTGACCCCATTCCACTTTAAGTCCTGTGAAAAACATTTCAAAAACTTGGGGTGAGCATAAAAAGCTCAGTAAGGGAAACACAAAAAATGAAAACTGTTAGTTTTTCAAAACAACAAGTAAACCATGTATACTTTATCAAAGTAATAATTTTCACCTTTATAAAGTAGTAAAAACTCTTCAATGAATAAAAGATCAATACTTACCCGTTTTTAACCAAAAGATTACCATAAAACCCATATAAAGAACACATAACATATGAAGGTAACATGAGACATAAACATACTTAAATGGAATAACCATACGGTCGACTTCCACACATATCACTTAATGTAATGGTCAAACGGCCGAATTCCATACCCAGTGCATTGGAGGTTATAACATAACCACCCATCCTAGTATTCACGGCACCACCGATCATATGGTTTATCACGTAACCACCCGTCAAATGTCCAAGTACCATTATAAAATCATAATACATAAAACAAATATAATGGAAAGAAAACATTTCCACACTTTGACCACAATATATCACATAAATATATTGACATAACAAATCCATTATAAAAACAATTTTCAATACCAAAATACATAAAAGATTATATGGTATTTATTTCATTTTAAAAACATTACGGCTTGTTGAGGAAGCCAAAGACCAAATAATACTCGCGGCGGCGGTAAAGGTCGTTGTCACTGTGTACGTTAAAAGAAATATTCCTTTCTGTCATTTAGTAAAACGCTTCGTAGAAAAATATTCCTTTTGTATAAAAGTAAAAGTAAAAGGGGTTTATACACCGTATAAAAGAACGTTGTGTATAAAACTAAATATGCCTCAATGAAAGGATATTGAGACGAAGTCCCTTACCTTGGGTCCGACTTAACTCGATCGTTATTTACGTCCTGAATAATAAACTTGAGTTAATTTCTACTTGATTAAGAACCTTTTTCAAGTTCATTATTACTTTTATATCACTTATTACCATGTTTTAAACATTATTTAATCATTTAAGTTAATAATGTTTTTTTTGTCGATATTTGGTTCTTAAGTGGAAAGTGGAATTCTTACAATTACATGTTGTTCGTGGGGTCAATGATTCTTTATATCCAGAATGATATTAATGATTTGGATATCATATATATCATATATATCCAAAATATACATGTATTTATAATATTACATAATCATTTAGAGGTAAGAAATGAAATGCACCGTTCATGGAGACGGTAAGACGTACGTACGCATGAACGCTACTTTCATTTCTATGTCATATTAATGGAATTAAAACTAAATGAGAGGTATTTATATTTTAATTCCAGAATTATATTCATCATTTAGATGTAACATACATCATATATATCCATAATATATATGTACTTATAATAGTACATTACATTTGGGGATAAGAAATGAAATGCACCGTTCATGGAGACGGTAAGCCGTACGTACACATGAACGCTACTTTCATTTCTATCTCATACTTTAATGGAGTGAAATCATAATGATAAAAAGGTATATTATAATTCCAATATAATATCATATATAATATTATTAAATCCATCCTTTATACGTCCCATGTATGGTATTAACGAATCAAATCACTTTGAGGGGGCGGTAGTCCGCACTTCCTAAAATGAATTTATCGTGTTTACCCATAATGGAAACCATAATGGTGTGCCATAAATGAAAAATAAAGAAGCATAAGGAAAAAATAAACATATTATATATCAAATATAAATATAGTGACATCTTAATGGCCACCTTTGAAGGTGTTGGAATAATATTGAACAATCATTGTTTCGTGAGGCAGAAATTCTCCATCCAAAGAAACAGTATATTCCTTAACCATTAGATGTAGGTGTGTGTAAGTGTAGCTCAAATTATTATTATAAAAATATCCTAGTATATTGAAGATACTGTAGTATTTACAAAAGAAATTAATAAAAAGAGTTTAGGGGGTTGGAGAAGCAAAATAAAACAAAAGAACACAAGAGAAAACACTACCTTTAAAACGGGTATCTCTTTTTGATTTGAGCTCAATGGCTTACTTGGGAAGACTTCTTCCCAAAGTGAGGCTTCTAGGAGTAATAGAGGGATGTGGAGAGACAAAATGGGCAGATAGTGGCCGAACCAAAGGCTTGAGAGGTGTGGTTAAGGAGGTAGAGGTGGGGGCCTTTTATAAGAGGAGAGGAGGGGCACTCTTGGAAAGTTAAGAAAAGATACTTTATTATAAAATAATTTTCAGATTTTAAATGTCCCAAATTGATATAATTCTAGGATAAGGTGATAAGGGTTCTAAATATACTCATCCAATAGGTATTTGACAAGTGTAAGTCTTATGTTTTACATTATCTTTTCATTTTATTTAAATCGTTCATTAATGAGGTAATCGCTGCATCATCATGATGTCATAAATAATTTAATATATTTAATGTCTAAAAGTTATAAAACAAATATCATGATGTATTAAATAGTTTTATATTTATAATGAATATTTATAGTCAAAAATATGAATTATATAACCCCATTTAAGAATTATTTTAGTAAAACAACTCATGTTTGTGACATTTTTATTTTAACATTAAATAACAAGTTTTTAATGTCATTTTCCTTCCAAAGTGGATCCATGGGGTCCCCAAGTTGACCCATGGATTTTATTGGTCGGCCATGACACATCCAATAGGGTTAGGACATGTGTCAAGTTCATTTCATATTATTAAAACATTTTTTTACCTTAAACTACACTAATTACTTCTAACCGCGATTAATAAACTTAAAAGTTACTATTCACCAAAAAATTATTTTAATCCCATTGAACCACATTTTACTTCTTAATGACAACTATTTATGCCGGATTTTTGTAATTAAAAACATAGAGGTGGTAAAATTTCATTTAAACGAAATATCAGTTTTTTAAGTACCACTCAGTGGTTTCACTATTCATCAAAAATTGACGTTTTTCAGAAAAATACCAAAACTTCACCCTAAGCTATATTTGATATTCCGAATTCAAAAATGAAGTATATTTTACAAAATTCAAAACATAAAAGTTGCATTAATTAATTTAATAATTAATTCCGGATGTCAGAGCAAATAGTGTGTTTTTTTGAAACAATAAGTATCAAAAGATTGACACTAGATTAAGTCCGATTTCAATGTGAAATTAATTCCAACGAGCACTATTGGATTAAATGGTAAAAATATATTCTAATTTCACATTAAAACAAAATCAAATGATAATCTAATCATATAAATAAAATAGATTAAAAAGAGGTTTGGAATTAAAATACAACATTTTTCACTATTCATTAAAAAATGAACTTTATCAGAAAAATACCAAAAATTTACACGAAGTAAATTTTGATGTCCCGATTATAAAGAAAAATTTTATTTGGTCCAATAGAATTTATAAGAGTGACCAAAAATATATTTATATACGGTTCGCCATCAAAAGGCGATAATTCGACCTTTTGTGAATGTTAGAGTATATATGCCTAAAATTGAATTCTTTTCGTATTTTAAGCCTTTATCTTTTATTGGATAAATGTAGAAACATATAAAAAAACATATATAATAATATTTTTGTAATTTCTATTCATTCCCGCCAATATGACGACTACGTGTTAACTACCATTTAAAATAATATTATTTTATTACTAGTGTGCAATGTAAGATTTCAAAGAAACTCTTTGTTGCGTATCGGGTATGCTATCGAACATAGCAACCCCATTAAAGTGAAATTAATATTTAATTCGTAAATGTTAATAAATATGAAAATTTATTATTCTTTATTTACCTGGGATGTTACAATAGTTGTCAATTAAAATTCCATATATTTCACGATTTGCCAAAAAATGAGACATTTTAACAAAATATAAAAAATTAATCCTATGAAAATTTTGATATGTTGATTTAAAACATGAATTTAATTTTATCATACAAATTTTCTAATGTTTATAATAAATAAATTTTTATTTATTTTCACAAAGCATGGAAAAATTGTTTTTAGAAAAACTACAGTATTTTAAAAAACATTTAATTTCTTTCAAAAGAAAATTATTTATACCTAATAAAGAGATATATATTTTATTTATGTTTAAAAAATTTAATTTTAATAATGTAGTTAGAAATATTCATACTCAAAATTTTAAAATCTTTGTTGTAATGGTAATGTTTAAATAAGACTATTTGAATAGAGTGTGGTGTTTTGTTCAAACTTGTTGTTTTGTGCATTGAAAACTATCTAAGAAATTTAATTTATTTTAAAAATAAATATATTGTATGGTGTTAGGATGTTTTATTACCTTCTACAATTGGTGTTACATTTCATACATGCTTTGGAATATGATATTTATATTTTTTTTAAATCTCTATGGGTAACATTCTACACCCTTAAATAGATTGTATCCTCATAATTTAATCTTGATATCTATAATTAAGGATTTTTCATTTTAAAATAACATTGTTAAAATCCTACATCATTAAAGGGATTATTGAAACATCCTCTTGATAAGAGGGAAGTGATATAATAATTTTATATTAAATAACACATAACCAGGTTTCTATGTAGGTGATCATTAGTGGTAGGTGAAGATATGTACATGGAAGAAAATAATAAAAAATTATAGAGAGTGATTGAGAACATTGATTGGAAGAAAATTAATGATCAATGTAATTTTAAGGACCTAAAAACCCACAAATATGTTATGATTTAAAATCAAATTTGATTACTCATATTTTAATGCAATAGGATAACATTTTTATTTTAAAATCCATTTACTAGTGTTTTTGAACTCCTTTATCACCTACACATATAATATATAAAAATAAAATTACTTTATATCATCCAATTTTATAGGAACAATTTCAAATTTGGGTCGTTCTTTGATTAGTTTCCCCATTATTTATTACTATAATAAATGAATATCAAAGATGAATTTTCATATTCATTAAGTATTAAAATAATCTTCTCACATATAATAATATCTATAATAGAATGATACATGATTTTTTTCTAATTTTGTTATCATAAAAAATGGATAACACAATTAATAAAATTTGTGTATATCTCCATATAGTGGAGAAATGAATTAATCTCTAAAACCTCATCCAATGTTCATCTTAATATACATCGTATATGGATAACATTGTGACACTTCCAAAATATTACAATCCAAAAAATTAAAAAGAAGTTCAAAGAATTTCTAAGATGAAATTTTTATTAATAAAAAAAACATGAAGTCTCCCTTAATCATCATATACCAAACAAGTGAATACATGCATCATTTTTTCTATTGAGACTGGGTAACGACCTAAATTATACTAATTCTTCATTAAAAGATATATTATTAAATATATACCTTAATTCAATTTTTTTTAAAACTCCATTAATTACAGAATAAGAAAAATTGTCAAAAAATCACTAATCAATTCTGAGTTAGTCAGTACTATACAATTTATTTTATCCTCTTGAATAATCGTTTTATCATAGCAATGATATCTCAAATTTAGGAATATTTGAATGGTTATCTTTCCTTCAATCATGTGTTTTTATGAAGTTCCAATTTATACTGAATAATATTTATTCAACATCGGTATTGTTAAACATAAACATTAAAATCCATAATGATCAATTACTACATTAAAATCCTTATATGTTTTGAGCATTTCATTAATAACAAAATTTTACAACATATTTATTATATCTAAGTATAGATACACATTAATAATTCCCTTCATCTGTAGTAATATCATAAGCTTTGCCTTTACCCCTTAACCCTTTTTATATATTTTCCATTTATGTTTTGGGAATTAATTTTTATATTTAACCATCACATTATTGTTAAATCAATGCACATTTGATGATTTTTTTCTTTCCCTTAAAATCAGGACCACAATTTCCTTTTTCACCACACTTGAATTAAACTCTTTTAATTTTTTATCATATACCAAGGTGTTTCTTTCCAAAAGTATCACATGATGGAAAACATGTCTTTACCTTCTTCCCATTATCCATTTTTTCTCTCCCTTCCTCTTCATCCTTTTATTCCCTTAAAATCTGTAATATATGGAGAATTATTTCTATACCTTGACAGAAATTGATACTATATCCCTGTATGATGTGAATGTTTGGGAAAATTGAAACATTATGAGTATTTGCTAAATCCTATCAATTAAATGTTCAATATTTCTATTTGTATTACATATTTAGTCTGCTGCATTCATTGATGACCTTGTAAATTTGGTTTATTACTTAGCTATATTTTCCTCTACTATCTATTTTAGACTCAAGAATTGTCTTTCCATATCTTCTCATTTCTCATTGGGGGATATGCATCCAAGAATATTAACTTGAAATCCTTATAGTCCATTATTTATATTTCCTCCTCATTGTTATTATTTTATATCAATGATCACCATTGGTTCAAATCTTCTCATAGATAATAAACTTTCATGAAAACTTTATCCCTTCAACTACATACCAGAAAGTGGAATATCTTCTCCTTAGAACATATTCATTTCTTGGATAAAAATGTATTTTCTATACCATATACTTATGGAGGTTTCTAATGCATGAAGCATCTTAACATTGCTATAACACATGGTGGATCAGTAGGGAGCTCTATACAGGAAAGGTTATTACTTATAACCGAAGTCATCTTCACCCAATATGTTTATAATTTTATCAGTTCTAGAACTAACTCCAAGTATAGCTTCATTATATTTCCTATGATGGAAATCTATATATGGGGTATTGATATAGTTCCCATTCCATTTGTTAGGATCCAATTTGAAAAAAATCATACACTATATCAGATCATAAAATTATGATTCATACTGTATATTACAAAATATGTTGAAAAACATAACAGAAATTGAAAAATTTATGCACAGATAATCTCATAATCTTATACATGGTTTATTTGTAGACATATTTATTTTTATCTCCCTCATAATAGTTTTTAAATAAAATGTGACATATCAAAATCATATCCCATGAGAGTATCAAATTAGGTGTTTAGAAATACTTGTATTCATGCACTAGGTGATGATCAGGTCAAGCCTAATTCAATTTTTTCTTGTTACAACACCTATGTACCACTATTATAGATCCACATCTATAAGTTCTATCCAGTAAAGGATGTATTTCTTAAAAAACAACACAATATCTTCTGTACCAAAATATATGGATTTCCTTTAATACTTATCATAAATATTTACCATTGTGTTATTTTCTTAATAAATGTTTTTATAAATCTAGTTCACAATGGTTATACTTGAATTCCACAGAAACCAACTATAGATACCCCAACCCCGGTATCCTAGAGCTGATATATAATTTGTTACATTGGCATAAGATATAAGAAACCACATCCTAATGGAATGAATAGTTTTGTAGTCTTTGTAAATGGAATACATACGTGAAATTCACATTACATTTAAAAAAATAAAATACACAAATAATTTTATTTCATAATTCCATTATTTCATTTTGTTTATCCCTTCATATCAAACCCAAACTAATTCCTAACATCCAAGGAAAATAAAACATAATAAAAGGGGGAGATCATATTCTCAATAAGGGTATGGATTAAACCTAATCTGTGAATAAATAAATTGTAATAAATATGAAAAGGTAAATAACTAAAACATATAACATTAAATCAATAACACGATCATAATATTTCTAGAATAAAATATGGTCATATTATTCTAAATAAATAATCATATGAGTATGAAACATGACCATGGATATTATAACTGATTGAATAATTACATGTGATATAAAAAACTGTACTTATAATGATCGATTTAATAATGATATAAATCAAAAACATATCATCAAGGCCTATGTCAATAAATCTAATATCATTGAGGCTTATGCCTAGACATCTATATAAATGGTTAAATCCTTGGCCAAAACCACATATAGATTGTCTCAAGAAACCTATCGATACATCGAGGGGCTTGAGGGGACCCCACCCATCATGTAAAAAATACAATGCATTCCCCATATGAATGGAGTGATACAAAATCAAAAAAATTTTTTTATTGAAAAACTAGAAGATTAAATGGTAATAATATCCTAAAAATCAATAAACACAATAAAAAATCATCCAGAGTAATACGGTGAATGGTAGTAAAATTTTGCATCCTCAGTTAAACTGATCATAAGACATGTAAATAAAGAAAAAAGGATGATATCAATAAAACATATACCTAACGTATCAAATTTTCAATGAAGGTATGATGTTGTTGATGTGTAGAAATACCATAAAATGATCCCTTAAATCATTTTTGAGGCAAATAACCTTGTAAATTGAAAATATTTAAGAAGCCAAATTTTCAAAAAATACTTTTTGTACCCTTTTATTTTATATTATCCTTTAAAAAATAATTAAATAACCTTTAATTCAAATATTAGTCATGATGGTGAAATTGTTTTACCTATAATACATGTTAAAGTAATGATTCCTTTAACATTTTTAGAAAAAATTCTTACAAAAATCCTTATAAAAATCCCATTAAAATTTCGTTAAAAAAATTAATTAGTAAATTGGATAAATATGTCTATAATAAATTAGTTTTAGATGGTTAAAAACATTTTTGAAAACATTGTTTTGAAAATAAGGGTTCTGATTAAAAAGGATTTTCAATATAAGAGAAAAATAATGTTAGATTTTATTAAAATTAATTCTCTATAATTTTATATAAAAATAGTGGAAAAATGGTATTATTACTTGAAAAATATCATAAATATATATTTTTTGTAAGCCTATATTGTTTTTAATATATATATATATATATATATATATATCAAATAATTCCCCTAAGGGAGACTTAAAAAAAACAATCCTGAGAAATGATTAGATTGTGAAATAAACCATTAACACTTTGGTAACTTTGGAATCATAATCTAAATGAATAAATAAAATTAGATGAAACTTTAAAATACCATGATGATAAATTAATTCATGATATAGAATATATGTAGTGATTTATATAAAACACACAAAATAAAGAAGAGGTGAATATTGTGTATGTTCCATGAAAGTAAAAATGAGATGAGAAACCCTTACCTCACACTTATATTTGGTTAAACGTGATTTAACCTCATGTATTGTGTGTTTAAAAATATTATTAACTTATAAAACCCTATATTATTATTTACAATATAACTAACTATTTTTTTATGATATATTATCACCCACTTTGAAATATTATTTCATTATTTTCATTATTTTGGATTTTAATTTCCTTGTTTTCCCATTTTTTATTTTTCATGAATATTAAATTTATTGTTCAAATTATATAGTTCCATTATCTATATAATAAAAATAATAACATATTTTTCATATTTATACATAAATTATACTTTTAAAAACAATAATTTATTATGGTTAAGAAAAAGAAATTGTGTCATAACCATGGAGATGGCATGTTGTACATACGCTGAAGTAACAAGTCCATTTTTCAATTATTGTTATTTTAAAGGGTAAGTAAGACTTTAAAAATTTATAATGATTGTAATAATAATATATATATACCATATTATTTATTTTAATATACGTATATATATATCATCAATGGGGTGTGTTGAAGAAAATATAGTCACATCGCTTCTTGAAGGCAGTAGTCCACATAGACATGAATGATGTTATCCCTTTTTCAGTGTTAAAAAATGATATTTTATCTTTTTATATGATAAATATTTCATTAATATCCTAATTATTCAATTTATACTAAATATATTCCATAACATTATCAATATTTTCATCCATGTAATGTGTTAATGAAAAACAAATAACATCACTTCGTGAGGCGGTATTCCACTATATACATGAGCGACAATACCGTATCATGTACTTAATGTAATATAGAAAAGGTATATATGATAAAATTATTCTAGATATTTAATTATGTTATATATTATATATATACATACATTATATTCATCATCATTCCTCATCGTGAGTGGTGGTAATAGAATAACTAATGACATTGGTTCGTGAGTCGGTAGTATGCCAAACACATGAATGGTGATTTCATATACCATTTTATAGACATGGGAGTGCTTTTTGATAATTACCAAATATTATTTGGTTTTTATATCATCATGTTTTAATAATAATTTAAGATGGAGGATGAAGAATTAAATTGAATACACTCATTGAAGAACACTACCTCTTCTTCACGTATTGCCCTTAGGTTTGCACCAAATCATTCCTAAGTTGGATTTATTCTCAATTTTTTTGATTATATGATGATAGAATGGATTTAATGTGATTAGGTAAGTAATTTTCTAATGAAAAATTTCATCAATGTGTTAATAAGAGAGGATTGGGGATGTCTTTTTATAAGAGACATGAGTGACCCAAGTGTATTGTTTTGGAAGAAAAAGGTGTAACTAGATTTACCACATGTAAAAGGGAAAAAAATATCATATTATCTATAATTATAAATGATATGGAAGAAATAAGATCATGGAATTGATTTTATTCCAGTTTTGAGGTCAATTTAACCCTTATCCTTTTAGTTTAACCCACGATAAAACCAATTTATACTTAACTGCAAAAAATATGTTTTTATGGTTTCAAAATTCATTTTTAGAAAAAATTTAACATGAAATTATTTGGTATAATAAATTTTAATAAATCCAAATTAAAAATCCTATTTTCCATATTCAATTCGTATAAGTGGAAAAATTATAATTCAATTTAATCTCACAGACGCGATGACCAAGCGAGTTTTTATAGAGAAAATGTTTAAATGTTTACAAAGTTATTACATACAAATACAATTTGAAAATTATTTCAATGACCTATGTTGGATTAACTAAAATAAAATTGAACTAATTTTACTTTAAAATTAATTCAAATTATAATTTCAATTTTTCAAAAATTCATTCCAAAATAAATTTTCAATTAATATTCTAAAATTTTAACTATTCGTCAATAATGTATCATTTGAGAAAAATATCAAAAAACATACCTAAGATAATTTTTATATGATGTTTTAAAAAATGATGTTAATTTTATTATATAAAATTACTATAAATAAAAATAATTACTTTTAATATTTGAGTGAAAGCATGACTAAAACATCCTTTAAAAAAATTGATATATTATTTTTCCCTTTGAAATGGTTCTAATTTTATCATTAATCAATAGATATCCATTTTAATTATGTTTAAACCATGTAATTTTTTTAATTTATTATTTACAATTCATACTATTCAATTTAACGTCTAGGTTATAATGTTAATGTTTAAATAATAATATTTTAATATATTGTCTTGTTTCATTCAAATCCTATGTTGTATACATTGAAAGCTATCAATGTGATGAATTTATTTAAAAATAAATATACCCCAAAGTTTCTGGTTGTTATATTCAATTTCTATATTTTTTGTGTGTGTAATACCTATGATCAAATATGATATACATATTTTAAAATGTCATGGTTTTAGATGTATTATATGATAACACCCAAGGAAACAATAAGAAATCCTTATATGAATTTTTAATTGAATTGGGTAAGGCTCTAACAATAATTCCAAATGGGAGAATTTATAGAGGGGAGAAGTATAATAGTGATAAAATCCATGATACTTATGTATATTGGAAAAAGAAAGGCTATCTAAGATAGTGGTAGATGATAAAAATATATACCTATATATTCTAATCATTACTGTTGTAATCGGGGATTTTCTTTTAAGGGATTAAATATTGTTTTTATATTATTATACCGCATTTATATTCTATATTTTTATGTTTATTTCTTCCTCTATCTTTAAACTATGATACACTACCCTTATACTGATGATAAGAAATCTAAATGAATTATTACTAGGGGAACCTAAGTATTATTTAGAGTCTTATTTGATATTAATTTCTTCTTTCATTTTTGAAATTATAGGAAATCAAGGGAGGATGAGGTGTGGGTTGTGATAGTTCCCCTTAATTCAGTTTTCCGAGGTTTTATTTCATAATATAAATATTTTAATTCACTCTCTATGAAATGGAATTGGCAGAAAATTAAATTAATTTATGATTTTATTTTTGTATGTAGTTTAAATATAGTGAGGTAGATGATGGAACGACACTCCCTTTATTTTTTTTTCATTCTACTAACCCTAATAGACAATGGCATGTAGTGATATTGAGTTATCAATTTGAATTATGAGTTTAAATAATAAGTGTAACAATTTTGTTTATCTAGATTATTTAGGTATAATAATAGAGTTAGATTAATAATGAAATTAAAAATAGAGTGGTGTAATAATTACATTACTCATGGGTGTTGTTTCATCTTATACATGAATTTATTCCTTTTATATTCAAAAATTTATTTTCATATTTATTTTATTTATTTTAAATATTCTATCTATTCATAATGTATTTTTTATTATTTTTTGAATTATTTTTAAATAAATTAATATGGGATTTTTTTATAATAGTGAGTTTTAGTAGATCTTGTTTATAGATTCCCAGGTCTACCATTACTGTGTATTCTAAAATTAATAGAAACATTATTTTATAGAGGTTAACAAAAAACATATATCAATATTTAGATTCTTTTACAAGTATTGTTTCTCATGAATTTTTTATTTTATGTTAATATATATATATATGTATGTATATATATATATTTTAATAATATAATCTTGTAGTGATTAATTTAAATAATAATGAATCATATACATGGCCTGAAAATTCCTAGGTGTTTGAGTATCATGTGAAAAGTATGGAGCAATGTCAAATTGTAGTTGAGGAGAATGGAAATATTTTTTCACTTATATTTTGGGATTAATAATCCTTAGAAGCCAATCTAGATATATTTTTATAATCATTCATATGTATCTCACTTATAAAATAACTAAAAAATAATAAGGGATTGAGATTAAACCAATACATAGACGTAATCCATTTCTAGACTCGCTTTATTTTCTTTTTCATTAAAACCAATTTTTTATTTATGCTCCATATTCATATTTTATAGATTAATCCCAAATATTGATGAATCTAGTAGAGGGGGATGCAGAATAATATTGCACTAAGAAAAGGGTTGTATTAGAGAAATATGATGTAGATGTAATGGAGTTGATGGCTGATCCACCCTTATCAAACTCCCCATTACTCTTATACTACATGGAGAATCCCATTTATGTGGAAAAAATTATTTAACTTATTAAATAAGGACTCAATAAATGAAATTTATAGTTTTTTTATTAGTACACCAGTCAAATATTACATTATAGGTAATTTGAATAAATAATAAACAACATTTTCTACCTAGAAAATCATATCCCCTTTAGAATTTGGATGAATTGATAGTACTATCTACCTAGATAATCCAAACATATACCATACATGGGATATTTAACCCTGTATATTTTTTTATAAATTATTTGTTTTTTTATTTTACATTATCTATTTTCATATTATTAGTGTTGAGGATAGTAAATTGTCAACAATACACATTGGATATAATACATCATGCTATTATACATCCCATGAATAACCAAAATTTGGTAACAGTCTTATTAATTTTTTTTTAGAAAAAATCCTACATTCTAAAAATAAATTTATGAAATTATATGTTAGTAGTCAAGTGGAGTAGTAATTAGATGAGTGTGGGGGAATGGTATTCATTTGTGGTAGATAATGAATATGTGTTTCATATTTTGATTGTTAGATGGTTTTTAGTGAGTATTGAGATGAAATTAATCCCTTGGTTGGATTAAAATTATCCTAGAATGTTAGAAAAAACATTTGGATTTATGATTCAAAGGTTTGAAATGTTTTTAATATGTTTATTATTTCCTAATATCCATTTCTGACATTTAATAATCATTGATCAAATATGAAACACATGTTCATATGTTTTACCCAACATGAAACATAAAACGTTAGTGGATTGTAATTTTTATTAAAATATTCAAACATTTCACTTTTTCATGAGATTATTATGGAATACCATGTGATCTATATATTGGTTTGATTCTTCCTCCAAATTATTAGAATTCTTATTTTGAATCAAAATGAATGAGGAATTATTTTTAATCCCATTTTATCATTTGATACCACCTTGAAATTGATCCAAATATTTAGGCTTGAGGATCCATGAACACCATTATTGGTTAAGATATATTATAGTCCATATTTCTCTATAATTTCCATGAATATTTTTCAAGATATGTATAAAGGGAGGGTGTTTCATAGAACCTTTTTAGATTATGTTCTATAATTAGAAATAACAATAAGGGGTGTCTACACCTAGATTTGGGAAGATGGGTCATAGGTAAAAAATATAATTATAACATATTTTTAACTTTTTTAGCTAAAAATGAAAAAATATTTATCACATATATATATATATGTATGTAACAAATGGAAAATTATATATAATGAAATAAGTGGATGAAAAAACATAATTTTTACATTATTGGTTTATGATCCAAACAGATAAATTGAGGATGAGAGTGATCAGTGACACAATTTTTAGTGGAAATGATTGTGGAAATTATGTATAATCTTGATACATATATCTTACGGTGTAATAAAAATAGAAAAAAAATCCTCTTTTGGCCTTAATTTTTTCAAATAATTAATAATATTTTATTAACATCATAAATTTTTTTATTAAATATATGATACATATGAAATATTGATTTTGGGATTATCAATAAAATAAAAATTGATAATTATTTTCTTAAATACATTGATATTCTTAAAATAATAATTTCCAATTATACCTCTCAACTCATGGATAATTTATTTTATATATTCAATAATAATTCCTCCTTGATTATATAAACATTATTATTTGATTATTTTATTTCTATAATGAAATTAACATGAGGATAAATACTCAATGTTTTTATAGAATATTATATTATAAATTTTCATAATAATATTTCCCTAACAATTTTTATTCTTATTAGAGGTTATTTTTATTATTATTTATTATCGATAAATAATTCATTGATTAAATAATTTTTTTACACTTTAATATTCTCATTAAAGGAATTGCACATAGGAAAATATTTTATTCTTATCATCGATTATTTTACTTCTCCAAATCTAAATATGATAAATTTCATTTGGGTGGTAGTTTATTTTTTCCACCACAAACTCATAAATTGTTTTTCTCACATACTTATCACTAGACACTTATTTCTATTTCATGATTGTAAAATTATATATTAAAAAATTTAGGCTGGGAATGTGGAAATAATGATGTGAAGGGTTTTAGGTGTGGATTAAATGAATGGTTAGATGAAAAATAATGGAAAAATAGAATTATGTATTGAAATTACCCTTTCATGGTGTGATGATAAGATCTTAATAATCAAAATAATTATAAAATGGAGGTGTGACATGAGGATGGGGTAATAGAGAGATTGGCGATGAAATGATTAATGTTCAAATGTTTTATAATTTTTTGAACTATAATTCATCCTCTCTCTAGCCACATTCCATGTATGTATACATATTTTGTTTTATAATTTCAATTAATTCCCTAAAACCAGTATCTCCATGATACATTTCAGGTGACTATTCATTTTCCTCAGTTTGAGAATAGTTGGAATTTTAAATTTCATACCTCATGGGACTTCGGGTCACACATGGTGTAATCCCAGTCTACATTTCTTGGAATGTACCATGCATACAAGACTAATATACACTACAGGACCCACACATTGTGTGATAAATCCACACATTATATGTTTTTGGAAAGGATGATCAATTTTTATAGGTTATAAATTCCTATTTTCCCCATAAGAACAATAAAATATGTATTCAACATAGATTTCATGTACTATAATTAACTTTCAATTGCTTTATGAATGAAAAAACTTTATTAAAGAACACTCTTGAGTGATATATAATATCAATATTCTATGTAAAGATTTGAACATACCATGTAACTTATCTTCATTGGAGTTAGGTGATGAAAACGAATTACTAGCCTATATGAGAATTCCTTCACCAAATTTACCCTGTGAACATATTTTATACTCATAATATTCCTATACCTATAAAATAATCCCCCCATGGAATAAATATTATGTGGATTAGGTGTCTATTAAATGTTCCATTCCTTTTAAAAATAGATCAGATATATATAATCACTAACATGAATTTTTATTTGAGTTATTTGATAATATTTAATTGTGTATCTTCATAAAGATGATGAAATTTATTTATTTTTGTTTAGAGTATACACACATTTGGTATCCATTTATAATCATCAAATTAATTCATAGATATGTTTGAAAGACACACTAAAAGAGTGGGGTGAATTTTTGTTTCAATGGAAAAGAAATTTTGTTCCACATATTCTACTAAATTTACTAGTAATTTTTATCTTCATATTAACACAAAAATATGAGTTAAAAAATATTAACATAGTAGAAATTTAAAACATAATTATTTTATTACAACTGAAAAAATTAAACGCACAATATAAATTACATTGAAAAATGATAATAAATTAATAAATATACAGATAAAGGATAAAAACCAATAACTCCAGGAAGATATTATTAAAAATATTGCACAATTATTCTAAATTTAATTTTGGATCTATAAATTAATCTATGGTATCCCAATTACAAACACTAGACCAACCTAAACTGTAAAAAATTTGGTCAGTGTCCAAATATTTCTATCCCTAGAATCCCTCGACATAAGAATTATCATAATGTATTGATTTACTAACCCCATAAACTCTTTCATCCAAACATGGAATCCCTAAATCAACCTTATTGGCAACAATCCTCATCACCAAACTATATGACAATGATCTGAATGATAGAAATATGTATAATTATAATATAAAAACATAGGACATTTATAATTAAATACATCACTAAAATATTCCCTGATAAATTCCCAATAAATAAACCACAAATGTAACTTCTCTAGGAAAAAAGCTATTACAAACTCCAAAATGATTAAACACATTAAAATTTTATTAAATGATTTATATTCCTTGTAAATAAATACCCTCAAATATTTTTCTTATTGTTAAAAAATCCCCTAATGTTTGTATTCAAAATTATTTGGGTTCGGTTGTTACTCTATAAGAACCATCTTCATTGTCTTATGATGAACACATCATATCTCCTCATCTTCTGATGATGTAAATCCTACACCACAATAGTGAATGAAAATACGGTGAATTACAAATGATTCTTATTTTTTGATCATTGTATTTCTATACTCATATAAATTATTTAAATCATCTTGAATTTCATTTAATATTTTTTTTATTATTCACGTAATAAAAAATTTAAAAAAAACACAACATCAACTAAATTTATAACCTGATCGTATAGTTATTTTCAAATATAAAGATAAATTGAGTCTATCACTAAATAATATCAACTTGTTTGAAAAAACAAATAGGAATGAAATACTAATATTTACAAAATTTTATAACAAGTACTCAATGAATCTTCTATAATTTTTATGAGAATAATTTCACTATTTTTCTCAAAATATAAAATATACTATTTAGATAAAAATTATATAAATCTCCCCCATTGTTAAAAAAAGAAAATTTTATATGATTAAATATTTCCCTATAAAATTAAATTCATTTAAATTAACAAATAATTTTTTTTTAAAATATTATCCCTATGTGACATGAAAATGAAAATTTTAAATAATTTTAATTGTTAAAATTTTTATCTCAAAATTATCCCCCTTAGTGATTTTTAAAAAGAGTGAAATAATTAATAAGAATAATATATATGACTTTACCATACTCTACTAGAATATGATAAACACATACAATAATTCACTAAATGGAATTACGCAATTTACAAAGTAAATAAATCATCCAATAAATTATAACAAAGAATAATTAAAAAAAATTCATTTAACTATAATAATTATCATTCATATCAAAAGTATTGTAAAAATATTTTTTTTATTATTATCCAAAAAAATTAATAATTTCTTATCGAGGAGATATTTTAACTATATTTTAGAACCTTATTTTCCTCCTCTTGAGAATATAAAATGATGTTCTCAAAGGCCCTTTCTTTACATTATTTCTTTTCAATACTTCTCTTAATAATGATATCTCTTGATCTGATCCTTCTAAAATTAATTCAACATCTCTTATATTCTATTAATTATCTTTTAATATCCAATTTTTAGGACCATCCAAATGAATACACTTGGAAAAATCTATTCTCTTACTATAAGTAAGATCTACACGATACTTACTATCCATGTCTTAAATGTTCTTATACTTAACAACTTTGTCAATGTTTTGAAATTTACCTCCATTTTTTTTGAAAATAACCTGATTATAAATCTATTCATCCTATAAATTAATTAATTTTCTCGTAGTTTGAGAAGTCCAAACATCTATGATATAATAATTCATTTGATTATTCATAAAATAAATATTAAAAAGGATGGAAATTATTGTCCACATAATTTTCAATTACAACAAATTATTTCTTATTATTTTTTTATTTCATTCAATTTTTGGAGCTATGTTCTGATGAACTATTCCATAAATATTCTTATTCTTATTCTTTTCCATAATTTATAGGTTTATTTTATTAATATAATGGGTTGACCCTCCCTGGGTAATAGGTATGCCTTAGTTGTGAAATGGTTTTCAGTTTGGGAGTTATGGGAATATTTAGATTATTCAATATTGAAAAAGTAATTTTAAGGACAAATATAATGCATCACAGTTATGTTTCATAGTAATTTTAACCACGTTTTAACTAATTTTAATGTCTATAAGAGGTTTAAGTGGTGTTTCTCATGGTTTGAACATAGTTTTTCAAACCATGCAACTTTCCCAATGAACTTTGTGATAGTTCTAGGGATTTTCCAGAGAGGTCATGAATGGTTGGTGCATGGTTAAATCCCCATGTATACCTCTCATGAAAACTATGAACACTAAAATAGAATGGATAGTAGGGGTTTATGGTTATGTTGCACTGTTAATTTAACCATGTGGACACCTTCAAAAAACTATGCACCCTCCCATAGAACTATTAACAAAAATCATCCTTTTTATATTTTTTCATTTTAATGCCTAATAACTCAATTATCTCATATTGGATAAATTTTATCCTTCCATATAATTTTTTATGTTTATCCCCTTGGATTATAGGTTAAAATCCTTCATTCATGATGGAACACATTGAGGTATGTTATAGTTTTTGTCTGTTTTCTCCTCTTTATGGTAGATCTATGCTAGATCATATATCCTATCATCTTGATGAAACCCAATTGTGATGTTATTGCTAATATAGTTTTTTTGAAAGAGTATTAACATTGTTTCACGATGATCATGGATAATGGAGAACCAATATACTCTTCTACAGTTTCCTTTTCCGAAGTCGGATTGTTTGAACTCCATTTTGAGGTGGGTGTTTCTATACAATGTTTTAATTCGATAAATTTATTATCATCCATACAATATCTATTTGGGCTGCTCATTGAATTGAATTTATTATTTTTTTAGTAAATTTCTAGGAATGAAATTTTTTTTAAATGTGTTTCCTATAAAAAATGGCATTTTCCACTCAATGATTTTCATTAAATTCTATAAGGGTGGTTTTGGTTTGGAAATGGGTTTTCAAACACCAAATTGGAACATTATGTATTTGAAAATGGTTTATAATTTTAATCATGGTTTAAAAATGTATTTTTACAAATTTGGATCATTGGTAATGTTGGGTGAATTGGGAAAGGAAAATATGTGACTCTATTGTTTGTGGCATTACTAGGGGTTGCATTAGGTGTATTGATGGACTATGGGAGCACTTGATATTGGTCTTTGAAAATTAATTCTGAGTTATTGGTATTTTTTAGTATGTATTCCCATTGGCTAGGTCCTTACATAGATGTTATTTTTCATTTATTTTATATTTATCACATAATTTATTATTTTCATTGATTTTTGTACACATGTTTTCAAATGAGGCTTTATCAAACGTTTTTTGGAATGATGGGTTTTCATGTATATATTTTTGTTTCATACCATATGGTGTGTGAATATACATACCTATTTTATAACTTACACTTCTCATATTCATGTTTTTGGATCTATTGAAGTCTTTTAGGAGAAAAATGTAAATTTTTTTACAAATCGGTTTAGATTTTTGAAAATTTCTTGTAAAACTAGTTTTGTTTTAAAAGATAAAATTATTTCATTCTTGATTTTTGACATTGTATAGAATCCATGGTGGTATACTGAAGGTATTTTTTCTCATATCCTACTTTTTTTGTTGGGTGGTTATAGATGGTTTATTGAATGAGTTGGTTAAAGGGAAGGGCATCTTGTTCCATGATAACATATAATTTTTAACCACCTTTAGTTTGGGATTATTTATCAGTGTCTATTGGACACATGAATATTTTTTAGTCTTTTTATATTCATACATAATGGTTTAGCTTATTTTTTCTTGGATTGCATGATTCATGGATATATCTCTTTCTTCATCTTCTTTGTACTATGGTTTTATATCTTATTTTTTTATTAAATACATTTAGTTTTTTATTATTGTACCTCATTATCATTATAGGCCATCTTAGGTCTCTTGTCTAGTTGACTCGGGGTGGTCTCTTATAGTTTTCTATTAGAAGGACTGTTAGCCTAATGTGCATTAAGAATTCTTGAGTTTGGTTCTATGTCTTGGGTCGATATGAGTTAGAGCCATCAAAATTTAGGTATTAAGTATCATATGGTGCCCATAATTTTCACTTATATGTCCAAACTCATGTTAATATGGGTGGTACTAATATATTTACCTTGTTTGAGGATTGGTGTTTGAAGTCTTTTGAATTAGTGGCTGGGGAGTTTATTTTAATGGACACGTTCCTTCTTAAATATATATTTTTCAATCATAAAATTCATGATTTCATTAAATTCATGATGTTTTGAACTATGGATGTGAATTCTTGGTGTTGGTATAATGATTTTAGAATAAGATCTAATGTTTATTTGTAATTGTCTTATTCTTAATAGAAAATTCCTCATAGAATATATATTATAATTCTGAGAGGGGAATCAATGAGATATGATCTGCTGGTGAACTCTCTAGTGGAACCTTCTATTGTTGAATTAGTAATCTTAACAATTTAGATTGTTGTTAAAGAGGTTGTTAGTAACTCAGGATGGCTAGTAGATCCTGGATTAGAATATTCTAAAAAGCATCCACTTGTATTTAATGGGGGCATGGGAACCCATGAATTTGAGGAGTAGATTCAATGTATTGAGAGTATCTTCCACTTATTAATGAGTCATTTGGACACTAAGGTGGTTTTCAAAAAAAATAGGATTATAGTAATTAGAATGATACTTTGTGACTCTATTGCATATAAAAATATTTATAGGGACATTATCAAGGCATATTTAAATAAAATATTTGATCAATAATTTATTCAAAGAGGTTATATATAGAAATGACCAATGAGTTTCTAGCCATAGAGCAAGGGGTGTAACATTTTAAATTATAACACCATTTTTACTAATTTGGGGATTTGGCATCGAAGCATGTCACCGGTGAGAACCCAAACTCTCATAGGTTTGAGTTTTTATTGATGTTGGATATTAATTCAGTGTTGATTCTTATATAAATTGAAACCATTATTGTAATAGATGAAAATATATCTTTGTATTAGGAATACATAGTAAGGAAATAAAGGATTGGATGGAGATTTAGTTGGTGTAGTTGTTATCCAGTATGTGTCTTCTAGCTAAAAAAGGAAGTGAAAGTTTAATAACCAGGACCCAGATTCCAATTAACAGGTTCCCCAAGCCTAGTGGGCCACATGGCCTCAAGTACATCTTCCAGAAAGCCAGAGGCTTCAGACTAGTGGCGACAGACTTGGGTGTGTTCATGAGAAGACAATGCCCCCATTAGTAGAGTGTAACATAATGGAAGGAATATAAAGGAATATTAAGAAGTAAGAGAAAAATAATTAAACAATGGAAGAAAACTGATGCAATAGATAAATGAGAATATAATAAATATATCAATTGGAAAAATTATTATGTAATGTCATGTCACTATCAAGTTGGAAAACATCGAGACAAGATAGCATGAATAACATGTTTCACAAAGTAAAATAAAACAAAGTCTACTCCAAGAATCCCAAGATCCTACATGGTCATCTACTATCAAGATCCATCATATCAGCACACAATCAAGGGTTGGAAGCATTTTGCTTCCCTTTTTCAATACCTACAACCATGTAATCTACTCTGGGTACCACACGTTTCTCGGAGAGGGTGTGAGACAAATCTCAGTGGGCCACCACCAATGGTGTTTATAACATCTAGCATGTGTAATGAAACATAGTAGTGTGCAGACATGCATATATAAAATAAATCAAGTAGTATAATAACTAAATACCCAGTACTTGCTTCATCCCTTGGCTGGTGTCTGAACATGTAACCAGTTCATTTTATTATGTAATTACCATTAAATATCAGTAGGTCACATGAGGCATAGCCAAAACTGACATCACCTCATGATAGTATAAGTAGTAAAGGTCCCATGACATGACAAGGCAACTGGAAAATGATATCCAATGAGGGAGTTCTAGGGTAATAACTAAGGTAACATAGATCTCACAGAATGATAACTCATTAGTATATGAGTCTAACTAAGGGGAAAGATTTTAGTCTGAGGAGTGTAATCCAAGGAATTCAATAATAAGGTTCCTACTGAGTCCAAGGTGTTCAACCATGGTAAAATGGGGTTATGAAAAAACAGGGCCCTATGGGATCTCACCATGGAACCCACTAGTCAATGCTAGATCCAAGGAGTGTATCTGAGGTATCATTTAATAATGTAAATGACCCTACGACAGTATACCAGGCATCTGAGTAATATACAAGAATATTAGTCTACGTGGGTACCAAACTAATAAAACTGTATCCTTGAATCAGGATGGGGTTCCCGAGACCCAAGGTATTATCCTCTAAAAATCCATGGTGAGATCAAGTTATTCCATTCCTATTTGATATTATAATTATGTAATAATTCATTTGGTTCATTTCCTTCCATCCATTAGTGTGGAAAAGTCAAGTAGAGTTGTAACTATTTATTTATTATCCCATTCACAATCTTCTATTATTGTGGATAGGCCCAGTAGTGTTGCAAGAATTTAATCAAGTCTTAATTAACCATTATGGAATATTCAATTTGAGAGGTTTACTCAGATCCCTTCAATTAACATGTAAATGGGTTCTACGTACATGTAACCTTTATTCAATCTCATTATTTGAGGTCAAGTTATATCCATAGTATATTTTCCATTTCAAATTTTACATTTAATAATCATTTGGAAGAACGTACGTTAGGCCGGTCAAGTGGTGAGAATACATGGTACATTCCATTATGAAATTCTCATTAATAAAAAGTCATTTATTATGGAAGGGCATACCTTTAGGGAGGTCAAGCCGAGGCACACCCGAATAGTGGCCCAAATGTGCCGAAACACTAAAAACCCAAATATGACATAACCATCAACATGAGGTATATTTATTTGTTGGTGTAATAGCTAACAACTAATCACATATTTAGAAATATCATAA
The DNA here is from genome assembly GCA_963277665.1 of Viscum album. NCBI lineage: Eukaryota > Viridiplantae > Streptophyta > Magnoliopsida > Santalales > Viscaceae > Viscum > Viscum album. The sequence goes on from OY728151.1 coordinate 2,084,811,618, forward strand.
CCATACAATTATAATAAGTATAATAATGCAATGTAAATTTATGGAATGGATTCTGATGGAAATGGTGGGCCCCACATGAACATTCTAAAATCAAATATCTTTAGGGATAAGTTATAGGCCACCCACCTTAGGGTTGTATGATCCTTATCCTACAATATCATCCCTTGATTTTACTCGGATCGAACTAGATCAAAGAAAAGGTGAAGAACACTCACATGAGGATACTTATGTCGAGAGAAAGAGAGAAGAAGAATGGAAAAAGAGGACTCGAGTACATACTATTGCACATCCAATGTGATGAACAAAATCTCGATCAGATGCCGGATGAAGGAGATCTATTGATCCCTAGATTTGGCCTTAAAAAAATATAAATGGATGAAAATGGAGTAAAATACCACAGGTTTTAGGATTAGGAGGAAGGAGCCTGAGTAATAGATAATTAAGGGAAAAACTGAAAATTTACCTTGAAAATTAGCCAGCACATAGTTTGTTCTCACAGTTTGTCTAACCCTGCAAAAATCGTGTGATACAGATCTAATAAATTGGTTTCTATCCATGGTTTTATGAAACTGTGTGCCAGATATACACGAGTGCCTAGGGAAAATGGCGCGCTCACATGGTTAGGCCGTGTGGACATGAGCCAACTGTGAGAGGTGTATCTATCTGAGAAAACCATCTTCATGGTTAGGCAAGGCTTTTGCAATCTTTCAAAGTTTACACTAAAACTAGTTCCAATCATGTTATCCCCAAAAAGATGGGTTTTGAGGTCCAAAAAATCCCCAAACACCCTTATAACCTTTAATAACTCATTAGACATCCATATTAGGTCCAAATTTAGGATTTAATCCAAAAATAAAGGATCCATACCAGAGTGAAAAACAGATTCTTAATGTCTTCACCCCTTAAAATAACTTTCCCCCCTGAGTCCTTCTTCCAAAGGTAAAGAAACATTGTCTGAGAAGAACTATGGCCACTGAGCATTCACATCAACTTCCCAATCCCAAGATTCTACCTATACTTGGTCATGCTACCATAGTAGTCATACAAGAGGGGAAAAATTTCCTTAGAGAGCCTTCATGATTCGGTCAAGGATGCATAATAGATACTCTTCAAAGGTAGCATTGACATCTACCTCAACATCTTTGGGATCAAAGGTATGAGGGGGGTCGACATGATATTATAGAAGCTGTGAGACATGAAATAAATCATGCATGGAATGATACCTCTTAGGTAGTATCTACTAAAACTCTACCGTCCTGACTCTCTTTAAAATTCCAAACGACCCGACGTAACAAGGTGAAAAATTTCCCTTCTTCCTTAACTGTATAAGACCTATCCTGGGTGACACCCGATGAAAAAAACAATCCCCAGCCTTGAAATCAAGTGGTCATCGATAACAATTGACATTATGTTTCTGTCTAGAGAGAGCAGTAGTCATAAAAATTATGATTAGCTAAACCTATTTTAAAGTATGCTGAACAAGATAAGGACCTAGTAGGGTTTCCCCACCTACCTCTATCTAGCACATGGGTGAACAACGTGGCCTAATATATATGTCCTCAAAAGGATCCATCAAATTTTTTTCCTGAAAACTGTTACTATAAGCGAACTTGATGAGAGGGATATGCTTCTCCCAAGAACCATCAAAATCATGTACACTTGCTTGGATCATATCCACTTGACCATATACTGTCTATTATGATTTTCCATCATTATGATGGTGAAAATTTGTTCTTAGAATCATTTAAGTCCCCATAGATTTATGCTGACCTTTCCAGAACTGTGATGTTATACGAGCATCCCAATTTGAAATAATAGCACGTGGAACCTCTTGTAGTCGTATGATTTCATGGACATACAATCTTTCCATCTAATCAACTAAGAAAGTTTCATGTACAATAATGATGTGGTATGATCCCATTAGTCGGTTAATGACTACCCATATAGCATCGCTACCCCTCAGTGACCTTGGTAATCAACCATGAAATCCAAAGAAACATATTCCCATTACCATTCTGGGACTGCAACCAGCTTTAACAAGACTGTAGGTCTCTTACGCTCTACCTTCACCTACCAAAAGGCAGATCACCTAGCGATAATGCCTTCAATTTGACATTTCATTCCATGCCACCAATACTGGCATCAAATACCTCGATACATCTTTGATATTCTTGGATGAATATTCCACTGAGAAGCGTGGGACTCTTTCATCAAATCCTCTATCATATATTCTAGAACCTATATAAATCCACATAGAAACATGAAATTTTCTCTGTCCATAGACCAATCTGGAGGTGGGTTATCTCTTGATATACTCTCATAGAGGAGAAAACCATTAGGATTTCAAAACATCCTACTTTTCACCTTCTCATGGAGGGAAGAGGTAACTGTTAATGCTGAGAGGTAAGACTGCTTGTGATTGTCATGAAACTTTAGATGATATTCAGAAAAGAAGGCCATTAACTTCCATTCGTCACTGGCTTCCTATACAACCTACATTTGATTTTTCCAACTCAGTGCTTTAGCAACCACATTTCCCTTTCCAGGCTTATAGGCATGTTCAAAATCAAAGTACTGTAGATAATTGAACAATATCTATTGTCCTAGGTTCATGTCATGTTGGTAAAATATATACTTGAATATTTTGTAATTTTTATACACCAAAAAGATCTCAAGAAATAGGTAATGTCCTCAGTAAGTTAAAACATGGACAACTGCTACTAGCTCGATGTCATGTGTCAATTAATTTATATCGTGATTCCCTAGATACAAATATCTGTACACAATTAATTTGTCTCCCTACATCAATATTTCTTTTAGACCAATTTCTAATGCATAATAGAAGATGATATATCCTTTACAAGGATTTGGAAGAATCATAATTGGTGCTGCGACAAGCATCCCTTTCAGTTCCTGAAAGGCTTTCTCGCATGCTTCAGACAACAAGAAATTAAAACCATTTTTTGTAACTCTAAGAAGAGGTGAATAAAGATGTGAGAAATCCTATATTAAACACTTGTAATATTCTACAATCCCTAAGAAACTCCTGATATAAAACATGTTCTTGTGATGCTGCCTGGAAACTACAACACTAACCTTTTCAAGGTCTACATGAATTCTATATTATAAGATAATATGGCCCAATAAGTGGACTTTGTCAATCCAGAAGTTGCATTTAGAAATATTTTCATAAAGATGAGGCTCTCTCAGTGTACTCAGAATGATCTCAAGATGTTTGGCATGGTCGTTATGAGTGTGAGAATACACCAAGATTTTTTCCATAAAGACCAAGAAAAAAGAGTCTAGATAGTGGTGAAAAACCCTATTTATCAAAGCCATGAAACTGATTGGCACTTTCGTAAGACCAATAAATATAGAAAGATACTCATAAAAAATATACCTTATACAAAAAGCTGTACAGGTTATGTCTAATGGTTTGACTCGCAACTAATGATAAACCGATCTAATGTTGATTTTAGAGAACACATTTTATTCTCAAAGATGGTAAAAGAGATCATCTATTCTAGGAAGTGGATACAAATTCTTGACTGTAATCTAGTTCAACCTTTTTTAATCCACGCATAGATGTATATTTCCATCCGCATTCTTAGAAAAAATCACGGGTGTACCCCATGATGATGTACTGGGTCAAATAAAGAATTTGTCCACAAGGACCTATATCTGGCACTCAAGCTCCTGAAGCTCATTAAGTGACATCCTCTTTAGAGGAATGAACAATGGAGCTTCTCTTTGAACACGTTCAACATTAAAATCTACCTCTATATTAAGATGTATTCTAGAAAAGTAATTGGGAAATACTTTGATGAAACGATCAACTACTAGAGGGAAATCAATTTGAAGAAAACCCTGATCCTCCATGAAAATATTTTCAATCTAGGAAGTCACTTCTCATATCCCATGATTCTTTATTCTAGATCTCTAGCTTAGACATCCAACTAACCTTTGATAAGATAACCTTCCGAGGATGGAAAAGAGACCCTATAACAATAGAAATCTACAAAGGTGTGATAGTGGACTAAACAGTCCATCCCAAGAATGAAATTGAATACCTTCATCTCATGAACAAAGATATTCCACATGAAATGGTAATTTCTTACCTCATGGGGACAGTCCCTACATTGGATTATTACCTCCGTCTGTATTCCCAATGGTGTATAGACGTTCATTACACCATAGTGATACTATATCTCCAGTTCGAGACTTTCCACGATAGAGAATGAAATGAAAGAGTTTGAAGCACCTATATCAAAAAAATAGAGACAATAGTGGAGGTTACTAGAATAATACCTCGTACTGTATATGGTCCCGCATCCTGATCCTCAGGTATTGGCTATAATGCATGCAACTGACTTGATCCATATCCTTGTGCAATAGAAGGACTACCATGATCATGATTTCTATACTAGCACAACTGGTGATCAGGAATCGGACTACGAAGGCCACGACCTCATCTCCGTCTAGACCTATCGGTGTTATTCCAACTCCTCTCCTGATGTGGTGCAAAAGAAATTTCTTCTGAAGGTGGAGAAGAAGTTAATCCTTTTCTACTCGAAGATGGTGGAAAGGTCCTGAAAAATTGTTTAAGATAACCCATATGGACACAAGCCAAAAACTCCATAGGTTCTCTATCACATTGGGTATTTTTATGACCTGGTCTTCCACACTAATGAAACACTGCAGAGCTATCAAACTGGATATTGTGGCTGCCACTTCCCTGACAAGAAACCTCAAAGTAATGATTCCTACCTCCGAAATAACTACTACACTGACGCAACACCAATCCTTTAAACCCAATACATGTTCCATCACTCAGGTTACATTTAGTGATAAGGTCATGCTGAACTATTGTAGAAAAGGTAGGAAGGTGAATGGAGTTCACCTGAGTTTGGATGGTGTACTAAATCCCATCCTCAAAACGTCTATCCTGGGAAATCTCATCACTAGATAGAAGTGGTGAAAAGGGATAAAAATCAAAGAAATGTGCTAAATATTAAATAAATAACTTAGAAACATACTCGAGATGCAATAACTCTCTATCTTTATCTGCTCGCAGTTCATGTGGAAAGAACTAATCATAGAAGAAAGTCTGGAAAACAACCCATAACATGCCCTGATGACGACTAGACTAGGTAACCACATCCCAGCAATGCTTGGAAGAATCATGAAGCATGTATGTAGAAATATTGACTCTCCACTCTAGAGGCATTTAAATATTCCCAAATAAATTCAAAATGGACTCTATCCAAGTATCAAGGGTCTGAGAAACTCCATCCTATGAAATATTTTGAGGCTATTGCTGTTGGAACTCATAAGTCAGACCAACCATCATAGGTGAAACCCGTGGATCACCAAGAATAGGCTTCATCAGACGTATGAAACTATCATGAACTTGGGAATCAGTTCCTAGATCAAGTACAGAAGGTGGTCCCTCATGTGGTACTCCTAGAGGTATGGATGGCAGATATGGGCCCACCATGTATAGGAGCTTGGTCATCACCACCCTCATAGGGAATGACATGAGGACATCGTGCAGGCATTGGTCTACAAAATCCATGAACACACCTCAGAACAAGCACAGATGTATCAGATAGCATCACTAACGGGAGATAAATGTATGGAAGCTCACTACCCAAAGCATACTATACAACTACCTACTTAGATGGCTAGGTATCAGTAAGTGTTCAAGTATATGTTTCATGTCATTTAATAGTAAAATTCCATGTTCACATCTTTACCTTTAAAATACACGAGAATGAGGAATAAGGGTGTGCAACAAATTCATTTTAGCCTTTTTGATTTTCTTTATAGTAGATATCCGTTTCTAATGAATTAGTTCCCACACACCTATCACCAGAAAATGAAACCCACTTACTTATATCATAATGTATTGACTTGAAAAATTACTCATCCCAACCCATGAGGGCCCACAAACCCCATTAATTAAGACAAGAAATCACTAAATCAAATCCAAAGTAATACAAGTAAAATTAAACCATCACAACATTACTCAACAATCACAAGAAAATCAAGTAATGACAAGTAGTTAAATGAACCTATATGGCATGGAAATATGCATGACATGTGAAATTTTTGTGCCTATAATGATGCATGTAACAATTCAACTTCTCCCCATATCATTTGGTAAAGGATATAATAAATTCTCAAAAATAGTCATAATCAACAACACCACACAACATGTGCACCACCCAATAGTGAAATAATATCAACTGTAATAGGAAAAGTAGAACAAAAATTGAAATTTAGGAATCATGGTTTGTACCCTGAACATGGGTTCATGATGCCCAAGCATGGCTTATGACCAAGTCCTAAGCATTCTTATTCTTTAATCTATTGTTTCCAAATAGTAAAGAAAGAAAATAAACCATCCTCTAATACCATTTTGTGATGACCAGAACCTGGATACCACTTAACGGGTTCCCCGATCCTGGTGGCCCACATGGCCTCAAGTGATTCTTTCTAAATGACAGAGGATGCCTACTAGTATTGAGGGCCTAGGGTGTGTCTGTGGGAAGATTATTCCCTTATTAACTGTGTGTAGCACAGAGGAAAGAATATATAGGAATAGTAAACAATGGGAGAAAAATTATTAAATAGTGGAAGATAACTGAGGCAATAGATAAATGAGAATATAATAATGCTATTAACGAGAAAAATTATGATGTAATGTCATGTCACTAGAAAACTAGAAATCATGGATACAAGAAAATGTGCATATCATGTTTCAAAAAATAAAAGAAATCAAAGGATAATCAAAGCATCCCAAGATACTACTCGATCATCTGCTATCACGCTCCATCCTATTAGCACACAATCAAGTGTTGGAAGTTGTATGCTTCCCATTGTCAATACATGAAACCATGTAATTTACTACAGGTACCACATAGCACTGGAGAGGGTGTGAGATAAATCACAGTGGGCCACCACCAATGGTTTTTATAATATCTGGTCCATGTAATAGAATATAGTAGTGTGCATGCATGATTATATAAAGTAACGAAATGAGTATCATAACTAAATACCCAGTACCTCATTCATCCCTAATATGGTGTTTGAAAATCTAAATAGTTTATTTTTTTATTTAATTACCATTAATGTTAATAGGTCATGTGAGGCACAACCAACACTGACATCACGTCATGATATTATAAGTAGTTAAGGTCCGAATACATGAACAGGAAACCTAAAAAAGATATCCAGTGAGGGAGTTCCCGGGTAATAACCAAGGTAACGTAGTTCTCAAAAAATGCTAAGTATTATACGAGTCTAGTTAAGGGGTAAGAGTGTATTAAAATAATTTTAATCCAAGGAATTCCGCAAAAAGTTCCAATCGATTCCAAGGTGATCGACTAGAGTAAAATGGGGCTAAATAAAGATAGGTCCATATGGGCTCTCACCATGGAACCAACTAGTAAATGTAGGATCGAAGGACTGTATCTGGGGTATCATGTAATAATGTAAAGGACCATATGGTATTATATCAGGCATTTGAGGAATAGAAAAGAACAAAAGTCTAGGTGGGTATCAATCTAAGAATACAAAATCCTTGAATAGGAATGGGGTTCTCGAGACCCAAGGTATTCTCCTCTCGGAATCCAAGGTGATATCGAGTCATTCAATTCTTATTTGATATTGTAATCTTGTAATAAATCATTTGGTTCACATATTTCCCTCCATTAGTGTGGATAAGTCATTTAGAGTTGTAACCATTTATTTATTGGTCTAAGCCTTACCTTCTATTAGTGTGGATAGGCCGTGCAGCATTGCAACCATTTAATCACATCTTAATTAACCTCTAAGGCATATTAAATTAGAGAGGTTCACTCCTTTATGTTCCATTAACAAGGCAAGGGGTTCTACTGACATGTAACCTTTATTCAATCTAATTTGGTAAGGCCAAGTTATGTACATAGTATACTTTCCATTTTATATTTTACATCTAATAATTATTTGGAAGCACTTAACTTAGGTGGGTCAATATGTGAGTATAAATTGTACATTCCATTTTAGAATTATCATTAATAAAAATTAATTTATTATGGAAAGGATCGCCTTTAAGAAGTTCAAGCTAAGGCACAACCAAAAGGTTCCTCAAACATGTCAAAAGACTAAAAAACCAAATATTCCATAACCTTCAACAAGGGATAGATTGAGTTGTGGGTGTAACTGCTAGAAACTAATCACATATTTAGAAATATAATAACCATATGATACTAACAAGTAAAACATGGCATGTAAATTTAAGAAATAGATTCCAATGAAATCGGTGGGCCCCAAACGGACATTTAAAAATAAACAAACTTTAGGGATATGTTATAGAACACCCACCTTAGGGTTGTATGATCCTTCTACTCTGGTATCAGCCCTTGATTTTCCTCGGATCAGAGTAGATATAAGAAAAGGTGAAAAACTATCACATGAATATATGTAGGTTGATATCAATAGATAAGAACAATGGATAAAGAGGACTTGAGTACATATCGTTGTTCATCCAACATGACAAACAGAAGCTCAATCAGATGCCAGATGAAGAAGATATCTTGATCCCTAAGTTTGGCCTTCAAAAAACTCCAAATTTGTGAAAATGGAGGAAAGTCCCACTAGTTCTCAGATTAGGAGAGAGGAGGAGTAAAAATAGATCATTAAGGGATAAATTGTAAATTTACACGAAAATTAGCCTGCGTAGGGTTTGTCTGTACGGTTTGTCCAACCATGCACAAACTGTGCAAGAAAACTCTGTCAGAATGGTTTGTCTACAAGGTTTGACCATACCATGATCAAGACATGCATGAGTACTTGGGAAAAAGGGGTGCTTGCATAGTTATTCCGCACGACCATGCACCAACAGTTCGAGTTGGCTTTGTCAGAAAAAACCATCTGCACGGTGAGGACAACTATGCGGAATCCCGCCCAGTTTACTCTATACTGTTCGCTAAGCCATTTTTCCCAAAAAATAAGGGTTCTGGTATCAATAGAAAACTCAGACTCCCTTTTTACCATTACTAAATTATTAGGCATCTATATTAGGTCTATAGTAAGGATTTAAACAAAACATTAAAGGATCCATACCTGAGTGAAAAACTGTGTTCTTACAAAAAGGGTGGTCATTTTTATTTAGGACTAATTTTAGGGGATTAATCATAAGAAAATAAAATTTTATTCTATGAATAAGTAATTATTTTTCATAGTAAAAATAACTAGACAGTGGATCCTAATACTTTTCAACATTTTCATTTGGGTCATCTGAATCATTTTTGTGAAAGGATATCCCATGCATGTAGGGACTGATACACTCTCACCAAGGGTTTGAAGGTTCATACTGATGAATATAAGGGTTCTAGATCTAATCCTTTTTCCATGTGATATATTAATGTATATATGAATATACATATTTTTTGTGACTGAGTATGTTTAATAGGAATATGTGGCAAGGCTAGCTATAGTTTTAGGTTTGGTGTTTATTTGATCTTACGTATTTCTATATTTATTTGATAAAGGTGTTAATATTTCTTTTATATCATAAATGTTTGTTTAATTTTTGGGATTATGTTTGGAACATATTATCTAATTGATGTATCTTTCTAAAAATTTGGGAAATAGGAACAAACAAGGTTTTATGTTTCCCGTGTGTCGGCTGATGATATTTAACTTTTAGGCAATATGGGGATTTTTAGTTATTTATATTGACATCTTCAACCTGATGCATTTCATGGATTGGATGATGAGTGTTAAAGATCATATATACTATTACTATATTTAGTAGTTTCAATATTAAAAAGGTTCAGTTGCATTCTTCAGGGTTAGTGGAACTCTAGATCAGGAATGAAGAGGCCTATTTTTCATTATGATGGGGGTAGTCTCATTCAGGTTTCCAAATATGTTCCTTGATATAATTTAACCTTTTATGGGTTTTATAATTCATGTGATAGAGTGTTCATACCTCAAGGTCATTCAAAATTATTATTTTTGGTTTAATACCATATAGAAAGTTCAATTTTACTATTTAATTTCTCTATAGAATTATTCCGATTTATATGCAATCTTATTTAATCGAATCTGATGTGTTGGTAAAATATAATGTCTTGATTAATGATATTGAGTCTAGGGATTCATTCATCCCATTGTGTAACCATTGGATTCACCTATCCCCTTTTCTAAGATGGAATATGGGAGTCTTATATGTTTTGTGGACTATTAAATTTTTAGTTGGGTGTCCATTAAGTACAAATACCATTTTAATGTGATTGTTGATATTCTTGACACAGTTAAATAGGCGTGATTCTTTAAAAATATCATCTATTGGTCTGGGTATGACACGTTCAGTGTCTGATAAAAGGATATACCTAATAGAGTATGTATATATCAAATTTTTGCTGAATCCATTATGCATAACGAATGATCCTATTATATTTATATCATTGTTGAACTGAATCATTCATCAATACTTGGACTTGATTTTTATTGTGTTTGTGGATGATACTTTGGTTTACTCTAAGAAAGTGGAGGAGTATATGGGCCATTTTGTTATAAGTCATCAAATCATAAAACAAAATAATTTTTACTATAGTATTTCCAAATGTGACTTTTCGATATTCGATGTAATATTTCTGGTGATTGTGAGATCTAATAGGGGAGTATCAGTGGATATAAAAAAGATAAATGATTTTATGTCATGGGAGCATCCTAGAAATGTGTTTGACATTTGAAGCTTCTTTTCTGTCTTGTCACAATATATGTTTTGTTCTAGATTTCTCCATTATCACATCTTTAGCGATAGCTTAAAACCCTAAGGGTATAAAGTTTTATTGGAATGAAAAATTCCAAAGTTATTGTTAAGGGTTAAGGTTGAGGTAGACTTCAAAAACTATATTGAACCTTCTAGAACTAGGTTTGGGTTATAATGTTTTCTTTGTTTCTTCTGGTAGAGGTTTGGGATCTGTCTTGATGTAATGGAAATATGTGGTTTCCTATAGCTCTTTCTAGTACAACCACATTAGAATAACTACACTACCCACGACATTGTGTTACTAGAAGTTATGAAAGAACTCAAAATGTATAATCACTACCTCTTTGGGGAGTGGTTCAAATTTTATTCTGATCATAATCACCTAAAATATGTTTTTACTCAGAGGGATATGAATTTTTGTTAGAGAAGCTAGGAGGACTATTTCAAACTTTTTATTTTGACATAATGTACACTCTCAGAAAAGGGGATATGGATTCTGATGGGTTGAGAAGAAAAGTTCTGACACAATACAAGAATAAATCAGTTGAGAAATGGTATATCATGAGTTTATTTATTGATATGTGCTTGGAAGTGGAAGTGGATAGTGGACAATATTTTTTTTGGCTTCGATTAAATATAACACAACTTTTAATGATTTATTTCCTCTCGTGAAACTAAAATATACTATGGGACAATGTTTATTAAAAATCCATCATGGTGGGGAGTACTATGGTGAGTGGTATCGATCAACCAGTGCAGATTTATGCTTCCACAGAAGGTTGGTGGTTCCGTTTTCTATAAGGTAGGAGATATTTGTCAGTGGAATCCATTCATGATGTTTCATACACCTAGGGGGTACCGAGATGTACCATTATGTGAGATTTTGGTATTAGTGGTAAGGGAAGAGGTGGTCAGTTGTATATTTTATTTCATAGTGCCCCATTTCTCATAAAATTATAGTGGAGCACCATTGAACTTCGATTTTGTTAAAAACATTCCCAATATCACTATTGAATAGGTATTATATGTTTATGGAGAAATTTATTGATTTTCTATGTAATCCTAGTGGGAAGTTAGTTATTTGGGTGATTTTTTATCAACTTAAGAAAAGTGGCTCATTTCCTTCATATTAAGGAGTTGAAGAAAGTGTAATAGATTGGGGACTTTTACATCTGAGTGATTGTGATACTTCATGGGGTTCCAACTATAGTTTAATCTCTATAGGACCCAAGGTTAACATCTAGTATCTCAAAAGGATAACATGAGGTGGAGGGTTCCTAGTTGAAATGGAGAATGACTTCTCATTCAAAGATTTATTGACCACGAGAAAGATCTATCAAGGTTCTTGAGGATATCATCCAAGATTTCATACTTGATTTTGGTGGATCTTTTAAAAATCATTTCCCCTAGCCAAATTTTTCTATAACAACAGTAATCAGGATTTAAAAAAGAAGGATAAATTTAATGTGCTGCATGGGATGCTTTGTAGATCTCTCTAATGATTGGATTATTTGGGACAATGGTCCATGTTTGGGTCAAGTCTTCTTTAGGAGATAATGGAAAAGGTAAAGTTGATCCATAAGAGGTTGGTCACCACACATATCCATCAAAAATATTATGTGGACTATCATAATTTGACACTAGAGTTTGAGGGTCATGATTAGTATTTTCTCATAACATTACCTCTCTTGGGACATTGTAATTTTGGTGTATTGGGTAAGTTGGAACTATGTTTTTGTCCCCTATGAGATCATGGAGAAAATCATAAAGGTGGAATATCAGTTTCACTAATAATCCCATTTAAATTTGATCCATGATGTGATTAAAGTTCTCCAAATAAATAGGTTTCAAATACATCCTTCCCATGTGATTTAATTAAAGGGTTTTTATCTTAATCCCATTACCACTATTGTTGAGCTACCAGTTCAGATTACGGTTTCCAAAGATAAGGTATTTCATGGTAAAAGTAATTACTTAGTTTGGGTACTATGGAAGTGCAGACAGTATAACCATGAGATGTGGCAGTGTGAATCATAAATGATTTAGTAGTATCCTTTTCTCTTCATGGGTTTAGAATCTTGAGGACTTTCATGGGACATAATTCTATTATGGTGGTGGAATTGTGAAACTCCATGGGTTACAGGAACACCCTAGTTGAGCCTTAGTCTTTATCATTTTAGTTTTCAGAATATTTGGGGGATCATAGGTTTAAAATATAATTTTTTTGAAAAAATATAATGGCACATGGTTAGGGTGAATGATTAGTTTAATTATGTGGTTTCAATGTGGTATTCCTATGTGCAGTTCTAGATGTGTTCATCCTGGTTTGATAAGGGTTAGAAAACCCATGTGACATGACTTGTGAACCAAAGGGGTGTCTAGGATTTGTCTTGAGAGATATTTCATGTTTATAACATGGTTACACTAACCCTTCAGTCCTATAGTTCAAACCATTCACATTGAAATAGAATGAACAATCGGGGTTCAAAATTAAGGTTCATTGTTAGTTTAAATGTGTAATTTCCTCCAAGAAACTGAGTAACCTCCATCATAACTATTAAAAATTTGATTTTACCATTTCCCCATGGTGGTTTAAAATTTTTATGACCCTATAATCTCAAATTGTATCCACTGTATCATCCCAAATGAATTAGAGGTCTTTATCCTTGGATTCGATTTTGAAATCATTCATTCTTGATGTATAACATTGAGGTATTTTGTGGTTCTGATTGGGTTTCTCCTCTTTATATATGATATACACTAGATCCCTTCTCCAATCATATTTTTGGAACCAAATTTTTCATAGAATACATGTCTAATTGTAATTAAGCAGGTTTTACATTTTATAATATGGATCTAAGATTGTGGGGAGTTAGTATAATCATCCATGGAATCCATTTCTGAAGGTGGTTTGTTTTACCTCAGTTTTGATGTTGTATTTTCTATAAAAATTCTCAATTATATGAGTTACCTATTGTTCTCATAGAATTAATTTGGGATATTCATTTAATATAATTGATTTTTGTTTTCAATTTATTTCTTGGAAACAAACATGTTTTTAATGGTTTTTTTCTCTAGAAATGGTATTTTCACACCAATTGTTCGGTTAATTTATTTAGTGGTGTTTTTGGTTTGGAAATGGGTTTTAAAACACCAAATTAGATTTTCATTGAATTTAAAATGTTTTATACATTATGATCATGATTGTTATATGCATTTGGACAAACATTTCATATTGGGAACCTTGCGTGTGTGGGGAAATAGACATAGGTGACCCTAGTGTGTGTGGCACCACTAGGGGTGACATTAGGGGCATCGATAGACTGTGGATGGACTCAATATCAATTTCTACCAAAATATGGCTATTTTAGTCTTTTTATTCCTAGTTTGTATTCCCATATGATAGGGCCTAAAATATATGTTCTGTTATTTATGGTTTATTTATCACATGATGGATTTTGAAATAATTTTTTTCTCACTTGTTTTCATATGAAGTTCTATCACATGGTTTTTTACAAGATGAGAATTCATGAATATGTGTGTAACTATTTATGTTTTTGTATATGGAAATGAATCCATGTTTTATCACTAACAGTTTTCAAATTCCATGTTTATTGGATATGAAATTATTTTATGAAACCCCAACGGGAAATGATTCAAAAATGGTTTTGGATTTTTTAATATTCATTGTAAAACTTATTTTGTTTTAAAAGATATAACTGTTTCATTATTGATATCGGTCCTTTTATAGATATTATGGTTTTATCCTACTGGATTTTTTTCTCACACCCAAAATTTTAATTGGTGTAGTTTTATATATTTTATTACTGGATTTAGGTAATTGTAAGGGAAACTTTTAGCATGATGACTTATATTGTTATCTCCTTTTTGAGATGAGGATGGTATGGTGGTGACTATGGATCATATGGATAATTATTTTTCTTTTTTAATAATTTCTAGTCTATCCATTTGGGATTGTATTGAATTAATATTTTATATGTATCTTTATTCAAAATTTTACTCTAGGTTTATGTCATGTTTTTTTATATTCAAGACAAATTTTTTCCTATTGTAAGTCACCACAATAACAAGTTAGCTCTATTATCATTCTTAGTGGACTCATCTTGGTCTGTTACAAATAATAAAATTTTCACAATATTTTTTAGATTAGATAATTCAGATTCTCCAAACATATGATCTTAAGAAACATCCTCTCCTTTTAATTCTAGTTACATATCACTCTGTATATCTGGATAATCAATGTCAATTAAATTTACAACAATGTATAAAATATTAGTCTCATATTCTGAAGAACCAATAATCCTTAATGACTTATAAAAATTTGATGAAGATTTTTTTTCCCACATTTCTAAGCATCAAAAATTATTATTTAGATAAGATCTATGATGAATTTCGATCATTAAAACAATTTCCCTGTAGATTAAGGTTTATATAGTTGATAGAGGTAGAATTACCTCTACTAATGGTGGAAGAACATCTAATACCCTCTATTATCAAACCCTATACCTTAAAATGGTATTTATTTATTTACTTAATTAATTATTTTTAATGATTGACTATTTATTTTTTGAAATTTTTTAATCATTTATATCTTTTTTCATGTCACACGGTTGGGTGGAATGATTTGCAAAACCAGGTGAAAGATATGCCTATGCGATCTAAAATTTAAAAGATCAATTACTAATGGTAAGATAAATATTTTTCCAAAAGTCTAATCCAATAATGTGAATTTATTTTCTTTCTAGTAAAGGGAAAAATTTTGGTTTATAGTTTGGGTAAACCATGTAGGAAATATGTGTGATGACCCATAATTAAATGTTTACATTATCCAAAATTTCCACTCCCTTTTTTAACCACAATAATTTGGTATCCCCTTTACCCCTTCTCTATTACAAGATTATAATGACCAGGGGGTTCTCCCCACTCACACCCTCTCCCTCCAATATCCCTTCATCTTCAATTTCTCTTCTTATTTCAAGGTATTTCTTCTGTGAAAGAGTTATCTCTCTATTTATCTTCCCATATCTCTTATTATCTTTAATCTTCCTCTTACCCTATCCCCTTATTGTTTATGTGATTAAGTACAACACTAGGTGGTTTTACAACACAAAACTACTTTAGTTACTATTTCAAGTGGTGTGTGATCAACCTTTGTGGCCTTCCTTATATTTTTCTTTCAGGTTTTCACCTCAAATATCATACGGAAAAAGGTACAAGTTTTTTGCCTCATGTTTATGAAATAAAATATGGGAACCATTTATTTATTTGATATTAAATTAAATTTTTTTTCTATTAATTATTCATGAAAAATTTATTCAAGAATGATTTTATCGGTAAATCAAGTTCCCCATACATTTGGATTAACTCTGAGGTTTTACCCTAACTTGAAAATAGATAAAAATACAATTTAGATGTTTTCTCATACTTAGTATTTTATTAAGTGCTAAATGAAATGTATTAATATTATTTTATAATTATAATTGACAGTTTGTTTTTAAAAATAGAAACCACTATAGTATTATAATTTTTATATACATTTTATTTGATTACATCAAATTCCAAAAGAAATATAATCTTGGGT
Source organism: Viscum album (assembly GCA_963277665.1). Classification (NCBI taxonomy): domain Eukaryota; kingdom Viridiplantae; phylum Streptophyta; class Magnoliopsida; order Santalales; family Viscaceae; genus Viscum; species Viscum album. The sequence continues at coordinate 2,084,827,985 of OY728151.1, forward strand.
TTTTAATATATGTTAGAAATTTGAAATTCCCCCATTTCCTTCTTGATGATTATAAAAATATTAATGATTAATCATAACTATATATATATATGTTTATGTGTGTACCAAATCATAAAAGAATTTATTAATTGGTGCAATAATAGAATCAGACACACACACACACAAATATATATATATATATATATATATGATTTTAATTATGTTGGATATATTTTAATTTTAAATGTTTAGATAACTTCTTGTTTTCCAATAGGCTTAAGTTATTTCTAAAATTATATTTAAAATTCCTGGTTGGAACAATCCAAACAAATATTTTAAATATTGATTTATTTTAATTGAAATATTTGTCAATATTGTTCGGAAAACAATGAAGTTTGAAAAGAAAATGTCATTGTTTGTTTATTGATTTTAAACGATTATAGAATATTTGTAACTAATTTTCAAAGATTAACACAATTATTATATCTTTTTATTATGCATATAATGTAATGGGAATAATGGGATCTTGGTCATGAGACCCTGGTTTATGATGGGTCCCATTCCAATCTTTAATCCTTGTGATGTATTTATATTATTTTCACATGTTAGTGATGTGTTAATTTTTATTTCATCTAATTAAGGGTTTCCATAGTTATTGACATTATTTCATGGATTTACCTAAAGTTTATTAATCTAGTGGTTATTTTCCTATCATACTTGTTTATAGTTATTAATTGTGTATCATTATTTTATTTTTATCTTATTTTATACAGCTCATTACTCATAGCCTATTTTTTTCTCCTGTATTTTTTGACTTTAAAAAATATATTTTAAATTGAATTACATAGACAATAATAAAGAAAAATTAATAATAGTTTTTAAATGTATTGGTTTTAGAAAAGGGGATTGGCATGTTAATGTTTTTCAATGTGATTATTTTTGTTTCAATTAGTCATATAATAAATTTTATAAATTATTTACATGAATTATTTTGGATATTATATAAAATAAGAGAAAAAAACTATTTTTAAAAAATTTATTTCAAATCAGAAAAATGAAAATACATTATCTAAATTCCTAACATAGGGTTTTGTTTATATATAATACAGATATTGCTTATTTCTCACACAAATCATATTTCCATGATTTTAAAGTTATATTTCTATGAATATTAGCTCATGGGGTCAGTTTAGTTAGTAATATGTGGGTGAATCAACAATTTAGATGATGTTATGTTTTCATTAAAATTTTTATTCCTTTATCACATCATCCATGATGTCCTATTTAATTATTTTTATGAGTGGAGGGTGGTGATGTTTTTAGGAGGATAGAAGGGAATTGAATATTATTATGGTTTTTTTCTAGAGAGGGAGTTCTAGGAAGCTGATGGATTTTCTATTTTAGTTTTTAATGTATTTATATAAAAATATATATTTTTCAATTCTAGTAAATTTGAATTAGTATATATATATATAACATATAGATCGGGCACACTAATTTGTTTCCGTTGTTTCATAAACTTTATTTTTTGGTTGAAATCATTCCCACTAAATTATTCAGATTATCATGGTTCTAGATTACACCCTTAGGTGATTAGGAATGGACCTCGTGGATATCATGTGCTAAATTAGGTATATTATCAGGGGACCACTCAATATAGTAATTGAAAAATGGTATCAGAACATAGGTTTTTAAGGGGTTCTAGGTTTTTGGAGTTTCCCTTTTTATTTGGTATGTTTGGAATATAGAGATAGGATTTTTGGGACTTGGGATTTTGGTCATGGGTTAGTGCATGCTCAACACTTTTTTGTTATGAAACATGAGTTACCCATGGAATTAAATATTTTTATTTTTTTTATACTAATTAAATTGATGGTTTCCCAATCCCTTATAGTATTTTGTGACTTATTATATTTTTCAATTGAAATTGGAGTTGAGATGGCGGTTCATGGTGAGATCACATGTATTTGCAACATAGGTGGAGCCTATTTCCATATTTTTATGTTACTATATTTGTTGTTCATGTGGTTACCATATGCTCCACGAATCCATGTGGTCAATCCATGCACATTCACTGGTTTCCTTATGATTAGTATAATATTGTGTGTCATTGATTAATTGAATTTTGATTAGGGATTCAAAAAAATAATTATATTTAAAAATAGTTTTAATGTAATGCTTTTAGATTTTATAGTGAAAGTATTCATTCGAAATAAATGTAGATAAAATTAATAATTTAAGAGGTTGATAATTTCTTTCTAGTTTAAGGTGGGGAATTTAGTGATGTGATTATGTTTTATCGAAGGATTTATATGGTTTTTATCAAAAAACATATTTTTTGGAAAGGAATTTCAATTTTGAAAAATTATAGTGATGTTTTATAAAAAATATTGAATTTTTTTCTGTTATAAATTTTCAAAATGAATTTATGATAAAATATATGATTTAAAATGTGTTCTATAACAAATTTATATTGTTTTCATAATTATTTAACAAAAAATTTCAAAATTTTAAATAGATTAGTGTTCTTATAAGTGGTCTTGTTAATTTGAATTGTTTTATTTCATTAAAATTGATGTTTGAAAAACCATGAAAATAATGTTTTTTAGTTTTCAAAGGTGAGTTAAAAGTTTATAAGATGTTTTTTAAAAATGAGTTCTGATCCTTTAAATTCAATATTGTGTATCTAAAAAAGGGAAAGGGAAAATTTTAATAGTAATTTTTATTTTTTTATTTTTTATTTTAGTATTCTCTTATTATTTTTTGTTATAACAATTTGATTTGTATTTTGGGAAGAATTAATTGATATACCCATATTTATTTATTTTATTATTCCCTGAAAATTTATTGAAAAAAGTGTATATTTTTTCATTGGGATTTATTTTCAAAATTTTTATGTGTGATTTAGTATTAGTAATTATTCTGGTTCATTATTATGTGTTTTGGTTTTTTTATCTTGAGGTGGTCAGAGTATTTTATGAAATTTAATGTTTTTTCTCCAGGAATGACCTCGATTATTCTTTGGGTTTGCTTCTTTTTTTATTAATTTTCTATTATAATATTTTTAATACATCGGTGTTTGTAACCCTACCATTTATGGGAATGTATTGTGGGAGTGGTTTGGGTGAATGGGATGAGTAATTTGTCTTCTGATCGATCAGGTTCACTGAGGGATATTGTTATGATAGTAGGATTGATGGGTTTCTCTCATGACATGAGACAACATACCATATTGATCATGTTAAGTAATTTTTTAGTCATTCCCAGTTATATAATTTCTATATCTTCAAGTTTCATTACCCTAATTTTCTATATTTAAGATGGTAGTAATTCTATGTTTAATGATCTTGAATCTTCATAAGGATTTTAGGTGTCTTCATATTTGAGGTGTATTAAATCTGTAGTTATTTTTTTTGTGGATAGTTGTGTTCTGGAAGTTTTTCATGGGATAATTAGATCCTCTTACTAAATTTTTATCCTTATTAGAATTTTGGGATTTTATTTTGGTTTAAGACTTGAGTTTGATATCTGTTTTTATATTTTAGGTAGAATCATGTCCCCTTGATAATTTTTTTTTGAAAATTTTTTACTTTTTCAATAGGTGTTGGGAATCCTTTATTGTAGTGGTAAGTGAATTCTCTATGGTGTCTTGTAGAACTATCTTTTTTTCCAACCATGATAATGGGAGAATATATATTTTGGGGAGATATCTTAATTGTCTTTGTTCATATTTCCTCACTTCTCAATTTAATGTATTTTTTATCTTTCTAGATCCTTTATGCCTAGGGAAATAGGTTAGGCCCTATTCATTTTACCTTTGGGTGAATTTTATAATTTGGAATGACATTTTGGTCATCTTATTTTTTGTTGAATTCAATTTTGTCCACTAAACTTCATTTCCCTTCTGATAGAAAAATAAGCAATGATGGGGAGACATGTCAAACACATACCATATAAATTTTAATTAAATAATTGTTTTATTATTTATTTAATTATTTTAAAGGATAATCTTTTTTTGTTTTTAAATTTTTTAAATTTTAATATATTTTTTAGGATGAATGGTTTGGCTACAAGGCTAGAGGAATAGTGTGATAGTATTGTGGATGAGATTTAATATTTAATAGATTTGTTTCACATGGTAGGAACATTATTTATCCTTTCATTAAAACCAACCAGGTGAATTTCTTTGTAAACCTAGTAAAGGGTTCATGGTTGGAAGATAGTTCCGGTAAACCACTTTACAACCATTAATAATACAATGTAATTAAAAACTTTGAGTTTCCAATATTTCTCCTCCCCATTTTAAACACTCAAACAAGGTATCCCATTTACACTATCCCTCTTACATAATGTGTAGGTAATTGGGGGATATATCCTCCGTAAACCATCCACTAACATTCCTTCTTAATTAAGTCCTCTTATTATTCTAGGGGATTTATTTTTGTGAGATAATTATCTCTCACTTCCTCCATATATTATTTTCCTCCCTCTTCCTCTTTCCCTCTATGGATGATGTATGCATGATTAGGTATAGTCCTTAGTGGATTATGAGCATTAATATATTTTTGGTTCTTGTTTTATAGGGTGTTTGATCCTCCTTTTTGTCATTCATTATGCCATTATTCAAGGTTTGGACCTCAGCTATAGAAATCAGCAAGTTCCAAGTTGGTTTCTTTTTTGTTTAGGGATTTTAATATTTGAACCATGTATGGATTTTATTTAAAATTCAAATTTTTTGTTTTTTATATTACTAATAAATTTATTCACGAATTATTTGATGATAAAATCATGTTCCATTGATTTCCTCATGAACTATTATGTTTTCCCCAAAACATTGGTTTGATAATGTTTTTTTTTCATTTTTCAATCATGGTACATTATAAAATGTTGATTTTTTAAATATTTTTAAATATTTTTAAATGATGGTTTGGTTTTAAAAATGATATCTAATTTAGAATTATATTTTTTCTATTCATTTCATGTGATTACATGAAATTTGATGAATTGATTAAATATATGAAAATTGGTTTTTAAACAATTAAGAAATTCTAAAAGACCCATTTTCACTCCTTGATGGTTATGTTCATATGGATGGGTAATATATATACATATATATATATATATATGTACCAATTCATATGAGAATGCATGAATAGGTGAAACATGTGAAATACCCATATATATATATCAGTATAATTAAAGGGGGGGGGGCATTGAATATTAAAAGTTTTGAAAAATTCTATTTTTCAATTTCATTTAGATTATTCATAAATTATATAAACAATTATTGATTGGATCCTTTCAAATAAAAGTTAAAAATATTAATTCATTTTAAATGGGTTTCTTATTAGATTTTGTTTGGAAAGCATGGATGTGTGACTTGAAATTTTGTGTAGTTTCTTAATGATTTTATATGATTATGGAATATTTTGAACTTATTTGTGAAGTTTCACTATATTCTTGTTCAATTTTTATTATACTGTAAACTTCATTGGATGTCTAGTTTCTTTGGTAGGATATTCTAGTACAAGATGGGTTACGTTCCACTTGTTATTCCTAGTCAATTTTGTATATTCATTCCCCTAGATAGTGATGTGTTATAATTTATTTCCTCTAATTATGGATCCCCCTAATTAGTGAAGCTAGTTCTTGGTTTTCCTTATCCCTTAGTGACTCGTATGTTTTTTTCCCATGTTTCTTATTTTAAATTAATAAATTTCTAAAATTATGGGAACTTTTTTTTTCATTAATGAATTTTGGATATTGTATTGTTTATTTTTGTGACTAGGTGATATGATGTAGTGTGATTCTCTAAAATGGTTTTCTAGGAATAAATTTTTGGAATATTATAAATATATTTAATATTACAAACAAGTTGTTTTCATTAAAATGTGGAGTGATGTGTAAATGATGGCCTAGATTAAAAATATGAGGGCCACATTGAGTTCATAATGAGGGTTTTACTATAGGTGTGGCATTAACTTTGTAGTAATATGGAATTTGTCAAAAATACACAACTAGAATAAAAATAAAATAATTATATTATATTCCTTTATCCATTTTTTTATTGACTCAACAACCTAGTTTATTCTATAAATATATGGCCGTGTGAATTTTTTTGGGTTATCTGTATTACCCTAAAGACACTAGAAAACCATTTGAGAGAGAATTAGAAGATATATCTTAGATGATGAAAAATGAGATCATAAACAGACGTTGGATGTGTAATAAGACTCATGGATCTTTCCAATGATAAAGATATAGGCTCTTTCTTCATTAGTGATCAATATATCTCACATTCAGATGCTATTTTTGTTGTATTAATCCACATTTCAATATTCAAAAATGAAATCTAATAAATCAACTAGAGAATAAATTCTTGGATCATTATTCTAGCAGGTATGAGTTAGATTTATCCAATAATTGGGTAATTTACATTGTTATTATTGGTTCAATATTAATGCATCGATCTGAAGGAGACGAATCGAGGCCAATTGGATCATTGGCTGAGATTTATTCCTCTTGTATGTTATTATTATTTTGATCCTAATTTACTCATTCATAATTAGTAACTCAATTATCCAACTGTTCAACAGAGAATGTGAAATTAAACATCTCACACACATATCATGGTATAATGATTCATTATCATTGATCTATGCTCTATGAGATGAAGGGATGATGCGATGATGGAAGAAGAGATGGATCAGAAGGATTTGGGATGACCAATTAGTGTTCTTCAGTGTGTGAAGATGAACAACACATGAGGGAATTTAAAAAATTGATTTAATGGATTGATTTTAGTGCTCGGTGATGGAAAGGCATGGCTGACCGTTTCCCACAGTTTCCAGTATGGGATGAGACCAGATCGATGGATAGAGGAGTTGGATAAGACACATGATCCCATATCTAGAATTTTGGACATTTTCATAATACACTTGTGTGTTTTGGATGATCACACCATGTGGGAATCTCACAGTGAAGGCTACTATTCTAGTATGAAGTTATATATGTCACAGCGTGTGACCCATTACTGTAACACACCAAAATTCTAAATTATTGAAACTATATTCGATAGTGTGAATGACACACTACACTAAGCACATAATGAAATATCCAGAGACTTTACAACACAATTACTATTTTAAATAAATTAAATCTATTATAGAGATTATAATTAATGCAAGACCGATTTATCTTGTGTTACACAAAAAAAAATGATCTCTGATATATTATGTTACACATAAGACCCAGTTTTTCAGAGATATAATATATTACTAAAATATTATTATTTAAAATATTAAGACTTAACCTAGCATTTAAATTAGAGTTTATGGATAGGATTAAACAACATATAAAAATATATGGTCTACACAAATATAAAATGAATTCATTTCTTACAAATTAATTCGAAATGAATATAATAACAAATTAAATATGATTAGAATGTTTTTATTGAAATATTTTTTTAGGATAACAAAGTTGTTTTATCCCATTAAAAAAATTAATTAATTCTATTGAATGATATTAATGAAATCTATATGTTATGTACTCAAAAAAATAATTCTTACATTCATCCAATATATTTTATAAGCATAATATAACAACACACCCAAGATTATGCTAAAAAATCAATATTTTTCAAAAGGAACATTTACCACCTTTTAATGGAGAACCTATTTTAAATCAAATTCATTAAAGTTTAATAAATCTTATATTTCAAATAAAATTAATTTTTTAAATATAAACATCCAAATTATGTTAGATTTTTTTTTAGTATTTTTCTATATAGTTTCAGTTTTTATGGGTACTGAAAAATACTAAATTTTATTTCAAAACCTATTTTGCATCTAAATGATTTATATAGATAAATTACTTTTTTAATTTTATTAATGATTAATTAGATTAAAATTAAATAAATTAAACCAATATAAGTTATTTTAATCAGTTTCACTATGAAATTTGATATAAAAACATTACTAACCTTTAAATATCTTTCATTTAAAAACCTACATTGTCGTCTCGTTGTGTGATTAATTTTAAATTAATTTCTTCCAGCTATGTGTTTTCAATTTAGAAAAATAGATTCAACATTTTTAATAAAAAAAATTTATAATGTGTAATAAGGTCAAAATAGTTTTTTTATCAAAAATATCATTGAATGATATTAAAATTATTTACAACAATTATGAGGGAAAATAGCTTCAAAATAGACAAAAACAGAAAATTAGGGGATAAAATAACCTAGAAACTTGTACAAAATATATTTATGGACATATTTAGACCCTATAAACTCATGTATATAATTTTTTCTATTATTATATCCACTTGAAATTAGAAAGACATGTGTGTAATTTCTTTTCAATAAATTTACCGGAATGCCACTCTCCCTCCACTATAAAAAGGCACTCACCACTCCCACTTCGTCACACTAATAAAGATATTTTTATCACCGAAAATCTACTTAATTGATCTCTAAAAATCACTACTGTAATCCTATAACTATTCAATTAGACATAAATCCATCCAAATAATTTCATTGGTGAAAACCAAGAGGGGTTACTCAAAGAAGAGGTGGCATCCTTCCTCAAGATGTTTTGTTTTATTATCAATCTCCAACAACTAAAATATTCTTATTAAATTATTATATAATAATATATGTATCATAAATATATTTATATTTTTTTATTATATGGTTTCTACCTAAACTTACACACACTTCAATGTAATGGGTAACGAAGTTACCATTTATCTTTACAACGAACTTCTGCCTCACAAATTAATATTGATCATTTTCTGTTTAACAACATTCATAGTCGAAAATAATGATGGGAATGCTATTTATATATGATATATATGATATATATAGTGTCTTAATTCTTCTTTTCTTTTTATAAAACACATACCACTATATATTTAATTTTCTTGGAATACGATAACAACATTTGTTGAAGTGTGGACTACCGCCTCCTCAAATCAATGCGATTCATTCACAGTCTACATGGAATTTATAAAAGACTATTTTAATAAAAATATATGAAATATATAACATAAATAATATACTTTAATAGTAATATATAAATACATATATATCATTTAATTTTCATTATTTTGAATACAACTAGAAAATGCAAGCATCATTCTTGAAAATGTACGACCTACCATCTCCATCAAAAGGTCATTTATTTTATTATATCATAATACTATGGAATATTATTAATATGTATATTCTAGATATATATGATAATAATATCACAGATTGAATTTATGATATGATTAAATCATTATCTACATAATAGTTATAATTTGTTACATGTCAAAACATACTCTAAAGACATAATAATTAGCACACAAAATTGTGAAAATAATGAAATATTGTTAACAAATTGTAATAAGATATGATAATAATATAATATAAGATATAATAAATTTTATTAGGGTTTTTTATTATTTATTTACATTTTTAAAACCATTTTATAGGATATTAGAGGATGTTCGCTCAAAAGTAAACACAAGGTAAGGTATTCTTGTGTCACTTTTACCTTCATGAGGAAGACATCATAATCACCACTTATTTCCATTATGTGGTGTATATACATCCCATATTAATATATTATCTAACAACCTAGATTATATGATAACTAAAATGATAGATAGATCAGTGTGTCACATGGCCTTAGGCTTGCCTCCCCGTATGTAAGAGGTTGCTGACTAACTGTGAGGATGTAAAGATGGTACTGTGGGGAGACTATACCCTAATGTTGGAGAATCACAATAGTATTACTGACAATAAGTTACATGAAATAGTGGTAGTATTATGAAATGGAAGACAAATCAATAGATGAATAATTTAAATAAATGAATATAAAGTATGGCCAACAACAATATACATAGTTCCATGCATGTTCTGAGGATAATACATAATGAAAACAGAAAACATACAACATGAAAAAAGATACAATACATAACAAGAAATAAATTAATAGTAAATAATATCCTTATGGGTGATCTCCATGAGCATCCCAAAATCCAGCTCAATATTGTTCTTCTATATCTAACGTAATATCTAGACAACTCATGTAATCAACCTAGGTCCTACAAAGATATTGTCTACATGGGTACCCCAGTGCAGTGGTGGCCTGAGTAGGGTGTGAGATAATAATACCAATAGGTTCCCACCCACGGTGTCGATGGCCAATTCTAGTCCCTGAACCACAATGTAGTTTTCTTGTATAAGTATAAAGGTAAAGAAGTAGTGCTAAATAAATAAACAACAACCTTCCCATGTTCCAAAGGGACACATGGAGGCTATACCTACATCTGTTCACAGCCAAAAGAAGATGTATGACTAGTAACTATATATATATATATATATTAATAATTATATATATATATATATATAAATTATATATTACATCCACATATATGAAGAATGTGTGTACTCACTCTTAATGGTCATATACATGGAATAATAGTTTCTAGTTGGACCAGATCATAACTCAGTCATCTATAACTAGTCTAAATGATCCTATAAACTCAATAAATAGGGAAAATGACCTTTATCCCAATAGAGTGAGATATTACACGCTATAATACTAGTAATGGAAAGTGAACCACCATTCCGACACTTAAATCATGGGACATGGCACGCAAATCCCAACACCCATGTAGTATCACTAATGTGTGACGTCATGATCAACACCTGATGTAAGGGAGAATGACGCCTCCTACACAAAAGAACCATTACCATCTTACACAGCCTATTTAAATGTGTAATAATACTTATAGTAAACATCCTTAAGGAAATACCTCAATTTCCATTCATTTATCAAACCCATATAAAGGCATAATTACATTTATTAGGAAATTCATTAGAAAATAACTATCATGATTTGAATTAAAATAACCCATTATAATCACGTAAATTCTTTTTATAATAATTTAAACTATTAATTGAAATAACTAGTGTGGCCTTCACAGCCTCTACATGTAAAGACTTGGAAATTCCATATATATTTTTTAAATTATTTGGGATTAGTATGAGTCTGCGAAAATTGACTGTGCTTGATTTCGAGGCCCGGTGTGGCCGGAATGGATTTTTGAACTTTTTTTAAAGGTACATTCAGTAAACGTGCGAGCATCATTTTATATATTTTGAACCAATTCTTGGATTAAAATTTGATGGAACCATTGAATTTGTAGTACTAGGATTCTCTAAAGGGATGTTTAACATTGACCGCAGTAGGTCGGGTGAAAAAGTTAGTTTTTCGACTTTTAAAGAAATAATAAAATAACAAAATTGTTATTTTAGTTTTTTCTTACTGCCTGTTGAGTGGAGGTGGTGGGACCGATGGGTTTTCAATCCATTTAATGTCTTGAATCCCATGTTTTGTAACAACACATTTTGGAATTAAGAAGTTCATTCAGTAATAAACCACATTAATGATGTCGATGTGTTACTCACCCTCCCCTACTATTTAAATGGTGTTTTGGTTGGGTTTTTTGAGATGACTTCACCAAGAGAGGAAACTCTGGAGAAGTACTGTGACAACTTTCACTGATGGAGGATGGAAGCTTCGGTGGAAATGATTTGGGATCGGCGAATGCCGGCGGCTTCATCAAGCATTGACTCTTCCTCCTCCAAAACTGTGACGTCACCTCCATTTATGATGTAGGGGTTTTGTAATTAAATTCTTGTGAAATGTTTCATTCCATAATTCTTGAAAAGAATAATGAATATTTGAAGTAATATAGTTATCAATGTTGAATTAATTATCCTGTTTGATATAATTCTAATGCGGAGGGCACATGACAAACATACAAGGCCAGGACCCTCCGCCACTTGTTTTTCGTTGCATTATTCAAGGGAGGATTCTTAAAATCGACAGAACCTTGAAAAAGAGAATCACACAGATATGGTGGCATCCTGAGAGGCCCTTAAAAAATTTTAGAAGGGAAAATGGACAACCAGAGCTCACCCGGTGGCCTGCGGAAGTCCCACCGGCACGATGGCATTGGTGACCAACACTAGTGGGGAAGGCGGCGGCCGAATAATGCCAGCCGCAGAAGAGGGTGGTGCCGCTTGGCACCATGACAGACCAATAAGGGTAGCCGGCTCCCAACTGAACGTGTTGGGGATGGCAGTGCACCACGTAGATGGGAGCCGTGGTGAAGGGGACCCATGCCCCGTGAGTTCCACTAACAAGGAGGCGGTGCCACATGGTGCCACTGTTTCAGAGAAACAGAAAAGAAACTTTGGTCCATTTAGGAGGGGAACTGCACGACCCCTCTTGTAGGTCCCGCCAGTTGGTGGGCCAGAATAGTTAGCTGCCCAGCGGGCCGAGCCACCACGGCCCCACCCAGCCAAGGCGGGCTGGGCCGGTCCATAGCCCAAACCCCTCAGCCCGACCTCGGCCGATTTGGGCCAGACCCGGCCGGTTGAGGAAGGGTCGGGTTAGAGCTGGGTCAGGCCCGGCCGATTTAGGCCAGGCCAGGTTAGAGCCGAGTCGGGTTGGCCCAGGGCGGGTAGGGCCGGGTCGGACCAGACCCCGACTCATTTCAAGCTAGATACACATAAAAGAACATATTTTGAAAACCATACATCCTTTTGATGATCCGTTATTGGTGGTGGAATCCATGGAATTGGAAAGTCCTTTTGAGATACTCCACCTAGGTTTTAGAGAAAGTTGAAGTACGGTTGGGTTGGATCATACTAGAATCCAACCAGGTCTTCAGCACTAAAATGCTTATAACCCTAAGACCAAGCATCCAATTGATGCGCCTTCTATTGCATTGGAACTCTTATGACATGAATGATCATTGGGTTACTTCTTCATGAGACTTTGTGTTGGTTGAAATACGACTGATGGCTTGAGGATAGGATCCTTCCAAAATCAAATGTGCATTATGTGGGAATCTAGAGGTTGGCTATGAGGTGGATAATGAAGGTAGATCTTGCAGAGGTTAGTACCTAGAGTTCCTGGGTGGGTCAGCACTGAGTGATCTAGAGTGGTTTAGCAGCTAGAGATACTGTTTGGACCGACACCTAGGGATCCTGTATGGATCAACACCTAGAGATCCTGTGTGGATCAGAACCTAGCGATCCTATGTGGATCAGCACCTAGAGATCATGTGTGGACCAGAACCTATCGATCTTGTGTGGGTCAGATCCTGTGTGGGTCAGCGCATACCAATCCTGTGTGAGTCAGATCCTATGTGGGTCAGTGGGGGTTAGTATCTATCGATCCTTGGCATGATGGATCTATGTGGGTTGGGGGGGGGGGTTAGTACCTATCGATCCTGTGTGGGTCAACAATAGTTCTTCTTAATAGAATAATATGATCTATCCTTATGACTAATCATCTGTACTTCTGTACTTAAGTTATACCTAGTTTGAGTTGAGTATTTTCTTTGTGCTTTGTGATTGAGATCATGCATTGTGGTTTTTCTTTGTGAAATTATGAGAGACCTTAGGGGGTCTTGGGGTCCTTACTAGGTATTTTTATACTCACACCTACACGGGCTTCTCCCACAGCTTGTTGTGTCTTGTGCAGATGACGGGAAACCTTGACTGAGACTCGGGGAGCTAGGACGTGATAGTTGGAAGTGGTGATAGTTGAGTGGAGAGCTATAGAGACGATCTATACCTAACCTTCTGGTAGGATCCTTAAGGGACGATCTTAGGATCTATTTTATATTTTTCTTTTGTATTTTTTATTTTAGTTGGGCTTGTATTCTGGCCCTTTTACTTTTAGTACACACTTTTACTTCAGCTATTTTACTAAGTGGTTTATCTTTGTTGTGTAACTAGTCTATCTGTTTGTATAGGTTTAAAATACAATTCCTTCATGTTTCAGGGATATGCCTTTCCAGTGCTAGTCACCAAACCCAGGCCTATGGATGGTGGTCTTGTTGTAGTCACAGAACGTGCCTCAGGTGACCGGTCGTGACAAAGTGGTATCGAAGGAGTCGGTTCTACCGAAGAACTAGGACACTATTCATTCGAATAGAGAAATAGTTTTATGTGTTTTGAGTGTGGTTTTCAGTTCGGGGTGTCCAATGTTGGTGCAACGACTGACGTATCCATATACCATGACCATAAATTCTAATTTCTGTCTCAGTGCATGAAAACAATGATTGCGTGTGTTTTTTAAGTGTTTTAATTTTAATTTATTTTGAGTTAGCCCACGAGGTATAACTTATTGACCTTGGAACAACTATTTATTTTCAAGATGACTCCACGTAGATAACCATCCAGGATTCCGAAGAGAGTACACATTGATGGCCCACCGAGAGATGAGGCTTCGGTGTAGGGCCCTCTTACTGTTTTGGAGCCTTCAGGTGGTTTACCAGCAGCACCACCCCTCGAAGGGCAATAGTTCCCCCCAGCTCCACTGGTAGACCATGCACGCCAACTGAGCAGATTTAATGAGTTCCTAAGATAGATACCTCTGAGGTTTCGAGGTGAGACATATACCCAGATAGCTGAGGACTGGCTAGAGGCTGTGGCATGAGTTTTCCACCTAGTAGAGACACCACCAGAGTAGATGATGATCCTAGATGCTAGACTATTCGAGGGAATTTTAGGGAGATGGTGGAGTCTGACACTCTAGACGCATGAGGAGGCGACACTCACCTGGTTGGATTTTGAGACTCTCTTTAAGGAAGAGTTCGTACCTGTGACATTATGCTCAGTGCGTATCCAAGAGCTTCTGCACTTATAGCAGGGAAGCCTATCAGTGGCGCATTACTCGGTGTGATTCACTGACCTATCATGCTACTCGACTAACATGGTACGAAACCCGTTCTTAAAGGAATAGACCTTTGATCATGGTATCTAGAGGGAGATCACTGTGTCAATGATATCATTCAATATCCCGACGCAGACCAGAGTGCTCGAGCGAGCATTATTGGTGGAGAGATTCCTACCTGAGAAGGCACCAACGATGAGAGCCACCACCGAATGATAGGTAGCCGAGTCATATGCAGAAGGAAGTGGGAAGATTACACAGAGGTCTAAGTGGGCCAGACCTACCGGAGGACGACCCCAGGATGTAGGGTCGATGGTGTGGAGCTCACGAGGTAGAACTGGCCAACAGAGGAGCAGACTGTGCTTCACATGCGGCGGGTAGGGCCACTTGGCTCGCAACTACCATACCTTCCATATTGATGATCAGTAGACGGTCAAGGGACCACCAAGGTAGGAGCGAAGGTTTGAGCACGGAGGTCCACAGGGTCGCGGGCACGGAAGAGGAGTAGGTAATGCAGTAGGTGGTGGACGGTGGTTTGAGGTTCTACCACCACCACCACCAGGTGGTCCACCCCGACCATAGGAAGAAGGTGGACAGGGACAATCTTAGCTTTAGGTGATAGAGGCCTACGACCACGACACTCTAGAGATGATTAGAGGTATGATTTGTGTCTATTCCACCCTATCTATAGTTCTTATAGACACAAGTCCCAATCACTCTTTTATTTCCCCAGCACTCGTTCATAGCTCATAGATTCCGATGGAACTGTTGGATCAATCCTTACAATTAGAGAGTACTATGGGAGAAGATTCAATGATTACACACTAGCGAAGATAGTGTGAGCTCACTCTAGGAGGTGAGATATTCGGCTGGGATCTCTTAGTAGCAGAATCGAGGCCTTATGATGTAATCTTGCATATGGACTGGCTATCCACAGTCCATGCTCAGATCTACTATTTTAGGCACAAAGTGTTGTGGGTCCGCGAATATGGGATATGGTTTAACTTTACCCGAGAGAAGGGAAACTTTGCAACATATGATGAACTTATTCGGAAGAGGGTGAAAACAGTCACTCATTAGTTGGCTAGCCTTACAATCCAAGTAGTTGATGTGAGTAGTACAATTTATCCTATAGTGGTGGACTAGTATGCTGATGTCTTTCCTAATAATGTACTGAGACTACCTCCTCATAGGGAGGTAGACTTATAAATCAACCTGTACCCTAGGGTGACACCGATATCTACACCAGCATATCTGATGGCTCTTATAGAGCTTCGTGAGTTGTAGGGATAGTTGGAGGACTTGAAGGGGAAGGGTTTTATAAGGCCTATTGTTTCTCCATGAGCATCCCCAATTTTTTTCACCAAGAAGGTAGATGGGATTCTAAGGATTTTTGTAGACTATCGGCACCTGAACCATGTGACCGTGAAGAATAAGCATCCACTTCTGAGGATTGATGTTCTCTTAGACCAGTTGAAGGGATCTCGTTAGTTTTATAAGATAAACCTCAGATTAGGACATCACCAGCTCATGGTACGGGATGAGGAAATACCAAATATAAACTTCAGATGTCGGTATGTACATTATGAGTTCTTGTTGATGCCCTTCAGCGTTAAAAATACTCTAGAAGTATTTATGGGGCTCATGAAAAGGATCTTCCAGCCTTACCTTGATCGCTTCCTGGTAGTCTTCATTGACGACATATTAGTGTACTCAACGTTGAAGGAGGATCACGCCATGAACCTATAGATAGTTCTGTATACACTCTGATAGAAATAGTTTTATGGAAATCTCTCGAAATTCCAGTTCTGGATAAGGAAATTCCACTTCCTAGGGCACATTATCTCAGAAGCTGGAGTTGCAGTGGATCTGGAGAAGATAGAGGTAGTGCATTCTTGGGATCCACCCAAGAGTGTGACAGAGGGGAAGAGTTTCCTACAATTAGATGGGTACTACTAGAGATTTGTACCTGAGTTTTAAAGAGTTGTGGCACCCTTGTAATCTTTGAAAAAGAAAGAACAACCCTTCATGTGGATGGAGAGATGCCAACAGATTTTTCAGGAGTTGAGTTAGAGACTAATGAGTGCCCCCATCTTGAGGCTACCAGAAGAGGTTGGTGGGTATGTATTCATAGTGACTCATTAGGGACCAGACTAGGTTGTGTCCTAATGTAGGAGTGATAATTGATCACTTATGGCTCACAGTAGTTGATACAACATGAGAAGAACTACACTACCCATGATCTGGAGTTAGAAACTATTTTATTTGTGTTGAATAAGTGGTGGCACTACTTGATGGGTGAAAGTTTTATAGTCTAATCTAATCACCAGAATCTCCATTATATCTTCTCACAGAAAGAATTGAACCTGAGAAAATGAAGATGGCTAGAGTTCCTCCAGGAATACTACTTTGAGATAGTTTATACTTCTAAGAAGGGGAACGTAGTAGCAGACACACTCAGTAGGAGGTCTGGTCTAAAATTACTGAGTGAGGCGATAGAGAAGCTAGCTACATTGTCGATATCCTTCCTAGATAATGATGGATAAAAATACCTCTAGTCTATGATAGTTACTCCCCTAATCTGTCAGTGAGTTAGGGAGGCACAACTTAGGGATGAAGATTTCAAGTCTCAACGTTCTCAGATATCCATAGGACATGCTCCTGATGGATTTTATAAAGGTGGGGAGCACGTTGTTCTCTTCAAAAAATGAACCATGGTACCGGTGATTCTACGAGGGGAGGTTTTGAGGGAGTTCAAGACTCACCATTTAGTGGTACATCCTAGAGTAGCAAAAATATACTAGGACTTCCGGCATCAGTACTGGTGGCCATGGATGAAGAAAGTAGAGGAAGAGTTCGTTTCTCGATGCCGCACTTTTTATCAAGTGAAGGCTAAGCATCAGGTACTAGTAGGCTTTTCTCATCCACTTGAGGTACCAGAGTGGAAGTGGGATGGGGTCTCCATGGACTTCTTGATAGGGCTACAACATACATCTAGGGGCCACGATTCCATCTGGGTGATCATTGACCTACTCATAAAGTCTTCCCACTTCCTATCCATCTGAGAATATGGACTAGAAAAGATCTTAAGAAGTCTCTACGTATAGGAGATTGTACGACTTCATAGGGTTACATTGATGATCGTCTCAGATCATGACTCTCATTTTACACCCCGCTTGTGGAAGAGATTTCAGGAGGTGTTTGGTACTCAGCTTTGATTGAGCACTGCCTTTCACCCTTAGACAAATGGTCAGATGGAGTGGACCATACAAAAACACGAGGACATGCTTCATGCTCATGTCCTCAATTTAGGTCATAGTTGGGAGGAACACCTACTTCTAGTGGAGTTCTCATACAAAAATAGTTATAACTACACCATCAACATGGCTCCATTTGAGGCCCTATATGGGTGATCCTTCAAATCGCCTCTATTCTGGACAAACCTAGGGGAGTCAATACATATGGGTCTAGAGTTGGTATAGGCTACCACAGAGAAGATGAAGATCATCCAGGAGAGGATGAAGAATAAACAATGTAGGAAGAAGTTATATGCTTCTAGGAGATGGAGACCCTTAGAGTTCGAGGAAGGAGACCATGTGTTCGTACGAGTCTCACCCCGATGAGGTTTACAGAGGTTTGGCTGGGGGGAATCTATCTCTGAGGTTTATCGGAAATTCCCAGATCCTCAAAAGAGTAGGTGTGGTGGGGTACCATATAGATCTCCCCTAGAGATGCACCACATGCATAATGTTTTCGATGCCTAGTAGATGAGGAATTACATGCATGACACATTGCACGTTATTGACTGGGGCGAGCTGGACATCGATGATGGGAACGTTTTTGGAGTTCCTAGTGGAGATACTGGATTGACAGGAGTGGGTCCTTCATGGGAGGTTGATTCCTTTGGTCTGAGTTTATTGTCAGCATGGGAACCTCTATGAAATCACACAGGAGAGGGAGGCATAGATGCATGCTTAGTACCGCCATTTGATCCCCTAGTTTTGTGTAGCATTCAGGAATAAAAATCACTAAGGTGGTGAGAATGTAAAGAACCAAAAATTAAATAATTTTTTTAAATTATTTGGGATTATTAATAGTCTGAAAAAATTTTCGGTGCTGGATTCCCAGGCCCATTGTGCTCAGAATGGATTTTTTTTAACTTTTTTTAAAGGAACATTCAATAAACACACATTCCGTGTTTTCTATCTTTTGAACCAATGATTAGATTAAAAATATGAGGGCACCGTTGAATCCAAATCATCAGGATTCAGTTAAGGGAGGCTTAAATTTGACAACAGTAGGCCAGGTGAAAAATTATGTTTTTGAAACTTTTAATGAAATAATAGAATAACAGAATTATTATTTTGTTTTTTCCTTCCACTTATTGAGTGGTGGTGGTGGGAACGATGGGTTTTCAATCTATTTAATGTCTTGACTCTCCTATTTCTTAACCACACCATTGGGAATTAATAGGTTCATTCATTAATTGACCTCATTTATTCTGTTGATGTGTTAAGCACCCTCCTACTCTATTTAAATGGAGCTCAGGTTGGGGTTTTTGAGACAGCTTCACCAAGCGAGGAAGCTCAGGTGAAGTACTGTGGAAACTTCCACTGATGGAGGACATAATCTTGGGAGGCAATGATCCTGGATCGAGGAATGCCGACAAATTAATCAAGCGAGGACTCTTCTCACTCCAAGACCACAACGTCACCTCCATTTATGAGGTAGCCATTTTGTTATTAAATTATTGTGTAATGTTTCTTTCCCTTGTTCCTGAAAATAATGATTAATCATTGAAGTAATATATTTAAAATGTTGAATTAATTTCCCTATTTGATATAATGCTAATGCGGAAGGAAAGGGACAAAAGAACAAGGCTTGCCCCCTTCACCACTTGTTTTTCATTGCGTTCTTTAGGGGAGGATTCTTAAACTTGGAGGAACATTCAAAACAGGAGGCAATAAGTGACAGAGACATCCCGAGAGGCCCATTAGCACTTTCGTATGGGAAAACGGACCACCAGAGATCACCCAGTGGCCCACAGAAGACCTTCCGGTGTGACACCGGTGATCAGTGCTGGCGGCGAAGGTAGAAGCCGGTGCTCACCTACCGCAGAAGAGGGTGGATCCACTTGGTGCCACGACGAACCTGCAGGGGCAGCCTACTCCTATCCATCCATGTTGGCAAAGGTGGCATGCCATCACACGGTGCGAAGAAGGGAACCACAACCAAGGGGATGCGCGCCCCGCGTTCCTGCTGACAAGGAGGTGGCGCCACATGGCACCACCATTTCAATGCAACCGAACAGAACTTTGGACCATTTGGGAGGGGAACCGTGTGACCCCTCACATGGGTTGTGCTAGCCGGTGGGCCAGACTGGTCCGCTTCCCAGTGGGACTAGCCGCCACGAGCCATCCCAGCCAAGGCGGGCCGAGGTGGTCTACAACCTATGGGCCGAGCCTGCCATAGAACAAACTATTCTGGCCAGCCCATGCTAGTTCTGGCGAGGCTAGGTCAGAGACGGGTTCGGTCGGGCCGTGTCAGTCTGACCGGGATGGACCAGACCCGAACCCATTTCGGCCCAGATACACTTAAAAGGTCGTATCTCGCAAACCAGATGTCTGATTGAAGAACCATTTACGACACTAGAATCCTTGGAACGAGACAGTACTTTTGAGATAATCCACTTGAGTTTTGGTTAAAATTAGAGTATGACCGGGTGGGATCATACCATAATACAACCGGGCCCTCAGCATTAAAATGCCTATAACTCCCAGACCGGATGTCCAATTGATGCACCGTATGTTGCGTTGGAAGCCTTATGACATGAATGATCATTAGGTTACATCTTCTTGGGACTTCGTTCTGGTTGAAATACGACTGATGGCTTGAGGAGTAGATCCTCCTAGAATCAAGCGTGCTTTGTGTAGGAATCTAGTGGCTGGCTATAAGGTGGAGGTTGGAGGTAGATCTTGAGGAGGTCAGTACCTAGAGATCCTTTTTGGGTTAGTAACGAGAAATACTATGTGGATAAACACCTAGATATCCCTTGTGGATGGGCACCTAGCGATCTTGTTTGGATCATCACGTAGTAATCCTATGTGGATCAGCACCTAGCAATCTTGTGTCAATGAGCACCCAACGATCCTGTGTGGATCAAAACCTATCAATCTTGTGTGGGTCATATCCTATGTGGTTCTGTGCTCAGCGATCCGGTGTGGGTCAGCACATTCTAATAATGTGTGGATTAGTGGGGGGTTAATACCTATCGATCATGGGTGGGTCATATCCTGTGTGGGTCCATGGGGGTTAGTACCTATCGATTCTATGTGGATCTGCAGCAGTGCCACTTAACAGAATAAGATGATCTATCCATACAACTAATCAACTGTTCTTATGTACTTAATTTATATCTATTTTTTGATGAGTCTTTTATTTTTGATTTTTGATTGAGATCATGCTTTTTGGTTTTCCTTTTTGGAATTCGGATAGACTTTTGGGGGTCTTAGTGTCCCTACTAGGTATCGTTATACTCACCCCTACACAGGCTTCACCCACACCTTATTGTGTCTTGTGTAGAAGACCAGATGCCTTCACTAAGAATCAGGTAGCTAGAACCTGATGGTGGATAGAAGAGGGAATGGTTGACGTGGAGACCTGTAGAGATGATATGTACCTACCCTTCTGCTAGGATCCTTGGCGGACGATCTTAGGAGCTATTTTTTATTTTTTTATTGTATTATATCTTTAAGTTGATATTGTATTCTGACCCCTTTACTTTCAGTACACAATTTTACTTCAGATATTTTACTGTGTGGTTTACCTTTTTTGTGTTCCTAGTCTATGTGTTTGTACAAGATTAAATGAAACACCTTCCCGTTTTAGGGATACGCCTTTCCGGTTCTAGTCACCAACCCCTAGCCTATAGAAGTTAGGCTTGGGTTAGTCACAACATGGCCCCGAGGAACACGTTGTAACACTCCATTTTCATTTTACATAGCAAATTCATTTCATTTAAGGAATGCATCCCATCATGAAGAATGCAGTTAAATATAATCAAGACATAACATTTAAAAAACCATAAAAAAATCCATCCTGAATAATCTATTCAACTTGAAAGATTCTATTTAGTCTAGAAAAATGTTGAAATTAAATTTACAAGGCTCAAATATACACTTATGAGGTACCAAGGATAGTTGGGAAATTTCCCCCATGGGTATTCACATTTATATACCAAGTGAAGAACTTAGGAGGTATTATGGTTCCATTTAATATTTAAATAAGTAGGGAAATTACATTTTAGAATAATAGGATAGTCCATATACTAAATATTCCACATAACTAAATTTTATATTAAGCATAGAGACAATCCAAAACATCAATCCAAGAATGATTTATTTCAGTATTCTATAATTTTAGATTTAGAGGATAATGCACTTCTATTGAGGGTTTTTATTAAAAAAACATGACCCTGTCCATAAAAATTCATTAATCAAATTTATAAATATCAATCACATGATTCATCATTCAATTTTCATTATGGAAATATTTTACGAAAAATACCTTATAATGAAATTAAAACCATAAAGGTTCACATAGAATTTATAGTGTGTAATTTTCATTTAGAAAAAAAGGTTATAAGTGAAATTCTATTATTCATCCCAGCCAATTTCTTATAAGTTATTCAGTTCATTTTTTCAATTAATTATAAAGGGTAAATTCACTTAGCACTCCCATGGAGTGTCCATAAAAGAGATCAAAATCCTATAATTCCCTAAGTAATGGTAAACAAACATGTATCAAGGTGCAAAGATCATTTTATTATGATGGAATTGACAAAAAATAAATATGTTGAAAAGTTTGGAATGTAGAAATATTGAATTATATTTAAGTTTATGGGAAAATGAGGAAAAATATATTGACCACCTACCTTGAACATTTGGAAGTGTCACTCATCCAATATCAAGCCTTGATTTGATTAGGTTTTGAAGTAATCAACGCAACTGAATTTTTTCTCAACTATAGGGAAAATGACCCCACACCATAATAGTGCATTCGAGATGAGATAAAATTAAGAGATATTCCATTGGAATTTTGATCTTACTGATTTGGATCCATAGATACTGAAAGAGCTTGAATCCGATGACTGGGGGAGGAGATCTCTTGAAGCATAGATTAGGATTGAGGAGGAATCCAATGGAACACGAAAGGAGGGTCACAAAACAGTGTGGAGAAGAAAAAATAATTAAAAGAAAATATTATATCATTAATGGATTTTTGGTAATTTTAACCTAAAAACCAAGTCGCACAATTTTGAAACACATCTTGGCCAAAATGTGCACCAAACATGTTACCCCACTAAATTACGAAACCATCTTCTACAGTTTGACCTGTAATGTTACCCTAACTATTTCCCAACCATGTCATGAATATTTCGTAGGTACTATCGATTTTAGAAACAAACTTATGGATAGGTTCATAGTTTGGGAAAATCGTGTGCATCCCATGTGCTTCACATCAGCACCTATCCATAGGATTCACAGTTTTTTGCTGGGGGCCACATGGTTCCAAACAAACAATGCACTATCTACAGACCCTAAATACCTTGAATTATAAACCATATCACCCATGAATCTCGACAAGACACTTGAAAAAACACTTAGTCCTTTACCCAAGTCCAAAAACAACACATTGAGGTATTCCAACTCCTTTAATTTCATTCTATTTCTCGGTTCAAATTTTTTTCATCCAATTGATACAAAAGTTCAAATTCTCATGGAATTTCACCATGGAATAATCTAAATACTTTACAAACCCCCACCATAGAACGTCTCATCTCTGAGAAGCCTTTGGGAACAACATAAACATCACCTAACTTATATGGGATACAAATATTCCTTCAAATGATCATGTTTCATTTCTAAACAACGAATACACCTTCGAGCATTCATTTAAGAAAATGACACAAAATCCATAAAAACATGATCCAATTCTCATTTACTAATTAAAATAGTAATACATGACTTAATAAACCCCTTAAAACTATGTACATGACCACTTAATTATCTCATTGAAAATTTGGCCAATGTTAGTTTGCACCTTAGGATTTGACATTAAAAATGGACAATTCCGAGGCACGAAAAATCCCACTGTCAAAATTTCATTATAAAGAACATCTCTAAGAAATATATAGACGTTCCTAGAATGATTTATTTATCTAGGTAATTAAATTTACATATAAGTCCATTTGATAGACTATAATGATAGAAACAGACGAATCTTGATGGACCTAACAGAACTGGTTGAGTATGCTTTCCCTGGAAGACATAGATTTCCCATTAAACCAAACATTTATTAACCTAGGTATGTGATCCCAATGGTTTCATCCAACTATACGCACTTAATAAAAGGTATCATGAGTTAAGACACTTTGGTAGACTTATCTCAAAGCTTCCAGGCATAGACAGCCGGTTCATTTCACACAAAACTATAGTGCCTTCCTCCAATCTATCCTACATTTACTATGAACTTGTTCAACGAGACCCATACCCAAATTCTAGTGTCATTTATTTGTCAAACCATCACCTTAATAATTAATTGGTCATTCGTAATCACATAAAATGTCTTAATCCATCTCTAGTCCACTGGATTTATTACCCTTTTTAAGAAACAACTCCGAGCCCAAGAACGAGTCAGGACAAACCTTAGATTCAAAGAACTGGAGCCCATGGAACAAACTTATTGTAGTCCAAACTCCTTATTTGAATTTGATTCAATGGTAAAAGGCCACCACATCTACATTAGATCATCTACTGATTCCATAAAGACATACTTATTTTAACAACCAAGGTATTTATATAATTATATATTTTCATATATATTATTATTTATGAATAATATATTTATTTTGTGTTAAGGGGAAATTTTTTCTGATAGTGTACTCAACATGCAACAACGTTTTTCATCTAAATCTTACATTGCAGACAATATTCAGTTATATTGCTAAATAGTAAAATAATAATATTATTATTTTAAATGGTTGTTAAAGCCTAATCATTGTATTAGTGGGAATGAACATAACTGACTACAATATGAATGCACATGTTTTTTAAGCATTTTTACATTTATCCAATTAATCATAGAGTCTTAAAATGATAATTAATCCAACTTTAAGCATAAAATACTCAAATATTTTCAAAGTCTCATATTACCACCTTTTGATGGAGAACACTTATTAAATATAATTTTTGTCACTTTTATATATTATATTTGAAAAAAATAAACTTCTTCATTGAAATAGGAATAATTTTTTGTAATTTGGTTGAAATTATTGTATTTTTTTGATAAAATTAAAATTTTAATGATTATTGAAAAAAATGTATTTTAATCCAAAATCGCGTTTTCATCTAATTTATTTATATAGTTAGTTTTCTATTTTATTTTGATTTAATGTGTAATTTGATTAAGGTTTTACAATTTAATAAAATTTGGGTCATTTTAAGTAATTTTACATTGAAATTTGACATAAACACATATCAATTTTTTGATAGTTTTTATTTCTTTATAACCTCCTGTCTGGTTTTGACAATAGGAATTAATTTAAAATTAATTTCAAAAAATTATGTATTCTGAATTTGGAAAAAATGGATTCAATATTTGGAATTATAAGGTCCAATTTTTTTAATTATATACATTTTATTTTTGGAAAATAAGAATAGTAACTTTTGTAGTTATTCTTATTTACTATGGTTTAAGGGTAAATCATGTAAATAAGGGAAAAATAATATTGTAATAATATAAAAATACCCTAAAACATATTATAATCCTATTCTATGAGATATGTATGACCATAGGAATCCATAGGTTGATTTTGGGACCCCAAGGAGCCCCTTGGGTGTGATAATGACATGTTATAACAATAAATTTAATGTAAAGAGGAATATTATATAAACATGTATCTTTTTACTAAAACAATTTTAATAAAGGGTTATATAACTAATATATTTGAATATAAATAGTCAATATAATTCAATAAATATTTCCTACATCACGGTATTTTATTTATAATTTTTAGACATTAAAAAAATATATTTATTTATGACACAATAAAGATGCACTGATTACCATATTAATGAAATATTCAAATAAATGATTATATAAATAATAAAATAAATTTAATCTTAATGTTTTAATTCCATTAAGGGTTTTTTGGGATGAAATTTAAATTTTAGTGATGAGTGAATGCATTTTTTTAAGTAATCATGTTGTTATGACTTTAACAAAAATCAATTACTAAATTGTATCAAAATTAACAGAAATGAGTTTTTTTTAAACAAATACTGTTTTATTAAATCTTATAATAGTCATAAAAAATTTATATTCAAGAAAATAACATATATAATGTTAAAAATGTCATTATTTATACCCTTGGGGTTCTCTGGGCGTTTTATAGTGACCATATTAACCATATCGTTTAGAAATACAAGAAGACATCGTAAGAGTTAATTTATATAACTAAGGGTTAAATCCAAATGAAAACGATAAATATGGGACCAAAAATTTCAAAAACCAATAGGTAAAGATTATTTTGACCCATAACAATCTTATTATTTAAATATTTCACTTTGGAACAATTATAATTCGAAAATAAATTTATAATAAAATAATATTTGAAGACTTTATTAAAGTTCCCCTCCTCCCTATTAAAAAAGGCCACCAACTTTTCCCACTTACCCACACCTATAAATTATATTGTATAATAAAAATTATACACAATTAATATCCCTAAAAACCTCCTTTACTCATATATTCCTTACTTTTGGAAGTAGGAATCTCAAGGAATCCTTTTTGCTCAAATAAAAAAGAGCTACCTGATTTGGAGGAAACGTCTTCTATCAAGATCCTTTCATTTATTTTCCTTCCAGAACCCAATAACAACTCTTTATTCCATTAATTTTTAAAAAATATTATCCTAAATATAATAGAATTTTTTTGTATAAGTTTTTTACCAAGATATACACACACCTCCATCTATTGGATATAGAACATACTCTTTCAGTGTACGGCGAACTACTGCATCAAAAAATGATGATTGTCCATTTTTGTACTACCCCATGATGGAAATTTATTTATATATGGTATATATTGTATTTACATAGTATATTGTTTCTCTAATTTTTATTTACAACATACCTATATGCTTTCTATAATGTGTAAATATGATAATTTAATCTCAGAAAATGTGGACTACCACCCCCTCAAAGTGGTATGAATCATTTCTTCCATAAATGGGACATATAAAGGATGTAATTAATTAACATTTGTAACTTATATAACATAGATATTATAATGATATTATAGTATCCTTATGTATCATTTAGTTTTCATTCCTGTAATATGACATATAAATGAAAGTAGCATTCATGCGTTCGCATGACCAACCATCTCCATGAATGGTGAATTTCATTTATTATATACAAATGTTATGGAAAATAATAAATAAATTTATACTAGATATGTATGATATTTAAATCATTAATAATATTCTTGAGATGATGGACTTTTACCACCTGGAAAATTTACATCAAAACAAGTTCATTTTTAACTCGAGTAACAGATATCAACAAAAATACCAATATGAACATAAATAATTATATAATTTTTGTAATAATATAATAAGTAATATAAAATGAATAATAAACATGAAAATGGTTATGAATCAATTAGAAATTAACTTATTTTTATTATTCATAAATATAAAGAACAAACGAGGAAAGTCAAATTCGAGGTAAGAGAATTCGTCTCAATCTCCTTTCATTGATGAATATTTTGATAATATACAGCACATTATTTTATTAGGTATATAATAACCACATTGACATTTCATTTCCTACAATGGGATTAATTTTTCTATAAATCATTTTACTAATAAAAAAAACTAATTTTTTTAACACACGCGACGACAATGAATTCTCTGCCACCGTAACTATTATTTGAAATTTGGATTCCTCTCTATGATTTAGTGTTTTTAAAGTAAAAGAAATACCAAATTCCATTTTTGTGGTGTTCTGGTAATGTAAATGATTGTGAATGTGGATGTACTATTTCAATATCTTGAAATGATCTCTTGTGATTTCAAATTAAATCCTATGAGTAAAATGTTGATAATTGTAATATTTTATGTGTTATGAATATATAATGGTACTTGGACATTTTACGAGTGGTTATGTGATAACCAAAGATGGGTAGTTAAGTGATAAACTAAAGACAGTTGGATACATGATAAATAAAGGATGGGTGGTTCTGTCATAAACCATAGATGGGTGGTTACGTTATAACCTGCAATGCAATGGGTATGGAAGTCGGTCGTATGGCTATTCCATTTAGTGATATGTGTGGAAGTTGACCATATGGTTTTTATATTTATGTATCTTTATGTCCTAATATACCTTTATAAGTTAAATATAGAAATCTATGGGATTTATGGAAAACTTTTGGTTACAAAAAGGGTAATAAATGAGATTATATTCAGTGAAGTATATTTACGACATCTTAAAGGTGAAAAGTATTACTTTATGATAATGTATTCATGGTTTTCATGTTTTTACAAGACTAATAGTTTTCCTTATTTATGTACTCATTTCTAAGATATATATGGTAAAACCATGTTTTAAATTTTTTTTACAAGACTTAATGAATAATAGATTCAAGGATGGGATCAATGAAAATTTATGCTGTTAAAACATGAAATGATACCATGTTTCTTTTTAAATAGATTTTGTTTTATGAAAAAAAGGATAGTGAGTAGAAGTGTCTCCTTATAATATTTATGTTTCTATGTATGAGTTATGACCAAAATATCTAAATATATAATCCTAAAAATATCCTAAATTTTAATTAAAGTTAACTATTTACTTATTTCAAGATTAATTAAGGTTTTGTGTTGGGGCCCTATCGTAGGTGAAAAGGTTGGTTTAGTTAAATTTATGAGTTATAATATTGTTAATAGAATATCCATAACAGATATTTAAATTTTGGTTAAAGTGAAATGATATATTATTTTAATATCACCATGTTTCTTCATCTATAATATTTTTGTTCGAAATGGTTTTCTGTAGAGGAAACAAGGAATCAATTCTAGGAATACATACAGAGGGAAATAACCTTCTAATCCAACATCATAAGATAGTGGGAACCAGAACTGAATTTTTTGTTATAGTGATGGATTAGTTGAATCAAGTGATAAATGGTGGTGCTATCCATGAATGAGATCAACCATACCATGTGCATAGGAATATGTAAATTGTGGAACATTTCATGAGGTAGTTTCCCCCATCATTTAGATGATCATCTGACCCTATACCAGATAAAGGGTGTATTAGAGCACTGGAAATGATTTTTGAGGTAATGGGTGTCCATATAATCTAAAGTTTAGTCTTGTTGATTATCATTTTGAAGGTGAAGAGGATAAATGGTGGTCAATGACTAAACATATCATAGGAAGTGAAGAGATTGATGCCATAGAGTGGGATAAATTTAAGAATATATTCCTTGGGAAATATTTTCCTATGGTTGTTCAACATAGGATGAAAAATCAAATTTTGGAATTGAGAAAAAAGGAGGAAGATTATGTGTCTGTATAAGAAGAAAATTTCTCCCGTTTGTGAATATATTTCCCAAATATTTTTTGGGATATTAATAGTAAGATAAATCATAATTACTAGAGATTGAAGACAAAATATCGAGGGGAGTTAGCTTCTCATAAGTTCAAAAGATATGAGAATATTGTTGGATACATTGAGAAGGTAGAAATGGAGTTTTCTGAAGAACATGTGTTCCATGTGAGAAAAAAATAAGTTATCCATTTGGTAGAAAATAGGAATGAATTCATCAAAGTAGTCTGGAGGTAAGAAATCAAAATTTCCAAGTTGTGAGAAGTGTGGTTAAAAATCATATAGAATTCTTCTCAATGTTCAGGAAGTTCTTTTGATGTGGTATAACATGTCATATTTCTCATAACTATAAGGAAAATAATTAGGAAGGAAATGAAATACCAGTAGTAAGATGTTTTCGTTGCAATGAGATACAACACTATGCCAATGTGTGTCCAAAGTTGATTACCTAGGGTAGAAACCAACAAGATCCAAAACAAAAGGGAATGAAAAAATCATTTTCTACTACTACAGTTTACGTGGGACCATAAAATGAAGTGGTTAAAGGTATGTTACATGTTTTTAAAAAATATATGCCAATACACTATTTGAATCTAGATCTTTACATTCTTTCATTTTTGAGAGATTTTCTGGTAAATTGGAAATAGCACCTCATGAATGTGATATACAACCATTGATAAATACTCCAAATGGATGTACTAAAGCAATATAGAGTTATAGGAATTATACTATTAATGTTATTGGGATGGTATTTCCTGAAAATCATGTCGAACTTCCCATAGTGGAATTTTATATCATTTTTGGAATGGATTGGGTTTCATTTTATCTGGATAAAATAGATTGTAAATCTAAGAAGGTTTTATTAATTGATTTCATACTATGGATAAAATACCAATAAGATGAAATATTGACTAAATATGGTCGTGAAGGTTATTTGATTCATGTTGATGAAAAGAAAGTAACAATTTCGATATGTGACATTCCAGTAGTGAATGAATTCACATATGTTTTCCCTGATATATTACCTAGTATTGTTCCTAATAATAAAGTTCAATTTAATATTAATTTATCTCCGGATGAAAATCCTATTTCTAAACCCACATATAGAATGGCTCAAGTAGAACTAGAGTAATTAAAAAAAGATTCAATAATTACTTAATAAATGTTTCATTCAACCAGGAACTTCACCATGGAGTGATACAATTTTATTTCTAAAAATAAAATATGGGTCTAAAAGACTATGTATTTATTACACAACCTTGAGTAACATCACTATTATGAACAAGTATCTGTTTCCTCATATCAACGATCTGTTTGATCAACTTTATGGAGCTCAGTATTTTTTAAAGATTGATTTGATTTCTGGGTACCGTCTGCTGAATGTGATGAAGAATGACATTCTGAAGATAGATTTTTGAATGAAATATGTGAATTATGATATTTAAGTTATTCCATTTGTGGTATGTAATTCACTTAATGTATTTATAAATCTCATGAATGGATTCTTTAATCAATTTATGGATTTTTTTGGTTGTGTTTATAGATGAAATTCTGGTATATTCTAAAAGATTAGTGGAACATGAAAGTCACATAAGGACTATTTTCCAAACCCAAAAAATATTATCTATGGAATGTTTAGTAAGAGATAATTTAGATTTCAAAAAATTTCATTCCATTGAGATATTGTTTCTAAATATGGGATAACTGTTGACCCTTCTAAAAAAATTTATTAAAGAGTGGCCAAGACCAACCAATATCAAAGAGATTTGTAGTTTTCATAGATTAGTGGGTTATTACCAAAGGTTTGTTGAAAACTTTTTTCAGTTTTATATCCCATTAACTAAGATAAAAAGTAAGGGATTTAAGTTTATTTGGAAATAAGAATGTGATGATTATTTTCACGAACTGAAAAGAGGATTGGTAAATGATTGATTTTTGGACCTGCCTTCCAAGAATGGTGAATTTATTATTAACAGTGATGCATCATTTAATGGACTTGGTTTTTTCCCAATGAAAAATGATCAGGTAATTTCTATGCTTCATGTCAGTTTAATACACATGTGTTAAATTACCCTATACATGATTTGAAATTAGTTGTTTTTGTTTTTGCATTAAAAATTTAGAGGCATCATTTGTATGGAAAAAGTGTGAAATATATATTGATCACAAAATATTTAATTATATATTCACTCATAAATTTTATCACCCAAATATTTCATAATACGTTATTTTTTCAATGTAATTCAATAACATGCACTACACGCAACACCGAGTTCAAGCGCACCACGACTTACCAAACTAGCCGTTCAAAAAACGGTTATAAATTGTATTAACTATATTTTGAATTTTATACACTCTATATAATTTTAGCATCCATATTATGTGTTTATTAGACATAATAAAAGAACAAATTCAATTTTTCAGATAAAGGAAGTATTTTTTAGAAAATGAAATTTTACCGCTTTTTAATAGAAAACCCTTTTTAAATCCAATATTTGATAATTTTTTTTATTCAATTTGAAAAAATAAACATCTTTATTTATAATTGGGACATAAAAAATTTAGTTTTGAGAAATTTTTAGTATTTTTCTGATAACTTTCATACACTACTGGAATTTGGGTTTTTCCCAACGGCAGTATACCAACGGTTCAATTAAACCGTTGGTATACTCAGCCTTTTCCAACGGTTTACTGAAACCGTTGGCAAAGGGCATTCCAGTGACCCATTTCCCAACGGTTCTATAGAACTGTTGGGAAATGGGGTGTTAATCTTATCCCTTTCCCAATGGTTTATTGAAACCGTTGGGAATGGTTGCCTTTGCCAATGGTTTTTACAAACCGTTGGCAAAGGTTTTGCCCAAATAGCAACCCCGATCTGCTCTCCCTCATTCGAGACAGAGCCCTAATTATCCTCCGCTCCCGTGCTCTCGCGAACCCCCCGTCCGAACATCATCGACCCCCATCCAAATAGGTACACCCCCCATCCGAACAGGTAAAAATTGATCTCAATCAAGTTGTTGTAGTTTTTTTAATGAATTTATTTTTTCATTAATTAAAACATAAACACTATGGTTCCATTTTTATAGAAGCTTACATGCCAATGGTGGACAATTTTATAATGCATATAGATTCTATTATTTTTAGATTTCTTCTCTTATGGATATGTGTTGGTTTTCCACATGGAATGCCTTGACTATCTACTTAGCATGATAGAGGGTTTATTTTGGAAATTTCCAATGGAAAATACATGATCCTATAAACATTTTGATGAATTTTCCTAACCTAGATGGATTGTATGATGTTTCTCTAATGATCATGGACGGAATGTTTGGAGGACATCACAAGTCCTGACTGGTTGATCCTAGAAGCAATTTCATGATAATGGATGTAATGCCTATAGAGAATCTCTTGATTTTGGTGATCTTCTCCATTTTCATCAAAAGAAATGTTTGACACACTGGGAGGGAAACACTAGAGTCAGTGTGACATGTCTTGAAGGGTGATTTATGTCCATAGTGACATGATTTGAGGACATCACATGACCTAGTTGGTGTGCCTGGAGGGTGTTAAGGGAGCCATCTAACATTCTTGACATTTAATATGAGACTGAGATAATATGTATTGATTCCCCTATATAGAAGGAGATACATATCTATTGGAAAACATGTAGTCTGTATGGTGAGAATTAAAGGCTTTTCATTAAAAGGGTGTCATATTCATGGGTGCCATCTGATTTTATTTGACATGTTAAGGGGACATCAAATGATCAAAATAGGGTTCCAATGGAATGTATTGTGAACAGGATGAAATTTCCTAGTGCAATAAAATTTCATAGGTGATGCATGTTATGAACATTAGGGTCAACATATATTTCCTTCACCTTAGTCTCCCATATTTTAGTATTTCATCCATCCTTTTATCCCAAATTCCATAGATTTATACATTATTTTATTATATTATGTCTCAAATTATCTAAAATATATGTTTGATGTTCTTCACGTGACCTATCATAATTCATTCTCATAATCTATAGTGATCATGGGAAGATCCCATGCATGATTCATGATCACTCAAATTATTCTGCAGATCATACATAATGGAAGCCTTACAGGATGTGAGATGATTATATCTATGAAATCTACTCAGGTACCTGGTGAGGAAGTGCATATTAATTCAAAAAGGTAAATCGCATATGAGGATACCCTACTAATATGGTTATGGGATGAGGCATTCTCTGATGTGATAACACATTAAGTTCTTATTGGTTTTACATTTTTTCAATAACACATTAGTATGTTTTTTTCACATGTGTAGTTGATACCATGATTATTTTCTTCCTTTATCGTTTACTTAAATGTATTTTCTATTAAAGTTCAATCCTATTGAATTGTTTATGACAAAATGACTTATATGAATTCTTTTTACAGAATGGACAGAAGTTGGATGTATGAAACCAATCGTATCTCAAGCGATTTTCAAAACAATTTGGAGAGATTTATAGATTTTGCATTTCACAATGCTTCAGATAGTGGTCGCATACACTGCCCATGTTCCAATTGTGTTGGTAGACCTTGGTTGAGTCGTGAAGAAGTCAGCTAACACATAACCAAAAATGGTTTTCAAGCAAACTACTTTGTGTGGTATCACAATGGGGAGAAAATTAAATCTCAAATTGGTGATGATCGAAATGAAAGGACTGGAATGGAGAATTTGTTAGATGATCGGTTTCCGTTTATTCGTCATCATGAAAAAGAAAGGATTTCGACTCAAGAAGACGTCGATATGAGGACAACTGATGCATCTAGTGAAAATGATGATATTGATAGGGTGAAAAAATTGAATGATGCTGCCACGACTCCAGTATATCGACAGTGCGATAAAACGAAAAATCTGGAATTTTTAATCCGATTGTTTCATGAAAAAACTATGTATGGGATTTCTAATATAGCAATCAATTACATTCTTACCCTCTTGAAGGATTTACTTCCAGATGATGCAGATATTCCCTCAAACCACTATATGGCATGGAAGTTAGTTGAAGAACTTGGATTTTCCAGAAACAAAATTCATGCTTGCCCGAAAGATTGCAGTTTATTCTGGGAAGAAACCGCTGAACGAAATGAATGTATAAAATGTGGAACATCCCGCTGGAAGTCAAAATCTGATGGAACACCATCCCGCGTTCCACAGAAAGTAATGTGGCACTTTCCATTGATCCCCAGACTCCAGAATCTTTTTATGTCTGATGACATATCAATAAAAAATGAGATGGAATGATACAAAGAGAAATAAGACTAATGATGAGTTGGTTTATCCTGCAGATGGATTTGCATGGCAGAGATTTGATGCTCGACATCCTGATTTTGCAGCTGATGTGCGTAATGTGAGGCTGGGTCTTTCATGCGACGGTTTTAATCCGTTTGGGCAGATGCTTACTTCGCACAGCACATGACCAGTTTTTATACACATTTATAATCTTCCCCCATGGTTGTGTATGAAATGATCTTTCACTTTCATGAGTATACTCATATCTGGTCCTTCTGATCCCGGCATTGATATTGATGTATACATGCAACCTTTAATAAAAGAGTTGAAACTTCTTTGGGATGTGGGTGTGCGCACATACGATGCATGTTCAAAAGATATATTTCAGATTCGTACTGCGCTTATGTGGACGATCAATGATTTTCCGGCTTATGCAATGATGTCTGGATGGAGCACGAAGGGAAAACTGTCATGTCCAGTTTGTATGAAGAATACACGATCCAGAAGACTGAAACATCGTTGTAGTTTCAGTTTTATGGGACATCAACGATTTTTGCCAAAGGATCATCTATATAGAATGAATCGTCTAAGATTTGATAATACTATAGAGACCGATGATCCACCTCAGCGTATGTCTGGAACTGATGTGCTTAATGAATTGAAAGATTTCAGTTTTTCATTCGGGAAGGGTCAAATGAAATCTAGAAAGAGAAAGAATGTTTCCACAGAAAACTGTTACAATTGGAGGAAGAGGAGTATCTTTTTTGATTTGCCTTATTGTTCAACCAATTTGCTACGTCATTGCTTAGACGTAATGCATATTGAAAAGAATATATGTGAAATGTTTCTTTCAGTTCTTCTAAATGTCAAGGGGAAGACAAAAGATGATTTACAATCTCGACGTGACTTGGTGGATTGGGGCATCAGACCAGAATTGCATCCTGTGCGTATCAGTGAAAATAAATGGCAACTTCCATGTGCTTCTTATGTGATGACACCTACTAAAAAAAACAATTTATGGAAGTATTAGAGACTATTAGAGTTCCTGATGGCTATTCAAGCAACATATCTAAACGGGTCAACAGAAGAGAGTTGAAGCTAAAATCTTTGAAGACTCATGATTATCATGTTCTACTGCATGAGTTGCTTCCAATAGCAATCCGTCATCTTTTGTCCAATAATGTAAGGGTGGGTGTTATTCGGTTGTGCTATTTGTTTAGAGATCTTTGTGCTAAGAATTTGTCCAAGTATTTCTTGCAAAAAATGTTGACAGATGCCCCATTAATTTTGTGTGAGTTGGAGAAAATATTTCCCCCATCATTTTTCACATGCATGCTGCATCTGGATGACCATATTCCAACTGAAATACTTCTCAGAGGACCTGTTTATTTTCGTTGGATGTATCCATCTGAAAGAAATATGTTCACATTAAAGTCTTATGTTCGAAACAAGAATCATCCCGAAGGTTCTATCGTGAACGGTTACTTAGCTCAAGAATGTATGGATTTCTGTTC
This sequence comes from Viscum album, assembly GCA_963277665.1. Lineage (NCBI taxonomy): Eukaryota > Viridiplantae > Streptophyta > Magnoliopsida > Santalales > Viscaceae > Viscum > Viscum album. Next base: position 2,084,864,168 of record OY728151.1, read on the forward strand.
GATGTATTTGTTTGATCTTACTACAAGAATGAACAGACCAATGAGAAATGGAGAAGAACAATATGAGCAAATTGAACCCAGTTTTCCATCACTTCCTCAAACAGGAGGAATTCCTGGATCATATACATTGAAGACATTAAGCCATGAAGAGCGGGAGATGGCACATCGCATAGTTTTGTTCAACTGTGATTTGTTCGATGACTATATCAGGTAACAAAATTGAATATGTATATCTTACATATATATCTGTTAAAATATTCATATTTTTTTATCTACAGGGAACATAAAACAATGATAAATAGGAAGCATCGTTATTTATCTTTGAGAAGGAGAGAGACTTTGCATAGCAAAGAGTTTTCTGCTTGGTTAAAATTGAAGGTAAAAATATTACTGTTTAAATTAATTATTTCAATATTTACTTAAGTTTAACTGTCATTTATATTGCAGGTATTGAGTTTGTCTGCTGACTCTGTCTCTGAGGAAATAAGAGCTTTGGCTTTTGGTCCTAATACCGCGGTTCATGACTGTAAATCAATTGTTATCAATGGGTACAGATTTATTGTCACTGAACGAGCCAAAAACATGAGAACACAACATGATGGTATTATGGTTACTGCCACAACAGACTGTTATGCCAGTGCATCAGATAGTAGACCGCGACTTGAAAATGTGGGTTATTATGGAGTCGTTGAGAAAATAATAATATTGGATTATTACTCTCATGGACGAGTCACAATGATGAAATGCCATTGGTTTGATTCGATGACGAGACATGGAACATTTATTGATGATTGTGGATTTCAAGTAATTAATATGACCCTCACTCTTGCTACCGAAGAACCATATGTGTTGGCATCAATGGCTAAACACGTTTTTTATGTCAAAGATCAACTTCAACCTGAATTTGGTGTCATAGTTGAAGTAATTCCAAGACATATTTTTGATGATGCTGATGATGGAATTGACACTGTCCCTATTGCCATTGGAACCAATCCATTTATTTCTTTTGATGACTCCAATAGCTCAATTTTCAGAGTTGATTGTGAACCTGAAGTTGTGGTTGGAAATATATAGAATCATTCATCCATGTTCTCAATTCTTTTGGTTTACCTCGAGTTGGGTTGTTAAGGTTGGTAATATTCGTATTTATTTAGTATTGATCGCAAATATGTTTTAGCTGACTTGACCGTTATGTGAATTTTCAATGTTTATTGGTTGCTGTTTTATTTGAATTGCATTTTCTAATTTGGAATTGAACTGTATTCAAACCAAATCAAACAATATTTCTAACTTGGTGAACATTACAAATTGTTTGTTGTATTAAATTCATTCAAGCTCTTCTAAAACAATTGATAACTAAATTACCAATGAATCCCCTCATTCCCTCATATATTTAGTTTTTTGGTTTACACATTAATTTCCTTTTTCTAATTAATTACATATTTGTTTTCAAATGCAAGAAATGCAGCCAATTGAAGAGAGACGAAGAAAAAAAATGGCGGAGAACAATCGTCAGATGGAGGAGATGGGAATTCCACCATTAGTGCCTACAGTGAGTACTTTATTTCAAGTATATATATATATATATATTTATATATTATAGAATATATAATGTCATGTGATTAATTTTTTTGTAAACTTTTTTGTAGGATCGACCGTTACGTCGACAGTTATTCGATGAGGAGCCTAGTACTGGTCCTAGTACTCAGGCCGGTGGTAAGAGGAGGGTTCGTACCAGAGGTGGACGTAGAGCTGCGCGTGCCCGACTAGACCCTGCCCCTCCCACTGACATTTCAGACTTCCCACATTCTGATCTCGGTGTGTCGTTAGGGACACACGGGGTATTTACGCCTCCCATGTTTTCGGTACCTTCTGCATCTTCTGCCCCATCATTTTCACATCCCATGATGATTCCCACTCCCCAGTCAGCATCAGGTCATACAGCTGTTCCATCTTCTTTTCCTTCTACTTCTTTCTCTCCGAGCTTTTATATTCCATCGTCTTCGACTCCTGTTCCACCAGAGGGTGTTCCATCAGGTTCTGTGGATCCGGCGCCACTCATTGATCAGACTAGCGCAGGTATATTTATAAAACCCTACCAAATTTTTATAGCAATATTTATTTTCATTATAACATGTTTTGATAAAATATTTGTTTTTCTTTCATGACAGATACATCTACTGACAGGAGGCGGGGGTGGGGCCGTACACGCATGCGTTCGGTGTGGAACCGTCGCACACAGGTTATGGTGGAATATAATGAAGACAATCAGATGGTTGAGAAAATAGGGCAGCAATGTCGGAGTTTTCTGGAGACGCTTTCCAAATACTCCGACATCATTCCCGTCAGCCCGCTGTCGTGGAGACATTTGCCACATGAGGTCAAAGATAGAGCTTGGTCAGAGATATGGGTAAAAAAATCTGTTGTATTTAATGCCATGAATTATTTTTGTATTTATATGAATTAATATTTTGATTTCAGCTTCGATTTAATTTTCCTGATGGTGAGGGTGCACGACTGGAACGTCTAATGGATTTAGGCGAGCTTTGGAGAGCCTACAAGCATGAGATGTATATTAGATGGCGTGCTAGAGTTGGCACTGAGTTAGAGGCGGTACCAGTCGTGGATGATTGTCCTATAGAGTAGTATCGTCAGATGATTACTCATTGGATGAGTACCCAGTTTAAGGTATGAATTACATTTGAGGTATTTAAATAATAACTTTCAAGTTTTGTATTAATATTATCCTTTTCATTATCGAATTTTATTTAGGAATCATCTGGAAAAAATAAAAAAAACATTGATGCAAAAAAATACCTCCATACACTAGGACGCACGACGATGCCGGATCATGAGAGGCAGCGGGTATGACAATTGTTTATAAGTTTTCTTTACGACTTCCATTTTCTTTTGTTTCCTCAATTATTTAATCATTTGTTAATGTTTTTATATAACTTTTGTTTTCAATGTCATTGTAGAGGCAAGTACGAAATATTGAAGGATGTGTGCCTCGAGAAAAACTGTTTTGCTCGAGTAGACAAAAAAAGGATGGAAGTGCTGTCAACGAAGCGAATCAGCAGCAGATTGTAAGTTTTAATCTGTTGATTTTATATTTTAATATCTATTTTTTAACTTAATAATATATTTATATTTGTAACAGGATGCTTTAGAGGCCCTCGATGCCCAAGAAGCAGACAATTTTGGGCCATCTGATCACTTACATCAGGTGTTGGGAGAGGATCATTCTGGCAGAGTACGCTGCCGACCTAGGATAGCCCCGACGAGGTATTGTCCTGCCTCAAGTACGAGTTTTAGTGCCACCGAGCTGCAGAATGTTAGGGCACAAGCAGAACAGGCTGAGAAAAGGGCCACAGAGATGGCAGAACAGTCTGCTAGGGCAAACAATGCATTTATGAAATTTATTGAAGTTCTACGTCCAACACTTCCAGCAGAGGCCAGCCCAACGATTGATGAATACACATCATCGATAAATTATATATATGGTGCACTAGGTGGTAGTTCCAGTGGTGGTCAGGCCGATGTCCAGCTTGAAGATGATGATGGCGAGGAGTCTAATGCGGAAGAGGAGGGAGATGAGGAGGGCGAGGAGGAGGGCGAAGGCGTGGAGGAGGGCGCTGTGGAGGGTGAGGACGATGACGAGGGTGATGATGATGATGATGATGGTGATGGTGATGCTGATGTGGGATATATTGATCCGTTACATTTTTGACTTATATTACTGAGATTTGATGTTTAATCTATTCTAGTTGTTGGTTTTATCTAGACTCGTAGTATAGTATTGGAGTTGAGTTATTTTTATATATTGTCTGTTTTTATTGATGTTGTTGTCTTTTAGTGGTTGTGTGTTTGAGAACTCCCTGGAAAACCCCCCTCATTCTTGGACCCTGGACAACCCCCCCCCCTTGGACCCCGAACACCCCCCAAACACCCCCCGGACAGCCCCGCGGACAGCCCCCTGGACAGCCCCCCGTACAGCCCCCCACCCTCCACCCTGGACCCCAGATAGCCCCCCAGACAGCCCCCCGGACAACCCCCCCACCCTCCCCCTTGGACCCCGGACAACCCCCCAAACACCCCCCGGACAGCCCCCCGGACAGCCCCATGAACAACCCCAGACAACCCCCTGAACAACCCCTGAACAACCCCTGAAAAACCCCCTGAACAACCCCCGGACATCCCCCTGAACAACCCCGGACAACCCCCTGAACAACCCCCCAACACCCCCCGGACAGACCCCGCACAGCCCCCCCACCCTCCTCCTTGGTCCCCGGACAGCCCCCCCCGGACAGCCCCCCGAACAGCCCCTCCACCTTCCTTAATTTCATTAGCTCTGAAATGTTTCATAGCACAATCAACTAAAATCTAATCCATACTAAATATGATATAAAAATATTCTATATGAATTTCCATAAGATTTTAAGTGAAAACAAAAAGTGACATACAAAAAACTGACCAAACGCATTCTAAATGTGTTGATGCTTTAGGACAACGATCCATGGGTCATATGTGAGGTGTACGAATCAACCCCGCCTCAATCCGAGGCACGGTGTGGCCGGAACAACTCAAAGTGTATGTCTTTTGTTTCAAAAGGACATCATTTTAAGTGAAAAACATCAACTGGCATACGGAAAACCGGCCAAACGAATTCGGATTGTGTTGATACTTTAAGACAATTATCCATGGCTCATTTGAGACGTGTACGAGTCAACCCTGCCTAAATCCGAGATGCGGTGTGGTCGGGACCACTCTAAGTGACTTTCTTTTGTTTAAAATGGACAGTATTTTAAGTACATACGGAAAACCAACCAAACGCATTCGGTTTCTATTGAAACTTTAGGAGAACAATCCATGGGTCATATGTGACGTGTACGAGTCAACGCCACCTCAATCCGAGGCACGGTGTGACCGACACCACTCAAAGTGTCTCTATTTTGTTTAAAATGGACTTCATTTTTAGTGAAAACAACAAATGACATACGGAAAACTGACCAAACGGATTCTGATTGTGTTGATACTTTAGCACAATGATCCATGGGTCATATGTGACGTGTACTAGTCAACACCGTCTCAATCCGAGGCGTGGTGTGGCCGGCACAACTCAAAGTGTATGTCTTTTGTTTCAAAAGGACATCATTTTAAGTGAAAAACATCAACTGGCATACGAAAAATCGACCAAATGCTTTCGGTTTCTATTTAAACTTTAGGAGAAAGATCCATGGGTCATATGTGATGTGTACGAGTCAACGCCACCTCAATCCGAGGCGCGGTGTGGCCGACACCACTCAAAGTGTCTCTATTTTGTTTAAAATGGACTTCATTTTTAGGGAAAACAACAAATGACATACGGAAAACCGACCGAACGGATTCTGATTGTGTAGATACATTAGCACAATTATCCATGGGTCATATGTGACGTGTACGAGTCAACCCCTCCTCAATCCGAGGCACAGTGTGGCCGGAACAACTCAAAGTGTTTGTCTTTTGTTTCAAAAGGACGTCATTTTAAGTGAAAAACATCAACTGGCATACGAAAAACCAGCCAAACGCATTCATATTGTGTTGATACTTTAGGAAAACGATCCATGGTTCATTTGAGACGTGTACAAGTCAACCCCGCCTAAATCCGAGACACGGTGTGGCCGGTACCACTCTAATTGTGTCTCTTTTGTTTCAAACGGACAAGATTATAAGTGAAATAAACAACTGGAAGACGAAAAACCGACCAAAGGCATTCGGAATCTGTTGAAATTTTAGGACAACGATCCATGGGTCATATTTGACGTGTACGACCCAACTCGGGCTCAATCCGAGTCACGGTGTGGTCAGGACCACTCTAAGTGACTTTCTTTTGTTTAAAATGGACAGTATTTTAAGTACATATGGAAAACCGACCAAACGCATTCGGTTTCTGTTTAAACTTTAGGAGAACGATCCATGAGTCATATGTGACGTGTACGAGTCAACGACACCTCAATCCGAACCGCGGTGTGGCCGACACCACTCAAAGTGTCTCTATTTTGTTTAAAATGGACTTCATTTTTAGTGAAAACAAAAAATGACATACGGAAAACCGACCGAACGGATTCTGATTTTTTTGATACTTTAGCACAATGATCCATGGGTCATATGTGACGTGTATGAGTCAACCCCGCCTCAATCCGAGGCACGGTGTGGCCGACACAACTCAAAGTGTATGTCTTTTGTTTCAAAAGGACGCCATTTTAAGTGAAAAACATCAACTGGCATACGGAAAACCGGCCAAAAGCATTCAGATTGTGTTGATACTATAGGACAACTATCCATGGTTCATTTGAGACGTGTACGAGTCAACCCCGCCTAAATCCGAGACACGGTGTGCCCGGTACCACTCTAAATGTGTCTCTTTTGTTTAAAATGGAAAAGATTATAAGTGAAATAAACAACTGACAGATGAAAAACCGACCAAACGCATTCGGAATCTGTTGAAATTTTAGGACAACGATCCATGGGTCATATGTGACGTGTACGAGCCAAGACGGGCTCAATCTGAGTCATGGTGTGGTCAAGACCACTCTATGTGACTTTCTTTTGTTTAAAATGGACAATATTTTAAGTACATACGGAAAACCAACCAAACGCATTCGGTTTCTGTTGAAACTTTAGGAGAACGATCCATGGGTCATATGTGACATGTAAGAGTCAACACCACCTCAATCCGAGGCGCGGTGTAGCCAACACCACTCAAAGTATCTCTATTTAGTTTAAAATGGACTTCATTTTTAGTGAAAACAACAAATGACATATGGAAAACCAACCGAACGGATTCTGATTGTGTTGATACTTTAGAACAATTATCCATGGGTCATATTTGATGTGTAAGAGTCAACCCCGCCTCAATCCGAGGCACGGTGTGGCCGGCACAACTCAAAGTGTATGTCTTTTGTTTCAAAAGGATGTCATTTTAAGTGAAAAACATCAACTGGCATATGGAAAACAGGCCAAACGCATTTTTATTGTGATGATACATTAGGACAACGATCCATGGTTCATTTGAGACGTGTACGAGTCAACCCCGCCTATATTTGAGACGCGGTGTGGCCGGTACCACTCTAATTGTGTCTCTTTTGTTTCAAACGGACAAGATTATAAGTGAAATAAACAACTGGCAGACGAAAAACTGACCAAACGCATTCGGAATCTATTGAAATTTTAGGACAATGATCCATGGGTCATATGTGACGTGTACGAGCCAACCCGGGCTCAATCCGAGTCACGGTGTGGTCGGGACCACTCTATGTGACTTTCTTTTGTTTAAAATGGACAGTATTTTAAGTACATACGGAAAACCGACCAAACGCATTCGGTTTCTGTTGAAACTTTAGGAGAACGATCCATGGGTCATATGTGACGTGTAAGAGTCAACGCCACCTCAATCCGAGGCGCGGTGTGGCCAACACCACTCAAAGTGTCTCTATTTAGTTTAAAATGGACTTCATTTTTAGTGAAAACAAAAAATGACATACGGAAAACCGACCGAACGGATTCTGATTGTGTTGATACTTTAGCACAATGATCCATGGGTCATATGTGACGTGTATGAGTCAACCCCGCCTCAATCCGAGGCGTGGTGAGGATGACACAACTCAAAGTGTATGTCTTTTGTTTCAAAAGGACACCATTTTAAGTGAAAAACATCAGCTGGCATACAGAAAACCGTCCAAACGCATTCGGATTGTGTTGATACTTTAGGAAAACGATCCATGGTTCATTTGAAACGTGTACGAGTCAACCCCTCCTAAATCCAAGACGCGGTGTGGCCGGTACCACTCTAAATGTGTCTCTTTTGTTTAAAACGGAAAAGATTATAAGTGAAATAAACAACTGACAGACGAAAAACCAACCAAATGCATTCAGAATCTTTTGAAATTTTAGGAAAATGATCCATGGGTCATATGTGACATGTACGAGCCAACCCGGGCTCAATCCGAGTCACGGTGTGGTCTGGATCACTCTAAGTGACTTTCATTTGTTTAAAATGGACAGTATTTTAAGTACATATGGAAAACCAACGAAACGCATTCGGTTTCTGTTGAAACTTTAGGAGAACGATCCATGGGTCATATGTGACGTGTACGAGTCAACGCAACCTCAATCTGAGGCACGGTGTGGCCGACACCACTCAAAGTGTCTCTATTTTGTTTAAAATGGACTTCATTTTTAGTGAAAACAGCAAATGACATACGGAAAACCGACCGAACGGATTCTGATTGTGTTGATACTTTAGCACAATTATCCATGGGTCATATGTGACATGTAAGAGTCAACCCCACCTCAATTCAAGGCGCATTGTGGCCGGCACAACTCAAAGTGTATGTCTTTTGTTTCAAAAGGACGCCATTTTAAGTGAAAAACATCAACTAACATACGGAAAACCGACCAAACGCATTTGGATTGTGTTGATACTTTAGGAAAAAGATTCATGTGTCATTTGAGACGTGTACGATTCAACCCCGTCTAAATCCGAAACGTGATGTGGCCGGTCCCACTCTAACTGCGTCTCTATTGTTTAAAAGGGACAAGATTATAAGTGAAATAAACAACTGACATACGAAAAACCTACCAAACACATTCGGAATCTGTTGAAATATCAGGACAATGATCCATGGGTCATATGTTACATGTACGAGTCAACCGCCACCTCATTCCGAGGTGTGGTGTGGCCGACACCACTCAAAGTGTCTCTATTTTGTTTAAAATGGACTTCATTTTTAGTGAAAACAAAAAATGACATACGGAAAACTGACCGAACGGATTCTGATTGTGTTGATACATTATCACAATGATCCATGGGTCATATGTGACGTGTATGAGTCAACCCCACCTCAATCCGAGGCGTGGTGTGGCCGGAACAACTCAAAGTGTATGTCTTTTGTTTCAAAAGGACGCCATTTTAAGTGAAAAACATCAACTGGCATACGGAAAACCGGCCAAACGCATTCGGATTGTGTTGATACTTTAGAAAAACGATCCATGGTTCATTTGAGACGTGTACGAGTCAACCCCACCTAAATCTGAGACGCGGTGTGGCCGATACCACTCTAAATGTGTCTCTTTTGTTTAAAACGGAAAATATTATAAGTGAAATAAACAACTGACAGACGAAAAACCGACCAAACACATTCGGAATCTGTTGAAATTTTAGGACAACGATCCATGGGTCATATGTGACATGTACGAGCCAACCCGGGCTCAATCCGAGTCACGGTGTGGTCAGGACCACTCTAGGTGACTTTCTTTTGTTTAAAATGGACAGTATTTTAAGTACATATGGAAAACCAACCAAACGCTTTCGGTTTCTGTTGAAACTTTAGGAGAACAATCCATGGGTCATATGTGACATGTACGAGTTAACGCCACCTCAACCCGAGGTGCGGTGTGGCCGACACCACTCAAAGTGTCTCTATTTTGTTTAAAATGGACTTCATTTTTAGTGAAAACAACAAATGACATACGGAAAACCGACCGAACGGATTCTGATTGTGTTGATACAATAGCACAATTATCCATGGGTCATATGTGACGTGTACGAGTCAACCCCGCCTCAATTAGAGGCGCGGTGTGGCTGAAAAAACTCAAAGTGTATGTCTTTTGTTTCAAAAGGACGTCATTTTAAGTGAAAAACATCAACTAACATACGAAAAACCGACCAAACGCATTCGGATTGTGTTGATAATTTAGGACAAAGATTCATGGGTCATTTGAGACGTGTGCGAGTCAACCCCGTCTAAATCAGAAACGTGATGTGGCCGGTCCCACTCTAACTGCATCTCTATTTTTTAAAAGGGACAAGATTATAAGTGAAATAAACAACTGACATACGAAAAACTGACCAAACGCATTCGGAATCTATTGAAATTTTAGGACAACGATCCATGGGTCATATGTTACGTGTACGAGTCAACCGCGCCTCAATCCGAGTCGCGGTTTGGCCGAGACCACTCTATGTGTATCTATTTTCTTTAAAATGGACTACATTTTAAATACATACGGAAAACCAACCAAACGCATTCTGATTGTGTTTATATTTTACCACAATAATGCATGGTTCATTTGTGATGTGTACGAGTCAACCCCGCGTCAATCCGAGGCGCGATGTGGTAGGCACCATTCAAAGTGTCTCTCTTTTATTTAAAAAACACTTCATTTTAAGTGAAAACAACAACTGGCATACGGAAAACTGACCAAACGATTTCAGAATATGTTGATTCTTTAGGACAACGATCAATGAGTCATTTGTGACGTGAACGAGTTAACCTCGCCTCAATCCGAGGCACGATGTGACCGGTATCATTCTAGGTGTATGTATTTTGTTTAAAATGTATATGATTTCGAGTAAAAATATATGGTGTACAAAAAACCAATCAAATTATGAATTGAATTTCGGATTCCACATATGATTGTCATCTAAATTTTAAATTGAATTCTAAATGAATTATGTATGTTTATAATTATGTTATGAATTCTAATTTAATTATGGATGAGTATATTTCCAGGATGCATTATATGTGTTGGTTGGTTGGTTTGCATTATTTAAATGTGTTGGTTTGTTATCTATATGTATGCATTGCGTATGTGTTACAGTTACAATAATTGGATTGAAAATTGAATTGAAAATGAAAATTGAATTGAAAATGAGCCCAAAATAGACCTGTTGTGCCAAAATGTGCAAAACAGACCTGCTGTGCAAATTACAGGCTGCTGTGAAATTTGCACAGAAAAGCCTATGCCAATGGTTTCAAACCGTTGGCATAGCCCATATGGAGCTTTTTTTACCAATGGTTCATTAAACCGTTGGTAAAAACAGACTATCCCAATGGTTCAAACCGTTGGGATAGCTTTTGGAATTGGTGTTTTTACCAACGGTTGGTAGAACCGTTGGTAAAAACCTTTCCCAATGGTTTGAAAACCGTTGGGAAAGAAAATATTCATGGGATTCCCCAACGGGCCAAACCATTGGGAAAGGCTTTTCCCAATGGTTTGGCACAACCGTTGGGGTAGGTTGATTTTTTCTAACCTATCCCAACGGTTCCTTGTAAACCGTTGGGAAAAGCCTTTCCCAACGGCTTACTTCCCCATGGTTGGCAGAACCGTTGGTATAACATATACCAACGGTTCTGCAGCCTTTCCCAACGGTTCAGAACCATTGGGAAAGGATGGATTTCCAGTAGTGATATTTTGGTGAATAGTGAAAAATACTAAATTTTAATTAAAAACAACTTTTTTAATAAAAATAATTTATAGTGTTAAATTATGAATTTGAATTGTTTTTAAGTAAAATTTGATTATATTTTTATCATTTAATAGAATTTAGGTCATTATAATTAATTTCACTTTGAAATTGGATGTAAACAAGTGTCTATCTTTTGATAGATACTGTTTCTTAAAAATAGGCTATTTGTTTTGTCAACGAGAATTAATTTTAATTAATTAATGCAAATTATATCTTTTTAATTTGGTCAAATAGACATAATTTTTTAATTATTAATATCAAATATATCTTAGGCTTAATTTTTTGTATTTTTCTGAAAACTTTCAATTTTTGATGAATAGTGAAAAACCCCGAGTTATTGGTTAAATCTGACTTTTTATTTAAATAATTATTTATTTTATTTAAATTTATTTTAGGTAAAAATAGATAAATAATACATATATATGTTCAATATAATTCATTGGAGTCATTTTATGATAATTTTAGATATATAAAAAATTTATTGAACTTTTTAGCGTCTTTTACCCACCTCATAGGAGAATTTGAAAATTTGCATAAAACTTAATTTTACCGTTTCTGTGAGTTGAATTTCAAAACTCTGAGAGACATGGTTAACCTCATAATGTAAAATTTGGTTAAATAAGATGAAATATTTTTTTGGTGAATAGTATCTTTTGACTTTTATTTACAGTGTTTACAGGTAAATAGGGTAATTTAAGGTAAAAATAGTATTATAATAAAACAAAATTACCTTAACACTTGTCCAAAACTTATTGGATGAGTCATGGTCGACCATGGGAATCCTTGGCTCAATTTTGGGACTCCATGAAGCCACTTATGAATGATAATGACATTTTATATTAACTAATCTAATGTAAAGAAGAAAATAACAAAAGAAAATCTCTTTTAATAAAAAATTTTTTATATGAGGTTATATAATTGATCTATTCGACTATAAATAGTCATTAGAAATATAAAAATATTTAATACCTCATTATATTTTATTTATAATTTTTATAAATAAAATAAATATATTTATATATGACACAATAATTATGCAGTATTTTCCTTATTAATGAAACAATGAAATAAATGATATTATAAATACTAAAATAAATATTATTTTAATGTTTTGATGCCATCCAAAAATTTTATAGGTGACTATGACATGTTAGGGTTGATTAAATGTATTTATTTCTAAGTAATAATGTTTTTAGGACTTTAGAAAAAATCAATTATTAAATAATCTCAAAATTGACATAAATGAGTTTTTAAAACAAATACAATATTATTGGTTAATATAATAATCATAAAAATCTAAGGTTTGGAAAAAAGACTTATATAATGACAGGTGTATCATTAATTAACCACTTGGGGTTCTCTTGGAAGTATATATTACTTTTATTAACCATATAATATAAAAATACAAAGAGACATGGTAAAAGTTAAACTATTTAACTAAGAGTTAAATCTAAAAGATATGGTCAAAATGATGACCTAAACATGTATCAAGCCTATTTTTTGAGAGGCTTTCGACCAATAACCTCATAATTCTCGAAATTAATTCATTTGGAGCCATTATAAACCGAATATGATTGTATAATAAATTAATACTTAAATCTTTTCCTAATGTGACCCTTACCCCTCTTATAAAAGGGCACTTCCCATTCTCTCACAATAACTGCTCCATAACCATTTGTCTCGGCCAAACCCTGCAAATATATCCTATCAACTATCCCCCATTCATCTTAGAGTCCTTCCTTTGGTCAGAAAGCCAACCTAAGGATCCCTTTTGATCATGTCAAAAGGAAGAACCCAAAGAAGAGGTAAATATTTCATCACCACTTTCAAGTTATTTTCTTCTTCCACTTACTCTTTCTTTGTTGATTCAATTATAAAATAAAAAATTTAGTATATTATATATACTATTATGTTATTATAAATATGGTAAAATAATATTCATTATTTTATCCATACAATGAATGAAATGTCATCATACGTGCGTACGTACAGCTTACCGTCTCCACGTCATGGTGTAATTGTTATTCAATACATTATTTTTTGGATGGGTATAATAATGAAGTATAATTGATGTAAATAATAAATATAACATGTTAATTATTCTGTATATATGATATAACATCTCTTTACATACGATTTTAAATCAAAATAATGATATTATCTCTCGCGAGTACGTACGGATTACCGTCTCCACGACGCGATGAGATTCATTTCCATGTTCACCATTCAATGATGATTATAAAAATAAATAATATTAATAAGTATGTAATATATGACATAATTATGATAGTTAAGATATATATATATATATATATATATGTAAGTATGTATGTACTTATAAATATCTTATTCACTTACTCCCATTCAATACGATATGAAAACGGAAACAACGTTTATGCGTATGTATGACCTACCGTCTCCATAAATGGTGACTTCCATTTCATATATACATCTATTATAAATATTTATATTCTAAATATATATTATATATAAATCATGTTTTATATTTTGGAATCATTTAAATCATGATCTAAATGATACGATCAAGAATAACAAGTTAAAACACATACGATGAAGAAAGCGGTTATTACCAAAAATGTTAATTTAACATGGAAATCATTATTAAATGGGGAGTATAAAGTCATGAATGAATCATGTAAGATATAATAAATATGAATATGGTTTTAGTATAATTTAATAACATACTATGGTCATTATACAGAAGGTTAAACATTCCCTCGACCAAAGGAATGTGCAAGGTAAGGGCTATTTCATCAATCTCATTATTATCCGAGATTGTTCATGTGCAAGTATTTTCTGGGACATACTTATCATCGATACCCATATATCATAAAAATGTTTTCAAAAGGAATATTTTAAGGTTTTATGGGAGGGTATACTTAACTATATCCTCATTTTAAATCTTTTAAAGATTTATCTGTCTAAACACTTTTAATTAAAGTCCATGTTTTCAAAATGAATTTAAAGAATTATTTATATGGACATTAATGTTTTTAAAATGTTAATTCCTTTCAAAAGTTTAAAATCTGTACATGACACTTTTATTCAAAAAAATCTTTTAAATGAAATCCTTTATAAATGTGTTACTTTTAAATGATTTCACAAAAAAGGATTTTTTTTTCAATGGGTTTTAATGATTATTTTAAACTATGTCAATATCCTTTTTGGATATTATTCTTGATTGAGGTTGATTTATTATAAATACAATATTCAATATTGTATTGAATGAACAATGATATGTTTGACTGTGAATGTTCTATTTTTATACCATTCATGGTTTATGGTTAATTTATTGACATTTCGTATGCTACTTTTAATACGAATGTTTATGTTATGTTTCAACATTTTCATATGAGGAATGCAGTGGAGTTATTAAGTGACGGGTGGAGCCCTCTATAGCCCCTCGATTCATCAGTAGGTCTCACAAGACAAAATAGTGTCTTGGAAGAAGGCCTTGAATTTTTTTTATTTGTAGTCTTGGAATGTGGCCTTTACTATGTGGTAATGATGTCCAGCGTTAGACATTCCCTCATTATGAAATTAGTTATTACATGTGATTATTCGACTAGTAGAATATCAATGTTCATGTTTTTATGGTAATGTTTGAATTATTTTTTCCATATTATGTTCAAGTTTATGTTTAAAAAGGTTATTGTTTTTATCACAGTTATTTCCTTAAATGTTTATAGCTTCTGCTAAATTATTTACCCTTACTGGGCATCTGAGCTCACCCATTTCTTATGTTTTATTTTCCCAAGATTCCAAGATGTGTATTATGATTGATATGAAAGGTTAAGCTAAAGGGAATAATGGAGTTCTCAAAGAAATATCTATGAGGTGTTTTATGTCAGAAATTGTAATGTAAAGTCAATGTAGGTAATCTATTTTCCAAGACTGCTAAACTGATCATTCCTTCAGGACTAGATTCCTTATAATCATGCAAATGTATTAAAATAATGAACTGACTCTAGTTAATTGGGGTCGGGGCATTACAGTTGGTATCATAGGATGTTTAGTACAAACCTTGGATACTAGATTTTGATAAACTCTGATTAGAACACCTAGACCTATGATAGACTTTGAGTATTAGTATAGAAGAACTTCCTAGAATTTTAGTATTGTAGAGATTTTGTGAGTTTTCCACGAAATAAATCCCTGTCTGGATACGAACAGGTAGAGGTGGATCTGGCACAGATGTACCTAGGGGTAAAACCCAAAAAACAATGCTTTGAGCTAGACTCGAATGGGAACTGGTGCACAACAACAAGCCTTGCTGCACTCTTGGTTACGACACTCCCAGGGGATATTCTTAGGATAATTCTCATTTTCATTACAAATCATTATGAAAGATTTACGAGTATATACCTCATCTAAGAAAATATTTTTATGATTATGGATTATATCCATAAACATTTCAATTTACATTAGTTATTTTACAAATTGAAATTATCCATTACAATTCATAAACTGACCTAGTGTATGCCATTGTATAGAAATGGTGCCCAGTAGAAGGAATGTGAACTCCAGCAATAATTATGATCCAAAGAGTAAGAAGGATCATATCTTTCACGATATTAAGACAAAATTTAGAAGGGAAATAGTCTCCCATGTATTGTCAACATATGAAGAAAGAGTATCATGTCTTAATAAGATAAGTAAATAATTCTCTAAGACCTATGAATTTGAAGGGAAGCATGAGAAGAAAAGGATGGAAGAGAGAAAGATGGATAAATGGAAGAGGGAAAAGAAGGATTTTCAAATATGTGATAACTGTGGAAAGAATCACCTTGGTAAATGCTTGAAGGGAATGAGAGTTTCTTATAAGTGTGGAGGAAAAGGACACCAAGTACGTGATTTCTAGGGTAAGAAAAAAGTTTCAACTGTACATTGCTTCATCTGCAAGGATTTGGCACACTACGCAAATCAATGTCCAAATCATCAGAGTATACCCCAAATGCTAATATTGGATAATAATAAAGTTATGATACTACCGAAGATGAAGAGGAATGATTTTATTTCTTAGGTTGTTATTAAAGTATTGTGTCATTTGAGTATTGTATTAATGGTGTACATGTTATAAGAATTATAGAGTATATAAGGATTGTACTGCATTACTATTTCATTAAGTACTTGAGATTGTGTGGAACCAGAAAAAGTTACTCAATAGAAGGTTTAATTTTTGGAAAATATATGGTTGAGAGAAAGATAAACCATAATATGGTTCTGATACCGCGGTAGTGATTTTTGGAATAATACTTGATTGATTTGGATAAATTATATTGGATATTCTTGACTACCCTGAAACTGATTAATGATTTGTATATTATATAATTGTTGTATTTTACAAAATTTTTGGATAGAAGGAGTATAACCGGTATTATATAAGGAATAAGGGAGAATGAATGTAATCTATAAGGATTTATGGTAATTCAGGATGTTGTAGTATTTTAAAAGAATACATGATGAAGGTGTTAAGATGTTATTATGTGGAAAAAAGGACCTTCATTGTGTTTACCTTCCTTGTAAATTTTGGACTATGAGTTTGGACATAAGTATTTTGGATAATTCTATTTTGAGATTATTTTTGGATTTCCATAAAAAGGACAACTCAAAGGTTCGGCGGAAACCCGTCGCGTCCGGTAAGGCCGCGAGACTTGAACCCGCAATCAAAAGGAGACAAGGGTGTATCACCTACCACTGGCCATGTGATGTTTGGGATTGAATAATGTATTTTTTCTAAAGGTCTGGTAGATTAATTATAAATTAATTTTTTTGAAACCCTATACAATTATGATAAATAGAATATTTTTTTGAAATATTTTTGGAGTGAAAGATGAGATTGTGGTAGGAATTTGTTGAAGAATGAAACACTACTTGTCAAGTATATATATATATAAAATTTTTCCCCTATTATTCTATGGGTAAATTAATTCTTAAACATTAGGGAAGGGATCTTAAAAGAAAAAATGAGTTATCCTAACACCTTATGTTTTGTTGAACCGATGGTATTTTAAATCGTCATAGATTGACAGATTTGAGGCCCTCAATTTTACACTTGTTTGTGATTGATGACCTCAATAAATATCTATAAATATTTACATTTTCCCTCCAATTATGTTTCTATAATTTCCACCAATTTTCTTCTAATCTAGATCATAATTTGGTGGTGACCCTTTCATTTTCCTTTCCCTCTTATTAAGATTAATTTTTATTAACCCAATTTCCAATGTGGGTTTTCCCACAAAGGTGTTTTCTATATTCCACCTTTTATTTTCAAAGAACAATTCCAAATTGTGAGGATGCAATTTATTGAAGGAGGGAAGAATGTAACACCCCAAGATTTCATAATATGTTATTTCTTCAAAGTAATTCAATAACTTGCACTACATGCAATACTGAGTTTAAGCGCACCCTGACTTACCAAACTAGCCGTTCAATAAAACGGTTATGGATAGTATTAATAGTATTTTGAATTTTATATACTATATATAATTTTAACATCCATATTATGTGTTTCTTAAACATAATATAAGAACAAATTTAATTTTTCAGATAAAGGAAGTATTTTTTAAAAAATGCAATTTTACCGCCTTTTAATGGAGAACCCTTTTTAAATAAAATATTTGACACTTTTATATATTAAATTTGACAAAATAAACTTATTCCTTACAATTGGGACATAAAAATTTAGTTTTGGTAAAATTTTGGTATTTTTCTGATAACTTTCATATTTTGGTGAATAGCGAAAAAAACTAAATTTTAATTATATTTTTTTAATTGAAATAGTTTATAGTGTTAAATTATTAATTTTAATAGTTTTTAATTATAATTAAATTATATTTTTATCTTTTAATAAAATTTGGGTCATTATAATTAATTTCACTTTGAAATTGGACATAAAAAGTGTCAATATTTTGATAGATATTGTTTCTTAAAAACACGCTATTTGTTTTGACAACGGGAATTAATTTTATATTAATTAATTCAGATTTTATGTTTTGAATTTGGTAAAATAGAAATAATTTTTGGATTCTTACTATCAAATATATCTTAGGCTGAAATTTTGGTATTTTACTGAAAACTTTCAAATTTTGATGAATAGTGTAAAACATTGAGTTATTGGTTGAAACCAACTTTTTATTTAAATAATTAATTATTTTATTTAAATTTATTTTAGGTCAAAATAGATACATAATACCTATATATGTTAAATATAATTCATTGGAGTCATTTTATAATAAGTTTAGTTATATAAAAATTTTATTGAACTTTTTACCGTTTTTTACCCACCTCCTAGGAGAATTTGCAAATTTGTATAAAACTTAATTTTTCCATTTTTGTGAGTTGAATTTCAAAACTCCGAGAGACACGGTTAACCTCAGTAAGTAAAATTTGGTTCAATAAGATGAGTTTTTTTTGGATAGTAACTTTTGAGTTTTATTTACTACGGTTAATGGTAAATAGGGTAATTCAAGGTAAAAATAATATTATAATAAGACAAAATTAACTTAACACTTGTCCTAACCCTATTGGATGCATCATGGCCGACCATGGTCATCCTTGGGTCGATTTTGGGACCCCATGGAGCTACTTATAAATGATAATGACATTTTATATTAAATAATCTGATGTAAAGACAAAAATAACCAAAGCAAATATCTTTTAATTAAAAAATTTTTATATGAGGTTATATATTTGATCTATCCGACTATAAATATTCATTAGAAAGATAAAAAAGATTACCTACCTCAGGATATTTTATTTATAATTTTTAGACATAAAATAAATATATTTATATATGACACAATAATGATGCAGTATTATCCTTATTAATGAAACAATCAAATAAATGATATTATAAATACTAAAATAAATATAATTTAAAGTTTTGTGGCCATGAAAAATTTTTATAGGTGATTATGATATGTTATGGTTGATTAAATTTATTTACTTTTAAGTAATAATGTTTTTAGGACTTTAAAAAATTCAATTATTAAATAATCTAAAAATTGACATAAATGAGTTTTTAAAACAAATAAAATATTATTAGTTGATATAATAATCCTAAAAATATATGGTTCGGCCAACAGACTTATATAATTATCGGTATATAATTAATGAACCACTTGGGGTAATTTTGGGAGTATATAATAATTTTATTAACCATATAATATAAAAATACAAAGAGACATGGTAAATGTTAAACTATTTAACTATGAGTTAAATCTATAAGATAAGGTTAAAACGATAACCTAAACTTGTATAAAATATATTGGTTGAGAGGGTTTCGACCCATAACCACATAAGGATCTAAATTAATTCATTTATAGCTGTTAGAAACCGAATATTATTGTATAATAAATTAATACTTAAATCTTTTCTTAAAGTGAACCTCACCCCTCTTATAAAGGGGAACTTCCCCTTTTCTCAAAAAAACTCATCCAAAGCCATTTGGATCGGCCAAAACCTTCCAAAATATCCTCTCAGATATCCTCCTTTCATATTATAGGCATTACTTTGGTAATAAATCCAACCTAAAGAGCCCATTTGATCAAGTCAAAAGAAAGAACCCAAAGAAGAGGTAAATATTTCATCACCTCTTTCAAGTTATTTTCTTCTTCCACTTATTATTTCTTTTTTGTTTCCATTATAAAATAATAACTCCAGGATCTTATATATACTGTGATGTTATTATAAATATGGTACAACTATATTAATTATTTTATCCATCCTATGAATGACATGTCACCATACACGCGTACGTACGACTTACCGTCTCCACGTCGTGGTGTAGTTGTTATTAAATACATTGTTACTTGGATGGTTATAATAATGAAGTATAACTGATGTAAATAATAAATATAAAATGTTAATGATTTTTTATATATGATATAACATCTATTTACATATCATTTTAAATCAAAATAATGATATTATCGCTCGTGCGTACGTATGGATTACCGTCTCCACGACTCAATGATATTTATTTCCATGTTCACCATTCAATGATGATTATGAAAATATATATTATTAATCAGTATGAAATATATGAAATAATTATACTACTTAATATATATATATATATATATATAAGTATGTATGTACTTACATTTATTTTATTCACTTACTTCTGTTCAATACGATATGAAAACGGAAGCAGCGTTTATGCGTACGTACGACCTACCGTCTCCATAAATGGTGCCTTCCATTTCATATATACATCTATTATAAATATTTATATTCTAAATATATATGATATATAAATCAAGGTTTATATTCTGGAATAATTTAAATCATGATCTAAATGATACGATCAAGAATAACAAGCTAAAACACATAAGATAAAGAAAGCGATTATTACCCAAAATGTAAATTTAACATGAAACTCATTATTAAATGGGTAGTATAAAGTCATGAATGAATCATGTATGATATAATAAACATAAATATAGTTCTGGTATAATTTAATAACATACTATGGTCATTATACAGAAGGTTAAACGTACCCTCAGTGAAAGAAAAGTGAAAGGTAAGGGTTATTTCTTCAATCTCATTATTATCTGAGATTGTTCATGTGTAAGTATTTTCTAGGACATACATATCATTGATACCCATATTTCATATTTTTTTTTTCAAAAATAACATTTTAAGGTTATATGGGAGGTTCTATTTAAATATATCATTATTTTAAATTTTTTAATGATTTATCTTTCTAAACCCTTCTAATTAATGTCCATGTTTTTAAAAAGATTTTAATGATTTATTTATATGGACATGAATGTTTTGAAATAATTATTCTTTTTAGAAGTTTCAAATTGGTATGAGACACTTTTATTCAAAAATATCTTTTAAATGAAATCCTTTATAAATGCGTTACTTTTAACTGATTAAAAAAAAGATATTTTTCTTAATGGGTTTTAATGATTATTTTCAACCATGTCAACATCCTTTTTGGATATTATTCTTGATTGAGGTTGATTTATTATAAATACAATCTTAAATATTGTATTCAATGAGAAATTATATGTTTGACTATGAATTTTCTATTTTTATACCATTCATGGTTTATGGTTAATGTATTGACATTTTGTATGCTACCTTTAATACGAATGTTTATGTTATGTTTCAAAATTTTCATATGAGGAATGCAGTGGACTTAGTAAGTGAGGGGTGGATGAAACTATAGATCTTCAATGCATCGGTAGGTCTAATGAGACAAAATAGTGTCTTGGAACAATGCCTTGACAAAAATTTTATTTGTAGTCTTGGAATGAGGCCTTGAATATGTGGTAATGATGTCCAACATTAGGCATTCCTTCATTATAAAATTAGTTATTATATGTGATTATTAGACTAGTAGAATATTCATGTGTATGTTTATATGGTAATGTTTGAATTATTTTTTTCATATTATGTTTAGGTTTATGTTTAAAAAGGCTACTGTTTTTATCACACATCTTGCCTTAAATGTTTACAGCTTCCGCTAAATTATTTACCCTTACTGGACATTTGAGCTCGCCCCTTTCTAATGTTTTATTTTCCTCGGATTCCAAGAAGTGAATTATAATTGATATGCAGGTTTAATCTAAAGGTAATAATGGAATTATCAAAGAACTATCTATGCTGTGTTTTATGACTGAAATTGTAATGTTAAGTTAATGTATGTAATATATTTTCCAAGACTGCTAAACTGATCGGTCCTTCGGGACTTGATTCCTTGTAATCATGAAAATGTATTAAAATAATGCACAGAGTTTGGGTAACTAAGGTTGGGGCGTTACATAAATAATTAAACATGATATATAGGATATTGATGTAATTATTCAAGGATTATTATTTCTTGATTAATTTTTATTAAGGAAAGGAAAATAAAGTGGTTGATGCTTGCGTTGAAAGAGTAATGTTATATTAACCATGATACCATTGGAACAAGATCCTTTGGTTAATGATTTGATGAATTTCGGAAAGGATGATGTTGGTGCAGGGAATTCCATTATTTTATTTTATGTTGATGTGAAATCCTATTTATCAGATCCAATTAAGCATGTTCAGAAAGAAGACAGTGAGTTGTAGAAAATGGTAGAATTGGTTCAAAAGGGTAAGTTACCTGAATTTAACATTGATAAAGACAGTGTTTTGAGGATTGGAAAGAGATTATATGTTCCATGTGATTCAAAGTTGAAGAAAGAGTTTTTATTTGAAGCTTATAATTCTCCTTTTTCACTTCATCCTAGAGGTACTAGGATGTATAGAGATCTTTGAGTGTATTACTGGTGGGATAAAATGAAGAGAGATATTGATGACTTTACCCTAAAATTTTTTATTTATGAAGTGGTTAAAGTAGAGCATAATTTTACAAAAGTGATTCTACATCTTTTTCCCATCCAGGAGTGGAAATTGGAAAATGTATCCATGATTTTGTAGGAGGATTACAAAATACTTCTCAAGGTAATTTTGAAATCTCAGTTATTGTTGATCAATTCACTAAATCTGGTCATTTTCTTCTAATCCAGGATACTCTTTCTATTGATCAACATACTCGATTTTATTTTACAGTGATAGTCAGGTTATATGGAGTTCCCCTCTATATAGTATCTTATCCTGATCCTAGGTCCACTTCTATATTTTTTAAAGGACATCATAAATCATTGGGAACTGAATTAAATTTCAATACAGCTTTTTATCCTCAATCATATGGGTAGTCATAATGAATAATTCAGACCATAGAGGATATGGTACATTCTTTTTCAATGGATTACTAGGGAAGCTAGGATGAAAATCCTTTTTTCTTTGAGTTTTATAATAATAAGAGTTTTCAGTCCAGTATACAGAGAGAATTATTTCAATCATTATATAGAATGTGGTGTCAGACTATAGATTTTTCTGATGATGTAGGTGAAAGTAAGTAGTTTGGACCAGAATTGGTAGAAGAGATGTCAAACAATGTTTAGTTGATTCAGAAGCACACGAGGAAAACATAAAGTAGGTAGAAAATTTATACGGATAAAAAGAAGAAGAATCATTCTTTAGAGATAGGTGATCATGTCATTCTCAAAGATTCTCCATTGAAAGGTCTGATGCATTTTAGTAAGAAGGGAAAGATGAGTTTGAGGTTCATTGGACCCTATGATATTCTAGAGAAATTTGGATTAGTTTAATATAGGGTGGCTTTACCTCTATGTTTATCCAAGGTAAACAATGTTTTTCATGTTTCAATGTTGAGAAAGTATATGCCCGATCCATCTCATGTTTTCAGTACAGAGATAGTTGAGTTGGAATAGAACCTTTTATATGAGGAGTATCCTGTATAGATTCATGAATTTAGAGAGAAAGTGTTGATGATTGTTTAGTAAATGGTTTTTTAAAACAAATATTGTTTAAAAGGCAATGTGGGAATCTGAAAATGTTATGATGGATAAATACCCTCACAAATTTGATAAGTAAATAAAATTTTGGGGACACAATTTCCAAAAGGGGGGAAGGATGTAACATCCCATGTATTTATAGAATAATAAATTTTCATATTTATTATTAATTATGAATAAGGTATTAATTTCAAATTAGTGGTATGATTTTACTGATAGCGTACTCAATACGAAACAACTGGTTTCTCCAAAATCTTACTATTCACACAACATTGAGTTATACAGAAAAATAATATATTATTATTATTATTATTTTAAATGGTAGTTAACACCTAGCCATTTTATTGGAGAGAATGAATATAACTAACTAAAATATTAATAAACACGTTTTTTAAATGTTTTTAAATTTATCTAATAAATCATAGAGGCTTAAAATGATACTGTATCCAATTTTAAGAATAAAATACTTTAATATTTTTAAAAGCGCATAGTACCCCCTTTTGACGGAGAAGAATTTTTAAATCTATTTTTTCACATTTAAATGTTTTATTTGACAAAATAAACTTATTATTTGAGATAGAAACATCAATATTTACTTTGAATGAAATTTTTATATTTTTTCTGATAAAATTCATAATTTAATGAATAATGAAAATGCTACGTTTTAATTCAAAACTGCATTTTCATCTAATTTATTTATATAGTTATATATTCACTCTAATTGGGTTTAAAAAATAATTGGATTATTTATTTATGATTTAATCTAATTCTGGTCATTTTGAATAATTTCACATTGAAATTGGATAAAAAAACATGTCAATCTTTTGATAGATTTTACTTCTTAAAAACCAGATTTCTGGTTTTGACAACAAAAATTAATTTTAAATTAATTTCTACGAATTTTTTGTTTTTAATTTGGAAAAAATTTATTCCATATTTAGAATCAAAATTTTGAAATTGTGTAAATAAGTACCTTTTATTTTTGGACATGATGAATAGTAACTTTGGTAATTATTTTATTTTATAATGGTTAGAGGAAAAATCATGTAAATAAGGGTAAAAAATAATATTATAATATAATAAGACTACATTAACATGTGTAATAATACTATTTCCTGAGATATTTCAATCCATGAGCATCCTTAGGTCGATTTTAGGACCCCATTGAGTCACTTGAGTGTGGTAATGACATGTTATAATACATAATTTAAAGTGAAGTGAAATATAACATAAACATGTATCTTTTTACTAAAACAATTTTAATATAGGATTATATAACTGATTTTCTATGACTATAAAAATCCATTAGAAATCTAAAAATATATTATAAATCATGTTAGTTTTTTATAATTTTTAGACATTAAATATACAAATTTATTAATGACACAATGATTATGCATTGATTACATTATTAATGAAATATTCAAATAAATGATATTTTGAATGTTAATATAAATTTAATTTGAACTTTTTGATTCCATCCCCATTTTTTTGGATGAAATTAAAATGTTAAGGATGTGTTAACACATGTTTTTCCAAATAATCAAGTTGTTATGACTTTAAAAAAAATCAATTACTAAATAGTGTTAAAATTGACATAAATGTGTTTTTAAAACAAAAACTACTTTATTAAATGATATCATAGCCATCATAATATTAAATTATTCCAAATGGATTATATAATGTTATGAATTTCATTAAAGATCCACTTGAGGCTCTATTGGAATTTTATAGTAACCATATTAACCATATAGTTTAAACATACAAGAAGACATGGTAAGATTTAATTTCTTTAACTAATGGTTAAATGAAAATGATAAGGTTAAATTTGTCCACTAAACATGTCTAAAACCTATTAAATGAATTGATTTAGACCCATACTCATCTTATATTTTAAATATATCACATTGGAACTATTATAATTCAAAAATAAATTTATAATAAAATAATATTTCAAGACTTCCTAAAATGTCCATGAAATCTATCCACTTAATAACACCTATAAAGACAATTGGATAGTCCATATTATTCTCCAATAATCTCATAATATTCCTATTTTATTCCTATAATACTTAAATTGGGCATAAGGAATGTCAATGAAGCCTTTGGGATCAAATCTAAAAGTGTTATTCGATTGAGAGGTAACACCTTCTATCAAGATCTATTCAATTATTTCCCTTCTCCAACCCTATAACATCCCTTTATTAATTTATTTTATAAAAAAAAAGTGTCCCCAATATATTGGTATCTTTTTATTCTAGGTGATCGACCTAAACTTACACACACCTCTATCTAATTGATATAGAACATATTGTTTCCGTGTAGGACGAACTACTACCTTACGAGACCATGATTCTTTGAATTTATTTTTCCGCCTCTTTTGGTGGATATTAAGATGGAAATGTATTTATAAATTATATATATTATATTTATATTTTCTTCTTTCTTTATTAATTTTTATTTACAATATACCTTTATGCTTTCTATAATGTGTAAATACGATAATTTCATTTGTGGAAGTGTGGAATACCACCTCCGCAAAGTCATATGACTCATTCATTCCATAAATTGAACATATAAAGGATGGATTTAATGAACTTATGTAACATATATAACATAGTTATTATAATGATAATATAGTATACCTTTGTATCATTTGGTTTTCATTCTTTTAGTATTATAAAGAAATGAATGTAGCATTCATACGTACGTACGACCTACCATATCTATGTATGGTGCATTTAATTTATATATAAAAATTTTAAGGACTATTATAAATACATATAACCTAAATATATATGATATTTAAATCATGAATAATATTCTTGAGATGATGGAAATTGACCCCATGGACAATTTACATCAAAATAGGTTCATTTCTGACTAAAGTACCAGATATCGACAAAACGAATGATATGAAATTAAATAATTATGTAATGTTTATAACATAATAATAAATAAAATAAAATGAATAATAAACATGAAAAAGGTTCTGAATAAAGTATAAATTGATGAATGTTGACTATTCTGGCATATAAATAATGAATGTTACATGTTAGATTTGAGGTAAGGGACTTCATCTCAATCTCCATTCATTGAGGCATATTTTGATATTATACACGACCTTATTTTTTTTCTGGTGTATAATAAAGCCCTTTGGATTTTAATTTTATTCAAAGGGAAATTTTTTTTCTATGAATAACTTTACTAAACAAATAAAAGGGATTTTTTAAATGTATTCGGCTATAATGACATATCTGCCACTGTAACTATTATTTGAAATTTGGATTCCTCTATATGCATTAATGTTTTTTTAAAAAGGAAAAGAAATAACTTATTACATTTTTATGGTGTTTTCAAATTGAAAATGGTTTTGATGGTGGATTTACTATTTTAGTATCTTGAAATGATGCCTTGTTATTTCAAATGAATGTTTATGAGTGAAATGTTGATAATGGAAATCTTTTATGTGTTATAATTATATAATAGTAGTTGGACATTTGATGAGTGGCTATGAGACAAACCAAAGATAGGTGGTTATGTGATAAACCAATGATTGGTGGTTATGTGATACACCAAGGAGAGGTGGTTCCGTGATAAACCCTGGATGGGTGGTTATGTTATAACCTTCAATGCATTGGATATGAAAGCCAGCCGTATGACTATTACATTTAGTGATATGCCTCGAAGTCAACTATATGGTTATTCCATTTAATTATGTTTATTCCCAAGTTACCATTATATGTTATATGTTACATTGTTAAGGGATTTATGGTAATATTTTTTTGTTACAATAAGGGTAAGAAATGAGATTATATTTAGTGAAGTATATTTACTACTTATTAAAGGTGAAAAGTATTAATTTATGATAAAGTATTCATGGTTTTTATATTTCCCCAAGAATAACAATTTTTCTTATTTCGGAAACCCTTAATGAGATTTTTATTATAATCGCATGTTCTGAAAGGTTTTTCATAGCAATTAAAGAAGAATAGAGTCAAATATGGGATCAAGGAAAA
This sequence comes from Viscum album, assembly GCA_963277665.1. NCBI lineage: Eukaryota > Viridiplantae > Streptophyta > Magnoliopsida > Santalales > Viscaceae > Viscum > Viscum album. The sequence goes on from OY728151.1 coordinate 2,084,891,863, forward strand.
TTTATTCTTTTAAAATATTAAACGACACCATGTTTAATATCTAAATCTAAAAAATACCCTCAATGTGAATTAAATTGAATTCTTGATTCATATCATGATTATGTAATGTTTATGGTTTCTCCCTTATAATCCTGGAAGTCATGTTAGAATAAATAGCCGGTGTCTAGGATTCCACCCAAGGCATTCCTACACAGGAATCATAGTTTAACTCCGGACTGTCTAAACCTTGAAGAATACCATGTGTCTAGAATGAAACTACCTAGGTATTACATCTCAATCCCAAAAACATTAATACATTAGAGTGGTGTAAGACTAAATATCTCATAGTGTATCTATAATTAAATGATTATTGGAGACATGCTCATCTCTTCTAGAAGAGTAAACTAATAGAAGATAATGTATTTATACTGAAATAAAGATTGGAGACATTATCATATCTTCCAGAAGAGGACACTAAGAGGATACTAAAAAAAACAAGAAATAATTTTTTAACCACTATTGATATACCTATTAAATTAATCTTGGAATCACTTGAAGTCTCACCAACATTAACTGAACCCTGATTCTTCAACCATCCAAGTAATATCATGAGCATTCATGATTTGACCACTGAAGTTCTTCAATTACCAATGGATCACACGCAAAATTTTCATACACAACCAACCAAAAATAGAGTCACATTTCTGACTAAGGTCCAATATGATTTAAACCTGAAATCATCCAGGGGATTCATGTTTGTACAACCATTTCGAATATTACTTCCTTGCTTGTGCCCCTTCTATATTGAAGGACATAATTACCATATTCGACATGATTCTCCCCACATAAGGGTTATACTAGTAGTTTAAAGAATAAATAAAGTAGACACTCATAAGTACACTAGATCAAATCCACTATAAACACACGTGTGACCCTCATCTGAGTCACACTCACACAAATCAATTCATACAAGGAAAGACCAAAATAAACAAACCAGTGTGTCAAAACACCAGAGTGTTCATGAGATTTATCACAAGATTTGAGATAGGTTTGATTCCTTCACCAACCTAGTCACTCTACTCTAGTGATGACCCAAGGACATACTCAAAAGCAAAAGACTCAATGATTCAACCTAACTCAATTGGATTACTTTACCATTTATCACTTGATGGGTACCCCGTAGTTGAATTCCTACTACCCCAAGTTTTTTAAATCAAGATGAAACACATTTGATAATTTATATATGTTTTCATCCCTATGAAGTCATCTATTTGATTTCCCATATAAGAAATTTTGTTCAGAGTCATATTACCCCATACAACAATTAACCTAGAAGATGACATGAAAAGTCATCCATCACTAAGTTAGAAGAATGTGTCACTAGACCTACCAAGCATCTTAAAATGCATGATGAACGACTCACCAATTGAAATTGATCATTTCTTGATCCTAACACCCATAAAAAGGCCATTAAAGACATGAAAAAACATATGAAAAGTGGTGTAAATTAGAAATTAAAGAGTCATACTAGGGAAAAACACCCAAAAAAAACTAAAAATCATAAATCTCAAAGAATTATCAAGTAACTGAAGCTATAAGGGTGATACCTACCTTAGTTCAACACCTTACGAAATAAAAAAATGTCTAGCCTACCTCTAAATCATGAAAAATAGAAGACACTAACTCAAGATCCATTCATCTAATCTATTTCTAAATGAAAAATCATTCCTACAAAAAATTCCCACAACTCAATTCCAAGGAAAATAAAATTTAAATTTAAATTTACTTTACATGATGGTATTAAATAGAGGACACCACAGAGGGTTACATTTTCAATCCAATTAGATTGATTCAAAATTAATCGTTAACAATTAGAGGATTTAACAAAAAGAACCAAGGCATATAGAAAAGTCTTATCAAACTTCAATTTTTAACATTAAATATTGATTAAAATCTCATTATAAATAAAGAAATTTATCACATAATTTTTTTAATAGATTTGGTGATCTATGAGGGTCGGATTAATCCAACCAAGGTTTATCATCATGAAACCAAATAGTAGTTTCTTAATATTTAAAGCTGAAAACACCCACACAGGTCATCACATAATAAACATGCCCTAACAGAACTACATGGGACCAGTTGTTGTTTTAGAAATTTACCAATTCATTTTAGAATAAAATTAAACTACCTTTACATTTATGATCATTTTAAAACATTACATGGCCACATAAAAAATTTTATAAAATGGGTTTCTACCACAAAAATGTATAAAGCACAGATACAATTTATATACCAATGTATAGGTCACATTTAATTGAAACCAAAACCATTTGTAATTATAACAAGCTCATATTTAATGCCTCAATCATATGGGTGGACATCTACCGATCCATAACGCACCCATTCAATTCACAATTTGGCATTTGGCTCCCATTTATTAAAAACCAATTCACTATAGAAATTAATATTTAGTGTACTTTTACATTTTAATAACAATTAATAAACATGTATAAGCTCAAAAAATGGTCTTAGTATATGGGTTACCTTATTCCAATTGTAAGGTACCCATGCACATTATAATTGAAAACAGGTTCTTGTTTAATCAGAATGGATAAACAAATACCATGAAACTAGTATATATATATATATATAACAAAACTAGAATGTCATCCTAAGCAGTAAACACATAATCATTCTAATAGGAACATAAAATTGATGATTTTAAAAAATATTCTATACAAACAGGAATTGTGGAATATATTCAACTAAGAATGATATACAAGTAGGATGGCTTAAGAAAACAAGATCATGGAACATCACTCACAGTACATAATGAAAAGTACGAGGAAACCTATAAATTCTACAACAATGCATGGAATATGCATGACATGTTAGTTTTCTAGGTTCCTGTTATAATAAATGTAATGTTTCGTCCTTTACATACTATGCCAAGGTAAAAAATACCATAAGTTCATAAATCAATATGAATCATAAAGTATACCATTCAAAGAAGTTTAAATAAAATTCAACTATAATTGAAAAAGGTATGAACATCAATCCCAACACTAACCACTTGGTCATTTCCCCGTTGGAGGAGTGATCATTCCAATACATGACTATTTACCAAACACTGACACATTTCTAATCTAATGTATAACAACCAAAAATAGTAAGACAAAGTAAAAAATAACCTCTGATACCATTTTGTAATGTCCTGGCCCAAATGACCACTATGATGGTGGAAGGAACGATTGGTCACATGGCTTCATGTGTACCTACCCATATGCTAGAGGCTGCTGACTAGTAGTGTGGCTATAAAGGTGGTTCTATGGGGAGACTATACCTTCATGTTAGAGAATAAGAGAAGTATTGAAGACAATATGAAATAGAAAATAGGGGAATAAATAATAAATGGAAGACAAGGAGGCATATGAATAATGTAAACAAATGAATATAAATTATAGACAATGCAAATATATATAGATTCATCCATGTCCTAATGACGATATTTAATGAAAACAACAAACATACATCATGCTACATGATAATTTATATAGAACGAAAGAAAATAAAAGTAATCTAAAATCCCAAGGGTGATCATCATGAGCATCCTGATATCTTGATCAGTCCTATGCTCCTATGTCTTAGGTACTAGCTATATAGGTCACACAATCAATTTAGGTTATATAATTATAAGGTCTACATGGGTACCCCAATGAAATGGCGGCCTAAGAAGGGTGTAACATAATATCCCCATTATCTTCCCAACCACAGTGTTAATGATTGAATATATTCCATTAAATATAATGTAATGTAGTGTTTATGAATAATCCTAATGGTAAAAAAGTAGTTTTGAATAAATACACAAAACCCACCTAGGTTCCTAAGGGCCACCTGGTGGATATACCTACTTCTGCTCACACCTTGAATATGTTTTCTGATGAGTAACTATATATATATATAATAATTATATATATAGTTTTTAATTATTTATGTCATCCACCAATATGAACTAAGTGAATACAGACTCTTCATGTTCATATACCCAAAATAGTAGTTGTTGGATAGACCAAGGTGTAACTTAATCATCCATCACTAGTCTGAGTGAGCATATAATCTCAAGCAATATGGTATATTCCCTAAATTCCAATATAGTGAGACACTTCATTATACAACACTCGGGATGTTGAGTGAGCCTCCATGGAAACACTCTAATCATGGAACATGGTGCGTAAAGCCCAATGCCCATATAGTATCAGCGGTGTGAGACATCATGCTCAACACCTGATGTAAGGGATAATGATGTTTCCATGACCAATAGAAAACGTACAATAAAAATAGATTTATAAATGTGTAATCACATTTATTTTAAATGACTATAATGAAATACCTCTCATGTCGTGAATTTATCAAGGCCATATAATTGCATCATTACATTTATAAGAAAATCTTGGATGAAATGCGTCTCATTATTTGAATTTAAATAACAAATTATAATCAATGGAATTCCATTTATAATAATAAAATTTATGAATTTAAAAAAACAAAATGGACTTTCTACCCAAAAAATTTCATTTTATTTACCACATTCAATTAATTTAAGGAATGCATCCCAAAAATAAAGCATTTCATTCTACATAATCACGACATGAAATTTAAAAAAACCATGGAAAAAATCTATCTTAAATAATCTATTCAACTTGAAACATAGAATTATTAACTAAATACTTGGAAAATAAATTTAAAAGTATTAAAGAGGCACTTATGAGGTACTAAGGATATATTTTCAATTTATTTCATGGGTAATACAATTTAAAAATTAACTCAAGAACATATGAGGTGTTATGGTACAATTTAACAGTTTTATATGGAGGGAAAATAAATTTGAGAATAACAGGAAAAGCCATGTAATAAAAATTCCTCATACATAACACTATCTGCTTTCATATATATAAAAAACATCATTGCAATCATGATTTAATTCTATAATCAATAATTTTGGATTTAGAAGACTGTTCTACTCCATCGAGGGGTTTTATTATGAAAAAAAGACTGTATCCATAGAAAATTAATTTATCACAATTATAAACATCAATCCCATGAGTCAATATTCAATTCCCATTAATGAAACCTTTTTGGAATAAAACCTAACATGGAATGTAAATCCATAAAGTTTCAAATTGAATTTATATCATTCCGTTATTATTTCAACAAAAACATATCCAAGAAATTCTATTATTCAATCAAGTTGAATTCCTAGAAGGTATTTCAAGAAATTATTTAGTTAATTATATAGGGGAATTCACTTGGCACACCCATGGGTTATTAATTTATAAGATCGACAACCTCTAATTACCTAAACATGGGTCAACATACATGTGTCAAGGTTCAAGGATCATTCTAATATGAAAGGAATAAATAAAATTAAATTCACATAAAATATTGGCATGTGAAGTAATGGTGTTATTTTTAAATTAATGGAAAAATGTGGAAAAATCTATTGACCACCAACCTCATACTTAAGATGTGTCAAAAATAAAATCTAAAACCTTGATTTTATCAGGGTTGGATGTAATCAAAGAAACATAAATTTTCCCTGATAATAAGGAAAATGAGCTCAGACCAAAATATCATAGCATAGTGAAGATTAAATTAATATATATTCAAGATTAACAAAGATATTATAGATGTATATCCATAGAGAATGAATGAGCATGAATCATAAGATTGATAGTGGAGATCTCTCAAAAATTATATTAGTCTATTGGAGGAAGAAAATGGCCCATAAGAGGAGGGTCATGTGGTTGGGATGAGAATAATAAATAATAAAAATTAAATAATTTCTCTTTAAGTTAATTTATGTAATTTCAACCCAAAAACCATTTCACATGGTTTTTTGACACGGATTGTCCAAACTAACTTCCAACCATGTGACATCTCCAACATAAGAAACCATCTCTCATGGTTTGACCCACATAGTTACCCTAATAATATGACAAACATACGAGGAATAGTTCACAATTACTTTACATTTTGATACGAACCATGTGGCTAGGTGTACAATTTATGAAAACTATGCGCAGCCCATGCACATCACATATGCACCTCCCCATAGGCTACACGGTTTTCTGCTTGGGGCCGCACAATATCCGAAAAACCATGAATCCAATATAAACCATATAAACCTGTAATTCCATATAATAAAACTCCCAAAACCCAACAAGACACATGGTAAATTTCTCAACCCTTTAACCAATACCAAAAACTAAAAATTTAACTCTTCAAACACTCACATTTAATTTTGAGGCCTCATTTTAAAAATGGACCATCTAATAAATGATAAAAGTTAAAAGTACCTTGTAATTTCACCATGGATAATAGAATCAGTTGTTAAATATCATATCATCAATTCGTTTATATTAATGTTATCATGATTTTCAATTTTAATTATTTCTTCTAAGGTGATTTGAGTTAAAATTCACCAAGTGGTAATGATTTTCATAACCAAATTCCTTTTCATTGGGTTATATTACGTCCTGGTTGTTGTTATTATTATATGATTACATTTAAAAAGACATTAATTTATTTAAAATTATTTATGAGGATTTAATGTGGAAACACATAATCTATTCATTTATTTATTCTTACATCAATGTTATAATCTTTTTCAACTTTTTACTTCAAAATATATCTTTATTCGGGATATTCTGTACATGAATTTCCATTAGAAGAAGTTATTTGAACATTTTTCAATAAAACCTTTAATTTTCTTATAATTTGGTTTTTCATGACCCTTTTCAAGTAATAGAAAAAATTTCAACTCTTTCGTACTTAAAATATTTTATAAAACTTTTTTAAGAAAACCTGACATCATTTCTCTCTTTAGTAAGACAACTTGTTTTCTTCTAAGAACACAGTGTTCCAAAAAAATTACTATTTTTTACATTCCCATAATGATTTAATAAATAAAATTTTACCCTTGTGTATTTTTTTTAAAAAAATCATAGGAATATTATTCTCACTTTCTGAATAAGGAATTTTTATAACCATTTTATGGTGGAAAACGAATGTTCTTTTTTCCTTGTACTGGATTTATGGATTTACAAATTTTCAGTTCATTAAATATTACAATAAATTTTTAATAGTTTATTTTTAATGAAAATTATTTCCGAAGTGTTTTTAAAATAAAAGTTTTTCAACATGTTTTTCAAAATAAAAATGATCTTTTCCACAATAATGTTTTTAAAAATAATATTATTCTAGTATTTATATTCCTCAATGACAACAACCCTTTATTTTTAATCCACATGGGATATGTTTTAATTATACCATCCTTATACTACCTCTATATGTTTTATGATTTATTTTTCCAAGGATATTATTTACATTCAAAACATGTATTCCTTTTTAGTCTCCTTAAAATATATAATTTTCTATAATCATTGAATATCACCTAATTATCCATATCAATTACATGGGGTGTATAATACCCCTTGATCAGTTATACCATAAATATACTTTTTCTCATGGTATTATATGCTGCATTTAATGTTATTAATTCATTTGGATTATGATTGAAATTTTTCAAAGTGGTATGGGACACTTTCGAATGTTTAATGATTATTCTCATCAAGAATATTTTAATGATATTTCCATTAATCAGAGTAAAAAAATGCTGTTGTTTCATTTTCCCCAAATTATATGTTTTTATAAATATATTTATTTTATTAAATATGGATATTTTAGATAAGACACATTTTATATTTATTAAATTGACTATTATATATATAAAGAATTCTTTGGACAAGCAAGACACAGTTTTGGGACTGGTTAATGTAAGCCACATGATGCATCGATAGAATAATGAGAAGATTTTAATAGAGAAAACCCTTTAGAATCTGTTTCCAAGAATAATTTATGGGTCTACACCAACATAAGTAAAAAATATTGTGAAATGCATTGATGGTAGTGGATCATGAGCCAAATACATGATGTCTAATAATTAGGTGTTTCCTTCATTGGGATTTAGTGTTTATTATCGAGAATAATTTCACTATGAAAAATTATATGGAGAAATTTTATTATCGTATTATTGATTAAAGGTATTTTGTTTTCATTTTATTACGATCCCATATTGATTATTCATTGTCTAGTAATTTAAATTCCATGTGTTTTCAATTATTTACCTTAACAAATTTTTACACACTTCCTTATCTATTTATTAATTACATGAAATGTTTCCTTAGTTATTAACTTTCCATATTAAATATTTTCAGTGATTCATAATTTTATCTATTTTAATTTACCCTTATAATCTTTTTGGGAATAGGTTAACATCATTTGTGAATGTGTGGAATAACTCTTCCTCAATGTGAGGTAATTCATTCACATTATACATGGAATGTAAAAAAGATGATTCTAATTTACCTATATGACATATATTAAATAAAAATGAGAGTGGAATAATAATATACATATACATATCTATCATTTTGTTTTCATTATTATATATCTTATAAGGAAATGGAAGTAGCATTCATGAGTAAGTACGACCTAGTGTCTCCATGAACAGTTCATTTCATTTATTTTCACCAAAAGTTATGGATTATTATAAATATTTATATACTGGATATATAAGATAATAAAATCGTGTTTTAATGTATAGAGATGATTAAATCATGATCTAACTTATTGTAACAATAAGTAACAAGTCAAAAAATACTTGAATGACCAGGCAATTAATGATAGAAATAGTGAAAATAATGAAATATTATAAACAAACAGGTATTAAGATATTATAATAATAGAATATATGATGTTATAAATATTAGTATTGTTCTTATATTATTTATTGACATGTTTAAAACCATTTTGAAATATGTTAATTTATTTTCTCCCGAAAGGAAACTCAAGGTAAGGGATTGTTGTCTCACTTTTACTTTTGTGAGGCACACATCTTAATTACAACTTATTTCTTTTGTGTTGGGTATCTAATTACACTTATAATATATTATATCATGAATTAATATATATTCAAGGTATTTTGAGTTTCAATTTTAATTATTTCTTCTAATGGTATTTAAGTTAAAAAGTAACAACTGGTAAATAATTTCATAACTCTATTCCTTTTCATTGAGTTATATTACTTCCCCATTGTTGTTAATATTATTTAATTTTGTGTACAAATTGTTTTACTATATATTTAAATATTTTCATATATTTATTTGTATTTAAATTTGATACACATGATCTATTCAATTATATACTCTCATTTTAAAATTATAATATTTTCAAAGTATTAATTCACAATATCGTTTTATTAGTGATTACTTGTACTTGAATATCAAATAAAGTAAATGATTTGATAAATTTTCAAAAAACCCATTAATTTTCTTCCACTTTGGTTATTCATGACCATTTTCAAATAATAGTAGCATCTTTCACTATTTGGAACATAGATTTTTTTAGAAAATGTTTTTATGAAAACCCAACTTATTTTCTCTCTTTAGTTGTAAAACATGTTTTCTTCTGAAAACCTAGTTTTATAAAAATGTCTTTAAAAAATTTTAAAAATTAAAAAAATTATTCGTTGGGGATATTTTTAAACTTTTTTCTTAGAAATATTTTTTAATGGAATATTATTGTCACTTTTTAAACAATTCATTTTTCTAACCATTTTACTTTAGAAATAGATTGTTCTTTTTACCATGTATTTAATTTACAGATTTTCCAACTTTCATTTCTTCAAAGCATACTTTTCATGTTTAAAATGATGAATTTTGAAAAAAAGTTTTTTAAATGTGATTTTCTATGAGCTGGATTATTAAAATGTGTTTGAAAATAAACATGATATTTTTTCTAAAGAATTAAAATATCTTTTAATAATTTTTTATTCATAAATGAAAAAAACCCTTTATTTATACTCAAAATGGTTTATGTTGTATTGATACAAATAATATTTTCCTATGAATGGTATATGATTGAATTTTCTACGAATAATATTTACATTCACTTCCATGATTCCTTTTTAGTTCCGTGGAAATATTTAATTTCCTAATAACATTGAATTATACCTAATTATCCATATCAATTATATGTTGTATATATAGCCCTTTTACATGATATATCAGGAATATTTTTAATATCATGATGTGATTTGTGTTATTTAATTATATTCATTCTATAGTATTATAATTCCAATGATTCAATGTGGTATGGGACACTTGATAATTTTTAAATATTATTCTCCTTAAGATTTTTTGAATGATATTTCAATGGTATTTCCATTAATCAATGTCAAAATACATTGTTGGTATATATCCTCCTCTAGGGAAATTTGGATAAATTTGAGTATTTTATTCAATGAAGATATTTTATGATAAGACACATTATATATAAATTAAATCGATTTTTCTATATATGATGAATTCTATTGTTAGGTAAGACATGAGTTGGGGACTAGTTAATGTAATCCCCTTGATGTATCGGTAGTCTCATGGGACAAAATTAATGGAAAAAAACCATTGAGTTTTCATCCAGGAATAATAGATAGGTTTCTACCCATAGACATATACCATCTTCTGAATGTTATTAATAGTAGTAAATCATGTTCCATATACATGACATCCAATAACTAAGTATTTCCTTCATTTTGATTTAGTATTTTTTATTCGTGAGATTTTATCTATGACAAAGTCTCTGGATGAATTTCATTATCATATCATTGTTTGAATGGAATGTGTTTATCGTTTCCTATGATTCCATATTGATTATGTCTTATCTAGTTATTTAAATGTTATGTGGTCTCAATTATTTACCTTCCCATATTATTTATTCACATACTTCTCATTTTGTTGATTACATGGAATTTTTATTTAGTTATTTCCTTTTCCTACTGACTATCTGATTGATTCTTTATTTCTTCCACTATACATTAACCATACTGAGGATTCAAGCCCAACCTTTTTATGTTTCCTCTCAACAATATTTCCTGATGTGTGATAAGATTATATGAAAGGATAATATGAATGGAAGAAAGTAGTTATCCTTGAAAGTGAAAAAATTATGTTGTAATTAGATTACTAAATTAAAAAATTGGACTCACTTATGTATCTTGTTTACCAAGATAGAAAAACTACTTGGTAATTTGGTATGTGATTTAACTGTATCTTATGCCAAGGTAATTTAATCATGACACCAACTTCACAATTTTTGGGGTTAGGTTGCTAGATTCCCGCAATGGTTCAGTGTACACCTGCGATGGTACACAAACACTGAAATGAGTAAATTATTCCAAAAATTCAATGTACCCTCATAGGGACAGGGAGTGGCCAGTTTTTCATGGGAAGGGATGTGTATAAGGATATGGTATTTCTTACATAGGAATGGGAATGTTTTTTACTTTTACACAGATATATATATAAGTTGTTTACACAATTAGTACCATGTGCTGAAGGGACACACCCTGCACTATTACTACATTTCGTGTGCACCCTCAAAGATATTTGGATCCCTTTCTTCTGTCTCCTAATAAAGTTTCATTTTGGTGTGTTACATGTATCCACTCCCTAAGGATTATTATGGAATAGCGTTTTACACATAGTATAGTGATCCCTATAGTAGGATTCCTTAGATAGAGATGTTATAATCCTTTATTGAGGCCTAAAGTGATGTCCCCTATCAACATCTTCTTTTCATAGCAGGATATATTGATATCATCATGAAAAACAATATTGGGGTGTTGATCCTCTAAATAGTGGTTTAATATAGATTGAGTTGTTGGTATACCCCGTGGCCTTGGGTGTGATCTACATTTATTTATCATTATATTTGGTCATTTATATTAAAATTTTAATGGTGAGACTCAAAAAGAAATACCTCTCATATAGAAATCTTTAGTTCTATCATAATTATGCAATGTGTTTTCCTTGATAAGTGAAATGTTTAACCATAGATCTACGATCCCATATTGGAAATATGGATGTAAATTTACAACGAGAATATGCGTCATTATTGAGTATATATCTATATATTGTTGTTGTATGTGTTATAGAAATATACATGTTTAAAGTAGATTATTATTAATTTTATTATATCCATTTTCTATATTGGGTATGATAATGGGTATTGGTATACTCACACATGCATGTGAATTTAATGAACATGTCGTGTCTTGTACAGATGATTGACTTTTTGATGGAGTCATAGAGGGTCCAGGAGAAGGCACTGCTTAACGAGATGGAAAAACCAAGGTGTGTTTCAATGAAATCATGAGAGTTGTCCCAATATTTACATTCATAATGTAATTTTTTTCAAACTATCTTTGGGGATCTTGTATTGGCCCTATTGTAACCCCCAAATATTATAAAATATGAACATTGTATTCGATATTGTGTATGACACGCAACACCATGTGAGTAAGGGAATATAATATCCCAAGGAATTAAAATATTAGTACTATTTAAAATAAATTCAATCTATGATAAAGATTTAAATGCATGTATTAATAAGTTAGATTGTGTTAGACACAAAAAATCTTTCATTAATATCTTTTGTTACAAGGAAGATCGAGTTTTACCAGCCACAATATATTATTAAAATATTTTTATTTAATGTAATAAGATTTATCCTAGCCATTAAATTATCGGTTATGAATAGTTTTAAAAAAATATGATAATATATATATTATGTATCCAATTAATTGTTTTTACATTTATCTAATTTATTTTATAGTCATAAGATAAGTAAAAAACCAATATTAAGCCTAAAACGAATATTTTTTCAAAATATTGTTTTACAACCTTGTAATGGATAATGTATTTTAAATATAAATTTTATATTTTTTATGTGTAAAAAAATAAATTTATTTTTCAAATATAAGCATAATAAATATTTTAGGGTAAATGTTTTGTATTTTTAGGAAATATTTAATTTTTTTTAATAGTGAAAATACATAATTTCAATTGAAAACATATTTTTCGACTAATTTTTTATAAGGTTAAATTATATTTTTGATTATTTTTAAAACATAATTAGATAAATTTTAATTAAATTAATACTTTTATTTCATTATAATAAATTTCACATTGATATTGGATATAAAAACATAACAATCTTTTTAACATTTTTACTTTAAAAACTAGTCTTCTCATTCCCTATATGGGATTAATTTTAAATTAATTTCTTCCCTTTATATTAGTTTGATTTGAAAAAATGGATTCCATATTTTGAATCTGAATAATTTATAATTTCAAATAATGTCACCTTAGTTATGTTCCAAATATAATAAGGAATGCGATTAAAATATATTGCAATGATTGAGAGGAAAATTAATTTAACAGAAGACTAAACATTAAACATATGTCCTAAAATGACGTAGAAACTTTTCCAAAAGCCATTATATGATCATGATTAGACTATATACTCACTTGGATCAAATTTGTTTCCTCTATTTTAGCCACATGAAATTATGAAAACCTTGGTGGATTTCTTTTTTAAAAAAATTAATAGAATTCCACTCAACCTCCACTACAAAAAGGCACTCTCCCCCAAACTTATTAACTTCTAAAGCCCTTTGGTTTTCCCAAAAGCATCCCAAATAAAATATATACATACCTACTATAATCCTTGATTCCACACTGTGGGAGTAAATCAATCCCTGGATATCTTTTGGTATAAACCAAAAAGAATTTCCCAAAAACAAGGTAACATTCTTCAAATATCACTTTCATTTTATTTCATTCTCTTCCCATTATAATTTTTTTATTCCATTATTATATAGTAACAAAAATATTCGCAATATAATTGGATATTTTTATGTCATGTTTTTGACCTATACCTTCACAAACAACCATTCAATGGGTAACGAAACAACTATTATTGTGTATGGTGGTCTATTAGCTTGTCCAATGATATCATTATTTTTTATATTTCCCCATATAATGGTTGTGTATAATGATGGAAAAATGTTTTTATATGATATATATTTTATTTATGAATTATTTATACACCTTTATAATTTATATAACACTTAGCATCATGATTTCCATTTTTTTGTCTATAGAATAACATTGTTTGTGGACGTGTGGACTACTAGCTTCTAAAAGTGATGTGATTCGTTCACTCTATACGTAAAATGTGTAAATGATGGTTTAGATAAAAATATTTTAATTTTATGAAATAAAAATTACTATGAAATTATAATATAAATATATATACATATCATTTACTTTTTATTCATCTAAATACTATAATGAAATCAATGTAGTGTTCATGTGTACGTACGACCTACCATCTCGAGGAATAGTACATATCATTTCCTATTTCCTAATATTTTGGATTATTATAAATAAATAAATATTATATATTCATGATATTTTTATCCATGTTTACATTTTTTATAAGATTAAATCATGATCTAATTAATAGGAATAACTAGTAACAAGTCAAAAAAACTCACAAAACTATGAAGTTAACACTTTAAATAGTGAAATGACTATTAAAAACATGTAATAAGTTATTTTTAATAAGATCAAATATGAAATTATAAATTCTTTCATGGTTATTTTGTAATTTAGTGATAATTTTAAAACCATTATTCATGAATTTAAATAATATACACCCAAATGAAACACTAGGTAATGGATTTCCATATCAATTTATAAAAATGCGAGATAAATTTTATATTCAAAACATACCTATTTTTTGTGGTGAATATATTTACCATTTTCATTTATATCATTAATTTTTTAAAATTAATGGTTTTTATTATAAATATGATTTATTTCTTCTATGGTTATATAAATTAAACGTCACCAAGTGGTAAAGAATTTCATAACCTGATTCCATTAAATTGGGTTATAATAATTCCTCATTGTTCCCAATTTACTAAGATTATTTGTGTAATCCCTTTCTAATATATATTATTTTTCATTAAAAAAATTTATGTTTATTTAAATTTTACACACATAATCTATTCATTGATTTATTCTAACATCAGCATTATGATCTTTTTAAGGGTTTACTACACAATCTCAATTTTTTCGTGATTGTTTACACTTGGACATATATTAGAGAAAATTATTGGATCACTGTTCAATAAAACCCTAAATATTATTCTCTTATGATTATTAATTAATGATTTCATGTAATAATACATTTTTTCCACTATTTTATACTCAAATTTGTTTAGGAAATGTTAATGAGAAAACCTGAGATCATTTCTCTCTTTAATCGTAGAACATGTTTTCATTTTAAAAACATATTTTATAATTTTTTTTTCAAAGATGATTTTATTCTTTCTGAATGTATTTATTAAAAACATTATTGAAAATTTTTCTTTTACACTTTTTTTTCAAAGTAATCTACTTATTTCTTTCCGAACAATGAACTTTTCTATCTACATTTCCATGATAAATAAATGTTGTTTTTACCATGTATACCATGTAAATATTTACTAGGAACATGTATTGATTCCATCCTTAATCTTACATGGGATGGTTTTAGATTGATTTGGATGATGATTATATTGATATTTACTTCCATGATTTATTTTCATCATCCCCTTGAAATATTTGATTTCGTACATTTTGTGAAAATTGAATTTCCAATAATTATCTATATCATTTATCATGTGTATGTTAATTGAAAAACCTTATAATTTTTTTACATTTATTGTTTATTTTTAATGTTATTTGATTTAGATGGGAAATATTTAAAAATCATTATCATTTACCCAATATGGATATTTCATAAGGCACGTTTTTTGAATTAAATATATTATTTGGTACATGTCGAATGCTTTCGATATGAAATACATGGGTTCATGACTATTTAAAGTAAGCCCCTCAATGGATCAGTTGTCTCATGAGATGAAACTAGGAGGTGAAAACCCCTTCGAGTTTGTTCCCATGCATAATAGAATGGTTTCTACCAACTGACATAGACTATCTTGAAGAAGGATATTGATGTTACGGTGGCTCCTGATCTAAATAAATGAAATCAAATAATTATGAATTGACTTTATTTTTATTATGTATTTATTAAATTTGATATTTTCACAATGATAAAATCTATGGATGCATTTTATTTTCATTTCCTTTATTAAATCGAATGTGTTTCATTTATTTTATTTTCCATATTGAATATTCCTTATCTATTTATTTAAATAGAATGTGTTTTCAAATATTACCATTACATAGAGAATATTCTCAATTATTCATGATTTCTTCCAATGTACTTAACATTACTGATAATTTTAGGTCACCCTTATTATGGTTCCTTTCCAAGGATTCCATAAGTTGTGCCATAAATGATGTATAATGATTCTCTAGATGGAATAATGTTATTATCCTAAAAAATATTATGATGAAATTTTTGTATTCATTTATAAAATAAGATTCAAGTATTTGTCTTGTTTACAAAGAATAATAAATGGTTTGGTCCTTTTGGGAGAGATTTATAAGAATCAAATGAAATTTAATGTTTCCATGACACCAACTCAAGTATTTCTGCGATCAAGGTACTCCACATTTTTTACTTTAGGTTAATTTTTATCATAATCTTGTAGTGGAATCTAGATTCATACATCCATGTTTTATTAGTGTTTTTTCATTTTATAATTTTATTGGCTTGATTATTTGTGTGTGTGTTAAGGTAATTTAGGCTAAGGACTCCTAGGTTAGTGATATGATTACTTGGAACCTATCACCTAGCCTATTGGAGGTGGGCTTGGAGAGTATCGGTATGAGTGAAATTGGGATGGGTCGTGATATAATGGTATTAGAGAAGCTGGTTATAACATAGGACCTGAGTCAATGAGTTTGGTTTGGGGAAACAATGTTACGTAATTCAAGTTCTTCTCTTATGCTAGGAGCTTCATTATTGGTGTAACAACTGATAGGTCCGTACACCTGAAGTATAACCTCAATCCTTTCCACCTGATACATGAGAACACTGGTTGAGGTGAAAACAATGGTACATGCATCGTTGAGGAATGGGTTTTGGATTCCATGACCTTATTATGTCATACCTAAAGATATAACCACTGACCATGGAACATATTAAAGGATGCCTCAGTGACCTAGGTCATCTAAAATTTAGCATCAAGATCATGGGGATGATACCATCAGTGATGGGGTGATGATATAAGGGAATATTCCTAGGGTGTTTCCTCTAGGTGGTGAAGAAGTTATACCACCTCCAGTATAGAATCAGATGGTTCCCTCCATACAAGTATATGAGGTGAGTGTCCTGAGTTAACTATACATTATTCAACTGTAGAGACCCCTCTTTTTCGGAGGCAAGACTAAACTTAAGGTTATTTAGGACATCCACCAAGTGATGATGTCAGTTCTTCATCTTTTTCGGACACCCAAAAATCATATTTTGCTTCTAAATGTGATCATTCTCCAAGGATTTATAGGGAGTTCATGGGGTTTAGTGACCCACTCATACAATGATATGAATCTATCATAGTATTTGTTTGAGATCCTTTTTTTGGGTATTTATCTCTAGATACACTAAGGGTTGTATGCGTCTAAGATATTTTTTAGCATCAGAAGAGAGGTAGGAAAGTAGATGAGTATTAATCATGGATTACCATCCACTCTAGGTACTTGAAATATAATTTTTAAGAAAATATGTTTCTTACTCAGATATTTTAGTGAGGGGTGTGTTGATACATTTGAGCTATCTTTTTACCTAAATGAATCTGTATCTTTGATAGAATTCTTGAGAGATATTTTTTTTTGATAGATTCTAGACAACATAGATGTACACAATTGTTGTCGTAAGTGGGTACACATGAGTAGACACTTTGGAATATTGGAGATGATGTTAGTCTCTAGAACCTGGATGTTCAAGGTGATTTAGGAAAAGGTTCTAGGATAGAGTTTCTATATTTTAGGGCTCACAGGATGGGTCTAGTCATCCCAGAGAGATGTGGTGTAACTCATTTGATAGTAGGAGACATATTTCATGCCATTGCCTGACCCATCATATAGCTAAAATTGAGACCATGGATGGGCCACCAAGGATGATACAACAACATGAGAAGATCGTTCTATAGTATAGTATATTTGTAGGTGAATATAGGAGAGAATATGGAGGTGGTAGATGCTTCTTTCTTGTAACTAACACCATCCCCATGTGGTCTACGCATAACTCTGGGAGATGAATGATTGGGACAAGGATAACTGTAGTTGGTCGAGGCATATGACTAAGAGACATCAAGAATGATATTTGGTATGATTTGTTTATTATCTACCATAGATGATGTACATATAGAAACATGTTCTATTAATTCTTTTATTTTCAAATATCTAGTTTTAAAAGTAATAGTTCTGGTGGAGCCCATGGATTTACCCTTGTGCATGAAGACTCTTACTGAAGATGATTTAGGTATCACATAGTTGTTCCAACAGTGTGGCCTAAATCATGGGAGAGAGAGTTTCTATTGGGATATCATTGTATTAGAAATGTTTCATTATTATTTTATCTTAGGAATATATTGGTTATATATAGTTCATTCCTAGATAGAGTCTTTTAGGCAGATAATGCGGTGTTTCCTCAATAATGTTATAAGGTCTTCCTTTGTTGGTGAAAAGGAAACCCAAGAATCACATGATGTACTAATGTATAAGAGGGTGTAGAGGATGAGTCACCAGTTGGACTGCATGACCTTTATTGTGGTGGATATTATGAGTTATCAGTTCTCAGTATTGGTGGAGATGTTTGAGGGCGTCTTTCCTAAGGAAATTATAGGCTTAGATACCCACCCAGATATATACTTATACATTGATCTACAAGATAATAAGGCCATGATATCTACTCCATCATATTATATATATCCCTTAGAACATCTATAGCGAATGGTACAGTTAAAGGGCATTCAAATGATGGAATTTGTTAGACCCAGTGTTTCACCCAGGGCATCCCCAGTTTTGTTCTCAAAAAAGGAGAAAAAGGATCTTGAGTGTTTTTTTGTATTAACTCCACTTAAAAATGGTGACCCTAATGAACATGTATCCATTACCAATTATTGATGAACTCATATATTAGTTTATAAGGGCACAATGGTTCTCAAATTTTGACTTCAGATTAGACTACCACTAGTTCTAAATATGTGATTTGTAAATACCAAATATGAAAATCAGGTGGCACTATGGTCCCTATGAGAACACTTTAATTCCATTTGGTGTGATTAATTCCTAAAAAGTGTTTATGGGACTCCTTAACTAGGTCTTTTACCCTTTATTAGAACATTTTTGGTAGACTAAATTGATGATATCCATGTGTACTTGGAATATGAGTAGTAGCATCTGATACACTTGAGGATACTTATAGATGTTATCAAAGAGAATCAACATTACCTGAATCTCTAGAAGTGTATTTTTTTGGATTCATAAGGTCTAATTTTATGGAAATTTTATCTATGAAGACGGTGATGTAGTGTACCCAATGATGGTTGAGGCAGTGATAGATTTAGATACACCTAAGTGCTTGATGGAGGTGTGGAGATTACATTATTTTGTAGTCTAATATCAGAGATTCATACCTTACTTCTCTAGGATTATAGTTCCCTTGATATATTTTACCTTAAAGGTGATGTATTTCATGAGGTAAAATAGAATCCAGTAGGATTTTTGGTGTTTGAGATAGGGATTGATTATCACTCTTGTCTTGAGATTACAAGAGAAGGGTGTCGATTACATTGTGTTATGCGATGTATCATAGAATAGAATTGGTATTGTTATGATACTTAATCATGAAATTATTTCCTACGGTACAATTCATTTGGGACCACTTGAGAAGAACTAAAAGAACCCTGACCTTGAGTTAGCAGTATTAGTCTTCGCATTGAATTTGTGGGGAAACTACCTGATGAAGGATTCATTTATTATCTATTCTAACCACAATAGTCTCAAGTGTATGTTCTATTAGAATGATCATAACTAGAAACATAGGGGATGTATTTAGTTCCTCCATGGTTATGAATTTGATATTTTCTATACTCTTAGGATAGGGAATGTGGTAGAGGATTCTCTCAGCCATAGATCTTTCTCATAGATGCTGGGTGAGGTATTGGAGTAGTTTCCCTCACTGTAGTTATCCTTTTGTGGTTGGTGATGGAGAATATTAAATGTGGAAGAGGATTCTCTCAACCAGAGATCTTTCTATTATGTGGTGAGCATGATAAAGAAGGGAGTAATGATGTTTTTCTCTGGATGCCTTTCTTGGAAGCAAGTGAAGGATGAGCAACATGTTCTACTAGATTTAGCTCAAACCCTTTTTGGTCTAGAGTCTAACTAGGATGGGATATCCACACAAAAATATGATTTTCTTACCATGTCCATCCATGGGATATGATACTTTATAACGTGATCATAGATAGACTCCACATGTTAACCCACTTCCTAGATATTCCAAATCAAAGATCAGTAGGGTGCATGTTATGCCTTTATGTGAAGAAGATAGTGTGAATCCATGGAGTTTCCATGAATATAATTTCTTGAAGAGGTTCTCACATCATATATTTTCTATCAAATGGATTGAAGGAGTCTTTTACGACTCATATATGTTTTATCATGGCTTTTCACCCCAATACTGATTGTCAGACAGAGCAAACCATTCTGGTTCTGGAGGCCATGATGTGAGATTGCATGTTATACTTCAGACATAATTGGGAGGATCACCTACCATTATTGGAGTTTGGATACAAAAAAATATACCATTACACCATTGGTATGGAACCATTCATGTCTATTTACTAGTGACCATATAGGTCATCACATTAGTGTACTGATCTAGGTGAGTTGGCACTTACGGTCCCAGAGATGGTGTTATCCAATGAAAACTTATAGATCATCCCAGAGTGGAAGAGGACTATATATAGCCATTATATATCCTCTATTGACTAACAATAGATGCCTTTGGAGTTTGAGGTGGGACACCATTTTTTCCAACAAGTTTCACCTTAATGTGCATTACAATGATTTGGTATGGGAAGCAAGCTATTTACAAGTTTCATTGGACCCATCTAGATACTATATAGAGTTTTTCAGGTGATGTACCACCAAACTATACCTCTAAAGTTAGACTATGTATACGAATTGTTTAATGTTCCACTGATGATGAGGTATGTTCATGAATTGTCGCATGTTATCCACTACGGTGAGATAGACATCGAGGATGGAGGAAACATTTCGTATTACCAAGTAGAGATAGAGGATTAGTATGATAAAATCTTTTGTGTGTGATTAATATCTTTAGAGTGTGTCTAGTGGTGTCCTAGAAATATATAAGTGAGCACTTGGGAGTGAGAGTCTCAGATTCATGTTCAGTACCAACAACTTTATGTATAGCCAATTTTTTGAAATTTTTGAATGAAAAACCCCAAAGTGGGGAGAGTTTAGTGGATCATATTTTCTATGTTTTATTTTTTGGATATTTTATAGATTATTTTCAAGACTAGGTGATAAGTTGATTCTTGATTCTGAGGCCCGATTTTCCTATAATAAATGTTTAAATATAATAAATATATTAAGTATAATTCTAACATGCTTTTCCTGAAAATGTTGAATGACATTTGAATGGGGGCCAGATTAGAAATATAATTGAACCATTGATTTCATAATATAAATTTTAATTAAATGAAGATATAACATTTGTAGGTGTGTGTTATTTGTGAAAAATCCATTGCGTCCATAAAAAGTAATAAAATAAAATAAATTAATTAACTAACTTTTTTGTTGATGCATTGACCACGTTTATTCTATGTGTGTATGGTTAATGAAAACTCTCACAGTTAAAAACATAACCCGAGAGCTGTTGGAGAACCATTGGAGAGATTTTTGGAGGATCTCTTTCAGATAAACATCAATTGGATCGTAGATCGATAATTGGTGTGTAATGAGACTTAGGGATCTTTCCAAGGATCATGATGCAGACATATTCTTCATCAATGAAAAATCCATCTCAATGTAGGATATCTTTTTTCTTGGATTTATCTGAATTTATAGGTTCCAGTAATGAATTATAATCAATTAACTAATGATTTTATTCAAGGATCATGCACCATGTGGGCATGGGTTACATTTGTCTAGGAATTGGGGAAATTGGTTTGTGATTACTTGTTCATCTCAGCATTCTTCATTCTAAAGGGAAATAATAATGTCTAAAAATTACATTGTTTAAGTATCATTCCTATTTTATTTTATAAGTTTTCTTACCCATTTAATTTTTCTTAATTGGTAAATCTTTTGGAACGCTGTTCGATAAATGAGGAGAAATAGAATAGTGTGAACCTATTTCATGGTGAAATGGTTTGATATATTAGATATGGACTCAGTGAAATTAGTTATCATGAGATGATAGAAGGGATAATGTATTGGACATATTTGGGACACCTAGTTCATATTATTCAGAGACTGATGATGATTGATGCATGTGGGAGTTTTCAAAATGGATTTGATGGCTGTATATCAATGATCAAATATGGAAAGGCCTAGTCAATGGTATTCATTATTTTTGGCATGTGGCCTAACATGATTCAAGGTTAGAGGATCTGGAGAAGATATGCGATTTGAGATATAGAATTATTGAAATTTATATGTTTCACAGAGTGTGTTTTTTAAGAACACTATGTGTGGGACCCTCACTGTAGTTTCATGAGTTTGAGGATGAATATAAGAATAAAATAGTGTTTGATCATGTCACACAGTATGTGACCCCTCCCCCAATGGCTCGGTGTGTACCAATGAAAATATATAAACAAAATCTTGAGTAGACGATCACAAAAAGCTATGTACTCCCCCACATCCATGGCCATGTTTTGTTTACATAGACAATTCCATATACATTAAAATAGATAGAAGTACATGGTATTGGGCATGTCGTGTACATTGACATGGATTTGGACACTATCCATTTACAGAGGTAGAACCAGATACCAAATATGCATGGCATGTATGACCAGTACACACCATTTACTCCTTAAATGTTTCAATGTATCCCTTTTTCTTCTTATATGCGACACATTTTGTTAACGTTAATTCCCTATATCCATTACCTAATGCTTAGTTCATAATCATGTACTACAAATAGAACAGTGATCCCTTCATCATGACTCCATTGTTAGAGTTGTTGTAATTCTTCCATGGGGACTAGAGTGAGATCATCTATCATCATCATCTTTCTCTAGGTGGAGTTCATGGTATCATTGTGACTATCACTGAATAGGTGTTGATCTTCTACATAGAGGGTTAATACAAATTGAGTTGTTGGTATACCACACGGCCTTAGGTGTGATCCTCATCCTTTTACTGTTCTATTCATTCTTAAATCATATACATCTAAAAGAAATAATCTACAAGAACTACCCCAATGACGAATGTCATCAATGACATCAAACTCATTGAGTGTGTTATCCTAGATGAGTGTTTTTTGGATCCTTCGAGTAGGGATCCTTGACTGTCATTATGTTTGTGACTTTACTTTGGGACTATCTATATTTTTTTGAGTATATTAGAATATTCTTGTTATATGTGTTGTTGACACATACCTATATTAAGAATACTATTATTGTTTTTGTTATATCCTTTTTAATTCTTGGGTGTCAAATTGGGGTTTTTTATACTCACACCTCTAAATAATTATCCCACATGTGTCATGTATTTTGCAGACGATTTTACTTTTGATGGGGTCCTAGTGGGATTAGGATCAGGTGGTTCTTAGTGATCTAGAAAAACCAAGGTGTATTCCTGTGGTATCTTTATAGAAATATCAGTCATTAAATTTAGGTTAGACATTTTTTCAGACTCTTTTTGGTGGGATGGTATTTGGACAAGTTTACTTTACATTACTGGTTGTTGTACTTTGGTCTTGGGATCTAGATGTATCCTCGTACAGATTACCAATATTTTTACATTTTAGTGTTATATGGGCATGGATATGTGTGTGTGTGTACATTTACTTTAGTCTAAGGACTCTAATGTTTGTGATATCTCTACTCAGTGCTAGTCTCTCACCACTGACCTATTAGATAAAGGCTTGGGGAGTCATGGAACTGACCCCTTAGGGATGGGACATGAAAAAATATATTTTATTTTGGTCATATTTTATGACTTCCAGGACTCATTGCCAATTATTATTTCTTTTCCACTGTTTTTATTTAATAATATGGTATTTCAAATCAAATCACAATTTAAATAATTACATGTTTTTTAAAAACTATTCTAAAATATATTGATTTTTTAAAAGGGAATAATACCATTAATGATTGTCCAATATATTTTTTTTCATCAAACATAGTTAAATTAGAAGGTTCATAAATTATTGAAAATCCATATATATGTTTTTTATAAAAAAAGATAAAATCATATTCCTAATAAATGTATTTAGAACTATCAGTAAATAGATTCATTATTAATGGAAATCAAAAGGAGTATGGTTTACATGGAATAACAAATAACATTATTTCCGATGCCTATCATATTACACCAATTTTCATGTTTTAGTTTACTCATTATTTTATCATTGAGATGGTGTGGTTGGTAGTTTTCTTGTTACTCAAGGATTTACATAGAGGTATGTTTACATTTTATTTTTTATCTTACTTTTTTATATTGTCCCTTTCATACTATTAACTAATTTTTATGAACTTTGGGTACATATATATTCAAGATACCGATAGGGCCTTGGAGGTAGATACTATTTTCATTACCGAAGAGGGAGGTAGGGTAAGTATAGAGATTTTATATATGTTTTTTTGATTATTCCTTTACCAATTTTATATCCTAGTATTTATTTTTCTATTTTGGTATATTTTATTTATAATGGATTTACAATATACTGATAAGTCCTACCCATTTTTTCTGAAGTTACATAATCTCTGTCTTATTTGTGGAAAATCAACCCAACTAGTTTATTCTGATACCCATGTAACATGATTCCACCTATGGATGATCAGGAACATTTCCTTTGGATGTCACGAGCTAGCTCAGGAATCCAAAGGAGGGATATCTTGGCATAGTCTATTAAATTTATTTTATCATTTAAACAGATTCTTCCAATAAATCCAACCTTTTATTAATCATTAATTAAACAACGGTATGATCCTTTAAAGTGAGTGGTTGAAGACTGGTTGGAATTTTTTTTATTTAATATATATTTCTAATTCTTTTTTTATACATTCTCGCCACCCTATATTCTTATAACATTGTCTTCTAGTTAAAACATATAAGGGATCGTTTTTAATCTAATTTCATTTCATTCATAACCATCCTAGTTTCCTTATCTACTTTTTCCTTAAATAATCCTAATGTTTTAATCAGTTACCCTCCTTTTAAAAATAGGAGGAAGATTTAAAACTCTATATTCTAGTCTCTAAAAAAAATTAGGTATTATTCATTTTTGTTATGAATTTTTTAGGAATAAAATATTATGAACCGTTATCAAGGAAATTCACGTATCTGGAAACATGGACTAGCTTCACTCTAGATAATTTTTTGATGTTAAAGGGAATTTATTTGAAATATTGAGAAATTCCAAGATCAATCACCCATTATTTTAATAATATGTCAATAATTTATTTGTTTGGAGTTCTAATATTAGGTTATATTTTTAACTTCACTGTAATGAAACATAATACATCAATAAAATCCTTTACGAACTTTACCAAATTAAACATCCTCATATTAAAGAGAAAACATAATATATGAATATCATAAATTTTAATCATATCCTTATAACATCATTAATAATGAATAAATTATTTAACGCATTCAAAAAAATAACCTTAGTGTAAAAAAAATTCATTTTTTGAACATTATTCTTCATTAAAAAAGACTATCATTTTCTTTATTTATTTTTTGGAAAAAAATTCAATCCTCAATAGTTTGTGAGACAGAAAATATTACTATACTTCTAGAGGAAATACTATAATTTCTAAAAAAGTACTTAATTTAAAGATATATGTCAATTCCAAATATAGAGATCATAAATTTTTGGTCACAATAAGATTATATAGAACAAATTTTTCCATAAAACTCTCAGATAATGTGTTCATAGAAAAGTTCATGAGATTTATTTATAAACACAAGATCCTCCATTATGTGCAAATGAAAAACTTTTATAAATATAGAATTTATGTTTATCATTCATTATGTGATCCACTAACCATTCCTTAACTTCTTATCTAAAATAAAGTTACTTGGAATACTTCATTAGAGAACCAGGAAAAAATAAAATCTAAAAATTTCGGGCACTTCACAATGAATATACACAACAAGAATTTTTACCACATGTGTATTTATAGGATATAATAATATCCAATATTATCTAAACTATTGGACTCATCCAAAGGTCCATAACAAATCACCCCAATAAATATAACACCCAAATATCCAAAGGAATTATTTCTAAAAATATAATTTCAAATTTCAAAATTCAAATATTAAATTTATAAAGGAAAATAACATCCTATAAAAATTATATTGTAAAATATACAACAACCATATGGAATAATAATGTTAGTTCAAAACCATTAAATTATATGATTTTAAGCAGAATAAACTTTCCAATGTTTCTATACAAAAATAATGTCTGGATCTTTCCTTTTGAAAGATGTTTCTATAAAAAACATAATTGAAAAAAATTATTTCATCCATTGAGGATATTATAAAATATAATAACTAATAAATACTCAAAATGTGTTTAAATAAAAATAATAATCACCCAACAACCAATATGATCAAATAATGAAAAAAATTAAATTTAAACATTCAAAATTATTAAATTTCTATGCTAATAAAGAATGAAAACATGTACATAATAAAATAAATTCATCTTCTAATACATAGGAAGTTAACATGATAACAAATTATGCGTAAGAAAAAATAGACCTATTTTGGTCCAGTTATATACTCATAGATCACCTTAGGTGCCAAAATATATCTTTTATGTTCAGGCTAATAGATATTCTAGGAAAAAATAATCATTGATTTCTAAGATATTGAATAATATTAAATTAAAAAATTCTCTTCCAATGTCAACGCATATAGAATTTAGTGAAGTATGGATCACTTATTTTAAATATTTTACTTTGTTGATAAGCTATATAACTTCTAATGGTATCACTTCCATGTCTAGAAGTTGAATTATTAGATCTCAATTTCCCATGGGTTTTTTCAAAATAATTTATAGTAGTATTGAATCATTTAAAAAATTTCTACATACTTTCTTTTTCTGACATCACCAAAGAAATCAAATTATTATGTTACCTGGATTTAATAGTATTTCATTTAATTCCTTCATTCTTATTTTCTTGAAAATATATATATTTTCTGTTCTTCTAGAATATTAAATTGGAAAACCTATATTTATACTTTTTCAAATTTGATATAAGATTAATAATCCCATTTTTCAATTTTTGCAATTTATTCATAGACATTGCATGTTCAATTTTATTTTCAGTAACATCATGGGCCATTTCAATTTTTAAAATATAATAATTTAATTATTCCTTGGTCTAAGAAACATATTATCCATCTATAAAATGACATTCATCATCTGAAAAAATGAAGACATTGGGACTAAAGGTACATATCCGGGATATTATCAATATAAGATTCCAATAAAAAATAATTTTAGGATTATTAGAGTATAAAATGAAATTATTTCCACACTCATAAATTTTTGAATAATTTTAGTTATCAGAAGATGGTTCATACTTATAAGAACTGTAATTATAATTTGTTTCACTAAATTATTTCATTTCTCTCTTATTAGGATTCTTATATATACTATTTTTTCAATAATGGAAAAGATTCCCTTATAAGTACTTGTTTTTAATATTCATAGAAAATAATTTTCGATGATTATTCCTTATTGCATTTATAATTTAAGTTAATATTTATAAAATTAAGATAATACATTCTTATATAAAACTAAATAAATTCCCCCTTAGTAAATTCAATACCACTATCATGTGAGGAACTTTTATAATCAATTCTTCTTTATGTACTAATTTTTTTTTGTTTAAACGCCCGAACATAATGATCTGAATTTTTTGGAAAAATAAACACCAATTTTTTACCTTTTCAATATCACTTTTTAATCTAATATTATAAAACATGAGACCTATACTAAGTCCATCCATTGTTAATTTTTTAATATTTTTTGTGTACTCAATTTTACTACTTTTCAATTTCCTTTCCTTTTATAATATAACAATAAATATATGGACACATTGATCATATGATAAATCTTTATCACTAAGAGATATTAATATTTTTACAATCATCGTCATCCTTTGATTATTTTGGATAGTAATCTCTCTAAGTAGAAATTGAAAATATGGATAATTTTCTCTTAGTATAAATCAATTAGTTTTAAGAAAAACAAATTTAAGAAGTGTTTAAATTCCATCTTATTATATGTACCATTATCTATTCTTCATAAAGAAAATTTTTATTATATATTCCATTGAATTGGGAATAACATATTATATTAAGCATGGAAATTCAACTAAATCTCATTTATATAACCACTAACAAATATTGAGACTCATTTATCTATAATTTTGAAATATTTGATCAGTATTTCTAAATCATTAACACCACTATTTATTGGAAAAGTTTCTATGTGGTCACACCAATATTCCTTGTCATTAAAATTAAATTTAGGATCTATTTCCCATAATATTATAAAATCATACCACATGAATACCAAATTAAATTAAAAAAATGATGATATTTTCTATACAAGATATTTTTTGTAAGGAAAATAAGTAATTTAATATAAACAAATGAAAATACAAAAAATAAAATTAGATAAACAATAAAATTAAGTGACATACTTGGATACCAAATTTTATCCTAGATAGATATGGTAGAGAAAATTTAAGAGGGTAGCGAAATATAGTTCAAAAAGACCTAATTTTTTTATCCCTCCACTAGTATTAAATTTTCTAAAAGGCACGATCTTCCATTAAGTATCCCAATATCTTACCAAAATCCTAACATGATTTTAAATATAAAAATCTATAATGAAAATCCAAAGTGATCTATAGTTATTGTTTTATATATAGAATAATTATGAAATACTACAAATTAATCAAAATCTACATCATCATTATTTTAATCTTATGAATTCTCCCATATATACATTTTAATTTCTAATATAGTTAATGATACCATGGATAAATTTTTAATTAAAATGTTGAGGAATAAATCCAGGAAAGGTTATATTTAGAGTAAAATATGATGAATAGTAATACATATGAGATAAGAATCATATCTTGATGACATAAAAATTAAGAATGAAATAAAATAACACATAAACATTGATTAAGATGACGGTATTAGATGATCAAGGTATCATTGTAATGATTCAAAAATTTAAAACATGACATTATAAACATAATTTAAGAATCATCACCAATACGACATAACAAAAGGATCTAGGTGAACTGTATCTTTACAATACATGGTATACTATGAGATGAAAACATTACCCAACTAATTGGAGGGATTTAAAATACATTTAAAAAATTTATATTCATAACATACACATGAATATCAAGGCCACATAAGGAAATCAATTACAATTCTTAGGCATATCTAAAACCCATTAAAGAGGAAATGTGTAATATAATATTATCTTGGGTCCTAATAAAATGGAACACCATAGAGATTCATATAAGGGAAGTGATTTAATCATTTTTAGTCATTTATAAAGGAACAAAGAATTTAATTTTATGAAAATAATGTTCAAGTGATTTGAATACATATAAAAAAGTGTAAATGTAATTATAGAGAAGAAAAAAATATGTAAAATTTTAAGGAAAATTTTAAAGGGACTATAAAGATGGTAGGAGAATAGTATTTACATTAAACATGAAATGAACCCAAATTTAATTCCAGTAAATACTGAGTTTTTTTCAAAATAATAAACTTTTTAAATCATATATTAAGTGTTATATGAAATGTTATAATATTTAGACAACTTTTCTTTTATAGATTTTACATTAAAGATGAATTTAAGAATAAAACCTGAAGGACATGCATTATCCAGAAAAATAATAGATAATGTAGCCTACATGTTTATTGATAAGGAACATCGTTATAGAACGTAAAATAAATATATGAAAATTGGATAAATGGGAATGGTAAAAAATAAATAGAATCTTTAACCAAAAAGTAACAAGGTAGGTTTGAAAGATCCTATACATCGGGTCCTTGAATTATTTTTTGAGTTAATTTTCCACCATCATAATCAATTAAAAATTATTAATTACATTATTCATAAATTTATGAATTTCAATTAATTATTTAATGTATATTTTTTATTATTTGTCAATAATTTCTTATTTTTTTCATTATTCGCTTCTAGTTATTGGGTCGAATTATCTAATATTTATCTAGTGAGTTGACCAGGATTATGGGTGATTTCAAAGAGTTATAAAATATCAAAAATAGTATTTTTTTTTGAAATTATCATTAAATTAGAAAAAAAGTATTAACGTTCAATAGAAGGTTTAAAATAGTTCCATTTTTCATAATGTGTACCCATTGACACATTTTTTAGGGTTCAAATTAAAATGATAATTTTCTCATAATATCATTTATGTAATTTTAAAATTATGTTTCCACAATATTTATATTATAATAAATAATATATTAAATTATTTAATCGTTTTTAAATTGCATTCATTAAAGGAGGTGTTGGATGGTGAAATGTGTTGTCCAAGGAGTTGATGAACTGACCAAAATATGAAAAAAAATCATTTGTGAATGTTGTGAAAAAAGTTTTGATTTTAGATATTCCATTAATATAATAACAATTCAGTATATTTTTTATAATGAAATAAAATTTTCAATATGGATAAAGGAAAACTTGAGGATGTAGAAGAATAAATAAATTTGAGTGGTTGTGTTGTGAATGTTACTTCTTCCTTTCTATATTCACTCTTAGGGGGCACCCTAAGGCTTCCTGTTTTTTTATTTCAGTATCAATATAATTCCCTAGTTTAGGAATATATTTTAATTTATATATTGAGTTTTATCATTAAAAAGTTAATGATTTATAGTGTGAGGAGAAGATGAGGGTTTTAGTGTGATATTTAGATGGGGATGAGATGAGTGTTTTTTTAATATAATTTTACATAGTTTATTTGTTTTTCCCACGTCTTACAATACTGGTGATTCATTAGATTATATATAATAATAGTTTTATGGGAGACTTCTAAAATTTTCTCTTATATCCTCACTTATGCAATTAATCATGTATCTAGAGGATAATGTAAAATATCTTATTTTTTAATGTATTACAGTTCACAAAAAAAATTTAGAAAAAAAATTTAACTATTGGATAATATTGAAAAACATAATCCAATAATTTAATTCCTTGAATTTAAATAATCTTTTAAATATGATAATTTTATTATTTAAATAAAATTATTATTTTTAGAAATAATAGTTTTTATGAAATGATTAAATTAATAAAACAATAAAATTTTAATTAAGTTTTTATAAAATTATATTATAAAATTTCATGGAATATATATAGTTTAATGAAATCATTATATTAAAATGAAATTATATTTAAAACATTTAAATTTATTATAATAATTATTTTAATGAAGATAAATTATAAAATTTTTTCCCAAAATATAATTATGATTTCATTATATCAAACATTAATTTTATAGTATTTAATGTTCTTTTCTGGTTATATTGTGATATAAACTACTTATATTAGTTTGTAAATATTGTATTACTATTTAATTATCCATTTTTCTATTCCTTATGGTCAGATTACTATAACAATGGACACATTTCTACCCCAACAATCTGATAATGTTCATGTAATGGTGATATCATAACAGTCACATTTCGTATTGAAACCTCTATAGAAAACCACCATTATAATAATTCATCATTAACTAAATCACATAAAAAGGTTCATATAGTTCAATTGAAAATTTATAAAATATTCCCAATGTTTCTCTTTCTTTTTACTATAATTATGGATGGAGGGTTCTTTATGGGAGAATTCAGTACAATGGTGCTTCCCTTAGTGTTTGAACTATTATCCAGTGTTTATCTCCATGTATTATTCCTAGTTATTATAGAAAATATTATTTCATTATTTGTAATAATCCTTTTGATTTTAATAGATTTATTTGTGTGTCTACTGGAAAACAAAATCAAATAATGATTTCCAAATATGAGTTCTTTTAAAAATAGTAAATGAAATGTTTGTTTCACTAAATTCTCCCCCATTATAATTTTTTTCAATTAGAAATTAATTAAAAATACAAATATAAAAATTTATGAGGTTACTTATTTTTATATTCATTCTTAGGTTCCCATGTTTTTTCTTCATAATCATGGATCTACTAGAGTTCTTTTAAAAGGTGATTTTTATTTATTTCATAGAAATTTATCTCTATGGTCCTAGAACTTAATTAGCGGATCCATATAACAATGTTAATTCACAAAATATAAATACTCAAAATATTGTAGATGTAAATGATATGTTATATACATTCTCAAGAGTAATACATGGAACGGTTCATATACATTATAAAAATTTGGAGGGAGTGTTAGTAGATAGAATATAGCTTTGATGCGATCAAGTATATTAATGGAATCAATATACCTATTTTTTAGTTTTTCCTCTTCTGAAACCTTATAACACTATTACATATATATATATATATATAAATGAAAACATTTACCTCCAACCATAATATCAAGGTTCCAACAATGGTTTCATTATAACCCTTCTACTAAATATATGGTTCATTGTGGTATTGCTGAATAGTCTTGACATTTTAAACCATTTCTTCAACCAATTCCGGTCATTATAGCTAACATTATCCAAAATCCTTATAAAATTTTGTAGTTTAACATTTCATATTTAAATTAATTTATAAAGAGATATTTCAATACTTTATTGAGAGTTATTTTTGAATGAGAACTGAAATAGAGAAACATGTATTTATATTATTTATTATTTATTTTATTCATTCTGAAAAAGCTTACCATATTATAAGGTTGTTTTATATTTCATAACATGTGTTTCATTTTTTTATTCATGATTAATCTAATTATTTTTTAAAATTTTATTACTTGTTATTGATCATATGATTTTATTCTGAGGGTATAGTCTCCCAAGTTATGGAATTATACCATCACTGCTTTTCAGCATCCGTTGGTGTACGAGGTGACATGAATTAGGTTATGTGACATTTCATCTCAAAATTGGGTTTTAGGGTTAGGATGTTATATAGAAATGTGGAAACAATATAAAAAATTAAATAATAAGAATAATTCAATACTAACCACTAATAATACATATAATATTATGATAGTGCAACTTACCATGCACCATATATGGTATCTCAAGTGATGAAAACATTAAAAAATCAAATGGGGAATATATAATTATAGTACCACCCGTAATTTTAATAATATGTATATGAATATGTGTTCCATATAAGAAAATTAATAATAATGAAAAAATAATATGTATAAAATATCTTATATCAACATTAAATGACATTCCATAAATATTCCCCTGAGATAAGGTATTATATAAATCATTGAAATTTATAAATGATTAATAATGAATAATTCAAGAAAAACAGTTAAATGCATATAAAGAAATAAAATAGAGTAGTTAAGTAAATTTATAAAGAAAATATGTAACAGAGTGTTAGGAAAAAAGTTATTGTAACACCATGATATTTCAATAAAATATCTCTCTTTAAATAATTTTATTTCTATGTTATATTTCCTTACATGAAAAACTAGGTTTTAATGAACAGAAATAACCTTTGATAATATTATTTAAATGTTGTCATTATAGCCTAACCACTAAATTGGAATGTGTGAATAGTACTATCCAAATTAAGAAATATATATAATGTTCTTACTAAATAAAAATTAATTCATTAATTATTATGAAACGAGTACTAAATTTTTAGTAAAGTTATTTTGTTCTTCAGAAATATGGTCTCATTAAAAATAATTTTAAATTATTTTTATGAGTGAATATTATAATTAATTTTTTGAAATACTAAAACATGAATTTGAAAAAATGAATTTAATTTTTGAATTCATTATGTAAAAATAATATTCTGTTGATTTTTTGAGTTTTTTCTAAAAATTTTAATTTATCAGTGAATGGTAAAAAATCATGTTTTAAAAAACCATTTTATTAATATTTGAAAGTCCCTTTGTGATTATATTTTGATCTAAAATTAACTTAAGTAATCTATAGTAAGATACATTCTAATTAATTACACTATAATTATTCTTTTACCATCTTTTGATCTAAGTATTTTTTTTGATTAAAAACACATTTTATCAAGAAAACTATTTATCATTGAATTTTTTAGGATCAATTTAAATTAAATTCTACCAATTTTGTAAACTAAATATTTAATAAATGGATTCCACATTTGGAATCATTTCTTCCGATGTTGTTAAATAGTACCCTTTAATTTTAGTTCAATATGATTTGTAACTATAACAATTTTATTACCATGGTAAGGGAAACATAGGTAATTTAGGAGAAAAATAAAATTATAAGGACTATCAAAGGACCCTAAAAGTTATCTTAAAATTTTTATATCCATCAATTATGTCAATACTCCTCAAAAATTCATTTATATGTAAGCTTGTTTCCATTTTGATGATATTATGACCTTTTTGGTATTTTATTTCATGAAATGTCTATCATGTCAAACTCTGGTATTTAATAAATATAATATTTTTAATTTTGGATTTATCCATATAATATGTTAATTTATAAATATTATTTATAAATTTAAAATAATTACCTTTATCATGGTAATTTAATTCAAAAATTTAGTGAATATATAATTAGGTTAAATATATTCCCAATACTGATGTAGTAACGGATAGATGAATTGAAAAGTCAACTAAATGGTATTAAAAAAATTTAAATAAATATAATTTTAGATATATATTGTGATCAAAGAAATTAATATATGAACACTACATGTTTGGGATAGAATAAAAAATATAGTATTTTGTTTGTTATATGGATGCTATTAATTTCAAAGTAGTGAATATTTCTAAAAATGGAGAAAAATGATACTTTATAAAAATAATATATTATTAAATGATTACGAAAATAATAAGAATATACAATTAAAGAAATTTGGTTATTATTTTGTGTACAATTTCATAAATTTTCCAATTTTGGTCTAATTGTATCGTTATAGCTAAGTATTAGAGCCTTTAATATGATGCATGTTGTCGTAATGGTAAAAATTAAAATTCGTTAACTAATGGTTAACCAATATGATAATGATAAAAATGAAACCAAAACATTTCTAAAATATATTAGTTGATTGTAAGACAACCTTATCCCACATTACCCTTGAACACCTTATCATTTTTAGGAATTTTGAAGGATATTTAATTTATTATATTTTAATATTTTTAGAAATTCATAGTGTCCCTCCCGAGAATTATAAAAGGGTTCCCCCTCCATCACTTCATTACACCACATAGATACTTATATATTTAAATAATTCATAAAAATAATATTATAAACTTCCCTATCCATTTTAAATATGAGATTCATTAAATTTCCAACCCTAGAGCCCTTTTGAAGAGATCTAAAGGAGTCATTTCGGTGAATATGTAATCACCCAAACCAATCACTTTCTTTTTATACTCATATTTATCTCCAATAAATCAATTATAATCATCATAAAATAATAAAAAATGTATATTAAATATTATTAAATATTATTATGATTATAAAAACACTATTTACACCCTCTTTTCCATCAAACCTGATGTAAAAGTATCCCTCATGCTTACATATAGCTTACTGTCACTGTGTGGTGATACAATTCAATTTTTATCACCATATTTTATGGATGGATATTATGAAATATTTAATATTTATATATTAAATTCATGAAATAATTATACTTTACTAATGACAATATCTTCTCTCGCTTCTTATCATCCAATCCATTGGGAAAAGAAAACATCCCTCAGGCATATGTATGTATTGTATTCTCTAAAATTCGGTGTGACTTGTTTTTAATTTATACATCACATTTATGGTAATAAAGATGAATTGTAGGAATATATTATATATATATATATATATGATAAAATAAGGATTCATGGTAGGTGAATTATTATTTACCTATGTCTCATTCCATTAGTCAAAAAATAGAATCAACATTCAAGTGTACGTACGACCTACCATATCCATGAATAATGTAATTAATTTTTATGTCTATAATTTTTACAAATTATTATAAATATTATTAATATATATTAGGTTTGTGCCACTATTAACATTCTGTAAATTATGGTACTAGGATAAATGTATAAGTATCAGGACTACTGAACTGAAACATGCTTGGAAAATGAAGCAGGTATCACCCAAAACATTATTTGAATAAAAAATTATTAATAAAAAGTTGAGAAGGAGTCATAAATAAATAATAAATTGTATGATATTTATGAATATACTTATGGAATAAATTTTTAATAAATAGATATTTGTTATTTAGTGTCTTTGAAAGTGAAAAAGTAAACTCAATACCTGAGGTAAGGTTTTTTTTCATAATCTCATTATGACTTTGGATTATTTTTGTTTAAGTCTTTGGTGGGGAATAATTCTATTATATGCCCAAATTTTTTGAAATTGCTTTCTAAAAAATATATCTCTATTATCCTAAAGTAGTTTAATTTCATTTTTACCCATGTTATACATTTTTAAAAAACTAATTAAAAGGAATATTGTATTTAATTTAAAAAACATTGTAATTTGTGAAATATCTAATTAAATTACAATTGGAATATTATTTAACTTCATCAAAATAAATTTATTTTTCCTAAACAATGAATACAAATTTTCCTCCTTTACAAGTACAAAATCATATATACAATGAAATTTTTCCCTTTATAATTCCATTGTTTTATTTAATATGTAATTTTATAATTGAATAGCTGTTTTCAATAAGGAATAGTCTACATGGTCATTCAGAATATTTTATCATATAATATGAAATCATTTTATATAATATATGTTTTATTGGGGATATTTTCCAATGTTACCATATTTATTATTTCTTTATATGGTGTGTGATTATGATGACACCATTTTTATAAATCCCATTCACATTTCATGAGTTATGCAATGATGAATTGTTTATGAAACACATTTATTTCCATGGGTTTTAATATGAAGAATTTTTATGATATTTTGGTACAGGTACTTATGATTTTTATTATGTGACGGGTTAGACCAATATCTCCCTCCAATTAATTAGGTAGTTAATTTTGTTACATGATCTCATAGGGTATATGGGAGGTTATAAAAAACCCTA
The DNA here is from genome assembly GCA_963277665.1 of Viscum album. Taxonomy (NCBI): domain Eukaryota; kingdom Viridiplantae; phylum Streptophyta; class Magnoliopsida; order Santalales; family Viscaceae; genus Viscum; species Viscum album. Next base: position 2,084,929,238 of record OY728151.1, read on the forward strand.
AATAGGGTACATAAAAGGTTATCACATTTATAATAAAGGTATGAGGTTTGTTATCTCAATACTAAGAACATAATAATTTCATTATAAACACCCTTCACATAAGATTTTATATGGTTATTTTCATTCCGTAATCTATATATAATGAAAACATTTTATAACATGTCTCATGTTCATTGATTTTTTAGGATTAAGGTCTTATGAACTACCAAAGTTTATTATATTATTCATGTTTACAATCTATGATATATAGTGTATAGTTTTTAAATTGTGTGATAATACCCTTATTATCATATTATTCATATTTGATTATTGATATATTCCTTTTTTACCCTTACTGATCATATGAGATGAGACATTATTATGTATTCTACCCTAGGTCAGTGACGCACGCCTGTCGTGGGGTGTGGCAAAACAATATTTTATTTACCTAAGTATAGTATAGCGGTTGATCCTAGGTAGTCTCCCGAAGAGGAGTGCACACAAAAAAAGGTTGTCACTTTTTGTTGGTTTTCTTAAAAAGATTGGTTTTAATTAATTTGAATAACTATGAGAGAAAAAAACAACAGAAATTGATTTATTTTAACAAATTATAAATATGGTGATCGGATTAGGTTCGGCTAGACTTAGTATTGTGCTATCATGGTTTCCAAATTTTATCTCATATTCTTCCTTAAACTGGTAAGAGAGATGTGATGAGAATTTTCCTTTCTAAAACCTTAGATTGGTCTATCCTCCTTCCAATGTGTTTAGGGTTGTAGAAGGTCTATTGATTAATTAGAGTAATCCCAGACCTGGAATTATTGTTCCCTAATAAACCAAGATTTCAACATACAATCCTACACACGTGCTTGACAACCGTCAAGCAATCACCACCCAACCCTAATCATGTTCCACCGTATACAGATTAGAATTGGGTGGAGGGAGATGTGATCATCAACCAAAGCAATTTATAATTTCAGAATAAAAACCATAACACAACCGCATTCGGAATTTAATACTGAATTATGAATTGAAACCAGAAGAAGAAAGAAGAACAAATTTTATTCATTTCAAGCACAAAAACTCAAGCACAACACATATGTCCAGCCTCCCCTCTTTCCGATCACTCAAATGAAACTACCCCTCCATGGATGGGGGAAGCGAGATAATGCGGGAGAGGAGAGACCTAATAAAAGAAATAAAAGAAAAATCTGGGAAGTTATTCTCCTTGGTTCCCCAGAAGGAATGGGGTGGAGAATGGGATGTCTTGAGGGGGAGGAGCTCTCCTCCTTTTATAGGCAGAAATGGACCCCCGAAAGTTTGAGCGTTTTCGACCCCATTAATGACCTCTTCACGCGTTTCACCCTTAATGAATGTTGTGAAAAATTATCTTGGGCGTCTCTCACCAAAAGTTCAGCTCATTTCAAAATAGGATGTAGGAGTTATGAATTTTTCATTCTCTATTTCTGTTTCTGGATGAAGTTTCCAGGATGGTTCCTCCAAATGTATGTCGTTTAATGGACTCTTTAATGACTTCAAAACTTCACCAAATTTCTTGTAGAGTCGCCACTATATGTCCTCGTAATATCCCAGGTGGAAACAAATAATTTAGATAATTGTAGGCCGAGTTTTATGTCCTTTATGTTGGGTGGGTCCACGCTGTCCGCCCAGAAAAATTCCCAAATTCAATGAATTGTTAGACCCTTTAGATGGCCGAATCAGCTCCTGGTCCAGAAGACAAAAATGATGGAAATAAAATAAGGATTATAACAAAGTTTTAATCAGAAAGTTTGAAGTTTTATTTTTCCAGAAATGACCGAAATACCCCTGATGTAAAAATCTGTCAAAAATCCAAAAATAGTCGTTTTTCACATTTGGGTTCAAAATAACACTAAAACCTAAAAACATGACAATTACCCATCCAATAACACTTTTTTGGGAGTATAAACTATGATATTCAATATAAATTAATTGAAAATATTTTCTCTATCAATTCCCCCACACTTAAACTATGCTTGTCCTCAAGCATAAAATCTCAACATGGAATTCAAAGGGTACCAATGTCACCAATATTTAAATTTCAAATGGAATAAAATCAAATGATTATCAATGTCCAATTAAATTTTCCAGTTGCACAAAAATAACAATTTAATTTCCCATTTTTCAAAGAAACAATCAATTCATGCATTTTACTTTTCCCCTTTGAAAAATAATGAAGCTCCACCTTTCATTCATTCAAGCTTCTCAATTTATTATTATTAAACATGACAAATCATAACCTACCTCACTTTGAATATTTTCTCTCATCACTCATGATACAATTAATAGTGGAGTTATGCTCATATCATGAGAACATGCTCCTTACCCATAGGCTTGTAAAGTAACAACTTTCTCCACTTTGTAAAGACAAAACACACATAAAATCATGAGGACTTGCAATAAAGGTTCAAATGATTCTGTGGCTTAGGGTTGGTGGGTAAATGATTGAAATAATTTAAGGCCAGAAGTAGGAGGTTTGACTCTTAAGTACAATGCATGATTAATCAAGTGAAAACACAAGATTAACCTCACTCAAATCCCCTTGAAATGTGAATCACAACACCACTCCCCTTTTAAATGACATGGGTCATGAGTCAATAAATGATTACAAAGAATGATATCATCCATGTTCTCCCTATTTTTTTTTGTAAAGCTCCAGAAAGGCACAGCTTTATTTTCTCTTTTTTTTGTAAAGCTCCAGAAAGACCCAACTTTATTTTGATCTTTTTTTTCCTTTTTTTATGGAGAACCGGATGAAATGAAAGAAGCATAATGAAATGATGAATCATTCCCAATTTTCTAATAATACATTGCCCAAAATGATGACGCACACATTACACCACCCAAAAATGATACATATCCCAAGGAACGCACACGAAAGGCCCTTCCCCCACACTCAAACTTGAAATAACCATGCAAAAATACTAAAAGTGCAGGTAGGTAAGGAAAAATTGGATTGTAATGTGGCTTAAACCTATAAGGAAATTCATGGCATCTAAGGGCTTACGAAGGATAAATGTAAAGGTGGGTCTTAGGATAAAATGTGGCTAGCCAAAGATATGCCTCAATCATTTTAAATGTGGTTTTGTAGAGTCATAGCTTTGACAAGTTTCAATACAAGTTCTAGCAGGTGGCACGTCCCAAGATCACTCAAGAAATATGCTCAAGATAAAATAGGAAATATTTGGTCTAGAAATCCTCTTAGGAATGAGAATATGATATTGGACAATCACTCATGGCATGATTAATAATAACAAATTAATTCACATGAATTTCAGAAATTCAAAGAATGAAAAATGGAAGGGAAATTTCATTTACATGAATCAATTAATTCCCTTAAATCATGAGTCCTTATTTCAATATCCTTGCTTCACTTTAATCATCCAATTATCCATTTTAATCATTCAATCTCATTATCATTGAAATCTAAAACATGGAATCAAAAGATTCCTAAGAAACTCATGTCTCCTAGAGAAGTCAAGTAAAACATGAATTCAAGCGTGGGCATGCCTTTTTTTGATTAATTTTTAAAAGACTAAAAAAAGTAGGGAATAAAGTCAGATAATATAGAATTGAAACTCATACTCCCCTGTCAAATGGATCCTTTTCTTCACGACGTATAATCCCACAACACCCTCTTCATTAATGGACCTGAAAAAAAATGAAAACAATTGATAGTGCAGGCCCGTTCAATCATGATGGTAAATGACTAAGAAGACAAGTGGAAAATGGGGGAAAATGCGGGTTGCCTCCCGGTAGCGCCTTTGTTTAATGTCATTGGCTAGACAAAACAAAACAAATTTTTTTTTTTAAAAAAAAATCTCTTGGACTACAAGATTTCCTCCCCCACACTTAATTTATGTAGTGTCCTCAATGCATGTAAATGTATGTCTCAAAAAATTGGAGTTACTGCATTTAATCAATTGTAAAGGAATGATGAAACCTGGTAGGTGTTCATTTTTATTCAGGATGAAGGAGTGTGATATCCTCCACTGGTTCTTGAGGTACGGTCTCATGGAACTTCTTTAGCCTCTGCCCATTTATAGTGAATGGGTTTCCTCCTCCTTCCTTTTGAATCTGCACAGCACCAAAGGGATATACATGAGTAACAGTAAAGGGGCCTTCCCATTTGGAACGAAGTTTACCTGGCATAAGCTTAAGTCTGGATTTGAATAGTAACATGTGATCTCCAGGGTTGAAGGTTCTTGGTTGAATTATCTTGTCATGGGCCATCCTCGTTCTCTCTTTATAGATCATTGAGTTTTCAAAAGATTCCCTTCTAATTTCCTCTAACTCCTGCAACTGCAATCTTCTTTCTTTCCCAGCTTCCTCAAGGTCCAGATTCATCTCTCTGACCGCCCAGTAGGCTCTATGCTCCAACTCCACAGGAAGGTGGAAACTCTTTCCATAGATCAATATATAGGGACTCATCCCTATCGGTGTTTTGTAGGCTGTCCTGTATGCCCATAATGTATCATCTAACTTTTGGCTCCAGTCCTTTCAGTTGGGTTTAACAGTCTTCTCCAGAATGGCTTTGATTTCTCTATTAGAGACTTCTGCTTGGCCATTTGTTTGGGGATGGTATGGGGTAGATGTTCTATGATGCACCCCATACTTCTTCAGCAATGCTTCCATTTTCCTGTTGCAGAAATGAGTTCCCTGATCACTGATGATTGCTCGTGGCACGCCAAACCTACAGAAAATGTTAACCCTAAAAAAATCACAAACAACTTTTGCATCATCAGTTCTGGTTGCTTTTGCTTCCACCCATTTTGAAACATAGTCTACAGCCAAAAGAATATATGAATTTCCAAATGACATTGGGAATGGTCCCATGAAATCTATGCCCCAAACTTCAAAAATTTCACAAAAGGTTATTGGTTTTTGTGGCATTTCATGTCGTTTGGATATGTTACCAGAAAATTGGCATTTTTCACATCTTTTACAAAATTCATATGCATCCTTGAATAAGGTGGGCCAGTAGAGTCCAGATTATTAAACTTTTCAGGCAGTCCTCTGAGGTCCAAAGTGGCCTCTACATGATAATTTATGACAAAATTCAAACACTGATTCAATTTCACTTCTTGGCAACAATCTTCTTATGATTTGATCATTACAAACTTTCCACAGAAACGGATCTTCCCAAATGTAAAATCTTGATTCAGATTTAAGCTTATGTTGTTGATGAGAGATTAGATGAGAGGGTACCTGAGATGTTACCAAATAGTTGACAATGTTGGCATACCATGGTACTTCACTGTTGATGATGTAGAGTTGTTCTCTAGGAAGCTCATCATTAAGTGGGTTCTGCTTTGGTATTTTTGTTTCAGCGGTGTGGGGTAGTCGACTCAAATGATCAGCCACTTGATTTTCAGTCCCCTTCTTATCTTTGATTTCCAAGTTGAACTCTTGTAAGAGTAGCATCCATCTCACCAACCGTGGTTTAGCATCCGCCTTTTTCATTAAGTACCTAAGAGCTGCATGATCAGAAAAAACAACAACTTTAGTGCCCAGAAGATATGATCGGAATTTATCTAGTGCAAAAACGACTGCAAGGAACTCCTTCTCTGTGGTTGTGTAATTTATTTGCGTTTCATCCAAGGTCCTTGATGCGTAGGAGATGACTTGAGGTTTGCTGTCAATTCTCTGTGATAGAGCGGCTCCCACTGCTTGGTTGGATGCATCACAAAGTATCTCGAAAGGGTAATCCCAATTGGGTGGCTGCATTATTGGTGGTGTTATCAACCTTTCCATTAATTCATCAAATGATTCCCTACAAGCACAATCAAAATTAAAGTTAGCATCCTTTAGAAGTAATCTTGAGAGAGGGAGAGAAATCTTACTGAAATCCTTGATGAATCTTCTGTAAAATCCTGTATGCCCTAAAAAGGATCTAACATGTTTGACACAAGTTGGATATGGTAAGGAATTTATTACATCAACTTTTGATTTATCAACCTCAATCCCATTTTGTGAAATTATGTGCCCCAACACTATCCCTTTTTCAACCATGAAATGACATTTTTCAAAATTTAAGACAAGGTTCTTTTCAATGCATGTTTTCAAAACTTTTTCCAAATTTCCCAAGCAATGGTCAAATGAATTTCCAAAAACTGTGAAATCATCAAGAAACACCTCCAAGAAATCCTCAATGTGGTCCGAGAAAATACTCACCATACACCGTTGAAATGTACCTGGGGCATTGCATAGCCCGAAAGGCATCCTTTTGTAGGCGAATGTTCCAAAAGGGCAGGTGAGGGTTGTCTTCTCCTGGTCTTCTGGTGCAATTGGTACCTGAAAATAACCTGAGAATCCATCTAAAAAACAGTAATGAGTATTTCTAGCTAACCTTTCAAGCATCTGATCAATGAATGGAATAGGAAAGTGATCTTTTCTGGTAACTTGATTTAGCTTCCGGTAATCTATACACACTCTCCAGCTGTTTTGTATTCTCATGGGGATCAGTTCATTTCTTTCATTTGTAACAGTGGTCAGGCCAGTTTTCTTGGGGACTACATGAATTGGGCTGACCCATTGAGAATCAGAGATTGGGTAAATGATATCAGCTGCTAACAATTTCTCAATCTCTTTCTTAACGACCTCCATGATTGTGGGATTGAGTCTTCTTTGAGGTTGTCTAACTGGTCGAGATTCACTTTCTAAAAATATCTTGTGAGAGCATACCTTAGGGTTGATTCCAGGAATATCACCTAAACTCCATCCTACAGCTTTTACATTCCTTTTGAGAAGGTCAATCAATGTTTGTTCTTGTGAATGGGATAGGTTATTTGCAATGATTACTGGCAATTTCTCTCCTTCCATTAGGTAAGCATACTTCAATTCACATGGCAAAGGCTTCAGCTCTAAACATGGGGGTTGTTCAAGGGATGATATTGCATTTATGTTTCCTACTTCTAATGTTGAATTCTCTGGAATAATCTTACTTCCTCTTAACAAATCATCGAAAAAATCAGATTTTACCTCATCCTCCAACATGATATCAGAATTTTCAGGTTCATGGGAGTTATAAAATTCAAATGAAGAGTGTTCTCCCACAGATAACAAGTCATGAAGCATACCCGAGTCTTCAATTGGTTCTATACCTTCATCATGGGCGATTGCATAAAGTGAGTGATTGCTGGAAGGGTGTTTCATCGTATCAAGAATATTGAAGTGTACCGTACTATCTCCGAGATCCATGGTGAGTGTTCCTTCATGCACGTTGATGATTTTCCTTGCTGTTTTCAGGAATGGTCTCCCTAGTATGATGGGAGATTGGGATGGTGCTCGGTCTTCCTCCATGGTAAGGACATAAAAGTCTTCTGGAAAGATTAATCCTCTCACTCCTATAAGTACATCTTCAACGACTCCAGCTGGGAAAATGGTGGATCTGTTTGCTAACTGTACCACCACTCGAGTTGATTTTAGTTCTCTGATCTGCAAAGATGAAAACACAGAGTGAGGCATCACATTTATCAAAGCTCCAAGATCACATAGTGCATCAGTAAAATTTAATGAACCGATAGTGCAGGGAATAGAGAAAGTCCCTGGATCTTGACATTTTTGCGGTATCGGTGGTGTGATCAATACTGAGACACTTCTTCCTAAGTTGATTCTTTCATTTCCATCCATCCTCTTTCTTTTAGTACATAGCTCCTTCAGAAATTTTGCATATTTAGGGATTTGCCTGATTGCATCCAGTAGTGGAATGTTAATCTCAACTTTTCGGAATGTTTCCTGAATTTTCCGTTGAAGTCGTTCTTATTCTCCCTTCTTTGACTCAACCAATACTGATGGGAATGGTGCTGGAATATCCTTTTTCTCCGTTTGTTATTTCTGCAATGGTGTTTCTAGTCTTTCTTTCTTGAACCTTGTTCTTTCTACTTTGTTGTTGACTCCATCTTTTGGTTGGACAGGACGAGCTTCAGAAGGATCCCTAGATTCATCCTCCTCATATTGTTCTGGTGGTTTGAGCTCCTTCCCGCTTCGGGTTGTGATTGCACTAAAATTCTCTTTTGGATTGGGAATTGTTTGTGCAGGAAGCTTACCTTGGTTCTTGGTGAAAGAATCCATAATGCTTGCAAATTGATCAGATAGCTTGTCCATCTTATCTTCTATTCCTGCAACTCTTGTCTTCAGTTGTTGGTATTCATTTGTCGGTGCACTTGTGGATGGTTGTTCATAATTCTTCCGCTGGAAAGGTGGTGGTTGAGAAGTTTATTGTTGTTGGAAGGGCTTCTGATAAGGTTGTTGGAATGCTATCGGGTTCTGATATTGCTGCTGAAAAGGTGCTCTGGCTTGGTTCTGTTGAAACCCATACCCTGGTTGGGTTTGCGGTTGGTATTGCCTTTGTTGATAGGCTGCAGCACAACTTTCTGTCCCCTGTACTTCTGGACATTGATCAGTGTAATGAGAATTAGAAGAGCATAAACCACATACCTGATTCGGCCCTTGTTGTTCCATCACATGGTTCACAGCTATTTGTCGCACCAACCTGGTGAGTTCACCCATTTCATTCCTAATTAAATCAACTGAATCAGATGTTCTTACCTCATGGATCCCTCTGGTGATCGTACCTCGAGTGCCAAACCGCTGTGAATTTTGTGCAATCTTTTCAATCAGAATTCGTATATCTGCAGGTGATTTATCAATGAGGGCTCCTCCTGACGAGGCATCTAGTAGATTCCTGTCATTGTCAAGCAATCCTTGGTAGAATCACACGAGGAATTGGTCCTCTTCTATTTCTTGGTGTGGACAACTTCCACAAAGCTTCTTGAAACGTTCCCAGTATTCGTAGAGTGTTTCTCCAGTTGATTGATGGATGACATAAATCTCCTTCTTTATTGCAGTGCTCCTAGATGTTGGGAAGAATCTTTGTAGAAAGCATTTTTTTAGATCTTCCCAGTCACTGATCTCCCCCGGTTGTAGATTGTACAACCATTCCTTTGCTTCTCCCTCTAGTGAAAAGGGGAAATCCCTCCACTTCACATGCTCTTCCGCGACTGCTCGAGGTTTAAAGTTGGAGCAGACATAGGTGAATTCTTGAATATGTCAATTTGGGTCTTCACCTGCAAGACCATGAAATTTAGGAAGCACTTGGATCATGTTAATTCGCAATTCAAAATCATTTTCTATGGCAGGAATTGCAAGTTTATAATTTTGATTGACAAATTGAGGTGCACAGATGTCACGTAGGGTTCGGTTGGGATTTACAGCCATTATTAAAGGTTCAAAGTCTTCACTCAAGGTATCACTTGAATCGGTGAGATTGATTTCTTCAAATTCTTTTGGAAGATTTTCATTTTTTCAATTTGGTTATTGTGCGCTCAATTTCTGGATCGAATTTTAATAAATTTCTATTTGAACTACGGGTCATTCAAAAGAGATTTTTTTATTTATTTTTTTTTTAAAAAAACTTTGAGGCACTGCCTCCCCAGAAACGGCGCCAAGTTTGACGCACGCCTGTCATGGGGCGTGGAAAAATAATATTTTATTTACCTAAGTATAGTATAGCAGTTGATCCTAGGTAGTCTCCCGAAGAGGAGTGCACACAAAACAAGGTTGTCACTTTTTGTTGGTTTTCTTAAAATGATTGGTTTTAATTAATTTGAATGACTATGAGAGAAACAAACAACATAAATTGATTGATTTTAACAAATTATAAAGTTGGTGATCGGATTAGGTTCGGCTAGACTTAGTATTGTGCTATTATGGTTTCCAAATTTTATCTCATATTCTTCCTTAAACTGGTAAGAGAGATGTGATGAGAATTTTCCTTTCTAAAACCTTAGATTGGTCTATCCTCCTTCCAATGTGTTTAGGGTTGTAGAAGGTCTATTGATTAATTAGAGTAATCCTAGACCTGGAATTATTGTTCCCTAATAAACCAAGATTTCAACATACAATCCTACACACGTGCTTGACAACTGTCAAGCAATCACCACCCAACCCTAATCATGTTCCACCGTATACAGATTAGAATTGGGTGGAGGGAGATGTGATCATCAACCAAAGAAATTTATAATTTCAGAATAAAAACCATAACATAACCGCATTCGGAATTTAATACTGAATTATGAATTGAAACCAGAAGAAGAAAGAAGAACAAATTTTATTCATTTCAAGCACAAAAACTCAAGCACAACACATATGTCCAGCCTCCCCTCTTTCCGATCACTCAAATGAAACTACCCCTCCATGGATGGGGTAACCGAGATAATGCGGGAGAGGAGAGACATAATAAAAGAAATAAAAGAAAAATCTGGGAAGTTCTTCTCCTTGGTGCCCCAGAAGGAATGGGGTGGAGAATGTGATGTCTTGAGGGGGAGGAGCTCTCCTCCTTTTATAGGCAGAATTGGACCCCCGAAATTTTGAGCGTTTTCGACCCCATTAATGACCTCTTCACGCGTTTCACCCTTCATGAATGTTGTGCAAAATTATCTTGGACGTCTCTCCCCAAAAGTTCAGCTCATTTGAAAACCGGATGGAGGAGTTATGAATTTTTCATTCTCGATTTTTGTTTCTAGATGAAGTTTCCAGGATGGTTCCTCCAAATGTATGTCATTTAATGGACTCCTTAATGACATCCAAACTTCACCAAATTTCTTGTAGAGTCGCCAATATATGTCCTCGTCATATCCCAGGTAGAAAAAAATCATTTAGATAATTGTAGGCCGAGTTTTATGTCCCTTATGTTGGGTGGGTCCACACTGTCCGCCCGGAAAAATTCCCAACTTCAATGAATTGTTAGACCCTTTAGATGGCCGAATCAGCTCCTGGTCCAGAAGACAAAAATGATGGAAATAAAATAAGGATTATAAAAAAGTTTTAATCAGAAAATTTGGAATTTTATTTTTCCAGAAATGACTGAAATACCCCTGACGTAAAAATCTGTCAAAAATCCAAAAATAGTCGTTTTTCACATTTGGGTTCAAAATAACACTAAAACCTAAAAACATGAAAATTACCCATCCAATAACACTTTTTTGGGAGTATAAACTATGATATTCAATATAAATTAATTGAAAATATTTTCTCTATCAGTCAGGAATAGAGGTTTTATGAATGATATTTTTTGGAATGGTTCTATATATGAAGCACATGGTGGGAGAATATGTATTTCACCCATGAACCAACTATTTTTGTGTCTAAGATACAAAGGCACTATACATAAATGATTAAAACATAGATCATTATGTTATTAAATGAAAATTTATCTATAGAGATGGAATATATATATATATATATAAATAATGTTTCATTATAGTTTGTTAGGTCCACTAGGCTGAATACCCTGAGAGGGGGGGTGAATCAGGGTATGACTAATTAAAAATTAAAGCCCGTTCTGATCTTGTTTCGCTGTTAAGCAAAACACTCTTCTCTCTCTTTCCTGCTGCACAATATAAACAGAAAGTAAAGCAAGCACAGGACACAATAATTTTACTTGGTTCACCGCTAAGGGCTACGTCCAAGGAGCATACGCCGACAGGTTGCCGGTCGTACCAAGTCCACTAAACTTCACTAGCTGTGGATTACAATTTTCGGGATAGATCACTTCTATGCCCAGGCTCACTGCCTATACAAGGTTTAGGGTCAGCTCACTGCTTTCCCAAGGGTCACTCCCTGTTTCTCTCTCTCTGGCTCACTGCCGGTGGAGAGGATCACCTTCTTCCTCATCCTAAGCTCACTGCTCTTGGAAGGGAATCCAATCACAGTTTATAGACTTGTAGGTCTCTTTATTTCCATGAAGGAATGCATCTTCCTCTGTATGTAGATGCTCTGTTGAAGTCCAACTTTCACCCGCAGATGATTCTCACTTTGCACCGGATGTACCGGGCAACCTCAGTTTTTACGCGCAACCCTTACGGTGTCTTGCGCGCAATTTCTATGGTTTGCGCGAAATTCCTTTTTCGCGCAACCTCCAAATTTTACGCGCAGCCTAGAAACAGCCTTGCGCGCAATTCACTGCTTTTGCGCGATATTCACTTTTCGCGCAACTGCTGACTTTACGCGCAAACTTTAAGTTTACGCGCAACACCCTTTCTAACTTCGATTCCGCGCACCAGAGCTCCGGTATTTTCTATGTCTTGAACTCTTACGAATGGAGGAGGGTCACTTCATATTTATAGGCAAAATCAACCCCGCGCGAAAAACCCTCCTTGAGCGCGTAATCCGCTTTGATCGCGAAATACAAATCTTCGGCGCACAACCATTTTCCGCGCACTGCTCCATAATTTCGCGCACCTCATTCCTTTGCCATTTTCCGAGCTTCGGAGCTCGAAACACCTCTTGCGCGAAATACTTCATCCGCTATTTCGCGCGCCACTTCAATTTTTCGCGCACGCCTCCAAAATTTCACGCGTCACATGCCTTTACTGATTTTCAAGCTTTCGGCCTTGAAACATCTTTTGCGCGAAATACAATTTCGCGCAACCCGCTGTTTTGCGCGCCACACTTCAAGATTTCGCGCAACCCTCTAGTTTTGCGCACCACGCTTGATTTTTCCGCACACCTCCTTCATTTCCCTCTCCTTAACCTTTGCCAACAACATATCACTCCATTTTGCATTGGCGATTTTTAGGCCCAAAAATTTGGCAAACACTGGAAAACGGCGCCACCTTGTACTGCTCTTTTGTACCGCCTCCAGATCGTCCTTTCCTTTGTCAAGGTTCATTGTCAACATAGAATGTCAACAACTTCTCAGGAACTCGACAAATATCCATGAAAACCTGCTTTGTCAACAAACACAATCAACCCAAAAATACTTCAATGTTACCTTGAGGGATTTTTGCCCAACAATCTCCCCCTTTGGGTTTGTTGACAACTTTTCACAATTTAGCTCAGGATGATTTTCTGCACTGTGATACCTCACTGAGTCTTCTTCCAGCTGGTACCACCATTCGCCTCTTGCGATTATGATAGAGTTCAAGGATTCACTTAACACGTACTCTAAGCCCACATGAGCAATGCTCGGCGTGAGAAACAAGAGTAGTATGAAAAGTTCATCAATGAATCACTTTGTCTCTGCCATCCACTGTTGACACCAAACACTGTCCAACACCACTCTTCTGCTTTTATCACGATCCTCAGCTGTCGTGATATCTATTCTTTGATCGATCACTTCTAGCATCATCAGATTTCATACACTCCCCCTTTCTCATTGCTCCCCCTTTCTGGCTGCTCCACCTGTCAGCTTCTCCCCGTAACAAGTATGATTTATCAAATCTCCGCACTATTTTCTCCCTTGAACAAACACTTTTCTCCCCCTTTGTCAAGCACTTTTCAAGCACTTTTCTCCCCCTTTGTCAACGAACCCAAAGGTCATGCCTTTGTAGTCTGTAACATAGTAGAGAACACATATCAGCACATTAGGGAAAAACACACCATACCTCGGGGAGAGGGGGGGGGGTCCACATCCCCACTATTTCAAGTGCAGGGAGTCGACTGAACTCCCAGAGCCAGTCGATGCCTCTCAAAAGCTTCCTTGGGTAAGGCCTTTGTTAGAATGTCTGCAACCTGTAGTTCTGTAGGCACATACTCCAACTTCACGATCCCCTGCTCAACCTTCTCCTTGATAAAGTGATACTTAATCTCAATGTGCTTTGTCCTTGAATGATGGACGGGATTTTTGCTAAGATTTATAGCAATTGAGTTGTCGCACTGGATTCCGATCGGAGACTTCACTTCAACTCCCATATCTTCAAGCTGCTGCTTCATCCACAATAACTGTGTGCATGCTTGAGTGGCCGCAATATACTCAGCTTCTGCGGTGCTTAATGAAATGCAATCCTGCTTCTTGCTCAACCAAGCAATACATAGTCCGCCAAGATAAAATGCACCTCCAGATGTTGATTTTCTATCATCTGTTGAACCGGCCCAGTCTGCATCAGTGTACCCCAATAACTCTGTCTGAGATTTGTCATTGTATGTCAAGCCGAAGTCCACCGTGCCCTTAATATACCGAAGTATTCTTTTCACTGCGAGCATGTGACTTTCCTTGGGATTACTCTGATATCTCGCTGCTTGGCATGTGGAGAAAACAATATCAGGCCTTGTTGCGGTTAAGTACAACAGACTTCCAATGATTTGCCTGTATTCTGTGATATTAACTGCCTTGCCATCCTCATCTTTTGATAATTTCATCCGGGTAGCCACCGGAGTCTTCATCTCCTTGGAATTTTCCATTCCAAACCTTCTCAGGACCTCCTTGGCATATTTAGATTGAGAAATGAATGTTCCATTCCTTCCTTGTGTTACCTGTAGACCAAGGAAAAACGTTAGCTCTCCAATCATTGACATTTCAAACTCATTTTTCATGAATTCGGAAAACTGTCTGCACTGAGCTTCATCTGATCCACCAAATATTATGTCATCGACATAAACCAACACCATCATCCTTTGATTACTGTCATTACTGAAATAGAGATTGTAATCAACTCCTCCACGCTGAAAACCAAGCTTCTTCAAGTACTGATCAAGCCTTGAGTACCATGCCCTTGGTGCTTGTTTCAGCCCATACAATGCCTTCTTCAGCCTGCAAACTTTGTTCTCATCCTCATGAATGAGAAAACCATCTGGCTGCTCAATATACACCTCCTCTTCCAGAACACCATTCAAGAATGCAGATTTGACATCCATCTGGAACACTTTGAACTTCCTTTGCACTGCGATGGCTAGGAATAATCTTATTGTCTCCAGCCTTGCAACTGGTGCAAATGTCTCATCAACATCAATTCCCTCGATCTGGGAGTATCCCTTGCACACTAGACGTGCTTTGTTCCGAATTACTGTGCCATCTTCATTCATCTTATTGCGATAGACCCATTTGGTCCCAATGACATTCTTGTCTGCTGGCCTCGAAACAATCTCCCATGTCTGGTTCTTCTCAATTTGATCAAGCTCTTCATTCATAGCCTGAAGCCAGTTTTCATCTTCAGCTGCATCGGAAAAACATTTTGGCTCCACATGAGATAAAAAAGATGTTTGCTGTAATGATTTCATTCTTCGAGTCTGAACTGGAGCTGTCTGATTACCAATGATATTTTGCCTATCAATTTCAGCTCGATTCTTTGGCTTCTTTGCAGATACAGACTTGACACTTTCTTGTTCATCATCAGAATCTTCTTCTGAGTCAGCCTCTGCCACTTCCACTCCCCCTGTGCTGCTTACCTCATCATCACTTTCATTCAGAAACTGTTCACTGGGTCGTTGAGCAATCTGTTCATTTTCGACTATAGTGACATCATTGCTCTCAACAATTTTTCCCAGCCTCTTGTTGAAACATTTATATGCTTTGCTTTTCCCTGAATAGCCAAGGAATATCCCTTCATCTCCTCGTGCCTCAAACTTCCTATGATGTTCTTTGTTGAGAATGAAACACTTACTTCCAAAGATTCGAAAGTATTTCAACGTTGGCTTCTTTCCGTACCACAGTTCATACGGAGTCTTCCCTTGCTTCGGACATAACAGGGACCTGTTTGAAACATAGACCGATGTCAAAACTGCTTCCTTCCAAAATTTCTCTGGTAGGTCCTTATCAATAAGCATTGTTCTGGCCATGTTGTTAATGATCCGATTCCTCCTTTCTACCACTCCATTTTGTTGGGGAGTTCTTACTGATGAAACTTGATGACTTATCCCATGTTTCTCGAGATAGTTTTCAACCTGACTGTTTGTAAATTCTGTACCGTTATCAGTACGAAACTTCAGAATTTTCTGCCCAAGCATCTTTTCTGATTCCCTCCTGTACTGCTTTATGCAACTGAACACCTCTGTCTTATGGGTAATGATGAATACCCAGGCCATTCTGCTGTAGTCATCAATGAAAAGAACATAGTACCTTTGCCCATCTATAGATCGTGGTGAGATAGGTCCACATACATCAGCATGCACCAATTCGAGCACTCGAGTTGCTTTTTGTTCCTTTGGCCTGTATGTCTTCCTGATAATCTTCCCTTGTTGACAAGCATCACACGTATGAGTGCGATCACGTGATAGTTTGGGAAGGTCTCTAGCAGCATCACACTTTACCAGATCTTCCATAGATGGTTGACATAGATGACCAAGTCGCTTATGCCACAACTGATTTTCTTCTTCTCTGGATAAAAGGCATGAATCTTCTTCCCCACCTATCAGGTAAAGATTCCCCTTTGTTCGTTTTCCCTGAAGAATGACTATTCCATCTTTTCCTTTAACAATACCCATCTTCTTGGTAAATAGTATAGAGTGCCCAGAGTCACATAGTTGACTGACGCTAAGAAAATTATGACTGAGACCCTCTACCACCAAGACATCAGCATGTCTCATTTCTTTGCCCCCAAACTTGGCTTTTCCTGAGCCAACAATCTTCAGGCCTTCATCATTTCCAAACTTGACAACTCCTTCTTTGTCATATTTTATGCCTGTAACCAGATCCTTATTACCCGTCATGTGGGATGTGCAACCACTGTCAAGGATCCAAACACCAGAACGATCTGATGCTTTAAGGGCAATTTCAGCAACTACGACCTTCTCAGTTTTCTTCTTCCTAGTCCATACTTTTTCTTTCATACTCGGCATGGATTGAGGCTTCTGTTCTTTCTCAGAGTATGATGGACCAGCTTCATCTTGCAAAACTGCAAATCTGTTCTGAACTTTTAACTCACTTGTCGGTTTACTGATCTTCTGCTTGCGATCATTTTGATTCTGCTTTGGCACATTTTTCTGAATGGTCGGAGTGCAGTACCTAGCCATGTGTCCAAATCCTCCGCACCAAAAACAGTGTCCTTCAAAAAATGTTCTGGGAAACCATTCTCTGTTTGGCTGCTATCTCTGTTCTTGTTCCCTTCGATATCTTTTGGCTATGGAACACACATACTGTGAATGTCCCATCTTTCCACAACAGTAACACCTGATATAAGGTGAATTCCTTCGTGTTACTTCAGCACTACGAGTTTCCCCTTTGGATCTCTGAGTATTCTGATTCTGCTTTATGCTCAAATCCACTTTCAATCTCGGGACAAGTGCTTGCGGTCTAACTTCAACTGCCGTAGATTTTTGTTTCTGATTAAGCCATGAATCAGCCTTAACATCTGAGTTCAATTGTTGCTTCTTTCCTGCTGAACTACTAGGCTCTTCTTTCTTCTTTTCCGTCTTCGTAATGACCTGATTTCCCAAGAATGTGTTGGGATTCAAAGGTTTTTCCTGGTCTTTAACTTTTCTCCGCAGACCGACAACTTCCTCTTCAAGCTCTTCAATACGCTTGACGTGATCTTTCACTTTTCGACTCAAGCAGTCGATCTCCCTTTTCTGCTCTTCAATCTTGAGATTATGCTCATCAACCTTTTCTGTGCGCTCTGGCCTGGAAGACATAAGATTTTCAATTTCTTTCTCAAGCTCAGACTTCTCTTCTTCTTGTTGTTGCATGTAGAGTTTGGCATCACGTACTATCTTATTGGCTTTCTTTGTTTTTGCTCGCCAAACATCTATCTCTTCAAGAGCTGCTTCTAATTCAGCTTCCATGTCAACTCTCCCTTCAATTTCTCTTCTTCTTCATCAGTTTCAGTTTCTTTCTTTTCTAGAGTGCTACTAGCAACAGCCACCATCGCATTTTGACCACGATCTCTACAGTTTTCTATCTCTTCAACTTCTTCACCCTCAGACTCAACTGAACTATCAATTTCTTGGGAAAGAAGATTCTTCTTTTTAAAGAAATTTCTCTTGAACTGCTTCTTCCCTTTCACATAGGCTGAAGATTTTTTCATGGGAATCTCAACTTCATCTTTATCGCTTTCTTCTTGAAACTTTTTGGGGCATCTTGCCGCAAGATGACCAACCTTTCCGCATCGGAAGCATGATAGTGGAAGTTTCCCTTTAAACTTTCCTTTTCCTCTTTGCAGATTTGAAGAAAGGAACGACATCACCTCATCTGACTCTTCTTCCTCCTTAGAATCTTCAATAGTGAGCCTCTTCATGGCCTTAAATGCCACCTCTTTGGATTTCCCCTTTTCCACAGCATCATTGTAATCATTTCTCATTTCATATGCAACAAGAGTGCTGTGTAGGTTATCCAATGTTAGCTCTTTCAGATCTTTATCTTCCAACACAGAAACTTTCGGATTGAACCGAGGTGGAAGCTTTCTCAAGATGCGCTTTACGATTTTAATGTCTTCGATAATTTCTCCAAGACCCCGCATGTCTTCTACCACAGCATTTACCCTGTCAAAGAATGCATCAACAGACTCATTCGGGTTCATTTTGATATCTTCATACTTGTTCCACAACACTTGCAGCTTTGCCTCTCTGACTTTTGTATCCCCTTCATAAATATTCAAAAGTTTTTCCCACATGGCATGTGACGTTTTGCATGACATCACCTTTGTATAAATGGGATTAGAGAGGGCTCCCCCTAAGGCATTTATTACTTTGGAATCAGCATCCAACTCTTTGTGCTCAGCTTATGATAATGCACCACTAGTAATATCAGCTGTGATACCATGCATAGCTGCTGAAAACACATCCATTCCCAAAGATCGGAAATAGTGTTGCATTCGATTCTTCCATATCTGAAAATTACATCCGTCGAAGATCGGAATCCCTCTATGATTAGTGACCTCCATTGAGAGAAGACCAACTGTTAACCTTTCCCTCTGATACCACTTGTTAGGTCCACTAGGCTGAATACCCTGAGAGGGGGGGTGAATCAGGGTATGACTAATTAAAAATTAAAGCCCGTTCTGATCTTGTTTCGCTGTTAAGCAAAACACTCTTCTCTCTCTTTCCTGCTGCACAATATAAACAGAAAGTAAAGCAAGCACAGGACACAATAATTTTACTTGGTTCACCGCTAAGGGCTACGTCCAAGGAGCATACGCCGACAGGTTGCCGGTCGTACCAAGTCCACTAAACTTCACTAGCTGTGGATTACAATGTTCGGGCTAGATCACTTCTATGCCCAGGCTCACTGCCTATACAAGGTTTAGGGTCATCTCACTGCTTTCCCAAGGGTCACTCCCTGTTTCTCTCTCTCTGGCTCACTGCCGGTGGAGAGGATCACCTTCTTCCTCATCCTAAGCTCACTGCTCTTGGAAGGGAATCCAATCACAGTTTATAGACTTGTAGGTCTCTTCATTTCCATGAAGGAATGCATCTTCCTCTGTATGTAGATGCTCTGTTGAAGTCCAACTTTCACCCGCAGATGATTCTCACTTTGCACCGGATGTACCGGGCAACCTCAGTTTTTACGCGCAACCCTTACGGTGTCTTGCGCGCAATTTCTATGGTTTGCGCGAAATTCCTTTTTCGCGCAACCTCCAAATTTTACGCGCAGCCTGGAAACAGCCTTGCGCGCAATTCACTGCTTTTGCGCGATATTCACTTTTCGCGCAACTGCTGACTTTACGCGCAAACTTTAAGTTTACGTGCAACACCCTTTCTAACTTCGATTCCGCGCACCAGAGCTCCGGTATTTTCTATGTCTTGAACTCTTACGAATGGAGGAGGGTCACTTCATATTTATAGGCAAAATCGACCCCGCGCGAAAAACCCTCCTTGAGCGCGTAATCCGCTTTGATCGCGAAATACAAATCTTCCGCGCACAACCATTTTCCGCGCACTGCTCCATAATTTCGCGCACCTCATTCCTTTGCCATTTTCCGAGCATCGGAGCTCGAAACACCTCTTGCGCGAAATACTTCATCCGCTATTTCGCGCGCCACTTCAATTTTTCGCGCACGCCTCCAAAATTTCGCGCGTCACATGCCTTTACCGATTTTCAAGCTTTCGGCCTTGAAACATCTTTTGCGCGAAATACAATTTCGCGCAACCCGCTGTTTTGCGCGCCACACTTCAAGATTTCGCGCAACCCTCTAGTTTTGCGCGCCACGCTTGATTTTTCCGCACACCTCCTTCATTTCCCTCTCCTTAACCTTTGCCAACAACATATCACTCCATTTTGCATTGGCGATTTTTAGGCCCAAAAATTTGGCAAACACTGGAAAACGGCGCCACCTTGTACTGCTCTTTTGTACCGCCTCCAGATCGTCCTTTCCTTTGTCAAAGTTCATTGTCAACATGGAATGTCAACAACTTCTCGGGAACTCGACAAATATCCATGAAAACCTGCTTTGTCAACAAACACAATCAACCCAAAAATACTTCAATGTTACCTTGAAGGATTTTTGCCCAACATAGTTGGTATCAAAGAAAGGTAAATATAAAAATTTCGAAACAAGGATGATAAATCATTAGTAACAACCCGAAGTATAAATATACGTATAGGATAAAATAATTTAGTCTTGGTAAAATGCAAGAATAACCTTGTTTAAACCTAAGGTTCCATAAAACGTGTAACATTTTAATACATTTTGTAAATTATTTTTCATGATTCCTCACTAAGATAAATATTTATCACAATTTAATTTTTTGGGTTTTTTCAAAATATAGAACTATGAGGAATCATGTTAATGAAAATTGAAATATATAATTTGATGATTATAGAAACCTTTTACCAACTAGAAAAGTGTAGGTGCCTTCATTATTGCATTCACATAGATAAAATTAATCTAATGCAGAAGGAATGAATATTGTATTAGTTTTAGAGAAACATATTACACACACGATACTCGGTATACATTGGTAAATAAAATAAATCATAATAACAGTAAAATATCATAATCCTTGAAACTATTTCCAATAATTCATCATCATATACTAGGGAAAGGAATGAAAATAAGGGAAAGCTAAAATTCTCAATAAGGGTTAATTCTAAAAGAAGCTATAATCAATCGATAATCATAATCAACATTTCGTGGTATAAAAATGAACAAACATTAAATTTAAATAACTTGACTATAATTTTGATATATAGAATAACTAATAGGATAAGGTTAATAACTGCAACACATTCCATTTAATAAATAAATTAAGAATGAAATGAATCCATAGATAATTTCATAGAAAAAACACATGGATAAAAATAATAAATAAATTCTCATTGAAGGTAATTCTTAATTATTTGACTACCTATTTCACAAGTACATTATACCATTATCATCATGAGATTTCACATGTTAGTTTAAAATATAAAAAAAAACAAATCTGATTTGGCCTATTGATTCATGTCTTGATACTACTAATCCAAGTGAGAAGATATCTATTACTAGGTACCACCCATTCCATACCATTTCAATTAATCCATTTTATATTGAATAATCTATTTAATTCTAAAATAATGTTCCTTATCATCATGTATCTATATGGAGTAGAGGATATATATTTATCAATTTTTTATTATTCATTGAAATAACATTCAATGTGAACACCCTATATAAAAATAGTATACATTTTACGTAATATTCATGTACATAAATCAAAAAAATTTAAATATATGATCAATTTAATTTTTAAAGAAAAAATATCACTATAATGTGACTGTTTCATGAGATAGTTAAAAATCACAAAATAAATTTATATAGCACAATAAATTTTATCAATTGGTAGTTTTCAAGTAAAATCCCATCGGAAAAATAATTCAAAGTGTAAAAAATACCATGAAATATGAATTAATCATCATATTAAATGTCAAATGGGAATTATATACCCCACATAAAAGTTAATTGGTTAACAATAACAAATATGTCTCAATGGAATGTAAATTTAGTTGAAATCTGTTACCATACACATATGTTTGATTGAACATTATATGTCCTCATATATTGTGGTTTTAAAAATCTATTAATTTATAATATATGAATATTTTTTTAATATCATATATAATCCTTTTAGAACAACTTATCAACCTTTTGTTAATATTATTTTATTATATTTTTTGTTTTCTCATGTTAATTGCCTTATTTTCACAATCTTGACTGTCATAAAAGGTCATGTTCTTCAAAATATAATAATTTTTCCTCATCTTTATATTAATAATCATGATTCAATTATCATATTTATAAATCAATTATATTAATAATAACAATAATTATTAATGGTTATGAATAATAAAATATGTTTCATTCAAGGATATGGAAGGTCGTACAAACACATGAGTAATGTTTTAATTGTAAAATGATCATTATGGAAAGAAGGTATGTAATATATTATCATTAAATATTGATAAAAATATCAAATATTCCATATTATTTCCTTATATATATCATCCATGTGGTGTGGTTATGAAATGAGTGTCACATCAATTCGTGAAGGCGGTAGTCCAGTCAAACATAATGGACGTCTTCATCATTACATAAGAGAAAATAGAAAACTAAAATTATATATATTAAGATTAAATAATGATAAATATGTCATAAATATCATAATAATTTATTTTATATCACATATACCACTTAATTTTTTTTCTTATCACGTTCTATGTGATGTGTTAGTGAAGAATGATTCACAACACTTCACGAGACAATAGCGTTCTTTACACACGAGTGAAGTTATTGTGTCTACTATGAAATTAAAGATAAATATGTATATATTATATAATAAATCAATATTTTTAATTATATTACAAATATATTATATATAATTTATATCCATAATCATAAACAACTGTGAAAGGTGGTAATAGAAAAAAGGAATGACATTAGTTCGCGATGTTATAGTCCACCACACACACGGATAATGATTTTATAACCCATTTGGTAGAAGTGGAGATGGTTGTAGGTCATTAAAGTATTATAAAAACATATATGTATAATGAATATACTATGGTTTTTATATCATCAATATTTTATAAGAATTCATGGAGCTAGAGGAAGAAATTACATTCAAATAGTCATTGAAAATGTTACCACTGCTTCATGTATCCAGTTTATCATTGCACTAAGTCCTTCTTATGTTGGATTAATTTGCAATATAATTCATATATGATTAGGGTATGGATTTAAATAGGTTATTTGGGTATTTTTATTTCAATACAAATTTGTTTTAAGGTGTGAATAATTGAGGGGAGTGCGTTCCCTTTTATAATTGAGAAGGAGTGACATTCTTGTAAATACCCAAAATTATTCAATATTGGGATTTATCCATTATATCATGCGCCTAAAAAATCTAAATATTTTAGGAGAGGGATTATATAATCTATAAACACAAATAATCAAAAAATTAAATACAATATTATCAAATTATTCTTTAGTATTTATGTTTACTCAATTTCACCGTTTTAGTTTTTACCATGGTAAATTGTATCATTTTATTTACATACGTAATTTAGCCATTAAGAATATAAATAAAATTATTTTTAAGAGATAAATTATACCCAATTAGTCTTAATATTAAATCAAATTTTATTAAGAAAATCCCATGTGTGTGTAACATTATTTTTACTACAAACAAAAGTATTGGAAAAAAACATGGTTTAACCACAATCGTGGTAATTAAATTAACTAATTAAAATAATAATTATTCTAAAAAATAAGTTTAAATTAAGTGATAAGATAAATTATTGTTATTCCAAATAAGGATTCCATTTATCCAAACTCTACTCCTAAATTGTTTTGAATTTAATTTAAAATTAATCCAACATAAGTGATGAGAAAGTTTGGTTTAAAAGTGAAAATGTTCACAAGATTTAAATATTTCTACATCCAAATTCAGTAAGAAAATAATTTCAATGAACTAAACTTGATTAATATAAATAAAATTGGAATAATATTAATTTTAAACTAATTAAATATAAAATTTAACAACATATATTATAAAAGAAAACAATGTTTTGAATTAAAATTTTGGATTTTTCCATAATCATCATGAAATAGAAATTTATGAAAAATCCCAAAAATTAACCATAACCTAACTTAGATATCTTTATTTTAAAATTTTAGTTTGTTTTTTGTTATATTTTATTTATAATGGGTGAAACTAATTTTAAATTACGTGTGAAAAGCACAATTGAACCGTCATTTAGAAAAAATACATTTTTTTCAGAAAACATTTCATTTTCTTTTAAATGAAACTAATTTGATTTAATAATAAAAAGATAATTGATAAACATGTGTAAATTATTTTATTTCACTTGTTATTTATTCATATTCATACCGTCAATTCCAATTTCTAGGTGATAACTATCATATAAAAAATGATACCAATAAAATATTATTGTTTAGTAAAACATAGTCTTACTTATAAGGAATGTTAGCAGAGAAACTCATAATTGAATGTAATGTAAGATAAAATCAGGGATTCATTTAATGAATGGTATTGAAGAGGTTTAATTTATTTAAAAATACTTATATTATATTGTATCACGGTGTTATATTCTCTTATACTCTTGGTGTTGTGTGCCATTAAATCTATTGATACAATTTCATTATTTTATAATTTTGGAGTGTCACATTCTCCCATCCTTAATTAAATTTCATCTTTAAAATTTAAAATTATATTTATAAGAAAAGGTTTTATATTTGAAAATTTATTTAGTGAAACCCCAATATTTTCAAATGGTTAATAATGAATCCTATTAATAAGTTATAAAGTTACATACAAAGGTTTTATGTAATAAAAAATAACTAGGTTTCGAAGTTGGTGAACATAGGTGGGAAATAAAATAATGTACATGGAAGAGAAATCCTAAAGCTAAATATTAATGGGGTGTTAAAGGGAAAATTGATCCCAAGAAAGTGGGTGATCTAAATATAGTTAACAACCTCAAAACCAAAAACCAACATATTGTGAAAATAACCATTAACATCATCAGAAATTATGTTAATAAGATAATATTTTATTTTAAGATCCTTTTCCAAATGTTGATAATTTTTTAGGAGATTATATTCTTACTTGATTTCATTCCATTTCATAATCTCACTATCAACCTTTTGTTGATCCTTAAGAAATTTTCAACTCTTCACTTACTCCAAGAATTGGTTATAAAAAAATGAATGTCTTTACGGATGAATTACTAAAATTAAGTTTTAAGGGATCATAATATCAATAATATAGTGAATATTATTTCTACTGGTCTTAAATTATTTTCCAAAACTAATATGGTTAGCACAATTTCTTCAATATGAAAAAACATTCATATGGTGAAGTAATTCATTAATCATCAAAACATAATCCAAGATTTAACAAAAAAAATTCATAAATGTTTATCCTTATGACCCTTCCAAATGAGCAATATCAAAAACATTATAAATAAGGTCACTGAATTTCCAAAATGAACTTACATTTATTCCACCAACCAACATTAAGTGGCTATAGATAAAACTATGAACAACTTGCGAATACCTTTATCATGCATTCCCTTGAATCATTTTAATCACCTAAACAATGATAAAACATTATAAAAACATACATGATTCTTAATTAATTAAATAAAACATATATTATTGGATTCCATACTTTAATACAAGGTTGTTGTAAAGTACATTAATGATAGCTTAAACAACTTTTCGAACAAATCGTTAACTAGTTCCAGGAAAGTCAATACTATCAAATATATATTAACTATATCAATCACCTATTTATCCAAACATAATTATCTCATCATCAGGAAGTTATTAAGGGTAATATATCCCTCAATATTTTTTTCTTAAAATATCAAAATTACACTAAATCATTTTTCTTGTTCATCACCACTGTTAGAAATATGCTTTAAAATCCTTAATAAAAAGGTTTTTTTCAAACAATACCTATACATTTTATAAATCATATAACCATAATATCATAAATTAATTAATTTTAAAAAAAATTACATGGATATAAATACATGTGCACATTAGTTATCCCACTTCACTTATATCAATAACAGAATCTTGACCTTGATCACTTAGCCTGTTCTGAAGTATATTCCACTAATTATTGGGGAATTTATTTGTGTAGTTATACATCTCATTTTAGTTGAAAAATATAATAATAGTTTTTTATTTATTCCTTTTGAATTATCTCTCAAGTTTACCCCTTATCCTTCCTAATATCATACTCCAAATCCCACTAATCATTTCCCAAGGGGATTCATTACAGAGTTATCACATTTGGGAAAATTATTCTTTCCCTTCTTTCCTTTATCCAATTATTTTTTTCCATCCGATCCTTGTCTCATACCACATTGAATCTATAAATAATTGATTATTATTTCTACATATTTTGATAACATAAAAATATTTCATCATTTGATGAAATGGTTTGAGAGACCGACTCCCTTTAGAGACTTGGCATAAGAACTTCATATAAATGGATAGTCATTCACTCTGCGTTTAGTTTTTAAAATATAGCATACCTAACTAACCTTGTAAATGAATTTCCATTCTCCACAACACATTTATCAACCATATTCATTAATATAAGAAACATTATATTCATCTTAGTTCTTTTTTTCATGTGGGAAATATTTTTCATAGAATGTCACCACAAACTATTCTCATTACATCAGTTATATTTCTTCTTCCACCCTACTATTCTGGATCAACGACCACCATGGATTATAATTTCATCATAGATTTTACATTTAATGTGTAAAATTTTCCATTTCACCACATCCTAACTTCAAAAATATATTCTACAGAGTCTTAATCCATTTCTCAGCCTCCATTGGATTAATATCATCAATAAATGATGGGGGGACTATATCACATAATGCAATCCAAGATTGGGGAATCACATTATAGAATATGTTCCTCCATCCAAGAAAAGTTATTTTTTATAAACTAATTATGAAACCATAACATTTCCATAAAATTATCAGTTTTAATACCAGTCATATTGGCTTCTTATGCATGTAAATACCAACATTTTCCATGAACATTAATATAGAGCTTCCTTTTAGGTGTTATTTCTAAAAAAATAGAATATTCTAGATTATATCATAAATTAGGAATCTTAATTCATAATTTATAATCATAAAATAGATAAATAGTTAACATATGCTAAAATCAAAATCATATTCATGGTTTCTTTGGGGATATCTCTATTTTCATATATAAGGCCCCAACCATAAACATTACGTAATCTTAATATAAGTCAGTAATTTGATGTTAATTAACATCGAGGATCTTTTAAATATTATATTTTTAGAAAATTCGGTCAAAAATCATACATAACAACTTAAATATTGAAAAGTAGAAACTTCTACTCACTATCCAATTTTTGGTAAAACAAAAACATTTAAAAAAAGACATGGTTTCATTTCATGTTTAAATAGCATAACTTTCCCATTATCCCATCCTTGAATATATTCATTATTAATTCCTATGAAAAACAATTCAATATATGGTATGCACATAAAAAATATCATTATGGGATATAGAAATAAGTGAAACAGTTAGTCTTTTGAAAAAATGTAAACCATGAATACCTTATCAGAAAATAATAAATTACACCTTTAAGAAATAGTAATTAAAAATCACTGAATGTATGCATATTTCATACATTTTTTTAATCAAATAATTACATTAAATCCCATATAAGGTACATATAACATATAGTGGTAACATTGGACATAATCATACTTAAAAGGAATAACCATACAGTCGACTTCTACACATATCATTCTTACAAATGGAATATCTATACGACTGACTTCCATACCGAATGCATTAGTGGTTATAAAGTAACCACCCATCCTTGGTTTATCATGGAACCGACCATCTTTAGTTTATCATGTAACCACCGATATTTGATTTATCACATTACCACCCATCAAATTTCGAAGTACCATGATATATTCATAACACATCAAAATTAAAATTGTTATCCTTTTACTCTTATCATTTCATTAGTAGTCACATGAAATAATTTCATCATATTGAAAAAATAAATACATTCTCAAACCATTTTCAATACCAAAATAAGTAAAAATGGTATGTGGTATTTAATTTTGTTTTAAAAACATTACGACTTGTAGAGGAATCAAAATATCAAATAACGGTCATGGTGGAAAAAAAGTCATGGTCACCACATCTATTAAAAAAATTCATTTTTTCATTTAGTAAATAGTTTCATAGAAAAAATATTACTTTCCAAAAACATTTAATAAAATTAAAACTCAAAGGGGATAATTATACACCATATAAAATAATGTGGTGTATATTATCAAAATATTCCTCAATCATTGGAGATTGAGGCGAAGTCCCTTACCTAGAGTCTGAATTGTATAATACATTCTTTAATTTAATGAATAATAAACATAGGATGATTTATTCTTCATGGGAACTTTTTTTAATCCTTTAATATTACTAATTACCTTGTTATAAAAATTACATGACTATTTAAGTCCATTTTGGATGTTTTGTCGATATTTGGTACTAGAGTTAAATATTAACTTGTTTTGATGTAAATTTTCCATGTGTTAAAAGTTATAGAATCTCCAGAATAGTATCAATGATTTAAATATCATATATATAATTTATATATTTATTTATAATAAACCATAATATTAAGAGATAATAAATTAAATGAGCCTTTCATTGAGATGGTGGGCCATACGTACGCATGGATGCTACTGGCATGTATTTATCATATTAAATTATATAAATATATATTATAATACTAGTACTATATTAATGTCATATATTTCATAGAGTTTTAAAATTTCCTTCCTTTATATGTTCCATGTATATCGGGAATGATTCATATCACTTTGAGGGGGCGATAGTACACACTTCCTCATACAGAATTGTTGTATTTACAAAACATGGAAAGAATAATTTAATGTTCTAAATAAAAAATACATAAGAATATAGAAAATATAAATATAATATATATCATATGTAATGATATTATTCATTATAATGGCCACCATGAGAGGTGGTAGGGGAAAATTGAATAATCATCATTTTGTGAGGTAGTAGTTCATTGTACCAAGAAACAATATATTTGTTACCCATTAAATGGAGGTGTGTGTAACTATAGATCGAAAACAAATAATAACACAATCCTTGAAAATTTATGATACTGGTTATTTTATTTAATCATAGAATATGAAGATTTTAGGGAGTGGTGAATGTAAATGAAACTAAAAATCCTAAGATAAGGTGTTACCACTTTATCGGGTAACTTCTTTTTGTTTATACCAAAAGGCTTCCTTGGGAGGCTTTCTTAGATGAAGAAGGATCATAAGATGAGGTGAGGGATTATAGGATTATTTTGAGGTAGGTATTGGAGAATCCCAATGGTTCTTGGAGTGTTAGTACTAGATAAGATAGGGTACCTTTTATAGGAGAGGAAAGGGGCACCCTCAGAAACTCTTAAATTATTAAATCAATATAAATTAATTTTTCAAATTCCAATAGAACCAACATGAGATATATATAAGATAATATGATTATAGTTATATATTATCTAATCCAATAATTTGTATTCATGTATTGATTTTATTTTTAAACCTTATATTTTCAGTTTACCCTTAATTAATATTTTTTATTTTAATTGTGGTAATAACATTTTAATTATTAAGAGGATATTAATTTTACTTATATGGTGTAAATTTTCCATAACTGGAATCATAAAAATCTTTAAGACCTTATCATAGTCACTTTTTTTATTTTAAAATATTTTTAAAATTTTTAAATATTTTAATAATATATTATTTTTATAAAACATCAATTTTGTGAATTTATACAGTACTCATTTTAATGAATTTAAATAAAATATAAAAAATAGTGATAACATTGAAGAAAAATATTGAATTTTTTTATAAAATGTCATATTGATATAGAAAATCTTTTATTACATAAATTATATCAAAAAAAATTTATTTTAATATTTATAATATCATGTATTTGATTCCTTTATAAATAAAGGAACCACTACATCATCATTGTGTCATAATTAAATTTAATTATTTAATGTATATAATTTATAAATAAAATACCATGCGGTAAAAAATGTTTTCAGATTTCCAATGACTATTTATAGTGAAAGATACAATTATATAATCCTATATTAAAGTTGTTTTAGTAATAAGATATATGATTATAACATATTTTACATTATTTCAAAATAAATGTTATTAGTGTCATAATAACAACCAAGTGACTTCCAAAGGCAGAATTTTCATCCCAAGGGTTTTCTTGGTCTGCCATATCCCATAAAATCGAATTGGGACTTTTTTTGGGAAGTTTGATATTATTATTATAATATTTTTATCCGTATTTACATGATTTAACCTTTAACCATTGTGAATAAATATAATTAATAAACTTACTATTCATATTTTCCAAAAAAGGGAACTATTTTCAAAATTTGGACCTTATAATTAAAAATATTTAATCCATTTTTTGAAATTAAAAACCCATAAAATTTTGTAATTAATTTAAATTTAATTCTTGTTGTCAAATTGAGAAAAATGTTTTTTAAAATAAAAACCATTAAAATATTGACATTTATTTATATGAATCTTCATTGTGAAATTACATAAAATTAAAAAAATGGATTAAATGATAAAAAATAATCCAATTTCATTCTAAAAATAATTAAATAAACAATCTAACTATATATGTAAATAAAATTAAAAGGAAGTTTTTTATTAAAATGTAGTATTTTTTACTATTAATTAAAATCAATTTTATCAGTAAAATTTCTAAAATTAAAACAATGTAAATTTTGATTTACTTATTCTATAGAATAATTTTATTTGTCAAATAAAACAAAAAAATCTGTTTAAAACTCGATTTAGACATACTTCACCATCAAAAGGTGATAAAACTACGTTTTAAAAAATATTTTAGTATTTAGGCTTAAAACTCAAATTATTATTATTTTAAGACACTAAAATTTATTAGAAGAAAGTAAAAACATTTAATAAACACATGTAAACATAATACAGTTGGTTATTGTTGGTTAGAGTGGAAACTTAAGAGGGGGGGGGGGGGTGAATTGAGTTCCAATTAAAATTTCTGTTAAAAAGATTTCTATTAAAAATCCCCCAAATTAAAATAACAAGCAAAACTGTAGTGATTTTGTAATACAGTCAAGGGTCAGTTAGGTTCTCAAAATGTTTATTAGTTCTTAGTTAATCTTATATTAGCTTTTGAAAATAACCTAATTCTTTATAATAAAAACAAACACTTGCTAGTTTAACAATCAGAGTTACGTTAAAACAAATTTGAATTTAAAGTACTTAGCAGCGGAATAAAAAATAACTTAAACTAAAAATAAGATGCATAGAAGATATAACCAAGAGGTTTTGTCTCAAGACGAGACTTATTCCTCTCAAACAGTTTATATAAACTTTGATCCACACCCTAGATCAGGGTTAACAACAGTACAAAGACTATCCAGGTACTAAGACCTCCACCACAGTTCTATGTGGAAAAAAAACATTAGCACACGAGCTATCCAGATCACACTTGACCTCTACCACTATCCACATTGTGATACAAGAGAATAAGGGAAATATTGAGTGAGGATTTATAAATCCTCCAGTTCAGCACATGAGACAGCGTGTGCCTAAAACTACAGATCACACACACTAATCAAAATGTAAATAAATTCAACACAATAGAGCTAAACAAATATAGATGAGTTTAGAATGATCTATGTGTTTTGAGTGAAGATCTGGACTCGTTGGATTGATGCAGATGATGCTTTGAGTCCTTCTCTGGTTTTTTTCAAGAAAAACAGAGTGTTGTTTTTCTATTTGAATTCCAAGTCTAGGATGATCAGTATAATCAGATTAAGTGTAAGTGAAATAGTTGAACCTCTTTACTCCTTGAATGTTCATGTTCTACAGATTCAATATGTATTCTTCCTTCTTCTTCTATGCATGTATGTCCTAGTGTATCTTCAGATGTTTTTCTCATATGTTCATGTAAAAGACTGATCGATCACCACACACTTTCTTTTGTAGTTCGAGGTTCCCTTATATAGATTTAGCTCCGGCAATAGGAATGATTTCCTTTTTAGAGGTACGAGGTACGGTTCCTGAAATACCGACAACTATCATTAATTATATAGAAGGTTCATTAAAAACATAAAATATGACCATTGCTAAATAAACAAATAGAAATAGAGTTTAGAGATATAGTGACTGGTTTTCATCAGTATCTCTTAGTATCAATGTGCTTGTATAGGTGTACTTGAGTCAGTTGGACTGTACTGATAGATGCTACTCTTTATTTCGGTTGGCCGCTTGAATCAGTAGCTCTTCCTATGGGTAGCTCCTTCTATCAGTATCTCCTTCTATTAGTAGATTCTTCTATCGGTAGCTTCTTCTATCGGTAGCTCCTTCTATCGGTAAACTTTGTAGTGGTAGCTGCCTATCTGTATCAGCAGACTTGTATGTATCTGTAGCTATCTGTTTTTCTGTTTGTATCGGTAGCTTGTATTGATAGCTGTCTGTCGGTATCTGTCTCTATCGGTGGACTTTGTATCAGTAACAATGTACCAGTGAACTTGTGTCATAGGAATCTTGGTCTATCAGTGACCTTTACTTATCAGTAGACTATGTACAGATAGGTCTCTATCAGTTGACTTGTTAATACCAGTAGACTTCTGTACTGGCGTAACTAGCCTTATCGGTAGTTGTTTGTCTCAATGGACCTTTTTGTATATCGGTGACTTACTCTATCGGTAGGTCTGTATCAGTGACTCACAAGCTTAACACTTATCTGTTCTATGAAAGACATATCCAAATTGAGTTAAAATTATTTCAAGGCATGTATAAACATAGATAAACATTTATTAACATATTCTAATGATTATTTTGATATTTTTGTCAAAAAAATTTGACATATAGATAGGATTATAAACACATATTAAAACATAATTGAGATTATCAAAACAAGTGAGGTCAACAGTTATTTTTATTCCCACCAACACAATAGTTAGGCGACAACTTAAATTTAAAATAATAACAATAATAATGTATTATTTTTTCGGTATAACTCAATTTTGTGTGAAACATATGATTTCAAAAAAACCCGTTGTTGCGTGTCGAGTACTCTCTCAGAAAGAGAATCCCATTTAATGTCAAATTAATATATTATTCATAAATATTAATACATATGAAAATGTATTATTCAATATTTTTATGGGATGTTACATCCTCCCCCCTTTTTGGAAATTTTGTCCCATTAATTTTATTCACTTATCACATAAGAGGAGGTATTTATCCTTCATAGAATTTTTAGATTACAATGTTTTCTCTCCTACCATATTATTTTTTAACAAAACCATAACCTAAAAAATATCTTTTTTCTGAAACACTTTCTCTCTTTGGTCAAGAATCTAGGCTGGTTATTCCTTATAAGAAAGATTCCCTTCCAACTAAAAAACTTTTGGAATAAAAACATGATATGGATATGACATATAATTTAGTATCATTGAAACAGGAAACATATTTTGTAACTCATATAAATTCATATCTAAATCCACTATGTAGGAAAATGATCAAAATTTCTCTTGGGTTTGATAGGGTCCTACAAACCTTGGACTCGGTTTCCCTTTCTTACCAAAATGCATCACACATTTTTGTTGTCAATCATTTACAATGACACAATCACTGACCTAGAAAGAAAGATCCTTCCTTCAGTAATCCACATAATTTTTCATCCTACTATGAGCTGTCATTATATGCTTCTTGAATCAACTGAAATTTTTCTTCCATCCCTTGTATCAATTTTTGTCCCATCAACTTCCTTTCACCAACTTAATTCTAAAAAGATGGATTGTGACACCGCATTCCATATAATTATTTAAATGGATCCATCTATAAAATGGAATCAAAACTATTATTATAAAAAAACTCAACCAAATAATTATTTTGACCCCAAATTCCCTGTAAATGTAATGAACATGCATGTAGCATATCCTCCATCATTTAAATTATTTATTATAACATCCCATATGACTGAGGAGGAAGAGATGTAATAAAATTTAATTCTGTACCCAACGATTACGGAAGGCCTTACCAAAAGTTATAAGTGAACCTAGGATTACGATTAGATTCGATGGAGAGGGGAACTCCATGTAACCTAACTATATCATTAATATACAACTGAGACAATTTATCTAGAGATAGAGTATCTCAAATGAGAAGAAAATGAGCACATATAGTCAATCTATCAAACACAACCGAAATCATATTGTTACCTCAATAAGTCTTTGGAAATCCCACTATGAAATCCATGGCTATATTATCCAATTTCAACTATAGCACTGGAAAAGGCCGAGGCATCACATTCGACAATGACCGCATTTTTTTAACCAGCTGACAAATCTAATCTCTCAGGGAAAATTCAACAATATATCTTTTCATTCTATCCCTCCATTAATACCCCTATCGTCTTTTAACATCTTAGTGATGCGAGGTTGAATTGAAAATGGAGAACTATGAGACTCATATAAAAAATAATTCTTCAAATTTGAGTCACTGGGAACACATAATCTATTTTCAAACCAAAAAACACAATCTTTATCAAGGTGAAATTTAGGTAGCTTACCCTTCTAAAACAATTATACATTTTTCTACAACTCATTTCCTTCTCTCTATGTTTTCATAATTCCATCTGATAGAGACGAATTCACTTCCACCAGAAACAAAATAAGGTAATTTCCAAGAACCACAACTTATAGGCCAATATTAAACAAATCATTAACCAAAGGGTGTCATTCCAAACGTGTCAATGGTAATGTACGTTAATATTTCAACTGAAATCATCAGACACATTATTTTAATTTCTTGTATGGTAATGAATAATGCAATAATAATCCTTGTTTAATTCCATCCATATTCTTTATCTCATGTTCAATTATTTTTATGTGAATATATAATTCAGAATACTGTTATCATTATATATTTCACAATTTACACCCTAAAAATGATGCCTCCAAATTTTTAATTCAAAAACAACAACAGATAATTCCAAATCATGTTTAGGGTAATTTAACTCTTGTGGTTTCAACTAACGTGAAGAATAAGTAATTCCATAATCATTCAGAATTAGGAAACAACCATGTCCTTTTAATTAATAATCTTTGTAGATAATAATTTCACCATTCCTAGAAGGTAGTCCAGAAACTAGAGTATTTTGAAATCCTCTTTTTAGTTCCTAAAAATAATCACCACATTATTTTTTCCATATGAGAATAACTCCCTTACATGTTAACCTAGTTAGTGGGACATATAACCAAGAAATTTGTTCAACAAATATTTGATGATAACCTACAAATATAAAAAAACTACGATTCTCTATGATATTGATATTTCTTGGTGACTCTTCAACAACATTTTTTAGAAGGGTCCACATTTTTTCAATCTTTAGAAATAAGAAGTCCAAGTAAAAGAATTTGAGCCAAACAAAATTCACTCATAGTAAAATTTCTATATTGGTTATTTTCTTTTAATGTTGGAAAAACAATCCTTATGTTACATTAATGTACCTTTTAGATTTTAGAATATCCGAAAATATTGTCTAAAAACACAATGAAAAACTGATCCAAAAACTGATGAAAGACTCCATTCATGAGATAAATAAATAAAATAGAGGAATTACATAACCCCAAGGGAATAAAAACAATCTCATAATTAACATATCTTGTTCGTAATGTTGTATTTTGGATTTCATCCCCTTTCACCTTTAGCTAATGGCACCAGGACCTTAAATCAATATTTGAAAAATACTGAGCTCCATGGAGATTATAAGAAAACATCGATATGTTGAAAATGATACTTATTCTTAGTAGTTTTTTTTATTTATGCCTATATAATCAGTAAAATGTCTTATAGAACTATCTTTCTTGTTCAAAAATAAAATTATATCACCCAATGGTGAAGTGCTAGGTCGAATGAATCCATTATCAAGAAATTTTGGAAATTATTTTTTTGAATTCCACCAGTTTCACTTGATCCATTTGACTTTGGGGCTCAGAAATAGGCTTAGAATAAAGAAATAAATCAATGTTAAATTCAAAATCATGATCAATAACAATAAAAGAAAATTCTTCAAGAAAAACATTTTTAAATTCATTCACTACTGGAATGTCACTAATCAAAACTATTTATTTCCTTTCATCAACATGAACTAGATTAATTTTTCTTCCAAATTTAATCAATCTATCGGATTATTTTTATGTTATGAATGGTATGAAATCATGGAATAAAACACTTGTGGATTTGGAATCTATTTTATCATGATAAACTGAATGCCAATCCATACCTAAAATGATATCAAATTCCCCTATGGGAATATTAACAATATTTTTAGGATGAACAATCCTACTAATGATAATAGGATGATTCCTATAAATATTTGTTTCTTTAATACATCCACATGGGGGTTTTACCAAACGTTATATATCACATTCTTGTGGTAATACTTCCAATTTACTTTCATAGCACATAGAAATAAATGAATGTGATTATCCATAGTGAAATAGAGTATTGGAATAGTTTTAAAAAACCCGTATCATACTTGTAACCACTTCATTTTATGGTCCCACATCAACCACAGTGGTATAAAAATATTTTTCCTCACCCATATGATTTCAGCATTGATGGATTGCACCCTTGGTAATCAACTTTGGACACACATTGACATAATTTCCCAACTCAATGAAACTAAAACATCTTACCATTTGATTTTCATTGCATGAATGATAATATTCCTTATTGTTGAGAGAAATATTATTAGACTTATCAAATCTGAAGAACTTCCCTAACATTGAGATACATTCTCCAGGATTATTTTTTCCACACTTCTCACTAGTTGGAAATTTAGTTTTCTTACCTCTAGGCTTCTTTAATGAATTCTTTCCCATTGCCTTCCAATTGGTTTTCTTATTTTTTATGCTCTCAGAGAACACATATTCATCAAAAAATAAAAGTTCTACCTTCTCAGAACACCATAATGTTTCTCATAGATTTTGAACCCATGAAAAGCTAATTCCCTTCCTTATTTTGGCTTCAATCTGGAGTAAAACTGATTTATCTTACTATAAATACCCCGGATAAAAGTTGGGGTGTACCTAGACAAATGGGTTAAATATTATTCATATTAATCAACAAATTATTATTCCTTTTCTCTCTATTCAATGAATTTATTTTCCTTCCGAAGTTGAGAATCCTTGGGGAAATATTTCTCAAGGAAGATATTCATAAATTCATCCTACACAATGGTATCAATCTGTTCACTTATGTGGATATTTTTAACTAATGAAAACCACTGATTGGATTCACCTTAAAAATGATAAAAATCAAGACTAACCTATTGATTTTTTGAACACCCCATTACATCAAAAATATTTTCTAGTGATTTAATCCACCATTCTCCTTATATAGGGTCAGATTATCCTCTGAATTATTGGTGACACAACCTCATAAAATGCTCCACTATCAAAATATTTTTTTATGGTTGACCATGTTGATCTCACACATGAATACCACCACCATTTATCTCGTGAGTAAATTGATCCTTTACTAAAATAAACTATTTAGTTCTGATTCTATCCCTCTTAAGATGCTGATTTGGAAGGTTATTTTCCACTGTAAGCCTTCCCAGCACAGTTTCCCTATTTCCTCTATGGAAAACCATTATGAGAATACATATCTTAGATGAAGCAACATGGTAATATTCAAAGGCTGCATCATTTCAATATGACCATAAAGAAAAAATAATAATTTATGGATATTCTCTGAACAATATCCCAACCTCTAAATTTCTCTAAACTGATATCTGTTAACAACCATAAGTCCCTTGAATTAAACATTAGAAAATATTGAGATTAGTCAGTAATTTGACTTTAATTCACATTAAGGATATTTTTAGGTTTGGAGCATTAGATAATTATGTCATATGTCATACATAAAATCTTAAATATTACAAAGTAGACACTTTTACTCACTATCCTATTTTTTTGTAAATTTTCTTTTAAAGGAAACATGGAATCGTTTCATGTTTAAATAGTATAACTTTTTCTTGATCTCATCCTTGACACTGTTTTTCTTTATGTCCAGAGAAAAACATTTCAAATCCTAGGATGATAATTAAAAGCTTAGTAATGGATACACAAATAATGAAAGCTATTAGTCTTGAGAAAAACATTAAACCTTGAATAATTTATCATAAAGTAATACTTTTCATGTTTATGTAGTAGTAATTACATTTCACTAAATATAATCTTATTTCATACCCATTTTTTAATCAAAAAATTACCTATAAATCCATATAAAGTACATATAACATATAAATCTAACATTAGACATAATCGTTCTTAAATAGAATAAACATATGGCTGACTTCCACACATATCATTCTTACCAATGGGATAAACATACATTAGACTTCCATAACCAATGCATTAGAGTTTATAACGTAACCACCCGTACTTGGTTTATTTTGGAACCACCAGTCTTTGGTTTATCATGTGCCAAACCTTATTTGGTATATCACATAACCATCCATAAAATGTCTATGTACCATTATATGTTCATATCACATAAATATTTCAATTGTCAACATTTCACTCATAACATTGCATTTTCAATAAAAAGAAATAATTTCAAGATATTAACATAATAAATAACATCTAAAATTATTTTCAATAATAAAATAAATTAAAATTTAATATGATATTTATTTTTATTTAAAAAACAATAAAATATTCAGTTGAAGAAAAATATAAAATAATGGTCACTGTGGCAGAAAGTATGGTCTTGCCGTGTATGTTAAAAACATTAATTCTGTCATTTCGTAAAACAATTAGTTGAAAAGTGATTCCAATTGAAAACAATTTAATGAAATTAAATGCCAAAGGGGGTAATTTTTTGGTCCACTTGGAATGATACCCAGAGAGGGGGGTGAATCCGAGTATGAAAGATTAAAACAAATGACTCTTTTGATATGGTTTTATTGTTAACAAAACTCTCTTCTCTCTCCTTACCCTTGTAGAGTATAAAAAAATATTGATGCATTCATATTAAACAATAATTTTACATTATGAACCCTCATTGGAATATGTATAATAAACATACACTGGAAATGTGATGATGTACGCAATTCTATATAAGAGCACTATTGTTTACAATGTTTGGAGTGAACTCACTATCCCTCTTGGTTTACAGCCAATCATAATTTGAAACCCCACTGCTCTCTCAACTAAAGAGAGATCGCTGATTCATCAGAAGATCCACTCAAAGTTTAGATATTTTTAGGCCCTTTCCTTATTTCTAATGAATACATTCTCCACTGTATGTAGAAGCTCTATTGAAGTCAAATTTTCATCCACTAATGAATAACCCTTTTCCAATGAACACTTGGCAATAAATTTTGATTTTTTTTCAAATATCACTACTTTGAAACATTACCTATTTTGGAAATCTCAAATAAATCTTCGCAAAGTTTCTACCTCTTCACAATGAAAAAACCTTCGTAGAGAACATTACTTTTCAGATCACACTACTTCGTAGAGAACACTCCTTCGTAGTGTAAACTACTTCGCAGTGAAAAATGATTCTCAGAGAAAACTTATTCACAGATCTCAAACCATCACAAAGTGCATAGCTTTCAAAAATCTCAAACATTCCTTCACAAAGCACCCCAATTTATTGGAGTTATATTAGCTTCTGCAAAGCTCTGTCCATTCCTGAAGCACACTACCTCAACAAACCTCCTTTGTAATTTAAGAGCTATAATTTTTCCGTGAAAACCATCTAATCTTCTCTCGGTGGTGGAGGCCTATTTATAAGAATTTCCAACCAAATCTTAAACCTTTTACACCATGCCAATGCCACGTAACCCCATTTCACAGAGCTCTGATATTTCAGCTGAAATTCTATATTCTTCTCAAAGCTCCATGGAAATTTTCTGGATCACAAAGCTTGTCGCAATCATAGAGAATTCTGTCAATTCCTTTGTAATACAAACATGATTCTCATCATACTCCCAGTTCCATTCGTCAAAACATATGTGTTTCCAAAATTCTCCCTCACAATGCTCTTCACCTCTTCTGTTCACGATGCAAGTCGTAATCACATATATCACCATCAAAATTCATTATGTCTTTAGAAAATACACTTCATGAAGCCCATATTTGTAAAAACCACACCTTTTACATATTTTGAGGAATTATTTAAGTAGATCCACTTTTATCAATGCTCACCAAACTCAAATTTTTTGACTTCAAAAAATTAGTAAACACATGAAAAAGATGCTACTTCAGATTTTTTCTTTTAATACCTACTCCAGATCATTCATTCATTTTCCAGGTTCTTTATCAGTATGGGTTGTCAACAATATCTTTGGAACTCAAAAATTTACGATGAAGCTGTAATTTTTCAACAAATACAGAAAACATAAAAATGTTGCAATGTTACCTGGATGGATTTTTTCCCATCAATGTCCCCTTTGGGATTACTAAAAAATCTTCTCATAATGATTCTTTAAACTTTGATACCTTATTAATGCTTCTTCCAACATCACAGAAAATTATCCTCTTTCGAATCAGATATCCATCAATGATTTAATCAACACATACTCTATTCCCACATTAGTAATGCTCGTTGTGAGAAACATGATATATTTGAGAATCCCATCAAGGATTCACTTCATTCATGACACCATTTTTTGTTATAATTCCAATAATGCTCTTCCACACTCTCCAAGAACCTCAAATATCATGATATATAATCTTTTATCGATCACTTATAAGATCATCATATTTAATACTCCTACTCCCCCAATCTTGTTACACACCCTATCTCACTAATACACCTATCAACTTCTCCTCGTGCCTTAATTAATATATATTCTCTCTTATTTGGGAAAAATTTCTATCCCTTAAATAGTGAAACTTTCTACCCCACTGTTAGGGAACCCAAAAGTCACTCTATTTTGTTCTATAACATTGGAGGGAATTCATATCAAAAAATTAGGGAAAGACACCCCATACCTCAGGGAGAGGGTGTCCCACATCTAAAATTTTTTAAGTGTGGGGGAGGTGACAAAACTCTCCGAGAATGTCGATGACTCTCAAATGATTTTTTGGGTAAGGCCTTTATCACAATGTATGCAACCTTTAGCTCTATAGGCACATACCCCAATATACCTATCCCTTTCTCTACATTCTCGTAGATAAAGTGATGTTTGATATCAATGTTCTTTTTCCTTTAGTGATTAACTGGATTTTTGTTAAGATTGATGGCACAAGAATTGTCACACTATTTTCTGATTGGATTCTTCACTTTGACTCTGATATCATCAAGATACTTCTTCATCCATTATAACTATGCAGATTCTTGAGTGGAAGCAATATACTCAGATTCTGCGATGCACAATGAAATAAAATCACGTTTTTTACTTAGCCAAGAAATACACAATCAAAAAATATAGAAATATCCTCTCGACTTTGATTTACTTTCATCCACTAATTTAGCCCAAACTACATCTGTATATCCAAATAGATTGGAATGAGGTTTTTCAGTATAACCAAACCAAAGCCCATAGTTCTTTTGATATATCGATGTATTATTTTTACTAAAACATGTGGACTTCATTGGGATTACTTTGATATCACTTTTTCTTGCATGTGGAAAAAACAATACCAAGTCTTGTTGCGACCAGTTTTAGTAAAAATTCAATAATCTACCTATATTATGTGATATTAATTACATTTTCATCATTACCTTTTGATAATTTCATCCTGGTAGAAACCAAAGTTTTTATCTCCCTAGAATATTCCCTTACAAATCATCTCAGAACCTCCTTAGAAAATTTGTATTGAGAAATGAAAGTGTCATTCCTACCTTCTGTCACCTGTAAACCCAGGAAAAATGTCATCTAACCAATCATTTACATTTTAAACTCACTTTTCAAGAATTTGGAAAACTATCTTCACTGAGATTCATTTGATCCACCAGATATTACACCATCATCATAAACCAGCACCAACATCCTTTGATTATTATCATTGTTAAAATATAGATTGTAATAAACTCCACCATACTAAAATCTAGGCTTCATCAAATACTAATCATGTCTCAAATACCATGCTCTTGGTTCTTGTTTCATCCCATATAGTGATTTATTTAACCAAAAAACATTCTTAACATCTTCATGAATGATAAAACCATATTGACACTCAGTATACTCATCTTCTTTCAGAACCCCTTGAAAAAAATGCAGATTTGATGTCCATATGAAACACATTAAACATTCGTTGCACTATAGTGGCCAAGAATAATCTGATTGTCTCCAGCCTTTGAAGAGGTGAAAATGTTTCATCCACATCGATACCCACTCTTTGGAAGTACCCATTGTAAACCATTCATGTTTTTTTTCTAATAACTACACCATATTAATTTATCTTGTTGATAAAAAACCATTTAGTCTTGATGAAAATATTATCTATTTGCCACTAAACAATCTCTCACATCTAATTCATCTCAATATGGTCCAGGTCTTCATTCATTTTCAGGAACTAGTTTTCATCTTCAGTTGCTTTGGAAAAACATTTTGTCTATACCAGAGATTAGAAAGATGCATGCTATAATGAATTAATTATTCTAGTTTGAACATGAACTTTCTGATCACCAATATCGTTTTTCATATCAATTTCAGCTCTATTATTAAGTATATTTGTAGATACAACCTTTTTGTCTTCATTTTCATCGTCGGTTTCTACTTCTGAATCAACATCTACCACTTATGCTCCCCCTGTGTTGCTTGCCTCGTCATCGCATTCCACAAAAAAATGTTCATTATGTTTCTAAGTAAGATCCTTATTATTCACTATAGAGACACTATTTGACTCAACTACTTTTCACATCATCCTATTAAATAATTTATATGTTTTTTCCTTAGTCTCTACAGAATATCCACTCATCTCGTTATTACTCAAATTTCACGTGTTTTTTATTATTGCTAATAAAACACTTACTTTCAAAGATTCTAAAGTATTTCACAGTTGGATTATTTCCAAACTAAATCTCATATGGAGTCATTCCTTCCTTCAGACATAATAGAGATTTGTTAGAAATGTAGATTGATGTTAATATTGCTTCCTTAATAAATTTATCTAGTATGATTTTTTTTAATAATCATCATTCTAGCCATGTTGTTAATGACAAAATTATTCCCCTCATTAACTTTATTCTACTAGAGAGTTCTCAGTGAAGTAAATTTATTCTTTATCATGGGTTTTTCTAGATAGTATTTTACTTGAATGTTTGTGTATTCTGAACCATTATAAGTAC
The DNA here is from genome assembly GCA_963277665.1 of Viscum album. NCBI lineage: Eukaryota > Viridiplantae > Streptophyta > Magnoliopsida > Santalales > Viscaceae > Viscum > Viscum album. The sequence goes on from OY728151.1 coordinate 2,084,972,364, forward strand.
GAAACATTAGAATTTTCTATCCAAGCATCCATTCAGGTTCCCTCTGATAATTGTTATGCCACTAAACACATAAGACTTATGGGAAATGAGAAATAACTACTCTATTATGCTATTTTCATCAATTAAAAGAATTTAATACATCTTCCCTAAAATAGATCTTAGTGAAATGGGTCCGGAAACATCAACATGCACCAATTCGAGCATCCTTATTGACTTCATTAAATTAGCTTTGTATGTATTTATGATGATCGTCCCTTTTTGAAAATCATCACATGTATGATTACGATCACATTATATCTTAGGGATGTCTCTTGGTTCATTAAAATTCACCAAATCTGCAATGGATGGTTGGTGTAGATGACCCGGTTTGCTTTGCCAGATTTTGTTTTCTTCCCCTCTATGAAAAAGGCACATATCTTCTTCTCCACTTACAAGGTAGATATTTACCTTTTTTATTTTCCCTATATAACTACTTAACAATCTATATATTTTATGATACATGTCTTCTTAGTAATACTTACATAATTCCTTGAGTCACATAGTTAACCGACACAACGAAAATTGTGAATAAGACCTTCTATTACCATGCCATCAGCACCTCTCAATTCCATGCCCTAAAACCTGGCCTTTCCCAAGACAATAATCTTCAGGCTTTCAAAATTAACAAAAATAAAAAATCCTTTTTTTTATATTTTATTCTTGTAACAAGATTCTGGTTTCCTTTCATATGGGATGTGTAGCTGATTTCAAGGATCTATCTCTAGAACGATCTAATGCCTTAAAGGAAATTTGTACTCCCACAACCTTCTCATCCTTTTATTTTTTATCCATGTCCTTGACTTCACAGTCAGTGTAGGTTGAAAATCCTGATCATCCTTAGAGTATGATGGAGAAAATTCATCCTGAAGGGATGCAAAGTGATTTTATGTTTTCAACTCACATGTTTATTCTCTAATTTGTTTCTTGCAACTACATGAGGTTTGCTTTGGAACAACCCTCTACATGATTGATGTACAATATCAATAAATGTTCTCAATTCCTCCGCACCAAAAACTATGTCCTACAAAATATGTTCTATAATATTGATCTCTATTTGGCTTCCATTGTTTCTCTTATTCCTTTTAGTATCTCTTGGCTATAAAACACACATTCTGTCAATATCCCATCTTTACACAGCAATAACACCTGATATAGGGTGCAGTCCTCTATGTCTCTTCGGCACTAATAGTTTTCACTTGGGATCTCTTAACATTATGATTCTAATTCGTTCCCAAATTAACCATCAATCTCAGAATGGGATCTTGTAGTTTAACATCTAATTTAACATTTTTTTGGTGAGGGACCCCATCAGTCTTATCATCTAAACATGATTGTTGCTTTTTTTCTGCTGGATCACTAATCATTACATTAAACATTTCTATCTTATAAGTGATCTGAATTCTTGATGTCATAATGGGAGTCATGATTTTTACTTAATCAATAACATTTCATCATATATTGAAAACTTATTCGTCATCTTCCTTAAAGTGTTTGATTTTTTCCATAGATATTTTATTCAAACCATCTATCACCCTTTTTGTTCTTCAACTCTGAGGTTTTACTCATCATTTTTTCCTAATTTCACTATCAATGAAGACTTATTATTTTGAATTTAATTCTTCAAATCACGATTTTCATTTTCCTACTATTTCATATAGAGTTTGGAATCCTATACCACATTGTTTTCTTTCATCATTATTACTCTTCAACCATCAATTTCCTCAAGAGATGCTTCTAAATCATCTTCTATATCAAGTCAGCCTTCCACATCTTTATTTTCTTCATCAGTGTTGGATTATTCCTTTTTCTATGAACAACCTACAACTGCCACCATATCATTTTCTCTTGAATCTATGTCATTATCTATCTCTTCAACCTTTTCAAACTCAGACTCATCGAAACTGTCACATTATAGTGAAATATTATTAATTTTTAATGAAATTTCTCTAGAATTGTTTCTTTACTTTAACATTGGTTGAAGAATTATTCATGATAATTTTTACCTAATACTCATCATCTTCATAGAACCTCTTGGGGATCTCTTCCACTAGATGTCCAACCATTCCACGTAGAAAACACGCTAGTGGTAGTTTCCCCTTGAACTTTTCTATTCCTAATTGTTGATTTGAAGACAATAATGAAATCACCTTATCTTTTTCTTCTTCATTATGTGATTCATCAATGGTGGTCTTATTCATGACCTTTAATGCAACCTCTTTTGATATTAACTTTTCTATAGAATCATTTCCATCATTTCTCATTTCATATACTACAAGGGTACTATGAAAGTTATCAAGTGTTAACTCTTTAGGATTATTATCTTCCAAATCTGAAACATTCAGATTGAACTGAGGTGGAAGATCCCTCACGATGTGCTTCACAATCTTTATGTCTTCAATTACGTCTCCAAGACCTCACATGAATTACAAAAAATATCTACCCTATCAAAGAATGCATGAACGGCCTCATTCTGGTTCGTTTTCAGATCTTCAAACCTATTCCATAAAACATTCTATTTTCCAACTCTTACCTTTGTATCTCATTCATATATATTAAATAGTTTTTTTCCTACATATAATGTGGTGTTTTTCATGACATCACCTTCATAAATATATCATTGTATAAGAATCCCACTAAATCATTGATTCCCTTAGCGTCAACATCTAGTTCCCTTATTTCAACCTATGATAACACACCACTATTGATGTTAGCTAAGATACCATGTATTTCTTCTATAAACACATCCATTCCCAAAGATAGGCAGTGGTGTTTCATCTAATTCTTTAATAACTAAAAATTATTCCCCTCAAAGATCAGAATCCATTTATGATTGGTGACATTTATTGAAAGAGAATAACACATATCATACACCCCCTCGAATAAAAAATGTTAGGTACACTAGGATAGATACCATAAGATAGGGTTGAATTAGGGTATGAAAGATTAAAATAAATTCTCCATTTAATCTCCTCTCATTGTTAAACAAAACTCTCTTGTCCCTCATTCCAGTTGTAGTGAATGAAAAAATCGTAAAGAATACACCTGACCTAGAAACTTTACTTTATTCACTATCATTGGGATATGTCCTAGGGGCATAAACTACCATTTTCATGGTGTACCAAATTCACTATAAGATCACTGCTGTTTAAAAATATTGGAGTGAATCCACTGTCCCTCCTAGTTTACAAGCGGTCACAAATTCAAAGCACACTACTCTCTCAACTGAAGAGATCTCGCTTCTTCTTAAAAATATCCACACATAGTTTAGATAATTTTATGCCCATCAATTATTTCTAATGAATGAATCTTCCACTGTATGTAGATTTTCTGTTGAATTCCAATTTTCTTCCACTAATGAATACCCCTTTTCAACTAAAAACAGGGCAATAACCTTTGAAACACCATTACAAAGCTCACTACTTCACAAATCTATAAATTTTTAAATGACCAAAAAAGTATTCTAAATTGTCATGCATCTTTTCAAAGCACACACCTTTGTAGAGAACACTACATCGTAGAGAACACTTCTACACAGATCACACTGCTTTTCAGAGCACACAGCTTTGTAGAGAACACCGCATTACTAAGAAAACTACTTCACAGATCAAACTATTCGTAGAGCTCAATCCTTCATAGATTACACTTCCTTCATAATTCTCAGAAAATCCTTTTTAAAGAAAACCTCTATCACAGACCTATAATAGTCACTGCAAATCTCTTTCCTTTTTCGAATCACACTGCCTCCACAAACCTCTTTTGTGATTCGAGAACTATAGATTTTTCGTGAAAACCCTCTACTCTTATCTTGGAGATGGAGGAATATTTATAGATGATTCCCACTAACTCTAGAACCTTCCGCACCATCCCACACCACATAAGACCATTTCACAGAGCTGCAAAATTTCGTTTTAAATTATCTATTCTTTACGAAGATCTAAGGCAATTATCTGAATTACAATGCTCATCGTAATGATGCAGATATCCGTTAAAAAAATTTCAATGCATTTGTAAGGATCATTTTAATCACACATCCTTTCACAAAAACATTTGTTCTACTTCAATGCTCCCTAAAAAATACATTCACCTCTTCCAATCATGAATCTCGTCATAATCATAGAGATCACTGTCAATATTCATCAGGTCATTATGAAATCCACTTTATGAAGCCCATTTTCATGAAACTCATGACTTTTCCATATTTTTATGAGATCATTAAGTAAATACACATTTTTAAAATCTAACCAAAATAAAAATTTTGGACTCCATAAATTTGGAAAACACTAGAAAATGGCACCACCTGGTATCGGTTCTTTTTTTACCGGATCGAGATCTTCTATTCCTTTTTCATGGTTCTTTGTCATAACGGGTTGTCAAAAATATCTCTGGAAATTTTTCAATTTTCCATGAAATATTACATTTTCAATAAACACAAAAAACCTATAAATGTTGCAAAGTTACCTTGAGGTATTTTTCCCACTAGTTATTATTCAACATTTAAAAGAAGGAGGTGTGTATTATCGAAATATGCCTCAATGAATGGAGATTGAGATGAAGTCTCCTACCCTAATCCCAAACTATCTCGTACATTACTTATTTTCATGAATATTAACCATATGATAATTTCTAATTTATTTATAACTTTTCCATGTTTATGACTCCTTTTATATCAATTATTACCATGTTATAAAAATTATGTAACTATTTAAGTTCATATCAGACGCTTTTTTCGATATTCGGTACTTGGGTAAAAAATGAACTGGTTTTGATATAAATTTTCTATGTTGTCAAAATTCCATAATATCATGAATAGTATTCATGATTTTAATATCACATATATATCCATTATTTAATTATTTATTATAATCCATATTATTTGATGATCAAAAATGAAATGCACCATTCATGGAGATGGTAGGTCGTACATTTTCATGAACGCTACTTTAATTACCCTGTCATATTAAATGATATAAATGTATATTATAAAACATGTGTTATATTAATGTCATATATTTCTTATATGTTTAAAAAACCACAATTTATTTATTCCATTTATATCGACAACAAGTCCTATTTCTTTGAGGTGGTGGTAGACCACACTTCATCAAACAAAATTATCGTATTTACACAACATGGAAAGAAAAATGGAATGTTCAAAATAAAAATAAAAGAAAAATAGAGGAAATATAAATAAAATATATATCATAAGTAAAATTATTTTACATTATAATGGCCACCATGAGTGGTTGTAGGGTAAATTTTAACAATCATCATTTCATGAGGCAATAGTTCACTATACAGAGAAACAGTATGTTCGTTTCCCATTAAATGGAGGCGTGTGCAATTGTAGGTATAAAAAACATCATAAAAACATCATAGAATATATATTATACTGGTTTTGAAATGTAAAAATAGAATAGTAAGAGTTTAGGGTGTGTAGAATATACATGATAAAAAAAATCATGAGAGAAGGTGTTACATCTTAATCAGCTAACATCATTTTTTATACCAAAAGGCTTCCTTCGGAGGATTTTATCCATAATGGATGATTCTAGGATGAGGGTAGGAATTCTAGGAATATTTTTGGAAATATATTTTCTTAACCGAATGGTTTTTTAAGTGTGAGTATTATATAAGAGAGGGTACCTTTTGTAAGAGTGAAGGGGCACCCTTGGAAACTCATAAATTATTAAATTATCAAATTATTTTTTTAATTAAAATGGATCAAACAGGAGATATTACAATGTTAATTTGAGGATATTATGTAATCCTCCCATCCAATAATATTTATACATGTATTGATTTTATTTTTAGTCCTTATATTTTTTTACCCTTAATTATTCTCTTTAAATTTTAATAGTGGTAACAACGTTTTAATTATTAAGAGGCTATTAATATTACTTATAAGGTGAAAATTTCCTATAATTGGACAGTTAATGAACTTTTATACCATATAAAATTCATTTTTGGATTCTAATATATTATTAGTATTATTAAATAATTTAATAAATTATTATTTTTATAAAACATCTATTATTTCAATTTATACAGTATTAATTTTATTGAATTTAAATAAAATCTAAAAAGATATATAACATAAAAAAAATAACTGTCTTCCAAAATGTCATATTAACCTATAAAAATCATGGATTACATAAATTATGTATGATAGTATTTATTTTAATATTTATAATATCATTTACTTTATTCCATCATTATTGAAGAAAACATTGTATCGTCATTGGGTCATAATTAAATTTAATAATTTAATTTATAAAAATTATAAATAAAATAAAATGATATAATAATTTTTATATTAATTGAGATCACTGATATTATCTTTTATTATAATCATATTATTGAGAAGATATTTTTTTGTAACCTATTTTCCTTTACTTTAAATTAAAAGTTATAAGTGTTATAATCACACCAAAGTGGCATCCAAAGGACAAATATTCGTCCCATGGACTTTATTGGTTAGAAATATCTCATCCAATATTATTAGAACAATTTTTATAGTAGTTTAATATTATTATAATATTAATTTTACCCTTATTTACCTGATTTACCCTTTAACCATGGTAAATAAAAATAATTACTAAAGTTAATATTCATCATGTCCTAAAATAAAAGGTACCTATTTTAATAATTGTAACCATAAAATTTTAAATATGTAATCCATTCATACAAATTAAAATCCTATAAGTTTTAATAATTAATTTAAAACTTATTCTCATCATCAAAACGAGAAAATAGGGTTTTTAAAGTAAAAACCATCAAAAGATTGACATGTATTTATATCAATTTTCATTTTGAAATTATCTCCAATGACAAAAATTGGATTAAGTGATAAAAAAATACTCAATTACACTTTAAAACCAATTAGAATTATAATCCAAATATGTAAATCAGTTATAGGAAAAAGTGGTTTTGAATTAAAAAGCAGTATTTCTTGCTATTTATTAAAAACATATTTTATCAGAAAAATATGAAAAATCATCAGATATAAATTGTGATGTTATACTTATACAGACTAATTTTACCTTTTTCAAATATAACACATAAATGTGAAAAAAAATATATTTAATAAGTGTTCTTTGTAAAACGGTAGTAAAACTATCTTTTAAAAATTATTATATATTTATGCTTAAAATTGGATTTCGTATCATGTTAAGACTCTAATATTTATTATAAGAATGTAAATAAATTTAATTAAAAAATTTAAAAATAATATAGTTACTCATATTCAATCTTTCCAATACATTTGGTAGGGAATATCTATCATCAAAAATAATAATATTAATAATGTATTATTTTTTTGTATAACTCAATTTTGTGTGCATTGTAAGACTTATAAGAAACTAGTTGTTGCGTGTCGGGTATGAAATCAGATAAATCCTCCCCTATAACATAAAATTAATTTATTATTGATAAATGTTAATAGATATGAAAATATATAATTCTATAATTACCTATGATGTTATATCAAATTTATCATAGTCGTTCATAAAAAATGTCAATTATCCAAAGAATATTCTATATAATTGTCAATGTTAGTGAGTAAAAAATACCATTATCATGAAGTTGGTGAAAATTGGGTCAATAACAATGTTCCCTTTCGGTTTTATTACCCCTAGGTATATATATTCCAAATCCACTGCCACTTATAGTATCCATATAAGGAATTATTGTAAGTAAAAAACACATATTCTCTACCATACAACTACAATAATATGAAATGATATATTTATCCTAAAATTATATCATTAGGTTATATACCATATTATATGTTTTCCTAAATATAGTTTCAGAAGAGACCCCGACCCCAGTATAACTGAGAAGTTCCAAATTTATTACATTGTCATAGGTAGAATGAATTTAATTTGGAAGGAGGAATTAGTTTACTAGTTTCTTCTCATTTGGATTACATAAAAAATACCCAATTTACAATTGGAAAATAAAATTAATCATCAAAAAATTAAATAGATCAGTATCCTTGAAACTCATTCTAGGAATTCTTTTCCATATCATGGGGAAAGGAAATAAAATAACAGTGAGCTCAAATGATCAGTAATGGTTAAGTACAATGGATGCTATCATTACCCAATAATCATAATCAAAACGGAATTTTATATAACTAGACACACATTCCAATAAAATAAATATTCTATCATTATATGATTTTTAATAATCAATAGGTTAAGGTAAATAACTAAAAACATTTAATTTAATCAATAAACTGAGAATAAAATGCATCCATAGATAAGGTCAGAGTGAAAATTTCATGGATAATAATAATAAATGAATTATAAATAAAGGAAATTCATAATTATTGGATGTAATGTTTCCTAGGTACACTATACCTTTTCTATCAATACAATTCAAAATACAATTTAAAATATACAAGGACAAACTCATCTGATTTGGACAACTAATTCATATCTTGTGCTAACTGATGAATCAAGGGACTTATATAATCAATCCCCTTCCCTCGAACACCTATCAATAACATTCCTCACATATATAATAATAAATTTAGTTCATAAACAATGCATCTTATTATAAAGTATCTATATTGATTAAAGGGTATGGATATATCAATATTTCCTCAGTTAATACAATAATATTAAAAGTGAACATGAGAAAGATAAATGGTATAATTCATTATAAATAATACTATTAATAATAAAATAATAACTTTATATAATATAAATTTTCTTTATAATGAAAAATTATCACAATGAAGTGATTGTTTTAGGAGAAGGTTGATAATCACAAAATAAATTGAGATTGCACATTAACTTTTACAATATGGTTGTATTTAAGTCAAATCACATTTGATGAGATAACTCAAAGAGGAAAATAAAATACAATGTATCAGGAATTAATAATGATATTACTTGGAAATAGTTTTCTATATAATCTATATAAAATTGAATAAATGTGTAAGAATAGATAAGATTCAATTAAATTTCAATTGAGTTTAAATCCCATACCCTGCATTTCCTTTTGGATAAAAAATAATTTAACCTCTTATATAATGGGTTTAATCAAGTTATTATATTATAATTGAAATATATTATCATTTATAATATATTATATTATGTTTTTATGACATCTTTTCACTCATTCATTAATTATGTTATAATATTTTTAATCTTTTAAATGTTAATTTCTCGGTTTTCTCATTCGTTTTTGTCATGAATGATATGATTATTGCACATAAATAATAGTTTAATCATATTTAGATTAATATTCATTAAATAATTATCAATATTTTTCATCAATTAAACTTTTAAAACCAATAATTAATGTTGGTTATGAAAAATGAAGTATTTTACGATCATGGAGACTGTATGTCGTATATACACATGATTAACGTTTCCATTTTCCAATGATCATTATTGAAAAAATTTATATAATATATAACCATTATAGAATGATAAAAATATCATATATACCATATTATATAATTATATATATCATCCATTTTGTTTGATGATGAAAATAGTTTCAAATTTCTTCATGAAGGCGGTGGTCCACACATACACACATGACATTATCATATTCATGTGAGAAAAGAAGAAATTTTTTTATATATTTTATTTGCTTGAATTGTTTTACCACAAAATTGGTAGCCATAATAGTGGGTCACGTGTCATCAACTGCATCTCCCCATAGGCCAGAGGTTACCGACTAGCTGCTTGGGTCTCAAGAGGTTATAGTGGGGAGACTATATCCTCTTCTCCATGTTTCATAACTATATAATAGAGTAAATAACAATCAATAGTAGAATTAGTAAATAGATATGATAAATAATTAGAAGAATAATATATAAAATTTAATAAAAGTGGAAAATTCCAGTTTATACAATAGATGTAAGTGTGGCATGGAAATGATACTTGACTAAAAGTGATAAACAAATATCATGGTTTAAAATATAGTAAAAAATAATGAAAAGATAGAAAACAACCATAGGATATCTTCATGAGAATCCTGATCTCCATCTCAATCCATTTCTCTTAACCCTAGATACAGACAACACAACATATAACCTAAATCATACAAATACAAGGCCTACTCGGGTACTAATGATACTTGAGCAGAGTGTGAGATAATAATCTCAGTTGGCTAGCACCCATGGTGTCTTTACAAATCTAGATAGTGAAATTTAAATTAAACATTCTGGTGGAATGCGTAGATATATTAATTTAGTACAATGTAACTAAATACCAAAGTACTTGCTTCATCCCTCAACTGGTGTCTAAGCATGTGACCAGTTCTTTATTTTATTTCTACCTGTTTATAAAGAATTCACATGATAACCATATTTAAGGCTTCAAGATGTTACAAGGAAACATGTAATGATTATTAATAATGAAGTTCCAATGTTATAACTAGGGAAATTTACACCTCAAGAGTCACAAACTCAATAATAACTCTATTCTGGAAAGGGGTAAGAGTGTAAAGTAAGGAGAATAGTCCAAGGCATTCCATAGAAAAATGCCTTCCGAGTCCAAGGAGTTCATCCAAGGTAAAATGGGGATAAACAAAGATTGGTCCCAATGAGATTTAACCATGAAACCTATATTTCAATACAAAATCCCAGGATTTTATCTAGAGAATACATTAATACTATGTGAGGGATTCTATGATTTCATACCAGTCATCCAAGAGTAGACAAGGATCATAATCATGGTGGGTCTCAACCTAGGAAACATGCATCCTTGAATTGGAATGTGGTTCCTGAGATCTCATGGCATTCCCTGATAAGAATCCAAGGCGAGATCAGGTCATGACACTCCAATTTGATAATAAAGTTATATTATATTTTATTTGGTTCATTCCTTTCCTTTCATTTGTGTTATAAGGACAAGTATCATGCAACCCTTTAATAAATTAAAATTTTATCAATAACTCTATTTGTTTCAAACCTTTACTTTCATTAGTGTGATAAGGCCATGTAACACACAACCATTTAAACAATTCAAAATTTATCAAAAAGACTATTTGGTTCAAAAAATTAAATTAATTAGTGTGACAAGGACATGTAGCTTGTAACCATTTATTTAATCATTTTTATGACATATTCAATAAACAAGGTTTATTCCTCTACCTTCCATTATCATGGTAGGGGGTTCTATGGATGTGTAACCAATTATTCCGTTATTAACATGACTTTGTCCATGATATTCCTACGTGGGAATCCAGGTATCACCCAATTTATAATAATGATAAACCAGTGAGTCCACTAATAGAATTCCATATTAAGAATCCATATTTCACCCAAGGGGTTACTAGCATTCAATAAATTCAAAATAATTTAATAAATTAATTTCAAGGAAAATTATAATGAATTAGCCATTTCATGTAATTAAACTATTTATGTTTACCAAAACATGTCAATTGTATTTATAAAGATCCATGGGTTACCTAGGAGGTGTCAATGGAAAAAGGAAATCACCTACCAAAGTAATTCCAATCTAAAAACAGTTCCAAGAACATAGACGATGCCTTGGTTCTTTAATCATTTGAAAATGGAAACCCTATTCATCTAATAACATTAAGGTAAATTTCCTAAACATTCAATATATCAAACATTACATCAATACATAATGAAAATATTAATGAAATAAGGTTGGAGGAATCAAAGTTTATCAAGAAATTTTTATCTAGAAGGAAGACCACCTCAGTTAGAGGGGTTTTATTATAAAATCATGATATTTATTATCACAAAATTCAGTAATTAGATTTACCATTTAAATCATGAAACTTTATATATTCACATTTAATATGAATCCAGTCTAAGGACATCACTTTATGAATTAATTCTAAAAAAAGTTAAGTAAGAAATTTACTATTTCATTTATAAAATTTGAGGACTTGGAAAAGGTCCCTTACTCAGGATGGAACCAAACTGAACATTTTTTCCCATGGGGATTTCTTACTAAAAGAATATTCTATCCCACTGATCATACACACCTTAACATACATATAAGGACAGATAGTACCTATGCACACATCTGAATGGCCATGAACAAGTGAATGGGGATCCTTACACATATGATTATATGAATATACCCATCTATAGTTACCTACGAATGAATTTTCTTATATAATTCAAGTAACACCGATCCCCACAAGTTTATATTCACTTACATGGATGAATAGACACATAAAGTGGGAAAATACTGTAACGACCCAATTTTTTTAATGAAAATTCCTATTGATCTAATTAAATGTCTTACTATGTAAAATGGTTATATAAAACATATAAACTTCATTGATTTATAGTTTTTGGATTTTGAAATACCATTAGGAACTGTTACAGAGGAAAATATAACCATTGAACAGTGATCACATGATTATTATAAATATAGGGCTTTAACAAATCTAATTTACATAGACAAATGAAGGGATAACCTCGTCTAGTAGAATTTATCCCTATGAAGCCCATTTATTGGAGCTCAGAAAGGAGGTAGCATCACTTGTTGTCTCTCCTGACCAAGCCCAAGCCGATCTTCAACACGTTAAGCTTGAATTGAACTGCCTATGAGAGAAATGGAAGTTGATAGAGATTAACACATCATCGATGTTATCTGAGCCTCTTCAAGAGTCTATCACTATTGCACACCATACCCTTATAAATTATAGCGGTGTTATAAGGGGTTATGTAACAAGACCCTGACAATATGACTATGTGTATTATTTTTTTATAGAATAAAGAATATACATTCATTTTTTTATTGTTACTTTGTAAATAGTTTTTAAAGAGAAAATAGTATTATTAGATAATATTCAATTAAGAAATATATTTTGAGGAATTAATGACTTTTTTAATTAAATAATATTTTAATAAAATATTATTACTATATTAATTTTTATTAAATCTAAATGATCACATAATTTTTATGAATACAAATGTATTTTTTATTATGGTTTGAAACATGTTTTGGGAAATACCCATGAATATTTGATAAATGCCTGTTTTTAATTTGAAAGTAAAAATTCAAATATTTAAAAAATTATTTAGATAATGTGGATATTTTTTTTGGAATTAGGACTTCTAAATTATCCAATGGTGATGTTTTCCTAATTTTCTAAGACAGTTGAATTTTGGTGTAAAAATTAAATACTGTTTAAATATAGAAGGTGTTTGATGACATCATAATGACCCAATAATGATGTAATAAAATATTATAAATGATATTTTAGGACATTATATGTTTCATATTTAATATAATGTGATTTTATTTTTCTTTTATTAACTTTATGGTTCCTTAGTGGACCCTCCAAGACTTATAGAGCATTTAATTTTTTAAATTGATTTCCTTGAGAGTGTGACACACCTCTACATAAGAAATCTTTATATTTTAATAATATTGTCCATTGGACTTATAAAATAATTTTTTCCAATCTAATTTGGAAAAAAACATGTGAAAAACCATTGGATGTTTTGGGGGTTTGATTAGTTTAATGCGTAGTGTCCAAAACCTAAATAATAATGAATTCCCTCTCTTTTCTTATATAAACCAACCCAAGATCACACATCCTCTTAACTAAAATCTTATTTATATTTACCAAACATAGGAATAATCTTTCTAGAATCATCCCAAGGTTCCCAAATCTCCCAATAAGCCTCACTAAAGACTCTTCTAAGCCTTTGGGATAACACTTCCGAATAAGGGATTTCTTCCTTTCTCATTTTTGCCCAAAATTCATTATGTTGTTATTCTATTTTATTTTAAATTAAAAATGTTGGGGTATGATTTAAAACCTCAATTATACTTCTCTAATTATGTTTTAATTATTATATACTCTTTTATATATTAGTAATTCCTCCCAGGAACACCTGCTACCATGCCAAAATTCTGTAATGGATTTCTCTCTCCTTATTCACATTCAAGAAATTCTTTTTGTATTGTGAATCTAAATTCCATTACTTAAGTTGGTAAATGTGTCTATATGACCCCCTTACTTTAAATTTCATTTAAATATGATGAGACACCCATTTTTATCTCATCAACCATTTTTATGAATACTTATGACAAACTGTTATGGTGCCGAAATTACACCATGATTTTCCAAGGCAACGTAATTCTGTAGTGAATACCATGCCCATTTCACTATAAAGGGTATTCACCTTTATAAAAATTTACTTATTTATTATATAGTTTATTTTATTAATTCCACATTACTTTATCCGAGAATAAATGAATATGTTTAATGAATCCATGTTATATGATCCATTTGAGCCACTTATGCATGAAATGAAATGATTAAGATGGGTGCGCTCTCATAGTGCTCCAATGTATTGGGTAAAGATTGGAATCATGATACTTCAAGTGTAATGGGGGGTTTAATCTTGAAAATTCAAGTGTAATTATGTTTTAATCATGCTCCACGTGCAATAAGGCTTAGCTCATGCTAATATCATGTTAATAGTTGATGAAACATTTCCAAGTTATGATAATCATGCTATACCATGGCTTTATGTTCATGTTTCTCTTATGCTACATTGATATTCTTATTTCCTAAAATGTATTGTATTATTCATGTTATTTATTTTTTAGTCTCTTATTGGGCTTTACAGTTCATCCTTTTCTTATGCATATCCTCATGTTATCCCATGAAACTCTAAGTACGATATAATCTGTGTCGTCATGTAAAAGAAGTATTCAATAAAGATGTCAACTTCATGTTTTAAGTTGTTATTTAATGTTCCTAATACCCAAATATACTAGACTAGTAGATATTCTACGTTATATAATGTGAAGATTTTATGTATTAAATCATGTTTAAGTGTGTAATAAATAGCAGGGTTGTTATACATATATATATATACACAAACTTATGAACATTCAAGCATGTCTCCTTAGACCAGACGACACAAAACCACATGGTATGGAGCAACACACAATAAGATAATTACCATGGAATCATAAACACCCAAAAGAAACAAGATAACGTGGTCAAAACCACTTAGTATAAGAAAATCCTAACTCGGACACCAGAGTCCAACTGAAACAGGCCAAGCCGCCTCACCATCAGTAGTTGTTATTAGAACATGAAATAATAGTTCTCTAGATTCCCTTTTCACAACACTAAAACTAGAGAAAACTAAAATCAGGTAATCTCTTGAAACCCTAGGTTCAAATGAGCTACATCGGGTGATGAGGAATGCAAACTATGGTCAGAATCTAAGAGAAGAGGGAAGGAGGAGGCCTAACGTGGAAGATTTAAGAAGAAAACAGTGGAAATATGGCCAAAAATGAAACCTCAGAGTAGGTTCCATGGAGGGGGTCATGCAGGTTAATAGGGGGAACCACCTTAGGGTGCATCATGTCGGTATGAGGTAGGAAAAATGAGTAATTGGGTATTTTATTTGATTTTTAATTTAATTTAATTCACAAAATTTCTTTAAAACATGCACTCTACATGGCTTAAGCCAGGAATTTTGGAAAACCGTGTTCCAACTGTGAGACACCCCCAAATTAAGAAACTCTCATTGCACGGTTTGTTCTGGCTTATTAGCCTAACTGTACATAGACCGTGTGATGAATAGTGCGAAGGTATTGCCTCGAAAAATCAACCATGTAGGGTAACTGCACATTTTGGAAAACCATGTATAGCCTGTGAGAAAATCTTTTACCTCACCTAACAAGCCCGCTCGGTTCACTAATGTAGGATGCATGGTTTCAGAAAAAATATGCACCCTCTTTAGGTCCATAAAAAGTTGGTTTTCAAGGTGTAGAGCTCCCAAAACTCCATTAACTAGCTGGAAAAATTAACAGGCCTTCTACTAAGTCCATAAAAATCACATTATGAGTTCCCAAATATCAGAACTCTATTGAAAATATTGGTTTTAAAAACAACCCTTCTAGTAAACAAAAAAGTTCAAAATCCCATAGTTTTTTTTCATATTAAAAAACACGAGACTTTACAATCTCCCAACCTTAAATCATCCTACCCTTGAGAAGCCATAAAAAACTAGAAAAAATCTCCCAACCTACAAGGGTCATGGTGTTTTGTTAAAATGGGTTCATTTCATTTTGAATTTCCATCATAGCGTTAATAAATTATTATGCGTTTTGTACTTAAGCCTTTACAACATGATCCAATCCTCATTTTCCAACTGAAACACCAAAAAAGAGCATTCACATGACCATTAGGATAGATACATGATCACATCATTGTCTCAATAAACATTTGACTGATGGTTCTTCCAACCATTGGTATTAATATCATAAAGTTAGAAAATTCCAAGACATGGTACCTCCACATTCATAATTTCCAAAAAAAATTATTCCACTATGTGTCTTAACAACACTCCTGGGATTATATTATTAAAAATAAATCACTTAATCCAGATTTCTCCTAGAAAAAATTGGTAACACAGGCTCTCTCATAAGAAACCACCGAACCTAAAACCACACTCCCCTTAACTAGAAAAAATTCTTTAAAACAATTCCTTTTGACTATAAAAATTGATCTAAATGAATATAGAATGAGTCACAACACTTTGATGACATATATCATAGATTTACGTCTTAGGTGGATGGAGTAATTAAAAATAAAATTCTAGAGTTCGGGAGTCCAAAAAAGGTTTTCCCAATTGATAATCAATGAATCAACCAGGACTTATCAAGCCTCAGTAAGAACCACATGTCAGCGTGTAACACTGATAATGATCACCCAAAAAGATCAATATCTTAAAGCTTTATCATAGTGTAATACTGGAACTCTCTTAGTGCATGAAGGATGATGTCATGATAGGTTACATGCTCGTCAATAAGTAGAATACACTATGAGGATTTTCACATATTATAGACAAACACACCCAACAACTGGAAGGAAAATTAGTTAGATTGCTACTGGTCAACTTTAAGGAATAAGAGTTTCTTCACCTACAAATACACCACCATTTTACTGAACAGATGCCCTTACTACTCAATGCATTCCAAGATCTCTTTGTATTTAACCACTAATGTCTCCCAAGACCCATGGAGTTTTCCAATGATTTTATACATGGAAAAACTCATCGCCATCGTGTTGTCATGAAATCACCAACATGTAATTAAAACATTAAATCCACAAGGAATTTCTAGTTAGATAAATCATTTAAAAATGGAATTTCTTTGGTTGTGATCTTTCTACATGGATGGACACATTTACTAGGTTCAACATGACACTCCCCACCATAGGAGTGTCTTAGCAACAAAAGGAAATAAAACTAACCACTCATAAACATGAATGAACAAAACAACTTAAACAAATACATGATGCTCTTCCAAGCCACAATCATAGTGTCAAAACATAAAATAAGGTCAATACAAAGATA
Source organism: Viscum album (assembly GCA_963277665.1). Lineage (NCBI taxonomy): Eukaryota > Viridiplantae > Streptophyta > Magnoliopsida > Santalales > Viscaceae > Viscum > Viscum album. The sequence goes on from OY728151.1 coordinate 2,084,989,741, forward strand.
TCGGCAAGTCAAAACACCTGAGTCCTCCAAACTCCATCATGAGAATTGAGATGAAATTGATTCTTTAATTCTAGGACACTCTACTATGAAGGTGACATGCGACCACATTCAACTACACATGTGATTTATTTCAGAGTCACATTGCCTAAACAGACTATTTTCCTGGATGAAACCATGACCATTATTCCAATACTATGAAGAATAATGGCTCACACAAGCTATGAAGTAGATAAACATGCCTAAGGGATATCTAACCTCCTGATAATGAGAAGTAGCTGATGCTTAAAACCATAACAAGGGTATAAGATAGAATTACCACCCATATAAACAAGGGATTCATATTAAATAGAATTTATTATAGGGGGAAATGATACCCAAACATCATTAAATGTATGGAATCTCACAGTACATGAAAGGCACCAAGCTCTAAGGGTGACACCTAACATGAGGTAGACACTAACGAAGAACAATGTTGACCCTGACCATAGGCCAGGATAAAAAAGTTACAAGGCTCAAAAGATGATCCTCTAAGCCAATGATAATGAAAATAATGCCTACTGAAAATGTGCCTGGTTCCGTTTCAAGGAAACAAAAAGAGAAATTATTAACTACCGTTACACTAGGGTTATAATCAGAGGACAAAACAACATGTTTCACTTATAATCCATTTATATTTAGTCATATATAATAATTAATCATTAAAATATTTAATGAAAATATAATGTACCACCTTTTTTGAGAAAATCATAAGGTACATGATTTTAACCAACTCCCCATGGTAAAAATAGGCATGTTTTACAAACCTCCCTTTTTAAACATAAAAAATTTATTAACATCCCAACATAATTTATGTAATTTCGCATCTTAACTCACTTTCAATAGACAAAGCAACCTATAATGATCCCATTTTAACAAACCTAGGTTTATCAAAATGAAACCCAATATCGGTTTCCCACATATTAAAGTATCAAACAACCAAATGGTTCAATACACATGAATATTCAACAGCTGACCAACTTGGGTAATATTATAAATTTAATTATTTGACCAATTAATTTCATATTTATAATAAATTTCTCTTAAATTAATAAGTATTTCAAATAGAACATGGTCTTGGTATTTAATATGGGTTGCCATTTACCAATCCATGAAGCGCCCATAAACACCATTCGTTGAAAATTGGCTCCCATTTATAAAAATAAATTACAATTCATAATTTAACATGCTAAAAAAATGATCTGGTGATATGTATGGCCTTCTACCGATCTGTAAAGTTCCAATACCCATTACAGTTTTCCATTTATCCCCCTTTAGTAAAAAACAATATACTTTATAATTTTAACTTTCACAACCTTTTAAAATGGTTAAAATACTAGTGTTACCTTTTAATAGTTATAAGGTTCCTGAAAACTAGTTCTCATCGTAATCAAAACCATTTCATTTAGAAAAGAAGCTAATTATATATCAATAAGGAAATGCATGTCATCATAAAAAGTAAACACATATAGGTTCTATTTAGAACAGAAACATGGTATATTATCACCCATGAATTTTAAGCATATCACTGAAACATGCTATCTAAATAGGCATTCCAGTAAGTACAAGGCATGGAATACATGCATTTTGAATCAAATAGAAAACCAAAATTCAACTACATGGAATGGCACTCTGCATGGCATTTGAATTTTATATGTGATTATTATGATGAATACAATGTTTCATTATCTCTATAACTCGCCAATGGATAAATTAACAATTACATAGAAAACAAAAAGATAAATTTACTTCAATCAATATAGGTGAAATCACATCAAATATAATAGAAAAAAGATTTAACATCATTCCCATCCCTAGCCATTAGGTCATTTCTCGTACGTGGGGTGATCAATCCCAAGCACAATTATTAACCAAGCATCGAAACATTACTATTATCATGTATACCAACCCAAAACAGCAAGGTAAAGGAAATTTAAACCTTCTAATACAACTTTATATTGTCCCAACCTAGTTTTCCACTAAAATCATTATCGGACCGGTTGGTCCCATAGACTCAAACACATATCCCCATACGCCATATGTTGCTGACTAGAATTGAGAGTATTAGGAGTTGATTGAGGGGAGACTATATCATCTTATTAGAGTTTCAAAATAGTGTAATAGAGTAACTAAAAATAAAAAATGGAATAAGTAAATAACAATGACAAATAAGTGGAAGAATAATATATCAAATTTAACAAAATTTCCCAATGAATGTTTATACGGTACATGAAATATTGACATGGAAACGATAGAGGATGGATAATGGTAAAACAATATCAATCGTTAAAATACATTAAAAAAAGAAATGAATGAAAATCTTCTCAAGATATCTCCATGAGAATCCCAAGCTCCAGCTCGCTCATTTAGTCTTAACTCCATATACATACCACACAACAGACAACCTAAATCCTAAAAATATAAGGTCTACTTGGGTAACAAGGGTACCCATTTAGGCCGTGAATTAATAATCTCAGTAGGACGACACCCATGGTGTCTATCCCAACCCCAGTAGTGAAATATATATTAAATAGTGTGGAGGCATGTGTAAATAATGTAAAGTAGTACAATGTAACTAATTACCCGTGTACCTACTTTAGCCCACAACTGGTGTCTAAACATGTGACTAGATCATTATTTGACTATTTACAGTTTATAAATATGGAACATGAAAATCATTGTGATGGTTCAAATATGTAATAAGGAAACCTATAATGATTTTTAATAATGATGTCCCAATGTTATAGCCAAGGAAATGTCGACCTCAAGGGTCACCGACTCAGTAATAACTATATCCTAGAAAGGGGTAAGATTATAATCAATGGAGCATATTCCAAGGAATTCCACAATAAGATGCCTGTTGAGTCCATGGAGTTCATATATGGTAAAACGGGGCTATGAAAAGACTGGTCCCAATGGTCTTTAACCATGGAACATATTTTTCAATGCTGGATCAAAGTAGTGTATCTAGGGAAACCTTTAATACACTATGAGGGATCATATTGTGTCATACCAAGAATCACAAAATAGACAAGGATCATAATCTAGTTGGGTCTCAAAATAATCAAAGCACATCCTTTAATCCAAAGGGAATTCTCGAGTGCTCAAAGAATTCCCTAATAAGAATCCATGGTGAGATGGAGTAATAAAACTCCTATTTGATAATGTTTTCATATAATATTTCGTTTGGTTCAAACCTTGAATTTTATCAGTGTGATAAGGAAAAGTAGTATGAAGCCCTTTAATCAATTCCAATTTTTTCCATATGTCCATTTGGTTCAAGTCCTGCTTTTATTTAGTGTGATAAGGCCATATATCATGAAACCATTTAATCAGTTCATAATTTTCCAACAATTCAATTTGGTTCAAGCCTTTCCTTTCATTAGTGTGACAAGGCCAAGTATCTTTCAACCATTAATTTAATCCTTTTAAGACATCCTCAATAATCTATGTTCAATCAGATACCTTCCATTACCTTGGAAAGGGGTTCTACAGACATGTAACCAATTATTAAATTTTGAACATGAGTCTATCCATGCAATTCCTATATGGAAATCCATGTATTATCCATGGTATATCTATGATAAACCATTTATTCCATCAGTCTGATTCATACTTGAGAATCAATGTTTTACCCAAGGTGTAATTAGAATTCAATACGTTCAAAATAACTTAAAAAATTCATTTGAAGGTTAATTATCATGAATTAAAAATTTCATTTAATTCAGCTCATTAAATTTACCAAAACATTACAGTTGTATTTATAAGGATCCATGACTCACTTAGGAGGTATTAATGGGAAAATGAAATCACATATGTAGTTAATTCCAGTCTAAAAATTGGTCCGACCACTTTGACGGTTTCTCAGTTATTTAATCATTTAAAAAGGGAAACTCTTTATTTCTAATTACATTAGTTGACATGTCCTAAATATGCCATATATCGACCATAACAACACGGTAAAATGAAAAATGTAGATAAATAAGCTAGGAAGCATCAAATTCTGTCACAACATCTTTATCTTGAAGGCAGTGCACCTTCATTGGAGTTATTTTATTATAAAATCATGATATTTTATATCGAACAATTCATTTATCTCATTTAGAATTTAAATCATGAAACATTATAATTTCATTTTTAAGTGGAATTTTATCTAATGACTTCACTTCATGAACTAAATTATAACAAGAGTGTAGCAAGCAATTTTTTCATGCATTTATAAAATTTTAGGATTTGGAAAGGGACCCTACCTCAGGGTGGAACCAGACCAAACATTTCTTCCCTTGGCAGATTATAACTAAAAGAAGTTCCTCCACAACTGAGCATATTCACTTTCACATAAATATAAGGACACTTAGCCTCAATGAACACATATTCATTTCCATGATGATGTTAAATGGGATCCTTACACATATTATTATATTCATATACTCATCTCCACTCACCTACTCATGCATTTTCAAATATATATTGTTAAGCCCCGACTGTAAAATCCTAGAGCTGGTACATTATTTTATTAAATTATCAAGATTAAAAGGAATCATATAAAAAAAAGAATGATCAGTTTCTTAGTCTTGAATAATCTAAATACATACATTGAACCCATTTTACATTGGAAAAATAAAACATAATATCAAACATAATAGAATATAATAAATAACATCCTTGAAAACTCAATAAATTATCTATTATTCATTAAATGGGGAAGGAAAATAAATTAAAGGCATGAGATCAAATTATTATTATGGTTTACATATAGTTTAATCATGAAAAAATAATAATTGAATCATTATAAATTATATAGAATCAATATGGCATGGTGAATAATTAAAAAACAGGCACCATCAATAATCTAAGAATGAAAGTAAATCAATAGATTATGTTATGGAGAAAGCCTCATTGAAAGTAATAAATTGATAATGAATAAATATAATGATTATTATTTGGAAATAATGTACCTGGAATAAGAACCATCATACCATTGAATAGGGTTATGTTTTTTTGGTAGAAACCTGTCTAATTATGTTTTGGAAACAAACTTGAAGGGTTCGTCACCAACTTTTTTATCTTTTGAGACCAACCGATGAATTAAGGGGATATAGTGGGATCCTCCCATAACTTAAAGTTTTAATAATTATTATAAAAAAAATTAATTCCATAACAACATGCCTTATCAATTTCTGTATTGAGTAGATGATATTTATTTATCAATATTTCCAATGTTAAAACAACATTAAAAATCAACATTGTATATAAAAGGGTATATGGTTAATAAAATAATCAAATCCATTATACAATAATATTTATATTTAATAATAACTAAATTTAAAATGAAAAAATATCTTAAAGGGGAAGTAAATACACTACATAAAAAGGATTAGGTGCACAATACCATGTATGTCTCAAAGGAATGAAAACTGAGATGAAGTCCCTTACCACATTCCAATAAATTGAATTATATGACCAAATAATAATAAAATAAATCATTTAATTCCATGAATATAATGATATTAATGATATTATATATCAAATAGTATCATACATACACCAAATACAAGAAATAATTGGAGATCAATGGAAATCTCATAGAAATAAAAGTGAGATTAAAAGCTCCTAACCTTATACCCGAATGTGTTCTTAACTTGATCTTAATTTCTTATATAATAGAAATAAATACACTAATTAATTATTATATTACATTTTAAATATTCATTTTATTAATTATAGATTTATTTATATCATTCATTTCTTTCTTGATAAGTTATAAGAATGAATTCTGTCATTGTGAAGTGTTGGTTTACTTCATTTCAGGATCAGTTCACTTGATTATAAGTAATGGAGTTCTTACCAAATGTGTATAATTCTACAAAATTGTAATTAAATTTTATTAACAATAATATTTATTAGAAAATTGTTAAACATATCATTTGGTTATATGGTATGAGTAAGAATCATTTGATAACATGTAAAAGATAATCAGTTAGCTTAATTTTAGCGGGGTTTCGATCACAATGAATTAGTTTTGATCCATTATTTAATATCATGTATATAAAATGCTTCTAGAAAATTATATAATATATAATAAATATTTTATAATCTGGTTCAACCATAAAAATATTTTCTTGACAATATGTGAGAGATAAATTGAAGAATTAAAGTTTATCATCCAAAATGGTTGTAAATCGGCACCTCTCAGAATTTGATTTCATTTTCAAAATAAAGCGGAGAGAGTAAGAAGATTGATGATGTATATTCCATTAAAATGATATAATATATATATATATATATCTGATAATGGAGTTTTAATGATCATTTTTATAGAATAGGTGAGTATAGAATAATTAATAAAGAAGGAACCTGAAAAAAGGAAATGAAAGAGGGTTCTACCTCAATGATGCTCCTCTAGAAAATCCCCTTAAGGGGATTTATTTTGATCTTTTTTAAAGAAGAAGAGCTCCTAAAATTTTGGAAGGTTGGACTATGTTAGAGGATTTGGGAAGAAAGTTTACGTGGTTTAGGTCTTAGAATAGTAGGGAGAAGAAGGGGTGATAGTGGTTTTTTATAGTGTAGAAGAGGACTGATTTCTCCAAATTTTATTCCTTATTTTTTTATTTTTATCAATTTAAGAAATATTATTGATTATTATGACCAAAAATAGTAAAACGATCATGTATGTTTGAACCAATGGCCTTTTACATCATTCATGACTCAATCATGATTCATAAATTTAATTTTTTTTTGCATATTTCATAAATTTTCGAATTTCACTAATCTCCAAAAAATCACGTATTTCAGAAAAATAAAAAAAAACTCACCTTAACCATTTTTTGATATGTATAATATATAAATTTCCTCAATTTTAGTAAAATAATTTTCTAGATATAAGAAATTTCATTTTTGATTAAAATCACCATTTACTCGAAAATTTAAATTTTAATATTATACCAAATTTTATTATACATTTAAAAATTAACATAGGTCTCATTAAATAATTCCAAATTCATAAGAAAACAAAATATTGATTTATTAATACAATTTATGAAAATTAATTATCTTTTAAATTAATTTTTTAATTATAAAATTTTAATTAAATATATATTACCCATAAAATACCAACACTTAATTATTTATTTAAAAAAATTCACTCTTATTTATAATGTGCCTAAATTTTGTTTATAATTTCACAGATAAAGATATTATTCATAAGGGTACATTACAATTCATAATTGAAAAGTTACTATTCCTAATGTTATATTACTATTCCTAAGGGTCATGTTACTATTCACCAATAAATAAGCTGATCTAATCCGACTCTAAATAACTTACTGAAAGCAACCGTGTATATCTGTTTTTCAAAATTAAAATCATAGAAGCATAAAAATTATGCATAATGGATCAGTTATAATTATATCCTATATTAACTTAGTGTTGTTTCATAGAGAGTTAATGATTCATGCATGATAAGATATGTAATTAATTTAAATTTTTTAAGAAGAAACGTACCATAAAATATTAGGGTGTTATATATACATAGGAAAACCTAGACCCATACATGTATATTCACTACCATGGATGAGTGTACACATAATGGAGCAACACACACACACACACACATATATATATACTACCCTATGCACATGAATCCATGTCTCCTTGGATCTAGCTACTCGAAACAACATTGTAGGGACCAACACACAACAAGATAATTACCAGGGACTCATAATCTCACAAAGGACATAAGATAACAAGGGTGAAACCAAAAATAAAAATAAAAATATTACCTCGGATAATAGAGGCCAACCAAAATATGCCAAAACACCTCTCTTTCAGTGGCGGTTGTCAGCTACATGCAATAATAGGCCCCAGGAGACCATTCACACAACCCCAAAGTAAGAGAAAACCAAAATCATGTCAACCCCTCAAACCCTTGGTTTGTTCATGCTACACCATCTAATGAGGAATCCAAACTGAGGTCAGAAACATAGTGGGGGTGAAATAGGAGGCCTAAAATTATTTATTTAAGGAGAAAATGTTGAAAAATCGTCCAAAATTTGACAATTATTGAAGGTTTCATTGAGTGGGTCACGTACGTAGAGATGTGGAACCCCTTTGGGGGTATATCGTGCGGAAATGAGGGAGGAGGGGTGAAAATTTAGGTGTTTTATTTTATTTTCAATTAAATTTCATTCACCCAAATTATTTAAAACATGAAAACCACATAGTTTAAGACACATAATTTGGAAAACCCTGAAACAACGAGGTGGTACTTTTAAGAAACTCCCCTCACACGGTTTGTCCCGTATGGTTAGCCATACTATTTGTAGACCATGTGATGAACTGTGATGAGGTACTACCTAAAAAATAAAACTTGTGGGATAATAAAACTATTTTTAAAACCATGAATATCCCATGAGAAATTAATCTCCCTCACCTACTTGGGCCGCGGGGTTTTCTTCTATAGGTGGCAGAGTTTCAGACAAATCGTGTGCCCTCTACAAGACCATCAAAATTGGTTTTCTAGCTTCGGTGCTCCCAAAACCCCCCAAGCCACTCAGGAATCTTAAAAATCATTTCACCAAGCCCAAAAGATTACTTTAAGTGTTTCTAACTCCGGGAAGTCCATTGGAAAACTCAGTTTTAAAAACGACCCATCTAGTAAATAAAAAAGATCAAAATCCCATGAATTTTTTTAGTTAAAAAACACAAGACTAAACATATATTATCATTAAATAAATATAAATATGTGATGAATATCCTAATTTTTTCATCTATATTTGATATAAATATTAACATTATCCTTATTACCTTCTATGCGATGCATTATTTAAGAACAAATCCCATCAGTTCGCGTGGCGTCAGTCCACAGTACACACGATCGACATTATCATGTCACCTACAAAATGCAAGATAAAAAGGTATATATGATATAATTAATCTATAGGTATAATTACAGTTTAAATATCATATATTTTTACTTTATAAATATCATCATACCCAATCATTAAAGGAGGCAGTGGAAGAATAATGTCAACGGTTTGTGAGGCTCTGGTTTTCTGTACACATGAACGATGATTTCATTACCAATATGATCAATCTGGAGATTTTTTACATCATTATCTTATTATTATAATATCCTAGAATATGTAAGATACTAAATTTATAATATATTCATCTATTCATAATAATTTAATGAGGTGGAGGAAGAAATATAATAAAACAATATTTGAAGAATATTACCTCTTCTTTAGCTATCCTCCTTAGGTTTGCAATAAAGCATTCATAAGTTGGATTTCTTCCTATGATAAATTATTTTTTTAGGTAAGAAATTTTGTGAACTAATTTTTCGTGGCTTATATGAGCCAAAATATTAATAAAGTATTAAGAAGTGAGGGGAGTGAGTACCCTTTTATAATTCAAGAGGAGTTGCATTCTTCTAAATACCCAAAACTATTAACTTTTGGGAGGTATCCCTTATATAATGTGGCTTTAAAATAGATAAATAATATAGGTTATGGTTTATAAGGTCTATAAACACATCAAAAATTAAAAAATAATAACTAAATTATCATATTATTCTATAGTCTTTATGATTACTATAGTTTACCCTTTTAGTTTTTATAATGGAAACTTGTATATTTTTATTTACCAAGGTAAATTTCATTACTATAATAAAAATCAAGTGAAATTTATTATATAATTTATACCTAATTATTATTAATATCAAATATAATTCATTAAATTAATATCCTATGTGTGTGTAAAATTAGTTTTAATAAAAACTCATTTAATTTTCAAAACCCTAGTTTAACCTTAGTCGATGTAATTAATGTTTAACAATTTTTAGTAATCATTGTGGTTAAAAATAAGTTAACAATATTTGATAATATAAATTATGATGGTTTTAAATATGTAATCCATTTTTTTCAAATTATAATAATATAAGTGGTACAATATAATTGAAAATTAATATGACAGATGTGACAAGAATAAATATTTTGAAATGAAAATGTTTAAAAGTTTATATTTTTTATATGAAATTATAATATTAAAATGATTCAAATGTCCACAATCGGATTACATAATATAAAATTTTAAAAAAATTACAATAAATACATTTCGAAATATATTTTATCATTATAGATAATATAAATGATAAAATATTTTTCAATTAAATTTAATTATTTTCCCAATTTATCTAAAAATGAAACATCTCATAAAATTCAAAAAAATCACCCTAAAATGAATACTATATTCATATTTCAAAAACATATTTTAATTTATAGATTAATTTTATAAAAGGAGAAAATGAAATTTTAAATTAAATTTTCAATGGGTCTTTTAACACTCTTTTTGAAAAAATATATTCATTTAATAAAAATTTTCATTTTCTTTTAAATGATACTTTTTTTCTAATAAATATAAAATTAATAAACATATATACAATTTTTATTTTCATAATTTATTTAATCCACTTTAAAACCATCATTCTAGTGACTAATAAATAACTATCAAATTAAATTTTGGTATTAACAGTATATTATTGTTAAGTAAAACATCATCTGGCGTGTAACATAAGGTAATGAAAAATCATGTTGTTGTTTGTAAGGAAACATAAAATCAATTTTGGGTGTAATTGAAGATATTTAATAGACAAAATTTGTTTAAAATATATATTTTATGTTCAAAGGGTGATATATTCTCTTCTACGCTTGGTGCTGTGTGCCATAATTTCAATCAAATAAAATTTACATATTTTATAATTTTTGGGTGTTATAATGAATATAGACCTGGAAAACTAAATTTAATGGGATATGTTATGTTTTTTATTTCTTATATACTCATAAAAAAACCTTAGGATCTAAATAATATTACGATTGAAACCATACAAAGGAGATAACAACATTTTGTTATGTCCATCAGGAGGAAACATTTAACATCTTTTAGTGGGTCCAAATATCTAGTAGTCATTGAGAAATGTATAAGTACCATCTAAAATATACATTCTATTATTTAGCGTATATAACACAAGAATTTTACTCTTTCTATTTATCATTTGGAATGTGAAGCCGATCAATGGTGAGATCTTATCAAGAACAAGGAAATAAAAGAAGAAATTGAATCTGTAGAGTCGGAAGAATTTAAAAACCATAATTTTAAATAAGTACATTTTTATATTCCTCATACAAATATGGATAAGGATTTACATGAGATAAAATAGGTGGATGATGAATCCATCATAACTTATGAATAAAAATTTAAAAGACATATGGGGAACACTTCTTGTATTATCATCAAACCCAAATGAAAAATAGAATGATTCCTAGATGGATTAAAACCATGTCTCTGAAGGGTGTTATCCATAAAGAGCATAAAAAACTATAAATAAATTATTCTAAATTAAATCATGGGTGACATTTATATTAGTGTTATCCATCAATATCATGGTTTGGATAGGAAAATAAATATTTAATTTAATGGAAATTATTAAACACATGGAGAAAAGTAGATGATATTCCCCTTATGATCAATGTATGGAAAGACATATGGATAGAATTGTCATAATGAGACTATTTTTTTACGTGTGTAAAGGAATGCATCGAGAAAATGAATGTTTAATTGATTAGAAATATTTATTGAATGATCCGAATAAAGATAAATATAAATAGAATTCAACACCCACAATCCAATGTTTCAAATTATAGTATTATGGACATTATGTTAACCAGTTCCCAAATCCAAAGGTTAATGATGATGATTATCATCAAAAACCCCTTAAACCTAAATACAAAGGGAAATCTCATTATATTACTATTTATGACGTAGTGTGCGATAATGATGTGGTGAAAGTTCCATCCTAATTATATGATTATTCTCTAACTGATGATTTTACAAATACGCCTCCTGCAAATCTAGTTATTATCCCAATAGTTGAGTGCGATGATATTTTTGGGAAAGGATTGGATTTATAAAAATAAATTCCACATCAATTTCCATTTAAGGGAATTCATGTTTCATATTAAGAACCATCAGATGATAATATATCAGTTTCAAGATAAATATGATAATCCATTCGAAATCACATCCATTTAATAGGTCACCATTACTATAAAAATTAATTTTATATGAAATAGTTGGGAAGTTAATAAAGACTTCTATATGCCTATTGTATGGATTTTTTCTTGTATGTTTGAATGAATTTCCTGGTCTTTCAAAAATATCTGAAGATTATTTTTTGATAGGACTCATACTCGGTGTTACCCCGGTTTCAAATACTCCATGTAGAATGTCCTTGATTGAGTTTCATTAATTGAAGAAGTAACTCCCGAAGAGTTTTACAAGGGACTCATTTGGAAATGTGGTCACCATGGGGTGAACATGTTCTGTTTGTTAATAGGAGATATGAATGACTGTAAATCAACATTAATCATCGAGAACATGACAAGATCGATGTCAGGAACAAGTATTATTTACCATATACTAATAAAATAATTGATCAACTATATAGATCTCAATACATTTATGTTATTGAAATTCTATCTCTATATCATCAATTGAGGGTCAAGAAGAAGGATATACACTAGATGACCTTATTTTCAATGTATCGACAATATGAATTTATAGTTACCCCTTTTGATCTTTCAGATGTCCCATTTATAATCAGGGATTTAATGAATATAATATTTATATATTACCTAGATTTATTTTTATTATTCCATATAAATTTCATTCTAGTATATTCAATGATGAAATTAGATCACTAAGATCACATGAAGAATTTACTAAAGAACCAAAGAAAGGAAATGATTTTGGAAAAAATTTCCAAGTCTTAATTTATTTCATTGGAATGTTTCATTATTGGGTCATGAAATATAAAGTGATGGAAAATCAGTAATCCTATAAAAGATATAAGTTATGGGAAAATGGGCCAGACCAACTAATATGACTGAGATATATAGTTTCCTCGATTGGATAGAAATTATTGCTTTTTTAGTATTATTAATTTCTATGAAATCCAATTAGAAATTAGACATGGAAGGGATCCAATTTCCCTTGGACAGATGAATATGAGAAATATTTTATGGAATTGAAGAGAAGGAAATTCAATACACCTTTATTAACTCTAGCTTACAGTGGATAATGGTTTTTAATTTATATTGATCCATAGAAAAGGTATTGGGATGTTTCCCCATGAATAACGATATGTTTACATCTTATGCCTCATTAAAAATTTAATCTCCATCATACAAACTAACTAAATAATGATTTAGAGTTAGCTACGGTAATTATTTAATTAATTTTATAGAGGAACTGTATCTATTGATAATGTTTTTCATTTATACATATCTAAATTTTTAGTGAATATTTTCAATCAAAACAGGATGAAAATGTTCCAATTAATATAGTCGTTGTTGATTTAATAGTATGAGTTCTCAATACATTACCACCATGGGAAAGCAAAAAATGTTATAGAATCTATAATCAGAAAGGATAATGATATATTATCTATGATTAGGATTAAAAATGATCTAATATATATGGATTTTCATTGTATGGAGATATATATTATAATCTAAGGGGATAAATATTATTTGAATCAAATGAGTGTTCAACCGTCTATCCAAGTAAGGATTAAATCGACATATAAGGAAGATGTTCAAATATGAAAGAATGTGAGAAATGGTCCTAAGATCAACCATATTTTTTATGTAATAATAAGTTCAAATAACCATATATGAATCCCTTAAGTACCATGTTTGAAGATGGAGCTACTGCTTGATGCTCATAGATATTCATTCTCTATTCATCCTAGATGTACGAAGTTGTTTATAGATTTCAAAGAGTATTTCTAGTGGGATGGAATCCTAGAGATAATTTAGAGTTTGTTTCTTAGATCTTGTTATTTTATAATTTTATTTCTAATATATATATATGTAAGGTTATGTTATAATAATTACCCATACCAGAATTAAAGTGGGAAACCATCACCATGGATTTAGTCGTCGAACTACCCACAACATATAAAGGAAAAAAATCAACATGGTTTTTTGTTTTCCATATAATGAATTTAGTAAACTTAATTTCTATTAGATGATATTAATATATTTATTATCTTTCCATAATATATATTAAGGAAGTGGTATGATTAAGTTTAGTAACACTTTCTATTGTATATGCTTGGGATCCATGGTTGGCCTCAATTTTCTAGGCGAGTCTTAAGAATGTTCTCGATATAAAGTTATGTTTAATCTGAAATTATTATCCTTAGAAACAATTATATATGGGGAAAATTAAAAATATAGAATTCATATTGAGAGAATTCATTTTTTATTTCAAAGGTGTTTGGAATTAACACATTCCTTCTATAGAATCTTATTACAACAATAGATTTTACTCTATCTTTTAGATGGCTAATAGTGAAGCCCACTATGGTAGGAAGTGTAATCCTCTAATATTCTAAAATAAAGTTGGATAATGAAAGATATTGGTACCTAATCTATATAATGAAATGGTAGATAAGGTTAGATAAATTCAAAACCACATAATACCATTCTACAGTCTACATAAAATGTGATGATGAGAATCATCAGAATGTTATTGAGTTTATGGTGGGTGAAAAGGTATAACCATGAATATCTCAGAAGAAAAGGGTGATGAGGTTTGGAAAGAAGATAAATCTCTAACCTAGGAATATTGGAAATTTCTAAATTTTTGATCATATCAAGATGGTATCTTATCAATAGGTGATTCCACCAAACCTCTCATATGTTTATTATGTGTTCTATTTATCTCCTTTGATGATATACATACCTATTCCCTAACATATAATAAACTCATAGGACATTCCATTGTAGAAAGATATTTCTTATAAATAAAAACTAGTATAGGTTATTGATCATATATAACAATTTATAAAAAACAATACCAATCACCTTGTTAATATTTTTTTTGTGAAACTGGTTATTTGAGGATGCTACATGGGAAAAAATGATGTGATGATGTATATGGATCCTTATATTTTTTTATTAAATAGATTAATTTTGAGGTAAAATTATTTTTTTCTTGGCAGGTAGAATGTAACACATCATGTTTTTTATGAATTTTTTATCTCTAAATATATTTATTTCCCCGATAGCTTGATTTACACACAACACTATGTTCATAAAAACTGCAATGCACTATTTGAACATTATAATTTAAATATTCTCATTATAGAATATTTGTTAAAATGTATGGTATAAACAGTATTAACCAAATTATAAAATATATATAATGTTATTATTAAATATAAATTCACATATTAGTTTTTATTAAATAAGTAAATAATTTTTATAAAATTTATTTTATGCATTGAAAATATATTTTCTTCAAAAATGGGTATTAATTATTTTTATAAGTGAATATTATAATTAATTTTTGGAATTTTATAATTTTTTAATAAAAAAAATTATTTCCATTTTTAAATTAATCATTTCAAAATTACCCAAGGGTAACTATTTGATAATTCCTCAAAAAGATAAAATTTTCATTGAATGCTAAAAAGTAATTATTTTTATAAATCTTTCATTTCTTTTATAATAAAATGTATCCTTATGATTTTATATTTTACATCTAAGTAAATCATTTAATATTTATTTATATATATCCTAATTAATTATATGTCACTCATCCTTGTACCTTGCTTTTGTATTTGTACATTTTTTTACTTAAAACACAATTTTCCAAGAAAAAAATTGATGATATTTACACAACTAATTTTTATTTGAATTCATCCAAATATACGAGTTTAATATTGAAAAAATGATTTATTTTTTCCATTCAGTGGGTGTGGATTTTTTAATTATGACTCTATTAGTTTTGTTCATTATGAATAGTAATTATAAATATTTATTAGAATGGTAAGGGAAAATATAGTAATTTATGTTCAAAATAAAATTACAAGGACAATAAAATAAACCTAAAACATGCTTTAACACTATTATGTGAAACAATTTCATCCATAATCTTCCAATATTTGGTAATATATAATTTTCAAACCATTTTGATGATATTATTACCTTTATAACATTTTGTTTCAACAATGTCAAACATGTCACTCTTATTTTCTACAACTATAATTTATTTAAAATGTATTTTTCATAAGGATATTTTTGGTTAAAGATATTTTTTTTATATATAAAATATTAACCTTTATTAGGTTAATTTATTTTATATTTTTAGTGAAAAATTAATTACCTTAAATTCTTACACTAGGTTGACAGAGTAATTATTAAACTAATGGAAAAATCAAGTATATGATTTTAAAAATATTAAAAAAATATAATTTGAGAAAAATAATATGATACATGTGTTTTAAAGATGATAATAATATGTTAGTTATATAATAAAAAATTCAAATTTTATATTCGGCTGAGATGTTATTAAAGTCAAAGAATTGAATAGTTCTAAGAAGTGAAAAAAATTTATTTTATAAAAATAATATTAAATAAGATTATCCGAAAATCAGTAATTTTTTGAAATAATACAATTTTGTTATTATATGGTCTAAATTTTTGTAAATTTTAAATTTATGGATGAATTTTCTCTTTATAAATTCAACTTACAACCCTTAATATTAAAAATTATATTTTCATATTTGAAATTAAAATATTTTAATTAACAGTTACTCAAAATTAAAAAGTTTAAAATGACAAAAAAATGTCTAAAATGCTTCGGTTTATAGGAATACAATTTAAAATCACATTATTTTATAATAACTTTTCATTTTTAGGTATGTTTCTTGATATTTTATTTATTATAACATAATCATTTGATTACATTCTAAAGTGCCCCAACTTTAATTATAAAATGGCCCCTCCACCCTCACATCATTGCGCAACACTATGCCTTATTTATAGACCATCATCTACCAAATTATCTTCTATTAATATCTATACACATTATATATTCTTCTTTTTTCCCAAAATACTATCTCAAGTGTCCTTTATAGGAGATCCAAAGGATTGGTTTCAAGGAAGAGGTAATAAACTTAACTTTTCACTTTCATTTTTATACTCATATGTACCTCCTCTAAATCAATTATATGTATCATAAAATAATAAATAAATTAAAATAATTATTCTAGAATATTATCAATATTATTTAAAACCCATTATACACACTCTTTCACATCAAACATGAAGTTAAAGGGTAAATCCTAAATGTGTACAACATTTCTATCTCCATGTGACGATATAGTTAATTTTTCTTCACCATAATTTTTGAAAGGGTATTATAATTTTTTTCTATTTATATATGATATTTATAAAATTATTATTCCTTTAAAATTATAATATCATTTGTACAATCTTAACATCCTATCGTTTCAGAAACGATAACGTCGTGCGTGCGTACGTATGTACTACCCTCATCAAAATGTGATGTGATTAATTTTTCATTTATATTTAACATGGATGGTAATAAGAGTTAATTTTATTAATATTATATATATATATATATGATAGAATAAATATTCTATAATGTTTAATTATCATTTAATTTTCTTTCATTACATCAGTAGAAAAATTGATACAAGAATCATACGTACGTATGACCTACCATCTCCAAGAACATTGTAATTAATTTTTTATCACTAATTTTTATGAATGATTATAAGTGTAAATATAATGAATACATATATATATATATAAACTTTATTCCATGAGTAATATTCTGGAAATTGTGGAACCAATATCAATGTTTATGGATTAGATGCAGTGAACTAAAATATGACTGTAAAACGAAAAAATTATCCCCCAAAGTAGTACTTTTAGTGAAAAATTATTAATAAATGGGATATTAGATTTCACAAATAAATCATTAATGTTATGATAGATATGAATATATTTTTTAATACATGTCAAATTAATTGATATTTATTATAAGGGTGGTTTGAACATTCATTAGGTAATGTGATATTTGAGGTATGGGTTTATTTCAGAATCTCATTATTATTCATGATTTTTTATGATTAAGTATATGTTAGGAAATATTTATATTCCATGTACATGTTTTCTAGAAATATTTCAAAAATTATTTTATTTTTATTCTATAAATTTTTAATTCTATTTCTAATTTTTTTTAATTTTTTACAAAAATGGTTTGAATGTAATCTTTTTTTTCATTTTCCAAATGTTGTACTCTGTAAATTTTCAAAAAAGATATAGGAAGCAATTTTTTACTTATATGGAATGAATGGATTTTCCTTATATCATGACTAATAATTATTTTTAATGCTACATTATAGGGTTATATGTCTATTTTCAAATAAAATGTTTTCTTTTATAATTTTATAGTTTTGTTAATAAGTGATTTTAAAATGGAAAGTGTATTTTACACAATAAATGGTCCATGTGGTCTTCCAAAATTATATTCCTTCTATGATGCCATCATTTGATGTTACATAAGATTTATTGGGATTATTACATAGTGGTACCATATTTTTTTTTTCTTTTTATGGTTTATGAATATGATGTAAACATGTTTATAAAACCTATTTATTTTCTAGGAGTTATGGTCTGATGAAGTTTTTATGAAATATATTTATTTTTATGTTTTCTTATATGATGATTTTTATGATCTTGTGTAACACAAATATATGATTTTCATTAAGTGAAGGTTGGGACCTATTTCACCCACCAATTAATTGTGTAATGATTAATGTTCTATGATCTCAAAGGGTTCGTGGGAGGTTATCCCAATCCATAAAGAGGGTACGCATGATATTATCCAAAGAAAAAATATATCACACATGTGTCTAGACCAATCCTAACATGTTATTAATGAAATTTTGGGAATCCATGAAATATGGTCTTCTATGCATATGTATATTCTACAATTTATGTCGTATGGAAATTTTATGACCTCATGGATCATGTTCTTTGATTTATTTATAATTCATGTCCTATGAAAATACAGTATTTATTACATGAACCATGTTTACTATCTATTACATGTAGGGTATATTTTGAAAATGTTATGTTCATATCATAATGATAATGTTATCCTTAAGTGATTATTGAAATCTCACTTTTTTACCCTTACTGATCATTTTATCTCACCCTTTATTATGTTTTCTTCCCCAGGTTTTCAATAATGGGTTTTTTGTATGATAAATCTACAATGGGTTAATGTTATGAAGAAAATAGTGGGAAAATATGCAGTGCACCAATGAACCATTTTTTGGGTCCACATTTTCAAAGTCACTATACCTAAATGATTCTAGTATGGATTGTTATATTATATAATGAATGTTAATATATTATGATGTAATATCTATGCAAAGAATTTGTACATTTTTGTTCAAAATATCCTTTAAATAATGTAGGAGAATATAATTTATTCAAAAAAATAAATCAAAAAAAAATATTTTCCCATGAATTAATGACTTTTTTAGAAATAAATGAAAGTTAAAATCTTTAGATTAATTTCTATAAGAAATGAAATAATTATAACCCTAATTTGATTTATTCATGTTTAATTGAAATAATGAATTAATAAGGGAACATGAAAAACATGTATTTTCCCTAGTAAATGATGGTATAGTATGGTATGTATAAACCCTAGGAACATATGTATAGAATATAAAAGAAATATATTAGAAGAATATAACAAGACATGAAAAGAAATAAAGATGACACATAACCTAAATGTAATAAAGGTGGTTTGGAATATCAATATCCTTGGATGCATGAATCATTTAGTGTGTTCATTTTTACCCATAGATAGAAAAACTAAATTAATAATTACTTTCGTCAGAACTACTTTAATCTAAATTAATTTTATTAAAGTCCAATTTTTTATTATATGTTAGTCATTTATACAATATTTTCAAATTAAATTTCCCTCTTGGAGTTGTTCGGTCGACTTCTACAAAACTAATTTGGTGAATTTATCATGTTTCAAGGGGTTTCCAATGAGTTTTTAAATAACCATAATTATAGAGCCATTGATTATTTATCGTTCACCTAGTATAAAAGTGTAATAGTTCAATAGTTCGTCTAAAATAGTTCTATATTAAAAAAAGTTTCTAGGTTGACTCATTTTTTAATGAGTAAAATTACATTTATTCATTGAAACATTTTTTAAAACTATCCATGATAGGAATTGATAGACAATTAATTGTGTTTTTCATGGAAGAAGTATACCTGTAATGAGCCAAACATTTCTTAATGAAAATTTTACTTTATATAATTAAATGTTTTAATATGGAAAATTGTTATATAAAAAATATAAACTTATTTGGTTCATTTTTTTTGGATTTTAAAATACCATTAAGAATTGTTACCATTTATAATATAGCTGTTGAACACTGATCACATGATTAGTATAAATATAGGGTTTTAGAAAATCCAATTTACTAAGACAAAGGAAGAGATGGCCTCATCTAGTTGAATTTCTCCATTCTAATCCCATTTTTCAGAGCTCGAAAATGTGGTAGCGTCATTGGGCTTCGTTCTTGACCAAGCCCAAGTTGAGTTTTATCACGTTAATCTTGAATATAATCGCCTACAGGAGATGTGGATGTTAACAGAGAATACCACCCAAGTGATGTTATTTGAGCCACCCAAAAAGTATGTCACCATCACATACCTTACCCTTAGGTCATAAGGGGGTGGTATAATGGGTTATGTAACAAGACCCTATCACTTCGATTATGTTCATTAATGTTTTGTAGAATAACTATTATATATTCTTTTTTATTGATACTTTATAAATATTTTCTAAAGAACAAATAGTATTTTTTGTTAATATTAAATTAAGAAATATATTTTGATGAATTAATGTATTTTTTAATTAAATAAAATTCTAATAAATAATTATTAATAAATTAGTTTTTATTAAATATAAAAGATTGTATATTTTTTATGAATACAAATGTAATTATTATTAAGGTTTGAAAGCTGTTTTTTTCAATACCCATAAATTCTCGATAAATGTTAGTTTTTATTTTAAAAGTAAAAATAAACATATTTAAAAACGTATTTAGATAAAATGAATATTATTTATGGACTATTGACATTAATATTATCCAATGGTGAATTTTTCATAATTTTCTAAGACAGTCAAATTTTTGGGTAAAAATAAATACCGTTTAAATATATAATATGTTTTATGACATCATAATGACAAAATAGTGATGTAATAAACAAATATAAATGTTTTTTGTGAAAATATATTTTTTACCTTTAAAATAATTTGATTTTAGTTTTTTTTATTTTTCGAAGGCTTAGTGGACCCTCAATGACTTATAAAACATTTTATCATTTTAAAATGTTTTTCTTAAGAGTGTGAATCACCTCCACATAAGAAAGCCTAATATTTTAATATGTTGTGACATTGGACTTGTAATATAATTTTTTTCCCTCTCCACATTTGTAGAGACCAAGGGAAACACCCTTGGGATGGTCTGTGGTTTTGATTAGATTAATGTGTTGTGTCCAAAACCTAAATAATAAAGAATTCCCCCTCCTTTCCTATATAAACCCACTAAATATCTCATTAAAATTAACTAAAAACATTTATATCTAGACCAAATCTTTCCATCCTCACTCTATAATCCTTCCATGGTGCCCCAATCTCCCTAGAAGCCTCTTTAAAGCCTTTCCCCTACCTTTGTGATCACAATTCCATGTAAGGGATTTATTCTTTTTTTATTTTTTTTCGAAATTTATTTATGTTGTTATACAAGTTCATTTTCAAATATAAATGTTGGGGTATGATTTCACACGTCCCCATGCTTACCTCTTTTTGTTTTAATGATTATATACCTCTTTCTCTATCATTAATGCCTCACATTTACGCCTGTTACTATGCCAAAATTCCTTAATAAATTTATCTCTTCTCATCTACATTCCAACAATTATTTTATATTATACATCTAAATTAAATTACATATTTTGGGATATTATGTTCCATGACCCCCTTATTTTTCAAATCATGTATAAATTAAGAGATACCCATTTCTCTCTCATCAACCCATTTTAAGATTTCTATTTGACGTCGTTATGTTGCCGAAGTTACACCATAATTTCCCATGCCAAAATCATCATGTATGTGTATACCATACCCATTTCTCTATCATGGGTATTCCTCTATATGACCATGTACTTTTTTAATGAGGACATAAATTTATGTATTCCACATCTCTTATTATTAGAATAAATTATAATGCTTAATGAATCCATGTTGTATGATCCATGTGGAACACTTATACATGAAATGAAATATTTATAAAGGTTGCACCCTGATAGCGCTTCAATGCATTGGGAAAAAATTAGTATCATGATACGTCAAGTGAAATGAGGTTTTATTCATGCTAATTTAAGTGAATTGATGTTTTTATCATTATAATTCAAGTGAAATGCGGGTTTACTCATGATCCACGTGTAATGGGTCATGCTAATATCTTCTTAAATGTTGTTGCCAAATTCCCATGTTATGATAATCATGCTATATCATGCCTTTATGTTCATGTTTCTCTTCTGCTCCATTGATATGCCTATTTCCTAACATTTACTATATGCATAATTTTATTCCTTGTCTACTTCCTTTCTGGGATTTATAGCTCACTATATTCTTATGCATGTCTAGAGGTTATCCCATGCAATTCTAGGTACGAATGAATGTTGTGGTCATGTAAAAAATATTTCAATAACGATGTTGTGTTTTATGTTATAATATGTTATGTAATTTTCCGAATTTTCCAAGGCACTAGACCTCTAGATCCTTAGAGTTGTCTTAAGTGAATGTTTATGTAATAAATCATATTTATGTGTGTAATAAAGAGAAGAGTTATTATAGTTGGTATTAGAGGATAAGTTTAGTTATTTTTGGGATTATGATTAGAAAACCCTTGTGAAATCCTGAGGGATAAGACTAAGAGTAAAAAAAAATCCCTAAATTTTGGTGAGTATAGAGTAAGGGTGTTACAATGAAAATACAACCCTATCTGGATATGAACACATATGTATCTAGGGGTAAAACCTGAAAACACCACTTGGAGCTAAACTCGAACAACAACTGGTGCATGACAATGGTACTTGATATACTATTGGTTACAACACTTCCGGGGGATATGATTTGGTAAATTTAGAATCTATGTATGAACCATTATTAAGGGAATAAAAAAATCACCTAAGAATACATGTTGGTAATTACATCATGGATAACATAGATTGAATCCTAAAAATTCATATGTTAAGGAAATAAATGTAATTTATAAGCTTTCTATTTTTTTCATCGGATTCCACTTTATGTGATACCCCTAAATTTTCTTTTATTCCAGCAAATGTCTGGAAATAGGAAGGCTTGTGCTAACAAATGTTGTGAAGATCAATGTGATGACTTTTCTAATGAGATTCCCAATCTGATTTGAGTAGGAATCACAACATTTTTTCATGATAATATCTCAGTTAACTCATGTTTTGAATTGAAACATGGGTCAAGAGGAACGTTCAACCCCCCCCCCCCTAGAAATAACAAGCCACAATTGAGAACTTTATAAGACAATGGCCACTTACTTTTAATGGATCATCTGATCCCTCAATCACAGAAAAATTCATCAACTACATTGATAAGATCTTCTACATCCTACAATGTTCTAAATAATATAAGGCACTTATATATTTTAGTTGTATAGAGGGTGGATCTGATAAATGGTGGACATTGATAAAAAATACGAAGCCTGATGAAGAGATCGACGCATTGGAATTGAAGGATTTTCAAAAAATATTTTTTTGATAAATATTTTCCTCGCACCCTCCGACTTAATATACAAAGGTACATAATTTCTCTCATGAAAATGGTGACAAATCCATCAGAGAGTATGAGTAAAACATCACAAGTCTTTCACAAAATGCCCCCTTCTTTGTCGTTACCCCTGAATTCAGGGTTGAAAGATTCTTTGGTGGGATAAAACCTTGACTACAGAAATCCCCAGTGATCCATGACTTCAAGATCAATGAGGAAATTGTCCAATTTTCCCTAAAAGTTGAAATAGAGAATGAAGAATCTCAGGGGTATCAGGGGGATTAGAAGCATAATGTGGAATTCAATTTTGGAGGACCGATGGATAAATACAACGGTGTTACAAAATTTAAACTCCCTACTTACCGAAGGTGCGGAAAAAAGAACCCCATGAATTTTTGAAGGGGATGAGGAAATGATTTAGGTGTGGAAGTGAAGAGAAATTGTCCAATAACTATTGGAAAGTAAAACCTGTTGTTACGACAATGGAGAGGAATGATCAATTCGACCCTCAATATATTGTTTATTTATTCAACTGCCAAGAACTAGGGAACTTTTCCTACTAGTGCCCTAATCCAAGGGTTTTCATAGTAAACTAACAAATCATGGTAGTAAATAGGACAGTGAGAATAGAAAATTGGTAAATCATTACTTCCCAGGAATAAAACTCCTCCCCTATCAAAATTTTTGGATTGAACTTCCTAGAGACCCTCGTCATACTCCCTTTGATGGATTTTTATGTAATTCATGGAATGTATTGGCTTTCCTTATATTGAGACAATATAAATTTTAGTGAGAAGGAAATCACTCTCCATATGGTAGATAAACCCCCGATTTGATTTATGTCCAATGTGGAAGATGAGTCTTATTTAGCATCATCATCTCAAGCTTGGATATTAGTAATCTATGAGCATGTGTATCATGCTTAGAAGATTGAATCTATGGAAGAAACCATCCTTGAAGGAAAGCCTATTTTTAGGGAATTCGCTGAAGTGTTTACAATAGAATTTCATAGTCTTTCTCTTAGAAGATATTTTGAATTCTCAATTGATCTTATACATAGGGTGTTGTCAATATCCAAGAATCTGTATAGAATGGATGTTTTGGAGCATGAGGAGCTTAAGAAACAACTATAAGATAATCTGGATAAACTATTTATATACACATGTTCTTCACCATGGGGTGATTCAGTCCTCTTCATAAAGAATAAGGATGGGTCAATATGCATTTTCATTAATTATCATGTGCTCAACAGAATAAAGATAAAGAACAAGTATCTTCTACTACGAATTGATGACTTGTTTGATCAACTATGTGGACCATAATAATTATACAAGGTGGAATTGCTGTCTGGATATTACCAAGTTAGGGTGAAGAAGAAGGATATACCCAAGACTACTTTTAGTACACATTACTGGAACTATTAATTCATAGTAATGCCTTTTCAAACTCACTAATGCTTCATCAGTCTTCATTGACATGATGAATATAGTGTTTAAATATTACCTCAGCATATTTGTGGTAGTATTTATGGATGATATTATAATATACTCCAAAACCAAGGGGGGAGAATGAGGATCATCGAAGAACTGTACTAGTGACCTTATGAATGGAGAATCTCTAAGCGAGGTACATCACGTGTGAGTTCAATTTGAAGGAATTCTCATTTTTTGGTCATATAATCACACGAAATTAGATATCTATTGATCCCTCCATGATTGCTGCAATAGAGGGATGGATGAGGCCTACATCGGTGAAGGATATCTATAGCTTCCAAGGGTTTTTTTGGATATTATCGCTTATTTGTGAGAAATTTACCAAGATTATCAAAGCCTATTTCCAAGCTAAATCGGAAGGGAGTCATGTTTTCCTGGAGTGATGAATGTGAAGAGAGCTTCAATGAGTTGAAAAAGAGGCTTATCACTATGCCCATTCTAACAATACCCACAAGTGGATAAATTTTTGTGGTATTTAGTGATGCTTGAAAGAGGGGTATGGGTATTGTGTTGATGGAAAATGAAAAAGTCATTGCCTATGCTTCATGGAAATTGATTGTTAATGAGAAAAACTGTCCAAAACATGATCTGGAGTTGGCTACAGTAATCTTATCTTTAAAAATATAGCAACATTACCGATTTTGGGAGAAGTGTGAAATATAAATGGATCACAAAAGCCTCAATTATATATTCACACATAAAGAGTTGAATATGCGCCAATGAAGATGGTTAGAGCTGATCAATGACTATGACTTCTCAATCCATTACCACCCTGGGAACGAAAACCAGGTGGTGGATGGTGTGAGTAGAAGATACCTAGGTATCATATCATTGATGAGAATTTAAAAGGATCCAATAAACTTATATTTCATAAAGATGGAAATGGGAATAATTAAGAAGGGAACATCATCAATCCTTTCAGGAAAGATTGTTCAACCATGTCTTTTGGAAAGGTTATAGGATGCTCAAAAGGATGATGTGGGAGACAAGAAGAATGTAAAAACTACCAGAAAATGGAAATCCTCAGAGTTCAAGATGAATGAAGAAGGAATTGTGGGATTTGTGTCACAAAAATTCATTCCATCAAATTCAATGTTTATGAAATAACTTTTGGATGATACACATAGTTTGAATTTCTCCATTCACTCTGGAAGCACAAAGATGTATCAATATCTCTGAGTGCATTATTTGTGGGATAACATGAAGAAATAGATGATGTAATATAAATCAATGTGCCTGGTATGTTAGCCAGTGAATGCTGAGAGGCAAAAGTCTAATTGTATGATTCAACCATTACCCATACCAACATAGAAATGGAGAACATCACCATGGAATTTATCACCAGACTTCTGATGAAATACAAAGGGAAAATTCTATATAGGTGGTTGTGGATCATCCTACAAATACTTCACACTTCATTTCAATTAAAGATGCTATCTAATTGGATCAACTGACACAGATATTTATCAAAGAATTGATAAGGCTTCATGGAGTGTCACTATCTATTTTATCCTATCATGATACAAAATTCACCTCTAAGTTCTTGAAGTGTCTTCAACATGCTCTAAATTTTGATCTGAACCTCAGTACAACTTATCATTCTCAAACTGATGGCCAATCTGAGAAGACTATCCAAAAACTTGAGTACATGTAGAGAAAATGCTCAGTGGGCTTAAAAAGAGGATGTGATCAACATCTTCCTCTGGTTGAGTTCAATTACAATAACAGTTTCAAATCAAGCATTGAAATGGACCCTTATGAATCCCTTTGTGGGAAGAGGTGCAAAACACCAGCATGTTGTGATGAATTTTGGGGGGGGGGGGTGAGATCTCCTAGGTCTAGAAATGTATGAATAAATAGTGGAGAAGATTAATACCATCTAGTAGAACATTAGAGCTTCTCAGAGTCGACAAAAGAGATATGTTGATAATCATCAATGAGACATAAATTTTGATGTTGAAGAAATGGTATTATTTTTCATATCATTTTTTAATAGATTTATGTTATTTTGGAAGAAGAGAAAGATTAGTCCAAGGGATGTCAACCCTTTTGAAATCCTTGATCGCATTGGAGTAGTGACCTCTTGACTTGCACCCCCATTGAACCTATCTCAAGTAAATGATGTTTTATATATATAACTATTGAGGAAGTACATACCTCAACCATCACATGTACTCAATACCGATGCGATACCATTGGAGAATGGCCTCCCATATAAAGGGAAACCGATAAAGATATTAGATCGTTGAGAAAAAATTATACGAAAGAAGACAATTCCCCTCGTCACAGTGTTGTGGAGAAACCACAAGTTTGAAGATGCAACCTGGGAATCAGGGGAAGTGATGAAGTAGAGTTATTATCATATGTTTTAGTGTGGGAAACGTAAATTTTGAGGGAAAAATTTCTTAAGGGGGGAAATTTTAACAACCCAATATTTTATTAATAAAAATTCCTATTGATTTGATTAAATGTATTATTATGTAAAATGGTTATGTAGAACATATGAACATATTTTGTTTTATGTTTTTTTATTTTAAAATACCTTTAAGATTTTTGACCATTTCTAATATAGACATTGAATAGTGATAACATGATTAGTATAAATATTGGTCTTTAACAAATACAATTTACTCAGATAAAGGAAGCGATTGCCTCATCCAACAAAATTTCACCATATGAAGCCCATTTTCTAGAGCTAAGAAAGGAGGTAGCATCACTAGTCATCTCTATTGACCAATCCCAATCCATGATTCAACATGATAAGATTGAAAAGAATCACCTACATGAGAAGTGGAATTTAATAGAGATTAGGACCTGAGCGTTGTTATCCGAGACACCATAAGAGTCTATCACCATCGCACACGTTAACCTTAGGTCATATGCGGGTGTTATAAGGGGTCATGTAAGAAGACCATAGAACTATGATTATGTGTATTATTTTTTTTAGAATAAATAATATACATTCATACTATTATTGTTACATTGTATATAGTTTTTAAAGAACAAATAGTATTTTTAGTTAATATTCAATTAAGAAAAACAATTTTGATGAATTAATAGATATTTTAATTAAATCATATTTTAATAAAATATTAATAATATATGAATTTTTATTAATTATAAATGATTGTATAATTTTTATGAATACAATTGTATTTTTTATTATGGATTGAAAGCTATTTTTGTCAAAACCCATGAATTTTCAATAAATGTAAATTTTTATTTTAAAATTTAAAAATTTAAAAATTTAAAAAATTATCTATATAAAATGAATATTATTTTTGGAATCAGGATGTCAAAATTTTCTAATAGAGATTTTTTCATAATTTTCTGAGACAGTCAAATTTTTGGTTAAAAATTAAATATTATTTAAATATATAATGTGTTTTATGATATCATAATGGCCCAATAGTGATGTAATAAAACACTAAAATTGGGATTTTCGGCCAATATATATTTTACCTTTAATAGAATCTTATTTTATGTTTTTTTGGCTTATTTTACCAATCCTTAGAGGACCCTCCAAGACTTATAGAACATTTTAACATTTTAAAATGATTTCCTTGAGAGTGTGAATCACCTCCACATAAGAAAGCCTAATATTTTAAATTTTTTGGCCATTTACCTTATAAAATAATGTTTTCCACTACCCTTTGGTGAAAATAGTGGAAAAAAACCATGGGTTGGTTTTTGGTTTTGGTTAGTTTAATATGTTGTCTCCAAAACATAAATAATAAATAACTCCCTATACTTTCCTATATAATCCCTCTAAATCTCCCATTCCTCTTCACTAAAACCATTTTGAGTTTCACCAAACCCTTATCTCCTCTCTCTAGACTCCTCCCAAGTTGCCCAAGTAGCCTCCTTCAAGCCTTTGGGATCAAACTTCCAAGTAAGTGATTTCTTCCTGTCTCATTTTTTCCAAATTTCTCTATGTTATTATACCCTTTTAATTTCAATTAAAAATGTTGGGGTATGATTTATCACCTTCCCCCATACTGAACTAATTATATTTTAATGATTAGAGACCTTTTTCTCTCTCATTTATTCTTCCCATGTACACCTATTACCATGCCTAAATTCAGTAAGAAATTTCTCCCTTCTAATTTATTTTCAAGTATTTTGTTAATATTTTATATCTAAATTCCATTACATATGTTGGGATATTATATTCCAAGACCCACTTACTATAAATTTCATTTATAATTGATGATATATGCATTTATCCCTCATCAACACATTTTACCATTTCTATTTGATGTCGTTATGCTCTTAAAGTTACACCAAAATTTCCCATGCCAAAATCATCATGTATGTGAATACCATACCCATTTATCTATCAAGGGTATTCAAATTTATGAACATTTACTTATTGATTGAGTACATAAATTTAAGTATTCCAAATCACTTTTTATAGTAATAAATTATTATTTTTAGTGAATCCATGTTATTTGATCCATGTGGCACACTTATGCATGAAATGAAATGTTTATAAAGCGTGCACCTTCGTAGCGCTAAAATGAATTGGTTAAAGATTAGTACCATGATAAGTCAATTTCAATGAGGTTTTACTCATTCTAATTCATGTGGAATTATTGTTCACTCATTATAATTCAATTGAAAAGACAGTTTACTCATGCTCCATGTGCAATGATCCTTGGATCATGATAATATCATGTTTAATGTTGTTCCCATATTTCCATGTTATTATAATCATGCTATATCATGACTTTATGTTCATGTTTCTCTTATTCCCTAGTGATATGGTTATTTTATAAAATGTACAATATTCTTCATGTTATGCCATGTTTACACCCTTACTGGGATTTATAGCTCACCCTTTTCTTATGCATGTCCTTAGGTTATCCCATGAAATACTAAGTAC
Organism: Viscum album; assembly: GCA_963277665.1. Lineage (NCBI taxonomy): Eukaryota > Viridiplantae > Streptophyta > Magnoliopsida > Santalales > Viscaceae > Viscum > Viscum album. The sequence continues at coordinate 2,085,019,942 of OY728151.1, forward strand.
AAAGGAATGTTGTGGTCATGTAAAAAAAGTTTTCCATAAAGATGTTTTGTTTTATGTTTTAAGTTGTTATGTAATGATCCCAATTTCCCAAGACAGTAGACCACATTATCCTTAGTGTTTTCGTAAAGGTTTTTCTGTAATAAATATTTTTTATGTGTGTAATAATTATTAGGGTTGTTATAGAACCAACACAAAATATACACAATGATTTATTTTTTTAAAAAAAATGAAATGATAGATATTTGATATTACATTAAAATAATAACACATTAGCATATTTATTATACTAAATTTATTATGTCAATATGGATGGAATAAATGTAGAAGAGGTAGGTGAAAACAAAAATTAATGAGTTGGTTTTAGAATGTTACCTCATCCATTGGATTCTCTCTATTAAGTGACACCCTTAGGCAGCTTTGTTTGGTCATTTGGTAAGACCAAAACTCCATGAATAATGTGAATATGATTAGGTAGATATTTTGGTAGATCATTGGAATGGTTAGTATATGAGAGTGTGAGGATAAGTGGTAACATTACCTTTTATCTGATATATATAATGAAAATAATTTTATAAATATAGAATATTTAATTTTTAAATAACATCCTTATTTGTTGGATATATTTTTTATGAATCAATCAAATTTCTAAAACAATGAAAAATTATGCATGACTTCGAAAAATTTTGTCATCATATATATATATATATATTTGAATATATATTGTTTCATTAACTTGTTTAATTTTTATAATATATTATTTTATACTTCTAAATTTATCATAAAAATATATTTTAACAAACATAAATTTATTATAATTTTCCAAAAAAATAATTATGATTTCATTTTTTTCAAACATTTATTTTATCATACTTAACCAATTTATCTATTTATATAATGATACAAACATATTATATTTCCCCCTGAAAAAATATTTTATTATTAAAATTTTCAGTTTACTATCAATAATGGTAAAAATATTATCTAGAAAAGATGTTTAACATTTCAAGGATTAGCTAATAGTCATGTAAGGGTTATATCTAAATGGTAACATGACCTTTTATCTTAAATATATGATCCACTATTATCAGACTTAATCATTATCTATTTACCTTAAAAAGGTTATAACTCTTCCCTTCATAATTTTTATCATATTATTAATAATTCACATTTTTATGGTATTTATGTCAGGATTCATCTTTATAGGAGAATATGGTTCTATAGAGTTTTGTTAGTGTTTTCACTATTAAATAGTGTTTATAAAATTATATTGTTCCTTTTTGTTATGGAAAATTGTATTTCATAATGTGTAATACTCTTTTGTAATGTAATAATATTTCAACATCCATCAATTGTAAAACATTTTAAAATAGTCATTGTGAAACATAACTTCATTAAATAATAAAAGTAGAATATTTAGTAACATTGGATGATGAAACCACACATTAGAGTTACAAAATACAAATATAGTGTAAATTTAAACACTCACAAATTTTCAACTTCAAAAATAATTATAGGAAAATAAAAAATTAAATTAAAGTAAAACAAGTCTTAAAATAATACATAGAGTGAGGATATCAATCCAAGAACACCAAAATATTATCATACCACGATTACAAATTTAATATAACATAAAAGGAATATCCAAAACCTGAACCAAGGTATCCCCATTCCAATAATTGGAACATATTTGATATTAAACTAATTGGTTAATGTATTTGTCTTCTTATCCTTGGAATCCCTCAACATTAAGCCTATAAGAGGGTATCAGTGCTCATATAATGAATTTTTTTCCATCTAGTACTAGAATCTATCAATCCAAATGATCTACAATAGACGTTTTCCCAATACCATAAGTTCATGATCTTAATGGTCATAATAATAACATTTAAAATATAGAAACATAGTTCATTAGTAATGAAATGCCTCACAAACTAATTATCTAAGAAAATACATATAAATAAATCAAAAAGGTAATGACTATAGTTAAAAATATCTCATAAGTTTTAAAGTGATCATTATGTTCAAAATTCTTTCATATGATCTATATGTGTTAAATGATATGATACATCAAGTTATAGTATTATTTTTAGAAAATACACCAAATACCATATCTATATTTTTTTTTGTTTTTACTAGATTATAAACATATTCATCATATTTTGATGAACTCAATGTATCCCAACATTTTGATGAAGCCAATCTTGTATCACTATAGTTTTTTAACATCAGGAGAATAAACATTGCTATAATAATTTAGCTATCCTCTTTTTCATGCACTATAGTATTTAAATAAATCCATAAGAATTAATTTTACCAAATCTTAAATATTCATATCACAAAAAACACAAGAAATACCTTCAAAATAATGTTTTAACATGAGTTTTATATGATTTTAAAAATTATAGATAAAGTGATACTATTACCAAACTTATCAGATTATAGGGTAGAAGTACTCTTTGTATATTATGGATTATAAAACCATATCATTTAGACATGATACAAATTAAATACTTATGGATTTAGAAACCATCTTAGATGATGCATATTATACACATTAGGGAGTGAGTCCTCTATATGTCTTGATAACCATAATGTCTAGAAACTTATCTTCAATGGGGCATGAGTCCCCACAAAAAGATTTTTTAAGGATAATGTGAATTTGAAATGTGTAAGATTCCTAAAGTTATCTTTTATTATATTTATATGGGTATTTTAGATTTCATCTCATCATAGAAAATAGTTGACCTATGTTATAAAAAATTATGAGCGTAATGAACTTCAATACTTGTTATATAAAATTCATATATGGGTATATTATTAAGTGTTGACATTCAATCCTACATTATTCTAGTAATATTGGTGAATCCTAATATATATATTTATACAAATACATTTATATGTTTTATACCCACATATATTAAATATAGGTATAAGATGAATAATATTATGGATATTGAACTTGTGGAGCTAGTGAAATGGAGGCCTTGGTGGTGTTTTTAGTTGATGGTGCTTTTGTCAAATTTGATGTGATGTGGGGTTCATCTGTTTTGCTAATCAAGGGTTTTTTCATGAAATTTTGATATTTTTTCCATTCCTTATTTACATCATCAGTTTATATTTCATTGTTAGGATATTTATTACGGTCATATTTAGATTAAATAGGCCCAAACTCCTAGATCCAAAGCTGAAAAATTATTTTTCACATACTAGGTTTGATTCGAACTATGTAAACCAAAACATAAAAATCCATAATTATAGTATCAATAAAATATATTTAGTTATTTAAAAACCCAATAACTTTTAGGATTATAGTATTAGAGAGTTTGTATAAAATTTTCTATAATAAACCAATATCTTTCCCATTAAATGGATATAATTTACAACTACAACAAGGATTAATTATTTTAAAATAATTCTTATACATCTCTCATAAAGTTATCTACACATGTTACCCATCTAAATAAATTATACAACACACTATTCATTATAATATTTGAAAATGGAAAAATAATTTTTGTGAGATCAAACACTTATTAAGTATAAAAATAATCAATAAAAAAATTTCTTAAGTAAGAATATAAAAAATTCTATATTAGAATGAAATCATGGTGTAATAAAGTAATTTGAATGAATCATTCCCAGTGAAACATAGATCACCAATCATGAATCATAACCTAAATATTTTTTTTCATAATCTAGAAAATTTCCAAGAAGCATCTAGAATATGGAAATAATGTAAAACATGAAATAATATGTTTAAATCAAGGATCACTACTAAGGAATCATGACATAGTTGGCATATCCGCTTAGTGGGTTAGGTTTACTCCCTAGTGAATCATATTTCATATAACGAGTTATAAAACATTACACAATTCATTAGATGGATACATATTTTGAGAAACCACCCTTAACATCATTATATATCCAAAAATATGTGTGACACAATAAAATACCATATATGTTTCATTAAAATATAATTTACCTAAGAATGTAATGGATATCATTATTATTTCCATAAAATATAACCATAAGAAATCCATACAAAAAATATTTTTCAAATTAATTGAGTATATATTAAGTGAAGAATAAGATTTAATATAGAATATTGACATTGATAAATATATTTTATAAAAATATGGGTTATATAACACCTTTTAATGGTATCAAATAAGAATATATCATGAATTGGATATTTTTGTATCAAAAGATCAATATACCAAAACAAAAAACATCATAAGTTGACTTTTAGGGTTATAAATGACACATAACATTAAATGATATATAAATTTTATTGTTTTAGAGGAAAGATGAATAAAAAATATAATAAAATTCATATTTACTTTTTAAAATGGTTGTAAATAATGAATATGCAACATCGCAAAACATTTCAAGGGGATGGACATAGGATATTAAAAAACATGTTTATAAGGAAACAAAAATAATTAAACCATAAAAAATGATGTTAAATATAATGAATTTTCTGTAAAAGATAAAATATATACATAAGTGGAAAGGAATCCCATTATTTATTATTTTAATATATTTCATTTTATTTTTAAAATAAAAAAAACCAAAAAACGAGAATAGAAATTAATTTCGAAAACTATTGAAACATATATATGAAGATTCAGTAAGATTAAATATTAACAAATAATGGGAAAAAAATCACTTTGAAAATATTTAAATGTATGTTCTTTTTCACAATTTTGTGAATAATGTCAAAATTTCCCCATGAAAAAAAATTAATAATATTCATTCTAATATATTTTGAAGAAACTAATATAAATTTCCCAAGAAAAACATAATGTAAATAATAAAATATTTTAATGAATTAAATAATAAATCTCAAAAATAGTTTCACACTAAAGGACCAAAATTTTTAGTGTCTTGGAGATTAGTGAAAAAAAATCTTATTTTTCATCAATTGAAAACTTATATCCTAAATTTCACCCTCTATATCCCTTTATAGACATATCAGATTATATAATGATCTTTATAGAGGAGAAGGTGAAAAATATAATAAATTGGGGGACCATAAATGTCCGGAAAAGAAAAAACATTGAATAATGTATCACATCATAAAAATTAAGGAGAATAGGAGGACATAATAAATATCATCATTAAAAATCATAGGACCCTAGATGGATGGTGATGATACTATAAATTCATAGTTCGTGGAGGTGGTAGTTTGTATGTAAAAATGATTAACAATACCATTTCTCAATGAATGGAAAAAGTATGTTATATGATAATTTATAGATTCAGAATATAATTTTTTACATAAAAAATATATTTATACTTAAAATCCATCCATCTTACTATAAATTAGATGAGGGATGAATATGCATAACTTCACAATATGGTAGTACAATCTCCATGAACACACGTTCAATGTTTTTGTTTTTATTAGTGGATGGAATGGATTTAATAATTTTTTTTAATTTTAAAAAAAATTTATGTATATAAATGATATTTGATTCCTCAAAATAATAATTTATAATAATATTATGAATAAATAGTGTAAAAAAATTCTAAGAAAATTTAGTTCTCTTGTTGGAGGATTGTGTTTTTCTTAGAAAAATCCTTAGAAGTGAAGGCCTAAATAAAATATGGGTGAGCAGAAGCTTAGGGATATAGGAGAGAGAATTATGAGGATAAATGTGAAATTATTTTATAATGAAAACCATATTATAAGTGATTCTTGAAATGGGGGATGTACTACCATTGTATAAGTGAAGTTAATGGGATTTTTGGAATAACCCATTGAATTTAAATAATGTTATATCCCTATTAAAGGGCGATGGAAATAAAAAGGTGAAAATTGAGGAAAGGATGTTATTTTTATTACATATTCACTACATATATCCATTTGGAAATATTTTTCTTAATGTTTTTTATTTTTCCCTTATTAAAATAATTTTTACCATTTTTACATTATTAATAGTGTAACTAATGTTTAAACATAGTAATAAATTTTATTATAAAAACCAAACATAAAATTAATACATATTTTAAACTATAAAATTTATCATTATAAATTCATTTTATCAAATATAATTTCTATATTTGTAAAAAATTAAAATTTTAAATAAATTCCTGTAATCGTATAAAAATAGTTTTCATATAAAAATGTGTTTTTATAATTAAAATTTATATACATTGTAAACATATAATTATTAACAATTTACATGGAAGAAATTGATTTACTATAAAAAAATATAATTCATGGGGCTTTCAATGTAATCCAAAACATAATTTCATCTTTAAAAGGATTGATTAAAAAAGAAAAAAAATATTTTTTATAAAAGTTGTGTTTTACTTTAGTTTCAAAAATGTTTGAAATAGGTTATCCATGTTCATGGAATATTTCAAAACTTATAATTTTATTATTTAAATATATATATTTTGAATGAACTGTTCATTAGTCTTATAGTTCATGTTCATATAATGAATAAATCCCAAAAATATCATAATTTTCATATCAATAATATTTTTTTGACTAAAATCAATTTTTTAGAAAAAAATAAAAAACTCATACTATGTAAATTTTGATATCTATATTTAAAAAATGAATTTAATATTTTTAGGTTTAAATAATAATATTTTTAAATTTAATTTTTGAAATAAAATTCATAATATAATAATAATAATTTTTTTAAAATAACTTCATCAAATGTTAACACATATCAATTAATTATGTTCTAAACATAACAACTTCTAATGGTCCACCATATTAGTATTTAATAATTCTTTATTAATAATAATATAATATGAATTGGATTGATTAAGTTTTTTGTAATGTGTAATAAAAGTTATCGAACTAAACATCTATTTTATAAACTCTAGATTTTTGGATCATTATATTCTAGCACATTAAAATAATTTAGTCCTTGATATTTTATTACATAAATGAAAAAAGTAATGGTATTTCAATATAATTACATCCTCTTGTTTTCATATAACTTCTTTAAAATTATTGTTAATACAAATGAATTTGACCACATGAGTGGTCTTCTTCTATTAAAACACGACTCTTTGATATAGGATCTCCATTAATTATTACTTATATCGTAGATCTTGGTTTAATTTCATGGATGATATCGTAGAATGTTTGATGGTTATAGTATGTTTTTTCTAAAAAGTGATACATGATACACATTGTGTACTTGGGAGAGGTTTTGAGGTAGTGATACGAGATAAGTTATATCCCCATGATGATCAAGGATCTTGAAGGGACACATATACCTAGGGATCAACATCCATTTCTTGAAAAATCTCATAATGAGATTACAAGGGGATATCTAAAGGAACACCTTATTACCAACTTTTAACTGTAGTTCTCTTTAATTATTATTTTCATAGAACTTTTGAACTATTTTTCCTATTTAATATGTTTCTAAATAGTTTTACCCTTCATCATCATTTCTTAGACATTTTTAAAACATATTATCTTTATCTCTCTATCATTATCAAGACATATTTGAGTCATGAATAACATCCCATGAAAGTCCTTATATGGGTCCATATTAATGTTCCAATAGAATCTATTGTTATATTATAGCTATACTATGGGAAAGTGTTCATTCCAAATATCCTTGTAAATTAATTTAACATGATCTCAAAATTTACTCTATAGCTTGAATAGCCCTCTCAGACAGGCCATTTGTCTGAGGATGATAAATTGTATGAAACACATCTATTTCTCTATATATTTATAATGACATGTCTATAACCTCAAGGTAAACCTTGAATCCAAATCTGATACAATATATTTTGGTACTCCATGCATCCTTACATACATCTTATGAATATCATGGCGAGTAGTTCATGTGAGATGTTTTATTTAATGTAAATAAAATATAAGGACATTAAAAGGTGATAAAATATAATCCATATACCATTATGGTCATTATTCATCTTTGTGAGTCCTCAATCAAAGTCAATAATGTTGTTTTATCATTTCCATAGTGGTATGGTTAGTAGTTTCAATATTCCAGTGACCTAATATTCTTATAAATACACATTCCCTATTAATTATTAATATTCATTAGACCACACAAACACAAACGTGTGGACTATAATATTTTCATGAATTTTGAAACATATAAAACAATATTTTTAATTCATTAAATATATTAAATGTACCCCATAAAGATCATCCCATTTATTACACTTCATACACATACCTTTTATAAAACCATTCTTCATAACCTTGGGAAATGAATCATAAGAATGTGTGAGCAAAAATTCTCATAATGGGGTTTGAAGTAAGATACATAAGAATACCAGAAGAATACGATAATGATAAAGAGGGAATATAATTAGAATACCATATCCTATATATGAAATATCATAATATCAAGTAATAGAGTAGATTTTTTTATTTCCTCAGAAATGATATATAAGGGACTCCAATAACATGATCCCTAAGAGAATAATGTTGTCACAATACATATATTTTAGGAATACACATAATAATAGAAAATATTTGTATTAGTGGTAAGAACCCCTTAAATCTAAATGAAAAATACATTATTGGATATATTCCATAAATCCAAAAAATTTCTAAATTCCACCACTTTGTTAACAAATCCTTTGTTAGTTTTGTCGTTATCCGCACTATCAAATTTTCATTATCTATATCAATCATCACTTTATCCAATTTAAGATCAATTTTATAAACCTTAGGAACATATTAAGTTTTATCATTCATTAATCATGAATTTTCCATGAAACATTTTCGTTCCATTATTCTACTTTTCCAGGTTATTTGTACTATTCAACAGATTCTTTCACATCCTTATCAAAAAAAATATACTGAATAATCTTAATATGTTATGTGATTCATATAATATTGTACTAAAATTAAAATAAATTAATACTTAAATAATTCAACCTCATTCATAATTAATTAACTATGCTTCATCATCGTTTTCCATAATAAATGTTTTCATTAATATATCAATCATGGTCTCTTTATTATCAACAAAACAACCATTACATGTAAATCAATTCTAACTATCTTCATGAACATTCTTATTAGAAAATGGATTTGTTATTATTCCCAAACATTACATATTTAAAAAATTTAATAGTAGATGATACCTTAGGAAGTTCATTATTATCGTCCACTTTGTTAACTTAACATTTCATTTTTACGTTGCATTCTCTTGATTTGTGCCCTTATTTTCCACATCTAAAACATATTTTTTCCTTTGAATCATTCCATTGAGTTATTGTACCCAAATTATTAACATATTGGAAACTAAATATCATTTCCTTTGTGATATCCACTATCCAGACACTCTATAAACTATATCCTCTAGTTAATTGGTGAATCAAATAGTTCTTTATGGTGCACATTGTAAATCATGTTCCATGAAAACTGAATTATGAATAATCCCAATATACATTACAAAAGAAATTATCTCATTTTCCTACTCATGAGAAAAGTTTCTATCAAATTCAATGTTAACCCAATTTCTTCTAGTTACATATATTGACTATTACCAAAAAGCATTGTGTGATAAACACTAATCCCAGTGGGAAACCACATAATCATTAAAAATCACTAATACAATTTCTAAATCATAACACCTACTTTTTACTCTATTCTAGCTTAGGATTCACCTAGTTTATTTGTATTCACCATATATTTAAATCATTAATGATGTTTCATATTGTGTTTTGGAATTTCCAAAGGATATTCCCTATGATTATGAAACTAAGTATTCATCGAGGTCTATTTTCATGCACCATGTGATGATCGAATCCATTACAATACACCCTTTTCAGATTTATCACCCCTAGGTACCTATTTATAATATACATATCCATATGTAGAATCTACATAGGGATTTAATATATCAAGAACCACTTGATCAATATTTTTACAAAATAATAGGACATTTTCCAATTCTTTGAATCACCCTTTAACTAATCCTTAGAGACATCCATATGCATATCCTCAGAAATATCACTATAAATTTATCTAAAGTTTTCACATCATAGTTTCAAATTTCTAACATATCATTTCCTTATATACCATATATAGTGACCCAGGATTCTCATATGTAGGTGTTACATATTTTTATTTGAAATTCCATTACATAAAAAACACTAGATAAAAGACCATAATAGTTTAGTTTTATTTGATAAATGGAAAAAAATATTCTTAATTCCTCATATATATATTTTTTCTTCCATAATTATATTCCCATTAAGTATTGTTCATATTCATTATCCACATAAAACCTTTCTTCATAATGTTGGAATGTAAACATAAAAAAGGGTGAGTTCAGATGCCGAGTAATGGTAAACAAAAGGGATACATAAGAATAATATGAGAATAAGGGAATGATATTATTATCATAACATTTAATGACCATAACCTACATATCAAATATCATAATCTATAATCATTTCATAAGGATTGGATATTAATAAGACATGAATTATAAGTAATTTAACGAACATGATTGTTGAGAGCATAACATTACAATAAGGTATAGAATTTTGGAGGACACATAATCATAAAAAATCATATATTAAGATATACCAATAATTAATTCATAACATTTTTGTCATGGGATAACCACTGATGTAACCTTATTTAGGCTTGGGCAAACCTCCCATGTACCCTATTTTTGGGTTTGGCTAACAACTTGTGTGCCCCCTTTTTAGGCATCATGTAACCACACATGTATCTTTTGATATCATAAAACATTTATAATTATCCAATTAATTGTAATTAGATATTGGACCCACCCATCACATTATTAAAATCATACATATATGTGCCAATAAAATAAAAAACATTCATCATATCATAACTCACGAAATGAAATGGGTTTCATAAACATTTCATCATTTAATAACTGGTCCAAAAGGTAAAGGTCTTGAAATCCTCTCATCATTTCATAATAGAATAAGCAATGGTAGTTAAGTTAGATAAATTAGAATGTATTCATGGTATAACCCTTAGAAAATAAATAGTTATTATAAACAACATCTCATCACAAACTATTCAGAGAAATTATAATATTGGTATCATTTGATTCTATCCCCATTAAATAATATGTTACATAAAGGGATGTAATCTTATATGGGGAATGAAATTGAATAATAAGTCACATAGAACATTTTAGGAGGAAAATATATTTTTAGTTAAAATTTAATTTTAAAACAAAAATACTTAATACATTTTGAATATACTTTTCATTGAAAATAAATACTAAAAATAAAAATGTTTTAAAAAAAATTAAAATATTTCTTGAGGAATATAACCTTTCCAATTTGATAAAAAAAATATACACATAAAATATTTTTAAAATACACATATTAGAAAATAAAATTGAAACATATAATAAAGTATTCAAATAAAATAATGGCCATGATGATTGGAATTTATTTCATTCCATACACATTAAAATAATGATTCCTTTCACATTTTTAGTAAAATGAAAATAAGCATTGTTTGGATAATGAAGTTAATATTTATTTGAAAAAGTTAAAAAAAATATTCAACATGAGAACAAATTTCCTTTTTAAATCATTTCAAAAATGTAAAAACATTGTTATAAACATTTTTAGAAAATATGGTTTTGGAAGGAAAATGGTTTTCCAACCAAAATGATGATTTTTATGAAAACATTATTTTTTAAATATAGAGTAGATAAAGAGCTATAAATTAAGGGAAAAAATTTATTCTCATGAAATAACGATAATACAACGCAATTAATGATTTTTATGAGTGATATATCATAATATTTCCTTATTGGAATAGTAATCATAAATAATCCTAATAAATAATGAGATTATAACCTAAAACTATTACCATTATAGTATTTTTGAAACATATTCCCCATGAAAAAATATAAATAAATAAAACATAAAATATCATGACTATAGAAAGATAAACTATATTAAATGTAAATGGGTCTATATATACTCCTCATACAAGTAGATAGGTGCACAATATAATCATATATCTAAAAGTATGGAAATTTAGACTATCATTTCTTACCCATTTGGTAACTTTTGAACTATAATCCCATTGAAAGAGAGATCCTGAAATGGATATGAAATTACCAATAATTTTATGTCTTGGAATCAGAAAAATTTTAATTGGATGTATATACACCACATAATATAAATTATTTGTGAATCGACATGTGTCCTACAAAAGAAAAAACTTAGAATGCAATCCCTTACAACATCAGTAATATTATGATTTCTAAACCCAAATGATTATTATTTTCAAATAAAACATTTTATATCATTTAAATCCGGATATTAATGAAATAACATGTAAAATTGGTCATATATATTATCCATAAAGAATAATTGAGTGAAAAATCTCAATAATTCTCATAGAAATAAAAGGCAGACTAGAAATTTCATACCTTAAGTCTTAACTTCCTTTATACACATTAGATCCACATTTATAATAAATATATGTTTATTATATATCTTCTAAAAAACCATTCAAATATATCATACCAAATATTATTTACTTATGACCTTTTATAATCCATTTATTAACGCATCCTTGTTAAGGTCACGTTTCAAGAAATGAATGTTTTTTTGATGTATATTTAGATTTTTCAATATTATTCCTATGAATTTGATCATTGTTCCACCATATCACTAATTTTAAAAATGATATAAATATAATATATATTATTTTTATACATATTTATAGTAATTTGTTTAATTAAATGATATAAAATGTAATACACTATACATGGATATGGTAGGCCGTACATACGAATGAATGATGTTTCTATTTTCATAAGTATTGAAGGAAATAAAATAAAATAAAATATTATAGTTATATAATTATTTTTATGTAATATATATCACTTATTTTCATCAAAACCATCCTTATTACCTTCAATGTAATGTGTGGAGCAATCACATAGCTTTGCAAGTTGTTAGTCTTTAGTACATATAGATGTCAACATCATATTACCAAAAAAGGAATGAAAAAATACATTTGTGATATTAAAATTAAAAAATAATATTAATATTATATATACCATATATAAATAATAAATCATTCATTATGTCCAACCTTTAGAGGATATAATGGAATAACGAATTACATTGGTTCGTGAGAAGGTAATCCCCTGTATACAAGAAAAGTGATTTCATAACTTTTTTTATGGAAGTGTATATGGTTGTATGACCTTATTTTAATATAAATAAATCTTATTATATTTTATATTATCATTTTATTATATCACAATGGTATAAAAATAATTAATGGAGGTGTAGGAATAAATAATTCAAAAACTCTCGACGATGAACATTTCCACTTCTTCAGCTATCCTCCTATTTTTCCCAAAAATTCATCTTATATTGAATTTATAATGGAAAAATGGAGTCAATGATTACATGATGTATTTTTTTAGTGGTTTAGGTAGTGTGGGTCTTAACCAAAAGGGTAATATGGTTTATAGTGGATAAGAGAAATGTGAATTTTTATATGTAGTGACTGGTACATAAGAAATAGTTTGAATAGAAAAAGGTTTAACAACCTTTTTCACAGTCCACAGGGAACAAAAATGTATTATTACCAAAAAAATAATGTATAAAGTTGAAATTTTTCTATAAATGGGTGTTTGATATGTTTCAATCCACTTTTGACAATTATCTTGTTGGTTTAACCTGAGTAATCCCATTTTTTAATTTAATCATGGTAAATAATTTTTACTATTTTTAATATTAATTAGGGTAACTATATAAGTTGAACATATTATATAATATTAATTATACTAATTATGAATATATAAACTATTTTTTCTGATTTCATTTAAATAGGATGAAAATTTTAATTCAAAAATAATCCAACATATGAGATGAGAAAATATGTTTTCAAAGAGATAATGTTCTAAATTTTATTATTTTTTATATCCAATTTCAATATAAAATTGATTAAAATTAAATATATTCGATTAATATATTTATAATTAAACTAATTTTACTTTAAAAACCACTAAAAATTTAATTTATCTTTAAAAATAATTTAAACGTAGAGAGAGTTTTCTATTAAAATTCTCTATTTTTACTGTTTATCAAAAAATGAATCAATTGAAAAAACCCCAAATATTTACGTGAAGATAATATTTGTATTCATATTTGTAAAATAAAGTTTATTTTTCATATAAATTTTCTTAATAAAGAAAAAATTAATTTTTGAACATGTTTTCAAAGGCATTAAACTTCTTTTTAATAAAATATAGTTTTAATCATAAAATCGGATTTATTCATACCATTTATATAGAAAAAAAAATATTAATTTTAAAAATTTATTAAATATAAAATATATTTATATCATTAGAATAATTTATTTAATTTTTTTTCTAGAGGTAAAATTCATTTTTTTGCATATAAACAATTTTCCCAAAAATGATTCCCTTTATTTAAAAAAAGATTTTTCATTTATAATAAATTGTTAAATAGATATTTATTTGTATATAAATGCATAAAACATATATTTTAATAATGTATATAATCCTATTAATACCCTCAATTCCTATATCAAGGTGATAACATCCATATTTAATAATATTATTCTAATATTATGTCATGTTTCTTTTAAACACAATGTTATGTGCAATGAAAGCTAAAATCTATATTTTGAGTAACGCAATACATACATATTGTTGTGTGTAATGACATCTAATATAATTGGTGCATGTAATTCAATTAAAACGTTGTTCTTCATGAAACATGAGCCAAAACTACTTTTCTGTGTAATCAAAAATGTGGAAATGATGAAATTATTTTGAAAAAATATATATTCCAAACATTGTTAAGGTTCTATTATAATTCCATTATAATTTTGATACTCAAACATAACTTGATGGTACAACATGTATCCAGATACATATTCTGAAATTTCTCCCTTCATTTTAACACTCTATAAGTTTTCAATTATATCAATATATATCTTCATGATTCCTGGATGAATAAATTAGTATGAGCTATGAGAATCACCAAAAGTTCCCCCTTTAGTTTTATTTTTTATGGGAAACAAATATTGGTTCCAAACCACAGAACTCCATATTTAACAAATTTTACCTATATTTGTTTTCCTATATTTTTGTAGTTAAAAATCATATATATAGTATTCTTCTAATTTCATGTGTAGGGAAGGATGGGTTTTCATATGGGATTGATATGCATTCTATCCTCCAATTATGACGTCAATATTTATCCTTTTTATGCCAATGACTATTTTGTATTTTTTCAATCCACGTCTTGAATATTGAATAATGGTATTTTTAGCTCAGGTCATTATCCACATTATTTACCTTCTAGGGGTGGAAATGTATTGATCAATCATAATATTTTATCAATTAAAAACTTATATATTTAGGTATATTCAAAACATTTTATTTGATTATATATTTAAAACTATTTTTATCAGAATATATATAAAAATTTTCTCAAAATTGATAATGTCTACAAATTTTTAATATAAATATCACTATAAATAGATCTATGTAATGTGTAGGGTAATTATTTTTATGACATTTAAATTGGTATAAGGAATAATAAATTTACTTATAATTCTACATAAAGACACAACCCAACCCCTTTTCTGAAGCATCACTATATATTATAAATCCTTCTTAGTGCAGTGTATGTAAGTAAATGAGAATTAACCAAACTCTCTTTTAGTTTCATGAATCTTTATTCACATATTATTATATCTAATGGAACTTCACTCACTTCCATATTACCTTGGTTAGTGGATTTATAGCAATGAGAAATTACCTAGGAATTATCAGTAATATATTATCATCCCAAGAAAACCACAAAAATGTTACATTTGTTGATCTCGGCCATTTTTCCATAACTTCCTTAATTTTTGGATCTATAGATTTTCCCATGATTATTATTACATAATCCAATAATGATACCTCCTATATCTATACTTCACATTTTCTAAAATTTTAATATAGTTTCACCTTTCTCTAATTCATTAATATTATCCAGAAATTTTCTACATGGTCTTACATTTTATTTTTATATTTTGGAATATTTTCTATAAAGAGAAATTAAAATAGATTAGTTTATGCTCTAAATATAATATACATTCTATACAAAATTACTGAATCATAAATCATAAATCAAAAATATAATCACTATGAATAAATAGTTTCTATAACTCATATATAATGTTTTATTGGATATGTATTCCCTTATAAACCATGATATATGATATCCATGTCAAAGGAAAATATTTTAGAATTATCAAACTCCTATAGTTTGATGTAATATATCATTGATATGGGGAAGATGAATCTTATCCTTTTTATAATTCTATTAGAGTGATGATAATCAACGAAAATGTGCAATGATCCATCCTAATTTTTGAAAAAGAGGACATGTTTACCCCGTGGAAAACCAATTGGATATATAAATCCCTTGTAAAAATTTTCTTATTGTTCCTTTTAAACATCCCAATTTTTGAAGGATCAATTATATAGAGAACCTTTTTGATAAGAATAAATATATTTACTAGTATTATTGAAAACTCATCCTCACTCACTAGTATAAGAGCAAGAATTTATTGTATAAATACATCAATACATTCTTATATAATAATAATTTCATTAGTTTTAACATCCACCCTGATCATTTCAGACAAAGTTATTTTGTTTTAGTATATTATATCCTATATTAAATAATTTTCATCCACATGGAGTTTGTAATCATCATTTCATTTATATATGATAATAAGATGATTTGGTATATCAAATAAGACCTCATAATCTTAACAGATATGCAATTTATTCATGTAAATACAATCCATAACCAATATATTGTAAAACTCAACCAAAGGAGGATGATTTAGATCTGTAGGAAGTATCCCCACATAAATATCAATTTGATTATATTTATAAATCATATATGAAATCATTGTGCCTCCATGGGATTTTAGTGATATTTCAATATCCATTTTGGGGGGTTATTATTCCACATTAATAAAAAACATTTGTGATATGAAATAATTTTATGAACAAAAATAAAATGAGGTATTCATAGATCAGTAAAATATGTTAATTTTACCTCGTACTACTTTCTTATCAAGATCTACCTTAGTGTAAATGATCATGAATTCCGTTTATTGTATCCTGAGTTGGGGATGTTATTAGGGCCGATTTTTTTCTTTTTAATAAGGGATTGTGATTTTATTTATATAATGTATGAACTCATTGCACATTAGGCAATATAGATTGGTTGTATCATTATTTGGGACCTTATTCTCATATATTTCATTAATTGGTCTCTTAGACTCATTTTAGCATTTGTGGGATTCATGTCCTACTTTACCATACCTAAAACACTTCCAAAATCCATCAAGGTAACTTTAGAGGTTTATTATAAAAAGTTTTTTCAAATAAATAATAATTTATTCCAACCATGTGTCTTATCATATGTTTTTCCATGGTACCCCACTTTCCTTTTCATTACACATGAATATTAAGATGTTCTAGTTTCCATGGCTACTTTAATATCACATCAAACTATACCTTCAAATCATCTAAAATATATTATGTATAATGACCAATTAATAATAGGAATTATTATAGAAATTATTGATTTATTTTTCACTCAGTACAAGAGATGAAACCAAAGGTATGCATCAAAAGTCTTGTGAAATTTTATTAACATGATCCATTAAATTAATCCACTTTTTATTTTGTTTCCTAGAATTAAAAATCTATTTTTTGTGTGAAGATTCATCCAGATATATTTAGTCAATAATATTTTATTGAAATATTAACATACCATCGAGTCAAATTCCTCTTTTACATGGTATTCTTAATGATACTCTATTACTGTTCATAATCGTATTCTTAAATATATGGGCCAAAATGGCATTCTTCTATTCCAAGAACTAGAGAATCAAAACTATATTTTCCATTGAATTTAAAACCTTATTATCAATTAGTGGATTATAAATCCTGAAAAAAATAGTGTGTATGATACCCATTAAATGAAAAGATATCAAGTTCCCCCCTCCTTGGTGTGTTCAGGAGACCTACCCTATTTGGGTTGCAGCCTATAACATGATAAAATTGGATGTGAATTTCCCTATGTTTTTATACCATCTCCAATATCATTATATTTATCATTAGGAAATTATCCCCAATGTATTCCACATATTAAAAACTCATTTCCTTTGGTTCCCATCATTACCTTCACTAAAGTGAAATTGGTAATGTAAAAAAAACTATAAACCTAAAAAGTGGATTTCATAAATGACATGACTATGTTAAGCCATGAATTTCAATGTCTCGATATAGGTTATACATGGTTATATTTCTAAAAAAATTTGTTATATATTTTAAAATCCTTCATAATGGCTTGTAATTAAAATTTTATTAACCAATTTATATTCTCCTAGGAGAGTCCAACCATGTTTATTGTTAGATATTTTTTCATGAATTAGGTCATAGCTGAGTAATAACCAATATTCCCTAATAGATTATTATTAACCCTAGGTGTATCAATTATATTACTTATTTCTACATTTTTTATAAAATAATGGGTGTAATTACATGGACAACAACACAATCTCATATTTACCAAAACATCGGGTCATTATCTTATACATAGACTCATCCCGTAGAATTTTCTATAGGGTTATAGCTAAAATTATCTAAACTAAATTCCAAAAAAATAACAAAACCCTTGTATGATACCAACTAAATCAACCAATATTAAACATCAATTAAATAATATAATAATTTCAATAATTAAATAATACATCACAATGTAATGGCACACACTAAAAGACAAAAAAATTATTGTTTCCTGATGATTAGCTACAAAAGAATCTTATTTTACAACTGGTTAAATAATTTCCCCAAAATAATGCCCTGATAGACAATTTTATAGACATCTCTAATGACATAATAATCTTCATACCCTAAGGGTGGAAAACATAATAAGGGGAAGAAGTCAAATGACCTGTAAAATAAAATGATATCATAATTCATCAAATCATAAATATGAAGTTGAATATTATGAAGCCATAAGTAAGTAAATAAACTATCATAATATAATTGATAATAATAATAAAAATAAAATGATATATTAACAAAATATTATTAAAACATATTTATGGAAACAAAAAAATTTATAAAGTAGCACAAAATAAATCTCATTAATCAAAAAAAATATAATAATTATATAAAGGTGTGGAATAATTTAAAAATAAGTAAAAATCATAAAAATATGGAATTTTAGGGAAAACATTTATCTTAAAATATGTGTATAACTTTATAAATAACTTTTAAATGTAGAAAATGAGATATAGGAAAACCAATGTGACGAAACACTTTATGTACTTGCCTCTGTAAACAAACACATCACATCAAATCCTAAAAATGTGAGAAACCCCATTATTCCCACTTACATGATAACAAACTAATTATTTAAATGGACAACAACTTCATGAGGTATAAATATATTCCAATTAATTTGTGGGTGATAAAAGAACCCAACCATCATCAGCCACATATATGTGTTCCACTTAATGAAATCATCATCATATTATAAATTATCCATTTAAAAATAATTATTTTCATAAAAAATAAAATGGAAATAATTTAATTTTTATAAATAAAATTTTGAAATAAATTGGGTTTTATAGAGATCCAAATGGTATAAAATAGTTTCATGACTTAAATCATTTGAAACAAAAAAACTAGATTAACCAAAATTATTACATAATATATAAATATATTGTAGTACATGTAATGTAAATCCACTGAATATAGGTCATTTAATTATAATGAAAACCAAATAACCGAAATATATTTTTGAAAAGAATATGTATTCATCTCTATAAAATTTATTGTAATGTGAATCCTTCCAAAAGTAACCTATGTTTTGAAAATAATAAGTTAAATAAAACTTTTCAATGAAATTTATTTTGGTTAAAAAATCATTTTCCTCAGAGATAAATTTATAAAATCATTTAAAGTGAAAACATTAAGTGAATATATGGGATATAAAGTCAAGAAGAAAATATATATGTTAGTAGAAGAATATTGTTTTACCATGTCCATTGAATTTTAATTTGATTTCCAATGAAGTGTATTAAACTACTATATAATGAACATAATTATCTTAATCAGATATCTCATAAAGTTAATATAAACATACTACCTTTTTTATAATTATATTATAGCGGTATATTAAAAATATAATAATTTATTAATATTTATTTTCATTGTCAACTATTAGAACCACTAGTTGTTTATTTCATAAAAACATTGTGAATATTGGATCTATTTCCACTAATTTATTTAATGATAATAATTTCTTGATCAATGAAGATATAATAATAAAATTTCCAATTAATTTTTTATGTCCCATGTTCATTACGTGAAATAAAACATTACGGTTGTGAAAATGGAAATCATGATGAAATAATTTTTGACGTGTTTAACGATCAAAATGTGATATATTTAAAAATTTTCTAAATATTTAGTTATGTTTTTATAATCATTAAAACATCTAAATATATAATTATTTCATTGTATTATCATTACATTATAACCGATTATCATTAATGACATATTTGTTATAAAATCAGTTATATAGGTTTTTAATCGACCAAAATGGTAACATTTTATAATTTTTCATGACTAATGGAATGTTTTTAGATAATAGTAATATGAAATATTCTAACTCTTAACCATTTAATTATTATTAAATATCCTCATATAAATATTTTATATATACCATCTAGGATGGGTGATGATGATAAATAATATTTTTTTCACGTGGAGGTGATGGTTGGAACATACACAAGATTAATTGTATCATTTCATAATGAATGGATATAATGATGAAATATGATAAATTAATAGTTAAAAATTTTGTCTAGGAAAAATATAAAAACTTACTCATCAAATATACCCTTATCACCATCCATTAGAGGTGATTTTGAAAAAAGAACAACATCAATTCATAGAGGCTATAGTTTTAACATATTCAACAACAATGATTTGGATTTTATGATTGAATATAAGGGATTGAATAATTATTCTTCAATTAATATAAAGAAACTTTAGTAAAGTAATAATTATTATTTAATTATATTAATATATTTAGATAGAATTAGGAATCTGTATTGTAAAATAATATTTTATGTGAATGTAATACTCATTTTGAATGATTGGGTTTTATCTTGAAAAAATACATAGAAATGATGAACTTAATAAAACAATGGTTGAATAGAATCATATGTTTGTGTGATTAGTTTTTAGGTGCAGTAATGTTTAATTGTATCAATGATAAATTTTATGGATATGTGAGTATTGATGTAGTGTAAATGTAGCCTTTTTATAAGTGAAGATAATGGTAGTTTTAGAACTACGCATATATTTTTGATAATGTTATTTCTCAATTAATGGGTAAAGAACTTCATAAAGTATAAAATTAAAAAATATGGGGAGTTATATTAGGACCACACCGCAAAAATTAAATTGGAAATATGTTTTCTAACATGTTTTTTTACTTTCCCCTTAGTAAAATAACTTATTTTATTTTTTCCTTTTTATAAGGGTGACTAATTTTTAACAATAGTAACTAATTTTGATAATGAAAATTAAAATTTACATTCTAAACTTGTTTTAACATTATTATATCTAATATTAAATTAATTTTATCATATCATATTTATAAAATAGTCAACATTTCATTTTAAAATAAACACATGTAATATGTTAAGAACATTATTTAGACAAGACATGTTTTGATGATTAAAATTGATGTATGAGTAAATATTTTCTGGGTTACTTATTTAAAAGTAATAATTTTATTTACCAAAAAAATATTATAAATTTTTCTTTTAAATAAATCAGACACATAATTTCTCATTAAATTATTTAATTCAATGAAAAGTTTAAAATTATTTTTTTAATAAAGCAATGTTTTATATTAGTTCAAAAAATATTTTACATAGATTCTCCATGTTCAAATATTGTATTAAAATGGATATAATTATTACATAAATACATATTTTATTACTTGAATTTTTTTACACTTATTGGTCATGGTTACATAACGATAAAATCACAAAAAAAATATTTTTTGTCCCACCTGTAATTTTTTATTGAAAATAAATATATTAATAAAAACATTAAAAAATTCATACAGGGTATGTTTTTATTAGAAGAATTCAAAAATGAAATTTATTTGACCAAATATACATATAAAAGTTTTAAATTAATTTTTTAATAAAAAATAGATAATATAAAGAAATCATTTTTTATTGGAAATAAAAATATCAATATTAAATGAAATTACTTATCTATAATAAATAAATGATATATTTAAATAAATTAACACACTAGTATATATTAAAAATTAATTAATTATTTTTTTATAATATGGTGTTATTCATTTATGTTTGGTGTAGTGGTCAACACAAGTTATCAAACAGAATAACTACTTTACAAGGTCTATAATATCAGTTCTCTACATCAAATATTGTGTTAACTTCTCTTAAAATGATTAAATCATAGAAAATAAAATTAATGAAAAAATATATTTAATAGATATGTGGAGGATAATATTTATTGGCCATAAATAAGAGATAAACATGACTCCACATTCAAGAAACCATTTAATTTAATTGAAAACCAATTGGAAATAAAATGACTATAAGATATGTAAACTCCAATAATAACTGGTGGAGAAGAAAATATATAGGGTTTAAGAGATAATATCATATTATTTCTCAAAAAGGAAAAATATTCCTAAAAAATATTTAATTAAAAATGGGATAGAAAATAAAACCCTTACAATCAAAATAATTAATAATTGATAAATCGATAAGGTAGGAAATGAGATCATCAATTCCTCAGAAATTAAATTAAAATGGTATCTATACCCATATAAATCATCTTGATTGACAATGTGGAGGATAAATGTTAGAATATGACATGATAAAACAACCCTTATCATTCAATGGGACAACAAATTCATTTGAGGTAGAGCCAATGGATATGTTCTTTAAAAAAGATATACTGGGGAAACGTGTAACTATTCTGAAAAAATCGACTCATTTTATAAAAAATAATCATACCCATATGGAGTAGCCCAATACACAATGGAGAGGAATAATTTTAGATCTCTTCATGATACAACAACCTCTAACATTGAACAAGACTACAAATTCATTTTAGTCTTATCAGTATATGTTTTCTATAGAAAAATATTCCTTTCTTTAGGATATAGGGAAATGAAGAAATTTTTCTTGGTAGTATGTCAACTTCCTAGAGACACATAAAAATGGTAGACATTGATTCAAAACAAAAATTAGGATAGAGACATTACAAGCATTGAATGGATGAAATTTAAGGAAACTTCGATGAAAAAAACATTTCCCTCACGAAAAGTGAGTGGATATAGAGATGTAATTTATGAGTTTGTGGAAAAAGGAGGATGAGAATTTTAATAAACATGAATCCAAATTTAAAATTATAAAAAGGAATTATATTTACTACACATGTAATTAAAGAAGTAAGATTGATCACTTCATTGATGGGTTAAATCCATTCCGCTTAATGGAATTGGTCTCCCAAAATTATCATCATATGAAGACATATTCTCATTATCTATCAAGGAAGAGAAATAATTATCCAGGTATGAAAAAATTAAGGGAATGAAATATAATAATATAATGGGGGATACATATATGGATAAAGGTAAAAAATAAGTGAAGGATTTTCCCGAATGTGATAATTTTGGGGAAAACACCTCGATACATGCTTCAAGGGAATGTGTGTTTGTTACAACTATTAAGAGAACTGTCTCTAGTCCCGTGATTGTAAGGGATGAAATAATTTTTCAATGTACATTGATTCAAGTATATAAAGATGGGGAGCTATGTATATGAATGTCCCAAACATGAAGGAAATATAACTATGAAAAATCAAAAGGGTCGACACCAATCTTATGTTGTTACTATAGTCAAAGTGGAATGATTAATGTATTTGTGTTTTTAGATTCAAGAATTATATTATTATATTTTTTTATAAGAATCATGTGATATGTAATGATTGTACTATAGTACAACTTATTTACATATTTGGAAGAATAAATTTTTTTAATATGGTTTTAAGGCGATTGAGGTATTAATATATTTGGTATGTGAAAACAAATATCTTCATTATGTTTTTAGAGAAAATTGTATGTTATGTTGACTTTTTAAATTCAGTTAAATTATTTATAAAGTGTTGGACCATGATTTTTTATAAATATTATCAATTTATGAAATGTTTTATGTTGTTTTTTGAATATGGTTTTTAAACTGTTGTGTTGCTTTAATGTGTGGTGAAACCCTTTCAAAGAAAAGAAGAGGAAGTAGTTCGAGGTACAACTAAAGGTTAAGATTGTGTTTATAGAAAAGTAATTCTACTTATATTATTATATAGTGAAATAATTCCACAAATATAAATAAAGGTGTTTTGATGAATTTTTTTGTCCTAGTATCTTCTTTTCCAATGAATCAAATGGACCATTAAAGCATCATAGATTTATAACTTTGTGATTGTTAACTTTCACCTAATCATGTTCTCTATCACTCTCCATCAGAAAACGGTGGTAAGATTTATCTTCAATTTCCATGTTTTCTTTCATGGAACTGTAGAATATTATATATCCAGTGACCTTTGTCCTTACCTTTCATTATTTTAATGCAGAGGTCTCATTAATCCTTTTTTAATGTGGGATTTCATCAAATATTTTTTCAAAAGTAATACCCCTAATTTTTTACCTCAGTTTAAATTGTGAGGATGCAATTTATTGATGGATGGGATAATATAACACCACAATATTTTATGATACATATTTATTATATTTAATCTCTTTTATTTCTTACATTTCACAGAACACCTTGTTTAAACGAATAATGATATAAAATTAAATATCATTATTTTAAAATGACTGTTAAAACCTTGATGTTACATTGATGGGACTGAATATTCTTAAACAGATTTTTATAAATATATATTATATATTAAATCATATATTTTCACATTCATACAAGTTATTTTATATGCATAAGATAAGAATTAATCCAATTTTATACATTATAAGGCTATATTTTTCATAAAGCAGTTTTATTCCTCTTTTATGGAAGACATACTTTAAATACTATTTTGACACATTAATATATTTTATTTGGAAAAAAATTATTCTTTTAAAGTGAAATATAAAAATTTAATTTGATTTTAATTTTGTTAAATTTTCTTGTAAGTTTCATGTTCTAATGAATCATCCAAAATACTAAATTTTAATTCAAAACAACTTTTTTCATCGAAATAATTTAGTTTTAATTTAATTTTTTGATTTTTTAATGGGTAATTATATTATTTGTTATCAGTTAATCCAATTTTTCTCATTTTATTCAATTTCACATTGAAATTGGATATCAAAAACTATTGAACGTTTGACCATTTCATTAAAACCCACTTTATTCCTATGTTTATGGGATTATCATTAAATATAATTTAGACACTTATGTGAATTTAATTTTGAAAAATGAAAATAAAAGGTAGTAATTAGTATGACATTTAGTGTCTAATAGGATAAAATTAATTTTTTTGTATATTATGAATAATAACTTAAGTAAATGTTTATTTATCATTGATAATTGTAAATTCAGAAATTAATAGTTTTAATAATATTGAAATATTATAAAATTACCCTAATAGTTGTACCAATTTTGTTGGATAAGTGTGTTTCTTCAAATATCTACCTTAAGCCTAAATTATATTCTTTTTAGGCCACTTTTGTATGAATAAGTCATTTATAATTTTTTTAAAGATGATATAAAAATTGCATACTTATATTTTTTTAATAATTATTATATTTTTAATACATGGATATAATGAAGATAAATATGAATTTAATTTTTAACTTGAAATATAATAAATTTTTATTCATTGTGATAATTTATTTTTAATTTTTTAGGGAATTGATATTTTAATTAAAGGATTACACAATAATTATGGAATAATTGTTTAATTAATGGAAATATCAAATAAATGATATGAAAAATATTAAAATATATATAATTGTACATAATTAATGATATCTAATAATTTTATAGATATATTAGATTTGTTAGATATACATTATAATTATTGGTTTGACTTTATCATGTAGTTTGAATGTTTTTAAATGACAAATACTGAATAGTATCAAAACTGAGTTAAATGATCCATTAAAATAAATAATATTTTTTTAAATGGTATAAAATTCATAAATATATAAAATTATTTCAAATTACAATAATAAGGTAATATATGTGTCCAAGGATCCATTTGGGATTTTTAATTTTATCGTAACTAAATTAACCATAATGTGTAAAAACACCATGTTGTCACGATAAGAGTTAATTGGTTTAAAAAATGGTTAATTAAAAAAATCATAGGTTTATATTAAGACCAAAATATGTATAAAAATAATTATTTTAGAGGATTTAGACCCATCCATATCTTAAATTTTAAATAACCCACTTTTGAACCATTTTTAATTAAAAAATAATT
This sequence comes from Viscum album, assembly GCA_963277665.1. Classification (NCBI taxonomy): domain Eukaryota; kingdom Viridiplantae; phylum Streptophyta; class Magnoliopsida; order Santalales; family Viscaceae; genus Viscum; species Viscum album. Next base: position 2,085,046,536 of record OY728151.1, read on the forward strand.
TATATTTGTTAACATTTTTATAGTTTCCTATAGTGTCTCTCACCTCAATTATAAAATGATACCTCTTCCCTCACTTCCTTACAACACATTGATCATTATAGAATGAGTTACCCCTTCCAATTTCCCTTCTCAACTTTCCAATCCACATACTACTGGTTTTTCTCTTCTCAAAACACCCACCCTAGTGTCCCAAAGAGTAGATCCAATGGAGGTTCACCAAAGAAGTGATAATTGTATTTACCAACTCCTTAAAAATTAATTCCCATTATAATTAATATGAACATGTTCTTTACATTCTAAAATAACAACACTAGGGTCATATATATACTAAAATTTTATTATGATTATAAAACAACCATATTAATCCTTTTATCCATCCAATGAAAAACAATACCACCATGTGTGCATACGTACGGTTTACCAACTCCATTCTATGGTGTAATTTGTTTTTATCACCCCATTATCTCATGGTGAATATTTAATGACCCAAAATTTTAATAATGAAAAAACTATTGATCAAATTAAATTTCTTATTATATAAAATGGTTCTGTAAAACATCTCCATATCCTTGGTATTATTATTTTTTTATTTCAAAATATCATTAAGAATTGTGACTGTTGCTAATAATGCTTTTGAATAGTGATCACATGATTAGTATAAATATAGGGTTTTATCAAATCCAATTTACTCAGAAAAAGGAAGTGATGACCTCATCCAATAGACTTTCTCCATATGAATCCCATTTTCTAGAGCTTGGAAAGGTGGTGTCATCACTGGGCTTTACCCTTGACCAAGCCCAAGCCAAGCTTCAACATGTTAAGCTTGAGCAGAACCACCAACAAGAGAAGTTGAAGTTAAAAGACATTACCACCCGAGCGATGTTATCTAAGCCTCCCCTAGAGTCTGTCACCATCACACACCTTACCATCCAGTCTTATACATGTGTTACAATGGGTTATGTGACAATACCATAGAACTATTATTATATACATTATTTGTTTATAGAGAATATACATTGATTTTATCATTGTTACTTTGTAAATAGTTTTTGAAGGAAAAATAGTATTTTTATTTAATATTAAATTAAGAAATTTATTTTGATGAATTAATGTATTTTTGAATTAAATAATTTTTTAATGAAATATTTTTGGAAAAATACTTTTTGTTAAATATAAATAATCGTATAATTTTTACGAATAAAATTTTAGTATTTATTATAGATTGAAAGCTGTTTTTGTCAAAACCTCTGAATTTTTGATAAATGGGAATTTTTATATTAAAAGTAAAAAATTACATATTGACGAAACTATTTAGATAAAATGAATATTATTTTTTAAATTAGGACATCAAAATTATCAAATGGTGAATTTTTTGTATTTTTTCGAGACATTCAAATTTTTGGATAAATATTAAATACCATTTAAAAATATTTTGTATTTTATGACATCATAATTACCCAATAGTGATGTAATAAAATACTATAAATGGTATATTCGGAAAATATATGTTTTACTTTTAATACAATGTGATTTTAGGTTTTTTTGATTTATTTTACAATGCCTTAGTGGACCCTCCAAGACTTATAAAACAACAAATCCTTTTAAAATGGTTTCATTGAGATAGCGACTCACCTCCACATTAGAATGCCTAATATTTTAATATGTTCAGAAATTTTCCATATAAAATAAAATTTTCACTCCCCTTTGGAAAAAACCATAGTAAAAAACCATGCATTGGGTGTTGATTTTGATTAGTTTAATGTGTGGTGTCCAAAACCTAAATAATAAATAATTACTTCTTTTTTCCTATATAAACCCACCAAATATCCCACTTCTCATCACTCCAAACCCTTGTACCACGTCCCTACCCTGACTTACTATCTCTAAAATCCTCCCAAGGTGCCCCAATCCCCCAAGAATCCTCTCTCAATCCCATCCCAGGACTTTGGAATCACACTTCCAAGTAATCGATTTCTTCCTTTCTCATTTTTGTCCAAGTTTATTTATGTTGTTATACCCTTTTATTTTCAATTATAAATTCCAGGATATTATTTCACACCTCATCCATACTTCCCTCATTATTTTTTAATTATTAAATACCTCTTTCAATCTCATTAATTCCTCCTATGCACACCCATTACCGTGCTGAAATTCCGAAAGAAATATCTCTCTTCTCATTTACATTCAATGAATTATTTTGTATTATTAATTTAAATTACATTAAATATGTTGGGATATGTATCAATATGACCAACATTAATTCCAATTTCATTTATATATGATGATACACCAATTTCACTCTCATAAACCATTTTCATTAATTCTTATGTCACGTCGTTATGCTGCTGAAATTGCACTGCGATTTTTCAAATCCAAAGTCATTGTGTAGTAAATACCATGCCCACTTCTCTATCAACGGTATTTATCATTATGAAAATTTACTTACTAATTATATAAATTCATGTATTAATTCCAGATTCCATTATCATTGAAAAAAATAATGATGAATCCTTGTTATATGATTCATGTGGCACACTTATGCATGAAATTAAACAATTAAGAAGGGTGTGCCCTGATAGTGCTTCAATGCATTGAGAAAATATTTTTATCATTTCAAATCAAGTGAAATGAGGGTTTACTCATTCTAATTCATGTTAAATGAGGGTTTTTCATGATCCATGTAAAATGAGCCTTGGCTCATGTTAATATCATGTTAAAGTTTGATGCCACATTTCAAAGTTATGATAATCATGCTATATCATGCCTTTATGTTCATGTTTCTTTTTTGATCAATTGATATTATTATTACCAAATATTTATTCAATTATTAATTTTATTCCCTATTTAATCTCTTATAGTGATTTATAGCTCACCATTTTCTTATTCGTGTCCCTAATTTTTTCCATGCAATGATAAGTACGTAGAAATGCGTGTGGTCATGTTAAAGTATTTTTCAATAAAAATGTGTAATTCATGTTTGAAGTTGTTATATAATATTCCTAATCCCCAAAGAAACTATAACTCTCAATATTACATGTTTTATCAAGTGAATAGATTATTTAATAAATCATGTTTAAGTTTGAAATAAAAAGATTGGTTGTTGTAGATGGTATTAGAGGATAGGATTAGTTATTTTTTGGGATTAGGATTAGGAAACCCTACTCAAAGTATTAAGGATGAGAATAAGTAAAATACAAACATCCCTAAATTTTGGTGAGTTATGAGTATGTTTTTTATCAAAAAATACATCATGTTCTTGATATGAGCTGGTAGAGGCGACTCTGGGACAGATCTATCTTGGGGTACAACCCTAAAACACTGCTTTGAGATTGACTCAAATAGGAATTGGTGTATGAAAAGAGGCCTTGCTTCACTCTTGGTTACAACACTCATAGGGGATATGCTTCGGTAAATTCATAATTTTATTATGAACCATTATTAAGGGAATATAAAAATTCCCCTAAGAAAATATGTTTGGAATTCGATCATGGAAAACATAGACCAAAGCCAATAAATTCATATGTTAAGGTAATAAAAGTAATTTATTAGTCATTAGTTTTTGTATTTGGAATACCCTTTATGTGTCACCCATAACATTCCTTTTATTCCAGCCAATGGATAGAAATCGGAGGACTCAAGCCGACAACCGATGCGAAGGTCACGGTGATGACTATTTTAATGATATTCCCTATCCGATGGGAGAGGTAATCACAAACTTTGTCATGATAATATATAAGTTAACTAATGTTTTGAATATAATAATTGGCCTTGAGGGACTTTCAACTTCCCTATGACAGAACAAGTCACAATCGAGAACATCAAGAGATAAAGGCCTCCTACTTTTAATTGATGATCTGATATTTGAATTACCAAACAATGGATCCAGTCCATTGAAATGATCTTCCTCATCCTTCAATATTCTAAACAAGAGAAGGTTCTTCTGGTTTCTTATCATATGGTGGGTGAAACTAATCAATGGTTGACATTGATAAAAAATACAAAGCCCATGTAGGATATCGAGGAATTGTAATGGAAGGATTTCTTGAATTTTTTTTGATAAATATTTTCCTCGCACCCTCCAACTTAAGATTTAAAGGGACTCCCTTTCCCTAAAGAAAAAAAGACGACAAATCCATTGGATCGTAAGAGGAAAACTTTACAATGGTTCCATGATACACCTCTTGATTGTCATTTCCCCTGAATGCACGGATGACCGATTCTTTTGTGGGATAAAACCTAGACTATGGAAATCCATAGAGATCCGTGACTTCGGGAGCTATGATAAAATTGTCAGATGTGACCTCAAAATTCGAAATGGAGATTAGAAAATCTCCGGTTTATCACGGGGATTACAAGATTAATGTGGAATTTAATTATTGTTTTCCGATGGATGAATCCAACTGTGATATGAAAATCCAACACCCCACTTTCCAAAGGTGTGGAAAGATATACCCAAAAAAGTTCTTAAATGGGGGGAGGAAATGCTTTTGGTGTGGAGGAGAATGTCACATGGCCAATAACTACTGAAAAGAAAAACTTGTGGTTGTGTCAGAGGAGATAAAGTCTCCATTCGATCCTCAATGCATTGTTTATTACTTCAAGTACAAAGAGTGGGGGTACGTTGTAAAATAGTGCCCTAAGCCAAGGGTTTTTGGAGGAAACCAATAACCTCCAATGTAGAAAGGGTGGGATTTTTACATCACTACCACTGAAGTGAACCTCGAAAATGATGTTCTTATAGGTACACTAGTTATTCATTCAAGAATAGTGAACATACTTTTTGATTATGGTTATACACATTCTTTTATATCCCAAATTTTTAGTAGAATAATACAAACACCACCACAAATCATTGATGTAAAGATGTCGGGTGAGAATGACAAATAGGGAAATCGTTGCATCCCATGAATATAACTATTCCCAAGTCATAATTTGTGGATTAAACTTCCTAGATAATCTAATAATACTTACTCTATTGGAATTTTATGCAATTCATGGCATGGATTGGCTTTCTTTATATAGAGCCAACATAAATTTATGTGAGAGGGAAATCACTCTCAATATGGTGAATCAACCCCCGATTCAGTACAAGTGCAAGGAGGAGGTTGAGTCTTTTTTAGTTCCATCATGTCATGTGTGTATATTACTACCTTATGAGCATGTGTGTCTTTCTCACATTATTGAGTTTAAGGATTCAACCATCCTTGAAGACATTCTTATTGTGAGGGAATTCACGAAAGTGTTTCCTGATGAATTTCTAGGTCTTTATCCTAGAAGATATATTGAATTATAAATTTTTCTTATACCTAGGGAATTTCCAATATCTAAGACTCTGTATAGAATTGTTCTTTTGGATCTTGAGAAGCTGAGAAAATAACTACAGGAGAATCTGGATAAAGGGTTTATATGCCCAAGTACTTCACCGTGGGGTACAAAAGTCCTCTTCATCAAAAAGAAGGAAGGGTGAATGATCCATTGTAATGATTATCATTGGTTCAAAAAGATTCATGATAATGAACAAGTATTCTATGCCCCGAATTGATGACTTGTTTGATGAGCGACATGGAGCAAAATACTTCTCCATGGTGGAATTTCCATCGAGATATTACCAAGTAAGGGTGAAGAAGGAGGATATCCCCAAGACTACTTTTCATATAAGAAAGAAAATCTATGAATTAATAGTAATGCCTTTTAGACTCACTAATTCTACAGAATTATTCATAGACTTGATGAATAGAGTCTTTAGGGATTAACTCGATAAATTTTTGGTAGTATTTATAGATGATATTCTAATATACTCCAAAACCAAGGAGGAGCATGAGGAGCATCTAAAGACTGTACTAGAGACGCTGTGAAAGGTGAAGATCTATGAAAAGTACAACATGTTTGGGTTATAGTAGAAGGACGTATCATTATTGGGTCATATAATCACAAGAAATGTAATATCTGTGGATCCCTCCAATAAAAATGCAATTGAGGGATGGTCGAGGCCAACATCGGTGAAAGATATCCGTTGATTCATATGGTTATCTGGATATTATCACCGATTTGTGTGAAATTTCATCATGATTTTCAAATGATCTTACTAAGCTCACTCAGAAGGGAGTGAAGTTTTCTTAGAGTGATGACTATGAAAATATATTCAAGGATCTGAAATAAGTCTTGTCACTGTGTTCGTTCTCACACTACCCATGTCATGACCCGTCCCTCGGGGCCCGTGTCGTAACTACGCCAAGCCCGCCTTCCATAGGCCAGGGGCTGGCGACTAGCACCAATGGAGTAAATCCCTATAATTGCGAAGGAATTGCCTTTATAAGACATAAAAACACACAAAAACAGAGTACAAGAGGAATAAAACACAAAGTAAACACTATATAACAAAAGATGTGCTGGAATGTAAAGGGGCCAGAAATATAAGCCCAACAGTAAAGTACATGGGAAAGAAAAATCAGCAGGAAGGTGTCAAGATTCTCCTAGATCATCCTACAGAGTTTCCTACCTGAAGGGTAGGCACAGATGGCCACCTCAGCTCTCCACGTCCATATGTCACCTCCGGGTACCGTCTTGTTGTGAAGTCCACCTCCGGGTACCGTTCAGCTCTACAAGACTCAACCACGATCAGTGATGTCTGTCGTCTACAACCAACGCAACGAGGTGTGGGTGTAGCCCATGGAGGGGTGAGTATAACAATACTCAGTAGGGACCCCGAGACCCTCAAGGTCTCACTAAATCCAACAAGTATAAACCACAAGGAAAGATCTCAACAGATAACCTTTACTTAGGTATATGCCGACAAATATACCTAAGTTATCAAGTAACCCATCTCAATAATGAGGAAAACACAAAGGTCATTGACTCAGCTCAAAGCAGGATTTTCATTATCGAACCAAAACTGCTGGAGAACACCTCCTTTGTCAAGTAAAATGGCCCTTTCACGACTCCGAGGTGCTACTCACTAACCCTAGATGGCTATGGTACTCCTCCTGTCGAGTACTGTGGGTCTGCTTCCAAATATCGAGTGCTCCGTTCACTATGTGCCTACCGCCAAATACCAGGTACTCCCCCTAATAGCCTACAGAGGTACTCCTCCTATCGAGTACCGCAGGTCTGCTGCTAACTAACAGGCGCTCTGTCCGCTGCGGGTCTTCCGCCAAATACCGGGCACTCCATCCACTAGGCTAATCAAATCACTATGAGTCGGATCGGTCAAGCAGTCGTCAGGTATACAGCTACTAGGTCTCCGCACTCCATACGCTCATCTCTGGGAGGGTCCGATCCATGATCTACTGGTCTTTACTTCCAAGTGTCATGAAGTCTCACATAGAAGTAACACAAAAGACCACTTTTCCATAGGGGTCTCAATGCAACAGACGGTGCGTCAATCAGATGCCCGGTCTGTGAGTTATTAGCTCTTTTGTTCTAGGGGCCCGATTGATTTTTAAGATAAAACCAACCCGACCAAACTACAATATCATATGAAACCCACGTAGAGTATTCCAAAAGAACCGTCTCATTAAGAGGAATCCAACGTAGTCGACATCATGTCAATCAGACGTCCGATCCTCATGTTATAAGCGTTCCCGTGCCGGTTGTTTTCGGGTTCGAACCAACCCAGTCGTACAAAAACTTCACCTAAAACAATAGCGTAGTATACCAAAACGATCATCTCAATCCAAGGAATCCCATGCAATTGAATATGTGTCGATTGGAGGTCTGTATCTCAATATATGGATGTTTAACAGAAAACGGTCCGAAAAAGGGGGGTCTGGGCCCGATCCGACCTGGCCCAACTCACCCTGTGTCGGCCCGAACCGGGTTGACCCGACCCGGGTCAAGGTCCAGCACGGAGGGCACATCCTGGCCCGAAGAGGCGCAGCCCGGCCCGGCCAGCGTGGCCCAGCCCGACCTGCGGCCGGCCGCGGCTCGGCCAGCCTGGCCGACCAATTACGTGGAGCGGGGGGAGGCGCGACCCCCCTCTGATTGGAACCAGCGGCGCCAGCTGGTGCTGCCCCAAATCCTCTTGGATCCCACGCGGATGTGGGATCCACCGCGTCGCCTCCACGACTATTGCCGCTATGGATCTTCTCCAGCAGCGCGCTGGGGCGCCGTCGCGTTGTTCCGCGGGCCACTAGAGTCGCTTCTGTGGTCCGTTTTAGCTATCATCTGCGCATACGGCCTTCTCGAATCGCTCTCTTCACTACGATGGATTCAAATCGCTGTTGCACTTTATTTCATCCATCTCCACGCAATCCGCACATCAAGAATAAGTTGGCGGTGGGTCCAGACTTGTTAGTTAATCCATACCCACCGCATTAGTAGTTCAAATAATTACCCAACAGAATAATCTCTCATGGTCGAGGGTATAAATCACGTATACATAAATATAAAAAATCCACCCACCTGGATTATGGTTCATTCTTCATAGATTTGGAAAGGGTTGTCACTCCGTCAACACAGGGAAATAATCTTCATTGTTGGCATGTTTCCCACGGTTGTATTTCCTCCCTTGATGTGGAGGAAGTAGAAGATTGGAGGAACGTGGTGCGTTCTTCGCCGAGTCATTCTTCATTGAAGGGACGTCGTTATTTGCGGGAGGATGATTTTCTTCAATGAAGGAATAACTTCCTTCTCCTTTTACATAAGATCTCTCTCCAATCTCTCCCAACACAACATGTGCTAAACTAAAATAATAGGATAATGCTATTATTTTATTAACAGAAGCAATCTAAAATTTAAAATTCAAAACACGTAATTAATTAAATGAAGAGGTTACATTCATTAATTAAGGAATGTTGGCAAGAGTTAAAGATGTGGATAGGGAGTGGAAAGGTCCTCATAAATTTGGGGGTTTCCAAATTAATGAAGGGGGATTAAGGAGTTTATGGGGAAAATGAAAGGTTGGGGCTCGTGTGGGACCCACCTCTCAAACATCCACACTTGGGTAGTTTGGTGGATGTGGGTCCCACCCTTAACTCCCATTTGTTGGATATAACTACTTCAGATATAATTAAAATTGTTCTAACAATTTTATTTATTTTATTCTAATTCCCCAATTATTAAAACTCAACCCGCTTAAAACGCAACTGCGGTAAAGGTCCCCTTAAGCAATTACCGGCACCGTGAGTTCATTGGTGCCCTCAGATTTCAATTCCAAGCACCAGTTCAAAAGATAGAAAAACCCGCTCGTTCATTCACTTAACGTACTTGAGCTAAACATTGGAAATTGATTCTGGGCTCACCGGGCTTCGGAATCGAGGGCCATCAGAAGGTACATACATTTAAAAATTGAAAGATATTAAGAAAAAAATTTCCTTGAAATTTCTGGGTCTTTACAACCCACATGTGGATTACTTTTTATGGTATTCAATGATTCTTAGAATAAGGTAATGAGTTTTGTGTTGATGCAAAATGACAATTTCATTGCCTTTTATTCAAGGCAATTGAATGTTCATAAGTAGAACTGTCCAAAACATGATTGGTAGTTGTCTTCGGTGATCTTTTCTTTAAAAATGTGGTGACATTGCCTATTTGGGGAGAAGTGTGAAACATATATGGACCAAAAAATCCATAAGTATATATACACATAGAAAGAGTTGAACATGAGCTGATGAAGACGGTTAGAGAAGATAAAAGACTATGACTTATCCATCCATTACCATCTTGGGAAAGCGAATAAGGTTGCAGACACTCTAAGTAGAAAAGACCCATCAATTCTCTCATTGATGAGAATTGAGAATGAACCAATATTCATATCTTTGAGGAAGATGGGAATGTGAATTTTAATGAAGGGTATATTATCAATCCTTTCACAAATGATTGCTCAACCATATCATTTGGAAAGGTTAAAGGATAATCAAAAACATAATGTGGGAATTTATAAGAACTTAGAAACTATCAGAAAAGGGGAGTCCTCAGAGATCAATGTTAATGGAGAAGGAATTGTGGGATTTGGGTCAAGAATCTGTGTTCAATAAAATCTGGAGTTAAATAATGAACTTTTGGATGATGCACATAGTTCGAATTTATTGATTGACCTAGGAAACCAAAATATGTATCAAGATCATTGAGATTATTATTGGTGGGATAACAAGAAGAATGACATCACTAAGTATACATCAAAGCGCCAGTTATGTTAAAAAGTGAAGGTTGAGAGGTAGAAGTCCAACAGGATTATGCAACAATTACCTATACCGACATGGAAATGGGATAACATCACCACGGACTTTATCACCGAACTTCCAAAGGAATGCAAAGTAAATAATGCTATCTGGGTTGTTGTGGATCATTTTACAAATACTTCACACTTCATTTCAATTCAAATGGATTTCCAATTGTATCAACTATCATTGATATACATCAGATATCTGGTAAGGATACATGGATCACCACTATTGATTTTTTCTGATCGAGATACAAGATTCACCTCTAGGTTTTCGAAGAGTCTTCAACATGATTTGAATACTGATCCGATCATCATTATGGATTATCATTTGAAAAAATAATGTCCAATCAGAGCAGACTATCCAAACAATTGAGGAAATATTGAGAGCATGCTCAATGGACTTCAAAGGAGGAAGTGATCAACATCTTCCCACAGTTGAGTTCTCTTATAATAACAGTTTCCACACAAGAATCCAAATGAATACATATGAACCCTTTTATGGGAAGAGGTGTAGAGCACCTTCATGTTGGGAGGAATTTGGGGAGCGAAAAATCCTAGGTCTTGAAATGGTCGAAGGAATGGTGGAGAAGGTTAAGACCATCCAACAACACATTAAAGCTGCATAGAGACAACAAAATAGATATGCTAATAATCATTGGAGAGACCTATAGTTTTATGTCGGAGACATGGTATTCCTATGCATATCACTATGGAAGAGAGTTATGAGATTTGGTAAGAAGGGACAACTTAGTCCACAGTACATCGACCCTTTTGATTTCCCTGATAGCATTGGAGTAGTTTCCTAATGACTAGCACTCCCACCAAACCTATCTCAAGTACGTGATGTATTCCAAGTATCACACTTGAGGAAGTACACACCTGACCCATCACATGTACTCAATCCATAGGCGGTACCATTGGAGAATGAACTCTCATATGAAGAGAAGTCGAGGAAGATATTAGATCGTAAGGATAAAATTCTAAAAAATAAGACATTTCCACACTTCAAGGTGTTGGGGTGAAACTACAAGTTTGAATAGGAAACATGGGAAAAATGGGAAGTCCTGAAGAATAGTTACCGACATCTATTTTAGTGTGGGAGAAGGAAATTTCAAGGGCGAAAATTCTTAAGGGGGATATTGTAATGGTTATGTACATCCTTGGTTAAGGGGGTGAAATTTCTTATTGATATAATTAAATGTATTATTTTGTGGTTATGTAAAACATATGCACATACTTGGTTTTATGTTTTTGTTAGATTTAAAAATACCTTTAATAATTGTGACTGTTCCTAATATAGATATTAAACAGTGATCACATGATTAGTAAAAATATACTACTTTAACAAATCCAATTAACTCAAAAAATGGAATCGATGGTCTCATCTAGTAGAATTACTCCATATGACGCCCATTTTTCAGAGATTAGAAAGGAAGTGGCATCACTGGGATTCTCTCTTAAACAAGACCAAGCTGATCTTCAACACGTTAATCTTGAGATAAACTATCTGCGGGAGAAGTGAATGTTAATTGAGATTCCCACTCGAGCAATGTTATCTAAGCTTCCCCAAGAGTCTTCACTATCACACACCTTACCCTTCAGTTATATGTAGGTGTTAGGTAAAAATACCCTAGCACTATTATTATGTACATTATTTTTGTATAAAAAATAAACATTCATTTTATCATTTTTACATTGTAAATAGTTTTTGGAGAAAAAATAATATATTTAGTTAATATTCAATTATGAAATATATTTTGATGAATTAATGGATTTTTGAATTAAATAATATTTTTCTGAAATATTATTACTCAATTAATTTTTATTAAATATAAATAATCGTATAATTTTTATGAATACAATTTTAATTTTTATTAATGTTTGAATGATTTTTTTGTCAAAACCCAGGAATTTTCAATAAAGGATATTTTTTATATTAAATGTAAAAAGTAACATATTTAGAAAATTATTTAGATAAAATGAATTTTATTTTTGGAATTAGGATTTCAATATTATCCCACTATGAATTTTTTATAATTTTATGAGACAGTCAAATTTTTGGGTAAAAATTAAATATCGTTTAAATATATAATATGTTTTATGACATCATAATGTCCCAATAGTGATTTAATAAAATAATGTAAATGGGTCATTCCCCAAATATTTGTTATACCATTTAAATAATGTGATTTTAGGTTCTTTTGATTTATTTTGCAAAGCCTTAGTAGACCCCCCAAGACATATAAAATAGTTTAACTTTTTTAAATGATTTCTGTGAGAGTGTGACTGACCTCCCCATAAGAGATCCTAATATTTTAAGAAGTTCGGAAAATGGACTTATAAAATAATTATTTACACTCCCCTTATTCAAAAATAATAGGAAAAAACCATGGGTTGGTTTCTAGTTTTGATTAGTTTAATGAGTTGTGTCCAACACGTAAATAATAAATAATTCCATCTCTTTTCCTATATAAACCCTCACAAGCTCCCACTTATCTTCACTCAAAACCCTTGGAGAATGTCCCTACCATGTCCCAATCTCTCTAAAATCCTCCCAGGTTTCCCCAATCTCCCAATAATCCTATGTCAAGCCCCTCCCAAACCTTTGGGATCACACTTCCATGTTAGAGATTTCTTCCTTTCTCATTTTTGTCCATGTTTCTTTATATTTTATACCCTTTTATTTTTAGTTATAAATACCAGGGTATGATTTATCACCTTCCCCATACTGTCCTCTATATCTTTGAATAACTAGATCCCTCTTTCTCTTTCATTAATTCCTCCCATGTACACCTATCACCATGCCAAAATTCCATAAGGAATTTCTCTCTTATCATTTACAGTCAAGCAATTATTTTGTATTATGAATCTAAATTCGATTAAATAGGTTGTGATATGTATCTATATTACCGTCCTTATTTTACATTTCATGTAAATATGAAGAGACACTCCTTTCTCTCTCGTCAACCATTTTTATGAATTCTTATGTCACGACGTTATGCGGCCGAAATTGCACCGCAATTTTCCAAGACAAAGTCATTATTTAGTGATTACCATGATCATTTCTCTATCATGGGTAATAAACATTATGCACATTTACATATTGATTATAGATTTTAATGTATGAATTACACATTCCGTTATTATAGAATAAATGATGATGAATCCATGTTATATTATCCATGTGGAACACTTATGCATGAAATAAAATGATTAAGAATTGTGCACCCTAATAACACTCAAATAAATTTCATAAAGATTAGTATCATGATATGTCAAGTGAAATGATGGTTTACTCAGTATAATTCATATGAAATGATGGTTTACTCATGCACCAGGTGTAATGAGCCTTGGTCCATGCTAATATAATGCTAAATGTGGATGCCACATTTTCAAGTTATGATAATCATTATATATCATGAATTTATGTTCAAGTTTCTTTTATGATGCATTGATATTATTATTGGATAACATGTATTGTATTATTCATGTAATTCCTTGTTTTGTCCGTTACTGGGATTTATAACTCAGCATTTTCTTATGCATGTCCTTAGGTTATCCCATGCAATGCTAAGTACGAAGGAATGTGCGTGGTCATGTAAATTTTTTTTAACACTTATGTGTATTTTATGTTTTAATTTGTAATGTAATGTTTCTAATCCCTACAGAAAATATACCTCTCTATATTATATGTTGTGTCAAGTGAATATTTTTATGTAATAAATCTTTTTTAAGTGTGTAATAAATAGCAGGGTTGTTATAGTATAATTGTTGGTATAATAGATATAAATATAAAAATGAAATGATATTGATTATTTAAAATTAATATAACATCCAATTCCATGCCTTTTCCCTAAGGGAATGATATTGTTTCTCGTGCATACATATGTCCTATCGCCTCCATGATGCGATGAGATCTGTCTTCCACATTAACCATTCAGGAATGATCATAAAAATTTATATAATAAATAAATATTAAATACATGAAATAATAATTCTAATTTAATTATATATATATATATATATATTTAATTTACCATCTTCCATTCAATATGATAAGAAAAGAGAAACAATGTTCATGTATGGGTATAGGTTACCATCTGTATCAACAGTGAATTTTATTTCATATATTTATATTATATATATATATATATTAATATGATAAATATATATGATATGTAAATCATGTTTTACATTATTTATGTTTGTAAATAATGACCTATATAATAGGACGAGTAATAAAATGAAAAAACATGTATGATAAACAGAGAATTCATTTCCCAAAATATGGCTTTAAATTGGAATTGATAACAAATGGGAAATAAAATTCATAAATGAATCATATATGATATAATTAATATTATTTTGATTAATATATAAGTTAAAATTATTTTTAAAACCACTATATAGGATTTTAGACACGTATAGAGGGAATCAAACCTAAGGTGAGGGCTAATTTCACTATCTCATTAATAAATTGGATTGTGTATATGTATGTATTTTTTAGGATATATTTATCATCCATGTTCATGAATCATAAAAATATATTTCAAAATGTTCTTACTATCATTATATATTTTTTTAAAGTCATTTTTACTATTTCTTGTCTTTTTATATAATGTTTTGAAATCAATATTTTTGACATTTTCCAAATGAGGTACTTTATAACATTTTCAGAAATAAAACGTGGAAGGAATATTGTTTCTAACATATATGGAATGATAAATGATTCCTTTATAATATTTCAAGATAATATTTACTGAAATGTTTTTCTTTTAAATATTTTTTCCCTATTAATATAATTTCAATATATAAATGGAATTTCTATAAAGACTTTTTTATTGATTTTATTAGACTAATTTCATCTATGCCAATATAATTTATGAGATTCATTTCTTAATTGAGGTTGGTCTCTTAATATTTCAGCTGATATATTTTATTTAAAGTTTTTATGATATGTTTGATTATGGATGTGTTATTTTGAAACCATTCATGTTTTAACATTTTGCATGCTAGTTTTAATATGAATGTTTATGATTATTATCTTTCACCCCTTCTGTATGGGGTGTACATTGGACATAGTAAGTGATGGTTGGGGCCCAAAATAGTCCCTCAATGAATCATTTGTCATCGTGGGATATAATAATTTAGGAATTAGAAAAAATATTACCTACTTATAAATGTTGTCTTGACCAAATCCTTGAAGGATTTTTTTTGATGTCTGAAATTATGAATTCCGTACTTATAAGATTAGTTACTAATATTACATGTGATTATTCAACTAGAAGAATATACATGTTTATGTATATTTATTATGTGACTATTTATATAATATTATTTGATTACACTATATCCCTTCCATTTATGATATACATTATGTTTTAATGTAATATGTTTTTAGTTAATCACCTTGCCTTATTGTATGTTTTTATTTATAATAGCTTCTGTTGTGTTTTTTAGCATTACTAAGAATCTATTATCACCCATATATTATGTTTCATTTTTCCCCAGGATGCAAAGATGTATATTATGACAGACTTGTAGGGGTAAAAAAGAGAATACTTGTGTTTTCATAAGAGTTACTATGTTTTTTTCATTTCAAAATGTAATGTGAAACTTATGTATGAAATATGGCATCCAAATATGCTAAATAGACCAGTCTATTGGGATTAAAATATTTTATCTATTTCAATTTAATAAAGTCGGCACCAGATCTAGGCTACTGGGGTCAGGTTCCTTATAGCTGGTATCAGAGGAAATTTTGTAGAATCTATGGAAATGAGATTTAAAAAACATAGATTATGAAACATTACCCTAAGATAGTCTTTTAGGATTAGTATAGATTAACATATAAGAATTTTGGAAAGGTAGATATTATGTCGGTCCTCATAGCAATAAGTCCATTTTTTGATACTAAAACTAGATGTGGTTCTGGATCTGATGTACCTAAGGGTAACTTTTTTGACAAAGTGAGTCAGGCCTAACACAGTGTAACCTAGTACATGATAAATTGTCATACTATGAATCTAGTTTTACACCCCTAGGGAATATTATTAGGATAATTCGAATATTATCTAAAAACCATTATGAAGGATTTAAAAGTTCATATATCCCCAAAGAAACCATGTTTATGATTTATAGATTAGTTGTAACTTATTTTTAAATTTATGTTATGATTTTGAATAGGTCTATGAGTATACATTAAATTTATAATATTATGATATAATATATTTTATTCCATTGTATATAAATGGTGCATAGTGGAAGTAATGAAAACTGTATCAACACAAGATATCAATGTATCGATTACCCTCCAATGTAAGATAATGATGTTGGAGTTGGATTTGTAACTGGTGTTTAATAACTTATATCTAATCCTAGTCAATTGACTCATGTTATAAATAATATCCTTACCGATATGAAGCATCCTGATTCATAATGTAGAGGAGTAATGTTAGACTATTGCATGTGATATAAACTCAAACATTTAATGGGACTATAAATCCATTTTTGGCATAGAAAAGGATATGTTCCATAGAAAATATTTCATTTCATTGTGAAGTATGGAAATAGAGAATGTATTTATGTAGGTTTGTAAAATTTATAAAGAATTGTATCAATGGTGGTCATTGATTCAAAACACAAAGGAGGATGGAGAAACAAGAATCAAGGAATTGAAGGATTTTTAAGAAATTTTGGTGTAAAAATATTTACCTCACGAACAATGAGAGAATATAGAGAGAAAATTTCTAAGCCTGAGGAAAAATAGATATGGGAATGTTACTAAATATGATTCCAAATTTTGAATCCTAATATTCATTATATTTACAACACATATAACCCGAGGAGTAGGATTGATATTTTATTTGATAGGTTAAATACATTAATCCGAAAGGAATTAGTCTCCCAAACATTTTCACCATATAAAGATGTAGTATAATGTGATATCAAGATAGAGAAATAATTCTCTAAGTAATATTAATTTAAGGGAACTAAATAGAAGAAGAAAATGGTGTAGAATGATATAGAAATAGGGTAAAAGGGAAATACATATTTTCCTTCATGTGATTATTGTGGGAGAACTCCCTACCACTTACCTCAAGGGAATGAAATTTTGTTAGAAGTATGGAGAGAAGGCTTACTAAGCTCATGATTCTAAAGTAAAGAAAAAGGGTTTAAATGTGAAATGTCTCAATTGTAAGGATATAGGGAACTAAAAAAATATTTTCCATAAGCTCATGGAAATATTGATCATAAAAAGAAAATGGATCAATTTTAATCTAATGTTGTTACTTCAATCGATGTGTAATAGTTAGTGAATTTATAATTTTTGATTCAAGAATATTTTTTTATATTCTATTTATAATAGTCATGTGACATATAATGATTATATTTCAATTCTATTTTTTATTTATTTGGAAGCATGCATGTTTTCATTATGGTTTTAAGTTGATGAAGGTATTTATATATTTACTATATAACAAAAAGATCATCATTATGTTTTTTGGGGAAAATATGATGTTTTGTTGATTTTTTTACATTAAGTGAGCATACTTATAAAGTGTTGGATTATAATATTTTGGAAAAATTAATCGTTTATAAAATGGTTCAAGATGATCCTTTTGAATGGTTTAAAAATTGTTGTGTTACATCATCTTTTGATGAAACATTTACTAATAAAATAAGTAGAAATATTTCAAGTAATAACTAAATGTCAATATTGTTTCCATAAAAACATAATTTTAATTAAATTATGATAGGCCTAAAGAATTACTAAACTATTAAATTAGGGTTTTGAGAGAAAATAATTGTCATAGTACCCACATTTCTGATGAGTCAAATGGTCCATTAGATCATCGTATATTTGTACCTTTGTGATTTTTAAATTACTCTACACCATATTCTCAATCACTCTTTATCAGAACAAGATGGTTTGATTTTAATTTCATATCCATTTCTTCTTACATGGAACCCTAGTATGTTTTATCTCTAGTGACCTTCTTACATACCTTTATTTAATTTAAAGTGGAGGTTTTATTAATCATTTTTCCTTGTAGGATTTCTTCATATATATTTTGAAAAGAAAAACCCTTCATTTTTTATCCTAAGTTTCAATTTGAAGGATGTAATTTATAAATGATAGGATAATATAACACGCCAAGATTTTATGTTATTTCACTTTTAAATATAATATATTGAATATATAATTTTTCACACAACACTAAAGTTAAATGAACAAAGATATTGAATTTAATATCATTTTTTAAAAATGACATTTAAAACCTTGTCGTTACATTGAAAAGATTGAATATTATTAATTTTTTTATAATTTATATAATACTTATTTAATATATATTTTTACATTAATACAAATGATTTTATAAGAATAGGATAAGAATGAATCTAAATTTAATCATTAAAATGCTATATTTTTCTAAAGGCACTTTTATTTCCTTTTAATAGAAAACCTATTTTAAATAAAATTTCTAGTAATTATATATATATTATTGTAAAAATACTTATTCATTTAATTAAAAATATTAAATAATGATTTTCATGATTTTTTTTATTTTTCTTTTACATTTAATATTTTTATTAGTAGTGGAAAATATCGCATTTTAATTGAAAACAACATCATTCATAGAACTAATTTATTGTGTTAAATTATATTTATCATTAGTTTAAAAGTATAATTAGTTTAAATTTTTATTAATTATCCTAATTTGTTTCATTTGAATCAATTTCACATTAAAATTGGATATAAAAACATTTTGAGCATTTGTACATTTCTTTAAAACCGACTTTCTCACCAAGGCTACATGATTAGAGTTACAGTTATTTTATCCACATCTATGAATTGAATTGGGAAAATGTGTATACACGATTTTATTCAGTATGATATTTTTTGATTAATTTGTTCAATTTTATTTTTGGGTATTTTTAATAATATCTTTAGTTAATTTTCATTTACCACAGTTTACGGTAAATCGAGTGATTAAAGGTAAAAAAATATCATAATATTTCAAATTTAGCCTAACAATTATCCAGATATTTTTGTATAAGTGAGTTTTGACCAGAATAAACATTATGTGGAAATTATATTCTTTTTAAGCCACTTGAGTATGAATACAACATTTATAATATTTTATTTAATCATAATTTAAAAAGGGAATACACATGTTTTTTAATAAGTATTACATTTTTAAAATGTGGTTATATAGAAGATAAATTAGAATATAAATATTACTTTTATATATAATAAATTTATATTAATCATGATAATTTATTTTATGGTTTTATAGAATATATAATTTAATTATAGGCTTACCTAATATTGATAGAGTAATTATTTAATTAATGGAAATATCAAGTAAATGATATTAAAAATGTTAAAATAAAAATAATTTAACAAAAATAGTGACAAAAATGAATTTTATGGATTCATTAGATATGTTAGTGGTATATTATAAATTTTTTCAAATATATCATAATTTTTGGATATTATTAAAATGAAAAATATTGAATAGTTTCAAAATTAACATAAATGATACTTTAAAATGTATAATATTTAATTAAATGACATAATTTTTTTAAAAACTAAAATTTAGAAAAATAACTAAGATAAGGTTATATATGTCATAAATGAACTATTTTATGTTTGTTTGTCATTTTATTCTAACTATATTAACCCTAAAGTGTAAAAAATCCAAGTTGTCACGATAAGAGTTAGAGGGTTTAACAAAGGGGAAAATCCAAAAGAGAAGATTATTATTGTGACATGAACATATTTAAATATAATTTCATGAAATTATTTAGACACATAGACATCTTATAATTTAAATTACTCACTTTTTACCACTTTTATGTAAAATTTAATTTTTATTAATTTATTATATTGATCATTTCCTAATGTTCCCATCACCTCAATTATAAAAGGGAACCTCCTCCCTCACTTCCTTACAACACATTTAGCATTATATATCAACCAATCCATACCCATTTACCTTATAGACTTCCCTACCTACATCTTAGAGTTTCTTTTATACTCAAAATACCAACCCTAGTGTCCCTATGTGGATATACAAAGGTGGTTCTCTAAAGAAAATATAATCGTCTTTACCGACTCATTCAAAATTTATTCCTCTTCTAATTCCTATTCACAAATTGTTTCCATTATAAAATAAAAAATTAATTAGGATATATATTTTGATATGATATTATTTTTATGGTACAAAAATATTACTCCTTTCATTCATCCTATTAAAAACAATATCACCATTCCTGTGAAGGTATGACTTATAATCTCTATGCTGTGGTATAATTTGTTTTTCCTCAGCACATTATTTGGATGGGTATAATGGTGGAAATAATATATATAGATAATAAATATGACATTTTATTTATTATTTATAATTAATATACCATAAAATTCATTACATTTTTACAATTGATAGAATGATATCATCGCTCATGCATACGTATGACCTACCATCCCCACAAAGCGATGATATTTTTCTTCCATATTAATGATTGATGAATGATTAAAAAAATAAATATTTTTAATAAATATTAAATATAAGAAATAATATAATATATTGAAATAATATAATATATAAATATATATATCATTTACCTTCTTTAAATCAGTATGATAAGAAAAAAAAAGTTGTATTCATGTGAATGTATATCTTAACATCTCCAAGAATGATATATTCTATTTCATATACCTATATTTTTTATATATTAATATATTAAATATTTAAGATAAATAGATCATTTATTACATTTTGGATGTTTGTAAATCATGAACTATGTAATAGTGTCAAGAATAACAAGTGAAAACATGCATGATAAACAAATCAGTTATTAATGTAAACCTTGATTTTAAATTGCAATTATTTATAAAACGGTAATATATAGGAAAATATGTATTTTATTTGATATCATAAATATTGTTATGATTCAGTTATAAGTTAATAGTGTCATTATAACTACTATATAGGATTTTTAGACAAGTTTGGAATGAATCAGACCTATTTTAACTGTTAATTTCCCAATCTCATTATTATCCATGATTGCTTATTCATAAATATTTTCTAGGAAATATTTTCATTCATGGTGATGTTTCTTAAAAATTCATTTCAAAAATTTATTACTATTATTATAAAATTTCTTAAATTCATTTTTACCCATTTTTTACTCTTTATAAAACGTTTTCAAATTAATATTTTTTTCATTTCTCGAACAAGGTACGTTATTACCATTTATCCAAAATATATAAGAAATGTTTTAAACATATAAAACATGATAAAAACATCCTTTACAAGAATAATTTTTATTTCGAAACAAAATTATTTTTAAATTCCACTCCCCATTTGAAATACCTAAAATATAAAAAGGGTAATTTATCTCCATAAAATTGTAATGATTTTATTAGAATACTTTCATCTATAGAAACATCATTGGTTGGATTTTATGCTAAATTTATGTTGGTCTATTAAGATTCCAAAATTGATATTTTATTGAAAGGTTTTATGATATGTTAGAATTTGGATGTGTTATTTTGATACCATTTATGGTTTATGGTTAATGTATTAACATATTTTTATTATTTTATTAATATGAATGTTTTTTATTGTTATGTTTCACCATTTTCATATGTGGAATGCATTGAACTTAGTATGTGATGGTTGGACCCTCTATTGCTCATCAATGCATCGGTAGGTATTAGGAGACAAACATGTGTGGGTAACAGCAAATGTCTTAACTATTTATGTATGATGTATTGCTGAAGAATTAACAGTTTTCTTATGATATCCAACATTATGCATTCCCTAATTATTATATTAGTTATTTACATTACATGTGATTATTCTACTAATTGATTATCCATGTTTATGTATATTTTCATTTTGGATATTTATATGTTGATATTTTATCAGCTTATGTCCCTCCAATATTATACTCAATATTAATTTCTTAATGGCCTATGTTTTTAGTTATTAATTGTGACATATTTTTTATGTTTATTTGTGATAGATTATTGTTTATTATTTAATCTTACTAAGAATCTATGATCACCCTTTTATTATATTTATTTTTTGGCCAGGAGGAAAAGATGTATAATATGACTATCTTTTACAGATAACAAAAGAGAATATGAATGTTTTTTAATGGAGTTATTACATTGTTTTCCATTTTATGATTTAATGTAAAACATATTTGTGTAATCTTACATTAAAAACTACTAAACTTATCATTGTTTTGGGATCTGAATCTTGTAAAAATTCCAATGTAATAAATTAAGGCACCTGATATAGGCTACGGGGGTTAGGGATTTTACAATAAGTAGAAATTGAAAATATAAATGGTCTCTATTTCATAAAATCATTATAATCTAGAACAAAAATATAAAGGAAAAAAGTTTGAAATATTATTTCAATATTTAAAATAATGTAGATAAATTTAACAGAAAAATATGAAAATCAAGAATGAATAAATATGTTTTATTTATTGTAATTATAATGGTAATATTATTAGGGAAAAAGAAACATAATCACTCTAATATTTATTTGATTTTTATAGTTGTAAGATGAATATTAGGATTTTACCTTGATTGATTGAATATTATAATTAATAGAAAATAAAATTTACCATTAAAATATAATAAAATATTAAAATTATAATATTAACATAAAAATAAAATTTTATAACTCAATGTTTATATAAGAATATATTTTTAATAAATTATATTTTAATTTATTTTGTAAAAACTATAAGTATTTTTGTCAACATAAAATATTAAAAATTAAAAAAATTGGAAATTATTATGGTAAAATTAATTTCATTTTTGGAATAAAATTATATTTTATTTATCAATTTGGAAACAAATATTCCTTCCCATTACATATAAATACCACCACCCATGAAAATGTAACCACGCTTCCTGAATCCATTCTATTCACTAATCCACAATATATTAGATAATATAATATTAATCTGTTGATAATTAGTGATATTCTAGTCTCAACTAACTCTAATCCTTTATGGGATTATGGCTTAAGTAAAGAAAAAACCTTTCCCACATTTCGTTAAAATTTTTTATCCATTAATTATTTTATTCCCTTTCCCATTCATAATCGAAACTTCTAAAAAATGTCTAATAATTATATTAAAATAATATTAAATTTATTATTTCATTATAAAATTGTTATAAAATGTTTAATATATATATACATGCATACTATACTTTTCTGTTAATAAAGTATCTTTAATGGTTGGTTTTATCCTTTTTGAGGATATTATAATCCATTATATGTAATTACCTTTATTTATGTTCACTATAACATATATATTTATATATTTTATTATGATACTTGAGAATAGTTATACACTATTTATTTCATATATATTTCTAGAATGAACATTTTTTCAAAATCTCATTAATGATTGGATTTTTTATTTTTAATTCATTAATTATCAAAGAATATCTAGATAGGTTGTACTTCCATAATATAATATTTAAATATACAATTTTATGTATTTTTATCTAGTATGGGGAATTTTATTAATGTATAAATAATATTTAATTAAAACATTAAATAAAAATAAAAATATAATGATTTAAGTAAATATTTCCTTGAACCATTTTATATTAACTGAAAGATATATAATAATATTATAAAGATTATAATTGATTATGAGTAATATAAATTAATTCAATATAATAATTTATTTATGTTTTAAAAAACATAATGTGTTTATATAAGAGGTGTAAAAATGAAAAAAGTGGAACATGACATAAGGTAAGGGGACTCTAGAAGTCTAATTTTCCTTTGGGTTTATTATCTATTTCTCTCTATTTTCCAATGATTCTTCCAAATATTATTTAAATAACATGTAAATGAATTTTTTAAATTTCATACATATATGTTTATTCATGCGTATTTTTCATGGGGTTAAATTCTTATCCACCTCCAATGATTATCGATAATGACTTTATTTTGAAAACATTTCAATGATTCTTCTTATATTTATCATTCCCTTTATTATTATGATATTTAATATTAAATTTCCCAAATTATTTTTTCTATTCATATTTTGGGAATATCCATGTTTACTCATCCTTATATGATTCATGATAATATTATAGAACCCATTCATTTATCAATGGTTTATTACATATTTATACATAATGTACATTTATATTCTATATGTAATAATTAATTATGAGAATATTATTATTCCTTGGTAAGCCCAAAAGTTATATATACCTCACAGAATTTGGTATAGTAGTTTATGTCATGATATTATTCGGTGCACTAATGTTTTAGTTATCTTTGTTTAGAATGTTATATATAAACATGATGTAGTTAGATTTGTTTATAAAGTTATTATGCCTCCAAAATAGTCCTCAGATTTTGATTATTTGTTTTTCATAAATATTCATTAGAAAAATTTTATTCCTTCTTCAAATGAATTTTGTGATTATTCTATTACTATTAATTTTAATTATTGTGATTATGTTTACCAATTTAGATACATTTATTAATGTATCAAGTTCTACCATATTATTCCTCTACATTCTAGGAGTTTATGTTAGGATGGTATGACTCTGAGTATGATATACTCTGTGATACCAAACGTAGGATCGAAATAAGATTGAGATTCTCAGATACAAGAGGGGGGGGGGGGGGTGAATTGTACCTTTTAAAATTACATAAGGGAATTTTTAGGATGGTTATGTTAAACAAGGTTAAACAGGATAATTCAAAAGACCTCTATGAGTACTGAAAACGTGCTAGATTCCAGAAAAGTGATTCCGGAAATGAAACATAACATTTGTTACAATGATTAAGATTCTACCTTAAAGCGTATAGGATCTAACTAAATCAGATTACAAGTAAGGAAGTATAAGAAAGTTATACTTTCCTTAGAAATACAAAATGCAGCGGAAAAACAAGTAGTAAAACTTCAAGTAATAAACAATAACTCTTTTAACCCAAAGAGAAGGGTATCCAACAAACTTGGATAAAGGTCCCTTGATTTATACTTTCAAGAAAGTCTGTCTTACCCACACTAGGGTAAGCCCTCGATACAAAGATCAGAGTCTTTATTTCTATCCCTGCAAGCCCTCAACTATCAGGTAGTCAGAACCTCTGCCTTCCTCAGCAAGGATTCCCCCAACTTCAAGGTGTTGGAACCTCTGTCTTCCTATCCCCGGAATCCCTCGATTGTAACTATCAACAATTAGAGTCGCACGAAGAAATTCTGCACAAGGAAAAGTTCAAACAAGCCATTCAAACATTCTACACGAAGCTTTGAGAGTTGATAAGAGCCTCTCTCTCTCTAGAAATCACTTCAACAGCATGTAAGCACAAGTTCTGTCAAATTTGTTTTGTCAACTTTCAAATGAGCTCCTATTTATAGGCAAAGAACCAACAGTCAGCTCCCTCCTCCAATTGTCATATTTCTCATTGAATTTCGGAGGGACATGTACATGTGTCACTCAACAAACGGTTAGTAAATAACTAAAAGCACGACATCATTTTGTAATGAAACAAGTTTAAGCATAAGTAAAACTGATGTTCGGAATGTAAGCAAATAAATGTTCGGAGTCTAACCAAAAACAAATTCAGAGTCTATAATAAAGAGATATTCAGATTTTGTTTTATAGGAATTTGGAACCTGATTTCTATAGAAATCAGGAGTCTGAATTTCTAAGGAAATTTGGAGTCTGGTTTCACTAGAATTCATAATATGAACTTACAGAGTTAGGAGTCAAACTCGTATAAGTTCAGATACGAACTAGTAGAAGTTCGAAGTCGAACAAGTAGGAATTCAGAGTCAAACTCATAGATGTTCAGAGTCGAACTAGTAGGAGTTAGGAGTCGAACTCATTAAATTTCATATCCATAATTAATAGTTGAACTTTGTGAGAGTTCGTATCCAGAATTCGGAGTGGAACATTATGAGAGTTCATATCCAGAATTCGGATTAGAACTTTATGAGAGTTCTTATTGAGAATTTAGACTGGATATTTATGAGAGTTTGTATCCAAAATTTGGAGTGGAACTTCATTAGAGTTCATATCCAGAATTCGGAATCGAACATCATTAGAGTTCGTATATAGAATTCGAAATGGAACTTCATTAGAGTTCGTATCCAGAATTCGGAATGGAACATCATTAGAGTTCGTATCCAGAATTCGGATCCTATAATAGAATACATCATATCTAAGTATTATATGATTCAAATGTTTTAGATATGAATCTGGTTTTTAGACTTAAGAAAAATATTGATATGATCAATGAAAATATGTTAGGGGTAAATTCCTCTGGAAAGGAAACTTTCCTTATAGAAGTAAAATATAGATTTTCTTAAGTATAATGTGTTTGTGATTTTCAAAACAATAAGGAATGGAAAATTCATAAGGAAAACCTTATGGACTCACAAATCTCCCCCCTTTTGGAAAGCACAAACAACCTTTCGAAAAAGAAATATAAGGACTTAGAAAAAATTTCTTTAGACTTTGAAATTAAAACTTATCTCCCTTTATTCATAGATGATGCTGAATACAACTAACTCCCACTTAGGTGTTGGAACTCTAAGGATTGTATTCTGAATTTCCGGAATGGATCTTTCATTATCATGTGATTGAAAAACTTCATAATGAGAAACTCCCCCTTACATAAGGATAGTTCTTAACAAAGAAAGTTTTCTACTTTTTAGATTTTTCCTTGTCCCCCTTTGGGTAGTTCTTTTTTCCTTCTCCCCTATTGTGATTTTCAAAAAGAATTTAAAGGAATAGAAAAGAAATAAAGTACCCAAAAACATTAGTACATAACAACACAAGATACAACCAACCAAATATTTTATTAGAGTTGAAATAATTTTTACAAGGAAAGTAATTACTACAAAAAATCAGATTGGTCTATTTGTCTTCCTTTTCCTTGGGGATTAACTTCTTCAATAGGGTTTTCAGCTTCTTCAAGTCTTTCTGGTCCCCCTCAGCTTGTTTTTCTAAGGCTATAATCCTTTCATCTTGAGCATTCAGAGCCTCAGACTGTGCCTTATGAATTTCATTCTGCTTCACAAGTTTCTCTTTGATCTCAATCCAAAGATCTCTTTCCCATTTCTAGTTTTGAGATACCGAGTTTTGATTCCCATTCAGATCCCTTACCTCTTGATTCTGAGAATTTTTCTCAAGGATCAGCTTATCTTGATTATCTTTTATTTTTTCATCCTCGGTGTCAAAATATTCATTAACATCATTCTGAAATTGATCAAACTCTTCCATGTCTTCATCAAATTTCTTTGACCATCGAGTGATTTTGTTGCATGATTTTCAGTGAACATCATAATTGAAACGAAAATTTCTATGCTCAGCCTCAATCATCACACACGTATCCATCGCCATGGATATAGAATCTGATTTCTAATTTAGACTATGTTGAATAATTTGGAAACTAGATTCTATGGTGGGAAAGATCATAATTATGTCCACCAACTTATTCAAAGACTCAACAATAAAGTCATGACCCAATGCTGATGATTCCGAATCAGACACCTTGCTTGGGGATTTTTTTCTTCAATCTCCACCATCTTTCTTCTAGAAGAACAAACAACATATTTCTTCCTAATGATATCTTTTTTTGGGGTGTCCATAAACACTTGCTTCCCCATATCAACTTTCGGAACTACCTCATCAGGAGATTCTTCCTCTGTTTCAGATACTTGAACAATATTATCTTCATATGGTTTCTCCTTCTATGCTCCTTATTCAAGATAGTGCTTCTCATAGATTACATCCTTAGATGATTCATTCTCTTTTTCTTCTTCCTTGTCATCATCTCTCTTACCTTCTTCCTCAAATCCCATTCCCGGAGTGACAAGATTTGAGGACTCGGCCTCAGAAGTTCGGAGTGTTAGTTTTTCTGATGGGTTTGCCTTCTCTTGATATTCTTCCACTTGTTTAGTCAATTCATCTAGATCACAACTTCCTTCCTCTACTTCTTCTTCTTCTTCTACTTCCTCCTCTTCTTCTTCTCTTTCAACCACTTCTTATTCTACATCTTTAACAACTTCTTTCTGTACTGCTTCAACAACCACTTTCCCTTTAGGCTTTTTCGAGGTGAAGTAATTTTTTCCAGGGGTCTCCGGTAAAGATTGAAGAACAAAATTTTCTGGAACGGGAAACTTCTTAGAAGCTATTTCTGTTGCTTTCAAAAAGAGATTGTACAACTTCATCTTCTGAAATTTTCTTCTTCATCTTCTTCTCATTTTCTTGCCTCTCAAGCTCATTAGTAGCTGTTTCTCTTAAGGCCTTAGCCTCAGCAGGGTGAAATCCGAACTGTGGATCCCCTTCTTTACTTTTCTCCTTATCTTCCCTCCATTTAGCATCCACCTCATCTGGATATGTTTTCTGTTTATTTGGCTTGGGAGGTGCATATTGGGTTTTCTTTAGCCTTAGGGGTATTATCTTCAACTACCACTTATTTCAGCTTCCTATTCTTCCCTGCCTTCTTAGATGGTTCTGCTTTCTCTATATTTTCAAGAATGTCTTCTGCCTCCTCCTATGGTAGATCGATAAACTCATCTTTAATGTGTCATCACTTATCAACATCATCTTACAAATTCACGACTTGGAAGTGCAAGAAACCTTGAACGAATCAAGACACCGAATAATGAGCTTGGAGATAAGAGCATGATACATAATGATTTGAGCTTTCAAAGACCCATTATTGATGTTCTAAACTGTAATAAGAATGTTCCTCATCAGATTGATCTTTCTTAGATTTACCAAAAATCCAAGATATAAATATCAATTTTCTTTAGATTATCATTTTATCCTCTTCTCGGAATGAAAAATCCTTGAACCCACAACTGCAGAATCCGGTTGTTGGTGGAGATATGAGCAATATTTGTTGTCTTGTCATCTTTATGTCTATGGAATTCCATTGCCTTCAATTTGATGAAACTTCCTTGCACATCCAGTAACTTATGTGAACAAAATTCTACTTCACCAACATATGAGAGCCCCACCAAGTTTTCATCCTTGGTGTAAGATAACTTGTAAGTCTTACCATAGCTCTTAACAGAAAATTTTTATCTGACATCTTCTTCATAGAAGGAAACAGACTCATAGAATTCTACAAAAAAATATGTATAAACAGCATCTTGATCCCATGGTTTGGATATGAAAAAATCTTCCCAACCATTGAGTTTGATATTCTCGGATATTAAAGAATTATAATCACTGAAAAAGTTCAGATGAACCAAACTTTCTCTGTAGACTAACCATTTTGAGATCGGATTCATCGAAGACATATCTTGGGAAGCGGCTTCTATAGACATTTGGAATGGAGGAGTACTGAAAGATTCAGAACAACCTTTAAGAACTGAGGTAGAGTTTCAGCACATGAGAGCTTGAAAATGGTGTGGGACACAAATGGGGGTTCCCTTTATATAGGCGATGGAGCTGACCTTTGAACTTCCAAAAAAAATCTAATGGTTGAAAAAATTCTCTAATATGATCTGATAGTTGAAAATGAACCCCCAAGGAAATCTTCAATCTGATCTTTTGAGGTTTTTTTTAATAAAATCGAATTTAAGAAGAAGAAAATCTGAGAAATTTTTTAAGAAAATGAAATTACCAGAAACTAAAAACGATTATGAAAACTTGAGTAAGGAAAACATACCTTTCGGATTGGCTAGAAAGTTTATTCATAATAGGGAATATTCTTCTTGAAGAAAATTTGACTAAAAAAACTCTTTACGAAAAATATGAGAATGAACAATTATTATTACGAAGATTCTCATTACGAAAATTCTCATTACAAAAATTCTCATTACAAAATTATGATTACGAAAATTCTCATTATGAAGATTTTTCAGTGCGAAAACTTCATTAAGAAAATTTCCAGTACGAAAAATTCATTACAAAAATTTATAGTACGAAAATTTTATTACAAAAATTTCTAGTACCAAAAACATCATTACAAAAATTTTGATTCCGAAAATTTTTGAAAGGCTCGTAATGAAAAAATTTGAAAAAGTCATTTCGATTTTTTTTGAAAGACTCATTAGGAAAAATTCTGAAAGACTCATTACAAAAAAATTTAAAAGACTCCCAAACAAATGTACTCCCCCTATTAAAATGAGTTTATTACTGTAAGGAGAATGGTTCAACAAGAAGTTAATGAAGGGAGATTACCTCACAGTTATCATTCCAATATTCTGTTTAATGTATTCAAATCTATCGGAGGGTACATATTTTTTGAAAATGTTAGCCAGTTGATCTTGCGTTATGATAAAATGGAGAATGATATCTCCTTTTAGTGTGTGATCCCTAAGAGAGTGATGTCTAATATCTATGTGCTTTGCACGAGAATGATGTGCAGGGTTTTTACTAAGGGAAATGGAACTTTTGTTATCACACAAAATTTGAGTCTTATTAAAACTCAAGCCAAAATCTTTGAGTGTGCATAACATCCAAAACACTTGAGCACAACAACTTTCAACTACTAAATATTCAGATTTAGCAGTGGAGAGTGCTACATAATGTAGCTTCTTGCATGACCAAGAAACTAATGAATCTCTTAATAAATGAAAAGTTCAAGATGTACTCTTTCTATACATTCTACATCCACCAAAGTCGGCATCTAAAAATATCTTTAAAACAAAATCATTTCCAGAAGTATAAAATAGTCCTAAATCCATGGTTTCCTTTAAGTAGCGAAAAATTATTTTCACTACCTTTGAATGAGATTACTTAGGATTGGATTGATATCTTGCACATAAGCATGCTAAATACATCATGTCTGGTCGACTAGATGTCAAGTAAAGTTGACTTCCTATCATACCTCTAAAAGATGTTTGATCTATTGGTTTCCCAGCTTCATCAAGATCAAGTGTGTTTGAGGTACCGATAGGAGTACTTATACTCTTAGTTCTATCTTACCCATAATTTTTGAGATGATATTTAATATAATTGTGTTGGGATATGTAGATTCCTTCTGGTTTTTGAGAAATTTGAAAACCAAGAAAAAATGTTAACTCACCTGTCATTCTCATTTCAAACTTAGATTTAATTAGATCTGCAAAAGAATCAGTTAAATATTTCTGAGTTGAGCCAAATATAATGTCATCACCATAAATTTGAACAATAAAAACATTTTTCTTATAATTCTTTATAAAAAGGGTTGGATCTTCATTTCCCTTAATATAGTTATTTTGAAGAAAAAAACCTGTAAGTATGTCATACTAAGATCGTGGGGCTTGTTTAAGGCCATACAAAGCTTTGGTAATTCTAAAAACATGATTAGGTTATTTTGTATCTTCAAATACAGGAGGTTGTTCAACAAAAAATTCCTCTTAAACATAACCATTAAGGAAATAACATTTCACATCCATTTGAAAAAGTTTAAAATTTAAGAATGCTTTAAAGGGAAGTAGAATACGAATAGATTCAAGTCTAGCTACTGGAGCATAGGTTTCTTCATAGTCTATTCCCTCTTGTTGATTATAGACTTTATCAACTAATCTAGCATTATTTCTTTTGATGATTACATTTTCATCAAACTTATTTCTGAAGACCCATTTTACTCCAGTAATAGAAGTTTCCTAGGTCTTTCAACCAACGTCCAGACTTTATTCCTTTCGAATTCATTTAGTTCATGTTTCATGGATTCAATCCAATCTTCATCACCTAAAGCTTCATCAGTGATTTTTGGTTCTAATTGGGAAAGGAATTCTAGATGTTCTACTTCATTTCTTACCGAACTTCTAGTCCTTACAGGTTGATTCACATCACCAATGATACTATCACTAGGATGATTCTTTAGAAAAGACTGGTTTGGGTTTGTAAAAATTGTTCATCAACACAGGGTAGGAAATCTTCTCAGGTAAATGTTTCAGAAGTATCTTCTTCAATAATTTCCTTATCATAAGGATTTTCAATCAATATTTGATAATCAGTTTTTGAAAATACATCTGTGGATATAGGATGGGGTTGTATGAAAACAAAAGGATTAGTTTCATCAAATTTTACATGTACTGTCACTTCCACAGTGCATGTGTTTTTGTTAAAAACACTATAATCCTTTGAAGTTGTAGAGTAACCTACGAAAATTAATTCATCAGATTTTGGTGTGAATTTGGGTAAATTATCGTTTGTATTTAGTATGAATACTTTACAACCAAAAACGTTAAAGTAGGAATGTCTATGTTTCCAACCATTCCACAACTCATATATAGTTTTACTATGAAAAGGTCTAATTAAAACTTGATTTATAGTATAATAAGAAGCACTTACATATTCTTCCAAAAAATGTTTAGCTACAAAATACTCATTCAACATGGTTCTAGTTATCTCTTGAAGAATTCTATTTCTTCTTTCAACAGCACCATTTTTTTAGGTGTTCTGGGTGCTGAGAAGTTGTGAGTAATACCCTTTCTACTACAAATAGTTTCAAAATCAGAATTTCGAAATTCTCCTCTATGTTCACTATGAATAGTTTTCAATGGATGGTTTTTCTCATTTTTAACTTGGGATTTAAAACTTTTGAAATATGAAAAAGCATCAGACATATTTGCTAGAAAATAGACCCATGTAAATCAAGTGTAATCATAAACCATAAAAAATACGTATTACATTCCTCCAATTCTTTCAGTTTGTGTTGGACCAAAAATATCCATGTGCACTAGATGTAATGATTCAGTTGTTGAGACTTCACCGATAGATTTAAAACTTGAATTATTTTTCTTTCCATATTAACAAGGGTCAAAAAATTTTGATGAATCAAATCTAAGCTCCGGTAGATCCCTAACTAATCATTTCTTAAAAAGTTTGAATAACTTCCTATGGTTACAATGTCCTAACCTTCTAGTCCACAACCATGAATGATCTTCCATTGCACTAAGGCAAGGTATGTCTTGGCTCCTATGGTCTTCTAAGTTTAGTGTGTAAAAATTCTCTTACCTATGGATAGAAAGAATAAATTCTTCCTTGGAATTGTGTACTAAGCACTTATCATTCCTAAAATTCACAAGGTATTCTTCATCACATAATTGAATTATGCTGATGAGGTTGTGCTTAAGACCTTTAATAAAAAAACATTTTAAATCAATGTTTTTCCAAGAAGAATGATGTTACCTATACCAATAATTTCTCCCTGAGAATTATCTCCAACAATAACTTTTTCTCCTTTAGTCTTGATAATATTTTCAAAATAGTTTTTATTACCGGTCATATGCCGAGAACATCCACTATCCATGTACCATGTATTACTGTTGGTACTTTCCCTATTTTCCTAAAAATAAGAAAAAGTTAGGTTTTCGGAATCCAGACTTTCTTGGATCCAGAAATGTCAGAAAAATTTGTTTTGGGTACCCACATCTTCTTAGAGAAATAAGCCTTATGAAATCCTAAAGATTGGGTTTTGTTTAATGAAAAATTCATTTCCCAGTGACTACCACATTAACACTTTATGCAGAATGGGGAACATTTACGAATAAAGTATTTCTTACTAAAAAATGGTTTAGAACTTGTGTAACCAAAACCAAAAGTATTCCTTCGAGGTCGAATTTGTGAATATATTTTATCAAAATTTTCCTTACCTAGGGTAACGTTTGACAAAAACTTCCTCAAAGAAAATATTTCGGATTTGAGTTTTATAACAAGGTTCTTGACTTCAGAAACATTTGAACTAGAGCTAGGCTGGAAAATATCTTTCATAGAAATTACGTTTTCTAGATCTTTTGAATGTTTATTCCTTTCAGAACATACTTCCTCATGATTTTTTGAAATACTTTCAAAATCAACATTTTTCTTATCAAGATCTTTAGAAAGATTTGATATTTATTTAGTATGAATAATATTCCTAGAGTTTTATTTATCATGCTTTTTCATGAGTTTTGAGTTCTCAATCTCAAGAAGTTCAGCAAACCTAGAAACTTCTTCATAGGTAGGTAAAGTATTATCTTCATCAGAAGATGAATCTTTATCCGAAGAGTTATAATATTTACTATCATTAGCATTTAAAGAAACATTAGTCAATGATTAAGTATTGTGTACCTTAGCCATAAAGCAATGATTATCAATAGGTATCCTGGCTATAAGACCAAGATTCTCCTATCTAGAAGATTCATAATCTGAAGATTCATCTGAAGTGTCACCACCACAGGCACTCCATGTGTCATTAGCTTGCAGAACTTTTTTAGATTTGGACATGTAATGCTTCTTTATATTCCTTTCAGAATGCATCTCTTTTCTTTCTTTCCTTTTGAGCATAGGGCAATTAGGTCTTATGTGTCCATATCTCTTGAATTCCTATCATGTGACCTCTGAATATTTCTTATCTTTACTTTCCTTCTTCTTATACTTGGATTGGAAATTTCTCTGTCCAGCTATCTTGTTCATGCTTCGAGCAAGATTAGATAACTCATTTTCTGAGACTTCACTCCCACTAGATTCATATTGGATAATAACCTTATTATACTTGGATCTAGTTACTCTCTCAGGAGTCTTATCTTTCATGTGAGTTGACATTATAGTAAAAGCAACACTAGCATTACCATTCTTCTTCTTTATTTTGTCAGCATCTCTCTTCATTCTAGTTTCATGTTGAAGAAGAGTTCCAAATATCTCATCAAGAGAAATTTGAGTAACCTTTCTGATTTCATCGATAATAGTTTTCTTAGATTCCCACTTATTCGGTATGATGTCAATGATCTTGTCTAGAAGAGATTCATCATCTAGAACTTTCTCTCCCATTTATTTTAAGCTATTCACAATAGTCATGCATCTCTGTTGCACTTTGCAAATTGGTTCTCCATAAGGAAAATTGAAACCATGATATTCAGCTCTAAGCATGGCTCTTCTTGTCTCAATCACTTTAGATGTACCAAAATGAGTAACTTCTAGTTTCTTCCATATATAGTTAGCTATTTCACAAGATAAAATTTGGATATATATGTTCCTATTCATTGAACAAAGTAAAGTATTGCGTACCTTATAGTTTAGTTGGTAATCATTATTTTCTTGATTAGTAAAAGCACTAAATTCCTTTTCTAGAATTTTGTATCCTCCAATAAGCATGGAAAAGTTATCTACCTCAGTATTGATAATGAATGTCTTCATGAAATCTCTCCAATATTCATAATCATTACCATCAAAGATAGGTGGTATGGTAGGATTTAAGTTGTCGATAAAACCAACATTTAAACCTGCCATCCTTAAGAAAAACTTTTCTGTACAAACTTGTTAGAAGTAAAAGTTTGTAAACAAAGAAAATATTCTAAGCAAGAAAAATTGTATCTCTAAGCAAAAAGTGAATCTGAACTATGATTCTGAAAATTATGAATCTGTAAATATGAATCTGAAAAAAATATTCTGAGAATTCCCTTCTAAATTTAATCATGAGATTAATTCAGATGGAACTAACTCTATATTACCAAGTGTTAGATTGGTACAGGGTATGAGTTCACCTCCTCTGATACCAATTGTTAGTATGGTATGACTCTGAGTATGATATACTCTGTGATACCAAACGTAGGATCAAAATAAGAATGAGATTCTTAGATAAAAGAGGGGGGTGAATTGTTCCTTTTAAAATTCCATAAGATAATTTTTTGGATGGTTATGTTTAACAAGGTTATACATGATAATTCAAAAGACCACTATGAGTACTAAAAACTTTCTAGATTCTGGAAAAGTGATTCCGGAAATGAAACTTAACAAAAGTTTCAAATATTAATATTCTACCTTAAAGTGTATAGAATCTAACTAAATCAGAGTACAAGTAAGGAAGTATAATAATGTTATAATTTCCTTAGCAATACAAAATGCAGCAGAAAAACAAGTAGTTAATGTACAAGTAACAAACAATAAATCTTTTAGCCAAAAGAGAAGGGTATCCAAAAACCTTGGATAATGGTACCTTGATTTATACTTTCAAGCAATCTTGTCTTACCCACACCAGGGTAAGCCCTAGATACAAAGATCAGAGTCTTTTTTTCTATCCCCGCAAGCCCTCAACTATCAGGTAGTTGGAACCTCTGTCTTCCTCAGAAAGGAAGCCCTCAAATTCAAGGGGTTGGAACCTATGTCTTCCTATCCACAAAATCCCTCTATTATAATCAACAACAATCGGAGTCGCACGAAGCAAGTCTGCACAAGGCAATGTTTGAACAAGCCGTTCAAACTTTCTGCATGAATCATTGAGAGTTGATAAGAGCCTCTCTCTCTAGAAATCACATCAATAACATGTAATCACATTTTGTGTCAAAGTTGTTTTGTCGACTTTCAAATGAGATCCTATTTATAGGCAATGATCCAACGGTCGACTCCCTCCTCCAACGGTCATATTTCTCCTTCAATTTCGGAGGGACCTATACACATGTCACTCAACCAATGGTTAGTCAATAACTGAAAGCACGAAATCATTTTGTAATGAATCAAGTGTAAGCCTAAGTAAAACTGATGTTCGGAATGTAATAAAATAAAAGTTTGGAGTCTAACCCAAAAGGAATTCAGAGTCTATAATAAAGAAATATTATGATTCTGTTTTATATGAATTTGGAACCTGAATTCTATAGAAATCCGGAGTCTGAATTTCTAAGAAAATTTGGAGTCTCGTTTCACTAGAATTCAGAATCCGAACTTACAGAGTTCGGAGTCGAACTCATAGAAGTTCGGAGTCGAACTATTAGAAGTTCGGAGTTGAACTAGTAGGAGTTCGGAGTCGAACTCAAAGAAGTTCGTAGTCGAACTAGTAGGAGTTCAGAGTCAAACTCATTAATGATCACATCCATAATTCGGAGTTGAACTTTGTGAGAGTTCGTATCCAGAATTCGGAGTGTAACTTTATGAGAGTTCATATCCAAAATTCGAAGTGGAACATTATGAGAGTTCTTTTCCAGAATTCGGATTGAAACTTTATGAGAGTTCGTATCTAGAATTCAGAGTGGAACTTCATTATAGTTCATATCCATAATTCATAATGGAACATCATTAGAGTTCGTATCCAAAATTCCGAATGGAACTTCATTAGTGTTCGTATCCTGAATTTGGAATGGAACTTTATTAGTGTTCATATCCAGAATTTGGATCCTAAAACAGAATTCTTCATATCTAAGTATTATATTATTCCGAGGATTTAGATATGAATCTTATATTTATACTTAAGAAAAATATTGATATGAGCAATGAAAATATGGTAGGGGTAAATTACTTTGGAAAGGAAATTTTCCTTATAGAACTAAAATATAGATTTTCTTATGTATATGGTGTTTGTGATTTTTAAAATAAGAAGGAATGGAAAATTCATAAGGAAAACCTTATTGACATAATAGTTTAGATAACCCTTTCTTTGTTTTATATCCCCTAGTAATCAAATTTACTAAGGAGAATATCTAATCCTATAAGTCAACTATTAAGATGTATTTAAACAACATCTTTTTTTTGATTCTTTGTTTATGAACCAAATTTTATCAGGTCACTAAACCTATTTATTTTGGAAATAATAATATTGTATAATTTTTTTAAAAAAATTGCATTGTAGTCATGCATATTATATATGGATATCCATCTTTACACTATATTTTAAATTAATTAAATATGAATTAAATATTGGAAATAGGTATAACATTATATGATGTGGGGATTAATCCTAATTATGGATATCAATATATGTTTGGTAGGGGAATAAAACCCCATATAGTTATGTTTCAAAATTTAATGTAATATGATAGGACCTATCATTAGTACTTGATAAACATGGATTATAATTTTTTTCCTAGGGTGATATCATAATAGGTTTTTTTAATATGTAGGTGCTTTTATGACATTAAACATTCATAATGTGTATTATAGTTTAAAGATGTGTAAGTAGGAATTACATGTTGTTTATGTTCATGTTGAATTGAAAATTATTATATATTTTAATTTAAAATGATTCGGAATAATCGATGAAGTTTATAGTTAAATGGGACGGACCATTATCATGATTTTTTAGGTCATGTGATTCCAACCAATTTACTTTTATTTTAATGTCATATGACTATGAGAACTTTTATTTATATTAGTTTCATAATACTAGGAACTCGGCATTGTAATTTATTTTTATGATAAGGACAAATTTATAATAGTATGAGGTCACAAAAGTAGGACCTCAAGGTGAGATATTCATAGTGAAATAATGATTTTGTGACTTACCTATGATTGTACCACAAATCTCCCCTACCCGTATATGGGGAGAGTATTAAGTTATAGGTAGTAATTTCAATAATTAACCATTCAAGAGATTCTGATTTTTGTGATATACAAGGATGTGGGACTTTAACAAGTAATCTAAACCACTTCTATAGGCTTTTTTAAAGTTTTCAAATTTTACAATGAATTTGAAAATGTATTGTTATTCATAATACGATATCAATTATAAAAAAATTTCTAGTTTGAATTGTATCTCATTAAAAAAGAGGGTTTTTATTACTAGATTAATGCCATGTGAACATTATATGACTGCGGCTTATGAAAAATTAGTTCAGGGTTTAAAGATCCATTTATCAACATTGTATAGAAACATATACTTCTCAAATTCAAAATATAATTAAAATTCAAAAATTGGAGGCAAGATAGATATAATGAAACCCCATGGAGTTATAATTTTTTTTGTGATAGAGTTTTTCAATATTTTATGTAATTTGGGACTTCGTCATATTAATATATTCATTACCCACACTTAAATGCATCTTACCATTTAATTATTGATTCTTAATATGATCACTATAGGTTTTTAGGAATCTTGAGACTTATAGAAATTAAAAAAATTAATTCATTGGTACCCCATGATAGAGTGATTATATGATTATATGTGTTTCATAAGAAACTTGATTCATAGATAATTCGACACCCTATATGAAAGTATAAAATTTCAACTTTATTAGTGAATCTCTTTGAGTTTAAGTCCTATTTGATTGAATTAAGTTAGGAAAATAAATTGAAATAATTTTTTGTTATGTTATGCCCTTATTGGGCTTTCACTATAGAGTTACACATGCCATAAATGCACATGATTTTGGGGATATTTTGAATTTAATATCATTAACCATTCTAACTGGATGGATTTTTTATGTGATAATATATTTTTTGGGGTATTTGTATGATATTTCATTTTTTATGTAAATAAGGATTACCTTCCAGATAACTCTAGGTTTTTGTGTATAGATGGCTAAATTTTGGAATGTAAGGACGTTGTCATTTCACATGATTCTAGGATGGGGGAAAATTATTTCATAGTTTGTATCATGGAATATATGGGGTTATTTGATGAGTGTACAAGAAATACTAGTGATATTCACATTATTTATAAAAATACAGATTCAGAATGGAAAAATGGGTGTAGTGGTACATGTACAAGCGCAAACACTATGTGTTGCCACATGAGTCTTAGAGGTTTCATGCATGAAAATGTTTGAGGTGTTTTTTGAATTATTTTATAGGAATTATAAATTTGATTGACATATTTTTAATCCTAATGTTTTGATCATTGAATTTTTTTAGGGAAAAATACCCCCTGATTGGATTCATTCATCATGTAAAAATACAATTTTTTGTCAAAATGGATGTTATAAAAATTTGATTACACATTTCATGTTCATGGATACTGGAAATTCAATTATTACCACTTTTATAGGGACGTATCACCATCATATTATCCCACATCATTATATTACTCATGTATAAAAGATCTCATTTTTATATAAGTTCAATTTAGGGTGTTGGTTATTTATAAAATTTAGATGAATTAACATGAACATGACAATTAATTGAGAACTAGTATCTTTAATTCCTACACTAATTAATATATGTCTTATGTTCATGTGGAAATAAATTTCTAGTTGTGTCTTCATTACTCATCATTATGCACATTAAATATGAAACTTTCAATACTTTTTATCATTTTCCACTATTTTTTGTTTTGATAATTCCTTCCATTTCTTAATAGTGATTCATGAAAATGGTGTATATTTATTTCCATCAAACACTAAAAATGGTGTTTTTATAAGCATAACCATAGTTGAGAATATCAACACTAATATACACTACCCTATCCCTCAAAGGAATTATGATATATCAAAATGCCTTTATCATCATAATTACCCACACTCAAAAATATACCATTTTATGAATACTCCCTAATATATTATTTAATAGTACCATAATCGTAATAAACCATTTATCCATGTTACTTAGTACATCTAGAGGCCACATGATAGAAAAAAATATGAAGAATTAAATTGTGCATTGAGAAAATGTTCATGATTTTTACAACCTCTACTACTTTCCTCTGGTTGATAATTCTTTATCAAGGAAAAAGAACTACATTCCCAATCTCTCTACA
The DNA here is from genome assembly GCA_963277665.1 of Viscum album. Classification (NCBI taxonomy): domain Eukaryota; kingdom Viridiplantae; phylum Streptophyta; class Magnoliopsida; order Santalales; family Viscaceae; genus Viscum; species Viscum album. The sequence continues at coordinate 2,085,087,102 of OY728151.1, forward strand.
ATTTTAATCTCTTTAATAAATGACCAAATTAAGGTTTGGAGTGCACATAAGTAGAATTTGAAAATTGAAAGGGTCATGGTTTCCAAGGAACATTAAACTCACAAACAATACTATAGGTAGAAAACAAAATGATTCATATATGATTAAAATTTTCAAAATGATGTGGTGAAATTTGTGTAAAAAATATTTGAATTATTATTGAATAAATAAGTAGTATTAATAGGAAGTGGAAATGTAATATGACATGAGTAATAGTAACGCGATCATTGGAATATTAATTTTACTATTAGAATAGAAACATGGCTCTTAGGACTGTAACTTAATAGATTGATTCATAAAATTACTAGAAAATAAAATTTCCAATGAATCAAATAAAAAATGATTGTTTTCAAAACTAAATTTTCAAATTACATAACTCAAAATTAGTATAACAATTTATTTATAATAAATTATATTTTAATGGATTTTATAAAAACCATAATTTTTAAACATATTTTAAATATTTAAATTATCCAAGGTTTAATATTTTTGATTAAATTATAACAATTTTTCAAATGAAAACATAAATATTATATAATTTTTTTTTATTTTTATAATAATATTTATTTTTAAGTTAATATACAAAATACCATTTTTTCAAACAATAGTATTTTTTATATAATATTTAATTAAATCTAACATAATTAACTATAAAATGTGTTTATCAATGGAAATTGATTTTAATATTATAAATAAATCATTTAAAAAAATTATGTTTAAAATAATTCCATTAAACATATATTCTAAATTCTAACTAGTTAATGTATTACATTAAAAAATATTTTCCATTTTTTGTTCAATTATTTTTTATAAAAATAAATAAATATAATTTTTTAATCATATAACAGTCTAGAAAATATAAATTTTCAATAAAATACTATTAATATTCTAAAAAATAAAACTATTGAAATATTATGTTTTGAAAGAATATTTTAATCATTATTTTAAACTAATATATTGCACCCAATTTGTTATAATTATCTCTTCTCATCTTCATGAAAATTCACATCCTAAATATATTCAGTTTCCAAATCACTAATGGTTTACCTTATATTATTCCTCATATTTGGTTTTGTGAAATTATAGTCTCATCCAATTCTATGCCTACATGTATGTAAGGTACTGTCAAAAGAGAAACTTCAATGAAACAATAACATTTCTCACACACTATTTTATTTTTTTCAACTTTTTAATTCCCTCTTTTATTTCTAATCCACCACTTAATATTAATTAATTAATATACTAAAATGATTTTCATATTATTATGATACTATAATGATATTTCAATATACTTATTAGATATATATATATATATATATCTATGTGTGTTACCTCTACCCCAGTTTTCATAAAATCTCATTAATGATTGGTTTAATATTCCTAATAGTATATTTTCAATTTATTATATATAAAAAAGATTATGTATAGTTAGTGTAACTTATATATATATACATATATATATATTATGATACTCAATAATGATTATAAAATATTTATAACATATACATTTCTCTCTCCATCTTTTTGAGAATGTCCCACTTATGATTGTAATTTCCATTGATTTGGACACTATCAATTCATTAATTTTCAGTACCATCCACGATGGTTAACATAAACTACCAATAATATATAAATATATAATCTTTTATATTATATGAACCTAATTTTTCACTCAGGTATGGATCATTTACCTTTTTTTCTTAATCTTTACTTTGGACCCAATATGGATGCCTAATGAGTTTGCAATGGTTTTGAGGGTGTCTGGGGCTTGTTTGGAGCATGGAACACCTCTTTTTGGGGAAAAAGGACAAGTTGCACGGTTTGTCCATGGTTAGTGCATAGTTTGCCTAACTGTTTGGTTTTTTTTTTTCTAGATAGTGGAACCTTTCATGGATTGTGCACAACCATGAACCCAAACCATGCAAACACCCCTTTCACTACAAAAATATTTCACTTTTTCTAACAGGAGAATATATGTTGGTAAAAGTACATTATTTGTTGGTAAAACGTTTTACCAACACATATGTCCCTATCACTAAACCATTTGTAAAAACTCTGTTGCTAAATGTTTTAGTGACAGATAAAATAGTTCTGTTGAAATTATAATAATACCAACAAATAACAGATTTGTCACTCTTTAAGTACTACCAACAATAATATATGTTTCTAATATATTTTTTTAATTAAAAAATATATTTTTTTATTACCATATCCATTACATTATATGAAAAAAATTAATTATATATAATAAGACTAATATAATTATTAATAATTAGAGAATTAGTTTGAATTAAACTTTTAGAAATCGGTTGAAAATCAAAATGATAGCCGCAAAACAACAAACGATAGACACAGAACATTCAAACACTATCACCACGAATCCTCCTCACCAACTAAATGTTTTGGCCATAATAATCACCCTCCTTCCATGGATGGCACACATATTGGTGTCCTTGAACAGTCCCAACAGGAACGCCTCCCCCGCCTCCTGAAGCACCGCCACTACGGAGAACCTCAGATTAGTCTTGAATTCCTAGATGATTTCACAGACGAGTCGCTGAAATGGAATCCTAATAAAAATGTTGTCGGCCCACAGAAAATTATTTCCATGTTCGAAATGTTTCCCTTCTGTTTAGTGCTGAAAATCATAAATCCATAGAATGAAAAACAAGCAGTAAAAATCAAAAATTCAGAGAATCAAATGCAGTATATTCTAAAACCAGGCACATTTAAAAATAAAATCACACCATTTGAAAAGATTCATAGAAAATATGATCATAAAAAAATTGATGATGATTATGAATTTGGGCAACAAAATTGCATCCGGATTAACTTGGTATTGAGTTTACCTTACCGAGTTTGACACGTTTCAGGGGAGATACATCAGAGTAGGGATCTCCATGTGGTTGACCTAGATCATCTCATCCGAGTTGGCACCTGCATTTCCATAATTTAAATTCAGCTGTCACAAAATGGAGAAAACAGTGAGAATAAGGCAAAATAGATCCAAGCACCAGTAGGAAAACAGACTTTGGGGGAGTGGCCACCATTATTGGATTTCACAAAACCAAAAAGAAAATTGTCCTAAAATTTCTCAGCATGCTTGTTCTCGCTCTACCCAAACCCTAAAATTTCACTCCATCTCTCCAATCATCACCGCTCACCATCTCATTCCCCGAACCCTAAAATTTCACTTACCTTTCACCAACTACTCGGATGTGTCCCCTGCACATCATTTATCGACGATGTAGTTTAAAAAACAAAAACTAAAGTCACATAAGGGTGGAGGCATGGTGGGACAAGGAGGCGCGGTGGGATGAGGTGGGGCAGAGAGGCGCCATCGCACATGAGGATGGAAGAGGCACCTTGGGGAGGTGGAGGGACAGGTGTTTCCCTTTTCCATTTGCTGCCCTAGCCCGAGGGCTCTCTGGGCTCGCCATCGGGCTGGGCCTCGATGTACATGAATGGGGGTCATTAGATAAGTTGTGTTTATGGTCACCACCAAATCTGTCATTCTCGCCACCTTTATCGTCAATTTTGTTCAAACCTGTAATTGGGAAAAATATCTATCAAACTCCCCCATTCGTTAAATGAAATAAAAAAGAATAACATGATACAATTTAGAATACCCCACCTTGACCATGAGTTAAATAATTATAGAAAATAATTCATAACACTACCTACTCATGTGGTCCCACACATATTGAATAGATGCTCTACAGCTTCAGAAATAGTCTTTAATCAAAAATAGTGAGCCCAAAACTAAGAGTTCACATACAATAAAAAAGATCTTGGAAATAAATGATTTATCTAAAAAAATGTTATGGAATACCTTTGAAATTGGTTATTTGGGTTTAATGAGTCCTTCAAGACACCTTAACAAATTTGTGCATACCTGTAGTAGCACTAAAATGTAATCAAACAGGCACTTTCATTCAATGACATGAAAAGGAATAAAATGATACAACTTAAAAGACCCTACTTACTGAAGAATGATGAGTCCAATTGCTATCACTGCACTCCATAATTATCTAAGGGATGTTCACTCAGCCCCCTTGCCGCATGTATTACGTCTCAAATAGTAGAACAACCACATAGTATAATTGTCAAAGCTACAGTGAAAAATTTTCTCACTTAAGAAGAAACTTATAAAAGATCAATTCCATTGTCAATCTAAATTCTCAGTATACATTTGACAAGAATATGAAAATCCTTCATCCGCATGATTTGATCATCATAAAGACTTTCTAATAAAATAATAAACTCGAGATTCACCCAACTTTTTTTTTCCAATTATTTTTCCATGCATTTTTATAAAATGAATGTAATTCTTGCAAAAGTTTAATAATAATAAAAGGACAACAACATCTTTTATATTTTTTACAATCTTCTCATTATGAAAAATAGGAAAAAGATCATATGACAAAATTAAAGAATTAAATAAGTCAGTGGATCATACGTATTACTTATCATCAAACTTTTCTCTAATTATTCCATTACTTTTCTTTATAGATCAACCCTTTTCTTTATATATTTCCCTTACTTATCTTTATAACACACCCCTTTTTTCACTCCTATGATCATCCCCAAGATGAGTAACATTGCCTTGAACCAGTATTGGCTTATATATCTTTTAAATTTTCCTTATAAAGTCAGGGCATCCATCATTAATACTATACTATAATTGATTCATTAAAACATCATTTCCGAAGAACGACATGAATTCATCAATGGAAGGTGTATCCAGGGAGTGATTAGTCTACTAGAGTGATGATAAGTGATATTAATAGGAAATAAATGGGGGCTAGTGTGGTTTTCAAAGAGGATATAGATAAGGTTTATAATAGAAAGTTGTGGAACATCATTCTTAAAACCATGTTGAGATACGACATCACAGACTAGGTCATCAATTTTTTTTATGTTTCTCTTCCTCGCGGATCTCCATCTCTCATATGGGCTACACGAATGGATTTTTCAAACTAGGGTGAGGGTTTCTACTAGTATATCCTTTATCTCCAAGTTTTTTTTTGTTTTTGGCTCAAGTGGTCCTCAGTAACAACATCAAGCATAACATTGATACAGGGAATATTGTGATATAAAGAGGTAGGAAATAATTCTCTAGGGTATCACACTTTTTTTCGCTGATAACAAGTTCTTCATAAAAAAATATCTATTCAATGTTTCAATAGGTTCATGAAATAATAAGGTAAATTAAGTGAGAAAATACTAGACTCGGAGAAAATAAGTGTGTACATATCCTAGAAGTGTGCTCCCATACATTCCAATCAGATAGAGAGCTGGCTGAGAATTAGAAGATGAGCATTCCCCTTAGAGTAGTTAGGTGCTCCTCTTGCTTTGGGGAGTGTTCACAGTCTCCATTTTGAAGGTATAGTGAATAAAATTAACTCTTTAATCATCAAAGGGAAAAATAAGTTCTTCTATTTTAGTGGTAGAATTATATTTTTAAGTTTTATACTCTCTTCAAACCCATGCACATTCTCTCGATTCTCAAAGTTCCTAAATCTGTAGTGTGGAAAATTGAATCCAATGTGAATGGTTTGATTTGGGAATCTCATCATTAAGGAAAATTCCATTAGTCAAGTTAGGCATGGATGTCTAGAAATATTAAAGTGGGGGGGGTATTAATATTAAAAATGTGGAAGATCCCATAAATGACATGCAGGAGAAGTTATCATGGGAAGCAATAAAAGGGAAAACTCCCCAAGGAAATATTATCAAGGAAAAATATATCAGGCATGAAAGCATTCATCTAGATGTGAATGGAACCCCTCTCATGAACAACATTTAATAGCCTCTTGATAATCTTCATGAGCAGTTTAGATGGATTGTGGGGAAAGACAACATCAAATTGTGGTCTGACTATTAGTCTAGTCTTCTTCATTTTACAGTATTCTGAGCCCCAGACATCACCCTCTGAAATTTTTGAAACTATAAGATCTTCATGAAAGTAGTCTTTGACAAAAAAAAGAAGGTTCTGAGGGATATTATCCAGTTTATAGAGGAACTTGATTGTTATAGGTTCACAGAATCTACTTCGAGATGCCTCAAGGCGGTGGAAATTCAGAGGATCACATGTTTCCAATAAGAGACCATAGTTGGGGAAGACCATTTATGAGATATATAAATTCCACCCAAATTCTGCTTCCTCATTTAGATAATTCACAACCAGGCCCTTCTCACAGATGAAGAAGTACAGAGTGATGTCATTTAGTTAGCTTCCAAATGAACATGTTGCAGCTAGCAGAAAGTCAAGATCACGCACAATTTATCCATGAAGGAGAGAAGGTGCGCTTCATCTGGAAGATTTTTGGAAACATCATTGGAATATAGGTTCATGATCTATATATAATTGATTTTATTTCTACATGGTTTTAAGATTCAGGAAACTCAAAAATAGAGATCCAGAATCACCGTATGATTATAGTTGTTGGATTTCAGGTCATCTGGGAGGCCTTCAATGAAGATAGATGCAATGGTAATAGAATATCGTCAAATCATAGAAAGGTGAAAGACTAGTCACTCACAGTAGATCATAGCTCCTTGTTCCAGTAGAGGGATCATTTCCTACTCTCTAGAATCATACTCCACCTCTGATTAGAGGGAATTATATCAGATCTAATCTTGGATGGTGGGTGAGCAGAAGTGCTCCCACCATGAGGTTTATATTTAATTTTGATGGTGCATGTATGCAGGGAACCATGAAGGGTGGAGGAATCAACCATGAATCGGAGGGGATCAGTGGTATTGGCCTTAGATGTATTTTATTTCCAGATAAATTCCCTAAAATTTGATAGAAAATCCACACTAATTGGCATTGTCTTTTCAATCAACTCAATTTCAATCCCTCTGTGGTAGAAATAGACTCTTCTTTGGTTTCCAAATTTCATTGTGGTACCAAAAAAATCCACTGGTTCATTGTTTACGAAATGAGAGATTTCACAGGTCAGACCAGTTAAGACATGGTTATTAGTCACCCTTGGGAAGAGTGTATCATGGAAGCAGATGACCTGGCTTCAAAATCCATGCAGGATGACACCTTCATCACCTATACAAACATTATCTCTCTTCCTTAGGACTGTACTAAAATTATCAGAGGACATTCCCACGAGCTCCATCACTATTGTCCCCAAGGAAGGCTTGGTTTTATTTTTTATCATTAACTGTATCATATTTTTCATAATAAAAATGTTAAATTTCTATGAGTTAGTAAATGTTTCACTAGTGTTTTCCCTATAAGGTTGACTATTCCTTGAAAACCGAGTCTTATGTTAAATCAAGCTGTAGTTTTAAATATTCTTGAAAGGCTATGAAATTTAAGAGGGACCTTTAGATAAAGTGAACCAAGCCATTTACACATATTATTGTGTGATCAAATTTATAGTTGGTGACACCCATTAGAGTATCAAACCAAGATCCAAACCCACCTTTATAAAACAATTAGGGACAGAAAAACCAAAATTCTAGGGGTTGAGGAGGAATATTATTACGTGTTAGATTGTACAAGCTACAAGTCATGGCCCTCCCGAGACACGTGTGTTTCACACCAATGAAAAAAATGAATAGTTCCTGCACACCTAGCGACTAAAATTCCAAAAAATAAGATGTGGAGAATCAAGGATAAGAAAGGCTGACTAACAATGTTTGGTCACAATATACATTAGTACCTGAACCATGAAAGAATCTGAATATAAAGGTCCACTCTAATACACATCACTATCTTATTCACATGTACTATCAGATATGATGAGGACTGAATCACATCTGCAGAGATGTACGAGTAGAAAAAAATAGTCAAGGAGATTAAAAATAGAAAGAACTAGAATGACAGACTTAAAGTATTGTTATAGCAGACCAGATCTTGCAAAATGCTGCAATTCTATAAAAAGAGAACCATAATCAAGACATTAGCTAAGATGATTCATACATATGTCAAAGGGAGTTATTGAATTCTAGTAAGAAAACCAGAATTAGACTACTCTAATGAAGCTTCACTCACTATCGATCAATTAGCCGAGAGGGAGATGAAAAACACAGGTACGACATGGTCCTGTGGGGAATCTCGGGGGTGGTGGGGGTGCAATGGAAAATGTCCAGGATGGAATGGGCCAACCGAGGAAGGTCGGGGATATCAGGACTTGTCTGTTGGGGATAATATGGTCGGTGCAATGGTCGCTGAAGGAGGGCAGAGGGTCAGGGTCGACGGGGCAGTGGCGTAGGCAGAGGGTCATGGAGGAGGCAGTGGCGGTCATGAAGGGGGCGGGTGGCGACGGTGGAGAGTGGTGGAGTACGTGGCAGGGATCTTAGAGGGCAGTGGTGGTCACAGAGGAAATTGGGGGTCGCGGAGGCAGAGGCAGCTGTGGAGGGCGGTGATGTCGCCAAAGGGGAAGCCTCCATCCATGTGTTAGAGCTCCAGAAGAATTATATCCACAATAGAGACATGTAATTATTTATAGAACAAAACCCCTAAAAGGGGAAGCCTCCATCCATGTGTTAAGTATGAATAAAACATTGGTGAATAGGAAAAGATGAATACATCATTCCCTTTTAAACAAACATGTGTTAAGTGATGATGAAAGTTACCTCAATCAAGATCTTTGTAAGGCTGCCAAATGTAGGAGTAGAATGCCTAAACATCCAATTATTCACAGTGGTGTCAAATGCACAGGCCCTATCCTCCACCTATCCATGATCTCCAGGAATGCAGTGGTTTCAAATGCACAGGTACTCCATTCCTGAAATGAAAGTCTTTGACAGTCGAGCATGCCCTTCATGCATGCCCTCTATGATCTTAAGGTAGTGTGTAGCTATAAATCCAAGCATGAATCAAAGCAGATAAAGAAGAAATATAATCAACACACAGAAAAGGCTAAACATGATATGTTCAACTTCAGGAAAAGGTAGGAAGTCCCAAAATTTTGCAAGAATCTAATCCAGAATCCTGCACTTGAAATCAGAAGGAATGTATAAAATATTGGGACAAAGAAGATATCAATGAAGAAAAAATTAGAGGACATGATGAGAACTACAAGCAGCTTAGTCCCAACGTTTTAGATGTGAAAACATCAACAAATGCTCATGATGAAGATATCCAAACAGAAACATTTCATCTACAAGGAGTTCCTAACAACCACCAATCAAAGAAGATCCAGAACTATAAAAATCAAGTCCAGATATCAAAAAACAAAGAGAAATAGACTGAAAAGACCCAATGAATTCCAGAAATCCAAGAAAAATCCAAAATCCAGCAGCAAGAACCCCAATAGTAGGAGATGTAATGTCTGCGAACAATAGAATGTAGAAAACCAAAGTGACTTAAAACGAGGTGGGGGAGGGACAACCATCAGGGCTTTCAAAAAAATGTATGTAAAGAAAAACTAAAGAGACTCTTCGTCATCATTTTCTTCGTGGAAACCATCAGAGCTGTCAACTTCACAATTAGTTTCCTCATCACCATGTAAGAGTCGAATCACAGATCCCGCCTACAAAAAAATACAATGTGAAAAATTACATTCCTCTACAAGAATGTGATAACCACGTTTGGCCAAGAGTGATATTTGTCCAAGAGTGATATTTGTCCAACAACTTCATCAAGTTGTTTCTCAGTTTTCTCAACTTTTTCCTCACTCTTAATCCTTCTAGTCCTCTCTTCCTCTATTGCACATATATTTTCAGGAGCATATGGATACTTAGTACCCAAACCAAAAGTTTTTAAATAGCCATTTTTATCCTCTCCTACAATTTTTTTGAAAATATAATTTTTTTCAATAGTAGAGGTGTTCTCTGAATGAGAAGCTAATGCATTCTCAATTGATTGCTGTAAAAAAACATTAATCCTTGTCAAAAAATCCAATATTAAAAATACATAATATTTTTTAAGGTGGTAACAGAATCCAAAAATTACCTTAACTGAGGTAGAAGTGTCATCATGTTTTGAACCTTTTTTATGTTCATGGGTTTTTATCCATATTTGAAGATTATCTACCTCTTTACCATATTTTTCCTAATTTTTTTTGATAAAATCAAATGAAAAATATAATAAATGGAAACAATATCTAAGAGTGTAGAAAATAGTAAGACTTTAATTTCAGCACGTATACGCGCAAAACTCTTTGTCCCTGCATAATGCGACATTTTGAAATGTGAACGATTTTCTGCACCCCTCTTAGTTCTTTCCTACAAAAAAATTAAATTATATTAGGATGAAACATATTTTTTAATCTTAATTATTGATTAATCAAGACACGAAATGTATATAAGTAATTGAAAATGGTTTAAATACATAAATTATAGAAAAAATATTACTTGTCCAGCTAAGGATTCCCAAAACTCCACCAAATTCTTTAATGTGACTTCATGAATGTGTTTTGGACTTTTTTCCATAACCTCATTGTGCATTCGACTATCAACATAAGTTAACTTTAACTCATATTTGTAATATCTCCATGCATCACAAATTTTTTCTATTCCCCAATGATATGGTTCATGCCCTTCGGGAAAGTAATATGATAACGAAAACATAAAAAAATGACATCATGTTTATAAAAAATATATTATTAAAATAACAATAATAATGAATAAATATGTACCTTAATTTCATCCCATATATTGTCCTTTTTTTAATAGCTACTAATCTCTCATCACAACAATCTAATGGTAATCACCCAGGGTCACGAGCCAAACAACCGATGAGTGAAGATAATTTTCTTGCTGAATTGCCAATTGGTTGAAGCAAGTCATTGACGTCTACAAAAACACGCTCTAACAAAATTTTAGTCTTGATCAATCCATGACCCTTTTCATTTCTCACATGACATACCAGAGATCTCCTTTTTCTCATAGTGAAATAATGAGGAAGACTTGATTGTTTTGTCAACTCAACTGATATTTATTCAGCATTAAAAATTATTGATCGAATTATGCCAACCTTTTTATTATTTCCATCTTGATGAGATTGTAACCCTTCAAAGAAAAGGTAAATTTTAAAATATGTTTAAACACATTTAAACCGGTATAAGAAAATAAATAATTCGAATAAATAATGGAAAACCACTTACCAAGAATCTGAGTTTCTTCTCTTTGAAAGTCCACTATATAAATAAAAAAATTGGTTGTATATTTAAAGTAATAATAAAATAAATAAGGTCATAAATTTAATTAACATAACCATTATTTTAAATAACATGCACCACTTTTTCAAGGATATATCTTACATTTTTTTATGTTTTATCCTTTCATGCACTATTTAAAACAAATAAGAGAAATAAAAAATTATAATATATCTAAAGACAGCCTAAAAAATATCTTATACAACTTACTGGTAAATTACAAGAAACTTACAATTCGAATCATGAATTTCATCTTCAACAATCAATGACTTTAGGCGTTTTTTTTTCAGAGGAATTGGAAGGATTTTCTTTCGATAATAAAGAATGTTTCAATGGTTTTTTTGATGTCACTTGTCTCTTTATGCTAACATGTGAGGCTAAAAATTTCTACAAAGAAACAAGAAAATGTTGTCAATATAAAACAATAAAAAATGGAAGCAAATTAGAAGGTGTAAATTTAAATTAAATTCATAAATTAATACCATTAATTGATCTCTTGAAACCACATTTCGCTTGATTGAAGAGTTCTCGACAGATGTCATCTCAAAGCTATATATGAAATACAATAACTAAAATACCAAATAAGCATATACAAGTGTCAAATATAAAGTAAAATTTTCTAACCAAAATCAAATAATAATATTTTAAACCCAAAACTAAATATATAATTAAGTGTCAACAGAAAATGTAATAATCAAAATCATGAAACATGTCATTATCATGATCATAGTCCCAAACATCATGTTTCTGGAATTTCATTATCAATATACTCATGTCTTCATGCCATACTTAGATTAAATGAAGTGAATGATCATCAATTAAAACTGATTCCCCATCCTAAATGTCATAATATTTCACATCGACATCAGTTGACAAGCTAGTTTGTAATCCATACACTTCAGGTATGAAATATTCCTCCTTTTCAAATAAGTCTCTTGGTTTAGGGATGGTTCCAACATGCCAAATTTCTTCATTAGATTCCGCTGTATAAAACACTTTTAAGGCTAGAGATGTAAGTACAAAGGGCTAATCGGTTTTAATAATCCTCTTAAGGCTGATGAGAGAGAATCCAAAATTATATTCTTTGACTCCTTCAATGGGATTTTCCCAATCACACCGAAATAAAATAACACACCTTCCAACTAGATAAGTCAACTCAATAATTTCTATCAACACGCCATAATATGATACATTTCCCGTATTTGTTATTATACTCACAAGAACCCCACAATTTTGGGTCGCACTCCTCTTATCAATAGATTTCACTCACCATCGATAACCATTGAATGTGACTTTGGTCATTGTTTTGATCCACGTGTTAAGAAACTGACTAAATTGTGTCAAATCAGTTTCTATACAGGTGTCCATGGGTAGAAAAGTCATAACCTGAATAATTACTGAAAACTATAAATTTTAGAAACAAAAAGAAACATAAAATTTTAAATTCAAAGTATGATATAAATCGCATATTATCATCAAACCATTTATAAAACTCATTTTTATGGATTTCATCAATTATTTCTGGTCTGTGTTGATATTTTCTATGGAGAATTTCATAGTGCTCCCTACAAATCATTAATAAGGTAAGAATTTTAAAAACAATACAAATATAACAAAATTTATGCATATGTATCTTACCGTACATATACTTGAACTTCGTCACAGTTTCCCAAAACATAATTATGTAATTGGAATATCATTGAAATGTCAGGTAGAATATATTTCTTTTTAGACATTGCATGACATTTTAAAGAGAATATGAATAGCCCTTTATGTGTTTCATCACCTTCACCAACATTGTTTCTTGTAGTCTTATTTTCTCTGAGTTGAATGTCATGCAAATATCTTGAAAAAATGTCATACACTCTTCAACAATGCATCCTTCAGCAATAGATCCTTCTGGGTGACTTTTGTTACGAACATACATTTTCAATCTTTGCAAAAACCTTTAATCAGTCAACATAAATAATTTAATCAAATGTATACAAAAGTGAAAAGATGAAAAAAAAGTTTTCGTACCTCTAAATTGGATACATCCAATGATAATAAACAGGTCCAACAATCACGACTTGATGTGAAAAATGAATTACTAAGTGTACCATGATGTCAAAAAATGAAGGTGGAAAGATGCACTCTAGATGACAAAGCATGGCAGCAGCCTGATGATATAACCTCTGAAAAACTTCATTTATTTCCACTTTTGAACATAAATCCTTAAAAAAGTTACTCAGATCAATCAACACACTTCTTACCTTCTTATTTTTCATTTTCCTTAGAGCCAATGGTAACAGATGTTGCATTAAAACACGGTGGTCATGAATTTTGAAACCAACAAATTTTCCTTCAATAATTTTCCTCTTAATGTTTGATGAATACCCATCTGGAACTTTGATAGAGGCTAGTACACTTATCATTTCATCTTTTTCTTGATCCGTCAATGTAAATCAGGTTGTAGGTAGATATATTTGACCATGATCCTCGTATGGGTGAAGATCGTGTCTTACATTTAAATATACCAAGTCAATTTGATATTGTAATGTTTCGTTAGTTTTCCACTCAATGTCAAAAAGTGTGCCAATCAAACTTTCAGAGACATTTTTTTCTACATGCATAACATCCAAATTGTTGTGTAGAAGAATATTCTCCCAATATGGGAGTTGAAAGAAAATAATATTTTTTTCCAAGGTACATCAACATCTCTCTTCTGTTTAATATGTGCTTGAGTCTCCATATTTTTTCCAAATATGACATCAAATCCTTTCATCTGATCTAAGAATTCTAATCCATTATGATATTTAGGAGGTAGCCTTGTTTCTATTTCCCCATTAAATTCCTTTTTATTTTGAAAAAATTTGTGACTTATATCCAAGAAGCGTCGATGGACTAGGTAACACATTTTCTTACTTTTTCTCAAGTAAAATTGATATGTTTCAACATTGCAGCATGGACATGCATTTTTACCCTTGGTCTTCCAACCTGATAGATTACCATATGCAGTAAAGTCATTAATTGTACACATTAATGCTCCTTTTAATACAAATAATGTGTTCTTTGATGCGTTGAATATTTCAATACCAAACTACCATAACACGTTCAACTCATCAATTAAAGGTTCTAAAAATACATCGATATCATTGCCAGGTGACTTAGGGCTAGGTATCAATAATGAAATGATAAAATATGATGGATTCAGACATAACCATGGAGGAAAATTATAAATCATCAAGACAACATGCCATATGCTATATTGAATAGACATCATTCCAAATGGATTAAACCCATCACTTACCAAGATTAGCCTAACATTTCATGGATCACTTGAAAACTCAGGATACATATCATTAAAATCTTTCCAGACAAATGAATCTGTAGGGTGCCTTAACTTTTCATCTTCAACTCGCTCATGCTCATGCCATGTCATGAGAGGGGCCGTATTAGATGACATGAATAGCCTTTTATGCCTGGGTAATAAAGGGAAGTGACGTAAAACCTTCATTGGTACTTTTTTACCATTTGTTAATTTCATAATACTTCCATCATCATTAGTTTTCCACCTCAAAGAACCACAATTTGGGAAATTATCATGGAAATGTTTTTCCTTATGAAACAACACACAATTGTTCAGGCATGATTCAATATTATTATAATCATTCCCAAGTTTCATGATAATCCATTTCACCTTCATAAATGAGTCAGGTAATGTTGAATCATTGGGAAGAGCTCTATTAAAATGTTTTATAAGAGCATCATTTTCCACATTAGTGATCCCATGTAATCATTTTAGATGATACATTTCAACTGTAAACGATAATTTAGTAAATTCTTCACATCTGGGGTATAAAGGTTTCCAAGCATCTTCAACCAATTTAAAAAATGTTTGCGTATCATTATAACAAATTGATGAGGTGTTGTCTGGTTTCTCAAATTCGAAGGCATCCCCCAACATGTCAAACATATCATCTTCAGAAGAAATATCATGTTCAACACTAAATAAATTATTATCACCGTTGAACATCAACTCCCCATGAAATTTCCAAATACATTTTTAATAATCAGCGTCCATTTCTTTGATAACGAGATGACATTTCTCAACAATTCGATGCAAATAATGTTGATTAGCACAAAATCGACATGGACACATAATCATGTTATCCCTTACCGAAGTTTCAAAAGAAATATCAATGAATAAATCTACACTATTTAAATAATATTGAGATGTTCTCCTTAACTTCACCCAACTCTTATCACAGAATATATTCATTTTGAAATTTTCTGCATATTATTCGATTTTCAATAAATTAACCACAATAAACAGAAAATTTTTAGATAAATCATGTTACAATTTAATATAGATTATAAAATTGATCAACATGAAATCAAAAAACAATAAACCTCGAACAATAAAAGACAATTAACTAAAAATTGACTTTTCTAGTATAAAATTCCCCAAGAAATATAATGAGTGCCTATAATGAGTTTTTGTAACGCCCAGCTACCCAGATTCAGTGCATTACTTCGTAACATTGGCATGATCACAAAAGATCATGTCTCGAAATACCAATTAGTTTAGTAGCCTTGGAAACACTAGATACTTTCATAAATGTTACATTACATCATAAAGTGAAAAACTAATAACAAAGTCTTCACAGTCCACACTCATATCCTCTTCTGACTATCCCTGCAGGTCATTCATAAAATACTTCTTCACATCCTGGAAAATATTAAAACATTGCATGGGGTGAGCTCAGATGCTCAGTAAGGATAACAATATTGCGGAAGCTTTCATAAATAAACATAAAAATTTCAGGCAATGTATAACTAAAACAAAAGCCTTTAAAACTTGAACATCAACATAATATGGCAAAAGTAAAATGAGATAATTCCATTCAATTCTTCACATGGATATTCTACAGGTCGAATAATCACATGCAATATCAATAACCACTTTCATAATGAGGGAATGAATAATGCCAGACATTCTAAAAAACTTTGTCAAGGCCTCGGCCAAGACGTCTAAAATGATTAAGGCCTCAGCCAAAACCATAAATCAAATTGGGAAAGGGCCTCGGACAATTCCACGTCTAGTTGTCTCATGAGACCTACCGATGCATCGAGGAGCTATAGCGGGCTCCACCCGTCACTTATTAAGTCCAATACATTCCTCATATGAATAGGTTTAAACATATCATAAACCATAACATAATTGTATCACATAAAACATGAATAAAGGAAACATAACATTTCCACATTTCAATCACAAGATATCAATACAAAACATTGATATAATAAAAACGCTTTCAAAACCATTTTCAATACCAAAATAAAAGAAAGTTAAAACTTTGTATTTATTTTTCATTAAAAAAAAGATGGCTTGTAGAGGAAGCCGAAACTCAAATAATGGTCACGGCGGCAGAGAAGTCGTCATCGCCGCATAAGTACGGAAAGAAAAACATTCCCTTTTGTCGTTTAGAAAAACTCTTCGTATAAAAAAGATTCCTTTTGAATAAACGTAAAATTCAAAGGGGTTTATACACCGTATAAAAGAAAGTTGTGTATAAAACCAAATATGCCTCAATGAAAGGGGATTGAGACGAAGTCCTTAAAAAGATCATTTTTTAAATAAAGTACATCTATAATGTGTATTAACTATAAGTACACATAAATAATGTAAAAAATACAAGATAGGACATAATAATATCATGACATAATTTGAAAGTAGGAGATTAACCCAAAGAATAGAAATTGGGTTAAGAAGTTCCCTTACCTTGTGTCTGACTTGACTCAACCGTTCTTTAACCTCCTGAATAATAAACTAGAGTTAATATATACCTTATTAAGAACCATTTTCAATTTCATTATCCTTATTATATCACTTATTACAATGATATGAACATTATGTAATTATTTAAGTTAATAATGGTCGTTTTGTCGATCTTTGGTACTTGAGTCAACAATAAACTTCTTATAATTACAAGTTGTTTATGTGGTAGAATATACATTATCTACAGAATTATATTCATGATTTAGATGTCATATATATCTTATATATCCAGTATATACATTCATTTATAATATTACGTAACATTTAGAGGTAAGAAATGAAATGCACCGTTCATGGAGACGGTAAGCCGTACGTACGCATGAACACTACTTTCATTTCAATTTCATATTTAATTGAACGAAATCATAATGATATAAATGTATAATATAATTCCAGTATAATATAGTGTATAATACCATTTACTCCATCCTTTATACATCCCACATATGGCATTAACGATTCAAATCACTTTGAGGGGGCGGTAGTCCGCACTTCCTAAAATGAAATTATCGCGTTTTACCCATAATGGAAGTCATAAATTATGCCATAAATGAGAAATAAAGAAGCATAAGTAAAACATAAACATATTATATATCATATATAAAAATAGTGACATATTAATGGCCACCTTTGAAGGTGTTATATGAGTGTTGAACAACCATCGTTTCATGAGGCAGAAATTCGCCATCCACAGAAACCGTATTTTCTTTAACAATTAGATGTAGGTGTGTGTAAGTTTAGCTCGAATCCTTATTATAAAAACATACTAGTATATTGAGGATACTGGTGTTGTTACAAAAGAAATTAATAAAAACAGTTTAGGGGGTTGGAGAAGAAAAATAAAACAAAACAACATTAGAGAAGACATTGCCTCAAAATCGGGTAACTCTTTTTGATTTGAGCCAAAGGATTCCTTGGGAAGAGTTATGCCCAAAGTGAGGCTTCTAGGAGTAAGAGGGGGAAGTTGGGAGAGTATTTGGGCAGAGTTTGGCCGAGCCAAATGGCTTGAAAGTGTAAATGATGTGGGAGAGGTGGGGGCATTTTATAAGTGGAGAGGAGGGGCACTCTTGGAAAGTAAAGAAAAGTCACTTTATTATAAAATGAGTTTCGGATTTTAGAGGTCCCACACTTATATAATTCAAGGCTAAGATGATAAGGGTTCTAAATCTACTCATCCAATAGGTTTTTGACAAGTTTAAGCTTTGGATTTTACATTATCTTTCCATTTTATTTAAATCGTTAAATAATGAGGTCATCGCTGCATCATCATGATGTCATAAATAATTTAATTTATTTAATGTCTAAAAATTATAAAAAAATACTATGATGTAGGAAATCGTTTTACCTTTCTAATTAATATTTATAGTAAAAATTTGGACTTGTGTAACCCCACTTAAAAACTGTTTTAGTAAAACAACTCATGTTTGTGTCAATTTAATTTTAACATTAAATAAATATATATTACTGTCATTTTCCAACCAAAGTGGCTCCATGGGGTCCCCAAGTTGACCCATGGGTTGTATGTTTCGGCCATGACTCATCCAATAGAAGTAGGACATGTTTCAAGCTCATCTCATATTATTAAAACATTATTTTTACCTTAAACTACACTAATTACCTCTAATCGCGATTAAGAACTTAAAAGTTACTATTCACCAAAAATTATTTTAATCTCATTGAACCAAATTTTACTTCTTAATGACAACCATGTATGTTGGATTTTTGAAAATCAAATCACAGAAGTGGTAACATTTCATTTAAACGAAAAATCAGTTATTTAACTACCACTTAGTGGTTTCACTATTCATCAAAAATTGATGTTTTTCAGAACAATGCCAAAATTTCACCCTAAGCTATAATTGATATTCCGAATTCAAAAATGATGTCTATTTTAAAAAATTCTAAACATATAAGTTGCATTAATTAATTTTATAATTAATTCCCACTGTCACAACAAATAGCGTGTTTTTAAGAAACAATTTATATCAAAAGATTGACAATTGTTCATGCCCAATTTCAATGTTAAGTTAATTCTAATGACTACCATTGGATAAACTGGTAAAAATATATTCTAATTATAATCTAAAACCACTAAATATTATAAATTATCACTATAAATTGTTTTGATTAAAAAAGTTGTTTTTAAGTATTTTTCATTATTCATAAAAAATGGAAGTTCTCAGAAAAATACAAAAAAATCAACATAGGCTAATTTCGATATTCCGAATCCAAAAATAAAGTCCATTTTGAAATATAAAATTTCTATAATTTTAAAAAGTGGGTATTACTATTCATAACAGCTACTATGATTAGTCGCGGTGCGTTAGAACTCGAAGTTGCGTACAATGCAAGCTATTTCATTATTGAATGAGAAGCGTATCATGGAAGCTCGGGGTGTTACATTCTCCCCTCCTTCAATAAATTGCATCCTCGCAATTTGAAATTTTTCTTTGAAAATAAAAGGTTGAAAATAGAAAATACCTTTGTGGAAAACCCACATCGTAAATAAGGTTAATAAATATATAACATTAAAAGAAAGCAAGATAAGTACAAAGGTCACCCAATATAGCCCATTATAGGATTATATGAAAATATGGATATGGAGGAGAAACAAACCATCAAGGTCTGATGGAGAGTTATAGAAAACAGGATTAGGAGAATGTTTAACTACAAGAAAATCACAAACTTGTGATTGGTTAAACGGTCATTGAATCCCCAGTTGGAAAAGTTAACCGACAACATTTTTGTTTTAAGTTACCTTTTATAATGTTGAGGAATTTATTTAGGATATTTACTAAGAACGTAAGGGAATATAGATACTTTTTATGTATACTTTCATTCGTTAATAAATTTTTACCACAACCCCATCTTTTACTCCAAATAGTAACAGAACTCAAAAATATTCTATTTATCCTAATTGTATAAGGTTCCAAATATTAACACATACCATTTAGATTTGTAAAACTATTTTGTAATAACCAGGGACTTCCTGTAGGCTAGTGGTAGGTAATAAAGGCCTGTCGCACTATGGTTGTGGGTTTGATTCCTGCAGCTTTGTCCGACGTGATGGGTTATGCCCCACCCTGCAGGTTGTCCTTTTCCTAAAACTATAGTATTATAATATTCCAAAAATAATCTTCAAAATTTTTTTAACCTTAAACAACACTATCCAAAGATCAACTTAATCTACTCCAACCTTTATAGTTATCCAAAATACCTCTGTCCAGACTTTCTTTAAAAGTTCTCTTAATTGCAAAATCAATTTATCAGATTCCCCAAACAAAGTAAAGTTTATCTTATTGTCACATACTAAAAATATAATTACCTTCATCATATTAAAACCTTACTGAAATCAACAAGTACTGCAGTACAATCCTTATATATATATCACATTATTCTAATAACCAGAATATAATCCATGAGTCCAAAAGCACCAATACATTAGTTATTCTGCTTCAACTGTAGTAACAACATAAGAATGCCCTTGATCCCTTGGCCTTTTCTGAGGTAAGTTTCCCTGACGCTTAGGACATTAATTTGCATAATTCCCCATTTCCCTATAATTGTAGCATTCAACATTGATAGCCTCTTTCTTTCCCTTGCAATCAAGCGCCTGGTGACCTTTTCCCCCACATTTATAACAAACTCCCATTCCTTTTAGGCAAGTACCAGGGTGATTCTTCCCACAATTATCACATAATGGAAATTTTTTCTTTCCCTTTTCCCATTTATCTGTCTCTTGTTCCACCGTTCTCTTCTTCTCTTGCTTTACTTTGTTGTCATAATTCTTAGATAATTCCTTTTCTGTCTTGATAGCACGTGAGACAATATCTCCGTATGTTGAGAACGATTGTGATAATAAAGATCGACAGAGAAAATGTTTTAACCCATCAAAGAAATGATCAATCTTACCTCTTGGGTTACGTATATAATCTGCAGCATACCTCGCTAACCTTGTAAATTTGGCCTCATACATTGCGACATTCTCATCCTCCTTTTGTTTCAGAATCAGAAATTGCCTTTCCATATCTGCTCTATGGTCATTAGGAAAGTATGTTTCTAGGAAAAGCTCTTTGAACTCCCTCCATTCCATATTTGATACGTCATCATCTTCCTTTGTGTTTTGAATCAACGACCACCAATGATCGGCATCTCCAGTGAGGCGGTAAACTGCCATGACAACCTTCTCCCTTTCGCTACTCCCCAAGGCATGGAATATTTTCTCTAAGGAGTTTATTCATTGCTCAGCTACTAATGGATTTGTAACCCCATTAAATTTTGGTGGTTGTTGCCTCATGAAGCGGTCTAACATTGATCCTTCACGTTGTGGATCAGGGTGATCCATACGAGTAAGGTTATTATTCATAACTTGAGTGAGTTGTCCCAGTAGGGTAATAAGTTGATCAGCACCAGTTGTATCTCCAGATCCACAATAATTATCTTGAGTAGGAGGGAAATCCCTACACGGAGTGCGTGCATTGATACAGTTTCCATTCCTTCCACTAGGCGCCATTTCTAAACAATGGCATAAACTATAATAGTTTATGAATCAAAATACACAATTCCATACTTGTAAGATAGTTAACATAAATTGAACTATTTATGGATATAATCCATAAAAATGTTTTCTTTAAGGAAGTATATACTCATAACCCTTCATAGTGGTTTATAGTGAAAATGAGAATTATCCAAAGCATATCCCTCGGGAGTGTCGTAACCAAGAGTGCAGCAAGGCCCGTTGTCGTGCACCAGTTCCCGTTCGAGTCTAGCTCAAAGCGGTGTTTTAGGGTTTTACCCCTAGGTACATCTGTGCCAGAGAGGCCTCTACCTGCTCGTATCCAGACAGGGATGTATTGCTTGGAAAACTCACAACATCTCTACAATACCAAAATTCTAGGAAGTTCTTCTATACTAATCCTCAAGGTCTATCTTCGGGCTATGTGCTCTAATCAGAGTTTATCTAAATCTAGCTTCCAAGGTTAGTACTAAACTGCCTCTGATACCAACTGTAACGCCCCGACCCCAGCTACCCAGAGTCGGTGCATTACTTCGTAACATTGGCATGATCACAAAAGATCAAGTCTCGAAAGACTGATTAGTTTAGTAGCCTTGGAAACACTAGATACATTCATAAATGTTACATTACATCATAAAGTGAAAAACTAATAACAAAGTCTTCATATTCCACACTCATATCGTCTTCTGACTATCCCTGCAGGTCATTCATAAAATACTTCTTCACATCCTGGAAAATATTAAAACATTGCAAGGGGTGAGCTCAGATGCTCAGTAAGGATAACAATATTGCGGAAGCTTTCATAAATAAACATAAAAATTTAAGGCAATGTATAACTAAAAATACTCCCCATCATGCTCATTATGCATGTCAGGAGCCCAATAAAAAAATTATATTTATTTTAGAAATATTTTATTAAACTGTTTTGTTGTCCAGAAAGATAGAAATTATTATTATGGAACTATATCTAGGAGCTTTAATAACTATATTGACCGAAAGCCTTTAAGGAATCTTGTATAGAAGATTTATATTTCATATAAGTTCACTTCTGTGTGATGGTTATTTATAGAATCAAAATGAATCGACCCACATGTGAAGATTCTATGACTATATGTCTCATTCAAACATACAATCATTCTTAAAAATCATATGTTAATGTGGAAATAAATGTTTTAAACTGTCAACATTACTCATTAATGTGTTCATACATTATGAAAATTTCTAAAATTTATATCCTTTTACATAACTTATTGTGGTTCTAATAATTTTATCCATCATTTATCTACAAAAAATTTGAAATAGAATAACGTTCATCTCTCGCAATCAATTAGAATGCTGTTGAAAGAAGTATTATCATGGTAAATAACGTCAATGACAACACAGATGTCCCAATCCTTTAAATTAATTTGATACTTTAAGAATTTGTCTCTCTTCTGAATAATGAAATGTCTAACAAGGTACAATTATATCAATTTATCCTATTCAATTATATGTTAATAAAAACTTTGGACTTGAACCTATTCTCCATAATGTTCAGACTATCAATGTTCCAACTAATATAAATAAAATATTTTATGAAAAAATACATTATTCCTAAGAAAAATGCTAATGATATTTACTAAATTAAGATCTATCCTCTAATGTTTTACTCTAGAACTATGAGCATGAAGTAAAACAACTAATTACAAAACCATCCTATTATATTAAATAAATGACTGTATAATGTGTTAGAGTTCCCATAGATTACTTTTCACAGTGGTTATTTCATAAATTAGTAGATATATTCTTTTTTTGTTTAATAAATCTATTTGGTATTGACATAAATGTGAATGGAATGGGGTTATATAATACTGATGGGACCTATAAATTACATACATACAATAATTATCAATTTATTCCAATGTTAAATAGTAATTGGTCTCCGTATACAAAAAATATATTAAATATTTCACCATAAATTCAATATCAACCTTTTGGACATCATAATTTGGAATAAAGATCAACTAGAATAAATCTCGTACAAATTGGGAAATATATCCACTATATAAAAATTCCCCCCTTGAAGATGGGATAAAATATTATCGGATCCCCATTAATCAATTTAGATTGTGATAAGACTGTGATTCTTCCTGAAATTCCACACATAGTGTAAATATGATACATACTAGTTTGAGGAGGTAGAGGTTTCATGTATAGAGTGGTCGTTTAGGGATAAGATAAGAGTGAAATAGGATCTCCAGTTTGTGATAATATTAGATACATTTTTAGTTGGTGGTTTTTTCTAATTAGGTGATCTAACATATATTTCCATAATAGTAACTTCATTATGGGGTTTCATGTGAAAATTGATCAACAAATCAAAATGGTAGTTATTGTCTTGGCTAAGTTCCACTTAGATATTTATCACATTAGTTGAGGGTAATTGATTCACCATGGTTTTAACCCACTATAATAATATTATTGTTGGTATGTGTCATAAATTGGGTGATATTACTTACAAAAACCCATTATTATTAATTTATCATATTTTGGTTGAATACTACTTAATATCACTAATGTTAAACCAGTCTGAATGAGTGGTGAGTTTTTATTACATTTTTGGGGTTCTATGAAAAGTGAATTTTTCCCCATATGATTTCCAAAATGAAATAATGATAGATTATGTTTAGTGTAGTCATGAACGCCACTCATACATGATTGTGTTTTGAGATAGGTGTCGTAAAAAGTTCATCGATGGTTTAGTTTCTTATGATCCCAATTTGTCATTTTATTTCACTTGAGAATTCTAATATATACAAAAGGTTAAAAAAAATATTATTATGTGGTTTATATGGAAGGGGTTCATTCTATTGTCTAAGTGTATTTGTTCATACTATATTTTTATGACATTGAGGTTGAGAGTATTCATCAGTCTATTTATAACCCATGGATACATAAAAATATAAAAAACTTTAACTATGATTTTTTTAAAATGGTCACTATTTTTTAAATTTAGATTCACTTTTCATGAAATTTCACTTATATAGTGATGTATATAAAAACATCACTATTTTAGTGACATTTTACGAATAACATCATTATTTTAAACACATTTCCTAAAAACGTCTCTCAATTAGTGATGTTTCGAGAGAAAAATGTCACATATTTTGCAATGTTTTATGAGACATGTCACTGAATTAACAAAATTTCTCAGAAAAATACATTCACATAGTGACACTTCTAGAAAAAAAGCCGTTAAATTAATAATATTTCCAAAAAATGTCACAAAATTATTGATGTTTCATAAGAAACATTGCTAAATTACCAACATTTTCAGAAAAGCAATGCTAAATTAGAAAGGTTTTTAGAAAACAGTGCCAAATTATCAACATTTGATGAAAAACATTGTAAAATTAGAGATGTTTACTAAAAAAGGTTGCTAATTTAGAAATTTTTTCCAGAAATTCCACTAAAAATATTAAATTTATATATCTCATTGTCCCACATGGATATATATATATATATATATATATAAACATACAAAAATATAAAAAAATATATATTTATATACACATCTCCTCTTTATATATATATGAACACACATTTACATATATATATATATATAAACACATATATAAATTAATTTTAGTAACATTTTTAAGAAAATGTTTTTATTTTAGGGACATTTTTAATCGTGTTTTAAAACATGGCTAATTATATATCTATATATATATATTATTATATATATGTATACATACAAAACTAAATATGCACATACACACTCATATATATATACATATATATATATAAACATATATATATATATATATATATTCAAACATATATATATTATATCAACATATTTTCATTAATATAATCATATGTTATATATTAAATATAAACATATAGATATATTAACATATATATAATAAAAAAAAATATAATATAAACATATATATATAATATAAAAATATATATATAATATAAAATATAATCATATATGTAATATATATATATGTAATATAAACTTATATATATAAACATAACATATAAAATATAAATATAAATATATGCATATAAACATATATATATATATATATGTATATTAAAATATGTTTACTAATAAAAAAATTATTTATATATAATATATTAAATTTATAAATACTAACACATAAATATAAACAAATATAAACACAAAAACATTTATATAAAAATATGTATCATTATATATCTATATAATCACACACACACATAACACACACAGACATTGACATATACAAACACGTATATATTTTAAATTAAGTCATGTTTTTAAGGAAACTTTGCTATTTTAGTAACATTTTTACACGTGTTTTAAAATTTGGATAATTATATTTAAATATATATGTAATAATAATAATAATTTTATAAATTTATATATGCCCATATATTTTTAATCACACATACTCACACATTTGTAAACTTATATATAAACGTATATATAAAAATTCATATATATATATAATATATACATATATATATAAATAAAATATACATATATATATATATATAATATACATATATATATATAAACATAAAATATAAACACATAATATAAACATATATATTATAAAATATAATATATAATATAATATAAAATATAAGCACATATATATATAATGAAAAATATAAACATATATGCAAAATATGAACATATAAAAATATAGTATAATATAAAATTATATATATATAAACAAAAAACTGTAATCCTATATATAAACACACACATATATATAATATAAAAATACTTATAAACATATATATATATGCATATTTATATTAACAAACAAACACACACACACACATATATATATAAACAAATATATATTAACATAATCATATACTATATATATATATATAAAATACACATAGATATATAAACATATATATATATATATAATAAAAATATGAATATATATATATAATATAAACATATTTATATTTATATATTAATATATGTATATTAATATATATATATATATATATTAAATTTTTTAATAACAAAATATAAGAATATAACATAATACAATTACATAATAATAAATATAATAGGTAAGTTGGTTTATCTATTGTGGTTTGAGGGAGGAGGTACAGGTTTTCAAGCACCTTGGTAGGAAGGATTACATGGCGTGTTGAGTAGGGGGTTTGGGATAGTGGCCACTTGAGGGGATGTGCGGCGTACGGGATAGGCAATGGCCCCTTAGGATAGGTGAAGATCATGTGTACTTGAAAATCATTATATAAATATATATATATTTTAAAAAACTACACCACTTGAAATTTTAAAAACAGTTAGATTTGTTTAAAAAAATTATGTGGTTTAAAAAAATTATGATTTTAAGAAAGAAAATGTTTATGGTGATTTTTAGAACTATTAGTAAATGTGGTTTCATTTACCGAAAATTAAAAAAAAATATATCAATTAGTGGGGTGTCAGAAAATAGTAACATTTTTATAGATCGCTAACTTAGCGAGTTTTATTTACTGATGTTTATAAATGTCACTAATTTAGTGATTTTTATAAATTTTGTTAAATTTGTGATGTTTATAAATGTCATTGAAATTTTGACATGACATATTCAAGAATTTTTCTATAATTATGTCAAATGAGTTAGCATCATTTTCAATCATCTCTAATCAACATTTTATTATTGATATAGGTGATGGAATATCTAAATGTCTTGTTGATGTTGAATATATTTATGAATTGAATGACTATTGATTTCAATTTTCCACTAGTGTAGTATGACTTGGATATAGGGATGATGTGTATCGTAGCCTCTCGTTATATAAGTAGCCTCAACTTCTGCAGGTCATCACCAAAAAACTAGAAACTAGGTATCCATTATGAGAATGGCTAGAATCTTCTACCTATCAGCCTATCATAGTGTGGTATGGAATCCCTATAATGCCCTAAGAAGTGGAATTCTAACTGGAATCACCTAATGTGCAGGATGTCATGTCTAAATATGAGCACCTTTGGTAGCATGTGATGATAAACAATCCCTTTCAATTTCCATGAATCTATAATGGTGATGTATTTCAACTAAACTTAGTTAATTGTTCTATACTAAGTGTAAATGATTATATTAGAAAATATATTATATTCTCAACCTCAAATTTGATAAAAAATAAAAACGAAATTCAGTGGACTTAAAAGGTATGGAATTTATTTGTAAAAAATTGAAGGTGTTGTTGTATATCCATGAATTTAAGGCCCTATTATTTTCTTTTGATATTGATGATATTATTACGAACTGAGTTTTGATGATTATTAGAATGTGTGAAGTAGATGAAATTAAGGTTGTTAAAAATGGGAGTGTTAAGGATGCTGATGTTACCAGGGAAGTCAATTAGGATAAAAGGGATAAATAAATAATTAATTCAAGGGAGTAAAATAAGAATCATGATAGGGTAATAGATTTTACAGGTTTATGAAATCACCCTCAATGAGGTGAGATCATTTTTAGATCCATTAAACCCTCTGAATAACATCAAACTATATTATTCTAGAATTATCATTAGATCTCTATATTGTATAACTACTAAGGTATTCACCACTGTATGATCTACGTAAATAGGGATCTCAAATAATGGTGGAATTTTGGACTATCTATGAAATCAATCCCTTTATAGTGGTTTTCCATGTATTATTCCAAAAACAATATAGAATCACCGTTCAATGAGTTTCACTAGTCATTAGAAGTAGGTAAAGTGGCTGGTCATCTTCATGAGATCTCATTTTATAGTTAATTATATATATATATATATATAGATATATTAATTTTTTATATGACATGTATATGACTCTATTATGTAGATAATTAGTGGGTTTCATATTTTAGTCCACTATATATACTGTCGGGAATATTCTAGATGAGCAAGAAGAGTTCTTACATACCAAGGATGGGGTGCTTCCAAAGAGGGTTGATTCAGCTAAACTAATAAAAATTATTATATTATATATTTATAAATTTACTAAATTATAATCAATTTAATCATTATGAAACATGAAAAGAGTATAAAGAGGAATCTATATTTGGTAGTGTAAGTGATATATTGATTTCTAGGTACTCCTTCCCATGGATGGTATCATTAATGGAAATATATGGGTTCGTATCATACTTGAGGAATGATTTTGATCACATCGCTGATACAACCAAAGATATGGTTACATTGATTGCAGAACAAATAAGTGGTACATGATGACATGGTCAATATTGATTGTGTTAATATCTAATACATTTAGTCATGTTATATAGAAAATTGTGTTGAAAATAAAATTACATTGACAAAAGTTCTTTGTAATATTTCTATTTATATCTAACATTCGTATTTTCTATTGATAATTATGAAACTTCTAAAACATGGAAAAGGAATGAGGTTACATAAGTCCAAGACATTTATACTGATATCTTCTAATGAGTAGCCCCTAATAATTTTAATTATATAATAAAAAGCGAATAAAGTTATTTCATTTAAATTTTATCCTATCTCAAATATTGAGGATCACAACATAGTGTAACATTAAGGTAATATAACTTCATATTATCCCTCCACATTTATTCTTGTTATATTATATAGTATTTATAGTGTGGTGATCAGTTTCATTATTGGAATTATTACATAATTTTAGAATAAGCTTAGTAGAATTCATTCATCATTTCAAAATAGACCCATCTATTGGATTCATGAGTAAATGAAACCAAGTTGTAGTCATCAAAACTGTTCACTATATAAAGGCTATGTTTCTATATATATATCTATTTTACTAGATGATGAAATTTATAACCCAGAGGTGGATTCAGGGAACTATGTCATGAAAGAATAGACGTGAGAGAATATCAATATTGTGATCAACCTAGCCCTTTGAATGAAATAGGTGGGAGCTGGATTTACTTCACTAGATGTTTGGATTTAATGCATTTTATTACTATCCTCTACATTCTATCATCCAAATTATGCTCATCAACTATGAATATCCAGTGGACTAGTTATTATATCATTATAAACAATAATTCATGGTCTTGATAATGAAATTCATTGAAAAAGATGAACAAAATGTTGACCTGTATATAGAGGTTGGATCTCAACTCCGAGATTTGGATGCTAATAATATAGATAGTCTATATCAACATCAAGAATCGTTAGAGGCATCTTGTGAAGAAAACAAGAAAATGGTTTCTAAGATAAAGTGAATTTAGTTGGTATTGTGGGAGATGAATATTGATGTTTAGAATTAGTCATCACAAATACCATCAGTGGTTTCATGTCTATTTAATTAATCATAATGGGTTAGTTCCTCATAAATTTCAATGACCAGTCAAAAGAACATAGGGAAATAACATCAATTGTAATCATAGTTTTCTTAATAAATCCTTCATCACTTCTAATATATCATGAAGAGTGGCTCCAAATTGTCCCTGTCAATATATTCGGTATATATAGTTGAGAAATATCTTTTTCAAAAATATTCCCTCATCTCCCAAATTCAAACACTCATATAATCTATAATATGGAAAGAGTGTTACATATTGTTATTTTTCTTTAATAATGGGAATTATTCCAGAATTTGTAACATAATGTGTATTTATATCTTCTTGGTGTATTTGGATACGTGAAGTGTTAAATCATATATTAAAGGTAATCAAGTGAAAATAATGGGATATATCAGATACCCTTTATGTAAGAAACAAGGATGTGTTTTTTAGCCATTTTCACATATTCCATAACCATATTTTGGTATAGTTGGTCTAGGATTGGAAACAGTACTCCTTAGATTCATTCAAATTAATGTTTATTATAAGGTCATATGCACATACATTGTCATTATAACTATCATTTCTATACTTGATATTGAAAATTTCATTCCTCTTGGGTGTGGACCTGGATGTGTATTGGCTGGTCAGGTCCACTCACACCATCGTCATGCCTAGGTGATAACTATTAAAAATAAGGATTTTTTTTCATATAGGTAATTATCTTGGATGTGTATTCTCAAATCATGCTTAATTACACTATCATTATTATTAACTTTGGTATAAGACAACAGTTTTAAGAAGGAATAAAGTAGAATTTTTGAAGGGGATCATGATTGATAATGGGTTAGAATAAATTTAAGGTAAACCAATAATTCACTGAGAAAATATTCATGGTATACTGATACCATAAGAACTATTCCCTACATGCAACCTCATAATAAGAATATGTTCAACAATAAGCATAACATCTTGAATTATATTTAAGGGAGGAAATTGAGGTTTAATAGCTCTTCACATTAAAGGGTGGCCCTTTAATGTAATGGAGTTTACTATAGTAAAAAAGTTATAATACACAATGATGATAATTTCATGGGAAACATTGGCATATTTTAGGCTTATGAACAGGGCATAATAAATGATAAATCTAATTTGTTCCAGGAATAGTGCGACCAGGGAGCACAATAGTACTTTATTTAGGTTCAAAAGTAGGTCATAAAATATATTATTCATTCATTATATTCCCAAAATTTTCCATATCCTATGATTTTATTAGCATAGAAACTATAGACATGACTTATACCCAAGAATACCTTTATGAACATTCAACATAATTTTTTTATCACCTTCTTTATACTGTCATATTGTTTAACTAATACTAAATGTTAGTTTTTGATGTTTATGTTTATATACCATTTACCAAAATAGATACTCTAATTTAATAGTCTTAGATCTTATATCAAAATTATGAAACTCATTTAATGATATTAGAGTGTATTTACCGATGTATTTTTGGCCGAGTGATTTCAGGGGCATCTGAATTTTGAGATTTTGAGTAGGGGTGTCTTGAGAGTTGGGATCTGGATTAAAAATCCACGAGTCAAAGAATATTACATGTGTTTTAGGGGATGAGTTGTTTTAAGGGGGTTTAAGGATGTGCTGAGTTGAAGATGGGGTTTACTGTTATTAAATCAGACCCATAAGGTACCAGATCAGTTATTACAGAGTATATGGTGTAATAAATAGTGTAAAAACCCCATCAAGAGAGCCACTGAGTACTCGATGGCCTCCAACAAGGTGATTTGTGTGGGAAAAAATAAGCCAAGTACCAATTTGGAGGATACCTGGAAACCTATGGAAATTAACCTGAGGCTTTGTGGTTGCGTAAATGGTTTTTAGTTTTTTTCTTCAGAAAATCATTTTCAATTTTATGTTTAAAACGTACAGATTTCTTTATCTACTCATCGTGGCCTACTCATATCCTTATTTTTCACTACCCCCTCTCTATAAATTCTTAAATCATCTCTTTGAACCCCATATTTTACATGAATGTTGAGTCATCAAAAATATATGGTCTCCCATTGTGATAATAAGTTAATACCCTTGTCCCTTTCTATTTTCTAGTGAGGTTCTTTACTATTACGATGCAATAATTGTTTTAGGAATTATTTATCATATTTAATTGTTAATGGAAAATGATTATGAATTAGAAAATGATCTCAGACAAGCTGAGTTTTATTCGCATAGGTTTGGCAGTTCCTTTAAAACATCAATCTATGTCTTATGATTTTATGTGATTTTCATTGATGAGAGAAAATATTTTGAAATAATATTACAATTTTTTAATGAAATTTACCCCTTCATTTTCAAAAAATGTGAAATCGTTTTATTTTTTGAACTTGTGTTAATTAGGAAATAAAATATTAAATGGATTAAATCAATATAAAACCGTATATAATTTATTTAATATTAAATTCATACAATATTTTATGGATGTTGTATTTTAATTTATTAAAGTGTTTTAGATCAATGTTTTATTATTTATATTCATTTTGATTTTATCCTTGGAAAAGATATAATTATTTTAGGATTATCATAGTTCCATGTGTGAAAACTGAAAAGGTGAAATTGATTTTGTAGGATATTTCAATCCCAAGTGCGAAATTATATCCAGCCTATATGGAATTTCAAGAAATCTGTAAGACATTTTGCCTTTGAGTAAACATTAATAACTCTTTTATGAGATTTCTATCAATATAAAATATTTACATATCTATAATTGGCCTATGTATGGAAAATCATTTTACATTCCACTACATGGAAAATAATTTTACATATATAGGATATTTCAAGCCCTGTATGACTTTTTTTCCAAATGCGTATGAAATTTCCATTATCCACAGTTTTATATTAATTCTTTAGAAGAAATTTGGGATATATCAAGGCCAATATTAAATTTTCTCACTTTATGATATTATATACCATCAATAAGACATTTTCCTTAATATCCATGATGTATGAATTTCTACTTGATTAGATAACCTTCATAATTTTCCATATTTTGAGTTGTGATGGTATACAATTGGGTAATGAAAAATTAATTAGAGGACAAACTCAGATAAAAATTTAGTTACTCTATTCACCTGAACCATGTATGGATTCCCCCGAGATTCTATATGGTGATGGTCATGTTAATGAATAAGAAGGATATTTGGGGATGAATTTCATGAAACATGAATATTTTAGATGAATATAGCTGAAGACATCATCATCATTGAGTTGAACATGTGGAAGTCATTTGAGGGTGTATGATATGGTCACTGATGACTATGAATATTCTAGAAGCACATCCTTATGATCTAATAGGAATACAATTTTTTTCACTCATGTGATGTGTATAGATTATAATGAACATAATGATATCAAGATAATCTTTATAATATGTCTATTATTCACTACAATTAATGGATAGGATTTACGTTTTCATTAATCATTTTATAGACCATATTATAATGGATTTCATTCATTAATTTTTTATAATTTCTCTTGTGATGGAACAATAGACCATTAGTGGCCAATAAAATGATAATATCCCCACCAGCTTGTAATTAATTCATCCCATTAATGTAAACTATATTATATTCATTTTATAATGATGTTTTCTATTACATTAATGTTAAATAGTGTTCTATTAAATATTCATTTTAAATCTTATTCCCTTCATCAATGTTTTTGATACCCAAAACACAAATGAATTCTTCAATGCCTAAGATGGATAGTATTGGCTTGAACCATGAGTTATTAAAGATATTAAACCACATGAACATGTGAGAGTAATGGATGAATTAAATTTTTATATCCCTTTTCAAACCAAAACATATATAGAAGGGTAATTGGGGAGGACCATGTGTTAGGTGGGAGAGAGTAGGAGAACCAATGATAATGATTATTTATAGGAGAGTAGGGTTGATATTTTAGGTTTGGCAACAAAAATTTAAAACAAATTTTAAGATCCTTATTTTTCATCATATTTTAAAAAACCATTTTTTTATTAGACCAATTAACTAAAATATTCAACCGAAAAACACACTAAAACATAATCATTTTTAGAGATGACTTGTGACATAATAAATAATACGTCTAATATGAGTTCAAATTATTATTTGATAGGATCCCCAAAATAGGAATATGATCAAATTGGTGTTATTTTAAAGGAGGAAATTAATTGTATTCAATATTATACTTATATTTTTTATTGTTATTTAAAATAGTTTTGATTCATCATATGGAATGTGTCCAATAAATTAATTGATTTTTATCCAGATATTGGAAGAATTATGCTGGTAATAATTAAAAACTGAGAAATCACTAAGTAATAACATATAGAGTTTGTCATAATTCCCTTAACGGATTCACTATAAAACTTTTATTTTACCACTATATCCACTTTATGATGTGATATAACGTGGTAGGATATAGATTTATTGAATAATATAGCCATATATATATCTATAAACATGTCATTATTTATAATAACGAAATCTTATAATTGAATAATAAATAGTTTTTTTTTCATAAAATGGTGATGATATAACTACTATATGGGTTTCATAAATCAGAAAAACAATATAAAAAAGGGATTTTATTGTTACATGGATATTCCTTCAATGAATTTAAATTTAGAGGTGTCTTCGGGGCTCAGATCGTCAAGAATGAATTTCTATTCTATATAGAAATATCCGTTAAGGAGTGGACGTGTAGCTCGAAACCTGGGGATGCAACCACATTGGATGAAAATTGGAAGTCATTCCCCTATAAATTATTCCCCAAATCAAGGAGTAATCATCCAAGGATTATGATATATGGAATCAAGAAATAATGTAGATAAACTCCCTACAATTTCTTGGATAGAATCTAGCAGCTGACTACATCGCATTCACACCAAAAATTTGTATACAACAAATTCATTTTATTATTTTACCTTGAATTACTGAACAAAAACTAGAACTTTTGGTTGGCCACTTATAAAAGTTAATTGAGTTACATGTTAGCTACAAAAATTACCGGGTTACTTAAAGGATCTCAAAAAATAATTATTCAATAAGAGGACTATTACTAGAGGACTATGTTGAGTAAATAGTTCTAACACAACTTTTCTTGAAACTAAAAATGATGATCAATCCTTGAATTCAAGATTGTTTTAATTGAACATGGTTTATGAATAATTACCCTTTATAGCATCTAGATTGTGGAAATTTTTCCTTTCTATGGATAATTATACAATTTTCAACCCTCAATTGAATGAGTGTTGGGATTATCTATACCAAATAATCTACCAGTAAAACCCAACAAAAAACCAATGATTTAAATATTGTATAGAAATTCAACAAGGATATATAAATCAATAGCCTCAATTATCATTTTAATAATAATATTTTTAGAAACCATTAAAGAAACTACTGTTTCAAATAATCATTTCATATCTATATATAATCCATCAATAAGAAGAAGCTCAATAACCCTCAATGAAATATTTTCTATTACAATTCAGAGAGTCCTAAAAAAAGTAATACTCCACTCCCACAACTCATGATTCCATGTTGATGAAGATGAAAGAAATATTATCCTATATCATTTTCACCCATAATATCTTCATAAATCAATGATCTAATAAAATCAATTACCAATAAATTACTAAACCTAAATGAAATGTTACTTATAATTTTTTCAAGACTGAAAAGACTTTAATAGTAGTGAATAAATCCATTAAAACTAAATATCGAAGTGGAAAACCAAAAAACCCATAAGACTATATCCCTAAGAATAAACTAGAAGTGAAAGTCCACGTGTCTACACAACTAGCGAGAAAATTTAGGGTAAAATGAAAGATGAAGGACCCATGTCAACCACAAAATCTCATTCCTATAAGAATAAAACTACCCAAGATTACCATTATAAAAGAATTAAAAAAATAATTCTTAGAAAATCAATAAATAGTATTTCATGGCCCAATTACCATCATTTTCCATAACCCAATTACCATAATTGTCCATTGAAAAATAGGGGAGATCGATTTTAAATATTCATTATGTGATTTTGGATAATCAATAAATTCTATTTCATACTCCTTTTAATATTCGTAGAAAATAGGAGAACTATATTTGACTAGAGTGGTTGTGTGACTTTCCAGTGAAACGACATCCAACCCAGCTATCATTTTTGGGGATGTTTTGGTAAGAGTAAAAGTATTTATATTCCATGGTGAATTATATATTCGGGAAATGGAAAAAAAATAGGTGAAAATCATTATCTTATCATATTTTTTAGTAAATTTCATAAAAATTATAAAACTATAATAAATTTTCATGAAGGATCAATTTTATGGGATTTTTGGGATGTCATAGTGGACACAAAAATTTTATATTCATGAAATACCCAAATGGTGAAAAATCAGTTTTTAGACGTTCTCATTTTTTAATTTCATATTATTATAAGGATGAAATGGAAAATTTTAATGTTATAATTTAACTAGGAAAACTCTGGGAATCATCTGAGTTTTTCCATGAATATGTATCTAAAAAGGAGTTTTATTTTGAAGTAGTTATATGTGCTTAATAGTATGAGGATCTATAAGAATTTTTCCTTGATTATTTACTCAAATATACCATCGTAAATTCTAACATAAATGAATTTTTTTTTGAAAATAGATAATAATAAGTTACAAAAATTTTGTGAATTACACAATGAGAAGAACTAAATCATATCCCATATAATATGAAATATTAATTTAAATTTGAAAATGAAACACTTTCAATCATAAATCCAAAAATATTAGTGCATTGTTATGAGCATCATTTTGAATAAATTATGAAACAAGATTTATGGGTCAATAGATAGTAGTTATATGGAATCCGAAATTTTATCCCTATAAAATTTCTTCACAAAACCATTACATGGGTATAAACCTATGAGATAACCCAAAAGGAAGCACAACAAACATTCATATAAGTTGTAAAAAGGTAGTTGAGATATTATTTGGATATAGAGAGATATACCCCAGCTTAGACAACTGAAGGTTGGTTCCCATTAAAATTACACCTATGAAAAGTGGATTTCCCAATATAAAAAATGAGAATAATTAGTTAGTAACATATTAAATTCATTACAAATGGATGGGTTTCATTTAAAATAAGAGACTAAATGACGTGACCTGAAAGAACCAATTCACAATCCTTTTTATATACTGTATTCTAGGGAAACTAAATTAGAATGGTCATTACTATTTTATTTATGGATTCTTTGTGATTTTTAATGTTCCAATTTCATTGGAATACCATGGAAAAATACATTTACATGTCTCTTTAGTACATTTTATTTCCAAATGATATAGTTTGGGTGATGTAATTCCCATATTATTTTGACCATTACATGGTAATTATCATTTTAATCCATATTTAGAGTTTATTTGAAGTATTTATAGGTGATTTTAAAATTTATATTTCATACTTTGAAGCCTTAATTGAATTTAAAAAAACAAATTAAATATATGCATCATAGGAAAAATTGTTTTATAAATTAATAAAATTCATTTCATGGTGGGGAAGGAAATTTTTTTATGCCATATAATTTCTAACGATGAATTGAAGTATATAAGGATAGGGTTGAAATAATTTTTACACTAAAATATAACACCATAATGGAACATAATAGATATTTTTTTAACATAAATGGTTCTTCAGAATATTTCTTATGGAACTCAACAACATTAATTTTTCCGTGAGTAACCTACTCCGGAAAGGATGTAATTTTTATATTTGATGATAAATCTAGTAAATAATTTGATATACTTAAAGAGATATTGAACAAAAACCCAATAATATATCCTCCCATTTTTAATTATCCATTTGTGATGTTTTGTGATGCTTTTGATAAGGTTATGGGAGTTGGGAAATCCGAAAAATCTAATTGAAAGTATAATGTCATACCATGCACATCATAAAATCTAGATATGACCTAACAAAATACATAACAATAGAGAAGGATTTTCTGAATATTATTTTTTGTAAGAGAAATTATGTCCATGTTTTTTAGTATGAATATTAATTATTTACCCTTATTATATCCCACTCAGATACATGATAATGAATGCAGATTCTATGATAGGATTAGTGTGATAGATGTTATTTCTGTAAGAATTAAACTTGTATATAAAGGAAAAAGGTATAATATAACATAGTTACAGAGCACATGAGGAGATTTACCCCACTATTTAGGAATAAACACAAACTAAGATAACATTTGATGAACATATTTCTAGTTATTGTTAGTATATAGTCACTAAGTTCACATAGTATACTGTCTTGTTCAAGATTTCCATCACCGAAATCATCTACAACATATTTAATAACTATCAAACTCTTAAACTGATATCTTCATAAAATAATTATTTAAGGGAGACTCCCTATTTTTGAAAGACATGTTGTGACCTTGTTGTTAGGTTATATATACTTGAAGAATTGGTTATGTATGTTATTTCATATTTATCATACACATGCACATGGAGTCAGTTATGGTACTCTGGTTGTAAAGACCTGTAAATTACAAGGAAATTTTTTTTTCTTAATTTTCTTTGGAATTTTACAAGAACACAGTCTCTGACGGCACCTGATTCCGAGGCCCGGTGTGCCCGAAATCAATTTCCGAAGTTTAGCTCAGGTATGTTTAGTGAACGGACGAGCGGGTTTTTCTAACTTTTGAACAGGTGATCAGAATCGAATTCTGAGGGCTCCGATGGAATCACAGCGCCGGTAATTGCTTAGAAACACCTCTTCCGGAGTTGCATTTGCACGGGTGTGGTTTTTAATTTTTGGGCTTAAAGTTAAGGAATAAAATAAATTGTTCGACAAACTTTATTTTATTTCTCTTAAGCCACTTGGAAGCCACTTGAATCCACTTAAAGATGCTTAAGTGGAGTTGTTACGGATAGGGTGCTATCCAAAAATATCCTACCCTCTTGGTAGGATATTTGTGAGGTGGGACCCGCACGAGCCCCACTGTTTCTTTTCTTCTTAAGTAATGCACATGCACCCCCCTATTAAACGAAGTCAACCAACGTGTTTCCTTAATTTCATAACGCATCTATTTAATTGGGTAGTTAAGTTTTACAATTAATTCCTTGAAATTAATTGTGAGGGTTACGCCGTTTGAATTTTGAAATCGTTCGCGGAAAACAATAAAATAAGGCCTTAGCCTCATTTTATTTTGGGGTTGGGAAGCGTTGCGCTGAGTTTTCCTCTCCTCCTCCTCCATCGCAAAGAACACGAAGAACGCGCCACCACTGACGAAGAACGCTCGTTTTCCTTCCACGGAATTTCTCCCCTTCCATGGCGAGACTCTTCAACGGATCTTCTTCTTCCCCTTCATCGTCAACGGATCTACGAACAAGCTCAGAAGCGGAGTCGGGTAGCAAGCGTCGACAGCTTCGCCTTCCCTTGAGTCGGACGAACGCCGACGTCCCCCTTCGACGTCGTCATCCTCGCGACGCCATACCGCGACAAACCTCGAACGACACCGACTCCTTCTGATCGGCTTTTACCCAAGGTGGGGGATTATTTAATTTACCTTTTTTCATTCATAATTGTAGTTATCGATTATCATGGATTCTTTTCGACTAGATGATATCGATTAACGAGAGGGGGGACGGACCGCACAAACACGGCCGAACCCCCCTCTTATGTTCATGTTTGTTTCCTTGCGGATGGAACGGGATGGCGTGGTGCCGTCACACCACGCGAGAATCACACGACAAGTATTGCGCAGCGCCGTCGTGCCGCGCCGTGGAAAGAAATTCAAGAACGCGACGTCGTCGCACCGCGTCAAAGAAAACCGAAGACGCAGTGGTCGGAGTGGGGCCACGGCGGAGGGGTGCGGTTCCGTCGCACCGCGCCGGACGGCAAGGGTCGCGGCCGGTTCCGGGCCGCGGCGGAGCAAGGTGACCGTCGGCCGGACCGGGCCGCCGGCGTCAGAGCCGGAAGGGGATCGGCCATTGCCGGTCCCGTTGAGCAGGAACCGGCCAGCCAGGTCGGGCCATCCGGAAGGGGAGGAACCGGGGGAATTAAATTCCCCCGGCTGGATTCAAGCGGCCCCAATTAAAGGGGCTGCCGATTTCCATAGAGGAGGGGCAAAGCCCCTCCATTTACTCGCGTGAGGCACAAAGGCCGCGCTGGCTCTTGCGCTGGCTGCACAGGCTGGCCGTCGCGCCGCCGGCAGGGCCGGGACTTCGGGCCGGGCCGGGTCGCCGCTCGGGCCGGGTCGACCCGGTTCGGCCAACCCAGGGGGGGTACTGGGTCGGGCCGGCCCGGGCCCAGACCCCCTATTTTCGGACTAAGTTGGTTGAAACACCTATATCTTGGGCTACGGACCTCCGATTGATGCACCGTCAGTTGCATAGAGATCCTTGGAACGAGACGGGCATTTAGGTATATTGCACTCAAGGTTTCGGAATACTTTGTGTTCGGCCGGGTTGGTTTGTACACGAAACCAACCGGGCCCTCGGAGCGGAAACACTCATATCTTGAGCTACGGACGTCCGATTGACGTGCCGTCAGCTTTGTTGAATTCCTCTAAGTGAGATGGATCTTTTGGCTTACTCCGCTTGAGGTTTGGATGCCGTCGGAGTGCGGTCGGGTTGGTTCACTCACGAAACCAACCGGGCCCCTAGAACGAAAAAGCCAATAACTTCCAGACCGGGCGTCCGATTGACGCGCCGTCTGTTGCGTTGCATTCCTGTTGACGATATGGAAATTTTGGCATCCTCTGCCCGAGTTTTGGATACAGATGGATAGTGTCCGGGTTGGATCGCACCGAAATCCAACCAGGCCCCTGGAACGGAAAAGCTGATACCTTTCTGACAGAACGTTCGTTCGATGAACCGTCAGCGGCGTTGGTGATCTCGTTGAGAAACGGTCCCAATGAGTATACCCTATGAGTGTTCGGGGTATAGTTGGGTTACGACCGGATTGGTTCGCACACGAAACCAACCGGGCCCCTGGGACGAAAAGGCTAATAACTCACAGACCGGGCGTCCGATTGATGTTCCGTATATTGCGTTGAGACCCCTATGACGAGGTGGTCCTTTGAGATACTTCCTCATGGGACTTTGTGATACTTGGAGTATCGAAAAGTAGCCCATGGAGCGGACCCTCCCGGAGATGAGCCTGCGGAGTATGGAGACCGTGTAGACGACTGAGACCTGACGACTGCTTGACCGACTCGACTTGGAGTGAGTCGACTAGCCCAGTGGACGGAGCGCCCGGTATTTGGCGGCAGACCCACGGCGGACGGAGCGCCTGGTAGTTGGAAGCAGACCCGCGGTACTCGACCGGAGGAGTACCTCTGTAGGCTACTAGGGAGAGCGCCCGGTATTTGGCGACATACCCTCAGCGGACGGAGCACCCGGTAGTTGGCCGTAGACCCGCGGTACTCGACCGGAGGAGTACCTCAGCAGTCTTAGGTTAGTGAGTAGTACCTCGGAGTCATGACAGGACCACTGTACACTCCAGAGACGGAGCTCTTTAGTAGTTATGGTTTCGATAATGAAAATCCTGGTTTGAGCTGAGACTTTTGACCTTTGTGTTTACCTCATGATTGAGATGGGTCACTTGATAACTTAGGTATATGTATGGGCATATACCTGGGTAGTGGTTATCCGTTGATTTCCCAATCCTTATGTTTCCTCATGATTGAGATGGGTTACTTGATAACTTAGTTATATGTATGAGCATATATCCAAGTAGAGGTTATCTGTTGAGATCTTCTTGTGGTTATCCTTGTTGGTTTAGTGAGACCTTGAGGGTCTCGGGGTCCCTACTGAGTATCGTTATACTCACCCCTGCACGGGCTATGCCCGCACCTCGTTGTGTTGGTTGCAGACGACGAGCAGTGCTGATGGAGGCCGAGTGTTCGAGGACTAGTCGGTACCCAGAGGTGGACTACACGACGAGTCACTACCCGGAGGTGGACTACACGATGAGAGAACACACAGTGGAGGTTGACGGACGAGAGCGTGGAGGAGGCTATCTGTACCTACCCTTCAGGTAGGACTCGAGGAGGACGACCCATGAGCTTCTTCCTTCTTCCAGCTGTTTGTGTTTTTGCTGTTGTACCATGTTCAGTTGTAGTTGTACTTTCTTTTGGGTTTGTATTCTGGGCCATTTACTTTTTAGCATTTCTTTTGTACTTAGTGTTTTTCTTCCCCTTATACTATGTGGTGCTTGTTTTCTTTTATAAAGGCAATGCCTTCCCAGTTATCGGGATTTTACGCCTTTGGTGCTAGTCGCGAGCCCCTGGCCTATGGAAGGCGGGCTTGGGGTAGTCACGGCACGGGCCCCGAGGACGGGTCGTGAAAAAATTGGTATCAGAGGAGCTCGGTTCTACCGCAGAACTTATAACTCTGATGTTCCTTTCTGTGAAGCAATATTATTAAGAGTACCAAGTGTGGTTTTCAGTTCAGGGAGTCCAGTGTTGGTGCGGGCGACCGACGTATCCATACACCAGGACCCTGACAACTGATTTCCGACTTTGTGCACGAAAACACTGATTGCGTGTGTGTTTTCCAGAAGTTTTATTTAAATGTCATCTCAAACCAGGTTAGCTCACCAGGTATAATCTTTTGACCGTGTCACATTGTTTCTTTCAGGATGCCTCCCTGTGGAAGACCAGCTAGAGCCCCGAGATTGGTACGTACTGATAGCCCGCCGAGCGACGAGGCCTCAGTACATGGCCCTATCCCAGTTGAGGAACCAGCGGAGGCACCAACGGTACTACTACACGTTGGGCCACCGATCCCACCAGCCCCAACAGCAGAGGATGCACGTCGCTTGAGCGCACTGCATGAGTTCCAGTGCCAGAGGCCACCCAGGTTCCAGTGAGGGACGGACCCGCAGGCGGCTGAGGATTGGCTGGAGGCTGCGGTGAGAGTCTTCAGGCTCGTGGGGACGCCGACAGATTTCATGGTGATACTAGCTGCCAGCCTTCTTCAGGCAGCAGCAGGCAGATGGTGGGGCCTGATTCTTCATATGCATGATGAGGCGACACTTTTATGGGCAGACTTCAAGAGCCTGTTCCGGGCAGATTTTGTACCAGCCACCCTTCGAGCGGTGCGTATACAGGAGCTACTTCAGCTGTGGCAGGGCAGCATGTCAGTGGCGTAGTACTCAGCGAGATTCACAGACCTCTCGAGCTACTCCACAAATATGGTACGGGACCCGTTCTTCAGGGCCCGAACCATCGAGCAGGGGCTTAGGAAAGATATTAGAGCTTATGTTGTTTCTCACAGCTTTCCGACGCAGACAGGGGTGTTGGAGAGAGCCCTCTTAGTGGAGAGTTTCCTAGCTGAGCAGTCTCCAGCATCAGGACCCACCACTAGCTAGCTTGCAGCATATTCTTCTGCAGTAGGTAGTAGACAGATGACGTAGAGGTCCACGAGGACCAGACCTACCGGTGGCCGACGGCACGAATCTGGTTCAGTTGTGCAGGGAAACCGGGGTGGAGTCAGATCCAGACGTGCTGAGAGTGGACAGTGTTACTTCTGTGGTGGAATTGGTCACATGGCACGTGACTGTCCGACCCGCCATGAAGATGACCAGTAGTTAAATGAAGAACCTCCTAGGAAGAGGCAGAGGTTCGATCAGGGCGGACCGCAAGGAGCAGGAGGCCATGGCAGAGGAGCTGGCCGTGCAGCTGGAGGTGGACGACGCTTCGGGATGTTGCCACCACCACCAGGAGGCCCACCCCGACCGTAGGGGACATGAGGACATGGGAGAGCTCAGCTTTAGGCAGCTGAGGCCTATGGTCATGGAGCTCCGGAAGCAGATGGACAGGAGCAGGACTAGCTTCCGACATGGAGGCTATTGATCATGTTGCTTCTGGTTTTGTTAATGTTTGTCTGTAGTTGCCTTGCGTCTTGTACTATGAGCTGCAATAATAAAAAGAGACTTATCTTTGTTCGGTTGATACTGAGTGGTCCCGGTTAAACTGTTGACTTGACCCTCACTTTCGAGATTTCTACTGGAGGAGACCCAGTGACCTCACAATGATGCCGACAATGTGACTCGACCCTTGGAGGAGAGAGTGACAGTTGGATCTCTTGGTAGTTACGTCGAGGCCTTACGACGTCATCCATGGCATGAATGCATCATTCATGTCAGGATTGACTGTATTAGGCAACGAATGTGGTTCATCCAGGGGATGAGACCAGATTTCTCTTATCGGCAAAGAAGAAATCATAGCAGCTCTTGTGAGACCAAAGAAGGTCCAGGTCATCCAAGAGCGGATGAAGACTGCACAATGCAGTAAGAAACAGGAAACCGGTGCCAGTCTTAGAGACTCGGGCATGTTAAATGTTTCAAGAAGTGGATGCTTTAAGGATAGATGAGTCTACGAAGCAGCAGACGTGGAGGCAGAGCTAGGAGAGAAGTATGGGGTGGTGTACATCATATCATGCTACAACCACCCACCTTAGTTATCCCCTCCAGGCTTAGGGAGCTGTAGGGCGGTGGAAGATTGTGGCTTATTGCGGTCAAGGAGTGTGACCCAATGGCTCTAGAAATGATTCAAGGGACAGTATGTGTCCACTACTAGCTGCTGTAGTAACATACATAAATATGAATCATTCCTTGCTTTCACAAATCTTGTTCCAGACCTAGAGTTTCCGGTAAGCCGTGGACTTGACCCTCACGTCTGGAGATACCTTGGGAGGAGACTCGATAATTACACTTACGCCGACGGTGTGGTCAGATCCTCGAGGCGAGAGTTTCGGTTGGAATCACTTAGTGGC
Organism: Viscum album; assembly: GCA_963277665.1. NCBI lineage: Eukaryota > Viridiplantae > Streptophyta > Magnoliopsida > Santalales > Viscaceae > Viscum > Viscum album. Next base: position 2,085,131,716 of record OY728151.1, read on the forward strand.
AGCGTCGAGGCCTTACGACGTTGGTTTGAGTATGGACTGGGCAATCACAGTTCATACACAAATTGACAGTATTAGGAAAAAAGGTTGTAGTTTAACTACCACGTCGGGATGGGTTTTCCTTGGTCGGCGAAAAAGGAAACCCCAGGCAGCGCATGGTAACTCTTGCACAGGAGGGTGCGACCGATCACTCTTGATTCGGTCAACCTTACCCTCGTAGCAGTAGTCGTTTTGAGTTTCAGTTCTAACAGAAAATGGAGACCTCTGGAGTTCGAGGATGATGACCACGTATTCTTACGGGTCTCACCTCGACGAGGTTTACGGAGATGTGGCCAGGGAGGAAAGTTATCTACGAGGTTCAACGGACCTTTCTAGGTCCTCGGCTGGGTAGGTGAGGTGGTTTACCACTTGACCCATCCACCTTAGTTGCACTTGGTGCACGATGTTTTCCAGGTATCTAAACTGAGGAGATACATGCTCGACCCTTCGCATATCATCGACCCTGAGGAGCAGGACAATGACGATGGGGTTACTTCCACGGAGGTTCTAGTGGGGATCAAGGATCGACAGGAGCGGATCCTACGGGGATGATCGATTTCTCTGGTGCACTATCTTTGGCAGCACAGGAACCTCCAGGTGAGCACATGGGAGGGGAAGGCTCAGATGCGTGCTCAGTACCGCCTTTGTTTCCCTACGATTGTGGTGAAGCTTTACGGGGATATAAAGCCCCGTGGTGGGAGTAATGTAAAGACCCTTAAAGTTCAATGAAATTTTTTTTTCTTAATTTTCTTTGGAATTTTACAGGAATGCAGTTTCTGACAGCACCTGATTCCGAGGCCCGGTGTGCTCGGAATCAATTTCTGAAGTTTAGCTCGGGTACGTTCAGTGAACGGACGAGCGGGTTTTTCTAACTTTTGAACCGGTGCTCGGAATCGAATTCTGAGGGCACCGATGGAATCGAAGCGCTGGTAATTGCTTAGAAACACCTCTTCCGGAGTTGCGTTTGCTCGGTGTGGTTCTTAATTTTTGGGTTAAAGTTAATGAATAAAATAAATTGTTCGACAAACTTTATTTTATTTCTCTTAAGCCACATGGAAGCTACTTGAAGACACTTAAAGCTGCTTAAGTGGAGTTGTTACAGATAGGGTGCTATCCAAAAATATCCTACCCTCTTGGTAGGATATTTGTGAGGTGGGACCCGCACGAGCCCCACTGGTTTTTTTCTTCTTAAGTAACGCACACGCACCCCCCTATTAAACGAAGTCAACCGACGCGTTTCCTTAATTTCTTAACGCCTCTATTTAATTGGGCAGTTAAGTTTTACAATTAATTCCTTGAAATTAATTGTGAGGGTTACGTCATTTGAATTTTGAAATCGTTGGTGGAAAACAATAAAATAAGGCCTTAGCCTCATTTTATTTTGGGGTTGGGAAGCGTTGTGCTGAGTTTTCCTCTCCTCCTCCTCCTTCGCGAAGAACACGAAGAATCTGCCACCATTGACGAAGAACACTTGTTTTCCTTCTATGGAATTTCTCCCCTTCCGTGGAGAGACTCTTCAAAGAATCTTCTTCTTCCCCTTCATCGTCAACGGATCGACGAACAAGCTCAGAAGTGGAGTCGGGTATCAAGCGTCGACGGCTTCGCCTTCCCTTGAGTCGTACGAACGCCGACGTCCCCCTTCGACGTCGTCATCCTCGCGACGCCATACCACGAAGAACCTCGAACGATGACGCCTCCTTCCGATCGGCTTTTACCCAAGGTAGGAGATTATTTTATTTACCTTTTTCCATTCATAATTGTAGTTATCGATTATCATGGATTCTTTTCGACTAGATGATATCGATTAACGAAAGGGGGGCCGGACCGCACAAACACAGCCAAACCCCCCTCCTATGTTCATGTTTGTTTCCTTACGGATGGAACGGGATGGCGTGGTGCCGTCGCACCACGCGGGAATCACACAACAAGTATTGTGCGGCGCTGTCGCGCCGCGCCGTGGAAAGAAATTCAAGAACGCGATGTCGTCGCGCCGCGTCGAAGAAAACCGAAGACGCTGCGGCCGGAGCGGGGCCGCGGAGGAGGCGCGCGGTGCATTCGCACCGCGCCGGACGGCAAGCGCCGCGGCCGGTTCCGGGCCGCGGCGGAGCAAGGTGACCGGCGGCCGGACCGGGCCGCCGGTGTCGGAGCCGAAAGGGGACCGGCCATTGCCAGTCCCGTTGAGCAGGAACTGGTCGGCCAGGTCGGGCCGGCCGGAAGGGGAGGAACCGGGGGAATTAAATTCCCCCGACTGGATTCAAGCGGCCCCAATTAAAGGGGCCGCCAATTTTCATAAAGGAGGGGCAAAGCCCGTCCCTTGACTCGCGCGCGACACAAAGGCCGCGCTGGCTGTTGCGCTGACTGCGCAGGCTGGCCGCCGCACTGGCCGCGCCGCCGCGCCGCCAGCCGGGCCGGGACTCCGGGCCGGGCCGGGTAGTCGGGCCGGGTCGCCGCTCGGGCCGGGTCGACCCAGTTCGGCCAACCCAGGGGGGGTACTGGGTCGGGCCGGCCCGGGCCCAGACCCCCTATTTTCGGACTAAGTTGGATCAAACGCCTATATCTTGGGATACAGACCTCCAATTGACGCACCGTCAGTTGCGTAGAGATCCTTGGAACGAGATGGTCTTTTCGATATATCGCACTCAAGGTTTCGGAATAATTTGGGTTCGGCCGGGTTGGTTCGTACACGAAACCAACCGGGCCCTCGGAGCGGAAACGCTCATATCTTGTGCTATGGACGTCCGATTGACGTGCCTTCAGCTTTTTTGAATTTCTCTAAGTGAGACGGATCTTTTGGCTTCCTCCGATCGAGGTTTGGATGCTATCGGAGTGCGGTCGGGTTGGTTCGCTCATGAAACCAACCGGGCCCCTGGAACGAAAAAGCCAATAACTTCCAGACCGGGCGTCCGATTGACGCGCCGTCTATTGCGTTGCATTCCTGTTGACGATACAGAACTTTTGGCATCCTCCGCCTGAGTTTTGGATGCAGATGGATAGTGGCTGGGTTGGATCGCACCGAAATCCAACCGAGCCCCTAGAACGGAAAAGCTGATACCTTTCTAACATAACGTCCGTTTGACAATCCGTCAGCGGCGTTGGTGATCTCTTTGAGAAACGTTCCCTATGAGTATACCCTATGAGTGTTCGGGATATAGTTGGGTTACAGCCGGATTGGTTCGCACACGAAACAAACTAGGCCCCTGGGACAAAAAGGCTAATAACTCACAGAACGGGCGTTCGGTTGACGCGCCGTCTGTTGCGTTGAGAACCCTATGACGAGGTGGTCCTTTGAGATACTTCTTCATGAGAATTTGTGATACTTGGAGTATCGACCAGTAGCTCGTGGAGCGGACCCTCCCGGAGACGAGCGTGCAGAGTACGGAGACCGTGTAGACGACTGAGACCTGACGACTGCTTGACTGACTCGACTTGGAGTGAGTCGACTAGCCCAGTGGACGGAGCGCCCGGTATTTGGTGGCAGACCAACGGCCGACGGAGCGCCTGGTAGTTGGCAGCAGACCCGCGGTACTCGACTGGAGGAGTACCTCTGTAGGCTATTAGGGAGAGCACCCAGTATTTGGCGACAAACCCTCAGCGGACAGAGCGCCCGGTAGTTGGCCACAGACCCGCGGTACATGACAGGAGGAGTACCTCAGTAGTCCTAGGTTAGTGAGAAGTACCTCGGAGTCGTGACAGGACCACTGTACACTCCAGAGATGGTGCTCTTCAGTAGTTACGGTTTCGATAATGAAAATCCTGGATTGAGCTGAGACTTTTGACCTTTGTGTTTACCTCATGATTGAGATGGGTGACTTTATAACATAGGTATATGTATGGGCATATACCTGGGTAGTGGTTATCCGTTGATTTCACAATCCTTATGTTTAATCATGATTGAGATGGGTTACTTGATAACTTAGGTATATGTATGGGCATATATCTAAGTAGAGGTTATCTGATGAGATCTTCTTGTGTTTATCCTTGTCGGTTTAGTGAGACCTTGAGGGTCTCGGGGTCCCTACTGAGTATCGTTATACTCACCCCTACACGGGCTATGCCCGCACTCATTGTGTTGGTTGCAGATGACGGGCAGTGCTGACGGAGGCCGAGTGTTCGAGGACTAGTCGTTACCCGGAGGTGGACTACACGACGAGTCAGTACCCGGAGGTGGACTACACGAAGAGACGACACACAGAGGAGGTTGACGGATGAGAGCGTAGAGGAGGATATCTGTACCTACCCTTCAGGTAGGACCCGAGGAGGACGACCCAAGATCTGCTTCCTTCTTCCAGCTATTTGTCTTTTTGTTGTTGTACCTTGTTCAGTTGTAGTTGTACATTATTTTGGGTTTGTATTCTGGACCATTTACTTTTAATCATTTATTTTGTACTTAGTGTTTTGCTTCCGCTTGTACTCTGTGGTTCTTTTTTTCTTTTATAAAGGCAATGCCTTCCCAGTTATCAGGATTTTATGCCTTTGGTTCTAGTCGCTAGCCCCTGGCCTTTGGAAGGCGGGCTTGGGGTAGTCACAGCACGGGCCCCGAGGACGGGTCGTGACAAATTGGTATCAGAGGAGTTCGGTTCTACTACAGAACTTATAACTCTGATGTTCCTTTCTGTGAAGCAATAGTGTTAAGAGTACTGAGTGTGGTTTTCAGTTCAGGGAGTCCAGTGTTGGTGCGGGCAGCCGACGTATCCATACACCAGGACCCTGACAACTGATTTCCGACTTTGTGCACGAAAACACTGATTGCGTGTGTGTTTTCCAGAAGTTTTATTTAATTGTCATCTCAAACCAGGTCAGCTCACCAGGTATAATCTTTTGACCATGTCACGTTGTTTCTTTTAGGATGCCTCCCCATGGACGACCAGATAGAGCCCCGAGAGTGGTACGTACTGACAGCCCACCGCGCGACGAGGCCTCAGTACAGGGCCCTATCCCAGTTGAGTCACAAGAAGAGGCACCAATGGTACCACTACCCATTGGGACACCGATCCCACCAGCCCCAGCAGCAGAGGATGCACGTCACTTGAGTGCACTGCATGAGTTCCAGCGCCAGAGGCCACCCAGGTTCCAGGGAGGGACGGACCCGCAGGCGGCTGAGGATTGGCTGGAGGCTGTGGTGAGAGTCTTCAGGCTAGTGGGGACGCCAACATATTTCATGGTGATCCTAGCTGCCAGCCTTCTTCAGGAAGCAGCAGGCAGATGGTGGGGCCTGATGCTTCAGATGCATGACGAGGCGACACTTCTATGGGCAGACTTCGAGAGCCTGTTCCGGGCAGAGTTTGTACCAGCCACCCTTCGAGCGGTGCGTATACAGGAGCTACTTCAGCTGCAGTAGGGCAGCATGTTAGTGGCGCAGTACTCAGCGAGATTCACAGACCTCTCGCGCTACTCCATAGATATGGTACGTGACTCGTTCTTCAGGGCCCGAACCTTCGAGCAGGGGCTTAGGCAAGAGATTAGAGCTTTTGTTGTTTCTCACAGCTTTCCGACGCAGACAGGGGTGTTGGAGAGAGCCCTCTTAGTGGAGAGTTTCCTAGCTGAGCAGTCTCCAGCAGCAGGACCCACCACTAGCTAGCTTGCGGAAGAGTCTTCTACAGTAGGCAGTAGACAGATGACGCAGAGGTCCAAGAGGACCAGACCAACCGGTGGCCGACAGCACGACTCAGGTTCAGTTGTGCGGGGAAACCGGGGTGGAGTCAGAGCCAGACGTGCCGACAGTGGACTGTGTTACTCCTGCGGTAGAATTGGTCACATGGCACGTGACTGTCCGACCCGCCATGCAGATGACCAGCAGTTAAATGAAGAACCTCCGAGGCAGAGGCAGAGGTTCGATCAGGGCGGACCGCAAGGAGCAGGCGGCCATGGCAGAGGAGCTGGTCGTGCAGCTGGAGGTGGACGACGCTTCGGGATGTTTCCACATCCACCAGGAGGCCCACCCCGACCGCAGGGGACAAGAGGACATGGGAGATCTCAGCTTCAGGCAGCTGAGGCATATGGTCATGGAGCTCCGAAAGCAGATGGATAGGAGCAGGACTAGATTCCGACCTGGAGGCTATTGATCCTGTTGCCTCTGGTTTTGTTAATGTTTGTCTGTAGTTGCCTTGTGTCTTGTACTATGAGCTGCAATAATAAAAAGACACTTATCTTTGTTTGGTTGATACTGAGTGGTCCCAGTTAAACTATTGACTTGACCCTCACATTTGAGATTTCTACTGGAGGAGACCCAGTGACCTCACACTGATGCCGATAGTGTGACTCGACCCTTGGAGGCGAGAGTGACAGTTGGATCTCTTGGTAGTTACGTCGAGGCCTTACGACGTCATCCATGGCATGAATGCATCATTCATGTCAGGATTGACTGTATTAGGCAACGAATGTGGTTCATCCAGGGGATGAGACCGGATTTATCTTATCGGCAAAGAAGAAATCATAGCAGCTCTTGTGAGACCAAAGAAGGTCCAGGTCATCCAAGATTAGATGAAGACTGCACAGTTCAGTAAGAAACAGGAAACCAGTGCCAGTCTTTGAGACTCGGGCGTGTTAAATGTTTCAAGAAGTGGAAGCTTTAAGGATAGATGAGTCTGCGAAGCAGCAGACGTGGAGGCAGATCTAGGAGAGCAGTATGGGGTGGTGTACATATTATCATTCTACAACCACCCGCCTTAGTTATCTCCGCCAGGCTTAGGGAGCTGGAGGGCGGTGGAAGAGTGTGGCTGCTTGCGGTCAAGGAGTGTGACCCAATGGCTCTAGAAATGATTCAAGGGACAGTCTGTGTCCACTACTAGCTGCTGTAGTAACGGACGTCAATATGAATCATTCCTTGCTTTCACAAATCTTGTTCCAGACCTAGAGTTTCCGGTAAGCGGTGGACTTGACCCTCACGTCTGGAGATACCTTGGGAGGAGACTCGATAATAACACTTATGTCGACGTTGTGGTCAGATCCTCGAGGCATGAGTTTCGGTTGGAATCTCTTGGTGGCAGCGTCGAGGCCTTACGACGTTGGTTTGAGTATGGACTGGGAAATCACAGTTGATACACAAATTGAGGGTATTAGGCAAAATTTTGTAGTTTAACTACGACGTTGGGATGGGTTTTCCTTGGTCGGCGAAAAAGGAAACCCCAGGCAGCGCAGGGTAACTCTTGAACAGGATGGTGCGACCGATCACTCTTGATTCGGTCAACCTTACCCTCATAGTAGCAGTCGTTTGGAGTTTCAGTTCTAATAGAAAATGGAGACCTCTAGAGTTCGAGGATGACGACCACGTCTTCTTACGGGTCTCACCTCGATGAGGTTTAAGGAGATGTGTCCAGGGAGGCAAGTTATCTCTAAGGTTCAATGGACCTTTCTAGGTCCTCAGCTGGGTAGGTGAGGTGGTTTACCGCTTGAACCATCCACCTTAGTTGCACTAGTTGCACAATGTTTTCCAGGTATCTCAACTGAGGAGATACATGCTCGACCCTTCGCATATCATCGACCATGAGGAGCAGGACAATTGCGATGGGGTTACTTCCACGGAGGTTCTGGTGGGGATCAAGGATCGACAGGAGCAGATCCTATGGGGATGATCGATTCCTCTGGTGCACTATCATTGGCAGCACGGGAACCTCCATGTGAGTACATGGGAGCGGAAGGCTCAGATGCGTGCTCAATATCGCATTTGTTTCCCTAAGTTTGTGGTGAAGCTTTACGGGGACGTAAAGCCCTATGGTGGGAGTAATTTAAAGACCCGTAAATTCCAAGGAAATTTTTTTTCTTAATTTTCTTTGGAATTTTACAAGAATGTAGTTTCTGACGGCACCTGATTCTGAGGCCCGGTGTTCCTGGAATCAATTTCCGAAGTTTAGCTCGGGTACGATCAGTGAACGGACGAGTGGGTTTTTCTAACTTTTGAACCGGTGCTCGGAATCAAATTCTGAGGGCACCGATGGAATCGCAGCACCGGTAATTGCTTAGAAACACCTCTTCCGGAGTTTCATTTGCTCGGGTGTGGTTTTTAATTTTTGGGCTTAAAGTTAAGGAATAAAATAAATTGTTCGACAAACTTTATTTTATTTCTCTTAAGCCACTTCGAAGCCACTTGAAGCCACTTAAAGCTGCTTAAGTGGAGTTGTTACGGATAGGGTGCTATCCAAAAATATCCTACCCTCATGGTAGGATATTTGTGAGGTGGGACCCGCATGAGCCCAACTGTTTCTTTTCTTCTTAAGTAACGCACTCGCACCCCCCTATTAAACGAAGTCAACCGACACGTTTCCTTAATTTCTTAACGCCTCTATTTAATTGTGCAGTTATGTTTTGCAATTAATTCCGTGAAATTAATTGTGAGGGTTACGTTGTTTGAATTTTGAAATCATTGGCGGAAAACAATAAAAAAAGTCCTTAGCCTCATTTTATTTTGGGGTTGGGAAGCGTTGCGCTGAGTTTTCCTCTCCTCCTCCTCCTTCGCGAAGAACACGAAGAACGTGCCACCACTGATGAAGAACGCTCATTTTCCTTCCACAGAATTTCTCCCCTTCTGTGGAGAGACTCTTCAACGGATCTTCTTCTTCCCCTTCATCGTCAATGGATCGACGAACAAGCTCGGAAGCGGAGTCGGGTAGCAAGCGTCGACGGCTTCGCCTTCCCTTGAGTCAGACGAACGCCGACATCCCCCTTTGACGTCGTCATCCTCGTGATGCCGTACCACGACGAACCTCGAACAACGACGCCTGCTTCCGATTGACTTTTACCCAAGGTATGGGATTATTTTATTTACCTTTTTCCATTCATAATTGTAGTTATTGATTATCATGGATTCTTTTCGACTAGATGATATCGATTAACGAGAGGGGGGCCGGACCGCACAAACACGGCCGAACCCCCCTCCTATGTTCATGTTTGTTTCCATGTGGATGGAACAGGATGGCGTGGTGCCGTCAGACCACGTGGGAATCACACGGCAAGTATTGCGCGACGCCGTCACGCCGCGCCGTGGAAAGAAATTCAAGAACGCGACGCCGTCGCGCTGCGTCGAAGAAAACAGAAGATGCCGTGGCTGGAGCGGGGCCGCGGCGGAGGGGCGCGGTGCTGTCGCACCGCGCCGGACGGCAAGGGCCGCGGCCGGTTCCGGGCCACGGTGGAGCAAGGTGACCGGCGGCCAGATCAGGCCGCCGGCGTCGGAGCCGAAAGGGGACCGACCATTGCCGGTCCCGTTGAGCAGGAACCGGCCGGCCAGGTCGGGCCGGCCGGAAGGGGAGGAACCGGGGGAATTAAATTCCCCCGGCTGGATTCAAGCGGCCCCAATTAAAGGGGCCACCGATTTCCATAAAGGAGGGGAAAATCCCCTCCCTTGACTCGCGCGCGGCACAAAGGTCGCGCTGGCCGCGCCGTCGCGCCGCCGCGCTGGCCGCGCCGCCGCGCCGGCCGCACCGCCGGCCAGGCCGGGACTCCGTGCCAGGCCGGGTAGTCGGGCCGGGGCACCGCTCGGGCCGGGTCGACCCGGTTCGGCCAACCCAGGGGGGGTACTGGGTCGGGCCGGCCAGGGCCCAGACCCCCTATTTTCGGACTAAGTTGGTTGAAACACCTATATCTTGGGCTACAGACCTCCGATTGATGCACCGTCAGTTGTGTAGCGATCCTTGGAAAGAGACGGCCGTTTCGGTATATCGCACTCAAGGTTTCGGAATACTTTGGGTTTGGCCAGGTTGGTTCGTACACAAAACCAACCGGGCCCTCGGAGCGGAAACGCTCATATCTTGAGCTAAGAACGTCCGATTGACGTGCCATCAGCTTTTTTGAGTTCCTCTAAGTGAGACGGATCTTTTGCCTTACTCCGCTCAAGGTTTGGATGCCTTCGGAGTGCGGTCGGGTTGGTTCTCTCACGAAACAAACCGGGCCCCTAGAACGAAAAAGCCAATAACTTCCAGACCGGGCGTCCGATTGACCCGCCGTCTGTTGCGTTGCATTCCTGTTGACGATATGGAAATTTTGGCATCCTCTGCCCGAGTTTTGGATGCAGATGGATAGTTTCCGGGTTGGATCGCACCGAAATCCAACCAGGCCCCTAGAACGGAAAAGCTGATACCTTTCTGACAGAACGTCCGTTCGATGAACCGTCAGCGGCGTTGGTGATCTCGTTGAGAAACGGTCCCTATGAGTATACCCTATGAGTGTTCGGGGTATAGTTGGGTTACGGCCAGATTGGTTCGCACACGAAACCAACCGGGCCCCTGGGACGAAAAGGCTAATAACTCACAGACCGGGCGTCCGATTGACGCGCCGTCTGTTGCGTTGAGACCCCTATGACGAGGTGGTCCTTTGAGATACTTCCTCATGGGACTTTGTGATACCTGGAGTATCGACCAGTAGCTCGTGGAGCGGACCCTCCCGTACACGAGCGTGCGGAGTACGGAGACCGTGTAGACGACTGAGACCTGACGACTGCTTGACTGACTCGACTAGCCCAGTGGATGGAGCGCCCGATATTTGGAGGCAGACCCACGGCGGACGGAGCGCCTGGTAGTTGGTAGCAGACCCGAAGTACTCGACCGGAGGAGTACCTATGTAGGCTATTAGGGAGAGCGCTTGGTAGTTGGCCGCAGACCCGCGGTACTCGACAAGAGGAGTACCTCAGCAGTCTTAGGTTAGTGAGCAGTACCTCAGAGTCGTGACAGGACCACTGTACACAACAGAGACGTAGCTCTTCAGCAGTTACGGTTTCGATAATGAAAATCCGGGTTTGATCTGAGACTTTTGACCTTTGTGTTTACCTCATGATTGAGATGGGTCACTTGATAACTTAGGTATATGTGTGGGTATATACCTGGGTAGTGGTTATCCATTGATTTCACAATCCTTATGTTTCCTCATGATTGAGATGGGTTACTTGATAACTTAGGTATATGTATGGTCATATATCTAAGTAGAGGTTATCTGTGGAGATCTTCTTGTGGTTATCCTTGTTGTTTTAGTGAGACCTTGAGGGTCTCGGGGTCCCTACTGATTATCGTTATACTCACCCATGCACGGGCTATGCCCGCACCTCGTTGTGTTGGTTGCAGACGACGGGCAGTGCTGACGGAGGCCGAGTGTTCGAGGACTGGTCGGTACCCGAAGGTGGACTACACGACGAGTCAGTACCCGGAGGTGGACTACACGACGAGACGACACACAGAGGAGGTTGACGGACGAGATCGTGGAGGAGGCTATCTGTACCTACCCTTTAGGTAGGACCCGAGGAGGACGACCCAGGAGCTGCTTCCTTCTTCTAGCTGTATGTCTTTTTGCTGCTGTACCTTGTTCAGTTGTAGTTTTACTTTCTTTTGGGTTTGTATTCTGGCCCATTTACTTTTCATCATTTCTTTTGTACTTAGTGTTTTACTTCCGCTTGTACTATGTGGTGCTTGTTTTCTTTTATAAATGCAATGCCTTCCTAGTTATCGGGATTTTACGCCTTTGGTGCTAGTCGCCAGCCCCTGGCCTATGGAAGGCGGGCTTGGGGTAGTCACGGCATGGGCCCCGAGGACGGGTCGTGACACTGGTAATGTATAAAAAAATTCTGGGATGGTTGGTTTTGGAAATATATTTTTAAAAACTCACATGATTTTTAAAAAACATGTTTTAACTACCAATTTACTATAGTAATTTATAATGGTATGAAAATAACCTGAAAAACATAATTTTTTTATGAAATTTTTTATATATAGGGATTAGATTTCAAGAGTCTATTTCCAGACACATTTTTTGTTTTTTTATGTAATTTTATTATTGAATTAATTTTCCAAATTTATTGAAGCAAAATATATTTGATCCAATAATGAAAATTTTGTGACTGATTTTCTATGTTCAGTTATTTTTAATTGTTTTGGAGTACCTTAAACCATAATCAAAGATAATTGGTCATATTTTTATAACAAGAACATGGAATCCCTAGTAAAAAAATATGGTGTGCACCCCAAGATGTAAAATTAATTTCACCCATAAAAAATGGCCCATCTAAGGTCTTTAATAGAGAAATAAACATAATTATGGAAAAGATATTGAAACCAAACAGAATGGACATGAGTACAAATTTTGGGGATACAATGTGTGTATATATAAAAACTTTGAAAAACCACCTTGGTATGACAGAATATATAATTTCATATGGAATGAATTTTACCCCACATTTTATACTATAACCTAATGCCTAAATTCCTATGAAGATATTGAACGAAGAGTTTTCTAATGCTACAGAGAAATGAAATATGTAAATAATGAATCCAGGGAAGTCAGGGAAGAATGTTTTTTTAGAATTCTCTACTGCACAAAGATAAATCCAGATCAATCCATTACCAAATTATATAGAAAAGATACTTTCACATGGTGGATAAAGGTATGATATTATCCTCAAGGGTAAATATTATTCATGGAATGGTTCATTCCATATATACTTCTCTATTTATAGTAACTGATTAATTTTTTGTTGGTGTAGTAAAATCTGATGATTTAAATAACATAACTCCTTCAAGTTGAATGGACACCATATGACGTGATTTCATAAATAATTTTTTATTAAACATATAGAGAAATAAAAACTCCTCACTTATACTATAGAATAAAAAATTATATTTTATCACTTCCTTTTACACTATTCAACATATACCCAACAAGAATGTTTATCTGAGAGAAATTTATGTTGCAACTTAATGAAGATGTGTATGAGAAATTTTTTTAGGGGGATGACAATGTTTATTAATATGTAATTACTTTTTCAGCTACCTATTTTTCTTTATTTCTATATTTTTTGGATTCAATTATTTGAAAAAGAAGATTACATAAAATAGAAATAATTTTGACAATCTATTTTCTACTAATTTAACCTTTATATAGTGGCTTTAGGATAGTAAACCATGATTTTCAATGTTTCTTTGGCCATTATAAAATAAAATATTTGAACGGACATATTTTATGTGTTTCGAAATTAAAAAAATTATATATTTTCTATGTGAATTTTTATGTTTTTCTTGTAAATGCTTCTATATAACTATATAAAGGGTTGTTAATAAAAAATATCACGGTTGAATCAAAATAATCGTAAGAGGAATCTTGAATTATTTACTTCGGCCATCATAACCTATGAATTATGATTTATTTTCACCTTAGGGAACCTCCTTAAATAGAATTAGGAAAAAAATTATAGACAATTGTAAAATAAGAATACAGTAACTAGTTTAAAATTCCATCCAAAGTCGAAAAACTCATTAGGGTGGGTGGGTGGGTGTGTGTGTTGGTTACCAATCAAATAAGAGTTAGGGAAATATTTTAGTAAATTTATAATGCTTTTATTATATGCCTTTTCTAAAATAATTAATCATGGGGGATATATTACATCATAAGATGGTTCATTTATACATTTTTCAACACATATCTAGTAAGTTCATTCCATAAATTATGGCTGAGTTGAACTCATTAATTGTCAATTGGTATAGGGGATGGAAATATTTGACAAATTCTAAAAATTGATAAATAAGGGGTAGATGAAATACCAAAATTTAATTTTGGAAGAATTATTAATGTTTGAAAAGAAAAATTAAAAAGGAATATTAGGATAGGGGATTTAGAAATGTGGTGATTATTAAAAAATTTCTACAATGATCTATTCAATTTATTAACATAGAACTATAAGTGTTTCTTAAATTGAAGTGAGAGTAGTGGATAATATCCATTAAAGAGGAATTACAATCAGAATAATAGATGAAAATAATTTTTCTGTCATGTCTGGTATATGTGTTTGATCTTTTGAGGGGTAATATTGTTTTTTGAAACATTCATTATATTACCTATGCGTGCAATAATACCAGTATTGGTGAGTGGTGAGATCCAATATTATCAAATTTTAGAATAGATTTCATTGGATAATTATCACTTAATTATGATAAAACCATATTAATTATTTTTTTATTAGTAGTTTGGTAAATTTGGAATTAAATGATTTATTGGATTAAATCTTGATTTTAATGTTATATTATTTTCATTAATTAATTCTAAATACATACACTGAGTTTTTGATATTTTATATTAAAAAATTTATGGATTTTAAATATAATTAATTTTTTAAATACATTTATTTAATATATGGAAACCATGAAATATTTTGTATATTTTTTCTAATTGTAATATTGAAATGATAAATGGAAGAGGATTTCATATGATATTTCAAGCATGTGTATAATTTTTTTCTTACCCATATGATATTCCGAGGTGTGAGTAATAATTTTGGACTCTGAAATTTCTAGAAGCAGATATAATATATCTCTCTTATAATATCATATTTCAAGATCCTTAAAATTGATAACTCCTAAACATCATAGTAAATTTAACCATGAAAATGAATATTTATCCATTTATAGGATATTTCACGGCATCTACGACTTTTTCACCCCTTCCTTCAACATTTCATATATCCTGAATAACCTAATAATTTTCTTTCTAGACAATTAATTGTTTCAATCCCCATATGGATCTTCCTCCCCAAATTATATTTTCCACTAACCATAGGAGTTTTTCCTATAAGACTATAATATATAACATTCACACTTGATTAAATGAATTTTGGAATTTAAAAAAAATAGGTCATGAGGGACCACATTTAGTGAATTCAAAATAAACTAGGGCATAATAGAAAATAAAAATAAAATTCCTATTGTTTACCTAAATTGATCAAGGATTCAAATGATCTTCTATTTAAGTTACCATCATTCGATTTGAAAGAAAATTTTTGAAGAAGTAATTTTAAGCTGCTATATCATTTAATATGATGTTATTTAAATACAGCAGCACACATAGAGATGAACATCTGTAATTCAATTAAGGGAGTGAGATCTTGGAAGTAAAAAAATAATGATTTAGAAATAATGAGATTCAATTAGAAAGGAATTATGAGTCTATTTTAATCACATGAGGTTTGGAGCTACTAAACTAAATAATCAAAACACGTGCATCTCTATAAATGATCAACTGTTCAATAATATGAGGGAAGGACATGGGATAAATCAATGAAAATTTAAGTGTTATTCTATTGGTAAATATCCTTTTTTGATTTTTGAAAATTTTTCTAGTTAATGAACAATATCCCATTAGTGGGTGATCCAATGATAATCTTCTCATTCCCTTATAATTAATTTTATTATTTATTTATAAATCTATTTTGTTACATTTCAATGGAATTTATTGATTGATTTAGACCCCAGGAGTTTCCCATTATATTTTCATATAAAATATTATTCTCTTCTTCAATATTTTACACACACAATCCACCTATCTATTCATCACTATGTATGATGGTTTGAAGTGGGATTCCAATGGAGATATTAAATATATGAAATCACTTCCCTAGGAGAGAGTATAATATTTTTTGATTGTTAAATATCCCTATTCACAATGAAAATTATTGTGGTTAGTGGTTAGTGATGTTTCATCTATTTAAATTGAGATAAAGATGGAGGAAAAATTGTAATGATTATTCATAAGAAAGTGGGTTTGGGTGTTCAAGAATATGTAATTATCTTTTAAAACATATTTCAAACATTTTATTACACTTATTATTTAACAAAAAACAATGTGGTATTTAACATACTAAACCCAAAAAATTTAAGAAAAAATAACACTAATAACATCACCCATTACAGAGATATCTTGAGTCACAAAAATATACTCTATTTAAATTAGGTTCAAAATATTATTAATAGGATCCCCACAATAGGAACCTTTTCATTCATATTGATGGGATTTTTTTGGTTTTTCTATTATGGAAAGGATATGGGTGACACATATATTGGAATCTATGCTTGGTTAAGGAAACATAGGTTCTAATTATGTTTTCTATACATAGTTATGTTATTTGAGAGTAGATAAGTGGATATATCACTAGGGTTAGTGGAATCTAATTGGTTTTATGATACCCTATATTGATTTGGAACTATGTGATTGTTAATAATTTTCTTTTTTGAGGACATGAGAGAGTGATTGTGATCTCTATGTAGATAGAGACATTTGTTTATTATTTCCACGTGTGAATAGTATGAGCTGTTGAATAGAATGTATGTCAACTATTCCTTATAGAAAAAACCCCCTTTAAGGGTTATGTAATGGTGATGTAGTTACATGGGGTCTAATTCCCTCTTATGAATTATTTTTTGGTTATATAAGGAATTTGGCCATAAGGGTTTTGTTTGGTATGGTGTAGTTGTTATATTCATGAGTGGTGATAGTCAGAGAATGAACCATATGTTGGTTGATACTTGAGATATGTCTATAAGTCCTTATTATTTAGGAATGATGGATGCATGACTTGAATCATGTAGGTATTCGGGAGTAACAAATATGTTTAGTTAATGTGTGATATTCAATTAGAGACCTATGGGAGTAGTTCCTTGAATGAAATGGATGTAACCTAAGGGATTTTTCATAGCACGGGGTGATGGGGGTGGACCTTGTAAGGTAAATGGAAATGATTATGTGGATTTACATTGGCCATAAACATCTGGTAACACCCAATTAAATCATTGTGTATGGATGTGGATGAGTGTTATTGGGTAGTTTTATTATTGATAGATTTTGTCTATTTAGAATTTGTATCCTCAGTTTATGTTTTCTATCTATAGGAGATTAATGAGGAGGTAGATTATATTGAGATGACATAGGGTAGTAAATGATGATCCATGTTGTGAGGTGTTGTCTGGGGATGTCCTTGTTATGATTTATAATATATATTAAGGAAAGGATTAAGGATATGTTTTCATGATTTTTATTATGTGTCTGTTCTTTGATCATATTTCTGTATTTGATAAAGAGTTTTCACCCAATTCTTCATCGTTAGTTAGTAGTGAAAACAAAGGTCACCAAGGTGGAGAGGGTGTTATTATTGGATATTTTTACAAGGGATCACTATAAATGAGATATTTCTAAGAAACTTCAACCATAAGTGAGAGTGTACTAATCTAGAATGTGCTATGAGGTAAAATCCTAAGAGATAAGTTATTAGTATAGGTAACCCTAAATGATAGGGTGTTGAATCATAAGGTGTCTCTCTAGAACTCACCCTGAGTGAGAATATAGTTGTATTAGACATGTCTTGAGAAGTTGTAAGAGACAATAGCCTTGGTGGGTGGGTGGTGTTCTTTTTTT
The DNA here is from genome assembly GCA_963277665.1 of Viscum album. NCBI lineage: Eukaryota > Viridiplantae > Streptophyta > Magnoliopsida > Santalales > Viscaceae > Viscum > Viscum album. The sequence goes on from OY728151.1 coordinate 2,085,148,903, forward strand.
TATAATAAGGCCAAGCATGATAACTCACTATGAGTGATAGGGTGGTGGTTCTAGATGGAAAATGAGATTTGGAATTGGTATGGTACATTACCAGAAATGTGAGGGTAGTGTCTGAGATTATTTAGTTGTTCTTAGACCTATGTGGTGGGATCATGGCTTTTTTTAATTATGAGATTACTTCTTCCATCAATATTGGTTAAAGTAAGTGAGCTCAAGGGTATTGGTGTCCTTTTTAGTACATGATAATCTAACATTTATTATTGTGTAATGTCTATTGTTTTTTCACTAAATACACACACTACATACTGTTCCATAGATAAAGAACCTGATTGGTGGTACCGAATTGTGGATTTATTTCTCCAAACCTACAGAGGACCCCTTGTGTGAATGCATATCATAAGTTTTCACATTCATGTGACATTATTTATATGATATCTATCTAGGGTAGCTAGATATAAATATGGGAGAATGTTCTAATGGGGGACCATGTTGTTTATAGTGGTGTATCCCTTCTATTTTCCCTAGTTTCCTATTTAATTTCATTTTTCTAGTCAGGGATCTCAATAATCTGTACTTGTATGCTAGTCATTTGTATCATTATATTATAGCATATGGATATTGTATATTATTGAAGGTTTTTTCCACTGTCAATAATTTTCCTTACTCATATGTTGTTTATATTTTCTATTTTTTTCTTGTGTTATATTTTTTTATATTGAGATTATAGGCTCCTCATGTTAGTTATAGACAGTCAACACTTGTCAAAAAATTATGGAATATAAATATGAATGCTTGAGGTCATGTGGCTCTATAAATAGATTTTAATATTATAGATTTTAGTCAATTCATTACAAAAAGAAGGTATTAGATCATTTTTGTTGTCTTATGATTTTGGAATTGGTCAATCAGAGTTTGAAATGTGTTAGTGATCTGATGGGATGAATGACTAATGTATCATGAACTCTTTTCCTATTATAAAACAGAAATTTTCCAGTTATTAAGATTGGTTTTTTTATATTATTTGAAATTAGTGGTTTATTGACATTTGATGTTATTGGTAAATTTTATTATTTGTTATACTACTCTTAAAATTTGTTGGAAAGAGTATGTGTATGTATGCATCCTATCAAGATCATATGTTTAATTGAGTATATACATGAATACGTGATTATGAAAAAGTTTCAACAGAAAAAATGGTTTTGGGGAATTGGTTTTCTGTAATAAATATTTGATAATATTAAAGTAAAATATATAAAAATAGTAATTGATTAATGAATATTCTTACAATACTGTATTTTGGGTCTTAACAAATAACATATTATTGAAATACTAATTAATAAATAATAAAGATTGTTTTTTGCGGTTTTATTTGATGTGATGATGCTTTAGTCAGGTAGGTAGATAGGGTGACCACCCATTAGTGGGTATGTTTGAGTGGTGATTTCTTAGAATGGATTGACAGGTTGTATAAGTATTTTATGTGGCATGTTTAGCTTGGTGGTTTGGTTAGTAAGAAACAATTTGGAGGCTCACAATCTCATGTGACTATTGACTCTCAATAATACATTCAAAATTGATTAATAGGGAATAACAATGTGAAAATAAATATTTAGGGATATTTTATGTACTTTAGCGCAAGCCCTTGTTCAGTGTAATGTCACCAAAATTGTTGAATAATGTAAAATATAATTGATCATCTATCTGAAATCTTCACAAGAACCTAGAAAATACTTTTTTGTGATCCAAATTTCTATAAATACCCCCTTTTATTTACATTTATGGTATCTTTTTTAATTTTTGGGAAGATGATGTATCACAATTTGAAAAACCCAACACTATACACCATGCTCTATACTATTAATAAATATTTCTTAGTGTCCTTTATTTCAGAAATTTATGTAAACTAAATTTTGTAATCCCATTAATGAATAAGAAAAAATCACTTGGGAGTCACATAACCCACTTTATATAAAAACATGTTTCATATAATGGCATAATGTCTCATGAAAATAGAAGCCTCACACAACACATGACTTCCAGGTACCCATGTTATAAATAAATAGTTAATTCCAACTTATTGAAAAGAACATCCTAAATAGTTTTTGAATTTGGGAACTTCACTCATGCACTCAAAAATCCCTTCGAAAGCCCACTTTTATCAACTCTAATTTTCTTCCTTGACAACATGGCTCTTCTCATCAAATATGGGTCGAGAATAATTTTTGAAAGCTTCAACGATATATTTTATTCTTTTATGAAAGGATAACAACCCCCCTCTCCAGTACGGCCTTTCTCATTTCACTAGAATAAAACACACATTTAATATTAATAACATTTAGCAGCACTAGAAAAATTCACTAATAAATTCCATATTTATCAGTGCTAAAAAAGCACTGATAAAAGGGACCCCTTATCAAATCGTTTTTAGCACTAATAAAATGGAACCTTTATCATGGCTTTATTGTTAGCATTAATGAAGCACACCCTTTATCAATATGAAAAATAAACTTCTGACAAAGCATAACATTTATCAGGGTTAATAAATCACTGATAAAAGGCTACTGTAAAATGAAATAATTAAAAACATTCCTTAATTAAATTATTGTTGTTAAAAATGAATAAATTTAATATAAATATATCTAAATTTTAAAAATTAATATGTAATATATATTAAATATATAGATATGTAAAATGAATTAAATTAAATAATTAAACAAAAAAATTAAAACGATTAATTTAAGAAATTTTTTAAACATTTTATTAGTTACATAATTAACAATAAAATGAATAAATTTAATATACATATATGTTATAAATATTAATAAATACTGTATATTAAATATAGATATATAAAATTAATTAATTTTACTAATTAGACAAAAAATATTGAAAAAATAAATTTCAAATTATTTAAAAAAATATTAATGAAAAAAATATAGATAAAAATGAATAAATAATATATATATATATATATATTAATTATAAATAGTAATAAATTATATATATTAAATATATATATATATAAAGAATAAAATTTTATTTATTACTTATTAATGGATTATTCTTCTGTAATGTTGTTTTCTTTTTCAATTTAACAAATATCAAACATCATGCGTTATATTGACTTCACAAACATATATATGTAATTAATGATTTTTATATACAAGCGCATACAAAAATATAATAATGAATATTTACAAAAACATACACCTAATATATATGTAATTTTTTAAAATTTTAGTATATTTTAGAATATTCATTATATCATGATATATTATGTTTTTAATCGCTCAATTTTATCAAATTTTTTAATACCATTACTGTTAGGGAATACATTTTTAATATTTTTTTAGTTTTTATTTTATTTTTGAATTTAATTATTTTGTATTAATTATTTATAAAAATATATATTTATTTACTATGTGTTAGTATTTTCAATATATATGTATTTCCATATTTTTTTAACAATTTATATTTAATTAATAAAACATATCTATTTTGTCAATATTTTTAATGTCTACTCATTTTGAATTAATCAATCTTACTTATTTATTAAATGAATGTATTTAAGATAAAATATCCCCTAATAATGTTAAAAATATATTTGTAAACAAATATATTTATAAATGTATATTTACTATATGTATTTATAAATTAATAAATTTATAACTATAGTAAATATATAATTATTTTTTTTCAAAATTAGCATTTATATAATTATAAAATAAATAATTGTATATATTTAAAAAATTATATAAATTATTATAAATTTATTTAAATAATTATAATTATAAATCTGTTATCTGCGCTTATCATTTTAGCGTAGATAAAAGGGATATTTATCAGCACTTTTATAAAAGCACTATTTAAACTGTCTCTGATCTAAATAAAAGTACCATAACCATGACTCAGTCACTCATGATTCTCAAGATCTCGTATAACTCCTCAGCTGCTAGCATGACTCCTCTACATTCCCTCAAAATAATCACGTCTATAATCTAATCATTGTTATTTTCATCCTTTCATCTATCATTTTTTTGGGTTTTATGTTTTTCATTTTTTGCACTGTTCTTAAACATGATGAACACTACATCTCATCTCCCCACCACTATAATACAAAATGTGGTTCTATTTCATCCTTTTCCCCCATAGACAACAGTTTTAAAGAATGAGAATGATGTTTTAATTTGTTAGGGTAATTCGACATATCTGTATAGGCCTGTATGGATAAATAAAATCAATTTTTCACCTCACACTACTACAATAGTAATTTTATCTATATTCCTCTACACTAACACAAGTATTTTGTGATCGAGAAGTGTGTATCAGGTAATATGTGACCTAAATTGGGAACTAATTGGGTATACTAGGTAAAAAATGTTATAAAATGGAATGAGAGTGAAACTAGGGATATTGGTATAGATTTTATAAAAAAGAATAAACATTTTAGACATAAGAAGTAATCCATAAATATGTTTGTATAAAATAATTATATTTTATACTTCAGTTACCATATGGATTCTGTTTTTTTGTTTATTTTTCCCTTGACGTGTCTCCTTGAGTCTCATTCATCTTATTTAAGAGTTTATAGGTATATGAATTTATAAGAACAGATGAAATTTCATATTATTATGTATTTTTGTGTATTTTATTAATTAATTATAAATTAATATTAATAGAAACATGAATAATAAATAAATTTCATATTCTTATTTACATATTAGTGATGATTATGTTTAAATAAAATATTAATTGATTTATTTTTTTAGTAATCCCCCTTTATCAATGATATTAGGTAGATGTTTCGTAATGATATTTATAAGAATACTTCTAACATATTTTAAATTATATTTAATGTATTAAAATAATTATTTAAAAGTAGACGAATGAGAGACAGGAGAATAGATTTCAAATTTAATATAGATTATTTTGTGTCTATTTCGGAAATATTATTTTTTTGGAAGAGGACTATTATGTGAATCTCAAAATTTATATAGAATATGACACCACTCTGACCATTATTTCTCCATATTAAGGAAACAATGAACATCCATTGTATGTTAAAACTTTTATTGATATATATTTTCTAGAGGTAATTGTAGAACTACTTCAAGCTATGTGGTTTAATTTTCATTGATGGGAATATAAAGTATCTATAGTTTATCTATGTTTATATGGTAATATATAATAATATTTAATTTAATATTTCATTAAATATAATCATTTCATTTATAAGAGTAAAAAATTTGTAGATCAGTACTAATCATAAGTTAAAAAATTAACACATTAAAGGGAATTATGTTATTTGAGGGATCATATGGTGGGTTAGAAAATATCAAAAATTGGAAGTTGAGGAATCCTTGAGTAGAAAGAAGTGATGTCGAATATAGGTGGGGTGAGACTCATTTCTTCATGATCATTAGAGTGGAGGTATTCTAATTCCTCTTTGAAATGAGGTGAATTTCTGTGGGATTACATCTATGTTGGTTCCTAGTACACTTAAATCCTTTCTGCCTCGTTGATATGAAACATTTCTAACAGTGTAGTCTGTTGGGGGACCTCCAATGTTCCTTTTGAGTTATTCAATCTATGTAAGTTCATTATATATGGATGGTATATTATTATTGTCTGATTGGTCCATGGATAATGTTATATAGGGTTCTTCTATAGTGATAGGAATAATCCTAGTATATTATACTCTTGTCGATGTGCTTAGGACACAGAAGCTTCCTATTATTTTTTATGAGTATATTATATACAATAGAGGATAGATATTAAAACATATTCATAATTTTATTAACATAATTACTATATATAAATAAACATATGGATAAAGAATAATAAATGCTAATTTTATTTATGAGCATATTGTCTCTCCCCCTTACCTATACCTACACAATTCCACCAATAATATGTTTTCTCATTCCAGCGTTATATGAGACAACTGAAAAGTACATATCTATCCACTATTGTAAAAGAAGCATACAAAACATAATATTCATGAGCATTATAAACAAAATTTTGAAAAAAATACCACACGTTTCACAAATAAGGTTGTGTAAATAAGGATTCATTTTCTTATGATAGAAAAACAATACAATACACTCCATTCATAAATGTCCATAATTGCATGAATCTTCCATGAAAATGATTAATTTCTTGAAAAGATATATAATATTACAATAATGTATTACAAAAAACCTTCACTACCTTTATATAATCAGTCATAATACTATTGATTTCTTTCCATCTCTTAATGATGGATTGAACTCCCTATTTATAACTAACCACCCTCTCGTCATTGTGGTTCAAAATTTACTTAATGACATACCACCTGCTGGGACTGTATTCATTAATCTATTTCAAATATACTAACATGGATTTTAATACCACGTCTCCCAAATCATTCTTCAACTATTTCAGCCTTTCTTCTTCATTATTTACTTCTTCCTGAGAAAGTAAAAAATGGCACCAAAAAATTAATCAAAACATAATGAATGATTTTTTTGGTTTCATGATATACATTTTCTAATATGAATCACTAGGATACTTTTGAAAAAATTCCCTAAAAAATTACTTATTTTATGAGTGTTTTCACATTGGTTTTGTAAAGAACTTTGTAGTTAAGCATACTTTCATGAGAATAATAATGTGTTGAGTTTTCTAATATGAACCTCGAAGGTATTACTCCCACAATGATAAGAGCTCTCTGTACCTTTTTTAGCTTCATGTTCTGTATACATTCTGTTGTAATCATGGAGAAATGGATGGTTTTCAAGCCTTCCCATATTCCTCACACCAATACAATCCCATTTTTATGTCTCTTGTAATCCCTACATAAAAAAAGAAAATTTTCAAAGGGATGGACAATCTATAAATGTCTATGAGTTGAAGTAAATTATTGTGAGTGTAAATTATGTGGATTTGAAAGTTCATTCCATCGTTTTTAATGTAATATGTTAGAATCCATAATTTAAATTTTATTATAGTTAATTTATATCTCCAGTGAGAACTCATCTTTCGTCTTTAGAAGTGTTATTTTTGCATTTTTTTCTTGAGACTCATCACCCATCTCTTGTATGATGCTTGATATAATATAAGGAGTAGTCATACATAATGATCATGGGATTAATTTTCATTATAATAGTTCATGAAATATAGGTGGATGTCCATCAAAAATGGGAGATAAATATCAAACAACAAAATTAAATAATAACTATTTGATATATATGTCATCAAGGTACATGGGAAAAAATGATGGAAGGATGGAAAGATTAAAAGAGGGAGTCCAATCTATTATCAATAGATGTATGACAATCAATATCTGTGGATGGATTAAATAATGGTTGTGAAGGACATTTTCACTACAAAATTAATGTATTGTATCTCTTTCCAAGAAAGTAAAATTTTCCTTGTAATATGAGTTAAATTGAGGGATTTTATATATGGAATATATTATATTGTTGTTATTCAATAAAAAATAAATGTTTGAATACTCAGGAAGACAATGTCATCTTCAAACGATGATGTTCAAATCCCAAGGAAGAATATACTGTAGATGATAAAATTGGGAAATTTTTAGGGGTTAAAAAACATGTTGATGTAAAAAACAACAACGACACAATATCACAGTGCTGAATAAAATTATCAAGTAATATTTTAGGTTACAAAATTTTAGAATGGCTAGAATCAACATTCCCGACCAATTAACACCAAAAAGTTAATTCTTGTAAGTAATATTGTGGTTACATCGATGTTGATGTTTATGATTGAACTTGATTCATGGAGATGCGTCCAAACTATAAAGAAGGAAATCTATTGGAATGATATAATGTTAATGTTACAATATACTTTATATATTTTAATAAAAAAATTATATAATGAAAAGATGAATTAATTTTTATTATTCATTGTAGCCATTGTTTATTTTAGAATATTTTCTTAACAAATTTTTCTTAATAGCCACTGGAAAATCTAATAGAGGTTTTCAGTCATCAAAAGAATGTTGAGGGGAAAATTAATTCCCCCATCCACTCAGTTATGAATACATTACAAAGTAGGAAACATAGACTGCATTCATCAATCATCACAATGAGAAATAATTTTTGGTTCATTTCAATCGAAAATATATTTATTGAAATTATTATTTTTATCCTTCATGTTTCAACGTTTTAATTTATGAAATAATAAAAGATTGCTAAATTTAAAGAATGTTCATCAAACCCTATATATGCCTTTCTAAAATCATGGATGGGGTACAATTCATTAGAGAAGAAATTGGAAAGCATTTTAAATCATCAATAAAAGTTTAATTATGTGATATGAAACAAGAAATTCGTTTTTTCTATACCAATTAATGAATCAAAATCTGTATCCACTTCTATCCCACATTATGTGCTATAGAAGGAGTCCCAAGTAAATTAGGAGGGTAAATTAATTGATGAAAACAAAATAATAGTATGGGAAGAATGGGTAAGTATGACATTATTGTAGTTCATATTATTAATAAAAACATTACATAAGAATGTATATTATTTTTTGATATTTTTAATAAGGATTATATATAAGAATCGAAAACTACCAAAAAAAATAAAATCTACTTTCATTAGAATTGAAGATTCCTAAAAAATATGGTCAGGTTAGAGGATTAGCTATTAAAGTATTTCCTCGAAAATATTTAAACAATATAGAAATATATGAAGATAAATAAAATATTGACGAGACAATTTAAAACAAAAATAGGCTCAAAAAAGATATTATTTTACTGGCTAGTTTGGTAGACAAATGTATAAGAAAAGATCAAAGGGAACCGGAAGTGGAGAAAATATTTGTACATGAACCAAATGATCCTACTAGCCTTTAGGATAGTCATTACACCCAACTACATACCTTACCAAGGGTAATCAATTTTCTCATTACCCCATCTAAATGATAATCAAACAACTTCTGATAACATAATATTACTAAAATATTTTAGGGTACAATTGTATGTGTTTTGTATATGTCAACACCCATGTACCCCAATGTTGTGATGGGTACAATATATAATATCCCATGAAACTAGATACATAATCAATACCTCCCCAAATATCACATGAGAGTGGGGATTGAGGTAGGTTTTGACCAAACTGCTATGTTACATGTTCCACTAGATGGTCTGAATATTACAATAGTCAATGATACTATTGGAAATTTTATAGCACAATCATCTAATCTTATTAAGATACATGCAGTGAATCTCTAAAAAAATTATCACATGGAATACAAGTTAATGTTGATGAAAAAATGTCTGAATTGGGGAATGATATTATAGATGGATAATGTGGTGGGGAAATAGAAGGATGAATAAGGAAAATCTAGTGAACATACTAAGAAATCAAAACAAACTTCTAGGAGTACCTTCACCACACCTGTTTTAGTGCATAATTTATTATCATTACAAATTCATAAAGAGACCACAATTAAATATAAATCTATGTCTTTTATTAAATAGGAAGAAGTAATATATGTATATTCCGTGATAGATGGAATTAGTCACGAGACTCTAAATGAGATTCTCAAGCATGAATTGTTTGCCATTCCATTTGTGAATACTTATATAATTTACATTTTCATATTTCATCCATCCAAATAGTGGAGTAATATGTTTATCAATGATAATAACTATTAATATTTTTTATAGAAGATTATATCACTACTATATAAAGGGAATATCATGCAAAGCATGATTTGGATTCATTAATCCATATATTGTTTCAACATAATAACTTACATTGAATGGGAATGCAATAAATAAATAAAAATTTCTTACCCGAGGAATTTAAAAAAAAATCATTATATGATAGAATCATTTTTGATACCTCCATTACGAAAACACAACTCTACAAAGTAATCACATAAAATATATTTTTAATTTTATTATTACATAATTGTTTTTTAGGATGCTCTGGGTGCTAATAGTAGTTAATATATTCACCAAAAATATTTATTTTTTGAATCCAATGCATGGATATGAATTAAACTATCCGCCCATTATGTGTATTGTGAACATGTAATAAACTAAAATTAATATTTTAAAAATAAACATTGAATTATATCTTCATATTTTGTTTAATAATAATTAAGTTATGATTGTTCTATCACACAATATAGGCTAGATCATGGCATGAAGTCAGTCTCTCAAGGGATAAAGCTTGTGTATTACTAAAAATGTAAATAGATTATGGTATATATAGAAATATTTAACTATAAAAACATTTGAAAAAAATTACTTAGTTTGTTCAATATTCCTGTAGTGCATAAAAAAAGATATTGACGTTAATTGTGGATATCATGTTTGGAAATTTATGAGAGAAATAATAAAACACGAAATGACCATCATCCCCTACAGGTAAATTTAAATCGTAATTAAAAATAAATTATATATATTTTAAAAAAAATTAGTCTATATTTTCTCAGTACTATCAAGAATGTCGAAAACATAGTTACTCAAAAGAAGAATTTTTTTTTCTAGAGATGAATGGGTAGCATACATTGTCTCATAATGTATACCAACAAAAAATATTGGTGATTACATATTATATTTGTGATATAGTATAAGTTATGACCTTCAAAATAATATTTAGGTGAAAATAATTCATGTTAGAATGGTTATATATTATTTTTGGTCTCTTTCCAAAGGAAAATTTTAATGCAGGAAATCAAATTATTTAGAAGAACTAAACTAAAAACAATAAAATTGATTAGAAAACATGATGGTGAAGGTAGATGTGGAGTTGGAGGAAGCGGAAGAGGCAATGGTGGAGGTGGAGGTGGTGGTAGAGGTATAGTTAAAGGCATATTCAGAGTTAGGGAGTAATTTATAGGAGGAGGCAGAGGTGAAGATTTAGGTTGAGACTCAGGTGGTGGAGGATAAAAAGATTTGGGTTTGAAATGATAAAATTGTTGGGATATACTGTATAATGAGGATCATTCCATGATTGTGTTTGAGAACAATTTTTTAAAAGGGTGCACATAACTTGTCACTTATGATATGAGTCATTTTTCAAGTGTTTCTGTTGAAATTTTAAAATAATTTTGTTCACCACATTTCTTGATAATTTGGGACAACAATTCAAAATTCATTTGTGATGTGTACAGATCAGTCTCACGTCCAACCCACACATAATTCCACCTATATGGATTGATGCGTGTGTTTCTTGTTCAAAATGAAATTTTACTAAAAACATTAGTGATATTCTGAAAAATGAAGAAACACATTCTGATTATTTTTATTTGTTAGGAAAACTATCCATGAGTCATTGGGTACATGTAGAAATAATCCTCACCTCCATATGATGCACAATGTGACTGGTATTACTCCAAGTGCATCTTTTTATTCAAAATTCACATTAATCTCAGTGAAAAAACAACCAACATACTCAAAACTGAGGAAACTATTTTGTATTATTTTGGTACTTTGATAAAAAGATCCATAAGTCATTTCCAATGTGTAATAATTATCCACACCTAAATCTGATTCACGGTGTGACCGGTATGAATCAATGTGTCTCTTATCAATTTAAAATTACAATTTTTATAAAAAAAGTATCACCACTAAAACTCAAGAAAATGTGTCCAGTCTATCTTCATAATTTTGGATAATGATTCATAATTTATTTTTGATGTGTCTGAATCGGTCTAATGTGAAGCCCACACATGATGCTACCTTAATTGACCAAAGTGTATGTTTGTAGTTTAAAATGAGATTTTATTAAAAAAAGTGGTGTACTCAAAATAGAGAAAATGAATTAGGATTGTTTTTATACTTCACTACAATGATCAATGAGTTATTTGGGATGTGTAGAAACTAGACACACCTCAATAATACACACATTATGATCGGTATGGCTCTAGGTGTGTCTTTTTTTTCAAAACTGAAATTAATTTTAGTGAAAAAACTAACATACTCAATACCATGAAAAGACATTCACATTGTTTTGTTACTTTATAAAAATGATACATATGCCATTTTTTTCAAGTAGGTATCAGTTTCACAAGAATCGGATGCACAGTGTGTCCTATATGACTCCATGTGTCTTTTATCAATCCAAAATGATATTTTAAAACAGGAATGTGTCACTCACAAAAAACCAAGAAAACATTCTTTAATTTTTTTAATAATTTTATAAAAGGTTTCATAATTTATTTGGGACATGTTTGAATTTGTATCTTGTCAAACTGACACATGATTCCCCATGTATGTCTCAATGTGAATGGTTAAAATATAGAAATACATTTTAGTAAAAAAACCCATGTTGCATACTCGAAACTGAGGAAACACACTTTGACTGTTTTTGATACTTTAGGAAAATTATCCATGAGTCATTTTTACATGTTAAAGTTAACCTCACCACAATCTGATGCCCTTTGTGACTGGTACGATTCCAAGTGCATCTTTTTATTCAAAAATTAACATCATTTTTAACCAAAAAAACAACTTACATACTAAAAATCGATAAAATAAATTCTTATTTTTTTTATAACTTAAGGAAAATAACCCATAATTCATTGGTTATGTGTATTAATTAGTAAACCATCAATTTGACTCATGGTGTGATTGGTATGACTCTAAAAGTACCTTTTTATTAATTGTTTACATTAATTTTACTAAATAAAAATGTAATACTCTATAAAAGTTTTTTTCTTGTATTTGTGAGAAAAATTATTTTATTTAAATTTAGTTTTTGAATCTTATTTTGGTCATTTATGTTCTATTTCTGGGGATGCTGTGTGTTGTTATAGCACACAACACATGTTTCTTCTGTTGCAATGTGTGGTACCATCATACTGCAGTTTTCACCTCTATTAGTTCTATTAAATGCACTGATAAATATATACTTTATGATCAAATTTACAAACTCAGTTAAAGGAATCCTTTATCATATCTTTCTAAAGAAATGACAATGGCATCATTATTAGTACTTCTAAAATAACAAATTAATGGTGTCTTTTATCAACGATTTTATTTTCAGAGATAAAGATTCCCTTTATCAATGATTTTATAGAACTGATAAAAGCCTTAAACTCTTAACATTAATTAAGTAGTCAATGATTATATATCACTAATAACGGCCTATTCTAGCGTTGTTAATGGTGTGTTTTTTAGTAGTTTTTTGAGTCCCGGTTTGTATGAACTACTCTATCCTTTTTTCACCACATTGGCAAAACAACTGTCCTAATCTCATGATATTAAACTATGTGTATTGGTCTTGTTATGTTACCTTAGAATATATAACTCAAACTTTGTTGGATATAATTCTTGTTTTAGTTGGATAAGTAGGATTACTCCTTCATGTTCATTCCCAACATCATTACAATCTTATCACCTCTTACCAAAAAATATTCCCCATAACATGATCACTATAATGAAGAATATCAATACCCATAGAGGGCCCACCTATAAGGATTTTACATATAGAGTATTCATGGTATACTATATGTATTATTTTCCCACTATACTCTAAAAAATGATTTTCCTCAAGGGGAATATAAACTACTAGAGTCCCCACAAGACTCTAAACCTTAATCATTCCCAATAGATTCTAATACATGAGTGTACTCATTGGATTCTAATCCATGAGTTTCCATATTGGATTCTAATTCATGATAATCTGAATATACTCTAAACCATGAGTTTCAGGAGTAGAGACTTAATCATGATAACCCCTAATTGAATGTCACTATACTGTAAAATATTAGTGCCCTCTATTCTAGACTAAGTATATAGAGTTTCATTAACTTGAGAAATTTAAAATATATAATTATCTTTACTTTTTTTATACGAATATGTTTACCTAATAATCTAATCTGAGGAAGAAATAGTAGAATATAGTATATACAAAAATCCATCCATATAATCATAAGGACTTTCCCCGTTGGGGAAGTAAAACATCTAATTAACTAACATCCAGAAGGTTTGATTTGAGAAGGGTTTTAGGGATATGTCTTAAATCTATAGGGAGACCAAGACTATGACTAAATCTCCTTATATGGATGAATATACCTCAAAATATCTCATCCAATAAAATCGAGTATCTTCATCACTTTTATGGTGATAATCCACTATCCTTTAGAAAGTGGGAATGAAGGGTCAGATTAGGGAATCATCCCTTTTCAAGTTAAAAACATCAATAATATAACTAGAGAATCCAACTTGAATCCCAACACCATTATGTTGTTAGTAGGTGTATAACATATGATATCACCATAATTTGACATTCAATCCATGGTTGTATTCATGATAGTTTATTTATACAATTTCAACTACTTATCATGACAGTTGATGTGACTTCACCATTACCAATTAAAAATAATATGGGCAGAAATCTATAAAGATATGAATAACCATAGATGTCTATATTCATAAATCCTATACACTCAGGCTCAGGTTGGGACCACTGTTTCTCCTAAGTCTCTCAGACACCATCACCCTCTTTCCTCAATGAAACTAATATGGTAGTGGGTGATCAACACCCTTTTCTACTAATACAAGAAAGGGGGTGTTATAAAAAAATGGATGATTTTACAAGAGGATTTTGACTCTATGGAATGACACTAGTGATATTAGAAGCATTAATACTTAAGGACAACCACGTCCTCCTCCTACTATGAACGTCTTTGGTAGTCTTTCCCTAGATCGTTGTAATGAAACCTTTCCCTATTCAGAGGAGGGGGAGGAATCCAAAAATAATCCGATTCTTGATATCTTGTGGGAGTCAAATGGGTTTAACTATTAACATAATATTTACTATAAAATTATTGAGGTAATAAATGAAATTTTTCTCATCTTTCCATAGTCTTAACCTCACATGACCAATAATAGGGGAATGTTATTTTTCCTACATAATAAGAAATTCATAGATTATCTTACATTTCCCCCACTATCATCCAGACCATTATATGGGGGAAGTTATTTATGACACTAGGAATTAATCCTAACTCATATATTAGGAATGAGGAGTCGGCTCTATAAAATATTTGATGTATCAATACAAATTATTGAATTCGTCTTTATGATAAATAACATCATCTCCCTAAGATTTTAAATATCTTAAATTACATATTGACTGTCAAAAATGGTCCCCCGAATATATAGAATACAATTATTATTGAAATGAATCCCATGACGTAGATAAGTATGTGATTGGGGAACTCCCATTCCAGTACTACAATTCCAAATATATTAATCAATAGTGGATTACACTAAATATTTCCTGACTTTAATATACTATGGATAAAGAGGAGATGATAGTAATGTCAATTCCACAACCTCTAGAATCTAGAACATAGAGATTATATATGTCCATTTCAGAAAAAACACACAATGACTCAAAGAACATATGAAATTATGTTAGTGTAGAGTGTGTTCTCTTATCCATTCTAGAGATTTATATGATGTTTTCTATAGATTCATTATTATGATTTCCCCTTAACTGTATATGGAATTTGAGGTATACGTCTAGGTCTAGGCAAACATTATTGAATGAGGAAGAACATAAAGAGGTTTCACACATTCCTATAATGTTACCTGTTGAAGAGGATTCCAGTCCTCCTCCTAAAATAAGAGTAATTATTTGTAGATCAATTTTAAAAATACATAATTATACAGATCAAATGAGGGTGTCCCAGATGATACCCTTTCCACTATAAGATCAACCACTAATGATGTCCTAAGTACACCCTCTTGTTACAAACCATAATCAAGGAAAACAATAATATATTAATCTGTATTCTATAGTAAATTTGGATTATATTAAACTCTCTTAATCAAAGAAATATTTGTTTCAAGGAAACATTTTTGGTGTGTTGAGAACATATTTTCCGTTCATTATACAAAAAATATTCTATTCATATTCTCATAATATATAACTTTTACCTAAATTGTAATTGAAATTATAAATGAAAAATAATAAAAATACATGTGACATAATATATGGTATACATTAATATTCCATAATAGTTAATAGTGATTGTATCCTAGAGGTTAAGACAACTATAATTCCCTTGAAGAATATTTTCCAAATACGAAACCTATGTCACTTCTAGTGGTAGAGCACCCTGACTCTAATAAATGTTCTATGAACTTCTTTTTTGAATATAAAAAATTTCTTATAGTACTATATCATATTATAAAATATGAAATTGTTCATATATGCCTCAAAAGATGGGGTTAGTATGTTTTCCTATAGTCCCCCCCCTCAGAAGTAGAAAACAGTCCTTTAAATCATCATTACCTTTTGTATCCTAAAATAATCTCATATGGGAAAATGTAATGTGGTTATAGATTGAGGTCACAAGACTAGAGATCATGATAAAAATTCTAGAATAATTCAATGTGATCAACTCATATATCATTAAAAAAAATATGTGATCGATGTTGGAATATATCTATAAATCATTTGTAATGTGATATATAATATAACAAAAAAATTTGGTTTTTATATTTTATATTAATATAAATCCCTATAAATTTAAGAATATATTGGTTCCCAAAAATTAATAAATAAGTAATTTTTTTTATAAGTGTCCTACATTTGATAATCCAATGGTTACTAGTAACTCTTGTCACTATTTCTCAGTCACCAAGACAATCTATGATTAGTCAATTGGATGTGAGCCCTCACATGATAAGTTGTTGATATATCCCATATGATGAGGTGATTACACTAAGTGAATCACTAATGTCCACATTTTATGTGTTGTTGAACCGAGTACCACGATTAGGGAAAAGGAAAATGATGGTGAAATCTAATAAATTCTAATGGGGACCCTTTTTAGTTGGTGAACTTTGGATGTTAAAATTTGGAGAGGGGGTTTTATTAGAAATTGATTTTTTTATCCCTATGGTTGTGCTGATAACGTTGAACTTATGGTCACTACCATGGTGATCATTAATATAGGTTATATGTCATATTAATGACATATAGATACAAGTGACAGATTAAAAAGGGCGATTTTCCCCCTAGAAGTTCCCATTAATGTAAGAAATTCCCATAGAGGGAGTTCACACTAGTCTATATAGATATACTATGGGAAGTGATAGTCTAATTATCACAACTTCTCCAAATACATACTGGCTTCCCAATATAAGAGATGTAATGGTTGTTACCTCTATTATTCCAAAATATAATAAGGCAATTTATATGCATTAAAAAATTATTACCCAACTACTGGAGATTTAGAATTCCCAACACCTTAATATTGAACTCCTCATAGGATACAAACCTAGCCCTGACTATGCATAAGTCTATTTGGTCACATATCTTAGTGAATTTCAGAAACTAATGAATATTGTTTAGATAGATAGGGATGAAGCAGATTATTTCACCAATAATAGGTAGGATGTGGTTATCCATGTAGAATATCCACTTGCGGATCTTCATAATTTCCCACACTAGTGTTATGTATACCCTTGTTCATTGAAACTCCACCCTACAAGGATATGGGTTTATAAGGATTTTTCCTAGAGTGAGATTATTAATACCCTTAGAGACCAAATGGTGTCCATTAAAATACATTATGCACTCATCTAGGATAAGAAGAATCCCAATCTTTAATTGGCGGATCATGTCCCTCTATTTCTATATTTCAAAAAATGAGTTTCACAACCTTAAATGGGAAATGATACCTATATAAGTATCTCATGTTATTATCTTCTAAATTTTGTCCAATGATAGGGAACGCTAATCCATTTGAGGAATCCAAACATAATTTTTTATACTGAGGAGGCCTTATTTTATGTGGTATAGTAATATACTCTATGGGCCTATTGTTAGATAGGAATATCACCATTGATATTTAATATAATAATTAGGCTTTATTTTATAATGATAACATGTAAATGATCTCTACAAGTGAACATTTTTGTATATTGAGTGTGTCACTAATTTAATTACCCAATATATGGGTCTATAATACTCTCTTTACATTTAACCATCTAAAGGGAAACTGTTAGTGATATGTGTAATGAATGTTCATGATGATATCATAATTACTCTGGTTTCATGGAACTATCTAGGTGGGTTATAATAGATCACTGATATGGATTAATGTTTATAAGAGACTATGTAGAAGACCAAGAAAAAGGATTATACACTACCACCTATGTCTATGAATACTGTCAAAAGGTATAAATTTTCATTAGGACACCATCTTCATCCCCTCAACAGATATTTTTCTTGGAGTTCATATATAAAAAATGGACTTCACATAGAACCTTGTGTGAAGAATGGTTTCCAAGGCACCCATCAGGGTTAGATGACCAAAATCATTGAAAAATGAAAGAGAAAAATCTATTTATTTAGGAATAATCATGTTTATGGGATCTTCATATGTGATATAGGGAAGTAATTATTCACTCTTCCTAGAATGAAGATGCTATAAGATGTTGAAATGAAAAGTTTTTCCAACTATTGATCTGATTATATGTTTTTTTTAAACACCATCATGTGTAGGTTAATTTTCAATGACGAGATCCATAGGATGATATAGCTTGTTATAATGGAATTGGGTGACCATTATGTGTATTTCAAATTCATTTCAAACACCTAAAATGATGATGAAGCTAAATGGAATTGGTAGTAGGTCTAGAGTCGAGAAATATATAAGTATTATAGTTGGATATATTAAAATTTCACTTCTCAATCCATTTAGATAATTTATGCATGAAAAAATAATCCATCCTCCTCCTCAGCCAACACACATGTTTAAGCGACATCATTTGATTTTGAATTTTACAATGCTAAAAGAAGATAGTGTTGTCACAATGGAGACAAGAGACCCAAGAATATTACATGACTAGTATATAAACTAATATACTACCTGTCTATAACATTTTGAGTAAACCCTATGCTATATTAGGTATCATAATATTTTTCTGATGAGGAACAAAATTTTTCACCTATTAATTTCATTCGATTGCGGTAACACTATTCTATGGCTAAGGACATACCATTATTTTTATTTCATCTTAAATATTCAAGAACACTAACATGGGAAATAAGAAGACAATTTTTGGTAATTAATTGTGATTATAGTTCTAGGATTAGTGAAATTTAATACGTTGCTGATATAATAAGACAAACACTTATCTTGGCTCAATGAAAGTAGTCATACACTACAAAGACCTCTGGTGCATCTATTCTTCCCATTCAACTGGTTGACCACTTTTTTGAGTCATTATAATCTATCCATGCATAGAATATGATGGACACTATCCATGTCCCTATACCCCATCACTGAAGTTCTAAATCATTTCTAGTTAGGGAATAGACCCTCTGAAGAAAAAACATGAAGCTTAAAAAATAGTATGACAATTGCAGCAAAATTAAAAATATATGGGATCCACTCTCAGTCCATGACCCAATTTTATTATTAATGACACTTTATGAATCCCATATCTAGGCAATGAAGACACATTTAGATCTCAATATAGATATAATAGTCAACAAATCATATAATACAGAATAATGGAATCATGAATAATTTTAAATCATTGTATCCTTTACTACGAAATATGTTGGTTTGGTCATATTAATTCATATAATCCCATTTTTCTATCAAATAATGATCATTGATATTGATTTGTATTGACATTAAACAGATAATGTATTAGTGATCATTCTTATTCCAAATTGGGTTTTCCACAAACATTGATATGCGAAGGCTTCTCTTGCCCATTCTAATAAGATGGTTCATGGGTCTGAAATGATTGAGCATAAGACACTCATTATAAAATACTTAATGATTTGGTTCAATAATATTTATCTAATTCAATGTTAATGGTATATTCACATGATACCACATTCAATTCCTTATTTGGGATGCCTCAGATATAATTTCACATAATTGTACCTTCATTATGTGACTAGTGCTTGAAGTGCTCCCTTGGTGGTTGAGTAAGGGTGACCAATGGTGATGAATACCCTTTTGACTCATATGAGACTTACTATGACAATGTATTTTATTGAAAATGGAATGGGAAGAATACCCGAGACTAAGGATCCAAACTCATCAATGACCCTAATGACTATAAAACCACCTCATTATGTCATTTTGATGAATTGAGGAGACATTTTCTTCTATTTATCCACTATCTAAAACAAATAACTATATATCTCATTAATCAAATCATTGTTCTAAAAAATCAGTTCCCTTAAATCACCTTCTTCTCATATATGGGTCATGAATGTCTAAATCCAAATGAAACTTTTCCCGACATGAATTTGTGGGATTCAATAATATTCCTAAATTGGAAACTCATCCATATAAACCATTTAGTATGGTTAATTAATTAGTGGATGATTGAATTATTTTATTTGGACAAGTTGGGGAGATTGCGCATGTTTAGATCACATGGATTGGACATCATATGATCTGAAATCCTTTTTTCTATAATGTTATAGGATAATACGTCAACATATGATGGTTATACCATTAAAATAGTTGATGATTACACTTCAAAATTTCTTTTGACTTATGAGATGAATTCAATTGACATCCCACAGGACTATTTTGAAGAAAATGTGGTTAATGCTACTCCTTCCATTGAATAGAGAGTTCCCACCACAAATTATGGGAGGATTTTTGTTGAAAATTGATTCTATGGAATATAATTATACAACAGTGGTCATTGTTATCATGTATCTAGATGAATAGGATCTATATGTCACATTTTTATTGGAATATAAATATTTATTTTTCTGGAATTACAAGGATATTCTATGGATTTATCACCATGTTACTTTCCACAAATTGGGTCTTCCAATGGTCCACCACATGTCTACATAGAGTAAAGATCCAAACTTCTTATTCATAAATATTACATCATAGTAGATGAATATTCATAACATAACATAAGAATCCATACCGGAATTATTTATTAACAGTTCATTTTGAAACATCAAAACATAAACAACAGGTCCATAAGTGAGCTAAATTATATACCCCTATTTTCATCACACCTAACATCTCAGTTACACATATCTTACATAATACCTTTCTTTATATAATGGGAAAAGTAAATATATGAATGGGTGTGCTTAGATGAAAAGTTAGGGTAAAAATGGGAGATATCTATAGCACAAGAGAATATTCACTTGTGAACATGAGACTAAAATTTGAAAACCAAACCCTATCTATAATATGTCAAAAACGTGAGACATGGAATAAATATTTCCATTCCATAGGACATGAATCATAATATAATCAAATAAAAAGATACTTGAAAGAAAAAATTAGCATAAGACATATGTTTGTGGAATAAACATAAGCATAGAAAATCATATGTCAATTTTATCCACAGAGACATTCATAACATGTTATTTTTGGGACAAACACCCTTGTTATTACTTTTGGATTGGGAAAAACCACTAGAAACTCTCATTTTGGTTTGGGATAATTACCCATATACCCTCCTTCAGGCTTGAGCTAACCACTCATGTTCCCTTCAAGCTCGTATGACATTTGTTGTTACCCAATTCATTAGAGGGACATATAGGTACCACCATTCACATAATGAAAATCATTTATATGTGTTCTAATAGATCAAAAAATATTCGACATCACTGAATGAATCAATAGGAATGGATTCCAAAAACATTTCTTCATATAATAACCTGTGGGAAATAAAAAAGTTTCATAATTATTTCATCATTTCATCATAGCACAACCTATTGAAAAATAAGTGGGTTTCATAAGAATTATTTTATTTTATTTACTATGGATTAGAAACAGGTTTCATAGACATCTTGTATTCAAAAAAATAAACCATTCAAATAAGAAATAAGAACAATATCCTTGGATAATATCTCTAGTAAATAATAAGTAAAATTAAAAGAATTCAATTATATATAGATAATGAATTTGAAATATCACATGGAACAATTTCATTATTAAAATATCCCTTCCACTTTGAGAATCACATTTAAATAATTATAAAAATAATAATAAAATACTTTCATAATATTTTCATTGAAAATACATTGGAATATTTTAAAGGAAACATTAAATTTAAAAAAACAATATTTAAAAAATAAGGTTACTATTTTATATACTGTGTATGACATGAAACAAAAATATTATAAAACAATATACTAACCAAAAATTAATGAAATACTTCCTTTTCAATAAATTTAATCTCTTTGATGCTTGTAGAACATGAAACCACAAGAAAAAATAAACCATAATATACAATATCATTATAACCTAGCCATTGAGATTGAGGGGATGAATGGTAGTGGGTAAATTTTGATAATTATGATTATCTACTAACTAAAATAAAATAATAATCTTTTAAAATAAAAATAATATCTTTCTAAAAAACTGTATTTTTCCTATATGATGGTTTAGTCATGCTTTGTTCACATAAATAAAAAATAATTATTAAAAAATATGGCAAATACATTTAAAAAAAATTATTAATTTTTAAATAATAATATTTAAATTATCATAGGATGTATTTTTGAGTTTATTATGAAAAGTTTGATTTATTGATGAATAAAAAAACTGAATTTTAATTGAAAACAGATTATTCATATAAAATATTTATAAAGTTATATTATAATATAAATTTGGGTTAAAGATAAATTAGTTATATTTTATTTAAAATAATCCTGTAGAAGTAATTATAATAGTTTTCATATTACATTTTTATATAAAATCATTGTAAACTTTTCAAATTTTTCTCTTTAATACCCTGCTTTCTCATCGCCTAAATAGGTTTAAATCTGAATTAATTGTTTCCACTTCATTTAATGGAATTAGTAAATATGAATTCAATAATTTTAATATGTATAAATTATATTATATAATTATTTTAACTTATTGTTTACCATAGGAAATATCTGAAACAAAAAAAATTAATTACTATAGTTACAGAAAAAAATTAATTTAATGGGGGTTAAACTGAAAAGATAAGGGTAAAAAATGACCCAAAAACTCATAAGACAATTATTTTCATGAAATATTTACAACATATAAATTAAATATTCTATAATATAACATATTTTAGAATTTTTTTTCATTATATAAATTTGGTTTTAATTGAATCAATTCAAAAATTTCAACAGTTTCACTCACCTCACTTATAAAATTCCACCCCTCCCCTCTCTTGTTCACACCGTAAAAACTTTTTATTTCTTTAAATAAATAATAAAATAAATCCCCAACATTCCTCTATGCTTCCTAGAATTATTATTTTTGTCACAAATATAATTTATAATGTATTTTGCTGCTAATCTAATGTGGATACTCGATGAAGAGGTGACTTTTTTGGATGAGCATCATTATTTTATTAACTAACCCACATAAATCACTTATTAGTAAAACATGATGATATAATATAATCATTATATTCTATATTATTATATTTGGTTATGTATTTGAATTAATTGAAACAATCTCCACTTCTATCAAATGGTTTATGAAATCATTACTTTTGTGTACATCAGACTACCGCCTCGCGAACCAATGTCATTTGTTTTATTCATTACAGCATGTCACAGTCTTGTATGATGATAGATATAAAGTTTATATATGATATTTATTGAATAATTATACTTATATATTAATTATATCATATATATAACATTTTAAATTACACTCCATCAGGGGCATGATAATGTCAGTTGTGTGTACGGCGGACTACCGCCTCGTGAAGTGATGTGATTCGTTTTTTAGTAATGCATTACACAGAAGGAGATAAGGATGAATATCATGATTATATGTCATATTCATGAAATATTAATAATATTAATGAAATATTTATCATTATGAAAATATAATATATATCATATTCTTTCTTACCTAAGAACTTAATCAATGACGATAACATAGATTATATACATGAGGACTAGAACTTTCACAAAATGATATGACTATATTTTCATCACCACACTAAATGAATTATATATTTTAGTATTTTTATAGAAATAATATGTTACATAATATATTATGATCATTTGGGGATGATAAAATTTTACTTACCTCTTTTCTATAACGATCATTGAAAAATTGAAACGATACTCTTGTGTGTGTATAACCCATCATCTCCAAGATTATAATGTAGTTCATTTTTCATGACCATATTTCATGATTAGTTATAAAACTATAATATATATAAAAATATAATAATAAAATCATTATTATTATTCAATATATGTTTAAATAATGAAATATTTGACAATATTCAACCGACCAAAGTCATTTTAGACACATAATCCCAATATCATCAAAACATATGATATAAACATTATTAATATTGACATAATATATAAAATGGTGTTAATTGAAATAAATTGAATAATAAAATTGAAAAGGGTTATTAGGTAATTAAATAATTAACATAATATTATTATTCTGAATGATTAAGAATGTATGTGATGAGTTGGAATCATGGTAAAAGATTTTATCTCAATTTAATTTCATTGAAGAATATTGTAATTTAATTCACCTAATTTATTTTATATGGTGACTATAATGACCATTTGAAATTTTATATCATGATTAATTAATTAGTAATGGTGTTTTATGTTTTAATTTGAATTATTTCATCTATAGGTATTTTTCTTGATAATTACCATGTTGAAAATAATTTCAAAACTCTATTCCTTTCCAAAAGGTTATATTACATCTTCATTGTGGTTGATATTATAATATTATGTATATAACAACTTTTTATTAAATTATTTTTTATTTCCACTTAATTTAAGTGTATTTATAGTTGATAATAACAATATATTAAATAACTAATTATAACTATAACTTTATGATCATTTTTTTGTATTTATTTCATAATATCATTTAAATAGAGATTGTCTACTCTTGTATTTAGTTTAAAGGAAATGATTTGATAGTTGTATAATAAACATATTTTATTTTCATAAAATCTATTTATTAATTATATTTTAAATTAATAGAAGCACTTTCTATAATTTGGTGCATAAAATAATTTAGTTTTTTTAAGGGAATCCAAATTTATTTCACTCTTCAGTAAGATAAGAATTTAAATACAAAATCTTGTTTTCTAAATAGATTTATAATATAATGCTTTCCCATATGATTTATTAAAGGTATTTTAACCAATTTTTAATCTTTACGAAATTTTTTTAATTACATATCAATGTAATTCTTCAAACAAGGATCTTTTCTAACCTTTTTATAGAGAAAAATGAATGTTCTTTTTAAATTGTATTACATGTATAGATTTCCCATCATAATAAAATTAATTTTTTTGAAGCTTCATTTCATATTTTATAATGTAATTTTTAGGTTAAATTGGTTTCCTAATATTTACTAATTTAATAGTTTTTAAAAGTGATTTTCAAGGAAAAGTATTTTATAATTTTTTTTTGTTCTAAAAAGTGATTTAAAGAAATGACATTTTTATCCATATTGTTTTAAAGATATTATTATGGATTTTATATTCATTAATGGCAACAACCATTTTTTATACATGTAATCCACTAGGGATGTATTTTATTGATACCATTATTATTCATCCTTTGGGTTTTTATTATTTTCTTACTAAGGAAAGCGTTGACATTCACTTCCATGATTTGTTTTTGGAAATAAAAACATTCCCTCAAATTTGTCACTTTCTTGAGATCATTGGAAATTAAATTTCTCTGAAATATTCCAGATTATTTATTATTTATATGTGTATTATTTAAATAATATTTTGTTTCAAAATATGGGGTCCAATATTGAAATTCATTTGTTTATATGTGAAAATATTGATAAATATCTGTTGTTTTCTAAATACAGATATTTGAGGATAGGGCCAATTATTTATAAATTAAATTTATTATTCAATATATGGGAATTATTTTGGAAATAAATTTATTGTGGGGATCGTATATAGATATGCCCAGAGGCATCGATAGTCTCAAGTGATGAATCAATTGGATATCCCTAGTTAAATGTGTTTCAGCTCGTCAATTATAAACTCTCTTGTCAATTGATCTTGGTGGTATATGTATCTTGTTCATGGGAATCATGGATTCCAATAATTAATATTTTCCTTCATTAATAGTTTTTTAGGATTATCCATGATATTTTCTCCATGATATTATCTCTGAATGATTTTTATTCTTGGTTTATTTATTAAATAGATTGTGTTTTCAATTATTTACCATCCCATGTTAACTATTACTTACCTCGTTAGGATGGTCTTGTTATTTATTGAATGTAATTTTTTTTTAAATTTTAACCTTTCTATGTTGATTGTGGTAAAAAAATTATTTAATGAGAATGTGTGTTCAGTAATTTACCATGCCATGTTGATCATGATCATTGGTTCATGAAATCAACCCTTGTATTTAACCCTTACTGAGAATTTGAGCTCACCCTTATTTTATTTTCTTTCCAAAGAATCCACGAAGTGTAATATATATAATAATATGATTGAGGGAATATTGATAATCTCAAAAAAATGTTGTAAATCCTTTATTAAAACGTAATATTGGAATCATGTAGGATTTTTGTTTACCAAGATAGTTAAACTATTTGGTCCTTTGGAATTAGATTTATTAAATATTATTCCAATGTATTAAGTAGGAACAATCCCTAAGCTACTAGGGTTGGTTCTGCTATAGTTGGTATTAGAGGATGTTTTGTAGATAAATTGGGATTGATATTTAGGAAAACATAGATTTGGGAACATAAACCTATGAAATACATTGATGATAAGCATTTAAGAACACCCTAAGGATTTTGTATGGTAAATATTATATGTTTTTCTTGGAAATAAATCAATATCTGTAATCTATATGTGGATTCGGTTATAGAATAGATATACCGAAGAGAAATATCCCTAAAAATGGCACATTGGTATTTTCGCAATTATCTCATGTTGTATTCAAAAGAGTTGTAATTAACACCATCTTTGACACTCCCATAAGATATTAATAGGATAATTAAAATTTCCATTACAAATATTATGAAATATTTGAATATATGATAAAAATTAATGACATAGGTTAAAACTATGGTGCCTTTGATTTAAAATATGGAGTCTAAAAGGAACAGAAAAGTGATTGATGTGTGAAAAGTAGGGAATAAAGTAATGAACATATGAGAGAAAAATAAAGAGTACAATTAAATGAAATGAATTAAATCATAAGGATATATTTATTTTTAGTTGTATTAAATATGGGGATATTGTGCATTATCCAAGTCAATTTCATCATCAAAATCCTATATTTGAGGCTAAGGGAGGGACTATGTAAAAATAAAATGGTTGAAGTATTTATTAGGATTCAATAATTATATTATTGAAGTATTTTATTAGTATAATTTTTATATAAGTATAACAAAAACTTTAAGGATTCTGTTATTTTTCATATGGGTATATGTCTTCAATAACTTAAGAGTTGTGGAATCCATAACGGGTTTTTGATTTTAAGATTTACCATAAGTTCATAGTCTTAAACACCCCTTTTTAGTTTTTATGTGATTGAAGTCTAACAAGAATAATTATATTTTTGGAAAAATTTTATGGAAAGAATATATTTTAGTGGAAATATTATTTTCAGAATAATGGATTTATATTTCATATATATTTTTTAAGGTATTAATAACCGTTGGGGTTGATATGATTTGTAATTAACGTGTATTATTATTAAATTAATATTATTATAATTTTTGAAAAAAAGGTTCTATTGAAAACCATAGTGACAATTTTATTTAATGATTAATTTTATTTGAAAGACATAAATCATATTTTTTTAGAACATTATAGGAATTACATTAATATACTATAGAAAAATAACAAACCACATGTTTGGTGTCAAATCATTACCCCCAGTATGGTCATGGGGTATGAACACGTGATCGAATGAAAAATAATGGTTTAACACCTTCCACTAGCCTATGGTATGTATTGGTTAAAATATTATTACATTTACATATATTATTTGAAAAATAAATATTAATTATGATTTAGTGGTGTTACATTTGAGGTTTATAGAATATTTTATTATATTAGATAAATTTTTCTAACTGTATTGGTTTTGGAAATTAGTCATTAATAGATAGAAAAAACTGAATCTTATTTTTGGATCTTACAATCCATTAAAATTTATCTTTAGTGTATACAGAATAAAATTTCATTTTCTCATTTCGTGGCCTAACTAATGAATTGAACATTGATAGAAGAACACAAAAAGTATGTAATTAGTTTTATGAAATAATAAAATACCAAATAAGTATATTTCATTATACTCATCAATAGTAAAATAATTCATCATCTTTTGGAAAATGATCTCAAATTTAAAATATTATTCTACTACATTCATATCCATTGAATACGATATTTTTTAAATCATTTCGTATTTATGGTTTTGCGTCCCATAACATTCTATTGGTCATTCACTTGTTTTTGATTAATGAACTCTATATTTCTATAAAATTATTTAACTTTTATTCTATGTCTATATATTCATTTTCCACCAATTTTCACCTAATAGAGACCTAGTTACATGTTATTCTATATTACCTTCTTAATTTTAATAAACCTAATTTTTATCTACAAAAATCCTCTTCTTATAATTATCTCATGTATTATAAAAAAGATAAATCACATATAGAACCCAATAAACACTTTATTCTCATAAATTAATATTTATATATTAGTTCTAAAAAACCAAAAAGAATTCCAAATATTATAGTGGGATAATAAATAGAAAATAAGACAATAAGAATATGAACATTTGGATATTATAGATCCACTAGATTGACCAACTCACGAACAAAGATATCAAAATGAAACATAATATTAATAATAAAATACTAATATGAAAGATAAAATAATATATATCCTTGGAGAAAA
Source organism: Viscum album (assembly GCA_963277665.1). Classification (NCBI taxonomy): domain Eukaryota; kingdom Viridiplantae; phylum Streptophyta; class Magnoliopsida; order Santalales; family Viscaceae; genus Viscum; species Viscum album. The sequence goes on from OY728151.1 coordinate 2,085,177,770, forward strand.
ATAATAGTGTTTAATTAATTGAATACGTGGTATTTATATGAATTAGTGAACCTGCATGACTATTCTAAATCTGAATGTTGGAATAATATCATGACCATTAGAAAGTAATGCCACTATTAGGAATAGTAATATGGAAATTAAAATAGGATCCCCACCTACGAAAATAGAATTAAAATTTTGGTATCTTATAAAATAAAATATGATATTTTCATATAATTGAATAAGAAAATAAATGTTTTAAAAATCATAAATTATGATTTGGTTTTTTTTGAAAGATAAAGGTTTATTTACAATTTTATAATTAATATATGATTTAAATTAAAATTTATTTTTCCAAAATAGATTTATAAATTAATAATTTTTCTATTATTATTTTAAGAAAATTTGTGAGACCTTGATAAATTTTTAAATGTGTCATAAAATTAGTTATAATATTGAAATAAATATTTTTCAAAAAACCAATGATATTAATTAACAACAAAACTTGTCATATTTAGAAATTTATTTAAAAAAATGCAGTCCATTTCTGAAACTCAACTGTCTAAAATTTTTAGGTTATATTTTTTGTATTTTTCTAAAATAGGTGTATATTGAATGAATAATGAAATATATTTATTTATTGTATTTAATAAATAGATGAATGTTTCATTCATGTAGAATTTATGGATGAGGTAATAAACCATTAGTTCCAAATCATTGAAACCATTTACTTTATTTAGTCATTAGAATCAACATTATTGTTAGTATTGAGGGAAAATAATAAACAAATAAATAAAATATAAAAAATAAACTCATCTCCTCCCCAATAAATATCACCCCTAAAAACCCCTTTTCTATTATAGAAATAGAGAGTATACCTAATCTATTACATTAATTTTTTCCAATGTGATATATTCCTAGTATTTATTCTTAATTCATGTTTATGTCATGTTATGCATTGCTGCAACATTCCTATGTTAATGGGATCATATGATTTTGTGTTATTTTTTCAATGATTCCATTTGATTATTCATGTTCCATGCCCTTTTTTTGTTATTATGTTATTATTTATAACTCACGTGTTATTCTTTATAAATATTATTATTCCCTTACTGAGATTTTTATCTTATTTTTTTGTCTATTTAATCCCCTCGATTATCCTATACATTTGTAAGAACTCCAATAGGATTAAGAGCTCATTATAAAAAAGGTTTTATATATTTGTTACATGTTTTATAGTTATGTACCTAAACTTATAAATACACAAGATGTTATGATCATTTTTTTCGATTTTATAGATAATTGTGCTTAAATTAATATAGTAATATGTGTAAAAGGATATCTTCTTTATAGTTAGTATCAGAGCTTGAACTGGTTATTTTTGGGGATTAAGACTAGAGAAAATTTGCAAGACACCTATGAATAAATATATAACAATGGATAAGCTAGATAAAATTTTAGGTAATAAAATTTTTTATATACATTCCATTTATAATTATATCCTTCCATGTTTAAAGATGATTTTTATTTTTTTAGCAATATATTTAATCCCCTTAATTATAATTTGTTTTTTATATTTAGTAGTAGGAAATATGAGATCTAGGTACAGTAATCAATGTGATATGTGAAGTGCACTGTGTTGCATTTGTTGTCAATGAGGCATGAAGTTGTCTTGGAATGAATGGATGTCAAGGAGTCAAGATGTGAATGTCAAAGGATGTGATGGTGATGGTGATGAAGGAGAATGGCCATGGTACCAAAATGCATGTCACTTAGGAGATTCACTAAGTGACTTAGGAGATGATGGTTTGAAACATTCTCTATAAATCAGACGATTGATGAGCTGATCTTTAAGTTCATAGAACTTGTATCATGATGATACAATGTCACAACATTGTTTGAAGACCATGCATTGTAGTGACAATGCATGAGGAGTTGAAAGGAGTTCCATCCACAACTACTAAGTGGATGATGTGCATTAATGAAGTCCATGTACTAACTCTTAGTACATGTGAATTGGAAGTGATCCAATTGATCTCTAATTGGATCAATGAAGCACATTGAGAGAAATCTTTGATTCAGGAGCATCGGTTGATGGAAGAACCTTCAAGAATTCCATTCTTAAATAATGATTATATGTTGAAGAAGGATGATGAATTCTAATGAAGAAGAAGAAATAAAGAAGATGGCTTGGAATATGGCATTTGGCTTGAACTTATGGAAGAACTTTGTATTTGAAAAAGTATTATTCTTTACTTTGCCAAAAAAATTGGCCACCAAGGAGGCCAGCCGAGGGTCATCACCCAAGGCACTTGTGGGACTCAAGGTCACCACGCCCATGGGGAACCCTCAAGGCCAGGGCAGCAACCTTGATGCATGGGGCGCACCCAAGGACACCGCATGGGCGCCTGGGGCACGCCCGGAGGAGCGCAGGGGGCTGTGTATAAGCCCCCGAGGGCACGCGGTGGTGAAACCCGCGCGCCGGAGGAGCATAGTGGGCGCTAGGAGCGCGCCCGCAGGAGCAGAGATTGGGCGCAGAGCGCGCCCGCAGGGAGAACACGGTGCGGGGCGGCACCGTGGAGGGAGAGAGTTCAATTGTGGAGTAGCCGGCAGCGGCTGGGTAATAAACCGCGAGAAAACCGCGCCCCGTTTCGATGTGGGACGCGGAAAATTTCCCGGAAGCGAATCTGAGCCGCTCGATTGATCGCGCGCTTGATCTGCGCCGCACGATCCATCCGCGGCGCCGCGATCTAATCCAGGCCGTCCAAGGTTAATCGATCGCCTGATCCGAAGGCTAAGAGACCGTCCTCTTCCTCGAGCTCGAGCCGAAGCCTCCCGCGTACCTCCTTCGAACTAGAGGCTTCCCAAAGATGGATTTCGGGTTCCCGGCCACCTCTGAAGGAAGTGAAGCCTCCACTGTGATCGTCTGTCCAAGACGAACTGTTCCATGATTAAAAAATGGGCTTGCATGCAACGAGAGAAGGATTCGAGATTTGGCCGAAGGCAAACCGAAGGTGCCGAGGCCAGTTGGTGTTCGAGCTTTGCATGCATGGATTGGAATTAAAGAGGCCGTGCATGCGTTCAAAGTCGCATGCATGTGGAGAAAATTAAGGAAAGAACCCGCGGTGGAAACTGAGGAGAAAAACAAGATTTCACCGAATCTTGAAGATCCGAAGATCTCGGGTGTTTGAAGTTATTGCACGCAGATAATCTGAGGCAGTCTCTGCCTATAAAAATGAGGCCGAGCCCTCTGTGCCGCTTGCTGATTCTTGTTGAAGATTTGTGTCCCGCGAAGCCTCTGCCTCGCGAAGTTTGAAGCCCCGCGCAAAGAACTTGCGCGGCTGAAGGTTCCGGAGCCACCCGAGGCTTCGAAGGTCCCCTGCGCGCATTATTTGCGCGACAGTAAGAGCTCTCCCTGCCCGCATACTTGCGCGGCAGGAGTAGCTTGCGCGCCCAAGGTGTCTTTGCACCCTTGTGGATTGCGCGCCTCGTGGTGTTGCATGCTGCACACCCGAGTGCTGGTGCACCTCGCGGCTGTTGAAGAAGAGAAGGCCACACCCTGCTCAGGCCCTTGTGCCCTTGCACTTGTGCGATAGTGGAAAGAATAGGAGGGTTTCACCCCTTGCGCGCCTCCTTGAGTTCGGGTGAAGGGTATCTACATCCTACGGGTTAAGTGAAGACACCCTACAGGCTTGTGTGTGCAAAGTGAAGACTCTACGGCTTGTGTGTGCAAAAACAGAAGAGGACCCGTGGCCATGTGTGTGCATAAGGAGGAAGGCCACCACATCCCTAGTGTGTGTGTGCCAAGTAAGTGAAGGCCCTACGGGCAGTAGGTGTGCAAATAAAGGAGAACCGAAGTGTGTGCACAAGTGCCAAGTGAAGAACCTACGGGTTGAGTGTGTGCAAAAGATTTGAGGCCAAGTATACCACACTTTGTGTGTGTGAGAGGTGAAGAAGGAAGGCCGAGGCCTTAGTGCCTTGTGTGCACCAAGGGAAGACCACACTTTGTGTGTGTGTTAGAATTGAATAGGCCGCAGCCTTGTGTGGGTGAATTGAAGACCACACCTCATTTGAGTGTGTGTGTGTGCAAATTGAAGAGGAACACTCTACGACCATTTAAGGGTGTGCAACAAGAAGTGTGAAGGCCAAGCTCAAAGTGTGTGCCAAAGTGAATAAGTTTTGTGTGCAAAGAGAGAAGTTGGCCGAACCTAGTGTGTGCACTAAAAGTGTATACACATTAGAAGAAGAAGAAGGAGTGACCCACAGTAAAGTAGAACACACTCTAAGTGTGTAAACAAATTGGATAAAGTGTGTGAAGTTCAGTGAAGGTGTGTGCTTAAAGTGACTACACCCTTTGTGGGTCTACTGCACCAAGAGGAAGAAAAGGAGAGTGCATGCATGCATGCATGCACGTGCACACGTGAACAAGTCTGAATCAGCTTGTGTGCATTTGAGCTGACCAAGTCCAGAAGATCTTGAAGATATTGTGATGCCATGCATTCAGTGCATGATGTTGAAGTGAACTGAGACTGAGCCAGACTGAAGTTAAAGAAATTGGTTGTCTGAGTTTTCAGTAGTTTGAGAAGACCCTGATCATCACAAGTGATTAGAGGTACAGAGCAAGGCCAGCAGTCTTTATCCCAGACTGCTGAAGTTACTTGAAGAAGCTTAAAGTGAAGAAGAGCTACTCGTGTGACTCGAGGAGCCAAGAGAAGACCCTGTGGGACTCAGGGAGAAGAAGTCTTCAGTGGGATTCTGGAGCAGGCCAGTGGGACTCTGGTAACACTGTGAGACGCAGTATAAAGACCCTCCTGTGGGACTCAGGAGAGATACGGTGGGAAGCTGTATCGACCATTGTAATACTAACCGATTATAATGGGAGAATCCATGCTTGGAGAGCATGGCAAGGATGTAGGCCTTTGGTTCCGAACCTTGTAAATCCTTGTGTCCTGTGCCTTTTCATTACTGCATTATCCGGGAAAGGTTGAGAGATACAAGAAGAGTGGATCGAGGCTTTAACCAGCCATAGAGGTTTAATTGATTAAGAATCAATTAGTAAAAAGTTTTAAGGGATCACTGATTCACCCCCTCCCCCTCTCAGTGATTCACACTGATCTGGGCACTTCAATTGGTATCAGAGCGAGGTTACCTCTAAAAGATCCAAGGGAGTCTTTATGAAGTGCAGATTTGAGGAAATGAGTGACCAGCCTCAAATGGAGATATCTGCCAAGACTCTGAAAAACAGAATGAAGAAACAGGCCAAGAAGATGAAGAAAGCCTGTCCTAGCTGTGATGCTGATGGAACAATTCATGATCTTCAAAGTGCAATCGAATATCTTCAGAAGAGAGTCCCCAAGGAAATTGCAATGTGTATAGCTACAGGCCTCCTTGATCTTCAAGAAGAAAAATTACAGCTAGAAGATGAAGCCAATTCTCTGGAAGTCCAATTGGCAAAAAGGGTTGGCATAACCAACACTCTCAGAAAGCTGGTGAATGCCAAGGATGAAACTGTTTCCCTTTGCAATGAAAGATATGAAGATACCTATGAAGAATTGCAGAGGAGCCTTTCTGAGAAAGAATTATTTAAAGTAATAATCAAAGATGTTTTCCATGCACTGGAAAAGAGGCACAAAGTGTCAATGAATGTCAGAGATGCTCAACTCGAAGACAAAGTCAAGATAGTGAAGGAGCTTGACAATTCATTGCTAGAATTAAAGAAGGTGCATGAAGACCAGATAAAACAGCTGGAAGAGAAATGGGAAGGAAGGCTAAGAACTATTGAGGATGAGAAGAACTCCCTCAATATGAAATGCTTAGAACTGGAGGTGATATTGAAAAATCAGCAATCACCCAAAGCTAAAGCCTCCCAGTCAGCTGAAAGGAGAAATGTTGCTACTCAAGTATGCATTGAGCAGGATGATTCTAAAAGAAAGACATCCTCTAGTGAAAGTGCAACAACTTCTAAAAAGAAGGTACCATCCATACCATCTTGTACTTATGCTTCTAAAAGTGTTTCTACTAAAAGTGCAGGATGAAAGAATAATTCCAAACAAATATGGATGAAGACAGTAAAGAAGCAGAGCTCTCCTGAAACAGCACAACAGGTCAAGAAAAGTACCCTACAATCAGAAGGACTTAAGAGGCCAATATTTGTGGGTCAATGTTGGTGTTGTAACAAGTATGGGCATTGTGCAAAGGATTGTTGGTACAATCCACTGAATGCCAAAGCACAGAGGAAGCCCATGCCTAGGGGGAGCAAGCCAGAAGTAAAGAAGCAGCATCCACAGGTCCAGAGACATCTGTTTACTGCAAATAGATTTGGATTACTTGACAACATCTGGGATGATTGCAAAAGTGGTCAAATAGATACATGTCAATCTCCAACTGTATCCAGAGCTCAAAAGAAGAAAAGATCACAGAACCTGGCTCAAAAAGATTCCTTGGGAAGCAAGAAAAAGAAAGTGGAAAATGCTCCCAAGAAGTGTCTGAAAAAGGAAGAGAAGTCCTTGGAGTCTAAGTCCAAGAAGGGTGAGTCATCCAGTAGGACCACCAAGAAGACATGCTTCTACTGTGGAAAGAAAGGTCATACCATGGATCTTTGTAAACAAGCCATGGAAATCAATAGAAGCCAACTGAACTCAAACAGACAATCAATCCAGAAAAAGCAGAAGGGATTGATTGAAAATAAGTTGCCTAAGAGAGGTAGCTTAGCAGCATCCAAAGAACCATGTGGAACTTCCAGAACTGGGGCCACTCTTCCAAATGATTTACTTGTCATATGGCCAAATCAGTTGCAACTTGCCAAAGATCTCCAGAGAGCTGAAGATAAAGTTCTGGAAATTGCTAAGGCAAAAAGGAAGAATAAGATTTCACATGAAGATGTATTGAGATCCACACCAGCACAATCATTAATGAATATCAAATGTGCAAGTGTGAAGAATGGTGAAAATGGGACATCTCGGTTGAGAGAATCTTCTCAACCTTGTTGTTCACATTGATGAACCAAGGAGGTTCCATCTTATTCCCTTATACATTGGTATTTACAAGTGCTAACATTGCAGGGAATTGAAGATGATGATCATTCTCAACTGGAGGATGGTTTGGACAGAATGGAGTGCACCCCTTGAGGGGGAGCCAATCTGGAGAAGATGATGTTCTAAAATTAATATCATCTTGAGAAAGTGAAGGTATTCCAATCATGCTTTCATCCCTTGTTTCTTAATTGAGTTAATCTTGTCAATTAAGGGGGAGTATGGATTGAATACAATTGGATGAAAGGGGGAGCTTTATCTTAGCACTGAACATTCTAATGTGTTTTGTGAAGTATGTGCAGGATTTAGCAAATTCATTGTTATATCTGAAAAATTTCAAACCCCCGAGCATGATCTCACATGTGCAGAGAATTATGGACAGCTTTGAATTCCTTGGTCATATCACTCTTGTTTTCTACACCGGGTTTGCCCAAGTAGACTTAGAGCTGATTTACTAAAGGTTCATTGCTCAAGTGAACATGTGACATCATCCCTCTCCTAGTGTTTTTCAAGAAGATGCTATTCAAAGGGAGGAAGATATTTGTGAAAGTGAACCACACCAAACCTTTGCATTTGATTGCCAATAAGGGGGAGAAAATATTGGCACACATATTGACCCATTCATATGTGGTGAAGTGGTGTATTGACAACAAATACAAAGGGGGAGATTGAAGTGCACTGTGTTGCATTTGTTGTCAATGAGGCATGAAGTTGTCTTGGAATGAATGGATGTCAAGGAGTCAAGATGTGAATGTCAAAGGATGTGATGGTGATGGTGATGAAGGAGAATGGCCATGGTACCAAAATGCATGTCACTTAGGAGATTCACTAAGTGACTTAGGAGATGATGGTTTGAAACATTCTCTATAAATCAGACGATTGATGAGCTGATCTTTAAGTTCATAGAACTTGTATCATGATGATACAATGTCACAACATTGTTTGAAGACCATGCATTGTAGTGACAATGCATGAGGAGTTGAAAGGAGTTCCATCCACAACTACTAAGTGGATGATGTGCATTAATGAAGTCCATGTACTAACTCTTAGTACATGTGAATTGGAAGTGATCCAATTGATCTCTAATTGGATCAATGAAGCACATTGAGAGAAATCTTTGATTCAGGAGCATCGGTTGATGGAAGAACCTTCAAGAATTCCATTCTTAAATAATGATTATATGTTGAAGAAGGATGATGAATTCTAATGAAGAAGACGAAATAAAGAAGATGGCTTGGAATATGGCATTTGGCTTGAACTTATGGAAGAACTTTGTATTTGACAAAGTATTATTCTTTACTTTGCCAAAAAAATTGGCCACCAAGGAGGCCAGCCGAGGGTCATCACCCAAGGCACTTGTGGGACTCAAGGTCACCACGCCCATGGGGAACCCTCAAGGCCAGGGAAGCAACCTTGAGGCATGGGGCGCACCCAAGGACACCGCATGGGCGCCTGGGGCACGCCCGGAGGAGCGCAGGGGGCCGTGTATAAGCCCCCGAGGGCACGCGGTGGTGAAACCCGCGCGCCGGAGGAGCATAGTGGGCGCTAGGAGCGCGCCCGCAGGAGCAGAGATTGGGCGCAGAGCGCGCCCGCAGGGAGAACACGGTGCGGGGGGGCACCGTGGAGGGAGAGAGTTCAATTGTGGAGTAGCCGACAGCGGCTGGGTAATAAACCGCGAGAAAACCGCGCCCCGTTTCGATGTGGGACGCGGAAAATTTCCCGGAAGCGAATCTGAGCCGCTCGATTGATCGCGCACTTGATCTGCGCCGCACGATCCATCCGCGGCGCCGCGATCTAATCCAGGCCGTCCAAGGTTAATCGATCGCCTGATCCGACGGCTAAGAGACCGTCCTCTTCCTCGAGCTCGAGCCGAAGCCTCCCGCGTACCTCCTTCGAACCAGAGGCTTCCCGAAGATGGATTTCGGGTTCCCGGCCACCTCTGAAGGAAGTGAAGCCTCCACTGTGATCGTCTGGCCAAGACGAACTGTTCCATGATTAAAAAATGGGCTTGCATGCAACGAGAGAAGGATTCGAGATTTGGCCGAAGGCAAACCGAAGGTGCCGAGGCCAGTTGGTGTTCGAGCTTTGCATGCATGGATTGGAATTAAAGAGGCCGTGCATGCGTTCAAAGTCGCATGCACGTGGAGAAAATTAAGGAAAGAACCCGCGGTGGAAACTGAGGAGAAAAACAAGATTTCACCGAATCTTGAAGATCCGAAGATCTCGGGTGTTTGAAGTTATTGCACGCGGATAATCTGAGGCAGTCTCTGCCTATAAAAATGAGGCCGAGCCCTCTGTGCCGCTTGCTGATTCTTGTTGAAGATTTGTGTCCCGCGAAGCCTCTGCCTCGCGAAGTTTGAAGCCCCGCGCAAAGAACTTGCGCGGCTGAAGGTTCCGGAGCCACCCGAGGCTTTGAAGGTCCCCTGCGCGCATTATTTGCGCGACAGGAAGAGCTCTCCCTGCCCGCATACTTGCGCGGCAGGAGTAGCTTGCGCGCCCAAGGTGTCTTTGCACCCTTGTGGATTGCGCGCCTCGTGGTGTTGCATGCTGCACACCCGAGTGCTGGTGCACCTCGCGGCTGTTGAAGAAGAGAAGGCCACACCCTGCTCAGGCCCTTGTGCCCTTGCACTTGCGCGATAGTGGAAAGAATAGGAGGGTTGCACCCCTTGCGCGCCTCCTTGAGTTCGGGTGAAGGGTATCTACATCCTACGGGTTAAGTGAAGACACCCTACAAGCTTGTGTGTGCAAAGTGAAGACTCTACGGCTTGTGTGTGCAAAAACAGAAGAGGACCCGTGGCCGTGTGTGTGCATAAGGAGGAAGGCCACCACATCCCTAGTGTGTGTGTGCCAAGTAAGTGAAGGCCCTACGGGCAGTAGGTGTGCAAATAAAGGAGAACCGAAGTGTGTGCACAAGTGCCAAGTGAAGAACCTACGGGTTGAGTGTGTGCAAAAGAGTTGAGGGCAAGTATACCACACTTTGTGTGTGTGAGAGGTGAAGAAGGAAGGCCGAGGCCTTAGTGCCTTGTGTGCACCAAGGGAAGACCACACTTTGTGTGTGTGTTAGAATTGAATAGGCCGTAGCCTTGTGTGGGTGAATTGAAGACCACACCTCATTTGAGTGTGTGTGTGTGCAAATTGAAGAGGAACACTCTACGGCCATTTAAGGGTGTGCAACAAGAAGTGTGAAGGCCAAGCTCAAAGTGTGTGCCAAAGTGAATAAGTTTTGTGTGCAAAGAGAGAAGTTGTCCGAACCTAGTGTGTGCACTAAAAGTGTATACACATTAGAAGAAGAAGAAGGAGTGACCCACACTAAAGTAGAACACACTCTAAGTGTGTAAACAAATTGGATAAAGTGTGTGAAGTTCAGTGAAGGTGTGTGCTTAAAGTGACTACACCCTTTGTGGGTCTACTGCACCAAGAGGAAGAAAAGGAGAGTGCATGCATGCATGCATGCACGTGCACACGTGAACAAGTCTGAATCAGCTTGTGTGCATTTGAGCTGACCAAGTCCAGAAGATCTTGAAGATATTGTGATGCCATGCATTCAGTGCATGATGTTGAAGTGAACTGAGACTGAGCCAGACTGAAGTTAAAGAAATTGGTTGTCTGAGTTTTCAGTAGTTTGAGAAGACCCTGATCATCACAAGTGATCAGAGGTACAGAGCAAGGCCAGCAGTCTTTATCCCAGACTGCTGAAGTTACTTGAAGAAGCTTAAAGTGAAGAAGAGCTACTCGTGTGACTCGAGGAGCCAGGAGAAGACCCTGTGGGACTCAGGGAGAAGAAGTCTTCAGTGGGATTCTGGAGCAGGCCAGTGGGACTCTGGTAACACTGTGAGACGCAGTATAAAGACCCTCCTGTGGGACTCAGGAGAGATACGGTGGGAAGCTGTATCGACCATTGTAATACTAACCGATTATAATGGGAGAATCCATGCTTGGAGAGCATGGCAAGGATGTAGGCCTTTGGTGCCGAACCTTGTAAATCCTTGTGTCCTGTGCCTTTTCATTACTGCATTATCCGGGAAAGGTTGAGAGATACAAGAAGAGTGGATCGAGGCTTTAACCAGCCATAGAGGTTTAATTGATTAAGAATCAATTAGTAAAAAGTTTTAAGGGATCACCGATTCACCCCCTCCCCCTCTCAGTGATTCACACTGATCTGGGCACTTCAGATATGAAATGTGGGGATTTATCTATATAATTTCCATGTTTATTAGTAATGAGGGCCAAAAACATCATGATAATAATAGAAAAACTAGACTATGTAAGAATTAAAAACTTGAATTGTGTGGAATGACCTTCTTATCCTATGGAAGATAATGTTGTGATCAAATCATTTATTCCAAAAAAGAACATATATATTTAATGGATTTTATTATCCTATAATCATATAATAAAGGATTAACTACATTGAAAACATATTATTTGTTCTCCAGTGCTCAGAAGAAAAGATAGTTGTGATAACAGTTTATTATTTTGAGGTAGAAGATGATAAATAGGGGACACTGATAAAAGAGACAATGTCTCAGGATAAAATTTATTACAGGTAATGGAAAGCATTCATAAGTATATTTTCAGTAAATATTTTCCCCATAATCTATACCTTAATATGGAATTGGATTTGAACATATAAAAGTAAAAAAGGCAATCTTATCAGGGGTACTTTGATGAATTTACAAGGATTTTATGATACACATTTTTTATTGAAGACTAATAGAAAATTGGATTGCCTCTATAGTGAAATAATTCTGAGTCTTCAAAAATCTTTTGTGATTCAACAAATTAACATATATGAGGATATTTTATCTTCTTTTCTTAATTTTAAAACAGATATCATAGAATCTCAGGGGTCTCATGAGCCAGGAGATAAAAAGAGGACAATATATTTTAAAATTTGATGATAAAAATATAAAACCCCTTATCAAAAGAAAACCAAACATCCTATGTGTAAAAAATGTGGGAAAAAGAATCTCAGTAACTATATAAAGGGATACAGTAGAAGCTTAAAATTTGGGAGATTGTTGCATTAGGGTTACAATTAACAAGGTATATGTTGAAGCTCAAAAATGAGGATGAATAATTAAAAGATCAGAACAACACTCTACCTATAGTAATGTGTTTGATGTACAATGAACTTGGGAATTAAGAAAATAAATTACCTAAACCAAGGGTTGTTAGAGGAAATCAAAAAATGAAACCTCCAAAGTAACATGGGATCAAATATACTATCACTAATTCCAATGTTGATCCCAATAATGATGTGGTGATAGGAATGATGGTTATTCATTCCAGAATAGGTAACAATCTATTTGATTCTAGTTTTGAAGATTCTTTGGTATCTTTCATGTTTTGTATAACTATTCAATCACCTCCTCAAAATATGGAAGTCATGTTATCAATGAGAACATAAATTGGGAATGTTATCTCATACAATGAATATAACTCTTCCATGGTTAATGATTTTTGGAAAAACCTTCTAGAAATTATGGTCTTACATACTTTGGTAAATTTTTATTCTTTATGAGGAATATATTGTAAATATTTATACAAATCCGAAATTAAATTTTGGGAATGGGGGATTACTCTTCACATCCCAATACATCCATTAATTCAATATATGATTAAAGAGGAGGATAAATCTCCGTCAGAATCAACATCTTAATATTGGATATTATTCCCCTATAAAAAATCATATTTAGCAATAATGATTGGGGAAAAGGAGAGAATCAAACTTGGTGAAATAAAAACTGTGAGGGACTATAATGATCTATTCCCCAGAGAATGTTTTGTTCTTCCTCTAAAATGAGAGTTTGAGTTCACAATTTAACTAATTCATAGATATCTTCCTATATTAAATAATCCCTAAAAATGTTCACTATTTATATGGATTAACTGAAGAATTAGTTACAAGACAATTTGGAAACGTTTTTTATATGCATGAGTGCTTCACCATGAATAGAATTAGTCCTCTTCATAAAGAAAAAATCTTAATCAATTAACCTTTTAATTTATTATCACTACCCTTACAAAATCACTATAAATAACATGTATCCCCTTCCTTGGATAAATGAATTTTTCGATAAACTTTCTCGGGCCGTGTATTTCTCTAATGTAGATCTTCATTTGGTATATCACATATCATAGGTGATAAATGAAGATATTCACATGACTTCCCTTGAACATGGTATTGGCACTATGAGTTCATAGTTATGCCCATTGGACTCCGTAATTATCCATAAATATTCTTGGAAATGATGAATAGAGTGTTTAGAGATTACCTAGAGAAATTTATTATATGATTTATTGATGATATTATTATATAAATCAAAATAAAATAGAATCATGAGGTGAATTTGAATACTTTACTAAAGACATTGTGAAAGGGGAAACTATATGAAAATTATAGTAAATGTTTGTTCTAGATGTTGGAAGTATCATTTGTGAGGAATGTTATCACCATTAATGTAATATCTGTTGTCTAACAAATGAAACTATGGAGTTTCATACAAAATAAATTATAATATAGATTCATAGATTCCTTGTCCTATCAAGATTTTAGAGACAATTTATAAATTACGTTTCATGATTTTCAAACGGACTAACCAAGATGACTCAAAAGGGAGTAAATCATTTATTGTTCAATGAATTTGAATTCTTAAACCAAGTATTGAAAGAGTCTTATCACTGTACCAGTACTCACACTACAAATATGTGTGAAAATACTTGTGGTATATGATGATGCTCAAAATAAGGTATTAACTTGTGTACTTAGGAAGAATTCTATGTTGACAACCTATTCTTCAATGCAGATGAAATTTCATGAGAAAAACAATCCCTTGGATGATCTAGAGTTAGTGACTATTATCATCACATTGAAAATATGACAGAATTTTCTCTACCAAGTGATGTGTGAGATATATACTAATAATAAGATCCTAAAATATATATTCACATATAAGGAACATATTTTTCACCCATGAAGATGATTGTATCTCATCAAGGATTATGATTACACAATCCACTACTATCCTATTAAAGAATATAATGTGGTGGATTCTCTATGTATAAAAGATCCTACAACATTTTCAATGATAATAATTGATAAGAATATAATACTATTAGACTTGAAATGGATGGACATGGGAATTATAATGGAAGGTAAATCATCATTTCATTCAAAAATGATTTCCCAACAATCCATTATGGGGAAAATAAAGGATTATAAATGTAATAACATTGAAATTTAGAAAAATGTGGAAGTTATATGCAATAGGTAATCCATAATGTTTAAAATTATTGAGTTATGTGTATTATGACTTGTTTCATGTCTATTTATACTATCAAAAGATGAGATAAAGAAATATATTTTGATTGATGTTTATAAAACGACCTTATCTATCAACCTACGGACCAAAAAGATGTATAGATATCATTTATGGAACTATTTGGTTGACATTATAAAGAAAGAGAAATCCAAATATACATCAAATTACATGGTATGTTAGCAAGTGAAGGGTGGGGGATAAAATTAAAAGGGGGTGATCCAACCATTACCCATACAAACATAGTAATGGAAAAAATCACCAAAAAAAATTTCACCATAAATTTTATGACATCCATAAGAAATAATTATATATGTGTTTTTGTGAATCATCATACAAATAAAACTAACATAATTTCAATTAAGGAGCATTTCTTATTCAAACAACTTGTACGGATAAACATACGAGAAGTGGTGAGGCTGAAAGTACTACCATTTTAAATTATATCCTATCAGGATCTATGATTTACCACTATGATCAGGAATATTCTATGACCTAATCTAACTACATAGTTGAATATCAATACGGATTATCATCCTCAAAATGATGGAAAAACCTATGTGGACTATTTAGTCACTAAGGTTGAGAGAATGTTCTATGAGATTGAAATGAATATTGGATCATCATTATCCACTAGTTGGGTTCTCTTACAAAAATATTTTCCAATCAAGAATCCAAATGACCTCATATGTATTCATTTATTGTAAAATATGTAGAACATTCTATTTCTTGGATAAATATAGTTTGAGTAATATTATGGGATATAAAATGGTCATGGAAATGGTATAAAAGGTTAAAATCATTTAGTAATACATCTGGGAAAATGAAATTTGAAAAAATAGAAATGAAGACAATCGTTGATGGGATTTGGTATTCAAGGCTGGAGACATGGTATTTCTCTACATATCTACATGAAATATGGCCAAGAGTGTTTTTATTAATGGAAATATATGTCCCATATATATCAATTCCTTTGAGATTATTGATCACGCTAGAGCAATGACATATCCACTAGAACTTCCAACAACCATGTCATGAGTAAATTATCTATTCCATGTATCCCTCATAAATATGTACAGACTATATTATGGACATTTACTAAATTTGAGGTTGGTATAGTTTGAAAATGGTCTCTCTTAGGAGGAGAATTTTTTGAAGATATTTGACCATAGAGATAATTTGAAATGAAAAAAGCTACACCAATGGTCAAAGTATAGTTGAGGAATAATAAGTACAAATAGGAAACATGGGTAGGAGTGGAAGTGATGAAGGGGAAGTACCCTTTCCTTTTTCATCTTACCATTCAAAACAAAATTTTGGTGGTAAAATTTTATAAGGGGAGGAATAATGTATCAACCCATAATTTTCCAATGGAAATTATGATCTTAAAATTATGTCATGTGGAAAAAACCACATACCTAACATAAAAAACCTCATAGAAACATTATTATCCAAAATTAATAATGATTCATTAGTCATTAAATAACTAAATTTGAATGAAAAGTATTATAGTAGGAAAATTGATAGAAAATAAGATAATTAGAATACGAAAATTTGGATATTCTTGATCCACTAGAATAACTACCCTGATAAACAAAGGTGTATAAAAAAATAGTAGGATAAAAATAAAATATTTATTTAAAAGTTGAAAAAATATGCATTCTTGGATGAAAATAGATGTTTTTATTAATTTAATAATAGGTATTTATATGATTTTGTAAACCCCTCAAACATTTAGAAATATAACAGTTAGAATAGTAACCTGACTATTGAAATAGTAATGTGACTGTTAGGAATAGTAATCTGGAAATTAAAATATTATAATCACCTATTAATGTATAAATAATTTTTTTATCTCATAATGTATATTATTATATATTTTTATCATGGAATAATTAAATAAGTGTTTTAAAAATTATATTTTAACTCTTATATTTTTTCGAAATATAAATGTATATTTAAAAATTTATAATTAATATAATGATTCTAAAGAACATATATATTCATAAATTAGATTAATAAATAAATAACTTATTTTATTATAATTAAAAGACAATTTATTAGACATCAATTAATTTTTTAATTTTTCAATAATTCAGTTAGAATATTAAAATCAATATTTTTGAAAAATGATTATTTTATTTAAAAAGAAATTTTTTCATTTTTATAAAATTATTTTCATAACATTTATTTCATTATATATATATATAAATTAGGGGGAACTTTTCATATTTTTCTAAAATAGTTGACTTTTTTATGAATTGTGTAATATTGTAAATTGTGGTATTTAACATTATAAGTTAAATACCAGATCATTTTAGTAAATTTTGTTGTAATCAATTATTAGTTTGAACTCAAATGACCTATATACTATATTTTTTCATGATAATAAACACTATTGATATTCCCGAGCCAAAATATTAAATAATAGAATAAAATAATTAGAAAACCCACCTCTCCTCCACTATAAATGCCACCTCAAACTACCCTCTCTCACCATATCATCTAATCATAGAATATTATATAAATTAAAAAAAATTAAATTCCCATGACTATTCTCCAAATAGAAGATATTTTGGTGTTAAAAAATAACAAATCCATGTTTCAAAAAGAGGCTCTCAAGGAGATGACATTTGAGAGGAAAAATCATACTCCATCTTTTAATTTCATTTCTTTTCTTATCCACCCCTCACCTCTACTATCCAAAGTGACATGATAACTCCACTATTGTACATATACTGTTATTTTATTGAGTTCTTGGAATATACAACCTTAATTATCTTATCTTCACTATTTATATTTTCAATGAAAACAACATCCATGATATGCTGATTTACAACTGTTATGGGCAACTATCATTCATCTTCCATTATTTCTATCATAAACGAACAAGAAATAATTAAAATGGTTCAAAAGTATACTAAAATTTAAACTATAACATGTTTAATTTTCTCTAATTAATATATATACATAATAATAAGTAATAAAATAAAACTACTTCTCTATGATCTGAAACCCACTAAAATAAATTAACACATTATCATTAATATTTTATCTAATGAATCATGGTCATTTTTCAAATAAAAATGAAATATGGGACCATTCATAATTACTGAATTATATTAATACCATATCCTTCCCCATCTGAGGTTTTCATACCATTTCAGTAGAACTCCCACAATTAAATCCATGGGAACTGACTAGAAAATCATTAAACAAACGCTCCCCAACTAAAAAAATTAATCATTATAACTCATCAAAATTACCATAAATAAAAAAAATTTAATGATAATAAATAAAATATATTTTTATTAGACAATTAATTTATTTATTAAAGAATCTAATTTTTTTTATCCATGACATTAAGTGAATGTTTGAATCACTTTTGGACTAGAGGTATGGGATCCCTCTAAACCACCATTTTTCTTCGGGTTACACTTTCTAAATATTTAATTCAAAGTATTTCATCATCATTATTATTTAAATATTATTAAGTTTTTATATTTTCCAAACATATGTATCTCTATTAATACATCTTTACTTGATGGTGAAATACATATTTTAAAATGTTCCATTTAAAATTCATTTAGATAAGCATGCCTGATTAAGGGGAACATCAAAATTTATTACTTTTTCATGTAACCTACATATTTTGTTTTAATCCACCAATATTTTTCCAAAATAACTCATTTTATCATGATAATATATCTTAGTTCTTTCCTAGTTTAATAAAAACAATTATATCATTATATTTTGTAAAGATAACTTAATATTTTCACTTAAACTACACAAAAGTGGATCATTTCTAAAGTTTCATAAACAATGTTTGTACATGTTTCCACTTAAATTTGATGTCATTTGTCATGATATATTCCTATTTTCTATTATTAATGTCCAATTATGAATTAAATTCATTGTTTCAGGGGAACCATTAGGATATTATATTTGGTTATGTCTTATGCCGTCATTATGATATCCATTTCCTTCCATGGCTATCCCTTATGTTTAATACCCATGATAAAGTAGTCATGTGTAATAGACATTAAGGAACATGTTATGATTTTTTTTCTAATATATCCCTCAAATTAAATGGGTAATTTTTAGTCTAATGATACATCATGAATGAGATTAGAGTGTAAACCTAATTAATTACGAGACATTTCCACTGTGTGATATTGTCCTGGCACTTATACATGAATCATGTTTATTTCATGTCAGGTGATTTTGAAAAATACCAATGTTACCATGATCATATGATTCCATGTTCTATTTTCCATTCTTATATATTTTTATTCCTTTTCCATGCCATTTCTTTATTTTTAAGCCTTCAATGTCATGTATTATGATTTATTTCTATACTTATTCCCACACTAGGATTTCTCGCTCATCCCTTTTGTCTGTTTAATTCCCCATTTTATTTTATGTAGTTGTTGGAGCTGTAATGTAATTACAGTCTCATTCTAAAATAGACGATATATTTTGGTTTCATGTTTTCTAATAATATACCTAGTATTCAATGACACTAGACTCTAAGATACATGGAATTCATTTGATGGATGATTATGCCTGAAATCAAGTAATAATATGTATGTAAGTATATGGTCATTATATTATTTACTTTTCTATTTTATGAAGATGATATTTTATTTCTCCTTTTACAATGATTGTTTTTAAACAATCAAATTTTCAAATATAAAAACCATGATTATCAGGATCAAATTTAAATTAAGAGGACACAATTTGTAAAAGGTGGGGAGTATGTGAAACCTGGTGAGTTTAAAAGAGTAATATTTTTTAAATAGAATTTTTTTACATGAAAAACTTATATTAGAAGAATATA
The DNA here is from genome assembly GCA_963277665.1 of Viscum album. NCBI lineage: Eukaryota > Viridiplantae > Streptophyta > Magnoliopsida > Santalales > Viscaceae > Viscum > Viscum album. The sequence goes on from OY728151.1 coordinate 2,085,196,942, forward strand.
TAAAAATGAAGAATTTAGGAAATATTTCTTTTAAATTAAATGTAACCCCTTCAATAGACCGTGAAACACGCAACCTCGAGTCAATATAAACCATAATATAGTATACTCTTATAACATAGTCATTTATTTTTTGGTCACGAATAATAATGACTATATTAATATCATTATGGTAATCTATTGATTATAAACAATATATAAATCATTTAAAATAAAAAGAATTGAATTCTGATAACCAGAATGTTTCTATAATATAGTTTTGTTTTTCCATGATCAATTAATTTGAAAATAATTTTACAAATTTTAGAAACATTATTTGAAAATTTTAATTTCAATTTGTAAATCAGAATATCACAATTTTATTATGTTAAATAATTGGAATATTTCTGAAATTTTTATTTTTTCATGAATAGTAAAAAAATACTAAATTTTAATTAAACACTCTATTTTCATTTATATTATTTATACAGTTAAATTAAATAATTTTTTTTAAAAAATAAATTTATTTTAATGTAATATCATTTAATCCCATTTAGGTAATTATGACAATTTTTATATTGAATTCTGATATATTATATTTGTAATCATTGAAACAATTTCACCACAAAACATTACTTTATCACTGCATCTATTAGATAAATTTTAATTTAATGTTGAAAACTTATATGAATTTAATTTGGAAACATGGTATAAATATCTTTAATAAAAATAATTTATATTATCTAATATGGTAAACTTAATTTTTGACCAAAATGAATAATGAAAACATTAAAAATTAATATTCATGGTTATGGTAAAAATGGATTTACATGGGTTAAACTAAAATAATAATGATTGAAAATTACCCACCAAATTTATTAACTCCAATTTTATAAAAATATTTCCTCTTTAAATGTATTATGTTTTCCAATTTTCCATTTTGGAGCCTTTTTCCTTAATAAAAAGTGCATGTAATTGACTCTTTTAAAGAATTAAAAGTGTTCCCCTCACCTCAATTATAAAAGGCCACCCCATTTCTTCTCTTCATCTCACCTTCACAAGATTTTTTCAGCCAATACCTAACCAATTCACTCCAAAACATCCTTAATATCTTCATAAAACCTTATTTTTTTAATAACCCATTCTATGAAAGATTTTGGTGCCAACCTATGGAGGATACCTGAAGAGGAAGTAGTGTTCTTCAACAAAAATCATTATTTTATTTCTTCTTCCACCTCATTAAATTCATATTAAACCATGCTGATATAAAAAACATATTTCCTTAAATATACTGAGATGTTTTCAGGTTATGTTCATGATATACAACCATTCCCACATCTAGTAAATGGGTTAAGAAATTATAAGTGCTTTGTACAATAGATCGTAGCCTAGAAAATCGATGTTATTCACTTTTCCATTAACATCAATCACGGTTGGGTATAATGATGTATAATATATATTTATATTTATAAATTATAACATAATTATACCTATGGATTTATAATATCACATATATATATATATATATATATAATTTTACATTCCATTCCATATGGGATACTATAACCTCTCTCATGCCTAAAGCGGTGTACCGCCTTAGGAAATGATGTGATTTATTTTTCATTAACGATTAAATTTATGGTGATAGTGAAAAATTTAATTACTATATGTGAAACAAATAAAATAGATATGTTATTTAGGAAGTATTTTTTATTCCAAAAATATAATATATATCATATTCTTTCAAATGTTTTCAATCAATAAAAGAAGATGGATTTTTTCGTGTGTGTGGACTACCACCTTCACAAAACAATGTGAGTTTCTTTCCATCCCCACACCAAATAGTTGATATTTATAAGTATATTTAAAGAAATAATATGATATATATTATTCTTTTTATCATTTTATAAATATAAAATATTACTTACATACTTTTTGTAAATATCACTAAAAAATGGAAACGTAACTCATGTGTATGTCTGACATACTATCTACATGATTGTGAAAAAGATTATTAATTTTGACCACAAATAATTGTTGATTTAAAATAATAATTTATGTATAAATATTATTATTATTTCAGTATTATTATTCTTTAAATTTTTAAATAATGACCTCTTTGACCGTAGTCAACCTACCAAATTAATTTTTGAGACAAATCCAAATATCATCATTACATCCATTTATACGTAATTTATTAAGTATTAATATATAAAACGATAATATGTAAAAAAAATAAATTTTAAAATTTAAAATTTTCTCAATAAATTAAATAATTAACATAAGATTATTAACCAGGATGATAAATAACGTACATGATGAGCCAAACACAAGGTATGATATTTCATCCCAACTTAATTTCATTGAGGAATATTGAAATTTTATGCACATAATTTATATTATATGGTGTTTATACTACCACTTTTACATGTTATATCATTATTAATTATTAATTAATGTTATTCTATGTCTCAATTTGAATTATTTAATCCAATGGTATTTGACATGAAAATTACCATGTGGTAAAATTTCATAACTAAATTTATTTTAATTAGGTTATATTACTTAATAGTTATCATTAAAAATAAAATACTATATGTATAATAACATTTCATTATATTATATTTTATTTAAAAGTATTTTATGTCTATTTACAATTGATAAACATAATATGTTTATTAATAAATTCTCAATTCAACATACTGATCATTGTGAGGGTTTATTTCACAATCTCATTATTACCGAGAGTTTTTATTTTCAAATATCAGATGATCAAAATTATCTGATAACTTTATAATAAAACCATTTTATTTTCTTATCATGTTTTTATTCATGATATTTTTATGTAACAATGTCTTTTTTCACTATTATTTTCTTAAAATAATTGAGAGAATGTTTTTTAGAAAATCCAACTTCATTTATCTCTTCACCGAGAAATCCATTTCCTTCCGAAACCATGTTTTGAAAAAAATTAAAACTTTTTACATTGATTTATTAAATAATGTTTTAAAAATTCTTTAATTTAAAAAATGGAATAATTTTCTTGTTTTATGAACATATAAATTTTCTATCCTTTTTATAGTGTAAAGGGAATGTTATTTTTAACATGCACGACATGTATGGATTTTCCTTCATCAGTATATAAATTTCATTGATGATTCTATTAAAAATAAATATTGATATTTTTATATAAATTTTCTAGCCTTTCAATTACAATAACTATTTATTTAATATATACTCCTCTAGTTATATATTATATTTAATTTTTATTATTAGTTCAACAGTCTTCAATTGTGAAAGCTATATAACATCCACATTTCAGAGGTTGAATAGGATTTATAAATTCTTATTGGTTAAATTATTGGAAAGAAAAATCCTCCTTGGGAGTTTCATTACCTCATTCAGAATGGCAGGAAGCTTCTTGAACCAGGCGTGAAGGTGGGGAATATGTGGCGATAATTCAAATTTTCTGCCGATTCATTGGCATGTATAAGTATCTAAAGGGATACATTATCTATTTATTTTTTTTGGGATCCTTCCCAAATGAATGTCGTAATTTTTTGAGGGGTTATTCCCTTGGTCTTCATCAATTTAGACTATATTAAACTCTATTTTAGTCGATATATAGTAATAAAATTTCTACTTTTTAGTCAGTCACTTCCCTAATTCATTTTTGTAGTCAATGACATTCCCATTAAAATTTCACATTACTATGATCATTAGATATTAAATTTACCCTAAATTTAAATATTTTTTTCATAGAAATTTTGATTTTTTAAATTTTATATTATTTTTAAATTTCGTGTTCTATAATGAAATACATTTGATTATCTGAGAAAAATATTGATAAATCTATTTTCTGGACTCAATATTTTTATTTTATGATAATTCAAATTTTTATGAATTAAAAAGATTAGTTTATATATTAGTAATAATTTAGACAAGTAATACATGGGGTGGTTCCTATTTGATGAAATTCTCTTGACTCATTGGTAGTCTCTTGCAATAAATTTTTTGGATAACCTTTGTTAAATTGGTTTCTACCACTATATTTTAAACAATCTTTAGGATCTTTGTTTTACAATAGTGCTATGATCTTCTTGTGAAACTTGATATAAAATATTTTTGATTTTCTTTCATTAATAATTTGTTTATTTCTATACATTATATTTTCACAATGACATTTTCTATGAACAAATTTCATTCTCCGTAAATAATTGAATGACATATTTTTCAGTAATTTCCTTTTCCATGTAGACTAAACTATCTTGTTGTGATAGTCATGTAATTGATTAAGTGGAATGTGCTTTAAGTTATTTAATTTTTCCATATTGATTATTCTAGTCATATTTTTTAAATTCTATTTCTGTTTAATTATTTGTATATCCATGTTGATTATTATCATTAATTCATGATAGCTTCCACTGTAAATAAAGAATACGGAGCATTAGAGCACACCCTTATTTTGTCTCAGTTCCCATGAATCAGTGATGTGTATAATGAACCATATAAAATAATATTCCAGAGGGAATAATGATATACTATAAAAAAATATTGTAATTTCTGTATTAAAAAAGAATATAGGAATCATGTGTGTTGCAATTTTAGCAAGACTACTAAAACATTCGGTCATTCAGGATTGTGATTCCTTGTATTTTATTCCAATGTATTAAAACAACTAGAGAACATAAGATACTAAGGTTGGGGTATCTAAAATACTGATTTATTAAAAAAATTTATAATAAAAATAAAATTTTCACTTTGATAATTTATTTTTAAAACATAAAATATTATCAAATTAATTTTCATTTAAAATGACCTTCAAAACATATAAAGAATATTTAATGATAAATTATGACATTTCATTAGGAAAAAACATTTTGTCTTTTAAAAAGTACATTAAAAAATTATAAATTTTTAAAAATCCATTTATTTTAAAATTAACTAGGAAAATTATAAATTAATCTATCTAGAAAATTTTGTTCATGATGGCAGGATTTTCTGTACATAACCTACATGTTAATACAACTATTCCCTTCACATTTTATGGTAAAATACCAATGGGCCTTCTTTGGAAAATAAAATGAATATTCATTTTAAAATATTTTTGATAAATCCAAATAATGTTAAAAATGAAAATAAAAATCATATAGTAACTTACAAAAATATTTCAAAACATTTTTAACAAACATGTATATGGAATTAAAAGTTTGTAGATTTAAGAGAGATATAATGTTAGTTTTTATTAAAAACATTTTTTAAAATATTTAGTACATATGGAGAGGAAAATTAAGGGAAAACTTTTATTATCAAGAAATAACCATAAGATAAGAAAATTCATGTGTTTTTTGAGTGATCAATCAAAATAATTAATCATCAAAATCATAAACATATAAAATTTCGCTAAAATATGATATTGTCTCATGAAACCATTAACACATTAGTAACATAGAATCTTAATCCACTTGAAAAAATAGTAAATAATACTTAGAATATCATGAGAATAAATAAATTCATGATATTACATGTCAATGTGGCTTTATATATTCCACATAAGAAATATAGGTGCATAAAGTCACATATGCCCCAAAGAAGATAAATTGACACAAAAAATATATTATATCTTTGGTAATATTTTAAATCATAAGACTAATTAAATAATAAAATCAAATGAAAAATTAAATATATGGGAAAGAATTATATTCAAGATATAACCTGTGAAAAGGTAATTATATATACCATAGGAAGGAACCAATCGGTGAATATTCCATATGTCTACCAGAAATGAAAGAGAGACTATAAATCCCTTATAAAAATGTCAAAGTATTTCATACATTTTATAATCTACAATATATTAAATTGAGGATTATTATACATATATCACAAGACAAAAATTATATATATAATACCATTTATGATATTCTTATGATCTTCTATCACATGATTATTAACAATTTCCTTTTAGAATAAAATTTCAAGTAATAAATGTTTTCCTTTTCATGTATGTTTTGATTCGATACCATTAGTCCTATTACATTGATCATGGTTAAATAATATCCATAATTTTATCTATTATATATATACACCATATATATTCAGTATAAATGTATTTATATTATCCTACAAAATATAGATATTGAAAATGAAATACACTTTTCAGAGAGGCAATAGGCCAGATATATGCATGAACATTGATTCCATTTTATAAAAAGATGAATTGAAAGAAAGATAACTAATATTTTAAAATTACCGATTAATTTATATATCATTTATAGGAAAAAAAATTATTTAAACATATCCTTATTTCTTTCAATGTAATGAGAGTATGAATAAAAAATAATGTCACTTCGAAAGGTGGTAGTCATTCGTACACATGAAAGAATTTATCACATCTCCCCAAATATGTAAAATTAGAAGGTGTTTCTTTTTCTAAAGTAATTTCTGGTTCTGATGATCTGAGAAATAGAGGTACGTCTCATTCCTCTAACATTACCAGACTTGAGAATGGTGGTTTTTCTGTAGTTGCGGATCCGGAGGCTTTACAGAAACGCATTGATCTTTGTAAGTTTTCAATTCTTGGTTGCGTTATTTATTCCAAGGGTGATAAACCCTGGTTTTACATTAATCTTCAAAATAGAATTTCTCATTGATGGGGTTCTAGTAACTGGAAATTGATTCCTATTGGGAGGGGTTTTTTCATCTCATATTTTAATCATGGGATGATTTTAATAGGTCTTGGGATTTTGGAAATCTTCATCTCAAACCTGGTGTTTTGAGATTATCCGAATGGGATGTTAATTTTAATCTTTTTATCCTTAAGTAAACTGATGCTCAGATCTGGATGAGACTTCATGGTTTGAATTTGATGTACTGGAATCCTAATATCCTTAATGACCTAGCCTCATGTGTTGGAACTCCTATTAGATTGGATCATAAAACATTGGAGGGGGATCTTGGTTATTTTTATTGAATTCTGGTTGATGTTAACCTGGATAATAAAAGACCGAATAATGTATCATTGATTTCTAATGGTATTAAGATTGATGTTAATGTAGAATATGAATGTGTTCTTTATTTTTTTGAGGTTTGCAAGACTGTTGGTCAATCTGTGTTGAACTGTTGGATGCTTCAAAAGTAAGTTAATGAGGTTCCCAAAGAGAAGTATTAGAAGGAGGTTAATGAGAATAAATAAAATAAGAAGATATTAGTGGAAAAGGAGGGTCCCTAAAAGGATATACCTGGTCCCTCCAGAGTTATAGTTACTTTAAATAAATCTTGGACAGATATCTCTGAAGATGTTGAACAAGGTAAGATTCCTGATCTGCCTAGTCATTTTGTTAATATTTGTCAGGAAATGGATAAATATGGTGGATTCACATTCATAGAGGGTCACATTTTGGATCAGAATATATCTTCTGAGATTTATGACCAGGTTATTTTTTCGGAATTGAAGGATAATATTTGTGCACTTGTGGTTTCTTTTCAGGATAGTGAAAATTATGGGATTTCTTAGGTCTTTATTGATCCTGTTGTTCCACCCGTCACTTCCCTAGTTCAGGTGGCTGGAGATCCTGCTCCTCATATTGCAGATTCTAGTATAAAAACAGTGGAACATGCTTCTTTTAAGACAGATTCTTCTCCTTCGAAAGAGGTTATTGGGACCTCTTTTTCTTCTGGTGGTACTGCTGCACTGGTAGAGGATATTGAGGTTCCTGTTAGTAATGTGACAGTGTAGGAAATGGGTGTTCCAATTTCATACAGTGGTCCAGTTGACATTCTTACTGATGATTTTTAAAATGGAAAAAGAACCATTAGCAATCTGGATATAAGTGATCTTATACAAGGTGTCTCTAGTACTAAAAGAAAGGCTGGAAGGCCTCCTGAGTATAACAAACAAGTAAATATGGGGGTCAAAAAAGGGGGAAATCATCCCAGTCTTAGATTTAAATGAATCTTCTTTTCTATAATTTTTAGGGTTTGTCCAATCATGATACCAGGAGGTCCCTTAGGCTCTTCATTCTATAATTTAGGCCCCTTTTTATTGGTTTTTCTGAACCCAAAAAGGGTTTTTCTTCTAATATTTCCAATTTTGAAAACCATGGTTTTAATTTTGTGGAATCCAATAGATCCGCATCGAATATTAAATGGTTATGGGTTTTGGCTGATTTTTCATTATCTCATATTTCCCTAATTGCTAATACTGATCAACATGTCACATGCTCCTTTTTTCTTCAAGGGCTCCAACAATTATGAACTTTTATTTATTCCCATAACTGTTATCAGGGTCATAGGAATCTATGGATGGATATTGGGTCTCTCAACTCTTCGATCTCTGGTTCGTGGTCTATTCTTGGTGACTTTAATGCCATCATGAATTCTAATGAGAATATTGGATCCATGAATAATATCATATCTTCTAGAGATTTCAAAGCCTATATTGATAATAATGGGTTGATTTAAGTTAATCTTGTTGGGGCCAAGTATACTTAGTACAGGAATGTTTTGGATAGATTTGTTGCTAGTAGAATTTATAGAGCTTTTTTCAATGAGTCTTATCTTGATTTATGGGGTTCTATTTCTTGTATGACTCTTTCTAGAATCAACTCTGATCATCATCTTATTTTTTTGACCTTGTGAGTAAAGATCCCAAACCACCTTTTCCTTTTAGATTTAATAAGGCATGGGTTAATCATCCTGAATTTAGAACTATTGTCGAACAAACATGGAATTCTTGGAATGGTTGGGCCAATGATTTTTCATGCCTCATCAAGCTCGAACTCCTTAAAAGAAATTAGAAATTCTGGAGTAAATATCGTTTTAGTTCCCTTAATTCTGAAATTTCCTCTCTTGAGGAATCTATTCAATAAATGAAAGAGAAAAATTCTTTAAATGAATTCTCTAATGATGTTTTGGGTGAGACTCAGATGGTTTCCAAGCTTAATAATTTATTGAATCTCAATGATTCTTTGCAATGAGACATTTTTAAATCTAATTGGTTGAGATATGGGGATAGAAATTGAAAATTTTTCAATTCTTTACAGAGAATTAGGAAAGTCTCAAGGCCTCTCTCTTTGGTTATAAATGGTAATAATGTGTTAGTCAATATAAGGGATCTTTCTGAGAATGTTGTTACTTATTTTTAGGATCTCTTTACTGGTCATGTCCCTCTTGATGATCCTGTGGAGAGTATTATTCCGACTCTTGTTAATCCAGAGGATAATTCCAATCTTACATCCATCCCTTTAGACTTTGAAATCAAGGAAGTAGCCGTTAGTCTAAATTCTGACACCTCCCCGGGTCCAGATGGTTTTGGGAATTTTTTCTTTCAGACATATTGAGATGTCATTCATGATCATGTTTGTAGGTTGGTTACTCCTTTTTTTAAAGGTGACTCTCTTACTCAGGGCCTGAATGCTCAATTACTTTCCCTCATTCCAAAGACTAAGAATGATAATGAGATTAATTTATTCAGGCTATTTTCTATGATCAGTACAATTTTTAAAATTATTTCAAAATTCATGGCTACAAGGTTGTTATCTATTTCCAGTAAGATTTTTTCTCCAAATTAGTTTGGATTTATTAAGTGTAGGTCTATTCATGATTGTGTTATTACTGCATCAAAATTTTAAAACCATCTTAATAAATCCACAAGGGATGGTAATATTTCTCTCAAGTTGGATGTTAGAAATGATTTTGATACTATAAATTGGAATTTCATTTATAAGTTTCTTCGTTTTTTTTGGTATGGATGATGTTTTCATTAATTGGGTTAAAATCATTTTTGAGTCAGCTCGTATCTTTGTCCTTGTTAATGGATCCCCTGAGGGATTCTTTGCTTATTCTAGAGGTGTCAGACAAGGTGACCCTCTCTTATACATTATTTTTTCCATTTCAGAGGATTATCTTAGTAGATTACTTTCTATTATGGCTAGAAATGAGAAACTGCAGTCAATTAGTGCTGGTAGAGGTTTTGTTGCTCCCACTCACTTGTTGTATGCTGATGATACTATCCTTTTCACTAAAGAGGATAAGAGAAATATTAAAAATATTAAGCATGCCCTTTTACATTATGAAAGAGTCTTTGTGCAAGAGATTAGTTGGAATAAATCCTTTTTTTAATTTTGGTAGGAATTTTCCTAATTCTAGGAAGACTGAAATTATTAGGGATTTGGGTATTCATGAAGTTTTTTTTCCATTTACATATTTGGGTGCCTATGTTTTGGGGGAGGCCTAAATCTTGTTATTTTTCTGATATTATATGTAAAATCAGACGAAATCTTTCTACATGGAAGGTTATGTCCCTTTCCCTAGTATGTCGGGTTTCCTTGGTTAGGGTTGTCATCATTTCTAAGATTGTTTATTCTTTCATGGTCTATAAGTGGCTGATCTCTCTTACCAAGGGAATTAATGTTTATATTAAAAATTTTATTTGGAGAGGTAATATTTCGGAGAGACAATTAGTTATGGTATCTTGGAATAATTTTTGGAAACCCTATGATACTGGGGATATTGGTATTAAAAATCTTGAGGTGTTTAATGATTCTTTATATGCTTCATTCATTTGGAGGCTTTTAAATAGTAGTTCTGAGTCTCTGGACTTTCTCTGTAATAAATTCAGGGACATGCTCAAGAATGGGGTTTTTAATTATCTGGATTCTTCTGTTTGGCCTGCTGTTAATTTCATTTTTTCTTCCATTGAATCTCATGCCAGATGGATTGTTTCAAAGAAATCTTATTTATCCTTTTGGAAGGCCAATTGGACTGGATGTCCTTTAGCTGATTCTTTGATGAATGATGATTTTAATGTTGATCTGGATTCTATGATTAAAGATCAAATTGATAATATGGGGATTCTCCCTAATCATATTGTAATTATTATTAATAGTTATTGTTTCTCTAAAAGAGAGAATTTTTGGGCTTGGGAACCTTCTACAAATGGCCTGCTGACTTCTAAAAATTTTATATTCATTCTCTATCTTGAAATATAGGGTGTAAATGGATGAGGGATCTGCATATGAACTTTATTAGGCCCTCTTGGACAACTTTTTTCTAGAGACTGGCTCATGAGAAGATTCCTACTGATTATTTCCTTCAGAAATGTAGCATCTCTCTATGCTCTTCATGTGTGTTTTTCCATCAACATAGGGATGATATTGATCATTTTTTTATTATTTTTTTCAATTCCTCTTCAATGTGTAAGGCTGTTTTTTATATTTTTGAAATCCCTATGACTAATATGTCATCAATTCATCATTTCCTTCACCGCTGGCATTCTATTTCTCTCTCTCCCCAATTGATGTCCATTTTTAGAGTCACTGCTTCTGAACTACTTCATTTTATTTCGTTTTCTTGGAATAAGATGATTCATGATAGATTTACCTTCTCAGTAAGTGGGGTTTTATCAGCTATTCTTGGTGCAATGTGTAATGTTGATATTCCAAAGACTCATTTTTTCTTCAACTCGGTTCATGATGTGTCCATTCTGAACCGGATCGGTTTTAAGCGTAATTTCAAGCCTCTTCATGGTACTTTAGAAGTTCTCTGGAAGGAACCTATTTTTGGTTGGTTAAAAGTTAATTAGGATGGTTCTTCTAGGGGTAATCCAGGGAGTTCTAGTTATGGTGATGTTTTCAGGAATCATAAAGGGGATGTCCTTGGTTGTTTTCATGGTTCTTGTGGCTTTCCCTCTCCACTTGAGGCAGAAATGCTTGGCATTATCATTGCTGTTGATCAATTTGTGAATCATGGTTGGGATCATTTATGGATTGAGAGTGATTCTTCTATTGTTTTTTCTGCCATAAAGATGGGTCTTCATCACTTGTCCTGGAAACATAATAATCATTGGATTAATTGTTTGGAGACTCTAGTTTCTTTGTGTCATATTATCACTCACATTTATAGGGAATCCAATTCTGTTGCTGATGGACTGGCTAATAATGGTGTTAATTTAGTTGATTTTGTTTGGTATGATCAAGTTCCTGATGATCTTCTTCCTTTTCTTAAAAAGGACTCTGACAAGTCTCCCATTTTTAGACTTTTGTAAGCTATCTCTTATCCATGATTGCGACTATTTTGTTAGGTCATTTTCATCCTTGTGTCCTGCCATTCTATTTGGGGTCTATTTGTTTTAGTTTTATTATGTTTTTCTTCATTGGAGAGGATTGTTTCTTTTTCTATAGGTTGGAAGTATAAGCTGATGTGCTTCATTCAGTTGTAGTGGTCTTCCCAAATTCTGGTATGTTGTAGTGGTCTTCCCAAATTCTGGTGAGCCAGCCATAATACCATTGGGCATGAAGGTGTTTTTTCTAGACTGGGCCGCTGGAGCTTCTTCTGTTGTGGTGAAATCAGAAATGATCTGGCATCCGTGTATATTTTTCCTAATAGAGCTATTGTTTCTTATCTAAACAATGGGGATGAGGAGATAATTACGGAATCTGTTATATCCTCAACAGTGGCAATGGCGGCCGGAGTGGAAGGGGCTGAATGTCACTGGGTTCATTCTCAGTGGTCAGTTTATTTATTTTTCATTCATCCCAGAGCCCACCTTTTTTTGGGTGTTTATCTACTTTGATTTTTTCCTTTTCACCTAAAACATTCATTATGGTTTTTGTGTTTCTTGTTTGTATTTTTCTTGTAATGTTTTCTTTTATCTTTAATAAAATTCTATTATATATCAGTTTCATTTCCGATTTTCTATAAGTGGAGAGGTATATAAGTTATTAAATTTAATTAATAACATATAATTGAATATTATATACTTTTTTATGTACATAATCATATTTTGAAAATATATGAATGGGTTTGATGAAGAAGTTAAACAAAAATGAATAGTTAAAAACATTACTAATTTTTCAAAAAACCTCTTTAGATTTTACAAACATCCTTTCTAGGATTCATTTATAATAATTTTTTTTATAAGATGTGGTTAGGGAATTAAAGAATACATTTTGGAAGGTTTTGGTCAATCTGAATTGTATTGGGAATGTGAATAGTGGAATAGAGTGGGTTGCCTTTTATATGTGGGAGAGAGGACACATATGGACGTTTTAAAAAAAATATGTACCCATGTTCTTAAAATACAAAAATTTTATAAAATTGTTAATTGTTGAATGTTATATGTTAATAAGTATTAATATTTCTATATAATTATTTTTTGAAACTTTTATTTTTCATTTTACACCATTTTCATTTTAGTTTTAACCCCTGGTACACTGGTTTAATCCTTAACCACAGTAACAAATTTTTACTATTTTTACTACACATTATAGTAAAAATTTATGTTAATGAAAATAAATAATATTAATCACTTTTTCCAAATATGGAATAAATTTCCCCAACTTTCATTCAGATTATTGAAACCTTTTAATTTATTATTAAATCCATAGACGAGACGAATATGAAGTTTTCCAAAAAAATCTAAACAATAAAGTGTTTTTATATAAAAATTCAATATTAAAATTGTTAAAAATATCTAAATTTAATTAATAGACGAATAAAATAACTAATTTAAATTTTAAAACCATATTGGAGTTAAATTTATCTATTATATTGAATGAATTAAAAGGTAGTTTTTTAAAAAATCAATATTTTTTCTATTCATAGAATATTTTCTCATTTATGAAATTTTTCAAAAATTCACTATAATTTAATTTTTATATTATAATTTCAAAAATAAAGTGCAATTTTTTAAAATAATTCATCTAAAACTGAAAAAAAAAATTATTTTAAAATAAGTACAGAATTGGGGACAAAACTTCTTTTTAGAATAATCCCATTTTAAGCTTAAAATTTGATTTATTATTATCTAATACATATAAAACACATAAGATGAATTCTATATATTTTATACATTATATAATATAATTTATAAATTATAAATCATTCACTAATTTTTTTATTTATTTTTTGAGAAAAAACATGTTTGTGAGCATAAAAAAACTTTTATAGAAAAAATTCCTTTATTTTCAAATGATTTTTACATTCATTTCTAATTAATTCATTATCAATGAATTTATTTTACTGATATGATTAACACAAATATTTTCATAAATTTCTTAAAAATATTCATAACCACCATTATAAAGGCTATGTTATTACTATCATAATAAATAATTAAGCATTAATAGTAAGCCATGTTTTGTTAAAACACATTCTTGTTTGTAACACAAGATATCAAAGAAGTTAAATTTATATGAAAAATAATAATTCTTAATATCTAGGGGTATTGAAATCTACCCCCCTTATAATGAATTTATCCCTCAAGATCAGTTAATTTTGTACAAACAATCAAGGATTATTTTTCTTCATTACATCCATAGGATCCCATGTAGCTTCCTAAAATAGGTGGGTTTTCCATAAAACATCGACCATTTGAGTGGTATTATTTTCTATCACATTCTGTATAGGATCCAAAAGCTTAACTGGTTATTCCTCATAATAATTAACATGTTCAAATGATATGGCATCTGAGTTCCTCACATGTGATTGATCAAATATATAATTCACCTATAGAGGTATATGGAACACATTGTGAACTTGAGAGAGGTTTAATGTAAGTTCCATTCGATATGATATCATCTCAATAAGAACAATAATTTCAAATGGACTGATACAACTAGAACATATCTTTCTATTAAATATTCAACACAATATCATCTTTTTTTGTTCTTTAATCAATTTCAAATTCTTCTCTTACTCATGTAAATTAATTAGTAATTGTTATTCATGAAGCACTAACATATCACAAGATCCATAATAAAATGATAAGTCATTCATTCTATCCTATTTATCATAAAAAATAGTTAGCACTAGTTATTCAATATATATAAATATTTATATGGTGATTTAATACATTAATATCAAAATAATTATCTAAACTTGAACCTAAAATATTCCTTAAATGTTTAACCATATAACCCTTCACATTTGATTTTTTAAAAAAAAGATCACTAAATTTTTGAAAAATCAAACAAACATTAATCACCTAAAAAACATTTAAAATCTCATAGTGGTCACATTCCAAATATCTGAATACCAGGGTAAAATATTCTACTTAATCCTGATAATAACATAATATACAATAAAACTATAATTAAATCATACATGCATCTTCATTCCTTAAATAAAACCATATATTATTGTGAATATTCCAAACATCCCAAAATAATGTAAAATTCATGAATGGAAACCTAAACAACATTTTCATCAAATAATTGATCATTTATGAGGTCATCAATCTAATCCAATTTACATTATCTATATCAGTTATATATTTAACCATACAAAACATAATTTTCTCAACATTAGGGTCATATAAAGGGCCTTATTTCCTTAAGAATTTGTTTTCTTTAAAATATAAATTTTCAATTAACTCAATTTTCTATGTTATCTATATTATTAAACATAATGATGAAAATGCCTAATGAAAAACATAAAAAATATATATTCAAATTTCATGATATATATAAAATTATTATTTAATTCAAATACATAAAAAACATCAATCATTCCACATTATTCATAATCCATTAACTATTATTCATACACAAATTCATTTATACCAACATCCTTTTATATGTCATTTTTAATCTCATCATCATGAAAGAAAACATTTACATGTACCACATTGTTGATCCTATTATTGAAATTTCCCCCAAGGAAATTAATTTGTATAGTTCCCATTTTTTCCACATTTAGAACATTAAAGCAATGATGATTTCATAGGTAAAATATTATTCTCATCAATTGTATTAATATAAATTTTCATTTTTCCAGGGAAATTATTTTAACTATTACCTTATTCACAACAATTAAAAAATATTTTTCTCCCTTTTAGACATTCAAAGAAGTGAATATTCAGAAATTCATGACATATTGGAAACTAAGTCTTATTTCTATCACGGTCAACAACAAATGAACTCTCAACAAACTCTTTCCTTATTTTCTTTTTTGAGTCCAAGTGATGTATAAAGTAAATTTTATTAATAATATATCATGATATATGATTTGAAATAACTATAATTGGATTCACTACTATCATTATCCCATTTGTTTTACATCAACACATTTTCTATCACATTCTACATTATCCTAGTCACATCATGTTCCTTCCATTGACTAAAACTAAAGTTAATAAATTTAGAAACACTAATGATTATGGGAAACCACATAATCATAAAAAGTGATGTAGAGGATGTCTAAATCATGACCCAAAATTTTCAATCTATTAAACATTTGGATTAAACTACTCTATTCGTGTACATTATTCAAATCCTTCATGATGGTTCATAATGAGTTTTTGAATTTTCAAAGAATATCCACAAAGAGTGGAAAACCAGGTGTTTATTAAGGTTTGTTTTCATGCCCTACATAACTCTCGAGTAAATTCCAACATGATGTTTTTTGAGTTATAACCCTAGTTACAATTGTTCTAGAACAATATCAACTTGTAATATCCAGATATATATATATTTTTAGTAAAGATTCACTCCTTTATTCAACATAACATATGGTTTTTACTTATACATTGAATTATCCAAAGGGTTGTAACTCAATATTTCTCATCCTTCATTGTAAATGTAAACTGAAAATTTCTATAATACCAATTATAAAATACTGGCCTTTTCCTATATAGATATTATTTTTAAAAAAAATAACTACATTAAAAAAACACATAATTGATGATTGCAAAGGTACAATTCCATTGAAAATGGAAAAACACAAACAAATATTCCCTAAGTGACCTAGATTATCACCCAATATGTTCTTCATGACAAGAATCTTTCTTATAAATTTCACACATAAATTTTCATATCATATTCTTAGAGAAGGAAACATAAGAAATGATGAGATTAGATGACCAGTAAAGGTAAACAAGTGAGAGATAAATTTTAACATGAGAATATGGTTTTGAGAACTTAAGAAAAACATTTAAAATCCACATCCAACTTATCATCGATCAAAAACATGAGTCATGAAATAAATATTCTCATTTCACGAGACTTGAATTGTAATAAAATCAAAGAACATGAGCCAGTATAGTATAACAATAGAACAAGAAATTTATTTGCAGAATACACATAAGAACTGAAAATAATTTGTAATGGATAACCAATAATACATTCTTAACTTATTAGGATTGAAAAAACCACCTAGGTAATAACGTCAATATTGGGAAAACATCTCGTGTACACTATTTTGAGCCTGGGCTAACCACCCATGTACCCTCTTTTAGGAATTATATAACCATTACTATACCCTTTGTTATTTTATAACATTTATCATTACAAAATACATTTGAGGGTAATTAAGGTGCCACCGAAACATAGTGAAATTCATTGATACGTATTGCACAAGATAAAAAAATATTAATCATATCTAAAAACTTTAAAATAAATGTGTTTCATAAAAACATAATCTTAAAATAAACTATAGAAAACAAACAGATTTCATATTAATTTTAAAATTTCATTATAAAATATTATCTAGAAATATAAATCGGTTTTTCCCTAATTTTATCATGGTATAACTTTTGAAAGGTTAATGGGTTTCATAAACCTTTTTTAATCATAAACATTAACTTTTTAGAGAGAAAAGAATAGTGGTATCATTGGATTATATCCCCTATAAATCATAATTAAAATCAAATGATGTCATCTTAGATTTTAAATTATTTTTAACGATCACTTGGAATATTAATTTATTAAAATATTCATTTTACTTTTGAAATCAATTTTCAAAAATAAAAAAATTTAAAACATATCAAAATATTTTTATTTGAAAACAACTTTTGAATCTTATAATGTAAGATTTAAAGATCGATTAAAATTTTTCATGATGAAAATATCCTTTTCACTTTAAAAACACTTTTTAAAACATAAATCATTTTCAAAATACTTTTCTATCAAAATAACATTTGAATCATAAAATGTAAAATTTAATGTCCAATTAAAATGTTTCTTGAGGAAAATAACATTTTCACATTTTAATTAAATTAATATAAACAACATTTATAAAATATTGTTTTCTTTGATATAGCCTTAGAAACATATAAAGTAATATTAAATGTAAATAATTGTAATAATGATATGAAATTAGGTTCATGTCGTTTATGTTGAAATGATGATTCCATTCACATTTTTGGGAAAAATCCAAATGGGCCTTGTTTGGGAAACACAATGAAATTTTTTTTTAATAATGAAAAGGGTTTAATATACATTAAAAATTGATATATTCAAAATTATTTTTTTAGAAAAAATGTATATTAAATATAAATGGTTTATGCCCAAACAGATAAATAAAGTCAGTTTTCATTAAAAACATTTTTTTGGAAAGTGAATACAAATATGGTGTAAAATGACGAAAAAAAATGTATTCTCAAAAATTAACTACAAGATAATAAAATTATTATGATAAAGATCACAGTATTTAATCATTGAATGAATAAACATGAATAATCTAGGTCAAAAAATTAAATTATATCAGGAAAATGTTAAAACATAGGTAACATTAAATCGTAAGGCACATGAAAGAATGAAGTTAAATAAAAAATAAAAAATGGTGAAAATAAATAAATTAATGATATTTTATTTCAAATGGGATTTAAATTTACCTTATAAAATAATATTGTTTAATAACATAATATATGTCGCAGTGATAAAAAATTGATACTGATATCCATTACCATTTTTGTACTCTATTGAATCATAATCCTCATTAAAGAATAACATAAAACAAAACATTATATATAATGAAATAAATTTTATTAATTATTTACCATTTTAATGGGTCATCATATACCCTAAACAAAATAATTTAGTGGTGAATAATGGATATGTCTTTCAAAAATGAAAGAGATACTAGATATCCTTACCCTTAAGTGTCAAATTATTTCTTACGTATTTGAACTTATTGTATATAAGTATAGTTTTAGCATATATTTATTGTATTACCAAATTTATATATATAATTTCATATATAATTTACTTATGACCTTTTATTTTCCATTTAATAACACGTCCTTATTCAAATAACTTTTCGAGAAATCATTATTTTGTTTTTCATGTATGTTCTAATTTGGTAACAGTGGTCCACTAAATTTTAAGATGGTTCCAATATATCCATAATTTTATCCATGATATAAATATGATATATATTAATTATATATGTATTTATTCTAATCCATAATTTTTAGTTATTTAAAATTAAATACCTCAGTAATGGAGATGGAAGACCATATATACACATATAGGTTGTTTCCATTTTCTATGAGGATAAATGAAAGAAAAGAAAATATAATATTACCTTTAAAAAATAATTAATATATCATATAAATCATACATGTTTATTTAAAACTATTCTTACTACCTTCCATGTAAAATATATGTGATGAAAAAGTCACATTTCTCAGTGAAGTGGTATTCTACCATATACATGAATGATTTTATCATATCTCTTACAGAATGGAATATATGAAGGTATATTTGATAAATTTATTAAATATTTATAATTATGTTATAAATTTCATATATATTCATTTAATATATCATTATTACCATCCATTTAAAACATAAATGAAAACACATCACATCGATTCGTGAGGTGGTAGTCTGTCACACAGAAGAGTGAACTTATTTTTCTATAAAAGGTGGTATGTAAGAAAGTAGATATTTTATCACAATTTAATTGGATTAATAATACTATATTTATATTATATATTATTTAAATAAAAAATTATATCCTTACATGAGAGGTGGTTTTGGAAAATAAATACCATCAGTTCGTGAGGTGGTAGTCTTCAACACAAACAAATGACAGTTTAGTTTCCATTTAATAAAGGTGGATATTGATAGAGGTTATTTAATTAACATAATAAAACATAATTCTGTATTATAAAATATATTATTATTTTATAATATTTTTAAAATAAATGATGGAGTTATAAGAATAAGTAAAACAAAAACACATAGTTAAAAACATTACCTATTCTTCATACAACCACTTTTGGTTAACATAAGTCCTTTCTATATTTAATTTATGATATCAAAAATTTATCTAGGATTATGGGAGTAAATTGATAAATTAATTTGGAAATTAATTTTTCAATTCAATGGGATGTGGATTTGTGAATAGTGGATTTGAGTGCGTGGCCTTCTATATATTGGGGAGAGGACACACATGAAATTGTCGAATAGAATAATGCGTAAACGCAATATTAAAACTAAAAAACTCCAGAAATGGGTAATTTACCAAAATAAGTGTTTATAAGGTATAACTATTTAATCAAAAAAGGATTTAGATAATTTCATAAGGCCATATTACCCCTTACCATTTCAATTTAAACCCTAGTAAATATATTTTAATAGTAACCGCTATAATTAAAATTTAATGTTTTTACTATTACCTATAGTAAAAAATAAATTTAACATAATTAGATAATATTAATTGTCTTTATTTAAAATATTTATTACATTTTTCTAAATTCAATTCACATAAGTGGAATATGTTTTATTTAAAACTAAACATGCAGATGCGATTAAAAAGAGGTTTTCCAACTAAAAAATCGTGAAAATTATAAGATGTTTTTATATTAATATCCTACATATATTTGACTAAAATAATGTAAATTGAATTAATAATTATATAATTTTACTAATATTACTGTTAAAACCTTATTAAAAAAACTTATCTTTAATTGATATGAATGAAAATATAGTTTTTAATAAAATGAAATATTTTTTACTATTAACTAAAAATTTATCTTTTCAGAACATTTTAAAAAATTCACCCCAATTTTTTTTGAAATTATTATATTTAAAAATAATATAATTTATTCTAATAATAATTATAAAATTTTAATAAAATAATTTTAAAATATATCTATAAAAGGTGATAAAAACTGCTTTTTATGAAACTACATATTGTTGGAATAAAATTAGATTCATTATAATATCATTTGTAGAAAAATAATAAAATGAATGTGAAATTTTTTTATTGATTATATAATATATAGATTTTATTAAAATTAAATCACTAACTATTATTTAAATAATTTTATGAGATAAATCATGTTCGTAGGAATAAAAATAATTTTTTAGAAATATATTTCCATTATTTTAGAATGGTTTTTATTTTCTTTATTAATTAATTAAAAACATAATATTAATTTTATACCATGGGTAGAAATAATATTTTCATAATTTTGTTAATTTTATTAATACCCATAATTTCATTTCCATGGAGATAACTGTCTTATTTGATAATAACATTTTAATAGCATGTCGTGTTTTGATAAAATTTCGACTTCTTTGTAACAACACATATTAAAGAAATTAAATTAATTTGAAAAAACATGTCATAAATATATGGGATTTACAAGTAGACTCCTGTAAGTATTAACTACTACCATAGTGCTTCAGTTGTGTTTAAAAAAGATAATTTGATCAAATAAAACATTGTTGGGATGGTCAAGTACCCCATGTGGGTGGAAAAAATTATCAAATATAAGAATAATAATGGATATATCAAGATATGTATTGAGCTTCAAGATCCTAATAAATATTTTATAAGACACTATATATCTATTACATTAATATATAACATTATTTATGTGGCTAATAGCTTCCACACCCACGACTTACCATATGCGTGCCTCCTATATATGAAATATGGATGTCATCAGTAGATAATGAGACCTCTAAAATCCCGGATTCCAGAGAAATTTTTTTTATTAGTTAGTATCCTATGGTATGAATTATTCTAGATTTACATTTTAATAGGTTATAAATCACGCCTATAAGCACATCCTATGAATTAAGGTGGATATATTTTTATTATATGTTGTGGTCAAATTTCTACAACTCCATGTTTATCATAGTGGTATTATATGACTCACCTATATGCTTTGGGCCCAACACCTGAATGTGAACCCATTAAAGTGTGTTATTTTGTTCCCATATAGGATTTTTATTGGGTTAATTATCAAATATTTATTAAAGAATATCATCCCATTGGATATCAAGTGTATAACTAATATTACCCCTCCATGAAATATATTATAGATATCATTTTTTCTAGTATGTGTTTCTTATATAAAATATTTCAATGATAACATTGTAGGAAAATAAAATGAAATCTCAATATTCCTCAAGAATTTTTTTCTACCAATCAGAAAATAAATTCCATATTATAGTGGATGGAATAAAAAATTATTATATACAATAGTTTTGATGCCACTTTTCCTAGGAAAACACTTCATCACCTATATGATAACATGGAAGAAATATCTAAATTCAATTATTGATCAAATTAAAAGAGTTATTAATGTGAACATTCTTAACTAACATATTTGGGTGATGATAAAATCAATGTCAATATATCCCCCAATTGGATTTTTTTTTATTTCCATCATGTTTAAAGTCAAAATGGTACATCATTATCCCTAGAGTCATTTTGTTCAATTGATATATCATATCAACCCATTGAAGTATATCCTCGTCCATCAAAATATAATATAATTTTTTTCATGAGGAGGAATTGGTTCTATTATAATTTAAAATTATACTCATCCCTCATAATTTATTCGAAATATAGTACTAGAAAATTGATTTTTTATAAAACAAATTTAGAAGAATTTCCTTTCAAAATAATATTCCTGGATATGGTCATTAACTATGTCAATGAATCATTTCCATCATGAAATATTAATTAATATTGTTCCACCTAAATCCAATTTAGTGAGAGGGTGGAGGAAAATAACCTCAATACGGTGAGCTATAGAGTTTTATTAATTTCTCCATCAAAGGCCCTCATAGAAAATTCATTACTCCTTTGGTGGGATACACTAGCAATAAGGTCGAATATCTAGCCCTTATTATATGTCATCAATTGGAATTTAATATCCTAGACCCTAGATATATGTAAAGGGTTAATAAGTCCTATTTATTATGTTAATAAATTGTTAATAAACTATAATAATGGAGTAAATCATTCATTTTCTATAGATCACTGGATAGTTATTAAAATAATCCATTATGAAATTTAAATCACTCATGTTTCATAGTATTTAAACTATTAAGAAAAAACATTGAAATTTTTCGATTCATAATTCACCAATAAAGACCAAGAAAACATGGTTACCCAAGTGGACCATGATAAAGTTATATTCAACACTAAACTCAATCAGATAGAGTAAGAGGTGAATAGTATAACATTGGCTCATCAAATATAAGGACCTCGATTTTTCTTATGGTTGATGAATTTTCTGGTTGGATGATTCCCCAATATGAATACCTCCACCATGAGATTGTTTCATTGATTCGTGCTAAGATTCAATATATTTATAAGACAGTGTAAGATTTAGATGTTTGGGATAGCCCCAACTCAGAGAAATTCCTCTACAATCATTTATTTCATATAATTCATTTTTATGGTATAATGTAAAAGTTAATTCATCATGTTTTAATAGATATTAATAATTATAAATTTGGCGGTCATGAAATAAGTTAAAATTTCCCCCATCATATTTGGAGGTCAGGATGATTTTACACCACTGAATCTGAATATTTAATATCATTTTACAAGAATACCCACATATATAAAATTCATTCTAACATCATGAATTGGGCATTATGATTTCTCAATACTGTCTTGTATCATGAAAATTTAGATTTATAGGAAATTTATGGAATGGGTACATGCCCTATGAAAACATTTTGTATGTTTAAGTTCCTTTTTCTAATATTTATTTCCTTTCAAGATGGGCTAATGTAATTTTACTAAAAGAGTTTAAGATTATGTCTATAATAGTGTTGGTGAAATCCAATCTCATCTACCCATATAGAGTTACTCTCTAAATATCGTAGAGAGTGGAACTAATATTTGAGACACTAATATGTATAATATATTTACAAATAATAATATATCATTCATCAATAAATCCCACTATAATGCACCAAGGAATGGATAATTGAAGAAATACAATAAATTCTTATCTAACATTCTATAAAGGATTCTGATTTAGAGAAAGAAGAGTTCTCCTGAAAATCTCTCCAATATTTTTGTCCATTTTAGAGAATTATACAGACTTCCACTCATACAGATCCTCACTCCATGTCGTATGGGATAAAGGATATATTAACATATTTTGTTCAACTATCAACACTCCTGATAGTTGTTTACAACAAATTGAAACATATTGAGTGGTCATGAGTCTGATTAGTAGAGTTAGAATCTCTTTATAAAAACTTTCTGAAATCCTTTCCTAACCTTACCTAAAGAATATAATCATAAATATATAAAAATATAATAATCAATTAATATAATTAAATATTATTGTTTTTCGTAGATTAATATTTAAAAAAGTGTCCACTTCGTTGAACCATAGAAAAAATATTTATCATATTTTTCCATAATAAATTAAATTTTTCAAAGTTTAAAGTTTATTATATTATTATTTCTTATATTTATAAACTATATTTCAACCGTAATATATTCATAAATTATTATCAAATGAAAGTAAAAATATTTAATTTTTAAAAAGATTATTTTTTTAAAAGTTCTTTCTCTTTAAATAATTTATTTTTATTTAGAAGGTACATTTGAAAATAAAAGAATTATGATTTAAAAAAATACATTTTTGAATTAATTATTTCATTATTATCTTATTTTGAAATTTGGGATATTTCATTAAAAATTGATTTTTAGGTGAAGAGTAAAGAAAGTTGTTTTTTTCAATGAAGTATATTTTTTGATGTTGACATTTTATAAGGAAGATAAAGAAGATTTAAACATTTTAAATGGTAAAATATTTATTTTAGAGGGAAAAACATTTTAATGTAAATTACATAGGTAGATATTTATTTTTAATGAAAAACAAAAATTTGTAAAAGTGAAAATTATAAGTGTAATGGACTTTAAAAAATGTTTAAAACATATATGAAAATTAATTTTTGAAGGGTTATAGAGATTAAAATAAATAACACTACATTATTGTCCAATTTTTGGTAGATCATGGCTTGAGAATGACATTCACTCTTTATATTAAGTTGAAATAATTACAAAAAGAGCATTCTCACCACTTATAGAAGGGTCCTCTCACTAACCATTCATGAACACTCTGAAAATTTGGTTTACTCTTTAAAATATACCATATTACATCCCACAAATTACTTCTAATTTTACATGATGAATTAGTGAAGTGAAATTATACTAATATCTCTATTTCCATGGACCCTTCCAAGGAAAATCTCACATCCTCGACCTAATTACTTTTTGGACCAACATATTTTTTTTATTTCTTGTATCTGATGATTATATTTCTAATTATTATAAAATGTATTAATCATTTTTGTTATGCTGAATTTTATCACAATGATGGATATTTTATTGGCCTCGTTATCTATTTTCCATTATAAAAAGCAAACCTGTTATTTGTGTGTTGTGCGGATTATCACCCCTTCGAAGCAACGACTTCGATTTTTCACCACATCCTCTGTTCACTGATTATAAAGGTGAAATTAATCAGTAAGTATTAAATATATTATATAATAATAATTATTAATATATGAATTATAACTGACTAATTTTCCTTTTATTCTTTGAGAAATAAGAAATTATAACCACGTGTTGCGAGTACTACCACCTCCATGAAGTAACTAATATCACATTTCATCTAGTTTTATTTTGATTTATTAAAATATCTTAAAATATTATAAAAACATTATAATTATCTGTATATTTTTATTAGGATTCAATTATAATTATATTATTAATAAAATAAACCAATTTCATAATCATAATCATCTATTAATTATGGTATCTTCATGTTTGGGTTGGTTTATCTGCCTACATGTAAAATGATTGGAAATGAAATAATAAATTACTGTATTTTTTTAATAAATCATTATAAATTATATAAATAATTATATATGTATTATTCTTTGGTTATATTATGGTAACATCAATATTAAATGTTTTTATAAAATACAATCATTCATTTGTTAAAAATTCCTAAAACATTCTTGTTGGAAATTTCCTCAATAAGAACCATAGAAAAAGATTCCATTAAAAAAATAATAAAATTTTTATCCTTTATAAAAAAATTTCACTTTCTTCTATGCTCTAGGAATGGTGAAATTTGGTAAAATAATCAAAAAAATCACCACCATTATGAAACTAGTTCAAAATGATCAATATTACAAACACAAGATATTGAAAATAGATAATAACATTCTGATATACATATAGAGAATTATCATAATATATTTTAAAAATTGCATAGATATTGATAAGTCCATGAAATATTTTATTAATATATTAATTATTTATAAAAATATATTTAATTATGTCAGTCAATGTCAGGAATTAATGTAAGTGTTTCTTGTCTAAATTTTAAAACACTTGTTACAAACTTCTTATTATACACCAAGATTTCTTAAGAGTTTTGTTTTTTAATAACCGTAAATAATTTCTATTATTATTAAATTATATTTTAGTATTTTAAATTTCATATTATATTTTTCTAATATCATGGGTTTTTACTAAAAAAATATTAAAATATTATGAGGTTCTTTGTCTAAAATATAAATTCATGAAACATCATTCTTATTGATCACCATGATATCAATAATATAGGGTAATTTTTTGCTAATAAATTTATTTCACCTTACTCATGGGGTAGTTATGTACAATAAAATTATCAAATTTAAATGTATTAAAATTAAAATGAAATATTATTTGAGAGGGGTTTTAATTAAAATGTTATTCAAATTGTAAGGATTTGGATTCTAATCATATTTTAAAATCAATATTATTCTAAAATATCATATATCTAGATAATTTTTATTATTTATAGAACCAATCATCTTATTTGTATATATATTAATGTGATTTTAAAAATCCCATTAAAATTTCAATTCCCCCTAACTCATATCTCATCCAATGGTTTCTTTTATGTGAAACTAACCCCATCTCTTCTTCTCAATCAAGGACATACCTTTTCCATGTCCATATTCATTTTATACTTTTGGTAATTACAATATCTATGATAAAATATTTCATTAAAAACATTTTTGACAATATTATAGACTTTAAAATTTCTAAATATATTTTTAGCATTCTGTATTTGGCTCATTTTCCTCAAATTGGGAAAAGAACAACTTTTTATGGTTTTCATAAGAACACATTTTTTTCCACTTTTTTAATTTTATCTGAAACATTATTTAAATTTTTTCAATTTTTCCAAAATAAATTATTTTTCTCTTAGTTTTATGGCATATTTATTTTTAAATTCTAGAAAATGATAATAGAAAAAAATAATTTTATAATGACTTTTTTTAAAAATAATTAAAATGTTTTTTTTTCAAAAAATTCATTATTCATTGAAAAATATTAGACTTGATCAAAGATAGTATTAAAATGATACCATCCAATTTTTTTTCTCTAGATGGATTATAATATATATTTCACTTTTGTTTGATTGATCCATAAATACCATTGACTTTCCAAATTTTCTTTTTTGTATAACCATATTTTTTCATCTAATACATTTTCTTTTTGAATTCCATATTTTTTATGGATTTGTGTTCAACTAGATTATATAAAATAATTTATTTTGGAAATTATTGACTTAATCCTACACAATTTTCTTATATAGTGTATATATAATGTGACTTACTAGATTTATATGCAGATATTTTCCTAGAATGTTTCTAAATATATTTCCATGTCCATTTATATTCCTTCAGATTATCCTATTATAAATATAGATGATTTATTTTTGTGTTACTATTTAAAAATGGTATGAATACCATTTTTTATCCATAGGTAATTTATTTTATATAAATTTAATGCTACTCTTTGTAATGTTTTATGAAACCAATTTTACTTCTATAGGTTCTTTATGATGTTATATGTAAATTATTTCTTTGTGGTGCTCGTATATATGGTTGAAGATTTTTGGGGTTATATATTATCCTATATTTTATTTTTAATGAGTTTAAATATCTTGATAAATATATATGAATATATAATTTAGTTTTATAAAAGAATTGGTGAATTTGTGTTTCTCACATTGGTGATATATGAAAAGGAACAATGAAATTTTATTGTAGTCGTGGGTGTGAGTGTGTGATCATAAATGTGATATTTCCCTACACCTATGGTCCATAATTATCCCATATTCTTGGTTTATCTAAAATGGAGTATTTTTTTGATATGTTTTTATCTTATGCAATGATTTATGATCTCTTATTTTTATTGTACAATATCCGTATCTATCTTGATTATACCTATATTATCACATTATTCCCACTATTTATCATGGATTATTATCTCTTATGTTTACACTTAATAAAAAACTGAGTTCCCCCTTTCTTATGTAACAATGTCTCTAGGATATGAATACTATAAATGTATGATCTGAAGAGAAGTGTATCTTCTGTCAAGAATTTGTTTGAGGTATTAAATAATTTTTTTGAATTATGAAATTTCATATATTGTTAGGAATAAATAAATTGGTTCAAAAAGAAATGGTTTTATAGTTAATAATATTTCCTAATTATCTGAAACACTAAACCGAAAATATCATTAGAATCTGTTGTACTAAAATATTTTCTTTGATTTCATATAATTGTGACAACCACATCTGATTGGGTTTCATATTTTGGATCAAAATATAGAGTAAATAACTTTGGGGATTATGATTTCATCAGTTGGGGATTATTTAAGTGTTATAAATTTCATCAATGATTGATAAACTAATTCTTATCATAATTTTATTGATATTGACAACCGTTTAGGTTACTTTTGGTAACATTGAATATTTAAGGGATTAACATAAGAGATTTTTTTTGTAAAATTACTTGGGATAATTCTAAGAGATAATCTAAGAATAAGATAAAATCCCAATGTTTTGGTAATTTATAGATTATATAGTTACCCAGGAATAACATATATAGAAATTATATCATTTTTATGAATATTCATTAAATTACAGAATCACATACCTATGGACTATAATAGTTTAGTTCCTTCGGAATATTGGAAATATAAAAAATGATCCATAACTGAGCTTTCTTATATTACACTATATTCTTCATAACATAACTACATTTTTAGACTAATAATCCACAATACATATCTTCATAACCAAGGGAAAGTAAAAAAATAAGAAAGGGTGAGATCAGATGCATATTATGTATATACAAGGGCGATACATATACATAACATGAACATGAAAGTTTGAAAGCATGTGAATAAAATTTGTAAACAATGGTCTACATTTCAAATATCATAACCAAAATTCATGGCATAAATATTGGTAGTATATAAGATATCTGACATATGTTAATCAATAAATATGAGTCATGAGAGTATACTCTAAGGAATTTTGGGCACAGATAAAAGAAAATAAAAAAATTTCAATATTATTCATGTCTCACAAGAAATATAATCATAGTGGATCAATCCCGTTACAAAATTGGGGTCACTCCCCATTCCTACCCTTTATTACCAAACCAGTTTTAAATCACATTGCATCCCTATATTAATGAACCAGGTTCACTTTGAGTTCCATCCGTTTTTTACTGAACCAGGTTCACATAATTTTCCATTCTATTCAATCCAATGAGATATAAATATTTACCCAATAAACTATAGGGATATATATGTCCCACCACCCATATAATGATATAATACATATGCGTGTCATTATAAAATTAACCTTCATCATATCCTAACCCATGAAATGAAATGCGTTTCATAATATTTCATCTATCATATTCTATGAAATGAAAGAAATTCATCATAATTTCATCACAACCTAACCTATTACAATAAGTGGGTTTCATAATAATTTAATAATGATATAAACCATGTATGATAAATTGGTTTCATAAAAATTGTTCCATATAAAATAATCAATTAATATAAATAATATAAATGTTATTGTTGGATCATATCCCCAGTAAATAATAGGAAACACCAATAGATTTTATCTTATATGGAAAATAATTTTGAATTATCATTTAAAAAATTTTGGGATTAAAACATCCTTTCAACTTAGAAAAAAAATTCTTTAAAAGTAGAAAATTTTGAAAAAATGATTCTCTGAAAAGTTCCTTGAAAATTATAAAGGAATCGCCTAATAAATGATTGTTCTTCATGTCAAAATAATCTGTTCAATCCATAAAAAATAAAATGAATGTTCTATTCACATTTTTAGTAAATGAAAATTGGATATTTTATTGGAAAATAAAAAAGAATCCTCTAAAAAAATTAAAAATAAAACATAGTTAAAAATGTGTTTTAAAATTCATAATAGAGTAACAAAATATTTTTTAAAACATTTTTTTGAAAAACAATTTCTAAAGGAAATTATATTTGTAATTGAAGTTATAAATGAAGATAGATTTTATAGATAATAATATTCATAATTATATTAATTACCAAGTAGTGTAAAATTGTACCTATTATTTAGGATATCAATAATAAAAAAATTATAATAAATTTAGTGATAATTATTTAGAGGTATAACATGATATTTCATCATTGGTGACTTAATCATAAACAATCCTATTAAATGATGTGATTTTAGTAAAAAATCATTACCACTTTAGTAACATTGAATCGTAATCCCCAAGAAGAAATTTAATAAAATGTAATATAAAATATAATAAATATAAATTAATTCAAGATATTTAATCTTAAAGGGGTTTTATATACACCATGTGAAGTAACTTAGGTTCAGAACATAATTTACATCTCATTGAACGCGAATTGAGAGAAAAAATCCCTTGCAATTTTGGTATCGTTTGACTTGTCAACCACATGAAAGATAGATTATAGAATAGTATATGAAAATAAAAATACATTTTATTAGAACTAAAATAGAATAAATTCATTGGAATTATACACACCACATAGAATAATGTACGGATGAATATTGAATGTGTCTCACAAAAGAAAAAAGTGAGACATAAATCGCTTACCTTAATCCTTGAATTGGTCTGTACTCAGTCAATCCACCTATATATTCAATATGAGTTTATTATACATCTATTAGAGAAAAATATTCATATATATCATACCATATTATATTTTATTATGACCATTTGTTACTGATTTATTAAATACTTCTTGTTAATGTTTCATTTCAGGTAATAACTGCATTATTTTATGTACATGTTTCTATTTGTTCTATTTTTTATTCTCCTAAATTAATTATGATTTCATCATATCTGTAATGATAAACACGAAATAAATATATTATATATTTTTTATATATTAAGTTTTAATAATCTATAAAATATATAAATAGGGAAAGAAATATATTATTATTGGAGATGGTATGTCATACATATGCATGAACATTATCTCGATTTTATCAGATTGAAAGAAAAAATTTTATATTATATATAATAAATACACAATTTTATTATTTCATTTATATAATATTTTTTATTAAATAGATACTTAATACATTCAATTTAATGCGTGAAATAGTCACATCACTTTACGAGGTAGTAGTTCTCCATACAAAAAAAATGATTATATCATATTCCCTCAAAATGGAAATCAAGAATATATGTGTGATATAAGAATTACATAATCATAAAAACAAAATAAAAACAATATATATCATATATAAAAATATAAATTTCATTATGATTATGCATGAGAGGTAGTAATGGAAAAATTAATGACATCGATTCGCAAGGCAGTAGTCCACCGTATACAAAAACAATGATATCGTGACCCATTTGATGGAAGGGGAGATGATTTTAGGAAATTTCACAATAATAAGAACATATAAATATATGAAATATATTAATTTTTTTATATAATAATGATATAAAAATAATTAAATAGGTTTTATGAATAAATAAAATAAAATCATTCATTTATATACATTATTTATTCATCATGAATCCTCCTAAAATTTTCACTAAAAGAATTAATTGGATGTATTTATTCCTAAAATAAGTATTATAGGACGTGGTAAGGGGAGGAAAGTTGATATTTTATTTTTTAGGGCTTTTACTAACAATAATGGTGTGAATTTGTTAATAATTGGGAGATTGAGTTCGCTTTAATAATTAAGTAGGTGTGAAATTCTTGTTAATTATTGATAGAGATAATTTCACACATGTTTTCTATAAGGTTGAAGTGTCAAAAATGTCTCCAATTCAATCCTCAAAAATTATTTGGATTAAATATAAACTATTTTTTTTGAAAAGTGGATATGTATATCTGAACACTATATTTGTTTTGGTTATGACCCCGATTTTCACATTTTTTCCTCAACTGTGGAAATTTACTTTTATTGAGTTCACTATACATTTTGGAAAAAAAAAATTTCTTTATTTTAAATTATAATTATTTTTATTCTAAATATAGAATCCAATTTTATAAATTCCATTAACATAAGTGGACTAACTTAATTTATAATTAATCGTATAGATGTGATTAGAAAGTGGGGTTTTAAAGTGAAAATGAACAAAATTTTACAATGTTCTTATATCCAATTTCAATATGAAACTAATTCTGATGAACTAAAGTGGATTATTATATGTATAATTTAGCGAATTTCACAACAAAAACAATTTAAAATACTATTTTTCTTTATAAATAAATTAAATTAAGAGGCAATTTTAAATCAAAATTAAAAAATTTCACTATTCATGAAAAAATGAATATTTTCATAGAAATAATGAAAATTTTCAATAAGATAAGTTTTAAATTTTTAATTAAAAAATCAATTTTATGTTATCTAATTTATTTTATAAATGTTTCCAAAATAAAGTTTATTAAAAACTCATTTTTAATCAAATAGTATTATCAAAACATATAAACACTTTGATAAAAATTATATATTTCATTATAAATATGTTTTCATTATATGAAATAATTATACATAATATTTAAATTTTTTTTACTAGTCATTTTATTGTGTTTATTGATTAGGTTATAACGGTCATGTTTAAATAACCTTATTAATGATATATAATTTTTTTAAACCTCAATCCTATGTGTAACACAAGATATGTATGTGTAAAGTGTATGTAAGAAAAAATGGTGTATCATTTAATTCATTCCATAAAAAAATTGATTTATTTGAATAAAATGTTCATAGATAATCTGTTTGTTAAATTATACCCCCCCTTAAAATAAATTTCTCCCTCGAAATTTGTTAGTCTGATACAAAAAATGATTATAATTATGACTAATAATAATCTCAAGTTCACACATAATTTCCCCAAACTAGATTTTTTCCCAGAAATCTATAACCAGATGAGTGGTCTTGTTTGGTAGAACATTCATTTTATGATTTGGAATCTCCATTAGTTTTTAATCATAAAAAGAACTTATTCTAATGGTATGAACTCTATATTTAGTACATGAGAAGGGTCAAGTGTGTACTTCCTTGGGAGAGATACACAGAACCCATCATGGGAAATAGAGAGTTTGGGTGGATGTTACATGTGATAGGATACTATCCTGGTATGAAAAATAATTTCCAAGGGATTGACATACCTAGTTTTTAGATTTCATTTCCTCCCGAATCTCATAACCTTCTTTAATAGAGAAATTCTTAGAAGCCCCATTTCACTAACTTCTAATTATAGATCAAACTATTGATTTCTAGCATTACTTTTATTCCGACTCAGAGCGGCCTTGATGTGCTTCCGAATATCTCTAACCATATCTTCTATTTCTTCATCAATATCTGGTCCCAATATCATTCTTTCTCCATCTTCATTCCTTCATTTTGGAGCTTTAAATTTAATTCTATATTGGGATTCATAATAATACATCAAAATTGTTGTGTTGAATATACTATTCTACGAAAACGCACCAAGAAAAAGGGATTGATCCCAACCACATTTGAAATCTGAATTAAAAGATCTAAACTTATCCTCTAGGGTTTCAATTGTTCTTATAGGCTGACCATATATTTTTCGGTGATATAAAATTCTGAAACTCAATTTTGTATCAAGAACCTCGTGAAGACTTCACCCGAACATTAAGGCAATCATCAGATCCCAATTAGATATAATGGTATTTGTTACTCAAATGAACCATGAAACTTCTATAATGTATATCATAACATGACAATATAGAGATAAGTCTACTCTAATTGTGATGAATTATGATAACTTAGTAAATAAATCAATTACTACCAAATTACATTATGACATTTATAGGTCTTGGAGACTCAAATGAAAAAAATACATTGAGACTTTCTCCCATTAACATTCTTTTCTAGGTAATGGATGAAACATCCCATTAGACTTTTTCTTTAAATATTAACTTTTTTGAATACCATGAAATGATATAAAAATTTTGTGATAGCTCTCTTAATTCCATCCAACAAGAAGTGTTCTATCAAATATATATACATCTTTATAAATCCATGAATAATATAGAATGAATAACTATGAGTTTCTTTTCTCTTCCCCTTCTCTAAGTATGGCATGGAGGGAATTCATATATGGTTATTAAACCTTAATATTACATCATTATCATGGTTAAAAAAAGAATATTTATATCATTATTTTACATCTCTACATATTCCTTCAAATCCTCTTTCACCATCACATGGATAGATGGTTGAACATTCAATTAAGAAAGATAATATTTTCCCTCTTCTATTAATATTTCAATATCCATCCTGTTCAAATCCCGAAATATTATATCTTTTTTACCACCATCATAGATAAGCTAGAATGATCCTTTCAGATCAATTCATCGACCACCTAGTTATCATTCCCAAGGTTGAAATGAATTAAGAGTTCATAATATTTAATAATCTCAAACCATCATATTGGGTGAATTTTCAACACCATTTTTGTCAATATTAACTTAAAACTTTTATGATTATTATATAGATCACATTTTTATTTGTAAAGATAATCCCACTATATATTTAGAAAATAAATAATGTGACTAACATCAAATCATGAGTTGGTTAATTTTTATCAAGAATCATCAATAATCCATAATTCATAACCATGTTGTTCTTCATAATAACACCTCAATATCCCTTCCTGGATGCATCTCTGTAGATTTAAAGGTCATCTCCACTACAAGGTAATGTTTGACCATGTGTGCTGACTAACCGTGTCTGCAGTTCCATAAAATTTACCTCACATTCATATGTCTATAGGAACATGTCTCCCTTATATGTTAACATGCTCATAAAATTAGATATTCATGATAAATTCTCAAAAAATCATTGATGATACCAATCTAAACCAATAAAAATACAGATCTCAGTCACGATTGTTGGTCTAGTTTAATATTTTATATCCTCTTTCATGAATGTATCTACTAAAATACTATCTATTATGATTTTGTGACAAAAAAATTTAACATTTTTCTGCTAAAATTCACACTTTATAAATTATTTATATAGTTTATCAATCCATATGGTCTTTAGTAAAAATTTTATGTTGTCATCATTCACTTTATTTCCCTTTCAATATACAAGAATTTCATCTATAAATTCTACCACAAACTAATCAAGATAATCTCTCAAGACTCTATTCATTTAATAAATAATTATATTAGGGGAATTAGTAAGACCAAAAGGTATAACTATATATTCATAGTTTCCATACCTTTTATGAAATGTTTCCTTGGGTATATCTTCTTTATTGACACTCAATTGATGAAATCTAGAATGAAGGTCATTCTTGGAAAAGTATTTAGCTCCACAAGATTGATCAAATAATTAATAAATATGTGTAAGAGGATACTTGTTCTTAATTATGGTATTGTTCAACTTTAGATAATTAATGCATAGTCTCATTTGTCCATCAATATTTTTCATAAAATGAATAGGTGCACCCCAGGAAGACAAATTTAGTATAATAAATACCTAATCACTATTTTCTTGGAGTTTATTCTTCAATTACTATCAATCAATAATCTCCATTCTATTAGGAGACATTGAAATTGGTGTGGCACTATATATGAGTTTTATTTAGAAATAAACTTCAAATTTTGGTGGAATTCTAAGAAACTCTTCTAAGAATACATCAAAATATTCCTAAACCATATTAATATCATCGATGTTAGGTTTATATCAAAATATTTTAGATAATAAATCATTATAAATGTGAATTATGACCCATAAAATGGATGTCATATCCATCAGAAGTTCCACTTATTGTAAAAATTTTATAACATTGTAGGATGGTATCTAATATAAATAATAAATTCCCTTCCTCCATAATTGATGTAGATTTTTTACAAAGAAATCCAATCCATTCCTATGATGACAAAAAATTACACGAGTGGATGAATTAAATTATTTTCAGGAATCACATTCCCACGAAATATAACTAGTGATAATAATGGACTTGAGATGTGATCATCATATATTATAGATTTTACTACTAACTAAACATCTAATAATTTTGGTAGTATCTTGATAGCCATATAATATTCTTTAGATATGAATTAATGAGTATATACATATTTAAATAAGAAAATATTTGTTCTTTAGTGGATGGTATTTGTACCTTTCCCCACATCATTATCACACCCCTCATCAAAAATAGTGATCAAATGAGATTCCCCTTGTCAATCATAATAAGAGGTTTTTTACGTCAATAATCATCATTAGCCCAAATTTTTAGGAATTAGTTAGAATAATTGCCATTATCTTTATAGTTTAATCACTGAAGTGAGGGAGGTACATTTTTTTCTATATTCTTTCTATTCACATCATTAACTAACTTGTTACCATCACATTGGAAATCAATTACCTTATGGCCAAACCTTTTACACTTAATAAATTTACATGAAACATATGTAAATTTATTCTATACTTATTCCCACACATATATCATAAAGGAAATGTTATCTTCTTCCCTTTATGGATGTTATATTTATCTTTTGAACTCCATATTTCCTTTCTTGTCAAAACCATGAGATTGATATTTAAATAAAACCTCCATTTCCACCTTCATTTTGCAATGAAAAATATTTTAATGTCAATTGAACTATATTATTAATAAGAAACCTAGAAAACTTTTCAATATTCCATATATGAATCGGTCCACACTACCTTCAGGTTAGATGACAATAACAAAAATGTACATTTCATGTCCTGTAAAACATTATTCATATGTACCAACAAAATCATCATCATTTTTCATTATCTTAATAAATTATTTCCCCATATTAATATAAATAATATAAGGAAATAAATTATTGAAAAAATGATCTCGATTTTATCCCAATACAGGATTTCAATTTTATCTTATTGCCTCGTATTCTTGATAAGAGTCCCCCACTGATCTTCTTCATCTTTTAAATGGTATATAGAAAAAATTATTTTTTATTGTTATGAACCCTAGTGAATGAATAATATCTTTTTATGGGTCTTGATACATTATTTAGAAACTTATGGATTGTAAAACCCATAGTATGAAGTTTTATATTACCCCATAAAGGACTAAACAAATTTTATACGCTTCTTTTATTGTTTTGAAGTCCCACATGATTCATATCTTGAGAAATTTTTGGGACCATAAAAATTAAATTTTCTATTCCATCTCCCATAACATTGGGATTCTTATGAGTAAAATCATTTCCATTTCCATCACACATATAATAAATGTGGTTCCTTTAGGTCCCAATAATTGACTAATACCAAAAACCATAGCGTATGAGAAAATTATCATAGTGGGGAACCACATATTAATGAAAAGTCGCTTATAGGTGATCTAAATTATGACACATTTTTTAATCTATGAGGCCTTTGGTTTACCCAAGTTCATTAATATTCTTCTTATATTCAAATACTTCATGATGATTTATAATGTATTTTTCAATTTCCAAAGCATATTCCTCAAGAGTATCAAACTAGGTGTGCTGCTAGATCCATTGTCTTGCACTACATCCTAATAAACAATAGCTCAAAATGTTTTTTAGGGTTGATAACCACATGTATATATATTCCATTTCCAAAAACACTTTTAATATCTATACCAGGATGTATTTTTTGGAAACTACTAACTCTATCATTTACTAGAATTAGAATAAATTTTCTTATACTTTGAATTGACCATAGACATATCCTTAGGCATGTCTTTAGGGGCTCACTAATGTTTTTACATCCTAGTTTCCAAAGGATAACTAAACATATATTATGATTCCAACTATAGTGACCTAGGATTAACATATGTAGATATTATATCAGTTTTTTATTAATGTTGATTTAATTACACAAACTCATACACGAGGACCATAATAGTTTAGTTCTTCTCGATACATAAAAACATAATCACTAGTTCATAGGTGTGTTACATTATCTACACAACATTCATCTTAACTATGAACCCTTATTAGACATATAATACACAATACATATCATTAAAACATATGGGAATTAAACATAAGAAAGTGTTAGATCAGATTCACTATAAGCATAAACAATAATGATATGTAAGAATAATATGAATTTATGGGTATGATTACATGAGCATAACCTTTTAAAACCACATCCTTTATATCATTGATCATAATCATTTCTCATGGGATAATTATTAGTGGGTCATAGGACACGATACATAATTTAATCAAACAATCTTAGCCATGAGAGCATAAGTAATATAATTTTTGGCATACACATAAACATAGAAAATCATTTCCATATTAATAAAGTCTCATTGTGAATTAAATTATAGAGGATAATGTCCTTTACTGAACTAGGTTCACTTCCCATTCCATCCCTATTTTATTGAATCAGTTTCACATACTATTCTATCGATAGATTACTAAATTGGGTTCACTTCCCATTCTAGAATAGTATAAATGAATTTGTATCACTTCGTGATAGAGTCGTGTATATCCCATGGGACATAAATCATAACTTAATGAATTTTAGGGCAGTATAGGTCCAAACAACACCACAATGAAATCATAAATAAGTGTTCCATAAGATTATAAACATTAATCATTTCATAATCAATTAAATGAAATGGATATAATAAACATTTCATAATTTCAAAACCTATGGAAATTAGATAGGTTTTATAATAATTTAATCATCACATAACCTATGAGAGGAAGCTAGTTTCATAAGCATTTTGTTATAGTATAACCAATGGAAGAGAAATGGGTTTCATAAACATAGTGTAATCAAAACATAAACTATTATGTTAGATAATAAGAATGGTATTATTGGATCATATTAACCATAATTAATAGTCAGAACCAAAATTTTTCCCTTATTATGGAATATAATTTTGAAATATCATATAAACAATTTCAACATGAATATTCTCTTTCTTCTTAGAAAAAACACATTTTAAATTAGAAAAATTTTTGAAAAAATTATTCTTTGAAAATAACCTTGAAATGTTATAAATGAAGCTTGAAATAAATGTTTGGTTATAATGTTATAAAATATATTCATTTTTTACACATTAAAATGATGGTTACTTTAACATTTTCCTGAAATGATAAAATAGAATTATTTTGGAAAATGACATGAAGATTCCCTTAAAAACTTTAAAAAAAAATAAATCTTGGGTAAAAAAAATTAAAAAATTACAGTGTAATAAAAAATTTCTCGAATACCTTTTTATAAAATATTTTTTTGAAACAAAACAAATTTTTGAGAGAATAGAAAAATAATGACATATTTTCTAAAAAACATTTCTTTAATTATCTATATTTACAATGAGTGTAATTAAGGTAGCATTACAGGGAAATATCATGAATAAGTAGAGGGTAATAAATTTCAGGAGAGTTCATAAGAGGTGTAACATGATATTTCATCATTAGAGGATTTATCATAAATAATCCCAACAAATGATTATATTTTAAAATAAAATCTTTACCACATTTGTAACATTGAATCATGAGAACCAAGAAGGAATAACATAAAATTGAATTTATAAGATCATGAGGATAAATAAATTCAACACATTAAATATGAAAGGGTTTGTATATGAACTACAATAAGTAATATAGGAGCATAACATAATGTGCATCACAAAGGAAAATTGAGACAAAACCCCTTACAAATTTTGTAACAATTCAACCGTAAACCCCATAAAATATAAATCCAAATATTTCAATGAAAATACGAATTAATTGGACTATTTGGATAATAAAATACAATAATGTGTATTATATACACATAATATAACAATTAGGTGGTGAATATAGCATGTGTCTCATAAAAGCAAAATGTGAGATAGAAATCCATTACATTAAACCTTAACAACCCGTTGTAGTCAATCAAACCTAGATTATAAAGAAATTATAATTTATTTTAAATTAAAAACAGAATCATATTAATATATATAATATGGTATAATATCTTTTTATAAACATTTCTTTACTTTTTATTATTTATTAAATTTTAAGATACGTTTTGGGTCATTTCCACATTGTTTTTCATAAATTTAGGGATTTAATATATTTTTTTATTATCCTTGTTTAAAAATAATTTAATCATATAAATAATTATAAAAATTATATATATATATCATATATAATAATTATATATTTATTTATAATAAACTATAATATATAGAAATAGGAAATGAAATACACCATTCATGTAGATGGGAAGACTTTCCTACACATAAACACTGTTTTCATTTTCTTATCAAATTGAAAGTAATAAAATTATGTAATTTATAATGACTAAAGAAACTTTTTTTCTATTATATATATCACATATTTTAATGAAAATAATATTTAATAGATTAAATTCAAATTATTAATGAATCACATCACATCAGGATTCGGTCGTACACCGTACATACGAATGGCATTATCGTATTCCTAGAAAATATAAAGCCTAATGGTATGTATGATATAATAATTATAAAATAATAATTACATCATAAACATAATATATATCTTATATAAATAATAAAACATCATTATGACCATCCTTGATATTTGGTAATTCAAAAAACGAGTGACATCGGTTCGTGATATGGCAGTGCATCATACACACAAATGAATATTTTGTAACCATTTTAGGGGAGTGGAGATGATTTTAGTTCATGTTATTAGCATAAAAACATCACATTTTATGTAATATAATAATTTTAGTATATAAAAAAGTATATATAAAAATTTAATGGATTTGATGGATAAATAAAATAATGTCGTTTACCAATGAACATTACCCCTTCATCGGGGGTCCTCTTTATGTTTGCAATAAAATCCTTCCAAGCATGTACTTATTCCAAAAATAAGGCTTCTATGATGAGGTGAGTTAAGGTCATTTTTTATATAGATAATTAATATATTGAATAAAAATTATTTAAGTTATAAATTAGGGATGTTATTGAGTAATCTTTTTTTGTTTAGGAGGAGTGGAATTATTTTAAATCCTTGAAATAAAAAATTTTACCCCCATTTCCATATTGAATTAGTGTAAAAAATAAATCAAATACAATAAATATACATGATAAGGTAAAAATAAAACTATCAATTATATTTTTTTTAAATATTCTATGTAATTTTTTCCATTATCTTTAATGTTTAACACCAGGTAAAACCATGTTTTCCTTTACAGTGACAATTATTTTATACTACAGTCTCTATTCATTTTAGAACAAAATTAGGTTGGTGTTATTATAAATTAGAAATTATTATTACTCAAAATAAGTAATATATTTTTCCTAATTCCATTCACAAATGTGGATAATATTTACTTAAAATTAATCTCACATGAGTGATAATAAAGTGGTTTTAAAAAAATCAAATAATTACTCATTTTTATATCCAATTTCAATGTAAAATTGATTCTAATGACCAAATTTGTGTTAATGGATTTGTAATTGAACTTATTTTACTTTAAAAGAAGTTCAAAATATAATTTATATATATATATATTCTCCCTGGGGGTACAATTACATTAAACACACACACAACACGCACACAAGCCCAAAAGGCAGGCCAAACACCCCCTAAGGATAGCCCACCCATCAAGACATATTTATTTATAATAAGGCACAAATGACCAGTGGTCACTAAGCCTATTACATAGCCCAAATGTCTCAAAAAATGGCTGAATTTCCCAATGCAGTGTCATGACTGTGTCACCATTTTCACATGTCATGCCTACGTCACCAGCTGCCACTATCATGCCTTCATCACTGCACGAAAGTGGAAAATTTTTACCAACATAATTTGATGTTTATTTTTTCAAATTAATTATATACATGTTTAAAAAATTAATTAAATTATAAAATTATTTTTTTATAAAATAATATTTTCAAACCATAAATTTAATTTACTAAAAATTATGTTTTTTATTATGAATATATTTTCATTAAATAAAACCATTATTCATAGATTTTATAAATTAATTTTCAATATTAAAATTAATATGTTAAATGGGTATGTTATAATGGAGGCTTTTGAATAACTATATTAATAATATATCATTGGTTTGTTGAAATTAAAATTTTCTTATAATGTAAGTGATGTTATAGTTACTTGTAGCACAAAAAAAACATTTTGTAGTGTTTAATTAATGTAATAAATGAAATTTATTTTATTTGAAAAAAATGTTAATAAAAACACCAGGTGTTACAGATTGTGTGGATATCCATGAAATTAAAACCCTATCATGACACTAGAAAGTGGATTCTACAGCGGAACAGATAAACTTAGTGGTAATCAACATAAATATGACAGTAAAGTATCAACTCAATCCTCAAATTTGTGGATGATGAGTTGAATTAATATGAAATATCAGAATACGAACTCTCAAGGGATATAATTTAGTTAATCACTTTTTCCTTATGAAACATTATGAATGAAGATACACTGACTTCTCGTACATAGAAATTACATCATTTTTGCAGAATATGTAATATATTACACATGAAGACATCCAAATACCATATTAGTTTAGTTCCTTTGGGAACATGGAAACATAAATATTTTTTCATAATTGAACTACATCCTCTCTAACTAAATGTTTACAATAATCACTCTTCTTAGACACATAATAAATAATAAATATCTTTGTAACCTGGAGATAGAAAAAATAACAAATGGTGGGATCATATTCTCATTAAGGGTGAAAAATGGAGATAATAAAGTATAACATTAACATAAGGGTATGTGAACATGATAATAATTTTTTAAAACCATACCCTATATGTCAAAGAACATAATCATGATTCATGGAAAAAGAATAGATATTCATAACTAATGAATCATAAAGGAATAAAAGAACATGATCCATGATATAATAAAATTGGCATGGAATATAATTTTTTTGAATAGACATATTCATAGAAAAAATATATATTGGTCAAGGATCAGTTCAGTGTCTATCATAGTAGATAATGTTCTCTATTCTACAGTAATCACTATTTTTTCCATCCTTATATTATTATACCAATTTCACTCCTCATTCCATACCTATATTAATATACTATATTAACTTGTCATTATAGTTGTTTATATCTCATGAGATATATAAATATTTACACAATTCATGAGATTTATTTATATTTCCAACCCAACACATAATAAAAAACATATTTAAGTGTGTCATACGATCATAAACATTCATCATATAATAACCCATAAACTGAAATTGGTATAAAAAACATTTAAAAATATCATAACCTATACAAAAAAAGATATGTTGCATAATAATTTAACCATTCAATAACCTATATGAGAAGAATGTTTTATTATCAAATGACCAGTGGATTGGAACTCCGTTTCATTAGAATATAACTCACGGAATAGAAACTGGTTTCATAAATATCATTCTATAAAAACATAAATCCCTCAGAGAAGGAATATTTTTTTAAACCTTGGATAATAACCTTATTGAGTAATAAGTAACACCGATGGATTTAATCTTATAGAGAATAGAATTTTGAATGATCATTTAAAACATTTCTTGAAGATAATAACCTTTGTTCTTTGAAAAAAGTTATTTAAAACAGAAAACATTTTTGAAAAAATTCTATTTAAAATTAATGTTGAAAACATAGAAATGAAGATTTGAAAATAATTATAAATAATTAATAAATTTTAAAATAAATCTCCTTGAATATGATCTTAAAAAATTATTTAAAAATATTTTTGAAAACATTTTTAGAAAACATGGTTTTGGTAGAACATATATTTTTGAATGAAGATAGAAATATTGTCGAATTTACCTAAAAAATTATAAATAATTATATTAAGTACCAACGTGTATAAAAAAGGAAAAAAATACTTGAAGATATCAAAAATAATTAGTGTAGAATAAAATAAAAGATAATTATTGAGATATGAATCATAATATTTCAACAATAGAAGCATAATCTTAAACAATCCTCATAAAGGATAAGATTATAGG
This sequence comes from Viscum album, assembly GCA_963277665.1. Classification (NCBI taxonomy): domain Eukaryota; kingdom Viridiplantae; phylum Streptophyta; class Magnoliopsida; order Santalales; family Viscaceae; genus Viscum; species Viscum album. The sequence goes on from OY728151.1 coordinate 2,085,241,271, forward strand.
AATAAACCTTTTCACAATGGGTAACTTTGAATCATAAAAAACATGATGGAAAAACATAAAATTAACATTAAATATCATAAGGATAAATATATTAATGGTATTACCTGTCAAACTGTCTTTATGTACACCTCCTGAAATAATATAGGAGCATAACACAACAAACATCACAAAGAAGTAAAATTCATATAAAAATACCCTCAACACTTTGGTAACATTTTAAAAATAAACCCCATGAAAGATATATCCTAAAATGGATATTTAAATTATTATAATTTTTATTATAATAATCATAAAATAAATCCTTGTTAATTATATACCGCACAATTATGAAATAGGTGGAATACATGGCATCTGTCTCACGTAAAATAAAAGTGAAACGTAAATCCCATAACTTGAGTCATTAATTCCATTTTACTAATTTAATCTTCAAGTATTGTAAATATAAGTTTAATATAATTATATTATATTACCACATTAAATTATATCACACTATATATTATTTTCTTATGACCTTTTATTACCTATTTATTATCAATTTCATGTTAATGTTTTGTTTCGAGTAATAACTACTTTGTTTTCTATATATAATTTTATCTATTATATTTTTTGTACTATTCCATTAATAATTATTTAATAATATCTTGAATTATATAAATGATACGAATATAATATATATTCATTATGTATGTATTTATAATAATATATAAAATATAGAAATGTGGAGTTAAATGCACCATTTATTTAGACAGAAAGTCATACCTACGCATGAACAATGATTACTTTTTCTTATCTCATTGAATAAAAGAAAAGTATAAAATATATTATCATTAAATAATCATTTTTATTTCATATATATCACATATTTTCACTAAACACATCCTTAAATTATTAAATGTAAATCATGAATGAATCATATCACTTCGTGAGGCGGTAGTCTGTTGTACACATGAATAACATTATTGTATACCAGCAAAATAAAAAACTTGAGGTTATATATGATATAAAAATTATAAAATACTAATAACTTCATTAAAATATTCTATATCATATATATAAAAAGACCATCTTTGGGAACAGCCTTGATAGGTTTTAATGAAAAAATGAGTGACATCGGTTCATGAGAGGGTAGTATGTCGTACATGAATAATGATATCGCAACCATTTGTTTGAAGTTTAGATGAGTTAATTTATTGTTATTTTCATAAAAACATATCCTAATATTTAATATAATGGGGTTAATATTTAGTACATAAATAAATATAATTTAATTGGATTTACAAGTTAATTATAAGTATACTTTCATTGATGAACATTACCCCTTCTTTAGGTATCATGTTTAGGATTGCACACAAATCCTTCCTAGAAAAGATTTCATCCCAAAATAACGACTCTATGTTGATGGGAGGTATGTTTAGAGGTGATATAGATAGGTCTTGGATGAAATAAAAAAGTACTGAATTCATTAATAACGAATGGTATAGAGTTCCCTTTTATAGTTGAAGATGAGGGACATTCTTGTAATTATTTCATGGAAAGAATTCCACGAACATTTTCCATACAAAATTATTGTCTAAAAAGGATAAAAATAGAACATTATACACGATATGTTAAAAATATATCCAAAAAATATATTTTTGACTAGTATATAGGTAAATTTGACCATTATCGTTTAAGTTTAACCCTAGGTAAAACCATATTTTACTTATCTGTGGAAATTATTTTTTACAGCATTCACAATTCATTTTGGTCAAAAATAATGTTGGTATTTTTAACACCCTAAGCTTCTACGGTACGCTTCTCGTTGAATAATGTGATAACGTGTGTTGTACGCAACATCGAGTTCTAACACACCACAACCAATCAAACTAGCCGTTATGAATAGTAATACCTACTTTTTGAAATTATATATAATTTATATTTCAAAATGGACTTCATTTTTGGAATCAGAATATCGAAATTATCCTAAGTTGAATTTTTTGTATTTTTCTGAGAACTTCCAATTTTTATGAATTGTGAAAAATACTTAAAAACAACTTTTTTAATCAAAATAATTTATAGTGATAAATTATATTATTGAGTGGTTTTAAAGTATAATTAGAATATATTTTTACCATTTTATCCAATGGTGTTCATTAGAATTAATTTCACTTTGAAATTGGACATAAATAATTGTCAATCTTTTGATATATATTGTTTCTTAAAAACACACTATTTGATTTGACAGAGGGAATTAATTATAAAATTAATTAATGCAACTTTTATGTCTGGAATTTTGTAAAATAGACATCATTTTTGAATTTGGAATATCAATTATAGCTTATGGTGAAATTTTGGCATTGTTCTGAAAAACATCAATTTTGATGAATAGTGAAACTACCAAGTGGTAGTTAAAAAACTGAATTTTTCATAAAACATAACTTTACCGCTTTTGTGATTGGAATTTAGAAAATCCAAGAGACATGGTTAATATCATGGAGTAAAATGTGGTTCAATGAGATGAAAATAATTTTTGGTGAATAATAACTTTTTAATTTTATTTACCACGGTTAAAAGTAAATAGGGTAATTAAGGGTAAAAATGATATTAATATTACCCTATCACATGTCTTAATTCTATTGGAAAAGTGTATCTGGACCAAAAACAACCTTAGGAATAAAATATTATCATTTAGGTCCACTTGGATTAGATTAGGACATTTATTATTATTTAATTCAAAGAAGAGTTAAAAGAGTTAAAATCAAAGATTATTTACTAAAACATCATTAATATAAGTTTATACATAAGATGAATTCGGTTGTAAATGTTAATTAGAAAGCTAAAAGGATTTCCTACATAATTATATTTTATTTATAATTTTTAGATATTATATAATGTAATTTATTTATGACACAATGATGATGCAGAAATTACCATAATAGTGAAAAATAAAAATAATTGATATTATAAATACCCAAATAAATATAATTTGAGACTTTTAATGAATTAAACTAATTTTATAGGATAATATGACATATTAGGATTTATTTAATTGGCTTTGTTCGAAGTAATCAGTCTGTTATGATTTTTACAAAAATCAATTATTGAATAGTGTGAAAATTTACATAAAAGAGTTTTTAAAACAAATAGTATATTATTAATTGATATTAAATTCCTAAAAAATATAATCTTCAGACAAGAGACTTATATCATGATAGGTGTATCATTAATGAACCACTTGGGGCTATCTTTTATGTATATAGTAAGTTTATTAACCATATAATATAAAAATACAAAGAGACATTGTAAAAGTGAAACTAATTAACTAAGAGTTAATACTTAATGATAAGGTTAATATAGTAACCCAAACCTGTCTAAATTCTATTGGTTGAGTGGTTTTCGACCTATACCCACCTTAACCTTTAAATAATCCACTTTTGAGCCATTATAAACCGAATATGAATTTATTATAAAATAATATTTCTAGCTTTTCCAAAGGTGCCCGTCACCCCTCTTATAAAAGGTCACTCCCCCTTCTCACTAATTCACACATTCAAAGCATTTTGGTTTCGGCCAACCCCTACCAAAATACTCTCTCAACTTCCATAAATTCATCCTAGAGGCCTTACTTTAGTCAGAAAGCCAACCTAAGAGCCCTTTTGATCAAATCAAAAGGAAGAACCCGAAGAAGAGGTAATGATTTCACCACCCTTTTCCAAGTTCCTTTCTTCTTCCACTTCTTCCTTCTTTGTTATTACCATTATAAAATAATAACTCCAGTATATTATATATAATGTGATTTTATTATAAATATGTTACAACCATATTCAGTATTCTATCCATCTATTTAATAACATGTCACCATACGTGCGTACGTACGGCTTACCGTCTCCACATCGTGGTGTAATTGTTATTAAATAAATTATTATTTGGATGGGTATAATAATGATGTGTAACTCATGTAAATAATAAATATAACAGAATAATTATTCTGTATATATGATATACCATCCAATTATATATTATTTTAATATCAAAATAATGATATCGTCGCTCGTGCGTACGTACGGACTACCGTCTCCACAAACACAATAAGATTCATTCTCCATTGTATCCATTCAAGTATAATTATCATTTGATGATTAATAATAGTATCTAAGGACTTGATATCATTCTGGATATGATTAATATACAACCTATACATGAAAAACTTGGCTTACATAACAAAACATATAAAATAAAATGAGTAAGTTAACACCCGAAACAACGAAAATACTAAGATATTATTAACAAATCAATGGTAAAAGATCATATATGATATCCTATTAATATATATGATTCTTGTATAATTTAATAACAATTATTTCACCATTATACTAGAGTTTAACCTACACCAACCATGGAAAAGTACATGGTAAGTGTTTATTTCACAATCTCTTCATTATCCGAGGTTGTTTATACGTAATAATCTACTGGGATCTCTTTATCATCAACATCCATGTTTCTAAAAAATGAATTTCAAAAAATCTTTACTATTTACTAGAATATGGGTTAAATTCATTTATACTATTGTTTAAATTTTTATAATAGGTTTATAGAGGAATCTTTCCGTCATTTTCCAAACAAGGTGCTTTTAACCTTTTCGACAAAATTAAGGTAAGAATGTTTTTTAACTTATACGACAGGTGCGGCTATTTTCTGCTGTTATAAAATCATCGAAGCTTCCCTTACAAGATTATAGGAATATTTTCAAAGAAAATGTTTTATTTTATAAATATATGACTCTTAAATGATTTCAAAATAAAAGAGATATTTCTCTAAAAAGAATTTTGATTTCATCTATGTCAACATCCTTTGATGGATTTTACGCTTATTTGAAGTTGATTTATTATGAAACAAAACTTTTATATTGTATTCAAGGTTTTGTGATTTGTTTGACTGTGGATGTGTTATTTTTATACCATTCATGGTTTATGGAGAAAGTATTTACATTTCGTATGCTAGTTTTAATACGAATGTTTATGTTATGTTTAAACCTTTTCATATGGGAATGCATTGGACTTAATATGTGACGGGTGGAGCCCGCTATAGCTCCTCGATGCATCGGTAGGTCTCATGAGACAAACTAGTGTCTTGGCACAATGCCTTGGAAAAATCTTATATGTAGTCCTGGCACGAGGCCTTGGCCATGTGGTTATGATAGTCTGGCATTATGCATTCCATCATTATGAAAGTGGTTATTGATATTGCATGTGATTATTAGATTAGTAGAATATCCATGTGAATAAGTAAATGACATTATTTCATTTTATTTTTGCCATACTATTTTTAAGTTCAAGTTTAAAAGGCTTTTGTTTTAGTTATACACTGCCTTAAATGTTTATTCTTATTTATGAAAGTTTCAACTATATTGTTATCCTTACTGGGCATTTGTGCTCACCCCTTTTCTATGTTTTATTTTTCCCAGGATGTGAAGAAGTAAATTATGAATGTCCTGCAAGGATATTATGAGGGGATAATAGTGTGGACTATAGAGACAATATGTTTTTGTAGTAGTTTTTTACATTATGATGTATTGTAAAACTTTATGAATATATCTAGTGTTTCCAAGGCTACTAAACCAATCGGTCTTTCGAGATTTGATATTTCTTTTGATCATTCCAATGTTATGTAATAATGCACCGACTCTGGGTAACTGGGGTCGGGGCGTTACAGTATTATTTGAAATTATACATTTTTTATTCTTAAAAATATGGAATCCATTTTTCAAATTTCCATTCACATAAGTGGAAAAAAAATATTTAAAAATTAATACCATAGGGGTGATGAGAAAGTGTGGTTTTAAAGGGAAAATAATCAAAAGATTACAATGTTTTTATATCTACTCTAATTGTGAAATTTATTGAAATGAATTTAATTAGAATAATATATTAATAATTGAACAGAAGTTACATTATACCCAGTATATAATATAATTTAACATTATAAATAAATTAAATGAAAAATAAATTTTTAATCAACATTTAGTATTTTTCATTATTCATCAAAAAATGAATATATTCATAAAAATATCAAAACATAACAATAAGATAATTTTTAAATTATAACATAAAATATGAAGTTTATTTTATCAAATTAATTTTATAAATGTTTCATAAATTAATTTAATTACAAATTTATTTTGTAAAAATAATATTTTCAAAACATTACAATATTTTAACGCTTTTTTTCTAATTATCAATATGTTATCATTAAGTAAATACATTATAATAGAATTGAAAAATTATTTATTAATTTTCACAATAAAAATACTAACGTAATATTTATAACAGTCATTTTTATTTAGATTTATTAATAATATATCTAATGACCCAAGATTTACGTACATGGATATTAAATTTCATTGGAAGAATACTAAATAAATTTCAAAACTATACGCCAAAACACTATATTAGTCCAGTGTAAATAAATACTTGGAAAATAATTTTCTAACATGGTTAAATATATTCAACTTATCTAATAAATATCATCCTCTTTTTTTCCTACCAAAAACCCATATTTATATCCTGAGAAATAGAAAACATGAATTGGGTGATATCAAATACTCAGTAAGGGTAAACATTGAGAAGGTAAAACAAATCATAAACACAATAATGTAAAAACATGAACATAATGTTTAAATATAAATATATTGAGTCAAGAAATAAATCATGGTAGTACATAAGGGATAGATCATAAATTAACATTATCCATGATAAAATAGCATTGAAATAAAATATGGAATTGTGGAAAATGAATAAGAACATAATATGAATTCCATTTTATTCAAGGAATCTTTTATAAGACCATTATAGCAGACAAATTCCATTATTGACCTTGGTTTACTTTTCGCTCCATCCATGTATTAGTGAACTAGATTTACTTGTTGTTCCAACCCTGTATTACTGAACCTGATTTACTTGTCGTTCAGTCATGTATATCTCATGTGATGTAAATATATACCCAATTCCTTGAAGGGAGATATATGTCCCACCCACCTCATAATGAAATCATTATTACATGTTCCACAAAACATAAACCATTGATCATAGCATAACCTATGAAATAGGAAGGGGTTCATTAACATCATTCCATCATAACATAATCTATATAAAATGAAATTTTATAATTAACACAATATATTCATAGTAATTATAGGGATATAAACATAACCCAATTTAATGAGTGTCATCTTATACATAAAATAATTTTGATAAAATGCTTGAAATTATTTCTTGAGAAAAATATCATTTCTTCTCCAAAAATTATTTCTTTTATTAAAACACCATGAATTTTTTAAAAATTAATTTCATTAAAAATGACCTTTAAAACATGCAATATAATCTTCATGGAAATAAGACATTATGAAAGCATAAAAACCATTCATTATATACATGTTAAAATTCATTCTTCTCATACTCTTACTGGAAATGTCAAAATGTACCTTGAAAGAAAGATTTCATCCATACCTTTTAATAAATATTCATGAAGGGGTAAAATTGAATTTAAAAACTGTATAAGTATTGAAATGATAACTTGGAATAAATATTTAGGAATAATGGATGTGGATGATAAATATACCCTAGTAAATATTTATGAAAAAAAATCTCAGTTAATAATGAGAATGAAAAAGTTTCTGTTACCATAGGTCGGATTTCTTCGTTATGTGTATAAAAATTCTATATAGTTGGTTTAAAAATATTAAAAACTTTTAACATTACCATAATAATATTTATGATATCATATATTTTTCAATTATGACTTTTTATTAACTATTTATTTATCAATTCCATGTTAAAACAATGTTTTTGGTAATAATCGTTTAATTTATCTTACGTGTTTTGACTTTTTATTCATGATATTATTAAATAAATCATGAATTAATTAGTTCTATAAGGTAAAAAATGATATATATATATATATATATATCATAAATATTCTGTTTAGAAATATATATAATTTATAAATAAATGAAATGGAATACATTGTTTGTTGAGATGGTAAGTAGTACGTACGCATGAACATTGTTTCCTTTTCATTGTTGAATTTGTTGGATGAAAGTAAATGAAATATTAAAATATAAATAAATAAATCCAATAAAATTATTATGTAATATATTTAATTCTTATTTTTTATATATACATTATAATCATTCTAAAATGGTTAACATGGAAAATGAATCTCATCTCATTGTGGAGATGGTAACCCATACACACGCTTGGGAGACAATATCATTCAATTAATGGTTAAATAGAAAAGAATTTGATGGTATATTAATAATATATAATAATTATCATGTTCTAAACATTATTTAAATCCATTATACACATCATTATACCGTTCCAAATTAAGCACTGATGAATAAAAATTTACATTATAGCGTGGAGACAGTAAACTATACGTACACACAAATGTTGATATTGTTATTCGTAGGATGGATAAAAGTAGATATAATGTTTTAAAATATTTATAATAACATATAATAGCATATAATATACTAGATGTATTAATAAATAACATGAAAAAACATAAGAAGAGGAAGTATAAGAAGAAAAGAATTTTGAACGTGTTGATAAAACAATTACCTCTTTTTTGAGTATCTTTTTTTGTTTTGCACAAATGGTCTCCTTAGGATAGCATTATTCACACTATTTTTCCTATATGAGTAATATGGGTATGTTGGGAGGATATATGGGCAGGTCTTGGCTGATCTAATTTTCTTTGGTTATGTGAATGAATGAAGAGGAGGAGTTCACTTTAATGGGAGAGGTGAGGGGCAGTTTAGGAAATTATTTAAATACTAAATTGTTAAAATTTATTTTCTATTATTAATGGTCCCAAAATAATTTTGTTAGAATAAATGTTTAATATGTGTCTATATTCTCTCAACCAATACATTTTAGGAATGTTTAGGTTGCAAAATTATTCTTATCCTTTAGCCTTAACCCCTTGTTAAAAACATTACCTTATACCATATCTTCTTTCATTTCCGTAATATATGGTTACAATAGTCTTTATAAAATAAAAATAAAACCAAAAGTGGATAATTAGTTAATTTTTTTATATTTTATAAGTTAGTTTTTATAATATTATATTTTATTACTATTATTTAATTTAATAAAATTGTATTTATTTAAAAAAAACACTTATGTCAATTTTGAGACTATTTAGTAATTGATTTTTGTTAATGTCAAAAAGACTTGATTCCTTAGAACCAAAATCATTAAATAAAAAATAATATATGATATTATCCCATAAAATTATTGGATGGAATAAAAAAATTAAAATAAACTATATTTTAATATTTATAATATCATTTATTTTATTCCTTCATTAATAAGGAAAACACTGCGACATTATTATCAAGTAAACACATTTAATTATTTATTTTAAAAAATTTACCAATAAAATACCATGATGTAGAAAATATTTTTATATTTCATATGAAAATGTATATTCAAATTTAACACTTATATAATCCAAATTAAATTTTTTTAGTTAAGAGATACACATTTTTGTTATATTTCACTTTTATTTAAATTGAACAATATAAATGGTCATTATCACACCCAAGTGGCTCCATGGGGTCCTAAAATATACCCAATAATTCCCATGTTTGTAAATATCTCATTAAATAATATTATGACATTTTTATGGTTGTATGATATTATTATAGTATTATTTTTAACACTTATTTACATGATTTACCCTTTAAACATGGTAAATAAAAATAATTACTAAAATTACTATTCATAATGACCAAACATTAAATATAAATATTTAGACAATTTTTACCTTATGATTCCAAAAATGGAATCCATTTTTCTAAATTCAAAAAATAGAATTGTGAGAAAATAATTTAAAATTAATTCTCATTGTTAAAACCAAAAAGTTGGGTTTTGAGATGTAAAAACTATCAAAAGATTCAAATGTGTTTATGTCCAATTTAAATTTTAAAATACTTCAATAACCAAAATTATATTAAATTATACAAAAATAATCCAATTACACTTTAAAACCAATTATATATATAATATATATTTATAAATAAATTACTTTAAAAGGCAGTTTTGAAATAAAATGCAGTATTTTTCCCCTATTTATTAAAATGTTAATTTTATCAGAAAAAATACCAAAAATCAACCAAAGTAAATTTTTATCGGGATATTCTAAATAATATGTTTATTTTATATAAATTAATATATAAAAGTGTAAAAAACTAGATTTAAAATGGGCATTCAATCAAAATATGGAAATACTACATTTTTTTAAAATACTTCTTTCATCTAAAAATTAATTTATTCTTATATCATGTCTAGAAAATAAAAAAGTTGAATGTTAATGTTTCATAAAATTCAAAATTTGGGTAATAATATTTAAAAATTCAATTTTATATCCCATTATATAATAACATTTTAATAATATATCATCATTTATTGAAACTCAGTATTGCGTACAACATAAACTGTCGAGGAAGGTAACTCTTACATGTAATGTAGGAGAAGTCAGTGTTCCATGTATTGAAGGGTTACTTTAGTGTTGTGTAAAGAAAAATACAAAAATTGTTTTATTTAATTAAAAAAATATATAATTTATTTTGTATGAAATAAATTTGTTCAAAAGAACTTTAAATTGTGTATAACACATGCCAAAAATAGTGTTGCGTATGTTGAAAGATAATACAATGTTGAATATGGATCAATATAATCTTCGTGTTGGGTACAACACAATAAATCAAATAAATTAAAAGAAAACCATCTCATTATAAAATTAGGGTGTTACATTATACCCCCATTAAAATGAATTTCTCCCTCGAAATTAATCGGGGTTATAAAATTTTTACTACTTGAAAGTTTTTTATAGAAACCCACATTGTAAAAAGAAATTTTAAAACATAATTTTAAAAAAATAAATTTCAAAACATAAGGGTTACCGAATCTAACTCATCCTTGGTTTTCCACATAGTAGAACATAGGTGGGAAGTAAAAACATGGATATCGATGAAAAATATAACCATTATGTTTCGATGCATAGTTATAGAGAACAAGGGTTAAAGAAAGTTAACAATTAGAATTCCATAAATCTATGATGATTTAATGAGACATCAGATTCATCAGATAAAAAGGTATTAAGATAAATTTTTTGGTTTTCATAATCCTTTCTCTATAATTGAATAATTTTTCATGAGAATTAATACATACATGATTTTGGTAAAATCTTTCCATTTTTTGTGCCTTGAAAAATTTCCACTTCATCTCATAATTAAGGAAATGAAGTTGAATTTTTCATTCTTGGTGTGATAGTATATCATTTGATAGAATGATATGCCATTCCATCTGTCTTAAAAACGGCTATTATAGGTAATAAAAAATGAACAAGTCCAAAAATAGTGAGATAATACATTAATCTAACAAACTTCTACCATAATATAAATTATACTATGCATAAATGGAAAACATTACAATTCTTCCAAAAACTGAAAATATAAAACATTAGAAAGAGGTGACCTAAATCTACTTAACATTTTATCCCATTTCTTATAATGTTTTCAAGATTTTTACATTCCAAACATGTGAATAACATAATCTTTTATTCTCTAGAAACATGATAATAACATTAATTGCCATTGAAAATTAGTGAAAACAAGAATTCTACCAAAATTAATTATTTCTACATGCCAAAAAATTCCAAAAAATATCTATATACTAAAACCATGATATCACTTTGTCCTTATATCAGTCACAAGGTCATTAATACTATTAAACATCTCATTATCTCTTTATCCATTCATTATGTACATATCATATGCCTTCCAAAAATATTTAAATCACTTATCATGGTTACCAGTACCATATACTTATGGAAAACCAGAATGGACCAATAAATAGATATTCCAAAATTTTATAATACCATAAAATTACTTATACCACATTATTCTTGATAAGCATTCAATCATTCTACTATCTTCTTAAACTGTTGACCAATATTCAGAACCATCTTTCATCTCATATTCCATTGACAATTTCATCATCATTGAAAATAATAATACCACTCATATGACCATGCTAATTCCCTTCTTGATCTTTTCCTCAGGGGAATGGATTTTCATAATTCCCATACAATCCACCTTTAAAACATTTAACTAAAATTTATGCCTCAGGAATACCATTATATATTTCCATTGTTTTAACTGAACCTTTTCCTTTATAATTAATTACTATATGTCCTTTTTCCCACCGTAAAAGTATATTCTAGTTCCATTGAAACATTCTCTAGGATGTCTCTTCCCAAATGATTTATCTGAGTAAAATTCAACTTTATTTCCTCTGTGGTCATCATGAAACACAATATGGATCATTGCGCCCAATGAAGAATGATGAGAATGAAAATGGGAAAGATTAGAAGCACAAGAACACCCAAAGTGGATGCATCTGAGCCTTATTTGTTTTGTCCTCGATCCATCAGAATTATAATTACAGAACGATGGGTAAAACAACCTAAAATATAAGTGTAAAAAAATTCTGATTCAGACCCCACAACAAAACACCCATCCCAAAAGAACAACCGAAATTTTGATCAATTTGTTCATGGGTTGATCTGTGTTCATCAATTGAATGAAATAATGGGAAGAAACATCACGTAGAATATTAATCCCCTACCTGGATTTGGTTTGATCTTTGATGAAGATCAATTATGTTGACATCATTCTTTGATGCTCAATCCTCGATCCTTTATTAGTCATATCTTCAACCCCTTTCATTCTCTAATGAAAATATTTCACTAAGGCCCCTCTACCGTGAACCTTGGGAAATTCTCTAGGATCATTCAACCAATACTGTGTCCCTACCAAGGGATATAGAAGAAAAAATTATTTTAGAAATTAAACATTTTTTATTGTTAAATGTGGTTCAGCATTGTCATTTCACTAAGTTGCAGCATCATTAAGATTCTATATCACAAAATTGATGTGTTTTGTTGAAATGTAAATGGTAAAATAAATCTTTCAAATTATTTTTTTCTTTAAATTTCTAAAAATTAATATTCATTGTCGACCTGTATCGGTCGATGTTATGAATCACCGAGGGTAAAAAACCAATTAATAACTCCATGATGGTATCATATTTACAATCTGAGGTAATGCATAAGAATTTTTATGATTTTAAAATAAAATACTTTTATTTAATTTTTTATTTACGGTTATGTTCTTTTTGTGTTCTTCCATAGAAAACATGTGCTATGTAATGTTAAGTCATGCCTAGGGTAAATACATTACTTTGAGATCAAAAATTCACTCATATTTATGATATCAGAACTTGTTTATAAGTTATTCCACTTTTTTCAGGAATCCTCTTTCATGCACTATTTAAAAACATAACATTTTTCGACCGATCATTCTGGGAACACCGATCCTTGAAATCACATTTTTTCTCAGTTCCTGGTCTCATAATTTTTCCAAAAAATAAATAGAAATAGATTTGGGAAAATATTATTCATTACATAACTCGCCCCGTATCGGTATTTGGATGAGATGCATAGACATATCATAAATCTATAAGAGAGTATCAAATTAGGAAATAGATCACCCAAAAGGTTGTGATGAGCCCCACCTCTCATCCTCTCAAATAGTGTTAGTCCCCAAGAGTCATTGGGCCTGAAAACCCATATGACCACTAGCCTTTCGAAAGAATGTATCTACCCATCAACAAATAGGGGAACCATTGAGAGTTTCTGAGAAAAGAGTCAATGGTAGAATGATGAGTGAAACCCATTTCACACCTCAAAAACCAAAAAAAAAATGGTGAACCCAAAATGAATCTCTCCAATGAAATAATTATTTGTTATTATCCTTCAGTCCATTTAATTTTCCCTTATTTGAAATAAAAAATAGTGAATTTGATGTGAATCACTCCACTGATAAAATGATTAGTTATTATACATCAGGCCATTTCATTTTTCCTTATTTGCATATTAAATGGTAATATCAGCGTGAATATGTGTAACAATATGAACAATTGAGAAATAATATGATAGAAAACTATGTTTTAAAAGACCTATGAAAACAATGTAGTAAGACCAGAATGATGTTATATAACATCCCCTATAACTAGGGTTCTCATGAAATAATTACTTCCTCATTTTGATAAGTCCAAATGAGTAGAATATTCAAAATATTTTTTTAACTATGAATATATGATTGAGATCATTATGCCTCCAATAATGCACTAAATGGAAACATTGTTCCTTGGTGTTGGTTGACTGTAGATATTGAAATCATCCTGATTCTAGATAATTTCTTCATCATCCAGCTTTCACTACAAATAGTATCTCTGACTAATAATTCAATGGGTCACAAAATGATTTCACATGCTTGAAAACTCCAATGACAGGTAGAATATAAAATTTCATGATAGAACCACCAAAATATTATAATCCTAACCATGTAAGCTACTTGTGAATTTCTCCATGATTGATGACCGATGAGACTATATTTCCTGGGAAAGGATCTTGATAATCCATTGGCTGTCATCTCCATATGGAATAACTTCACAATATGGTTAGTGGAGCATGACTACCGCCATCTTCCATATCTGAGGAACGTATAGAAAGAGGCCAAATACATATCCCATAAGATTTAGGTTCTATCATGGTGGAAAACTGTGAACTTCCATTATAGACAACATCCCACTGGTACCCATTAGTGGCCTACTGAGGGTACCATCTAACAAAAAGAGGGATGTGATCCCCATACATGGGATGTATGGAAGACTCATCAGAGGCAGAAGTTTTTATATATCTATGTGAGGTATCATACCCCACTCTGTCCATAGATGACTGTGCTTATATTCTACTAGGAACCAGTTAGCAGGCTCACATCCCTACTCATTTGTAAAAAGCATGCAGGGCATATCCCCACAAAAGGAATGGAGGAGGCTCATACACCTACCCCCATGAAAGAATCCCATTGGCATATTTTTTTGGAATAAGAATAAAATAAGTAGGAAAATATCCCTTCTTCTATTGTACACATATACCATTTTATTAAGGAGACATGAATTGTGAAGGCTTGTATCCCTGCACACATTTAGATAAAATTAAAACATATTTTAGCTACAACTAAATAACACTACCAACATTTTATTTAAATGTTTCATATGTAGGGATAGGGGCATTCTCACTTTCAATCATCCAGCACAACTCAACACTATAATATTTGTGAAAAAAATTGGTTTTACCAGAGAAGAAATCATTCTGGGTCATACTCAGGAGGATTATCAGCTTATTGTGATGAAGGGTGATGCATTGGACTTGGCAAAAATTAATGTTCCAACTGAGGATCACCATGTAATAGAGGAACATGCCTCATGAAATGGGCACATACCTATCTTAGAAGACTATTGGCATGTTTCAAAGGCCTAGGATCAAGCTAATATCCCTGTTCTGGTTAGGGATCACCATGTGAGAGGGACACATGTCTTGGGGCATTCTCATATTCATATCAAAGATGTCTAGTGGAATAATACAATGTCCTAGGATCAACCATGTATAACTTTTCTATATTAATATGACCATGTCAGAATGTCATAAGCCTCGGGATGGTCTCATATTCCTATCATTGAATCCTCCGGGAATATTCTAGTAGATAACAGAAGAAAGGTGCATATTTCAACATCAGAGAATGAACAACTATGTAAGCATCATTCAAAGGAAACACATGGGAGGCTCATTTTCTTTCTCCCATTCAAGATGTTAACTTAAATATATTGGTGGGGAATTCATATTCATATGAAGATCTTATTCTCGATCAAATCGGGGCACACCATCTGAGAGTGGCATAAGCCTCAGGACATGCTCATATTTCTATCCAGAAAGGCCCTAAGATAATTCCAAAATCTCAAGATCATGCTAATATTTCTATCATGTCCAAGTCTCACTGAGTGAAATTGGTACGTGCCTTGTGATAGTCTCACATTCCTATCAATAATGATATATCTTATCAGGATATTTTTTTAGCTTCTCAGCAATATCCTTATACTCCCGCAATACCAATATAATGACCCATACTTTACATACATGGTTATTACTTCAAAATTGAAGCATACTTATTACATCATATAACAAAACCATGAAAGGACCGTATAGGTATAGTGTCTTTAGAAACTGGGAAACACAAACAACTGGTTCATAAAGCATCTACATTGTCTCCCATATATTTCATCATATCTAGAGTCCCATTTGGCATTTCCTACTTAATAACCATTTTCCTGACCCGGGGAAAGAAAACATACAAAAGGGTGTGCTCAAATGCTCAGTAAGGGTAAACAAAAGAAAAATAACTCACATCATGAACATAACATTTTGGAAATCTTAACTTGCAAAAGAAATCATAATTTCAGATCATGGGATAAATCATAGAAGTGAAATGTAATCCCAATAATCATAACATAAAACATGAAACTTTGTGGAATACACACATAATCATAGAGAATCATTTCATATTAGTCAAGACTCATTCCCAAGACTATCTTAGTGGGCAAAGTTTATTTCTAAACCGAGTTCGTTCCTCGTTTCAGTCCTGTTTCACTGAACTGGTTTAACCTTCCGTTCCAGCCATGTCTATCTCATGAGATATAAATCTTTACCCAATGAATTTTAGGGAGATATAGGTACCAACCATCTCATAATTATACCATTCTTATGTGTTCCTCAAAATCAAAAATCATACATCATTGCATAACCCATGTAATAAAAATGATAATCTTAAACATCATGACATCATAACATAATCCATATAAGATAAATGGACATCATAAAAATAATTCCATCATAACATAATCAAATAAATGTAAAAATAGGTATAGAAATAGAACACTATATTATCTTAGATGGAAAATAATTTTGATAAAACACTTGAACTCCATTCTTAAGAAAAATATAATTTCTACTTCAATTTTTTTCCTTTATTAACATGTCATAAAATTTTAAACGAAAAGAAGTTGATTAAAAATAAACTTGAAAACTATTAATGGAAGATTCTTGGAAATAATTTTTTAAAAATCCATTCATTCCCTATAAGTTAAAAAAACTTTCTTCTCGTACATATGTTGGAAAAGTCAAAAAGTACCTCATATGAATCACGACAAAATATTCCTTTCAAATATTTTACTAAAAACACACCAAAGGGTAAAATTGGATTTAAAAAATTTTATGAGGATATAAATATTACCTATTGAGAAAACATGGATGTGGATGATAAATATTCCCCCAGTAAATTATGATGTATAAACAATCTCGGTTAAAAATTGAGATTGCGAGATTTTCCCATACCTTAGGTCCGATTTGCTTTATAAGTGTCTGAAACACCTGTATAATGATTTAAATAATGTCATTGACTTATTACAGAATCATAATAATTGTTATGATATCATATATGGTCATATTCTTAGCTTATTATTAGTAATATTTCATTGCTACTTGTTATTCGGGTGTTTATTACTTTTTGTTCTTATGCATGTTTTTTCAAATAAATTCTGATTCTTCTTTTTAGGTTATATATACCTCATTTAAAGAATTTTATTAGTGTAATATATATCATATTTATTCACTCAATGCATTTATGTAATCATTATGCAATGAAAATCATGTAGAACGAGTCGCATCACATCGCGGAAATGGTATTCCGTACGTACGCATGAGCAATGATATCGTTCCCATGATAATGGAATTGTATTGGAGTGTATGTATACTATTTAAGATTCAATATCACTTTACAATAATCATATATATTCTTTCTTTACACCATTATACCCATCCATGTAAGGTGGTGGTGGAAAATATATTACACGATGGCATGGAGATGGTATTCCGTACGTACGCACGCACGGTGATTTCGTTTTCCATAGGATGGATAGATGGTGAAATAGGATTGTTTAATACTTATAATAAAAAAACAGTATATGAGTGATACTGATGTTATTAATTCATAATGAAACAACTAAATAAGAAGAAGTGGAAGAAGAAATAAAGTTGAAAGAATCGGTAACAGACATTACCTCTTCTTTGAAGCACTTCTTTGAGACCTCCTTTTAGGGCACTAACATTGGTCTTTGAAGAATACCAGGACCTCTAGGATGTTTCTAGGGAAGTTTAGAGGAGAAATTGGAAGGTTTTGGCCGATATTTAATGCTCAATGTGGTGTGAGGAAGAGAGGGAGGAGGTGCCCTTTTATAAGGGAGGAGAGGGGCTCCTTTGGAAAAACAAAAAATATTATTTTATTACAAAGCCATATTCGGTTTTAAATAGCTCAAAATTGATTTATTTAGAAGATAAGGTGGTTATGGGTCTAAATAATCTCATCCAATAGAATTTGGACAGGTTTAGTTTACTATTTTAACCTTATCATTTAGATTTAACTTTAAGTTAGATAATTTTACTTTTACCGTGTCTTTTTGTGTTGTTACACTATAAGGTTAATAAACTTACTATAACAAGACAAACGAACCCCAAGTTGTTTATTATTAATATATATAACCTTATCTAAGTCATTTTGCCAGAACGTAGATTTTTAGGAATAAAATAACAATTAATAATATAATATTTGTTTTAAAAACTATTTTATGTCAATTTTGAAACTATTTGGTAATTGATTTTTTTGAAAATCATAACAGAAATATTAGTTATAAAAAAGTTAATTAAATCAATACTAACATGTCGTAGTAACATAGAAAATTATTGTCATTCATAAAAAATCTAAAATTACATTTATTTGGGTATTTATAACATCCATTATGTCAATATTTCATTAATAAGATAATTACTGAATCATCATTGTGTCAAAAATAAATTATATTATTTAATGTCTAAAAATTAAAAATAAAATATAATTATGTAGGAAATATTTTTAGCTTTCTAATGAATATTTATAGTCGAATTGTTCTTATGTATAACCCTATATTAAAAATTATTTACTTATTGAACTTTGATTTTAACTATTTTAACCATTCTTTAAATAAATTAATAATAAATGTCCTAATCTAATCCAAGTCGGCATAAATGGTCATATTTTATTCCTAAGGTTGTTTTTGGTCGAATTATACTTATCCAAAAGAATTAGGAAATGTGTTAGGGTAATAATAATATCATTTTTACCCTTAATTACCCTATTTACTTTTAACCGTGGTAAATAAAAGTAAAAAGTTACTATTCACCAAAAATTATTTTCATCTCATTGAACCACATTTTACTTACTGACATCAACCAAGTCTCTCGGATTTTTGAAATTCCACTCACAGAAGTGGTAAAATTATGTTTTATGTAAATTTGAAAATTCTCCTAGGAGGTGGGTAAAAGACGGTCAAAAGTTCAATAAAATTTTTATATATCTAAAATTATTATAAAATGACTCCAATGAATTGAATTGAACTTATATAGGTATTATGTATCAATTTTGACCTAAAATAAATTTAAATAAAATAAATAATTATTTAAATAAAAAGTCTATTTTCAAATAGTATCCCAGTGTTTTCACTATTCATCAAAAATTGAAAGTTTCCATAAAAATACCAAAATTTCACCCTTGGATAAGTTCGATATTCCAAATCCAAAAATGAATTCTATTTTGAAAAATCAAATTTACAAAATTTCAAAAAGTGGTTATTACTATTCATTATGGCTAGTTTTAATAATATTTTAATAGCATATCGTTGATTAGTGAAACTCGGTATTGCGTACAATGCAAGTTATCAAGGAAGGTCACGATTGCGTGTAAAGCAAGCCAAGATAGTGTTGTGTGTATTGAAAGATTCCTTTGATAATTTATATAAAATAAAAACAAAATATTTCTTATAAAAGCCTCGGGTGTAACATTCTACCCCCCTTAAAATTAATTTCACCCTCTAAATTTGTCACTTGTAACAAACAGATGAGGATACCTCTCCCTCATCATATCCTCAAGCTCCCATGTAGCTTCTTTTAATTGGTGGTTCCTCCATAAAACATTCACCAAGCGAGTGGTCTTTTTCCGTAGGACTTTTTCACTACGATCCATAACCTCTATTGGCTGTTCTTCATAAGAAAGATCTTGTTCCAGTGGTACAACTTCTGAGCTGAGTACATGTGAATGATCAGGTATGTACTTTCTCAGGAGAGATACATCGAACACATCAAGAACTTGAGAGAGATTCGGTGGAAGCTCCAATCGGTTAGCTACCTTCCCAAAATGATCCAGTATTTCGAAAGGACCGATATACCTAGGGCTCAGCTTTCCCTTCTTTCCAAATCTCTTTACTCTCTTCCAAGGAGATATTCATAAGAACACCTTATCACCCACTTCAAAATCTAAGTCTTTTCTTTGGTTGTCGGCATAACATTTTTGTCGACTCTGAGCTGCTCTTATGTGTTTTTTAATAGATCAGACCTTTTCTGCCATCTCATCAACAAGATCTGGTCCTAATAGCTTTATTTCCCCAACTTCATCCCAGCAAGTTGGATTCCTGCATTTCTTTCCCTAGAGATCTTCATAAAGAGCCATCTCAAAACTGGAGTGAAAGCTATAATTATAAGAAAATTCCACCAAAGGTAGGTGTTGATCCCAACCACCTTTGAAATCCATAGAGCAAGCTCTCAACATAGCTTCTAGAGTTTGAATTGTCCTCTCAGACTGACCGTCTGTCTGAGGATCATAAGAAGTGATGAAACTCAACTCTGTATCCAGAGTATGCAGAAGAATTCTCCAGAACTTTGAGGTAAACCTCGGATCCCGATCAGATATAATTGAAAGTGGTACTCCAGGTAATCTTACCACTTCCTTTACATATATCCTGGAAAGCTGATCCAGAGAGAAATCCTCTCTAATAGCAATGAAGTGTGCAGACTTTGTAAGACGATCAATTATGACCCAGATAGCATTATTGCATTTATATGTTTTCATAAAAGTTGTGTGACAAAGTACATAGTGATTTTTTCCCATTTCCATTCGGGTACGGGTAATGGTTGTAACATCCCCTTAGACTTATGTCTCTCAGCTTTAACTTGCTGAAAAACCAAGCAACGAGATACATATTCAGCAACATCTCTTTTCATGGCATCCCACAAGAAGTACTCTTTTAGGTCCCTATACATCTTCGTGCTTCCAGGATGAATAGATAATGAAGAACTATGAGCCTCATCCAACAGCTCCTTTTTTAATTTGGGGATGGGAGGAACACAAACCCGATTCCAGAACTTTATTATCCCATCAAAATCAAGGTTGAATTTAGGAACATTTCTCACCTTCTTTTGTAACTCTACATCTTCTTTCTATACCTCTTTAATCTTCACATGTATAGATGGTTGAACATTCCATTGAGAAAGATAAGATTTTTTCCCTTCGATTATAATTCAAAGATCCATGCTTTGTAAATCCATAAATATTGGATCTTTTGTGATCCTACTCATGGATAAATTAGCATGGTCTTGTCGAATTAATGCATCTGCCACCTTGTTTGCTTTCCCAGTGTGGTAATGAATTGAGGAGTCATAATACTTAATCAGCTCCAACCATTTTCTTTGGCGTATATTCAGCTCCTTTTGTGTGAAAATATACTTTAAGCTTTTATGATCAGTATAAATATCACACCTTTCTCCATAAATATAATGCCTCCAAATATTTAATGAAAATATTACCACAGCTAACTCCAAATCATGAGTTGGGTAATTTTTCTCATGTATTTTCAATTGGCGTGAGGCATAAGATATCACAATATCATTTTGCATAAGACCACAACCTAATCCCTTATTGGATGCATCACTGTAGATCAAAAACCTTTCTCTACTACAAGGAAGTGTGAGTATAGGTAAAGTGGATAACCTTCTTTTCAACTCCTATAAATTCTCTTCACATTCCTCCATCCACACGAACTTAACTCCTTTTCAAGTCAACCTGGTGAGTGGATTAGATAATTGTGAAAAATCATTCACAAAACGTTAGTAATATCCATCCAAACCAAGAAAAATTCAGATCTCAGTTATTGTTGTTGGTCTCGACCATCGTTCGATAACCTCTGTTTCTGCTGGATCCACAGATATCCCCTCTTTTGAGATTATGTGACCCAAAAATGCAACATTTTGAAGCCAAACTTCACACTTGGTAAATTTGGAATAATTCTTCTCCTTTCTTAGGGTCTTCAATATAATTCTCACGTGATCTTAATGTTCTTCCTTGCTCTTTGAATATACAAGAATATCGTCTATAAAGACTACCACAAACTGATCAAGATAGTCTCTAAAGACTATATTCATCAGATCCATGAAGATAGAAGGGGAATTAGTAAGACCAAATGGAATCACTATAAATTCATAGTGTCCATACCCTGTACGGAAAGCTATCTTTGGTATATCCCCCCTTTTGACCATTAATTGATGATACCCTCAACGAAGATCAATCTTGGAAAATTATTGAGCTCTACGTAGTTGGTCAAATAAGTCATCAATGCGTGGGATATGATATTTGTTCTTGATAGTGATCTTGTTAAGTTCTCGATAATCAATGCAGAGTCTCATTGATCCATCTTTATTCTTAACAAACAGAATAGGTGCTCCCCAAGGTGATGCACTAGGGCATATGAATCCCTTATCACGATTCTCTTGGAGTTGCATCTTCAATTCATGCAACTCAATTGGGGCCATTCTATAAGGTGTCTTTTAAAGAGGCAAAGCACCCGATATGAGTTCTATTGAAAACTCAACTTCACGATTTGGTGGAAGACCCAGTAATTACTCCGGAAAGACATCGTCAAACTCTAGTACAATGGGAATATTCTTAATCGTGAGTTTATCACCAACCATTTGAGATAAATAACCTTCATTTAGTGGAATCAAGACCCATAAGATGGTAGAAATTTCCACTGGATGGTTATGTTCATCCTTGAATCGATAAATGATCATAGATTGATATGGAATATGAAATGTGACTTCCCTTCTTTGGAAATTGATATGAGCTCCATATAATGAAAGCCAATCCATGCCAAGAATCACATCAAATTCCACTATATGAAGGATCACATGATTTGCAGGAAGCACTTTGCCACAAACTTCAATCGGAGAATCATTATAAACTTTTGATGTGACTATTGTGCCATTAGGGGTTGTCACAGATAACTCAACATATAATTGTTGAGGTAATCCAGTGATACCCTTAGAAAATTATTCAGAAATAAAAGAGTGGGTGGATCCAGAATCAAATAAAAAATTTCCTACATTAGAGTGGATGGTAAGTGTACCTTTCACCACTTAGTTATGGTACTCCACATCACTGATAGAAATTGCATGTGACTTTCCTTTGTCTTTATCCTTAAGAGTTTGTTGACGTCGATCATCATAAAAAACCCTTGGATTAGGGCATTGATTGGCATAATGCCCCATTTCCTTGCACTTGTAACATTGAAGTGTAGGAGGTGCACTCTATGAAGCCTTTTCTTTGTTCGGATCACTAGACATCTTATTCCCATCATTGCGGCATTCAAATGCCTGATGACCTTCCTTTCCACATTTGAAACATTTACTTGTCCCTTTAAGACAACTCCCTCCATGCTTCTCTCCGCACTTTGAGAATAAGGGAAAACTCATCTTCTTTTCAGTGTGCTCTTTAGATTTTCTTTTGAATTCTGTTTTCCTCTTCTTATCAAACCCATATTACTGATGGGTTACTCCAATCCTCATCTCAACTTTGAGAGCACATCGAACGATTTCCTCGTAGCTATTGAAGTCCCTTATGGCTAACACCCTTCGAAGACTTGGTTTTAAGACACTAAAGAATCGATCGATCTTACTCCCAGGTAGGATAATAATACCAGAAGCATAACTTGCAAGTCTTGTAAAATTTGCTTCATAGGTATCAACAGATTCATCATCCTTTTCCTTTAGTTCAAGAAACTCCTTCTCCATCTTTGTTCGAAGAATACGAAGGAAGTACTTATTGAAAAACAAGTTCTTGAACTTTTCCCATTCCATGGACTCAATTTCATCTCTTTGCCTCGTATTCTTGATAAGATTTCACCATTGATCAGCATCACCTTCCAAACGATACACTTCTAAGATGACTTTATCATGTTCAGAACATTGAAGAATAGAAAATATCTTTTCCGTAGTACTAATCCATTGTTCATCAACTAATGGATCAGTAGACCCGCTGAATGAAGGTGGACGCTGTCTCATGAAGGATTCAACAGAATGTTGCTCCTTCATTTTCTCCTTTGGAGGTCCTGCATGATTCGTATCTTGAGAAATTTGTGTGATCATGGCTACAAGATTTTTCATTTCATCCCCCATAACGTTTGGTTTCTCAGGGGGACAATAATTTCATTGCCTGTCGCATTCCGCATTAACACGGTTCCTTCGGGTTCTAGCCATTGACTAAAACCAAGAAGAATAGTGTGAGAAACACTAAGTATAATAGGAAAACCACATAATCAAGAATAAAATTTCACAGTTAAGGTCTTATCCTAGGTTATTCATGGCCATTTCTGAAACACTAAAATTGTGTTCTATGCTTAGAATTATCCTTATCATTCTTACTAAGGCTTTCACATCCTTGATTCCAAAGGTTGACTATACCTTTCCTCTGATACCAACTATAACGACCCATACTCTACATACATGGTTATTACATCAAAATTTAAGCATACTTATTACAACATATAACAAAACCATGAAAGGACTGTATAGGTATAGTGTCTTTAGAAACTGGGAACCATAAACAACTGGTTCATAAAACATCTACATTGTCTCCCATTTATTTCATCATATCTTGAGTCCCTTTTGGCATATCATACTTAATAACCTTCTTCTTGACATGGGGAAAGAAAACATACAAAAGGGTGAGCTCAAATGCTCAGTAAGGGTAATCAAAAGAAAAATCAATCACATCATGAACATAACATTTTGGAAATCTTAACCTGCAAAAGAAATCATAATTTCATATCATGGGATAAATCATAAAAGTGAAATTTAATCCCAATAATCATAACATAAAACATGAAACTTTGTGGCATACACACATAATAATAGAGAATCGTTTCTTATTAGTCAAGACTCATTTCCAAGACTATCTTAGTAGACAAAGTCCATTTCTGAACCGAGTTCATTCCTCGTTTCAGTCCTGTTTCACTGAACCGGTTTAACCTGCCATTCCAGCCATGTCTATCCTATGATATATAAATCATTACCCAATGCATTTGAGGGAGATATTGGTCCCACCCATCAAATAATGATACCATTCTTATGTGTTCCACAAAATCAAAAATCATACATCATTGCATAACCCATGTAATAAAAATGGGAATCTTAAACATCATGCCATCATAACATAATCCATATAAGATAAATGGACATCATAAAAATAATTCCATCATAACATAATCAAATCAATTTAAAAATAGGGACAGAAACAGAACCCTATATTATCTTAGATGGAAAATAATTTTGATAAAACACTTGAACTCCATTCTTGAGGAAAATATCCTTTCTATTTCAATTTTTTTTTCCTTTCTTAACATTTTATAAAATTTTAAACTAAAAGAAGTTGATTAAAAATAAACTCGAAAACTTGTAAAGGAATCTTCATGGAAATAATGTTTTAAAAATCCATTCATTCCGTATAAGTTAAAAATAACATTCTTCTCGTACTTATGTCGGAAAAGTCAAAAAGTACCTCGTATGAATAACGACAAATGATTCATTTCATATATTTTACTAAAAACTCACCAAAGGGGAAAATTGGATTTAAAAAATTGTAGGAGGATATAAACATTACATATTGAGGAAACATGGATGCGGATGATAAATATTCCCCAGTAAATTCTGAAGTATAAACAATCTGGTATAAAAATTGAGATTGCGAGATTTTCCCTTACCTTAGGTCTGATTTTCTTCGTAAGTGTTGGAACCTCCTGAATGATGATTTAAATAATGTCATTGACTTATTACAGAATCATACTCATTATTATGATATCATATATGGTCATATTCTTAGCTTATTATTAGTAATAGTTCATTGCTACTTGTTATTCGGGTGTTTATTACTTTTTGTTCTTATGTGTGTTTCGTCGAATAAATTCTTATTCTTCTTTTTAGGTTATAGATACCTCAATTCCAGAATGGTATTAGTGTTATATATATCATATTTATTCAGTAAATTCATTTATGTAATCATTATGCAATGAAAATCATGTAGAACGGGTCGCTTCACATCGTGGAGACGGTATTCCGTACGTACACACGAGCTATGATATCGTTCCCATGATCGTGGAATGGTATTGGAGTGTATGTATACTATTTCAGAATCAATATCAATTTACAATAATCATATATATTCATTTGTTCCACCATTATACCCATCCAAGTAAGGTGGTGGTGGAAAATAGACTACACCACGACGTGGAGATGGTATTCCATACGTACGCACGCGCGGTGATTTCGTTTTTCGTAGGATGGATAGATGGTGAAATAGGGTTTTTTCATACATATAATAACATATCAGTATACGAGTGATACTGATGTTATTAATTCATAATGAAACAACTAAAGAAGATGAAGTGGAAAAAGAAATAATGTTGAAAGAATCGGTAACGGACATTACCTCTTCTTTGAAGCGCTTCTTTTAGACCTCCTTTTAGGGCATTAAAATTGGTCTTTCAAGAAGACCATGACCTATAGGATGTTTCTAGGGAATTGGAGAGGAGAAATTGGCAGGGGTTGGCCGAGCTTGAAGGCTCAAAGTGGTGTGAGGAAGAGAGGGAGGAGGTGCCCTTTTATAAGGGAGGAGAGGGGCTCCTTTGGAAAAACTAAAAATATTATTTTATTATAAATCCATATTCGGTTTTAAATAGCTGAAAATTGATTTATTTAGAAGCTAAGTTGAGGATGGGTCTAAATCCTTTTATCCAATAGATTCTGGACAAGTTTATTTTACTATATTAACCTCATCATTTAGATTTAACTTTAAGTTAGATAATTTTACTTTTACCGTGTGTTTTTGGGTTCTTACACTATAAGGTTAATAAACTTACTATAACAATCCAAAAGAACCCCAAGTTGTTTATTATTAATATATATAACCTTATCTAAGTCATTTTTCCGATCCTTATATTTTTCGGAATAAAATAACAATTAGTAATATAATATTTTTTTTAAAAACTATTTTATGTCAATTTTGATACTATTTGGTAATTGATTTTTGTGAAAATCATAACAGAAATATTAGTTAGAAAAAAGTGAATTAAATAAATACTAACATGTTATATTAACATAGAATATTATTGGAATTCATAAAAAGTCTCAAATTACATTTATTTGGGTATTTATAACATCAATTTTTTCAATATTTCATTAATAAAATAATTACTGCATCATCATTGTATCATAAATAAATTAACTTATTTAATGTCTAAAAATTAAAAATAAAATATCATTATGTAGGAAATATTTTTATATTTCTAATGAATATTTATAGTCGAATTTTTCTTATGTATAACCCTATATTAAAAATTATTTACTTATTAATCTTTGATTTTAACTATTTTAACCCTTCTTTAAATAAATTAATAATAAATGTCCTAATCTAATCCAAGTGGGCCTAAATGGTCATATATTATTCCTAAGGTTGTTTTTGGTCGAATTATACTTATATGATAGAATTAGGGCATGTGTTAGGGTAATAATAATATCATTTTTACCCTTAATTACCCTATTTACTTTTAACCATGGTAAATAAAAGTAAAAAGTTACTATTTACAAAAAATTATTTTCATCTCATTGAACCACATTTTACTTACTTACATCAACCATTTCTCTAGGAATTTTGAAATTCCACTCACAGAAGTGGTAAAATTATGTTTTATGTAAATTTGCAAATTCTCTTAAGAGGTGGCTAAAAGACGGTCAAAAGTTCAATAAAATTTTTATATATCTAAAATTATTATAAAATAACTCCAATGAATTACATTGAACATATATAGGTATTATGTATCCATTTTGACGTAAAATAAATTCAAATAAAAATAAAAAATTATTTAAATAAAAAATCGATTTTTAAATAGTAACCTAGTGATTTCACTATTCATCAAAAATTGATAGTTTCCAGCAAAATACCAAAATTTCACCATAGGGTAATTTCAATATTCCGATTCCAAAAATGTAGTCCATTTTGAAAAATAAAATTTACAAATTTCAAAAATTTGTTATTACTATTAATAACGGCTAGTTTTAATAATATATTAATAGCATATCGTTGTTTAGTGAAACTCGGTATTACGTACGATGCAAGCTATCAAGGAAGGTCAAGATTGCGTGTAAAGAAAGCCAAGATAGTGTTGTGTGTAGTGAAAGATTCCTCTGATTATTTATATAAAATAAAAACAAAATATTAATTATAAAAGTCTCGGGTGTTACAACTAATTGGTTACATACAAGTTCTTATAACCGCCACCAACATGATCATATACCTTATCTATTACAAAAGGAATTCCATCAAATTATGACCATGATCTAGAACATTGATATTACTCCAAATATGCTAAATGAAAATGTCCTTTTAGTTGTTTCAGACACATTCTCAAAAAACGTTTATGTCAACTCTTTTATCGAATCATAATCCAAATTCATTCATTGCCATGGTAGTTATCCATATGGTAGTGTGGAGATCAATTGTACGGACCTTACTCCTAACACCTCCCATAGTCAACCTCCCCATAGTGATATCTCCCATGGGAATGGAAATCTTCCCTTCTTCCAAACACATCCAAATAGAGAGTTGTTCAAAACAATGAAACCATCTTATAGAGAGGTGCATGAATCATCATGTTCAACTTCATATGGTTCCCCACAAACTTCCAGTATTACCCCACTCCCATTAGAAGGAAACCAACAAATACATATTCTATAGTCTAACCAGATTAAGGAAAAAAATTCTAATGAGGAGGAATTCAACATTGAAATATGGATAGAGTTAACCAGAAATAACCTCCCCATATTGTTTTGGACCCTTTCTACTGTTGACTGTGAGATCACATATGTGCTAGAAGAGGAGTGCATGCCTTATCTATGCCCAAATATGTTGTCTACTCATCAGTGAATTAAGGTTCATAATCTAATATATATATATGATACATATTTCACCTTCAGAAAATAAATATACTCTATTTCCATCTTGACCTAGATGTTATCTCCATGGTCGGGCAACCAAAGATGCAAAAGAACAGTGCAAATCTACACCTCGCCTGCTGAGATTTCATCACAAATCTTCAGTGGCATAATTTTAAATCCACTTCATTTATCCATATTTGAGTATATGGAAGGTATAGAGAATTACACTTTTCTACAGCCATGATATAGCATTCCACTTAGATACAACATTGTTCGATGTTATGTCCTTCGATCAAATCAGGGGGTCCAGGGAATGCTCAGGCTAGTTGATATTTTCAATAAAATTCACCCACATAAATAGTGACTAAACACCATAGATGGAGATATAGGATAGAAAAAAATATTTCATATTGTTCCCCTCAAGATAATTAGAGGACATTTAATTCACGAAGACTGAATTTGTGATCACCTGGACAAATTCTTTTAAGGAATTGTTCTCACCACGAGCTGCCCTCGCACCCATCTCCCACATGAGAAAATTTATGCCACGTCATGTGTTCCATAGTATCATTGACCATAAAATCCTCCCAGGAGCATACATGGTCCCTCGGTCCGTGAGAATACATAAAATTACCACTACATCTCGGATCAT
Source organism: Viscum album (assembly GCA_963277665.1). NCBI lineage: Eukaryota > Viridiplantae > Streptophyta > Magnoliopsida > Santalales > Viscaceae > Viscum > Viscum album. The sequence continues at coordinate 2,085,271,053 of OY728151.1, forward strand.
CAATTCCCTATAGGATTCAAAGAATACCCCCAACAGCCGCAGGTGAACCCTACCCCCTATGATGGGGGAACATATACCTCAATGATCACTGCCACGTTCATTATCACATTGCAGGATCTTAGAGACAATAGATGTTATCATAGATTATCCCTTATCCACCGGGATGGGGGAATTTATATATTCATGTCTGTCCTAGGAATCATCTTGTCCTTAACCGGATCCATTTGAACCTAAAAAACTAGACCAATCTATGCCAATTTTATCACCAAATGATCCCCACCCCATAGTTTTGGGGTAATTTTCATCATTACCAAAACCATAGTGGGAATATGTCTTCTGCATGTTGTGATGAATCTATCAACGGTCAACATATCACCAACTCCTCCCATCACAATACAAACCCTGACGGGTTGGGGTACATTTGGAAACCATGACTATAAATTACTATATAGTAACTATTCAATGAAAAAACATGAGGAATGTATGGAGAATACAATAAAACCCCACTAGGTTCGCAAGACAAAATGGCCCAACGTGGCCAATGGTTTGAATAATGACCCAAAAGAAGATAGTGTGGAATCAGAATGTTGCATAAAAAGTAATGGCACAACCCCCATTCTTGGATCACCCTCTATGAATTTCATCACTAGAAACAGGGCATATATTTATCAAGATGCAAATGTCGATGGTTGTGACATAGAAAACATACCTTGGGGGAGGGTGACCTGGATGAACCAAATGAGGTTGCACGCACCAGGAACCAAAGATAGCTCCAAAATATGGAACCTTTAAATATCAATCTACAAACTCCATGATTGAATAATACCAAGGAGAAAGGTAATGACACATCCTGATCCCCTACCATAAGAAATGGAGTTCCATACATGGAGGAATGATGGTCATAATATGAGAGAGAAATACAAATTCTCCGACAAATCAATGAGGATCTACTTAGAGGAAATATTCTAATTGGGTATCGTCTTCAGGAAGAGGGGAATTTTCTCCCACCCATGGTCAATCCGCCAACAAGTTAGGTTTCTAAGAATCATTTTGGATCTTAATCTAGATATCCAGTCCACATAAACGAGGATGTTGTAAATGATCATGAATTCCCTCCATTACACAGAGAAACCCTCTATCACCAAGATAATCTTTCAATATTTGGATGAATCGAAAATCAGTGGGATATAAAATCGGGTCAACTATTTCAACTCCCACTAGCTCTCTATATATGGAAGATGGCTCATGAAATGGTCCCCCTTGAGCTCCATAACATCATCGAGCCCCATTCAACAATAATGGAGTCTATAGAAGGGTGATGCTCACCTGTGCAGCCTGAGAGGAAGCCATATCCCGATTGGGAGGATGATATTATTCCACCACCCAATTTTATATATCCTACATTCTCTACATTTAACGGTGTGGGTCACCTCAAACAAAATATCACAAACGTCTTATCCCAATGTGTCCTGAGGATGGTCCCTCGAGGTTGAAAGAAGGAAAAAAGAAAAGGTGTTTTATACAGAATCTTATTGGTCGGCCTGTTCTTTGGTATACTAGTCTCCCAGTATGATTAATTTGAGGATGGGTATAACTTCATCATCAATTGATTTAGTAATTCTGTTCTATGTTGATGAATATTTTGATCAATTACATAACAAACTACAAACAACATGAGAATGAAAGGGTTTATGAGTTCATAAAATGGATGAAGGGTTTTTCCTACTCCCTCAGCATTCCCCTATCAAAAGATAAACTATTGGAACTATGTGATGAAAATATTAGGGATGAGTTTTTGATGCCTTTAATTCTAATAAAATATCTAGGTGGATTCCATGAGTTTTCTAAAGCGGACTAATGTTGGTAAGAGTCCCTCCAGTGGACTCGATGCAAAACTGGACTCATGCACAATGTATATGGAAAAAGGCAAACCAGTGTAGAAGTTGTACCTGTCACTCTCAAGAAAGCAGTAGTGCCTCTCCAAATACCTAGGTTGGCCTCTAACCACCAACCACCACCTATCTATAGGTGAAAACCACTTAATATCCCTCAACTAGAGGCACTGAGATATCAGGGTTATCCAATATTTGAAGAATGGATGAATAAGGAATACTCCATCTAGAATGGAGATGTCACTAGTTATTTCCTATCATCAATAGACAATAACTTTCTCTCACTTCCACTACCTAGGATGCCTGATGAGGTCGACCTCACTGAGCTTCCTGATTATTTTTCATTCCATAGAAGGCTGGGTGATAATATCTAGAACTACATTATCATCATGGAATTCCATAAAATCATGATTGAATCTAGATAGGTGGTGAAATATAACTCAATGTAGAAGGTGTATACCCCAACTATCCTCCAACCGAATGAAGAGGGTTTTTAGATGAAGGTCTCATCCATACGTGCGTGAAACTTTGACCACTGGATGACTCGAAAGGTAGTTGATCAATCCCCCTCCACTCTGAAAGAGCAGTTACGCAGAACCATGATAGCAACCACCACCCAAGGAGGGAACATCAAATGTGACTCCCAATGGTTGGTGTGACCACCAGAACATGGAAGAAACAGAATAGAAAGAGTCACATTATCCTACAATTTGACCCTTATGTCTCATCAATTTATTCCCTAAATCATCTGTGGAATGAGAAAAATACCACCAAATATAACGCTAATCAGATGATAAACTCTTATTTAGTTCTCTAAATAGAATACACTTGTCAGAACCAATCTCAGACAATTTATTTTCCCTCTATCCTGAGTATCCCGCACATAATCGGGGAAGGAGTAGCCGTATGTGCGATATCCAAAGACATAAGGGACAATGTGGATGTGGTCACACTCAATATTCCAGTCATAGCCTCATAAAGGACATATTTTTATCTAATAATCATGGTAAAGAACTCCTGAATTCTCAAAAGAGGGTAGAATGTTCCTCAACTCCCTCCAGTAGTCACCCACATATGATTTTCATTCATGACCACTTAGAGGGGGTCAAATCTGATCAACCTAGGAAATCAGAAGTTTGGTGAGACCAAAAAAACTACCAGAAGGTACTCCCTCTACCTTGGAACAAGCACCAGGTTCAACAATAACAAATTCCATGGACCCACATATGTATGTTCTGGAAAAAACCCATATCGAGAAACACTATACTCATGCGCAAAAAAATGACATTCTAAAATAGGTGGAAGTAGTCTTGTCAAATATCTCAGTCCCTTATGTACTTCATAATTTAAAAGATCTTATGGAAGAACATTTTAAGCCCTCAAGATCTGAAAACGGTTTGGGAAATATGTCATTGTAGATTAGGACTATCGAGTGGAGACCATGTAATCATAATTTCATGTCTCTATATCATTCACCAATAAAGATCATGAAGAATCCCTTCAAGAACACATCATACCCATATATGTCTTAGAAAGACTCAATAATATAAACTTCCAATGTATATTATTGATAATGGTTGTGGGATCAATTGTTTCTTGGTATGAACCCTATGAAATTTGGTATATGGAAAAAGGGTTCAATATCCCACTAAGATATCAATCATAGGGTGTGATAAGCATGATCATACACCTCTTAGGAAAATAAATATCTAACCCTAGTTTGGGGATCATATAACAGACATTGAGTTTATGGTAATCCAATAAGACACCGTCTATAAATTTATTCTTGGAAATCCCTATCACTATAGCCACTTGGAGACACTTTCAACATTTCAATAATGTTTGAACAATCCCATTAATTTCATATTCTTCATACTACATGGTGATAGTTTTACCTTCAAGACAAATGGTGACACATATGCTGAGGAATATTTATATAACATGAGAGGTAGAAAACCAATGGTGGATGATTGTATAAAGTTATTTTCAACCAATGGATTTGGAACATCCCTTATAAATAACTATAGTATGCTTTATGATTACTATGTGATCCCCATAAACCAAGTCAACGTCATTGATGTAATCATAGAGATACAAGGTGCTCATGCCCCTAGTGATATCATCAAAGACTGTTTTCTCTGAAATTTATCGACAATTATCCATTCAAAATGGGATGATAATGTCACTTCTCATGTCCTTTATGAACCTTATAATGGTATTGAATAACCCATATTTCTATATCTGTATGAAAATTTCCCAATAGACTCAAAGATGGAAAAATATGAGGTAGACCATAGGGATTACCATCCAACATTCAAGGAAGGTGTCTCCACCACCAACAATGACCTCATGAATAGAAATCTAGAACATAGGATGTCTTGAAGCCTACGCTATTATGTTCTTACATGCCCCTCAAAAATAATGATATGTACATCACATTTCTAAAGAATAATAGATATTTGTTCGCATTAAACTTCATAAATATTCTCAGACTGAATCTCGATGCGGCTACACGCCATATTGGGATACCTGTTGAGCATCAAGGCATAATAAAGAATATAGGAGGATGTACCCCACTAATGCCACCAATATAGAGGTAGAGGTATAAAAATTGATAGAAAATATCTTTTTTTGAGATATATAACACCTAAGGTGGCTTTCCAAAATCATCCCTATCAAGAAAAAGAATATGAATATTAGGATATGCATTGATTTAAAACACATTATTTGGAATTTTCCAATGGATTATATCCCATTTTCGATCAAATAACTCTTGATTGATTCAATTATGGGTTTCTATGCCCTTTAATTCGGGTATGGGTACTTCGGGTAAAATATGACAACGATGTCCCCCCAATATGAAGAGGACACTACCTTTAAAGTTCCATCGGGGATCATTTCAATTATTGGATACCCATTGGCATGAAGAATGTTGTAGCTATATATAAATCCTCCATACACCATATAATTAATTTTTTTTGGATTGATAGAAAAATTTTATGTCGACTACCTGGTGGTTAAATACAGATATCAATATGATGACATCACTGACCTTTAAATAATTTTTGACAAGATGCAACTACATAGACTGAAGATAAATCCACTAAAATGCTCTTTCGGGGTAATTTCTAGGAAATTACTTTTTTTTTGGTATGCCACCACAACATTGACGTTAATATAGAGAAGAATAGTTCTATATTAGAAATGTCACCCCCAGAGATATCAAATAACTGAGGGGGTTCTATGGGAACGTTGCATACATTTGGTATTTCATTTCCAACCAAGTGAGAAAATATATCCCCTTCACCATGTTAATGAAGAAATGATTCACTAACTGATGGGATTATTATTACCAAAAAGCATTCAAATTTCTCAAGAAATTCCTTGTACACCCACAAGATCTAGTGCCTCTTTTGTAAGGGAGGTCACTCATATTATATGTGGATACTATGTAATGCTCATTAGGCGGCCTCTTTGCACAAAATCATGAGGCGGGAATAAAAAAATAGTACCTATTAACTCATAGAGAGTATTCTAGGTATTGGGACCCAATAAATTGATGTCAGGAAGAATTTCCTTGCACCCATATTCATTGTGAAAATATGAGGAAATACATTCAAAACCACCATGTCAACCTTTTCTCTCATATCAAACCGCTCAAGTACATCTTTGGTCATCTAATGATGATTGGGAAATTTTCCTGATGGGCAGTCATTATTTAGCAATATAACATTAAATTTGCGTCACATAAGTAAGTGAAAGTACATTACCAGACTGATTTACTCACAACACAACTTTCCTATGTGAGTATATCATAATACACTGAGCATATATATGTAGAGGGCTTCAATGACAATGAAACTCCCCTGACATGGTAGATGTATTTTGATGGGGCATCATAAAGTCATATCTAAATGAGGGTGCAAAACTAGAAGATCTATAATGTTTGAATGTGGATTGTATTGTGCTCCCCTGACAAAGTGTTTTTATATATTGTCTCCCATGATATGAAGTCTAGAAAAATAAAGAGGTAGAATACCAATCCCTTATCGCTGTCTTGGAATTATCCCTAAAAATACAAACATCATACCTGAACACCAAATGGGATTCATAGTTTGTTATAAATTAGGTCAATAGAGAATATTCCATCAGAGATGAAGAATGGGACCCTCTAACTCACTATCTAATGGCATTAATTGATGATTTCCCTTTCAAAACCAAATTGCATCATGTTTCCTAATCAAAAAATTCTTGCAAAGATGAATTTTCCAATGCAGCCACTGTCTTAGATGATCTTGATTAAGAAGAAGCTATATTTTGTATCACTCATTATAGAATGGTCTCAAGAATCACCATCTATGATATGGAAGAAATAAATCATGTCAACAACACCCCATAATTGTCCACAATAATAGTCACCCTTGTATAGATGGAACTCATAATTGTCTATATGAAAAATGGGACTCTCCTAATAGATATTGCTGGAAGGTAATATATTTAGTGTTGTGCGGTGAACATTACCATTTAGATAGTCTGAATGAGAAGAAAACCCTCAACAAGTGTGGCTTTGATAGGATTCCCCTCAAATGCATTGTATAAGGAGATATTTCTACCATCATAGATGAAGTCCACATGGTCTCTTATAGTACCGATAAATTTGGGACCATGCCCCCCCATCAAATCATTCGGAAAATATATTACTAGAAAATCATAAAGCATGACTTTATAGAATTCAAAACAAAATTACATGCATGTCATATCCATGAAAACTTCATCCATCGACCCCCATAATTTATGCATACACATAAATATTATTGGTCATTTTCCATTTGGGGGATGGATTTCATGGGGCCATATCCTTTAACCACAACTATGAAGTTCAACTACATCATTACTTCTACCAACATATTTTACCAATAGGATAAGGTGATACCCCTCAATGAAATCAGGATGAAGAACATCATCAACACTATAATGTCTCATATCACGAACAAGATTGGGGTCCCTCACAAAATATTGACAATCAATGACACAAATTTCTATTCCATGGAATTGAAGAAGTTGTACCATGAGTACAATATCGAGTACATCCACTCATCTCGCTATCATGCTATAGAAAATGGATTGATATAGGCCTTCAACAGGACTCTATGAAATATACTATAGAAGATTGTAAAAATGGAAAAAATTATTGCCTAGAAAACTCCTCTAAACACTGTGGGCCTACCATAATACCACACGTACTGCTACACGAGAAACACCATACTCACTTGTCTATGGGATAGAGTTAGTGTTACCCATAGAATTCTAGCTTCCTCGCTCTGAGTATCCAACTACGGGAAACTCTATGACGATGAGCCGTTTCAAAGAAGGCTAGTTGAATTGGAACATTGTGAAGAGAACAGGTTGTGTACACTACACAACATTGAAGTCCACTAGAATCAGACTGCATGAGCCTTGAATAAAAGGGTTCGAGTCTTCACATTCCTCCATGGGGAACTGGTGTTGGTCATCAAAATCCCAAATGATACCAGGAATGAATCCCCCAAATATGGAACCCAAATACAAGGGACCTTATGTCATACATATGTTCTTCCATAATGAGTCGTACATAAGATATGGGAGTCATGTCACACCTCCCACTAATGCATGATTTCCCATGAAATAATTTGCATAGTTGTTGGAATGAGGGCATCCACATCAGTTTAATTTACAAATTCTTCCTGAAGACATGATGTTAAAATATATGGAATCCATCCTGACGACATGACGTTAAACTCTACATAATTTATCCAAATCACATGATGTTAAACTATACAAAATTAATTCTGACCCCATGATGTTAAAATTTACTGAATTATTAATAACAACATGATTTTAAATTGTATTGAATTCATTTTCACCACATGATGTTAAACTGTATGAAATAATTCCTGACAGCATGACGTTAAACTATATGAAATTACTATAGACCACATGATGCTAAACCGTATGGAATTCTTCCAAACCACATTATGTAAAAATGTATAGAATTTATCCAAAAAACATGATCATATTATATATTGAATTTAACCTAACAACATGATGTTAAATAGTTCAAGATTCACCCTAACCTCATGATGTAAAACTATACAGAATTATTCATGACTGCATGATGCTAAATTGTACGTAATTTATCTTAACCACATGATGTGAAATTATGTGGATTTCATCCTAACCACATGAAGATTAATTGTCTAGAATTCTTCCTTACCAAAACTCATTAAACTACATATCCAATTTCCATACTAGATAAAATAAAAATACACAGATCAATGAAATCCATCTCTATTCTCATCGAGCCACCTACGTTATTGATGTATGACGTTAAACATAGTGATTATTCATGAACTATATTAGGCATGATACTAATCCTTATGAGATACACAGGGAAACCTTGATCCTATATCTTTTACCATCCACTACATGGTATACAATTCCTTTATTATACCCTGAAATGTCTATGAATTTTAAGGAAACCATTTTCATTCATTATTTCTCACAAAAATCATAGCTTATGTGAGCTTAGAAATTGCATCATGGTCATACCCTCACAAGAATGAATAAAAGTACACAACATGTACATTACCATCATGAATGGAAGATCATAAATTTAATACCATGATTCACCAACGTATGATGTTAATATGCACACTAAATTTCATTTCCACTTGACACTAATATTCATAGTTCTTCAGAACTACATGTTGTTTGATACTAATTCTCGTGAGATATATATGGGTTCCAAGACATCCACACTTTGTCCCTACTATTATATTACATCTATTCACGTTAGTAGGATGTTATCCTCGCTGCATAACATTAAACTACATTAAACCTCATGAGCTATGTATATCTTGATTTTTCTCATTACAGGATATGAAGTGATGCCTGTAACTCCAATCTGAGGACCAACTTAAATGGTGAAAGAAAATAATTTCCACCCTTATGTGTGGGTCAACCCTTCATTTAGTATTTACTATTCAAGAACTATGGGTTACATGATTCCTACCTCATAAGACACATAGTGATTCCGAAATTTCAAGCTTTGAGCCTAGTCACAACAAAAAATATCAAAATGCTACCCCCATGTGTATGGGGTAGAATATTGAGGATGTATTCATTTATTACTATGTGTGGCATGATTATCATTCCTATGAGATACATAGTGATGCCCATGTCTCAATTTTTAGGCCCAGTTGCATCCTTTCCACACATTAAAATCAGATCCCACATACATAACGTATGTCATTAAACTACACTGAAGTTCATCCTTACTGCATGATGTTAAACTTCGTGGAATTTTGTCCTTATCACCTGATGTTAAACTAGATGGAAGAAAAACATTACTACATGGCGTTAAAACTACACATATGAATATACCTCCCCACTACATGAATTTAATCTTGGAAAACCATCATCCATATTTAATTCTTTATCAAAGGACCACAAGATACTTAACCCAGTCAACTAGAGTATGAGTTTCTTCTTCCATCATTTAAATCACCTCAATCCATAGAGAACACATCATTCCTCTGGTGTCTGGGATCTCCATAATAATACATGATTCTTGGAAAGACTATCTAACTTCAAGTACCCATTGCTGGACTATTAATTCCATCCTATGGCTCATACAAATGTGCCTGTACTGTTCAACCAAATGGGTTACTCTACAAAAATTACATTCAGATCCTTGTGAGCCCTGACATCACTGTAGTAGAACTCAACACCTCAGTGTATTTGAAATACAGCTTGTATGAAATTCACATATCATCACCCATGATAAGAGAACTATGATACTTGATTTAAAACACTTTCTGCCCTCACTCATACTGATGTTGGAGTACTCTTGACCCTGGGCATCCACATTAGGATCTTGTGTAACATTTTTCATATTAGGTTCATGTTCATCATGACCATAAAATTTCTATAATTTATTCAATGCGATACGAACATTATACTCTATCCTGCAATGGTCCAAATACCAATACCTTAAAATTATAACAAAACTGACGAAAAACGTGTATGGTTGAATACCTGCAAAGATAATGATTGGAAAAAGTAGATTCTGTATCTGCTAAACTCAAAATTATATAATTTTTGGCAAAAATTAAGGCATAAATAGATATGGAAAAATGATCATAAGGGGGCCCAATATACCTAATAAAATCCATGTTGTGCTTACTAGACACCCTGGTCAAGGAAAAAGTTAATGTAATGGTGTGTCACATCTCCTCACCCCGAGAACATGTTCTTTAGGTAGTGGCTCAATTTTTAGGGTACTATCACCATCCATGGAATTTACACTATCCAAAGATCACACTACATGTGTTGTGATTTCTTGGATCATCATAGCCTTCCATGGCCCCTAGAATGGATATACATCTATTAGGACCATTTTCATCACTATGAATTCATGCTTATGGATCCTTTATATGCGCCTATGTCGGTCAACTAAATGCATCACTTTTAAAAGGGACACTCAAATCCTTTTTTTCCCTAACATCATTTTGGTAGAAATCAACAACTTGACATGTCTAAACTAATCCTTGTATGATTTTACCATTTCATTTTCATGACTCAAGTTCCATGGTTTGTGATTTAGAACCCCCACACCAAACTACCCATGCAGATACAATATCCTTGATGTTATATCGTAGTGTTTCATGCCATTTCTCAAGTATGGACATCAACACTTCATTCCCTAACCTTCTATTTCCCACACCTCATGATTCTAAATAATAGGGTATAGGGATCAAGATTCATTATTTAACAGCTAATTTCCCTAGGGTGTGAGAACCCTTTCTGGATATCCATCCAACCACACACAACTTCATCATCTATATGTCTCGGTCATTAAAAACCTTTCAGAGACCTCTAAGATAAGTGGATATCATATTTTTCTAGGTATTCTACTGAAACATAAGGTCCTTAACCCACCATCTAATGTCATCTTCTCCTTGCTATAAGAGAGACTCAATCCTTGTGATCCTTACCAACATCACGGCAGAACCTGGAATCTCTGAATGTTCTAGGACATACCTGGAATGTATGCACCATCTCATATTCATGGTCTTGGACTATCATATAATTATCTAAATCACCCATATTCCATCTATCTATACCTATCTAGATTCCTTAGTATTTCTCCCTCAACCAATAACCCCTCTTTGAATCATCTATAGCCCTTGGAAAAGATACCCAGATTCATGGACCCTTTTCTTGACTATGAATTCATGCCCATGTCTCCTCCATGTGAACCTATGGTCAGTCACCAAATGAATCCCTCTATAAAAAGGTAATTTTGATCCTTAAGATCCACATAATCTCAATAATTTTACCTAGCACCTTATAGTGTTTTAGGTCATTATGGGCATGTCTATAACATATCCCATGATCATAAAGAATGTTTGATCTAAAAGGCCATAAAATATAGGAATTGAAGGTGTAAGATAAAATACCTTAAACTAATATGATATTTAGTTCAAGATAAAAAATAACTTAAACTAAACAGATATTTTATCTGAGCTAAAATACCTTAATGTAATATAAATATTGGGTTGGATGTAAAAGGCCTAAAATTATAGAACTATTTGGTCTGAGCTAAAAGACCACAAAATAAATCACAACATAAATATCATCTCCATGTTATTGTAAGGATTTCCAAATGGCCTTTGTCGGTCGGAGTGGTTTACTCAAGAGGGGGGTGAATTGAGTACCAATTAAAATTTCTGTAATTAAAAACAGTGTCTTAAAGACACCCAAATAAAATAATAAATTAAACTGTTGTTAATTAATATTAAAGTAGAGGTTCTGTTAGATTCTCAAGGGATTGATTAATTCCCAGTTAATCAACATAGGAGTGTGTGATTATCTTTTGAAACTAACTTACTAATCTACACTTAACATAAACACTTGCTAATTTAATTATCAAAGTAACTTTAAAAACAGTATTGGTTTTAAAATGATTAGCAGCGGAATAAAACATTGAAAGAGATGGCACAACAATGTAACCAAGAAGTTCAGTCTCAAGCCGAGACTTAGTCCTCTCAAAAGTTTATATAAAAATTATCCACACCCTGGATCGGGGTTCAACAATTTACAACTATCCAGGTCCAAGACCTCTACCACTGTTTTTCATGGGAAACAGTACAACAGAAACCAGCTGTCCAGGTCACACACGACCTCTACCACTGTTATTCGTGGGAAAGAAAGAATGAAAGAGTTTGTTAAGGATTTACAAATCCTTTAGTTTGAGTACAGGAGACAGTGTATGTGTTAGATACAGCAGATAACACACACTGCTCGAAATGAATGATAATAAATCACAGAACAAGAGATGTAGAGTTTAGAAGTGGTTCTGGTGATTTCAGTGTAGCTCTGGACTCCTTTGAATTCGACTAGAAGTGAGTCTAAGCCCTCCTCTCGTTTCTGTTTGAGAAACAGAGTGTCGTATGCTCCAGGTTCACAGGCAGTAAAAATATTGTAGTTGAAGTTCTTCAGTGTTCTTCTTGTATGCACAGAACACTTCTCGAGTATGCTTGATTGTCTATGAGATTCTCTGTGTTCTTCTCGTTCTTTTGTTTTTGGTATATTGCATGCACCGCACTTTTCTGGTTCGCTTCTGGTTGTTGTTCGTTGATGTTCGTTCCTCTTCCTTGGGCAGCGTAGTCTTCTCGTATTTATCTCCCAACAGGGGAAAAAAAGATTTCTTTTCAGCAGGTACGAGGTACGGGTTCCTGACATCCGACAACCTTTATCAGATATTTGACAAATCATCAAAATGTACATGATATGACCGTTATATAGATTAAATATAGGAAATAAAGAAATTCAAACAGTGAGTCGAGTGATCGGCATCGGTAGCTTGAACATCAGTAGCTTGAACATCGGTAGCTCAATGTCATTAGTTGCTTTGACTCTATCGGTGGCTTTATGCATCGGTTGGTACATGCTTGTATCGGTGACTTTGTTTATCAGTAGCTCCATGCATCGGTAGCTTCATGCATCGGTAGCTCCATGTATCGGTAGCTCCATGTATCGGTGGCTGTGAGTCTATCGGTAGCTTCGTCCATCGGTGACTCTTATTCCATCGGTAGCTATTTATACTTACACCGGTAGCTCTACGTTTGTATCGGTAGCTGTATTTATAAGTAAATCGGTAGCTCTGTGTTAAGTGTATCGGTAGCTGTCTGTCGGTAGACTAAGTCTATCGGTAGACTGGTTACCGATAGCTCTTTATCAGTAGCTATATGCAGATTACTTATCTGTTTTATGCAGAACACATCTGATTGTGTTAGAATCAATTTATAACTTGTATGAACATGGATAAATGAGGATTAACATATTCCAAATACTATTTTAAAAATTATTATTGGTTTGATCACATATTTGAAATAATTAAAGTATAGATCAAGAATACTTAAAAATATCATAGAGAATGAAAACATAATTGGGATTTTCAACACATATGAGTACATGATTGAGATTATCAAAACAGGTGAGGTCAACAATCTCCCCCTTTTTGATAATCACAATTTATGATATGGTAATATGGGCATTTAACATAGTGAGAATATAATAGTAAAGAGTATAATATTGAATTCACTTTTCTCAGAGAAAACAGCATCAGAGATAATAGAAATAGTATGATATATACATAAGTTATCAGATGTAACAATCATAAGGTACTATATAGACATAAGATATCAGAGGTAAAAAAAAAAGAAAACAAAACAAAGGGTAATGTGTCTCCCCTTATTCCTCATTTTTCTCCATTGAAAATATTTCTCATTCTCTCATTTTGTTCTCCCCCTTATTCTCTCATTTTGTTCTCCCCCTCTTATTGTTCTCCCCCTTTGTGATAATCAAAAAGTGGGAAAGCATATATATATATATATATATATATATATATATATATAGGAGACAAATAAAACATGAGAAGTAAAAAGAGTTCTGTATTAGAGTAGTCAAAAAGTACAACAAAAAACAGATTACAAATGAATTCCTATCAAAAATCCTGGCCACTGGTTCAATCCTCATCGGCAATGTGAGATTTCCCTTTGGGATCAGAAGAAGGCTCGGGTGGTGAGGATTCAGGTGAAGGTTTTGGAATTCCAGAAAAGATCAAAGGAGGCTAGGCCACTGACACAGAGTCAGGCCTATAGGTTGAAGATTTTTGGGTGATCATTGGAGTGAGGCTTCGAATAGCTTGATCAGGAGTCAGCTGGACTGTGGAAGCAGCTGATGCAGAAGCAGGCAAAGCAGGAGGGATGATGACTGGTATGGCATCAACATGCAAGAAGGGCAGCAGCAGATTTCTAAAATCCATAATAATTCCTCCTCCTCTTTCCATAGCAGAGATGAAATCATCTTTGTTCTCTATGAATTTCTCTAAGGCAGGAGTCAATTCACGGAGCTTGCTCACTTGTTCTCTGAAAGATTGAGTGACTGGAGGAAGCTTCATGTGTTCAAACATTAGCTTGAAGTGGTGTTCGAGTTGATGCTTGGTGAATGTTTTGGTGAAGTAGTAGTCCACTTTGCTTTTTATGGCTTCTTGAGAGGCAGAGGATTCTCTCATATAGTCTTGAACAATCTTCATGATTTCTCTGGCAGAATCCCTTGTAGAAAGCACCACTCGACTTAACTCTGATGAGTCCACAGAGCCACTGGTTGAAATAGAACCAATCTCCTCCTTCAACATTGCTCGAACTGAATTCAGATCAACTGATGGTTTGGATGTGAGAGGGCCAAGAGAGAAGGAAACAGTTTCTTTAAAACTCTTAGACAAACCCCTGATTAGGCTTTGAACTTGAGAGTCTTGTAATTGAACATGATCCTTCACTGAGGTTTTGAAACTTTCAAACACTGAGACAAACTGGCTTACTACACTCTTCAAATAAGCTAGGTCCTTGTCAGCTTGAGACTTGGAGCTCATATAGGAATCCAAAGCAACAACTGATGTCTTGAGAGCTTCCAGATCTGCTTTGATTCTTGAAGACTGAGTCTGGCACTCTTTCACTTCTTCCATAAGCTCAGACATAAAGGAAGATAAATTACATGCCAGAGATAGCTCGAAGGATCTCTCTAGGATTTTCATTTCTTCATAAAAGCTTTGCTTCATCTCAGCAACTGAAGCACTGAATGATTCTTTCAGCTCATTCTTCATGGATTCAAGATCAGATTTAGAGACAAACTCATTTGGGATAACTGCAGCAGATCCCCTTGCTGAGGCAAAATTAACTACAGAAGTAGTCATTATTGAATTAATTGAGGATGCAAGAGAGGTTTCCATTAGCTTCACTTCTTCAACAAAACTGGTTTTGAGATCCTCTTTCAGCTTATTCAAATTATGAAATCTGACCACATCATCTGGCAACAACTCAGAGGCAAGATCATAATTGGTCTTCGGTCTATTCACAAACACCTCATTGTCAAAATCCGGATAATCCAATCCACAGACTATAAACCCTGGGTCTTCTACCCAGTCTCCAAGCTCAACAGCTACTGTAACATTTCCAAGCACAGACTGATGCTGCCCCTCAATGGGTACATTCTCATGTATCACAACAGCATTCAGTGCTGGATTCTCTTCATCAGAATATTCTACTACAAGTTCCACAGGTGCAGCATCTAGAAGATCTTCTGACACAGGTACAACTTCTTCTGTAACTCTTTCTACATCAGCAGCAGGCATAGCTGAGTTCCCAATCAAAGGACTCATACTTAACCTACCAGAAGAAGGCGATTCAGATGCATCCTCCTTTTCCTCTTCTTCTTGGTGAGGTACAGACTGGTCTTCCTCATAAGTAGACAAAATTTCCTCTACCTTTCCTTTCCTATAATAGACCAATTCTGCAACAGGACATGGGGGCAAGTCTCGATCTCCTCCAACATCCATAGGAGTTTCTTCTTCTTCTTCTTCTATCTCATAACTATAAGTAGGTTCCTCTTCATCAGGTCTCAGACTCAGATCTCTCTCATCCTTTGGTCTTGAGTGATAATCCACAGGATTAAACCTATCATATATCTTTTGATCATCACTGACCCATTCTCCCTTCCATGGGTTCCAGTTAATTTTCATATACATACAAACAGTCGAGGTGATGCCGAAATTGTTCTTGACTACAACTGTCTCATCCTGAGACTCAGCTATTCCTTTCATTTTTATCATCACTGAAATCATCTTGGCAAAGAACAAAGCATTGGTCTTTGACTTTGGTCTAATCATGTCTTCCATTTGAAGCATTAACAATCTGCATAGATTGATTTTTACACCATGTCTTAGCAAATGAAGAAGATAGATATCTTGATATCTCAGATTTGCAAAATCTCCTCTCCTCGGTATCAACACATGCTGAACAAACTTGAAAAGCAGTCGATTCTCTCCATCCATTTCAGCAGCAACCACTTGACATTGATTTCCATTACCATTCAGTTCTTGTAAGGCGGTTTCATAATCAAAGATATCACTGCTAGGTGGCATTGCTCTTGATACATACCCAGAGACACCTTCATGTGGTACTTTCAAACTCTCAGCCCACTCTACTGAAGAAAAAGACATCTCTTTTCCATTTACAAAAGAGCTTACCCTATTCTCATTCTCAGACTTCTCGAAGGTTACAAACTCATAGAACTGCTTTACCAACTTCGGGTAGTATGGTCCATTGTTATTCGAGAAACAATCCACCCATTTCTGGTCTTCGAGAATCTCGAGTACTAAGGATTTGCTAGGCAGTAGCCATTTCATGCACAGTTCCTTCTCGATTACTATGTCTCTATTCTGCAAGTGAGGATTCACTGGTCGCTTTCCCGATCTAGTTCTGACTTCACTAACACTGGCTTTATGCTGTGTCTTCTGTTTCTTAGCGTTTGGTTCTGCACATTCATCTCTGACGATAGGAAGCTTGGTTTTTGCCATCGCGGGTTTAGGGTTCTTGGCCGATTTGGGAGCTAAGGTTTGAAGGTGAGAGATTTTCAGCTTGGTGAGGTAAGAAGTGGCATAGACTGAGTTTTATCATTTAGGAATTCCAAATAAACGACTAAAATAGAGTAATAAAATAAAATAAAACGATTCGTATTCTTGGCAGCAGGCAGAAGTTTTAAAACCTTGCATTGGTGTGAGTTAATCATCGGTGAGAAAAACAAATTGGTGAGAGTTGTACATCGGTGAGAATTTCTACGTCGGTGAGAAACTTACATCGGTGAGAATTTTCACGTCGGTGAGAATTTCACATCGGTGACAATTTTCACGTCGGTGAGAATTTCACATCGGTGACAATTTTCACGTCGGTGAGAATTTCACATCAGTGAGAATCTTTACACCAGTTGTGATTAAACATTCCCAGTTCGTGTCATATGTAACTTAGCCTATCCGAAATTAAAGGTTTAGTGAAAATATCAGCCAATTGATGTTTAGTGCCAATAAATTCAAGTGAAATATCACCTTTTTGATAGTGATCTCTTAGGAAATGGTGTCTTACATCTATGTGTTTGGTTCTAGAGTGAGATACAGGATTCTTAGAGATGTTTATTGCACTGGTGTTATCACAGTTGATTGAAACATGTTTAAAAACATATCCATAGTCCAAAAGAGTGTGTTTCATCCACAGAATTTGTGCACAGCAACTACCAGCAGCTATATATTCTGCTTCGGTAGTGGACAATACAACTGAGTTCTGTTTCTTACTACACCAAGAAACTAAGGATTTTCCAAGAAAATGACATGTTCCTGATGTGATTTTTCTATCTAACTTACAACCAGCAAAGTCAGCATCTGAATAACTCATTAACTCAAAGGATTGTCCTTTTGGGTAAAACAAACCTAAGTTAACCGTGTGTTTGAGATATTTAAAAATTCTTTTAACAGCAAGCAAATGAGATTCTTTTGGATTAGCTTGAAATCTTGCACACATACACACACTAAACATAATATCAGGTCGACTAGCAGTAAGATAAGGTAAACTACCAATCATACCTCTGTAATTTGTTTGATCAACTGGTTTCCCAGTTTCATCTGCATCCAATTTACAGGTAGTACTCATAGGAGTTTCACTTTCCTTGATACTATCCAGACCAAAACGTTTTAAAAGATCCTTTGTATATTTACTTTGATTCAAAATAATACCATTTTCATTTTGAAATACTTGAAATCCAAGAAAGTACTTAAGCTCTCCCATTAAGCTCATTTCAAATTCATTTTGCATACTTTTTGAAAAGTCAGTACATAAAGAGTGTTTAGAAGATCCAAAAATAATATCATCAACATATATTTGTACAACTAAAACATCTTTAGAAATTCTTTTAATAAAAAGAGTTGGATCAGCAATCCATTTAGTAAAACCTTTTGAAATAAGGAAATTTCTAAGTCTATCATACCATGCTCTTGGAGATTGTTTTAAACCATACAAAGCTTTAGAAAGTTTAAAAACTTGATTTGGAAAATGGGGGTTAGCAAATCCAGGTGGTTGTTCTACAAAAACATCTTCAATTATAAAACCATTTAGAAAAGCACTTTTCACATCCATTTGATATAACTTGAAATCCAGATGTGCAGCATATGCCAGTAAGATCCTAATGGCTTCTAGTCTAGCTACAGGTGCAAAAGTTTCCTCATAGTCTATGCCTTCTTCTTGACTATATCCTTGTGCAACTAGTATAGCTTTGTTTCTAACTACATTTCCAGATTCATCTACTTTATTTCAAAAAACCCATTTTGTGCCTATTGTCAAGGTGTCCTTAGGTCTGTCAACTAATTCCCAGACTTTGTTTCTTTCAAACTGATCTAATTCTTCCTGTATAGCTATTACCCAGAATTCATCATTGATAGCATCATTGATATTTTTGGGTTTCAGCTGTGAAAGAAAAGCTTGATGTTCAACCTGGTTTCTTAGAGAAGCTCTAGTTTGTGTTCCTCTATCAAGATTACCAACAACAGCTTCTAAAGGATGATTCTTTAGAATCCTCATTGATCTGGTAAAGGTTGGACTAGAAATTTCAGGTTCATCTATAGGTTCGGGTTCAACAGAAGCAGATTCTGGAGAAAGTCCAGAACTGGATACTTTTATAACAGGTTCTTTAGATTTATCATTAAGGTCCAGAATAGAAAAATCTTCTTCAAGATTCTCAAGAGAGGTTTTAGGCTCATGTGGATCAGTTTCATCAAACTTGATGTGAACAGATTCTTCCACACATTTGGTTTTCTTATTGAATACTCTATAGGCTTTACATGAAATAGAGTAACCCAGAAAAATTCCTTCATCACTTTTGGAAGCAAACTTATCCAGATTATCTTTAGTATTCAGAATAAATACTTTGCAACCAAAAACTTTAAAGTAATTAACCTTAGGCTTTCTATTGTTCCACAATTCATAAGGGGTTTTCTTAAGAACTGGTCTTATTAGGGCTCTATTAATGACATAACAAGCTGTATTTACAGCTTCAGCCCAAAAATAAATAGGCAGGTCATATTCATTGAGCATGGTTCTAGCAATTTCTTGAAGGGTTCGGTTTCTTCTTTCTACTACACCATTCTGTTGGGGTGTTATTGGGGCAGAAAAGTTATGAGTATAGCCATTGTGTGAGCAATAAGATTCAAAATATTGATTTTCAAACTCACGACCATGATCACTCCTCAGGGTCTTAATCTTAAGTCCACTAAGGTTCTCCACAGACTTGGAGTATTTGACAAAGTAAGAACAAGGTTCACTTTTGTGAGCTAGAAAATATACCCAAGTATATCTAGAAAAGTCATCTACAAGAACATAAACATAGTGCTTCCCATTTAAACTAGAAACTCTTGATGGTCCAAACAAATGCATGTGAACCAATTCAAGTGGCTGAGAAGTTGAAACTTCTTTCTTTGATTTAAAAGAAACTTTGTGTTGTTTTCCCTTTTGACAGGGGTTACACACTCTATCATTTGGGAATTCTAACTTAGGTAGGTCTCTAACTAGGTTTTTCCTAGAAAGTTTTCTAAGTGAGTGAATGTTGCAATGTCCTAATCATCTGTGCCATAGCCAATATTCTTTATAAAAAGCATTCAAACAAGTAATATTCTGCTTAGCTAAAGAATTCAGATTAACAGCATAAACATTTTAATTTCTTAAGGCAGAAAATACCAAAACATTCTTAGAGTTAAAAACTTTGAAAGAATCATTTTCAAATTTAACATGAAAACCATCATCACATAATTGAGAAATACTTAATAAATTGTATTTAAGGCCATCAACAAATAAAACTTTAGAAATCAAAATTGAATCAGTGTTACCAATCTGGCCTAGGCCGATGATTTTCCCTTTTGAATTATCACCAAAGGTGACAAAGCCTCCATCAACTTTTATTGAACTCTTGAAAGAAGAGAAGTCTCTTGACATATGTCTTGAACATCCACTGTCCAAATACCAGGTCTATTTACAGGAGCTCTTTAAGCAAGTTCCCTACAAAACAGATTTAGATGGGAGATGATTTTGGTACCCAGATTTTCTTGGGTCCAGATAGGTTAGCCAATAACACTTTAGGTACCCATATTTGTCTAATGGGTCTCATATAATTTGTAGAATTTACATGCTTTGAAAGATAAACTTTATTAGATCCATAGTTATGTATATAACTGGTTGAAGCATATGAAGTTCCAGAATTACCTTCATTCTGTCCATATTTAGAAATGAATCTAGTCTTGGCAATTTTCCTTTGTCCAGGTTGGTATCCTATACCAGTAGTATATTTAGGTGCTACTTGCTTTCCTTGCATCGGTGTTAGTGTATTTTTTCCATTGGTGAACTTCTCTAAGTCTTTCTTGAGTTTCTCATTAGATAGCTTCAGTTCAGTGTTCTCTTTTAACAGTTGAGCATGTTTCTCTTTTTCAATAGTGAGTTCGGTTTTAACTGTAGTGGTGAGAGCATGCAGTTTCTTTAATGACTTGTATTTATCCTTAAGTTCATTACAGGTCTCTTCCAGCATATCACCGTATTCAAACAGTTCATTTTTAGACATGTTATCACCTTCAGAATCATCTCCAGAATAATATGAATTTGAAGCAGGAGTTTCAGCAGTTACCTCAGAAGTGTTTGTCATAAAACACATGTTGGCTCGATTCCTTTCAGAGTCTGAAGATTCAGCTCCACTTGTGCTGTCTTCTGAAGCACTCCAAGTATCCTTCATGGCTTTCTTAAACTTATTGTCCTTATATTCATATTTCTTTTTATATTTCAGCTTTGTACAGTCGGCTTTAATAGGTCCTTTTCTCTTGCACTCATAGCAGACAACATCATATGACTTGTCATTCTTCTTCCAATCCTTTTTCCATTTGCCTTGGTGATCATACTTACCCTTATAATTTGTTTTTCTGAAGAACATATTTTTCCTATAAAATTTCTTAAATATTCTAGCAATGTGAGCCATCTCAGCATCACTGTCAGAATCACTTCCACTGTCTTCACAACTTGAACTTTCAACTACAGCTTGAAGCTTTTCTTTGTCCTTATTCTTTGAAGTTGAGGATTTGAAAGCGACAGACTTTCTTGCAGGTTCATTTTCTTCCTTTTTGTTCACTTTAAGCTCTTCTTCATACATCATCAGCTTGCCAATTAGTTCCTTGACAGGTAGAGCAGCTATGTCACATGATTCTCTGATTGAGACAGATGTGCCTCTCCATCTATCAGGTAGACATCTCAAAATTCTCATAATTTGTTCCTTCAATGAGACATCCTTTCCCAGCGAGATCATTGTATTGACAATTTCATTGAACCTGAGATACATGTCAGAAATGGGTTCGTCAGGCTTCATTTTAAAATTATCATACTTGATAGTATAATTGTTCAATCTCATTTCTTTAACATTAGTTGTTCCTTCATGAGAAACAGCTAAGGTATCCCAAATTTCATATGCAGTTTTACATGTAGAAATTCTATTAAACTCTTCATTTCCTAGAGCACAGTACAAGGCATTCATAGCTTTACAGTTGTTATTGTAAGCAGTCTTTGTAGGTTCATCCCAAGTAGATCTAGCAGTAGTAGGAATTTTGTATTCTGATTCAACAGTAGTCCAAATATCAAAACCTATGCTTTATAGATGGATTTTCATTTTCAGTTTCCACTGAGCATAATTAGTTCCATTGAAGAAAGGTGGCCGGTTAGTAGCAGCACCCTCAAGTCTATTGTCCATGATGAGAAAATTTTAAAGGGATAAAAATTTAGATATAACAGAAATTTTAAGAACTTTAAAATACAACTAAAATCATAGTTCAAAAGCAGAGTAATTTAGAAAGTATTTTCAATCCTCTGATACCAAGTGTTGGTCGGAGTGGTTTACTCAAGAGGGGGGTGAATTGAGTACCAATTAAAATTTTTGTAATTAAAAACAGTGTCTTAAAGACCCCCAAATAAAATAATAAATTAAACTGTAGTGAATTTATATTAAAGTAGAGGTTCTGTTAGATTCTCAAGGGATTGATTAATTCCCAGTTAATCAACACATGAGTGTGTGATTATCTTTTGAAACTAACTTACTAATCTACACTTAACATAAACACTTGCTAATTTAATTATCAAAGTAACTTTAAAAACAGTATTGGTTTTAAAATGATTAGAAGTGGAATAAAACTTTGAAAGAGATGGCACAACAATGAAACCATGAGGTTCAGTCTCAAGACGAGACTTAGTCCTCTCAAAAGTTTATATAAAAATGATCCACACCCTGGATCGGGGTTCAACAGTTTACAACTGTCCAGGTCCAAGACCTCTACCACTGTTTTTCGTGGGAAACAGTACAACAGAAACCAGCTGTCCAGGTCACACACGACCTCTACCACTGTTATTCGTGGGAAAGAAAGAATGAAAGAGTTTGGTAAGGATTTACAAATCCTTTAGTTTGAGTACAGGAGACAGTGTATGTGTTATATACAGCAGATAACACACACTGCTCGAAATGAATGATAATAAATCACAGAACAAGAGATGTAGAGTTTAGAAGTGGTTCTGGTGATTTTAGTGTAGCTCTGGACTCCTTTGAATTCGACTAGAAGTGAGTCTGAGTCCTCCTCTCGTTTCTGTTTGAGAAACAGAGTGTCGTATGCTCCAGGTTCACAGGAAGTAAAAATATTGTAGTTGAAGTTCTTCAGTGTTCTTCTTGTATGCACAGAACACTTCTCGAGTATGCTTGATTGTCTATGAGCTTCTCTGTGTTCTTCTCGTTCTTGTGTTTTTGGTATATTGCTTGCACCGCACTTTTCTGGTTCGCTTCTGGTTGTTGTTCGTTGATGTTCGTTACTCTTCCTTCGGCAGCGTAGTATTCTCGTATTTATCTCCCAACATGGGACAGAAAAGATTTCTTTTCAGCAGGTACGAGGTACGGGTTCCTGACATCCGACAACCTTTATCAGATATTTGACAAATCATCAAAATGTACATGATATGACCGTTAGATAGATTAAATATAGGAAATAAAGAAATTCAAACAGTGAGTCGAGTGATCGGCATCGGTAGCTTGAACATCGGTAGCTTGAACATCGGTAGCTCAATGTCATTAGTTTCTTTGACTCTATCGGTGGCTTTATGCATCGGTTGGTACATGCTTGTATCAGTGACTTTGTTTATCGGTAGCTCCATGCATCGGTAGCTTCATGCATCGGTAGCTCCATGTATCGGTAGCTCCATGTATCGGTGGCTGTGAGTCTATCGGTAGCTTCGTCCATCGGTGACTCTTATTCCATCGGTAGCTATTTATACTTACACCGGTAGCTCTACGTTTGTATCGGTAGCTGTATTTATAAGTACATCGGTAGCTCTGTGTTAAGTGTATCAGTAGCTGTCTGTCGGTAGACTAAGTCTATCGGTAGACTGGTTACCGGTAGCTCTTTATCAGTAGCTATATGCAGATTACTTATCTGTTTTATGCAAAACACATCCGATTGTGTTAGAATCAATTTATAACTTGTATGAACATGGATAAATGAGGATTAACATATTACAAAGACTATTTTAAAAATTATTATTGGTTTGATCACATATTTGAAAGAATTAAAGTATAGATCAATAATACTTAAAAATATCATAGAGAATGAAAACATAATTGGGATTTTCAACACATATGAGTACATGATTGAGATTATCAAAACAGGTGAGGTAAACAGCCTTAAAAATAATGTAATGCCTACCAATCCAAAAGTCCTTGGAAAATAATAGAGTAATCTCCTTCATATGTATATATTCTACAAGACAACTAGAATTGATTCATCAGTAACAGACTCTATGTTAAGTGGAAATTTTTTTGTATTTCCGAAAACAAATATATAAATCTAGAAATTCGAATTTTCTCAAATTTATAAAATTTATGGATAGATTTTATGATTTTAACAATATTGGAACAACTAAATATCATTAAAATCATGGAAATATAGAATCTATATAGAAAATATGAATATTTTAGAAGGTTCATTTGTATTGTGATGGGTGTAGGGAGGGGTTGGAATCACCACATATAGGACTCTCTCTGTGGATCCCACAAAAAATTGAGGCATTATATGCGTCGATATATTAAAAAAGTAGATCATCTTCACTGAAAAGGTTAGCAAGTCTCTGATGAGAATCATTGATAAAATGCTGGAGTGCCACTCTCCCCCCTTATTCCTCTTCCACTCCAGGATGTAGAGTCTTGACCAAGGTAGTCAAATGCTCGACAATATTTTGAGTATCATCCAATGAAGATGAAGGTGTATAAGTACCATAAATAAAATGATCAATGATATCCTCATACCTCCATGTTTGTAGGGTACACATGTCTAGATGAGATTATAGTACGGATATAAGCTAATAACCCTTCTTCAATTACTTAGATATCTCCCTCATATAACACGAAAGGGGACGCTCATCCACAATGTCTTGTAGAACCCATTCACGGAGTTTAAGGTATCACCATATTAAAACAGTTTTCTTGATAATTTCATATAGAGGTTGATATTCAAAACCATCATCCCCCGTGTTAGGAAATAATAGATGAAGGAATTCCCCATGGTCATGGAATAACTCAAAGGGGATTTCAATGATCAAGGAATGAATCCATTAACATATATACCTATGTATATACTTATCCCCTGCAACCAAAGTAGTGGTTATGGTAGATGGAGGGATAATTATCTGAACCAATGAACAAGTAGGAGAAGAATCCCCATAAGCGCTTCTCGCTGGAGGCGTATCATCTGTGGATTTTAGTGGCAGAATAATTTTTTTAACATAATAAGAACCACTATAAAAATGAACATAATCAGAGAAGGGTCACTTACATGATTCCATGAACATGACTCTCATAAATTCCATTGACACCATATTAAATTGACTTCGCAACACAAAATTCATGTCAATATGACAAAACAGCTAGCCTAACAGTCCATTACGATAAGTTATTACTCAAGCATGGTCATAATATTTGGTAAGGAAAGTAGAAGAATATGAAGGTGGACATATGATATCATCCCTAGTATCTCCACATGATAATATCTTCTAGAATTGAAAAATTGATCTCAGATGTCATTCCACTTGGATGTTGACCAAAGGAATGGGAGAAACTCTCTAAATGAATCCAAAATATTGAGTGAGTTGATATGATGTGCACATATCAAATATATGACCATATCTTCCAGCTTGTCCATGAGAACCCCATCTCGGAGTGATATCATATAAGACCTTTCATTTGTAGAACAACAACTATCCTCAATAATCTGACCACATAGTGCACAGAATGTAGATATTTCAGAGCTGTCGTATTGAATAAGTGCACCTTCTTACGTAGTAGGGATTAGTCACATAGTATCATCCATAGAAATTTTCAGAAATATTGGACATTATTGGTTTTATATGATCTGATATGCATTGCAAGACTGAAAAAAATTGTAGTGATCCCCTATCCAACCAAACTGGAACTGGAGAGGATCACTAATCTTGTAATGAGTGTTTCCTTATTAGACATGGCATAGAATTTTTTAGAGGCATACTAGGACCGTTACTATGAGGATAAAGAACCACCATTATGCATGTCACGCCACCATCACTAATTTTCAAACATAGATTCTTGGGCATGTTTCTGTAGACAGGAAATGCTACCTGTTTAGGAGGATAGCTATAAATCCTGCCAATCTAAGGTCTGAAGAAACCATTGGGTTCAACCGATATCCCCATAAGGTGTATCCACAACATCCATAATGGAGAAATATGATCCATTACTATCAATAACTTGTTGGTATGGACTCCTATGGGGATGAATAATAGTTTGTCTATTCCTACTACCAAAAAAATATTGATCCATTCCATGAAAGAAATAATTGGGCTCACCATAAAATCTCTATTCAAACTCTTCTTAATTATTTAAATATTTCCCTCTCCAGAACTAGGGTATGTAATGGATTGTCCTAGACATCTACAGTAATATGGAATTCATAATACATGTTTCCCAGGTGAGAAATACTACATAGTTTATGAATATCCCATAAGCCGATACCCACCTCACTGTGAGGAAGGTGGAATGTGTTGGTCCCAGGACACTAATGTTTAATGATTTCTTAGAGAATTTCGGGATGTATCTAAATGATGAATTAATATATCGAAATGGGCTTGTAATTATGAACCATTTACAAATCATCAACAAACTCTAAATATCTTTGGCTCATCCAAAATGGCCATTCCAATTCGTCTGAAAATTGTCTATAGGATGAACATCTGATTTTGAATAAAATATTTGGAAAATATTGTCTATATAGAAAGTTATTATACCAAAATAACTTTTGGAAATATTTTTTTTATCAAATTCATGACCACCCAGACTCATTGGGGTGTTTTCCAACATATAAGTCAAACCCTGGGATTGAGCTGTAACCAGTTGACTATCCTTGATAATTTTTGTTTGATCACATTCTCGAGAAGCGGACACCCAACTATATGGATGATTAATGTATATGGGACTTATAGATGTTTAATATATAAACCCAAACACATATAAAGTGACTTGGTGAGAAAAGTAGTAGTCTCAATTCCTAGGTGAGAGGAATACCTTTATAATCTCTTTAGCAGTATACACATGGTAGCAGGGATCAACATTACGATTTATGGAAATGAAGATTGTTTGATTATATTTCACCAAGGGACTATTTTGAGAACTATAATAAATCAAGAAATAAAATAGTGGCATATGTTAGATGAATAAAATTATTTTTTTTCAAATCATGATGAGTACCAATGGAAATAGGTGCATCACATGACTCAGGTAGGGATTCAAAAACCATAGAGGGAGTTCACAGATTGCCTAACCTCAAGAGGACTCACAAAGCACATAACCCCTGAAGGGAATCAAACGAACCCCATGAACACGTTAGAAACACACAACCATAGTAAATGAACACGTTCATGCGTGCCGCAATTGATCAATTGATCAAGACATCAGATCTCATGAAGTCCTTAAGACAACCACATCACTCACAACAGAAGTATATGTAATTACCTGAGTATAGACTATGATTGAATCAAAAAAAAAATTTGATCAAGGGAAAATATTTTGGTATATCTCTAATGGATTGTACTCAGGATGCAGACTCATGAAAGATGATCATGATCAGGGTTTGAGTAATGGTCTTACGATGAAGGTGGGTGATAAAGGAAAAGTCTATTGCAATTTGTAGAAGGATAGAATGATGGAATGAATGTTCCTCCAACCACACCAACATATAGGTAATTTCACAGAATAATAAATATTACTTGGTATTCAAATATTAAAATAAGAAACTAGTTTTAAAAACCGCTAATGACATTGGGAGATATTAATTTACCACCTAACTAAGCCCTTGTCCCCGTGGACATTGCTCCTTTGGTGGGAATTTGTTGGTGTTCACCAAATGAGCAATAGAAAAATAAAAATGGATGAATTACATGAACATGTGTATTATCTTCCCCACAAAATATATGAGAGGGGAAATTAATCCATACTTTTGGATCATGTGAGCCTCTACAGGACTTGCGATCGCAGGACCATTCAAGGTCATGTGAAGACTCCACATGGATTGCATAACCTGTGGTAAATCACATAGGGCCTCCATCAATAGAACTTCATAACCTTATGAGGTATCTCTAAAAAACAATGTAACGTGGTGAAAATCTATTGAACACACCCATGTCACATGGTTTTTCATTGGTATGTTTCTTACAAACCATCTAAAATTCCTCGAAAAATATGTATGATTGATATCCAAATGGAGAGACCCCTAGTAGTAGAAAAGATCATGCTCTATATCATCCTTCAAAAGGAAAAATTTACTTGATTTCATTAAAGTAAAATAAAAAGAACCAAAAACCTATTTCATATAAGACAAATGATATTGATGTTAGATGGTGAGAGGTTCTCACAATCACTGAAGGAAAAGAATCACACCCCTATCAATGGGAATGTCCCTGAGAGTGTCTAGAAACATGACCACATCATATCAGAAATGTTATTTGGAATATAAAACTAACTACATGTAATTAGTTGGGTATATCCGAGAAACTTTGTGGTTCCCATTTGGTGCTCAAACTTAAAATGGATGATTTGTCCAAAACATGCTCACACATCCTTATAGGACAAATATTGGGCACATGAGGCACTATAAAAAATAGAGTAAATTTACGTGAAATTACACATTAAAATTCACATAATACCTAACCAGGGAAATATAAAATAATGTATCAAACATGGAAGGATTTTAGGGATATCTAAGTCATTAAATTACAAGTAACACACTGTGAAAGTCTGCATCACTGTCTAGCATGTCCCACAGACAAACCAACATTTTCTTACAGAATATCCCAGGTAAGACATCGAGCTCCAATGAAGTAATTTGTGAATGTATTTATGATGATATGTAATATACTATAACATTACCTCATGATAATAAAATTATAAATTAATAATAAATAATATGATAAAATAATCATTGACGAAAGTTACCAATGAGCGCTAAAAATCTGGCGACACACTAGGAACGGACTACGACAGAGACTTAGAAAGCCACATGGTGCCAAATCACTTCACCAAATTCAGACTAGAATCATGATATATATTATATAAATACATTCAAATTACCATTTCGGATATGACAATAAATTACCCACCCCATTATGAAAAATGGATTAGCTAATATACAAAGAGAAACTATTAAGTGAAAAAGTCACAAGCATCGAAACAGACTTCTCAAAGCAGAAAATCTTGCAACCAGCAATTATTTATGTCAGATAATATACTAGAGAACAGATATAGAAATCATGAACCATACACAAGGAAAATCATTTGGTAGTTTGTAGATCATGTGAAGGGATGGTGGCGAGGTTTGCGAAGATAATACCGAATATCTTATAGATCACATGAGACTAAAAAATTGATATTCAAAAAACCTAAGGAATTAAAAATAAAAAGTCTAGAACCACGATAAAAAGTTAAATACATAAATTAAATTCATGCTATATAGACCTTATGTGCTTTTCACAAGTCGTACAAGGACACATCACATCACCAGTATAGGATTCCTAGATCACACGACATTCCTTTACCATACTACTTGGGACATGTGAAATACTTTGGACATGTTAATGTAAGTCAGATGGTCCCCTTGGTTTGGACACCTTAGTCTTACAAAACCTTATAGGCCAATCACCATCAATTTATGATTCTATTTAGATTCATCTCCTAAGCCATATGAGGGTTTTTTCTTATATTAGTCAGGTCTCATTGTTGCTTTTGGGAATGAAAACCAAGCACTTGTGTCAACCTCTAAGAAATCCAGATATGGACCGCAGCTCCCTCCAGAACAGACGATTGGGTATCATGATTTCCTCCAAGAATTTCATCTAGGATACATTACATCCTTTGAACAATTTCACAATAACTATTTAGGGACCACCCATATGTTTCATGATAGTTCATGTGATGGATTCCATAATAAGTCAACTGGGACATACGTTGTCCCCCGGATGAGTCAAGTGGGTCATGCAAACCCATCTAGAAAAGAAAGTAAGATCATAAGGGTATCATTGGATTTTATAGATCTATTCATCCCTAGTACATATGACCCAAATAAAAGGTAATACTCTGTTTATAAAACCCAAAATAAAGGGAACTACAGAGACTCTAATTATTTCCATATTCAGGATATGTAGCCCACCCATTTGAGGTTCGAGCTAAATATTGTTCATCTAGGGTGATCCTAGTATCCAATACATTATACAAAGAAACGAAAGTGATCACTTGATAACCCTTGTTTCTCAAAATGAAAATGGATCAAGTAGGATTTGGGAGTTTCAATGATCATGTCATCTACATCATACACCATATGGTTACATGGGATACTTCAGTGCGTAATCCCCAACTACCGAAATCATATAGTATATCCATAATCAATAGAAAACCCATTATTGTATGATACCCTAGCATTCTTGAAACCTAGAGGTTTATCATAATGCATTATAGTGTGATCATACACCTTATCCTGTCGAGATAAGAATTGATAATTGAACTATGAGAACACTGATTCCCGACCTTTTTGAGATACGTATGAATCTTTTCTATGGCTCATTATCTAATAATATCAATTAAATTTCAACCATTGGGACTCAATAATTACTATTTATTGATTACTCTACCAATTCTATCTGTATAATGAGAAATATATAAGGAACTACAAGAACTCTAATTATTTTCATACTCAAGATATGTAGGATGCCTTCTCAATGTCAATGATCTATAACAAAAACCCTAAGGAATATCCCATCATACAGGTCCAATATATATACACCGTGAGACTGATCATATATTCCCCCTTGTTTCTCACTTCAGAAATAGCTCACGTGGGCTTAGAGAGATGCAATGTACACCTCATTTAACATTATGAATATCCACTCACCAAGGAAATCCCAATACTTGAGCCCTAGGGAGTTGAATGGTATGGAAACCCCTTATATAAGAGAATATTCATTGGGTATAGTCCCAAGGGTGTGATTTTACTGTGATGTATCTGATTCCTACCACACCAATGATACGTAAGACATCTCCCTGAGACATTGGCTCAAACATATGGTGTTTCAGTACCCACATGTAAGACCTCATTGCATTACATAAAACTTCAAAAGATTAAAAAAACATGGTATTTATTTCATGAATTTTCCAATTTATGTAGGATTACTCATAATGGATTAATCCCATCCTTGGAATGCTAAACACCTCCACATGTGGTAGCATATTCTATAGAATTTGGTCATACAGCTTCAGCAGATAAATCTGTTATTCACCGTTATAGAGATGGATGATGAAACTAAAATTCATATAAATGGATTAAAAAATGAGGCCTCATTACCCTTATATAATCAAGGAAACTCCATTTAATTATTGATGGATATAATTAAATAATAAATCATTCTTTCAGGTTAACTAGTCATGTATCACTATTGTGAAGAAAAAGATGAATATATATTAAATCTATATGAGAGTATCTTAGTAGGAAAGATTATCCCTAAAAGGGTGAAATGAGTCCAAAATAACATTCTATCAAACAATGTGATTTCCCAGGATTCATTTGGAAAGAAATTTGAGATGACCTCCAACCTTTGAAAATTAGTTATTTAACCAGAAATAGAAGAGGGAACCATTAGATGTTTCAGGGAAAAGTGGTAGTGTTAACTTAATGAGAGAAACCCATTTCACACAAAAAACACATTGAAAATTCATATATAAATAGTATTTAAATCATTCTTCCCATACTTGATAGGTGGTAATGAGAAAATGAACGTCATAAATTCATGATGTGGAAGTCCTCCGTATACAGGAATGATGACTTACTAACCCATTTGATAGACTTTTCTGTGGTTTTTTGTTTCAACATTGACATAGAAACATATAAATATATTTTATAAAATAAGGTTACTATATAATAATGATATAAAAATAATTAAATAGGTTTTAGATTAAATAAAACAAAAACATTTGTTGATGAATGTTACCTCTTTTTCAGGTATCTCTTTTTGGATTGAAGCAAAAGCCATCCTCAGTTGGCATTATGCTCAAAGTAAGTATCCTATAGTAAAAATAATGATTTTTAGATGTTATTTGGTTGTATATTGGCCAAAAATAGGTTTTTAGGGTGTTAAGAGAGGTGGAGGTGAGGTGTCCTTTTATAAGGGATAGGACACACTTGACATTTTTCAAAACCATATTTGGTGTACAAAAATATTTACATTAAAAATTCTTCAACAACTTTAAAAATTTGATCATTTTAGGGTTAATATTGAAATATGTCTAGAAAATGGGGTTTGGACAAGTTTTCAGGTGAAATTTACACTTAATTCTAAATTTTTGTCCCTAATTAAACTCATTTTTTTCTTAGTCACCATGATTAATTTTAATTTTTTTTCAAAAATCAAATTGGTAAAAACATATGTTTCCATTATTAAAAATTATATTTTTTCCTTCTTCTAAATATAGAATCATCTTTTCAAAATTTATTTCACAAAAGTGGTAACAATTAATTTAAAATTTAATACCATAGATAGGATGAGATATCAGGTTTTTAATGTGAAAATGTCCAAAGATTGAAATGATTGCATATAATATTTCAATAACAAATTGATTCAAATGAACTAAATAGGGTTTATTAATGTATAATTGATCTAATAATAAATTAAAAAAAGATTAATATATAACATAACATTTCAAATAAATAAAACAAAATGGTATTTTCCCTTTAAAATTTATTATTTTTCACAATTCATCAGAAAAATGAAATGTCTTAGAAAGTTTAAAAAATGAACCATAACATTATTTAAATATGATAAATTCGAAAATTATGTTTTTTCTATCAAATTAAAATTCTAAATGTTTGTAAAAAACATTATTATTGTTCATAAAAGGACATAAAAAATATGTTTGTTTTTCAGAAAATATTATCATCAAATCATTTAAAGACTAAAAAAATTATATTATTCGTTATAAATATGTATTACATATTAAAATAATTATAAATAATATTTTACAATTATTTATTACTATATTTCTACATTTAATGTCTCTGTTATAACCATCATGTTTAAATAATTATAATAATAAAATGTGGTCTTGTAGAAACTCAAAGGTGTATTTAACGAAATATAAACCCAATGATGCAAAAATTGAACGCTTAACATGGTTTGGTGTATAATTAAATCCCTCAACAGAATTTAATTATTTGAAATAATACTCATAAAATATCAAGGTGCCACATTTTACCCCCTCATATTTTATTTATCCATAAAAATTCGTCATTCTAAGAAAAAAAAATAAGGATACATCTCCCTAATAATATATACATGTTCAAATATATAGTACACAAACTAGTGGTTTTATATATTAAATTGATCAAGTGAGTGGTCTTATTTCATATAATTTTCTGTGTAAAATATAAAATCACCCACAATTTTTCCCCATAAGAAATATCCTACTCCAATGATATGTCCATTGTGTTTAGTACATGTGTAGGTTTAGTTATGTACTTACATAGTACATATACATGAAACATAGAATTGACTTTATAATTGTTTGGTCGATGTTCCAAGATATTGGATATGACCATAATATGATCAACAATTTAAAAATGAATGATATACATAGTTATTAGTTTCCATTTAATCCTAAATATCATAAAATTTATCACTAGTTAAATTCATAGAAACACTTTATCACACAAATAAAATTATAAATCAATCTAGTGATTATCAGTATAATGTTTTCATTAACATTGATATTTATTTATATTCTAATGAAAAGATCTAACCTTCGGGACCATTTAGGATATCTCTAGTTCTAATATATTTCTTTCTCTAACTTTATTATAGCACAATAGAGTTCAATATTTATTTCTATAGTGGTCTTCTTAAGGATCCATCTTGATACTTGAGTGAAATCTATTTTGTAAAAAAACCTTCTAGAGATAGTATTTGATCCATACCACATTTTAAATCTAAAGAACAAGATATAAAAATTTCTCTACGGTTTGAGTTTTTCATTCATTCTGACTAGTAATTTGAGGATAATATGTAATAGAAAAACTCAAAACTATATCAACATATTCCTAGGGACTTCTCCATAACATTGAGTGAAACCTCAGATCCTGAATAGATATAATGGAATGTGTAAATCCATGTAATATTTCAACATTATAAAGGTATATCCAAGAAATATAATTCGGATATATGTTTTTGTTGTTTGGGATGAATTTTTTTGACTAAGAATGTTTATAGACTATAACCCATATATAATTATTACATTTATTTGTTTTGTGGAGTTCATTGAAAAAATACAAGGTTTTATTATCAATTCTCCATTCTTGTATGGATAATAGATTCAACATATGTAAGGAACTGACCCATGTTTCCCAACACCAGTTCCGTATTAATTTATATTTTTATATAAACAAGATATATGAATATGGAAGGACTGAGTAGTTTAGTATCAGTGGAAACAAGATACATTCATAAGTTCAACATTACAACTTTAAAGTAAATTTTTTTTAGAATCTCTGTTGGAAACATTTATAACTCCTAGGTTATTTAATTATTTCATATATAATATACCTCTTCATTTCCTGAGAAAATGAAATATAAGAAAGGGGTGAGCTCATATTCTCAGTAAGGGTATGTAATATATCATAATTTTTCATAAACATAAACATTAGGCACAATGAATATCTAAAAACACATGTCTCTAAAAAAATGAAATTGAACATATTATGGAAGGAATCAGAGACTAATAAATAATGGAATAATAAAGCATAATTAGGGGTATTATACTAGTCGAATGTCCTTATGAAATTTAAATTACAAGTTTCATAATGAGAAAATGAATAATTCCAGAGATCATAACCATACCATCATGGCCTCAGCCCATGACTATAAATAATCATTTTTTCAAGGCCTTGTGGGAAGACCGTATTTTGTCTCATAATACCAACTGATGAATCCAGGGTATATAGAGGTCCCCACCCATCACAAATTATGTCTAATTAATTCCTCATATAAATGGGGATAACATAAACAACATATACAATCATATTGAAACTAACATATGGAATGTGATTAACTTTCCCCAAACATAAACATAAACACTAACCATTCAGAGTAAATTAGTTAATGGGTTTTAGATAGTTCATCCATAATAAAACTAAAAATAAACCATTCAATTAAATTTTTTAGATGATATAATACATAATATTCAACAAGAGTGTGGAAATAGATGAAGATACTATTATAAAATCATTGTGTAATTCTTGAGATAGATACTCTTTTTATTTGAAAAGAACAATTCATTTGGAAGATTATATGTATAAGACCATAAGGTAAGTAACATAGTATTTTCATAATAACATGAGTTATATTATAAAAATAATGTTTGATAAAATCAGATTATAGAGTGACCTTGAATATAGGTATGAATTAGAGAAATTCCCTTGAATCAGCCCTATATTTTTGGAAGAATTTTTATATGATCCTTTTAAAACATATAACTCACCAAAAATGAATATAGGATTATAGATGGTACCCATATATAGAGAATTAGAACAGAATATATGAGGATTAAATATGAATAATTAATAATTTAATTGAGGTTAGTATATAATAAGAGTAACCTAAATGAAAGATGAGGTTTAGGTAGAAAACACTTACCTTAAGTCTGAAGGTGTTCGTCAAAAGATCATAAAAAACTGAATATTAAAATATAGGTTCATAAATTAATGATACCATAACCTCCTCTAAATGTAATTAATTTATTATAACCTTATTAGGTTCATTCGTGGCCTTTTTGTGGGTTAATAGATTCAATTGCAGTGTTTAGGAGCATTTTATTCCTTAGTTTTCATAATCGACTTATTTGTATTAATGTATGAATAAACATGTAGAATGATAATGATTTTCTAGAATAGAAGTTTTATGTTATTATTGAACAACCTTACTATTATATCTTTATAAAATTCATTTGGTTATTGTGAATGAAGATGAATCATTATATAAATCATTAATGACAATTGTTTGGGTAAATTGGCAGTTTTTTATCACAACAAACTCATTTTAATTTTAAATTTATAACATGTGTAAAAAAGGATTAAAAACCATAAATAATGTATAATACCTATATTATGGTCTAGTTCAACCATTAAATGGTTTCATGACTATAATTTATGATGGTTATAGAAGTTGAAAACATATCATCCTTGAATGTGATAAATTAACATATCTTGGATGGTTTTTTCATATGTAGAATCAAATAAGTGGAATATAGAGATGATTTCGAATTGTTAAATTATCATAAAAAATCCTATAAATAGAAGGCACTATAGTTATCATAACATTTGGATTAATGGAGTTGATTAATGAAAAATAAATTAAAGTAACATGAAATAAATGAAATGAAAAGAGGAATTTACCTCTTGAAATAATATTCCTTGAGGGAATTTTTAAGGGAGAGGTTTGGGTCTTTTTATGAGCCCAAATGCTACTTGAGGTGGGGGAATATATTGTAAGGATATTTGGGTAGGATTTAGGCAGGACACAATGCTTCAGAAGAGTGCAATGGAGAAGGAGTGAGGGGGTTTTATAGTGGATGAGAGGAGGGTTTTCCCATTATTTTATTCATTATTTTAAAAATTTTCAAAATAAAATAGATAGAATTGATTATTGTTACCAAGAATAGTAATATGTTAATGTGATATCAAAACAAGTGTTCTTAAAAAATACCTGATTGTAGGAATAGTGAATTTAACTGATAATGTATATATAAGGTAAATTACCATATTTTACTATTCATAAATTTTTTGAGTATTTTAGAAAAATCACAACAATAATACTAACCTTTTTTTGACATGTAGATTTAAAAAAAAATACCTTTTATGAAAATAATTCTCTAAATATTATTAATTTAATTTTTAAATAAAATCATAATTTATTTGAAACTATAAATTTTAAAACTATAATTCTTTTTATATCACCATGAAAAATTAATAAACAACTCCTTATCTTATAACCTTAAGACAATAAAATAATAATATGTTTTATGATTCATAAGGATCATATAAATATTCATATTACATTTCATAAGGGTATGTTACTATTCACCATAAATTATGTTTGTTTTATCAGACTCCAGATATCTTACTGAATGCAACTGTATATATCGGTTTTTCAAAATTCAAATCATTGAGGTGGAAAAAAATTGTACTGGCTTGGATATAACAAAGTGGTGTTTTTAGAGACTCTATGATTCAATATTTCAATATTAATTTTTCTTCAAAATCATGGGGTGTTATATTATCCCCTATATACAAAATTGATTCCCTCAAAATTACCAAAATGTTACCTCAAAAAATGATTTTGGTAGTTCTTCATCATAAGATCCTTAGGATCTTATGTTGACTCTTTGATTTTATAATTTTTCCAAATAATCATTATTATTCGAGTCATCTGAATACTCAATACTTGTTCGTTAGTGTCTATAATTTTGATAGGATCTTCACAGTATGATAAGTCATGTTCCATTTATATACTATCAGAAGTGAGGACATGAGTTGGGTCTAGCATATACTTTCTCAGAAAAGAGACATGGAAAACATTGTGTACTTTAGAAAGTATAGGCGGCATAGCCAAATGCTATGAAACATCTCCAATTCTCACCATAATTTCAAAATGGAATATGTACCTAGTTCATAGTTTCCCTTTTATCCCAAATGTTATAACTCCCTTCCATGATGATACTTTTAAGAAAACATGATCCTTCACTTGAAACACCAATTCCTTCCTTCAATTATCAACAAAGATTTTTTCTTCCTTGAGCTTATTTTATATATAATGGAATATTCTTTACCTTTGTTGTGGTTTCCTCCACAATCGATGTGCCCACAGGCTTCCTTTCTCTAACTTCATCCTAGCAGGTTAATGTATGACATCTATTTCTATACAGTTCTTTATATGATGTTGTACGAATACATGAATGGAAACTATTATTGTAGTCCAACTCCACTAAAGGTAATTATTTATCCCACAAGACATCAATGTCATGAGAACATGATCTCAACATGCCCTAGAATGTTTGGATCATCCTTTCTGACTTCCCTTAGTTTATAGTTTATAAGCAGTACTCAATAGAAGATAAATATCAGAAGTTTTATAAATAATTTTTTAAAATTTATATGTAAATCATGGATCGCGATCAAAAACAATTGAGAGAGGTGCTATATGAAGTCTCAAAACATCATTTATATAGAGTAGTGATAAATTATGCAGTGTAAAATCCTTTCTTAAAGAGATAAAATGTGAATATTTTGTATGTAAATCAACAATTACCCATATTTCATCATTATTTTTCAGAGTTTTGGGTAATAAAGTGAAAAAATCCAAGGTGAATTCATTCCATTTATAGGTAATAATAGGTATAGGTTTCATGACTCTTTTAGGATGTTTTTTTCATCCTTCACATGTTGACCGACTAAACATCTCAATACATAATCAGTAATTTCACACTTCATGGTGTCCAAAAAGAAATTTTCCTTCATATCTCTATATATTTTACTACTACGAGGGTGTATAATGAAATTATAGCTATGGGAATCATATAATAAGCCCCTTTTTAGCTTGGTAATATAGGGAACACAAAGCCTCTACCAAAATTTCAGACTTCCATATCCACATATAAAGTTAGCTAACTTCATATATTTCACATCATTAATATTCTTTTGATGTTCTCACCTTCAGATTTAGATATTTTAATCCTTTATAATAAAGATGGTTTGGAGAACAATTGAAAAAGTAATGATGTATCACCTTATTTGATAATTCCCATGACCATCCTTATTATATCCATTAATACAAGATCCCTTTAAATCCTAAATTTGTTTAAAACTCTATGATCCTTTATTCCCAATGCATTAGTTACATTATTTTCCTTTCTTGGGTGGTATTCTATGGAACAATCGTAATCCTTGAGTAGTTTGAGCCATCGCCTTTGCCTCATGTCGAGTCATTTTTGTGAGAAGATATACTTCAGAATCTTTTGATCTCTATATATATATATATGAAATCTTTCATCATAGAGATAATGTCACCAAATTTATAGTACAAAGATCAGAACAATAAAATAAATATCATGAGTAGTATAGTTTCGCTCATGAATTTTTAACTGCCTTCATATAAGAAATAACTCTATAATTTTTCATAATCATAGAACCATATCCTTTATTTTATGAATCACTATTGAACAAAAATCCATCATTCCCTGATGGTACTGTCAGGATCGGGGAATTCAGTAATCTCATCTTCAATTCTAAAAAAAATTCCTCACATTCTATTTTCTATTTGAATGTAAACCATTTACGTGTAATCTTGGTCATTGGGTGGGATAAATAGGAAACCTTTTGATTGAAATGCCTATAATAACCTATTAACCAATAAAACTATGTACCTTGATTTTGTTCGTTGGAGTAGGCCATTATTGAATAGCCCTTTTCTTCCCAAGATCGAAAAATATTCCATAATCATAAACAATGTGGCCTTTAAAGGAAACTGATTATAGCCAAAATTATCACTTTCTTAACTTCCCATATAATTAATTTCTTCATAGAGTCTTGAAAATTGTGCTCAAGTGATTTTCATGATCTTCATATCTTTTGGAATATACCATGATATCATTAATATATACAACCAAAAAGTCATCAAGATATTCTTAGAAACTGATATTCATTAGATCCATGATGAAAGAGGGTGCATTAGTCAGTTTAAAAGGCATTACTGTAAACATTTAATTTCCATACCTGGTTCGAAATTCTTTCATTGGAATATCCTCCTTCCTCACATGAAAATGATGATGTCCAGATTGTAGATCAATATTCCAAAAATACTAGGCTCTATGAATTTGATCAAATAAATCATCAATTCTAGGTAGGGGATACTTATTATTTATTTTTATAGCCTTGATCACCCTATATTTAATTCATAACCTCATATATCCATCTTTATTTATAACAAAAAGAACATGGGATCCCCCTGAAAAAATCATAGAACAGAAAATACATTATATCTCAATTCCTCAGGTTTTTTCTTCAGTCCCACTAATTA
Organism: Viscum album; assembly: GCA_963277665.1. Classification (NCBI taxonomy): domain Eukaryota; kingdom Viridiplantae; phylum Streptophyta; class Magnoliopsida; order Santalales; family Viscaceae; genus Viscum; species Viscum album. The sequence goes on from OY728151.1 coordinate 2,085,311,119, forward strand.
CCCAGTGAACATTCTATAAGGGGTAATTGATATGGGCCTTGATTCGGGAATTTGGTCGATGGAAAACTCAATTTCCCAATCTAGATGATTCCTAGGTAAATCCTCTAGAAATATAATAGCATATTCTTGCACAATATAAACATTCTATATCTGAACATTACATTCCTCACCCATAGATATTCCCTTCCATGCCACACCAAAAATTTAATTCAGTATAGCTACTAGGGGTGGATCAAGGTGAGAATCACATGGTAATGTTTCTGCTACAAAGACAAGGGATTCCACATCATCCTCAAAAATTTTAACCTCTTTTTTTTCTTGATATAAATTTTTTTATTCTAGTTCAGAATCCAATCCATACGAAATATTATATAAATGTTAATCATTGGTAGGATAATAAAATCCATAGATAAATAATGTTTATATTGAATAATGGGGACTATAGGACATAACTTTTTTTCCATAATACGTCTCCTCTGAGATTTGACGAAAAACTCCCTTATTAAATCAAATTTGAAAAAACTAATTTTAATGGAATTATGGGAACATATAAATGTATGTGATGATATAAAATCAAATAAATCGTGGGATAATTTTTAAGAAATTACTAAAGTACATTCCACCACATAGTTATGAATTTCAACCATTGTAGTTGTGACCACATAATCATGGGTTTTATCCCCTATCCTTCATTGGGGAAATTTTCTTAAGTCCAAGAAAAATTATTTGAATAATTACCCCTATCTGTGTAATTTTAGCATTTAACATTGGTAGCTTGATTCTTCCCCTTACAATCTCAGGATATGTGGCTTTTTTCTCCACACATGTAACAAAAACCCATAACCTTTAGGAAAGTGATGGGGTGTCTCTTACCACAATTATCACAGGCTGGAAGGTCAACTCTTCCCTTGTTCCCCATTTACTTATTTCATTTTCTAGAGTTTTCAGAATCCCTCTTCTTATCTTTCATTCCCATATAAATCATAATAATAAGAGAATTTTTTCTATCTTGATAGCACTTGAGACTATATCTTCATATGATGAGAAGTTTTGGGAGACTAGATCCCTTTTGAGGAAAGTTTTTAAACCATCAAATAATTGATCAATCTTTCTTCTTGGATTACATATGTAGTCTGCAGAAGGTCTTTCTATCCTTTTGAAGTCATCTTCATTCTTTAAAACAGTTTCATCATCTTTTTTCCTCAGATTATGAAACTATCATTCCATATCTATTCACTATTCATGAGGGGAGTATTTTTATAATAATATATCCATAAAATACCTCAATTACATTTCTTCTATTTCATCCTCCTCCTTTGTGTTTTGTTTTAATGATCACCACTCATCTGCATCTCCCGATAGTTGATAAACATCCATGAAAACCTTCTCTTCTTCCTTACCTCTCAATGAAAGAAATATATTCTTTAATGATCTTATCCAATGTTCCACTATAAATGGGTTTGTGGTCCTATTAATTAATGGAGGATGTTTTCTCATAAATCATTCTATCATAGCTCCCTGACATTGTGGATCTAGATGCTCTATATGGGTAAGGTTATTATTCATCACCTGAGTGAGTTTTTCTAGTATAGTTATAAGTTTCTCAAAACCATTCACAGTTCCAAAGCCAGCATCATTATCTAGTAGTGAAGGAAAATACCTACACGGGACACATTAATTCATGTGGTTTCCTTTTTTTCTAATAGGTTCCAATTATAAATAGTAGAATAAAATATATTATGTAATGAATCATAATATCTAATCACAAAAGAAGATAAATACTTAGAATAAATTCAAATTTTATACATAGCTATTCTCATAATCATAAACATGATTTATTTAAAAAAATATAAATTTAAATCCTTCATAATGGATGTTAATGAAAATGTGAATTATCCTAAGCATATCCCAGGTATATATTTGTCGAAGTTGTTACTCCTAGGTATTTATTTACTAGAACCATATCCACTTATTGCATTGAGACAATGATTTATTATCTAAAACTATTACATAATCTATTAAAAAAAATCTAAGATTTTTATGTATGTTCATATGAAAATACTATCTTAGGATTTGGTTCCATAATCTATGTTTTCTAAATCTAGTTTCCATGTTTTATACTAAACATCCTCTGATAACAACTATAAGAAGCAAACTCAGTTGGATGATGCTCATGTCTTATTACATTACATTTTCATTTAAACAAGGGAAAATCATCATAAAGGACTGAGTATTATAGTATCATTGGTAACAAGATATATACATAAGTTCCAGATTGCAACATGAATGGAAAAACAATTTAGAAAATCCTTTGGAAGCATCCCTAAATCATAGGTTATTTATACATATCATTCATGATATACCACTTCATTTGCTATGAAAATGAAACATAAGAATTTTGTGAGCTCAAATGCATAGAAGAGTTAGGAAATAAAGAGTAAGTTTTCATAAATATAAATATTAGGAATGGTGAATAACTAAGAACACATGCTGTTGAAAAATGAACTTGAACACATTATGGCAGGAATAAAGGATGAATAAATATTTCCATAATAAATTATAATCATGTGTATTATACAAGTAAAATGACCTCATGAAAATTCAATTAAATGTTTCATAAAGAGGGAATTCATAATTCCGAAAAACATAACCATACAGCCAAGGCCTCTAGCTAATAAAATAAGTAATAATTTTTTAAAGGCCTTGTGCCAAGACCGTAGTTTGTCTTATAAGACATATTGATGCATCGAGAGGATATAGCGTTCCCCACCCATTACTTATTAATTCAAATGCATTCCTCATATTAATGGGGATAAAAATAAACAACATATACATCCATATTGAAACTAACATATGAAATGTAAATAACATTCCCCAAACATTAAGCATAAACACTAACCATTCAGGGTAAATTGGTGACTAGTTTTAAGATAGTAAATCCATAGTAAAACTAATAAAAATAGTTTTAATTAAATATGGTAGATTATATAATACGAAATAATCCAAAAGAATGTTGAAATATATGACGATACAATTACAATATCATCGATTAATTCTTGATATAAATAATCATCTACTTTGAAAAGAAGACTTCTTTAGGAAAAGCCTATGTATGAAATAAGAAGTGACTTAAGATTGTATTTTAATAATAAAATGTGTGATTTTATAAAGATAATGGTTGCAAAAAATAGATTATAGAGTTTCCTTGAAAATATGTAAGAATTCGAGATGTTTCCTTGAATCAGGATTGTATTTCAGGATGAATTTTTGTAAGATCTTTTTATAACATATAACTCTAAACAAATGAATGTAGGATTATGGTTGGTAAAAATATATTGATAATTCTAACATAATATAGAAGAATTAAATATTAATAAATAAGTCTTTAATTTAGGTAAGTAGAGAATAATTGTAACCTGAATGAAAATTGAGTTTTGAGTAGAAAACCATTACCTTAAGTCTGAAGGGGTCTGTCACTTGATCTTAATGACCTTAATATTCAAATTTATGTTAAAAAATTAATTATTAAGGAACATAATATACATGTAATTAATTTTTTATAACCTTATTATGTTCATTCCTGGCCTTTTGATTGGTTAAGAGATTCAATTTTTTTGGCGCATTTTCTTCCTTGGTTTTCTTGATAGGTTTACTAATATTCATGTATAGATAAACATTTAGACTGAGAATGGTAATTAAGAATAGAAGTTTTATTTTATTATTGAACAACTAAAAGATTACATGTTTATAAAATTCATTCGGTTATTGGGAGTGAAGATGAATCATAATATAAAAATTTAATGACAATTGTTTTGGTTAATCAGTGGTTTATGGTCACAACGAACTCATTTTAACTTATAGATTAATTACATTTTTAAAAAAAGATTAAATACCATTAAATAATTTACAATAATTATATTATGGTATGTTTCACCCATAAAACTAGTTTTATGACCAGAATTTAAGATGGTAAAAGAAATTGAAACCCATCTTCCTTCAATGGGATAAATTAACACATCTCAGATGGTGTTTTCATTTCTAGCATAAAATAATGGAATGGAGAGATGATGATGAATTACACCATTATCATAATGAAATTTTTGTGCATGCATGGTACTATAGTTGTCATAACATTTGTAAGAAAGGACGCGATGAAAGAAAAATAAAATAAAGGAAGTTGAAATAAAAGAATGGAAAAGAGGAATTTACCTCTAGAGGTAATCTTCCTTTAGAGACTCTTTATGGTAGAGGTTTTAGTCTTTTTATCAGAACAAAAGCTACTAGACGCGATAGACGATCTTGGAATGATATTTGGGATGAATTTTGAAAAGGCCCAATTCTTGAGAGGAGTTAAGAGAGGAGGGAGTGAGGGGGGGGGGGTTATAGTGGAAGAGAGGTGGGTATTCCCATTATTTTACCCGTTATATTATAATATTTCCAATGATAACACCTTGTATTGATTATTGTGACCAAGAATAGTAAAATTTGAATGTGACTTCGAATTGAATGTTCTAACATAACCCATGATGATAGGCATAGTGAATTTAACTGATAATGTATATATACTGAAAATTATTCTATTTTACTATTCATGAAAATTCAAATATTACAGAATATACCTAAAATTAACCATAACCATTTTTTGATGTTTAGATTTCAAAAATGGAATCCATTTTTTGATATTCATTTTCTAAATATTTTTAATTCAATTTTTATATAAAATCATAATTTATTCAAAAATAATAATTTTAAAAATATAATTCGTTTTATATTAGCTTGGAAAATTAATCAAGTTCTCATTATAGTATAAACTTAATTAAATAAAATAATAGTATAATTTAATATTCATAAGTTTCATATTACTATTAAAAACTCTATGTAACTATTCACCAAAAATTAATTTGTTCTTATTAGACTCTAAATATCCCACTAAACGTGACCAGGTATGTTAATTATTCAAAATTCAGTTCACTGAGGTGTAAAAATTTAGTTTAATGTATAGGTTATAACAAATTTGTCTATTTTAGAGTCTCAGTGATTCATGACTTCAATATTAAATTTATTTCCAAAATCTTAGGGTGTTACAACATCCACTTATAATTTTTTCATTCAACCTCTACATGATGGAATGCAAAGAAATGTGATAAAAAATATTATATATTTCCCTTTATTACTTCCAAAAAAATGTACTATTTCAAATCTATAAACATATTCATACTTTGTGGATGAATATAGAATGAAAAACTATGGGATTTATCAAATAGCACCTAATTCAAATCTGGTATAGACAGAATGCATACACGGTTCTTAAACCTTATCATTCTATTATGATCCAGGTTAATCTCATGAACATTTCTAACCTTATTTTATAGCTTTAAATATTTCTTCTATGCCCCTTTAATCCTCACATGGATAGATATTTGGAATTATATTGTGAATGGTAATATGTTTTGCTTCCTTTTGGATTTCCATATCTATCATTAGGAAAAAAATCATATTTTTTTATCCTCGTCATGGATATGCTAGAATGATCTTTTTGACTCAATTCATTGACCTACTTTTTCTCTTTCTAATGGTGTTAATGCATTGAGAATACAAAATATTTAATTATCTCTGACCATATATTTTGGCTCATGTTCAACTCCTTACGTGTGAATATATAATTTAAACATTTGTGATTGGTATATATGTCCAGATTTTTTATTTAAAAAAAACACCTCCAAATTATTAATTCAAAAACACTATGGATAACTGTATATCATGAGTTGGGTAAATTTTTTTCATGAATCTTAAATTCTCATTCTAGACAATATATAACCATGTCATTTGGAAAAGAAAACATCATAATCCCTTAACGGATGCATCACTATAAATTAAAAACACATATCCACTAAAAGGTAATATAAGTACATATGTTCTTTAAATGTTCTCTTTTATAACATGAATGTTTCCTCAGATTCATCAGTCTAGAGGACCTTTGATATCTTCTGTGTTATATTGTATAAGGGATTTGATAGTTATGATAAATTCTCAACAAACCACTGATAATATCCTACCAATCATAGAAAACAATGGTTCTAAGTCATTGTGGAAGGTATGGGCTGATATTATATAACCTTTATCATTAATAGATGTATAGATATTTCCTCTCTTGAGATTATTTGAACAAAAAATGAAATATTTTTTACACAAAATTCCAACTTTATAAAATATTAATATAGTATATTCTTAATTAGTGTCTTTAGTAAAATTCTATATTGATCTCCATTCTCTTAATTTCCATTTGAATGGTTTAGATTACCATCTCTATAGACTATGAAAAACTAATCATGGTAATACATTAACACTCTATATATTAAATCAATGAAGATAACAGGGTAATTGTTAAGGGAAAATGGAATAATTATATATTCATGGTGTCCATACATTTTATGAAAGATTATCTTGGGTATATCCTCCTTCATAACCCTGAATTGATTATATCTATAATGTTCTTAAATCATGAAAAAGTATCAATTCATGTGTAAGTGATCAGATAAGTCATCAATTTAGGGAAAATATTACTTGTTCATGATCATGATCTTGTTCAACTCCTAATTATCAATTTATATTCTCATTGAATTTTTTTTTATAAAAAATAACACGATCACCCCAAGGTGTCACACATGGCCCAATGAATCCCTTTTGATGGTTTTCTTTTAGTATATTCTTCAATTCTTGAAACTCAATCAGGGCCATTCTATAGGGAGTCATTGAAATTGTTGTGGAACTAGGTAGAAGTTCTTTTGAGAATTCAATTTAATGTTTTCCTAAAAGGATATGAAATGGTTCAAAAAAGGCCTCATAAAAATAATGCACAATACGAATATCATCGATGTAGAGTTTCTCCCCAACCATATAAGATAAACAACCATTATAAATTGTAATTAAGACCCATATATTGGATGTGATCTCTATCATAATCTCATACATATCAACAAATTGATAGATGATCATCAGTTGGTTTTGAACAACCACCATGACATCCCTTACTCAAAATTTGTTATGAGATTTATATAGGGAAAGGAAATCCATGACTAAAATGAAATAAAATTCAACTATTAGAAAAGTGATAAGAATTATAGGAATCGCATTTACACAAAAATCAATTAGGGAAGAATCATTCACATGATATGTTTTCATTATACCATTATGGGGTTCAACTAATAATTCTACGTCTAATCATTTGGGTGGAACCTTGATACCCTTAGAATATTATTTTCATATGAAATAATGGGTTGATTTAGTCTCTAGTAGGATATTAGTAGATCTAAATTAGATGGTAGGTGTACCTTTCAACATGTCATTATCACACCCCTCTTTATAAATATCAAATACATTTGATTTCCCTTATCCCTTATCTGAAGACATTATTGACCTCGATCATCATCATTAGCCCTAATGTTTTGGAACTGGTTAGTATTACTCTCAATATCTTTACTTATTAAGCACTGAAGTTGGGGAGGGGAATATTTTGAATCTTTATCTCTATTCATAGTTTTCACTAACTTCCCCAAATTACATTGGTAATCCATTGCCCTATGAACTTTCCATTCACAGATAAATAATTTAGTAATCCCCTGATATAATTTCCTTGATGTTATATCGCACACATTGAGCATATAGGAAGGATCAACTTAAACTCTCCATGGTTTTTATAGTTTCCTTCGAACTACATCATCATTTTCGTGTAAAATCTACAAGATTGATATGTATTTCCAACCTACAATTCAACACTAATAACACAATGCACAAGCTGTTCATAAATACAGTTTTATATTAGGGATAACTCCCTTTAGAGACTTGGTTTTAAATAGCCTATCTATTTATCAACCTTAATTTTATGTTGGATGATAAATCCAGAACCGTACTTCACAAGTCTTTTCATATTAGCCTCATTGGTACCAATGAATTCATCATACTTCTGGTTTAACTCTAGAAAATATTACTTCAACTTCATTTGATGAAAATAAGGAATGTTCATATTGAAAAAAATATGTTCCTTAACTCATCCCAATGAAGGTTGTCAATTTAATAATGTTACATTGTATTCTTGATAAGATTCCACCATTAATCTTCTTCACATTCCAAATGATAGACAACCAATTTGAATTTTTCTAATTATAAACACTACATAGTAGAATATATCATCTCCACAATAATAATACATTATTTAGAAACATGTGGATTATAAATTCCACTGGATAATAGTGGGTGTTTCCTCATGAAGGAATCAATAGAATTTAATTCCCTCTTTTTCTCATATAGAAGTCCAATATGAATCATAGCTTGAAAATTTTGTGTGATAATAACAATGATATTTTGGATTCAATATCCCAAAAAATTTGATTCCCAAGATTAAAATCGTTGAATTTTTTATCTCAATAAAAGTTAACATGAATCCTTTTGGTTATATCCAATGACTAAAACCAAAAAAATAGACTAAGAAACAATTATCATAGTCATGAACCACATAATCTTGAAAATCACTTATTGGGTGTAAAATTTATGACACCATTTATAATATATGACACCTTAGAAATCTCCTAGGCCATTGAAATATATTTTCTATGTAAATCCTTCATGAATTTTTGTAAAGTGTTTTGGAATTTACAAAGAGTATCCCCAGGGAGTTTCAAACTAGGTGTGTAGAAAGGCACATTATAATTCACCAGTTCCTGATTGATTATATGTCAATATGGTGTTTTCGGGGTTGTTACCCCTATGTACATTTGTGTCTAATATACATCCACTATTAGTATCTAGAAAAGTATGTATAACTGGGAAACCACTCACTATAACCATTAACGTAATTCCAAGACATTTTCCTATACCTTGAATCATCCTTAGAATTATCCTTATACATGTCCTCATCTATATCACTATGGTTTTAAAATCCTTATTTTTATTTTATAACTAAACATTTGATCTGATGGAAACTAAAGTTACCGTGGATTCTCATGCATAGAAGTTACATAAATTTTTGGATTATTTAATAAAAACACAATCACATGCCCAAATACCATATTAGTTTAGTGACATTAGAAATATGTTAACATACAAACTAGTCTATAAGGGAACTACATCATCTCCCACTGTGTTCTTCATAGCTAGATTCTTTCATAGAAACATAATACATAATAAATATCTTTATAACCACAAGAATGAAAACATAAGAAATGGTTATCTTAGCTTCTCAGTAAAGGTAAAAGAGGGAGTTATATAACAATAACTTATGAATAAGGTTATTATTACATGAGCATAAAATTTGAAAATCATACCCTTCATATGAAATATTATAACCAGGATTAATGGAAAACATTAGGAGTTGATAAGACATGAATCATAAGTGAATCAAATAAAATGAATCAGAGAGCATAACATTGGTATAAGACATTAATATTTGGCATCAAAATATGTATAGATAATATTTTCCATGTTTTTGAGATCTCACTAACATGTAAATCAAATAATACAAAATCCTTTTTGTACTGAGTTCACTCTTAATTCCAGTGTTGTATTGATATACCAAGTTCACTCCTCACTCTAGCCCTGTATTATTATAAGAAGCTCACTCTTTGTTCTATATATACCTATGTCGTGATATATATTAATATTTATCGAATAAATTGTACATATTTATGGGTCCCACCCAATACATAACTGAAACCATATTTATTTTTGAAATAAGATCATAAACATTCATCATATCCTAACCCATGAAATGAAAAGGGTATCACAAAGATTCAATCATATCATAACATATAGAAAATAGATAGGTTTTATAGTCATTTCATCATAGTGTAACCTAATAAAATAAGCGGTTTTCATAAGAATATAACCCTTGGAAGTGAAACATGTTCCACAAGTGTATAACCCATGGAAGAAAAATGAGTTTCAAAAACATCAAGCCATCAAAATAAAAACCATTCCTAGAAAGAATATGAAAGGTACCCTTGGATAATTTCAATAGTAAGGAATGAGTAACACTAAATAATGTAATCAAAGATGTAAAATAATATTGAAACATAATTTCATATAATTCTTGAGTAAAATATTCTTTCAAATTTGAAAATTCATTTTTAAAACACAAAACATTTTTAAAACCCATTTCTTTAAAGATATTCATAAAAAATCATAACGGAGTATTTTAAAAATCATTTAAAATAGCAAAAAAAAATAAAATAATTTTCAAAAAAAATTGATTTTAAAATATCATTTAAAAATATTTTTGAAAACATTTTTTGAAAAAAGGTTTTAATAGAAAATAGTTTTTCCACCGAAGGGGGAAATAATGTCAGGTTTTTTAAAAAACATAATATTCTTTATTTTAATTAAAAAAGATTGGAAAACAGAACCATTAAATTAATATATCATTATTAAAATTAATAGAAAAAAATAATTATAATTATTTTGTGATTAATCATATTATTTCATCAATGGAATTATAATAATAAAAAACCCTCTAAATGATGAGATTGTAGAATAAATATCTAACCACATTGGAAACATTGAATCATAAAACAAATGAATAAAAAAGATAGAATTAAATGTAAAATGTCATGAGGAAAAAAAGATAATGATTTTATGTGTAAAAGGGTTTGTATAAACACCTAATGGATGGATATAGGTGCATAACAAAACATACATCCTAAAGAAAGAAAAATGCGACAAAAATCACCATACAACTCTAGTAACATTTTAACTGTAAACCCCCTGAAAGGGAGGTCTTCAACTGGATATATAAATAAAATTAATTCATATTTTAATAAACATAAAATATTTACATGGACAATATACACCCTAGGTGTAAGAATTAGAATGTAATCATAGGATGTGTCTCCTGGGTTATAAAATTGAAACAAAAATCCCTTACCTTAAGTCTTTTTTTTGGTACTCGTTTTTTACTCATATATAAAAAATATAAGATTAATATACAGATATTAATTTTCCATATTAATTTATATGACACCATAAATTATTTTATTTTGACCTTTTATTACCCATTTATTAACAATTTCATGATAATGTCACATTTTCGGTAATTACTGGTTCGTTTACTGTATATGTTTTTTTTTTAAATTTTTTCCTCGCACATTAATCATGATTTCATCATCCCCATAATTATTGAAATTATATAAATATAAAAAATATTCATCAAATATTTTTTATTATTATATAAATGATAGAAATGGGAAATGTAATACACCGTTCATGGAGATGGTAGGCCATATGTGCACATTAATATAGTTCTCATATTCTTATCAGATTAAAAATATATATGAGATATTATCATTATAGAATAATTTTTATGTAATATATATCACATATTCTTATTATACTCATACTTAATATATTCCAGGTGTTGTGTGAACAAATAATGTTAGATCATGATGCAGTAGTCCACCTTACACATGAACTGCGATAACATATTCCAAAAAATGTAAAGAATGAAGGTATATGAGATATAAAACTCAAGAAAAATAATAAAATTATTATTAAAGTTAATATAATATATTAAAAGTATGTATATAATTATTTCCAACCTTAATAGGTGGTAATATAAAAATGAACGATGTTGGTTCGCAAGGCGTTAGTCCACCATACCCGAGAGTTTTGAATTCTTAATCTATTTGATGGAAATATATTTGGTTTTAGATATTAACCTTAAAATAAAATAAAAAAGTATATTTCAGATACTAGGGTTATTAAATAGTAATTATATAAAACGGATTAAATGGTTTTGATTTAAAAATAAAACAATAATGTTTATTGATGAACATTACCTCTTCTTTTATTATCTCCTTTTGGTTTTCACAAAAATCCTACCTTGTTTGGATTTATTCCCATATTAAGGATTATAGTTTGAAGGTAGCTAATTTGAGATTATATTTGGGTTGGTCTTGTATAAACTAAGTTTTTTTGGTGTGAATAGAGGGGGATAGGTGGTATGCTTTCAAAAGTGAGGGAGAGGACTTATATGTCATTTTTTAAAATAATGTTATGCAGATCCACATTTTTAACGAATAATGATTAAATAAGGAATAAAATTAAATCCATAAATGTTTATGGTCTATATATGGTCATATAATGGGTTTTGGAAACTTTTATAGGTAATGTTTCCTTTTATGTGTATTGTTTTTTCCTTTGTAAACTCATTTCTCTCTTAACAGTCGTGATTATTTTTAATTTTTTTCACCTATCACATTGGTCAGAAATTAAGATTTAATTATTATATATTAAAAATATTTATTATTAAAAACATGGAATCTAGTTTTAAAAATTCAATTCCCATATGTGGCTGAAATTATTTTAAAATTTAATCTCATAAATGGGATGAGATAAAGGGGTTTTTAAGTTAAAATGATCAAAAGTTCGAAATGTTTGTATATCCAATTTATATGTGAAATTAACTAAAATAACCAAAATTTTATTTATTTATTTATAATTAAACTAATTATAGTTTAAAACTATTTTAAAGTATAATATATCTTTGAAAATAAATTAAACAAAAATGTAGCTTTCATTTAAAATTCAATAATTTTCATTATTAATCCAAAAATGATATATTTCATAAAGCTCCCAAAAATTATCCCAAATATAATTTTATAAATATTAATTCAAAAATGAATATTATTTTATAAAAATAATATTTTAAATGTATAAGAAATAATTTTATTACTATTCATAGAAGGACATAAAAATGTTCTTTTGAGAAAATTGTATTTTTAAAATATAAAATGTCTTTACTGAAAATTATACATATCATTATAAATATATTTTCCTTATGTAAACCCATTATAAATTATATTAAAAAATTATTTATTACTATATTACTATGTTTAAAATCATGGTGAAAACATTATTTTTTAATTAATTTTAATAATATTATTTTTTCATAGAAACTCAGTTTTTCCTATAACCCAAGTTAAACCCAATGTTTTGTGCAATGAAAGTTTAACATAGTTTTTTATAAGGAAATACAATAAATAAATTTAATTATTCAAAATAAAAGCATGAAAAATATAGATGTTTCAATGTAGGGTTTATTTCTTAATTAATTTAGGTGGTTTGGTTAATAAGTACTAGACAATACAACTTAATGTAAACATAGGTGATCTAAGACATCAATTTGATTAGAATATATTTATATTATTGAAATGAACATATCATTCATTTAAAATAAAGAGTAATTATAGAATAAATACATTTGTTTGGATAACATATTCGTATAATCATTTACTCATGATCTATTGAATAATTTCATCATCCTTTTAGGTTTTAGTATTTGTATGAAATAAGATCCGAGAAGTGAATCTATGAAATTTTTTTATCATGAAACACACATGTTTTATAACAAAATAAAAAAGCATAATAAAATGGTTAATAATATTAGTATATGAATTTTATGACATAAATAGTTACCTTCCAAATCCTACCAATGGTATTGAGGTTTGTATCATAATTGAATTTAAATTTTGGTATTTTTTTCTATATTTTTTAGTTAGTTATATAAATTAATGATAACATAGTATATTCTAAATGTTATGAGGATTATTTGAAATATATAATAAACTTTATTTAGTATTTTCACATTAATGTTATGGAAATATATGATAAAAAGTTTGAATATCTTTGAAAAGTGATTTCATAACAAGGTTACGTTTTTTGGAATAACTACTAGGGAACACATGATTGTGGTTTGGATTACTCTATGGTTTAATATTCTGTTAATATTGATATGATATATGTTTTATTGATTTATAAAGTTATGTTAAGTAGAATTGGTACCTTGGGATTGATAATTGATTCAGGAAATTTTTGTTGATGTTCAACACATTTTGGGATTGCGGTATATATTGGATAGTAATTGAATTTATAACCAAGAGATTAATGTCATTTTAGGGTTAAATATAGTGTATATTTCTGGAAGAATATATGGTTATTATTTATTTAATTACTTGGATATTCAAAATATTTTTTTAATGTTATATTTTGGGTAATGTATCATTAGGTTATATACATACTTGAGTATATGATTTTACAAGATATTAATTTTGTTTGAGGAAAGATATGTAACATAATATAACATAAAAGGGTAATATAGATTTCATATTATAAGTCATATCTCAGAAAAATAATATGTTAAGAATATCCTTAATCTCATTAGTGAATAACATTTAGAATAATGATAATTAATTTTTTATGGGGGTAAAATATAATGATCTGAGGATTTTCTTCTTTTGAATTAATATTATATTTAGTAGCTAATATCACTTGAAACACCAAATAAACATCCTACTAAATTAAATTGAAAAATATAACAAATACATGAATAGTATAATCATTGGTTAATAAAAAGATAATAATAAACTAAAATAATTAAATATTATTATTTTTCATTGATTAATATTTTAAAAATGATGCCTTTTAAAGAACCTTTTAAAAATGGGCATTATATTTTACCTTAGTTGATTAAACCGATCACAATTAAAATATTATTATAATATTTAATATTTGTATTTATAAACATATATTTCAAAATTCAAATATTTATAAATTTTTATGATATAATATTTATAACACTTAAGTTTAAATAGTATTTTTTTTAAATTAGTTATCATTATATATTTTATTTTCATTTATAAATTTAATATATAAAATTTATAATTTCAATGAGAAGAAATTAAATTAAATTTTTAATTCAAAATTCAAGTATTATCTTTTTTTTGAATTTTTGGATTTTTCTTTAATAATTTATTTTTTCCAAAAATTTAAAAAACATTTTTTACAAAATCATTAAATTACATGAAATATCAGTATATAATCATAGCCTAATCATATAAAAAGTAATTCAATAAGTATTTTTCTATTATGTAAATATATATGTTTTAAATATTATATAATGAATTTATAAAACATATGAATAAAATTTTAAAGACATGTGTAATCCTATCTAGTAAAAATTATTTTTAGTTATTTCCTTTAATTAAATATTATATTGGTAAAATTCGGTGTTAGATTAATTTTAATGATAGAAAATATAATTCTTTTATTGTAAACATATTTTTAACAATAAAATCATAAACATTGATAATATTATCCTACTCATAATTTTAATTCTTAAAAACACAATTTTTTTAAAAAATATGTTTTTACACATTACACATGTTGATGTTAAAATTAAATTTTCAAATATTCATAGATTTCATACTAAAAAATTGATATCATATTTGTAATTAGTAGTTACTGATTATGTAATAATCTACATATGTTATTCATGCATTAAAACAAAATTAATTACATAAAAAATATTTTCCATGAAAAAACAAAAAATGGTAAAATAAAAATTACTTGATTAAAAGACATAAAAACATGTTTAGAACATCTGGGAAAATTATTTTTTGCGATATTTTTCGGCTTTTATCATCCTTCAGTCCATTATTTTTTATTTATGAGTCTTCTTGATTAGCGAAACAAGTTGTCTCTTTATATTAAGTTGAAATATTAATGAACATGTCTTTCTCAATACATATAAAAGGGGCCTCTCACTACATCATCTACATCAACCTAAAAATTCTACTTCCTTTTTAAAAAATACACTTGTTAATTTTCAATATATCCCCTTACATTTATTTGATGCTCTTATCACAGTAGATTAGTCTAAGACATGATTTTCTAAGGAGTATTCCTTGGGAAATCCTGAACCCTCAACATGTGTGATTTTTTTTCTAAATTATATTCTTGTAGTTCTTATTTTCCAAAAGTATAATTTTTTAATTCCAATATAATGGCATAAATAAATTTTTTACAATGGATTTTATTATATTGTGTTAAAAACTATTTACAATTGTTTCCCTTTCACATTAATAAAAATGTAACCTTCAAACATTTTCACCAACACCTATCTTTATTGATTATAAAAGTGAAATTAAAGAATAAATATAACATATATAATAAAATATTTTGAATTTATAGTAAAATCATAATCCAATTTCGTTCCCCCTCATTATTGATGAAAATAAAAAAATAATTTTGTGTTGTGCGGACAACCTCCTACATGAAATGACATAATTAATATATCATCTAGCTTAATTATTATTCTTCAAAATACCTTAAAATATGATTGAAAAAATGACAGTATATTAATAATATCAAGTATTAATATTAGACATTAATAAATATTTTATTTTACTTATGTAGTGGGAAAATTAATATTAAACTCATTATTTAATATACCACTAATCATTTGATAAAAAATAATTAAAAATTATTATTGTAAATTTTATCTTCAAAAATTGTAATAAATACATCCAAAATCAGAAATTATAACATTAAAAATAATTATAAAAAATCACTAAAATTATCCATTAAGATTTTGAAATGATGAATTTTGGGATAAAAATAGAAAAACACTTTTATTATAGAACTAGTTAAAACAATCAATATTAATCAAAACCTATATTGAAAATAGATAATAACTAATGTATATACATGATGTGAATAATAATAAATTGATTTTATAAAATTTAATTTGTGTGAATATAGTTATTAATTACGTTATTAAAATATTTATATTTCTTATCCAAGACATTTAATCACTTTAGTAGAAGTTTGGAATTAATGTAAAGGTTTGAACTTTAATTTTTATTCCCTAATGACACACTTCTTATTGTACATCATTTTTTCTTTTGAGCAGTGTACATGATTCACTTTAATATTTTATATCATGATTTCCTTATATTTAATTATTTTTTTTATTTTATTACATGTTCCTTCCCTCGTGATGTTTTGAATCATGAATTACAAATGTTGTAAGTGGATTTTTGTCCCAAATTGACCATTTTAATAGATAATTGTTATTATTCACAATTATATTCTTTATTGCCTCTGATTATTATTTCTTAATGAATATATTTTATTATATTAATTTGATATACAGTAGCTATAAAATGTTAACTTTTTAGTTAATCTTGATTCAATATTTAACAATGATAAGAGTGGTTTTTAATAAAATTGTACACCAACCATAAGGGTTACATTTCTAATCTTATTATCAAATCATTATTTTTATAGACCATACTTTTTGGGGATTATGTAAATTTCTAAAACCTCAAATCCATTTCTTTGTATATTCTTGTAATTTTAAAATTCCAACTAAATATTCCTTTCCCCCTAACACATATTTTACCTGAAGGGTTTCCCTACGTAACCTTGACCTTGTTTCATCCTCTCAGCCGAGAACCATCAATTTTTAATCTCTATATTCACTAGATTCTATTTTGAATTTACCCCTCCCTACCACAATATTTTATTAATTTCATTCTTTATGGATTTATCTTCTTTAAATTTTTTAAATACATTTTTTAAAATTTTATTTATAGTTATATTTCGTCAATTTTTGAAAAACAAATATTTTTAATATTTCCCAAGTGAACAAATAATTATTCCAAAATCTTCATTTTATTTGAAAAGAAATCAACATTTTTTATAGTTTCATAAATAAAATATATTCCATTTTTTAATAAAATATTTGTCTTAAAATTATTTCATATGAGAATTGATATTTATTTTTTTCCAAAATGTTTTTTCTAAAACTCCTATAAAAGTTTAATTCATCTAAGTCATTAATGTTTTACATATCTTATATTTGATCAAAGAGATTATAAAAATTCTACCATACCCATTTCTTCGAGTGCTTATATAAAATACATGTTTTTTGGAGTAATTATCAATATCTACCTCTATATTTCATAATTATCTTCAGCATATAATCGTTATGTTAATTTTAATTTATTTTCTCTGGGAATACCCTATTTTGATACTTTGATTGAAGTTTGTTCAACTAGGTACAATGAATCTATTTATTGGTTAAATTAATTTCTAATATGTATTCCCATTTCCTATATGGGGTAAATAAAAATTTTCTTTACAATATTTAATGAAGGGTATATATCTAGAAATTTACAGAATATCATTAAATACCCATTTATCATCTGTGGGTCAATATTTTTTTATTTTTTCAGATTTATTCATGTAATTACATTTGAAATTGATGTTAAACCCGTTTTTATTCAAATGGTTATTTATTTTATAAAAATTTTATTTTTTTCGTTTGAATTTTTTATGAAACCCATTTTATTTTTATGTGTTTTTAGGATTTGATAGGTAAATTATTTCCATGTGGAACTCGAAAGTCAGGATCGTAAAGGGTGGGAAACTATTTCTCCCTATAACTCATTTGTTGAAATTTGAAATCTCATATAATATGTATACATAGGAACACATTTTTTATATCCAATTTTGGGTTCCATTTTGTGACTCGCGTAGGTGATGTATATATGTGTACAATTAAAATATTTGGATGTCATGGGTGAAAGTGTGTGACACATGAAGGTGATGTTTCAATATACCTATGGTTTTTCCACAATTTTCATTTATTAATTCTTTATTTGATATATAGTTAATTCATGATGTTTTCATAGGTTATACCATGATTTAAGATTTTTTATTTGTTCCCAAGAACATTTTTTATATCTTTAATATACTTATATTCTCATCTTAGGCTCACATATGATATTTTATTATTATTATGTATGTTTACAATTACGGTGATTTTGAGGTCACTCGTTTATTATATTTCCAATTCCCAAGGTTATGATGATAAGAAAAGTATAATGTGTCTGTAATATTATCTTGTGTGGTGAATTTATGGTAGATATTGAAGTGTTGTTATAAATTAATTAGCTTCTTCTATTTTGAGAAAATGTCCATTAGTTTAAAATTACATGGTTTTTGTTAGTAAATGCTATTTCTTAATTATATTAACATATAATCATAAAATATAATTGTGATGTATTATAATACATTTTTATGTTTTAAATTCATGTTATTGAGAGGGTCATATCCAAGGAAAATCATATCTAGGGTGACTCGTTGCCAACATTAATATTTTTTTATGATATCTGTAAATAAATTGAAAAATATATAGACTAATTATGAATCATCCCTCGTTAATAATAATTTTTACTCAAATGGTGATTATCCAAATTTCACTATTAATGGGAATCACATCACACCACCCACAAACACAAGGTTTATCGAAAAGTACAATTTATATGACACACTATTCCGAGTCATCTTACACAGGTCATGTAAACCCTAGGGAAATCATCCACACATCATGGTGGTAAAATCTATAAAAATAAACCTTGTAAAATGAAAAGAAACATTATATAATCCCTTTTTTGAAATTTTGTTAAAATTATGAGAAATTTTCCTTGTCAGGTGATGTTAAATTTCATAGAAATTATCCTTGTTTTATTTTTAATTTGTATTGAAACCATCCTACCATAATGACGTCATAATACATAGGTATGTCCATATAAATTTACATTAAATAGTTTTATTCTTCTATTTCTCACAAAAATGATGACGAATTGGTGTTTTCAACAACAGAATATTTTATTATTATAATGGGGAGATTGTTGAGAATAATACTTTATCTTTTAATGATGATTTTGATGCTCACAAATACCCTTGTTAGTTATTCTATTGATTTTACCTTGAGTATATTTTAGGAAATTAACATTCATTATATTCTTATTTTTAGAGTAATATTAAAGAATTTAAACTACATGTAATATTTGACTAAGTATTCGAAAATCATTTGAGCGTGCTCTAGAAAAATTATCCATACTATACGTTGAAGTGAGTAAGTGTAAGGACAGAATCTATCATATTCATTAGATAAGTTTAGAGAAGTATGGTTAAGAAACCATACATTTTGAGAAAATTATGGAAGAGGAACCCTATGTATGTATGGAAGGTAATGTTTTTTTCGCAAAAGTATGGTTTATCAACCTTATTTTTGTAAAAAACATTACATTTTTTCAAAATGTATTGATCATAAACCTTAAATTCTAAAGCGTAAAAATATATGAATGACCAAACATATGTATGGAATCAACTATATTTTTGAAGAATGGATCATCAACCTTATGTTCTGAGATATAATTCTATGCAGTTCGACCCTACATTGGGTGTCAGAGATTTAAATTTTGACATTATTGAGAAACGATCTTTATATGCATTATGAGGATGATTTCAAGAAATATTCAAATCCAGAATTTAAAGTGTGTATTCGACTAATTAAAAGACATTTATTTAAGATTAAAAGGATTGATTTAAGTGGAGGATTTCATGCCGATTATTAAGGGAAGTTACAACTTCTCTGTTATTTCAAAATTTTAATATCATGATTCTAAAGGTGACTTTTGTGGATCTAAATTTGAATGGAAAATTCTCATATTTATTATTTATATATCTGTGTTATTTTGAATTAAAAACTGAGTGAGACAGATCATCATGAAAAAGATTAAAATTACATGTTCTCAAGTTTCTTGACATCAGTTTACAGAGATATTCGGGATATAAAGATATGATATTACAAAGTACGATAAATTCTTTTTTTCTGAAGAAGAAGAAGAAACACATTGAAGATTGACCGATTCTACACCGAAGATCTATCTTGAATCCATTGTTGTTGGTGTTTCTGAATTTATATCAATATCTATTGCAACCAAATTGACTTAGAACTACCCTTAAATGAAGGACATGTTTTCTAAAGACGGAGATCCATCTACTATTAGCTGTGTGTTGCTGCAACTGTGAAGAAAAACAATGAAGTATTTTTAAACAAATAATATTTTCATTTTGAGTAACCTACTTATCATACTAAGTTGTGTATTGGGTTCGGTGTAAGAACCAAAAGGATCTATTTTTGCCTTAACTTGTAAATGTATCAACTTCATGCACTCTGTTGTGGATGGTCTCTTGATTAGAGGACCAGATAGTGAAAATCATCAAGCTTATAATGTAGAGAGTTGGTGGGGTGGACTAGGGGACTTCTGTTCCCTGAACCACTATAAATATTTTCATCCTAATAAATATTTATTTATACTGAATTATCATTTTGATATTGATAAAGGAGAGACTCAGAAGTGATCACGATTTGTGAAGAAATTATAAAAGAAACAATTCACCCCCTCTTGTGCGTATTTGTTATAACCTGATCCCAAAATTGGTATCATAGGTAGGGTTTCCTTTTGATAAATCTATAACAAACTAAAATTTTCAAATGATTATACTCATAGATCTCAATTGCTGATACATGATAGGGAATGTCAATAGTTCAAGCTATATACATCAATGGTAAAAACTATGGATGTTGGAAGTCATGGATGATCATCTATTTGAAAAATCTTGTATACAGAGTCTACTAAGAAAATTTTAATCCTTCTGAAATTCATTGGAAACATAAAACATGTAATGAATCTACTGAAGTAGAGTATGACATAAATTAAAAAGCTATGAATTCTATCATATGTGTTCTAGGACCAGATGATTTCGATAGAGTATCTCAGTGTATGACTGCTTATGAATTGTGGAAAATAATTTCAGTTGCTTATGAAGGAACCAAAAATGTTTGAAAAATGAGTTATTCCACTTCTAAATTGTAATTCGACACATACATAATGTTTGAAGG
Organism: Viscum album; assembly: GCA_963277665.1. Taxonomy (NCBI): domain Eukaryota; kingdom Viridiplantae; phylum Streptophyta; class Magnoliopsida; order Santalales; family Viscaceae; genus Viscum; species Viscum album. Next base: position 2,085,332,705 of record OY728151.1, read on the forward strand.
ATAATACATCATGAAAATTAATAGAAGGATTACAAAAATTGTTAACAATATCACTATATTGGGTGAGCCTATCAAGAAACCAGATCACGCACTGAAAGTACATAGAGTAAATCCAACCCAATGGAATGGGATATCAGCGACCATTAGGAAGTCATCACTAGTCAATGTTCTCTATATGAGAGAATTAATTGGAACTCCAATGATTTATGAATCTTAGATTGAAGAAGAATAACATTAGCATAAAATTTTGATCAAAAGTGAAAATACAACTTTGAAAGTAACATCCCGAAAGAAGAGTAGAAAGATGAAAAATGAAATCAAAGAGAAATCAGAGAGTTCTGATCCATATAATCCAGATATGGAACTATATCAAATAGCCATATAGTTTAGACAGTTTTTTAGATAGAAAAAAAGATTTATAAAATCCTTCATGAAAGCTGAAAACCAACCTAAGGAAGTCAGATGCTATAAATGCAAAATTATGGGCCACATAAGACCTGACTGTCATTAGTTAAAAGGAGAATAGAAAAAGGAATTTTTCAAAAGAATTATAATGAGAAGGGAGAAAAAAGCGGAATGAATGCTACTTAGAGTTTTTCTAGAGAATCTAGCAGCTCATCAATGTCTGACTCGGAAAAAGAAAAAATAAATCTTAAAGAAAATATGTACTTTATTGAAGAAGATGATGAGGTGTAATCCTATTACTCATATGATTTAGATTCTAGATCTAGTTTTTAAATTATAAACTTGCAGAATAATGCAATATACTATAAGGGAAATGTGATTCCTTATTTATGAAACATAAAACTCTAAAAAATATTCACACTGCTATTTTAGGAGAAAGGGAAATTCTTCTAAAACAACATCAAGTGTTAATTAAAAATTATAACTGATCAAATAAAAACTATAAAAATAATGAAACTAAAAGGAGAACAATGAAAACTGATGTAGAGACATTTGAAAATGCATCTCTTGTATTTAAAAAATGAAAAAATTCACTAAATGAAATTCTTGAAAAGAATGTGATTAAAAAGGAAAGATATGGAATATGCAGTAAATGTGAGAAACCCAAACTGTATAAGAACTATATTGTTCAATGTACAAAAGGTATAATTTTAAAATATTGTGGAACAAAAGGTCACATATCTAAAAACTATTATTTTAGGAAACGTCAAATAAGTGTAATTAAGAAAGCCTTTATTGTAAATAGTTTACATGATATTATTGATTATAGAAAAACGAAGATAATATGGATACCCTGATCTTTGCTAGAAAACACTGCTAGATCCAATACAGTATTGGTACCAAAACAAACTTTTGTTTCAATACCTTTGCAGGAAGCAGGTCACTGAAGCCAATCAGAAATATGTTATATGGACAATGGCTGCTCCAAGAATATGAGTGCCTAATAATTAATCATTAGAACACTAACTAAAAAGGATGGTGGATTAGTCACATCTGGTGACAACGAAAAAGGTAAAATTGTTGGCATTGGAACTGTTGGAGATCCAAAAGTTGTCTCAATCAATAAATTACTATATGTAGAAGGATTAAAACACAATCAGATAGGTATCTCTCAAATCTTTGATAATTTTTATTTTGTTGATTTTTCTAACAACTGATGTACTATTTTTTAAGATAAATTTCTTAAATTTAGTGCACCCATCACTTGAGCCTCAGCCCAGTTAGTGAGGACTCTTTATGTTCATCCAAGCGACCTGGGATCAAATCTATCAGAATGCATATTTCTAATACTATAGCATCACTGTAGCAGCACTGTAGTAGGTGTTGTAGCGGAACTGTAGAAGGTTCTGTAGAGGAACTATAGAAGTACAAGAGTAGTACTATAGTAGGTACTATAGTAGGAACTATGGCATGTACTGTTTGGCACAGTAGCAGCTGAGGATATTCCCCCATCTGGGCCTTTGGGCCACCGATTTGATCCCCGAGTTCTTTAAGAACATCGGGCCACCCATTCCTTCAATTCAGTAAGGAATTTGGGCCACCTCAAGGCCTTGGAGCCACCTTATGTGCAGATGAAAACCAAACAATCTATAAGGAAGAACTTCTAGAAGGAGGATGAGTAGAGAGCTTTCCCCATAGCCGAAGCTAAATGGATTTCAAGAATGAGAGGGTATGGAACCTTCCATAGGGAAAAGTATATGCATGAATGGGAAATCCTGGAAGGAATAGACTTGCATAGGTGGAGAGCAGATTTCACGGTGATGATGCCGGGGAGCAGCAGTTCAGTGTAGTTAGTATGGGTTGTTTGTAATGTTTGAAGCATATGAGAAATGAATTCTTATAAGACCTACAGGCCATGTAATAATTATGCCTACATGCCTTGTAAGGGTTCCACCACACCCCTTCAATGGATGATTATCAAAATCAATAAAAAATGAAGGCCTTCAGGCCAATGGAGAAGAGGAGCACGTACAACTGATAAGGTTTATAACCTAGACTTAAATTCCCTGTGTAAAAAATGAAATCTTCTTAACTACTATGATAAATGAATCATGGATCTGGAATAGTAGACTTAGAAATTGCAATATATATGATTTACATATGTTATCTATGAAACAACTAGTTTATGATTTTCCAAGTCTCAAATTTGAAAGTGATAGATTCTGTGATGCATGTCAACTTGGAAAGACGCACAAATCAACCTTCAACTTTGTTACCAAAATTTCAACATCTAAACCTCTAGAACTTATCCATATGGATTTATTTGGACCTTCAAGAATAGAATTTTTGGTTGGTAAATTATATGTATATGTATTAGTTGATGAGTATTCTATATTTTCTTGGATTTTCTTTCAAAAATATAAAAATGAAGATTTTAAAATATTTGAAAATTCTTCCAAATAAATTCTATGTGAAAAAGTTTTTAAAATAATTTCATTATGATGTGATCATGGTGGAGAATTTGGGAATCTATAATTTAATTACTTTTACTGCAATATTTGTATTAATCACACCTTCTCGGCACCAAGAACACCTCAACAAAATGTAATTGTTGAAATAAGGAATAAAAATATTCAATAAATTACTAGGACTATGATAAATAAATATAGTCTTCTTACCTATTTTTGGGTAGAATATGTAAGAAAAACCTTTTATATAATTAATAGTGTTTCAATCATATCAATTTTCAAAAAGACACCCTATGAACTCTGGTATAAAAAAACCTAAAGTAAATTACTTTAAAGATTTTGGATGCATGGTTTACACCCTAAAAACCAAGGAAAATCTTGGTAAGTTTGATCCAAAATATGATGAAGGCATATTCATAGAATATTTTTCTACTTCCAATGATTATAGTGTTTTTAATCAAATTCCATGGATTATTGAAGAATCATTTCTTGTGGAATTTGATGAATCTGATCCCTTTGAGAAAAGTAAAGACCAAATTGATGAATCTGGCTCTAATGATAATATGATACTTGAAAACATGAAGGATGATTTTGAAAAATATATAAATAAAATTCAGTCTAGATTAAAAGAACATGACACTGAAGAACCTAATAGTGTTTTACCTAGAGTGTCTAGAACCTTTAAGAATCACCCTTTAGAAACTGTAATAGGAGACATAGAAATAGGAATAAAAAATAGAAAGAACATAGGAAATATTGTTGATTTTTCTTCCTTCCTATCCCAATTAGAACCTATGTCAATAGAAGAAACCTTAGTTGATGAATGTTGGATGATAGAAATTCAATAAGAACTAAACATTTTCCAGATAAATGATGTTTAAAATTTAGTTAAAAGACCATAGAACTATCTAGTTATAGGAACTAAGTGGGTCTTTAGAAATAAACAAGATGATTAAGGAATAATAACTAGAAATAACGCAAGACTAGTAGCTAAATGATATAACCAAGAAGAAGATATAGATGAGACCTTTTCACCTATAGCTAGATTAAAATCCATTAGGATCATTTTAGCCCATGAATTTCATACGAACATTAAATTATTTTAGATGGATATTAAGTATGGATTTTTAAATAGTTATTTAATGGAGGAAGTTTATCTTCATTAACCTCTAGGTTTTAAAAATAATCAATATCCATATTATGTTTTTAAACTTAAGAAATCACTTTAAGGACTTAAACAATCACTTAGAGCTTCATATGAAAGATTAAGTTCATTTATTTTGAAAAATTATTTCACTGTTTGAATGGAAGATCCAACATTATTTAGGAAAACTATGAACTCTAATATGTTATTAGTTCAAATTTATGTTGATTATGTAATTTTTGGATCAACAAATAAAAAAACATGTCATGAGTTTTAAAATTTAATTAAAATATAATTTTAAATGAGTAAGATTGGAAAATTAAATTACTTTTTAGGACTTCAACTTTATCAAAAATAATTTGGAAATATTTTGAATCAAAGCAAATAAATTACTAATTTATTGAAGAAATTTGGGTATGAAAATAAAAATACATATACAACACCTATATGTACTAATATAATACTTGATTTGGATAAAACATGAAAATTATTTGACAACAAGTTATATAGAGGAATGATAAGAAGTTTATTATATCTTACTTCTAGTAGGCCACATATAATATATTCATTATGTCTTTATGCTACACTTTAATCAAATCTCATCAAATCTCATCTCAGTGATATTAAAATAATTTTTAGATATTTAAAAGGAACAGTTTTTAAATCTCTTATGATTCTATAATCATCTGATTTTAATTTAATTTCATATTTAGATGATGAATTTGGAAGATTTAGAATAGATTGAAAAATCACATCAAGAACCTCTCACTTTTAAGGAAAAACATTAGTTTCATGGTCTACTAATAAACAACACTCAGTTTCTTTGTCAACAGCCGAGGCATAATATGCCTCTATAGGCAGTTGTTTTTCACAAGTGTTGTGGATGAAAAATATACCTATGGAATTTGGACTAAATTTTAATAATAATTCTATTTTATGTGATAGTAAATGATCTATAAATATTTCAAAAAATCATATTAATCATTATAGGACTAAGCATATAGATATCGTACATCACAATCTAAAAGATCATGTTTAAAAAAAGGATATATTCTTAGAATTTTTAAGTACTGAAATTCAATTAGCTGATATTTTTACTAAACCAATTTCCAATGCAAGGTAATATTTTATTAAGGGGGGGGGGGGTGGCTATTATTATTTAATTTTAAATGAAATTTTCATTTTTATTTTATTTACGTGTTTATATTAGTTTATATTTTATTTTATTTCAATATTCTATGTTTTAAATAAATTAGTTATTTGTTTTTAGGATAATTTAATATTTCATATGTACTGCTACAATTTATTTGTCCCTATACGTTTTATTTTATTCTAAATAATATAATGATTATTATGTATGTAAATGACATGGGAATCAAGGCTGTCAGTTCCATTTCAAAATCTAAAACAATTCATTTATCTCAAAAAATTATGAAACCGAAAAATCCTTACCGCTCATCTCTACCCAAAACATAACATTAGAAACCCTACTTTTTGAACCTTCATAAATTTGCGACAAAATTTCCCAAGACAAAGAGAATCAAAGAAGGAGATAATTTTAATGCCAAATGTCAATGCTCAACAGGATGGAGAATCTTACAAGGTAATGTGATTTACATGCAATTTCTATACCAAACATATCTGATGCTAAGGAAATCTCTTGCCCTTTAGAATCTAGAACATACGTTTAGTGGGGAAAACACAAAATTTTTATATGAGGAAGAACTAAGTTATTTCATCAAAACTATTCAATTTAGTTTAGTAGAATAAGAAGATATAATAATTTCACAAATCGATGTTCGAGATTTTTCTATCACTGCTGTAAAAATCACTAAGATATTAAACTGCACTCATTAGGGTGTTTATCACTTTGACTTAATGAATACTAGTGATAAGGTACTAATTTCCAAGGAAATTATTTCATTTCTTTTTGGTTATATGAATGTAAGAAAGATGTTTTTCAATTATTTAGATCCGAATGAAAAATTAATTGTGAAGTTTGTGAAAACAGGGATTGCACCAAGAATTTCAGAAATGGAAAATATTTTATTTCCATATATGTATTTTATGATTTTACTTCTGAGTGACATCGAGATGAATTTCCTTAGATATATGGTAATATATCTAAATTATTTTTTCCAACCAGAAGCAAGAATTAACTTCTACCCATTTGGAATGTTTCTTTATAAATTGTTGTTTATGTATAATATGGTTATATCTGTAGATACCAGAGTAAGATTCCACCAAAAAAAATGTTTTCAATGTTGTATCTCTAAGGAATATTGGATTCTTCATGAGTACTATGAAAGGAAATCTTATTCCTATTGGAGATGAGGAATACTAGGAATCAGTTCAGGGAGAGAAACCTGGAAAGTCAAAAGAAGAAATCGATAAATCAAGAGTTAGTGATGTTTCAAAAACATCAAAAGACTGAGATTTGAAATAGTTTATGCACCTACAGATCAAGGAACACTTTAGGTTTCTTGGAAATGAGAGATTCTAGCTGGTGGGGAATCTAATTCTATTAAAGCTCTTACAACTGGAGATCTTATAAGCTATATATTTGTTAAATAATATATTATACAATAAGTTCAACAAAAAATAGTTTTTAATATTTAGGTGACCCCTCAAATTGAAAAGAAAATTTTTCCTCAGGATGAATTAGAGCCCAAAAAGACTGACGTGGCTCAAATTTAATTTGTTCAAGGACAGTCTGCACAATAAAATGAATTTGTTTAAGAGGATCATATTTTAGAAAAAATTCATTTTGAATATTCCCATGAGGAGAAAAATCATACTCATGTGAATCTAGAAGAGAATAATTCTAAAATTCAAACTGATTTTATTAATGAAAAAATTTCTTTCGATGAGTCGAGGAATGACTTAGAGGAAAAATCAGTTGAAAACTAGTAGAAAGGGAAGAGGATGAGAAATTAGATGCACAATAACTACCTTTTGTTCTGTTAAATCAAGGTGAAGATCAGACAAATAATCAAGCACAATATTCCACTGATTCCTTAAATGAAGAATTATAGGAGTAGTACTAAATGTTAACCAAAGTCTAATCTAAAAATGATACATTGAGAAGGTCATTGGAAAAGGATAATTTGAGATTTCAAATATTGAAATCCAATTAAGTTTCAAAGAAAGAGGATTATATTTTTAAGAAATAGATGTTGGATGAAGTAGTAAATTTAAAATCTGAAATTTTATTAAAGGTAGATTTGGTATATTTTCAAATTTTCATGGAGAAAAATTTCAAAAATTTCAAGAGCAATCAAGAAAGTAAATTATGTACTTCACCTAATATGATAAATATATTTCAGGCCATTACTACTGTAATGAGCAATAGGAAAGATATATTGAAGGATCTTCAGTGTAACAGTTCTCCATTATCTGTTTTGTTAGACAATCAAAAAAATATTATTGAGCAATTAACATCAGATGAACTAGGGGCCAGAGTATTTTTGAATAGATTAACAGATAAGATTAATCATTTTATAGAGAAGGATGAGTGGTTACAAGATTTTTTCACTATCAATTTGTTTAAAGACCATCATCTGACTCAGGGAGAAACAGATCTCATAGACCGGTTAGGAGATGGACTGATGAAAAGGTAGAGAATGAATATGATATAGCTCATGGATGTCATTCAGAGGCTCTGAAACCTGTTTCACAAACCATTTATCCCAACATTGATTCTTGTTTTCATTTATATACTTTTTTATATATTTTCAATAAAATATCTTTTCATCTCAATTTCATATGTTTTGATTTTTTTACTTTACTGTCTGTAATAGAATGTCAGTAATCATGATTCAAATATTGATAAAATGTTTATCATAGAATTTACTTTAGTTCAGTGCTAAATTAAAATGTGTCATATTCCTTTTTCTATCATTCTTCTCGATGTCACAAAAAGGGCGATAAATATGGATAAACACAAAATTTAATTTTATGTTTTATATTATTTAGTTGTAAATATTTTACTCAGGGGGAGAAAAGAAATTTTTGTTTGAATGAAAGCTGTGAAATTTGTAAAAAAATTTATTTTCTTAAAAGGAATAAATATGGATAAACACTAAGGGGATGAAATTTTAAAAATTGAATTTTATTTTTTATATATGAAAATTTTGGGCAACACATCATTTTATTTCTTGTTGAAAGAATTTTGTTAAAATTATATATTGTTTTTATCCGTGAAAAATTCAAAATAATATGAAATTTATTTTGTAGGTTAATTTCATGGGTTTTGTAGTAATCAAAAAGGGGGAGATTTTTGAGAATGGGTTGTTTTCATAAAAACACTATTTTATTATTATAAGGGAGATATTTTGTAGAAAAATAATATATCTTTTTATGATGTTTTTTATGGTAAAAAATAACCTTGTTTTTTATTCTAGTGATTTTACCTTGGGTTAATATTATTTATATTATAATTTTTGGAGTAATATTAAAGAATTTAAACTGTGTGTAATATTTGACAAAGTATTTAGAAATCATTTGAGCGTGTTCTATAATCATTTTTAATACCATACGTTGAAGAGCATTTTTGTTAGGACAGAATCTGTCGTTTTCATAACAGATGTTTAGAAAAGTATGGTTAAACAACCATACGTTATCAGAAAAGTATGGAAGAGGAACCCTATGTTTGGGAGGAACCTCGCATTTATGTTATTATAAATTTATGGAAGGGGAACCCTACATAATTAGGGAACGTTACATTTGTTTCTCAAAATTATGGTTTATCAACCGTAATTTTGTAAACAACTTTACATTTTATCAAAAAGTATTGATCTTGTACCTTATGTTATGATGCATAGAAATGTATGACTGTCCAACATTATGTTTGAGATAAACCTAACATTTGAATAATGGATCACCAACCTTACGTTCTAAAATATAATGTTATGCACTTCAACCCGATGTTTGGCGTCAGAGATTTAAATTTCATCATTATCGAGCAACAATATTTATTCGGATTATTAGGCTGATTTTAAGCCAAATTCAAACCCGATTTTAAAGCGCATCTTTGAATGATTCAAGCCTATTTATTATTGATTCAATGGATCAATTTAAGTGGGGGATTTTGTGCTGATTATTAAGGGATTTTATGACTACTCTATTATTTGAACTTTTGAATATCTTGATTCTAATGGCGATATTTATGGATATAAATTTGAGAGGATAATGCTCATATTTATTCATAATATATCAGTGTTATTTTGAATTACAAAATAAGTGAGATCAATCTTAGTGAAAAATATTAGAAGAAAAATCTCCCAAGTTTCTCGAATTCAGTTTACAGAGATATTCGAGATATACATATCTTCTTTTACAAAGCACAATAGAAATATGTTTTCTAAAGAAGAAGAAACACATTTAATATTCATTGATTCTACCTCAAATATTTATTTAGAATCCATTGTTGTTGGAGTTGATGAATTTATTTATATATATATTACAACTAGATCGTCTTAGAATTGACCACACCAAAAGTACATCTTCTATGAATATGACGATCCATCTACTATCAGTTGTGTATTACTGTAACTATAAAGAACAAATAGAATGTATTTTTTAAAAAAAATACACTTTTCAGTTTGAGTAAACTGCTTCTCATACTAAGATATGTATTTAGTTATGTTTATGAACCAGAAGTCTCTATTTTAGCATTAAAATGTAAATGTTCCAACTGCTTGCACTAAACTGTGGATAGTTTGTTGATAAGTGGACCAGATTGTGAAAATCACAAATTTCATGAAGTAGAGCATTGGTGGAGTGGACTAGAGGGCTTATTTTCCCCAAACAAATATAAATCATCACGTCCTGATAACTCTTTATTTTTACTCTATACACATTCTGATAAAGATAAAGGACAGACTCGACAATCATCATGACTTGTGAAGAAATTATAAAAGACACAATTCACCCCCCTCTTGTTTGTATTTGGTATAACCCAGTCCAACAATAAATACCTTAAAATATATATCTGACATCATTCAATACAATTCTAAATCTAAATAATATTTTTGGAATCCCTGCCAGAGTTGATTCTATTTTTATTTTTGAAATAGTCACCAATTATTCCTATCTTCCAATAACCATATATAGATACCTAATAATAATATGTAAATAAAAACACTCGGAACTCTTATGAAATGTCTAGTCACAAGTTTTAATCTCATTATTTCCATGTACCTAGGCCAATTCATTATTCCATGACTTATCCCCCTCAAATACCTATTACTAGTATGGTTCCCAATTCAACATTACCATTCATATGTTTAAAATATATTAATATGAATCCCTTTTCAAAACTATGTATTGATTTACTATTATTTCATTAGATATATAGTAACACCCATATCTCATATCTTAATACCACCTATAAAATTAATATCTCAATCTCTATTATTATTGTATGAAATCTCCAATTCTTATTGGGTCATTCTACATTCAACTTGTGATGGTATGATACCCCCACCCAAAACTAAATCTTCTTGGATTACAATTTCATAGGATACACAGTGATTTCAATACTTTTTTTTCTTAGGATAAACCACAATTCATATTTTCTCTATTTTTTTCGTAATTCATTACCACTTCATCACGTTACCATTTCCCTCCTCGCACCAAGTAATCATTATTCTCCATAGAGATTGTGTGAGTTTTAATACCATAAACTAGAAACCACCCATTCTATAAAATTTTTATGACCATAAACTCTAGTCACATTACACTATTTATTCCATTGTATCTCAACCTAAACTATATTGCATGAGGGCTAACATCAGTCCCCTCTTTAGAGAATTATGGAATTCATATTATCATGTCTGTTGTGGGATTATAACATCAGTTATATAAAATTACATACTATCATGCATTCCAAATATCCACACTAGATCACTTCATCATTTTTCTCAATTCTATAAAAAACAGCCCATGAAGTGATTGAACCCTTGATTAGCATATTATTTTTCTATATAGGAATAGTTTCTGTCCTCTAAGTTTGATTCTATTCAAAAATCATTCATATCCAATGAAACTCAGCTTAGTTTACTATGATGGAACATAATCCCCTGTATCTTCATACTAATTTCTATTCAAGGTCTTTATCCTCAATGAAACACCCTAAATAAATATATTTGTAGACCCATGTTTTGAGCATTTTAAATATTCATCCTCAAATTTGTTTAGCCAAATTTAAAAAAATATTGTAGTCAACCCCACCTTTCAGACATGTGTTTGATAGTCATCCTCAACCTATTGCTCACTCTACCACATTGTTCATACCTTCAACCTTACAACTTACTCTCCCCCATTCCCCTTATGTCCATGTATTGTATTGACCCGCTTACTATTGGCCCTATTCATTTTTTGTGTTAATTTTTTGTATTAGTACATTGGGATCATGTCCAACCTATATACCTAAATATCATCGGGTGTTTTATGAAGTCGATGGAATATTTTTTGAGAAACACATCATTCTTGGTTAAGAATTCTGATATAATACTTGTGATCTTATAGATCCTCTTGTTTCTCATATCGAGCATGATCCATGTAGACAAATATGTTCTAGTTGATTTTATAGTTAAGATGATTGGATTACATAGAAATAAAAAAAATTAAATTCAAACCTTGATATTTTCATTTAAAAAAATGATTAGCACTACCCAGAAGTTGGAGTCTCTCTGTTGGTGCAATATTAGTTATGGAATTTCTTTTTCTAGTGATTTACAAGAATATACACCCACTTATAAGAGGGTTCAACAATGAATTTTAGACCCACAATATTATCCATTTTAGAATTATCTCATGGTTTTCCTTGATATTATTATGTATTTAGTATATATTATCAACTCCTACTCTCCATTACATAATCCACGAATTTTCCATGCTAGACATTAACATTAGCCATCCGGGTCTTCAAATGTGTTACCTCCCATACTTCACCATGGTGTGAACCATGATATGATTTTCCTCCCCTCATGTTAATATATATCATGATGAATCTGTTACAATTACTCTATTATCTGGGAATTAGACTAAAAATAATAAAAATAATTTCATCAAGAATGTAGCTAATAATAATCGACCAAGAAGGCATGGAATAAGGGACATTTAGAAGGATACTCATCTTGATAGGTCCCTGGGATCACTATTAAGTAGTAAAATAATCCAATCTATTAAACCATCAGATCTAGTGGATGGTATTGTATGAGGCCTTAGATGATCCACCAGACCCTTCATCAGATCATCAGGTTTTTTATAGACATTTAAGATATTGATTCAACCTCATATGAACAGGATGATTCAAAATTGATAATGTTTTCAAAAAAATAAATAATGATTCTTAGTTATTGACCCCATGTGACTATGATCAGAAAGAAAAAATGATGGAAGAACCAAAATAAATATGGAATACTTCATTCACAATAAACCATAAATGCTGATGTTCAACAATATACAGTTTCATCTAAAACATTTATCCTCTAGTGAAATAGATTCACATGGATCTCCACTAATGATATTATTGACACCACTCTCGAATAGTTCACATTAAAACTTTCATCTTCTATAATGTTTTTCCCAAGGATTGTGGGTTACTTAGATTCTAATTTCCATTTATCTTTTTCTGGAATAGCAATTTGGTAAACCTCTTGTTCGAATGGTGATATCTATTGGGCTCATATATATTGTCACATTTATGTTTTAGAAGTAGTAACCTTCACATGAGTGAGCATACCCTTTAGTGTTGGTTCATTAGAACAAAGTACATTTAAAACTAGTCGAGAATTGATAATAACCGTGATGATAAAAATGAGGTTGATCGATAGATATAAATCCAACCAATGACCAATGAAGTGAAAACCTTATCGACTTCCAAAAATATGAACTCATATTCTCAAATATAAATATTTTTATCTTCCTGACCTACTAATGTAACTATATTGGCTAGAAAATTGATTCCAGAGCATTCAAAGGCTAACTAAATTATTAGATATCCCATAATAATTTTTTTGAACCATTAGTATACTATATGAGAGTATCTAATATGATGTGTTGGAATTGTAAAATAACATTCAAGGAAATCATCACAATTTCACAAAAATATTTTCAAGGTAAAAAATATTTTTAATTACATAAATGATCTTTCCTCATGTGAATACTCAATGTCATCATAGGATCTACACACTATATGTCAAAGTCATGTAGTGATGTGAATGAGGCATCATTATGAACCACACATTATTCTATTATTAATAACATGGAATCTTGGGAGGATACATCCACTTAGTAGTCTCTTGTATTGTATACAACATCCCTCCTACACTAATGTTGAATGGGTTATTCAAATTTATCTTCCCCAATCACCCCTACATGAGTGAGAATACAAAACTTAGTGCCTCAATTATTCAAACCATGATTTTCATAGATTATATGAATTACCTTTTATAATGAGATATACCCTAATTCTATATTAGAAATTGTATCCTCACGCTCTATAAAAGTCTCCTATCACCTCATGTATTATATACAATAGCATTTATCTCCTAACTCATTTGTTTCAATATATTCAAGAGGGTAAAATCCCCTATTGGCCTTCTTCTGGATGCCTCTGAAGCATTGTTATCACCCAATCATTTAAGATTCTTTCCTAACCATGGGAGCATACCATCACCTATGACTTCTCAATATAAGATATTTATTCCCACTATGAGACGATTCATCTAACTCTAAATAATTGGATTATGGACAAGTGATCCATAATTTATTGAAAGTTACCATGTAACCACCTTTATGTAAGGAATAACTATAGATCATCTCGTGCTTTAGATACTAAATGGAAGTATTTATATCTCAAATTCTCATTAACCAGACAAACATGATACCTCATTGAAATCCAAGGATTATCCCAATAGTTTCTTGAGAACCTATTAAAATATCACACCCACCTTATATGGTACCCTCATCCACAACTTCTCTAACCCATATTGATTCACTATGATGGTGTATAGAGGTACTTAAATTATTATTAGTGACTTTATTTTCAATATAGTACCTCTGATTCAATCAAAAAGTTCCGCTAATAGTGAAAACTCTATCCCCTTTCCATCCCCATGTTTTTTATATTATCCTACAATGAAACGAGTTGATTTTTTTGTCCCCCAGATACGCTGATGTCCACTTATGAGCATAGTCTCAATAAAATCTAGTTAGTGAATTTACCACCATCAATGTCATTTTAGATTAATTATTATAATTAAATAGTGTCTACCAAATACAATAGATGATCATTATATGGTTTTAATAAAGAACGAGGTTTAAAAACATACATTTATCCATATGTGATAGAATAATTGACATCAAAATAGAAATAAATCTTATAGATTATAGATCATGAAATTTTGGATGTGTGAGGACAACACTCCACACATGAAGGCCACTAGGTAGGACCTATCATAATAGGATCAACCAATATTGTTAATAAAGATTCCATTTGGTGTCTGAAATCCAGTGAAGATGAATCTATAGTGGAATAAAATGATGTCATTTTTCTTGATCTTATTAATTATGAGGGCCTACACCCTAATGATGTGGATTAGGGATGGCTGGAAATCTATTCCCATAGGGATAATTAGATTTTGGAATTTTAATCCCCGGATAAATTATACATCCCTCTTATAAAATAATAATAGGGGACTGTAAATATAAAATAGAATATCCCTCTGTCTCACATACCCACAAAAATAGGAATCGTTTCAACAATATTAAGATAAGAATATTCAGATAATGCCAACATTCCAATTACACTTCCATCATAATGGTTCCAAGACTATTCCCCATGTGGATGTCCCTTTCTATAAGTAACCCCCCAATTGAGAAAGGTATCCAAGAATATCATCATCCTTTGGTTCAGGGTTACCTTATCATTCACACTATAAATCTACTCCACATACTAGCCCTACTCTAAGATTATGTAGTATGAATTTAGACATCTTACCGAGTTGAGGCTACCCCACTATTTTATCATAGAGAATCTTGGGAAATTTTATATGAAGTCATCATGAATAAGAAATCTCAGGGAATGAATGACCCCTTCCACTAATTATCCTTTAATGATAAAAGTCACACTTTATCCAACATAGGGGGTTGGTTCTACATCATCCATAATATCGGATTCATGTAGAAATTAGACATACATCTTTCCAAGTATGGGGATTTATCTGATCTTTTGAAGTTACCATAAGATGATTTTGACCACTTGATAGAGAAGATGAATGGTACTGCTGTATGGATACCATATATTGAGGTTCATTGATATTATTATTGGGTTATGTTAGGCATGGAACTGTGAATTTCGAACTGATTTATACATCTATAAAATTAAATGGTTATCACCAATTTTAGTTCAGTTCACCCATAAAGAAATAGATTCATTCACATTCAGAGGCAAAGATTCCACTTAAAATGAACGCCCCATACCTTGATTTAGCCATGCTTCTAGTCAAAGATAATATCATGGATGATTGAAAAATATTATAGAGGTAAGGGATCAATAGATGATGCTAATCATTCATTATTAAAATGTGACTATAGAAGGTATAGGATATTCATTGTTTTTCATCCCCCGCAACATGAATAATGATAGAAACTTCCATTAATACTTCTTATTATGAGATTAAAAAATATTTTTTAGGGAATTAAAGTTAGATTCCAAGATCTTCACATCATCTAGTACCTCAAACCCATACAAAGGAATCTTTTTTAATGTTAAACCTAAATTAATACTAAATCAAGAAGTTACTCTATCTTCTGGTGTCTTTCCTCAATTCACCAATTAGTCATATATCTAGGGTAGTATTTCACATACCTCATTTATGTTTTTATGTATACAATGGATTGGGATAACTTATAAAATGTTAGGTAAGATAGTGAAAATTTTGAAAAGAATAACTCCCATAAAGACTATAGTTTTTAAAAACATTCCAAAGTGGAAACAACTATCATATAAATTTATACCATGAGGAATTGGGTTTAAATAAATGTCAAAATTGTTTAATCCAATTTAGAATTATTTAGGAATGTTCATTATAAGGGTATGTATTTTGAAACAAGAGGAAATAGCTCATCATTAATGAATCATTGTGGTCCCATTTTGGCCCTCAACAATATATATATTTATATGGATATATGGGTAAGAGTGTATTTTGAAAAAATTTTATTACATGAGTTTACATAAAAAAAAATATTCTCATGGTGTATTTTCCTTATAATTTGATCCAAATTCCTCCATTGGAACCTATTATTATAGGGTATATTTATTGATGATCAAAAACATTTAAAAAATGTGCCGAGGATGAATAATAGTTGGAAAATAATGATTCCATGTCATAATTTTCAATGTCACTTAAGCCCATGGCTTTTGATATATTTCTGATGTCACCATGGAAATACATCATTCTAAAACCACACAAACTAATATTTCATGGGAATTTAATAAATCCTTTTCCAATGTCAAAGGTCTTAAAAATATCCCCCCCAACAAAACTATGAATTTTTTGGAATATTTGTGGCAGTTGGAAATTCAAAGGATCTTAATTCATGTATATTTAAACTCTTTTACCCAGAAATATCATGTTTATAAAATATCATGGGACTGATATAGGTATGAAATGATATGTGAACTATTTTACATAATATATCTAATGGAATGGAAAATGACAAAGAATGAATCATGAAACCCACCTTCTATGATTAATATTTTTCAAGAAAAGGCATAATGCCCTGTATGAATTGAAGCCACGACAAGTCCATGACTTGGGTGAAACTATATTATACACACCCATTTTATCATCTCATTATGAAGAAATACTACCACAAGATTTATAAGATATGGTAACTTTGAACCTACAATATAATATCATATATAAAATCCCCATTTTCATGAAAATAATTGCAATCCAACACATCATATCCCTTCAAATATAACATGGTTTAACATAGATTTGTTGTGTCAGAAATTATAATTCTTACTTTTCCATTCCATTAGTTTTGGAAATCACACTCACTTTCTCAAAACTTGTTTATTGAAATTTTTCCCAAGAGTTTAAGAATTTTTTTACAAAAAACATTATATTTTTCTATACATAGAACAAGTTCTAAAGTATTCATGAATGTAAACAGACATTTTCAGTATGATTATCATAATGAGTATGTGTCAGATAAATCAAACTCACCTATATCAGACCATAAGTTAGACATTAAAAATTTATTCCATACTGAAAAAGTATTGGAAATTTGATTGATATTAGTATCAATAAAATTGGACAGACAATTATAATGATTATCTTAATTGAAATAAAATGGAAATCCAACAGAATGACAGATGTTTATAAATAAAATATGGAAGACTTATTTATATCAAATGGAAAATTTTTAACATTATTATGGTGTTAATCAATACAATGTCGTACATTCAGTTAGAATGACCTGTCAAGATCCAGCTATCTGAGGTCGTTACTAAAAACATGGAAATGTGAACATTATAAGACCATTAGATGTATATAGATAAATATTAGGTAATTTGATGAGTTTGGAACTAATTGATTACTTTTGATCTCAATGATTATATTGTGTGAACCTCTTTTTCTTAGCCAGTTCAATTCATTTTAGATTTTTCATTATATAGAAACCTTATCAGGTTGTCTCCTTAATAAATACTATATTTTTAACTTGTGTCTGATCATATTAACGATTGAGGGTTTCTAGGGATAGGAATATAGAAAATCCAATATTTGGATCGAGGTCTTTGGGGATAGTAATTTTTAGATTCTCATCTTATCGAGGGCTTCTGGTAATTAGAGGACAGAGCCAATTTTATCACCATATTGAGGGATTTCATATTATAGAATGACATTCTCTACTATAATGATAACTTAGTGGATACCTTTAGTAAAGGTTATTGACTACCTTTCATGTAAGGCTAAATGTTTTATCCTTTTAATAATCTCTTTTAATTCATTCTTAATTTAACATAGATGTTAATTTTCGTATTTTTAGAGGTTTTTTTCTGGTTCATGTAATAAAAAAGTTGGTCATCATATTCAATATTCTACATCAAATTTTTATCAGTTTTATGGTTAATATGGAATAAAATGAAGTGTTTTATTTTTCATCACTATCCATAATATGATAATAAATATAATTTGATAAATAATGTAATTCCTTGGACCACTCCAGTCCATTACTTTACTGAAATATTGTATTTGGGGTGTTTTTGGAGTTCAAGGTGACTAATTCTCAACACATCGCTAAAATTCATGTTCTGTGAATCGGGTTTTCTATTTTGTGAACAATGACATCGGTAGGTCATCTGTTTGTTGGTCCAATTGATAGGTAACATGTTATTAGGTTCTATCGTTCGTTCATCTATCTGACAGTATTCTATCATTAGGTCATGTCAGTAGATCGTTTATTGGTAGGTCGTTTTTCGGGAGGTCATGTCTATTGTTCTTCTGTTTGTAGGTCTTACCATTAGATCAAGTCGGTTGGGCTTATTTTAGTAGGTATTATTTTTAGGTAATTTTGGTATTTCATCTATTGGTAAGTCCTATATTTAGGTCCTTTTGTTAGGTCATCTGTTGGCAGGTCCTCTATAGGTAGGTGCTTTTGTGTATCCATTTTATTCGGTGAACAGTGTTACCAACATCCTACAGTTTCACCCGTTTGGCATTTTCATTAATAGAAAATGCATTAAAAGAATTATTTTATGTTTTTAGTGATGAATCAATCCCACAACACTTATCTTTAAATCTCTAAGGGTCTATATGTTTTAACTCATTTAATCTATGTGGGTTATTGAGATCCAATTTTAATGGAAATTCAACTGTTTCACATTCCATGAGTCTTGAATAATTTTTTTCTAACCTGGTGGCCATCCTTTGATTAATTTATTATGCTTCCTATGGGAATGAGGCACCCAGAAACAAAACCTCCTAAGGTGACATGAAATTGTGCTATATCCTTGGATTGTTTTTTCCCTACCTACATGACCTTGTTTTGGTGAATGTAAGAAGTGTCAATCCATCTTGGATAGAAGGTATATCTTATCTATTTTTTTGGGTTCCTTAATCCATTTCCTCTCATTTCTCCACTCCATGTGATGTCATGTGTCCCTCATCTTTCTAATGTCCTTTTATTCGGTATTGGTTGATGCTATTGTGCCACAGTTACCTCAAGTGGATGCACTCATTGTGGGAGATGTGATCGTGATCCATTGTGTGGGCCAGTTATCGTGAAACAAATGCAAGAAACATTTTGAGGTAGGGGATTAAATACTTATCTATTTATATAAAATCATTCATAGATCTATCATGTTTTATCCATTGGATCACAATGAAATTGACATAATAAATATTTAATGTGGATTAATTAATTTGTGTCAATTTATTTTTGATGAAATTTCCTCTTGATTTTGTAGATCCCATGATATATATTATTTTATTGTTTATCATTTCATTCTTGTAGGAAATTGTTAAATAACATAAATTTTGTATTAATTGTAATTTAGCTGGATAATGATATAGAGGCATGTTTAATGAATCATGTTGTTGTTTTTCTTATTGCTGATAAACCAATTTGATGTAGTTATTAATTATTAATTGAATCTGTTCATAAAATATGGAATAAATGACCATTTGTTTGATGAATACAATTCCTTGATGAGTTTCGAGTTACAATATTTTTTAAAGGCGACACACCTTATGATTTTGAGATGTGAGTTCTCATTGTGTATGAAGGATGAATTCCTTGTTTTGGGTGAAGTGACTAGTGACTATGTTTTTTATTTCCTACTACATGTGTTGTGGTGTAATCCCGGCGGGCTATTATGGTATGTGGGGAGAGGGAATCTGAATTATGGTGGTATTAGTTTACACCTAGAGTGGTGAGACGCATCGATATATGGATGTGGGTGTAGGGGATGACACCAGGAATGATGGAGAGTTTTTAAACTGGGACTACCATTGATATGATAGTGGTATCTGCTGAATATGATTTTTGTTATCTGCTTTACTTTCCCAACTTCTTGAGGTATCTATGTTTTCTTACTCTCCTTCCAAAATTGGTGAAGAGGTGTGGGTTATTCCATGAGCCTTCAATGTTAATATTCTCTAGGATGTACTAGTCTATACTCTACTATATGTGGAAAATACCTGATGAGTGGATAAACAACACACCGTATTGATCCATTATGTTTGGTTGCATGTACCATTTTTCTAGAATTACTGGGGATTTTGAAATGAGATATTGTTGTTACTAAATTATTTAATCAATGATTTCAACCAATGAGGTTTGATATTTCTTGGATGTAATGCTAAGGTTACATCTTTTTACGAAACTGGGGACCTGGTTTTGTAATGCCTGGAGGGATTGGATCATTATTGTGATTCAAATGATAATAATTAATTAAAGCTTAAATAATCAATTAACATAAATTGAAACTAATAGAAATAGTTAAAGTTATCTAATGTATCTCTTTATAAGGGTGTGTTCTTATAGGATACCTAATATTAGTAGTGGTATTCGGGAGTCCAAGAGATGTGTAATACCACAAAATTCAATGAATTTTTTCTAGTTCATTTAAATAAATCTATGAGTTGGTTTTTCTAACATTTGAACTGATGCTCAGATAAAAAATATAAGGGCACCATTTTACTTAGAAGGTCAGGAATCCACTTGAAAGGACCTAACTTTTACCGGAAAGGGTCGACTACAAAATATAATTTTTGTACCTTTCCGAAGAGAAAAAATTAAAATTAAATGTTTTTTTATTTTATATTCCTCGCCGTTGAGAAGGCCTAGAAGCACTATGGTGAAAATATGAGGTGCTGACAATCCCACTTAATGAGGAATAGTAACTGAAGTATAACAGAGATATTTTTTTATAAATTAATAATTGTAAATACTTGATGACACAACGTAACAGAAACACTGTAATGATTTTCTCTTTTAATCAAATAATGAGTTGGATAAAATAGATGGAGTCCTGATAATTATTATTATGAATATATGGTGAAGGATTTTCTCTCTAATCAATAATTCCAGTGGATCGAAAATCGCTGATGATTCTTTGGATAATGGATCTAGGATTGGAGGTCGGTGAATGAAATTATATTTTAATAGATCGACACCAATGATGAACTTTATCCGGGTAGGAGTTATTGTTTTGAGTTTCCTAGTTTATAATTTCAAAAAAACTAACGTGGATCAACACACTAATAGATTGATCCATGAATCACTAGTTCTTGTGGGAGGGTTCTTATACTTGGGGTTTGAATTAGAGTTACCTTATTGTTGTAATCATGAACCTCTCCTTGTTTTAAACTCTAATGTGGAGGGTGAGGGCCGACACGAAGAAGGACCAAGCCCCTCCACCTTTTTGTGTTATTCATGGAGAATCCTCCATGTTGAAAATAAAAAGTTTTCAATGTCATAGAAGGAAAGATGGAACCCATGGAGACTAGATGCATAAACGGTTTAAAGAACAGACCCCTGGAGAGGACATAGTGGTCTATAGAAGGCACTACCAGCATTCCGGTGGTGGCCCATAGCCAGGTTGTTGCAGTACATGATGGAATGCCAAGGGAGATGCTACAGTCGGCTCTAGATGTTGGTTGGTGGATATAGATGTGGTCACCCGGCTGCGTCAGTGGGAGCGGCCCATGACACACGGTCCAACGAGTGTGTGTGGGTCCACAATTGTGGATGGGATAGACGGTTGTAGCACAGAATAACAGGATGCCACATGAGGTCTAGGATAGAGGGGACTGGATCACCTGTTGCAGGTCGGGCATGATAGAACTGGGTTAGTGGGCGACTCGGCGGGTTTGACACCCAGCCTAATCGGGTCAGGTCTAGTAAGACCCAATGGGCCTGGCCCAGTGGCCAGGATGGACCAGGCCAGCCAAGACCCAAACTAGATTAGATCGGATCAGTCGAACCGGGGCACAAAATGTGGGGATCCCAGGCCGGGTTGGTTTGGTCGGACTTACCAGGTTGGACCGAGCCCAGACATGAAAGACCCCCATTACAAAAATTTCATTATATTTTAGATCAGACATCTGATTGATGAGTTTTTTTGCAGTGGTGGACCCTTTCCAATTAGGTGGATAATTTGGCTTACTATAAGTATGTTTTCATGGAAATTGAAATACAACTAATGGCTAAAGGGTTGGTTTATCATGGAATAAAGAAAACTATGTGCAGGAATCTGGTAACCAAATGAGACCTGAAGACTAATGAGAAAAGACCCTATGTGGATAAAATAAAAGTGACCTTATTAGGATCAGCTACAATTTCCTAGTGGGAAGAGGCTCTGTGTGACCCTGGTAGGCCGATGGAGAGTAGTGACTCTATGTGACCTGGCAGACCCATCGTAGTCATCATGGATGAGTACCGTAGTATGATGGACAAGGTGGAAAGCCTCTGTATGTGACCCGGGATGCCCATCGTGGGGATAAGATCTGTATGACCCTTTATACCCGTGGTAATCATTAGAGATGAGTACCCCAGTAGTCCAAGGTGTTCAGTTTTTCAACTAATGGTAAAACTTTCTATACATTTAATTATACGTCGTGTGAGATGTCTTTCTTAAAGATCATGACTTGTTGTTTGCTTTATGGATTTCATTATTGTCATTCCTCTGTGGTTTGGGGTCCCTAATGAGTATTTTTTTACACACCCCAACACAGGCTATGCACACACATGTTCTGTCTAGTGCAGATGCATACCGAATTGATGGAGGACAGGGGTCCAAGGACCCAGTGTTTCCTAATGAGATCAGGAAGGCGGGTCATACTTATATGGATTTTTGAAGCTACTATATACTTACCGATCAAGTGGGGTCTTTAGTGGATGGATTCCAGTTATCAATTTTAATTTCTTGTTTTCATTTTTTCATTTTTTTGGGTTTTTATTCTAGCCCATATGACCTACAGCTTGTACCTTTACTGAAGGGATGTTTAGTAGAATGCATATTTTCCTTTCCATCTATTTGGGACATGATTGTGCGTGTGTACGTTCATACATGTACTCATGAAAAATGATTCCCCCTCACAGGATAATGCCTTCGGTGCTTGTTTTCAGCCCCTAGCCTTTGGGAGGTGGGCTTGGGGTAGTCACAGCAAGGGTCCCGAGGGATGGTTAGTGACATAGGGCTATCAGAGGAGGTCAGTTCTACTAGAAAAATTAAGAGTCTATAAATTTTTATGGGACAATATTATTATGTGTTTTGGGATCGGCATTCAGTCCAAGGAGTCTAGTGATGGTGCGAAAACTGATGGATCCATACACCAAGACCCAAAAACCTTCTTTCCGACTCCGTATTTGAAATAACTAGTTGCAAGCATCTTTGAATGTTTTCTATTGATCATTATGATTCCATGTCAACTCGTCATGTATAATATATTGATCATGGTACATTTTTTTTGTTTCAAGATTCTTCTATGTAGACATCCAGTTAGGATTTCACTACATGATACCAGGGATGATCTATGGGGTGATAAAATCGTTACAAGGGATCGTACCAGAGATATAACCACTGTGTGGTGTACCAACTACACCACAAAAAGTGGAGTGACACATGGTACTCGTAGTACCAGTGGATGAGATGCATAGGTAGAGGGCACATCCTGTGTTTCCACCATAGTGACCCTCAGGTTCCGAGGTTATCCATACTCAAATGAAGCTAAGGACTGGATTGAGGTGGTGACCATGTTTTATTCCTACTCAGGACACCATTAGATCAGATGTTGGTCCTTGAAGTGATCCTTCTATGTGGCTCAGCTGGGCAATTGTGTGTTTAGATTACCGAATCCTATGATGAGGTAATTATTCCATGGTCATATCATGAGAATCATTCTTATAGAAGGTGATATTTCCATGACAGATAAGGGATATGAGTTCCCAAGAGCTTCTATAGCTTCGGTAGGATGACATGACGACCGTTAGATAATCATCGAGGAGTACCGACTTTTCCAAGTACTAAATTATTTCGATATGACTAGTGCATCAGGGATCAAATCTCCAAGTGAGGTTTTTTTAGGGACATTCGAGACAATACTATTACTTCATTAGTTTTTAATTATGATAGGGTCATAGAGAGAACCTTTGTGGCTATAAGTACTTTGGATGGGTAGATACAACTAGTAGATGTTAGCAGTAGGAAGTCAGGCAGTGGAGATTAGTCTCAGAGACTTGGATGTGTTAGACGTTTCAAGAAGTGGTCACAAGATAGGGGATCTATAGGTCAGGGATCATAGGTTGTGTACAGTTGACCTAGGAAAAAGTATTTATTTCCAAAATATGGCAGGGGAGATCTTGCTAGAGATTCTCCATCCCATCAAGTTGATATTGAAACAGTGGATGGGCCATTAGGGCAGAGGAAGTGGGAGGAACAGATGAATATACTGGTTGATAGACATGACAGAGGATCTAGGAGTGTAGCAGGAGGTGGAATAAATTTCAACATGTTACAACCACCAACCCTATGTGGCCCCCACCTGGCTCAGGGTGCTGGAGGACATGGGGAGGGAGTAGCTGCATGCGGTTAGGGAATATGACCCAAGGGATCCATGAATGAATTGAGATATGATTTGTGTCTACTCTTAGTAGATGTATAAATATACATAGGTTCCAATAATCCTTTCTTTTTGTGAATCCTATTCAAGAACAATATATTTTGGTTACACCATTCAGTTGAACCTTATGTATGGAGATACCTATGGGAGAAGACTCAATAATCAAACTTATGTTGATGGTGTTATCTATCCCTTGAGGGTATATTTTTTTTTGGATCCACTTGGTAGCAACATTGAGGCCTTACAATGTTAGTTTGGTTATTTACTAGTTATCCAAAGTTTATTCTCAGATAGGAAGTTTTAGGTAGAAGGATGTGTTATATCGACACTATTGGAAGGGTGTTATCCTTGGTCGGTGAAAAAGGAATCCTAGGAAACACAAGATCTATTCATGTATAAGAGGGTGCAGATAATCACTCATGAGTTGGATATTCATACCCTCATGGAAGTGGATTTTTATAGTTTTCAATTCCCAGTAGTAGTGGTGGAGTACGGGGACGTTCCTTCCAGAGATGTTTCTATAATTACATCCCCATAATGAGATGGAATTCTGCATCATTCTACACCCTGAAATAAATCCAATAGTAGCATCATTATATCATATGAATTTCATAGAACTTCACAAGATGAGGGTGTAGGTGGGGGAGCTACAAAGGAATGGCATAATAAGACCCATTATTTGAGGTTATGTGTGGATTTTCAGCATCTTAAACATGTGGTCGTGGAGAATGAGTACCCTATACAAACGGGTTGATGAGGACGTCGATCATTTTAAAGGGGTATCCTTTCGCGTGGACGGAAATGTGTTTGTAGGATTTTCAGTAGTTGAGATAGAGACAATGGATAGAGTTCCAATCAAGACTATGACATCAAGATAGTCTATACCCCTCAGAAGGGGAATGTGGTTGATGATTCTATCATCATGAGATTGAGTTCACAGTTACTGAATGTGGCCTCATAGTAGATGGCCTCACTTTAGATATCCTTTTGTTAATAAAGTTAAGGAAACATATCTACAATCGATGGTAGTTTCCCCTAAAATGTTATACTGAGTAATAGAGGTAAAACGTGGATATTACATCTATGAGACCATACATTTCCCGATGTCCACAAGGCATTCCCCTATTGGTTATTCAAAAGGTGGGGATCATGAAATCCTTTTTCAGAGGATGCATAGTAGTACCAGTGGAATTTTGGGAGGAGGTGTGGAGGGAGTTCTCTAAATCAAATTCAGCAGTACATCTAGGTGTGGCGAAGCTGTACCTGGACCTCCAACATCAGTACTGGTGGGAAAGGACAGAGAAGACAGTAGCAGAGTTTGTCTCAAGATGACTCACTTTTCAGCAAGCGAAGGCTGAGAGTGAGGTTCCCACATGTTTTACACAACCCCTCAAGGTAACATAGTGAAAGTGGTATAAAATTTTGATGGAATTCATGACAGGGTTACCACTTAAATCCAATAGGCATTATACCATCTGGTGATCATAGAGTGGCTCAACATGTTGGCTGAATTTTTACCCATTCTAGAGCAGGGTTCAGGAGAGAGCTTGGAATCCCTCTATATGCCGGATATAGTTTGACTCCATAGAGTCCCATCTATTATAGTCTGATATAATGATGCATCATTTATGAATTATATATATTTACAAAATAAGTTGTATTTTTAAAACGAAATAAATTTAATTTTTTTACCTAACATGACAAATAATATCATTTATTGTTTGGATGAAATTTCTAAATTTTTTTTATGTGATACACATTTCTATTTCATGGAAAATATGGTTAATGAAAGATTAAATTGTATATTAATAAACGTTTAAAACCAATTTAGTTGGAAAATGGTATGAAATAAAAATTACATCGGTTAATATTTTAAAATTTAATTTTTCCATAAAACAATTTTTCATTATATTGTCTGTTTTTAATAAAAAATAATAATTTTAAAGTATTGGAAATTCAAATTAATATATTGATTTTTTAATTCCAATTTTCAAAAATTACTTTTTATGATTTTTTGAGAATTTTCGAACAATAAAGATTTTTAGTTGAAAATTATGGGATTCCCTAGTATAATAATTTCCATGATTTTATCACTATATAAGAAAAACTTATAATAATTGAATACAATTAAAGTTATCCGATATTAATGTAATTAATAAAGTTATTTTTTAAATATATTTATTATAAATATAAAACCAATATAAATTTTTTTATAACAAATTAAATTGGTACTTTAATATAGAAAGTATTTTCATTTTATTTCACTAAAATTATGTACTTTCAATGGATATTTGGTTTTGTTTTTCATGAAAGCCTCATAACATTTATTAAATTTATAATAAACAATATTATGACATTAAAATTAGTATCAATTATTGTTTTATCTTGTATATATATTTTTATATATTAAGTCATTTAAATTCTTAAAATTAATTTTATGCAATTAAGTGTTTTATTAGTAAAATAAATATTTCAACCCATTAAAAATTTAATTTGATAAAATATAATTAAAATTTTAAATTATAAGTTTCCAAATGTTTAAATTTATCAATCATAATATTTTTCAATAAAAATTATTACTAAGGATAGAAATTAATTAGTTAAGTGAAAGTAAGTAGGCATAAATTGAGTTAATCCAAGTATAAATGTCGAGAAATAATTTTCTAAAACATGTCTAGAAATGATTTTTTTATTATATTTTTATCGAACAATAAAAAAGTCCCCTATAGTATTTTTTCACATTTTTGGAATTGAATTTTAATAGTTTCGTTGAATTATTTACAAAATACACATGTTTTTTAAAAATATACATTACATTCACTTATAAAACGATAATAAATTTACTACTACAAGACAATACTTATCATTATATTCCTCCATTATGTTCTAATAACATTCCCTCTCTATAACCTTATCTTTAAAATTCAAATTTTTATAATAGTTATCCTAATCCATTCAAATTCAAGGAGACATCGCGGGAAAATTTCAGTCCCTCATGTTAGAATTATGAGCTACATAGATTTTTTCTTATCTATATTCATTCAAATGTTTTTCTATACTCTCTAATAAAAATATTTTAACTCCATTTATATAAAATAATTTAATAATTTTAATGTTACAATTTTTTCATATGACAAATCCATTTTGATAAAAAAAATCATTTTGTGAGCATTGTGAGGACTACAAATTCATGATGTAACACATTTCTTTTCTCCTTCACTTCCTTACAATGTTGCATATAAGGATGCGATTAAAGGATAAATATGATTTTATATGATGTAATAAAGGTTTTGGTTTAAAAAATATTAGAACCTGTTAAAGATATTAATAATAAACGGTCATAATTCATTTATTTTTTTTTAAAATAAGTACAGTTATAGGACAATATTTTGATCAAATTGTTTAATATTTTCATACCCATAAATTTTTCTTATACCAAATTGTAATTCATATATATACATCCAATAGTAAAATAATAATAATATTATTATTCTTATATTATAATGATATTAAAATCATAACAAATAATAACCATTCATTAAATCAGGTTATGTTCATATTTGGGTTGGATTAACCACCAAAATGAACAATGCTATGAATTTATTTCAAGAATGTCTATGATAACATATACATTATTATAATATGAAATAATAATTTGAATAATTTTTCTCTGTTATGGTGATTTTATATTTAAATACATCGGATGAAATAAATATAATAGCTTTTATTCATTAAGAATCACTAAAACATGTTCATCGTTATTTTCATTATCACAATTTATAACCAAAACTGACCTAAAATGAAGTTATAAATGTAAAAACTATATTGGAAAATATATTCTATTATATTTTATCAGTTATTAATGATTTAATTTGAAATAATAACAATAAAAAACATCACTATTATAAAACTAGTATAAATGATCAATACTATAAACACCTAATGTGGAAAATATGAAGAATTCATGTATGGAATGAATATTTAGTAAGAGAATGAATGAATACAGATATGAGAAAGGTTATAAATTAAGTGGTTGAGATTTAATTTTTTTTTTCATTCTGGGGATAAAATTCATTTTTGAAATTTTGTACAAGTGGTAAGAGTTTGAGTATCAATTTCCTTTCATTTTGACATGTTTATCTTATACACAAATTTTTTTGACTATGTATTTAGCAGTAAATTTTAATATGTATATTATGATTATATTTTATTAAATTAAATTCAATGTCCCATTAAATTTTAGCATTCTCATTGTTTCTTAGTTCCAATGTCCCAATGGTTGTATGTATTTTCATATAAATTTCCCTTCATTTGTATAAGTGATATATTTATACAACAAATCTGATTTATATGGCCCATATAATCCCTATTTGTGATATCATATCCTGAATTATCTTTTTAATTGTTTTTAATGTTTATTATAAGCCTTATATTTCAATAGGTTTTGATTAAATTCATACTCAACATACAATATTTTTCTTCATCCCAATTTTGACATATTTATCCATGTTACATACTAAGAATAATGTTTCATTTATATAGTAAAGTCAATAACTATGAATTTATTTTCAAAATAATCCTTTTATTTCATTGTATTTAATATTAAAATCATTTTCCCTTAAACAGTTGTTTATTAATACTGTTGTTTCCCAAGTTTTAAGGATTTTTGGTAACTCAACTCCCAATATTTGAGTTATAATATGATGTATTGTGCATTATTTTTCCAAGCCTAGGTTCTACACCCTTATTATTTTTATTTATTATTTTATAACCCTATTTGGAAAATTATTTTTATTATAAATATAGTTTTATTAATCATTTTAAAATTTTGTTTTTCAAAAAGGTAATTATAAATATTAAAAATCACCCTTTTTTAATCAAATATATGGGTTCCATATTTCCTGAAGAAAACATTACAAAATTTTCAAGGATTCAATTTTGGCGATTCATTTAAATGTAAATGTTTCAAATTAATTTTCACATAACCTCTTGAAAAATATTTTTTGATGTGACTTGTAACATCCACTTTTACTCAATATAATTTTTATTTTCTAAAATAAATTTAATGTTTTCAATTCAATTTCCATTTTTATTTTAAAAAAAGATTTCCCTAATATGGTTTTTGTTTTTTTGATTTATAATTCAGTATATATATTTAATCATTTAGGTTAAACAAATTCATGATACTAGACAGTTTAACACATGGTCCCTTATTGGGTGTTATCGTTCATGCAATATTTTTAAATGTGGTTTTTCATCTATGTGAATACCCTTCATGGATTCCATTGTTACACTAGGGATATATTCTTTTGAAAACATCTACCTCTTCCCCATGGATATATTGTGATCATGTTTAACATGTGTTGATTTACTTTTATAATCATTTCTCTATACGGTGTGAACATTAGAGTTTTCAAAATTCTTGTCAGACTATGTTCACTTATAACTAATGTTATTCTATTAAAAAAGTTAAATGTACTATAATTACATCATGACATGACCCACCATGGACTTTATGGATGGTTTTAAGTTGAGTGTGACACCACAATAATTCCTTCCATGGTCCAAGGACTGGAATCTAGTGCTGAGTAGCAGTATGAAAGACATGGTCGGTCGTACCCTAATAAACCCAAACATTTTCAGACATCATAAAAAATAAATGAATCAGTGAAAGATAAAAATAAAAATGATACTAAAAATGAAAAAATACATCTCTATACCATAATTATAGTAAGAAAAAAGTAATTCAAAGCACAAAGTATCAGATAAATTCCCACAAAACCAATAGTGAGTTGAACCTATTAATGTAAGGAGGGGAATGTTGTCAAATGAAACTCATTGAACTAACCAGTATCCTTTGTTCAACTATTCCCTACCTACCTATTTCGTTCAAGGAAACCATAGAATGTCTTATTATATGAATAATAGAAGAATGTGAGTTAAATCCATTTCAAGTATGTGTACAACATATTTAGTAAGACAACACAAAATATCTAGGCACAAAGCATCAAGAAAGTGGGTCGTCGCTGTACCATGTAGATATGTCAAATTGAAAATAATACCAAGATAAAATAACAATACTAGATATACCCATGATAGACACTCAGTGTCAAATTATGGAAGTATTAAATATCTAACCTAGGATTCTTCCATAAGATCTAAATGTAATTATTTTCTATAATACTACACTTATCAATAATTTATAACAAATATATTACTCAACCAGTAGGTCTTTGAAGTCGAGTCTCACCATAATGAAGTGACCACTTGAACAATGAGGATCTGGAAAATTTTAAAATTTTTATATCCTATTACATATAGGTTATGCCAGACCCTAGCTAGAATAACCTAGTAATTAGGGTATCATATTCTAATGTATGTTCGCAGTTAATACCTCTTAAACCCTGCATAAGGAAGATGATAAAATAATAGAGGATCACACCCTGAGTCAAATGAAGGGATTCCAAAAATCAATCCAATAAAAATACCAATATTGTGATCGTGTCCAATGATTAAGAAATGATTTATCTCTTTATCCTCCTATGGATAGATCAAAATAATGCGCACCAAAGAAATAGGTCAATGCTGAATAGAACGAGGGCCTTTAATTTCTCAAGAGAATGTACACAATGTTTACTAGGAGTACATGGTGTTTCTTGTATAACTTGTGTATACCTTTGTATATATTCATTTTTTCATTTACTTTAGGTTGTGGATATGTAATATGGTTGTTCCCATGTACCAGGACTTATCTAGGTTCTCCAATTGCATTTGAGTTCCGAGTCATTCCCATGTACTCTTGTCATGCTTGTGTTTCTAGTTGTGTCTGTTCCCATGTACCCATGTGTACACACCACTCCACCAGCCTCAATTGACAATATGTATGAAAATATTCAAATGGAATGTGTTACTTATATATTCTTATAAACTCGAGTAGTATATGAGGTGACCACATAACATGTGTTCTTGTAGAGTACATTTAGTTCTTAAGGATTTTCACAAAAATTACAGATTCTTCTAATAATCTTGGAAAGAAACCTCTTCCATGAATTACACTACTAGACAAGACAGTAAATTCAGATCTATTATCAACCAAGCACAGTTTTCATTATTGAATAGATTCTGACCATCAAATCAAATTAGGAATCATTTATGTCACACCACATCATCCAAAAAACAAAGACCACAAATTCTGGTTCACTATATTCAAACCTAATCATATACCACAAACTCATATCCTAATCATGGAATTGGTCTTGATCTATATCCCATTGTAATAATCTATTATTCTAAAAAATGATTGTGAAAGAATCATTTATCCAAAAAATTTCAAATAGTGGGTAAATGGAATACTAAAATTTAACACATGAATAATAGGGAGATAACACACCAAATATAAACATGAGGGGAGAACCATATATTTTTTTGGACTAGCCATATTCTATTGACATATAATCTATAAAATTAGTTAAATTTATACAATGCATCATCAAAAATATTTAATTTATAATCCTAGGAAGATAAATCAATACTCGAAATTCAACCATTGATCCACAAATCACTATTGATTGTTTGAATCATAATAAAAAAAGAAAAAAATGGGAAAAAATCCCAAAAAAACATAAATCAATTATTATGGATTGATTATAATGAAAAATAGGTCCATATCATAGTAGGTGATGTGGTCCATGAGCAGTGTTGCGACCCCAACTGATGAACTATGATCCATAATTAATCATTCATGAATTCTCATTCAATCCATCCTCTCTCATTTCCCATGGATATATGGATAATACTATGTTTTTTCAAAAACAGGGACTATATATACATGGTTAGGTTAGAAGAAATTGACATCTAATTAATTAATTAAATAATTAATTAATAATTTTATTTAATTTTCACATGAGATATAATTAATAGAACACATGATTTAAAAAATTGTTATACATTTCCTAGTGTAAATACAACATATTATATTTAATTGTGGTCACCAATTTCTGGTCAAAGACTCTACTTAATATATATTCCATTATTTCACCAAAAAATGTATGCAGATGATATAATATATTGAGTATTTTTATTTTATCAATATCAAGACAATTTGGGCCTTATAATACCTCACAAACTTAGTGTTTATATCTTAAAATAAAATTTAAAATATTTAAAATTTCTAAAGAGAAGAAAATTGAGTTTTTATAGTCTCCTCACCTTAAATAATTTCTTCCAAAAAAACTCCTTCTTAAAATGATATGGGTATTAGTGATGCATCTGGATGTCCTTATCCTAGGTGATCTCCCAATGATTTTCTTGTTTCCACCAGACATGAAATAAGGGAATAAATCACCCATGTAGGATCTTATACTATAGATCATCGATCTCTATTCGGTACTCTACAATGTCAACACTATCCTAAATGTCTGGTTCACCCTAATTGATAACATGTGATAGTTTTCTCACATACCTCTTAAGATACTACATGGGGAAGAAATAATATACCTAGTATAACTATGATTGTAGGGCTAATAAATATTCCACCTCTCCAAACCTATTAACTATTTGGATAGATCCAAGGAATCTCAAAGATAACTTATCTCCCCTATAAAACATCTAAATTTCATGTCTTGGTAAGACTGTTAGGAACACATGGTCTCCCTCATGGGACACCGAACGAATTTATCATTATTCCATGTTAGACTTATGATGGATCTAGGGTGACCTCATATTCTCTTGGATAATCTAAACATTCTATATAAATGCTCAATCCATCTTGGGCCCCATGGGTGCTAACTTGACTGGATCAATCCATAACAGTGGGGACATATAGATTCTCTCATATAAAGACTTGAATAGTTCGCTACTAATGGTGGAAAGTGGGTATTTTTGTAAGAATACTCTTATAAAGGCATGTGGTCTTCCCAAATATCTCTAGAGTCCAAACATAAAGCCCTCAACAATTCTAGTAGAACCTGGTTGGTTTTCATATTCATGCCAACAATATGGGGTTAAAATTTCATTCTCAAATGGTACTTTTTCCTATATTCCTCCAAAAATACTCTCCGTAATCATGGAATCAAGCTAGTATCACTATGTGACATGATCATTAAGGGATCTTTGTGAAGCCATACTATCTCTTGCATATAAAGACATCATAATATCTCAACTAAACCCTACTATTTGATATTTTGGAAGCAGGTCGACATGGTAATTATTCTATTATCACCTGGGTTGAATCATGTTATCAATGTGATCATGAGATCCCCATCATGAATTATATGAATATTCCATCCCACTTCCACTTCTTCACCTCAAGGGGGAGTTCTAAACCCTCTGATGCTTAGTTCATATCATTCAGAAACTGACATGTGATACATCCAATGAAAATCTCTACTACATAATTATTTATCCTTGGACTGGAAAATTGATATTGTCGGTATTGGTACGTATTTTACATAATGTGATATACCACCATCAGGGATGTATGGAACTACCATAAAGACACCCATCACAACATCATTGGTACCATCAATCCCCTATAAAGAAGATGATGTGCTCCCCACAATCATAAAATCCATTAAGGATCAAGTACAGTGGACATCAAAAAATAAAAGGTCTCATAGTTGGTGTATCCTATTTGATCCTATCTAACATGAAATAATTGTTGTGGGGTAACAACCATTGACTAGAGTTAAGTTTAACCATCCTCATCCACTAAGGATAACAACAATATGGAAAACTCCTCAAATGTGTTTCTCAAAAAATATGAACAAGACCTCCTACTGAGAGAATAATTTACTATATTTCCTTTCTTGGGTGTATAGAGTATCTTAAAGTCATAATAAAATGGAAAATCTAGACATCACCTATCCATCTCTGATGTAAATATCATTCTATGTGAATATATACTTGAAATTATTTTTGTTTTAATAGTTAACAAAATTCTCACTTATATAGTACTATCTCCACATCTTAAAGGAAGAGATCACCAATACCATCCATTGAACATTGATTTAACATTTCTTCTCATGAAGTATGAAATTATAGGACCCATAGGAAACTACAAAATACCTATGTATCAGATCACATTTAATCCTAGTTTAGAATTTATTATAAAACACAAAATAGTAAACACCATCATATGGTCGTTTCAGTATGGGGGTTCTCATCATCCTCTACCTGAATGCCGAAAAATCTAGCCAGCACCAGTCAATCCATGTGAAATGCTTCCCCTTTGGGTTAATTAATTCATGGGATCCAAAGTACTAGTGAAATTGGGAATGAAACTCTTTTAGTACAATGAAAGTCCAAATAACTTCCTCACCTTCCTCACACTCTTGGGTGGCTCCATAGTTATCTACACTGCAACCATTTTTAGGTCGACTAACACAACCTATGTTAAGATAAATGTCCCAGAATTCAAACATTTGGATTATAAAAGTAACAAATAGAGAGTTCCCTATAATGGTTGTTCTCTTATCGTATGTATAGTACCAACCATAAATGTTTCACTAGATCTCCCATAGAAACTAAATATACTAGGATTTTGATGATAGAGACTACCACGAACCGATTGAAGAAGGGATGAAAGATCCAATTAATGAGTCATATAAACACTATTTGGGAGTTATTCATGTTAATATGCTTCACCAGGTAATCATAATTATTATTGAAAAACCAAAATATTGTCTTTGGTATATCCTTTTCTTGTAGTTGAAGCTAGTGATAGCCAAATCTACGGTTACTCATTAATAAACATCTCACCCCTCTAAAATGATAAAATAGGTATTCAATCTTTAGTAGTGGATAATATATCATCATGATAACCTAGTTAAGGTGATAGTAATACAAACATAACCTTGATATCCTATATGAATTCTTGGAAAACAACACTAATTCTACCCAAGGTGACACATTGGGTTTGACAAAGTCCATTCCTTTATCTACAAGTCCTCCAACTGAACTATCATATCACAAAGCTTGTTAGGAGCCATATGATATGATAGAACCAGTATTTGGGAAATTATTGTATACAATTCAATGAAATTTTCTTTCTCATGGTGGGATGTTAAACCTAGAACATCCTTATAAAAGGGTTCATCATACTCCGCTATCACTATGGGAAACCAATAGGTCTATATCATCTGCTGCTCTAAGGGTTATACTAGAAAATTGGTGAGTGATTGGTTGTATCTTCCTACATAAAATCCCATTATTATCATTACGGATTTACTTCTCACTATGGATGGAAAACATCATCTCATCTATGTAGAAACAACACATCCTCTACCTAAAATAGTTAATATAGGTACGAATTGGGGATAACCTGACCATACCTAGGATAAAATTCTAATTTATTATCACTTATAAAAATAAATCCAATAAGGGTCTCTATCCCACGAGAGTTAGGTAACTCTGTGGGAAGTAGAGGGTGATCATAGAAACCACACCATTCAGAGTGTATAAGAACAAGGGTGGAGCTAAGGCCTTACCTAGAATATCTATGTCTCAAAGAAAATATGTGGAATGGAAAAAGTGTCTCACATATGTGTATATTATTATGTTAGTTGCAATAGTGAAGATAAAAAGAATACCATTAATCACCCCTAGAAACTCTTTTTCATAGAAATCCATATCCTATAGATATCCTTATCTTGGACCACCTGCTCCCTCAACCTGGAGGGCACTAACAGAGGGTGGTGGTGGAAACACGTAAAACTATTTTCCACCTACTACTACTCTCCATACTCCTCTTAAGAATATTATTCCCTACGTACCTCCAAAATATTTCAATATTAATATATGGGTTTTCCATCGACCATCTCCCTATC
Source organism: Viscum album (assembly GCA_963277665.1). Taxonomy (NCBI): domain Eukaryota; kingdom Viridiplantae; phylum Streptophyta; class Magnoliopsida; order Santalales; family Viscaceae; genus Viscum; species Viscum album. Next base: position 2,085,369,192 of record OY728151.1, read on the forward strand.
AGCTATAGATAAGGTTGGAAAATCCCAGATGATATTCACCCGACCATCATAAGATAAACATAGACACTCTCTTGGATTACAAGAACCCTCCTGAGAGAATAAAACTACAAACACATTGTCCCTAGACTGTCACCTAAAGAATCATAGATTCCCTAATCCTATTTCCAACTATTAGCTACCAGCTACTAAATTATCAGCTTTGATGTGCCCATTAAGAGAAATAATTTTTTATTTCAACTCATCCAGATATTTCTCTACCACTAAAACCCACTCATGAATCCCAATACAATTGGAATGAAAATATATATCACACCTTACATTATATATTTGATTATTCCCCACTCTAAAATATTTTACGGGGAAACCCAATCATGAATCATATCCAAAGAGTATCATAAGAGGTGGTAAAACTCAATGAATAATCATCCATGGTTATGTTACCCTACTAATGCAGTATAATTTCTTCAATACACACTACTCAAAATGTGGCTGGATAGAACTCCTTCCTAAAGAGACTCTCAAAATATTCATGATAGAGATCTATCACATTGTGATTTAGTGTACCCATACTCCACCACCACCCTACAGATCCCTAAATATTACATTCCACTATGAACACCATTTGATGTGCAATTGTCCTTAAAAGGTGAAAAACTCAGGTAATTGCCTCTAGCCAGTCCATGACTACCTGGGGGAGGCTCATCTAATAAATTTGGAGGTCTCTCCCTCTGAAACTCATGGGGAATACTAATCCTACTCACATCACCATTGAATATTTCTAGCATAAAAAGAATCTTACTTGGTGGAGGAAAGACTAGAAAACCCCCAAGATATACCACCTATATTACAGTTCCCTACACTGATTCCTCGTCACTTGGTGGATCATCCTCACAATCCAAATACGTAATCATATATATATATATTGTCATGGATTCATCTAGAATTAATTAATACATACCACATTAAAGAAATATATCTTTGAAACTAACTCATGAAGGACATGGAAACACCAACCCATTTGTATATACTACATGTACCAATTTTTTCCATTAAACTAGTTCCTCTAGAAATAGAGTCAACATTCATGTTGTAAACATCCTAGTGAATGGATACAACTAGAATTTTATTGACAATGTATTTATTACATTGAGATTCAAACACAAAACAAATTAATATTATATCTCTAATTCCCACACCAATTCATATATCTAAAAAATCATCATCCACAGGTTCTAAGATAACCTACTCAAATACCACTCGGTCATGACATGACCAACCAAGGCCCACTTGGAAAGAGGTAAGTTGAGAATGTCACCACGAGACAAAATCAAATATTTTATCGTATTGTGACCATTTTTGAGTGGTCATATCACACATTTGATATGAATTAGCCTAACGTACCTATACACTATCACTTATATCCAAAAAACATTACAATAGGTAAAAATACACCAATTGAATAAAATTAATGAATAAATATATATCCAAAAAACAAGAGTATAAAAAATTATTATAAAGAATAATGGTTCAAATACAATCTCAAAAAAACATTAAGTAGTCTAAACAACTAAAGAAAATATTGGATAGATGTCAAATGAAACTCCATAAACCAACCAGTTTCACTAGCAAATCTACTCCCTAAATTATACTGATCTTCAAAATAAACCATCGAATGGTATTTTATCTTCATAAGATATGACACATGTAGAAAAAAACCATGTAGGGGTGACTACAATAAACATAGTAGTATTGCCTAAAATTACCATACATAATGCTTTATAATATAGGGTTAAATTAGTAGAAAAATATATATATTAATCGAAATTTGAACCAAAGAAAAAACAATAATCATTAATATAATCATGATAGTTACTCTGTCTTAATGAAGGCCACAACTGTACCATTATCCTAGGATTTGGCCTAATGTTCGGAAGGTATTTCATTTCTAGGATAACCCACTACTCAAGCCTCGCTAACACTGATGATTATCATGCAATATGTACTTTGTCATGAATCACTATACATAAGTAACCATTGGAACTCTTAATGCCTCGATACAAAGATTGGGGATCTCACCCAGGGCCTCTGGGATATAAAGGACACTAGATAGAATAAATTGCTATATGGGGGTCACACTACCATGTGTGTTGGTCACATGGATTCTTCATAATTCACAAATATATTGAGATGAAACGAATGAGGATCACACAATGGGTCAAACATAAAATATTCCCAAACTCTATCTAAGACTAATCCCTTAGATGAGAACACATTATATGATTAGGACATGGTTCCTCAGAGTAACCTCAGGGGGATGGACAAAGGGAACACACCCTATAAAAATAGGTCCACACTGAAAAGAAAAAGGGAATCCAACTAAAATAGATAAACTACATGACATGTATTAGAATTAAATGTTTTGTATTATGTAACTTGAGTTTCCCACATACATAAAAATATTCCATGTTCTTCTAGTCATTATCTTGTACTATGGTCATGGATTTTCACCTAGCCATGTCTAGGTATTGTATCTATTTCTGAGTGGTTGGTTATGACTAAATAATGTTTGTTTTCCCATGTTCCCAGTTGTATCCATGTATGTTTTACTTGGGGTATGCACTAGGCCACCAGCCACATTTCACATAATGTGTATCATCTGTCGCATGGTGTGTGATAATTTTTTCTTTGTATAAACACTAGAACTAAATGAGGTGACCAAATGACATGTTTTCATACCAAGTACATTCCATATAGTCATAATTTTCACAGGCAATATTGTCTATTATACATTCCTCTCTTATTCCAAAACCGCTATCAATTATTCTGCTTGAGCCATCAATAAATGATAATATTGGATCGACAAACAATTTTCTCTAACTAGAGACATATTGCAGTAATAAAATCGTATCATGAATCACATTTTTTTCACTACATCATCTGAACCTCAAAAACCACGAACCATGGATATTTAAATATGAATAAGATCATATAGAAGTATTGTACATAATAGTCATATATTCAATCTGGATCCAAAACCAGTAGTAGAAATCTGTTTCACCAAATAATAATTTTTCAAGGATCATTAACTAATTTTTTTGAATCACCATTCATATAAATACATATAATAAACACTTGATTAATGGGAAGAGAAAACCACAAAACATAATAGTAAAGAACAACACTATGTAATTTTTTTGATTGACCTCAATATATTGATGTATATATATACTAATTATTAATAATTTAAATATTTTTTCATCAAAAATCATATATTAGTAATTCCCTGAATATAAACAATAACCAACAAAAAAACATTTATCTGTGAATCAATATTGTCTGAAGGATTGAAATAAATTACACATAGTATAAAAGATATGGATTAAATCTGAAAAACAATATCATAACTTCTGTTTGTATCAGTCAATAATATTGAATATCACCACATCATTGTCATCAGAAGGATCCAAAATCTCCATTTTCAAACTGATTTCCAAAACATTATATATTATTGATCATCCATGAACTCTCCTCTAATGGATCATCTATCCATTGGATTATATAGTAAACCAAAGGGAATATCTATAATAGGGATTATATGGAATTCGTTAGGTCAATAAAGTAAAAATATATATATAATTAATTATTCCATTTCTTTAACTTACCATCAAAAAAAATTTAAGATAACAATAAATGCAAAAAAATTGTTATGACATGCCTAGAGTAAAACCAATATTCTAGACTTAATGGTGGTCTCTGATTTGTATTAAAAGAATCCTTCTGAGATATATTCCATTATACTAGTAAAATAACACATATGTGATATATTATTTTTAATTTTTAATTTTATTAATACTGAGCCTCCACAACCCATTTAATCTGATACTAAATAAAGTATTAACTCTAGAAATATTAATTACAATTTTGAAAATATATAAAAGGAAAAATAATAATTATTACACATTATTTCTATTTTTACCAATATAAATGAATGTTTTAATGTTTATTATGAAATTTTCTACCCTGCAACATCTTCTCTAGAAGGGTTATAATAATGTTATCCCTTTTATTATCATGGGGAAAATTATTATAGTTCTTGATCATTACTGAATACTAATATTTGTTGAGTATGTATTTGATTTCAAAATTTCTAATTATAGATATATCATAGTTTTATTTATTTAGAGGTTCCTCATGGAATGATATGAATGGTATTTTTGAAACTTACAGTAAATGCATTAGATATAATTAGATGATGAGTGGGCCTGAAATTATAATACCCCACGATGAATCAAGGGCTCAAATAAGTGAAAATATATTTGAATGATTGGTTTATTCCCACCAAATTAAATAATTTTTTTATTGTGGAGTGAATGAATTTTAAAGTGTCTCCACACAAAGGATATGACAATTTGTTATGGATTTTTGACATTAGGTATTCTATAAGTACCTGATTATTTTTATTAATATCCTTTTTTTCATTTAGTATTCAGGATATAGCATTCTTATATTATAATTTTAGTTATGGATTCATGATGTTTACATATTCTGGGAAAAAATGTTTTCCATGATTTCTTATGTTATATGGTTCCTTAATAGAAAATTTCGGCTCAACCCTTCTTATGCCTCTATATTCTCACATTATGAATACCTATAGTTTGTGTGAAATGTTTATAATGATAAAAAATGAGAAATATTTTTTTGGAAGAATTAAAATAATTTCACAATTTAATCAGTTTCATAATGTTAAAATATTTTATTGGAGAAAAAGCACATGAGATATATCATTTTTTGTTGTTTTATAATTCTCTACTGTTTTAATAGAAAATAAACCTTCATATTTAAGATATTCAATAATAATTTTTATTTTTATATAATAATTTTAATACCTAGGCTTTAAGAGCTGTTATTCAAGAATGTATGTAAAGTGTGATTCTAGGGGTAAAAGATAAAGGAGTAGGAGTCTAGGATATCACAGTTGGTATCAAATAATAAGTATTGATTACTTTAGATATGATGTGGTTCTTTGAGGATAATTTAAGGGTTGGTAAAGAAGTTTTTTCCATTAGTTCAAAGGTATAGATACCACTTTGGTATAAGTATATGATTTAACGTTAGGGAAAAAATGAAAATTTTAATAGTGGAATATGATATGAAAACAGAAATAAAGATACTAAAAATAATCAATTTATTGTATAAAATCTATTTTTTTTATTAAAATAGATTTTTTTTTGTTTTCTATAGCAATACATCCCACTATAAATGATAGAAATTGGACATAGTTGTGGAAGAAATACTCCTAGGGGTAATTGTTTGATGACTCATACATCACATTAATGCATAGTGAGTGGGCCTAAGACTGCATTCTAGGATAGAAACTATCAAGGTATATCCTTTGGTAAATAAAATTCCTTTATTAACCCTTATGAATGATTTAGAAAATATTTTATTTTATTAGGTTATAAAATGTAATAAAAAATGACACAGTATTTGTAATGATTGAAAAAATAGTGCCACAGGTTGATTGAAAAGTATCATATTTTGGAAAAAAATATTTTATAAGAGAATATATACTTAAATTCATGTTTTCATATAAAAACAAATAAAATTTAAATAACCAATTTTGTTTTAGTTTTTGTGGAAGCTGGATCATGAGAATGAAATTGAGAAAGAATTGTTTCTAGAAAACACTATATCTTATATTAGAATAAGGGAACATACTAAAATGCTTAAGGACCATATTATTTTTCTATTCTGATGGAAAATGTAAGATTTCTATTCTTACTTATTATAGATATTTTTATTTCATAATGGAAATAAATGTTTAATTATAAAATCTATTTTAATTAGTAATGTAATATTTATTAATAATATTTTCACATATTCTAAATTTTATGGGGATTATGTATATCATATAAGGATTATAATTTAGTAGTTTTACATTAATGTTGTATAAAGATATATTATCTGGTATCAATAACATTTATAAATTATTTTATTGAAAGGAGGTATTTTTTCGATAAATATTGTGAACACATGTTTTGGGGATAGATAAGTTTTAGTTTTCTTATATGATTCATGTAGATACAATAGAGGTTTGGCAATTTTAAAAATGTATGTTATGTAGTAACAATATCATTGGGATTGATAATGTATTCAATATATTTTTTTAATTATTTCATATCATTCAATTATATTATGATATATTATTAATATACTGTGACCATCTGAAATTGGGGTTAATACCATTTGAAGGTTAAATATAGAGTTACTTTTTAGAGGAATAAAAAACCTCACCATGGATTGACGTTTTCAGATTAAACAGATAATATAAGGTTATATTATTGAATGTATATAATTACTGTATATACATACTTAGGTATATAATTTTTTCAATGATTAATGTTTTTTATAGAATGATATGTTGGATATTGAGAGCATTTATTTAGATGATTTTTGGGTTTTGATTTTTTTAGTAATGTTCATGGTCATTTTGGAACTCTATTTATAGTATTATGTAACTACATATATGAGAATCCTACTCAATGTAACCTAGGTTGAACTAATAATTATATATTAGTTTTGTATATGTCGAACCAAATTTTATATGAGTTTCATTATAAAAACTATATGCTAACATGATATTTTTATTAATAGATACATATTGATGCTATATTTTCCTATGGATATTTATGATAATTACAATTTAATGATTTTAAATAATATTAACTCATTTGTTTTATTAATTTATGGATCTAGTAGTTACCTTGGGTGGGAAGGATAATGAAAAGATAACCTCAATGAACAACCCAACAGAATGAAAGATAGAGTGAAGAACCATGTGTTTATAAAAATCATGCTCTTATTAAATATGATTAATAATGTGAACATAGTCCATGTTCCAAACACAGGAAAAATATGAAAGATAATGTCTCAAAATTTGTTGTGTGAAAATGTTTATCTGACTCACAAGTGTAAGGAAAATAAAGATACTACAAAAAAAACACTATAATTTAATGATAGTCAGGAATTATATTACTCAATGTCCCATTCCAAGGGCCAATGTGGGAATTTTTTACTAAAATATATTAAAATAATTAAATTCCTATGAAAATAATGATAATATACTATATATTGTGTTTTAACTCTAAATTTTATAGTATACTGTGTAAGGTAATACTTCACCAACTACTGGATATTGAAAAATAAAAACCTATAGTGCTATCATTAAAATATAATTTATTTTCAAGGTTTGTGGAATGTTATTACTTATAAATGTAAATCAAAATCACTTTGTTTAATTCAATGTGAATTTTTGAATGGTTTAAATACATTTATGAAAAATATATAATATTTTTTTCATATAGATAATTCTATTGAAACATTTAAATTAATCCCATGATCATTTAGTGGTATATGGTTCATTATGAGTCCCTTATAGGAACTAATCATATCCTATAAGCAAATTTACGTTGAAATAATTTATTTATGCGGATAAAAGGTAACACTTAGAAATTATAATATATTATTACCTTTAAATAAATAATTTTTTTGATATCTTTATCTAAATGTAACATCGTACCTAAATTAAACTGAAATATATTTAGAGAAAATATAAATATTTATAAATTATTCATAATCCTTTCCCATTTAATTAAATTAAATTAATATTTGTAACCACTTTATTAGATATACATTAAAGGAAAACAAAGTTTCCTTTTAAAAATAATGAAGATAATTTATTTTATTAAAAATGACTAATAATATAAATTATTATTTAGAAAATTATTTTTGTAAAAAAAAATTCAACTGATACACATTTCAATTTCATGAACGATTTGATTGATGATAAATTATATTTAATATTAATAAAATTTTAAAACCAATTTTTTTGGTCAATTATATGGAATGTTAGTAAAATCAATTAATATATTAAAATTCTACTTCTTAATAAAAACAAGGATACATTATATATTTTGATTTTATTAAAAATATCAATTTATTAATATGAAAATTTAAAATTACAAAAAATAGAATAATTATTTAATTCATCATTTAAAAATTATATTAATATATATTTTCTTTTATTTTTTAAAAAGAATTGATTTTATGAAAAATAATGGTTTATGAAGATTATAATTTCAAGGAATTTATTAGTGACAACAAACAAGAAGATTCAAAAACCATTAAATTAATAATTTTTCATGTGATTTAATAAAATTTCAAATTTTAATTATTATCTTCTGATATAAAATATATTTTAAACATTTTTGATAACAAATTTAAATGTTATTTAATTATAGAAATAATTTTTGGTAATTTTCTTTATAAGAAAGTATTTTTAGAGAGATTTAGTTTTGGATTTAATTGGAAGCCTCATACCCATTATTTATTTATCATAAATCAATTTATAAAATTAAAATTGGATAGCACTGGAATTTTTTCTCATATATATAAAGTTATATTTTATAAGAAATTTCTCGAGATATGGTATTTACTTAATTAAGTGAGTTTATCATAAAATTAACTTTTCACACCATAGAATATTTTATTTTATAAAATTATATTCAAATATTATATTATATGTTTCAAATAAGACAAAAATTACATCATTATCTTTTTAGTAAAATTAATTAAGAGGTTCATATATTAATTACCAATGTAAAAGTAAAAAGGGTGTAAATTGACTATAACCAAGTGAAAAAGAAAATAAAATTTCAAAAACTATGTCTGGAATTGAATGGCTATGATTTGGATTTACCACGACAAGGTTATGTTATAATTATTTCCTCTTTTGATCTAATTTCAATTTAATATTAAATGTAATTATGTTCCCAAAACTACCATTATATTAACGTTTAAATATGTATTATCCACACCAATTTAAGTCACACATATCCTTATACATAGTTTTTTAAAATATACTATTTTTCTATCCCTAGAAACTTCCTCCAATAATATAATCCCTTGGTCAGTCAAAGTCAGTCTGTGCCCTAAAAATTAAAGGAGACTTCCATGGAAAATTCATGTTACTAATGTGAGTGTTATCAAATACAAAGTTAACTTATTGATTATATTCAGTCATATTTTCTATAGAAATAATTATATATTGAAATTATTATTAATTATTTAATTTAATTTTTAAATATTATGTTTTTCATAATTAATTTTTTATATACGCTATCCATTAAAAGAATATAATAGTTGTTTGTGTGTTCTACAGACTACCGCCTCGATGATGTAACAGGTTTCATTTTTCTTCACAACCATTCAAGGTTGGATCTATGGGTTGGATGAATTTATTAATATAATATTTTGGATATCATTACGACTACTTTTTTAATAATATTACAACCAACAAATTATTTTACTATACTCAATGATCATTAATTTAATTATTTAAAATAAGTGTGTTGATAGAATAATCATTTATTCGAATTGTGTAATATTTTCATACCCATTACATATTCTTATAATTACATATTATTATAATATATCACACTAATAATAAAAAAAAGGATAATTAGGATTTTTTTATAATCATATAACAAATAAACCACCTTGTAACCATTTAAGAAATTAGTATATGTTCAAGTGTGGGTCAATTTAACCAGAAATTAAAAAATTACTACAAATTTACTTTAGGGATGACTGTGAGAAAATATTTATTGGTTTAATATTATATAAATATTTAAATAATTTTTCCATTATAGTTCTAGTACATTTATATCAATATTTAACTAATTAATTAAGAAAAAACCTTTCAGTATCTAAAAATCAATGAAACATGATCATCATTTATTTTATCAACATGGATCATAAAAAAATAAAAATAAAGGAAATTATAAAATTATAAAATTTCCTAGACCACATATTGAAATATTATATATGATCTTGTAATTAATAACATTAAAACAATAATAATCATTGACAAGTTATTATCAAACTAGAACAAATTATCAAATCTATAAACACCAGATGTGGAAAATCAAATGATTTCATGTAGTGGATGAAAATTTATGAAGAGTATAAATTAAAATGGATATGAGTAAGGTTATATGTTTAGTTATTAATATATATGTCTCTGATATATAAATTTAATGTATATTTGTGGAATAATTGTCATGAGTAAGGGGATCAGTCTCAATTTCAATTCATTGAAACATGTTTATGTTGTAAACCATGATTTCATTTATATGGTGTACTTAACACCCCATTATTATATTTATTTCATTATTTTCATATATTTAATTACATTAAATTCACATTTTATGTTATCCTTCCCACATGATTTTTTTCCAATGTCCAAAAATTTGATGGGTTTTCGACTCAATTTATATTTATTGAGACAAGTATGTTTTTTATTCACATAATATAATTAATGTGATGTATATAATCCATATTTTATAGGTCATTTCATGAATAAAATTGTAATAATATTATTTAAATTTTATTTATATTCCATATATATCAATAGGTTTTGATTAATGTGTTATTCATGAATTAATAATTTTTTGGTCTAAAATCTGAATCATTAAATCATGTTACAAGTTAAAAACGTTTTTCCCTTTATATTATGTATTAGAAACCAATGATTTTATTTTTCTCATAATTTTTTTATTTCACTATATTTATTATCAAATTATGGTTCCCTAATTCAAGTGTCGTTTATTGCATTTTTTACCCTGTATTAAGGATTTTGGTAACTCACAATCCCTTTATTGAGTTATAATGTGTTATCTTTAATATTTTTCATGCATTATTGGGTTCTCTCAATAAAATATTTTAACATATGGTATTATATAATCCACATAGTTAATTGTTTTTTTATAAAAATAAGGTTTTATTAATATTTTTACACTATATGCTTCAGAAAATGGTAATTTCTAGTATTCAAAATGTCTGTTACATAATCCAATGTATTGAATCCATATTTCCCAAAGAAAAAATTATTCCAATTTCTTGTATCTATTATCATAGATTCTTTTAAATGTAAATATTTTTAATGAGTTTTCACATCACATTTTTGGAAAATAGATTTTAACGGACCATTAACAACCTCTTTTATGTCAATATTAAAATGATTTATAAGATATTCTAAATTTTCACATACATTCCTATTCCATTTCAAAATGACTTTTCCTTAATATGTTTATGTTTCATGATTTATCCTCTGATACATATTTTTTTTCATTTTCATTAAATGAACTCATGATACTAAATAATCTAATTCATGATCCGTTCGTTAGTGGTATCGTTCATGCATTTTTTGTGATGATATTTTTTATATATGTCAAAATCCTTCTTGGTTTCCTTTGTCACAAATGGGATATGTTCCTTCAAAAGCATATCCATCTTTCCCATGGATATATTTTGATCAAAATTTTCATTTACTGACCTTTTTATAAACGCAGTCATCTATTTGGTGTAAACATAACATTTTACATAATTTTGATTAGATGATATTCACCTAGAAATATTTTCATTCTATAAACAAGGGAAAATGTATTGGAATTCTGTATATTTTAATTTCAATACAGATGATAATTGGAAAATTGATTATGTACTGTTTGAAAATATGAATTCATTCTTGAGATGGGTTATGATCATTTTATCCATTTTATTAATATGGGGAAAATTATTAGTATTCTTGATGATTATTAGCCACTAATTCAGTTAGATTATGTATATATTTTTTATTTCTCATTATATATATAAATATGTTGTATTGAGTTATATGTTCTTTAGGGAATAGTTTTAATGGTCATGATAGATCTTATGGAGAATGTATTGGACATAATCATGTTATGGGTGAGGGAAAAAATTATATGACCCCATGATTAATTGATAGGTTGAAGGGGAAAAAATAGGTTTGGATTGAAGGTGTATTCCTACACAAATAAAAACTATTTCATGACTACAACCTATACCAAAGTAAAATATCATGCCATAAGGAAATGGTGGTTGCTTTTTGAATTCAAACATTATTCATTCCATTAGTATGAGATAAGTATTATTTATATCCATGTTTTTATTTAATTTCGTGGATACTTTGTGTTAATTATTTCAATTTGGCTTAGAATTTATTTTGTTTTCCTATTCCTCAAATAATATTAACATCATATTAATTCCATGAATTCTTTAGTTATATGACTCCCTTACTAATAATTTAATCTCACCCCTTAATATTTTTTCATTTCACCGTGTTATTGATAATATAATACATGTGACATGTTTAAAAAAATATCATGTTTGAAATTATTTTTAAGAGATAGTGACGAATTATCAGGAATTAAATAGTTTCATGTGTAATAAAAAACATAAAATTTGATAAAAATAAAATTGGATTTCTGAATTTATGTTTTTATTATCTAAATCATTAAACGTAAATATATCCTTTGGATTTAAGTGAGTCAAAAATAATTTGGATTTTTAAATTAAGGACGGCTATATCCAAGATTTTACAGCTGGTATCAAATAAATTATGTAATATATGTATGTTGGATAACAAGATTCGGGAGTCTGGGTTTGGGGCATCACACAACCATCCAAACATAAGTTCCCCAACCCATCCAGGGTATAAAGTGATGTAATTAATCAATATTCACAATGATGGAATCGAGAAGGGTCTTAAAGATCTATCTTAAATCATGGAGGTTGTCTAAGACTATAAAATTGGTTTTTTAGTGGGATGATACAAGTTCCCATCAACTCATCTAACCAAAGGATCCAATATTATCAACCTAATGGTGAGAGGCCACATACCTTTGGATATAAATAGAACATGAGCATAGTATCACCATCCCAATAAATATCATCCAAAATTGTGACATTACCTTGGGATGATATTGTATCTCCCTATAGATTTTTTTTAGAGAGAGTCCATAGGATGAGGATAGTGCTTTTGTATATAGAGTAGTCATCTATTAGGTGTTTGGTTTAAATGTGATTTTGTTCTTGATTTTTCTGTAGGTAAATGGGTGGGGTCACCATTGAAGTTGTTTTTTGTATAGGGTATGTATAAGATGATGTAAAACATCTAATAACTGGGTTATTATAGTTTTAAATTGAGTAAAGACTATTTAATGGGTGAGGTTATTTTCTATTTTTTCAAAAAATAATGTGATATGACTGTATTTGTAGGATTCATGTCAGTGTTAGGGTGAGGGTGAAATTTACACCTATTTACATATGATTTTAGGATGGGTTTGGGTTTAAATTTTGAGTCTCATATGACTTGATGGGTATGTGAGTTGTTTTTTCAAATATTAATAGAATAAAGTGAGTGGGTTGACAACTATACTAGCTACATGGGAGGATTATATCCTGTTAGAGGAAAAAATGGTTATATTATTTATATAATATAGATTATATACTATCATAGGACTAACAATTTAGGTTCATTAAGTGTTTCCTTATATTTTTTAATAAATAATTGTTGGTTCATTTTATTGAGTGTATCATCATTCTATAAATGGGTGGACTAAAAAATTTGGATCATGTTTTCAATATAGAAAAAAATTAGAACCTTATAGTGGGGAGAGTATTTTCTATATCTTGGTGTTAAGAGACGCATGTGGGACCTAGTGTTTTTCGGGTAGGAAGTGACATAATATTATTTTGGAAGCTTGTTTTATAATTAATTTTTGATATTGGTAGATATATTTCTTAGAACATTGAGGATATAGATGGGTCACTAAAGTAAGACTATCTGTGGAGTATCTTGGAAGGAATAACTGATTCCCAAAGGGGAGTCGATAGTGGGTAATCTCTACTAGGTAGTACCAAGTGAAATAAAGCTAAAACCAAGTGTGTTTTGATTATAAATAGATTACTATAGTAATGTATTGGTGGGGTGTATGGTGATTTATTAGTTGGGATATATTTGAAATCCTACCAATTATGGGAGGATTTCGTGAAATTTTTTAGGGTAAGTGTGATGTTCTGTGTTGGAGATATTTGATTTTATGATAACCGTGTATGATATGTAAGGATGTAAATATGATGAGTATGGCAGGTTTGGACATTTATTGAGCTATTGAGGCTCATCATGATATATATATATGGTATAGAACCAATAATGCTTGGGATTATTGAGAATGTAATTAAGGGATATTGGGATGTGTTTTGAGTTGGTTTTGTTGACTATGTATGATATGAAATTTGGCACCATGGTTTTTTAAAGGTGAGTGGTAACAATATTGGATTAGTCAGATCAAATGAGGTTTTTTTGGGACAACTCAATATCATAGGACCGAAAAGAGATATTAGTCGGTCAAAGATTTATGTTTTTGATTAACAAAGTAAGAGAGGAAAACCCCTATATTTTGTCAGTATCAAAGTGTGAAGGTATTGGTAGGATGATGGATTGGATTTTTCATGGTAGGGGGAACCCAATGGGTCGGTATAGGTATGGAATCTTGTTTTAAATGGGACTAACATCTATCATAGTGTGGTTTGTGCCACCATTTTGGATATAGTGAGATAAATCATATCTAGTTATAGGGGGATACCAGATTTTAGGATACATCAGTGAAGGTTTATTTCATTAGTGTGTATGGAAATACAAGATCATTAGGATCTGGTTTTTAGGTTGTGTATAGCCAAGGTGTTGAGTATGATGGTAGTCAAGGAAATTTATTATCAGAACCTGTGGAAAGGAAAATTGAATAAGGAATCATACATTATTTTATATTTGGATCATTTGATAGGAATTTTAATTTTATGATGTTATGTGAAGTAAATGGCGAGAAAATTGTTCATATATATTGGGATGCATCTTTTGGGTCTATATCATGTTGTTTAAAGATGTGTCTTGTGTTGGTAAACCGTTTATTTAATGGGAGAAGATATCCTGATGAGACTGTGTGGTTTGGAAGAATTTTATTGGATGTGATACATGAATGAGGCTATTTTATTAATTTGTATTTAGTACGTTATGTTTTAAATATGATGGGCCTCTCAAGAGATTACTGATGTATATTTAAGGTCATACTCTTAATTTTGAATGAAGACAATTATTCCAAGAAAGAACTATTGGGTTGTTTGATGGAATCATGTATAGAATTACCAATGAGTTGTGGTGTTCCTTTTTTGGGAAAGATCTATTATTTTAGAATAATCATAAATTTTTTATGGTTATTATAAATCTATTGTTATTTAGTTTTTAATAACTTGTTAATTTATGGGTGGGTTATTTTTGGTGGGTAGTTTAATTTTCAACTCAATAGAATGTGGTTTCTTATGAATTCTGATTCAAATAAAAAATCCAAATGTTTTGAAGTTACTAGGTAATGTTTTTAATCATGATGGAGTGTTTCATGGAATTTAGTGATTTTTGGGTTGGTGGTGGGGTGTACTAGAATTATGTACGACCTAGAATGTACCTGATATAGAAGCACAAGGTTCCTAGTGTATTAAATAATTTCTTAGCACCACATAAGGGCCAACCATGTACTTAGTGGATTCTTATGGAGTAACTCGTTATGATGGAAGAATAAAAGTACCCTAGAGCTAACACTTAAAAACTTTTGGACCCTAATTTATTTCCTATTATAATCCAAATTTGTTTTTAAGAAACATTTGTATTTAATTTTTTTCATTTTAAGTGAAAGTGTTCACCGTTACCTTAGCTACTCATCATGTCCCACTACCCTCTCTATTTTTTCTCATTTACCCATATCCATCTCTTTTATCAATACCCCATGAATGAATTTCATTTATCTAAAAGATAATAAAACTTTATTAGTATTTCAATATCTATGAGTTAATGTTATGTTAAGTCCTATCCCACGTCACAATCAATTACGAGTTTTGTGGAATATTTAATATGAACCCCACTTTAGGGTATACTTTTCAATTCCAGCAAAATGAAGTAAAATTGGGATAGGATATCATATAAGTTAACTATTATTAGAATGGGGTTGGAGGTTCCATTAATATTTCAAAATAATTTTCATTTTTTTGGGTGATGTTCTTTTTTAACAATCTGTTATGGGTTAATGAATTATAGAAATGGGTTTGGTGAGTTATGAAGTGTGAGGATGTATAAGGTTTAGATTAGTATGTGTGAATTTAGTGTATTGAACATGTTTGGTTTATTACAGTGTCATGGAATTTATTCCACCATGGGGAGATGCCTCTAGTTGAGTATAATAGATCCTTTGGTTATTGGGAACTCTGTGACCTATGTAAAATTACTGAGATTGAGGCCATGGGGGCGGTATAGATGAATCTTGTGAGATAGGAGCCTTAAGTAGGGTTTTTGCCTTTGATTTACTTTTTTAATTTCCATGAAATTTGGTTGGGTGTTCTTTATGGACCTTATAACCCATAACTAAGTGTTGAGTGATAGTGTTGTGGCTTCATTGGGGTCTAGCCACTCTTGAAAGAGTGGTTTTGGTTATATAATGGATCGGGGAAAAGGGGGTCAATGATTATAGTGGAGTTGGTGTTTTCTTCATAGTTGATGGTTTGGACATGAAACATGGGTGGGTTGATGCCTATGATATATCATGAATTCCATCATCTGGAGGTATTTTGAATTATTTTCTCATCTCATGTAACCTTTAGAAAGTGAAATCTCTAGCCTGTTAAATTGTGAAATTCCTTTAAATCCTTGTGTGAATTGTTGTGGAAAGTATGGGATGTTTTATGATGGCTTAGTTTTGACGTGGGGATAAATTATTGATGTATTATTCTATGTTGGAATTATTAGGTTGATTCTTCATGGTCATAGGGTAACCATAATTCCTATGTGGGATATTATCCATGGGTGTTGTTGAGTGTGATTATTCAGAATATTTTTATATGGAGTATGGATACAAGGCCTTGAGATCATCATGGGATATTATCTAGATATATTTATGCCTAGGGAAGAAATTTATAGTGATATATGTCAATGATCCACTTTATAAGGTATTCTTTAGTGGTTTGATCAGTATGAGTTTGTGTTGAATCATAGGGATTGACTTGGGCTAATATTTACATTCATCATATTATGTCCCTGTTCTCCGACTATGATTATATTTGTAGAAGTAGTTCAGTGATATGAGCCCAAGGTACGAGTTAGAGGGTTCATAGACATGTTAACCTATAAGAGATGGTGAAATAACATGATATTATTATGAGGCATCTCCCTAGTTTTTATATTTCTATTATGGATCTCCTTGAGTGAGAGAGCATGGGTCCCTGATGTGTAATGTGACCTATCTATTAGAAAAGTGGTTTTTTAATATGTTACTCTAAGTGATAGTGTGTTGATTCATTTTGTGGTTATGAGAGCACACACCAAGTGACAGGGTTATGTGATGATGTGTTACCAGAATTGAACTTTGAGACCTCAGCCCAAGTGGAAGGATGGTGTTATGATATGTGTACTGAAACCCAACATTAGTAATAGGGTGGTGGCAGGAGATGTGATATGATATTGGGACATGGAATATAGAATTAACCTGATTGAGAGAGTATTTTTGGATACTTTTTCATTTACCTAACCATTAGACATGAGACACATGTTTATTAACATTATGAGACAACTTAATTTAATAATATCCAGATGATCTGATATAAGAAATTGTGGTGTCATAGTAGGAATATGATGACATATGATATATGATATTCAGTTTTTTGATTATTTTAATTGCTTATGAAAATATATATTTTGATATATATAAGGAAACCCATTTTTGGATCCCTAATTTGATTTTTTTCACACACACTACATGAAAACCATATTTCAAATACCAATCATTATGTCTCACTTATATGTGACTAGTTATATAGGAGATCTTCCTTGGGTAAATAGGAAAAGATGTAGGAATCTAGTTTGAGGAGGGAAATAAGGTTTTATAGTAATCTTTCAAATTTATTTCTGTGTTTATTTTTTTTTAATTTGACTAGTCATGTGTGTTTTATTATTGATTTATGTTTTTATATGTATAGTCTCTTTAATTATTTTATATCTTGTTAATATTCAATATTATTTAATGATAGTCATCCACTATAAATATTTATATTTAGTATAATAATTTTAATCTTATTTTGGTTAATTAAATTTTTTTGAATTATGATAATGGGAGTATGGTTTTCCCATGTCATTAATAGAATTTTTCTTCTAGTTGTGAGACCCTGGAATATGGTTAGGCAAGCTTGATGTCTTTTTGCTCCCCATCCATACTTCTATATATTACATTTTAGTTGGAAAAATAAATTGATCATAGAAAAAAATTTCAAAAAAATTATACTTTAAAAAAGAATATGATTTTTAGGATGGTATCATTCCCCTAACATGATTAAATATTACCAACAGTAAATCTATAATCCATTTTAAGGGTGAATGACCTAGTGGGAATATTCTTAACGAGACATGGATATAATGTTTTCTTAAATTCATAAACCTAGATAGCATGGGTAAATGTTCTCTATGGAAATATATACATCCTATTAAACTTGGTGTCTATTTTTATTCTATAAATAGTACATAGTCTTAATTGGGTTCGTGATTAGAGAGAATAAATTTCTATTTTTTCCATGTTTTCCTTTATATGAGTCTATCCTATAGGTTTTATATCTTATTCATTATAATTTATGGTCTTTTATTTTAAAATGTCTAATTCTTGTAGTTTAAGATCACTTAATTTAAACTAAAAAGGGGTGCCCAAATTTTAAGGTAATAAAAACTGAAAAAAATACTTCCCAATAGATTAATCTCATAGTATTATGAACACAATTATTTAATTTTCATTGTTTCATCAACGATAACCTATCTTGAATGATTGACCAAATTTTGGTGTAAAACCCTATTTTTTCTATATAGATGAAAATCAATATATATTTTATGGTCAGAAGACCAAGAAAAATAGGTGAATCTCAGTTTATGGTGATTGAGCTCAAAGTACTTGTTTTTTGAAGATTATTTTTATAACCAATGGGATACTCATCATTTTATATCATCGAGATCAAACCAATGATTCAAGAAATTTATAATTTTTTATTTGGATTATTTCTAAGTAATAGTTGATCATCCACCAGATTTATTATCTTTCATGGAAGAAATAATATCATCCCAGTATGAATGATAGAAGAATTATATGAAATTAACATAGAAATTTGGATAATATTCTTGAATTTTATGGTCAGACATATCAGACCAAAATGATATGTTATAGTTTAATTTTATAAATATAAAAATAAGATGTCATGTAATTTATATACTTATAAGGTAAAAATAATTAAAAAATTGGTATCATTCATCTAGTGATAAATGATAGTAACCCAATGTGAGTCACTCTTTATAAGTGATGGGGTGTTATTGACCAGATGTAAATGATTTTGGGTAAAACATCATTATTAATGAAATTATTGATAATTGAGGATATAAGAAAGAGATTGTGGAATCTCTATATATCTAATGAGAAAAAAGAGGCTAAATTATTTCTAATATAGTTTTATCTTCACCGTAGGTTAATGAATCATAAAAATTTTGAGAGATTATCTAGGAACCAATATGTCTATCAAATTCATAAAAATAGAATATAACATAAATGGTCATACAATTTAATGTAATATTGAAAGGATTAAAATATATAATTTAATTTTTTATTAGTTTTAGAAATGTAATGTAATGATTATTGATGAGGTATGGGTTTCCTCTAATACTTACCAACATATGTAATCCTAGAGAAAAGGATCATCTTTTATGTGGGTCAGACTTCTTCCCTCATATGATTTTTGTCTCTTCCATCCTATACTGAAACTATTATCAAATACCATACTATATGATGCTTTAAAAAATATCACTTGACATTTTCTCAAGTATTAATTTATGGGTTTTAAACCTGAAATATATTGTGTTAGAAAAATTACTCATTAAAATGGTAGGGTGCCAAAATAAGATGGATAGTAGGTTTTTAAGGTAATTTGATAAGGTATGTATAATTAAAACATATTTAAGGTCATATATGTTGAATAAAAATTTCATATAGTTTACATTATTATGATATATAGTATCTCCCATGTTGATGGTTGTTCACTTGGCCTGTATCGAAGTGACCCAATAAGAATATTGTAATGAACACAAATAATAGTGTGAGCATCCCAACAGAAAAAGTCACATGATATAGTGGAAAAATATAGGGTAAAATAATATTAATACTGGGTCATGGTGTTTATATTTTGGGATGATTATATATCTTATGTGAATAGTAATCTAGTTATTTGAAATTATAAGTAAGGTACAACACCCTAGTGCTAGTGCGATGAATTAAACCCAATGATAAATTATGGGGGAAATATACATGTGTAGAATTAGGGATAAAACATAAGATAATATTATATATTGAAATAATATGGTATATTTGGGTTTTATTATATATCATTTTGGAATTCTAATCATGATATGTGTAGATATAGGGTGGTGATCATGTAATTACCGTTACATGATCCCCTGAATGGTATCTGGAATAGTCACCACAACACCTAAAAACATCAAATTATAGATGTAAAACATGGGTTTGAATAATGCTTCCATGGAAGATAGTTCTCATCATGTTAAAATGAAAATAATGGAAATGAAATGATAAAATTGTATCATAATAATTAGGTTCATTAGATGTTTAACACAAAATAAACTACATTTACCCATGATTACCTAGTTACCAAATAACACGAATAATATAAGATAAAACATATATATGACGATGTATACATACACAATCAAATTAACAATTATCCAAAAAGCCTAGATTAAGTGTAAATTTATGTAAAATCATCATATAACAAAACAAAAAACAATAAACAAGGCCTAAGATAAAAGTATGAAGAGACCCAAGTGAAAAATCCCATGATGATTTTCCCTGGAAAGACCAGGTGTGCACTCCACATTCCCTCTAGAATGTGAAAAAAGTAATATCATAGAACTATACACCATGAAATAATATCAACTATACTCTGGGGCATCCCATTTACCACGATTATTTAAAATTTTGTCTTAATTTTACCCATATGGTAATAAACAAGGTGTGAGAAAAAAATTGAGTAGAGGATTACCAGTCCACCCCTACTCACCTTTCATAAAAAGTAGGAAACAATATATGGATAGAGTAAAGGAAGAAAAATGAAAACAGTGGTTGAAATATTTTAAATCATAACATATATAAAAATAATAAAAACATCCTCTATATTAGTAGGGTCCCCACCATTACTTTCATTCATCTGAAAAACATCAGTATCAATGTTGGGCCAGAAGTATGGTATTCCTACAACCCATCCCTTCTAGTAATTATCACATAAATAATTTAGGTAATATATGTATCCTATGGAATAGGGAGTGATATTAATAAAGTAAGGTCCATCATTATCCAATGGAGGGGGGAATGTTGTATAAATTGTTAGGGCACAATGACACCCTATTGTCACTATTCATAGAAACAAGAGATATCTAATTGAAAAATGATATTGCATCCAAAAACACCATTCTAAAATAATTAATAGTAATTATATAGAATTATAAACATTTAGAACTCCTAAAAATATTTTGAAAATCTAGATTCAAAATATATGGATATAAAGAACACAAAACAAGATGAATTTTCAACATTATCAGATTATAGAAATTGTGAAACATAATGCCTCCAATTAACATGAAACTTAAAAATTAACGGGAATAGTTATACCAATTGAAAGGAAACTAACACAATTAATTGAAACACCATAGTCAGCTAGATCATTCTTGTAGTCATAAAAATATAAAATGAGAACAAAATAGTCCTTCCAATCATATGAAAAAATATAAGAGATAAATAGTTTAATAAAATATATATTTTTTATTATGTTTCTTCATCTATATATCATTTATAAACTACCCTATGAGATTATTAAGTGAATTATGGGTAAATCTACCAATAAAAATAATTAAGGCTTCTAGAAATCCATGGGAGAGAGTGTATGTGACTACATACTAAAACCCACCTAAAAATATGAGATTTAGTTATTTGGGTTACTATAATTGAGAGAAAAACTACAATGAAGTGAAACCATGTAATTAAACATGAATCACCTATGCTAAGAACCCACAACATTAGGATCTGAATAAATTAGAAGGATATAATCACATCCAATAACATTAAAATGTGGGTAAGTTGATTTATACAAGTTGTAGAAAATGATAAATAAGATGATAATGGATTTGTGGGAGATGAACCCTTAACTAAATATAAGATATAATATATAAAAAATGGAGCTTCCCATGTTATAGTTTGATGAACGGTGTATGAGAAATTATAGAGAGAGGAATGGGATTTTGGGAGTGACTCAAACATGAGTTAATGATTGAAAAATACCATATTACAAATGATTAAGGGGTTTATACAAGGTGTGGAAAGATAAAAATACCCTCAGTAATAGAAAATCCAAGCACTACCACCAATAACCTGATCTTATTCTACTGAGTTTCATATGATGCTTCTGGTGTTCATATAATAATTAAACTATTAATGGGTACATGGATCTAGTTCACTAGGTTCTCAGGGCTTCCTACTCTAGGGTACCTCCCTTTTTTCTCCACTAATACAAAAAAACTACTTTAAATTTCCTCTTAGTACAAAACAAAAAGAAATATAAAAGAAATATAAATATAATAGATGGGTTAACTAATCATATAGGCCTAATTTTATACAGCCTCACAAATATTAAGATTTTTATCCTAGGAATATTTACCCTACTTTTAAGGAGATTATGTTTTTTCATTAGACATTTTCCTCAACCTCCCACTACCAATTTTCATCTCAATGATTTCAATGAATAAAAAAAACCAAAATTAGAGAAGTCATCATTCCCCATGCACTTTTTGACTATTTACTATAATACCTATAGTAAAATAAAAATATAATGTATCATATTCCATCTCCACATCATCCAATAAGATCATGTTCATGGGATGAGGTATACAACTTCTAAATTAATAATAATTAGAGTCTTTGTGAATTATGATGAATTTTGGTGTTGAGGTTAACTAATAAGTGACAACGCCTACTCTTTTATCAATTTTAAAGGGATTAATATGCCTCAATGTAAGCTTTTCTTTGGTTTCCAATATAAAAGTGACCCTATCATAGTTAAAAGGGGTTTTTATGATGGTTATTATATAATTCATGTTGGATATATGTAGTTTTGAGATATTTCAGAATCCATTTTACATTTTCCATCATCTCATTAACATGATCAGGTATAATTAAAAAATAATCAAATAAATATTTCATGATGATTTTTTAAACTAGAGGAACTACCTCTACGTGCTGGTTAAGATCATTCAATTGGTTATCCTTATGTTCAATATGGAATAGTTTGTGACAATACAAAATGGTAGTTTAATCATGGTATTATCATGTCATATGATAATGTGTGGTAATTTATTATATTCCCCTATTATGGCTATCACTTTCTGATTTTCATCGTTGGATGTTTATTTTGATTAATTATATCATCATTCATGATTTTTTTAATTCCATATAATCAATGAATATATTTTCTTAGTGTTTCAATATTTTCAAAATAATAATATTCTTATGAAACATTCAAACCAATTTTGGAGGGTTTTTAAGATTATTCTAGTACTATATAAATAGGTTCATTAATTGAATTAGTTTTTTGGACTATATAGTACCATATTTTTTAGATTATATTGTATTAAAATACTAATTATAACTCTTCATAGCAATTCATTTATTTCTATCATTATCTGCATTTCACCCCCATACATTTATTTCCTTATTCTTTTATTATTTTTTAAAAAATTTCATCATTTCTTTAGGATTCATGTTCAAATTTTATGTTCAAATTCAATGAGTCTAAATTATTAAAATTTTCATTTATCGTGTGGTTATTCCACATATTCCATAAGGATTGAAAAAGCATGTGTTTGGACATTACAAAGCGTATATATCGACTATGGTATGAAACACACTATTTAGTATAAATCCTCTGAGAACATTTATGTATAAGGGGTGTCTAGAACATTTTTTCTTCCATGGTTTATCACTCACTAGTCAAGAATAATTTTCATGATCTATTAATTTTCAAGGGGAAAGCATGTATCTTACCTTCATGCGAGAGTTTTACGGTGCACAATTTGTGAATGTTTTGTAGGAATCATAGAAAGAGAGTGTAATTAACATAAATGTTTTATTAGAAATGTTTCAAAAATATAGAACATGGTTTTAAAAACTATATATCCCAACCATGAAACCTTTAAGGTGAGTTCAATGAGGGTTTCATAGATAGTGTATGGCTTGGAAAACTATTTAACAAAACCATATGACTTAGCCTATTTTATTAAAAATTTAATATCCTTTTTTACCTTATAAATTAAAACACAAGATTTGGGTTCTCTCACCTCCTTGTTCTAAATAATTGTCTTAAGGGATCACTTGGTGGACATTTATTTTTGTCCCCTTGTATTTTTTCCCATCCCATGTTGATTTTATTGTTTTCTTGTTGAGGTAAGCCTCATTTCTTCTCACCTATTCCTCCACCTCTTGTTTTTATTTCTCTTAATGTATCTATTTATTATTAGACAAACCCTAGATTTAGGGTTTTCCTGAAAACATTGTTTTTATTGATTTTAGTGTATATAGTGGTTTCTTTTTTCCTTATTCTATTCATAATCAATGGTTTAATTACGACTGAACACAATTAAGGTATTTGTTTCAAGTTTTATCCATACTATGGAACATTATGAGATTCTTAGAGTGCTAGAAATTTATATTTAGTGTAATTTATTTAGTTTTAAAAGTTATAAATTGGTTTTGAAATTCATATGGGATAATGGTTTGATAAAAAAATGAATTTTCCAAGGTGTCCAATGGTAATGAATTTGTGATGATTGTTTATGGGAATTTTGTGTTTGATAAAAATCATAAGTTTAATTGTTTATAAAAAATATGTGTTATAAATTACGATTGACCTTTAATATTTTATATTAGTAGGTTCATGATGATTTAGTGGTTTTACATTGGGGATCCAATGTTTTGAGGTGTGACTTGAATTTTTATTATTTTTTTGTTTGCTGGGTACTCCAAATTAAATTTCATATATATATACATGCAGATATATATATATACACACACACACTTATGGTATTATATATATATATGTGTGTGTGAGTGTGACTGTGTGTAGATATATGTTTAATTCATTGGATAAAACCATTAAATAGTAGGTTCAAATTTTTTTTCTTAGTTTCCCTAATTCATTCTATAAGAGACTTGAAATGTGTGTCTTCTAAAAATGTTTTAGGGGACTATTTTCAGTTTATGAAATTATTATGATTATTATTTTGGGTTTTTAATGGAACTAATGTATCAATTTCTTCTAAAAATTATTACAATTTTTCAACTGTTATGCTCTAGTTGATATATTGAAATGGTTTTTGAAAACAAATGTGTACCCTACACTGAATCCCACTCTTTCAACAATGTATGGATTTGAGTGTTTACATTTAAATTAGATTTTCTCATGTATGGTTCATGGAATATGGGTTTAGAATAAATTTTTAGATTATGTTTTTTCTCAATTGATATGTTTCATTACATAGGCTACCTCAAATCTACACCTTATTAAGCATAGGGCTACTAGGTGTCGTTGTAATGCCCCTACCTGAACCATCAGGTCTGTTGTAGAGAGTCACATGACCTCATGCAGGCCTCAAAGTATTTATGAGGCTTCTGACTAGTTGAGAGGGTTAAATGTCTTTAGTGGGGACATTATACCACCAATATCATATCTTATTACAATTAATACAAATAAAAAATAAAAAACACAGTTAAAATAATGTGGAATAAAAATAATATCAAGTGGAACACAAGTCATAAAATAATAAATTGACTCCCAAATCAGTAAGAAGATCCAGAGTAGTATGTTTAGGAAAATTAGTACATATATTACACAATATGGTGGTACTCTATAATCCACCCTGGTACCCTAACAACTCCTTTATTATGTCCTCAACAGTCCACCATGCACCCCTTTCCCTTTCTAAGATCCTTATAAATTTAATATTCTTGTACACTTATATTACAATACATGGTGTGAGAAATAGTCTTATTTGGACACTAAAAATGAATCCTTAACATATGTTAACATGATATATAAAAGTTTATGAAATTTCATAATCTAAATTCCAAAAAAAACATACAACCACTCAAGTGTCATGTTATAATGTGCTAACAAATATACCATGAACCCCAACCCCACTTTCATAGTCATTATGCTGGTGAAGATTTAAAATTCTATCATCCCAAGTTCCACATTTAAGGAAATTACACACACCCCAACCATATGGTGTTCATTATTATGAAATTAACACACCCCTTCCATATGGTGGTTGTTATTATTAGATGATGGTAAGTATGACCATACATGTATGATGTAAATAGTGAACAGACCCCCATGCATGGAATTCTCATAATTCATTGAAAATTTAGTGAATTATCAATTACCATGAATGTTGTACTCCCACTTCATCAGAAATATCCATTATCCAACCCATACAGTTAATAAAGTCATGGTTTGTATCCATATCCATGTCTTCATACACCCCCTCAAAGGGGTTGTCTAGAAAAAAAATATAGATTGATCATATTGATATATTAATTATTGTCCCATGGGAAATGTAACACACCATGAAATAATGATCATATAAATAAACAAGAAGGAATGTCAAAATAAATTATCTAGAGACTAAAAAATAACATATGCTCCTAATCATGAAGGGTCTCGAGTCCATTCACACAACCACTTATAAACACACAACAATGATTTGTTACCAAACATAAAAAATCATAGAAATGTCACATATAAAGTCATTTATGGTAAGGACATTCATAAATAAATGTTTTTGATAAATATCTCTAAATTTAGTCATCTATGGAAGAAATACCACATCACACACCCAAGTAGAATGGGATAACACATCTAGGGATGCTGAACATAGATTTTGATTCATCAATAAAGAGGTTTTGAATTGATATTAAATATATTTTTGAGTCAAGAGGTGTGGTTTAATAATCACATACCATAAAGAGTATATCAAAGAAATCAATTCTAAGGTTTTCTATAGGAAGGTATGTCAATTCAGTGACATCATTCTATATTAATGAAAAAATCATGAATACATTGATTATTGAATAGGGACTTGAGTCTTGTAAAAAACATCCATCCCTAAACTATCCATAAATGGAGAGATTTTTAAGACAATATTAATAAAGAACAATGTCACATAATGATCGTTCTATGATGACTTACCTAGAAATACCCATTGTTCTTGAGATTCCATCCCTAGTCAAGGGTATAGTCATTGACATGTTGATTACCCCACCAATTTAACAAAAAATCTAAACAGATCAAGGATATATCATTAATATATCATCTAGAAGAGGTTTCATCAGATTATCCATAAACAATTACCTAGAAAACATTCATTTTAAGTAGAAGATCAATATTTTATCAAAAAATGATGTTAACCTGCTAGTTCTACCACTAATGTACAAATATAAGAAAAAAAATTTACTATATATTTATGAATTCATAGATTTGATATAGATCGATTCTCATATATCAATGTGGATGATCTATTTGGAATAGATCTAATTAAGTGTAACTATTTGAACATTGTAAGATCATTCCAATAAAGGTAAGCCAAGGGAAAATTAATTAAATGTCAAAATAATCAAGGGGAGGTTTAAAATTGATAATATTACTTTCGGGATAAAATTTGGTAATAAATATAATTAAAACCCATATGGATTATTAACCTAATTGATGAATTTAGTGTACCACTACATTGGAAACACACGGGAATTGGTGGGCCTCATTGGCTAGTTGATGGAACCAGATGCATGTCAATGACTAGAAATTGGATGGCTATTGGGTTATACAATTTTGGTGACATGCTATAAACACCAATTAATGGCTAATGGATCTCCACCAACTAGCATATGTCCTTGTTTTAGTCACCAGAAAACCCTTAATCACTACTCCTTTAACATTATTCCCTATATTCCTAAATATAAAGGAACCCACAATAAAACCCATTTTAAAGGTAAAAAATTATATAAAATGATAATATTTTTAACATTAACATATCATACATCGAAAATAAGTGATGATGTTATCGTCTTAATGAGGGATGAGAGATTGTTACTACCCTATAGAGATTAGAAAAACTATATCTTCTATAATATCATAGGTAATTGGGGATTTCAAATAGTGAGGATTGTTGAGAGTTACTATATGGTTATAGACTTATGAATGAATTGATAAGATGAAAGATGATTCCAACATTTGTACCTATAAGGTAATCTCATGGGATGTTTAGGACATTCTCATGATCAAATATATTTATTTTTTCATTTATATTCCAAATTTTTTGTCTTTTGTCTTTTATAGTATGTCATGGTGTTTTATTATTATTTTGTAATTTTACATGTTTTATATTTTCTTTATTATTAACTCGTTCTAACAATTTATCAAGATTATTTTTTTCATATCATATTTCTGATTTCTTTATTATATGGATAGAATGTTCATTTTATGTATGATTTATATATGTGGGATTTTATGATAAAAAATATAGTATTTAATGTTTATTTATAAAATATTTTTTAGTTTTAAAGATATGTTTTTTTAAGTTATTATATTATATTTTCTTTCAAAAAATTAAAAAAATTCTGTATATATATATATATTTATACTAGCATGTATGGGTTTTTTTTGAAAGGAAATTCATAGAATCCATGATGATTACCTACTATGATATTTTATACTCACACCCAAATTCATCCACATAGTTTTTCTAGACCCAAGATATTTTTCATGTTCATGTTCAGTTTTCATTAATAGAGTGTACAAGTTTGGGTTTTGGATGGTGACCATAACGTCACATGGGAATCTTTTCTGGTATTAAGGTTTCTATTTTATATAGAGGATATATCAACAATTTTTTCCTTTTATATAATAGATGATGTTCAGATACACTATAGTGTATTTATTTTTGATTTAATTATGAATTTTTCATTAGGTTATGTATTCTAATTTTCCTCATATTTTTTATTTTATCTATATCCACTCATTTTTTTGTTGAAAATGGATCGCTGATAAATGATGTGATCATCATGGATTTTGAGTGAATCTACTAAGTTTAATTATTTATTAAGAAAATTCATTCCCATGAGCTATTATTTGATTCATGGAACAAATTTATAACTCTATATAGTTGAGAAAAAACCTCATGTATGTTACATGATAGTATGATTCATTCGTTTAGTGGTGACTTGGTTTTAGTTCAAGAGATAAATCATATAAGAGAAAAATATTTTTCATGGACCGAGATTCATGGTGTTTCCTCCAATAGTTAAGATTTCTGGTACATTAGATATAGGACTTCTAAATCTTTATAGGATATATATTTAAGATTATAGATAGATATTCCTTATTAGATGAATCAATTTTTATTTTTATATCGTGTTTTAAGACTTGAGATATGAGTTTTTCAATTAGTTTTTGATTTATTTTTAGATTATATTTATGGTATTTTGGGATGTTAAATGGATTTTTATGTTTTTTGGATGAAAATTAAGTTTGAACCGACATAATGTAGTGATCTAATTTGGTTTATAAAACCCTAAGAATAATGATTTCATAGTTTTGAATGACTTCCAATGAAGGTCGTACAATTTTAACAAGGTCTACTAAACAATGTGGCCTAGACAAGCATGGTAACTAGACCAACTATCATCATCATTTTGGTTCTTATTTGGAGTTGTTGGGTGTGACTTGTGGATCCAAGAGTAATTCTAGTTTTGATGGTTTTATTTGGTTTATGATTAGTTAAGGGATTATTGTTTTGGGAGTTCTTTCTTTCTAGATTTATAGTCTTTTTCACTTTTATCCATTTTGAATTGGGAGACTTTCTGGGTGTTGAAAGTGTTATGTTGGGAAGAATATTCAATCCCCAACATGTTATTTTATTATTATTTTATTTTCTATTACTATGTCATCTTTTAATTTAGATTCAAAAATAAATTTTTGGTTTTAGGTTAGTGATTTTGAATTTTAAAATTTTTTTATGTGTCATGTTCATTACACTATTTCCATATAGTTTAGAATACCATGTGGATATTCCATATATAGATTCCTTCAAGATAATGGTTTTCTACATATGGTTTATTATAAATTTTGTTGGCACAATTATGGAAAAAAACTTTTCATTTCATTTTTTCTGGATATTTTTTCTTGCATAGGTAGCATATAGATTTTGGTGAACCCTGTGAAAAATGGTAAAGCTGATGGAATTACTTTATGTGATATATTTATGGTGCATGAATTTCAGAAAATTTTCAGAAACAATTTCCAAAGTGTGCAAAAAACATTAAATATATTATAATAATGTTTATAATAGTTGGTTTATGGTTTCCCAAACCATCAAGCCAAAATATTCACCGTTCCAAGTGTGTCTAATAAGAGTCACACAGTTGGTTCATGGTTTGAAACATTTATTTTTCAAATTATATGACTTACCTAGTTTTATTCAAAAGTTCAAATACATGTTTTAAATTTTAAATTAAAACCCCATTTGGGGTCTCAACTCTCTCTATTTACGCAAACATGATCAAGGGAAACCATGTAATTCATGTTGTCACTTCACCATAGATTTATTTCCTAAACCACCTGGATTTCTTTGTCCTCTTCTTGACGTGAAGCTCATTCCTTTTATCGACTTCCTCCATATATTACTTTTCATTGTACTATTGTCATGTTATCTTCTTCCTATAATATTAGGGTAAGGTTTGGCCCTAATATTTCATTATTTTTGATGTTAGGTTGTGTGGATGGTTTTTTGGTCCAAATTTCGTCCATAATCAAGGGTTTTGTAACATATAATCATGGTTGTAGTAGGTGGATACTGTATTTTCCTTTCCATGGAACATGATGAAATGCATGGAGTTTACAAACATAATTTTTTATTTAAATTATTATGTTATTATACTAAAGGATTAATTTTAAAATCCTTATGGGTTAAAGGATATAACAATTTTTTTGTGGATTGAAATGATTATATCTTTGTGATGAATGTATATTTTTTTATGTGATCCTTGAAATTACAAAGAGGAATTTTAAAATAAATATAGTATTTTACAAGATGAATAAACATTAATTTTTTTTATATATGTTGGTTTTCAATCTCATGGTGGTTTTTAATTACAAGATACTATGTTTCGATGAGTTAACTGAATTATGTATTTTTACCATTTACATGGTATTCCAAATCAGCATCCATATATATATATATATGTATTTTTCTATACATATAATTAAATCTTTATATGTGTATATAATTTATAGGATACAATTAATAAATATTGGGATCTAAAATTAATTCTATGTTTCCAAAATTACTTCTAAAAGAGAGATGAAATGTTTATTTTATAAAGAAATATTTTGAGTCCTGTTATGAATATTAGGAAAGTTGTTTGGTTGTCACTTTGGATTTATTAATTGAATTTATATAATTAATATATTATTTAAACATTATTACTTTTTATAAATGTCAATCCGCAGTTGGTACTTTGAAATAGTTCTTTATAAAAAGTGTGCACCCTTTATAGAAGCAGTCTCTTATGGTTAGGTTTATATATGATAATTTTATTTTAAATATGTCTTTCTCAAGGATGGGTGTAGTGAGGTGGTATGATAATATGTGATTTGATTATGTTTATTCCCAATTAAAATGTTTCCTATAAATTTCACCTCACCTCCCATTACTATAACTCATGGGGATCCTAGGAATACTATTGAGGCATGATATATGGTAAATACCTAGTCCTGGTTAGATAGACTAATAAAAAATGGTATCAAAGTCTAAAGGGGAGTTCTACCAATGAGGCTAGTTGGGAAAAGTTAATTTTTTATAGAATTATGAATGCATTGATAGGCATGAAAATGATTCCAACCCAAATATATCATGGGTCACCTCCCAGTATGTATATAAATTTCCAATGATTAATTTTCTCTACAATTTACCCTATATATTATTTGGTCTCTTACTAATTTTTATAGAATTTTTTATTATCTCATTATTATTCTATGATTTTACTATTTCTACATGTTATTAGTTCTTTATTGGTTTGATTCATTTATGAAGTTGATTTTTCATTTCTATTATTTTCATGTTATTTATTATATGGTTATAATGGGAGATTAAAATATTATTTTAATGTTTTTATTTTGAATTAAAAATATGTTTTATTTTTTCACTAAAATAAGTTTTCAGTTAAAAAATACCAATTAATGGAATATATTATAGTTTTATTTATTTTAAAAAATAATTACCAATGTTCTATCTATACTTTCAAACATGAATGTGTCGGTTGTTTTCCAAAAGGATGTTCAATCAAATTGTGGGGGTTACCCACTAATCTATTTTATGCTCACACAATATATGTGCCTCCCATTGTTGGTAGACCTGATCTATTATTCGAGTTCTGTTTTTGTTTGGGGATCACTCAGGGTGCGTTCTTTTTTGGGTGTTGTATGGTGACCATGTGGTCACATTGAGATATTTTCTAGTATTTTGGTTTTTATTATGTAGAGTATATGTGCCATCAAGGTAATCCCTCTAAATTCTAGATGATTTTTATTCTTTTATTCTTTTTATATATTTATTATTTTTTATAGATGTTCTTAATATTTATATATTATAGTAATTAATTGTTTATTTTCCCTTATTCTATATATTTCTATTTGATGATTCTAATCTATCTATGATACACGGAGTGATCATGATTGACTTCCAGGTGGAAGTTACATGTATTAATATTTTATTGGGATTATTCATTCCCATGATTTCTTATTTTATTCCCGATCACTAGTTTCTATCATGTGGTGATCAAGATTAAGATTATGGTATTTCACATGTCAGCTAAGGTCATCGGTTTAGGGGAGACATAGAGCTAGTTCATGGGACTCCTACATTTAACTAAATTTATACATATATATGGTATTGAGAGAGGTACTATAAATGCATCAGGTGATTTTCTTGATCTGTGGATACCTGTTGAGAACTTATTCTTCTAAATTATTTTTAGTGACCCTGATAAATCACTTTTGTAGGGATTTAACAATCCAAATTTAATTGTGGATGATACATATTTTTTTTTAATTATTTATATTCATTAAAAATATATTGATTGATTTTAAGATAAATTATTTTTTGGAGATAATGTTTCAAAATATTTGTTATTTTATACATACCCATGAAATCCATAATTAGTTTTAGAAAATATATTTCATGACCCCTTGCCTCTAATAATTCACATCCTAATCCAATAATGAAGGAATAGAGATGATAATCCTCAATTCTAGCCTCTAATTTGATCTTGCTTAGTGAAAAGCACTGAGAGAATAAGTAAATTCATAAATATGGGAGGCATTTACCTCCAAAGAAATTTAATATTGTGAAAGAGGTTATCAAATACTAAAAAACATCATTAAATAAAGTAATAATCAGTAACACTCATCTTCGAATATAAGAACATTGTCAAATGTTGGTAAATTAATGTCGAAATGTAATGTACCAAAATAAATTAATGTGGAATATAACCCACTATATATCCAACATCCAATCTAGTAGTTTGGATAATTATCCTCAAAGTCCTAATGAAAACTGAAAAATAGTTTTTATACATGTAGTGTGAGCATAATCAAAAGGTTCATACCCAAGGACTCTAATGAAATTGTGAAAAGAGAATATTCTTCCATAGTTGAAAATACAAATGAACCAAAAATCACAAAAAGAGGTCAATTATAATTCCCAACCACTCAATATCATTCTCACTAATTAATAAATCCACTTATAATGACATATCAATATGAAAATATGATAAAATTCCCCATACTACCACTTGCGCTCTGATTATTTTTCTCACACCCCGACATGAAACATCAAATGCTATCACCCCATCAAAACCATAATGTCACATATCCATCCATCACTGGTGTGTTTTGGGACGAATCCCTTACAAACCCACCCTTGAATCATCTAGAATCTTGCCTTAGCATTACACTTAATCAATATATCAACCTAATCATGTAAACTAGTAAGGTATCACAAACTTGATGAAAATCAACTATGTTCCCTCCTCCTACTATGAATGGCCCCCACCACATAACATGTACAAATTTTTTCAACGGATCTCAAACACCAGCCATCAATATCTCTACTTTATCAATAATAGAAGGGAATAGGGGTAAACATCCCTCTATTTCCCCACCATCCAAGATGTTAGAGAAAACACCCCACACCAAAATCATTTATGTATTAGAAAGGTTATCAGACATAGGTAGTGAAATTAAATAAACAAAATTAATTTACAAGATATATATATATATACAGTATTCAATATCCAAACTATTAATTCTCATGAAATTCAACTAGCATATCTTAGAAAACAACTATAATGTTTCACAAACTCCACAGTCAACCACTACCACCACTAATGTAACACACCTGACAAAAAATCCAGACACAATCCAAAACATATTTTCCTTTTCTTAGTTAACCAATTTAATTTTTACTTAATGGATATAAAAATTTCACTTATTGAAAAAATTAATTTCATCCATTATGCCAATAGTCACACATTAATTCCATACACCATGAATATAATTACTAGACCATTCCATTTTAATGTCATCAAAACATTCCTTTACACTGAAACTACATAACTACATCAACACTCCTCACAACATCCCATCAGCCTAACACCAGTAATCATCATATCTCAAGAAAATACATCATTATAACCAAACCATATCACCAAAATATCCACACATTAAAACCTACCAGTTCTATATCATATCAAATTCCATGCCATCCAATGATGGATTCACTACTGAACACATTATACACCCATCTCAATCACCCAGTCACCACTCAATCCCAACAAATCACATCATAAAATGTTGAAATCTAACCCAAAACATATACCACCAAATTTAAAGTCCCACAAAAATAAAAAATTTAGATTCATAATAAGTCATTTATCACATTACTTCATTACATTTATGGGTATTCTTGTAAAAATATTTATTTTGTGGGAAATATATTCATTAGCCATATATAACATTTTAATAGTTTATTTACGGCGATTTAAATTAATTTTCATAATAAGGTTTTCATAAATAACAAAATTCACAACTTATACAAGGTTCCTAACAACCATGATTTTTATTAATAGAAACTGTTTTGAAAAAAATAGAAATATCAGAAATTAATTAAAAATACATGATAACTTGCATTACCTTTCGATATAATTTTATAAAAATAAATTATCTTCTTATTTTAACCAATAATATCCTCTCAATGGATGAAAAAAAATAATTTAATATCCATAGATGAACATAAAACTTGGGTAGAGTGAGGATCTCGTATCTTGATTAGAGATTTAATCATAACCATGACCATAATGAATTAATAAATGGATAAACATTAACCAACATAAAATAGAAAACCAAAGGAACCTAATCATATAAAGTCACTGTCAACCCAAATTTTATAAACAGTCAAAATTGATCCTCCTGATATTGTAATACTTCAATAACATAAGAAGTCATGAAAATTTGAAAGGAAATAGAGGAGATCATACTTGGGTCAATAAGATGATTATCCAATTATTAAATGGGTTATTATTTTTCAGTGGACAATAAATATAGGGCTAAGAGGTCCTATAATTCATTTAGGAGTCGATGGGGAAATAGAAAAATTGTTCCACGATAGAGTCGACCACCCCTTTTTTGAATAATTGGTTAGACTCTACTATGGTGTGGTGAATAACTCAAACTCCCATGGTGTCTCTAATCGATGATATATCTCTTTTCCATGTTTTAAATACCTTATTATCATTTTTAAATAACCTTTCTACCATAAACATGGACATATCCCTAGTTTTGTATATGGTTTTTCTTCTCCCTTACCCCCATGACCAGGCACTATGGAATAGAAGCAAGAGAAATGATTTTTTATCCTCCCCACCCCTAGGGCCACTTCACGATGAGATATAACATTTTATGTTACAATAAAAATCCACTAAGGATCCATGCTCATTACAACACAAAAAATGGGCCTTCCAAGACTATATTGGTGTCACTTGGTTACAATCTAACACATTTTCCCTAATAAAAGGATGACTGGGCCATTTCGATCAGTATGGTATAAAGGTATTGATTTTGATGAATGAATAACATTCAAAAATAAATCCTTATAAACATGCATATAGTTAATGGGAACATATAAGATAATATGGTGAGATTAAACCCAATTTTCAAAAAGAAAAATGTTAGATTCACTCTAAAAAAATTCTTATCAATACCATGATCATATGACTATTTAAGTTCATGATTAATTTAGGTTCACAATGATTATCATGGGAAGGAATAGTTGAAATTTTTAAACCAAAGTATTAGGAATCCAAATTCGCTCATTATATCTTTATTATAGTAAGGTGCTGATACTTAAGAGTTGTGATTCTAATGGAATGGTGGTTATTTTATGCACATGATTAATAGAGAAGTGGTTTGTCTGCTCAAATATTTAAGATTCACCGATGATAGGATTAGAATAAAATATTACATAAATATATAATTTGTTCTATAAAAAATAAATTAAAATCATTAGAAAATTTAATATTAATATATGATAAATAATGGACAGGATATAATATTCTAAATGGGGTATTAATTTTAGTGGGAGAAAATTCAATAAAATTCATTATTAAAATAATGTTTAAAAATATTGGTCATATATATAATAATAGATTATATTATAGATATAAATGAATTGAATATAATCAATCATAACTTATATATATTTCTTATAAAGGGTAATCTTATTGAATGAAATTTATTATACTTTTATAATACATAAAAAATGGTTTTATGTAAGAAGAGAACATATTATGTGTTAATTAAAATTATTCACATGTTGCAAAGTGTTAAATTTGTTCAAAGAAAAATAGATATTATTATGAGAATAATATAATTATTTACATTAAGATTCAAAGGAATAATATGAAAAATCTACAAAGTATCATTAATATACACTCACATACTACTTATGATTAAGTGTTCTAAGGACTTTGTGAGGTAAAATGTTTCCAAAAACACTAATTTTTTGTTATGGGAATCATTTTATTATCATAATAGGAAATTTTATGATAATTTTAAAATTTATAATAAATTTATTCCAAATTTTATAAAATGTTTTCGAACATATGTTGGAGGATATTATTTCATAGTTGTGGTATTGTATCTATTATATAAATTTTTAAAAGTTAAAACCAATAGAATAAAATTTAGTTGGAATGTTGAAAAATGATTCTTAAATTGTAAATTCAACTTCATTAAAACCTAATGGGGGTTTCTGGGAATATGATCATTGATTAAATTTTAGGTTATCATTCAGGATAACATAAAGAGTTTTGGAGATTCTATGGAATGTTCATATCAGGTATTGGTGTTATAGAAATAAAATTATTTGTTTTTGAATGGTATATTATACCAATATTATACATTATAAATGTTTTATTTATATAGGAGTCCAAAATCATGGAGAGATTTAATAAATCATATAGTTTTTATTCAAATAGTTCTTGATTGGGTTACTAAATAATTTATTTCAATGCAAGGAAATATTTTCAGGATCTGTTTGATCTATATTATGGATTTTTATATTTATCTTATTACACTTTAATGATGAGTTATATAAAATTTTTACACTTTTAGTTGATTAATAAAATTATATAACATGTATTAACAAGAATATTTAGAGATAAATATTTTATCTAGGATAAAAGTTTTTATCTAGTTATTGAAAATAATAGGGATTTGATCCCACCACTATCAGTAACAGATTTTAAAGAAATGTATTTCTTGAAGAAAAATATCCAAACACATAGAATACCAAATTTAATTGGGAAATAATTTTTTATATACCTAATAATGAAAATAAATATTATTACCTAACTAAAATGAATTTGGGTATCTAAACAAGAAATTTTAAATATAACATATTTCTTATGAAGCTTGGTGGTGTATGTATAAGAAAATCAAAGATCAATTTTAATAAAAAAATATCCAAGTCAATATTTAAATTTAATTCAACTTAATACCTTAAATATTTTAGGTTATATAATTTAAAAAAGTAATGATTTACATTTAGTTATCATAATTATGTTAATTTCAATTTATATCCAAATGTAGTTTAGGATTAATTGGTAAATATATAATGTAAATAGTTATTTTTGTAGAAAAATTATATCTAATGAAACATTTTAGGGAATTTATCAAAACATAATTTTGTAGATGTTGTACTAACTTTTAAAAAGTGTAGAACATAATTTATTATCATGGGAACTTTGGATGTTTTCAAGAAAACTAGTTTAAATACCATGTTTAAGAAGATGCGTGTCAGGAATATGATTTCTATGTCTCACTATTTTTCAAGCTAATTTACATTATGGATGTTACTAACTAAAATAATATTTAGGGTTGATTTTATCATATGGTCACATAAATATGTGTATGGAAATAAATATCCATGTATTACGTATAAAAAACCATAAATTATAGAAAACATGAACTTAATATGGTGTTTTATCATATATGATATGATTATATAGGTTTTCACGAATGGTACTCTTTAATATTATTAAAATTATTTATAGATAAAAAATATACCATGTTATATATAATAATGAATTCATATAATCCTACTTCACATTGGATACATCTAATTAAATAATTAAATTGAAAATTGACCATTAAATGTATGAATTTGAGTTATCTACAGTGGTTTTTCACCATGATGTAATATATTTTGTGACAAAATATTAAGGTAAACATGAGTAAGGTTTCATATGGATATATTAAATATGATCATGGGGAACAAAATTATTTTTCCTCTAGATGAACCTCTAATTATATATTACATTGAGTTTCAAAAATTATGTAATTGGAATACTATTAGTGAATATTTTATATTTGGATATCCTAATACCTAAGTTTTGAAGGATACAAATAATGGAAACATACATACTTTAATACCATTCATATATAAACCTTAATTCATAGAAATCTTTTGGTGATTGTGTATACTCCTAGTAATGTCATAGATTGAAGCTTAACAAATATGGGATTGGAACCCTTATATAATGAGTATGAAATCTTAGAACTCCATTTAGAAAGACTAAATAAATGTGTGCACATACATAGATAAGTCATGTGATGTGATAATATATTGTATGAGGGTTATGTGATGTATCTTCTATAAGGGTGAATCATATTTGATATATTCATCAACAAACTAATATATAGCCAAATAATCAAGAACATTTGGGTTTGATATATCCAATTAACATAATTTTTATCCCATGATTTTCAAAATATTAAGAAATTATCAAATAAAAATTGTATACTTTAATATGATTTAATTTGTGGACATGAGTGTAATGATACTTATGTTTAACAAAGATCATGAAAATTACCTTGATTTCTTACGCATCATTTCATTTTTTAGAGGCTTCTATTTTCATATTTTTTTGGATTTGGGAATTCAAAATTGATTTCAATGATAGAAAGGTCTATAGTACCACAATGTGAGTTCATGTTAATGTGGATAAGTATTATGAAACCTTAATAGATAACACAACCTTTTTTAAAAGATATATAGAGGTAGTTATTGATGAATATTCACAAGTTATTTCATTGGATGTGATACATGGGGACTTTATGGTAACATTTTCTAAAGGATTTTTAGTTATGGTTTTATAAGTTTTTAAATATGATGTAACATATGATGAAAGTGTGAAATGTCCATGAAATATCAGTGAAATAAAGAAATTGATTGAGTCATGTTGTAGAGTTTCCACCACAATTTGCATTTTTATAATCTATTGTGGTCCAACCTTGTGTGCACCATGTTTTAGTGTGGGACACTATAAAATCGGGGGGTTTATTGATGTTATCAACTCATGTGATAATTTGTGGGAATCAATCTTATTCTTGTCCAAGGGATATCACTTATTATTATCCATAACATAGTGTTGACTATGAGGAATTATAACATATTACATTATTGTTTAAATTTAAAATATTCAATGATAAGATTATAAAATTTAAAATTGAGTAAGACCAATATAAATTAAGTCCTTCCTCATGTATTTTATCGACTATATATTTTTGAAATTAATAGTAGAACTCATTAGTTCGATTCTATTGATAATATCATTCTATACTACATTTGACTAATGTTCTAGTTGACCATGGTCTTGTGAGAGGTCCTACCCAAGTGTTGAGAGATTCTTATGACAATTGGATACCACCAAGTGAAGGATTCTTTTAGATTCTTTTTTTTCATCTCTATCAAATTCTATTGATTTTTTTTACAATATGGATCTACTAGTGTATGATACACAATTATTGTTTTTCATTGTTTTTTAATCCAAATTTATTGATAGATTGTATCCTTAATATTGTTTGGAGTAATTCTTTCCCTTTTTTATGATGTCAGATACTCCTTTAAATTTCATTATGACTTACAATGAGGATATTTAATAGACCACCCATATAATTCCCTATAAAGAAACATTTGGATAAATGATTGAAAACTATTTTTATAAAAATTTAATACAAGAGGAAGGTTTTACGACCAAATCCCATTAAAATAGTTAAAACAAGATAATATCATATAATCCAAAATCCTAATAGTTTACATTAAATTTTCTTTATTTTTTGGTTTAATGGAAGTACTATGTTTCAACTTATACATCAATTCATACAGAATCCCTTCCTAGAACAAAGAGATAAACCACCCAGGCCACTCATATAGGATGATATATGGTAAACCAAGAAATTTTGTTATCACTCTCAGATATAGTTTCCTATGATCATTACCTATGTAAGAATCTTTAATAGTGTAATGGTGAACCATCATTATTAGGTGGTCCACCATCTCCACCACTACATAATTCCCTTCATAGAATACCAGTAAACTAATCACAAAATCTAACATTGTTTAATAATACATATATATGGATTGAGGTAGTTATTGAATTGAAAATTTAGTACTTTGATTCCCTAATCTACAAACTTATATTTGAGATATTTGGTGATAATCCATAATTTCCTTTCTTTATATCAGACCATTATAATTAATGATAAATATCATTGTAGATTTTTTTGATCTAAAGATGCACAACCCATTCAGAGGAATGTTAACATTTAATAAAAACATCTAGAATACCCTTAAGGAATACATTATTTCCATGTATGTATATAAATAAGTGAGTATTTTTGAACAATCCATAAAATATATCCTCAATATCAAGTGTCTCTAAAATGATGATGCAATCAAGGTGGGGAATTTTGGAGTCTCTAATATGATCCAAGACAGATGATGAAATACATGTGTGGGGTAGGAGTGCCCCTACTAAATCTTTCATTACATACAAATTGATATCTTACACAAGATACATAAGACTCAATTCATATTTATCATCTTAATCCTTTTTTGAGTGAACTTTTTAGTTAAGAGAATTGGTATTGATATCTCTCTTTCCAGAAGTGTGTATAATGTGATTATTAAATTAATAAAGGTATTATAATTGGTGAAATTTCCAAATATATAATTTCCTCATTGAAAATATGTTTTTAAGATATTATGGCCGATAAATACCACAAATAATTCCCCAACTAAATATTATATACATCCCATTAAATCATGCACAACTCTGGAAAATTACAACTCATGTGTTTGATATTTCCACTCATGGGGATGACATTTTCTAGAAATATACACCACAAACTTTTTATCTTCCTTATAAACATAGAAAAATAGATAAAAGGAGGGGTAATAATAAAATCACAACCCTCACTTTTGAAGGGTAATAAAATAATTATAGCCATATTTAGCCTATATTTTTTCTCATGGAAGACTCTTCCACACTGATTAGACCATATGAATGCCCCCCCTTATTATTTAGTGTTGTTTTAGGAGAAAATATTGTACATATGTATAATAATAATTATGGAAATAATCTAGAAAATAATAGTGATTTCAAAAAAATGGACGGAACATTCCAAGTAAGTATCAGTTCTACTTTTTCAGGATTAATGGATTTTAAGATTTATAAAATCACATGCATGGAGAAATTCACTAACATGACCCAAATTTATAATTTTGAAAACCAATATTATAGTTCATGTTATCAGAAAATCAATTAGTTATTGTGATGATTTAAAGCATGACCTTCCATGGATTCAAAAAAAACTTGAATATAGTCCAAAAAGGGTTGTTGTCAATATTTCTAAAAATGAAGAATAGAATAATTTAATATGAACATATACAGGGATGAATCACTAGTCAAGAAAAATGGAATCCCTAAGTATTAAAAATTCATATACCAAATTAGCTAAATGGACTGAAAATCCATGATGAACCCTCATACTATCCTTTAGTTCTAAATACATTCCTGGAAGACAACAAATTAGCTAAATGAACTGAAAATCCATGATGAACACCATGACCATATATCCTGGATGGTTGTTAACTATTATTATTATACTATTATGTTTACTTGACATGAATTTTATTGGTTGAATTGTGTCTCTATATAATGATTTTATATATGTATATTATAAAAATCTGTGTAGAGGTCTAAACCATACACTAGGGTGACACTACTTCACCTCAAAGGTGTAATTAGAAATATATTCCATATGTTACCAAGCTAGTGTAACTATACTAGAGCCCATCCAGATATGGGAAACATTGATTCTTAATTACCCATCATTCCATTGTTAGAGTAACCCCTTCTCACCTCTTCTTATCATTACTTCTAGCCATAAGAAGAAGAATCACCTAAATCTGGGTCATTTTGTGGGATTCCCACTCATTTTCATCATTTAGAACATATCTCGATGCATATACACTTCATTAATACTTCAATTAAATTAGGCAGGATTAAAATAATTATCTAAGCCTACATTGATTTCTTCACGCCGGTCATGAAGCACATTACATTAGAATCTTCATCTCTACATTAATATATAGTAATGTTATGGAGATATATATGATTGGTAAAATACCCTATAATAGACATTGGACCATACTAAATGTTCATGAATAGATTTTCATTCACATGACATTAGTAATTAATTTAATATTTTCCAAATAAAGACCCTATTTATTTATTTTGAGGATATAGTATTTCCTTTCCTTGAGTAAGATATCCCGTCTCTGATGAGATTCCCCTTCTCAAATAAAGGTGTCTACTATCACCCAATATTTCACCAGTTTCCCAATGGTCTCAAAGTTATAGTGGATTTGAATGATCCACCACTTATATTTTTTAGGGAGGCTTAGCTGAATAAGACAAGAGGACAATGAAATTGAAAATATTTTATGAATTTTTAAGTCATTTGTTCTAATTGGGCATCCTATTAAATAATAGCTGGGAACAATTTAAAAACCCCCTTAGAGAAGTAAGGATCAACTATATATCATGATGGTACGGAATCCTATTCTTCCACTTACTTCATGGAAAATGGAGGTTTTCTAGGCATCCTACTATATAATAAATATTAATACAACTTCAATTTACTTCACACGATTAATAGCTAGAATGTATAAAACATCATTAAATATAGACCCCATTTCAACCCTTCATTTAATTAACTATTTATAAAAAATTTACTAAAAGTAAAACTCTTTTTAAAATACTTTTAATATAGTTAGTAATTATTTCAACATAATATAAATGAATCTAAATCATTCAGTATATGTGAATAATAAAATAGTTCCTAGAAATTTGGGAAATAATACAAAATTTTCAACCAATGAATCAACTATTTATATATGTTACACTAATTTTTACCATTAAATATAATAACTAATTTCTTTTTTATGTATAAATGATTCATTTAATATAATATTCCAATTACTTCCAAATATAGAATGATTATGTTAATGCATTCATATGATATTCC
Source organism: Viscum album (assembly GCA_963277665.1). Classification (NCBI taxonomy): domain Eukaryota; kingdom Viridiplantae; phylum Streptophyta; class Magnoliopsida; order Santalales; family Viscaceae; genus Viscum; species Viscum album. Next base: position 2,085,413,283 of record OY728151.1, read on the forward strand.
ATGTAGTATTACCTATTACCACATATGGAAGTCTAATTTTATGTTTTGAGTCATAGAAAAATAGGAATAATATAATGAAGAATAAAAAAAATATACTAGAATAACCAAGATAATTTCATTCTACACCATATTTATGACAACTAGGAATATTTATTTGTTACTACATGATACATAACTTGCAAATTTTATAATTACTCAAAGTCAAAGAAAATAGTTCCCCTAAAGTGGGCTCTATTATAGACTATGTCCTGATCACTTTAATAATACTAGGTTGGGTTTCCAAGATTCCATAATAAAATAACAAAATTTACATAGGTTGGTGTAAATTTTATGGTTTGAATAAGGTCTCAATGGGATATAGTTTTTCCAATTTAATTAAGTACAAATAAAGGTAATTTAATGCTTTGATTTTGGATTTACCCTTGCGGTTGTTGTGAGTTATACTAAAAATAAACTAGTGTATTCCACACATACCTATTTACCAAATAATATTTACACTAAAATATGGATAATCTACATTATCATGTGTAAATATTTATATCAAAAATACAAAACATGGTATACACATAACACATAATCCAACTAAGGCCTAAAGGATATAATAGAAATACTACATTGGAAAAAAACTCCACAGAAAAATTTCCTAAATTGAGTGGATATATTCACTCCCCTTTCCCTCTAAAAATTGAAAATTTTATTATATATGGTCCAGAGTCAATGTGTGTAATTCCCCAAAAATTCAATCTAATATTAATAAAAACTATTGTCTCAGAAAGACTATTTAATTTCTTTTTATAATAGAAGTATATAAATAGACTATATCATTTCGTTTAAACATTACAAATGCTTAAATAAAAATGACCATAATATCATTGAATAGTACATGGAGTTAAATAGAAAATAATATTATTCACATAAAGGTAAACTTCAGGGACATGAATTATTCCATGAAGTCCACTCCTGAAATAAATACTGTAAAATGAAATAGATGTGTTAGAAATATTGTATACAATATCAAGGTAGCCTTTGTATGTAAAATAGTGAATGGTGTTGTGTGAAAATAATGATTATATTGGTTGTAAAGGGTAATATGATCATCAAGATCTAATTGTTACATGATTTTTTCTTAACCGTTTCAATGTGATCGCTATGTGATAGTACGTTTTTTAAAAATACACAATATATTAATAAAATAAAAATTTAAAAGTAAATTAAAAGGTATAATATAAAAAATTAAATATTAAATAATTTATTATATATCCATAAACTCTATTATTATAAATATGTATAATAATTAAAAAATAGAATTCTTTAAAGTGAGTAAACAATTTAGTTCCTTATAAAATTAAATTTTATATCAAATATGTAAATTTTAATATAAAATAATTATTACATAAAAATTGGTATTTATTTTCATAAAATAAATATTATTTTTGAAATTATCACATTGAAATTATGTTAGGTTGAATTATTTTGAATTTTCCAAAATACATTATTATTAAGTGAATAGTAAAAATTTACATTTGTGTTTACAATAACTATTTTTAATGCATAAATATGAACTAATTATCTGATAAGATATATGAGTATTTTTTCTTCTTATCATTTTTAAATAATGATTTTAGAATTTTAAAAGTATAAAGATCATTTTTAAAATGTTGTATAGAAATTCAAGTCTAAAAAATGGACTTTTGAAAAGAATTTTTAATGAATAATGGTTCCTTTAGTGGTCAAACTGATATATAGAATAAGAATATGGTTTTGAAATTTAAATATTTTAAAACACATATTTCAAATATTGAAATAATTTCTAAAACCATGGGTGCACCATGGAAAATTAATTTTCAATAAACTAGAACTCAAACTACTATATTTAAAAAATACTAAATAATACTCTAATTTTTTCTATAAATACCCTCCTCTATACCCAATTTAATTCACTACCAAACGCATTATCGCATTTCTTCCTATATTACCCTCTCATTAAATATTATTCATAATTCCCCAAACTCTTATGGAATTACCCCTCTATGATTAAGAAGTGGTACATAAAATAATGTGTTACTTACACTTTCTGTCTATTTATTCAAGTATTTCATTTCTAGTAAATAATTTATTTTAAAAAATATTATTATTATACATATTTATAATCATTATATTTATTTCATAATGATGCTTTATTAATTATAGGCTACCATTATCTCTTAATAATTCAATAATACATTTTATATACTTGTTATACTGTAAAAATGATGCATTGAATTTCCAAGAAAAAATTTTATGTTTTCAAAACCCATCCCAATTTTCAATCAATGTTATTCATATAGATAGAATTATACTTCCTTAATTGGTTATTTCTATGTCTGAAACCCACATTCAATACTTCTAGATTAAATATGATTGAAATTTTCGGTCTTTAAACATTAATGAACTTATTGATTTTAATAGAAAATTATTATTTATTTTCAATTGGTATTAGATGAACTACATTACTTGTAGATATGATCCATATGGAAAAAAAATTAGGCATATAATGGGTGCTCCCTATTTTCTCTCCTGTGCATTGGGTGTAGAAATTATAATTAGAGATAACTTGTTTATGATACCTTGGTCGAATACATTTGAAATGATTCATGGTACCTTAGTGAATAACCTTGGAAATATGTATCACAAAACCAAAATGATGAACCATGCTTATATTATTATGAATTTTTAATTTTTATATAGTATCCATATTTCCATGTCATGCCTCATATACATATGACCATTTTATTATAATGTATTTCATGATTTACTCATTACGGTTATATAATTTCAATTTTATTTAAGCATCCCTTCACTAGGATTTATTCTCGCCCTTTCATGTTGATGTACGTCACCCGAAAATCATATATAGTTAGGTGTAATTGGATATAAATATAAATTAATCTTTTAACAACATTATATAGAGTCTATGATTTTCCATTTGGTCTAAGTAGTTCAAGTACTATGTAAAAATTTAGGAATTCAATAAACCAAAAAATATAATATGGAATGTATTAATTTACTAATTGGTAATTCAATTATGTTTAAATTCATTTATGAAATATGTCGTTCCACATAGTTGTTATTGAAGTGATTTTTTGGTTATTTATGAATATTAGGACTAGAAAAAATTATTGAAACACGTAGGGATACGTATGAATATAGAAAAAAACCTAAAATTTATATTAATTATATAGTGTGTTATAAAATCTCGATATTTTAAAAAATATTCATCTCAAAATAATTTTATATCTTTCATATCTTCTGTTAAATGAAACACCATGTTTAAAATAACCACGACTTACTGCAAAAAGATCCTTATTTATCACAGTTATAATATAGCCAATAAAATCATGGGTATGAATATGATTAAGTACATTATAAAATATTTTTAAACTTCCAACTCAATCTATATGTATCTATTACCAATTATAAAATAATCATTAAATTTTAAGTAAATTTATTTTATTCATAAAAAATATGATTTCTTGAAAAAAAATATTTCATTTTCTGAGAAAATATTATGATGAATTTATAATTATTTTTTGAAATTTAATGAAATAAAATGAATCTTTTTTCTAATTTATATTATTAAAATAATCCTATGTTGAATTTTATATATTTTTTTGAAAATATTGATTTTCCAATGAATAGTAAAAATACAATTGATTTTGTTTGAAAAATGTATGTACAGTGTTTCATTCTGTTTTCAAATGGATTCAAAGTAAAATTAGATATATTATATTTTTAATAATCCAATTAATTATATTGGAATCAATTTTATGGTTGAATATAGTATAAAAACAATTTTATATGTAAAAAGGAGTTTTCCAGAAAAACTGTTATTGCGTACACAATGTTATTTAACATAATAAATAAAATATACTTCTATTTGAAAATTATTTAATTTAATTTTACTTTATATTTAATTGAATTTTTTTTAAATGTTATCAATAATATTTTTCTAGTCAGAGAATATAAATAAATAAATAAATCCAGTTTTTTACGTAATAATAATTTTTTTTAAAACCATCTTTTATCTCATTTTCAGGATTACATTTATATTATTTTTTCTACATATAGGTGATGAATTTTTTATATTCTATTCCATATTTGTAATTATAAGATTTATATTTGGAAAACATGACCTTTTTATTCTTGGTCTATATAAATACAAACAATGGTAAAATTCAACTCCTTTCTAAAGGGTAAAACATGCTAATAAAGATTAAAACTAAGTGATAAGGAAATAATTTTTCATCCAAATTATTATTTTTCAAATAGAATTATACCCTTATCCCCGTATTATATAAATTGATTTTTAATGTATTGTAGTCCATAAAAATGACATATTATTTGAATAAAAGAATGTTACAAAAATTCACTTTCTTAGTGTAGATATCCTTTAAATTTTGAAATGAGGGAAAAACTAATTATGAATAAATATTAATATTAATTGATTTGCTGACATAATTATTTTCAATATTTTTGTTTATTTATAATTGTTAGGTATTATCTAATTACCATAAAATATTACAAAATCCCAAAACATTATTCAAACAATTAAGGGTAAAATAAAATAAATTATTTTAAAAAACTAAAAGTGATATAATTTGAGTTATTTATAGTTATCAAAAATCATTTGTATGTGTATATGACATATTATTTTTGTGTTAAAAATATTTTATTCTAATTCAAACATTTTCTATATTCTATATATGTCAAAATAAATGAATAGTTCCAAAATATACAATAATAAAAATTTTCAAAATATTATTTTATTCATTTATGTAAAAATAATAAAAATATTGAAATTAGACCATGTGGATATGATATGGTCTAAAATTTCATAAATTGTTCATTTAGTTAAAAACTTTATCCCAATTATTAAAAATTACAACACCTTACAATTGATAAAGTGGATACATTACATAAAATTAAAATTGATTAACTATGGTTTAATAAAAATTACACCAAAACATGTTTAAAGTATATTGGGTTGTTAGATTATAACATTATCTATCATGACCCTACCCAACGGGGATCGAGCCGTGAATCCTTGAGCCCACTTCTAATTGGCCTGGGGCTGTAAACTAGCGTCATGTAGACTATCAAACACATGGTAGGCCTTATCCTTTTATACCAGTATGTCCACACCCACATACACCTCCATGAAACAGTAAAAAGATATATAAGTTGAAACTGAAAAATAAAATGCATATGTGCATCTACCCCAACTAGTTTACATAAAAAGTAAAAAATGGAAAAAATATACTCCCAACAAAAGAAAACAGAAAAAACATACATCCTTCTTAGATGGAGGGGATCACTATCATGCTCTCACCGGTAAGCTCTATAGAATAGATACTGTAAAAAACATAGTCAGTCTAGCTACTACACTCTTCCTACTCCAAGTACAATTAGGACTCCCTCGAATGACCTGTGGCATGTACAAGACATAAAATATTATGGAAAACCCGATGAAAGGGTGAGTTTAAAAACACTAAGTAAGCCCTCCAGAACCTCAAATCAAAAAATATAGAAAATGATAGGAATAATTCAACTCGACCCAGCTAGAAGAAACCCAAATTAGAGACAAACTCCATCATGAGGCCATCCTCGACTATACACAACAAGTCTGGTTAATGTCCCGAACAAACCAATGAAACAAAACACACTAGGGGGACTCCCAAAACACAACATGATATACTCTACTTTGAATCCAAGTCTCATGGTATAGACTATATAATTTAAAAAACTACTTACTCATGGATCTTGTGCAACACTCGTAATAGTCTAATGTGGCTCTGACCTCATAGAAATCGACATGCTCCCACTCAAGACCTAGAGTAAGAATCCCACATCAAGAATAAAACCTAAGAGCCAAGAAATTTTTGAGGGAATGAAGAACGATTGGGGCCAAGCACCGATTGAAAAAAGTTGATTATTGAATCATGAAAGCTGCGAGCTGTCTCCCTATTGGGAAAACAAACTAACATCGAAACCTGGTAAAACTCATGGTTTGAATCCTATAAGTCACACACGACGAATAACACCATATATAAAGTCACCCAATGACTGAAATAACTCCCACACCTCTGGTAGGGGATCCCACCCAGGGTCCACTAGGGTACACTATTAACCTTAGTTTGGAACACCAAACTCAGAAAGGGTATTATGAAACATCCCTACTCTGGAAAAAATCACCAGCGGTGGATTAACACCCTTATAGTGATTTTCATGTCAATTATTAATCCTCCTGAGGAAAACATCATGATATATCATCGAAGGAAGAATCACATCCCAATTCATAGATAAAGGGTATGCACTTAGGGCTTACTTGTGGCTCCATCCCCTAATGGAACAATGATCATGGGTAGATGATTGATTCATGGGTAAATATTAGTCACAATGACTCCATGTACCCAACCATAAAGAACATAATTATGTGAGAATCACGTTGGGCCTCTCTTGGTGACATATTCTCCAAAACCATTGACCTTTCTGTCGAACTGTATTGAGACAACTCACTATAGAAAGAGGATATTCATCCACAGTGAAAGTATTCAAAACAACTAAAAAGGTGTCACGTTCTTATGAACAGAACATGAAACCAACACCCCTGTAGTGATATGACCTATCGGGCCTCTCATCCCTGATTTACTAAAAAATTCAAACAGAGACCATTGTAACCCACTCAACCCTTATTTTTATAATGACACAAACAACAGACTCAACACTTATAGTCTTAATGTCACCAACAAGGACCTGGTGGAAAACCCTAACCCTATCAGTCTAGAAGTTGATAACCCATAATCAATACTAAAACACCTAAACATTTCACCTCCTAGTCCAAAACCATGGAAACCATCACATTATATCTAAAAAAATCTAATAATGGGCTACCCACATGCCCAATTCTGACTCACAAGTCCCAAAAAACCCAAAATCTATAAGTTGGAAAAAGTACATGAAGTTTACACTAGAGTCCACAGTGTGTAATTTAATCTCTCATATAGGCCATATTCTTTTAAATGGAAAAAAACATTGGGTCTATCCATGTTAATCTCCAATGAATGTACATGAAATCACATATCATGTACTATCCAAAAACTATAATTCTATGTTCTTTTTCACAATGACTGACACATGACCATGTGTTACTTCTTCATGTGTACTCAGAGTACATGAAAAGTACATAGATAAAAAAATTTGTACTTCTGAAAAGAAAATATTCCCTGAATAGGACGAATACATGAAATGTATAAATTATTTACACATCGTGTTGATGGGAAAATATGATAGGATATACATGCAAATAGCCCGGATCACCCCCGTTTACCCCCAAATAGATACATTGACCATAAATGGGTCCCATGAAAGAACAAAAGGGATATAAACCTTAAAAATATGCATAAAAATGGGATTAGTATTAAAAAATGAAAACTCAAACTTCAAGGGTGAAAACAGAAGCATCGATTTCTAATGCGTGCTTAGAATCTACTATTGTGCAATCCAAGAGCATCCATCGTCAAGATACAAGACCAATGATGTTCAATTTCCATGTTTTGGACATTGTTTCATTAATCATATTTGAGGGGAAGAGGGGGCTTCAGCCTCCCTGGGTGCACATAGAGGAGAGGTATGGGAGATGGATATTTACTTTTAATTTTATTAAACAAATATCCACTTAAAACACCAGCCCGACTTTTTTGGGACCACTTTGTTTTTGAAGATTATATTTGTTGTTAATAGTTGTCAAAACTGGTCAAAATGAAGAAGGAGATGAAGAAGGACTAAAATTTTAATTGAGATTGGATGAATAGATGTTTCCTGGAGAATTTTTATAGAATCATAGCATTTGATTTCATACAAGAGAAATTCTCTATGAATATCAATTCATACTATTGTTGAACTGATCCTAATTTCAAAGAACTTATGTCCTAGGCAACACATTGTTTTCAAAAATGATGAATGGAAATGTATCATCTATATCAGGGTGATTGAAGAAGAATATGTATTTCAATAAGACCATGAAATGCTTCACGATTGCATGAGAACCATGAAAGAGATAACTTGAAGAATAGAATCATATGATTTGAATTAAGTAGAAAATTATTGTTGAAGAAGAAGAGAGATTGTGGAAGGGCTTGGAATTCTATGATGGTCATGCATTACACATTTCCTTGAAATCAGATGATCATTTCACTGTTCTTAAAGTTCCAAATACAAGTATCAAAGGTGATACATCATCTAAAACATTGAAGGTGTTTGATGAATCGACAAGCCTCTGCTTTTTTATAATGGGAGATAATTGGAGTTCTTTAGAATTAACACTCCAAAAAGGCATTGAGGATTTGAATTGAGGATGAATAAGTACTTTGGAATTCATATTATAAATTTTATAGGAAGAAAGAATGATGATTTTTGAAGATAAAATGAATACATGAAGTAGTGCATGGGATTGGAACTATGAGAATGACCAATACTATGACATTGTTTTGGTGATATGGGTTTAAAAAATATAAAAAGTTCGGGGAACTTGTGATGATAGCCTTATGGAGGACAGGGAGTGTAAATATGTGTTTTTTGCAATGGAAATAAAGTGGTAAGAAATTCCAAAGTGGCGCGCAAGTTTCACGTGCATGTATATGTGTCACAAAATTTTATGTTGCGCACAAGTCATATTTCAAGATCATCCCATCGAAATATGTAAAAGGAAATAAAGTGGAATGCAAGATAATGATTGGTACGCAATTCAAAAAGTGGCATTCAAGTATAAGGGGCACGCATGTGTGGCGCACATGTATAAGAGGCATGCAACTATATGTAGTTTGAAAGTCATATTTGAACATCATCATATCCAAATATAACAAAGGAAAAAAAATCTGTCATGCTAGTGATGGACTGGTGTGAAAGTGATGGAGCAGTGTGCAAGTTGGAATGGTGTGCAAGTTTATGCAGCACGCAAGTTACCAAAATTCCTATAAATAGACAACTTTCCCCCTCATTTTTAAGGGTCAACAAAAATGAGAAAATTTGAGCTCTAATCGCGCAAGAAGTCGAAAGTGGTGCACAATCTGAAATGGCACACAAGATGAGGGTTATTTATAAGGCACCCATGTTGGGAGGTGCACAAGCAAAGGGGAGCGCAAGCAACCTGGCGCACAATTAGAAGTGATGCGAAAGTTGAAAGAGGTGTTCAAGTAGGGGGTTGTGTGAAACAAGTGTGTGGTGTCTATGCCTGAAGTGGCATGTAAGTTTTGAGTTGTTCACAATTGTGGCGCACATGTATTTGGTTGCATGAAAGTAGGGAGGCACACCAGCAGGGTGACACACAAGTAAGGACTGGACAAGATATGAGTTATTCTAGAAGTCCTTACCAGCTTATGATCAACTGTGACGATGCTAAGTTGAGCTAGACTTTATTGTTTTATCAAACACAAAGAGAACATGCGGTTCTAGAAAGAAATGGAAGTAGAGGAGTTTAGTGCAGTCGGTTTTCAAGGAAATTGATAGTGTGAAGAATAGAAGGTTTCAGTGTAGCTGGTTTTGGATTGAAGAAACAGAAGAAGAAGAAGAAGAAGAGTGTGCGGCATACAAGTTTTCTGTAGAAAAAGAAGTGTTTGGTTACTTGCATGATGATAATGAAGTAACAAGAAGTATAAGAAGGTTGTGGAAGAACAAAGTAGCACAGTAGCATCCAAAAGGTCTCAATAAGAGGAAGATTCTTTTGGTGTTGCAAACTCTTCAAACAGAGAAAATTCTATCTTTAGAGGAATTATAATGAACCAGCTAGAGGCTCAAAGATACTATCTACACTAGTAGTATAATGAACCAATTAGTGCAATGGTACATCCTACTCACTGCTTGTTAGAAGTGGATTGTTTCTCGTACCCCCTCCGTGTGTATGGAGAAACACTGGTATGTGATTATTTCCTTCCCTCCTCCTAGTGTAGTAAGCCACACTGACAAGCAGATTGATTTCCAAGTCAACCACTGTAACAGATACTACATTATTGTGGAGAATCTATGCACTGGTCATTACCATACATGGCAAGGATGTAGCTACTCTTATTGAGTGGCGAACCTTATAAAAATATCATGTGCATTTTTTTACCGCTTTCATATTATTTCATGTGACTAGGAAATAAGAATAAGAGAAACAACATCCTAACAGGTCAAGAGGTTTTAGGATAAAAAGAAGAAATTGGATAAAAAAGGTCCCTAATATAGATTCCCCCCAATATGTGTTAGGTGTATCCCAAACTAGTCCTCTCAATTGGTATCAGAGGTAGAGGTTCACCTCTGTTGGATTCTTTATATTCAAGATATTCTCTTTTGAAGACATGATATACATTCATTAGTTAACAATGAAGTGCATTTTTGATCAAGAGTCAGTTATCTCTGAGTAGAATTCTATATCTACCAAAACCATGATGAAAAAGGAAAATAAGGTGAAGAGAAAGACAAAGAAGTCCCTATTATCTAATTAAGTAGAAGAATCTGTTTCTCCATATCTATATGAAATTCAAGACACAGTAGACTTCGAATGTAATGTGAATGTAGCTCATGTTCCCACCAAGAAGATGGAAAACCTTCCTACCTCAACTGATCCATAGGTATTTGTTAGTATAGTTAGAAATTGTTCTCATGATGAAAATGCGATCAGTAGTGGTGATGATCGATCTACAACATAATAAGAAATAACCATTGATAGATTAAGAATTATTGTACATGGTATTCCTAAACAAATTGCATCCCTATTTTGTGGAGTATTTCAATTCATGTAGGAAAAACTCACTCAGCTGGAAGACGAAACTGTTGTTTTGGAGAAAGGGTTACATGAATTTTTTTTAATGTTTAAAGCTCTCTAGATAGGCTGGAGCCTTTGAAGTAACAAATAAGGGATTTGAAGTAAGTTATTAAAAGTGTATCAAAGGTGTGGAAGAATATGAGGGAGTCAACGAGACTCTAGAAAATAAGATCCATTAACTTGAAGATGAATTGAAAAAGGGAACTGAAATCAAGATGATGTATTTAGAAGAAGACTCCATGAACTACAAAGAACATGACTATTTGTTACAAAACAATGTAAGGATGCATGAAGATGAATATGAAGGATTAAATAAGGCATGTGGAGATTAGATGACTATTATTGAAGACCAAAACTTCATCCTCAGTATGAGATGTCAAGGGTTGGAAGCTCAGTTGACAAATCTTGAGAAAAAACAAATTGAGTCTCCACAAAAGAAAGAAATCGTTGCTGCTAGTACTCAATGCTCACTGGATGATTCTACTGGAAAAAGTACTCCAACATGTGATTAGAAGATCATGGATTCACTTATTGATCAATCAAAAGATGCTGAGAAAGTGAAGGTACCATCAATTCCAACTCATACCAATGTTTCCAAAAACGTTTTTGTATAAAGTATAGGTCTGAAGAAAAACTATAAAAATGTATGGATGGGGAATAGTGACTAGATGTCTATCACCATGGATAGGGTGGATATGAAGAACATTATGGAAGATGGTTCCCAAAATAGAGCACTACACATCAATAATAAGGCTCAATAATCTAATAAAGAAGATATCAAGAAATAATGATTTATGGGTCATGGTTGGGGTTGCAACAGATTTAGGAATTATGCACTGGATTGTTGGTACAATCCCTTAAATGTAACAACATAGATAAACCCATATCAAGGGGAGAATGACAGAAAAGAAGAAGAAAATCCATAGATCCAAAAGCATTTATATACTGCAAATAGATTTAGAATGTTGGGAAACATCTATGATGTAATCAAAGGCAGTGGTCACATGAATGGTGCATGCTTATCTCAGAATTTATTCAAAGTTAATAAGAACAGAAGACCACAAAAGCTAGTGAAGAATAAAGAATCTATTTTGGGAATTAATAAGATGTATTTTGCGAAAGAAAATTCTCCCATGAGGATTACAAGGAGGAAAACTGAGAAGTTCTTGGATTCTTAATCCATGAAGTTGACGGGTAGTGGATCCAGAAGAACAATGAAGAAGGTTAAAAATCTGAAGAATCCATGTGAAAATTACAGACATGCTTCCACAATTACTAAAGACGTATTGTTTATCTGGCCAAAATATATGGAAATAATGAGAAAAGAGGAATTTCCACATAATAAGATAGTACAAAAATTAATAAGAATATTCCACATGATGAATAAAATGTGAATAAGAGGTTGTAAACAATAGGAAACACTCATGTTCGGGAAGTTTTGTGTGCGAGGTGCAACAAGGCTGGTCACACTGTTAAAAATTATGTTTAACTTATTCCAGCCCAAGTAGAATTTATCAAAAGGATGAAAATTTCACAAGGAGATTCTAATGCATGGAATGATTTTAAAGAAAAAGGATTCACACACAAACAAATTGAAAATGTAATTAGATCCAGACAAACACAGTCAGAATTAAAGATTATATGGGCATGTGTGAGGAGTGGAGGAAATGGAGCATCTTGGATGAAAAAAAATCCCATCCTTCCTTCTCACATTGAAGAAGCAAGAAGGATCCACTTTATTCCCTTAAATCCTTGTGTATTCTATTTGTTATGATAATATAGGGAATTTAAGGTAATGAAATATCTCATGGGGAGAACCTGAGAAGCAGTGATTGCTATCAACAGTTGATAGAAGAAATAAAGAATTTTTCATCTGTGGAAGATTCATCAATTGATATTCAAATATTAATATGATGAGGGAACACCATTTATGAATATGATGAGGTGTGTTCCCTTAAGATGGAGACATATGGAGAAACTTCCAAGGTTATTATTTCAATCAGTATCAACTTTAGCAGGTATCATATTCAATTACTCTAGAAATTCCATGAATTTCATGTCATTGGAAAAGGTATGTCATTTCATAAGCATTCATCCTTGGTTACTAAAAATAAATATATTTTTACAAGGGGAGAGTAACTAAGTCAATCAGTGACATAAGAAGAATGAATGTGCCCTATGGCTAGTTAGCCTTCCAATTTCACATGAATATTTTTGATCAATTTATTGAAGTGTGTGAAGGAATTTCAGGATTGATTATTTAATATCACATTCAATATCTTTATCCTAGAATGAAAGTGGAAAACCCTTGAATACAAGTGTAAAAGATCTCATCTCATGACGTATCATGATCAGTGGATAATGGATAGCTTTTTTGGTCTAAATCAAATATTCTTGTTTTCTACATTGAGCGTTTCTCAAGTATAATTATAGTGAAATTATTGATGGAACACTGCTTATGTAAGTACGGATACCCTCTCTACCAAGAACATTGTATTTCTTATTAATAAGGGGGAGAGAATGTGAAATGAACGTTTGAAATGTATGGGGGAGAGAAAGAAGTAAAGGGGAGAGGAAATATTATCATTTTGACATTGACACATTAATTTTAGGAGACTTTAAGGTATTGACAACAAAATACAAAGGAGTAAATTGTTGGGGCCACATTGTGTATGGATATTTTATTTGTTGTCAACAATTGTTAATACTGGTCAAAATGAAGAAGGAGATGAAGAAGGACTAAAATGTAAATGGAGATTCGGTGAAGTGATGTTAGCTTGAGAATTGTTATGGAATCATATAATTATATGTCATACATTATCAATTCTTTAAGAAGATTAATTCATATGATTGTTGAACTGATCCTAATTTCAAGGAAATTGTATCCAAGGTGACAGATTGTTTACAACAATGACGAATGGTGAAGTATCATCCACATCAGAATGATTGAAGAAGGATAACTATTTTAATAAGGCCATGAAATTATTTACTATTTCATGAAAACCATGAAAGAGATTACTTGAAGAAAATAATCATATGATTTACATGAAGTAGGGAATGATTGTAGAAGAAGAAAAGAGATAGTGGAAGGGCTTGGAATTCTACGATGGTCATGAATTACACATTTCCTTGAATTCAGATGATCATTGCACTATTATTAATGTTCCAAATACATGTATCAAAGGTGATACCTCTTATACAACATTGAAGGTGTTTGAAGAATCCTTAAGCATCCACTTTTTGAAGAAGAGAGATGACTGGAGTTCTTCGGAATTAACACTCCAAAATGGAATTGAAGATTTTATGTGAGGATGAATAAGTACATTTTAATTCATATTCTAAAGAGTATATGAAGAAAGAAGGATTATTTTTTAAGATTATGTGAATACATGATGCAGTGCATGGGCTTGGAACCATGAGAATGGAAAAAACTATGAAGATGATTTGCTGATTTTTATTTCACAAATTTCATAAGATTGGAGAACTTGTGATGCAAGAATTATGAAGGATGGGGAGAGTAAATATGTGTTTTTTGAAAAGGAAAAAAAAGTGTCACGCATGTCAAATGTGGTTTGCAATTGTGGTACACAAGTATGTGTGGCATGTATGTGTATGTTGCGTGAAATACATATTTAAAGATCATCCCATCAACATATGACAAAGGAAATAAAGTGGCTCAGAAGTTAAATATTGGTGCCCAAGTATAAGGGGCATGCAAGTATATGTGGTGCAGAAGTGCATGTTGTGCGCAAGTCATATTTCAACATCCTCAGATGAAAACATGACAAAGGAAAGAAAGTGTCGGGCTAGTGATGGAATGTCACACAAGTGATGGAGCAACACACAAGTGATGGATTGGGGCACAAAGGAATGGCATGCAAGTTTATATAGCACACAAGTCATTAAAATGCATATATATAGATGACTAGCCTCCTTATTTTTTATGGCTCAATAATTAAGAGAAAATTTGAGCTCTGATTGTGCAAGTTGTATAATGTAGCGCGCAAGCTGAAGTCGTGTGCAAGTTGAGGGTTATTTATTAGGCATGCAAGTAGGGAGGTGCGAAATAAAAGTGGATTTCAAGCAGCGTGGTGCACAAGTAGAAGTGGTGTGCATGTTTTAAGAGGCGTGCAAGAAGGGAGTTGTTGCAACAAGTGTGTTGTGTCTAACCCTGAAGTGGCATGCAAGTTCTGAGTTGTACAAAATTTTGGCGCACAGGTATTTGGTGGCGCACAAGCAGAGGGGAACGCATGAAGGGTGGCATGCAATTATGAATTTGCGCGCAAGCTTTGAGTTGAAATAGAAGTTTTTAGCAGCTTCTAATCAACTGTGATGATGATATGTTGATCTAAACTTCATTTTTACAACCACAAAGAGAACATGTGATTCTATCACGAAAAGGAAGAAGAAGAGTTTAGTGTAGTTTTTTTGCACCGAATGATAATGTTTGAATAAGAGATGGTTTCAGTGAATCTTGTTTTCAATTGAAGAAAAGGTCGATGAAGAAGGGTGTGCAGGTTACATTTTTTTCAGAAAAAGAAGAGGCTGGTTACATGCATGTTGTTGAGCTAGTAACAAGAATAAGATGATGGTTGTTGGACAACCTAGTAGCACTGTACCATCCAATAGGACTCAACAGGTGGAAGATTCTTTTGGTTTTGCAAACTCATTGAACAGAGAGATTTCTATCTTTAGAGGCAGTATAAATAACCAACTAGAGGCTACAAGAGACTGTCTATACTGGAAATATAGAGAACCAGTCATTGTAAGTTTATATCCTACTCGCTGCATGTTGGAAGAGGATTATTTCCCTTCCCCCATCCGAGTGTAGGGAGAAACACTAGGAAGTGATTATTTCTATCCCTCCTCCTAGTTTAGGGAGAGACACTAACTAGTCGATTGATTTCCAAGTCAATCATTATAATGGCTACTAAATTATAGTGGTGAATATTTACACTGGTCATTACCATACACAACAAGGATTTAGATACTTATATTGAGTGGTGAACCTCGTAAAAATATAGTGTGCATATTTTTACTCCTTCCATATTATTGCTGGCGACATGGAAAGAGAATAAGAGAATCATGATCCTAATAGGTCAAGAGGTATTGGGATAAAAAGAAGAAATTGGTTCAAAAAGGTCCCCAACATTGATTATCCCCCACTCAGTGTTAGGCATATCCCACACTGATCCTCTCAGACATGTCACTGACCCGACACCTAGCACCGAAAAATATTTTGTCACGCCTAGGGTAGACATGATGTAATGAACCGAACCATGGTCTTAAAAATCTGATACAAGAATCAATTCAAGAGCTATGAATGCTTCAATACAAACTGTGCATGAATGATTAAATATTTTTAATATTTTTAAAAATCATTGCACTAAGGCTCATTAGACCTCAGATTATAGCACTGACTGAGTGCCTTGTCACGACCCATCCTCGGGGCCCGGGTCGTGCTACCCCAAGCTCACCTTCCATAGTCCAAGGGCTGGCGACTAGAACCAAAGGCGTAAATCCCTATACTGGGAAGGAATTTCCTTTATAAAAGCAAACAAACACAACAGAGTACACAACTGAAGTAAGCACTAAGTAGAACTGTATACAAAAGTAAGTGCTAAAAAGAAAGGGGCCGGAAATACAAGACCAACAGTAAGTACTATAAAGCTGAAAAGCTAGTAAAACTGAAGTAAAGTAAAACAACAACCACTGAGTCTTCCTCTAGGAATCCCACCTGAGGGGTGGGTATAGATGGTCTCCTCAACACCTTGGGTCCGTCCGTCTGCTCCGTGTACGTCTCGTCAAGTGGTCCACCTCCGGGTAACGTCCAGCTCTAAAAGTATCTACCTCAATCAGTGTTGTTCGTCATCTACATCCAATAAAATTTAGTGCGGGCATAGCACGTGCAGGGGTGAGTATACAATACTTAGTAGGGACCCCGAGACCCCGAAGGTCTCCCAGAATTCACGAAGGATAACCCACAGAAGAAATATACAACCATGAACTGTCAATGAACCCTACTTAGGTATAAGCACATACATATACCTAAGTTATCTATCTCAGTTCGGCTCCGACTCTCTAGCCCATGCACAACCCATTTCATATAGGAAAGAAGTCAATCACATCGATGATAATGATTGAATGTTAAGACTCAGCTCAAATAGGTATACTTGTTTTGTATAATGATAGAGATGATTAGATGTGGTCACTCATTCATCTAAGTTGTTGTACCCACGTAGGATACTAGACTAGATAAATTGTCAAACCCACGTAGGATACTAGACCAGCTACTCTATTGGACCCACATAGGATACTAGAAAAGAAGTCAACTATCAAACCCACATATAATACAAGTACAGTAGTCATCACTGTTGAACCCACGATGGATTCCATTATAGTTGTCATCGTCGTCAAGCCCATGGAGGATTCCAGTACGGTAGTCGTCATCATCAAACCCACGAAGGATTCTAGTACGACAGTCATCGTCGTCGAACCCACAGAGGATTCTAGTACTGTAGTCGTCACAGTCGCATCCAGCTCTAGGGTTTCCGCACGCAGCATGCTCGATTCTGGAAGGGTATGCTCCTCAATAAAAAGGGTCATTACATCAACTATCAAGAAGTCCAGAGTTGATGTATCCCAAAGTTCCATCTCATAAAAAGGAACCCAATGTGGCAGACAGTGCTTCAATCGGACTCCTGGACTGAGAGATATTGGATTTTCAGTTCTTAGGGCCCAGTTGGAATTACGCTCATTCCAAACCCGAACATTTTTCAATGTCATCCAAAACTCACGAAGAGTATCGCAAAATGACTGTGTCTTAATGAGGATCTTAGTGTCGTAGACGACACGTCGATCGGACACACGGTCGTGAAGTTATTCACATTTAAGCATAACGGGCCTGGCCTGTTAAGCCCAGTGCACTGGCGGGTCAAGTCGACACGGTTCTGGCGGGTCCGACCCGGCTGGTGTCGGACCAGCCTGGTGAAGCACGCAACCTGGCTCGGTGGGGCACGACATGGCCCGTTGTGGCTTGTCCCGGGTGGCCGAGCGATGCGGGGGGGGGGGGGGGGGGAGACTCCCCGACATCCCGAACCAGTGGCACCGCCCTCTTGTCCAGCCGGTCTTCCTGGTACTAGTGGCCCACATGGGTGGGCCGGAGTCCTCTTGCGTGACACCTGTGGGTGCCGCGGCATTCATCAACTCACCCGGCCGACGAGCCGGCCGGTTTTCCCACCGAAGTGGCCCACGGAGCATGGGCTGCGGTCCTCCATAGTGCAACACCATGGGGTGACGCGGTTCCACTAGCCCGGCCAGCTACAGTCGGCCGGTTCTTCTTTGGTCGAGCGACCCGTGGATGCGGGCCGCGGTTCTTCTCCAGGTGGACGGTACATGGCCGCTGCTTCCTCTGGTCACCGCCAGTTCTTCTATCAAAATTAAACAGGAGTCAATGGAGGGTTGTCGCCCCATGTTCGTTCTGCCTGTGCCCTCTGCGTTAGGCGGTATCATATGGACGAAGATAAAAAATGGATTCAATGTATAACATAAAACAATTTTATTCAATTATAATTAAAGCAATCCCCCTACCTCTAAATAAAATTCGTTCGTAGATAGAGTCACGGGGAGGTGGTGTCAACTCATTGACGTTGGGGAAAAGGGACCGAGGATGGTTCGTCGTCGGCGTTCCTTGTGGGTGGCTCCTTCTCCTTTGGCTTTCCCGAAGATCGAATGAGATTATTGTCATTCTTCGGTAGTTCTTCGTCGAAAGAAGAACTCTATTCTTCTATTTCTCAAGAGCTCTCCCAAAATTCTCTCAACACAACGAGTGACAAACTAAAATAATAGCTAAGGTTATTATATTATTCACACATGAATTTTCAAAATACAAACACTTTAATTAATTAATTGTAGGGTTCAATTAATTAATCAAATATGATGGCAAAAAATTAATAGGAGATAGGGAGGTGAAGAGTTCACTTTAATTAAGGGGAGAGATGTCAAATTAATTAAGGGGGGATTAATTGGGAGTTTAAGGGAGTTGAAAGGTTAGGGGTTCATGTGGGCCCCACCTCACATTATCCTCTCATGGGAGGTTATGTGTGTGTGGGACCCACCTACAACATCCCCTTGTAAGATATAACCAACATCTTTAAATTAAAATTGTGTTCCACAATTTTATTTATTTTATTCTAAATCCCCAAAAATTAACTCTCAACCCGCATAAAATGAAACTGTTGTAAAGGTCCCCTTAGGCGAATACCAGGGCTGTGAGTTCATCAGTGTCCTTGGATTCCAATTTTGAGCACCAGTTCAAAAGATAGAAAAACCCGCACGTACTTTTACTGAACGTACCCAAACAAAATTTCATAAATTGATTCCAGGCACACTGGGTCTCAGAATCAAGTGCCGTTAGAAACTGCAGACTCGTAAAATTAGAAAGTATTTATGAAAGAAGTTTCCTTGAAATTTTAGATTCTTTAACTTACTCCCACCTCAAGGTGTTACGTCCCCGTAAAGATAAAACACACACTAGGGAAAAAATGGGGGTACTGAGCTCGCATCTGATCCCCCCACTCCCAAGTGCTCTCCTGGAAGTTCCCATGCTACCAGAGAATACACACCAGAGGAATCGACCATACAAATAGGACCCGCTCATGTCGGTCCTTGATCTCCACCGGGAACTCCATTAATGTCACCCAATCATCGATGTCCAGCTCATTGTGATCGATGATGTGGGTCGGGATGTGCACGTATCTCCTTAGATGAGATACGTGGAAGATGTCATGAACCCGGTGCAACTGAGGTGGAAGGGCTAGGCAGTAAGTCACCTCTCCTACTCTGCTGAGGACCTAAAAATTTCTGATGAAATGTGGAGATAACTTGACACCCCAGACAAATCTCAGTAGACCTCGTTGAGGTGAGATCCGTAGAAAGATGTGGTCGCCATCCTCGAACACCAGTGGTCTCCATCTCCTATCAGCATATGCCATATGTATGCTCTGCGTAGTCTTCATCCACTTCAGGATGATCTTAACCTTCTCTATCATAGGCTGAACCATCTCTGGTCCTACAAGTGTTGACTCCCCTTGGTCAGTCTTGCACAATGGTGATCTGCAAGGTTGGTCGTATAGTGCCTCGTAAGGGGTTATACCGATGGTGGAGTGGTAGCTGTTGTTGTATGAAAACTCCACCAAGGGTAGATGATCCTCCCAACTGTGACCAAAGACAAGGACTCATGCATAGAGCATGTCCTCGAGAGTCTGAATGGTCCTCTCAGTCTGACTGTTTGTCAGAGGATGGAAGGTGGTGCTCAGACTTAGCTGCATCCCAAAATCCTCATGTAACCCCTTCCATAGCCGGGATGTGAAATGGCCATCTTGATCCAAGATGATAATCGATGGCACACCATGAAGCCGTATGATTTCTTGAATGTTGAGACATTGCACGCTCTCTTCTGATCCCTGCTCTCTGATCGGAAGGAAGTGGGACAACTTAGTGAGTCGGTCTATGATCACCCAGATAGAGTCATGTCCTCTAGATGTACGTGGAATCCCTGTCACGAAATCCATGGATATCCCATCCAACTTCCACTCTGGGACCTCTAAGGGTTGTACCTACCCTGATGTTACCTGGTGCTCCACCTTCACTTGCTGACAAGTTAGGCATAATGAAACGAACTCTAATACAACCTTCTTCATACATAGCCACCAGTGTTGTCGTCTGAGGTCCTGATACAACTTTTCCACTTCTGGATGTACCGCTAGAGGGGAAGTGTGATACTCCCTCAGTACTTCCTCCTGTAGTGCAACTGGTAACATAATATTTCCCCTGAAGAGGATGACGTGCTCCCATCCTTCAGAAAATCCATCAGGTTCCTGCCCTGATGATATATGAGCACGTCGCATCTCACAGTTAACGTCCCCACATTGTGCCTCCCTGACTCACTGAAGTAGTGGAGGAGTGAATATGAGAGATTGAAGAGAGGATTCTCTATAAATATCCTCAAAGGATATCTGCAATGCAACTAGCTACTCAATCGCCTCTCCTAGCAGCTGAATTGTCGATCTCCTACTGAGAGAATCTGCTACAATGTTCCCCTTCCCATGAGTATAGACTATCTCAAAGACATAGTCCTGGAGAAATTCTAGCCAACGTCACTGTCTCAAGTTCATTTCTTTATTCAAGAATATGTACCTGAGACTCTGGTGGTTAGAGTAGACTGTAAAGCCCTTGCTGATCAAATAGTTCTGCCATATCTTCAAGGAAAAGACCACTGCTCCTAACTCCAGGTCATGGGTAGCAAAGTTCTGGTCATGCTGTCTCAACTGCCGTGAACCATATGCGATCACCACTCACTCCTGCATCAGGACACACCTGAGTCCGGTCCCTGATGCGTCATAGTAAACTACGTACCCAATGCCCCCCTTCGGTAGCCTCCTGATTGGAACACTGGTCAATCTCTACCACAGCTCTTGAAAGCTATGATGGCACCTCTCTGACCAAACGATGTGTTTCCCCTTCTTCTCCAAGGTTGAAAGCGGTGATGCAACTCTATAGAAGTCTGTCACAAATATCCGATAGTACCCAGCCACACCCAAGAAACTCCGCACCTCCATCACGCTCCTAGGTGGCTCCCAAGCAAGTACTACCTCGATCTTCGCTGGATCCACTACAACTCCAGTCTCTGAGATGACGTGTCCTAGAAAGTGAAACTCTCAAATCCAGAACTGGCACTTCAAGAGCTTACCATAAAGCTGGTGCTCTCTAAGTGTGTCCATTACAACCTGCAAGTGGTAGGCGTGCTCCTCCTTAGTAGTCAAGTAAATCAGTATTTCGTCGATGAAGACTACAACATAATGATCGAGGTATGGATAGAAGATCTTGTTCATGAGATTCATGAACACAGCTGGTACGTTGGTTACACTGAATGGCATAACCAAGAACTCGTAGTGGCCATGTCGACACTTGAAGTCCGTCTTCTGGACATCCCCATCACGAAATCTGAGTTGGTGATAGCTTAACCTGAGGTCTATCTTCGAGAACCATCGTGCACCCTTGAGCTGATCAAAGAGGTCTTCAGTCCTCAAGAGTGGGTACATTTTCTTCACGGTCACCTTATTCCGGTGACGGTATTCGACAAACAGTCGCAAGCTCCCATCCGCCTTCTTGGCGAACAAAATCGGAGATGCCCAGGGTGAAAAAATGGGTAAGATAAATCTTTTCCCATGAAAGTCCTCCAGCTGTACACACAGCTCATGAAGCTCTGTGGGAGCCATCCGATATGCTAGAGTAGATATCGGTGCTGTCCTGGGGTACATGTCAATGTATAAGTCTACCTCTCTATGAGGAGGTAGTCTGGGAACGTCTTCAGGAAAAAATTCCACATACCAATCCACCATAACCGGAAAACTAGGACTCCTCACATCAACTACTATGAGGATGAAACTAGCCAATTGATGTGTGATCGGCATACCTCTCTTCAGGATAAGTCCATCTTGCGCTTCTAAGGCTCCCTTATCACTGATGAAGGTGATCCTACTCTCATCCGTGCGGACACACCACACTTTGTGCCTAATGCATTCGACTTGAGCATGGACTGTAGACAACCAGTCCATACCCAATATGACATCGTAAGGCCTAGACACTGCAACAAGAAGTTCCCAGCTGAAGCTATCGCCTCCAAGAGTAAGCTCACACTGCTAGTACCAATGCTTAATAGTCGTGTCTTCTCTCGTAGGATTCTTTAGCCATAAGGATCGATCCAATGGCTCTATCAGAATCTCCGAGCACCAAACAAGGGAAGAAGAAATAAAATAATGGATCAGACCTATGTCTATAAGTACTGTAGAAAGTGTGGAGTAGACACAAATAGTACTTTGAATCATCTCAAGTGCATCGTGGTTGTATGCCTCGACTGCCTGGAGCTGAGCTTGCCTCGGTCTGCCAGCTCCCTGTGGTCGGGGTGGACCTCCAGGTGGTGGTGGTGGTGGTAGAGCCTAGAAAGGTCATCCACCACCCGCTGCTCTACCAGCTCCTCTTCCACATCCTCCTTCTCCCGGCAGACCACCACGATCGAACCTCTTCCTCTGCCAAAGAGGTACCTCAACTGTCTAATGCTCATCTACACAGTGGGTTGGGCTGTATCGAGCCATTTTTCCCTACCCGCTGCAAGCATAGCACTGCCTGCTCCTCGTATAACTGGCTCTGTTCCATGTTCCCCGCACAACCGAACCAGTATCCTGAGGTCGTTCACCAGATGGCCTGGTCCGCTTGGACCTCTACGTCAACTATCTACTACCGGTTGTTGAAGACTCTGATATGTGTCTTCCTGCGGTGGGTCTCGCAGCTAGTGTCAGCTCAGTAAGAACGCTCTCTACAAGAAGGGATCACTCTAGTACTCCCTCCTGCGTTGGAATACTGAGGGAGATCATCAAAGCCCTGATCCCATGTCTGATTCACTTCTCAATGGTTTGGGCCCTGAAGAATGGGTCCTCTAACATATCCGTGGAGTAGCGTGAGAGGTCGGTGAACCTTGTTATATACTGATCTACTTTCATGCTTCCCTACTGCAGATGAAGTAACTCCTGAATCTGCACCACACGAAGGGTGGCTGGAACAAACTCCGAGCAGAAGAGACTCTCGAAGTCCATCCAGAGTAAAGATGCCTCACCATGGACCTAGAGAATTAGGCTCCACCGTCTACCTGCTGCTGCGTGCAGGAGACTCGTGTAAAAGATCACCATAAGGTCAACTGGTGTCCCTACCAATCTGAAAAACCTGACGACAGCCTCCATCCAATCCTCAGCCACCTGTGGGTCCGTTTATCATCGGAACCTAGGCGGCCTCTGTCTATAAAACTCGTGCAACGCACTCCAACGGCGTGCACTCTCTACTGCTGCAGCTGGAGGTATCGGTGGCCCAGCGGGTAGTGGTACTGCTGGTGCCTCTGCTAGGATGGGGCCCTACACCGTGGCCTCATCGCTTGGTGGGCTACCATCCCGTACGTAACTCAGAACCGCAGCTGGTTGCCTTCGTGGGGCCATCCTGAAAAGAAGTAGGTGTTCCATGGTCAAATAGTATACCTGGTGTGTAGACACAATTTAATCACAATGAAAACTTTTGAAACACACATCTAATCAATGTTTTCATGCACTGAGTCAGAAATCAGAGGTATGGGTCCTGTTGTATAGATACGTCAGCCGCTGAACCAACACTAGACTCCCTAGACTGAAAACCACACTCATTACTCTTAACAATATTGCTTCACCGAAAAGAATTCAGAGTTTAAGTTCTGTGGTAGAACCGACTCCTCTGATACCAATTTGTCACGACCCATCCTCGCGGCCCATGTTGTGACTACCCCAAGCCCGCCTTCCATCGCGCAGGGGCAGGCGACTAGCACCAAAGTCATAAATCCATATACTGGGAAGGAATTTCCTTTATAAAATAAATCAAACACAATAGAGTACACAACTGAAGTAAGCACTAAGAATAACTGTATTCAAAAGAAAGTGCTGAAAAGAAAGGGGCCGCAAAATACAAGACCAACAGTAAGTATAGTACAACTAAAAAGCTAGTACAACTGATTTAAAGTAAAATAGAAACCACCGAGTCATCCTCCGGGAATCCCACCTAATGGGTGGGTACAAATGGTCTCCTCAGCACCTTGGGTCCATCCGTCTGCTCCGTGTACATCTCGTCAAGTGGTCCACCACTAGGTACCATCTAGATCTACAAGTCTCTGCCCTGATTAGTGTTGTATGTCATCTGCATCCAACACAACGTAGTGTAGGTATAGCCCGTGTAGGGGTGAGTAGACGATACTCTGTAGGGACCCTGAGACCCCAAAGGTCTCCAAGAATCCCCAAAGGATAAACCACTGAAGAAAGATACAACCATGAAGTATCCACAAACCCTACATAGGTATATGCCCATATATATACCTAAGTTATCAATCTCAGTTTGACTCCATCATTCGAGCCCAAGCACAACCCGGTCCACACAAGAAATAAGTTAATAAAATCAATGATAATGATTGAATGTCAAGACTCAGTTCACACAGGTATACATATTTCTTATAGCGATAGAGATGATCAGATGTGGTCACTAATTCATCTAAGTTGCGGGACCCACGTAGGATACTAGACCAGCTAAGCGGTTAGACCCGCGTAGGATACTAGAATAGCTACTCTATCAGACCCACATAGGAAACTAGAATAGAAGTAAACTCTCGGACCCACTTCAGATACAAGTACAGTAGTCATCACTGTCGAACCCACAGAGGATTCCAGTACAATTGTCATCATCATCGAACCCATGGAGGATTCTATTACAGTAGTCGTCATCATCGAACCCATAGAGGATTCCAGTATTGTATTCGTCGTCATCAAACGCATGGAGGATTCCAATATGGTAGTCGTTGTAGTCGCAACCAACTCTAGAGTTTCCACACACAGCACGCTCGATTCCGGGAGGGTCCGCTCCTTAAGAAAAGGGGTCATTAAATCAACTATCACGAATTCTAGAGTTGATGTACACCAATGTTATGTCTCATAAAAAGGAACCCAATGTGGAAGACGACACGTCAATCGGATGCCTGGTCAGAGAGATATTTGATTTTCCGTTCCAGGGGCTTGGTTGGAATTATGCTCGTTCCAAACCTGCATGTTTTTCAAAGTCATCCAAAACTCATTTAGATTACCGTAAAAGGACTGCCTTGTCATGAGGATCTATGTGCCGTAGACATCATGCCGATCGGATGAACGACCGTGAAGTTATTCGCATTTAATCGTAATTGGACCGACCCGTTAAGCCTAGTGGGCTGGCGGGCCGGGTTGACCTTGTTTTGGAGGGTCTGACCCGATTGGTGTGGGGCCAAGCTAGTGAAGTGCATGGCCAAGCCCGGTGGGACGCAGCCTGGGCCGGCAGGCCGTATCTCGGACCGGGTGGCCGAGCAATGCGTGGTGGGGGGGGGGGGGGGTTGACTTCACGAATCGGCGGTGCCGAGCAGCACCGCCCTCCTATCTGGCAGGCTGAAGCCGGCCGGTCTTCCCTGCACGAGCGGCCCGCTTGGGCGGGCCGCGGTCCTCCTGTGGGGCACCTGTGGGTGCCAGGGCCTTCATCAACCCGGCTGGCCGACGACCCGGCTGGTTCCCCCGCCGATGTGGCCCATAGAGAGTTGGCTGCATTCATCCGCAGCGCGGTGCCATGGGGCGCCGCAGTTCCACCAGCTCGGCCGGTGACGGCTGACCAGTTCTTCAACGGTCGAGCGGCTAGTGGATGCAGGCCGCGATTCTTCTCAATGCGGCCGGCACACAGCCGCCGCTTCCTTCGATCACCGCCACCTCTTCCATAAAAATAAAACAGGGGTCAACGGAGGGTCGTTGGGCCGTGCTCGTTCGGCCCACGCCCTCCCCGTTAGGAAGTATCATATGGCCGAAGATAAAACAAGGTTTCAACGAAGAACTAAGAACAATTTTATTCAATTACAATTGAAGAAAACCCCCTACCTTGGAATAATGTTCATTCATAGATGGAGTCATGGGGAGGCGGCGTCAACTCGCTGACGTCGGGGAAGAAGGGGTTGTGGATGGCACGTCGTCATCGTTCCTTGCAGGTGTCTCCTTCTCCATTGTCTTGTACAAAGATCGAAGGAGATGATCTTCGTTCTTCGATAGTTCTTTGTCGAAAGAAGAACTCTATTCATCTATTTATCAATAGATCTCCCAAAATTTTATCAACACAATGACTGCCAAACAAAAATAATAGCTAAAGCTATTATTTTATTAACACATGAATTTTCAAAATTCAAACACTTTAAATAATTAATTATTGGGTTCAATTCATTAATCAAAAGTGTTGGAAAAAAATTAATGGGAGAGAGGGAGGTGAAGAGTTCACATTAATTAAGGAGAGAGTTGTCAAATTAATTAAGGGGTGATTAATGGGGAGTTTAAGGGAGTTAAAAGGTTAGGGGTTCGTGTGGGCCCCACATCACATTATCCTCTCATGGCAGGTTATGTGGGTGTGGGACCCACCTATAACTTCTCTTTGTAGGATATAACTAACATCATTAAATAAAATTGTGTACCACAATTTTATTTATTTTATTCTAAATCCCCAAAAATTAACTCTGAACCTACATAAAACGCAACTACGGCAAAGGTCCCCTTAAGCGATTATAGGAGATGAGAGTTCATCAGTGTCCTCAAATTTCAATTCTGAGCACCGGTTCAAAAGATAGAAAAACACGTACGTACATTTACTGAACGTACTCGAACAAAACTTCAGAAATTGATTACGGGCACACAGGGCCTCGGAATCAGGTTTCATCAGAAAACGCAGTATTGTAAAATTCCAAAGTATTTAAGAAAAACTTTTCCTTGAAATTTTCGGGTCTTTACATGCCTGGTCTCAGAAATATTATTATAAATATTCCACTTTCTAGAAGGGAAAAAACCAAGTCGCTACATCCTCGCCACCTTAAGGGTTTTAATTCTAGAAACGAAAAATTCTAGGAACATAGGAAAGGACCAGATCTCTCTATTGGGACTCCCATGCCTGAAATCTCACCAATGGTTCATGTGCTATAAAAACACACACCAAGTGGAACCACAACACCAAAAGCCCAGATCACATGCTGCCAACGTTTCATGCGCCATGCAAAATCATGCACACAAGGGAACCATCAAGCACAACCACATATCAACCAACTACCACCAGTTTAACATCGGGCAACAAGCGGTATGTGTTTACTCTACTCTAGTAGGTGGAAAACAACAAATCCCACAAAAAAGAATAATAATTGTAAATATCAGAGATATCTTGTCACCCTAGATTACAATCAGATCCGTTGACGAGATAAAACCAAACATAAGACCTCATCCTAAAACACCCATGGTCACCTTCTTCAGTCTACAACTACCCCAAATGATCCCCTTCAGACCTCAAACACCTTTACATGGTCCATTCCAACACCAACAAGACTCCATGGGAAATAACCACCACAAAACCCCTTCTCACCACATGACTAGTGAGAACACCAGACCTCAAATGAATGATGCACTCCCCACATTAAGAAATAAATCCATCACAAACATTCCCATTAGATATCCCATCATGTGATAATGTGAAAAAAAACACCAACACCTAAAGAAAATTTATCCACCACTAGGATAAAAAAAAGGTTTCCCAAGTTTACACATTGAGTCTTACATGCCCTTAAGAACTATAGAAAACATGTGAAACTAACCTCGAACTCACTAGTCGAAGGAACTCATCCACCACACTTAAAAAACCATCTGATTTGGGTGGAAGGAACTTTCCTGCATGGTTTTAGATTGTGTTTCAAGTATCAGTCTTAGTGGGGGAATTTTCCATCCTTCATATGAATTTGAAGACATGATGAAACCCACAATGACCTCCTCGATCATCTCGTGTACAAACTGATGTCGTGCACATGATGGTGTCATGAGAAACAAAATTCTACACAGATGCTAACCTTGGGTCATACCAAGGACATTAGTTACTATTATCCCTCATGAAAATGATATGAACACAAAAGTATAAGGAACTCTTCCACCACAACTCAATATTATCTGCTTTGGGAGGCACTAACACAATTACATGATCTTCATCATGTCACCAAAACATATATCGGTGGAGGAAGGATCCTTCTTACTCATACACTCAATGCTACAAATATCAACACTGACACAGGTCTCCAATAATGCCATGCATCATTCTGAAAAAATCCCCACGAAAGAATAAAAGGAAAGGGTACATCCCAATAGTGTCTACAAATACTACAACATAATGTATAAAGGACACAGAAAATAATAATATTCATCTGGAGCCTCTTGGTCAACACCCTCCAATGCTTGCAACTGCCCATGTCTTTATCCAGCAGCTCCCTAATCTTGGCCCTGACCATGTCGGTGCGATTGTGGTAGTGGATCAATGTGAAAACTCCCTCCTGACACTCCAGATATGATGTCTCATTTGATGCTCGACAAAACATGTTGCAACTAAAGTGACTGCCAAAGCGGTCCATTAAACGGTCTTTCCTCAACAACATGGTAGGTTAGACAATATCTTGCACAATATCCAAGGATGTTGTAAGAACAGAAGAGCCTCTCCCACTATTTACCAAAACAGTAGCATGGTATCCTGAGTCTAGGCATAGGTATGACTTTTAAAACGATGTTACCACCCACTGTGCATGCATACTAACTATGGGTCCTATTAAACCAATACCATTGTAGAATTCTATCTCCAAAAATCATGGTAAGTGTGTGATCCCCATGTATCACTATCCAACACCAAAAAATCTATCCATGACTTAGTCTGATAAGTCACAACCACCTAAATACTTGGATGTGGGGAAACACACTTCCTGACGGGTGGTGGCTCCACCCACTGCAGAACTAGAGAAGAACCCATCTCATGACTAGGCCCCTACATGGTGACATCCCCACTCATTATGTCATACTATGAACCCATTGGTGGAATCCTTAATGTTTTTCACTATGGGAACATCCTGAAACAATGTCAGGACACACAATGATCAAAGAGTATATCTTGGGAGCTGACTCAAGGAGGATAGGAAAACCCAAAACCCAGTATTATAAGTTTGATGTACCTTTATTTACAATGATATAGTTTTCATAATGTTTAGAGTTGAATGGTAGGTTATCAGAGTCCTAGTGAGGGGATATATTGGCCCCCCCGCACCATAAATAGAGTCCCTACCCTAAAATATGAACTTGAAACATCTTAAGACTGTCACAATGAAACACATACCATGCTCAGAAATGTTTTCCCAAAGTGGATCCTACTCTGATACCACTCTATCAAGATTTGACCCAATGAATCTCGATCCATGACTCCACAAGCCCACTACCAACATTCCAAGGGCTGTCAACTTGCACCGAGTAGGTTTTCACACACATGGGGGAGATTAAACTATCGTACCTGTAACCACGCATCCACATGCACCTCCATGAAACTGTTCATATATTAATATATGTAAGTAAAACTGAAAAATAAAATCATTGCATATATCAATCCTAACTAGAGTACATAAAAAGGTAAAAATGGGAAAAATACATTCCCAACAAAAGAAAATTTTAAAAGCATACATCCATCTCAGATGGAAGGGATTGCTATCAAACACCAACCAGTACGCTCCACAGCACATCTATGTTAAAAATCCAAGCCCATCCTGCTACTACACTATACCCACTCTAGGTCCAACTCATACATCATCGAAGGACATATGGTGTAAAAAATACACAAACATGTGCGGGGATACCCTGTGGAGGGGTGAGTATAAGAATACATAGTAGGTTCCCAAAAACGATATACCAATAATGGAGAAATAGATAGGAATCAGTCAACTCAACCCAGCCAGAGGGGACCTAAATGAGATAGAATATCTATCTTGATACCATCTATGATGCATCATGACTAGTCAGCTCAATGTCCCTAACATGTCAATGGAATGACACACACCACAAGGACTCCGAGAACAAACCCATATATACACATCTTTAACTCCATGTCTCATGTTATTGACCCTATACTGTCAACAAAAACTAACTCCTATTCTAATGAAACACTCAAAATTGTCTCATGAGGCTCCAACCTCATAGACCTCAACATACTACCACTCGAGGTCGGGAGAAAGAATCCATCCTCGAACTCACATTCCTAGAGCTTATCAATTCTGGATGTTACACGTAATGAGAGGGATCACGAATCAATATATAGAAGTTGATGAGTCAACATCGCAATCCAAGATATCCCATTCTATCAAGAAAGAAAACTAATCGAAAAATCTTGTCAACCCTCATGGTTCCATTCCTTAAGTGAATGCTCAATTGAAATAAGAACTAAAAGGTCCCTAAATGTCTAAACTAACACACAGTCATTATGTTGAGGATACCACCGAGGTTCCTCTAGGAGACACTAAAAACCATATCCGGAACACTAAATTCATAAATGGTATCACACAACCATCCGACTCTAGATAAACTCAGCTAGTATAAGAACAATTCCCATGTAGAGTTGTTCTTGCCGATTATAACTTCTGTTGAAGAAAATTTCATTATAGATCGCAAAAGGAATAATGAAATCTTGATACCCCAAAAGATGGTCCGCACTCAGGGATCACTGTGGGATCCATCCCCTACTGGATAATCATCCTAGGTAGATGATCCATGCACATGTAAATATTGGTTACATTGATTCAATGAACCGTACCAAGGGAAATGTAAGGACGTGAGGATCACGTCGGGCCTCTCAAGGTGACACATGCTCAATATCCCCTAATCATGCAATCAATGTATATTGAGACAACTCACTCTAGAAAGAGGGAATGCATCCATGTTGCATGTATGCAGAATAGTCGAAGAGGGTCATGGTTTGGTAAAGGGTACATGATTCGAAAAACACTCATAGTGATAGGACCCGGGGGCCACTCAACCCTACTATCCTAAACATCTCTAATAGATACATTAGGAAACCACTCAACCATGCTAGTTATAAGGTTAAAAACAATGACTAGGGGACCCACTAAACCAATCATGTCTAAATGTCACGAACAAGGACCGGGGGGACCAACATAACGCTGTTGTTCTAGGCATCTCTACCCCAAACCACCCACAAAACAACACCTGAACACTGTACCTCCTAGGCGAAGAATGTTTCCACCATCATGTTCTATGTAGAAAAAACACTCAGAATGGACTACTCACATGCCCAATTCTAACTTCCAAGTCAAAAATACCCAATACATCTATTCTGGAAAAAGTACATGGCATATACATTAGAGTACACGGTGATTACTCTAATTTTTCATCCTGCACATGTAATTTTACAAGGCCGAAGAAACATGGGGACTTCCTATGTAAAACTGCATGGAATGTACTGTCCCAAAACCATATTTTTTATGTTCTTTTTCAGAAGGTTGGAAACATGGCCATTTGCTACTCCACAATGTGTACATAGAGTAAATGGATTGTACATGTAAAAATTACTTATTCCCTAAATGGGAAGAACACATTTCATGTGGAACTAATTTACACACTATGTTAATGCGAAAATATGATGGGAATTCTCTACAAATGACCTATATCACCCCCATATACCCCTAAACCAAAAGTTTGTCCCTCAAGGGGTTCCTTGGAATCATCTAAGAGCACAAAAACCATAAACTTGTGTATAAAAAAGGGAATTATGACTTTAAACTCAAACCAACTATGTCAAGGGTGAATCACCAATTCTTCGAGGATGAATCGATGCTCCGAAGCTACTATTTCTTGATCCAGGAGCTTCTACCATAAACATCCATAAATGACAGGGATCCATTTTATTGATTATTCCTTCAGGTTATTCATAGGAAAAGAGGGTAAGTGGTGGCTTTGAACACCCTATGTGTGCACCATGGTGATAAGGGGTAGAAGGATATTTTTTTAATTATAAAAAAATAAATACCCACTTAACACCCCAGCCTGACTCACCTCCAACCTGACACCTAACATCGACAATGTTTATATTGCACCTAGCATAAACACGATGTTCAGAACCAAACCAAGTTCTTAGAAAAATAATCCAAGAATCCATTGTGGATTATTTAATTTTCTTTATTAATTTTGAATGAGTGATAAAATATATTTATTATTTTTAAAATAACCATATTGAGTCTCACCATCCCTTAGACTCAAGTACTGACACGGTTCCGGGATTTGGAAATATTGGTAGAAATATTCTAGTGTCTGACATGGAAAATATAGAGTCTCTATAGTATCTTATATTTTCATTTAAAGCCTTGGTCATTTGGAGCCTTTTTTTATATTAAATTTATTATAATTTTACCCTTTCGGAAATTAAAAAATGTATCTCGTACAACAATTATAAAAGAAAACCTCCTCCCGCACATATTAACCTCACATATAAAAGTATATTTCTAAAAACTCTATAAATTTGACTTTGGAAATTTATATACACATTATACATGTTATTTTATTTTTAAAATACCAACCCTAGGGCCATTTATAGGAGATCTAAATGAGTTTTTTTAGTGAAGAGGTAAACAAAATAACTTTTAACTCTCTTTTATACTATAAATTTATGCTTATAAATCTATGTCACTTATCATAAAATAACAAATTCCACCGTATAAATATGTTTAATTGTAACTATTATTTCTAAAACTCAATTATACACCCTCATTCCCATCAAAACAGATGTAAAATTATCACTCGTGTGTATATACGTCTTACAATCTCCTCAGAGCGACAAAATTCATTTTTCATCACCGTATTTTATGGATGGGTATTGTGATGAGGTTAATGATTATGTATTATATTTAAAAAATCATTATACTTATTCAATTGTAGTTCACATCTACCAACATACCATTAAAACCTTTGAGAAATGATAATGTCGTTATTGTGTATGTTTGGACTACCATACCCATGAAGTGCTGTTTTTTGTTTTTCATTTATATTTTACATGGATGGTAATGAGTATGAATTTGATAAATATATATGATATATATATATGATATAATATTGATACTTTATATCTAAACCAGTATTTATCTTTCTTTAATTCCATCCATCATAAAATGATAACTTCTCTCATGGGTATGTTCGGCCTACTCTCTCTATAAATGGTGTAATCAAATTTTATATCGATAATTTTATGAATGAATATTATTATGTATAAAATGAAAATGTATAATATTTATATTATTGTTAAAATTGTGGATCTGATACAACCATGTTAAAAATATAATTACTCAAACTATCAAACAGTAACATACACAAAAAACAAAGCCGGTTTCACCTAGAATAGTGATTTCAATATAGAAGTGCTAAAAACATGTGATAAAATGATATAAGTAAATATATATATTAAGATATTTTTGATTAGGTTCTATAATAAATTTATAATAAATAAATATTTATTATACATGAGGTTCCAATTCATATGATGGATGTTATACCTAATATACAGGGTTTTCATCTCACTTTTTTATCTCAAGGACACATTCCATAATCTCCACTTTTTTCATTTTGATTTTTTATATATAACAATTTAATGTCTCTGATGATTTTAAAAACTATTTTTAGGGGTATTTAAATATATATAAGTTTATTTATTTGATAGGGCTTATGATTCAATTTTTACCAAAGAGGTAATGTTTTTGTATTATAGTCTCACTTTATATCGGTATTCTTTTTTATTAAGCTTATAACGATGAAATATGATGATATATCCATTAATAATCACATTAATTTTCTTATAATATGTTTATTTATTTAAAATAATTGTTTTCATAAAATTTTTATCACCTTAATTATCCATGATAGTGAAATTTTGTTTTTATGGAAAATTAGATTCATTTATATCTTCAATCAAAAAACCTTTTTCTTCCAAATCCTTGTTTAATAAAGAAATGTAAGAATGTTTTTACTAATCTTGTAGGAATTTTTAATTACATTCTTATTTATGATTCAATTTTTACAAAATTCTTGGAATGTAATATTCTTGTCATTTTCTTAACAAGGTAATTTTTTGAATTTTTTGAAAAAGTATGGAAGGAATGAATTTTTAACTGATATAGAATTAACATAATTTCACTTTATCATTAAAATTGTTTTATTTTAATATTAGTTTATAAGTTTACATGGTTATTTAGGAAGAAAATTTTCCCTTTATATATTCAGTATTTATAATAAATATATTATTTTAAAATGGGATAATTAATTTCCTGAATAATGTTATAATGTAATTTTTATGGTATTTTCTTTTATAAAGGAATCAACACTTGATTTCAGTTAATATTTATACTGGATATTATCCAATTATAAAATAATATTTATTTATTTATATTTTTTATAATTATGATGAAAAAATGTTTATGAAACTCATTTATTTTTCATTGGTTATTTCATAATTAAATGAATTTTTTTTTATAAAACTCATTTCTTTTACTGGGTTATGATAAGATTAATGGTTTATCATATTATAGAACACATATTTTGTCTTTTAATTATGTTATTTTTGGTAATTTATCTACCTAAAATTCATTGGGTAAATATTGATACTCCATGAGAAAAAAAGGACGAGAAAGGGGAGTGAACCCAATTTTGTAAGGGACTGTGTCAACTATGAAAGTATTAGGAGTGAACCATGACTTCATTGATGTTTTAGGGATTGAACCAATTCAAAAATGATTTCCCAAAAAATAATCCATGACTAATAAATAAATTACTTTCAATACATATGTGTTTTCCAAATATCAATGTCATCTGCCTATGTGAAGCTTTAATGGTTCTTGTACTTTGATTACCTTATGAATAATTAATTTTAAACTACTAAGAAATATTCCATGAATACATATTGTGATCTTTGATATGATAATAATGGTTTTAAAATATTAATATCGTGTTCTTATTAAATTATTCTCACGTTTTATTAAGTGATCATCGATATCTCGCCTTTTTACCCTTACTAGGAACCATAACCCACCCTTTTATTTTATTTCTTTCTCCAGGTTTTGAGTAGAAGTATTAAGTAATATATTTCTGTGAAGCATTTGATTTATGAATAAATATATTTTATGAAATTTTTTTTATGTTTCCACATTTCCCATTATACTAGACTTAAATGATCCTGGCATGGAGGGAAATGTTTTTCAATGAATATTCATATGTTAAGATGTATTATATATGAATGAAAATTATGGTTCACTATATTGTTTATCAGATAAATATTTAGTTAACCTTTTGATATTATTATTATATAACACTAGTGAAAACCTATTGGATGATTCTATGTATAGGATAAAATCCTTATGTTTTTTAATCATCAGGGATGACTAAGGTTAATCCAACGGTGTCATAGATTTAAACGAAGATGGTATAATTTAGAAATCCTATAAATTAATTTTCCTGATTCCACACTATGTCTATTGTTTCTCACAATATAATTTTTTTAAATTAAATGGATGGAACTAGGTTGTTTTTTTAAAATGGACGTACAATGGAATGATCATCCTTATAACAAAAAAATGGAATCAGATCTAGAATTTGAATCATTGTAATTGTTCCTAAAAATCTATCTCATTGTATGATTATCAATATAAACTTTTTTGACTTTTCTAGAATTACTAATAAGTGGACGGTGTAATTTTATAAAGACCATATAATAAAAAATATTCATCATCCGTCTTTTATAAAATTAGGGAAGAAGCGATCAAGTGAATGTCACAAAGGAATGGGAAGATAATTTGGGTGGAAAAGAATGACACCAAGAAAGTAATTTTCTAGGAAAAATGAAAACATTAGTTAATGAAATGGTATATAATAATTGTGTACCTATTTTATTCAAGATGTTTTAGTTTTTTAAAGTAGGATAGTATAGGAATTTTGAAAATCATTATCATAGGAAAAATCTTTGAAAAGAATCCGATAGGTTTTAAAGATAATGGTTTCCTCAAGGATGATAAAGATAATTAGAACGATGTATGAATGATAATATACATTATAACAGTATTTGATATATTAAATGTATGAATCATGATTAAATTTAGGATGAAAAATAATAAAACAAGACTAATATTTCATATTGTACAAAAGATATATTGGGGATTAAGATGATGAATCATGGTTAATTGTACATAACCTATGTGGGATGATTAAATTGTTTATATATTTTTATTCAATAATTATACTACATATGTGTTATAATAATGATATTATAGTATTTAAATAATGAAACATCTTTTTTTTGTTCCCCAAAATCTTGTAATTGAGGATTTCAAAAAAACAATTTCTAGTACAAAAAACATAGAAATATGATTTAGTTGTAAGGGGATATTTGTAGATAAAATTTGATCAAGGGAAAAGATATTCCATAATATTTATATGATTTTGAGTAAATAATATTATGTTTGGATAAATGATTTGTTGAAAATGGAATTATTGGTTACATTGAAATTGTTTTAGGGTTCCATATAAATTGATTTAGGACATTTTTTAATAAGTTTATTGAATTTTAATATTTATGGAATATATTCAATTGTATTGAACATATTTATATAATAGTTATTGTGTGTTTTTTGGAATAATATATGTTTTAATTTGTGTTCAACGTTAATGATATGGATATCATCATGGGTATATATGTTTATGGTTGATCATAAATTTAAAGGCATCAACACCCCCATATAATGTTTTTAGGTGTGGGATGTTGATACCTTATTAAGGTTTATGTAAACTTTAAGGTTGATATATGATTAAATTTTGGGATACTAGATAGTTGGATATAGATAACCTTTATGGATGAAAATATATTCATAAAAAATGTGATATTTTCATAGATTTTTATGTTAATGTTATAGATTACCTTTTAGGTTAGTCTCTAAAACTGATTCATGATATTGTAGTGACTTTAACTATATTAAAATATTAGATAGTAATTTAAATTGGTGATAAATAATATTTCAGAGATGTTTCATTTGGTTGAGAAATATGTAACCAGTAGGATTAACATGTTATTTAATACAAAACAAATCAATTGGGAAGAATATAATTTAAATTTTGGATATGTATGTTTAATGGTATAAGATAACCATTGGGCCTAAAAAATTATTTAATGTTATAGTTATTTAGGATATTTGGGTTGTATAATTATTTATGAAATTATCTTAGGGGATCTATTATTGTTATTCTAGAAACTTTTGAAATATAATGTATTTTTCATGTTTTATTATTTTTGGAAATAATTTTACCTTATAATAACCATTTTTGGATTTGGAAAATTTCTCATGATAGGTGGAATATCATAATATAAATTTTAAATATTTTAGAAGTTTATTATCGTGCTTCAAGAATAAAAAATTCATCTCAAATCATCATCGTTTGGATAAACAAATTAGATTTCCATAAAAATTTATTTGATGATTAAAGTAAGTAAATTTCCTTATATTATTACACTAAATGGAGAATCAATTCCTAAAATTTATAAGAATGATATTAAGACAAAAAATTTATCCTATAACTTTCTATTATGTTGAATTGATGGTCATTAAACCCCTCACATATTCATGGTATTTTTTTGTTAATATTCATATATATTTTCTTAATCACTATATATTAATCCTTGGGAATCAGTTTTCTCTTCCATGTCAATATTATCAATCTCCATTAATGTTACCCTATTTTGAAACCAAGTTTTGTTCTGAGCATTATACTTATATTACCCTATTATTAAGGGGATGTTTAAGTAACCCTTTATATGATGTGGGATTTCAAAAAAGGACATATCAAATATCAAACTGTTATTACATAACGTGAGTTAAAAATGAAGAATCAATTTATTATAGTGGGGGAAACATAAAATCAATTATTTACTTAATTATTTATCATTATATAATTTTATTTCTTTTATATCTTGTGTTACATGCAAAAAAATGTTTATATGAACCACGATGTACTATTAAAATATCATTATTTATTACCAGTATGACCTATATATTAAAAATGGAATTTAGGAATATGATTAAATATCCAAGGAAATATATACAAAGCTCTTACACTATATAAATTTATAGATAAATTCTTTGTAAATAATTACTGAATTTTTAGTAAAGTCATTTTATTTCTTAAAAATGTGATTTCTCAAATAAACTATTCTTACTTATTTTTATGAGGAAATATTGTTATTTATTTATAGATTTTTTAGATATATTATTTTTAAAAAATGAACTTAATTTAAAATTATCATATTAAAATATTCTTAGGTTGAATTTTTGAGAAATTTAAGATAAGTGTAATTTTCTTAAGAATATTTAAAAATAATGATTTTATTGAAAACTATATGTAATCATTTAAACTGTTTTTAATGTTATCAAAGTAAAATTTGTTTTATTATTTTATAAATAATAAAATTAAATCTATTTGAATCTAATTTTTGTTATAATTTAGTATGGAAACATTTTTAGAAATAAAATAGAAATTTTTTGTTAACCATTTTTAATATACACAATGGGTTTTTTAATAATATAATAAATTTATAATTATATTTGAATGATATTAATTAAATTAATATATTATTTACATGATAAAATGTTTTAGACATTCCAGAAATTTTTTATAGGCATAGGATAAGAAAAAATCCTTCTTTATTCTTAAAACATTATTTTTTCTAGAAAATAATTTCTGTCTCATTTTGTTCACTAATATTAAAATTAATCTTTTCCAACCATAAGTGATAGATTTGAAAAAAATTATTTTATATATTGAATCATAACTTCAAATTTGTTTAAATATTTCTTTTTTATTTTTGGTCAATATGAATAGTGACCATTGTAAAATCTATCACATCTATATAGAGAAATTCAGGTTAATCTATGTTAAAACTAAGAAATAATTCTATAATATTCCATAGTAATTATTATTTTATGAAGGGAATACTACTAAATACCAATTTTATAAAAATGAGTTAATTTAATGGATACTTCCCCATGAAAATGGTCTATATATTATTTAAATCAATGATAGTCACAAAATAATAGTCCCCTAGATTTAAATATACTTTATGTGTTCACACGAAGAAAAAACAAGTTATGAATGAATAATAATGGTCCATTAGTTCCGATTGAAATTAATATTCTGATTTTAATTTATTTATATTTTTAATTATTATTTAACTATTAAATTAATACAAAAATCCAAAACATTATTTATTCAATTATTTTAAAAATAAAACAAATGAATTTGAAAATATTAATAGTGATATAATTTGGGTAATTTATAGTGTTAAAATAATTTATAATTTTATAAAAAATATTAATGTTATTTGAAAATTTTAAATTATAATTCAAATATTTCTATTATGCATTTTAAGTCAAATTAAACGAATTGGGTCAAAATAAACAATACTGAAATTTTATAAAACTGTTATTTTTTAAAATTGATAAAAAATAACAAAAAAATCAAATACGATAAGGATAAAATATAATGTTATATAAATTCATAAATAGATCATTTTTGGGACAATTTTCAGTTTACATGTATATATTAAAACCCTTTGCTATTGGAAAAGTTTTTATATTACCTAAAAATAAAATTGAATAAATAAGTGTTATGCAAAGTGATTAGGTTTAAAATGACACCAAATCATATCTAAATTATTTATATTTATATTATTACAACCCTATCTAAACTTATATTCCAATAACTAGTAATATAGAGGTATTTTTCTATTAATAGATTTTTTTGTAATTTAATCTTTTGAGAAATATACAAAAGTACCCCTCCCCTCAATTATAATAAGGAAAAACTCCCTCACATATTTACACCAAATTGGGATATTTATAATTAAACAATCTACCATTTCCTATTATAATCATGTCTTCACACAATATATATGTTCTTTCATTCTACAAATACCAACTCTGTGGCCCTTTAGAGAAGATCTAAAGGAGTCGTTACAAAGAAGTGGTAGTTGCCTTAACCGATCACTATATTTTATACTCATACTAATATTATCTAAATATATTGTATATATAATAATATAGTAAATTAATTATACTAAATATTAATCTATTTTACTATTATGATTAAAATACCAGTTTCCCCCTCAAAAAATAAGTGAAAGTATCACTTATGCGTACGTATAAATTACTATCTCCACATTGATATATAATTCATTTTTTATAAACATATTTTATGTATGGGTAATATGATGGATTTAATTATAATATATGATATTTATGTAATAGATATACGTTTTTTATTATAATATCCCACATACTTACTTACGAGTCAATCCTTTCGGAAACAATAACATTATTCATGCATATGTGTGGGCAATCACCTCCACAAAGCTATGAGTTTTATTTTCCATTTATATTTTAATTAGATGCTAA
Source organism: Viscum album (assembly GCA_963277665.1). Lineage (NCBI taxonomy): Eukaryota > Viridiplantae > Streptophyta > Magnoliopsida > Santalales > Viscaceae > Viscum > Viscum album. The sequence goes on from OY728151.1 coordinate 2,085,454,070, forward strand.
TGTGAAATAATTTGAAACATATATATGATATTTTTATTATAATAATGATCATATAATATTTAATTAATATTTAACATTATTTGTTTCCATCAGTCGAAAAAGAAAACAACATTCAAGCATATGTATGGCCCACTATCTCTATGAACGATGTCATTAATTTTTATATCTATACATTTATGAATGATAAAAAAATTGTATAAAAAGTAAATTTATGATATCTATATCATGAATAATTTTATATAACCAATGTAAACAGGATATAAAAGGACCAAAACTACCGAACCAGAATATACATGAAGAACGAAGAAGATATAACCCGAACATTGATTTTAATAAATAAGTATTAACAAACTATTGATAAAAGGATCAATGAAAATAATATATGTCTTGATATATATGATTATTTTTCCTTATTATATTAAAAATAATATATATTCTAACATGTATCACGGAATTTGAACCTATGTGAAGGGACTTGAATGTCACATTTATTCTCGTGAGAGGCATTCCATATTCGCCACAGGTTTACTCTGTGTGGTTTATATACTATCTGTGAATGTATTTTATGATTATTATAGTGAATTTTATCATGATTTTATTATCTATATAATGTTATTTCTATAATTTGGATTACAATTCATATGTTACTAAATCGGTATGGGATTTATGTCTAAATCTCATTGTTTATCAAAATTATTAAGGAATATGTTTCAATAATTAAATATTAATATATTTACCTCAATAAACCCTGGAATATACTTTAATAGTAGTTTTTATTGAAAATAAATTTTCTCTTTTCATTTCCCTAAAATTAATTACTGATGATACTGAATTAATGTTTTCATGGAAAATCGACATCATTTCTCTCTTTGGTTGGAAAAACTTTCTCTTCGATATATATGTTTAATAAAAATGTTTTAAATCTGTGTTTTTATTTTATCCTATGATTTTAAAATTAATTTTTAAACTTTTTTTATTTTTTACAAAATTGTTTCAAAGGAATATTCTTGATATTTTTCTAAACAAGGTACATTGCGACTTTTCTTACAAAAGTGTGGAAGGATTTTTTTCTTAACAAATATGAAATGCATGACTTATGAAACCATCCTAAATATGTTTTTATTTAATAATTCACTTAAAATGTTCTATATTTATTTTTAAAAAACATTATTTACTTTATATTTTCTTGTTTTTATAAATAAATCATTACAAAATTTAAATGTTATTTTCCTCGAGAATGTTTTAATGATATCATAATTTTATTTTTATTCCTAAAATACATCAACAATTGATTTATCTTATTATTTCAAAGGGATATTATCCAATGATACCACACTTATATTTTCTCATTGTGAATTGTTTTTATGATGAAAGGTTCTTTATAAAGCTGATTTTTTTTTCATAGGTTATTCTAGGATGAAATGTTGAAATGATTATGAAACCCATTTAAATTCCTGAGGTTATTGAATGATGAAATATTTATGAAACCCATTTATTTTCTTGGGTTTCTATATGATTAATGGTTTAAGATCATGAGACACATATATGTATGATTTTCATTTTTTGGTGGGTGAGACCTATATCTCCCTCTAATGAATTCGATAGATATTGGTATCTAATGAGATAAGCAAGACTTGAATGAAGAGTGAACCATGTTTTGTAACTTACTATGTCGATAATGAATGTTTTTGGAATGAAACCTAAATACTATGAATGCCCAGGGAGTGATAAAATACCACTATGATTGCCTAGGAAATGATCCTTTACTAATAAGGAAATTATTTTCTATGTTTATGTGCATACCACAGATCAATATATTATTCCTATATTAACCATTAATGGTTTGTTTTCATTTATTCCCTTTTGGTTCATGTCTTATAACAACCGTGATTTATTCAAAGGCTTTTGATTATGAACTTGATATGCAAGGTGTGGTCTTAAAATATTAATATCAATTTTTATACACTTTATTCACATTTTATGATTATGCTATCATTGATATCTCCCTTGTATACCCTTAATTACAATTTAGGACTACCATTTTCATATGTTTCTCTTACACATGTTATGATGAAATGTATTAGGTATTCTATTTTAAATAAAGGTTCTTGTAATGATGAAATTAGTGGAAGAATATGTAATTATTTTATGAACTAGTAGTTTATGTTATGTAATTTACAAATATAATAGACCAACATGATTCTCACTTGGATAAAAATGTTATGTATTTAATATTCATCAATTAATATGTAATATCAATTAATGATAAGTATGGGTTACTATAGGTGTGGTTTCAAAGAAATAACATCTTTATTTAGATACAAACAAGTGGATATAGGATCTGGCTCATATGCATATAGGGAAAGAAACCCAAAAAAGATTGTCGGGGTATTAACTCAATCATTACTCAATGAAAAACCACAATCAATTTGATACTCTTAGTGTATATTATTCTGTTGATCACAATCTCTTTTTAGAACATTATTATGTATATATGACTCATATAATATTTATTGGGAAATTAATAAAGAATATGATTCTAATAGCATGAAAATATTATAATTTGAAATTAAAGTCCCATTTATGATTATTATCATAATATTGATAGTAGTAAGAATTTTATCATTTATGATTTCATTCTATAGAAAAATAACAGGAAATTGAATGAACCATGTAAATAACGGATGTGACAGATGATGCAATGATGACCTTCCCAATATAAAAAAAGGAGTTGAGAATTTTATGATAAGGCAGAATTAGTTATCATAGGTTATGAATAATAACTACAACCCCATAGATTGGATAAAATCATCATGGAAGGAATTACTAATAGTTAAATTTTGTATGTTTTAATGAAAACATAATTTTTGGTGACGCATTCTATGTGACCTAAGATTAACATAAAAAAATATTACATCATTTTAGATAGATTTTGAAAAAAACAAAATAAAACAAGCTTGTGGACTGTATATTTATCATCTCAAAACTTCAATGTAATTATATGGAATTATTATGAGACTGCACGCTCTAACAACACATGATTTTGAGGCTTGGTGGGCCTGGAATTAATTTTTGAACTTTTTTTATGGAACGTTCAATAAATGTGCGAGTGGGATTTTATATATTTTCAATTGGTGCTGGGATTGTAAACATGAGGGAAATGTTGAACTCGTAATGTTGAGATTTGCCTTGAAATGACATAACTTCGTCTGGAACGGGATGAGCCGAAATGTTATTTTTTGTACTTTTCATGAAAAATATAAAAATATTTTTAGAAAATAATTTTATTTATTTACTCATCGTTGGGTGGAGGATGGTGATGTTGCTGTGTAGATACCAGGAAGTGATGAGGTGCAATAATGATGCTCATTAATGGCCCATATCATGCTACCTAAAAATAAAATAATGTAAGCGTAATTGTGACCCTGTTTTACAAATGAAACAATGTAATGAGGTAATTTCGCAGCATAACAGAAACACTACAACATCATTGTTTTTATTAAACCAACACATGGGAGAATGGGGAATTAAACTATGGTAAGTTTCTGACGAACCTCTAGCAGTTTCCATCTACAATAAAAAATGATGAACGTCAGGGAGACATCATCATCTTCAACGTGCCTCGAAGAACCAAGATGGAAGAGACGTCGACATCCAGAATTCTCAAGGGATAATTCTTCGGATTCGAATGACAACAAGGTAGGGTTTTTTAAATTTGATGTTCTTCACCATTCTTTTCTAGAAATGAGACACACAAATCAACCCATGAAGAGGTTAATTTTCAATTCATGCGTTTATGCGGGAGGGTAACTATATTTGGATATTTTTCTATTTGGGTCTCAACATTACTTGATATGATTAAACCTCTCTCCCAAGCCTCCCAAATTAAAATATTCTAACGTGGAGGGCGAGGGCGGACACGAACAATGGCCATGACCCCTGTGTAGGTGTTCTCTTTGTGAACAGATCATTTGAAGTGGAAATAATATGATTTAGGGACCATCGTAGTGAAGAGGTATTTGACCAGAGGATGTTAGAGTAGTCATAGTGAAAAATGGACCACCAGAGAACTTTCAATGGTCTGCCGATAAATATTCCACCGCACCACGGTGGTAGGGGGCCACGACGGTGGGATTTGGGACGTCTGGCGGGTATTGGGCAGAGTGAAGACCCACATCTGAGCAGTACGAGTAGATGAAATGGAATAGTCCATATAACATTGCTAGAGGATTCCATCCATTTGTGGGGCCAGTGGGGGCCGGATGCGGCGTGTGTGCTGCATCCCAACAAGATGGAGCCACACTGGCCGCAACGCACGGCTGGTCTTCAGTGGGTGGGCCACACCCCAGCCAATAGGTCGGGCCGGACCCACACTGGAAAGCTGGTCCCATGCAGGTGAGTCGGACTAACACCCAGTATGTAATACCCACACTATAAGATCGTTCCCGCACCCTTAGGGCTGGGTCGGATGAGACAGGGTCGCTGGGTGACACGATGGGCTGGACCCTCGGCCAAACCGGGCCGAGTCCAGTGAGGCCCATTGGGCCATGCCCACTGGTCATGCCATACTTGACTAACCCCAACCTGAAACAGGTCATTTCGAGTCCGTCTAATTGAACCGATGTATCTGGAACCCCTAGTATGGGTTGGTTGGGTCGGTCCGACCGGGTTGGATTGGTCCCAGACACAACCGACACCCTAGTTTACTAAAACACATGTATCTCTCAAATCACACATCTGATTGCCATGCGGTCATTGGAGTTGGGACCCATGAAATGGTGAGTTTATTTTTATATACTCCAAATTAGTTTTATATGAATATGTATTATTTCCCAATTTTATTGTCTTGGATCCAACATGTCCCTTCTTCCAGAAAAGCCCATAACATACAGACCGAGCATTCGATCGACACACCATCTATTGCGTTGTGACCCTTATGATGAGATAGTAATTTGGAGTTTCTCTATGTGGGAATTCATGGATGTTGATTTATGGACAATGTTTTAGGTATAGTATCCTCTAGAAATCAAGCGTTCTAAGTGTGGGAATCTAGTTGGTGGTTGTGATGTGAAGAAATAATAGCGATCTTCAGTGGTTCGACGCCTAGTGATTCTATGTGGGTTAGCACCCGGTGATACTCTATGAATCAGCACCTTGAAATCATATGTGGGATAAAACCTAGTATTCCTATAGGGGTCATCACCTAGAAACCCTATGTAGATCAGCAATAGAACCTCTAGACAGAATAAGATTATCAATCTTTACGACTATTCATCTTTTCTTCTTTACTTATGTTATAACTGTTGTGAGATACATATTTTAATTTATGTTATGTATTGTATATCCTGCGTTTTTTTGTTACCAATGTGGTCTTTTATTCATGGTATTTAACTTTGTGTTTTACTAAGAGACCATCAGGGGTCTCGGGGGACCTATTGAGTATTTTTATACCCACCCCTGCATGAGCATCGCCTGCACATGTTGTTTCAGATGTAGACGATTTATGTTTCTTAATAGGTGATCAGGGGTATGAGATTGACTCATTGTACGATGGTGTACTAGATGGACTTGAACCAGGTGGGGCCCAACAGGACTTGGCAAGGATGACATAATACATCAACTTCTAATAGCTTCACCACTCTCACGAGCATGTGGGGTTTCCTATGGCTGGACCTCATATTTTCCTTTTGTACTTTGCTATTTTCATTTCCTGGTTGGGTTTTTATTCTAGCCCACTTAATTTCACTTTTATGTTCACTCATCTTTGTTTTAGTATTATACTTTATTCCCCCATTAAATGTGTTGTGATGTGGTTGGGCATGTGTGTCAACAGTTTTAAATGAAATACCTTCCCTTTTTGGGATATTCAATTCTGGTGCTCGTCCCCCGCCCCTAGATTATGGATGGTAGGCTTGGGGTAGTAAGGGAATGAGACCTGGGAGGGAAGTTCATGACAAAGTGTTATTAGTGGGTGGTTGGTTCTTCTAGAATAACTAAGAGTCATTATTTTCAATCGGGGAAATAGTGTTAAGTTTTTTGAGTTTGGTTTTCAATCTAGGGATTCCTTTGTTGGTGCGGTGGCCGACATATCCATACACCAGGACCATGAATTCCCTTTTTCAGCATGGTATAAAAAACAATAGTAGAATTTTTTTGGAAGTTTTTTTTCTCTTGATCACTTTTTAGTCAGCACACCAGGTATAACTTATTAACCATGGCACATATGCTTCTCTACAGGATGCCTCCACGAAGACAACCATCTAGGATTCCAGTGAGAGATCATGACAATGGTCCACTGAGTAATCAGGCATTAGTGTAGGGAACACATATAGAGATAGCACCTCTGATTGGTGTACCAGTAGCACCACCACTCGGAGAGTATCAGTTTCTACTAGCCCCCCAGTAGACAGTGCATGCCGACTAAGAACGTTGCATGAGTTCTAGAGACAACGTGCTCTAAGGATTCACGGCGAGATAGTTCCTCAGGAAGCTGAGGATTGGATGTAGGTATTTACTCATGTTTTTTTCTGAGTAGAGACACCGACATACCCGATGGTAGTTCTAGCCTCTATCCTTTTTAGGACATGGTAGGGTGGTGGTGGTTCTTGATGCTCCAGACACACAAGGAGGTGACCCATGTCTAAATGGACATCAGGAGCCTTTTATAGTTAGAGTTTGTACCAACAACACTATGCATAATCCACATTCTGGGGTTACTACACCTACAATAGGGAAGCTTGACTATGGCCTAGTACTTAGTGAGGTTTACCGAACTCTCCTACTACTCCACCGAAATGATACTAGACCCTTTCATCAGGCCCCAGACTTTTGAGTAGGGACTTTGACGGGTGATTAGGGTTTTGACGATTTCTCTTAGTATAATTTATCATGTTTGAGTGCTAGAGCGATCCCTACTTGTGGAGAACATCCTAGAATAGTAGGCACCGATGGTGAGGGCCACCAATGGGTGACAGGTGGCTGAGTCATCTATACAGTTAGTAGGAAGACGACGCAGAGTCACAAACATGGAATATCATCTGGATATTGATCCCAGGATGAAGATTCAGAGGTGTAGATTTCATGAGGTTGAGAAGTTCATCTGAGGGCTAGAGTTTGATACTCATGAAGTGGACATGGGAACACGACTGATGTCTATCCAACTCCCCGCACGTATGACCAACAGGTAGTCGAGGGACCGCTGAGATAGAGACAGAGGATCGAGTGAGGAGTTCCACAGGGTGGAGGACATAGAAGGGGAGTTGTCTGAGCAATAGGCAGTGGATGAAAGTTTTCATATTACCACCACCACCCTCAGGAGGACCACCACAAGCTCTGGGAAGATGTGGATAGTGGTGAGGACAGCTTTAGGTGATGGAGTCCAAGGACCAAGACGCTCCAGAGAATATTAGTGGTACAATATATGTCTACTCCACCTTAGTTGTAGTTATTATAAACCTATGTTTCAGTCACTATATCCTTTCCAAAGACCATGTTCGAGGATCAATGATTCCAGTGGATCCTATGGCTCGATCCTCAAAATTAGAGACTATTACGGGAGGGGATTCGACGATTACACATTGGTGCTGGCAGTGTGAGCATACTCTTGGAGGTGAGAGATTCTTCTGGAATTTCTTAGTAGCATCGTTGAAGCCTTATAAATTTATCTTGGGTATGTACTGGTTATCCAGAATCCACACATGGATTGACTATTTCAGGTGAAATGTGATGTGTGTCCATGAGTATGGGACTGATTTTCCCTTCACCGGAGAGAATGGAACATTTTTTGAATAGGATGGACTTTATTAAAGGATTGTGTAGCTGATCAATCACCAATTGAATAGCCGTAACCTTGGTGCGGTGGATGAGGGGAATCTGATCATTCCAGTAGTGGTGGGAGAATATAAGGATGTCTTTTTAGAAGATGTCCCATGACTACCTCCTCACAGAGTGGTAGACATACGAATTGAATTGTACCTTGGGACGACACTGATATCTAAACATACTTATCGGATGGCTTCCACTGAGCTTCTTGATTTGAGGGAACAAATGAGGAAATTTAGAGGAAGGGGTTTTTAAGGCCAAGTATTTTTGGATGAGCACCCTTGGTGTGGTTTTCCAAGAATGAATAAGGGAGCACGAGGCTATGTGTGTACTTACAGTTCCAGAACCATGGGACTGTGAAGAACAAGTATCCACTACCAACGATTGATGACCACTTTAAACTTATGATGGGAGAGGGGTGGTTCACTAAGATAGACCATAGATCTGGTTATCACTAGCTTTAGGTATGGGATGAGGATGTGCTGAAGATAGCCTTCAGGTGTCATTATGGTCACTCTGTGTTCCTGGAGATGCCTTTATGCATGACCAATTCCCCATCAGTGTTCATGGGAATAATTAACTAGATCTTGTAGTCTTACCTCAATTGTTGCATGGTGGTATTCATTAAGGAAATATGGTTGTACTCATCGATGGAGGAGGTGCATGCTACACACTTGCGGATAGTCCTAGATGTGCTACGAGAGCACCAACATTATGGTATGCTCTCGAAGATATATCTCTAGATTTGGGAGGTCCACTTTCTGGGACACATCATCTATGGGGTTGGAGTTGCAGTAGATCTGGTGAAGATATATGGAATTCTTTCTTTGGATCCACCCTTAAGAATGACTGAGGTGTAGAGATTTCTAGGGTTGGATGGGTACTACTAGAGATTTGTACCCAAATTTTCCAGAGTAGCAACACCCTTGTTCGATTTTAAATGGAAGGAATAACCATTCTTATGGGTGGAGAGATGTCGAAATAGTTTCCATGAGTTGAGGTGGAGACTGACAATTACCCCATATTGAGACTACATGAGGTGGGAGTTGGGTATGTAGTTTGTTGCGACATGTTGTGGAACAGAATGGGTTGTGGTCTGATGTAGGAGCAAGTAGTGATCACCTAAAACTCATGAAATTTGAGGAAACAAGGGAAGAAATACATGACCCACAACCTAGAGTTAGCAGTAGTGGTAATTTCCTTGAATAAGTGGGAGCATTACTTGATGGGTGAACGATTTACCATCTACTTCGACCACAAGAGTCTCAGGTATATCTTATCACGGAATGACCTAAACATGAGACAGGCATGATGGTTGGAGTTACTCCAAGACTATTTCGTTGAGATAATTTATAATCCTATAAAGGGGAATGTGGTGGCAGACGCAGTCACCAGGAGGTTTAGTTTGTTGATGTTGAGTAAGGTGAAAGAGTAGCTAGCCGCAATGAAAATATACTTCATGGATTGTGGCAGAGAAGATTACCTCCCATCGATGGCTATGCGTCCCTCAATCTTACAATTTGTTAGGAAGTAATATCTTGTCGATGTTGACTACGAGGCATGATGTGATCAGATATCGTTAAGGCATGCTCTTGATGGATTTTCAATTGGTGGGGAGCACGTCATCCTTTTCATAGAACACACCATTGAAACAGTGATGTTGCTGGAGAAGGTGTTGAGGGAGTTCCACAAATCCACTTTATAGTACATCCTGGCATGAAAAAGATGTACTAGGTCCTTCGATGTCAGTACTGGTTTCCAGGTATGAAGAAATCAGCGGATCATTTTGTTTCATGATGCCTCACTTCTCATCAAGTGATGGCCGAACATCAGGTTTCAGCATGCTTGGCACAACCACTCGAGGTACCATAGTGGAAATGGGAATGTATCTCGATCGACATTGTGATGGGGTTACCAAGTACATCCATGGGCCATGATTCAACCTGACTGATCATGGTCCGACTCATTATGTTAACTCACTATCTACCCATCTAGAAGCAAGGACCAATAGAGTGATTGAGTTGCCTCTATGTCCAAGAGACAGTGCTGCTCCATGGGATGCCTTTGAAGATCGTCTCAGTTCATGAAAATTTCTTTACATACCGTATATGGAGAGGATTATAGGAGGCGTTCAGGACTCATATGCTCTAAAGAATAGCTTTTCATCCCCATACTGATGTTCAGATGGAACAGACCATAATGACCATGGAGGACATGCTACGTGAATCTGTCCTAGACTTTTGTCGTAGTTGGGAGGAGCACCTACAACTTGTGGATTTTTTATACAAAAGCAACTATCACACCTCCATTAGCATGGTACTATTTGAGGCCTTTTATGTGTAGCCTTGAAGATGACCCTTATGATGGATTGAAATGGGGAAGTCATCACACATCGGTCCAGGGTTGGTATGGGCATCCACAGAGATTGTGAAGATCATCCAAGAGTGGATGAAGACTACGCAGAGTAAGAATAAGTCTTATAATAACAATATATGCAGACCCTTGGTGTTTGATGAGGGTGATCACGTGTTCCTTCGGGTCTCACCTTGATAAGGCTTGCAGAGATTTAGCCAGGGCGAAAAGCTATCTCTTGGGTTCATCAGACCTTTTCAGATCCTGAGAAGAGTTATCATGGTGGCATACCACCTAGATCTTCCCCCAAAGATGCACCATGTGAATAATGTTTTCCACGTTTTGTAACAGAGAAGATACATGTATGATCCATCGAACATTACTGACTTGGGAGAGCTATACCTTAACGATGGGTTGACATTTTGAGAGTTCTCATGGTGATAGAGGACCAAACAGAAGCGGGTCCTAAATGGGCAGTTGATTCCTATGATATGTGTTTGGTGGTAGCACAAAACCACCAAAAGGGAACATGTGAGTGGGAGGATCAGATCCATGCTCAGTACCACCATATGTATGATTAGATTGGTTTTAGATTTTTGGGATGTAAAACCCTAAGGTGGGGAGAATGTACCATCTTTTAATTTCTATGTATTTTTTTTAAATTATATGTAATTATTTCTTGACCAGACGCTCTGATGGAATATGATTCTTAGGCCTAGTGAGACTGAAACAATTTTTTTTCTTTTTTAAGGTACATTCAGTAAATGTGCGAACAATATTTTATATCTTTTGAACAGTTTCTCAGATCATAAATCAGATGGCACTGCTGAACTCAGAACACCATTATTTTCTTAGAAATTACATAACATCTTATGGCAGGGGTTGAGCGTAAATTTTATTTCTTGGACTATTCGACAAAAAAATTAAATAAATTAAAATAATTATTTTATTTTCGTACTCATTGTTGGGTGGAGGATGACGATGTTGCTGTGTGGTGACCATGTAGAGAGAAGGCGCATTAATGAGGCTCATTAATGGTCGAGATCACACAACGTAGCGATGCAATGAAGTAAGATTAATAGCGTTGTGGTTTCATAAATGAGACAGAGTAATGACGCAATGTTGCAGAGTTACATAAATGCAGAGAACTAATTTTTTATTATATAAAAATGTGGGAGAATGAGGAATTAAAATACGGGGATTATCTGTTGAACCTCCGATAGTTTTAATATCCAATGAAGAACAACAAACATCCAAAAGACTTCATTATCTTTGACATGCCATAATGTACAGAGCCGGAAGTGATGCCGACATTGTGAAACCTGGAGGAAAAATGATTTGGAATCAAACACAAAAAAGGTAGGGGTTGTTTAGAATTGATGTTCTTCCCTGTTCTTATCTAGGAACGATGAAGGTGGATCAACCTAAGAACATGTTGATCCATGATTTGAGTGTTTATATGGGAGGGTAAATATATTTGGTGATTTCTATTTCTAGGTTTCAACATTACTTCATCTGATTGAACATACCCAATAAGCCTCTGCAAATTTAAAACTTCAATTGTGGAGGGCACAGGTAGAAACAAACAAAATATCATCCCTTACAAAGGTGCACACTTTGTGAATGGATCATCTAAATTGGCATCATAATAATTTCGGGACCTTAGAGGTGAAGATTACTTTTCCCAGAGGCTGTTGGTGCAGGAGGAATGAAGAATAGGCCATCAGAAAACATCCGGTGGTCCATGTAGAAATTTTCATGTGCACTGGCACCAACTGTAGTTCCAGAGGTGGAGGGAAGTGGAAAGCAGCATGGGCTGTGGGTGGAGGGTGGTGGCGCGCCGCGGCAGATGGAGGCTGCGGCCATCTGGAGACGTCGACGGGAGTTGCAGTGCTAGGAAGACACCACAATGAGGGAATGCCTCTGTCTGGGATGCTAGAGAGTCATGGTCCGTCTACAAGGGCTAGAGGATGCCCTGCATATGTGGGGTCTGTGGGGGCCAATAGTGACACGAGGGAAGCATCCCGGCTGTACGATGCCACACCGTCTACACCCTGCGGCTGGTCTTCGGCATGCGGGACCCACTACGGCTAATGGGCCGAGCCAGACCTGCACTGGCGAGATGGACCCAGAGACTTTGGGCTGCGACGAATGAGACCAAGTTGCTAGGAGACCCAGTGGGCAAGACCCTAGGCAAAACTAGAGAAGCTCTAGAAAGTCCCATTGAGCTTGTCCCACTGGCCAGGCTAGACCAGACCGACCCTGACCCAAACTGATTGAGGTTGAGTCCATCTAATTGAACTAGGTTATCTGGAACCCCCTGGCTGGGTTGGTCGGGTTCGTTTGACTGGGTCAGACTGGGCCCATACACAACCGACCCCCCCCAGTTTACTATGATTCTTGTATCTATCATACCACACATCGAATTGATTCATCATTAGTGGATTTTGTATACTTATGAGGGAGTGGTCTTTATGATATACCCCATTTGGGTTTTGGATGAGGATGGAGTATGGTCAGGTTGGATCGGACTCGAATCCAATGGGGACCTTTTTATAAAAAAGACCATAACATACAGACCATGTTTCTAATCGATGCGATGCCTATTGCTTTAGGACCCTTATGACCAGACAGTCCGTTGGTGTTACTATTTGTGGGACATTGTGGTGCTTGATGTGCGACTAATGGATTTTGGAGCGTATCCTCTTGAAATCATGGGCGGTAAGTGTGGGAATCTAGTGGATAGTTGTGATGTGAAGAAATAATACTAATCTTGAGTGGGTTAGCACCTAGATATCCTGGGTGGGTCATCGCCTACCGATCCTTTGTGGATCAGAACCTAGAAATCCTATCTGGGCCAACACCAAGTAAACCTCTGTGGATAAACACCTAACGATCCTCTATGGGTCATAAGTAGAACCTTTTTATATATTAAGACGATAAATCATTACGACTAATCACATATTCTTCTATATTATAGTTATACATAGTGTGTGTTGTGTATTTTACATAATGTTAGGTTTTTGAGTTCTTTTTTGGTGGTATTAACTCCGTGCTATTGGATTTGTGGTTTTTATTTTTTGGATTACTAAGAGACCTTTAGGGGTCTCCGGGTGCCTACTGAGTATAGTTGTACTCACCCATACATGGGCTTCACCCGCACATGTTATGTCTGGTGTAGACGATCAACATTTCAATAGAGGTGCTCAAGGGGATGGGACTGGCAGACACTATGACGGTGGATGTGGTGTTTTAGGACATGGTGGGGCCCATTAGGATCAGTCGTGATGTACATATTACTTTGGCTTCCATTATCTTCACTACTCTCACAAGTAGGTGGGGTTTTCCACCGATAACCATCAGATTTTCCTTTTATACGTTGATATTTTCATTTCATTGATGGGTTTCTATTCTGGGCAACTTAATTTCACATGCACATTCACTCATATTTGTTTTAGTAGTATACTTCCCCCCTTTCAGTGTGTTGGGATGTGGTTGTGGATTTTTATATGTCTATACAGTCTTAAAGTCAATGCCTACCCTTTTGTTATATGCCTTTTTGGTGCTAGTCACCATCCCCTGGACAATGAAAGGTGGGCATGTGGTAGTCACAGCCTGATCCCCAGGGGATGGGTCGTGACAGTAAAGGGTTGGTTCCATTCAAGACTAGATATATAATCATCTTTTTTTTTGTAATGTATCTTTAGAATATCCCTTAATATTTTTCTCTGATAGTATCTTTCTTAGACATTAATTCTTTATACCTTTTATTAAGACTTGTGTTGGAAGGAAACATAAGAACTTGTGATATTATATACTCAATATGTTCCAATATAATAGATATCAATTAATTATAATAATTAATAATAAATAAAATGGTTGGAAAACACTATCGTAACTAAATAATGGCAAGCCTTATATGTCTAGTATATTTAATAGGGAATTACGGAATAATGTTTTTTCAATTATAAGACATAAGACATAAGAACATGGAATAATCAACAATAAATAATGGGTCATGATAATATATCATAACCATAAGACATTTTATCTTGGAATTAACATAATCATATAAAATCAATTTTTGTCAAGGCTCACTGCCAATAAATTATAGTGGATTGGGTTTTCTTCTTAGTCCATCATTTCCTTATCTGAGGTTCACTCAATAGATTATCCTAGTGGTTATATTCTCTAAATAAAATGGATTCACACCTCATTTCAAGGATTATTATATCATTATATATTATCAATTATCAAATGAATTGGGTAGATATGTAATTTTGAACTCACCCATCTCAAAATAAAAACCATGCATATGTGTGCTATAAGATTATTAAGAATTCATCATATCCTTATATCATAACCCATGTAAAACAAATGTGTTTTATAAACATTTATTAATATCATAAATATTAAACACCTAGATAAAGAATGTGGATGGTATAATGAGATGAATTTTTATCTCATTGTAGCTTAATTAACCTATGGGAGATAAACGGGTTTCAAGGAATCATCCAAAAGCCAAAATTATCATATTCAATTTTGAAAAATGGATGGAAGAGTAAGATAATGTCAAAAAATTGTTACATTAATTATATTGACATATATATAAAAAGTAATATAAATTTTGAATCATTCATTGAATATGTGAGGAAGACATCCTTTCCATATGATATTAATGTAACTAAAAATTAACAAAATACCATGAAAATTATTTTCTTGAAAATAATCATAGAATATTGTAAAGGAATATTCATATAATATATCCTTTATGATGTTTCTAAAATCCTCTCACAATTTATACCTTAAAAGAAATAATAATTTTCACAATTTTGCAAATGCTCAAAAATTACATGTTCAAAAAAATATAAGAAAAATATTACCATGAAACAATTATAAATAAAGTTAAAGGTAATGAAAATTAACTTTTTATAATATTTAAATTATAGGTTTAAAAATACATATTAAATATGTAATAACATGGATATGGAAGAAATATTTCACCCACTAAAGTGAAAATAAGGTCAAATTTTCTTTAAAAAACATTCATTATTATGTTGAGTACGAAATAGATGAAAATTGTATGAAAAATTATAAATTATAGTAATATACATAGTATAATAAGATATATTGGGTTCAAATTATAATATTTATTTAATTTCCCTTAATATAAATTTATCATATAAAATTCTAAAAGGAAGTGGCATTGTAACATAAAATCATATCCTCAAGTCTCATATTGCATTACACATGTTGCAATATATTTTAAAATTAATATAAAATTATTATTAAAATATTTTAGAACAATATTAACTTATAAAATACTATTTTTTATTCATTTATATTTTAAAATTTTACTTTTATTATAAATTTATTCATTAAATTGAATATTCATGTGAAAACCGGTCTGTTTTCTATGAAAACATTAATCTTATGGTTGTGGTACATTCACTTTGATCAGAGATTCATAATATGAAGAATAATAATAATGACCTAATTATTATATTTATTAATCATATAAACATTAATAATCATTCAAATATAGTGTTCATAAAAAATTAATTACATCACATTGTGGAGATGGTAGTCCGTACAAATGCACAATTCATTTTTTCACTTTTATATCGATGGAATAGAAGAAAGTTAAAGAATAATTCACCCTAATTAATCATTAAAATATTATGTATATATTCATTAAATATATTCTTATTTCCTTACACGTAAATTTTAAATGAAAAATTAATCACAACACTTCATAGAGATGGTAATCTACACATACGCATGAGAGACATTATTTTATTCCAACAGATTCAAAGGTAATGAAATTAATAAGATATTATAATTAAAAAATCAAATTTTTTCATAAATATAATAAAAAAAAATAAATATATAATAATAAAATTCAAGAAATATTGTGATGGAAAATGAATCATATCGATGTGTGGAAGTAGTAGTCCACATGTATGCATGGGCTATACTTCAATTTCCCAATTGATGAAAAGAGGGTGGGAAATTATTGTACCATAATAATAATAATATCAAAATATATTTTATATTATGGAGTCATCATTTTTGGTTATCTATAACATTTTTATCAGATGTATAAGATGAGATAATGTTTGAAAGGATCTGGTAAAATGGTTATATCTTTTTTAAGAGATCTTATTGGTCTAACAAGTTAATCCTTCATAGATTGGACATAGGGTATTACAATTAGCTAAATAACTTTTTAAATGAAGATAGTAAGGTAGTTCTCTATGTATTTTTTATGAAATATTTTTCTGTTTTGGCGAAGAAGGGATGATAAGAGGATTGAATTTCTAATTGAGGGAAGGTAACACACAAAATTATATAAATGAATTAAATAATATTAATTCTTTTTCATAAAATGTGGCTTTAAATTTACATGAATTCCAATATTCATGAGTATACTATTCAAATATCTTTAAAAATACTATTTTGAAAATTTTAATGATATTTTTTACCCCAATACCCTAGTTCATCCTCTTGTAAACTGCTTTTATCCATAATCATGGTAACACAATTTAATTATTTGTACTGTCCACTATGAACCAAAAATAAGTTTCCCCTAAATAATTATGTCTATTAAGATTAATAAATTTATTTAATCCATTCTATATGATTCAATTTCTATAATTGGTATAAATTAATCTTGAAATAAATGCGTAAAATGTAATGAAAGTCATTTTTTTAGAAAATAAATTGATTTTTGTGGAGAAAACTAACAATACCGTCATTCCAAGAATTTTAAAAACAATTAGTTCAATGTTAATATATATAATTTAATATATATATACTACTAATTTAATAATAATCATTAAATAATAATGAATTTTTTTATTAATATAAAATCAATTTTCCCATAAATAGAAAACTATTTTCCAAAAAATAACTCATTTACCTTCAAATGCCTTTATTTTCATTTCTAAAAAATTGATAACAACTGAATTAAATTCATCCTTTTGTAAAAAATTAATTATTTCATAATTTAATTGGTCTTGTTCATACCCATCAATCTCATGGGGGTGATAAGGGTTTCTAAGTAATAATTTAATAGTATATCACAATTTGTTTAAACTCTGTGTCGTGTGTCTAGAATTATATAATTTGAATTAAATATAATTAATGTGAAATATATAATAAAATATAGAGTTGTTTCATTCGACCTCATATAATAATTTCTCCCTTAAAATTTTGTTACTCCCATACAAAAAACTGAAGATACCTTTAAATTATCACATCCTTAGGTTCCCATAGAGCATCATCAAATTTATGGTTTTACCATGAAACATTAAGAAGAGAGCGGTATTATTTCACAAATAATTCACTCTTAGATAAAAAAAATATTCACTAGTTATTTCTTATAATATAGATAATGATCTAGTGGTATATCCTCTAAGTTTGGTTTGTGTGAAGAAGAATGTATGTACTTCCTTTGGATAGATACATGGATCTCGTTGTGAGATTGAGAGAGATTCAGTGTAAGCATCATGTGATAAGTAACAATCCTCATAAAATTATAAAATTTGAAGTTATTTATATATCCAGGGTTCATATTCCCAATATTTCTAAATCTCATATTCATATTCAAATGAGATATTTATAATAATACATTATAGGATACATTAATCTCTAGATCTCACATATGACTGTCAAAATATGTTTTCAATCAAATTTTACCTACCCAAATATTCATCTAAATAGCTCTAACCATCACTTATATTTCCTCAAATTATTTTATAAAATGAAATAATATCTATTTCAAGTAAACCAATGAGACAAATTTTTGTATGAGTTGTATTTTTTTAAATGATTTTTATTGGTTGATAATGGTGGTAAAATAAATAGGATGATTTTATTGATGTCAATATGATAAAGATATTAAAATTTTAATATATCATAGATTAATTCATCGAGACTTGATATTTCATGAACCATTTATTCAAACATTGAGTTTGAAGGGTGATTCCAATAAAATTATTATGGATCCAATAAATTATATTTAATGTTATGATATAAAAATTATCCTTGCAACTGTGAAAATTTATGAGATGATCTTCAGGTGAAAAAAAGTTGTCAATAATAACACATTGTTTGAAAAAAATGTTTCTTTTGATGTTGAAGAAGTTCTTGGGAATTTATATATAAAAAATAATATAGGATGTGGTATTGATGAATATTCATGAATGTCTGTATTTTCATGACAATACATTAAAAAAGTTTTAATTGTGACCTAGATAAAAATATAACATCATGTAAATTTCATGGATATTGATTAAGTGATATCAATGAATTTATTATATTCCATTCTTTAAATATATATTTTATAACTATTTATATTGGAGAATTTTATTAAATATATAGAAAAAACACTCGGATTCCAAGACAACCTCAACTAAGGCTTATGGGTGACCCATGAGTCAACCATTCGCATTGAAGGTTAGCTCAATCCACCAATCATGGAGACATGTGTATATGGAAATTCATAGTGGCCATAGGAATTAGGTAGTCTTGGGTATAAGACCTATAATGAACACACTCAATGTGCATGTATATATTAGTCCAGAAGCACACCGGTTCATAGATAGTGGTGTGTGATTTTTGTCTATGTTAAGAACCTAGAATTGGATAATGAAAGTGGTGTGAACAAGATTTATCTAATAATCAAAACTAACCATTTTGAGATTCCATGTGGTATGGTTGCACATGTGATATTGTTTCTATATTTTAAAACTATAGACATAACTCTAGTCATCCAATTATATTCATATCGACCACAAAATCAATTCCCTATATTGTTTCCATCCTCTCAATTGTTAATATATTTTTCTACCAATATTTATTTTTATTAAAAAATTATCTTCTCTTTCTTTCTATGATTGAGTATATAATGAAATCACTCCATGAAAATTATTCAAACATGAATTGATGGTTTTTAGTAATTCTAATATGATCTAGAACTATAAAATGACTGGTTGAATTAAAAAAATTATAAGAGGTAATTCGAGCCTCTAGTATATTTGTAGAATTTCAATTTTTCACAATCATGAAAATTTTTATGACTGTAGGTCGATGAAATGTCACTGTAATAGAGAATCATAAACATGAAGAAAACATTCCACCACCTTCAACATCATGTTTCTGGCTTTGGAATTTTTTAAAGATGAGATGTTGGGGAGTTAAAAACCAGTGATTCCCACAAAATAATTTCTGTTATTTTTTATGATAAATCATAGTGGTCCACGGTTTTGATCCTTTCCAATAAATGGATATCATCCAAAACCAAGATGTGATTCTTCAACTCTAAATATTCTTTGAGATATATATTTTTTCTAAAAAATAATCTATCTCTTTGATTACTTTAATTTGAAGTAGCTACGTCCAATGATCCATCAAGGCTTCATGATAAAGTTGAGTCCCACAAAAATGTTTGGTCACAAAAAGAACATTCATGCACATCCTATGCAATGAATAACCACATACACGCGAATATTGTTTATACACCCTATTTTTTCTTCATAAAGAATGTTTGTTCCACAAACCTATTCTCAAAAATTATACCACCACTATGTTATGAAAAGATAATACCATACAATTACCCAGTTGATAGATGATGGAAAGTGGATATGTTCATACACAGATTGTGTTACAGATAATAGAAAAAGAAATTGTATTATTTTTCTGAAGGATGATTCATTCATATGAATTATACAATCTTCCATGAAATGTTTTAGTTGTTAGTTTATACAATACAAAAATTCTATAAATGAGATGAATGAATGGGATGATGTTGGTTTGAATAGTTACAATCTCATAAATCTTACAAGAATATGAACCAAAAAATATATGTGTTAGGTTTTAATGATACATGAATCTTTCATAGGAATTTAGTGATTTCAAGTGAACAACTTTTGTAATTCATGAAGTGAGTTATTTGAATGGGCTCAAGATAATTATTACAACTAGTGTGCAATATTGTTGCATAAAAGTTTGGTTGCATCTTGGAATAACTGAAGTGAATTGAAACAGACTCATTTTTATTGAGTATTAATGAAATAGAATTTTACACAACATCACTAATCAATTTTTGTGTGTGTCCACAATGAAGTGGGTTCTAAATCTACAGTAAGCGATTATAATTTAGGTTGGAGAATAATTCATTATTTTTCATTCAACTATACAATCATATCATTTAGAATAAATGAGAAATAAATTCTGGAGATTTTGTATTCATAATATTTTAATTGTTTCCATAATCACAACAATTTTGTGATTATATAATGAAATGAAAAATGGTTTAGTGTAGTTAGTTCTCTAATTAAGATTAAAGAAAGAATATTAGAAGAAGGTTTGGTGACCAAATTGATTTCATTCAACTATTATTTCGGTCATATAATAGTTTTGTTGTTATATGTCCCCACCATATTCATACTGTTGTGATTGATGTCAAAATAAGATGAAGTGAGTCTTTTAGTGTTATTTTCTAAAGAATAGTGTTTTTATTTCCAACTATTTTGAATGAATCCATTTGGTGAAGAATTTTTTTGGAAGAATTAAGCATCACTATGACATCCAATAATAGTCAAAATAGTTGGAATATATTCTTGGTGTTCAAAATAACCTTATCACTGAGGTGGAGTTAACTCCAAAGGCAATATAAATATCCTATTTTGAGATATAAAACCTTCACTATAAATTAAAATGGTTAATTAAAAGTGAAGGCCTATTTTATACCTTCGACAACCACACATAATGGTGTAAATTATATTTGTTGGGTGGCTCGATCAATTCCATACCAAGCCTAAGAATAGATACTCTCATTTAGTAGTGAACGTTTTAAATATTTTTTGTGTTATATCTACCACTTTCATATAAACTCATTATACATGATGATGGGAATTTGAAAATCCGGACCCTAATGTCTAAAATAGGTAAAAAGGATAAGAGTTGGTTAAAAAGTCATGAACATTGATTCCCACCCCTCTGTGATGTGCATATGAAAAACATGTCCTTACATCATCATGGTGATTATATTATATATCCATGAGAAATTCCTTATAAAGAATCACTAGTATCCAGCCAACCCATGAAAAATTATGGATCTTGGTAACTATTTTGGTCTCATCCATTTCTCAATAACATTCTTCATTAAAGGAACCATTGATATACCCTCACATGAGATTTTATTGCCTATGAATAATGTTTTTTGTAACCTGAATTCTCTTTTTTTTTAAATTTTCAAACAACCTATTTTTCTTAGGGTCATCAATATAATCCTCAAATGATATTCATGATATTCCACACCCTATAAATATAATATAATATCATCCATAATTACTACAAAAAAATAATCCAGGTAGTATCTAAATAATCAATTCATTAAATCCTAGGAGGTAGTGTGGAAATTGGTGTGTTAAAATTTCATCACTAAAAAAAATAATGACCACACCTCATTTGGAATATTTACCTAAGTATATCCTCCTTATTGAATGTTAATTAAATATATTCAGAAAAATGATGAAGTTGATCAAAAAATTAGTCAATATAGGTTACAAGATACATGTTTTTTATATTTATCTTATTAATTTTTTGATAATTAATGTCTAGAAGAATTTAACCATAATTATTATTAAAAAAATATGTTCACCCTATCGTGATGCACTAGGGTGTATTAATAGTTTATTAATATTCTCCCAAAGTTTATTATTTAATTATTGAATCTCAATCAAACACATTATATATTTAATATTTGAATGTGGTGTATCACTGGGTATTAGTTAAATTGAAAACTCAATATCTTGTTTTGGAGGAAGAAAACATAATCATTTAGGATAATATTGAACAATAGGAATAACATTGATATTGAATTTCACTCCAACCATTTGAGGTAAATGTTCCTCAGTAATAGGTTGTAATAGAAAAATAAAAAAATTAATTTCCACTGGAATTTCATATTCATCCATACATAGATTGATAAACGTTTTTTGATTTATAATATCAAATAATATTTCCTTATTCTAGAAATTTATATTGAATCTATGTAAATAGTTCTATTGAATTCTCAAAACCAAATAAAATTAACATAAATATAAACAAAAATAATATCAAAGGGTACATTCTTTAAAAAATCAAAATGAAATCCCAAACACTAGATGGAGGATAGGGACACCGTTACAAAAGTGATCCAATTTTTATCATTTAAATACAATATTCCCTTCAATGGTGTAGGTATTATCCCTCATTTTAGGTTAAATACTTATATAATTCCAAATTTACCCACACATAATACATTGAACTATTATTGGTTCCATATGATGAAATTCATTTACCCGATTTATAATATTTATTTTTCTTCATAATTAATTTATTTCCCTTATTTTACAATCACAAATAATATTCCCATTACATTGAGACATTTTCCTGGGTGATTCACAACACATTTTTTACTAGAAGGAAGTTGAATATTCATTCCTCCATGGTCGTCATGAAACACTAATTTTCTCTAACTAGGTGCATTGGAAAACTCACTGATGTTATCATTTTAAAACATATATCAAGATGTTTTGGTAGTTATAATAATAAGGTTTAGCAATGAGTCTACCATTTAATATAGTTCCATGTGAAGATGGTCATTGCAATGGGCATCAATGTGATGATGTCCTAAATTATGACACCTTTGTTCAACCCATGAGAATTTAAATTAATCTTATATCATAGTGGATTATAAAAAATTATAATAGGTTTTATCATCTCATTAATCAAAATTTTCCATATATAAAATGTGAATTAACCAATGAATATCCCTCAAGAGTGTATAACTAGGTGTTCAATCCTATGCCTACTCATCGTGCATCAATAACGACCGAGTTAATACCCATTCAACCCCTTTAAAAAATATGACCACTTTGTTCATTTATTCCACCACCATATCCACTTTATATAAACCATACATTGATGTATTCTCTATGAAAACCAAGAAATATCCACTTTAAGAAATCATCAAGATGGTATCTTATACTTAGAATTAATCCTAGGGTTTTAAACAATGTTCTATAATCCAAATATTCAGTATATTTAATCACAACAATGATACAAAATGAGGTGACCAATACATAACCTACAAAAAAATTATATCATCTTACAATATTATTCACTACATTTTAAAATAATGAAATCTTTGTTATTGTAAAAGTATTAGTGTATTTGAAGACAGAAATCATAATCAATATATTTCATAAAATACTTTCAACATATACACAATGTTCTTCACTCACAGAACCCTTATTATAAATATATTAACTAATAATTTCTTTATAACATAGGTAATAATTAGATATATGAAAGGGTGATATCAGACACTCAATAAGGATAACCAATGGAGATATCAATTAATTATCATAAATGAGAATAATAATAAGGGTATAACAACATGATCTTAACTTATGAATTACCTACCTATTTCGTTAAATGAAGTTAATCATGAATTATGGGATAATATTTTCAAAATAAAATAACAAAAAATGTAATATTAGAGAATAATAAATTATTAATCACGATGCTTTAGAATATATCATATCATAAGATATAACTTTTTGGATTACACATAATTATAAAAAATAACTTCCCTAGTAATGGCTCACTCAAATGGCTATCATTGCAGACTGGGGACAATTCCCATTCAATAAATTCATTAGTCAAGGATTAATCCCAATAAAATAATATTAGATAGATATAATTATGAGCCTACCCATCACATAATGAAAACCATAAAAATATGTTTTATATGATCATAAAATATTCATAATATAATTATATCAAATCCCATGGAAAATAAATAGGTTTCATAAAAATGTCATTATCACATAGTCAAAAGATATCCATAGAAAGGATGAGGACATTATCATAAGATAAATCATTATACCATCATATATTACTTATCCCGTATGAGTGAAATGGGTTTCATTTAATCATGTTACGAACATCATAATCATAAGTCATTAGGAAATGTGGATGGAATAAAAATAAAATATACCTATTAAAGCACAAAAATCCTTAAAATATTCATACATAAATGAAAATTATCTCTAAATAACATTTCAATCTTTCATTGAAACATGAGAAAAAATTCATTTTAATTTGATATCATTGTAAGTAAAAATTATAAAAAAATATTTTATTTTTTTAAAAAAATAATTAAAACATGTAAATTAATCTTCAATGAAAAGAATACTCATAATATCTGGAAAATACATTAACGCTATATATTTTAAAATATAATAATCATTTCAAAATTATTTAAAAAGTCAAAAAAAATTGTCCAATGAAAAAAAATTAGATGCTCCATTTTAAAACATTTTACAGAAACAAAAATCTAATGAAATTGAATGTTTTAAATTATTTCCAGTATAGTATTAAACTATTATAAAATAATCATGAATATCATAGACATGGATGAGTTTTTTTTGAATAAATAATAAATAAGGATGGATTTTCTATTAAAAAAAATTCCAAATAATTTTATGAATTGAGATAGAAATTTTACTTACACATAAAAATTATAGGAATAAAATGAGAACAATAAAATACATGGGGTTTGAAGCATAAGATCCATATAATTTTCCTAAATAGTAATTTATAATATAAAATCTTTAAAATAATTGATATTGTAACATAAATTCTTACTTCATGTCTCATCATTCTTCATACATGTAAAAATATCTTATATAGGTAATATAGACTTTCTAAACATAAATTATAGAAAACCTTTTATATATTACTAACTATTTACCTATAATGACCCAGGTTGTCACATATAATTCATTGAATTATTTTGGTGAATATTAATGAAGCCACGTTCGGATTTGGAATGGGATTCAGAGGTCTAGATATCCTCAGAGTGATGATTTCAAAAATTAAAAAATATATTTTATCATGCATGTGAAATATAATTGGGAATGTGAATAATGTCTATGTGTAGTCTCAGATCCGAATTCTGAGACAATGTTTGAGTTCATAATGTCGTGTTTACTCTATGTGTGAGGTAAAAATTGTTGGCATCAGGTGTTGGGTTAGAGTTTAGTTGGAAGCTGGTCTAAAAGGGATGATATTATTTTAATAAAATTACAACAATATCACTTACCTTCCTCCCCCTTGGTTATCATGTTTGTTGGATCCCCACCCCCTCTTAACCTTTTGTGAAAGACAGCCTGAGGACTGAATTTAGTAAACTAGGAGCCACTGATAATATATATTAATAGAAATATCTCCTAGATAGTTCAGTAGTAGATCCCAAGCACTCATTTAACATTAAAGAATCCATGTTTTTTCACAAGGTAATTGGTTTTGAGATTAATGTCTCAAACCCATTTTTATGCATCGTTAAAAGGTTTTTAAAACCGTTATAATCTTATTGGGGACCCCTATTTGTTTTTGGAAAAAAAGGGGTGACCTGATCTTCTTTCATAGAAATTATGATGTATTTTCCCAAATACATGTTGTGTAACGTGAAGGATCCTAGAATGTGTTCATTCCTTACATGTAAGAAGAGTATTGGGGACTACAAACATTGAACTAAAGATACACACTGAGTAGATAACCCACGTCGTGTCACTTGAGGGCATGTCTAAAGATGCAGTGTGGGAGTCATGACCGTGTAAACATAATTGGATATTGTACATGATGCCTGGAAAGAGACATGGCCATGGGTACATGTGGTTGGGACACATCA
The DNA here is from genome assembly GCA_963277665.1 of Viscum album. Lineage (NCBI taxonomy): Eukaryota > Viridiplantae > Streptophyta > Magnoliopsida > Santalales > Viscaceae > Viscum > Viscum album. Next base: position 2,085,479,991 of record OY728151.1, read on the forward strand.
TGTCATAGGGTGTGCATGCCCTGTGGTAGACATGGCTAGCTGAGCCCTGTAAATTGAATACACGGTTTGGGATCGTGTGAGGTGAGACACATCATGTACCACCAATTCACACCTTGTAATCCCACATTCGAATTTGAGATGTGTGGTCATTGAACATGGTAGAGTGTTCAGGCGGGGCTGCATGCCATGAAGACCACCTTACACACCGTGTAGTCTCCTCTAAGAGTAGTTACTATATTTTTCATCTCCTCATTCGGGTTTAGATTCAGCATTATGACTAGCCTATCTTGAACATTTTTCTAGGTAGAAGGTGATAGTGAACATGGTTTAGGCATTCGAGATGTGAGGTGGGGATATTTTGTGGATATCATGGGTAAGTGATGCTTTAATAAGAAGTTACTGAGTGTTCACCCTTGGTTCATCCCTATGAGGTTTAGTGTGTAATTAAATCCTTGGTATATGATTCTGATCACCTTGAAAGGATGATCTTGAATATAGTTATAGTATCCCCCTAGAAAGGATAGTGTAGTATTGTTTATCATACCTATAGAGTTTTTGTATCCTTCCATATATTTTGGGGTGGGATCCTCTAACATATTTTTTCCCTAGATTTTTTTCTTGGTATCATTGTGACCAATAATACATGTGCAAAGATCCGATATCAAGTAGGAAATCCCAATATGGTTTGTGGTATAATTTTTTATACAATACCCTACATTGTGGTAAGTATCAATATGGTTGTGGAATCTTCAGATATATGATCCTATTCTCAACATATGGTCTATACATGGGTTGGGGTATTAGGTACAGTATGATTCAATAATGCATGAGTTATAGAAGACGGGGTTTGGGGAATTGATTTGACAAAAACTACATGGGCAGAAATCCTCTATCTAAGTGACAAGATATCCCGAATGATATATTTGGAAGTGGTATCCCATTTTGGATTAGGGTTTTGATATTCTATATAGGAGGGATCCTTGGGTTATCAAATTTGGTTGTGGTATGCCCAATAGGATCCAAGGACGGATTCCCCTATTTGAGGAGATGTGGTTTATGGGTTTCTAATCTGGTTTTGAATTATCCCCCAATAGATCATGGAAGGGACCCCCTTTTAGGTGTTAGATCTAGTGTGGATTATGTAGGGTTTATAACACCCCTAACATGGATGGGTGTGATCGCCTAACAAATTAGTGTGATCCGTTAAGTTCCAGCATGACTTCCATGGTGTCGATATCTGGCAAGGATGTTCTCTCTGATGTATACCCTTTATGATGGTGGTGTTTTTCTATCAAATTTTGATAACCAATTTATTGGTATCTCTTGTATGTTTCACTATGGATGGAATATTTGTTCCTTATTCAGTTTATCTCTTGGAAATGTTTCATAATAAATTTTAGCGCTCATGGTGTGTGTGATCCTTATCAAGTGTTTCCCTTAGAGTGTTTAGTAAAAAGAAATTCACTGGTTATAAGGTTGGAATCTCAACGGACATGGTTTTTGAGATTAATATATCTAGGTGTTTTTGTCTAGATTTACTTATAGAATTACCATCTATATAAGATGGAATTCAATGTGGTAAGATCTTACTAGGCATGTATATTTGAGGATAGTTCTATATGGGGTTTCTCTCTTTATTGGGTTCCCTCTGGATGCGTTAAGAAAACAATTTCCTTTTAGTTTATTCCTTTTCGTCTGGGTATCTTGGGTTGATAATATTACTTATATACTCACCCCTACATGGTATTTTAGCACATATATTGTGTTTTGTGAAGACTACAGGCCTATCGAATGAGTCCCCGGAGGGATCGAAGTAGGCAGATCTTGGTGTGATAGACTGAACTGAGTTTTTATCTTAGCATGGATGATGTGTTTTCTAGCATGGGAATTGGGTATTGATCCCATAATTATGAGAAATTTGTATTATTTTATAGTTTCATTTTTATGGGAATAAATTATTATCCCTTTACAGTTTCATTACACTGGTTTGGGATATATTTATTCATGAATTTCTTTAAAATTAATATATCATTGATCTGTGGCATGTTGGTGTATTCAGGTGCATTCATATAGGTACCTTAGGAAAAGTCCTCCCATGTTTTTGATATGCCAACATTGAATTTTAAACTATCCTCTAGCCTATGGAGGTGGTATTAGGAATTCTCAGATTAAAAAACGTTTTTAAGGAATAATGGATCATTTCATGGTCAAATTAAAATATATAATAACAATAAATTTCAAAATTATAATATGTAAAACACAATATTCTTATCATAGAAACCATTATCCCAAATCTTTGGTGCCCTTGGAAAAATAATTTTTCAAAACCTATCATTTCGATGGGATTATTTTCTAGAAAAAAATTATCCTCATTTTCCTATAAGTACTCACCTCTCCAACACATTTTATACAGTCCCAATAACATTATAATTTATTTTCCTCTATTAGTCTATAATTTACTCCTTTATATAATTCCACATGATCTCAAGGAATAACCTCTTAAATATTATGAAATGGTACATAAATTAAGGGGTTTTATTTCTCTTTTCTTTTTTCTATTCAAATACATTCTTTGTATAATTTCATTTTATTATAATAATATTATGTTTTATTTTATTTATATTCATTCAATTTAAATCCATATTATTTTATATTTATGAAATAATACCATTCCCCTTTAATAATTCCATAATCCATTTTTTATAAATGTTATTCTTTTTAAAATCAATCATTGGTTTATCATTACATACCTAGAAGTTATGAATAGACACCCCTATTTTCTTTCAAGAGTATACATATAGATAAAATTATTCTTTGTTTTTGTTTATTTATACATATAAAATTTACATTCCCAACTCATGGGTTAAAAATTATGAATATTTCATGTCATTAAACTCTTATAAAGTCAATTTTTGTTTTTATGAAACTCATTATTTATTATCTATGGGATGTAAATGAAGGCCATTATTATGATATATGACCAATTTCAAAAATATAAATTTATTTATATGAATTTTTCACCCTAATATCACTATAATTAATTAACCTAAAAAATATTCTCTATTGATTACATTTTTATGATACCTTAGTTTCATGTTTTATTAATTTGTTACGATTCCTTGATGAATAACATTGGAAATATGTTTTATGACACATTTTTGATGAACAATCATGATATTGTTAAAAATATGTCATATTTTTTCCACATCTCATGGTTATGACTCTTTTGAGAATAATCATTCTCTTATGTTATACCTCATGAATTATCCATGATGATCACTTACATTCCATTTCCATTATTTATCAATATATGGGGAAATATTCATAACCTTTCATTCTTAGGTATATCCTTAGTAAATCATGTCTATTAATGCGGCGTGGGATATCATTCTAAATGTTTTTTTCAAGATGATTAAATAAATATTTTATGTCTTTTTTGACCTTTGTAATGTATTATGTCCTTAGATTCCATGGAACTAGACATGAAAAAATCTTGTGGAATTTATTAATTACATATTTTGTTAAGCTAGTATATTAAAATTCATGTGTGCAAAATTTTGGTGGTGAAAACATGGTGCATGTCTCTTTGATATGTTGCTTCCCATTTACTTGGATCATGTACAATGAGGTAAAAATGTCTCCCATAAGGGTATGCAGAAATCTTGAGTACAACAAAACTAGTACATGGTTTCCACCCCACCCTACACAACTACCATAACCCAGAATTCATGTAAGAATTTGATTTGGTAATTATAATGCTCGAAAAAGTAAAATGATATTTTAAAATTCAATCAATCACATTATTTATAACTAAAATAAAAAACACTTTAAATATTTATCATGTCCTCACCATTACAAAAAAATACAAACATAAGCCGATATCGATGTTGGAATAAATGTATGATAATTTGATATTCTATACTATTAACTAATTCCCACATACAAGAGTCAATTTATAGCTTATCTCTTTGAATGGGGAGTGGGTATACCATATTTAGGTATAAATCCATTTCAAAGAAGAGGTAATGGGGTATAAAAAAGCCATTATGATCCCCTCACATCATCATTATCTAAATCAAGGTATAAATGCATGACAAATTATTTATTATCAAAAAATCCCTTTCTACTATATTTATCAATCATCAATAGTCATTATAATGATTTAATCACCATGAAAACGTTGAATGAAATTGTTCTTGGAAAATTTTATGGAGAAAGAAAACATTACATATTGACTTTTATACTTTATATATTTATAGAAATTATTGATTCATAAGATTTCAAATCAAATATAAAATTTTTCAATTTAATTTAATAATTATATCATGTTAATAAAAACTATCATGATCGAAAAAACAACATAGTAACCTTAATAATTATTGTAATATTACATATATCAAGGATAAATTAAACACCATTTTCTATCATTGGAAAGAAAAATTTATATTTCAATTATTTTATAAAATATTCATCTTTGATTATCATCACCTGGTCATATGTAACTTCCAACCTAGCCCTTAGGAATAAGAGAGGAATGATGGATCCACCTAAAAACACAATTATAGAAGGTTACTTTGAATCCCCTGAAGGGATATTATGTCACCCCATACATTAATATAACATATAATCATGTATTATTTTGATATATGTATTTATAGAATATATAATATCATATCTAGGGAAAAAATCACATTTTTACCCTTGATTATCCTTTGATCATCACCTAAGTTGGATAGAGCAGAAAAAAATTGAAGGATTTAATGAATTTCAAAAGACCTAGAATTTTTTCTGAAAGGATTTATTCCCACTATTGAAAGGGATAACCAAGAATATAACACATTATAAGGATATGATTTCTTACTTCATCAATGAATTAAATCCTTGACCAAATTGATATTTTGGAATCAAGGGTTGATAATAGATCCATGTGGGTGATAAGGGGAAGAGTGGTAACAGGAGAGACACTCCAATTGGAGTGAATGAGAGAAAAATAATGAGTTACCTTGTTTTAAGGTGGTTATATTAGGTATGGAAATAAAAAACATCCCTCAACCCTAATAAAACATCCATCACTATCACTAGGTACCTGATTCAAGTCTATTGGGTACATAAGGGCGCTGATAATGGCTCGGTAACCATTGGAATACCACCAATTATTGAGTGCTAGTCCACCAACTACGAGGCACTTCTAACACCAAAGTACCTCCCTATTTACAACCCATACTTCTCCAAAAATCTTCTAACCTCTTTATAAATAGAAAAACCTCAAATTTAATTATATATGAAAAATAAATATGAGTTTCCAACTAGTGGAGTTCATGTTATTTACATATAACCTCCTGGTAGTAAATTGGAGAATTGAAACAACCCAATCATTATTTACATATATATTACATCATTTAGCCTATGTAAATATTATATAGTGTTTTGGATCGCCAATTTTTTGTTTCCCATTTACAAAATAATTGATCTTGAATATTTTTTATAATTTCATAAATTCATAAGATTAATTAATAATGATTTATATATTGATGATTTTATATGTGATGGAGTAATGTAAATTTATCAATTTATTATCTTAATAACTACCAAACCATGATCTTGGGTATGTAATTTCATGTAATATGATTACCATATTATAAATAAAGCATTAGATCTGCGTGATCATAGTTAGGGGAATGAATGGTTTAGTACAGATCATCCGAACTATATTTCATAAAATATTTGTAATGAATATAGATCTTACCTCAATAATAATTAATGTAATTGATATATAATATTTTTAAATAGTTTCCTTTTGGATAAGTAAAAATTATAGGAACATGACACAAAATTCATGTTTCATACAAGAGTATTTTTTAATATTATTAATTAATATATTTTACTTTCTAGATAATTTCACCCACATGAATAAATGGAAACAAAGGAAATAATCAAGGACAATGTGTTGATAGACTAAATTGTAAATATAATGGAGTTAATTTTGGTTCTCAGAAAATTACTACTATTATAGGAATACTAATTTAGTTTATGAATAACATATTTTCCTATGTAAAGAAACCATTTTCCCTGAAACAAGGACAAACCTCTATTTAATTTTAAACTGAAAAAATCTATATAATCCTTTGTGTCTTCTAATCTAATGATAGTTGAGTAATAGAAAATGTATCTAGTGAATTTATTTATAGAATTCAGTTTTAATGAGAAAAAAATATATAATGGTTTTACATCATTTAGGTGAGGTTGCTGACAAATAGTAGTCACTGATTCAAAATACTATGAATGAGGAGGTGATAGAAATCATTGAGTGGAATTCCTTTAAGGTGTTATTTTTTTAAAAATAATTTCATTTGATGAATCATGTTTCTATAAGAAGGAAATTATTTAATTTTTATCAAATGTAAGAAAATATAGAGGTTGATTATAAGGATAATTTCAGAAGATTATCAAGGTCTGTTATGGATTATCTATATAAACTATAAAGGAATATTGATTACATCTATGATTGTTTATAGAAAAGGATTAAAATTTAATTCATTACGTAATATTTTTAAACATATGAATATATAGTAATGAGTGTTATAAATATTAAGTAGAATTTTTAAAAATTATCCATTTGTATAGTGAATCATATGGAGAATGACTGACTAAAAGTTAATTTTTTATTATAAAACACTTTTAGCAGAATGTGGGAAACAGAAATGTTCAACTAGGAGTACAACAATAATAAAAATCACCGAATTTTTGAATCAAAACTTAATCCCATTATACGATTCCTCCCAAAATAGTTTATAGGAAATGGTGAGCATCTGAGTATTTGTATTTTCATTGATGAGGTCTTCAAAGCGATCAACCAACTTTAAGGAAATACACCAAATTATACAAAAGTCGATTGGGTGTTTGTATTTTATGTGTAGATATGGTTCTTTGAGATCATGAGTGAAATGTAATTATAGAAATTCTCAATGTGTATTGTTTCAACTATAAATAGGCTTATAATAATATAATAAATTTACCGCGTGTTAAAGCAATATTTCCCAGAAGAGAATTATAGATCATGGTTATTATTTTATAATCAAAAGGTTGAATTTGAATCTCAGAATTATTTTATAATATGTTCTCTAATTCCATAAACAAATTTATCTAACAAATTATTTTATTTAATATCAATACAATTATTTTTGTTATATAGGTTTCAAAAAATATTCAATCACCCATTGATTTATTAAAGAATGAATTATTAGTCAAAACCCCCTATTGTAATCTGATACAAACAATGATATACATATAATTTAAAATAATAATGGATGAGTTTTTCTAGTTAATGATAAAGATAGTATAAATATTTTGGATTCAATTTTAATTTTAGGTATTGATTGGCTACAAAAATAAAAATAGGCAATTTAATATATAGAGAAATAATTATAATTGCTAATGAGAGAAAAGAATTTCATATTTTTTAAATGGGATATTTGAGAACCTAATGTATATTAGAAACCATCTGTATAATGTAATCTTAATGAAATTATTGGGGAAGAAATGGATGAAATGAAATATATAAAAGGGAAGGATGTTTTAGGATTAGAATATGTATCCATTTTTTAATGAATAAATTGATTTATTTTCTGATTAACTACCTATATTTCTCCACAATTGTAAATTTAAATACTCTATTGATCTTATATATGATGAAAAACCCATATCTATCCTGCCAAATATAATAATTGTTGTGGTGATTGTTGAGCGTATGAATAAATGAATGATTCATGTGATAATGGTTTCATTCAACCATGTCTTTTACCATGGTAATCACTAGTTTTATTTGTGTATTAGAAGTATGGATCAATGATTTTTTTCCATTTAGTATAGGGGAATCAAATTATTTAGTAGAATGAACCGGTATCCATATCCATGTATTGATGATATTTTCGATCAACATCAAGGGACATCATACACCTTAAAGATTGAACATCCTTGTAGTATTCATAAGTTAAAATTTGTAAAGGATTATATATAAAAGGGAACCTTATATAAAAGGTATGGTCATTATGGGTTCATAGCAATGCATTTTTGGTTAAAAATACATAAAAAATATATATGTATTAGATGTTTTGAGTATTCATGGATTATCACAATAATTTAGTAATGGTAATAATTGATAATATTAATTTATACTATAATATTTATGATTATCCAAGATTTCATTTTCGAATTGTTCTTAATATTTTGAGGAAAAAGGGTTTTTTTTGAAAAAATAAGTAATTTTCAATTTTCTAATCAACAAGTTGTTTTCCTTCTACATATTTTATCCATGGATGGTATATATTTTGACCTTTAAAAAACAATTTTTTTCAAGGAATGTCTATGAACCATAAAAATATATGAAATAAATTACTTCTTTAGCTTATCTAAATACTATTGTTGGTTCCTTAAAAACCATCTATAATTAGATAATTCACAAATGATGTTAACACATAAAGGGTTAATGTTATCATACATAGAGGAATGTGGATATATTTTTTGAAAAATTGAATGGATTCCTAGTAAATTCACATGTATTTACTCTCTAATATCATAAAAATAGTCCGTTATATATAGTGTTGTATCAAGACAATTTTGTAGAATTTTTCTAATTAAAAATTATATGACAGATGATTATGAATAAAAAATATATAGTACCACATGAGGCTAATTATCAAACCCATTATTTAGTGTTTGTAGTGATTAAATTTTCACCAAAGATATAGAGACATTATCATATATAGGGAGAAATGTTATATATACATCTACCAAAAAAATTAATATATCATTAATAGTAAATATATTAACATGATGCAAGGGAAATGTTTGGAACAACTAAATATTTATGATATTTATAGTCATTTTCATCCAATTAAAGTAAAAAAAGGAAGTGGATGCAATGAGTAAAATGACCATGGTATTATATCCCTGATAGAGGTGGAGAATGATATAATCATCACCGATTTAGTAAGAATGGACATGGGTATTATAAAAGAATGGAAAACATTATTCTCATTCCTTATAATTAAAAATCCTTATTTTTTTGATTATTAATAAATATTTACTTGATGATAAATCCATATAAGGGAATATTAAATATATGAGAATGAAGATACAACTATATTTTAACAGTAGTAGATGAATATTTTTAATTTATGGTAAAAGGATGTTCACTCCATCAATACCAATTGTGAAAATGGTGTTTTTGAATGATGAACAAGGCTCAAATATTTATATTCATCCTTGAAGAAGCATAATTTATAAGGACATATGATGGAATTTTGGGTGGGAAAAAAAGAAGTGATAAATTTTATATTACATTACAAGATTATTCATATGCCTGCAAGTGAAGGATATAAGACATCATCCCAATGGAATTATAAAAACATTATCTATACAAGAGTGTAAGAGAAATAAAATTACTATTTATTTCATTATTGGGGTATCTATGAAATTAAAGGTGCACAATGAAATATGGGTAATTATTGATCATATAACAAAACTATCCAATTTCATATAAATTTGAAATAATTTTCCTCTCAATAATCATTCTAGGATGTATATAAATGAAGTTGTGAGACTCCATGATTCACAATTTTCCACAGTATATGATCATGATCCCAGATTCCAATCATGTTTTTAGTGAAGTATTTTGATTTCATTAAAAACATATGTTAATCATTCTATATAATCAAATCCTAAAAAATATGGATAGTATAAAAAGGATATCCAAACATTAGAGTAAATGACTAGGTCAATCTCACATTACTTCTAAGGCTATTATAATTAGTATTTATTTAACGACCGAGACCACTCTAGTAATTCACTTTGCAAAAATTCACTATTTGAGTTGTTCTGTGGGGTCATGGAGACTCATTTCTAGTGTTATCCATAAATCAAGTTTCCAAAAGGTAGGTGGGGTGTCGGTAGATTGGTAATTGATTGTTAGGGCATCGGTAGGTCTGGAGTAAGTGAGTTGGGTGTCAGTGTGTATCGTCAGTGAGTGGAATTGGTGAGTGCCATAAGTGAGTTCCATTAGTGAGTATCATTGGTGAGTGGCATTGGTGAGTGGCATCGGTGAGTGGCATCAGTAGGTGGTTACAGTATGTGGCATTGAAAGGTGGCATCAGTGGGTCAAGTCATTGTGTCTCATCAATGACCCGTTCAATGATGATTCTTCCAATGGAAACTCATCCATTAGTGAATCCTTTCAGTGACTCACTGAACGCTCATTAATTTCTATCTTCTATAGATTTATCTAGTTTCACCCCATTTAAATTTTATTTGATGTAAATATAGTTCAAAACCATTTTGACCATTTTTGAATCAATTTAAAAGGTTATTAATTATATCATTAATATACTAACACCCTAGAGACATTGAAAAGGCCTATTCATGTGGTCTTTACCATGATCTATATTTTAACAACATTGAAATTGTCTCCCTTAAATTGATATAGAATCTGGACTTTTCTAAAGAGGATATCCTCTCTTATTTGAACCATTCCATTTTCAATTAGTTCACCTCAAACTATTCTTCCCCTAGGATTCAATTATATTTTGTAGATGTCGGTCAAGTTTTCCCTTGCAGTCTTTACGACTGCTTGCACGACCCCCTGTTTTTAACTCTAGGAGGAGTTGTTGATCATTTGTTCTTCAATGTAGGGGTCCCTTTTTCTTTCTTAAATTGTGTATCTTGTGAGGTGGGTAAGATAATGTCCCATTTTGGTTATAGAAAAATACCATGTTTTAATTGAGGTTGTTACAATGATTATATAATTTTTATAATTATTATCAGACTATTTATGATAATGGGTTTTTTTTAACTTAGTAATAAATGAGGGGCGGGGTAGAAGATGATGATAATTTGTTTTATCTATTATATTTGATCCATGTTTTTAGTTTTTTTATTTATATAAATCATGAATTTTGGTGGTCTTTTCATGCACATGTGTGGTTCTTTACATTTTTTATGAATCCACTATTGAACTGCTGGAATTATGAAAATGATTGACCAAGAATGCCTAGTTAAATAAATTGATTCCCCTATATCAAACATGTTCTATGATAACCCTTGATTTATCAATGTTGAATTAATGAATTATTGGGTTAAATCTGAATACACTTTTCCTTTTTTGGTGTGGCTTTGTGGTATGTGTGGATCTTTTCTGTCTTGTGATTTGTATGGGTTGTGTGGTGTTGTCGTTGAGAACATGGCAGTGTGTGTTGATTTTCAAGGGGGTGTAATGGATTCTTAGGTTGAGAGATTTATTGATGGTGTAATTTAATGTAAGTGGTATAACAATGGGCCTATAAGTTCTGGTTGGTCTATGATTTTGTTACTCGGTTATCGGTGTTGTACAATGGGACTATAATGATAGTGTGTATGGATTGTTACTGGGTTTGGTGTGGATATGCAATGTCATTTCCAAGTATAGTTGTGATGTGATATGTTGGAGGGTACAATTTCATGTTAATAGTTCTACCTTATGTTGGGAGTAATTACTTTGAATAATGATTATGGAAGTGATTGGATTCAGGTATAAGTGGGGATGGAGTGTGTAGTGTGGTGTTTTATCATAGTTTTCTTCCTCAGTTTGTATTGGTTGTGAGGATGTTTATGGGTTTTGGTTGATAGTTCCCTAGGTAGGGATGGAATAACACATAAATGATTAATAACATCAATATTATTGTTTATTAAGAGGATTTATTTTATGAACATTAGATGTCTACATCGTTTATACTGATACGTGAATTTAGATGTAGTAGTTAAGGTGGATGTTTATGTTGGAGGGGGTATTTCTAAAACATCCTGATAAGATTGTGGATCGCAGGGGACCCACTCTTCCCTACACCTTCTAACCAGTGATAGTCGTTGACTATTTGATAAGGTTTTGGTTTGTGAGGAACATGTATGTTCAGTCATGTTGTGCTTCCCAAGTGTCTTCATGATGAGATATTTTGTGGTTCCCAAGTGTCTGTAGGATTTGGTGTGGTTTGTGGACCATGTGTGTCTGTGTGAGGTGAGATGTGGTATGTGTCCTTGGAGTGTGCAGGTTAGTTGTAGTGTGGTTATTTCGGAAGAGTTTGGATATCAAAGATGTTTTCCATTAGGGTGTGAGAAAAGAAAATTAGTGGGAAAGTGGTGTGGGGCTGCCTTTAATCGATGTTCATATTATATTTCATTAATTGAAATTCGTTATTTTGTAGCCGGCCTTTGGTGAGGTTAGGGTGGCTAGTATACCTTGTTCGGTGATTTTGGTTTTCAATTTTTTCCTTTTGTGGGAATTGGTATGCTTATCCACTTGTGGATGAACGACTTTTTTTCATACTGACTATACTTTTATGCTAACCCTACATTATAATATTTTATTGAGGTTACCTGGAGGACTACGGTGACCATTTTGGTCATTACTAGATTAGAGTTTGGGACACATTTTGTGTCTCTACTTAGTCTTGTTTTTGGTATTTAATTTTGATACACTTGTTTTATAACAGTTATATTTTTAAATTGGGATGTGGGATGGATTTTGTCTTTCTATTATATATATTTTTTGGTGTTATTTTGTGGTTTATACATATTATCTTATTATCAGGGTTACTAAATAATGGTATTACCTCCAATTTTTATATATTTGTATACCCATTGTATTGGTTACCACCCCGGGGCCTACTGGAGGCAGGACATGGGGGAAATTATCTCTCATTCTCAATAACCATCCTAGGAGGGGTTTATTTGGAAGGAGGGTGTCATGAAAAAAAGGTATTATAGGTGATGGTTGAGAGATAGGATTGATTTTGGAGTTAGGAACAACATGGGGTTTAAGGGTTGGAAGGGTAACTGTGCTATGTGACCTCGATGCATGAAATAGGCCATAGAACACTGGCTGGGACACTAGATTGTACCCCCCTATGATCTAATGCAAAGACTCTATGCTTATTGAACAACTAAGTTAGGATACACTATTTTATGGGTAGAGACCCAAGGAGAGGTACACACATCATGGTGACATGTTTTTTGTTTTAATAGGGTGTTTCAGGGAATATAAATAAATAAAGTGTTAAACGAATCTTAAACAAAATATCATACTACTTGGTCTTAGGATTTTATTGTTTACTTTTTAGCTATGGAACACGGTCATTGCCCATGAGTAGATCAGGAAATGGGGGACTAGTAGGCTGATCTAGATGATCGGTAGAGGGTTGATACAGATGAGGAGAAAAACCGGTGACATAGTGTTTTACGTGAATTACAGCAGTAGACCTTGGGAATGTACAAGGGAAAGGTCTCAAACATGGATACAGAGAGCTTACTCAAGGAACATGAGATCACCTTCAGCCCAATCCCGACCACAACAGAGTAATAGCATCAATTGGAAGTTAGTAATATGAAGAGAGATCTGCGTCAGTGGTAGATGTTGTTCCTGGGGGAGAGAAATATGCTAATGTTCTGTGGGTTGATTTCAAGAAAGAGTTCTAGGGATAATTCATTTCTTGACCATGAAGGCCGATAAGATAGAGGAGATACTCTCCATCAATCAAGGGTGTACGTCGATTTGGGAGTTGGGGATGAAGATATAGGATATCCTTTTCTTGACTCTGCATCACTTTCTGGATGAGGAGTCTAAGGTGAGACTCTTAGAAGAGGCACTTCATCCTTCTTTATATTACGCAGTTACTCCATTCACCTTTCTGACATACCAAGAGGTCCATAAGAAGTAAAAGGTAGTTGAGAGAATGAACTCACGATGAGGTATTGTTTGAGAGGGGATCCATTAGGGTTCTTTAAAGGGATAGGCTACTAGTCGTGGGTCAGAGGCACCAGGCCCTTTTAGGTTTTTACCGTCGGGGAGTCAACCTCAATAGATTATGTTTCACCCTTATGGTCCTCATTCTTTTACCATAGGATTTGGACTAAGGTTCCTCTTTTTTGAATTCCATGGTAACCATTATATTTAGTTCCCAGTATTAGCTCATTATGGTGGTGGTAGAAAGGTTCACCGCCCGAATCAGTTGTAGTTACTATCTAGGCCATTACGGTTGCAGGGAGATCATAATCTTACTTCACAGAGGGGAGATATGGGAGGTAGAGGCCAAACATTGGGTGTTCTTAAATTTCCTTAACCTGGGTGTGGTCGTGAATGCAATCATCAGTAGTGGGGTACAAGAGCTGGGAATCATAAGTTTCATGCCAAAATGGTAGAAGTTCAGTCAGGTCTGAATATCATTCGAGGTAGGATCTATTATTTGATTACAATTGTTATCAAATTAATTAATTTGGGAGATTCACACTACTTTTTTCACCCATTATATCCCAAGATCTATGAATTGTTATAAAGAGGCTACACAATCCAATGGTGTTGACTATTCCTGTGAGAGGTCACACTAAACAATTTTATTTTTCTCATGGGTGTGGACTGATGTTTGGGACACATAAAAAAAGTGGGGAAATCATTCTTTTAAAGATGTAGTCATACGATGTTATCCATGGCATCCAATGGTTTTATTTGTTACATGCTATCATTTTCGGATTCTATAGAAGGGTCATGTTTTCGAATGTGGATAAACATCAGGTGGATTTCTTTGGTGATCACAGTCATCAGATGGGAAGCTGAAATGTAGTGACACTTCATTCCATGATGGTCGAGATGTCAATGGAATTGGTGGATGCAGGGATGAATGAGGTTCCCAGTGTTGTAGGGTAATTATTGGATTTCATCCTCGAGAAGGATGTGAATCTGTCCTATTGATGCGATGTTGAGTTCAGGATATACGTGCATACTGGTGCTTCCCTAATTGCTCTGGATCTTTATGGGATTACTACTTCTGAGTTATGGGAGTTTTAAATTTATATTGAAGAAATGGTGAAGAAGGGATTTATTTGGTCTACTATGTCACCATGTGGTGCTCTAGTCTTTTCCAAAAAGAAGGAAGATATTGGTATGAGGTTTTTCATAGACTACCAGAGGTTGAATTCAGTGACGGTGAAGAACTATTTCCTACTCTCGAGGAAAGATGATCGTTTCAACTAACTGGGGGAGAAATTTGGTTTTCTAATATTGATATGCGGTTTGGATATCACTAGTTGAAGGTAAAGGATGAAGATATTCTGAAGACTTCATTAAGGTCCAGGTATGGGAAATATGAGTTTGTGGTTATTTCATTCTCTGATAAGAAAGCACCATCCTTGTTCATGGGGCATATGAATTCTATTTTTTGTGAGTTCCTAAACCAGATCATTGTAATATTCAAAGATGACTTCTCGATCTACTTGAAGTCATAGGATCAACATTCCAAACATCTCCAGACTATCTTTGAAGTCCTTTGATGCTTCCAACTCTTTGGGATATTTTCCATGTGCATGTTCTAGAAAAGAGAGGTACACTTACATGGGCATGTAGTGTCTCACCGTGGTGTAGAAGTGTACCAATAATAGGCTGAGGAAGTTGTTTTCTGGGAAGCATAAATAAATATCATAGAGGTAAAAAATTTTCTCAGTGTGGTGGTATATTAATGAATATTTTTACCCAATTTAACTTTATTTACAGCTTCATTGATGGCTCTGTCTAGAAAAGAGCTGGCCTTTGAGTGGATTGTTTAGTGTCATGTAGCATTCAACTACCTAAATAGAAATTTAGTCAATGATCTAGTTATTAGATTGCTATAGGAAGTGCTGGCGTTGGATGTGTTCTGTGATGCTTCCCATCTATGCTAGGTTTGTGTGCTAATGCGCCTATGGGAAGTGATCTCTTGTGGGTATAGAGATTCTTTAAAGAATAATGTAACTACTACTCCTAAAATTTGGAGTGAACAACAGTCGGGTTTGTGCTAAATTTGTGGCGACATTACCTATTTGGGGAGGGATTTTGGGTCTTCACATATCACACGAGCGCGAAATATATATTGTCCTAGTGATATATGAACTTTTTAAAGTGGAGGTAGATAGAATTTAATCAAGATTAGTATTTTGAGATCTATTACACCTCAAATAAGTGAAATTTTGTGGCTTTTTATTTTAGAAGGAAGTCACACAAGGAGGTTGTTCAGGAATCTACGGATGCTTGGAAGGTAATGGAGGAGTGGTACGCCTTGCACATAGTTGAATGAATAAACAGAAGCTAGTGCTATCTAGTTTAGATGAAGTTATAGTCATCTATGAGGTAATAGGTGGAGGAGTCACAGTGGGGAGACTCATAGGTGGAGGTGATGCATGATCAAATGGACAAGGGTGATGCTCTAGAGGGATGGTCGGATGGTGGTCTGAATCAGATGTTGTTCCATGAGAAGCTGTTTGTTCTAGTGGAAATGCATGAAAAAGTTCTCTATGAGTTTCATATATCACCCCTAGTGGTACACCTATGAGTTTCCAAGATGTACCATGGATTTAGGGAATAGTTTGTTGGCCCAGGATGATGTGGGAAGTGGCAGAGTTTGTTGCAAGATGCCCAGTGTTCCAATAGTTGAAGGCCGAGAACCATTTTCTTAATGGTTTGTTTCAACCCCAAGATTTCATTGAGTTTAAGTGGAATGAAAAATTATTTAATTTAATCATAGGGATTCCTAGGAATCAGGAAATCCTTGATGATATCATGGTAGTGGTGGACCGACTGAGGATGTTAACCCACATCTTTGAAATTATGGAGTTGAGCATAGTGGATTCCTTGGTGATAAGGATTGTTGATGAGGAGGTGTGGATGCATGGGCTTTTGAGATCAATCATATTAAATTAGGATTCATTATTTAAATCATGATTTTAGAGGATATTTCTGCATTATTTTTTCACTTAGTTGGGACTCAACACTTCCTTCCATCCTTAGACAAGTGAGACACTGAGCGGACACACTAAACATTAGAGAAAATGTTTCGGGACTGTGTATTGTACTTTGGTGGATCTTGGGTATGGCACATATCATTTCTATATTTTATTAAAATAATAGCTATCAATTTTCATTGGTATGGCCCCATTTGAATATTTGTATGAGAGACATTTTTATTCACCGTTTTTCTAGATAGATGTTATGGAGGAAACATTTATTAGAATGGATGTGGTACCGAGTATGACCGAAAAGTTGCAGTTTGACTGTGACAGGATGAAGGAAGAACAGGACCCACATAAGTTGTATACTGATCAGAGGAGGGATCCCTTTCAGTTTGAGGTTGGGGACCACTTCTTCTTATATGTTACCCCTCGACAAGGGAACTGATGGTTTAGAAGAGGGAGAAAACATTATCCAAGTCTCATTGGACCCTTTGAGGTGATGGGGAGTATAAGGACCCGGATTTAAAACATTACATAATCTTGAATTAAATGAATAATTCACATTGAGGATATTTTCAGGTTTAGAGTTTTAGAGAATTAGGATATAACTATTACATCTAAAAGAATACACAATAGACACATCTACTCAGATTCCATTTTTTTCAAAAAAATATAAACTCTTGATCAAAAGAGTCATGTCTAGTTCCATGTTTTAGACATCATGACATTTCCTTGATCCAATCCTTGACCGTATTCCATTTTAAGTTATGTGGAAAAATTTTCAAAAATCTTTGGATGAGCATAAAAATCTCAGTAATTTATATAAAAATATGGAATGAAAACATTAGTATATGTATACATAAGAATCAATGAAATCATAATTTACTCATAAAACATAACCACTTCAATGTACCTCAATAAATCATAATATTATTGAATAACTCATTGAAATCATAAGAGATAAAGGTAACATGAGACATTTATAACATTCTTACGTAGGGAGAAACCCTCATGGTTACGTTTGGAATACCCATCATAGTATATTTCTTATGAATCTTCGGAGAAACCTTAGTGTTTAACTCTTTCATGTTACCCAACACATTGGAAGGCTATCTCGGGCTCACCCGCCCTTAGTTTATCATGGAACCACCCAATTTTATAATATTTTCCCAAGAAACATAACATAATCATAACACAAAACATAATCATAAAGGAAAGATTAAATTCCCACATTGCAATAACATTATAAAATATTAAGATATTGGAATAATAAATCCATTCTAAAAACCATTTTCAATACCAAAATACGTAAAAAGAGTATATGGTATTTATTTTCTTTTTAAAAACATTATGGCTTGTTAAATAAGCCAATGATCAAATAATACTAGTGGCGGCAGAAAAGTTCATTGTCACCGCTTACGTAAAAAAATGAAACATTCCATTTTGTCATTTAGTAAAACGCTTCGTAGAGAAAGTATTTCCTTTGAATGAAATGAAAAGTCAAAAGGGTTTTATACATCGTATAAAAGAAAGTCATGTATAAATCAATGGATTCCCCAATAAAAGGAGATTGAGACGAAGTCCCTTATAAAGACGATATCCTTTGATTAAGGATAAATAAATTACATAATAATGTGTAAAAAATATAAATACACTCAATAAAATTGGATATTATGTGTAAAACAATCATAGTTCATCCACACATATTAATATCATGACATAATAAAGAAGTAGATGTTTAACCCAAATAATTGGAATTGGGTTAAGAAGTTCCCTTACATAAATTTGACAGCCTAACGACGTCACTTTAAAATTCAGAAAATGAGTTGATGAGAGATAAAAAGGGTATATCATCACATGGACATAAAATTTACAGCAATAAGTACATATAAGAACATATCCCAATATAATAATATCTAAATTAAAATACTTAAAAAAAATAAGTCTTTTAAAAAGAGGAGGGTGAACAGTTCCCTTACCGATTTGGGTAACATTCAAGACGTACACCCAATGAAAGAAGTGTCATCCAATGAAGATGTAAATACGCATAAATTAAATTATATCACAAAAATAATACAATAATGGGAAGTACATACACCACACAAAAGGAAATAGTGGAAAATGTAACATGAATCTCACGGGAATAAAAAGTGAGATAAAACCCCTTACCTCGTTGTAATCAATCGAGTCGTATGACCAAAAGATAATAAACACAAAATGAGTCACATAATACAATTAATGTAAATATAATAATGACAATATATATGAAATGGAAGTACACAATGAACCACATGAAACAAATAAGTGGCGAACAATGTAAATCTCATGAAATTAAAAGTGAGATAAGAAATCCCTTTACAAAAATTCGGAAGCCTAACGGCGCCACTCAAACCTTCTTAAAATGAATTGATGAGGGAAAGAGGGGGTCTCTCATCATATGAACATGAAAAGGGCAGTAGTATTAATATAAAAGAACATATCCAACATAAGAACATGGAGCTTAAAATAAATGACATAAAAGAGAGTACTTAAAAAGAAAGAGAGAGGTAGGATCCCTTACAAAAAATCGACAGCCTAACGGCGCCACTTAAAAATTACTAAAATGAATTAATGAGAGTAAGAGAGGGTATCTCATCATATTAAAATAAAAATTAGAGTAAGGTGAATATAAAATAACACCCTCCAACATCAGAACATGGATCATAAATGAAATGACATAAAAGAGAGTACTTGAAAAGAAAGAGAGAGGTTGGATCCCTTACCTCAAGTTTGACTTGTCTTGTTCCTTTATTTATATTCCTGAATAATAAACATTGGCCAATTAATAATTTATTAAGTTACTCCTTTAATGTTTATTATTTAATTCATATCACATATTATAATGTGATAAAAATTATTAAATTATGTGAGTTCATAATAGACATTTTTGTCGATGTTCGGTACATGAGTCAAAAATAACATTTTTTGAAAAGAATTGTCGATGTAAATTATTATTACACAATATCCAGAATAGTATTAATGATTTAATTATAATATATATCCAGTAAATATTAATTTTATACTATTACATAACATTTGAAGATAAGAAAATGAAATGCACCGTTCATGGAGACGGCCGGCTGTATATACGCATGAACACTACTTTCATTTCTTTGTCACATTAATAGAATTAAAACTAAATGAGAGAGAGATATATATATTATAATTCCAGTATAATATATATGTTATATAGGTCACATAAGTTCATTAATTTCATTCTTTATACATTCCATGTATAGCATGAACGATTCACATCACTTGCAGGGGTGGTAGTCCACACTTCCTCAAATGAAATTATTGCATTTGCACAACATGAAAAGCATAAAGGTGTGTTTTAAGTGTAAAATAAATTGGAATAGAGAGAAAATAAATATAATATATATCATTAAAAAATTTATTTCCATCATAATTTCCACCATGAGAGGTGGTAGGAGAAGATAGAACAATCATCGTGTCATGAGGCAGTAATTCGCCATCCACAGAAACATTATGTTCATAAACCAGTAGACGAAGGTGTGTGTATGTGTATCTCAAAAACATCTAATAAAAAAATCATATTATATTTAATATACTGGTTTTTTTACAAAATAAAGGAATAAAAATTGTTTAAGGGGTTGGAGAAGGAAAATAAAACAAAAGAACATAAGAGAAGAGATTAACTTTAAATCAGGTAACTCCCTTTGGTTTGAACCAAAAGCATTTATTGAAGAGATTTATGCTTTAGGTAAGGCTTCTATGATTAATAATGGGACGTGGAGAGATAAAATGAGTATATTTCGGTCGATCCAAAGGCTTGAGAGGTGTGGGTAAGGGGGTAGAGGTGGGGTCTTTTTATAAGAGGGAGGAGGGACACTCTTGGAATGTTATAAAATGTTACTTTATTATAAAATGATTTTAGGATATTAATGGTCCCACAAAGACATTTTTCAAGGATAAGGTAATAAGGGTTCTAAATACACCCATAAAATATGTTTAATACAAGGGTATGTCTTATATTTTACATTATATTTTAATTTTATTTAAATCGTTCATTAATGAGGTAATCACTGCATCATCATGGTGTCATAAATAAATTTATTTATTTAATGTCCAAAAATTATAAAAAAATTACCATCATATAGGAAATATTTTTATCTTTCCAATTAATGTTTATAGACAAAGATATAATTTATGTAAACAAAATTAAAATTGTTTTACTTAAGTGATACATACTTTGGTTACATTTTCCTTTCTTTAAAAAAATATGATAAAAGGTCACTATCACACTAAAATTATTCAATGGGGCCCCAAGGGTGGAAAAAGGCATCCCATGGTCGGCCATGACACCACCAATAGAATTAAGACACATTTTGGGGTCATTTTATATTTTTATGATATTAATTTATTACCCGTAACTACCCGATTACTAGTTAAACACGATAATTAAAGATAATTACCGTCGTTACTATTTATAATGTACAAAAACGAAAGAGTCTTAATTACATATTTAGTACCTTATGATTCAAAATATGGAATCCATTTTATCAAATTACAAACAAAGAAATTTCAGTAATTAATTTAAAATAATTCCCGTTGTCAAAACCAAAGACCAGTTTTTAAGAATTAAAATCTATCAAAAGACTGATTTGTTTTTACATCCAATATAAAATTGAAATTACATCCAATGACCAAAATTGTATTAAATGATAAAAAAATAATTAAATTACACATTAAAACCAATTAAAATGACAATTCAACAATATAAATAAATTGGATGAAAAGGCAGGTTTGAATTAAAATGTAGTGTTTTTCACTATTCATTGAAAATGAACATTTGTCAGAAAAATACCAAAAACTCACCCTATGATATATTTGATATTCCAAATTAAAAAATGATATCTATTTTACCAAATTCAAAATATATAAGTTGCATTAATTAATTTTATAATAAATTTCCATTGTCAAAACAAATAGCGTGTTTTTATAAAACAATATCTATTAAAAGATCGACACTTGTTTATGTCCAATTTCAAAGTGAAATTAATTCAAAAGACCAAAATTATATTATATGGTAAAGATATATTTTAATTACACGTTAAAACCAATTAAAAAGATAATCTCACCATATAAATAAATTATACTAAAATGAGGCTTTGAATTAAAATACAACATTTTCACTATTCATTAAAAAATGAACTTTATTGGAAAAATAACAATAATTTACACAAAGTAAATAATGATGTCATGATTCTAAAGAAGGATTTTATTTTGTCAAATATAACATATAAAATTGTCAAAAAGTGTATTTGAAAAAGGGTTCGCCATCAAAAGGCGGTTAATCGACCTTTTAAAGAATATTAGAATATTTACGCTTAAAATTGGATTCATTCGCATTTTAAGCTTCTAAAATTTATTGAATAAATGTAAAAATATTTGACAAGAATATATAATCACTTTTTAGTTAGTTCTGTTCATTTCCTCTATTACATCATCTATGAGTTTACAACCATTTACAATAATATTATTTTATTATTAGCATGAAAAATAAGATTTCAAAGAAACTCGTTGTTGTGTATTGCGTACTCCATCGAACATAGCATCCCCTTTTAAGTAATATTAATATTTTATTCACAAATATTAATATATATGAACATTTAATATTCATTATTTACCTGGGATGTTACATAATTCCCCCTTTTTGGGAATTGCATCCTCGCAATTTTAAAATTGGGCTTGGAAACTTTATTGGAAGCCCCAAATCGGAAAAGGAGTCAATTAAACTTTCACTTTAAAAGAATGAAAGTGAAGTACAAATGTCACCCAATTTAACCCATACTAGGATTCCATGTAAGAAAGCATGGACATGGAAGAGAAAAAAAGGCCGTGTTCTGATGGAGAGTGATAGAAAACATGATTAAGAGAAAGTTATCCACAAGAAAATCACAAACTAGTGATGGGTTAAACGGTATTTGATTCCCCAGTAAGAAAATTTAACAGAATTTTTTTTTGTTTTAAGTTACTTTTCATTGAGGAATTTATTTATGAGCTTAACTAAATCCTAAGGAATCATACTTACTTGTCATGTAGAATTTAATCTCTTATTGGATTTCTTACACAAACTCATATTTTCTCCAAAAGATGAGTATTTAGGATGACTTACTCACCTTAAGAGCACTATAATCAACTTCTAGAGAATCACCTAATCCACAAAAATGAACTATATATTTCCCTTGTATTTAAACCAAAACCAAAACCAAAATTTTTAGTACAAGATCCGATAATACCCAAAAAGGATAATCCTTTATAAAAAGAAATACTACTCTTAATCTCCAAAATTTGTCAAACATTATCCAAAGTTCAACAATGACCATTCAATAAATAACTATCCATAAAATTCTTTAAAGTGACCCAAACTAAGAATTAAACCCAAATATCTTAAGGATTTAATAACATGGTCTTCCAGGATAAATCTTAATATTTATCTCCAAATAACATCAGTTACTCTTAAAGTTTCATACTGAAAAGTAATTAACTTAATCACATATCCTCCATGATAGGCTAATCATCTCCATAGACAAACCAAAATCAACTTATTCTTGATTCATAAGATCATATAACTAAAAATAATTAGTTATACTAACCAGGGAGTTCACGTAGTCCAGTGGTAGGTGATAAATATCAGTCACACTTTGGATGTGGGTTCGATTCTCGCAGCTTTGTCTGACGTGATGGGTTGTCACATGGTCTGTGTGTTGTCTGTTTTCCAAAACTATATAATTCGTAAAACATTCCCCAAAAAGTGATAAAATCTTCAAAAATAACCATAAGATAATTTAACCACAATTTTGTCTCATTCCTTTCATTTTCCATCATATAGTAACCCATAATTACCTCAAAATTAAGGATCATATAAACCCTAATGGTCACCTTTATAATTATTACCAGAACTTCCATATCGAGTTGGTTATCTCATACATTATGCAATAGAGAACTCAACAAGGTTCAAGTGGTTAATCATGACTCCTAATATTTGGTTGAGAAAAACCACAAGAGTTTTCATTGCAGCTCCTATATCATTACATTGTTCTTTCAGAAAACCGTCACAGTTTTTTCACATCCACTGTTACTTTGGTGCATGCTTGATCCAGCCATTTACTAAAACCAAAAAGGTCAGTGTAAGTATATCAACAAAATCATCATATACAAATGAGGAAGATAAAAACCAAGATATACTTATCCAAGTTATCTAAATCTCATTCTAACTTTCAAAAATAACAATGACTTCTTCTAATTTACTGACCATTGTGGTTATATACAACTTTTCACTTGTGCTTAAACAACACTCTAACATCTAAAGTTATCTAAAATGAAATTTGATGCCAAATATAAGGAGATGAACTTAAAACATGAAATAATATTGAATTAAATGAATAATTCAAATTGAGGATCTTTTCAGGTTTAGAGTTTTTGGGAATTAGGACATAACTATTACATCTTAAATAATACAAAGTAGACACATATACTCAGATTCCAGTTTTTCACAAAATATAAACTCTTGGACAAAAGTGTCATGTCTAGTTCCATGTTTTAGACATCATGACATTTCCTTGATCCCATAATTGACCATATTCCATTTTAAGTCATGTGGAAAACATTTCAAAAAACAAGGGATGAGCATAAAAACATCAATAAGGGATATAAAAATACAGAATGAAAATTTTAGTCCATGTATACATAAGAATCAAATAAATCATACATTACCCATAAAACATAAGCACATAAACATACCTCATGAAATCATAAGATTATTGAATAACTCATATAAATCATTAGACATAAAGGTAACTTGCAATATTCATAACATTCTTACGTAGGAAGAAACCCTCATGGTTACGTTTGGAATAAAAATCACAGTATATTCCCTAAATCTCATCAGAAAAACCTTAGTGTTTAACTCATTCACGTTACCCAATGCATTGGAGAGCTATCTCGGGCTCACCCGCCCTTAGTTTTTCACGGAACCACCCGATTTCATAAAAATTTCCCAAGAACCATAACATAATCATAACACATAACTTAATCAAAAAGGAAAGATTACATTCCCACATTGCAAAAACAATATAACATTTTAAAATATTGGAATAATAAATCCATTTTAAAAACCATTTTCAATACCAAAATACATAAAAATGGAATATGGTATTTATTTTACATTTAATAACATTACGGCTTGATAAAGAATCCAAAGATAAACTAATACTCGCAGTAGTAGAAAAGGTCCCTCTCACCACTTACGTAAAAAAAAGAAACATTGCTTTTTGTCGTTTAGTAAAATGCTTCGTAGAGAAAATTTTGTCGTTTAGTAAAACGCTTCGTAGAGAAAATATTACATTTGAATGAAATGAAAAGTCAAATGGGTTTTATACACCGTATAAAATAATGTCGTGTATAAATAAAAGGATTCTTCAATAAAAGGAGATTGAGACAAAGTCCCTTATAAAGATGGTATCCCTAGATTAAGGATAAATAAATTACATTATTATGTGCAAAAAATATAAATACACTAAATATAAGTTCATATTATGTGTTAAACAATCAGAGGTCATCGACACATATTGATATCACGACATAATCAAGAAGTAGACGTTTAATCCAAAGAATTGAAATTGGGTTAAGAAGTTCCCTTACAGAAATTTGACAGCCTAACAACCTCACTTTAAAATTCAGAAAATGAGTTGATGAGAGACAAAAAGGGTATCTAATCACTTGGAAATAAAATTTACAGTAATAAGGATATATATGAACAATTATAAACATAAGAATATGTAAATTAAAATACCTAACAAAAATAAGTTTTTTAAAAAGAGGAGGGTGAACGGTTCTCTTACCGATTTGGGTACTTTTGAGACGTACACCCAATGAAAGCAGGGTCATACAATAAAGATGTAAATACCAATAAATTAAAGTATATTACACAAACAATACAATAATGGGCAGTATATACACAACACAAAAGGAAATAGTGGCAAATGTAGAATGAATCTCACGGGAATAAAAAGTGAGATAAAACCCCTTACCTCATTGTAATCAATCGAGTCGTATGACCAAAAGATAGTAAACACAAAATGAATCAAATAAAACCATGAATTTAAATAGAATCATGATAATATATATTAAATTTAAGTAAAAAATGCACCACATGCAACAAATAAGAGACGAACAATGGAAATCTCACAGAATTAAAAGTGAGATAATAAATCTCTTTACAAAAATTCGGCAGCCTAACAACACCACTCAAACATTCTTAAAATTAATTGATGAGAGAAATAAGGGGTCTCTCATAATATTAAAATGAAAAGTACAGTATTATGAATATAAAATAACAACCCCAACATACAAAAATAGAGCTTAAAATAAATGACACAAAAGAGAGTACTTAAAAAGAAAGAGAGAGGTAGGATCCCTTAAAAAATCCAGCTGCCTAACAGTGCCACTTAAAAATTATTAAAATGAATTGATGAGAGAAATTGGGGTATCGCATCATATTAAAATATAAATTACAGTATGTTTAATATTAAAGAACATCCTACAACATCATAAAATGGAGCATAAAATAAATGACATAAAAGAGAGTATTTGAAAAGAAAAAGAGAGGTAGGATCCCTTAACTCAAAGTTCAACTTGTCTTGTTCGTTTATTTATATTCCTAAATAATAAACATTGGTAAATTAATAATTTCATAAGGTCATAATTTAATTTTTATTATTCATTTCATATCACATATTATAACATAATAATAATTTGTTAATTATGTGAGTTCATATCAGACGTTTTTGTTGATGTTCAGTACATTAGTCAAAAATGTACTTGTTTGAAAAGAATTTCCCATGTAGTTATTATTACACCATCTCCAGAATATTATTAATGATTTAAATATCATATATATCCAGTATATATTAATTTTATACTATTCCATAACATTTGGAGATAAGAAAATGAAATGTACCGTTCATGGAGACGGTAGGACGTACGTACGCCTGAACGCTACTTTCAATTCTTTATCACATTAAGGGAATTAAAACTAAATGAGAGAGATATATATATTATGATTCAATTGAATTATATATTTTATATAGGTCACATAAGTTCATTAATTTCATTAATTATATATTCCATGTATTTCATGAACAAGTCACATCACTTGAGGGGGTGGTAGTCCACACTTCCTCAAATGAAATCATTGCATTTTCACAACATGCAATGCATAAAGGTATGTTTTAAATGTAAAATATAGAAGCATAGAGAGGAAATAAATATATTATATATCATAAATAAATATAGTGTCATCATAATGGCCACCATGATAGGTGATAGGAGAAGATAGAACAATCATCGTTTCGTGAGGCAGTAATTCGCCATCCACGGAAACAATATGTTCTTTAACCAATTGACGGAGGTGTGTGTAAATGTAGCTAGAATAATTATCATAACAACATCCTAGTATATTTATGATAATTTATTTGTTAAAATATAAAGGAATTAAAAGTGTTTAAGGGGTTGTAGAAGCAAAATAAAACAAAAGAACATAAAAGAATACATTACCTTTAAATCGGGTAACTCCCTTTGGTTTGAACCAAAAGGGTTTCTTGAAGAGATTTCTGCCTAAGGTAAGGATTATAGGATTAAGAGAGGTATGTGGAGAGATAAAAGGAGCATATTTTGGTCGATCAAAAGGCTTGAGAGGTGTGGGTAAGGGGGTAGAGGTGGGGGCCTTTTATAAGAGGGAGGAGGGACAATCTTGGAATGTTATAACATGTTACTTTATTATAAAATGTTTTTTGGATTTTAAAGGTCCCAGAAAGATATATTTTGAGTATAATGTGATAAGGGTTATAAATCCACCCATACAATAGGTTTTGGAAAAGTGTATGATTTAGAGTTTTCCTTATCTTTTCATTTTATTTAAATCGTTCATTAATGAGGTAATCACCTCATCATCACAGTGTCATAGATATATTTATTTATTTAATGTATAAAAATTATAGAAAAATTAACATCATGTAGGAAATATTTTTATCTTTCTAATTAAGGATTTTAGTCAAATAGATCAATTATTTAAACAAAATTAAAATTGTTTTACTTAGGTGATACATACTTTGGTTACATTTTCGTTTCTTTAAAAAAATATGATAAAAGGTCAGTATCACACTAAAGTGATTTTATGGGGTCCCAAGGTTGGAACAAGGCATCCCATGGTCTTACATGAGACCAAAATAGAAATAAGACACATGTTTGTGTCATTTTATATTTTTATGATATTATTTTATTATCCTTAACTACCCGGTTACAAATTAAACCCGATAATTAAAGATAATTACCATCGTTACTATTCATAATGTCCAAAAAAAGAGTCTTAATTACATAATATGGACCTTATGATTCAAAATATGGAATCCGTTTTATCAAATTACAAACACAGAAATTGCAGTAATTAATTTAATATAATTCCCGGTTTCAAAACCAAAGATGGGTTTTTAAGAAGTAAAATCTATCAAAAGACTGATTTGTTTTTACATCCAATTTAAAAGTTAAATTACTTCCAATGACCAAAATTGTATTAAATTATAAAACCATAATTAAATAACACCTTAAAACCAATTAAAATGACAATCTAACTATATAAAAAATTTGGATGAAAAGGAAGTTTTGAATTAAAATGCAGTATTTTTCACTATTCATTAAAAATGAACATTTGTCAGAAAAATACCAAAAATTCACCATATGATATATTTGATATTCCAAATTCAATAAATATATCAATTTTACCGTATTCAAAACATATAATTTTCATTAATTAATTTTATAATCAATTCCCGCTGTCAAAACAAATAGCGTGTTTTTAAGAAACAATATCTATTAAAAGATTGACACTTTTTTATGTCCAATTTCAATGTGAAATTAATTAAAATGACCAAAATTGGATTAATTGGTAAAAATATACTTTAATTAGAATTTAAAACCAATTTAAAAGATAATATGACCATATAAATAAATTATACTAAAAGGAGGTTTTGATTTAAAAGACAACATTTTCACTATTCATTAAAAAAATGAACATTATCAGAAAAATAACAAAAATTAACACAAAGTAAAATTTGATGTCTTGATTCTAAATAAGGATTTTATTTTGTCAAATATAACATATAAAATTGTCAAAAAGTGGATATAAAAAAGGGTTATCCATCAAAAGGCGGTTAATCGACCTTTTAAAGAATATTAGAATATTTACGCTTAAAATTGGATTCATTCGCAATTTAAGCCTCTAAAATTTATTGAATAAATGTAAAAATATTTGACAAGCATATATAATCACTTATTAGTTAGTTCTGTTCATTCCCGCCATTACATCGGTTAGGAGTTTACTACCATTTACAATAATATTATTTTATTATTAGCGTGCAACATAAGATTTCAAAGAAACTCATTGTTGCGTATTGTGTACGCCATGAAACATAGAATCACCTTTTAAGAAATATTAATATTATATTCACAAATATTAATATATATTAACATTTCTTATTCATTATTTACCTAGGATGTTATAGGTAGAGTTGGTGAGGTGGAATACCAGTTAGTATTGCCACCATAGTTTGAGAGGTTCCATTTTACCTTTCATGTATTCCATCTTCGTTTGTATATTCATGATGACTCACATTTAATTGAATTGGAAGAGTTGGATATCAAGGATGATGCAATGTTCGTGGAGATCTAGGATCCTTAGGAGAAGGTTCTGTGTGGATGTGCCATTCATTTAGTTCATGTGTTGTGGAAGCATGTTGTCCCGGAGGAGAGTACACTAGAAGGAGTAGTGTATATGCATACCCAGTACCTGAAGTTGTTTTGAGTTTTTTCTGGATTATTTTTTCATCATTGTGATGTAATGATTTAACCTTATTTTCTATAAGAGGAGGTTATTTCTTGTTCTATGATGTATGGTAATGTCCCAGACATGAAGAGAGGAGGAACTGATTCCTAATTAGGACACATTAATTGAGATGTGTTTAAACATGTACATGCGAGTCAGTGCCACCCAGAGCAGATAGTATCTTGACATAGAGTACGTAATTTTGTGATTCATGTGTCTGGTGTGTGTAGTTTTGTTGATCATGTGGTGTGTTTTATGGTTCTTTTGGGGTAGTTGGTGTTCTTGGATGTTGATTTTTCACTCCAAATTTCAAAAAACATAGGGTTGTTTTTTATTCATCTTTGATGACAGTATCAGCATTTCAAGAATACCAGGATCCTTGAGAGGTATCTCATAAGGTGGTAGTTCCAAAAAAGTTTTATTATAGGTAGGGTTTTTAATTATTGAGGGCTATAATAATTTTATAGTTGTCTTCTGTAATGGCCAAAATCTCCCTTGTCCATTAAATTGACATAATTCAGAGTTCGAGTTGTTCTGGGGAGTGAAGATGAATAATTTTAAGAGTGTTCCAAACATATTTTTTTCAAATAGTAGGTCAGGTGTCGGTTGGTCTGGAATCAGTTGGTAAAGTTTTAATAGGTTAGGTGTCGGTAGTTCAGACATTGGTAGGCAGTGCATTGGTAGGCCAAGCATCAGATGGTAGGGTGTCTGTAGTACAAGTGTCAGTGAGTGGAGTCACATCGGTGGGTGGCATCGGTGGGTGGAGTCGGTGGGTGGCGTCGGTAGGTTTCATTAGTGGGTCATGCCAGGGGGTTGCATTATGTAATTTATCAATGGTGAGTCACCCAACAATGAATCAACCATCAATGACTCATGTTGGTGGATTTCCTAATTGTGAGTCATTTACAACATTTCCCATTTTTTCCAGCTTCTCCCCTCTTATATTTTATTTGATGTTAATTTAGTTTAAAACCTTTTTTTACAATTTCTAACGTAATTTCAAAAGATATTAATTATATCTTTAATATCCTAACACCCCATAGACTTTGAAACGTCTAAGACACATAGTCTTGACCACAATACTAATTTTGTGTACATTGAAAACATCTCTAGTCCATTGATGTAGGATATATAATTTTCAAACACTAAGATCCACTCTTTTTTTAACCCTTCCTTTTTCTCTTGGTGTGCCTAAAACATTTCTTCCCAGAGGATTCACATATATTATGTAAACATTAGTCAAGTTTTACTTTCAGGTCATTCTTACTACTCGTGTGACCCCATGTTTTTGAAGCAAGGAGGATTTTTTGGTCGTCTGATCTTTGAAGTAGGGATCCCTTATTATTTAATTTATTTTGGGTCATGTGTTGTGGGTATGAAAATTTCCCATTGTGACTATGATCAAATCCCAAGATTTAATTGAGGATATGACGAAGATAATCTAATATGTTATAAATATAATCTAACATGTTACCATATCAAGATTTGTTAAATTAATAATATGAGGGGTGGGTAGATAATGATGACAGTCATTAATACTTTCTTTCATCTTTAATCCATTTTGTGATTTTTATTCTTTTTTAAAATCATGTTCATTAGAGGGATTTACATGCGTATGGGCGATGCTTTAAACTTGTTATTGATCCCATGTTAAATAGCTGGAATTATGAAATTGATTAACCATGAATATCTGGTTAAATAAATGGATGCCCCAAGATCAAAATTGTACTATGATAACCCCTTATTTATAAAATTGGAATTAAATAATGAGTGTGTTAAATATAAATAAATGTTACCTTGTTGGGAGTGGTTGGGTGTTGTTTGTGGATATTTTATGTATGGTGATTTGTACGGGTTATGTGGTCCTATTGTTGAGATAAAGTCTTTGTGTGTTTCCGATTAAAGGGGTGTAATGGAATCTCATGTTGTGAGATTTATTGATTGTGTAATGGATGGGAAGTGGGACTACAGATTCGGGTTGTTCTATGATTTTATTACTGGTGAGTTGTGTTGTGTGGTGGGATATCAACTGGGCTGTGTTTTGTTTATTACTATGTGTGGGTGGATGTGCAGTGGGGGCTTCTATGTATGTTGGTATCGTGAAATGTTGGATGGTGTTGTTGTGAGTTAGGGTTATGAATTAGGCTGGGTGTCATTACATTAATGAATGGTAATGGTAGAAATTTTCATGGGTGAAAAGTGGGGAGGAAATGTGAAGTGGGGGAATTCTATCTTTAATTTATTCCTCGATATCGAATGGTTTTGATGATGGTTGTGTGGTTTAGTTGTTACATTCCTGGTTAAGGATGTAATTAATGGTAAATTATTAATAAAGTCAATGTTGTTGGGTTTTAAAAGGTTTTATTTTATAAACATGAAATGTGGCCATCGTTAATCCCAATACATGAATTTAGAGTCAGCAGCAAAGGTGTTAGGGTTATTCAGTGGTTGTTTTCTTAAGAACCCATGGGTTGGGTTGACTGATTGGTACCTATATATACTTAATTTTACTTTATTGTGATTATATATGCTCCCCACCCTAGATGTGAATTACAAGACAAACAACCACATTATTATATGTAATGGTTTGTTTCCCAATTATCTCAATGGGAGGATGGATGACTGGCCACCCACTCTACCCTAGTACCTCTTCCATGTTGTGATAGTCCAAGACTCTTTGGGAGGTTGTGGTTTGTGAGGCCCAGGTGTGTGATGGCGAGTTGTGCCTCCCATGTGTCTTCAGGATGAGATGTGTTGTGGTACCTAGATTTCTTTGGGATGTAGTGTGGCTTTTCCCATGTGTGTGTGGGTAAGAGGATATGTGGTATGTGGATAATATGTGTGGGGCCAGGCTATGATGTGGTTATTATTGAAGAGGTGGGAGCACATGTAATTTTTTTAGGCTGTGAGAGTGGATAAGAAATGGTAAAGTTGTGTGGGTACCCAATAATCGATCTAATTACTATATTACATTAAATGACTTGTGTTATTTGGTGATAATTCTATTGGGGAGTGTGTGGTGGCTAGTATACCTTGTTAAGCAGTTTTTGATTCTACTGTATCTTACAGGGGCATTAGTGTGGTTCTCAAATTGTGAATGATAGACATTTCTTTTCCTACTGACTATAATTGTATGCTCTCCCTAAATTATAAAACATCTTTCATTTTCATAGGAGGACTATGTAGACCGTTTTGGGAGTTATTAGCTAGGACTTTGGTACAAATTACGTGTAACTTCTTTGTCTTGTTTTTGGAATTTACATTAGAATCATTTTTTTTGTAATAGTTATATTTTTAAACACACATATGGGATGGATTTTGGATTTCTTTTATACAAATTTCTTGGAGTTGTTTTTTGGTTGATATATCTTATCTCCCTATCATTTTAACTACAAAGTGTAATGCCTACAATTTTTTGATATTTTTATTCCCTTTGTGTTGGTCTCAACCCGAGAACCTACTAAATGTGGGACCCATGGGGTAATTATATAACTTTTTCTATTTTTAGCCTAGGAGGGGAATCATTGGTGGGAGTTGATTGTGACAATTTACCACTAGTAAAATATACATAAAATAAAATTTGTTACACCATCATAAAAAGAAACCATATAAATCCTTGTTTGGAAATCAACTTTACACTCTAACATGTTTGGAAGAAGTTACAGAAAATAATTTTTTGTGTCGAGAACATTTTTTAGAGACATTAGAGAAGGTAATATCCATCTAATGGAATATCAATGTAGAAAAAAATAGATTGAAAACTTAAGATGATAAATAGAGGAAGGATCTTTAATTTCATGTTGGCTACCATTTCATCATAAGGATATGTCCCTATAAAGGGGATATTATATTTGGTATGAAAGGGATTCTAACTATATGTTACATTATGTTTCAGGAAATATTTTATTTTATTGGATTAGTGGAACATTATTTATCAATGGAACAAAAATATTAAAATGTGCATAACATCATCTATATATCACTTCTAAAGAAATATATTTTGTCCCTTATACATGATATAATAGTTATATATGTTTTTTGGAGTTTGAAAGGTTATATAAGGAGGAACCTATTCATATTATTTATAGAATAAATAACTTTCTATAATATATTTATAAAATTTGTTAGTTAAGTTTATTTATAGGAATACTAGACTAGTGGAAGAAACATTTACAAATTAGGATGTGATGGAAAATACATATCCTCTTTTGATTATGGGTTGATTTATAATTTATAGGAAGAAATTATTATACACTTTTAATTTAATTCTCAGTAAATTATAACAATAAATATAAATATATTCTTACAAATAATATTATTATACAAATAAAGATATAAAATTTACTAAAATCTCTATGAATAGGAATGAAAAATAGGAAAAAAAATAACACAAAGTACTATGTAGATATGACATGGAATATATTAACTAATAAAAATCATATCTATAGTAGGTACACTAAAAATATATTTAATATAAACTATGGAAATCACAGGTTATAAAACAAAAAATTATACATTATACATTAATATATCTGTATGAAAGGTTTTTTAGGAGGAAGTAGTAAATATATCTACTATATGAAAGTTGAGAATTATAAACATTGGTGGTATACCCATTATAATTTGACCATATAAATTAGTATATATTAATGTAATATATAGAGAAAAATCATGTAAAAGGGTGGACCCATGGCCTTGAAAAGTAGTAATATCATTTATGAAGAATATTTATCATATCTTAGGATGGATATAGAATCACTAGGGATTTTTCTAAAATAAACCCAAGAAGAATTTCAATCATTGAGGTTTGAGTATAATAATTTGTAGGAGATGTTAAAGTTAGAAGAAATCACTAGTCAATAAAGTTTGTACAAACCATCCCTTGAATGTACCAATCTTGAACAAATTGCGCTTAGGTATTATCCTATTTTAATAAGGGGTTATGAATCTAGGGTTTAGGTACTATTAATGTGGAAATTATTTAGTAATGAAAATGTATTTTCTTTGAATCCCCATTTTTATTATATACATCATCATTATTTAAAAGTTAAAAAATATATAATTAGATGTTTAATTGGATAAAATGGATTAAATACATGGAACATGTTTTTTTAATGATTTAGGGGACGAAATTTATTAATTTTTTTTGTAAAAATCGTAAAATAGGGTATGAATAACGAAATATGATAAAATGATATGGTATATATGTCATAATTACTATACTCATAGAATAGATTGATATTTTCCAAATTTTAAAACTAAAAATTAATTAGAAACATTAATGGTGGTAATGGTGCACAATAAGTGGACATATATCACTTAAAATAATGGAAAAATAAAATATTCTATAATATAATCCTTGAGATACCACTCACAACACCTATAAATACCCACCAAATCATGTCATTTCCCCCACAAAAAATTTGATGTTTACTTTTCATATATCTATAATGGAGTCTCTCCCATAGATCTATCTTTAATAATGATTATTTTTTTGTTGTTTCTAAGTGTATGTAATAAGCTATGAAGATCATGAGATATATGGGTCCATTTACTATATCATTTCAATGCGTATTTACTAATCCATTATAGTATCATTTTCAATTTAAAATTAATTATTCTAATGTTATTCTAATAATTTTTTTTTATTATCATTATGATACTATATTCATGTGATATTCCATAAACACAAATCATTCACAATTCATTAGTTTTTATACTATTGAGATTCAAGAAAAAAGCATAAAACTCTATATTGTCAAAAGATCTAAAATCCCGTCATATGTTATATATTTGTTGTGTTAAAGATTTATTATTTCTAAAATAGAACATTTTTTATGGAAGGATAATTATAATATATCATGTTCATCCTATATCAATTCTTACGTGGATTCAAATAAATTTTTTCATATGTTCATCTTTACAATCAAGGAATAGAGTCCAAGATGTTTCTCTTAAAATAAATTTCATATCACTAACGTGTATAATTTTTTTATTAAAAACACAATATTTCAGATGGTATTTATACATGATTTTTTGGGATTATAACATTACAAATACATGTAATAAATTTCATAAACTCGGTGTTAATTTTAATATTAATAACTACATGGTAACTATAGTTCCATATAATTCAATTGATAAGGGTACATATTGGGGAAATTGTGAATCCCTAATTTTTTTTATATGATACAATGTAATTCATACATACATCCCAATTAAGTAACTAAATGGGGAAATATAATGACATGAATATCTAATCCCTTATTTTATATGATAAAAACATATAAGATGTTATTCATTGAGAAATTATGCTGATTATTTTTATGTTTTTCATTTATGAAAATTTTCCAATGTATTTATTATGATCATTTAGTATATGGTAAAAATAATTAGAATTTTATTTGACATGCGGGGGAAGGAGTTATATACCCCCTTAGAGAATATACATTTCTAATGAGAAAACTTTGATTGTGTAATTTGGGTGTCTTTACCCATTACATATGATGTCTTGGAACAAGGGCACTGAAATATGTTTATAAGGATTTTAATTAACTTTTCCCATAATTCCCATCATTGTGAAATAATTTAATATTAACCATGTGAATATCTAATATCATTATTTATGTGGATTATATTATTTGTATGTATTTATTAATATAGTGTCATTTGTTTCCTCCATATTCATTATGTCATTATTAATCCATGGGAGCTTCTATTACACATTATCCCATAATAAGTATATGGGATGACCATTTTATTTTGTTTCTAATTTCCCTATGTAATGAATTGTAATATTATGTATAACTAGTTCTATAGATGACATTATGTAATAGTTCATTTTTTCAATTATTTAATATGTGGGTGTGTAATGTAATGTAACGTATCTAGTCTCTTAAAAACTATTAAACATTGATTGTGGGTATGAAATCACATCTTATCAAATTATTAATGAAACATATTTGAACTGGGTAACCAATTTCATGTGTATTACACTAGGTCTAAAACATGTTATTTCTTTTGGACATGAGCTATAGAGAATAGAGTTTACCCCAAAGATG
The DNA here is from genome assembly GCA_963277665.1 of Viscum album. Taxonomy (NCBI): domain Eukaryota; kingdom Viridiplantae; phylum Streptophyta; class Magnoliopsida; order Santalales; family Viscaceae; genus Viscum; species Viscum album. Next base: position 2,085,516,774 of record OY728151.1, read on the forward strand.
ACAACCAAGGTGTTTATGTTGATGGTGCCGTTGTGGCTCTTGGGTTGGTGTGACTAAGACCAACTGAAATTTTAGTTAGAAAAGATGACTGTAGTTATTATTTCTAATCGTCCATCATGATCAATGTGGGGTAAGGATTAAAGGGTCTTCGATTATATGATAAATCTTATTGAACTCATTGAATATCTTTTCTTCTCATTCTGGAGGATTAAATAATATGGTCATGGATAACTCATTAACATAAAGTCGTACATTTTTCACCACTCCCACTTTTTATAATTCCATTATGAGATCTATTAGATGAACCAGATTAATAAAACTCCCCATGGTATGCTATGAAGATATGACATTAATGATGGTGATATATTTTTATTCATAACTGGGAAGTTCCATTTGGAATGGTGGTGAAAAATCATCATATTTTATGGGATTAATGTCTATGAGGGTTCTAATTAGTTTCAATACCCATGGGGGATATATGTACTTATTTTTTCAATATTAGTGTAAATTTCACAAGATATTTGAATCCTGTTATTTAGAGGGTATCCATATTAGGGTTTCAAATATAATATGGTTAATGAGGAGTGTGATTCTCCATGGCATGATGATAATGTTTTCTTGAATCATAAACTTTTATTTAATCTAGTCATCACTCATCCACATAATCATATTTGAGACTTCTATCCATTATTTTTTCACTATGGGAAGTGTGGAGGATTTGAAATTCACACATTTTTTTTTATTTTCAATAACTACCTAAACAACCATTATAATTTTTTAGACAAAATACTTAAATATGAAGAAATCATAAATTTTGTGCCCTAGTATTCAATTATTAGAGAAAAAAATATATTAATCTTTATTACCATCCCAATTTGGATTTTTTCTATACACAGAATTAGCCAATTATCTTGGGAATATATGATGTACCAGTGAACTTGTTGAGATTATAAATAGTGTTTCTTATTCATATTATTCCCAAATAAATGACACCTCTAGTCCTTATAAATGTATTTTTAATTTTTTGTGTGCCATAAATTTTATTTTAGGACTATCAGATGATTATTACAGAAAGATGATTTGTTTTAGGGCTAATTTTGTAATAATTTATGTAATGGGAGTGACTATAACTATATATTCCTTTTCAAGCCTCCCAATTTTTATTAGCAAGTCCTAAAAATATATTTTTTCTGTATGATGATTTTCAACCTAAATGTATTAAACTATTTTTGAAAATAAAACTAAATAAACAAGTAATTTATATAATATTAGAGTTATAGTTTACTCGTCCTCTAATTTTTTTATTAATAATTTCAAAATTTACTCCTGGTTATGATGTATATCAGGTAATTATGTCATTTCCCTCCTTCAGACAATGATATTATATTCTCTATAATTTTCATTGTGTTTTCAATTGGAGAGGTGAGGAATACTCATCTTTGATAACATTAACATTAACTGTTATATGAATTATCAATATAGATCTTCCAAATAGGCGATACAACTTACTACCATGTTATTAGACTAGATGAATATAAGGCCTTATAGTTTGTGAAAAAATAATCTTAGTTTTTCTAACTCTATTTTTTCATGGGTTTTTACTATCCGACCACGCCAATAAAAACATTGAGTGAGGTTCTTCTCTTGGGCATTTATTACATAATATAATTTAACTTTTTGATAACAAATGTTTGATGGTGGGGATAAAGCTAAGTCACTCAGGATATGGTTTCATTTGGTGTTATAATAGTGTATAGAACACTTTTATAAAATCATATCAATAAATGATTGACTAAATTATTTCAAACTACAATTTGACTCTATGTGTCAGTTTAAATATTTTAGAGGAATTAATTATTGGGGATATTTTATGGACACATTAATATGGATTGGATTATATTTCAACGGACATAACTAGAATAAAGGATTTTTCCATATTGTTTTAATTTTTACTTCAACCTGAGATAGATTAGATAATAATGCTAAAAAATTCACTTGAATGGAATCATCATTAGAAATGATCCCTTGTAGAATCTCTATTTTGATCTATCAAATTATTTCATTCTCCATGATATATTTGGTGATATACTCATTGGTATAAATGATCTCAACAACATTTAAGGGTTGGCAGGTTTGGGATGTAGATATGGAATTTCTCTTATCTTTGTTTCTGAATCATCGAGCATCAATCAATGAAAAATTAGGGGGGATTCTAATATTTTATTCTAATTTTTTTGGTCTACAAAACAACTTCCAGAATTTTATAACTATGTATCATCTTTACTCCTCTTATTATCATCATCATGACCAGTAGTGGTGAAATGTTTAGTATTTATAATTCGTATTAATGAATACCTCACAAAAACAAAATCATAATTTATATATTTCATTTATGTGGCCCAGTTTATTTCAGAATACCAATTGGGAACATAATTGTAATTAGTTATTGTGTTCAATATTACAAATAGATTCATTTTTTTAACTTTCAATTTTTGGATTATTATTATTATATATTTTTCACGATATCACATGATAATCCTTATAAAAACTGATCTTGATAGAATATCATTGAAATTAAAATTTCAATGGAAAAATATTTATGGATAGTTTACATAATGGTTGATGGGTATACACCCAAACTTATGATCACTAATCTCTAAGAAGAAGGAACAACCATAATATAATATGCCTTTAGCCTTTTTGGTGGCGTGGGATATTGTTTTTGGAATATAAATTCCCCAATCCATTTGGTATTGGGTTTTATCATAGTTATTGAAAAGGAATATATGAAATTTTATATTGTTGGTGATCATATTCTAACAAGATATGGGTGCATAGTTCTTTTGGTAAAAAGTTACTTCAACTTAATCAATGTTTATTTAGGAATGACTTTAATATTGTTGGTCTCATCTTAACTAATATATCCCTTTTTATATTTGATGTTTCATATAATGAATGGATGGATTCATTAATTATCTTACTGATTTCTCAATATCACATGGTGCACATCTTTTTAATCCTATTGATGTGGTGGTTTATTACGAAATTAAATAGTATTAATTTTCCATAGTCTTAAGGCACTGCCTAGGGTGATTTCATTATACACATACTTGAATGATCACTCCAAGGAAAGATTCATGGCTAGTCTTTTGAGAATAAAATTTTTATAGAAAATATTTAGAAATCATGTCAATGTATATCTCCCAATTAAACACTAAACCTACTTGTATTTTTATTACCTCACAAGTCTATTAGAAACTCCACTAGTCAATTATTAATCCCACTTGTCAGTCATTAATTTTATTTGTCTATCGAGAGCTCCACTAATCTATTACAAACCCTATTGATCTTTTCGGAACACAAAAATTATATCCCTAATGTTAATGGTCTATTGTAAACCCAAATGGCCTTTATATATATAAATTTATATTTACACACATTAGTAATATTAAAATATAAATAAAATTTAATGAGAAAGTATTAGTGGTGGACTACCATAAAATAACAATAATGTCCGAACATGAAACTCCCATATGAGTAATTTTATTTTAATTGAACATTTTAGCTATTAAATATAATGCCAATAGTTACCTCTCAATTTATACCCCAATTCACAGTAATACTCTCTGTTTGAATGCTTCACCAGCCAACCTATAACCCATCCCCTCGAAGAAATATTTTCTTTCTGGGTCTTAATAATTTATATCACCATATATAGTAATGTTGAAACACTATATATCTCTTCCTAAGACCCTAAATACTAGTTTTCAGTCCTCATGCATGTTTATACACAAACAACATATAACAATTTAGAAAATATGATTTCGGTTAACTACTTTATTTTTAATCCAAGATTCTAAATTATAATAAGTTGTTGAATGTTGTTTAACTGGATGATACTATCAATATGTAAAAAATGAATAAAATTAATGTAAAATTATTTCATTATAAACTATAAAATAAATCAATGAAAACATGTTGAAGTTCCTTGTACTCGGTCCTAATAACCAAAAAGCACCAAGAAATCCAGATTTTTTTCACCAACAAAATGGTTGGATTAATCCATAAAAATAAGTGAATATGAATATATTAATGGCACTTTGGAAGGACGTATCCTAGAATAATGGGCTCTATCCAGTTTCTATAAAAATTTTACATTTTATAAAATAAAAATGGACCCATCAAAATTTAGCTCTATTTGTTCCACCAAAATATATGTCAACCTCACTAAAAAATCAATGATGTATTGAAAATTATATTCCTTATGATTCTCATTGTGAAATTTATGGGTATTAAGAAGGTCTTATTGGATTAAAAATAAAATTTATAGATGAATATAATTAAATAATGTAATTAAGGAAAATCATATCTTTGTATTTTCTTAATACTTTGTTTTTTGATAACTATAATGTGGTGTGGGTCATGGTAAAGAGGTAGAATATTTAAATAGTTATCAAATTACATGGGGTGTAAAATATGTAATAAATATTCATAAAAATATTTAGTTTTTTAAAATAATATAAGATTAAGTTTGATAGTTTATCAATGTAATTGAATTCCATGATATTGAATTACATCATCGATTTAAAAAGGGTTTATAATTGCTCTAAATGTTTTTTGTTTCAAATTAATTCCTTGAATCAAAAACCATGATTTCAATATTGGTATAGGAAGATTATTAAAATCCTGACAATGTAGATTAAAACATATTGTTTTTATAATCAAACATCATTATATTGAAATTGAAATAGATTATGGTTTTTATGGAGATGATTTTATTTTAAATCATGATTTAAAAATTTATCATAAATTTATCAATCTGCACCATGGTCAGGGTAACCATGTCATTGTTTATGAAAATAATTTTTATATATTTAAATACAAACTAAAATATATATTTCATCTCTCAATTCATCTTTTTGATAATTGGGGATGAATTTTTATAATTTAGGGTATATTTTTATATATTATAAATAATATTTTGATGGATTTTCCCATGTGAGATATAAAATAAAAGCAATGACAGATTTTCATTCGAATCAATCTCCTATTTCATGAAATGAATCTATTAAATTCTCTTTGAATTCATTTTTATCTCAATTATGGATGGTGTTAATAATTTTATGAAGGTATTATATTTATAAATGGGTAATTGATGATTCAATAAAAATATGGATAGATGGTCATCATAAAAATTATAATTTATTGAAAGAGGGTATTTTAACTTTTCTTTTATTCACAATTTTTTAATTTATATTATTTTAATATGCTAATGTAAAATTTTTAAATATCACAATGAACTTGTGATATATAAACACAATATATATGAATTATTGTGGAAGTGGAAACTAAAATGGAGTTGAATAAAGAACAAAACTGAATGATGATAATCATGCTAAACTATAGGGAATTTAATTTTTTTAGATTAAAAATTTGAACAAGATGTTTATAATTCATAATTAGGGTTACTGAAGAAAATAAGAAATTGATAATTTTTCAATGTTATTTAAGAGGTGATTTTATTTGAAGTATTTTTCTATATTTAATTATATGATTCAATTAATCATGATATTATAGTCTTAATGTTATATATTTTCATATAATAGAGGTTATATAATTGTAATATACTTCTATAAAAGTAGGGGTAAAAGTTTTGATTATTGAAGGTTGGGGTGAATTACCTATGTACATGTAAGTTATTGTATATATATCAGATTAGTAAATTAATGGCAGAGAAGGTTAATATTGCTGGATAATTATAGTTATATTCATGATATGAATTTTGGTATTATATTATAGAGGTAATTGGGATTTTTTATTTGTTTAATTATATATTGTTGTAATTTTATATTGTTATATTGTGTAATTTTTCAAAATTATTTCTAAAATCATATAAATTGGTGTTTATGATGATTTGGTATTCCCTAATACTGATATGATGTGTGGAATGTGATAGTCCTAGATGATAATTTGAAATAAGTATGTAATATTTCTATCACATTAATATTTTTCATATTTGTAGATAACAAAACATGTTTCTTTATTTTTATAATTGTGAGGTCCTTATAAAATAAATAGATAGTATATGTAGTTATAAATAAACTTTTTTAGAGGTGTTGATGTTCATAAAATTTGGATGATGAACTAATGGTGGAGTTATTGTTTTACTGATATGGAATATGTGGTGGATGACATACAGTGGAGCTAATTATTATAAAATTTTATTCATTTTATCTCTAATTAATTAATATTTTTTTATCTCATTCACTATGTATTTATTATTATTATTATGAGAGGTTAGGGGTGGAACACAATCAGTATACATATATACTCACCCATTAATTATTTACTTTTTATAATTACATGATCAGGATGAGGATGGTGTCAAATGACACTAGTTTAGTCACAAGGTTGTATAATTAGGACTCCGAGGGGTCGTAGGTTGGAGTTAGATTATTTTTCTATGGGTTATTGTGTGGTTTTTATTACAATTTCTCATACATATATTTCATGTGAACACGGTATTATCCTTTTATTAGATAGTAGTTTTTAGTTTAAAATAAGGGCAATGTTTCCAATAATATGGATTTTAAATCCGTGTTTTAATTTCTTCCAGAAAGTCTATTAAAGGTGAGTGTTAGGGGTCACCCTCAATCTCATTTTCGGATCATGAGGATGCAATGTTTTGTTCAGAACTTATGTAATAGTAACTGAGTTAGTGTTCTTGGATGGAGTTTTGAGTAGGAACCATTGAGAATTGAATTGGTTGGTGTGGTTATAATATTACCAGATCATAGTATATATAGTAGACTATGTATTCTGGATAAGGGCATAAAGGAACCTGTGATTTTTTTTACAAACATTACCTTTTTATGAATATTTACAAAAAGGATGGTTTACTATAACTATATTATATTTACATGGATTGGTTGTTTCATTATATAGTAATATGTAATTATGATTATGTATAAAACCACTAAACTATTTTTTTGTAATTGATCACGATTATTGTATTACAAAATACATCCATATTTTCATTAGGAATAAGATGCTATTTTATTATTCTAGTAAATTATCCATTATTTAAAAAATAATAACGCAATGTAAAATGTGATGTAGGAGGAAGTTATGATGTTCATTAGAAGGTGGAATTTGAAATTATTGGATTATAGAGAAAAAATTTATCAAAGTTTCAATGGGAAAAAATTTCTTATGTATAAGGTAGTTTTTAGTTAAAAGGAATGTAATTATTATTTAGAGGATGTGGATATAAAATTAAATATTATCTATATTGTTTATGATAACAAGATCTTATATAGGTGTTCCTCAGGTGATGAGAATCATATAAGTTGAGGAAAGAGAATCTAAGAGATCATGATGACTTTATGATAAACAAGAATTAGTTTTCAAATTATTTCTAAGAATATTATTTAACTCTCCCCTCAGGAAATGTGACATTAAGAAATATTATTTATCCAATAAAATTGGTCTTTTTTTTGGAGTCAAGGGAGAAATGTTTGAGCATATTCCCAAGACATTATGGATGATTAGAAGTGTAGAAACAAATATTTTCATAGATAAAAATGAATTCATATCCTATGTTACATTAGTTATTATTCCCCAAAGTCTTATATAATTTTATTTATGAATTTATTGGTTATTTTTAGGGATTTAGCATGGACATGTTTTGAGTGTGAGGGAGGATGGTAATGCTTGATTTTAGCTAAATCTGGGAAAATGATCCCTTCATTATAATGGAAGCTAGTTTATTGATGTACGTCCCTTGGTTATTGGAAATCATTTGATTTATTATTCTTATGATTTTATATTAAACGATAAGTTAATGTCTATTTTATATAATGTTGGTCACCATAAATGATATCAAAATATAATGGTAAATGGTATTCATTGATAGACATTGTATCCACCCTTTCCTTTTTCATATTAGAATTATTAGGGGCCTTCAAGACCTTTGTTGTTGAGTGGGCATGGTAGAGGACACAATAAAATTTTCATTATCCTCAGGGATATGAAAATGATAAGAGATTAGGATAATATTGGTAGGTAGAGTGGATACATAGTGAATTTAGATATAGGAAATATTATCAGATTTCATCAAAATAGTAAGTGAAATCACAAGACCACCTTTATTGAGAATGGGACTTGTGAATAATACATGTATATGTGTATAATCATGGGAGGAAATACATCTATGTGATACCTATTTTCAACTATAACACATAAAAACACTCCATAACATGCATGATATTGAAAACTATAAAATGAAATATATACATAGATACAACTTAAAAAAAATCAATGTGAAATTATCTTTGAAATTCACTATGTAAAACTACCATATCCTAAAATGATTTTATCCCAAAAACTAATGACTTGAATGTGGATCCATCATGAGATATACACTCTACCATATATCCACAAAAAGCATACATATCATAACCTTATGATCATATATAATATACATCCACTAATCTCTATGGGCAGAAGAAAAGAATAATTCAAGTGTGTACGAAAGGGTCAGTATAAAAATTCCAAGTTGGTCATTATTAGATGTGAGTCAACCCCATATACATAGAGTTTCTATGTGGATCAATAGTATGTAATGTTTATACTATCAAACATAAAATAATTATTACAAAATTCATAACTATTATTGACCCGGATCATTATACTCATAGCTCTCTTTCATCATGATAAACTAATAACAACATTCCTTATAATGGAATAAAAATTATATCAAAAAACCCATCATAGATTTATATCCCTGTAATTCACCCTAGATGCACATGTTTGGGGATGGTATATAAAATAAATGTCTCCACCTATATTTATATCACTAGTGGAAATAAACATCTCCAACTATCAATGTAATAATATATCAAATACACATCTATATTAGAGTAAATACACATCTCTATATTTAGTAGTGTAAACATGTTTTCACACTAGGGGGGACACTCAACTCCATGGATAAAGCTATATACTGGTATACTAGATCAAAAAATGGATATAACTAAATATTTGGTACTCCCAACCCTATGGTAGTGGTTGGAGACCACAGATTGTATTATGTCCATTATAGTTCACCTCAACCTTAGTGTTTTCGGTGAGATAGACCATCATAACAAGCATAAATTACCTATCATATCTTTTATTATCAGGGATGCTATAGGAATTAAGAATCCTTTATTACCTCTAAGAAATATCCAACCAATCATATATTAAAGTAGATCTACCAATGTATCATGTGCCCATTGATGTCCACCCATATTTGGATACATGAATACTATGATTATAAAAAACACATAATAATTATGGATCAAGGGTCCCCCAAAGATCATTGTAAGACTCTCATACAAAATTTTAGTGTTTCAAAATCATCCTTATTGGAAGTAAACAATCTCATATCATAGAATTATTATGATCAAAAATCAATAATAATTGGTTTTTTATTAAATTATTCAATGAGCTTAAATAAAACAATAATGAGAGAAATTAATTGTTTTAGAGTTCTACCAAAATATACCCAAGTGATTATAATTATGCTACTCCATTACAAAACCTTTCTAATAGATTAACATAATCATTATTAGAAATATTTTTCTACCTTAGTTCATAAGTTTCAAGACTCCATTCATGATTACAATTTATCAATTTGAAGTGAATTATTAACTATCTGCATTTTACTTTATTAATATTCCATTAAATTTAATGGAATCACCATCCTCAAATTTATATTTTTAATTATTCCCATCACTAACACATAACATTAACCACGTTTATCACCCCTTTTTCATACTCTGACATTGATAATATTTACTATCCATATATATTTCATTTTTTTATGATATAAATGAATTCAATTATATAATCCATTATAAACTATATATTTCAGAACATTATATGAGAAAAATGAACTAATCACATATTACTATCATTATTTAATCATTTAAGTAGTTAGATCACATTATTATTTCTTTATTTAACAACACTCTATTATTCACATAACACTTCTTAGAACATTTATTTAATCTCATCCATCATAAACATATGTAATAAATATCTATAATAATTTATTTTATAATTAATTCATGATCTTTATGATTGTTATAAACTTGTTTTAGGATTAATAAAAATATTATTCTATGATTTTATAAACCATCACTATGAACCACTTATCAACCCATTCATTCACCAGTATAAACCAGTTACCTCGCCCTCAAGGTTGTGCAATTAATTTAATTTATATATTCATGTTCTTGTAAAAATTTAATAACATACCAGTAATATTATTTTAATTATAATGTAATAATTTTATTTTCTTAAACAACCCAATAAACTACACATATATGTCTATAATTTCCATTAACACCTACATCCCAGAAATGTCAAGAATAATTTCATTTACCATCCCATAGGTTACTTTATAATTTGGATATCCATATAATAAATCTTATGTGTTATGTATCATCCAATAAAACCCATAATAATCAATTTACAAAATCTATAAACTAATTTTTTTGTCAACATTTGAATCCCATATCGACCAACAAAGTATTCTATTGGAGTTTACTCACAAAAGTGTCATAGTGGTTTTCTCTTTTTGTATCCCAATTCAAAAAAATTTTGAACATGACACCTGACATTTTATAATTCACAAAACATCACATAAAGGATCTTGGATTCCATCAAAATCAAATCTATTGTTATCTACGCATAATAACATTTTAAATTGAATATATACTTTCCTAACTTGGACATTTGGGTAAAATTTATTATTTTTAGAATATTATTAATATTATCAAAAAAATGATAGTATTTTTTTACTATTATTGAAATAATTATGTAATTAATTTATATAAATATATTATATAGGGGTACGGTTCTTCCGCCATCTAATTTTTTTATATCCCAAACCATCATCCACTATTAGGGCTTTCCACTCAGCCACACTCTATTAGACACCAAGTAGTTAGGGGGAGATATAGTAGAGATGATTTTGGAGGCAGTATGGTATTTCTATCCCCCTACTCAATAATTGAGTATAAACTCATTGAATATTTGTAGGAGTAGGCAATCTATGAAGATTCCCAGACACTTATCTAATAGAAAATAACTCATTTTGGATTTATTCAAGTGATCCATTTCATAATTCAATGCTCTATTTAAAATATATTCTTGTTTTATCACTAGTAAGTATAATTGAGGCCTAAAATCATAAAAGGTTTCTTGGGTTTTGTTAGTGTATTAATTTCTTGGTCCTATTATAATAAATATGGTTTTTGATAAATCTAATGGAATCAGAATGGGAAAATTTATTGAAGAAATGATTTATTATTTTTTTTGAAACATGGTTCATGAATTACATGAATATAAATATCCTTATTTATATAAAATCCATCCCATTGATAGTGAACGTCTCTCTTATCATTCAGAAATAATCAAAATTTTACCCCATGGAAAACAACTCAATCCAAAATCAATAGATCAATATGGTTTTCTATATGAAATCCTATTTAGGGGTAGTTTTCAATTTTTTATCTTTTTATTAAAAATAATAAAATTTCTTCTAAAAAAACATTTACTGATCAATAAATCGATTAAATAAAATTTATTTTAAATGAAAATTATTTCTTTTAAATCTAATATCATAGATAATGGTGTCTTCCTTTTTTCATAGGAAAACTATTTCTCTAATGAAAACCCATGATATTACACTATCACTACCTTAAAATGTAACAAACCAAATTCCAATAACTCATATCTAGTGGATACATTATTATATTATCCTAAAGACAAGGGTTCTAATATTGAAAAACCAATCAGTTAATAGTCATTGAGATATAGATACATTTATGATACCTATTTTACATTGGGAATAAAATATAAAGGTTAAAAAGGAAATGATTTGAATACTTCAATTTCATTCAAATAATTATTCTTCATAACCTAGAGAATGAAAAAAGTAAGGGTGATATAATATTCTTAATAAGTTAATGTACAATAGATGCTATCTTGATTAGATAACGCGTAATCAATATGGAAATGTAAATAATAAGAAATGCATGTCATTTAATCAATAACATGAGAATGAAATAGATCATTATATAATATCAATGAAATAGTAGCATGGATTATAATAAACAATTTCTCAATGAACGAAACTATTAATACTGGATTTCATGATCTCATACATCTTGATATTTATACTATCAATATCATTTGATAATACAGTTTAATCCATTTGTATTTATGCAATAAAACCCCATTTAATTTGGTCACCTGATTCACCTCATGAAACCTGTCAATCCTTTGAGGGTTATCTATAACCAGGCCCCTCCCATCACTACATGCCTAATTCATTCTATTTATATGAAATAAACATTTAATGACATAAACAATATTTTTTACAAATAAGTATCATTATTGATTAAATATTGTGGATTTATCATGATTTCCCTAAGTCAATCAAAAAAAAATTTCTAGTAAAACACCATATGTAAAAATGGTAAATAGACTTTCAAATAATATTATCCATAATAAAAAAAATATAGATATTTATTGGAAATGTATTTTCAAATAAAAACAAATAAGTGAATGTTTTCATAGAAGGTCAATGACAAAAAAAAATTAACTATATAAGTGAATGTCAATACATTACCTAATCAAAATGAACATAAGCCGTCAAGAGATATAATAAGGATGGATTCATTAAAACATAACCGTAGTGATGTTTAGGTAAAATAAAGGTTTTTAATCCTCTATTAATATAAATATCATTAAATGATCATTAAAAACATTCATGAGTAAAATACCCTTTGTATTTTGAAAATAAAATCGAAAAACTAAGAAATTATATAATATTAGAAAAAAGATATTTTTTAGAGAAACCGTGAAAATAGGAAAAGGAATATTCAAATAAATGAGTGTTAAAGATGGATGTAATATTCCTTTCATATTGTGTGTGTCAAAACAAATATTTCTTTCATATTTTCTATTAAATAAAAAATTATACTTTTTTATAAAATGGAATGAATATTATTTCTAAAGAATTTTGAAATATTCAAATAATGGAATAATTATTTGATAAACCATTGTATAATTTTAAAAATAACATATATAACATTTCATGGAGAATATAGATATAGAAGAAAAATATTCCTGACAGAGTAGAAAAATAATTCAGTTTTCCTTAAAAGCATGACATCAGTATCATGAGTACATAAAGAGATTAAAATAAAAGTAAAACATATAATTTTCCAAAATAAGCATAGTAAGATAATATATTTTATTTTTAAGAAAGAAATATCAAATAATTCCCCTATCAGAGACTTAAACATAAACAATCTTGAATAATGATGTTTTTATGAAATTTATTCTTACCAATTTTGAAAACTATGAATTATAAACCAATGAATAAATAGATTTGTTTTATAATAATTAATACCATTAATATAAATATATTCATGATATACCATATTAAATGGGTGGTAAATAGACCTTAAAAAACAAAATAGGTGTTTAATTCCAAATATGTATTAATTGAGCAAAAATTGAGATGAAACCTCTCAAAAGACCATCAAATTGCAGTGAGAATTAATAAAGAAATTAATTATGTGTATAAAATTTTACTCAAAATAAAATAATTGAAAATAAGTCATAAAATAACCAATATTCCATTGACACAAAATAATAATATATTAATGAAAAAGAAGATGTAATATAAAACAATGAAAGGAAATTGAGTTACTAAACCCCTGACAACATTGTAACTTTTAATTGAAATCCCCCTATTTGAAATTATTCATATTGAAACATAAAATACCATGAATTATTAAGGATTCCATGTATTACATTTAAAATTTTACTATATACACCATATAACTTTAATTTTTCGCATAAAAATAAAATATTCCGCATTGAAAGGAAACTGAGGCAGAACTCCTTAACTCAAACATTCCATTACATGAAAATGGGTTAACTTATTTTATAATTGTTTAAAACATGTTATTAAATTAATATGGTTACATATTAATATATATTTTTTTTTCTGAAACCATCTCTGGTAAACTCTGAACTGGTCATCCAAACCAGCTTATGACAATGCTGATAGCCATTCCCAAGCCTCCAAGGCTATAATTAAGTGTTGGGAATCCAATATACCAGAAATGGGAACCATTAATATTATTAAAAAAAAATGAAATATAAACTAATATAAGATAAAAAATAAAAAACAATACTAGAAATTGAAATAAATAAAACCGACCAGTAAACCAATTTCACCCCATGATGATCAAGTTTGAGATGAAAGCAGCAATGGAATGTAAAAAAAAGATAAATATATAGGCATTAATATTAAAATAAAGTATGAATTTCAGAATAATATATTCTATATACCATACCTTAAAATATAAGTCCATTTCTTGCCAGTTTTAAAATAGTACATATAAAATTTGGGTTTCCTATTTTTTTCCAAAACAAGAAACTTTATTCCATTTCAAAAAAATTACATTCCATTAATTTTTTTAAAAATTCGAAATATGGTATATTTAAAAAAACCATTTCTTATATGGAGGAAACAATAAAATAATATTCACAATAAGAAAACAAAATCAATTGGTTCCATAAAACATGTGAAATTAAATGTGCTTTTTATTTTTTGAAACATGTAAAGGAAACAAAAAATTGATATTCTAAAATAATACCAAGAAATATGGTTATGTGATAGTAATAACCATGATAAATCGATAATCATATATTTTTATTCGAGTCTTATAATCCTCATATATTAGTGACGAATACATTCCAAAATCCATAGCTCCTTATGTAAGAGCCACTAGAGGGGAATCATATCCCAAGGTCTAGTGGTCTCCTATCATCATCATACGCTTAGTTAGTGTTGTAGTGTTAATATATCTAATGGAATCTTGTATCATACCTAATAGACCACATATATTACTAGAACTATTCTTTCCACCTATGTAATTGAGTTCCCATGTTATCTATTCCAAATGGTGGTGAGTTGTTATCAAAATAACATATACATACACAAAATTTTCTGTACAAAAAACCAATAAAAAATTATCACCATCAATCTCCATCTTTAAAAAAATCCACCATTACATGTCACCCAGTAACTCATAAGAAACATTAATAAGCCCATATCACAAATCATATATTTAACACAGAAATAATATTTTGAAACAAAGGCGGTATGACTGAAGGTTGATTTTATAATTCCATAAAACATTTTGAAGGGTCCAAAATGAACTCATCATTTTAAAGGGGATATGTTTACATTAAAAAACAATAATTACCTATGATTTAAATTTATAAACCCATTAATAAGTTCAATTGATACATTAAGTCACCAAACATTGAGAAATAGTGTTGAAAAAACACTCTTCTGCATAGATGTCGACATTTAATGCTTAAGGAAATAATGGGATAAAAATTAAAATATATTTCCAAGGATTATATCCACTTTTCATAGCATATAAAATTTATATAAAAATAAAAAAAACATTTTCAAAATAAATCAATTCATTATGGAATTCAATTAAATGGTTTGAGAATAGAGGACCTACCTTAAAATCAAGGTTCTTTGATAGTAGAAACCTAATTCTTCCTTTCATTCAGTTTCATGAATATTCACGTTCACATATATATAAGGAAGAAATCCCCAATTTAAATATTCATGTGTCCCTAAATAAGTATGTGGGGGTCCTTACTTATATGCCAACACATACATATACCAATTTACACATATACATGTATAAGTTTTTCACATATATATAAGCACACCATTCCAAAAAATATATATTCATACCACCATGAGTGCATATATAAAAAGGGGATCTTACACACACACACAGAGATATATATATATATATATATAAGAATATTCATATAAGTCACCATGGACTCAAAAAATTAGAAATAACTTCAAGGATGACTCGGATATGCTACAAAAATACTAGAAACACAAAAATCACCAAAAGTCCCCAACATAAATTGGAAAAAACCAAGAGGGATAAATAAAACATCCAAAAATGATATAAAGAGAACCAAAATGACATGATATGATTCTCCATTAGTGGAAAATTCTTAAATACACCTGAATCAAGACTGAGAGTCCAATTGCGCACCCTAAAACCGAGAACTGGTGTTAGAATCTGGCAACCTAAAACCCCTAGGGTTTGGCCGATCAAAATAGGGTGATTAAGAAAAAGTAATCATCTAGAATAGGGAGAATAATTTAATAAAAGATCTTACCTCAAGACATAAAACAATAAACCAGAAGAAATTTGTTGAAATCATTAAAAGAAGTGTGATCTGAGATTGTGTGGTGAATATTTATAGAGAGGAGAGGGGAATGCATCCCATGAGATACAATTAAAGGAGAGGGAACAAATCAATTTTAGTGGAAGAAATGAAAAAAATATAAAATACAAACAAAATAAAAAATTATGAAAAAACAGATCAGTTTGTGCTCGGTTTACCAATACATGCACTAACTATATTGAAACTTCTATAAAAGCATGAAGCAGTTCACGGTTACCCTTATTTGAGTCACACGGTTGGAAAAAGAATGGTCCAACCATGCCAAATGACATTTTCCCAATGTTAAAACATCATGCATGGTTGCTACATGATTACTCCTAGTAATTTGAAACCCATACATAGAACCCTTTTCTGTTAACAATTCGAAAATTAGAACCCAAAATTATTGAGAAACAAACCTGAACCTAATCCAAAATGATAAAAACCCCAAAAATAAAAATAAAAATAAAAAATCTAGTTTCATTTGTGAAAATTCTCCACACCGATAACACACTTTCCCAAAAAAACTGAACCATCCAAACATGGAGAAAAACAAAGACTAAACAAATCATGACCAAACAAAACCATAAAACCCAGTGTGACTTTTAAAATAAAAATTTCACACTTAAACAACTCTAGATAAAATGAAAAGGATATACTCTAGGGAAATATATGGGTCTCCCAATCCTTAGAAAATTCACTAGAATAACATTTGAACTAAGTGGGACAATCAATGAAACCACCCAAAAAAATGACAAGGGTTAAATAATATAGTCTCAAATAGGGCCCTTAGCCAGGAAGAAATTAATGATTTCACAATACACATGAATATTTATATGTTTACCACCATAAAACTAATGTTAATACAAAAAAAATTCTAAACAAGTGTTCATAATCACATATGACAACCATATAATTTTCTAGAATTAGACCACCAAGATCACTGAAACAGATTTTTTCCAATATAATAAAACCAAAATAATGGAAAAAAATTAAAAATCACCACTACAAAATCAGATGAAACATGTTGGATATACATCAACCACTAATGATAATTTCCCAACATTGTGAACAAAATCACTCTGGGACCTATTGATGGAGAAAGGATGTCATGAAGCATATGATACACCGTAGTCGAGAACTAGAAACCTCTGACTGAGGAATCTACATGTGGAAACATAGATTTCATGATTCTTCCTTTTCCACACTAATGAAAATACTTCATAGGATTATGGTAATATGGGTTACAGTTTCAAAACTGACCACACTAGAAACCAAAAATCCGTTGGTCCAATTATTGAAATTCAAAATGAAATTTTTTCAAAATATGTTCTTATAGATCACACTCCTCGCCGAATAGGGAACCTTCACGAGCTCTAAATAATCCAAACTACAAACATACATGGAATTACCTCTAATACATCCCTATGTTAATAAACATAATCTATAATACATATTTTTAGACCATACATAAAAAAGTGGATATTTGAACTGATCGCTTGACGCTATATCTAGAGAAATGGAAACCACTTCATAAAAATGGTCAATATACCCCTTCACCATTAGTTAACATTTTCAGGCTTCTCCATGATCTGGTACATTCTTTTCCTGCACATCTGTAGGAATAAAAAATTAAATAAAAGATGTTTTCAAGATTAACCATTTCATTCTAACACCCAATAAGGATTGAATGATCACATTGCACTGGTCCAGTCGCAGTCCTTCATACATATGAAATAAAACTCCCAATATCACGAAATTTAGAGTTCCCAAGACATTAACACACTCCTAACATCCCCATACGACTCAAAAACCTATAAAAAACTTCATTTACTACAAAAAGGAACTGATTGACAAGAGCTTGGCTCCACCACTCCACTAGTAGTCTGGTCAAGGAAAATTATTAGAAGAGGACCCTCCTAAAACGTTTGGGTATTTTTGGGAGGAAACGCTTGACATTGTAATGAAAAGAACAAAATAAACATCGAAAAAGAACTCTACAAATCATTATTTTAAACCAAAAACAATTCTTATAAACCCAAGCATCACAAAAACCAATCAAAACCAAATCATATATCAACAGAAACAAAGGCACCAAAACATCATTGAAAAAGCCAAGAACCCTATTTTTAAAATCTTCATTTTATATTTGATATTTAAAACCATTTTTCTACATCTAAAATGATTTCAACTCATCCACTTTTAAATTGAAAACACAAACCCACATTTTCCCATTAAAACAAAAAATCCCTTTATAAATAGATCCCAATTTTAAAAGAAACCATTTTACTTTTCAAAAATCACTTTGGGAAAACCGTGTCAGACCATTGATATTAAATACTCACTCTCAACTTCATATGAACTATCAAATATTTTCGCATCCCACTTTCTCTTATATCATTCGCGAATATATTCCAACATGAAATTTCCATATACACACACACACATAAGTATGAATATTCATAGGAAATACCAATGGTCAAACATATATTTTTTCATTGAAAACAAATAATTTAAAATTTACTTCTCATTTCACATTTTATAAATCCTTTTGAAATTAAAATAATTATCCACTTTCCTATAAAAATCTAAAATACTATTAGAAAATAACCTTTTTCTATTTTAAAACCCATTTTTTCAATCCAAAAACCCTTTTCAAAATTTAATTTCCATTCCTAATCATGTAGCACCAACCATATTTAGAGAAAATAATCATCCAAAAAAATAACTAAAATAGATAACTATAGATAATTCATACCCTAAAACATGGTTTAATAGTCCATACACCAATAATTCACAAACCACTAGCAGAATATTGAACCATACACACAGGTTGACTTATTTATCTACACCATGTAAGCTCACTAGGTATCACCAACTCACATTCCCTATCTTCCCCCAATATACACAATCTCAAAAAACTTAGTAAATACTAACACAATAACCCAAAATCAAAAATAATAACATGAAACCCAACTACTCATGTTGTCTAAGGTCTAGTCATGAGTGGTAGTGAACGTGAACCGAACCATGACCTACCTCTTGATCCTCAAAACCCTATATCTAATATACCAAACACCCCAAACAACAAGGTAATTTTATAATATTATTTTTTTCATGAACCATATAGGGTCAACACTAAAGAGGTCACCAATTCTTACATGTGATAAGGCCCAATAGACATTATCGATACTCCAAGGCTTGTAACATGTTCCATCAATTAGAGATAAATAAATTTGGAATTATATGGTCAAAAATATATATTTATATATATATATAATGTGAACAATAAAACTAAAAACTATCAGTGGAAATAAATAAAAACCTTATATATCCACATGACCCTACTTATCACCACCAACCACTAAACCAACGTCTCTCCACAAAGACAAAGTTTGAGATAGAAGTAGCATCAGAAACACAAAAAGGTAATGATATAGGAATGAGTATTACAACATAGTTGTTTTTCCTGAATAAAATATTCCCTATTATTTACCTTTAAAAAAGAAACCAATTCATTCTAGTTTGAAAAATAAGACATAAAAATAGGGTTTTCCATTCTTTTTGGAAACAAGTAAGACACTTCTGTTTTTAATGAAACCAATTTTCATTAAATTTCCAAAATAGTATCCAAAGAGTGATATATTATTAATAAACTATTTACAGAGGGTGAAAAATAAAATCATAGTCCCACCAAGAAAGAAATAACATCATGTGCCACACAATGGAATATAAAAATGTTCTTTTTATTATTTTAAACTCTTAACAAAAACAAAGAAATTATATTCTAAATCAAAATCATAGAAAAATTGTTCTACAAGATATAAAGAACCCTATTAAATCTATAATAATATGGGGTTAGTGGAGTTCTAGGATCCTTATACCTTAGTGGTGAATACACACCAAAACCAATAGTGACCTCATTCATGAACCACTAGACGGGAATCACATCACAGGGCCTAGTATTTTCCAATCAACAAAATAAGTTTAATTTGTGTAACAGTATAAATCATACAAGAGGAAATATTCCCCATACCTATTGGATCACCTAATAAACAAGAATTAATCTTCCCACCATGGTACATGGGGTCCCATGTTCTCTATTCAAAATGGTTCTGAGTTTTTATCAAGCTAGAACATATATATACAAATATTGTTTTATACAAAAAAACCCATTCATCTTCTCACCATTGATCTCCCTACATAATTGTATCCCGCTTTCCATGTCACCCAAAAATTAACAGGCCTCTTCACTAGGAACATAGCACAAATCACACATTTAATGCACAAATAATATTTCTAAATCTATGGGGAATGAATTAATGTGGTTTTCCACTCACACAAAAAAAATTCATGATTCCGAAAGAGTTTCATTATATTAAAATGAAGACATTGACATTAAAAAAAGAGATTCCCAACAAATTAATGTTCCAAACCCCTTATGAAGAACAATTGATCAACTAAGGCCCCGCATATTGAGAAATAGGCTGGAAACAATTCTTAAACAAGGAAGGCCATGTTCAATTTGTAGGAAAATCATGGAAAGTGAATAAAAATACATTTTTAATGATTATCGAAACTTTTAATATAATATAAATTTTATATAATAAAAGAAAACATCTATAAAAATAATCATGCAGTTATAGAATTCAAATCAATAGTCTTGGTATAGAGAACCTACCTCAAACTCAAGGATCTTTGACAATAGGAACCTGAAATGTCCCTTCATCTATTTACATGAATATTCATTTTCACATATATATAAGGAATAATAGACCCTATGAACATATTCAAATGGTCGTTTATATATAAAAGGGATCCTTACATATACGATTAAACATGAAGATAGCCCATAAAACATTAACTTGTAATCATTTTTCCCACATATATAATCACAATAATACCCAATATATATCCATACATCCAAGAGTGAATATTCATATCAATGGGTATCATACATATATATAAATATATATGCCTACTTATGCATATTCATGTATGTCCTCTTAATCTATGGTGAATTGAAACCACTTCAATGAAGACTACGACATAATCAAAAAATACTAGGAACTATAAATCACAAAAGAACCCAAAATATGTTGTAAAACCCAAAAGGGAAGAAGAAACCATCCTCAAATGATGGAAAAAATAAAAATGATCTGATATGCTTCTCTTATTGTGGTGAATTTTTAAATATACATGAAGCCGACCTGAGAGTCTTATTGCAAGAAAGAGAAACAAGAACTAGTGTTAGTATTGAGAAACCCAAAACCTCATGGGTTTAGATGATCAAAATCGGGCAATGAAGTGAAGATAATTCCTCAAAAGAGGGAGAATAATATAAGAGGATAGTTTACCTTCAAACATCAACAAAGAAACTACATTATATCTGGTGAAATCACTGAATGAAGACAGAATTGAGGGGGGGGGGGGGGGGCGGGTAGTGCGCATTGCTATAGCGGAGAGGGGAGAGGCATCGTGTGGTTCAAAGTTAAAATAGTGAGAAAAATATAAAAGGGGGAGGAAGAAAATAGAAATAAAAAATAAAAAAATTTGGAAAACAACAAGATTTTCCAAAGGTTTACCAAACTGTGTGCCATCCATACTAGACCAGAACGAGTCACCATATGGATCCCCCTATGCGAGTTGATCATTTTATGAAACCATTATCCAACGATTAGAAATGGAACTATCATGATGATAGACCCACACACATGTTTTCTACATAGTTACTCATATTTGTGTGCAACCTGTGTGTAGTATCGCTTTACCTAATTTTTTTTAAAAAATTATACTTGAAATTATCATGAACCCAACCCAAACATCAAATGAACTGATCAAAATCTGGAAATATATAATAATTATATAAAAGAAAATATGGGTTAGTGTGCAATAATTATCTCCTCTAATAACACATTTTTCCTCCATAAATTCACCTATCCAAACGTAGTAGAATCAAGGAATCAAAACTAATAAACTCCAAAATATCCCACAGAAAATGGTGTAATCTTTTAAATACACAACTCAAAATATAAAAAACATTATAAAAAATGGAAAGGACATACCCAAGGTAAAGATAGATGTCTCCCCACCACTAAGGAACTAAATAGAATATTATCTGAACTAAGAGTAATGATAAAAAAACCAAGAAAAATGATAAGCCTTAAACCATTGTCACTCGAATTGGTAACATGGCCAAGAAAAAATTCATAATTTCACAAGACCCAAGAATCTCCAAATGAGTAACTCTTAAAAAATAAATCTGGTCAAATGAAATAAAAACCAAGAGATCATATTAATAATTTAAAACCATATAAATTTCTATAAAGTAACCACTAATATCATCAAAAAAGGATTCCCTGAATATTAAACCAAACTAGGGTAAAAGAATTAGTTGTCATCACTATGACATTGAAGGAAAACGTTTCCTTGAAAATCTCCAACTATGTGAAAAGATTCACACATGGACATATGGTTAGAGCCCTAATTTCATGATGCACTCGATTCCCTAGAGTCGAGAACTAGAAACCTATGATCCATGATTCCTCTTATGGAAACACAATTCTAAAAAAAATCATATGTGGCTAAAACATTGAAAATAATCTAATGGATTATTGAAATATGTATTAAATTGTCAAAACTGACCACACTAAAAAAATGGGACTGGTCTGCTGAGTTAAAATTAAGAACTCATGAGTAGAATGGAAGGGAACATGATCCACCACTTCACAGTCCTCACCAGATAAGGAACCTTCACAATCTCCAAAATAAATCTAATTGTTAACTTCCACAACATTTCCTTTGAAACTTTACCAATACAAAGAATATTATTATTAAACCATAGGTGGAGACCCCACACCAAAAAATATATTATTTTAATTGAACAGTCAACACTGTCTCAAGAGAAAAGGAAACCACTTCTTTGAAATGGTTAGTATAACCCTTCACCATCATTTGATCTTGTTGAGCGTCCATGAGCTCTGAATCTTTAGTCTCTCTGAAATTCTCTAGAATAAACCATTTAATAAAATTGGTCTTCGAGATCACCCCAGATAACCGTACAAAAAATAAATATGTAATTATCAACCTTCCGATCATCTATGATAGGTTCTTCAAACATACCAACAACAAATTTCAATATCCCAAAATCTGATGTTCCCAAAAAACCTAAAGACACTCTAAAATACACAAAAACATCAAAACAATCTAATGGAAATTGATGATTATCAAAAATAGGAACTAACTAACAAGATCTCAGCTCCAAATCCTCCAAAATAGTCTTTTCAGGTTCGACGGCTGGATGAGGATACATAGAAACCTTTTGGGTACTTCTGGTTGGCATACTCTAAAAAACATAAAGTAAAAAACCAAATAAACAACCAAATAGAACACAATCAAAAAATATTTTAAACCAAATAGGATTCTCCAAACCAATGCATCACAATACCAAATCAAATCCAAATCATATTTTAACAAAAAAAAAGCCAACAAAACATCACAAAACAGGAAGAGATACCTCTATTAAAAAATCATCATTTTCTATTGTAAATTAAAATCTATTTTTCCCACTTCCAAAACCATTTTATCTCATCCACATTAAAATTAAAAACACCACCTAAATTTTCCCTTATAAACTATAAATCCCGTTAGAATGTAAATATATTTTTAACGAAAACCATTTTCATTTTCGATAACATATATGAAAAAACCATTTCAAACCATTGATTTTAAATACTCACCCATGACATCATATGAACTACCACATATGTGTGCATCCAACTTCCAATTATTTCATCCATTCATATATACCAACTTTCACATAACAAAAACACACACATATATGAGAATGTTTTTACAAAATATCAAGTGTTATACATATCAATTTTTCATGAAAACCAATATTTTCCAATTTACATCCAATTTCACTTTTTATAAAACCTTTCAATATTAAAATAATTATCCACTTCCCCCTCTGATACCAAAAACAACAATAGAAAAGATGCATCTTTCTCTTTAAAAAAAAATTTTCACTCAAAAAGGAATTTTTAAAAATATGATTTCATTTAAAAAAACTCACACCAAACAAATTCAGACCAAAGAATCCCATATAACAAAATAATTGAAATAAGAAACTATGGGTCATTCATAACTCATCAACATAGTTTAGTTGACCATGCACTGAGAATGAAAAAATCACTAGAAGCATATTGAACTTTTCACATTAGTTCACATTATTATGTACACCATTTAACCTCACTAGGTAGAACCATCTCAAAATTAATGTCATCCCCCAACACAAACAAGCTCATAGAACTCCACAAACACAAACACCAACAACATTAAACCAAAATCAAAATTTAATATTCAAACCCAAAAAACCTCTAGAGACTTATGTCCTATAATGAGTTGAGGTAACTAGGTACCAACACATGACCTACCTCTTTAGCCCCAGTAATCCCATCTTCGATCTATCCCACACCCCAAAATAAAAAGTGTCTTCTCAGATACCATTTTTTTCATTAACTAACCAAGATCCACCCAAACTAGTCACCCAGTCAACCCCCACCCCCAAAAAAGGTCTGAGATGTGTTCTCAATCCTTCAAGGATGGAAACTAGTTTTGGGATTCAATGATAATGAAATTGGGAATTATTAGGTCTAAAAAAATAATAAAATACAAACTAAATAAAACAAATAAACTGTAGTAGTAGAAATAAAAAAATGCACATACCTCCATGTGACCATGTGGGTCACCACCAACCCCAAAGATGATTTCACCCCATAATGAATGAGTTCGAGCTAGAAGATGTTCTAGAATGTAAAAACAATGATAAATCAATAGGCATGATATTGAAAAATCATTATAAGTTCCCTAATAAAAAATTACTTATTCCTTACCTTTAAAAATATAATCATGTCATGCTAGTTTGAAAAATAGTACATATAAAAATAGATTTATTCCACTCTTTTTAGAAATAAGTAACATGCCTCCATTTTTAATAAAACCCACATTTAAGTATGTTTCCAATAATAGTTTCCATATCATGATATAATAAAAATAAACCATTTATAATAGGGACCAATAATAAAATAATGGAGGTAAAAAGAAAAAAAAATCCCCTGGTGCCACAAAATAGAAGAAGTGAAATGTTATTTTTATTATTACAAAAATATAAAGGAAAAGATGCAATGAGACATTAAAATAATACCATAGAAAAATAGGGGTAGATGATTTTACCCTGTGGAATTTCTATGTATATAGGGTTAGTTGGGTCCTAGGATCCTTGTTCCTCAGAGTTGAATATTTACGCAAACCCACAACATCATCATGCATGTGCCACTAAAGGGAAATCATATACCATGTTCTAGAGGTATTATTTCATCATAATATATTTAGTTACTGTTTTAGTGTCAATAATTGATGATCCATTTATATAATATTTTTTAACAATGTTTTTATTTTTTGACAACTAAAGACATTGTAATGGAATTTTGTGATAATAAAAAATTAGACCAGTAGCCATCGTAATATAGTGTAATAAGATATAGAGTTTATTAAAAATTTATTTGTTTTCGTTTGAAGTAGTAATATTTCTTATTAATATTTATTATAGAATATTTTGTAGTCATTCATTAGAAATTTTTCATAGATTCTGAACTAAATCAGATGATGATTCTCCAGTCATTATGATATCACAAATCATGAAAACTCTCAGGAAAAATGATTTTAAATAAATGTTGTAGTGGATTCAAAAATTTCACAGTTGGAGAATAGAAATGCCATCATAATGGGAATTCCATCATAAAGAGATGAATAGGAAACATAATTCTTAATGCATGGAGAAGGAAACAAAAATAATAATGAGTTGAAAAGGAAATAGAAATCATAAGGAGATGAGGAGTAAACAAGAACCATAATGAAATAAGAAGAAAACAAATTCGTGATGAAATGATAAGGAAATAAAAATCATAATCAGATGAGAGGATAAGGGATATCATAATGATATTATAAGTAAATCAATTTTTAATGAGATGAGAAGGAAAAAAATCATAATGAAGTAATAAGGAAATAGATAGGTATTGAGATGAGAAGGAAACAGATCGTAATGAACAAAGAATGAACGGTAGATCGTAATGATCCAATTACGAATAAGACTAAAAACTAAGATTCCATAAGGACTATAAAGATTTTAAGAGGTAAAACATTATGTTCAATTTTTCGTAAATATAAAATAAAACTAAAGAGGATTGAATAATTCCGAGTTGAATTTTAAATGGGATAGATCATCAATGATTTTGAAATTTGATGATGCAGTGAATGTTTTAAAGTTTCCTTCATATTTTTTCTATGTATCCTATAAAAACATGATTTGTTCATTCGTTCATAGTGAGACTTTTCATGTACTAATAGAAGTATAAGCATTGAATAAATGAAGTGAACTTAATTTTTGGCAGATATATTAGGTGGGGGATCTGACATGTGATTGTTTTTTACCGAATTGAGCAAGATTATAATGAGAATATAGTATTGAGTCGGTCCGGAATAGAAATATTTTATTGAGAATTTGATTTGAGTTTATTTTTATAATATATATAATGGGTTCATCATATTGATTAATTCATACTGAGAGAATTAGATACAAATTAATCATATTAAGAGAATCAGATCCAGACTAATCATATTAAGATAATCATATTCAAATTCATTGGATCGAGAAAATTTGATCCAACTAAATAGGAATTAGTATTTAAACTGAGAAATTATGGATCATTATCAAAATAATATTTTTTTTTTGCTAAATTTTTTTTAATAAAAAAAATAAAATTGGCAGGAGTCAATTTAAAATTTACTATTAGGTGATATAATGTGTCAAATATGAGTTAGAACATGGTCTATTTATTTCATAATAAAAGTAATGTTCTATATACCCCTGAGAGTGTCTATGATAAGGATTTAGGTCCTCACATTGAGGATGGACATTATAAATCATGGGTGATTTTCCTACATTCCTACATTTTCAGGCATTTCTATTTACTAAAAGAAGACAAGGAATGAAATAATAACACGTTGTGAGTTTTATGTTTCAAATTTTTTTTGAACTCATAAAAAGAAAATAACTGATTCAACCACCTCCCACAATTTTTATTATATCATTTGGAACATCTATTGGTATCAATGAATAAGGATCATATCTTGAATCATTATAATGGATAATATCAATTCATATAATAGTAGAGGAATTCCTAATTTGATGGAAAAAATTATTTTGGGTGGAAAATAGGATGATTCAATATCTCATATATCTTGACCTCTATGTTGTTAATTCTTCAATAATTGGTTTTCCACCTTATGAAAAATATGCTCCTATGATATTTGATGATATGAGAAATATTTATTTTTATTTAAAGGATAAAAATTCAATAATTATTTCCTTTTAATAGTATATTTATTAGACGGTTATGGGTCTCAATTCTTCAAAAAGTATGTTGGACAATGTGGAAAGTATTTTCCAATGGAATACTAATATTAATGAAGAAAAGGTAAAATATATAATAGTATGTATAAAAAAATAAGAATGATAAATAAAGAATCTATGGATTAATTTTCACCAAATTAAATGAATTATTTTCAACAACATATGACTCAGATATATCCTAGTAGATTCTAAAATTGTGAAGAAAATTATTTCAAACATTTCATATAGGTTTGATTCTGAAATTTAATCTTTAAAAAATATGTATGATATATAGATTGATGAATTGAAAAACATTATTGTTAATTATTAAATGAGAAAATCTCCAATGCTTAAAAAAATATTAAAGATGAATTGGATTTTGAAGGTACGAGAAAGATGAATATCAAAGATGTGGAAGATGATTTTCCGTTTCAGACCCAATAAATTGAATATGATGATTTGAATGACAATATTATATCTTTTATATCTAAAAACCCATAGATATTAAGAGTATAATATAGAGGTAAAGATCCTCTCAAATGTTTTGATTGTTGTGGAATCAACTTCAATTTCTATCGATTTCCCAAAAACTAAAGTTATAGAATATCGAGATGATACTGATGAGAATCCTCGATGTATGATGTGGAATAAAACTAACAACGAATAAAAGTACTTAAAAATAAGATGTTTATTGGAATAAAAATATGTGTGTTTATTAATAAAGTTCAATAAAACTCAACTAACAACAATTCTTCTAAAGATAAAATTTTAGAAAATTTAGAATCGTCATTGAAAAATTTGATAAAAAAGATACCTCATTGATTGAAGATGGTGGTGAAGAATAATATTAAGAGTATCATCTCAAAACAGAACTATTTACATGTATTAAGAAAAATAATCTTCTAATAAATAAATTAGAGTAAAGAACAATTACTTTGAAGAAGTATTTGATGGAAAAAAGATGTTATCAAGAAGGATAAAGAATACATTAAATATATCTTAAATTACAAACATAAAACTGTTGAAAAATGAAAAATCATTGATGGTCTCACTACAATGTTAGATTCCAAGAAATATGATGTTAAGATAATTCAAACAAAACTAATTTATGTAAAAATTTTCCTTTATAATGATTAATGACAATTTTAATAATTCATCGGAATTAAAATCAGAGACTTCTAAATTTGCTGAGAATTGTCAATACAAGAATTAAGTGAAATACTCACTAACCAAAATTAATTTTACATCTAATTATTTTACAATTTCAGGTTCATGAAGAGGTTTTGGGGATAATTTGGAAGAGAAATCTTGTTAGAAACCAATAAAATTTACAAAAGTAGAAAAAAAACTCATAAGAATATTTCATCTACAACCATAGTATGTTAGAGTTGAAATAAGTTACCAATGTCAACAATGTTTCTATAGAGAATTATCTTTCTTGAATAGAATTTAAATTTTTTATGGCTATTCATGGTGGTGTTGAAACTATTGGAATATGTCTTATAATTTTTTGTACAAATTATCACCACATGAAAGAAGGATTTAGAATAGTGGAATAAATAGTTATGGTAGAATGAATAAATTTTATATATTAAAGAAAGTTAAAAATGATAATTTTTAAGATGGTAGAAAATGTTTAAGTAAAAATGAAGTTGAATGATTGGAATAACTTTTTGGAAGTTGTGATCAGGATATTCATCATTCTAAAATATGTATGAAACTTCTTTTGAAACAAGTTTCATATGATAAAAAATTAATATAAGTGGAAAATAAGAAATTTGAGTAAAGTGATTTTGTTGTAGAGGCATATTTGAATGTAAGAAAAAGGAACTAACTAGGGATACATGATAGTGGTTTATCTTCATATATGACAAGTGATATACAAAATCTTGAAACATATTTAAATTCGTAATAGAAGCTAATTTCTCTTGTTAATTATGTTTCTATAAAATTGTAGGAATCAGAACAATTATGATTGAAGAAGAAAAGTAAATATATACTGAAGTATTATTTGTTGATGGGGTAAAACATAACATACTATGTGTAAGTCAAAATTTTGATAATAGAAAATAATTTATTTTTTTAAAATATTTTTGTGTCATAAAAAGTGTGAACGATTGAAAATTTGATACAAAATAGTAAAGAGACGGTGAGAATGTATTACAAATAAAAGAATTCAATAACTTTTGTTACTTGGTTGATGATGATTAAAAAATTATACCAATGAATATGTTCGAACCTTAGGAAAAAAAGATTTAACAAACTCTGTAATGTTGGTGATGTTTTAAGCATTCCATAATTTAATATAAGAGAAGGTATTTATGTAAATTTCAAAATTTGAATAATGTTTAACAGAAGTCATAAAAGAGTAGAAATTAATTACACTAGAACAATTTATATTATTCTTTCTGACTTGTGTGTACATATGATAAATTTATAAACAAATTATATTTATAAATTATCACTTTTATTTATTATTTACCATCAATAAAAAATATTATATTTATGAACCACAAGTCAAAGGATATAGAAATGGACAAATTCATTAGAAAAGTTGTTGAAAATCAAATCGGGGTTTCCACAATGATGTTTAGAATATATAATCATACCAAATTCGTAGAAAATAATTCTAATTAATATATGAGAAAACATGGTATCAAATATAATTATAGTTCACTCTATACTCTATATAAAATGGGGTAACATAAATAAATAATACAAGCATGTTTGAAATGGGAATAATTATGTTAGTGGAATAAAAAATTTAAAAGTTATATTGGAGAGAAGTTGTTATGTACAACTCTACATGTTCAAAATATATGTTTTCGAGACCATAAAACAACATGACATCTTATGATATGTGTAATAACAAAAAACATTCATTGAAATACTTCAATGTTTTTGAAAGTCAATGTTTTCTCAAATAAAAATTCTGGATTTGCGAATGACTAATGAGAAAGCTTAGGATGGAACTTTTATGGGTTATTCACAAAATAGAAGAATTTACAAATGATGGAATTTTTTTTTCAAATTTTAGTAGACTCATATGATGTGAAAGTAATTAAAAATAAATATTACAGAAGAAATTTTAGTGAGAATATTGAGGAGAAAAAAATGTAGATTTCCAATTGAAGTGAAATTATGTCAAAACAACCTTTTCAAGATTCATAAATTTCATGTGATGAGGAATGTATGTCTGGGAATGAAACATTGCAGTTTCTTACCATAAAAAAACATGTTGAATCTAAAAACATTTTTTGGATCATAATGTTTCAGTTCATACCAGAAATAATTATAAAAAATCAGACATCAATTATTTTATTACTTGAACCAAACTCAATTTCAAAGGTAATTAAATATAAATAATGGGTAGATTCTATGAATGATGATTTAGTTAATATTTAGAAGAATGAAAAATGGGAACTCATTTCAAAGACAAAAAATATATATTTTTTTTAAATGAAGAGGGTTTAGGGAAAAAAGATAAATAAATATGTATATGTTTCAAGAAACAAATTCAATTTTGTTTATAAATGCTATGTATATCTAAAAAGTGTGGATTTTTGAGAAAATTTTCCCAAGATGCAAGATTAGAAACTATAATAACGGTTCTTTTCATGGCCACACATCAGAATTAAAATGTTTATCAGATAAATGCAAAGTTATATTTCTTAAATTGTGATATTGAGGAATAAGATACATTGAAAAACATTATTAGTTTCTAATTGATGAGGATGAAAATAAGGTTGGTAAATTGAATAAAGAATTTTTTGACCCGAAATAAGCTCCACATTCTTAGCCTTTTAAAAATGATTTTTTTTTTGAGAATGATGATATTTTCTAATGAAAATGTAGATAGAAACTTATATGTGAATGATGTTGGCTTCGAAACACTAATTTTATTATTTATGTGGATGAAATAATTTTTTCTAAGGATATATTAGATGATTGTAAAACAATTTCTAAGGAAATAAAGACGAATTTTTAAATGACTATTTTGGGAGAATTATCTTTATTACTTTACTTAAAAGTTAATGAAAAGGAAAATTAATTTTATTTTATCTTAAGAAAAGTATTCCAGGGATTTTTTGAATATTTTTTGGATGGAATAATCCAAATTTTTTTCAACTCCAATTTTAGTGAGAATAAGGTTTAGTAAAGATGAATCCAAAATAAGTGTAAATAAAAAAGAATCTTGGATGCGATAGGAATACTTCGTTACTTTATAGACTCAAGACCTGAGATTTTTTAGTTTTTGTCTTTTTGATACATATATCAAAGTAATATAGATTAATCACATTTGTTGGTGTCAAAGAGTATTTTTATAAATTTAAAAGGAAATACTTCACATGGGTTTTTATATAAAAAAATTATGAGATGAAGTTATATTTCCATACGGATGCCGACTTGGGTGGATATTTTAATGACAAAAAATCAACCCCATGTTGAATATTTTTCTTGGGATATTCTGTATGAGTTATCATAGTAAGAATTAATGTTCCATAACAATGATAAAATCAAAATTCAAATATTTTACACCTACTCAGGCTTGTACTAAAATATTGTGAATGAAATTTTAGCTTTATGATTTGAAATTAAATGTTTCTAATCCATTGAAGGTACTTTGTGATAATTGTAGTGAAATTTATCTTTCTAAAAATCCTACCCTACATTAAATATCAAATCACAAAGATATAAATTTTAACATTGTGAAAGATAATGTTTCTATTGGAGATGTTTTTCTAGAATATATTTCAACAATGCATCATATTGGTGATATGTTCACAATTGAAATTTTGAAAGAATGTATTGTGGGATTGAGTGTGAAAATTCATTTTCGTCCTCCCTACATGAATTTTTAATCATTTCATGTAAGTGAACCCCACCATGATTTGGATTATGTTGAAAATGGGGGGTGAAAGTAAAAAAACTACTTTGTAAAATGTATTGACTTATCATAGCTAAATGAGTATTAAAATGTGTTTATCATAAAATAGGGTAGAGAAAAATTAAATTTGAGAGAGAAAAAAGTGTGGGGGTTATCCCTTCATGGCTAAAAAAATTTCTTGTCATCAAGGGATATATTTCCTTTTCAAAAAATACGAGAGCTGGATACATTGTTCATATGGGTTGTCAACCAATCCAAATGGGTATATTGGAGAACCATTGTGATAAAGTTATTTAAATAATTTTTTGTAATTGTTTATAAATAAACTCTTTGAAAAAAAATGATTCTTATTCATTAATCAAACCCATATCCATCGTAATGAATATTCATCATACTTAGATTTTTTATTAATATTAGATGTTTTTGTTTTATGATGTTTTATTATAACTAAAGGGATCTAAAAATAGTTTTGATTTCCAGAGTTAGAATGAATCCATACTTTCTAAACTAAATCAAACAGTTCTTTTATGTTCATAAAGTTATCAAAAATCATGAAAAAATTCATAATTTTTTTATGAAATGGTGGATATTTTTTATGTATTTTATTATTGTAGTATCAATATTACACCATAATGGGAAATCCATCATAATGAGATGAAGAGGAAACTAAATTTGAAATGACATGAGACAGAAAAGGAAATCATAATGATTTAAGAAGGAAATGGAAATTATAATTAGCTGGGTAGGAAAGAGAAATCAAAATGAGATGAAAAAGAGTCATATTTGTAAGGATATGGAAAGGAAACAAAAATAATAATAATATGAGAAGTAAATAGAAATGATAATGAGTTGAGAAGGGAAAAATTATTAATGATATGAGGAGTAAAAAATTATAATGAGATAATATTGAAATATATTCATAATGAGATGAGAATGAAATATTTTGCAATGAAATAATAAATAAACTATAATCGTAATGAGGTGATTACAAAGAAGACTCAAAAATAATATTCCAAATTTTTTATGAAGAGTCGAATAGGTCAAACCTGAAATTCAATTTTTCATAAATCTTGGAGAAATATAAGTGGGATTGAGGAATTAAAAGGTGAAGTTTAAATGTGAGATATCATTATAGATTTTGAAATTTGATGGAACATATAAAATTTTATTGTATCCCATTTTTGTTTTCTGAACTACATATAAAAGATTTCTCAGATCATTCATTCACAGTGCGGCCTTTCATGCATGCAGAAATAGGGAAGCACTAAATAAATAATTTGAAATTCATTTCGTACCATATATATCATGAGGAGGTTCTTACAAATGATTTCTTACTAGATTAAGAAAGATCATTTTTAGAAGATCGTATTGGCTCTATCAGAATCAGATTGATCACATTTAGAATATGAGTATCTTTTTAGTTTTGTATATTGAGAATGGGTTCATTATATTGAGTCCATCGTATTGATATAATAATATTAAGAATCATCATGTTGATGGAATAATATTCATAATCATCATAATGAGAGAATCAGATACAGATTTTTCCAAATTGAGAAAATTAGATCTATGTAAATCAAACCAAGGATTCAGACTGAGAAATTATGAAGCTATTTCAAAAAATTCATTATTCCTTTTTTTTATTGTTTTTTATGTAAAAACTGTAAACATATGAGAATAAGTATACTATTTAATTTTTTGTGATAGAATGGGTCTAATAGGAGTTCATACTAGTGGTATTCACTTTTTATAATAATTAATCTCAATATACCCACAAATGTGGATATAGTAGGGATGTAGATTCTCACATAGAGGAAGAACCATGTAAATAATATGTTCATTACTTTCTTTCATACTTTTTCATCCATAGTTATTTACTAAATGTTGATAAGGAAATAAATATTTACATGTTGTAGGGATTAATTTTCAAAATGTTTTGAAACTCATAAAAAGTAAACAATTGAATTATCCTCAGTTGTTTTATGATCATTTGGAACATTAATATTACAAGGGGAACTATGTATTTTCCCTTTTGAACCACATAGTGTACATGAAAAGGACTTCATAACTAGGTAACCATGGTCTCATGTGATTAATTTAATATGGTGGTGAGTTTTTTTCTCATTATAATATATATTCAAATCATTTAATTTACCGAAAATTTAGCCAATATATCACCACTGATCTCCATCATTATCCAAATCCCCCTTTCATAGTCACCCAAAAATTAAGAAGCCTCTTCACAAGGAACATATCATAATTCACACTTTTAATACACACATCATATTTCAAAATCTAGCGGGCATGGCTCAAGGGAGGTTTTATAATTCCCCAAAACATTTTCAAGCTGCCAAACAAAACTCATTTTTTAATAGTGAATATATTAAATTTATAAAACACTAATTTCCAATGATTTTATGTTGAAAACCACCAAATAAGATAATTTGAACAATTAA
This sequence comes from Viscum album, assembly GCA_963277665.1. Lineage (NCBI taxonomy): Eukaryota > Viridiplantae > Streptophyta > Magnoliopsida > Santalales > Viscaceae > Viscum > Viscum album. Next base: position 2,085,551,917 of record OY728151.1, read on the forward strand.
GGCACCACAAATTGAAAGACAACATTGAAAATAATTCTTAAACAAATAAGTCCACATTGGATGATTAGAAAAATCACGGGATGTGAATGAAAATAAATTTTCCATGATTAAATAAAATTTTCATTGTACTAAATTTTTTTATAATAATAATAAAACATTTTCAATACAATTATTCAGTTACAGAATTCAAATTAGATGTATTGGCATAAAGAACCTACAACAAACTTAAGCCACATTGACAACGGGAATCTGAAACATCCCTTCTTCCGCATACATGAATATACACATTCAAACACACACACAGACACACACACACACACACACACATATATATATATAAGGATACCCATCCCATATGATTATATTTTCATGCCCTTGAATATTTATATGGGATTCCATAAATATATGCGTATATATGCATAAACCCCATTACACTTACACATGTATTCATTTTTCAAATATATATAATAACACCTAAACCCAATATATATATTCTTACCACCATGATTGAATATATATAAATTGAGAACATATATATAGACATAAATTCTATCCTATGAATACACATGTAAGTCACCATCAACTTAAGTGAATCAAAACTACTTCATGTAAGACCAAGACACACTAAAAGTACTAGAAACCAAAAAGTCACAAAAAGAACCCAACATAAATTGTGAAAATCCAAGAGGAATGAATAAACCAACCAGAAATTCTAGTGGGAGATGTGAAACGTTATGATATGACATGATTTACCATTCATTGAAAATTATGAAATATATATGATGTCCTCTCGAGAGTCCCCTTTCATGCCCAGGAAAGAAGAACTCATGTCAGAATCAAGCAACTCAAAACCCCTAAGTTTTGGCTGATAAAAAAATGGTGATAAAGAGAATATAAATAATAAAAATGAGGGATATGAATAGAATAAAATATATTACCTTGATATGATGACCAAGAAAATGAAAAAAAATCTAGTGAAACCATTGGATAAGATGGAGCCCAGAAGGTGGGATGCATGTGTCTGGAGATGAGAGTGTGGATTCGTTGGCTAAGACACAGGGAAGGAATAGTTGAAATAGAATCATATAGAGGGAGAAAAAAATAATAATAAAATAGAAATAAAAAATTAGTCAATACACATGCTTTGAACAGGGTTTACCAAACAGTTTTCATGTTATGTTGTCCCTACTGGACAAGCATGAGGTACCACACAGTTACACCTATGAAAGTTGTATGATTGGAAAATCCAGGCTCCAAACAAGTAAAAAAGGCATTTTCCTCTTTAGGGAACCACATGCAAGATTTCAGCATGGTTACTCTTAATTGTGAAAAACCCCTGCATAGTACACTTTTTCATTAAAAAAATTTAAATTTTCCAACATAATTTATCATGAAACCAATGTCAAACTCAATCGTAAATTTATAATATCCATAAATAAATAGAAATAAAATAAAACTAGGGTTGGTTTTGATAATTATCCCCACCATTAACACTTGTTTTCCATAGAATGTCACACTATAAAATGTTGAAGAAAACCTAGTTTTAAAAATAATCTAGACCAAATGGATCCATGAAACCTGGTGTGACCTTTCAGATCCACAAGTAACAACCGAAAAAATCAATAGAAAACAACAGTGAGATATAGTGGTGGAAGGGAGGGGTATCCCCACAATTAAAAAATAACTACCACATGGGTTAAACTAAGAATAATACTCTACAAAACCACATACCAATATGACCAGGGTTCAACCATAGGGACTCGAACATGTCACTTGTCCAACCCCCAATTCATAAATTCACAAGACACACACATCTTCATAAGTGTACCACCAGAAAAACATATATTGATTTCAATAATGTAAAACCAAGTGTTCATATTCATGATAAAAACACCAATAAAATTCAACGAATGTGGCCAGTAAGATAATAAAAAATAATATTTCCCAATTATAAAAAACCAAAACAAAAGAAAATGTTAATGGTCAGTTCTCTAACTTCATAGGCAACATGTTTGATGTACATCCCACACACATGGAAATTACCTCAATGATGGAAAATTTTTACTCCATGATCACTGGTGGGATCCTATATTTATTGAGATATCTTATTCCCCACAGTAGAGAACTAGAAGCCTCTAACTAAGGCTTCCTCCTCATGAAACATAGATTATAGAACCTCTACACATCCACACTGATAATAAGACGTTAGAGTATTATAGTAAGAAGGAATAGTGTGTCAAAACATGCCAAACTATAAAAAATAAAGTGAGTGGTTCGATGAATGAAAATTAGTAATTGTCAATGCCGATTTTCAGGAACAGGTTCACCCAGTTCACACTACTCATATGATGGGGAATTTTCATGCTCCCCAAAAGAAACCAAACTTTCAATTACCACGAGAATCCCTTTGAGAAATTCCCAAATGACATAATGTGATCCTTGTACCCTGTATTGTGTCCCCGAAAAAAATATAAAAGTTACCAATTTATCTTTAGACACTCTATATATATAAAAGAAAACTAGTTCATTAAAATGGTCAACATACCCTTTCCCCATTAGATAACCAAGTCAAAAATCCTGGTTCTCTAGAACATCCTTCTTATACAATTACTAAAGAATAAAACAATGAATAAAATTGTCCTTAATGATCACCCAACATAACCCACCTCATAATGATGATGAAATCATTATCTTTAACAATAAGAGTCATAGTATTTCAAACAAAGAAGTTAAAACTCACACTCTCACAATATCTAGAGTTCCCAAAAACAGAAGGAAACTGTCAATATTCTCAATCCATTAAACAACCACTAATAGAATTTGATGAATATTTAAAATAGGAACAAATTGATAAGATCTCATATCCACCACTCAACTGGGATTCTGGGTAGTGCAGATGACTCGAAGGGAATCCCCAAAAAATGTTTGGGTCTTTCTAGGCTGCATACTCTATTAAACGTAACAAAAAAATAAATATCGAACAAAAAATTTATGAATTAACAATTTAAATCAAACACTAATCTCATAAAAAACATGAAAAAAACAAATCAAAACCAAATCATATCTATTCCAAAATTAAACCACAATAGCATACCAAAACAACCCAAGAATACCCTTTCAAAAATCACATTTTTCTATTGTAAATTATAAAAAAATCCCTTACAAATCTATTTCATCTCATCAAAATTAATATTAAAAAAACCACATCATTTTTTCTTTTAAAACAACAAATCTAGTTACAAATAAAATCCCCTTTTAACACAAAAAATTGGGCTTTTCAAAAACCACTTTAGAACAACCTTATCAAACAATTTATTTTATATACTCACCCGTGACATCTAATAAACTATCACATATGTTTTCAACCCACATTTTCTTATATAATCCTTGAATACATACCAAAAAGAACATTATATACACACAAATAAACACACACCCATGCACAAACATATGAGAACATTCATAAGAGATACCAAGGGTCGTAAATATAATTCATCCAAAAAACCATAAATTTTTATTTTTCATCTCATTTCACATTTTATAAAACATTTATAAATTAAAATCATTCACCAACTCCCCTTTGAATCCAAAAAACAACTTTAAAAATAGCATTTTACCCTTTAATACTCTTTTTTTTCAATCCAAAAACCCTTTTCAAAAATCATTTTCCTATCAAAATATACTCACACCAACTTAATTTAGACCGAAGAATCACCCGTAACCAAATAACAGATGTCGGTAACCATAAATGATGAATACACCATCCACATGGTTAAAAAGACCATGCACTGAGCATGTGCTAACAACTGGAAGAATATTGCACCATTAATATGTGCTTCACAAGGTTCTCTATTCCATGTAAGATCACAGAGTTGAACCATCTGGTTTCTATTATCATCCACTAACATACAGAATCTCATCGATCTCAATAAACACTTATAGTATAAACCAAAATTAAAAAATAATGACTTGATACCCAACTACCCCTGTAGACTCTTGTCTCAACACGAGCGATATTGACCGGGATAGACCCATGAAAACCCTCATAAGACATGAAAATCCTATCTCTGATCTTCCTAGCACCTCAAATAACATGGATCTACTTTTATACCATATTCTTTTCAGAAATAAGTAACATGGTTTGATTTTTAATAAAGCACAATTTTCATTATATTTTCAAAGATATTTTATTAATCATTATAGATTTTACTAAACCCATTAAAACAGGGAGAAAAAAATCTAATTATATTTATAGTAAGAAAATAATATCATCATGTTCTAGGGACCAATAGAATTTAAATTGGATTTTTATTATTTAAAACACGTAAAGGAAACCAATGAATGAGCTTCTAAAATGTAGAAATAGAAAAATAGTAGTAAACATTTAAATTAATACAGAAAATCAAAAAGTATTTGGGGTTAGTGTGGTCCAAGTATCCTCATACATTAATGATTAATACATACCAAATCCAATAGTATACTCATTCACTATCCTATAGATGAGCATCACATCCTGAGGACTAGTGGACTCTAATCATCATCAAACGTTTAGTTAGAATTATACCATCAATCCTACATGGGGAATTGGGCCACATCCATATCAAAATGCCTAGCATAGTAGACCTAGTCTACACACCTTGGTACTCGAGGTCCCAAGTGCTCTATTCCAAGTGGTGGGGAGTTTTTATAAAGCTAGAATATATATACATATCATTTATTTAAACAAATCTCATCCAACTTATCACCATTGATATATCTCTTTAAGTGAATAGCCATATATATTTCACCCAACTAATAATAAGCTTCTACACTAGGAATATATCTAATTTCTTACATTTAACAAACACATCATATCTCTAAATCAATTAGGAATGGCTAAAGAGGATTTTTCCAATTCCAAAAAACATTTTAATTGTTTCAAAAAACCCTGTGGTTTTAAAAGGAATACTTTTATTGAGACAACACAAATTCACAATGATTTTAACTTTCAAAATCCTTAAGTATACGAGTTTAACAATTAAGGAACAAAACATTGAGAAACAGAAGTGAAAACATGCTTAAACATTGATTTACATGAAGAAATCTTAGGTAAATCATCGGGAGTGAATTGAAATACATTTCTATGGATTAACAACACATTTAATAGCCTATAAATTTTGTATAATAAAATGTCATTTTTAAAAATAATAATTATGTTAGTGAATTCAAATTATTAGTAGAGGTTTAGAGAACATATGGGTAATAACCCAAAAATTTATGCTTTTAATATATGTTTATTTACTGATTTATTTTATAATTAAAATGAAATAATGTACCATATAACATGAACTTAATTTTTTTTCCATAATTTTTTTTTCATTTATAAATTTATATAAAATATTTTGTTTATTTTGTTTGGGAATATCTTACTATATAATATTTATTTTATATTTTTTATAATTTAAACAATACATAAGAAATAATTTACTACATTATTTTATATATTTAGGTTGTAAAATTTTAGTTAATATAAATAACAAAATTTAAGAAACAATAATAATGGTGAATATAAATACGTCAAATTAAATTCAAACAATATTATCATGATACAAGGAATGAAATAAATATTTATATTGGTGTTATAAAAATGTATATACATATATATAAAAATATATTTTTAGAAAAATTATATGTGTTTATAATAACATAATAATAGAAGGATTATATTTTAATCTTTAATAAATATATGAAATATGGTAGAGATTCATCTGGTAAATTGTACTCAAACAAGTGGTATGAACCATATATTAAAGACTCTTAGTGATTTAGGTTCACAATGATCTTAGCTTTCCCTAGAATCTAGAGAAACACCAGTTCATTCACATATATTTATATATATATATATATGACTTTGCATCACTGTGATGACCCATCCACTCTGTTTAAAAATTAAATACTACCCATGCCAAGATGAAACCAACCATTTTCTCTTGCCTTCATTTTTAAATGATTCCTTGATTTTTCAAAAGCTACTTCATTCTATATGAGTACCTGTAGAGATGGTAGAAGGTCATTGCCATCATTTGGTTCAAACACCCATCATGAGAATATTTTCCTCTCTTTTATTTCCATTTACAACAATTTGAGGGGATATCTATTTACTTATAATTATTGTGCAGCTACAAAATATTTTTAATTTTATATTAATGTAATTCATATAGGTGTTTATATATTTTTATGGGTATTTAAATCATTCTTAAATATTATAGTTATGAATGATTGTACATTGAATGTTTGTAATGGAGAAACTTAATATTAAAAATATTATTTGCAAATTATAATTTTTATATACATACAACTATATTGGATTCAAATTTTAATGTTCAATTTATATGAATATATCATTATCAATTAAATTTAAAACATTTATTCAATATTTCTAGTTTCAAATTTTATTATTTTAGGGTGTATTAGGTTTTTATTCTAATTTTTTATTCTTTTCAATTATATAAATACATGTGTGTGTATATGTTATTTTTAATTTAAATCATTAAAACATTTATATATATATACATCATGTGTATATATGGTTTTCAATTTCATCAAGTTAACAGTTCCTTGAGATTCATAAAAATCTACTAATCTTATTTTTGTGTTTACAAAAAATTCTTGTTCATATTTTAAAATCAATTATATATATATATATATATATACATCCATTTGATTTCATGTTTATTAACATTATATACAGAAGTACTTTTGAGAACACACCTCATGTGATATAATTTTTTTTCATACTTATGTTTATGAAAATTATGGTGCGCATACAAGGAATTATTTTCCAAATCTATAATGTTTATGATTAGGAATTATGTATTGACATACAAATTTAAGTAATATTTTTCATACTTTATAATTATTTATTTACATATAATAAATGTAATATTTTATGGATATATGTATATATTATGGAAAAATCTCAATATATATATATATAGTTAGTTCAATCATGAGTTTATATATATATATATATATATTTCTGAACTCTATTTCATGATTTGAAATGAATAAATAATTAATTTTAAAACACGATATCATCCAACTTTTTAAATTCAAATTACGAAGTTAATAATTTTTTTTAATTTAAAATTGTTACGTTTATAATTATTATATGTGTTATTTAGTTTTACTTTTAATTTTATATGTGTATATTTATTTTTACTTATAATTTTTCATGAATGTAAAATTATATATTTGAATATATTATTAATGGAAATATTTTTAAAAAATAGTAATATCACAATTACTAATATATACACCATTACTTTATGTACATATATTTTATGTTCTAATGATTATTTTAATAAATAGAAATTAGTTTTTAATTATTTTATATGAATTTCAATCTACTATTGGTAATATTTGTTGTATTTTATATAACTATTCACATGGTTATTCTAGGGATTTAAAAATTCATACATATTAATTCATATGACCAGTTACTCATTATTTATATTGTTTTTTTTGAAAGTTATATATATTATTTAATGTGTCAAAATTTAAAATTTTGATTTATGAAAATGATTATTTGACACATTTATTTATTGGTGATTAAAAAAAATGTTTTCTGTTTTAATAAAAAGTAATTTGTGGGAAATATTGAATACATGGTTGTTAATTATTTTTATTAGTAGATCATGAAAATGATAAATGGCATGATATTTGGTGGTTCAAAATATAACAAGTTAATTTCTATGAACATTAATATTTATATATTTATATATAAATAGTATGTAAATAATGAATAAATTGTGATTTAAAAAATTATAGTGAAAATGAATATGTATATAAAGTTTTCTCAATGTTTTAAAAAAAATTGGAATATGGGCATTGGATATAAGGGTAGAGATGAGTTATCCCATTCATAAGGACATGTAGGTATGCTCAAATGGCCTTTAATGTTTCTATTGGATTCATTGTTTTTCTTTGAAAATCATTTTTAGTTTTTTTTAAATGGACTATTTTAAAGTGTTTTCAACTTCTATGTATTTTCAAAGGAAATATACTTTTTTCAAAAAAAATAAGTATTTTCACATGGTTTAAATCATTTCTGAAAGCATAAGTTTTTTTAAAAGATTATATTTATATGTTTTCAAAGGAAAATTTATTTTCAAAGGCACATTGAAAATCATAGTGTTAAAAGATTTTCAATAGATTTTTAAAAAATCTATTATATTTTAAAAATTGTTTAAATGTTTGGTTTTTAAAATTATAATTATTGTCAATGTAATTTTAATGTTTTTTCCAAATATATTTTTAAAATTATTTAACAAATTAATTTTAAAAATATATTTTTAAATGTATTTATCAAATTTATTTTCTAAATATTTTTCATTGGATTTTATAAACCCCTTACTAGATTTTTTTCCCACCATAAATTTTAATAAAATGTTCTTAGCCTCATATAGGGATTTTGTGGATTATATCATGAATAAAGATCTAGAATGATAAATGCTTTGTTACAATCATTTTATTTATTGTTTTGAAATTGAAAAATATTATAGGAGTCATTTTCTTCCAAATTCTAAACATGAAAAGATCCTTATATGTATATATCTATATATGTTTTAGTTACATTCTGTAAAAAAAATATACAGAATTTTTTCATACTAGTTTTAGAAGCATGGGTCAGGGGCTTTACAATTTGAATCAAAGGAATAGTTCAGAAAACATGGGATATTAATACATTTTTATAAAATAAATTTAGATTCTATGTGTATTATTTTAGTAAAAAATATGTTTTTTAACGTTTTAGATTGAAAAAAAATATTTTATTTAAAAACCAATTTTTAAAGACATAGGATGTTATGCAACCATTAATATAATATAATCATAGTGATTCTAGTGGTATTTATTCAGTAAATATAATTTCATAATTATCCTTAAATAAGATAAAATAATTTTGAGGATGAAATTCTATAGAAGGGGGGGGGGAAATGTAACTGCCTGGAAAGTAAATCTTTTAATATGTTTCTATTTAATGAATTATTTAATAATTATAATAATATAATGACTAATTCAACATGAACTTAAATGTTTTTCCAAATTAAATTTTCTGGTTTATAAATTTAGATAAAGCATTTTATTTATTTAGTTTTCAAATATATAAGTGTATATTGATTATTTAATATTGCTTATAATTTAAAATTTTAATCATAAATAATTTAAAAAATGATTTATAAATTTATGTGGTAAAATAATAGTTAAAATATATATTATAATTTAAAAAATTATATTAATATAGAATCTAAATTTTTGAATTAATTTCATTTAATATTATCAAGATACATGAATTTAAATAATTAATTGTAGTAGTGTTATCAACATGTATATATATATATATTTATATTTATAGGAAAATTATATATGCTTAAATTACATACTAATAGTAGGTTTATAATTTATTCTAAAATAAATATATAAAATATGATAGCGATGCATGAAATAATAATTTGAAATTAACATAATAGTGAAAATATAAAATAGATAATAAAAGGACATGATATATTATGATTCACAAATAAAACTGTAAAAAATCATTGTTTAAAATAAACCATGTAGAGATAACTGAACATGGAAAATTATAATAATAATAATAATGTTTGATTATATATATATATATAATAAATTAAATTTTTTATATAAAAATATTAAATTAATTTGTTAATAAAATAATAAAATTGAAATATGTGATATAAATTAAAAACTGAGGGTATTATAAAAATAAAATAACTTATTTCATTTAATTTATTTAATAAATAATCATAATTATCTTTATATATATATATATATATATTTATAAAAATGTTTTAGTAAATAAAATAATACAAAAAATAAAAAAAAAAGAGAGTAAAATGAAAAGAAAAATAAATAAAATGAAACAAAAAAATGAAAGTAAGAGAAGACCCTATGTAATCTTCCTCCTCAGGCCCTACTCAATCCACCGATGCCAAGCGCAACCGCCCCCCTAGGCCACTACAAATCAACCATCGTCGTACCCTACTCGATGTTGACCAAGCCACCGCATCAATGACCACGTCATCGACCACCGACCTCACTAGTGTCATCTAATATACTCCTTTAATACTCATCTCTCCCTCATAAGAAAAGGTGAACTACCCTCATTGTATTCTTAGATCTTTTTAATATCCATTAGGTTACCCTTTCCATTTCCCTTCACCCCACGGTAACACTACTATTTTTTCCCTCCTCCTATTTAGATTTTCTAAAGACAACTAAAATATGACCCTAACTCTATGAATATATCAATTTTTGGTGGTTGATCTACATCCCACATTGATCCACTTATATTAGTACTTTCTTCATGAATAATATTGTCTAGGTAATGTGTGAAAATTCATATAAATTTATTTCAATGTAGATTTATCCATTTTAGAATAAAATTAATTAGTTCCTTCTGAAACCCTCATTTTTATTGGGAAAATTGTACATAAACCAGTGTTTTGGACCCTTAATTGTGGTCTGTTAGGAAAATATGTTCACTGTGATATTATCTTACTATGTAATTTTGAGAAACACCGGTTCAAGAACCTATATATTTTAGTTTACATCACAATGAAGACCCATCCACCCTATTTAAAGTTAAAATCATACCCATGCTTGGCTTAAACCCACTCCATTTTTCTTCCTTCACTGGTTCATGTTTCCTTGAGTAGTAAGAGGATAATATGACCAGTTTTAATAACCATAGACAGAGAAGAATTCCATTTCCTTCCATTGGTTCAAACAGCCATAACCATAAGAGTTATCTCGATTCAGTTTCAACTTACAACAATGTAAGCAGACTTCTATTTACATAAAATTATTGTGTATATACTTATTTAATTTATATTTATTTGAATTTTCTTCATATAGGTGTATATATATTTTAATGGGTATTGGGATCATTCAAAAATATTCTACTTAAGAATGAGTGTACGTTAAATTAATGTAATGGGGAAATTTTATTCTTAAACTATCATTTCCAAATTCACTATGATATAAATATATGTTTTCTATTAGAATAAAATATCAACGATTAATTTTTATGCATATATCATTATCAATTCCATTATCACTCATTTATTCACGTTTTTTAGTTTCAAATTTTAATATGTATTGGTGTATTATGTTATCATTCCAAATTCACATTATTTTCAAGTATATAACTACTTGTGTATATATAAATATATAAATATAATTTATAGTTTCATCTTTTCCAACATATATATATATAAATCATATAAAAATATGGATTTAAATTTATTTAATATATCAATTCATTGAGATTTATAAAATACTACTAACCTTATCTTTTTGTTGGCAGAAAAAAAAAGTTTATGCTTTAGTATCTATGATTTATATACTTATATATATATATATATTCATGTCATTTCATGTTTATCAAAAATATTGACATATGTACATGGGAGATCATACGACACATGATATAATTATTTTTCGTACTTTTGTTCAAGAAAATAAAGTTGTGCATAAAATGAATTATTTTCACGATGTTCCAAGATTATACATTAAAATTCACAACTTCCAAACATATTTAAGTAATATTTTCCATACTTTATAATTATTTAATTCAAAATAAAAAATGGAAAATTTTATGGGTATATGTATAGATTATGAAAACCTCTCTCTCTATATATATTATTAGTTCAATATTGAGTTTATAAAAATATATATACACGTCTTACCATCATTTCATGAATATAAATTAATAAATAATTCATTTCAAAACAATATATCACCTATCTTGATATTTTTAAATTATGTATTGAAGAATTTTTTATTTTCAAAATATTACTATTATAATTGTTTTAGGTGTTATATAGTATTTATTTTAATGTTTTATGTTATGGGTATATTGAATTTTACATATAATTGTTCATGATTGTAAAATTATATATATGTATATATTATTAATTGTATCATTTTGAGAAAATATAAATCTTACCATTACTATTATGTGTGACATTATGTTAAGTTATTTTTTTATGACCTTATGATAACTCTAAGAATGTGTATTTTGTTGTTTATTATTTTTTGTGAATTTAGATATACTATAACAATTTTTTTTGATATATATAATTTTCCCATGGTTATTCTTGAGAAGTAAACATTTAAATCTATTATTTCATGTGACTTTCATCACACAATTTCTATCATTTTATGTGAATGTTTTATATGTTATTTTATGTTTAAAAAAATAAAATTTTGATTTATAAACATGAGTATTTAACATGTTTTGTTAAGGATGTGTTTTAAAAGATAATGTTAGAGTGGTAATTAAAAGTAATTTTGGGTAAATATTGAATACATGGATGATAATTATTTATTTAAATAGATCATGAAAAATGTAAATGACATGAGATTTGGTTGTACTAAAGCTGACATGATTTTTCCAAAAAAAATTAATATTTATATATTTATATATATATACCTGTTTGTATGTATTCAATGCATGAAGTATTTTATTAAAAAAATACATTAGTTAAAATGAATATGTATATAAAGAAATATGAAATTTTGTTTTCTAAAAATTAGAACTTAAAAATTGTAAATAAGTGGATTGGTGAGTGAATATATTCCTAAGAATCGGTGGGTAGGCCCAAACAACCTTTAATGTTTTTAGTGGCCTCACTATTTTGTTTTCAAAATCATGCTTAGTATTTTACAAAAAATCATTAGATCATTTTAATGTGTTTTCCAAGTGAGTATGTATTCTCAAAAGTAATATATTGTTTTTTAATGGCTATATATTATCATAGGATTTATATAATTTTAAAAAGAATATGTTTTAAAAAAATATAATGTTTTTATGTTTTCAATGGCATATATATTTTCAAATGAAATTTTGAAATCATGTTTTCAAAATATTTTCAAAAGAGTTTTAAATATATATTATAATTCGAATAGTTTTTAAAAAAACCTGATATTAAAATTAAAATTATTTCCAATGGATTTATAATGTTTTTCACAAAGATATTTTAAAATTTATTTATCAGGGGTATTTTTAGAAGATATTTTAAAAAAGATTAATCAAATTTATTTTCAAAATATATAATCCAAATTAATTTTCAATATGTGTAAGTATTATCAAATTATTTTTTCTCACTTTTTTAGAAACTGCATAATGGGAAATTTTTTTCACCCTATATTTTTATAAACTTTTGTTTGGTTTAGATAAAGATTTCATGGAGTATAGATTCAATAAATAGGTATTGTGAGAAAAGTATTTTCATTGCCCCTTTATTTATTATTTTAACATTGATAATATATAAGGGTTTCCATTTTACTAAAAATCCTAAACCGAATAAGACCCTTATACATCATTATTTTTATCTTTTTTAGTTACGTTTTATATGAAAAATCTAGGGAATTTTATGTATCGAACATGGAAGTGAGGGTATGGGGCTTTACATTACCTCAAACTCAAGGAACATTGATAATGACAACATGAAACTTCTCTTCATCTTATTAAATTCGTGTGCCCTTTATTGTATGTATAAGAACATCTTTCCCAAATTTACAAATTTTCATGGCCATGAATATGTATAAGGGGTCCTTATATATATGATTACACCTGCATATATCTTTTTACACTTAGAAATGTATTAACTTCTTACATATATATTTATATGAAATACTAGCCTAAATATATGTATTCATACCTCTGTGAGTAAATATATATAATTGGTAAAATACTTATATATTCTTACCTATGCATACACTTGTATGTTTCCTTTGACTATAGTGAGTTGAAACAGCTTCAAGGATGACCAAGATGCAGTACAAAATACTAGAAACCATAAAATCACCAAAAGAACCCTACATAAATTTTAACAACACAATATGTCAGAATAAACCACCCTCAAATAGATGCGGGTGATCCAAATGATATAATATTCTTTACCTTTAGTGGCGAATGCAGAAATATGGAAGAAACCAAATCAAGCATCCCCTGGAACACCATAGAAACAAGAAATTGGGTTAGAATTGGGAAACCCAAAACCGTATGGATAATCTAATAAATGAAGGGTGGTGAAGAGAATAAAAAATGGTTAAATAGGGAGAGTAATTTAAGATAAGAGCATAAAAATATACATCAACCAAGATACCAGATTAAAACAGGTGAAATCTCGTGAAAAGAGGGATCTAGGTGGGGGTGGTGCATGAATCTGAAGAGGATTTGGAGGTGTAATTGTGTGAGAGATTGGGAAAGGAGAGGGGAAAAAGGAAAAAAGAAAGTGGAATAAAATATAAAAATGGAAATGAAAAATCTATACAAACATCTATACAAAATGCATATTTGGGACATGTTTTACCAAACCAAGCACCAATTGCATCGTCCCTACTTGAAAAGCTGGAGGCATAATATAGTTACACCTAGGTGAGTCACACATTTGGAAAAAAATATTATCCAAATATTCTATGAAATCTTTTGAAACTCTTCCTTGGATATACTATCATGAAAACACGATCTCTCACTTCAATTTCATAATATTTGATTCTCTTATAAACATAAATCATTTAAATCCATTGATATATATTAAATTGGGTCTGAATAATCATTAACTTTATCATTTTATTCTCAAAATTTTATGTTCATACATGTTTCATTTAACCAATATCTTCCAAAAATGTAGTATTATGAAAAATATTGATCTATAACAATTCATATGATTCCATTTGAATTCATAAATGGAAAATATTATTATATGAAAACTCCATAAAAAGTAAATATTTCTTCAAAATACCTTGAATTTCAAGTGATATTGATCTCAGAATGTCATCGAATGTTTGAATTGTACTTTTATTTTCTATAATTTTGAGGTTGGTTGGTGTTGCTCCAATGAAACTTAGTATCAAGAGCCTACTGAAGTATTTTCCAAAATTTTTAAGTAAATAATGGATTTAAATCATATATAGTTGAAATAGGTTATCCATTAACTCATAAAATATCATTAATGCATAGTCATTCAAGGAGATTACGAGGTATATATTCTCTTATAATAAGGAAATCTACAGATTTTGTTAAATGATAAAAAATCACCCATATTAAATAATTTTTTCTATGAGTCTTTAAAATTCATGTGAATAAATTCATAGTAATTTCATCATATTTTTACATAGGAATAGATAATTATTTCATGAATCATCTATTATAATATCTCTCATCCTTTAACTATTTACAAACCAAGAATCACAATATAAAATTAGTAGTTCACTATTTCATATTACCCCCCCCAAATAAAATTTCCATTAAATTTCTAATACATAGTGGCTATACCATGTTTTATAGAGAAAAATGATATATTAACATCATCAAATAATTAAATTCCCATCTTAAATTTATATATAATCCATATACCAATTCTAAATTTAATAATTCCATCATCATATATGACATTTCCCAAATTTACATCAATTGTGACTTTAATTTTTTATTTTAAAAACCTCATTGGCATGTTATGAAATTTATATCTATACCAATAAATATGGTTTCAAAATAATTATAAATTATGTTATATATATCCTTATTTAATCATTTTCGTATCCACCTTTACTAGATCCATGAATAAAGGATCTCTTCCAATCCTTATTTGGGCTAGAACTCGATGATATTTTTTGCTTAATGAATCTGCTACCCGATTGACCTTCCATTAATGACAGTGTATTCAAAAACCATAATCCATGAGTATATAAATCAATATAATTTTCTTAATATTGATCAATTTCGTTGAAAATATGTATTTTCTGATCCTATGGTTAGTGTATATCTCACATAATTCACCATAGTGATAAAGTCTCTATATATTCAATGAAAATATTACAGTTTCAAACTCAAAATCATGTGAAGGGAAGTTTTTTTGGGTTTCTTTGTCATACATTATGTATATGTTTTATATTTTCGATATTATATAAGGACACATCAAAATCCCATCATTGATGAATCACTATAAAACAATAATCCTCCATTTCTTGATGGTAGAATAAAAACATTATCTTTAACCAATGCCCACATCAATTCTTCAAAGTATTATTCCCATTATTTTTCCCATTCAAACGTAACCCATTTAGGTGTAATATTATTTAACGGGTTATCCCATTAATAAATATTTGAAAAAATCAATGATAGTAACCTAACAAACCAAAGAAACTACATCTGTCAGTTATGTTCATTGTTGTTGGCCATTTTCTTTCCTCTCTCTTTACATGGTCAAATGATATTCTATCCTTGGAGAATATATATCCAATAATTGAATATTTATTAAGCTATCATTTATACTTGAAAAATTTCCCACATAACACTATTCATCAAATAATTTCAAAAATGACCCAAATGTAATTTTAATGTTCCTTATAGATTCTAGTATACACAGTGATACCATCCATAAATAACATAAAAATTAGAAAGATATTACATAAATAATGTTTTCAATAATCAATAAAAACATATGGTGAATAAGTTAATCCAAATTGAATTACTATAAACATATAATTTCCATACCACATTCAAAATGTTGTCTTCAGAATATATTCACTCTTTACAAAGATTTAATGAAACCTAGTATGAAGCTCAACCATTTAAAAAAATTGAGCTCTAGGGAGTGGATAAAATAATTAATAATCTGAGGAATTATAAACATTTTATTTATCATATGAATTTATTTCCCTATAATTAATGCACAGCCTCATTTATCTATCTTTCTTCTTAACAAAAATAAGAGGGGCTCCCTAAGGAGAAAACTAGGGTATATAAATATATTATCACAAAACACATATAATTGTTTCCATAACACTACTAATTCCATAGTTCCCATTATATTGGATGCATTCGTATATGTATTACATCATTGATTAATTAAATATAAATATAAACTCCATGCTCTGGTGTGTGAAGAAGTAATTCCCTAGAAAACAAATCAATGTATTCATATAATATAGGTACATCCTCAATTTGAATATTAACTTCTCCATATATAGATTGGGTTTTCTCTTATTCCCAATAAATATCATCTAGAATAAATATTGTGTGTGGATATAGACACAACCCAAATTATGAAGTCTCCACTCTGAACAAAAGTAATTCTATATCTCCATCATGATTCATAATTTCATTCTCTGGATAATAAAATTTTTCAACATATTTTGGAATCTAGTAAATACTAATGATTATATAAAATTCAATAATATATTTGATAATATATTCATCAAATAAAATCTGTTTATTTTTCATAACCAGATCTTCCTAACCCATCATTGTCACTGTTTGATTTCTACTTGGTTTTCTGGCAGAAAAATCTCTTCTAAATCTTCTACAATAATATCTAATTTTCATAGAAAACATGGAAGATAAATACGAGTGTGAGGACCCACGACCAAATAAATAATTATATACTTTTTAATATGATTAAATTACCTTCCAATCAATCTTTGGGAATTTCAACCATAGCTATTATAAAAGCATAAATATGGCCTTCTCCCCTTGGACACCTCTATGGTAAATTCCCTTTTGATCATGGGTCATTGGTTTGAATAATACCACATTTATTTATTATGGAAGCACTAGAAAACAGTTTTCACTTTCATTTCCTTCATTTTATGAGCCATATGACCCCTATCACCACATTTTTAACAAACTCGCAATCTATTCCATAAGTTTCCATGATATTTCTCTATAAATTTTTTTACATGATGGATGTTTCTTAATTTTATTATCCTTCTTTTGTTTGTTATATATTTCATGTAGTTAAAATTAACAGCTTTTCTCTAAATTCCACCTGAATATATATTATCTTAATATTTTCATCTTTATTTTTATGATGCCTAAATCTATTTCACCATATGATGTAAAATTTAGAGAAACTAGTTCCATGTAGAGACTTGGCTTAAACAGTTCAAGGAAATGGTTAATCATGAATTCCATATTATTTACTAATACATATAATACATTACTAGATTTGTAAAGGTATCCACATTAATTTAGGCACATTATTATTCCTTTTTCTTTGAGATGATGAACTTTGTTATCATTTCAGTTTTTTACTCATGAGGGACATATTTATTGAATAATTATTCTTTAAAAGCTTTCAATTACATGTGTCGTATTTCAAAATACACCAATTTATTCTAGATCTATAACCACCATTGATTAGAATCACCTTTTGGAATATATAACACCATGAAAACCATTCCATTTCCATCACACCCCATGTCCATAAATTTAATTTTTAGGGACATAATCCACTTCTTAAATACCACTAAATTCATAGATCCACTAAAATATAGGGGATTAAGTCACATTAAATGATTAAAAATAGGTGTTTCATACCATATAAAATGATTATTATTAATATGTGAATGTTTATTATTTCTAACCTGGGAAATATTCCCGAATACATATATGATAATCTTATATCCAACCCCAGTTGTATTGTCTTTCTAGATCAGGAGATTTCTATATTGACCATGAGTATTGATAAATTTTTTTCTAAAAATATATATTTATATATAAGGTAATATAATTTAATTGTTAAAATAATTTTTAAATTATTTATTAATTTATAATTATAAATATTATTCAACACTT
Organism: Viscum album; assembly: GCA_963277665.1. Classification (NCBI taxonomy): domain Eukaryota; kingdom Viridiplantae; phylum Streptophyta; class Magnoliopsida; order Santalales; family Viscaceae; genus Viscum; species Viscum album. Next base: position 2,085,570,563 of record OY728151.1, read on the forward strand.
GAAATAAGTTGAATATTTATGCATTTTTAATCTCATAATAATAAATTTTGTTTCTTTGCGGATATCATTAAATTATAAAAATATTTTCAAAAAACTAATAATTTATTTAAATAAAATTTGAATAATCTTAAGAATATACCTTGAGAGTTTCAAACTAGGTGTCCATTAATAACACACTCCCCACGAAATATAATTATAGTTTAAGTATACTGAACCAACTCTTTTTAATGGTTAATACACCTAGGGTTGTCATTACTAAAACAACATTCCCATGAAATATCTATAACTAGATATATTTCTAGGAAAAAACATAATATCTACCATAAAAAAACATTTATGATATTGTACTATAGTTATAGATATATTCAAAGTCAATCATAGCTTTATGTTTCCCAAACAAGATTTTCCCAAATATAGTTACCATGATTAATACTAAAATTACTATTATTAAAACATTAAAAAACCCGACTCTTGTATCCCATATATGATGATTAATTATTAAATTACAATTGAAATAATGTGTCCAATATTAAATGACCAATAAAATTTGTAGCATTAGATATCTAAATACATATATGGTACCCATTTTTCATTGGTAATAAAATATAAAATATAACGAAAGAATTTTTTTTATATATCTTGAAACCCAGACAAAGGATTCTTCTCCATGACTTGAGGAAATGAATAAAAATAATAGTGATCTAAAATACATCATATGCACATATATATTTTTTAATTTTTCATGAGGAGATAATTTATAATTAATATGTCAAGTTTATGAACTAAAAATTCATTTCATATTATCAATAACTTAAAAATTAAATCAATCCATGGATAATATCATTACAATGATATCATGAAAGACATTAAATAAATTATTAATGATGTAAAATATTAAAAATAGTTTTAATAATCATATAAATCCTGAAATTTTTACCATTAATACCTTACATTAAGATATTTTAATCTATGAGTAGGTATAAACTAAATAACCCATCTGATTTGGCTAGATGAATTTTTCTCATGCTATAAGTCAATGCATTGAGGATCTATCTAAATCCCATAAAAACCCCTCACTATATTTACAATGAATTCATAATATATTTAATTATTAATTTAATCCATAAAAATATGCCTCATCAATAAATATTCATTTAGAGTAAAGTATATGTATTTATCATGATTTTCCCTAGTATGTTAAATAAAATTAATAGTAAATCCATGGATGTAAAAATGGTGTACAGATTATCCATTAATCATATACATGGTATAATTAATATGGATTTTTAATATAAATATAACATCTAATGACCACATGAATGTTAATGTTTCAATATAATTTTAATGAGTATAAAATTAATTAAGAAAGTGAATAACAATAATTTCCCATGTCAAATAAATCATAAACCATCCATAGAAATAGTATTTTCGGTATCATTACAATATATCCCCTATTTTGTATAAGTAAAATAAAGAATTTTTCTTTTTTCTTATTTGAAATACTCTAAAAATATATTTAAAAACATTCTTGATGAAAATACAGTTTCACATTGAAAATAAAATTTAAAAAATAATAATCTATACAATATTAGGGGAAACATTTTTATTATAAATGATACTTGTCAACTTGTAATGTATGCTTTATTAAATTAGTGGTGATTATGGTGGTAATATCACCATAATGTCGAGTATGTTAAAAGGAAGATTCCTTTTAAACTATTAGTAAATATTTAAATAGTACCTCGTTCAGAACATGATAAGAATATTCCATTAAAACAATGATGTAAATGTTCAAAAATTGGTGAAAATTTCATTAATAAATCCTTTATGAATTTTTTAAATATTAAATTTTTTTAGCACAATAAGGATATTGAAAAATTATTTTTCCAACTAAGAAGAGAAACAAGTCAATTTTCCTTTTATACATGATTTTGGTAACATGAGTACATAAATTGTGGAAAATATATGAAAAATATATAATTTCCAAAAATAACCATAAGATATGAGAATATTTTGGGTTAAATATAAAAATATAAAATAATTACCCCATCAAAGGCTTAAACATAAATAATCCAAAATAATGATGTGATTATTAAATAATCCCTTACCACATTTGTATCGTTTGAATCATAATCACCTTAATGAAATAAATATAAATGAAATAATAAATAACATTAAAATATATATATTCATGATATCACATATTAATAAAAAATTAGATACGCCTTATAAAAATAAATAAGTGAATAATACCAAATATGTTTCAGTGGAGTAGAAATTGAGATGAAATCTCTTACAAATATAATGTCTTTAATGTGGGAATTAATCAATGAATTTATTATGTGTATAAAATTTTAATCTAAATCAACCAAATTTAAATAAAAAATAAAAAATAAAATATTCATTACTCATATAATCTTTAAATATCAAGTACAATTAATATGTAATATAACCCAATGAAATAAAATTGTGTTAGGAAACCCCTTACAACTAAGAAAAATATATGTCAAATCCCCTAGAATAAAATGATTGAAATTAAAACATAAAATAGAAATATTTATGGAGTATTAATGCGATAAAATTTAAAATTGAATTATATAAATTATATAAATGATATTGGTGTATAAATATGCATCAATGAATGGATATTTATATGGAATTACGTACCTCACACATTAGGTCACTTGAAAATTATTTTACTTCAGTTATAATGGGTTTGAACTTGTTATTAATGTATACTATAAAAATATTCAAATTTATTATATCATATATAATCTTATTATACTATCCTATCACCTCATCCTTAATAATATTTCATTATTACCTTTGATTTAGGTGTTAACTACTTTATTTTCATATGCATGTTTTTGACATGGAATATTAAGTTCTTATGAATATGATATAGTTACATAATAAATATACAAGTATATTAAAGTTATTAATATAATATTTGTTAATTAGATTAATTTTTTTGAATCATTATTAACATTTTATCATAGAAAATGAATAACATCTCTTTATAGAAAGAGCAGGTCATACGTACAAACAAGAATCATTATCATTTACATAATTGATGAAATGGTAAGGAAGTGGAAGATATATTAATTTTAAAAATCCAATATAATTTCATAAGTGTCATATATATTAATTATTTCCATCATTAAGGAGATACATTTGATCATGTGATGGAAAATAAATTATTGTGATTAGTGATGTAGTAGTCTACTAACCAAATGAGAGATGGTTTAGTTTCCCATTTGATTGAGGAGAATATGGATAAATACTATGAATTCAGCATAATAACATATAATGATATTTTATATAATTATGTTATCAAATTTTATGTTTTAATACATAATTAAAGTTTGTAAAAGAATATGTAAAAAAGTTAGAGCTTGATGAAGAAAATTACTTTCTCATAGAAGAACTTCCTTTTGATCTCTTATTAAGGACCACATGGGTTGGTATTTTAGGAAGATAAAAACCTTTATAAAGTTTCTAAGGATGTTTTTAAAGGGTTTGGTTTATTTTTTTCAAGATAAATTTCTTGAGATGTGTCATTATGGGAGGAGAGAAGGTTCCCTTTTATAAATTATGTGAGTGGAAAACTTTTATTTTTTCGATGATTTTCAAAATTTTCATGTCACTTTATACGGTTTAAGAAACAAAATTAGATATTATTTGATTGAAAAAGGGATAATGTTGAAATAAAACCAACCAAATGGGTTTATAATGTTTTTAGGTTTTTTTGACCCTTATCTTTAAATATTAACACCTAGTAATCCCTTTTTAACATTAACCACAATAATTAATTTTTATTATTTTTACTATTAATTATGAAAAAATAGGTTGGAATTATTTCTTGATTAAAAATATGGTTTCAAATTTATCATATTAAATTCAGATAAGTAGTATAATTAAACTTAAAAAACAAACCAAAAATTTCAAAAAACAAATTTTCAAGATGTTCATTTTATAAGCATAAGGCGGTCATATGTTATCTTTATGACTCATAATAATCATTATATGGATTTAAATTAATATAGTTAGATATATAATCTAAAAATTTTATTTAAATAATTTAACATTAATAACTACTTAAATTAATTAAACTAGGATGACATTTTCCTATTTTTTCTAGTTTTAAGAAAAATGTCCCTTATTACCTTCATATGATTTTGTAATTATTTCTATGAAATTCATAAGAAATAAATTTTTTATTAAACAAATTATAATTAGGTATAATAATTAAACTTATTAATATTAAAATATTACATTTTCAGTTATTCATTAATGCATATTTCTAATAGAAAATTCATAAATTCATTGTAGGATTGTTTTTCAAATATGTTAAAAATGAATATTCATCCTATAAAATTATAATAGTTATGCCTTTAAATTTTAAATTTTAAATTTAATTACACTTTTAATAAAATATAATTTTCAAATACTAGAATTTAATATTGTAATTAAAAATAATTACCCTAGAAAAGAATCAAACCACATACAACCTACTCGTCACATTAATAAATCATTCATATGAAGATAAAGTACCCCCCAATTAAATTATAATAAAAAATAGAAGAAATGTGTTTCAAAATATTCAATCATAAATACTAGTAACATTTCCAAAATCATAGGATAATGTAAAAATAACATGTTCTTATTCATTAATCATACCATTATATGGGTTCCATTAAAGGAAAAATTAGTTGTCTAACTAAAATTAGAATGAGAATAATGTCACTATAAACCATTAACATAGAAGAATATCATCATCATGAGTGTAAACTACATTAATTTATTTAATAACAGACTAAAGGGATACACTTACCCAATGTTTAAACCATCAAAATCTTGAGATCATACGATGCATTAAGTCTCACTAAACTAAATCATTAAAAACATATAATAATTTTGTATACAACCTTGGGGAGAGCATTGATATATCAAATATAAGGGGAAGGTTCAATGTTTTGGATAAATCCTTCATGTCACATATCATATCCTCTTCAATGAACACCCATGATTAATCACAAAACACAAGTATCATTGATGATTATAAAATATTATATCAATACATATACATAAAAAAACTCCACACAAGTACTCATAGGCTAATAGAAAATTTTACCCTCAACTAATATTTTAATGGAGAACCTGAAAATTAAATTAAATTTATAAGGTCTAAATAAAATTTAATTACAAAACTAACATTCATGAATTTTTTTTATAAATGTTAATCCACTTAAAAAAACCTAACTATAATAGTATGTAAGAGTAACTCCTAGAGTCCTCTAAATGACCACCCTAAAAGAAATCATGTAAACTATACACCACACAAGAAAACATTCTTTATGTGAAAAATAAAGTAGATATAAATTCAATTATACCTAATTATGATTTACAATACAATCATGGAAAAAATGTTCATTTAACTGCTACCTCTTTGATTAATGATAATAACTAATTATAACATGGATTATGACTCTATATAATTGATGAATATATAAAAATATATCTCAAACCCATGATAAATCACAAAACTAATCTAAATAATCTCATCACACAATGCCCTTTTATCTCAAAGGTGACAACTACCATCTACTGATAACTTCTCGAGGTCATAATGTGAATGCATCTCTCAATATAGGGAAAGAATTCATTTCATCCTCTCATGACCACAATCCTACTAGGAATGATTTTCGGACCAAATCTCTAAATTTCAATTAAGGAAAAAACCGAAACCGCCAATCTTATTTTCCATCCTCACACTAATACTTGATGCTTTTGGTCTTACTATAAAATCATATATTTTTATCTCTCATACAATTAAATTCACCATTGACTTAGATGTCTTTGGATTTCCATAACCCATATGAAAATGTTGTCATATTATCATCACACTATGGTGCATTCTACTTGAACAGGTAGACTCACAAATGAATCCTTATTTCACTATCATTCTATACAAAGGGCGTCAATTTTTTAGGATCCATAAAACCCCATCTTATGTATGTAGCCTTATCCGCACTAAAGTTACCCCAAATGGTCAATCCCATACTCCAACATAACACCTATCAAAATTATAATATATTAAATGATTCCATTAAATTTCTTGGTATTAATCATTTTTATCATACTCACATTAATATATATAGTTTATCTCGATTAGGTAAGCCAATACACTAAACAATTGAAAGCCTTTTCCTGAAAAAAAAAATCACAGTTTATTCCCATGTGGAGTCCCTATACACGTATTTGATGAATATTAAACTATTTATTTATATTTAAATAATAATCCCTATTGGTTATATATAATAATTCTTATCATTGAATGAATCAAATGAAATAATTTAAATTACATTAGAGATCTTAGCTCCCACTAAACATCCATTGTGTGACTCTAATCATGAAGATCCAATAACATCAATACACCCACCAGTGGCACCCTAATAAATGAAAAATAAATATTTGAGATATTGAAGACATATGGGATGTTTATTGAGCCGAAAATATATGATGATAAAAGATTCCAAATTTCAACCAATACGTAACATGAAAGACCAAAACATATAAAATGTTAATGAATTTCTATACTACAACTACATTAAAAGAATATTATCTAAGTCTATTTTAGTTCCCTATTGTATTTTTATAGAGATCAATTACATATCATAAAATTTTATTTCTCTAATTCATCTCATCATTGCAACCCCCAATGGACATCACATCATCCCAATCTTGAAATTCCTTGTAAAATATCCCCTAGACAATATCTCTACCTCATACAGAAATAAAATGATTAAGATATCAATAGATCTCCCACTCTTCTAGCCTATATATACTATCTAGGTATGAAATCAACTCAAATATGACATACCAACATCCTTTACTATATTTTAATGATGAATAAACCCATCCTTTACTATACTAGTTCATAAATTATGCTTATAGTTATGCATCAAAAAATTGACTCATTCTCAGATATACATCAGTCATTACAAATAATGAATGTCTATCTATTGTTACTACTTGTACAATAGTTCCTTAGTATGACATTATCTAGACTGTCAGAGGCATCACCACATGTACCTTACTCTATATATTATCATATTGATCTAATATGAATATATCACATCATGACCTAATGGTTAGTGACTCTCTAATAATATATCTACTTTGTTGGGAGTTGTTAAACACTAATGAGGTATCTATATAAACAAGTGAGGTATTAACTCTATTTGACACTAGTCACCTAATATAATAAATCAAAATATGCAATTACATTGTTATTATATAAATTTGAAAAATGATTCATCATTCATATATTTAAAAAAATCAATAATACACTATGAATGATAAATGTATATCACTAGGTACAATTTTAACATCCTGAATAGACTCCATCGTATATACTAATGAAAAATTTTTGTAACCATCATGAGATCTCCCATACACCCATAATCAATACAAACCATTCATATCATGATTTAATGATCATCCATTAATTTTATATGCAGTTCAACATGGATAGGAGGTAAACATATAATAAATTGTGTATGCTGGGGTGAGTACAATAATACCTGATAAGGACATCCAATGTAGTGATCCAGCCTCATATATATATAGTTTCTATACACATCATCTATGAGTAAATTGTAGGCATGTCCATGTTTCCGGATGTTTTCATTATAAATAAACATGATTGGTCTAGATTATTCCACCCCTATCTCACATTCAACATGCACAACATATAATACGTTTCCTCGTAAAGGAATAAAAAACATATCATACAGTCCATCATATGTTTACCTCTAAATAATTCCCCATAAATTTATGTGTCATGTGACACTAGAGGATATTCATTTATGCACCTTACTCAGTAACATAGGAGGAAATACACATCCCCAACTATCATAGAATTTATAAAGAAAATTCCAATATCCTCTAGTGGAAATAAAATCTAGGAATCTTGCCTGGTATACCTGTACAAACACAAAAGTAAATGAACATCTCTTGGGTAACACTAAATATCTAGTATTCTTAATATCATAGAAGTATTTGGGGAGTAGAGATAGTTTCTTGTGTTTCATAGTCCACCTCCACCCAAGATTTCTGGGTGAGGAATATGATTATCTCTCAGGTGAATCACCATCTATCACATTTTCTGTATTTTGGATACTAGAAGAATTACCCATACCCAACAATCTTCAAAAAAATAAGAAACATGTCTCCACCTAGAGTATTTTTTGAGTAGTGTCTGATATATGAAGCTATTATTTCTCTATCAAACAAATTTTTATGAATCTGTATTTTTTTAATTTATAATAAGTCACTTTGAGGATTAATTATAACCAAATAAAAAAAAAATACACACTACCAAATTACAATGAAATGAAAATTATTATTCACCAAGTCTTGAGTTTTGAATAGAACAAAAATATTTCTATGATAAATTCCTTATATAAATATTAGGATTTTCCGAAATTTTATCATAAATTATGGTGAATATAAAATCCAAAATGGTAGTTATTATAGGTGAATACATTTGGTTCCTCTTAAGAATAGATAACTTCATAAAATTGGTCTATTAAGTCCTATTGCTCATTATTGAGGCAAGGATAATTGTATCTAGATGAATTTTATCATTAAGTATATCTTATTTTGTCAACATGATATTTAATTTTATTTTATTTTCCACCTCAGAAACATCTATTGATAAATTTACCAGGCATCAAATTGTTTCTTACCAATCCAGGGAAATGTGGGGGAACAGGAAAATATATAGGGGACTCATATTTTTATTTTCCACATTCAATTTTCGTGATGATTTATAAATATTTGAAACAACATGATTCTCCTTTTTTTGAGATGGTATTTGATATTGGTTCCTCAAAAACCATACTGACCTAATGTATATTCTTCAACATAGAAATGGATTTACCATAGAAATAGTGATTATTTTATTATCTACGTTGGATTATTCCTTACATATTCTAGTAATTTTTCCTAGAGTAATTATATAGCCTAATTAATATAATATGGATTTCATACCTTTTTCATTCCTGTATGATTGTAATATCTTGTTTGGGAATCATCCTCATTCTCTGATAGAGATTGAGAAACAATATTAATTTCTATACAATCATTAGTGTATTAATGAAAATTGGCATCCCTGTCATTTTTTAATATTATTTCTACCTTATTTAAGAAATAAAAACTTATTGTTTAATAAATATATTCCAAGTGAGTTTCTACCCATCATCCATATACATGGTATCCTCCCACAACTAATAAAACTAATTCGTCAGCTCAATACTAATAAGAAAGATCCAAACGTGAAACAAAATACTGGGATATCCTTTATCAGATAGATTAAACTGCTCTGTTAATAATAATTGACTATTTAATTATTCTAGAGTAAGAAGATACCCATAGTAGTAGACTATCGACTACCTGAGTTCTCAACTACCACCTTAAAACATCGGTTTGGTGAAAAACTAAGCCTTATAGAATCTATATATGAGTTTTTCCCCCTATTGATCCAAGGTAAACAGGGAATTTCCTTCCAACACCACCTTATCCAATACCCAATATTGGATTCTACATTAATGACCTTTTTCTCCCTTAGATTTTGGAATTATGAATCAAAATAGGGATAGAAGGAGGTGCATCATAGCATGTTTTAATATAAAAAAACCTCATTTTGATATGATCAGATATCATAGTTATTTATGGTTTTTAATAGAACCAAATTCTCAGTTATTCCATGCTATAAAATCTACTTCATAGAACATATTTGATGTATTTATGTTAAAATATTTTACCAACCCTCATAGATGATGGGCTGTTTTCATTTCAATTCATTTTAAATCTAAATGTAGAAAAATTCCACATGTGATAGTGTGATATTAACATCAAAAATGATGTTAGGAATAATGGGATGTCACATTTCATTGGTATAATCATATAAATAAATAAATATTCCAATTAAATATTTTGGAATTTTAAGGATTGATGGATTCTAAAATGGGAGGGTTAGTTTAGAAAAATGAACCCAAAAAGTTTTTGTCGGTGGGGTCCCATGTATAAGAAAATGTTAATTTTATATAAAAAATGAAGTATCAAAATCCATTGAAATTTTTTGATGAATTTGAAAAAATTTAATCCAAGTAATATTCATCTTAAAAAATAATAAATATCAACGATCCAAGAACCCCATAATCATGTTTTCTATCAATACTGATGTAATATTGTCAAATTGGTCAAACATATATATCAATGGAAAAAAACAACAAAAACGTTCCACCTGAGAGTGTTGATTGAGAAATTAATCCTCCAATAGCTCAAATAAATAGATAAAGAGTTTGGGAAAACCAATCAGAGGAAATGAGACCTTAGTGTAAAGTAGAATACCTAAAAAATCTAGAAAATTATTATGGTCTGTGAAAGGGATGAAATGTTGGGCGAGAGTAGAATCCATTTCACATATGGTTCCCCGATCGACCCCCTAAGGGTTGGCCTCTACCAAGATTTCTGGTTAATATATGGTATGATAATTTTCACCCATCTCCAATCCATTATAGTTGGTGAGTTTATAGGAGATCAACTATTGTATCCTCTCTCTGTAGATTACCAATTATCACCGGTTTATCAAAACCTGGATTAATTAGTATTCAAATTCAATCATATCATGGATACCATTATAAGTCTTGAAAGACACTCAAGTAGAAATATATATCCCCAGCATCATCTTTAAAGTAATTCAACAATATCAATACAAATAATGCTTGTAATAAAATTCAATAAAGACAATGGTTTTTATTAAATTATTTAGACATGCATATCAACACCTATATTGCACCAATTACATCACATAGAGTAATATATATGTTATCTTGAGTACCTAAGGATAATATATTACATTAAAGATACATTCTCCTGGAGTAAAATATTCTTTATCAGCAATAATTTACTACCTTACTTCTTTAGATTGATATTTATTTTCATTATTACAATTCATTGATTTAAACTCATTCATTAATATCTCCCTTTTTCATTTATAATCTTGTCATTAAATTTCAATTATTCCCCGTTATCATCTTCATTATTTTAATTTATTCTCATCAAATTATTATAACTATATCCACCCTTTTTAATCCAATCACCATGTTCACATTTTTTTTCCCACAAATATTTGTTTTCAAGTAATGATATAAATGGATTCACTTCTATAACTCAATAATCATCGAATAATTTTGATATTTACATCCATGAAAGGACGACACCACTTTTTATTATCTATAATTCCACATTTGATGAGTTTGATTATATTATTCTCCTTTATCTAAAAACATTCTCTGTTCATTATAATTATTTTCTTTTTATTTCTGTATTTTAATCTATCCCAAAATTATATGATTAATATCCATAATTAATTATTTTTATATAATTTCATAATCTCCTAGAGTGTTTCCAACATGTTTTAGGATGAATTATGTAAATTTTAATAAATACATATCCCCTCACAGTGTACCACCTATAATCCCAACGGGTTGTTCACATAGGTCAATCACCACCCCTCATGATTAAGAAATTCATTCAGCTATTTAATTTCAGTTCTCATAAATATTTTTTAACATCCCACAAATATTATTATTATAAAAAAATATTATTATTATTCTATTAAAATGAAAATACATGAAACTAGATATCCATTTTTATAGTTCCCATTCAAACCTAGGTCTTAAAATTGAGGAAACTAATTTCATCGATCATCCCATAGTTCATTTTCTCTAAATGAATTCGACAAATTAAATTATCAAAACTATTGGTTTTTTAATCAAATCAATTAAATTACATATCTAAATACTATAAACACATTATTTTTTTATCATTGGGATTTTCATCATTAATTAGAGGACTTCATCACACTCTACTCACATAAATGGTCTCGGTGGTGTTCCCATAAAATATCATAGGTCAGTTAATCATCAACCCTAGAACCCAATATTTCATAGTTCCCAATATGCACCTTAGATGATCTAGGATTCCATAAAAGCATTTATACTAAAATTCATGTCCAAATCCTAGGAAATGGGAAATTTATTTGTTTAATTTTAACATCTTGGTAGAATTTCACTTTTCTAAAATAATTTTATTATCATTATCAATTATTATAATAATATAATAATTATTGTTATTAATAATATTATATATATGGGGAGAGAGGAACCCCCTCTGCCTTTTGCATCCTGCACCCCCGATACCCTATTGGATCCGACCACTTAGCTATGAACAACTCAATGCAAGACATATTGACATTATTTTCCTTTTTTATACAAATATGGGTGGTTTTTGTTTCCTCCTCTACTCCCCCATTCCAACGTTTGCTCTATAAATTCATGGATTTCCCAAATTCATTAAAATATATGAATCTTTCAAGTATAGTTCATTATATCACCCAAATAACAAATCATGACTCTTTTTCCTCAAATTTAACCATTAAGGACTCTAAATTTTAGAGAGAAGTCATTTCATCCTAACAACTTCCCTCTAATATTTTTTTTATTTGAGCATTAGGTATTTAATTTCACTACACTATTAATAACATATTATCTATTTCTTCAAATATATATATATATCAACTAGAAAATTATATTGGATTTTAATAAATATATAATTAAAAAATCGTATAATAACCAAACAAATATTATAGTTAAAGGGTTATTTTAAATCATAGTACCACGAATCAAGCTTTCTTACACACTATATATATTTTTTACTACATCAAGTTTCCTATCAACCTAATAATAGAGTGAGGGGCGATAGAGAACATTAGGATTATTATCTCATTCCTCTTTCTATCCTACACTATTTAATAACTATTATTACTACATTAGGATAATCCAATGACCACTAAAAACACCCAAACACTTTTAAAAAATAAAACACAAGTTGTATATTTTCTAATAAAATGAAAAATTTTATAAATAATATATTTTTCTCATACAAAAATGGGATCATGGCCCAAATTCTCAAAATCCTTAAAAATTTATATCATTGACCAGACCAATAATTGTGAGTGTGGTTTTAATAAATATGGGTTTCCAAAAAAATCCAATGGAACCAAAAATTGGATAATCTGAAAAATATATGATTTATTATTCTAGGTTTGAAATTTCTATCATGCATTATAAGAATAAAAAAATTATTCTCTAAAAATTCATAAAGTTAATGGTATAAGGCCTAGAAATATTTTTAATATTACCAAAATATTATCTATGACACCCCAAACACTCACACCTAGATATAGTGCTAATAACAGATACATTACATACTATATTTGATACTAACAATACATTCCCAAATAAAAATATCCCATAATTAAATGAATTAATGAAATTTATTTTATTATATATAGTCCCATACCATTAAGGATTAGTTATTTTGATAATTAGTAAAAACATTAACTAATAGACCCTATATCTTTCAGAAATAAAAGAAAATTTCTAATAGTATATAAAAAACTAACTAATCCATAATAATTACTCAATATCACCAATAAATTATACACAAAAGTTATCCAATTATAACCATAATGTTTATTACATTTCTCCATAATCTAGGGAAATGGATACATATTTTGGTGTGATCTTAAATGATTACTAAAGGTAAGAATTAGTGATAAAAATAAAATATCATAATAGGATAAAAGGTATGTATAATTAATATAGTACAAATATATAACAACAAATATTTCCATAATAGAATGAAAATATAGAATAATGTATCCTTGGATAACAATCGAAATTAATATATCACGTGGAAAATAATAATTTTTTCCTTGACAAAGAAATGAATAATTAAATATAGATAATTTCATGCCCTATACTAAGAATTTATGAACAAAGACAACATGATCTTTCCATTAAGGCCAATGTATAAGAAATGTTTTTTTTCAAGTATACACCAAAATAACCAATCTATATTTTTACAGTGGTCCTGTTGAATAATTTGGGGATAAATAATATATGGCCTCACATGTCACTTCTTGAAGTATAATGATTTAATCAAATGAATTATATGGAAAAAATTCCATTCATAATCAAATTTCCGTGAAAAAAATATAGATATTAATAAAAAAATCTGAAATATTAAAAAATTTATAGCTAATAAATTATCATATGTCATCCATAGAAATAATGTGCATGATTATACAACACATAATCAACATTATTATGTAATTAAAAAACATCTATATTATAATAACTAGAACAAATTTTTTTAATATTTTTCTAATCAATAAATATAATATATTTTTATACAATAATCTCTCTAACATATAACATATTAAGAAAGGTAAATAGGGTTATGTTAATAACTCATCCAGTAAATTAATTTACATAATTTTGGTGAACACCCTTCATTCAAAATTGGTATATCAAGATTGACCATAGAGAATTGAATTTGAAGATAAATTATACCTATAATAGAGTTTGATTGGAAAAATAATGGAAATGATTGATTTACATGAGTTTAATCCCCAAAAATAAAGTTTTATAAGAGAATTTATAATGAAATAAATGAAAAATATATTGAAAAAAAGATCTATGAAATTGGTGACTAGAAATCATATCTCAACAAAGAAAAATTGAGATTTAAAAACCCTCGTGGTAGTGATAATGTAATACTCAGAAGAACATTATTGATATAATATGAAATTTGAATATAATTTAATGAAATTTAATCATTATTAAATGAGGATAAATTGATATTATTACACTATATAAAATAAATGATTTTCCACAATATCAAACATGTCTTGTGGATTTTTATATGAGAAAATGTAACTCTTACGGCTTGGGAATCCTCTAAATGAAACCCTTTGGAGGAAAAAGATATTGAAACAGAACATAAATTACCTTAAATAATAATTCATTAATTAATTCCAAGAATATTAAGTATGTACACATTATAAAATTAAATTTTCACAAAATAAGAATCAAGTATCAAAAAATCTGAATTGAGACCAAGAAACTCCTTTATAATATTAAAATATTTGATTTATGAGTCATTTAAGTATGAAGTTACAAGAAGGAATTATAAAACCCTATAAAATGAGTAAATTCAACAAATGGTAATAATTTTTTAGAATAAATTATACTTAGAACAATATATTCCAATGTGAAATTTTGACTTATTGGGAAAAAATCAGTTTGTACAAACCATTACAATCATAGATTCATTGGAATCAAAACCCCTAAAGGATAGATTATAAACGAAATTTTAAATACCATGAATAATGATAGAGTCATCATATAATACATTAAAGTGGTAATAGATTCTCCATTCTAATAAAATAATGGTCCATAATGAAAAATATGTCTCAAGGGGAGAAAATTTAGGACAATAAACTCTTACAAGTGAAATAATATTTTAGGTAGTAGTAATTTCATAATGAGTTTAAAATAATTAATTTTAGAATAGTGTAAAATAAGTATTAAATACCATATAAGATATTTATTTGGTAGAATAAATTAAACCATATCATCATCAACATTTCAAATTGTATTAAATAAAATGAATACAGACCAACCCCTCTACCCCACAACCCCTCTAGCAAGGGGTCTAAGGAGGACAAAAATGATGATGGTCGATGGAATCCCCCTGATGACGTTAACCCCTTCAGGTTTGATAGTATGGATATTATGTAAACAAAACAGGTTCGTCCCAATGACCTCAATAGAAGCATGGTGGTCCACAACTTGGTTTCTTTCCTGCAAGGAGTGCACCACTTTGATTGTGTCGGTGATCATACCTCAAAATTTTATGATGATATATGTAATAGAACAAGGAGTGGATAAAAGTGTACATTAGGCATCATGGATAATTTTTGAGTCAGTTTCAACCTATGAAATGACAATACCATCCAAATGGTAGAGGCTGAGACCCAGCAGCAGAGCCTTGGCTTCGGCCTAATGATAGGAACTTTGGCCGGGGCAAGAGGATAAGGCCAACCAGACCAAACATTGCGATTCCCACACTGCCCCACCCCCTTGAAATACCCCCATACTACAAGATCCATAAATGTTAAACTTATATCCCTGGATGAGGGGTTCCATCGGACACAATGGCCTCTTGAATCAGTGTCCACCATCTGGGTGCATTAATGCCTCACATGCCACTACTGGAGAGAAGGCACCTCTCACCACTTACTAAAATGACAGACCATGTCAAGAAGAAGTTTCATTGTGCATATGATGATTGACTTACTAGATGATTGGACCCCTTCGTGCCTCAAATTTTCATGGACTTCTGGATACACCAATAGTCGGCCTACAGGATCAAGGCTCTTTCCACTTTATTGGGGCCCCTTTCACCTGAGCCGTGAAACCAGTTATCTAAAAATGGGAGGTCTTCTATGTTGATATCAAGAAAACTAGTGAACTACCCAATGTAGTTCCACATAGAATAAGTCTATTAACCTATGAATAAGATTAGTGTCGTGTTTTCCTCCTAGATATATCAACAATAAGTGTATCTGGATACATTTAGGATCCCACATCTTTTGACATTCTCATCCATGGGAATGGATCCACATCTGATTTTCCATAGTTGAAAATTATATTTTTAGGGGAGGAATTTAGACCATAGATTTACATTCTAGTAATCTTCATTCTATAGTGTTTCCCAGATGTGGTGATAACATTAGGTGGTGAATACACCCGACTGTTAAGAACTGAACGCAAAACACACTAGATCCACAGATAGCTCGATGAGGTTGAAAGTTGACTACTTCTTTTCGTCCATAACATCATTGATGAGGGATGGGTATGATTTGGCCTACCTGAAGGAAAGAGTAAGAGTACGATAGTCTATAAATCCAATCACCTCCCCAGCCCTATTGTGATGCCAGAATGATATGTCTCCCCTCCCAAAAAAATAATTAAGAGTGCCGATGAGGTTTGTAGGTTATATGAGAGAATGAAGACCAAAATGGTGATCCCCAACTGTCTAGTTGATGATGGAGACCATACTATAAGTGCATGGTTTTCCCTTACAACGTGCATTGATCTAAGACATCCCTAGATGACATCATGTTCATTAATGAGTGAGTATCCTCAAGGCTATACACATTGATACCTACATAACTCGTAGGATTATACATCTTACTCAATGAGGCCCAGTTTCATTTTCCATCCACTGGTGGATCCCAAATGAATTTATCCAATAGGTTATCAATGTTGGAGAGGAAATCCTTTAGGGTTAGAACAATAGAGAGATCATGGACAGGGGTATCCCACATGACAATATTGATGATGTCAATATGACTTCCAAAAGGAATATACCTATTCTTCCAGTTGAGGATGAAAACTAAAATTTTGCTGGAGTTAAAATGAATGTCCTGCAGTTGCACACTACTTAGAGTAACAGGGGTTCAATGGTATTCCATGGGGAAACTCCCACCTTCCATGGAACGTGACTGCAGATCCTCCAAGCTTCGTATAAGGATTATTTGTTTCATATATAGTAGGAAATCTTATATTTGTTAACTACTTGTCCACTCTAGGGGCCGTACGACTCCAATGGCTTATTTAGGCCTCTAATATAGGATTTCCCAGCATTAAATAAAATGGGAGTATCATCCTTAAACATCAGGTGAGAGATGGGCTGAGCTCTCATTATCCTATAGAAGGCCATAATCTATCTAGTGTTGATTCCCTTTTTAATGAGACAACTGAAGAAATCTTGGGCCATGATGAAGATGCACAAAAAAATCAAGTCCACATGCCTCAGGCCACGATTATCCTTGAAGAAACCATAAGACATTCCAAAGAAAGAGACTTCCATCCAAAGAAAGATGACACATCTAAAAATATGATCAATATTCCATGAGGAGAATCCCATGCCTTCGAGCACCTTATTGGTGAAGCCTCAATCCACGCGGTCGTAATCTATGTTCATATCCACTTTGATTGTAATTTTCGAGTTGATGGTTTTGTGGTTAATGTCTCTTATAGTTTTTTGAGAAAGGGCAACAACCCCATGGATTGAACGACCCTTCACAAAATCATGCTTCTCCAAGTAGATCCATCATGGAATGTGAAAGGATAACCTCACATTGATGAGGCTTCATAGGATTTTACAAGGGATGTTGCACGTACATACTAGTTTGTAAGGCATGATGGAGATGGGGGTCCTTTTTCAAGGGAGAAGGAAGACGGTGGTGGCACACGATACCCTCAATAGACTTATTCCCTTGAAAAATTATTAGATATACATATCAGTGTATGATTTAATCAAATCCCACAAAGACCTGTAGAATGTGCCTGTAAAGCTATCTGGTCCCAGGGCACTCTCTGGATGGAGGTTCATCATGGCGTCATGGATCTGCTTTTCATCTGGCATGGTGCTTATCCCATCATTGTCTTGATCTGAACCACATTTAGGAATGAACTCAAAGATACCATTATCTCCTATAGTTACCCATTAGGCTTCCGAGAGTTAGGTACAACATGTAGGTCCTTGAAGAAAGAGAGATCCAAGGGGACATGTGATGGGCAGGCAGTGGACATTGAGAGTAAGAGAGAGAGTTCTCTATGTCTCCTTAGAACTAAGGATGTCTGCCTCATGTTTCTGATCCAGCTTAGGGGAAGTAGTAGTAGATATATCACCAGAGTTGTTCTATACCTGATTAGATAATTAATTAATGGAGTAGGACAGAACTGTAGGAGGGGGTGGTAGGGCCATGAATCCTGAGGGATTTGGTATACAGTCTAACATGCACTCATCCAGAAACAAACCTTTTAGGAAAATATAAACAAGGAGTGTGGGAATGTCAAGCCCACCCTGGAATGTATGCACTCCTATTGTGTAACACCCCAGGATTTCAAGAAACATTATCTCTTTAATGTAATTCAATAGCTTTCGTCACACACGACAATTAGTTCGACCACAACACGACTTACCAAACTAACTATTTAAAAACTGTTTTTGAATAGTATTAACTGCGTTTTCAATTCTTTATAATATATATAATTTTTACATCCATATAATGTATTTTTATATACATAATATTGGTTAAAATTTAATTTTCTATAGAAAATATGTGTTTTTCAAATAAAATTAAATTTTACATCCTTTTAATGGAGAACTATTTTTAAATCCAATATTTGAAACTTTTATATATTCAATTTGAATAAAATAAACTTCTTATTTAGAAGCGGGACATGAAAATTTTAGTTTTGATATTTTTTTATGTTTTTTTTATAACATTCATTTTCCAATGAATAGTAAAAAAATAATAAATTTTAATTGAGAAAAAGAATTTATCAGAATAATTTATTGTGTTAAACTATACATTTGAATGTATAATTAAATTATATTTTTATAATTTAATTCAATTTTGGTCATTGTATGTAATTTTACAACAAAATTGGACATAAACACATATCAATCTTTTCAATATTTTAAGTATCAAAAATCTGTTTTCTGGTTTTGACAATGGGAATTAATTTTTAATTAATAAATTAAACATCTATGTTTTTAATATGGTAAAATAGATATCATTTTTGAATTAGGAATATCAAAATTTTATTAGAGTGAATTTTGTTGAATTTTTCAAAAAACATACAATTTTTGAAGAATACTAAAAAACATTGCGTTATTGTTTAAAACCAAAATTCAATTTAAATTATTATTTAAATTTATTTTAAAGTAAAAATAGATACATAATAACTATATTAGTTTTAATGAATTCATTGAATTCATTTTTTAATAATGTTAGATATATAATTTTTTTTGAACTTGTAAACTCTATTACCCACCTTATAGGCACACTAGAAAATATGAAAAAAACATCACTTTACCACTTATGTGAATTGAATTTTTAAATTTTGAGAGACATGGTTGACATCAATAAGTAAAATGTGGTTCAATGGGATGAAAATAATTTTTTTTGAATAGTAACTTTTGAATTTTTGTTACCATGATTAAAAGTAAATAGGTTAATTAAAGGTAAAAATGATATTATAATTACCCCAACACATCTCAAAAAACTATTGGATAAGTGTATTTTGACCAAAATCAACCACTGTGTTAAAATATGGTCCTTTGTTATCCACTTGTATTAGATTAGGACATTTATTATATTTTATTAAAAGTAGAGTTAAAAGTGTTAAATCAAATATATATAATAACTAAAACTTTTTTAATACATGTTTAAACATAAGATAAATTCAACTATAAATATTCATTAGAAATATAAAAATATTTCCAAAATAATATTATTTTATTTTTAATTTTTATACCTTAAATAATAAAATTTATTTATGACACAATGATAATGCATTAATTACCTTATTAATAAAAGATTAAAATAACTGATTTTAGAAATATTAAAAAATATTTAATTTGATTCTCCTCTTAAAATCAACGAATTCTATAGGTTAATATGACATGTTAGGGTTGATTCAATGTATTTTCTAAAGTAATCATATTTTTATGTCTTTTAAAAAAACCAAATACTAAATTGTGTAAAAATTGTAATAATTGAGTTTTTACAAGAAATACTATTTTATTAAATTATATAACAGTCCCAAAAATATAAGGCTAGGAAAAAGGACTTATATAATGATATATATTTCATTAATGAACCACTTAATGTTATCTTGTCATTTTATAGTATGTTTATTAACCCTATAATATGAAAATACAAGAGGACATTGTAAAAGTAAAACTATTTAACTAAGAGTTAAATCTAAAAGATAAGGTTTATATGGTGACAAAAACTTGTCTAAAACATATTGGTCCAAAGTATTTCGACACATACCCACCTAATCCTAGAAATAAATCCTTTTTGAGGAACTATAAACCGAAAATTATTTAATAATAAAATAATATTTCAGGATATTCCTAAAGTGACCCTCTCCTCTCTTATAAAAGGGTACTTCCCCTTCTCTCAAAATGAGACCTCCAAAGCCATTTGTCTTGGACAAACCATGCTCAAATATCTTCCCAACTACCCCCAAATCATCCAAGGGGCCATAATTTGATCATAAATCAAACATATGGAGCCCTTTTGAATAAATCAAAGAAAAAGAACCCTAAGAAGAGATAACAATTTCAACACCTCTTTCAAGGTTCTTTTCTTCTTCCAGTTCCTCTTTCTTTGTTGATTCCATAAAAAAATTACACTAGTAACATCTACATAAGGATATGTTATAATAAATATCATACAACCATATTCTTTATTCTTTCCAACCTATGAATGATAATGTCACTATATGTTCAAACGTATGGCTTACCGTCTACACGTCGTGGTGTAGTTTTTTATTCAACCCTTCATTATTTGGATGGGTATAATAATGAGTTTAATTGATGTAAATAATATATATAACTTGTCAATGACTCATTATATATGATATAATATCCAATTACATAAGATTTCACCATCAATTTAATGATATTGTCCCTCACGATTACGTACATATTACAGTCTCCATAAACGCGATGAGATTCATTTTCCATCATAACCATTCAAGAATAATTTTTATTTTATAAATTAAAATAATATTTAAGAACATATTATCATCTTGGATATGAATCAAAAACATCATATAAATAAAAAAATGACTTAGGTAACAAAATAAATAAAGGAAAACAAATCAGTTAACACCTAAAACAATGATTCTGCTGAAATATTATTAACAAATAAATATTAAAAGATCATATATAATAACATATTTATGTTTGAGGTTATTTTATATTTTAAAAAAATTGAATTAAATATTGTACAAGAGGATAAAATACCCTCATCTATGGGAAAGTAAAAGGTAAGGTTAAATTTTACAATCTAATTATTATCCGAGGATGTTTTTAAGAAAGTATCTACTGGAAATTATTTATCATCCACATCTGTGATTCATAAAAATTTATTTGAAAACAATTTTACTATTTCATAGTATATGGTATATATTCATTTATACCCTTGTTGTATTTTTTATAAAATGTTTTTTAAGTAATCGTTCCATTGTTTTCCAATCAAGTTTCTTTATGAAATTTTTAAAAAGTTAAGGTTAGAATGTTTTTTAACTTAAACTGCGGGTGTTACTATTTTCCACTATTATAACACCATAGAAGTTTCTCTTACAAGATTTTTTTAATATTCTAAAAATAAATTTTTTCTTTTCTAATTATGTGAATTTCAAATTATTTCAAAATAAAAAAGAGATATTTCTCTCTATTAGTTTTGATTTCACTTATGTCTACATCCTTTGATTGATTTTACACTTATTTGAAGTTGATTTATTATGATAAAATATTCCATATTGTATTGGATGTTTTGTGAAATTGTTTACTGTAGATATGTTAGTTTTATACCATTCATGGTTTATGGTAAAATTATTATCATTTAGTATGGTAGTTTTAATACGAAAGATTATGTTTTCTTTCATACTTTTCATATAAGTAATGCATTAGACATAGTAAGTGATGTGTGGATCCTGCTATAGCTACTTGATGAATCGGTATGTCTCATTAGAAAAAATAGTGTCTTGGAACAAGGTCATGAAAAAATATTATTTGTAGTCTTGGAACAAGGTCGGGGCTATGTGGTTATGATGTCCAACATTTTTCATTCAATCATTATGAATTAGCTATTTATATTACATGTGATTATTTAACTAGTTGAATATCCATATGAATATGTACATTTCATTATTTGATTTATCTTTTCCATATTATGCTGAAGATTATGTTTAAAAGGCTTCTGTTTTAGTCTTATATATTTCCTTAAATGTTTATTCTTATTTATGATAGTTACCGCTATATTGTTATGCTTACTGAGAATCTGAGCTCACCACATTCTTATGTTTTCCTTTTTTTTCTAGGAAATGAAGAATTATATTATGATTATCTTTAAGGGATAGGCCCAAGGATATGAGAGTGTTCAAAGGGGACCAAAAGTTGTTATTTTATTTCATGATTTAATGTAAGACTTATGTATGTATCTAGTAATTCTATGGATACTAATCTAATCGGTCTTTCTAGACTTGATCTCATGTGATCATGCCAATGGTAATTATTAATTCACCTAATAAGGGTAACTAGGGATAGGGAGTTATATTTGGTATCTGAGAAATTTTACTAAAAACCTTGGAAAGAATATTTTTAAAAACTCTAATTAGAGAACATTACCATAATATAGAATTTAAGTATTAGTATATAAGTAATTTATAGAATTTTGGTAATGTAATGATTTTGAAACTTTTAGAAGTGATACCTCCTTCTATAGATACAAGAAGGTATAAGAGGCTCTAGAATAGATGAATCTATGGGTAAAACCTAAAAACATCATTAGGAGTTAAACTCGAATGGGAACTAGTTCGTGACAACAAGCCTTGTTGTACTCTTGGTTATGAAAATCACTAGGGATATGCTTTGGATAATTCAGATTTTATTTAAAAACAATTATAAGGGATTTATGAGTAAATAATTCCCAAAAGAAAACATTTTTTATGATTATGGATTATATTCATAAACTATTTATTTTATGTTATGTATTTAACATGTTTGGAATTATTCATTGCGATTCATAAACTAATCTAGTGCATCTCTTCCATTAGAAGTGGCACCCAATAGAAAGAATGATAACACCAGCATTACACATGATTCAAAGTGTGATAATGATCATATATTTCATGCTCTTAAGCCAACATTTAGAAGGTAAACAGTCTCCTATATATTCTCATCATATGAAGAAATAGTATCAAATGTTAATAAGATATCTTATGAAATTTTTTAATCCTATGGATTTGAAGAGAAACAAGATAAGAATATGATGGAAAAGAAATAGATGGAAAATGGAAAGAAGGTAAAGAAGTATTCTCTCATATGTGAGAACTCTGGAAATAATCACCTTGGTAAGTGCATGAAAGAAATGTGAGTTTGTTATAAGTGTTGAGAAAAAGGACACCATGTTCGTGATTGTAAGGGTAAGAAAAACGTTTTAAATTTATAATACTTCATATGAAAAGAGTTGGCACATTATGTGAATAAATGTCTCAATCATCAGAGTATACCCCAAATGATGCTATTGGATAATAATCATGTTTTGGTAATACCGGAGAGGAAGAGTAATGACTAGTGTTATTAAGTTATTATTAAAGAATTGGGTAATTTGATTATTTTGTTAATGACGTTAAAGTTATAAGAATTATAAATTATATAAGTCTTATACTCCAATACATTTTCATTATGGATTTGAGATTTTATTATACCAAGTAATGTTACACAGTTTCAAGTTAAACATTTTGGAAAATATTTGGTTGGGGGATATATAACCCTCCATATGATTCTAAAACTAAGATAATGATTTTGGAATAATATATGATTGATTTGTAAATATTATATTAGATATTCTTGACTACCTTGAAACTAATAAACTGTTTTTTTATTCCATCATTTATAGAGTTTACAAAATTTCTGGATATAGGTAGTAAATCTAGTATTCTATGAGGAATAAGGGATCATGAATGTAATCAATTTGTTTTTATTGTAATTAAGTTTTTTTCCATGTTTTTATAGAATACATGATGAATGAATTCACATGTTACTATGAAGAAAAAGTACCTTCATTATGTTTACCTTCTTTAAAAATTTCGGACTGTGAGTATAGACAGAAGTGTTTTGGATAAGTATAAAGGTTTAGATTAATTAATTTGGACATTGGATACAATTTTTTAATGATAAAAAATTTCATTAGATTAATTTTTTATTTTTATAAAAAGGATAATGCAGAGGTTAGGTGACAAACTAACTTGTTCAAAAAGGCCACAAGACATGAACCCACAATTGAAGGGAGACAATGGTACATCAGCTACCACTTTCCTACATGATGTACAAGTGTATATAATGTATTTTTTAAAATGGCCTGAGAGATAAATTATAAATTCATTTTTTTGGAACCCTAAACAATTAGGATAAATAGGATATTTTTGAGTTCTATTATCTTTTGTAGTTAATGGTTAGTTTAGGGTAGAAATTAGTTAAAAGATGGAACTCCACGTTTCAAGATTTTTTCTTTTTATTATATAAACAAATTAATTCTTAAAATTTAATGAAAAGATATTAAACCCAAAAATGTGTTATCCTAATACCTTACAATTTGTTAAACTGGTGATATTTTAAACGTTATAGATTTATGGCTTTGAGTCTCTCAATTTTCCATTCACTTATTTGTGATTGATGACCTCAATAATTCCCTATAAATATTTATGTTTTTCATCAGATTATTATTTCAACAAATTTTATCTTTTTCGAAATTCCTAATTTGGGTGTGGCATTTCCATTTCCCTTTCCCTCTTATGATGACTTCATTTTAGTTACCCTAATTCCGATGTGGGCTTTCCACAAAGATATTTTATATTTTCAATGTTCTATTTTTAAAGAACAATTTAAAATTTTGTGGAAGCCATTTATTAAAGGATTGGATAATGTAACACCCCATGATTTCTAAATATGTTTTCTCTTTAAGGTAATTCTATTTCTTTCACCACTTGAAACTCAGAGTTTTAGCACACCACAACATAAAAATCTAGACATTTAAAAAGCATTTACAAATAGTATTAACTAGATTTTAAATTTTATATACTCCATATAATTTTAACATCTATATTATGAGTTTTTTAGACATAATATAAGAACAAATTAAATTTTTCCGATAAAAGATGTATTTTAAAAAAATCAATTTTACCACCTTTCAATGGTGAACCCCTTTTAAATTCAATATTTGACACTTTTAGATATTCAATTTGATAAAAAAAACTTTTTTTGAAGTGGGAAAAAAATTATTTTGGATAAATATTTGGTGTTTTTCTAATAACATTCATATTCTGATAAATAGTAAAAAATAAAAAATTTCCATTGAAAATAGCTTTTTTTTAATCTAAATAATTTATAATGTTAAATTATAAATTTTAATGATTTTGAATTATGATTAAAATATATTTTTATCATTTAATAAAATTTTGGTCATTTCATGTAATTTTACATTTAAATTGGACATAAAAACATATCAATCTTTTGATATTGGTTAATTCTCAAAATTGAGCTTTCTGGTTTTAACTAAGAGAATTATTTTTAAATTAATTAATGAAAATTCTATGTTTTTAATTTAGTAAAATAGACATCATTTTTTCAATTCGGAATATCAAAATTTGCTTCGGATGAATGTTTTGGTATTTTTCAGAAAACATTCAATTTCTGATGAATAGTTAATAACATGGCATTATTATTTAAAACCGAATTTTTATTTAAATATTTATTTAAATTTATTTTAAATTCAAAATAGATACATAATACCAATATTATTCAATTTTAATTCAATGATTTTATTTTATAATAAGATTATATATGTAAAATATTATTGATCTTTTAACGCCTTTTAACCACCATCTAGGCACATTAGCAAATTCATATAAAACATAATTTTACAACTTCTGTGAAATGAATTTACAACGTCATAGAGACACGATTGAAATTAATAAGTAATATTCGGTTCAATGGGATGAAAATGATTTTTGTTGAATAGTAACTTTTGAAATTTATTTACCAAGGTTAAAAGTAAATAGGTTAATTAAAGGTAAACAAGATATTATAATTACCCCCACACATTTCATAATTATATTGGATAAGTGCATTTCAAAAAAATCAATCTTAGTAATAAAATATGTTCCTTTTTATCCACTATGATTAGATTAATAAATTTATTATATTTTATTTAAAGAAGAGTTTAGTGTGTTAAATTCAATGTTTAATTAATAAATCATTTTTAATATTGGTTTACACATAAAATAAATTTTTCTATACTAATTGAATAAAAATCAAAAAAAATTCATACATCATATTATTTTATTTATTATTTTTTGGAATTAAATAATTCAATTTAATTATTACACAATGATGGTACAATAATAACTATATTAACGAACGATTAAAATAATTGATGTTATAAATATAAAAATGAAAGTAATTTGAAAATTTTCATTCATTACACAAATTTATAGGTTAATATGACTTTTTAGGGTTGATTAAATTAATTTTTTCGAATTAATCATGTTTTTTAAGACTTTCACCAAAATTGAATACTAAATAGTGTCAAAATTAACAAAAATGAGTTTTTAAAATAAATACTATTTTATTAAATTATATAATAGTCCAAAAAAAATTAGTTTCGAAAAAAGGGCATATATAATGATATATATTTAATTAATTAACAACTTGAGGTTCATATAGAATTATATAGTATGTATATTAACCACATAATTTAAAAATACAAGAACACATTGTAAAAGTTAAACTATTTAACAAAGAGTTAAATATAAAATATATGGTTAATATGGGGACCAAAAATTTTATAAAACCTATTGGTTTGGAGGATTTCTAAAAATAAACACCTTATCTTTAAAATAAATTCATTTTGATCCATTCTAAATTGCAAATTATTTTATAATAAACTAATTTTTCAATCTTTTTCTAAAGTGACCCTCACCTCTCTTATAAAATAGTACTTACCATTATATAAAAATCACACCTTCAAAGGCATATGGCTCGGATAAAACCTGATAAAATATCTTTCCAACTACCCTAAATTCATCATACATGACTTACTTTTATCATAAAGCCATTCTACACAACCCTTTTTATCTAATCAAAAGAAATCACCCGAAGAACATATAATAATTTCACCACCTCTTTTGAAGTTATTTTCTTCTTCCACTTCCTCCTTATTTGTTGTTTCCATACACAAATAATAACTACAATATATTATACATATATTGATGTTATTATAAATATGGTAAAACCATATTCATTATTCTATCCATCATATGAATGACAATGTCACCGTACATACATATATACGACTTACCATCTCCACGTCGTGGTGTAGTTTGTTATTCAACACATCATTATTTGGACGGATATACTAATGATTATAATTGATGTAAATAATAAATATAACATGTTAATGTTTCTGTATATATTATATAATATCCAATTACAGAATATTTCACCATTAATAGAATGATATTTTCACTCGTGCGTACCTACAGATTTTTGTCTCCACAAACGTGATAAGCTTCAATTCCCATCATAACCAATCATGAATTATTTTCATTTTATGATTTAAAATAAAGTTTTTGAACTTAATATAATCTTTTATATGAATCAAAAACATCATATTAATAGGAAACATGACTTCCGTAACAAAACATAGTAAGAAAAAGAATTAGTTGACACCAGAAATAATGATACTACAGAAATATTATTAACAACAAAATATTAGAAGATCATGTATGATTTCATATTAATTTATGTGGTTATTTTATAATTTAATAACAATTAATTAACTATTATACAGGAGTTTAACATACAATCTTCAATGGAAAATTACATGGTAATAGTTAATTACCCAATCTCTTTATTATCTGATGTTGTTTTTACCAATGTATCTACTGGGACTTCTTTATCATCTACATCTGTGTTTCTTAAAGATATATTTCAAAACATATTTAATATTTCCTTGAATACATGTTAAATTCATTTATACCCTTATATGTGTTTTTATAATTTTTTTAAGGAACCGTTCTTTTGTTTTTCAAACAAGGTACTCTATGATCTTTTTGACAAATTAAAGTAAGAATTTTTTTGTAACTTATACAGTTGGTGAGGCTATTTTCCACAATTATAACACCTTCTAAGCTTCCCCTACAAACTTGTAATAATATTTTCAAAATAAATGTTTTCTTTTATAATTATGTGACTTTTAAATGATTTCAATATAGAATGATATATTTCTCTCAAATAGTTTTGATTTCATATATTTAAAATTCCTTTGATGTATTTTACATATGTTTCAAGATTATTTATTATGATACAATCTTCAATATTGTATTGAATTTTTTGGGATATGTTTGACTGTGGATGAGTTATTTTTATACCATTCATGGTTTATGGTTAAAGTATTAACATTTAATATGATAGTTTTAATATGAATGTTTATGTTATGTTTCAACCTTTTCATATGAAGAATGAATTGAACATAGTAAGAGATAGGTGGAGCCCTCTATAGCACCTCAATGCATCGGTAAGTCCAATGAGTCAAACTAGTGTCTTGACACAACGATGTGAAAAATCTTATTTGTAGTCTTGGAATGAGGTCTTGACTATGTGGTTATGATGTCTGGGATTATGCATTCCATCATTATGAAATTTTCTATTCATATTACATGTGATTATTTGACTAGTATAATATCAATGTGAATTAGTAAATAGAATTATTTGATATATACTTTCCATATTATTTTGAATATTATGTTTAAAAGGATGTATTTTAGCCTTATAAATTGCCTTAAATTTTTGTGGTTATTTATGACAGTTTCTACTATATTGTTATCCTCACTAAGCATCTGAGGTCACCCCTTTCTTATTTTTTCCCCTAGTATGTGAAGAAGTATATTATTACTAAATTGTAGGGAGATCCAATGGATATGAGTGTGTTCAAAGGGAAAAAATTTTTCCTTTTTATTTCATTATGTAATGTAAAACATATGTATGTATCTAGTACTTCCTAGGATACTAATCTAATCGGACTTTCGAGAAATATTCTCTCGTGACAATGCTGATGTTATGTAATAATGCACTGACTCTATGTAACTAGTGTCAGGGAATTACATTTGGTATCAGATGATGTTTAGTACAATCTTTGTAAACAAGATTTTGAAAAACTCTAATTTGAGAACATTTCCCTATGATAGTATTTGAGGAATATTATAGAAGAACTTCCCTAAATTTAGTTAACGTTGATATTTTATGAATTTTATATGTAATAATTCGATGTTTTCATACGAGTAGGTAGAGGTGGCTCTAGAAAAAATTAATCTATTGGTAAAACCTGAAAACACCACATTGAGAAAGACTAGGAAGGGAACTGGTGCACGAAAATGGGCCTTACCTCACTCTTGGTTACAAAACTCTAGGGGGATATTCTTATGATAATTCACATTTTCATTACAAACCATTTTTAATGGATTTATGAGTAAAAAATTTCACAATGAAATCATTTTTTATGATTATGGATTATATGCATAAACTATTTGATTTATGTTAAGTATTTTACATGTTTGGAATTATGCATTGTGATTCATAAACTAATCTAGTGTATGTTTTCATCTAAAAATGGCACCCAGTAGAAGGAATGAAAACTCCAACAATATGCATGATCCAATGAGTCAAAAGGATCATATCTTTCATGGTCTTAATCCAACATTTAGAACGATAATAGTCTCCCATGTACTCGCATCATATGAAGAAATAATATCATTTGTTTATAAGATATGTTAGGAATTATATGAGTCCTATGGATTTGGAAGGAAACAAGAGAAGAAGAAGTTGGTATAGAAAAGAGGAATAAATGAAATAAGGGAATGAAATATTTTCCCACATGTGATAACTATGGAAAGAATCACCTTGGTAATTATTTCAATGGAATGAGAGTTTGTTATATGTGTGGTATAAAAGACACCATTTTCATGATTGCAAGGGTAAGAAAAAGGTTTCAGATGTACAATTCTTCATCTAATAGGAGTTGGGCACTACACGAATCAATGTCCCAATCATTAGAGTATACCAAAAATGATGCTATTAGATAATAATCGAGTTATGATACTACCACAGATAAAGATGCATGATTAAGGTTCTTAAGTTGTTATTATTGAATTGTGTCATTTTAGTATTGTATTAATTATATAAAAGGTATAATAATTATTAAGTATATATGGATTTAACTATAGTAAATTTTCATTAAGGATTTTATATATTTTAGTACCAAGTAATGTGACACAGTTTCAAGTTAATCATGTTAGAAAATATATGGTTGGGGGATATATAACATTCAATATGTTTCGAAAACTGATATAATGATTTTATAATAAGATAAGATTGATTTGGATAAATTATATTGGATATTATTGACTATCGTGAAACTAATTAATTTTTTGATTGTTAAATAATTGTTCGAGTTTATAACATTTTTGGATATAAAGACTTTATCCATTATTTTATGTGGAATAAGGGAGCTTGAATGTAATCAATTTGGTTTTATGGTAATTAATGGTGTTTAATTGTTTTAAGAGAATACATGATGAAGGTATTCACATTTTATTATGTGGAACAAGAGATCTTCAATAGGTTTAACTTCCTTATAAATTTTGTATTGTGAGTTTAGAAAAAAGTAGTTTGTATAAGTCTACATGTTGGAATTAGTTAAGTTGAAAATTGGGTCTTATTTCATAATGATAAAAACATTTCTTTATATTTTTTGTATTGTTATATAAAAAACATTGTAGAGGTTGGGTGACAAATTGTCGCATTCAGAAAAGCCGCGAGACTTGTACCTGCAACCGAAAGGTGACAATGGTGCATCACCTACCACTGGCCTATGTTATTTACTATTGTGTATAATGTAGTTTTTTTATCTTCTGAAAGATAAATTATAAATTTATTTTTTTGAACCCAAAACAATTAGGATAAATAGAGTATTTTTGAGTTCTATGACCCGAAAAGCCCAGTCATAGGAAATCCCATGACCATTTATTAAAAGAAAAAAAGTGCAAAAATCAGTTACAACAAGGTATAAGAAACAACTACATGTCATAAAAGTCAGACCCATCCCCACATCCATAATAATTCTCTTCCTCTGTCGTAGCTATTTCCCGTTCTGAGCTATCATGCTGCTTCAAAATCTTGTCATAATTCCTTTTTAAGATTAAACTTTTCCAGGGAAGGAAACTCCTTAGAAGAATTCACTACCCATCTCTCCTTCCCGAAAGAAGACCTAGTGGAAATTGGCTTTCCAAGTAAGAATAATCTTTCATCGTCCATCTTCGTGGTGGTGCAGTCGTCACATCCCCACGCACAGACAACTTCTTTCGTCCACCCTACACATCATCACTATATGAAGTTCAAGACATGCCGCAAGCATTTTCATTATCACTATCAATCCAGTCCACCCACTGTCCAGATATGTGCACATCACGATAACCTCCTTCTCCTCCCATTCCTTCTGAGGTCGACTGTTAGTGTCAATCACTTCAGGACAATGTTTTTGATCCATGAACTCATGATTAACATTTAACCCATTCAGCTCATCATCCTCTCGGCCTGCAACAGTACCACACTCTTCTTCTTTTGAGCAGTCTTCATTAATAACAGTCACAAGAACTCAATCTCCAGCATCCTGCTCTTGCAAACCAGTACGGAGACCTGGAACTGCAACACATTGATCCTCTGGAGCAATGTCACTCGAAGGAATTCCCTTAACCTGGCCCGGATCTGAGACATCATCCAGTAATCCATCAAAGAAGTTGCTAAGAGGAATGCCAACAGCCTTCTTCACAGAAGCTGACATCAGTACAGCTGAAGTCCTCACCTGAAAACCATCTTCATTGACAACCTGCTTCAGAGTGATGGTAATATCCTCCTGAAGTAGTCCACGAGAGCTTTCACCATTGGCTTGTTCAGCTGATTCCATATCTGTAACTGTAGATTGACTCAAAGGTCTCGAGCACATGGTAGCTTGCACCATGGAGGAACCCTCAGCAATGGAATTCACATTGGATCCCCCTTCAACCTTAGTTGAAACAGCATCATGATCATTTCCATGCATAGAGTCAGTAAAAGAATGCACATTGAAGCCCCCTACAACCTTAGTCTAAACATCAGCATGATCATTTCCACGCATAGAGTCAGCCTCCCCCAAATCCCGATGTAACTTGGTGAAAACATCCTTGACCCTCGGCCCAGAAGGCACTACACTTGGCTGTTTCGTCACAACACTCTCACCACTGGCCATGACATCATCCTCCCGAATCTGGGGTATCACGGGTTGATTTGGAAGCCCGCCATCTGATTGAACCTTCCCCTAGAGTGTCAGAGACTCCCCAACAGCACCATCACAGACAACTAAAGCCTAATATCCCCACCTGCGCTCCTTCCTTCTCAAAGATCCATTCTGGAATTAATAAGCACAATGACCCAACCGATTACATGAACTACAGAAGTCTGTCCATGACTCAAAATTGACAGCTTTCCTCCACCATAAGTCTTTCCCATCAGTATCCACACCCAATCAACTGGGGGATTTAAAACATCAACCTCCACACAGATACGAGGGAATATTGGATAACAAACATCGTCAGTTTTTGAATCATAACAGAGATAACGGCCTATTATATTTCCAAAGAGATTCAAAATAGATGGATTTTTAAAGGGAATTGGGATATCGGGGAAACATACCCAGATTTCTGTTCTAGGGTTATCACGCTGTATATGAAATTCAAAATTCCCCCGAATAAGATAGAAAGAAGAACCAAAACATCTTCGAGGGGCTTTAGACCATGTAGTGACGAGATCATCAACCAAACCAAACCAAATCATGATACGCCTTTGGTAAATGAGACCAATAACCGCACGATCCGGAAGATCCCAGGCTTCGAAGAAAAAGTGGTCAAACACAACAACCGAGGGTGTCTTTTGATGAAAATGAGCCACCAATGTTAGCTTGAATAGATCCGAGGCATATTTGAACTTCGAAGGTGCTAAGGAGAGTTGGGGTGAGCCACAATACAACTCTGGAACTTTCAGGAAAAATAGAATCTGCGGAAGTGAGGGCAGAAACTCAGAATTTGAGAAAGGAACAAAAGTGGGAGGGAAAATTTCGGACAATGGAAAAGAAGGAACTTCCCCTCTACTTATCAAGTATTTTTTTATTATTATATGAAGAAATTATTTATTAAACATTATAGAAAATATCTTAAACCAAAAAATGTGACATCCAAATACCTTACGTTTTGTTGACCTAGTGGTATTTTAATCATCATAGATTTATGCCTTTGAGTCCCTAAATTTTTCATTCACTTATTTGTGATTGATTACCTCAAAAAATCCCTAAAAATATTTACTTTTTTCCTCCAAATATAATTTACATTAATGTTATCTTATTCGAAAATACTAATCTAGTGGTGACTTTTTCATTTCCTTTCCCTCTTATTAATACTAAATTTTAGTAACTCTATTTCCAATGTGGGTTTTCCACAAAGGTATTTTTTTATTTTCAACATTTTACATTCGATGAACAATTTCAAATTGTGATGACGCAATTTATTGAAGGAGGGTAGAATGTAACACCCCGGGATTTTATAATTATTTATCTCTTTAATGTAATTCAATAGCTTGCGCCACACACAACACCGATGACGCAATTATGTATTTTTTATACATAATATAAGAACAAATATAATTTTTCTGATAAAAGATGTGTTTTTCAAAAAAAATGTAATTTTAACACCTTTTAATGGTAAACCCTTTTTAAATACAATATTTGAAATATTTATATATTTAATTTGACAAAATAAACATCTTCTTTAGAAGTGGAACCCAAAAATTTGTTTTGGATAAATTTTTGCTATTTTTATGGTAACTTTCCTATTCTAAAGAATAGTAAAAAATAGTTCATTTTAATGGATAATAAATTTTTAAATTAAAATAATTTATAGTGTTAAATTATACATTTGAATGATTTTGAAATTTAATTAAATTATATTTTTATCATTTAATCCAATTGTTTTCATTTGAATTAATTTTACATGTAAATTGGACATAAACACATATCAATCTTTTGATAATTTTTACTTCTGAATAATCTGCATTAGGGTTTTGACAACAATGATTAATTTTAAATTAATTATTTCAACTAATTTGTTTTTAATTTTTTAAAATTGAAATTAGTTTTTAATTTGGAATATCAAAATTATCTTAGGGTGATTTTTTCATCTTTTTCTATAAACTTTCAATTTTTTAGGAATAGTGAAAAACACAACGTTATTGTTTAAAACTGACTTTTTATTTAAATAATTATATAAATTTATTTTAATGTGAAAATTGATAAATAATACCTATATTATTCCAATATAATTCATTGAAGTCGTTTTATAATAAAATTAGATATTAAAACCATTATTGAACATTTAACGTCTTTTACCCACCTTCTTGTAACATTAAAAAATTTTCATAAAAATTAATTTTCCTTCTTCAATTAATTAAATTTCAAAAATAAGAGAGACATGGATGAAATAATTATGTAAAATGTTTTTCAATGGGATGAAAATTATTTTTTTGGGAATAGTATCATTTGAATTTTATTTTACGTCGTTAAATGTAAATATGGTAATTAAAGGTAAAAATGATATTATAATTACCCCAACACATGTCTTAATTCAATTGGATATGTGTATTTCGACCTAAATAATAATTAGGAATAATATGCGATCCTTTTTTATCCAAATGAATTATATTTAGACATCTAATATATTTTATTTAATGAATAGTTAAAAGTGTTTGATTCAATGATTAGTAAATAGAATATTTTTAATATAGGGATACACATTTTATAAATTCAACTATAAATATTCATCAGAAGGATAAAAATATTTCCTAAATCATGGTATTCTTTTATAATTTTCATACATTAATTTTTAATTTTATTTGTGACACATTGATTACACAGTAATTACCTTATTAACGAATGATTAAAATAATTGATGTTATAAATATTACAATAAATGAAAATTTAAAATTTTGATGCATTACATGAATTTTATATGTTAAAATGAAATTTTATAGTTCATTCAAGGAATTTTTTTTGAAATAATCATGTTTTTAATAATTTAAAAATCTAAATACAAATAAGTGCCAAAGTTGACATAAATGAGTTTTTATAAGAAATAATAATTTATTAAATTATATAATAGAACTAAAAATAAAAGGATTAGCTAAAAGACATATATAATGATAAAAATGTCTTTAATTAACCACCTGAGGATCTCTTGTAATTTTATTGTATGTTTTTTAACAGTTTATTATAAAAATACAAGAAGGCATTGTAAAAAGAAAACTATTTAACTAAGACTTAAATATAAAAGATAAAGTTAATATGTTGATAAATATTTTTCTAAAACCTATTGGTTGAGATTATTTGGACCCATAACCACCTTTTCCTTGAAATAAATTTATTTGGATCCATTATAAATGGAAAATGATTTTATAACAAAATAATATTTTAATAGTTTTCAAATGTGACACTCACCTCCCTTATAAAAGGGTACTTCCCAATCTCTCAAAATCACACATCCAAAGCCATTTTTAGTGGAAACACCTTCTCAAATATCTTCCCAACTACCATAAATTCATCTTAAAGGCCTTAATATGATCAAAAATCCAACCTATAGAGCCCTTTTAATCATTTCAAAAGAAAGTTCTTGAAGAAGAGTTAATAATTTCACCACCTCTTTCAATGTTCATTTATTCTTCCACACCCTCTTTATTTTTTGTTTCCATACCAAAATAATAACTATAATAACTTATACATGAAATGATGTTATTATTAATATGGTACAACAATATTCAATATTCTATCCATCCTATGATAGAAAAAGTCACCATATGTGTGTACGTATGGATTACCATCACTATGTCATGGTGTAGTTTCTTATTCAAAACTTCGTTATTTAGATGAGTATAATAATGAGAATAAATGATATAAATTATAAATATAATATGATAATTATTTCTTATATATTATATACCATCCAATTAGATACTTTTTCTCTATCAATAAAATGATATTGTCGCTCCTGCGTAGGTAAAGATTACCGTCTCCACAAAAGTGATGAAACTAATATCCAATCGTTACCATTCAAGAATAATTTTTATTTTATCATTTAAAATAATTATTATGAATTTAATTAATTATATATCAGAATCAAATACATCCTATCCATAATAAACGTGACTTACAGAGCAAAACACATAATGAAAAATGAATCAGTTGATAATCGAAACAATGATACTACAGAAATATTGTTGACAATGTGATATTAGAAGATCATATATGATATAATACATATATATGTTGTTCTTAAATAATTTAATAACAATTATTAAACTATTGTAAAGGATGTTAAAATACCCTTAACTAAGGAAAATTACAAGGTAATGGCTAATTTTACAATCTCTTTATTATCTGTGGTTGTTTTTACAAAAGTATCAACTCAGACTTCATTATCATTCACATCCATATTTCTTAAAAATTTATTTCAAAACAATTTTACAATTTACTAGAAAATGTGTTAAAGGTATTTATACCATTGTTATTTTTTTATAATTTTTTTGAAAATAATCTTTCCATCATTCTCGAGACAAGGTACTTTATGACCTTTTCGACAAATTATGGTAAGAAATATTTTTTTAACTTATACTGTGGGTGAAACTATTTTTCGCCATTATTACACCTTCAAATCTTCACTCACTATCCTATAATAATATTCTCAAATTAAATGTTTTCTTTTACAATTATGTGACTTTTAAATTATTTCAAAATAGAAATATATATTTATCTCAAATAGTTTTTTTCATCTATGTCAACATCCTTTAACAGATTTTACACATTTTTGAAGTAGATTTATCAAGATACAGTCTTCCATATTGTATTGTAGGTTTTGTGAAATTTTTGATTGTGGATGTGTTATTTTTGTTCCATTCATGGTTTAGGGTTAAAGTATTAACATTTATTATGCTACTTTTAATACTAATGTTTATGTTATGTTTCAACATTTTCATACAAGGATTTCATTAGACATTGTAATTGATGGGTGGAGCATGATATAGCTCCTCAAAGCATCATTAGGTATCATGTGACAAACTAGTGTCTTGGGAAAAGGCTTTTAAAAAATATTATTTTTAGTCTTACCACAATTCCTTGAATATTTTGTTATGATGTCTAGTAATATGAATTCCATCATTATGAAATTATCTATTTATCTTACATGTGATTATTCGACATGTAGAATATCCATGTGAATATGTAAATAATTGATTTGATTTATCTTTTCCATATTATGCTGACGTTGATGTTTAAATGGCTTGTCTTTTAGTCTGATACATTTCCTTAAATTTTTATGCTTATTAATGATAGTTACTGCTATAATTTCTTCCTTACTGAGCATCTGATCTCACCCATTTTGATTGTTTTATTTTTCATAGGATGCGAAGAAGTATATTATGATTAACTTACAGGGATAAGGAAAAGGACATGATTTTTTTCAAAGGGGACACACAGTTGTTTTTTTATTTCATGATGTAATGTAAAACTAATGCATGCATATAGTACTTTCAAGAAATTTGAACTATTAAGTCTATCGAGACGTGATCTCTTGTGATCATGCCAATGTTATGTAATAATGCACCAAATATGGTTTACTAGGGCCTCAGTGTTATATTTTTGGAGGTAAGGGACTATAGCTTGGCTTGTCTCCACAACTTATTTGAGCAAAGGTAAGGGACTCTGACCCATCATGGCAGTATCAAATATTGGAAACGTATTTGAAGCGCCAACAGAAACCTACCCTTCCATACGAGGCACTACTCAAGGTGGAGAACTGGACGAGGCCATCTACGTGTCTCTATGGATTGTTAACTTTGGAGGATTTTTCCAGTCCTTTTTAAAATTACTTCTTCAAACCTATATAGAGTGACACTATAGAAGGTAGTGGGAGAAAAACATGGGTAATACCATGTAGAAGATCTCCTAACTCCAACCAAAGGAGTCCTAAACCCAAAGCAAGATCTTTCATGGTGAGGTACGAGATGTGTCCATCTCCACACCTATGTGATAAAACAAGATGTCCACGCAGTTAGAGGTTCTGAAATCAATGTATAGAATAGCTTCATGGGCATCACCTATCGCCTTTAAGAACCCACAATTCTAAAAAAGGGTTGGTGTTTCGAGGGGGTGGATCCAAACAACAACAAGAATATTTTTCATACCACTGTGAACATCCAGGGACCAACGAGATAAGATGAAACTCCACTTCCCCATGGATCGGGGGGACTTACACAATACATAAAGGAAATCTTCATCTAAGGATATAACAAGTCAGAATGAATTATGGTGAATGACCAAGATCTATACTGAGAAATGGAGTCCCCAGTATTGGACAAAGTCATGAAACACCTCTAGGTGGTTTCACATAACCCAAGAGAGAAACCAGTGACCACTTCAAGCATTCCTCCACCTCTGCAAAGTCTGTCAACATAAAATCTATGGAAAGGAGTCATTCTTCAAATGAAGGCATCTGGGTTGGAACACAAATGTCCAATAAGATAGAAAGGGGAGCTTCATAGAGCAATTCACAAATAACATCCTTGAATGAGCCTTGTTGGGGGGTGTAAAGGAGGAATCAACAACCATAGGATATGGACGAGGAAAAGGGAATGATGGATGGGGAGGGGGAACAAGAGCGCCTGGGAAGCAACCAGATAGTGGCCTTGAAAAGATGAAACATTCCTCAAATTTTAACAACTGGTTTTGTGTGAGGTGTGTTCTCATAGGATGAAGAATCGATTTTAGAATAAATTAAACCTTCAAAAAATAGAGTTCAATAAGAATGTGTGTATCTCAATGGAATAAAATTGAGTGATTCAAAACCCTTACAATGGTATTGATTCACTCTACGTATGGCCCTAAATTTCATAATAATCAAATTATAATGATTAAATATCATATAATTAAGTATATTCTTCTATATTTTCTATAAAAAGGACCACTTATTAACATATTCTATTTATTCATTTTATACAATTTTCATATGTTGGTTATTTGAGGTGGTTCAGTGAATTTCCATGTTACTCTTTTAGTATGTTCCCTAAGGTTAAACTATTTTATAATAACATCATTATCAGAAATTTTATGATGTATATCTCTTTTATTTTTATATTAAGATAAAATTTATATATTTATATAGGTTTCTATAAAATAACTCGGATTTGGAAAGGAACATTGATCTATTCATTATAGGGGGTTATGTTTACTCTGACTGTTTATTAATCATATCACTTATAGAATGTCAAATAACATTGTTCTAAAATATAAATAGGTTTATAAAATCATTTAAATAACAAAAAAAATTCCTAAATTCATCCATTATACTTAGTGATGAAAAGAAATCATGTGGTTTCATGCGGTCAGTAGTCCTCACAAACTCTCTATCAATGTTATATTAGTTTTCTTCGTGGATGAAATGAAATAAATAAGGTTTATTACATTAATATAAAAATACATTAGTATAATAATGACACTGATTTCATCATATTAATATGGTTAATATATGTTTTGAAAACAAATATTAAGAGTTAAATATTATGGATTGTGTAATACTCACTTTGGGACCATGGACTATCTCTTAAAAGTATCATTAGAAATGAAGGGAATAGGTTATCCTTTGGTGACCAGGGTGTAATAACCCAAATAGAATCACTGGGACTAACATGGAGTTCCACATACATTAATGTGTCCCTCCCAATATTCAATAGGTTGTTGAATAGTTGTGAGTATATGAATTCTATCAGTTGGGTGATTATACCCTCGGTGTCAATAAGAAATATCATAAAAAACAAAAAAAACATATGATGATAAATAATTAGTTCTATTACATATTTCATGTCAAAATATCTGAGTACATAAATGATAATAAATCTAAGACCCCCAAAGAGAGAGTTCAATCAACTATTTGAGTAATATCGATAAATAAATATAACATTACAACATCAATCCAAAGTATGTCTTAGTACCACCACAAAACACCATGATTCATCCCCTTACTCCATCTCTCTAGGGAATTTCCCTTACATGTATCCTTGAACATGATGTATGAACATTCATCTAGA
Source organism: Viscum album (assembly GCA_963277665.1). Taxonomy (NCBI): domain Eukaryota; kingdom Viridiplantae; phylum Streptophyta; class Magnoliopsida; order Santalales; family Viscaceae; genus Viscum; species Viscum album. Next base: position 2,085,611,408 of record OY728151.1, read on the forward strand.
TTCCATTGAACTGTATGAGTAATAAACACACTTGGACACAACCAATGTATCCTTAATACAACTGCATATGCAAAATAGGGTATGTCATTATAATAATAATTTTCTCAAGTAAACATACAACCATTAAAGTTTTAAGTCATTATTATCTTACCAAGAGGCCATGAAACCTACCCCACCAACTTTAGAGTGATGCTAGTAAGGATTTAATTTTCTTTAGCTTTACATCACAAGGAATTCCACATATCCCAGCATCAGTAGGAAACCTATGCCTCTTAGTACTATTTCCATGTACATCCACTATGGAACTACACATGCCCCACCCTGATGGTGATCAATAATAAGAACATTGTATGATCGAACCTAAAAATTCTCATAATCCTCAGATGAAGTTATGTCCCACTAGACATATCTGAAATATTTGGATTCACACAACTTCCCAATATATAATTATGACAAACATTCCCATAGCTGAATGATATGAATCTAATCTACATTGTATAGTTCTACATTAGAAAACTAATCTATGATCTAACTCATACCATATAATCTCCCATAGACCACATTCATTGTCTCATTATCACACTCCCCCCTTAAGGGGTTGTGTGACCAAAATAGAGAAACCTATTTTTCCTGAAACAGAATGAAATATTTTCTATGTGATATATTAGATTTCATAGTAAGGATAAATGAGTTATATTATGAACAATCCTCAAGAGGCTACATATACACACCTGTAAGTAATCATAACATAAGATTGGATATATATGATATACAAAAATCATAAGATCATATATCAATGGTAGGTATCAATGGATACTTACACAACCACCTAAAACATACATCAACCTTCTGTTTCAAGAATAGATAATCCAATCATGAGAACATCACACACAAGGCCCTATATGCTAAATATATTCCTATCTAAAGATCATAGAAGTCAAGTTAAATGTTTTCTATGTTTGAAAATACTCAAAATAATATCTCACTTGAAGATCCTATTAACCATATCTAATGTCACAATAGAAACAAGAATATTGATTTCTTGAAAGGCACACCATGACTAGAAGAAAGGATACTAACCAAAGAAGTGTCTCCAAGAAAATCACCATGGAAATATCATGGAACACCAAAGATAATCAAGAATGTATTTTTTTACATAGATACTAGGAAACACTTCACTTGACTACAAAAGGAACTATATTCTAAGATACACAACCTCATTCTATGATTTTTCAAGATTAATATAATAAATTTTTGAAAAAAAGAACTATTCAATAGAGTTATCCACAAAAACTCCAAAAACATGAAGCACCAAAAATGTAAAATGTAAGAGATATTTATATAAAACCAAGGATGGGAAAGGATTATCCAAAAAATAATGAAAATAGGTTGTGAATGAAAATAACACCAAAACAAGATATATGTTCTTTCAAATTGTCTATAAATTTTTATGAAAAAAGAAAGAACCAATATGGATAAGAATCAAAGGATTAATATTAAAAATAATTGATTAAAGTATATATTAATGATCCCAAATTTAATCAAAATTAATTTATATTTTTAAATATTCACAATTAAAAAGATTAGGTTGCAGTTTTTTCAATTTTGAATCCAACCCGATAGCTACCAAGCCTTACACCATAGCCTATCCATGGTCCTGGTGTTCTAAAAAATGAAAATCAACTTGGTCTTCTATATAGAGTAGACCAATAAAAGGTTTCTTACCTCACAATGGACTCTGCCACATTAATGGGAGTCCTCTAGAGTTATAGATGATAGGTTAATTACCAAATTACCACACTAGGGCTAAACCAATTTACATTTTTCTTTTTTTACACTAAAACACACCATCGCCAAAATGGATAACACTCGGGTGTGGTGTTGGTTGTTTTGAAGAAAAAACCACCAAACCCACATTCATTAATCAAAATAACTCTAACTCAAACAAAACTCAATTTAGTCCTTTAAATGATTCAAAAGAACCATTTTATAATTTTCACAATATTAATTAACAGGCCATGGAAAATAAGGGTTTTACAAATTTTCCCCTCTAACGAATTCTCATCCTCAAGAACTGTCTCTAAAATTTATCTTGAATTACTCCGGTCATCACACACAAATTACATAATCTTACTGCCATGATTCCTTATGAACTCATAATTGAATTAATATGACCCAATGAAGTGGAATTGTCTTCCCCAATAAAACATTCTCACTTAGATTGACTGTATAGACCAATCAATCCTCATATGATGCATTTAGATCCAACTCAATGTCCTTATAGGAAATAAAATAAATAGGATCTGGAATGTAAATCCAATAAAGAATTATGTAAAACAATTCATATTGAAATTATTAATACTGAGGAAGACACCAATAGTAATTGAACGTCTCTATACACTTGATGATATCAAATGATCATATAAATCATGGTTATTGAATTATTTTCGTCTAGAAACATTGATGGATCATCCAAGGAGTCACCCACATGAAAACCTTTTCATCCATAATGAAATATAATGTTTATCTCCTCCTACTAGAATGAAATATATATCTTAGATTAGTGGTATCCATCAAAATCTGAATCAATTGAACTCTATATGATTTCTCCTACACTAGGCTCAGTCCAATAATAGTTACCTCATCCACCGTGTTCTAGAATAACAGTGAGGGATAACGTAAACCATAAAGAGATTCATTGAATAACATATGGATATAATATTGGTAATGGTTAATATAACCAAACTCAATAAAGGCTATATTCCCAGCCCAAGATACTCTAAAGTTAAGGATGAATGATCAAATGATATCATCCAAAATATGGATTTTTCACTCTAAATTTCCATATATTTTTGGTTGATAAGTAGTTATCAAACTCAACTGTGTCTTAATTGCCTTCTGCAATCCCTAAAAGAACCATGATATGAAACGTTTGTCTTGATCTAATACAATGATCAAGGGAAATATATGAATACATACAGTTTCATAGGTATATATCCTTAAAAACTCGTCCATAAAATGATTTTCCAAAATTAGTAATAAATAAGATACTATATTTTGTTAATCCTCTATAACCAGTGGAATAATGATTAACTAAGTTTCTAGGTAACTATATAAAAAAATTATAAAATAAATCCATTTACACATGGAAACTAGAAGTGGATACATTATTCCACTAGTTTTTTATGATCATCTTTTTTGTACTTTTAGGTAAGACATGATGAGACAAAAATAGATGATATACCACTTCATAACATCAAAAAAAATTACATATGATTTCATGGGAAAAGTCTTCATCATGATATTTAATTTCTATCACGATTCATGTGATTGTCTCAAATTCCCTTCACTAATTTAATTAGTAACTACAATCCTCTCATAGGTAAAATTACACAGTTAGGCTCTATGGATTAGCCTTGTACTAGAATATCTCCTACCATATTTTATCACATCATTACATAATCAGAATATAACTCATTGATGGCCTTCATGTGGTCCACAAAATATAATGTGATATCCAAATATGAACATGTCATGTAGCCACCGTCCTATTCCGCATTCATCCTCTATTTATACAATGAACACATCAGACAGTACTCTTCCTCCAAATACCCCTATATATGCTCCGTGGAAACCTTTTTCTTCATATTGTGAGAATCTACTACAATGTTACCATTTCCTAGAGCATAAGACATCTCAAAATTTATCATCTCTATATACTACACCTAGTGACTTGGCCCCATATTGAGGTCTCGTTGTGTGAATGTATAGTATAGAATCTTGTGATCCATATAGAAAATAAATCTCTCTCCAAAGAGATAGTGTCAGAAACACATCACATCATGGGCCACAATGAATAAATCTAGGTTATGGGTAGGATAATTCTTCTCATGGGGTCATGACTAGAGATACCAATAGAAACTACCAGGTCATCTTACATTGGAATATATCTTAATACAAATCTTGAGGAAAAAAATGCATAACCCATACCATGTTCTGGAATGGTTATTACCAGAGCTATATTCAACCTCCAATTTATCTAACGTAACACTTCCTCTTAGTTACTTAACCACTCGAACTTCGCACCATTCTCTATCTATGCTATCATAGTGGATTCCAAACATCATAAATCATTTATCAAATAATGGTACTATCTTACTAAAAAATGATGCTCTGAACAATGATAAAATTATTAGTATGAGAACAACACATTAGTTCTGAAAAATCTCTAGGTCAATAAAAATTCTTTCCTCTAATGAAACATACCCAATTAAATTCACCACCTGAATCCAAAAGTGAATCATTAATAATATTTCACAAATATTATGTAATCGAAGTTTACTCCACACTGTGTCACGATTTCTATCATGTCACTATGAGATTCTTGAATATATGATGATTTTTCATTAAAATCCATAATTTTTTTTAATAAATCGGTGAATGATCGTGGTCATGAAAGACCCAAACACCACTAGATAATTCATAAAGAAAAATATCATCTCTATGAACTAATATATCTCAAACCTAATCTAAAATTTCATCTTTGATATGCGTTCCTCATAGAAATGATGTTTATGATATAATGAATGTATGTCAATCTATAAAAACTAACATGATCCTCATAGTGGATCACACAAATCATAGATTCTAAGAAAAGGGGTTATGTTCTTCATTATCATATGGTTCAATTTCTTTTAATCTATAAAGAGTTGAAGAGTAATGCCAATTTTTAGTGAATAAAAATTAGGGGATCCATGTGATATATTATCAGTCTAGTAAATATTTTACCAACCTAGTCATAAAGATGAACCATGAGTTACTTCAACTCGATCAGTGAAATTTGATAACGAGGATTTGACATAGGCTACACCCCAGGAATGAGTTCTACATTGAACTCTTTGCAACTATTGATACATATGCAGAAATTATTCTAGAAATATATCCTCATAAATATATATAATTGGAATTAAATATGATGTAGCTAACAATTATCCTACTTAAAGAGATATGCCTATAACTTGTGTTTTAATTTTCTCAAATATGACTAAATTTTAGACCCACTCTACCAGATTCCAACTACCATTCACTGGTCATTTTAAACTTCTCCCATATTGATGTGGTAAAGGATAAAAAATTATGATTACATTCAACGTGTACATGATATATCGTATGCCAATATTTCCCAAAGATCATATCAAAGCTTTTATTTTTTAGAGGATGAAATACCACAAATTCCTATAGTTTAAAATCACCACATGATTGTCTGGACACCTTTGAAAGTGGTCTATTTTAGTTTCCAAGGGCGGGTGAAGATAAAGAATCTTCAATAATATTTTGACTAGTATGTCTAGAAATTTTACAACTTCAGAAAAGATAAAGGAATTGGATATACTAATATACCACAAAGAAGTAGAAGGAATATAGTTGATAAAGACCATACCATAATTGGAATATACTCTTTATCCACTATTAGGTGAAACGTGATCCACTAAAAAAACTTATTCTACCTCATCTCCACACACTTTCCCATGATTCATATAAATCCATGGAGTCTGTATCTTGTATTGAGGTTATCTACCTCCATCATATTATATATTCAAGAACACTTACAATAATACCATGATAAACAATAATAAAGATGAACAATACTAAAACATTAGTGGAACTCCATTGGTTTCTTCTTGTAAGTATTTTTAATATTCCAAATATTCAAAAAATTGAAGAACATGATATAAACACATCCCAATGGGTAAACTAATGATTTTTTTCTCAAACACATCTACCTTCTAAAATACTAATTCAGTTCAAAACTATTATTCTTACTACTTGAGGAGACTCTCTTGTTAGTGGTAATAAGCTTAGTCTCTAGTCCATTATGCACTAGAAGTATGCCAGCCCTCATTTCCTCCTTTAGGACCTCCACAATAGTTAAGACCTTTGGAAGAACATCTATGTATTATTTCAAGCCAAAACATTAAAATTTATACTAAATTTGTATATGAAGTCCTGTCTTGAACATTCAGTCCTTCCTGGCCTTATTCCCACCCAAAAAGAAGACTAAATCATAAAAATTATATTAAATAAGAAGAATATGTAGAGATTGTCAGAGATCCCTACTATGACTCCATGAAATCTTGGGAACAATTTAGATTCATCACATCAGGTAAATATTTCTCCTTGAATAGCACCATGATGGTTACCCATATAATACCCCCTCACATTCTTGTCTGATTCATGGTATTCCACCATATCCTCACATGTCTCTAGAATATGATGGTCACCAGCAACATATTCCCATCCACATAAGTTTTATCTGTATTAAAAACTCCTTAAAATATTTCTATCACGTAAAAAACATCTTTTTGTCCCCTAGTACCCTAAAATGTTGAGGGATACGATATCTGCACATCCAATGATATTTTTTGCCATAGTTATTAGATGTCCACCACCATGAATAGAAATAATCTAAAAACCTTCTGGATGAACTGGTCCTTCAAACAGAATAACTATATCCAGTACAATACCATGTTTGGGAAAATATTCATGCATGTAATTTGTTGTTACTAGAATTTATTCACTAATTAGATTATCTGGGGATGCTTATGCGGGATGTCTTACAAAATATCGTCTTGGAAGAATCTATGAAATAGTGAAATAAATTTTTTTCCATCAAATGTTTTCATGATATATCTAATAATTTATTGAATCACACAAAGGTACTACTAGAAGGTTACGCTTAACCCTAGGTATATCATTCATCCCCCTACCCAGAGTCAATGTAAAGGGCTCTATACATGCATATTAGTCACAGTCAGTTATATTTATATATGTAACAAAACATTATAGTACAATAAGGATTAATTAATTAATTCCAAATATTTATTTCACTTGAAATAGAATACATTTTCATCATAAAGTATAGTAAAATAGGCCTTTTACATATATTATGACAAAATTTTATAAGCTAAAAATACATTGATTATAATCCAATAATCATGAGGCCTGGTGTCTTTAGAATACTAGGTTTATATTAAATCGAAAAAAATAAGACATTACATACTTATTTTATTCTCCAAAATAATCTGTTATATACATAAGCTTCTAAAACTAGATAAGATAACCTTGGGATTACATAATGTAATGGAGTGAGAAAAAAAACCTAGTAAAATTATAACAATGATAAGAAAACATAACACGTGAATCAAAGGTAAAAAATGACATCATAAAAGAGGAGGATATTGACTAATAACAAGGAATAATAACTAAAAGAAAATTTTATCAAAAGATCATGGAAACCAAGGAGATATGTAAAAAAATATAATTTTAAATAATCATGAGTCAAGGATAACTACCTAGATAATATCATATGGTGGGAAAAGTTAAATAACAAATTCTTATTACACTGTAAATCAATAAACAATGGATCATGAGGGCAAAAAATTACACAATTCATAATAGCACTATCTTGGTGCACCAATCATAATATTTTCATCATTTATGTGAAACCTAAATAGTAACTCAATTATAATGTATAAATATAAGAATTTTTAATCGAAAGGAAATGGGTTACACTATCTTGACTCCAATCTTTATCAAAGTGAATTTTCATAATGATGGAATAAGGAATTTATTACCCCTTCAAATGGTGCTATAAAAATCGTGTAAAATATTATATAGAAACATAAATATAATTTTTAATCTTTCAACAAATTTAAATAGAGAGATAGAAAGTTCGATAGAAAGATAATGGTTACAAGAAGAAGAAACGAAGGTTTAGATAAATCCTCTACCTCAAGCATGATTCATCATGTCTAATATTTATCTTTAAGAATAATAAAATCATATCAATTATTTAATTTCATGAGAACCTTTTCAACTATATTATTCAATTTATTTTATTTATTATAATGTTATATTCAATAACATAATCATTTTAATTACATTCAATCTTCTTGATGATTTTCTAATCATATGTTCAAAATCACATTGGAATGTTGACTATGGCTAAAGGGATTATTATTTCACATTCTCCATAATAATAATAATTTAATAATTTAATAATTTTAATTTTAATACATAAATTATGATTTTAAATCCATTCATGAAATATTATAATGAAAAATTAACTATGTTACAATCATGGAGATGGTAGGTCATACACACACATAACTAACGTTTCCATTTTAAAATGATCATTATGGAGAAGAATGTAAGTATTATTTTAAATCTATATAAATATAATTATATGAACTATAAAATATTGTTTTTTTAATTCACTAATACATACTATCCATGAGTTTCAGAAATGAAAATATAATCACATCACTACCAGGATGAGGTATTCCCACTTATGCATAGACAACATTGTAAATTTTCTATGAAGGGAAAGGTAATAAAATATATTATATATTAAATTTAGAAAGAGAAAAATATTTCCTTAATAATATATATATATATATATATTAAATCTGTCATTCATATATATATCTATGAATGGTGAGGATGGAAAATTAATTACATTGGTTCATGAGGTGTTATTCCTCCATATACACGAAAGATGGTTTTTTAAACCATTTTATAAAAGAGGGGATGGATTTATGTTATTAAATATAAATAATATCATATTATTTTATGGTAGGTACTCATGATAATATATCATAATAGTTGAATATTATTTGATGGAGGTGTAAAATGAATTTTTTTGATTATGAACTATACCTCTTCTTCAGACTACCGCTTAAGGATTACAATAGAAGCATCACTACGATGAGTTTACGATTAGTATAAGGAATCAAGGATATGAGAAGGGATGTGAGGAATGGATTTGTTTATGTATCGACTGATCCAAAAGGATTTGGACTTGTTTATAATATAGTATAAGAGGTATCCTTTTATATGTGGGGGATATGACCTATTAGTAATTATCCTAAAAGAATATTATAAGATAGTAATTACCAATAAAAATGATTCAAAATAACTATATATTATATATAATTATTATATAAGTAATTAATATTTCCATATAATCTAATTTAGTCAATTAAAATTTAAAAAATTACTAAAATAATTTGTTTTAACACCCTCCCTTCGCCTCATGTAATACCATTTTATGCTTGATAGAGGTAAATGATGTTTATTGTTATTAATATTAATTATGACCCAAAAATAATTGGAAGATATAAAAAAAATATTAAATTTTTTTATTCAAAATATTTAAAATATTTTATCAAATTAAATTCACATATATGGTGTAATTTTATTAAAAATGAAACTAAAAATGTATTTTGAAAATTGTTTTTTCAATAACTATATTTTCAAGCATTATATGATCATGATTTAACTCAATGACTAGTAATAATAATTTTTTGAATGTAAATTAATATTTATAAAATAAATATAAATATTTAAATTTAAATTTTCATATCAATTTTTATTTTAAATTATTAAATAGGATAAAAATCACGCGCTTAAAAAAAGTTTTCAGAAAACTGTATTTTTACGTATAAAAATAAACACATACCAAAATAAAGAAAATCGATGATTCATATGAAATTAATCTATATTATTATCAATCAAATAGTTAAAAAATCACATTAACTATAAAAATAAAAAATATATAACGGTACTCTTAAATTACTTGATTTATTGAAAAGTAATAATTATATTTTAAAAATCATTAATTTACACTATGTACTCAAAAATAAATTATTAAAGAAAAAACACAAAATATCACATAATGATAATTTTTATATGATGATTTATAAAATTATGTTCATTTTATAAAATAAATTTTCAAAATTATCCTAAAATTAATTATAATTTTTTCTCACAAAAAGAAAATAAAAATTGATTTTGATGAAAACATAAATGTTTTAAGAATAAAATAACATTATAAAAAACATAGTGATTATTTAATATGAATTATTAGCACATTTAAAATGAATATGATATTCATCTATTTTTAATAAAAAATATAATCAGATTCACACCCACGATTTTAACAACTAGGTTATAATGGTCATGTTTAAATTATAATATTTCATAGTTCATTTAATCTTGGTGTTGCATGTAGTATATGCTATCAAACACAGACTTATTTTTAAAATATCATTGTGTTACATAATTCCACCATATATTAAAAGTTTTCCTAAATCATTGAACATTATCTTTGTAATTAATGGGTTTACATATAAAAATAACTGTTTTGAAATTCTAAATTTAAAAATGGTTTATTAAATATTCCTCTAGATAAGAGGGAAAGGGAAGTATGAAGATCATTGATGATAATAGATAACTTGTTTTCCATGTAGAAAAAATAGTGTAATCTGAAAATATAGACATATAATAAAAAATAACACTAAAATAATGTAGGAGGGAGAAAAGGATCAATGACCACAACAAAAGATAAGGATCATGAGAATGTTAACAACCACAAAACCATAAACCATTGAGGTCTACAAACGGCCAATGATAATTTTCAAATAAAGTGTTCATTTCAATATACTTCTATTGGATTTTTATAATTTTATACAATATAGACTGTGAATATAAGGAATATATACTTACATTACATTTATAATTTCATCCGTTATTCAATTTCAACAACAATATCATCCCTTTATCCAAATAATGAGTAGTCAAGATGAAATGTTTTCATTCCTGAAGAACTAAAAGAAAATTCCAATTTTTCACATAATTCTGCAAAAGGATAACTAAATATTCCTCTTATCTATATTCATGTAAAATACAAATTGTTAGAAAAATGAAATATAATTTTAAAAATTCATAAAATTTTCGAAAATAAAATGAAAAATTATTCTATAAATCCCCAACAATAACACCCAATGATTAAATTATATCATTTGATAAATAACTATTCTTAAAATTCATCAAATTATTTCTTATTAAGTATTAAACCCAAATAATTGAAATATTGAATCACATATTCATCCAAGATGAATTTAAATTTTTTCTCTAAATACAATCTATGACGCTTAATATATCATAAAAATATTTATACTTGCTAATTATATTTGATAATCATTTCTATTAATAACCTTAATCACCATAAGGCCACAAAAAAAAATATATTCTTCCAAAAAATAACACAATACATTGATGTTTCAATATTATTATGTCCAAATGTCATTGATAAAAATATTATTTATATATGATTCTTGAATCCCAATACATAAAGAAATCAATTCCATCACCAAAATGATTGGTATTATATAGGTCCTTCCTATTTCTAGGAAAACCACATAATATCTTCCAAAATAAAACATTAGGATGTTATACTATATTTAAACTTATCCCTAGGTTATAAACTAATGTTATCTAATCCTAATCCCCAAAAATTTATCGAACATAATATGACACTATCTATATAAACCAAATCCTTTTACACATATTATTACATGAATTTATTATATAAATATCCAATGAGTACAACCCAAAGGTCATAGGGCATAGTGTCTTTAGAATACTAAGTTCTTGTTATATCAAAAGGAAATGAAAACAAGAAATACTTATTTGATTCTCCATAATTTGATCCTAAATCCATTTGATCACTTAAGAAATGTAGTATATCCTTGGAAGTAAATAAAATAAATGGGTGATAAATAAGGCCTATAAACAGAATAAATGGGATTAGGAAACATAAAATGTGATTCAAAGGTATAACATGATATCATAATGAGAATTCTCATTAGAAAAAAAAGTTCATTCATAACATAAAAAACATTGTATCATAAGATCATGGAAGCATAAGAAATGTGGATACAGTGTATAACATGATATAAAAATGAGTCAAGGATAATTTCCTAATCAATATCACTTGGTTGAAAATATTTCATAATTGATTAGGTTTACTCCCTAATCTAATGTAAAAAATCTAATGAGACAAAAAACATTACCCAATGCATCAAAGAATAATATTAGAATAACCATCATAACATTTTTCTGACTTATGTGTTACAGAAATAGGAAATCAATCCTACGAAATAAACATAAAAATTTCCCATGGAAATAAGATGGTTTGGATAATCTTGCCTCAAATCATAATCAAAGGTAACTTCATAAAAAAGGAATTAGAAAGGAATTAACCCATAAATAGAGGTAAAATAATGTAGGTATATATGTGACACACACACACATAGATATATAATTTTTACGCATTGCATAACATTAATGATATTGATAAAGTGAGTTAGAGAGAGAATGATTATAACATGATGAAAAGGATGTTAAGAGTGATCCCTTGCCATAATCCTGATTCCACATGAGTGTTTTTATCATTCGGAATAAGAAAAATATTTAAATTATGTACTTTATTAAGATTATTTTTCATTTTTATTATTCATTTTTTATTTATCATCATTTTATATTCAATTACTCAATCATATACATCTATGTTAAATGTTTTGACGACGTTCGGATCATATATCCAAAACCACATTATATAGTTTACTAAGATAAATTTGATTATCATTTCATCATATCCTAAAAAATAATAATTAGATAATTATCATTTTTATAAATAAATTATAATTTTAAAACAAATAAATATATTTTGTAACGAAAAATGAACTAGATTATAATCTTTGAGATAGTAGGTTGTACTCACACATGAGCTTGGTTTCCATATATCAATTATCAAAATGGTGGGAAAGTAAGTGATATTATATCTTAAAAGATTGAACATTATATAATAAATATAATATATTTATTTAATACACATATTTATTCCCTTAATGTGATGTGGTGATGAAAAATTAACCACAAAGCTTTGTGGGGGTCGTAATCCACATGCATTCAAGAACGACCTTATCATTTTCCAATGAATGGAATGGTATGAAAATATATGATATATTAAATTTAAATAATTATAAATATTTCATGAATATAATATATATATTAAATGAATCATCGTAAATATGTGTGAGATGTTATGATGGAAATAAAATTACATTTTCTTTCTAGCCGTAGTACGTCATACACACAAATGATGGTTTCATTTCCCATTTTATGGAAGAGGATAAGGATTTAGGTTATTAAATTAATAGAAAAAATATATTAATATATATGCGATTCTGGTTTTATTATAAAAAATTTGTTGAAAAATATTTTAAGGAGGTCAAATAAGATGGAAAATAAAAATTCTCGATGTAGAACAATACCTCTTGGTCATACATCCTCTTAAGGTTTACACCAAAAGATTGACTAACATACATTTAGAATAAAAATAAGACTTATAGGACATGAAGAGGGTTGTATGGTATGTTTTTTTTTAATTTTTTGGTAATAAAAATGATATTTATTTCTTATATTAGAAGATAAAATGTTTCCTTTTATAAGTGGTGGAGATGATCTAGTAGTAAATTTATTAAAAGAATACAATAAGGGTATATTATTTCATAATAAATGTGCATAAAAATGTATATATATTAAAGTTTGGGATATAATATGGATTATATATATTCATATAAGAGTATTTAGATAATTGTTTTTGGAAAAAATACCATTTTAATTTGGTTTAAACCCACCAGAAATCTTGTTTTAATGATAACCACAATAATTATTTTTTTAATATTTTACCTATTAATTACGAGAAAAAATTAAAGGGGAAATTATTTGAAAATATTATTTATTATTTATTAGTAATATATAACCCATTTTTATCAAATTCAATTCAGATAATTATAATAATTTAATTTGAAAATATTTTGGGGAAATGTGTTGATAAACTATTTTTCCAAAAATGTATTTTTTAAGCATATGAAGATTTTACATTAAATATATGACTAATAATAATAATTTTATAAATTTAATTTCATATATAAAGATATTTACTCTTTAAATTTAATTTTAATTATTCTATATTAAAGGTTATTTTAATTAATTAAAATGGATAAACATTATATACTAAAAAACATTTTTCTGAAAACTCTGCTTTAGAGAAACAAAATAATCAAATACCAAAATTATAAAAATTTATGATTCCAATGAAATTAATTATAAAATTATAGACTAAATGGTTTATATTTATTCTTAATATAAAATAAAATTTATAATTGGACTTTTAAAATAGATAACATAATGTAAATAAATGACAGTATTTGAAATATCGATAATTTTAACTATTCCATGAAAAATCAATCATTTCATAAAAATACCAAAGTGTCACCTTATGATAATTATGATATAATGATATCAAAAAATATATTAGTTTTATACAATAAAATTTCTAAAATTTGATAAAATTAATTATAATATTTTCTCAAAAAAAATGAAATAAAAATCATTTTTGAAGAAAACATATTTTTAAAAAAAACTTTCATCTCTAAAAATTAAGTGATTATTTAATATGAATTTATGATTATATTTATATTAAGAAGAATATTTATATATATAAATCACAAAGAATTTAATCCTATTTAAACCTACCAATTTAATTGCAACATTATAATGACCATTTTTAAATAATAAAATTACACAATTTGTTTAGGCTCAGTGTTGCATGTCATATATGCTATAGAACATAAATTTATTTTTAAAATCTTGGGGTTGTTACATATTTCCATCATTTAAAAAATTATTTATTCAATGTAATAACTTTATCATTAAAATCAATGGTTTTCCATTTAAAAATATTTTTTTTAAATATCACATTATAAAAAAGGTTAATAAAACATCCTCTTGAAAATACATAAATGAAAGTACAAAGGTCATATACAATAAACCATAAATAGGATTAAAATTACGAAAACATTATTTTTAAGAGAAAATATAGAAATAAAAGAAATTATTATTTCTTAAATAGTAATGGCTAAAGAAATAGATCATTGATAATGAGAAATTGAATGATTATTAAAAAGTTATCAACCATAAAACCATACACCCTATAGGTGTGAAAAATACCATATTGTTATTGAAAATGAAGGTAATTGGATATAATTTTCATTTCAATATCCTTTTCTAGAGTTTGAGAATTCCATTCAATTTAGATTAGAAACATAAGGTGTATATAATTTCTTGACAACTAGAACTTCATACTTTAATCAATTTCTATAACACTCTCATCTCATGATCCGAACATTGTGTACAAATAAGTGAATTTATCTATACTCGAATCACTAAAATAAAATGATAATGGTATACATAAATCCACAAAGGGATAAAAAGCTATTACTCCTGTCATTCTACATTAAAAAATTAATAATGATAGAACAAGGTATGATAATTCACAAAATAAATATATTTTGACAAGATAAAATACAATATTAATTTATAAAGCCCTAGAAATAACACCAAAAGTTCATATTAGAAAATTTAATAAATAATTAACCATAAAATTATTCAAAAAATTTCTAACAATAGTTTAATCCCAAATATTTTAATTATTTATTCACTTATTAATACTAGATAAATTGAACTTTTATCTCCAAATAAATTCAATCACTCTTAAAGAATCATTCCATAATTTATATTCCATACTAGTTTATTATCATCAAATCTATAAATAACCTAAATATCAATATAGCTATGGTAAAATCATAAAAAATCCAAAAAATTAACACAATACTTATATGTTTCAATAATATTATAACGAACACACCATCAATAAAATAAATACTACAACATAATTCTAGAATCTTAATATATAAATACCTAAATTAATTTACCTTAATGATCGATATTACATTGGTCCATCATTGATATATAAAAACCAGATAATATCTTTTTTTCCAAAACATTATGATGTTATGCTATATGTATAATTTTTGAAAAGTTTTTTACTAATGTTCTCAAATCCAATTCCATAAGAATAGCTAGACCATCTTTGATACTAACTATAGTGAACCAATCCATTTACACATATTATTGCATGAATATTTAATATAAACAATAATGATTATTACACAATTATCCTTAATCTAAGAGTCTTCAGAAGAAAAGGTTTGTATTACATAAAAATGAAACTAAAGCCTGGAATCCTTATTTTATAGTCCACAATGAGATCCGAAATCCATTCCATCACCTAAAACAATATGGGATAATATAATAAATAGATCAAATAAAAGGGTAATATAAAAATCCTAGTAACTTAATAAACATTATAAGGAAACATATATTGTAAGTAAAAGGTATAACATGATATCCTAAAATATAAGGCCTGTTATTATTCACATGGAATCATAATATTAAGAACATGGTATCCTAAGATCAAAGAATACAAAGATATATTGAAACAACATATAACATGATATAATCATGATTCAATGATAACATCCTTAATATTATCACATGGTGACCAATGTCCCATAATTGATTAGTATTACACCCTAATCCATTATATAACTTCTCACGAGACCAAAAAATAATACCAAATACATTGGAGTTCTCTCCAGGAACACCCATCATTATATTTTAACGATTTTATCATTTAAAAAATATTAAATCAATCATATTGAAAAAATAGAAGAATTAACCAGAGAAGGATAATGGGTTGAAAAATCATTACTCAAATCATAATTAAAGGAAATTTCATAATGAATGAATCATACTTGTATTACCAAATAAAAGGGAGTAATAATAATCTAGGAGTATATATCAGAGGCATATATACATAATATATATTAATAATATAATTATATAGATAAGGATAATGTTAGTTTGAGAGAGAATGGTCTGGACCACAAGAAAAGGAGTGTTTATAGAGATCCATTACCTCATGAAAGATTCATCATGTGTGTTCTTTATCTTTATTAGAAGTATTATTAAGTTAATTGTTCTATATAATTAGAATCTTTTCCATGTTTTTAACTGATTTTATTTTTTATTATAATTTTATATTCAATTACTTATACATTTTGGTTCAATATGGTGGTTTTGATGATGTTCAACTCATATCTCCAAAATAACATTGTCAAGTAGACTAAGGTTAGAGAGATTATTATTTCATTATATCCAGAATCATAATTAGGAAATTATAAAAAATTTTCTAAAAAAATTAACTTCTTAGAACCAGTTCTGATTTATGTTTTTGAAAAATGAACTATTTTACAATCATGGTGACATTAGGTCATACATGTGAATAATTATCGTTCCAATTTTTCAACGATCATGATGGAAAGAAGTTAAGTGAAATTTTATCTCTATATATTGATTATTATAACATAAATATAATTTTATTTATTTAAATACAATTATATATATGATCTATGTGATGTTGTAATAAAAGATGAATCACATCGCTTCATGGAGGTGGTAATCCACACATATGCAAGAATTCCATTTTCATATTTATATGAATTAAATTTTAAGAAATTATATGATATATTAAATTTCAAGAATTATAAATATTTAACGAATATAAAATATAAATATATTAATTCCAAAATCATAAATATCCATGGGTGGATATGATGGAAAATGAATTACATCATTTCGTGAGGCGGTTGTCCTGCACATATATGAGCGATTGTTTCACTACCCATTTTGTAGAAGAAGAGATGGATTTATGTTATTAAACTAACATAATAACATATTATTATATTTTAGATACTATTTTAGATATATAATAATTTTTTTAATAATATTTTAATTACATGAAGGATAAATAAAATGAAAAATCCTAATTAAGAACTACACCTCATTTTCGGACAACCTCGTAAGGTTTACACATAAAGCATCCATAGGTATTTTTTATGATAAAACCAAGTCCTATAAGAAATGTAGAGGAATTTATATAATATAATTATTTAGGTATTATTCAAACATAAATGATTTTCATGGGTGGTGAGGATAGTAGAGGAGGTTTTACTTTATAAATTGGGGAGGGGACCCATTATGAAGTTTGTTAAAAGAATAAAAAATTATAATTTCATTAAATATAAAAATGTAAAGACCCGTAAAATTCAAAGGAATTTTTTTCTTAATTTTCTTTGAGATTTTACAAGAATGATGTTTCTGACGGCACCAGATTCCGAGGCCCGGCGTGGCCGGAATCAATTTTCGAAGTTTTCCTCGGGTACGTTCAGTGAATGAATGAGCGGGTTTTTCTATCTTTTTAACCGGTGCTTGGAATTAAAATCTGAGGGCACTGATGAACTCACAATGCCGATATTTCCTTAAGAGGACTTTTACCATAGGTGAGTTTTCATGGGAGAAGAAGTTTAATTTTGGGGTTTAAGGAAGAAATAAATAAAATTGTGAACAATTTTATTTTTGTTATTCAAGGAAGTTAAAATCTACCATGAGAAGTTGTTGGGGGGGTCCACAACCACCCAACATCCCATGTGTGAATATGTGGGAGGTGGGGCCCACACCCACCTAACCTCCCATGGGAGTGTTTAGTGTGGTGGGGCCCAGAAGAGACCATAACCCCCTTGAACTTCTTATAACTCCCTTAAACTCCCTTGCACTTAATGTGCTAACTCCTCTTTAATATCATCCTCCATTAAGTTTGTATAACTCTTCACCTTTCCTTCCACCTTTAATTCATCCCAACATGTATTAATTAATGAGATGAGCCTCTACATTTAATTAATTATGTGGTTTGGTTTCAATTTTAAAAATTCTTGAGGTCTGAATAAAAATAGTATGATGGGATATTATTTTGGAGCTTTTGGTGTTTGAGAAAACCATAACAATGTTCTGGAGATTTTGGGAGAACATTGGTGTGAAAAAGAAGAGAACTTCCCTCCGACGAAGAACAACTCATCTTCAACGAGTAACGGTTCTTCTTCGACAAAGAGTACATTCCCTTCAACATAGAATGTTCACGATGAAGAACGCCTCCGATGGAGAACGTCTCCATCGACGACGACTCTTCCTCCGACGACAACGGAATCGACACCGATCTTCCGTGGCGACCGAACACCGCGACGCTTGCCTCTTCCCGCGGCTCGACGACATGAGAGGTCTTTTCGAGGTAGGGGTTTATTGCTTCTTGTTCGTGAAACATCCGTTGTCGTTCCTCGTCTTATATTTTTTTTGGGCCGCTTGTTATCATCTTAATGGGACGAGGTCGGACCGCACGAACACGACCGACCCTCCTCCCCCTTTGTTGTTGTGTTGTTGCGGTTCAGAAGATGGTGAGAAGGTGCGACGAAACCGCGCGGGAACCCAAAGGAATGCGGCAAGGATGCGCAGCACCGTCGCGCCGCGCCGTCGAGGCCGAAAGGAAGTGTGGTCGTAGTTGGGACCACGAAGGCAAACGAAAGACTCCACAGTTTGTTCTTTTGACGTGCAGAATGACGAGAATTGACGGAACGGGCCGCAGAGACGATTTGATGTTTCCGCAGTGAAGAACGGGACCCGAGATGAGCATCGGCGCAGACGGAATTAAAAACGGACCACCGGAGCAACTCCGGTGGCCCGCGGACACCACCGGTGGCCGGAGGCGGCGGCCAGCACCGGCCGGCCCCCTGGAGAAACTAACGCGGCTGAAGCCGCGGCGGCGAGCTGGTGGATCCCGCGGCCGCGTGGGATCCAGGGGAGGGGATGCGGCGCGCGACGTGTCCGCATAGCACCGGCATGCTGGCCGAGCCAGCGAGCCACCAAGCCGAGCCGGGCTGGCTTGGGCAGATCGGCCCGGGCCCGGACCCGGGTCGGGTCGACCCGGTTTGGGACTACCCATGGGTGGGTTGGGCCGGGTCGGTCCGGGCCCAGACCCCCCGTTTTCGGATCACTTTCGGCCTTTTGCCCATATCGTGGGTTACAGACCTCCGATCGACGCACCGTCAGTTGCGTAGCGATCCTTGGATCGAGACGGTCATTTTGGGATATTAAAATGAAGGTTTCAGAGAACATTGGGTTTGGTCGGGTTGGTTCGAATACGAAACCAACCAGGCCCTCAGAGCGGAAACGCTTATATCGTGAGCTCCAGATGTCCGATTGACGTGCTGTCGACTTTGTTGGATTCCTCTTAATGAGAAGGAACTTTTGGATTACTTCGCTCGAGGTTTGGATTCCGTCGGAGTGCGGTCGGGTTGGTTCACTCACGAAACCAATCGGGCCCCTAGAACGAAAAAGCCAATAACTCACAGACCGGGCGTCCGATTGACGCGCTGTCTATCTCTTTGATTTTCTTTTGATGAGATGGAACTTTTGGCATACTTCGCTTGAGTTTTGGATGCAGTTGGATAGTGGCCGGGTTGGATTGCACCCGAAATCCAACTGGGCCCCTGGAACGGAAAAGATGATAACTTTCAGACTGGACGTCTGTTTGACGAACCTTCAACGGCGTTGGTGATCACGTGGAGAAACGGTCCCTTTGATTATACCCTATGAGATTTTGGGGTACAGTTGAGATACGGCTGTTTTGGTTCGCACACGAAACCAACCGGGCCCTGTGGACGAAAAAGCTAGAAACTCACAGACCGGGCGTCTGATTGACACGCCGTCTATCACGTTGAGACGACTATGATGAGGTGTATCTTTGAGATACTTCTTCGTGGGAATTTGAGATACTTAGAGTATCTACTAGTAGCTCGTGGAGCGGACCCTCCCGGAGACAAGCGTATGGAGTACGGAGACTGTGTAGCTGGTTGTGACCTGATGACTGCTTGTCCGATTCGATTCGGAGTGACTAGCATAGACTAGTGGGGAGAACTAATTTGTAAGGTGGTAGACCCATGGCGGAGGAGCACTACTGTATGAGGTAGCAGACCCGCGTTACTCGACAGGAGGAGTACCTCTGTAGGCTATGAGGGGGAGCACTAATGTGTGAGGTGGCAGACCCCTGGCGGAGGAGCACTACTGTGTGAGGTGGAAGACCCTCGGTACTCGATAGGAGGAGTACCTCAGCAGTCATAGGTTGGTGAGCAGTACCTCGGAGACGTGACAGGATCACTGTACTCCCAGAGACAAAGCACTTCAGCAGTTACAGTTTCGATAATGAAAATCCTGGTTTGATCTGAGACTATGACCTTTGTGTTTACCTCATGATTGAGATGGGTCACTTGATAACTTAGGTATATGTATGGAAATATACCTGGGTAGTGGTTATCCGTTGATTTCATAACCTTTGTGTTTCCTCATGATTGAGATGGGTTACTTGATAAATTGGGTATATATATGGGCGTATACCTAGGTAGAGGTTATCTGTTGAGATCTTATTTGTGGTTATCCTTGTTGTATTTAGTGAGACCTTGAGGGTCTTGGGGTCCATACTGAGTATCGTTATACACACCCCTGCACGGGCTCTGCCCGCACCTCTTTGTGTTAGTTGCAGACGACGGGCAGCGTAGACAGAGGCCGAGTGTTCGAGGACTGGATGATACATGGAGGTGGACTTCATGACGAGATGACACTTAGAGGAGGTTTATGGGCGAGAGAATTGTGGAGGATATCTGTACCTACCCTTCAGGTAGGATCCGTGGTGGACGATCCAGGAGCTGCGCTATCTGTACCTACCCTTCAGTTAGGATCCATTTTGGACGATCCAGGAGCTGCGCTATCTGTACCTAACTTTCAGGTAGGATCCTTGGTAGACGATCCAGGAGCTGCTTGTCACCTTCCGGTTGTTTTATCTTTTTCATTTTACTTTAATGTTGGGCTTGTATTTCCGGCCCCTTTACTTTCAGCATAGCTTGTTTCAGTTTTACATAGTGTTTTACTTCCTCTTGTACTTTGTGGTGTTTTTTTACTTTTATAAAGGCAATGCCTTCCCAGTTATCGGCACTTACGCCTTTGGTGCTAGTCTCCAGCCCCTGGCCTATGGAAGGCGGGCTTGGGGTAGTCATGGCACGGGCCCTGAGGACGGGTCGTGACAAATTGGTATCAGAGGAGTTTGGTTCTACCGTAGAACTTATAACTCTGATATTTTCTTTCTGTGAATCAATAGTGCTAAGTGTATCGAGTGTGGTCTTCAGTTCAGGGAGTCCAGTGTTGGTGCGGCGGCCGACATATCCGTACACCAGGACCCTGACTACTGATTTCAGACATTGTGCACGAAAAACACTGATTGCATGTGTGTTTCCAATAGTTTTAAAGTCATCTCAAACCATGTTAGATCACCAAGTATAAATCTTTGACCGTGTCACATCTATTCAGGATTTCTCCATGCATACAGTATGTTGGAGTTTCCGAAAGAGTACTCGATGACGGCTCACCGAGCAACGAGGCTCCGGTACAGGCCCTTTTTACTATGTTGGCACCCTCAGGTGGTGTACCAGCATCACCACCACCTATTGGGGAGCAGATGTCACCAGCTATACTAGCGAACTGTGCACGCTGGCAGAGCGCGATGCATGAGATCCAGCAGTAGAGGCCTCCGAGGTTACGAGGTGAGGTTGATTCCCAGACAGCAGAGGGCTGGATGGAGGTGATTGCTAGAGTTTTCCACATATCTGAGACACCAGTGGAATGGACGGTAGACTTGGCTACTATTGTTTTACAGTGAGTGACCATGAGGATGGTCCGAATAGTGATGAGGCTTCGATACATGGACCGATGCCTGAGATAATGACTTCGGGTAGTGTGTTAGCAATACATCATTACCTGTTGGTCAGCAGTTACAACCGGCGGTATTGGTAGGTGACACATGTAGGCTTACTGCCTTATACGTGTTCCAACATCAGATACCCTCAAGTTCTGAGGTGAGCCAGATGCACAGGCAGCTAAGAACTGGCTTGAGGAGGTGTCTGAGAGTTTTTCTAGAGCTTATATAGCTTCGGTAGGATGATGTTTCAGTAGCTGAGTAATCATCAAGGCGTACTGATCGTTTTTGGTACTTGATGACTACGATATGATCAGTGCTTAGAGATCGGACCTCAGAGCTAGGTGTGTTTAAGGGATATCCGAGTAAGCACTCTTTTCTCTATGCATTCCTACTTATTTTAGGGTGCTAGAATGAACCCTTGTGGTTGAATGTTCTTTGGATGATCGGTTTTAGCCAGTGAATGTTATCAGTGGGAAGATGCGAACTGGCGTCAGTATCAGAGACTTGAACGTGTAAAATGATTCAAGAAGAAGAAGTGTCAAGGAATGATGAATCTGTAGAGCTGCAGATGTGGAAGCAGAGCTAGGAGAGCAGCATGTGGTGTTGTACATTTCAACATGTTACAACCACCCGCCTTTGTTGTCCCCTCCAGGATCAGGGAGATAGACGGCAGGGGAAGGGAGTAGCTGCATGCGGTCAAGGAGTGCGACCGAAAGGGCTCTAAGGATGATTCGAAGTGAGGACTTTGTCTTCTACTAGCTACCGTAGCCACAGACATCGATACGAATCGTCCCTTCCTTCCATGAATCTAGTCCCAGACCTAGAGTTTCTGGTTAAGCCCTTGACATGACCCTCACATCTGGAGATACCTTTGGGAGGATACTCGATAGTCACACTTACGCCGACAATGTGATCTGGCCCTTGAGGCGAGAGTCTCGGTTGGGACCTCTTGGTGATAGCGTCGAGTCCTTACGACGTTAGTTTGATTACGGATTGGGAAATCAATGTTCATACTCAAATTGAAGATATTAGGAAAACGTCGGGATGGGTTTTCCTTGGTCGGCGAAAAGGAAACCCGAGGCAGCACAGGATAAACTCGTGCATGGGAGGGTGTAGCCAATCATTCTTAAGTCAGCCAACCTTAACCTCATGGTAGTAGGAGTTTGAGTTTCAGTTCTAGTCAGGAAAGGGAGACCTCTAGAGCTCGAGGATGATGACCACGTTCTTATACGGGTCTCACCTCGATGAGGTTTGTAGAGATGTAGATGAGGCGGCGAGATATCTCCGAGGTTCAACGGACCTTTCTAGGTTCCCAGTAGGGTAGGCGAGGTGGTTTACCGCTTCACCATTCCACCTCAGTTGCATCGAGTGGATGAAATCTTCCACGTACCTCGGCTGAGGAGATACGTGCTTGATCCTTCACACATCATCGACCTCAAGGAGTTGGACGTCGATGACAGGGTGACATGCACGGAGGTTCCAGAAGAGATTGAGGATCGAAAGGAGCAGGTCCTACGAGTACGGTTGATTCCTCTCGTGCGTTTTCATAGGCATCACGGGAACCTCCAGGTCAGCACATTGGAGCGGAAGGCTCATATGCATGCTCAGTACTGCTTTTGTATCCCTTGTTTTGTTAAAGCTTTACGGGGACGTAAAGCCCTGAGGTGGGGGTAATGTAAAGACCCGTAAAATTCAAATGAATTTTTTTCTTAATTTTCTTTGGGATTTTAGAAGAATGATGTTTCTGACAGCACCTGATTCTGAGGCCTAGTGTGGCTGGAATCAATTTCCGAAGTTTGCCTCGGGCACGTTCAGTGAACGAATGAGCGGGTTTTTTCTATCTTTTTAACTGGTTCTCGGAATTAAAATCTGAGGGCACCGATGATCTCGCAGCACCGGTATTTACTTAAGAGGACTTTTTCCATAGGCGTGTTTGCATGGGAGAAGAAGTTTAATTTTAGGGTTTAAGGAAGAAATAAATAAAATTGTGAACAATTATATTTTTGTTATTCAAGGAAGTTAAAGTCTACCATGGGAAGTTGTTGGTGGGGTCCACAACCACCCAACATACCATGTCTGAATATGTTGGAGGTGGGGCCTACACCCACCTAACCTCCCATGGGAGTGTTTAGTGTGGTGGGGACCACACGAGACTATAACCCCCTCGAACTTCTTATAAATCCTTTAAACTCCCTTGCACTTAATGTGCCAACTACTCTTTAATCTCATCCTCCTTGAAGTTTGTATAACTCTTCACCTTTCCTTCCACCTTTAATTCATCCCAACATGCCTTAATTTATGAGATGAGCCTCTTCATTTAATTAATTTTGTGGTTTGGTTTGTATTTTAAAAATTATTGAGGTGTGAATAAAAATAATATCAAGGGATATTATTTTGGGGCTTTTGGTGTGTGAGAAAACCTTAACAACATTCTGGAGTTTTTGGGAGAACTTTGGTGTGAAGAAGAAGAGAACTTCCCTACGACGAAGAACGATGCATCTTTAACGAATAACGGTTCTTCTTCGACAAAGAGCACTTTCCCTTAAACATAGAACGTTCACGACGCAGAACGCCTCCGACAGAGAACGTCGCCATTGACGATGGCTCTTCCTCTGACGAAAACAGAATCGACACCGTTCTTCCACAGCGACCGAACACCGCGACGCTTGCCTCTTTCTGCGGCTCGACGACATGCGTTATCTTTTCAAGGTAGGGGTTTATTGCTTCTTGTTCGTGAAACATCCTTTGTCATTCATCGTCTTATATTTTTTTGGGCCGCTTGTTATCATCTTAACGGGAGGAGGTCAGACCGCACGAACACAGCCGACCCTCCTCCCCCTTTGTTGTTGTGTTGTTGCGTTTCGGATGATGGCGGCAAGGTGCGATGGCACCGCGCGAGAACCCGGAGGAATGCGGAAAGAATGCGTGGCGCCATCGCGCTGCGCCGTCGAGGCCAAACGGAAGTGTGGTCGTAGTTGGGATCGCGAAGGCGAACGGAAGACTCCGCAATTTGTTTTGTTGACGTGCGGAATGACGGGCATTGACAGAATGGGTTGCAGAGACGATTTGATGTTTCCCAAGTGAAGAATGGGACCCAGGATGAGCATCGGCACAGACGGAATTGAAAACGGACCACCGAAGCAACTCCGGTGGCCCGCGGACACCACCGGCGGCGCGGGACTCCGGCGCGATGGCGCCGGCAGCCAGAGGCGGGTGCCGGCACCGGCCGGCCGCCCGGAGGCGGGTGCCGGCACCGGCCGGCCGCCCGGAGGCGGCGGCGCACCGGTGCCCCGCCTGGAGAAATCGCCGCGGCTGAAGCCGCGACGACGAGCTGGTGGATCCCGCGGCCGTGCGAGATCCAAGGGAGGGGACGCAGCATGCGCCACGTCTGTGGAGCACTGGCTCGCTGGCCGAGCCAGCGAGCCACCCTGCCGAGCCGGGCCGGCTTGGGCGGACCGGGCCGGGTCGGTCTGGGCCCATACCCCCTGTTTTCGGATCACCTTCGGTCTTTTGCCCATATCTTGGGTTAAGGATCTCCAATCGACGCACCGTCAGTTGCGTAGTGATCCCTGGATCGAGAAGGTCATTTAAGTATATTAAACTCATGGTTTCGGAGAACTTTGGGTTCGGCCGGGTTGGTTCGAATACGAAACCAACCGGGCCCTCAGAGCGGAAACGCTTATATCTTGAGCTTCGGACATCCGATTGACGTGCCGTTGACATGGATGGATTCCTCTTGATGAGACAGAACTTTTGGCTAACACTACACGTGGTTTGGATTCCGTCGGATTGTGGTCGGGTTGGTTCGCACATGAAACCAACCGGGCCCCTGGAACCAAAAAGCCAATAACTCACAGATCGGGCGTCCGATTGACGCGCCGTCTGTCTCGTTGATTTCCTCTTGATGAGATGGAACGTTTGTAATAATTCGCTTGAGTTTTGGATGAAGTTGGATAGTGGCCGGGTTGGATTGCACCCGAAATCCAACCGGGCCCCTGGAACAGAAAAGCTGATAACTTTCAGACTGGACATTTGTTTGAAGAACCGTCAGCGACATTGGTGATCACATGGAGAAACGGTCCCTTTGAGTATACCCTATGAGAGTTCGTGGTACAATTGAGATACGGCCTTGTTGGTTCACACACGAAACCAACCGGGCCCTGGGGACGAAAAAGCTAGTAACTCACAGACCGGGTGTCCGATTGACATGTCGGCTGTCGCGTTGAGACCCCTATGATGAGGCGGATCATTGAGATACTTCTTCGTGGGACTTTGAAATACTTGGAGTATCTACTAGTAGCTCGTGGAGCAGACCCTCCCGGAGACGAGCGTATGGAGTACGGAGACCGTGTAGCTGGCTGCAACCTGATGACTGCTTGTCTGATTCGATTCGGAGTGACTAGCATAGCCCAGTGGGGAGAACTACTTTGTGAGGTGGCAGACCCATGGTGGAGGAGCACTAATATGTGAGGTGGCAGACCCACGGTACTTGATATGAGGATTACCTCTATAGGCTATGAGGGGGAGCACTACTGTGTGAGGTGGCAGACCCATGGCGGAGGAGCACTACTGTGTGAGGTGGAAGACCTGCGGTACTCGACAGGAGGAGTACCTCATCAGTCATAGGTTGGTGAGCAGTACCTCGGAGACGTGACAGGATCACTGTACTCTCAGAGACGGAGCTCTTCAACAGTTACAGCTTCGATAATGAAAATCCTGGTTTGAGCTGAGTCTATGACTTTTGTGTTTACCTCATTATTGAGATGGGTCACTTGGTAACTTAGGTATATGTATGGTCATATACCTGGGTAGTGGATATCCGTTGATTTCATAACCTTTGTGTTTCCTCATGATTGAGATGGGTTATGTGATAAATTGGGTATATGTGTGGGAATATACCTAGGTAGAGGTTATATGTTGAGATCTTCATTATCGTTATCCTTGTCAAATTTAGTGAGACCTTGAGGGTCTCGGGGTCTCTTTTGAGTATTGTTATACTCACCCCTGCACGGGCTATGCCCGCACCTCGTTGTGTTGGTTGCAGATGATGGGCAGCGCAGACAGAGGCCGAGTGTTCGAGGACTGGACGGTACCTGGACGCGGACTTCACGACGAGACGACACTCGAAGGAGGTTGATGGGTGAGATCATTGTAGAGGATATCTGTACATACCCTTCAGGTAGGATCCGTGGTGGACGATCCAGGAGCTGCACTGTCTGTACCTACCCTTCAGGTAGGATCCTTGGTGGACGATCCAGGAGCTGCTTGTCACCTTCTGGCTGTTTTATCTTTTTCGTTGTACTTTACAATTGGGCTTGTATTTTCGGCCCCTTTACTTTCAGCATAGTTTGTTTCAGTTTTACTTAGTGTTTTACTTCTTCTTGTACTCTGTGGTGTTTTTTTTACTTTTATAAAGGCAATTCCTTCCCAGTTATCGGGATTTACGCCTTTGGTGCTAGTCGCCAGCCCCTGGCCTATGGAAGGCGGGCTTGGGGTAGTCACAGCACGGGCCCCGAGGACGGGTTGTGACAAAAAATACATAAAAATCTACATAGATTAGAGTGTGAGATATTATAATGTAGAAATATGGATATAAAATAGGATTCATTCAAAGTTAATTGTAAAAAAATTCATATATTTTTTTAACCCCGATAAACCTGTTCGAAATTTAACCACATTAAATATTTTTTATTGTTTTTAAAATTAATTAAGACCCAAAATTGTGTTTACCTTATTAAATAAAAAAATCTAGTTTAAAATATTTAATATATTTTATCAAATTAGATTATCAT
The DNA here is from genome assembly GCA_963277665.1 of Viscum album. Lineage (NCBI taxonomy): Eukaryota > Viridiplantae > Streptophyta > Magnoliopsida > Santalales > Viscaceae > Viscum > Viscum album. Next base: position 2,085,639,647 of record OY728151.1, read on the forward strand.
AAGTGATAGAATTTTATTTAAATCAAAACCCACAAATTGTTTTGAAAAATGGTTTATAATGAAATGTATTTTTCAAGCCGAAGATGGTCACACACTAAATCTACGACTAGTAATAAAGAAAAATACTAATTTAAATTAATATATTTTGATATATAATAAATACATCTAAATTAAATATTTCTTTATTAGAAGTTATTCTAACTAATTTAAAATGGTAATATTTTTTCACTTAAAAATAGTTTCCTAAAAACAATGTTTTTAAACCTTAATATAAAATTTACCAAAATCATGAAATTTTTTGATTCAAATGAAAGTAATTATATAATTATAAATACCATTATATATATTTCATATTAATAAAAAATACAAAAAAATATTTTGACTTTTTAATATCATAATTTAATAGAAAGGAATAACAATATTAAAAAAAGCCTATTTTCCCTATTCACTACGAAATAAATCATTTCAGAAAAATACCTAGATTTCACACAAAGTAATTTTTGATATTATTATTTCAAATCTAATAAAATTTATTAAAATATCATTTCTAATAGTTCATGAATTTAATTATAATATTTTTTCAAAAAAAAAAAATTGTGTTTCACGACGTCTATTTTTCAAGAATAAATGGACGTCACTAAAAATTGATTGATTATTTACATGAATATAACAATAAATTTATAATGAGTAATATATTTTTATTTATTTAATAAATCAATTAATAATATTTGTATTATCCAATTTAATTATGTGGTTTTAAATATAACGTTTAAAAAAATTATTTCATTGTTTGTTTAGTCATGGTGTTGCATGTCATATACACTATCGAACATTGTTTTATTTTTATAATATCAGGGTTTTACATGAATAGATATAACATTAATGTAATTAAATAAAATAAAATTTTCCTAAAATATAGTATGGATATATGTTGCATGGGATCATCTATTTCGACTTGTAATGCATGAATGCACCAAAATCACACAAAATATATACATAACATTATAATCTAGATCAACATTAACCTATAAACCCATAAATACAAATATAATCTAAAAAGTAGTTACTCAGAGGTCTATTACACATGGTGTCTCTCGAAACATGTGGAACTCCCCTACATGAATCCCACATGGCATGATTACATTATATCATTCCCAAAACAAAGTTCTGGAGAATGAAAGAGGGAATACATAACCGTTAAAGCCATTTTGTAAGGCCTCAGTCCGAATCACTATATATAAGACGGTGTTACCCATGGCCTCATGCACACCTCCTGCATTGCAAGACATTACTGACAAGTAGTGATGTTCAGAATGTCGTCATGGGGGAGATTATACCCTTAGTATCAATTTTAATAAGAATAAATAATAATAGTAAAATATAGTGGAGGAATAGATAATAAATTATATAACATATGGAATGGAATGTATTTCTTGAAATGTAGAATAATAAACCATGTTCCCCTGAAATAATAGGTAAAAATAGAGTTTGAGTAATATAGCTAAATAAATAAAACATCATGGAATCCCTTTGGAGTTTGTCTCAATAATTCATCGTAACACCTAGACCATTATCCTAACCCCTGTAAATGTGCCATTCATCATACCTATATCCGAGACCATAATTTCTTCATGTGCATTGTGATACCCATAAAAGGTGTGAGTAACGAACTTAGTAGGAAACCAATAATTTTTCCTTAATATGAGTGTACATTCATAATTATATGCCTTTATAATAAATAAATTCTCAGGTAAATATACACCCACACAATTTTTGAGTCATCATGCACTAACAATAATCCATTAATCCCATAAAAAACAACATTGGCATAATGTTGGTAAGGATATTAATGAATGTCACTTCACCTACAAATATATTACATAAGTACCACTATCATTTGGAACTCTACACCTATCATTCTTATTTCCATGTTTTTCCTTTAAGAAATTCCACATATCTAACCCTGATGGTGGTTATCCACAAGATCATTACATGCCCCACCTTAATGGAGCTCATATTCCGTGTATTATGATAAGTACCACATGACATTTTTGACATATTTGTATTCACACATAAACCCTCATGGAATTCTTTGTTATCATCTTATAGTTAAAAGATAAAAAACTCCTCTTCATGGTCTACTCCCACATCAACTAACATGTTCTAGATCATACTCATACCATCAACTAGTCCATGTCCCATAGCCTCTACCACATCATCACACGCCCCATTGAATGGGTGATCTAACCAATATAGAGTAACCAATTCATCGTGATACCATAGAAAGGTCCCACTTTCTCTGAAATTCCATAAGCAATACATATCATAGAAAGAATCAGTAAGTCATATCATGTATATTCCTCAAGAGTTTGTACATACATAGAAACATTAAAACACAACCAATAGTTAGTTAAAGAGGCTAAAAACTGATCAAAATATTACATATCTAGGTCATTTCTAAATGACCACTCACAGTCCCAAACACAACTTACATCAATAATGGATTTTAATCAATAATAATAAATAACAACAATATCAAATACAATTACCTATATGGTAAGGATATTCCTCCCCCAATATCATAGACTTTAATGTCAATGTTTTCTATGAAGGTAGACACCCGAAACAATATCAACACCAAATAACAAAAAAACCATCTCTAATATCATAGAATAACCATGAACAAAGATACAAATAAAAGAACATCATGACTAGAAATCAAGAGATTCACTAAAGTTGTTTCACCAAGATAAAAAGTATTGAAACATAGTAAAAAGTTAAAAATAATTTAAAAATGTTTTTGTTTTACTAATACTATGAAACACCTCACAAGACTACACCAGTAATAATCGACTTGAAATAGAATCTTTATTACATGATCATTCTAGAATGATAGAATAATTTAATCGAAAATAAGATTGAATCACTGGTGTTGTCTACTGAAATTCCAAAAACGTGAAGAACCACAATGGAATATAGAAAAATATTATAGATAAAACTTATAAGAGGATTTAATTTTTCAAATCATGTTATAAAATAGGGTTTGGATGAATATCTCACATTGTGGTGACCTAGGTGTTTTTAGAACATAGATAAATCCATCAAGAAAATCAGTGAATCATCATGTAAGAGCGCAGATCAATTAAAATGGGAAAGAATCAATTCGAACCCACATTTATGACCAAAAATTTTATCCACATGTGTATTTCATTTGAATTTATTAATAAATAAAGTAGAATAAGTTGATTTTAATTATTTGATTCTAGCCCAACCATTTCCACCCTCTCCACCACATCCTGGACATGACCACACTTATTTAATCTATGTATATTTTACAACAAATAACACTATGGAAAAAATATATTCAACCATGAAATGGTGTTTTCCATTTGATCCAAAAACCACCATACCTATTTTTAAACATTAAATCACCTCCAGCAAAAACTAAGCCCATGTTCCACCATAACATGTTTTAAAAACATCACTTAATAATTTTCATAACCTAAAGTGTAAAAACCTTATAAAACAAGGGTGGTATAAGAGAAATTTGTTCATGAAAGTTAATTCAGTGATAAGAAAATTGGATATGGGTTCAAGGAAATTTTAATGCATTTGTGTACCATAAAGAGGGTGGAAGTGATAACCTTTCATAAGTTTTTATATTGCATTGATTCTAAACACCCATTATTATTCCAAAATTGAAAGAAATTAATCATTTTTCAGTAGTTATAAATGTTTTAAATAATGGAGTGTGAAATGGTATATAGATTAATAAGAATCAAGTCATTTATTTTTAGATTATTACTTTCAACTCTTTTGGTTATATCATGGAAACTATTTTCCACCTAATCAATTTAAGATTTACTAATATAAAAATTATTTGTTTTGATAAAATATTTATGTGATAAATATTAATTTTTTACCCAATTAATCCTATTTATTTTTTTCATATATTAAAAAATTATAATTTAATTTAAAATATAACCTGTGTAGAAATTTTTTTATTGAAATGTTAATTCAGGTTTATTAACTGCTCATAACCTTATATAGTGTTGATTATTAATTGAATTAGTGTTAATATATATATATGGTTAAGCATTATATTTCAGGTATTTCTATTATAGATAAATTTCTTTTATTAGATATAAATTACAGAAATATTAACAAAAAAAATATCTGAAAATAATTTTTTTATCATTACTATGGTAAATAACAATAATCGTAGTAGTCATTTTTTATGACTAAGAATGAAATCGTACATTTTATAAAATTTCAATCTACTAATTCCAAATATAATTTCCATTTTTTTAATAAAATTTGTATTTCTGATAAAATATTATTTTATGATAATGGCATATAACTCATAAGAATATTTTTTTAGAAAAAAGTTTATTTCTAGGAAAAAATGTATTTCTAAGAAAAAATTATCAATTTTATCGATCTTAATTATATTAATTTCTATATTAAATAACTATAAAAATTTATTTTTCACTCTAATTAAGCTAATAATAAATTTTACCACAATATTTTTTGATTAAAATAAACAAAAAAAATATGTTTTATTGAAAAGTATTAATTAACTTATTAAACAGAGGTTTTCTAAATCAATAATCGATTTTTTAAATTTTTAGTTTTTTTACATAAATATATCTTTGATTATGGAAAATTCATAATAGGTATTTATGTTATACTAACTTCTTCATATAACCGTAAACACTACGAATTTATAAAAAACTATATTTCCATTATTCCCCAAAAAACCAATTATTTTAAAGAAAATACAATAAATATAACATAAGATAATAGTTCAACACCTATAAATTATAAAATAAGGCTATTTTATTTCATAGTGTGTATGACACACAACATCAAGAAAAGGATAGAATATAACCTCCACTACAATATGATATATTTAATACTTTAAAAAATAAATGCATTTTATAGCCTTCATTACATGAAACATTGAGTTTGGATTGTATTTCACATAGCACTAAGATTAGGTTTTGATACATGGAACCTTATGTTATATTTAGTTATATACAATAATGACTTTCTTAAATTTCCTTTGTTACACGCAAGACTATGGTTTAAAAAAACTATATATATTATTATTTTAAATGAAAAATATCTCCAAGAACTAAAATTTGGGGTTATGAATAGAGTTAGCTGACTTAAAAGAATAAAATTTTAAATTAATTAGTTAAAAATTTATAAAAAATGAATATAAAAACCAATTGAATATACATGAAATGTTTTTATAAAGAACTATTTTCATGCTCCCAATGGAAATTTATCATAATAAATTATATTAATTACTATTAGTGAAAGATATTAACTAAATTTATATATTTTTTAATCAGTAACATTTTTTTTATTCATAAAATATATTTTATAGGAATAATGATAATAACAATCCCAATTTTGAGTATAAAAATATTAATTTTTCTAAGACGGTAGTTTTTCCACCGTTTAATTGAAGACATTTAAAAAAATAATTTTTTAACCTTATATAAATATTATTCAAGAAAATAAAACTAATTTATAAAATTATAATTCAAAAAATATATTAGAGTTATTTTTGGTTTGTTTATGAAGAGATTCTTTTTTTGATGAATGGTTAAAAAAATTAAAAATTTAATTAAAAACTAACATTTTAACTAAATAATTTATAGTGTTAAATAAAATCCATAATTGTTTTCAAGTTATAATTATATAAATTTAGTATATATTTATTAAATTTTGTCATTGGGAAAAATGTTTTATTAAATTTAAATATAAAAAAGTAGTGAAATTTTTATCATTTTCACTTTGAAAACCCACTTTATCATCCCATCTATTAGATTAATTTAAAATTAATTTTGACCACTAATGTTAAATGAATTTTAAAATATTTATTCTCTATTTTAAATCAAAATAATTATTAATTTATAGTAATTTCAACTTAGTTTGAGACCAAAATCATTAGAGACTGTTATTAAAATTAATTACAATGATTGTGGTAAAAATGAGTTTACATAGTGGTTAAACATTAATCATATAGGGGAAAATAACCTAGAAAATTTTCAAAAATCTATTGTATTGAAATATTTATACCATATAATATATTATATATAATATTTTTCATTATTCTAGGCACATGATTTAATGTATACCTCTCAATAGTGTCCACCTTTTATATTGAAAAGAATGTCACTCCTCCCCAACAAAAGGTTACCCACTGCCTCACGTTTTAAAATCTATGAAAACCATTTAATCATAAAGAACTATCCAAACATATCTCCCAAAATACACCACCTAATCATATAATCCTTAATTTGGTCATAAAAAACAAGGATGTCCTTTGGTGAAATCCAAAATGAGTTACAATAAAATGAGGTAATGTTATTCAATGAGAACTTTTGTTTTATTTTTTTATTCACCCATTAAATTATTATTATATCATGAATATATAATTACATATTTATATTAATTATTATTATATTTTTATGCTAATATTATTAGATACAAATTCACACAGTTACATAATATGGGATACACAATCATCGTTCATGTGTACGGCTAACTATTGTCTCACGAACCGATGTCATTTGTTCTATCATTTCCACATATTGAGGATTTGAAAAATTATAAATTTAACACCCCAATATTCCATGGTACACTTATCTTGGAATAATACAGTAGCGTGTGTTGTACGCAACTCCGAGTTCTAACAAACACCACAACCAATCAAACTAGCCATTTTGAATAGTAATACCCACTTTTTAAAATTTTGTAGATTTTTGTCTTTTAAAATGGAATTAATTTTTTGGATTTAGAATATTGAAATCATCTTAGGGTGTATTTTTGTTACTTTTTTGATAACTTTCATATTTTGGTGAATAGTGAAAATTACTAGATTTTAATTAAAAAAACATTTTAAATCAAAATAACTATTAGTGATTAATTATTAATTTCAGTGGTTTTAAAACATAATTAGATTATATTTTTACTATTTAATCCAATGTTGGTAAATGAAAATAATTTCACATTTAAACTAAACATATGAAAGTGTCGATCTTTTGATAGTTATTATTTCTTAAAAACACACCTTTTTTGACAGTGGGAATTAATATTAAATTAATTCTTTCCACTTCTGTGTTTTGCATTTAGAAAAATGGATTCCATATTCATAATAATAAGTTACAAATTTTATAAATTGGTAACTTTTATTTTTAGACATTGTGAATAATTACATTGGTTAATATTTTATTTACCATGGTTAAAGGGTAAATCCAGTTAATAAGGGTAAAAAATAATATTATAATAATATTAAATTACCCTAAGACGTGTCCTAAACCTATTGGATGATACATGTCCGACCATGGGCATCTTTGGGTCGATTTTGCGACCCCATGGATCCACTTGTAAGTAATAATGACACTTTATTTTAATTAAGTTAATGCAAATACAAAAATGACATAAGCATATATCTTTTAGCATAACAATTTTTACATAGTGTTATATATGTAATCATTTCTACTATAAATATTCATTATAAATATAAAACGATTTCCTATGTAATGATATTTTACTTATAATTTTTATACCTTGAATAATTAAATTTATTTATGACACAATAATGATGTACTATTTTTCTTATTAATGAATGAATCAAATAATTGGTATTATAAATGATAAAATAAATATAATTTGAATGTTTTGATGAAATATAAGAATTTTATAGGATAATATGACATTCTAGGATTGATTAAATGAATTTATTTATATTTAATAATATTATTAGGACTTTATCAAAAATCAATTATTAAATAGTGTCAAAATTGACATAAAAGAGTTTTTAAACAAATATTATATTATTAATTGATATTCTATTCCTAAAAATCTATGGTTCAGACAAAGGACTTATATAATGATATTTTTATCATTAAATAACCACTTGGGGTTCTCTTGGAAGTATATTGTAGGTTTATTAACTACATTATAAAAAAACAAAGAGACAAGGTCAATGTAAAACTAGTTAACTAAGAATTAAAGCTAAATGATAATGTTAATATGGTGACCCAAACATGTCTAAAAACTATTGGTTGAGTGGTTTTCTACCCATACCCACCTTATCCTTTAAATAATATATTTTTGAGCCATTAGAAACCTAAAATTATTTTGTTATAAAATAATATTTCTAGATTTTCCTAAGGTTCCCCTCACCCCTCTTATAAAAGGGAACTCCCCCTTCTCTCTAATTCACACACTAAAAGTCTTTTAGCTCAGCAAACATATGCCAAAATACCCTCTAAACTATCCTGCCTTCATCTTAGAGGCCTTCCTTTAGTCAGAGAGCCAACCAATGGATCCCTTTTGATCAAATAAAAAGGAAGAACCCAAAGAAAATGTAAATATCTCACCACCTCTTTCAAGTTCCTTTCTTCTTCCACTTCCTGTCTATTTGTTACTTCAATTATAAAGTAATAAATCCAGTATCATATATATATTTTGACATTAGTATAAATATGGTACAACCAAATCTGTTATTCTATCCATCCTTTTAATGACATGTCACCACATGTGCGTACGTACGACTTACCGTCTCCACGTTGTGGTGTAATTGTTATTGAATACATTATTATTTGGATGTGTATAATGATGATGTTTAATTGATGTAAATAATAAATATAACATGATAATGATTCTTTAAATATGACATAATATCCAATTATATGTTATTTTAAATTAAAAAGAAGGATTTTGTTGCTCGTGCGTTCGTACAGATTATCATCTCCACGAACGTGATGAGATTCATTCCCCGACGTATCCATTAAAGACTAACATTCATTAGATGATTAAAAATAATGTTTAAATACTTGATATAATTATTTATATGAATAATATACATCCCATATATAATAAATATGACTCAAATAACAAATAATATAAGGGAAAAGGAATCTGTTAACACCCGAAACGACGATAATACTAAGATATTATTAACAAAAAATGTTAAAAGATCATATATGGTATCATATTAATGTATATTATTATTTTATAATTTAATAAAAATTATTTCAGCATTATACCGGAGGTTAACCTACCCTTGACCAAGGAAAATTACATGGTAAGGTTTAATTCTACAATTTTTTCATTATCTGAGATTGTTTATACGTAATTATCTATTGGGACCTCTTTATCATCCACATCCAGGTTTATTAAAAATGTATTTCAAAACATTTTAACTATTTACTATAAAATGGGTTTAAGTCATTTATACCCTTATGTGTTTTGAAATGAATCTTTCTGTCGATTTTCCAAACATGGTACTTTTTGACCTTTTCGGCAAATTTAAGGTAAGAATGTTTTTTTACTTCTATGGTGGGTGCAGTTATTTTCCGCCGTTATAAGATCATAAAATATTCCTTTACAAGAATATAAGAATATTTTCAAAATAAATGTTTTCTTTATAATTATGTGATGCTTAAATGATTTCAAAATAGAAAGTGATATTTCTCTAAAAAGGGTTTTGATTCATCTATGTCAACATACTTTGGTGGATCTTACGTTTATTTGAAGTTGATTTTTTATGATACAAAACATTCATATTGTATTAAAGGTTTTTTGATATGTTTGACTGTGGTTGTGCTATTTTTATACCATTCACGGTTTATGGTTATGGTATTAACATTTCATATGATAGTTTTAATATGAATGTTTATGATATATTTAATGATTTATATACAAGGGATGTATTGGACTTAGTAAGTGACAGGTGGAGCCCGTTATAGCACCTCAATGAATCGGTAGGTCTCATGAGACAACTAAACGTGGAATTTTCGGAGGCCCTATTTCAATTTGATATGTGTTTTTGGCCAATGCCTTAATCATTTTTAGATGTCTTGGGTGAGGCCTTGTCAAAATGATTGAGAGTGTCTGAAATTATACATTCTCTCATTATAAAAATAATATTGATGGTTAATGTGGTCATTCAACTAGTAGAATGACCATGATTATGTTTTATTATGGCATTATTTATTCAGTTCATATTCCAGTAATAAAAGTGTCAATGTTTATTATTGGTAAAGGAAAGTGGTTTCAATTATTCATAATGCTTAATATTTATTTTATCTTCTCCTGTATTGCCTACCCTTACTGAGCATTTGAGCTCACCCCTTTCTTATATTTCATTTTCCCAGGATATGAAGAAGTTAGTTATGAGTGACCTGCATGCATAATGTAGGAGTCTTGGATGTTTCTATTGGAATAAATTCGTGTTGTATTTCTTTTCATGTTTTAATATTGAACTTATGCATCAAACTTGTTTCCAATAATACTAAACTGATCTATCTTTCGAGACAAGTTTTCCTTGTGATTATTCCAATGTTATGTAATAATGCACCAACTCAGGGTAATTGGGGTCGGGGCAGTACAGTTGGTATCAGAGGAAGTTTAGTACAAACATTAGAAGCTAGATTTCGATAAACTCTCATTAGATCACGTAGACCCAAGATGGACTTTTAGGATTAGTATAGATGAACTTCCTAAATTTTGTTATTGTAGAGATTTTTTGAGCCCTCCAAAAAATATATCCCTATCTGGATATGAGATGGTAGAGGTGGCTCTGGCATAGATGTACCTAGGGTTAAAACCTGAAAACACCGCTTTGATCTAGACTCGAATGAGAACTGGTGCACGACAATGGGGCTTGCTGCACTCTTGGTTACGACACTCCCGGGGGATATTATTAGGATAAATCTCATTTTCTTTATAAATCATTATGAAGGGTTTATGAGTATATACTTCCTCAAAGAAAACATTTTTATGATTATGTATTATATTCATAAATATTTCATTTTATTTAATGTGTTTTACAAGTTTGGATTTATGTATTGCGATACATAAACTAATCTAGTGTGTGTCGTTGTTTAAATATGGCACCTAGTGGAAGGAATGGAAACCATATCAATAAACGCACTCAATGTAGGGATTTACCTCCTCTTCAAGAAAATTATAGTGGAGTTGGTGATTCAACTGGTGCTGATTAGTGTATCACCATACTAGGACTACTAACTCAGGTTATGAATAATAACCTTACCCGTATAGAGCACCCTGATCCACAGTGAGGAGGATCAATGTTAGATCGCTTCATGTGGAAAAAACCACTGACATTCAACGTGAATACAAATCTATTGGTATCTGAGCAATGGATAAGTTCTCTAGAGAAAATATTTCAGGCTTTGGGGAGTTGTGAAAGGGAAAAAGTTGTCATGGCAGTTTATCGCCTCGCTGGAGATGCTGATCAATGGTTGTTGTTGATTCAAAACACACAGGAAGATGATGAATTATCAAATATGTAATGGAAGGAGTTTAATGTGATTTTATTAGATAATACATTCCTCATGACCATTGAGAAGATATGGAAATGAAATTTCTCAGTCTGAGGCAAAAGGAGGAAGAGAATGTTGCAAAGTATGAGGCTAACTTTACAAGGATAACAAGGAATTATGTAGATTACATATGTAACCCAAGAAGTATTATTGATCATTTCTTTGATGGGATAAAACCATTTATCCTTTGAGCTTTACTATCGCATTCCTTCTCATCATACGATGAAATTGTATCATGTGCTATCAAGACATAAAAGTAATTCTCTAAGCCTTATGGATGTAAATAAAAGTAAGAGAAGAAGAGATCTACTGTACACTCTAGGAAAGGAAATAAGGAAATAGGGAAAAAGGGATGTGTTGAATTTCCACCATGTGATAATTGTGGAAGGAACCACCCTGGTTCCTGTCTAAAAGGAAAACGAGTATGCTACAAATGTGGACAGAAAGCCCATTTTTCTGGTGATTGTAAGGGAAATAAATACACTACAAATGTTAAATGTTACAATTTTTGGGAGACGGGAGATTGTGAAAATGAATATCCTATGTGTCAGGTAAAATTACCTCAAAAAAGTCCAAGGGATCATGGAGAAGCTTATACGATCACTACTGCTGAGGTTGAAGCTCTGAAAGATGTGGTGGCAGGTAATTTAATGGTTTCCTCAAGTTTAGAAAATGCTTTATTTGATTCTGGATCATTGCATTGTTTAATATATCCCCAGTTTTCTAAGAGAATTAGATATTTCCAAATTGATTTAACAAGGGAGTTTTCAGTTAAAACTCATAAGGGAAGTATCATCATAATAATGTTTTGTGAATCTGTTCCCATTTGAGCATATAAATGTTCATTATATGCTGATATCATCGTCATACCTATGACTGAATTTGATATAATCCTCGGTATGGATTGTCTTTCAGACCGTGATGAAAATTTTTTTTATAATAAGATGGAGGTTACTATTTTTGATGACGATGATAAGGAACACCTTATCTTTAGAGCATAATCATAGCCACCTAATTCTTATCTAGATCCACCCCCAGTAGCTCAACAAAATTTAATTATCGGGGAGGAAGAGAATGAAATAACTGTGGGGGAAGAAAATAATGTACAAATATAGGATGTACCTATTATTCAAGAGTATGTGGATGTATTTCCCGAGGATTTACCTTGACATCCTCCAAAACGAGAAATTGAGTTTTTCATTGATTTAATTCCTGGATCAAGGCCCATATGAAGACCCCTTATAGAATGGCCACTATAAAATTAGTGGAACTAAAGAAACAACTAGAGGATTTGAGTAATAAGGGATATATTCACCCTATTTTTTCTCTATGGTGAGCCCCTATATTTTTTGTTAAGAAGAATGATGGTTCAATGATGTTGTGCATTGACTATGTGGAGATAAATGCTATAAAAATAAAGAACACGTATCCTTTACCTCACATTGATGATTTATTAGACCAAATTCATGGAGCTCAATAATTTTAAAAGGTTTAACTTCAATTTGGATATCATCAGTTGTGTGTGATGAGGGAAGACATTCCAAAAACAGCATTTCGAACCAGGTACATACATTATGAGTTAACAGTAATGCCTTTTGGGATGACTAATGCACCCACTATTTTCAGGGATCTAATGAACAATGTTTTCAATGAATATCTTGATGAATTTGAAGTGGTATTTATTGATGATATCTTGGTATACTCCAAAATCTACGAAGATCATGAAATCAACTAGAGCATTATTCTAAAGACCCTGAGAAGACATGAACTATATGGGAGGCTTAGTAAATGTGAATTCTGGCATCTGGTGATTTCTTTTCATGGACATATTGTCTCTAAGGATGGAATCTCTGTTGATCCTTATAAGACAGGAGCAATCCAAGAATGGCCATCACAGACAAATATAACTGAGGTACATAGTTTTATTGGTTTAGCATGTTATTATCGATGATTCATCTAGAATTTTTTCCTGTTAGCTAACCCATTAACAAATCTCACACTAAAAGGGGTTAAATTTGTTTGGAAAAAAGATTGTGAATAATGTTTTGAAGAACTGAAGAGAGGATTAGTCAATGCTCTTATAAATAATCTACCATTGGGGATTGATGGGTTTGTTATTTATAGTTATGCTTCAAAGAAAGGACTTGGTTGTGTCCTTATGAAAAATTATAGGGTTATATCATATGCATCACGATAGCTAATAATTCATGAGGAAAACTATCCTAATAATGATCTTGAGTTAGCAGCTGTAATCTTTGATTTGAAGATATGAAGACACTATCTATATGGTAAAAAATTTGAGATTTATAATGATCAAAAGAGTTTGAAGTATATTTTCTCACAGAAATAAATCAACCTGAGGAAAAGGAGATGGCTTGAACGACTCATGGATTATGATTTCACAATACACTACCACCTGGGGATGGCAAATAAGGTGTTAGATGCTTTGAGTAGAAAGGATCATGGAGTTTTGAACAAGATGAGATTTGAAAGGGATTCTATTTTCATGGATCTAGTAAAGATGTACATGGGAATAACCATGGAAGGTGAAACATCAATTATTTTTTAAATGGTTTCCAAACCGTCTTTACTATAAAGGATTAAAAGTTCTCAGACTGATGATGAAGAGTTTCAAAAGAAGTTGAAATCTATGAATGATGGGAGATTGATTGACATTGGATATGAAGATGAAATTTTGAAATTTGGGAAGAGACATTGTGTTCCCGATATACCTGATCTAAAAATGGAATTATTGGATGATTCTCATAGTTCCAATTTCTTTATACACCCTGGTATCACTATGATGTATAGAGATTCGAAGGAACATTTTTGGCTAGACAACATGAAGAGGGAGATTTCTGATTTTGGGTCAATATGTATGGTTTGTCAACAAGTGAAAGATAGAAGGAAACAGCCTGGTGGATTTATGAAACCTTTTCCCATACCTAAGTAGAAATGTGATAATATCATGATGGAATTTGTCATGGGACTACTAAAGACTCCTATAAGGAATGATGCAATATGGTTTATTCTTGATCATCTTATCGAGTCAGCACATTTTCTTTCTATAAGATAAGATCTACCACTTGAACATCTAGAAAGGCTATTTATTAATGAAGTTGTGAGACTTCATAGATTTCCCCTATCAATTGTTTCTGATCTTGATCCATGTTTTACATCAATATTCTGGAAAAGTCTTCAGAAAGCCCTTGATACTGAACATCGTTTGAGCACTACCTACCACCCCCAAACTGATGGAAAATCAAGAACGTACTATTCAAACCGTAGAGGACATGTTGAGATCTTTCTCACTTTACTTTTAGGGTATGTGGGATCAATATTTACCTCTGGTAGAATTTTCCTATAACAATAACTTCCATTCAAGTATTCATATGGCACAATATGAAGCGTTATATGGAAAGAGATGTCACACACCAACCTATTGGGACGATGTTGGTGAAAGAAAACTCGTAGGCCCAGAACTGGTGGATGAAACTATGGAAAATGTGAAGGTAATCCAAAACCACATCAAAGTAGCTCAAAGTAGACAGAAGAGCTATACTGACAATAAAAAGAAGGTTTTCGAATTTCAGGTAGGAGATCATGTTTTCTTGATGGTATATCCATGGAAGGGTGTTATACATTTTATTAATAAGGGAAAATTTAGTCCTAGGTACATCAGAACATTCAAAATTCTAGAATGAATTGGGGCTGTATCTTATCATTCGTAAATGCCACCAAATCTCTCCCAAGTTCATGTTGTGTTCCACGTATCATTGTTGAGAAAATACGTGCCTGAACCAATGCATGTACTCACCTATGATGAATTAGAACTGGAACCTGATATGTCTTATTGCGATGCCCCCATCCGGATTCTTGATACAACAGAAAAATTATTGAGAAATCGAACGACTCATCTGGTAAAATTTCTATGGAGAAACCATAAGATTGAAGAAGCCACGTGGGAACTAGATGAACTTATGATGAAAGAACCACCCGAGTCTTTTTATGCAGTAATATTATACAAATTTTGAGGATGAAATTATTTGAATGAGGGGAGAATGTAACATCCCATTCTTTCACGGTACACTTCTCTTTGTATAATACAGTAGCGTGTGTTGTACGTAACTTCGAGTTCTAACCCACACCACAATCAATCAAATTAGCTGTTATGAATAGTAATACCCACTTTTTGAAATTTTATACATTTTATCTTTCAAAAAGAACTTAATTTTTGGATTTGGAATATTGAAATTAGTTTAGGGTGAATTTTTTGTACTTTTTTGATAAGATTAATATTTTGATGAATAATGAATATTACTAAATTTAAATTAAAAAGAACATTTTCAATATAAATAATTAAGAGTGATAAATTACGAATTTGAGTGGTTTTAAAGTATAATTAGATTATATTTTTACCATTTAATCCAATTTTGGTCATTGTACATAATTTCACATTTAAATTCGACATAAGAATGTGTCAATCTTTTGATAGTTATAATTTCATCAAAACACGCATTTTTGTTTTGACAACGAGAATTAATTTTAAATTAATTTCCGCTACTTCTGTGTATTGAATTTATAAAAATGGATTATATATTTATAATCATGAGGTCCAAATTTTATAAATATGTAACTTTCATTTTTAGACATTTTGTATAATTACTTTGGTAAATATTTTATTTACCTTGGTTAAAGGGTAAATCTCGTAAATAAGGGTAAAAAATAATATTATAATAATATTAAATTACCCTAAAACATGTCCTAACCCTATTTAATGATAAATGTCTGACCATGGGCTTCTTTGGGATTCTAGGACCCCATGAAGACACTTGTAAGTGATAATGACAGTTTATATTAATTAAGATAAAGTAAATACAAAAATGACATAAACAAAAATCTTTTAGAAAAACAAATTTTACATAGGGTGATATATGTTATATTTTCGAATATAAATAGTAATTATAAATCAAAAAATATTTCATACATAATTTTATTTTATTTATAATTTTTAGACATTTAATAATTAAATTTATTTATTACACAAAAATAATATAGTATTTTCCTTGTTAAAGAAAGAATCAAATAATTGGTATTATAAATGATAAAATAAATATATTTTGAATGTTTTGATGACATCGATTAATTTTATAGGTTAATATGACATGTTAGGTATTTTCAAATTAATTTATTTAGAATTAATATAGTTTTTAGGACTTTAAAAAAATCAATTATTAATAGTGTCAAAATTGACAAAAAATGAGTTTTTACAACAAATATAATATTATTAATTGACATTCTATTCATAAAAATATAAGGTTTGAAAAAAGGAATTATATAATGATAGGTGAATTATTAACGAATCACTCGTGGTTTTCTTGGAAGTATATAATATTTTTATTAACTATATAATATAAAAATACAAAGAGAGAAGGTAAATGTCAAACTATTTAACTAAGATCTAAAGCTAAAAGTTATGGTCAATATCGTGACTCAAACCTATCTAAAACCTATTGGTTGAGTGGTTTTAGACCCAGCTCAACATTAGGCTTTAAATAATCCACTTTTGAGCCATTATAAACCGAAAATGAGTTTATTATAAAATAATATTTATAGCTTTTCCAAAGGTTCCCCTCACCCTTCTTATAAAAGGGCACTCCCTCTTCTCTCTAATTCACACATTCAAAGAAATTTGGCTTGGAAAAAATCTTCACAAATACCCTCTAAACTATCCTACCATCATCCTAGAGGCCTTCTGTTAGTCGTAATGCCAACCAATGGATACCTTTTGATCAAATCAAAATGATGAACACGAAGAAGATGTAAATATCTCACCACCTCTTTCAAGTTTCTTTCTTCTTCCACATCCTTACTCTTTTTTATTTCCATTATAAAATAATAACTCTAGTATATTCTATATACTGTGAAATTATTATAAATTTTGTACAACCAAATTCATTATTCTATCCATACTTTGAATGACTTGTCACCGTACGTGTGTACGTACGGCTTACCGTCTCCACGTCGTGGTGTAATTGTTATTCAATTCATTATTATTTGTATGGGTATAATGCTGATGTGTAATTGATATAAATAATAAATATAACATGATAATTCCTCTGTATATATGATTTACCATTAAATTATATATTATTTAAGTATCAAAATAATGATATTGTCGCTCGTTCGTATGTACGGATTACCGTCTCCACGAACGCGATGAGATTCATTCCCTGATGTATCCATTCAAGAATAACATTCATTAGATGATTAAAAATAATGTTTAAAGACTTGATATCATTCTGGATATTAATAAGATACATCCCATTCATAACAAATATGACTCACATAAAAAATAATATAAAGGAAAATTAATCCATTAACACCTGAAACGGCGATAATACTAAGATATTATTACCAATGAAATGTTAAAAGTTCATAAATGATATCATATTAATATATATGATTATTTTATAATTTAATAACAATTATTCCACCATTATATATTATTTTAATCTACCCTCGACCAAGTAAAAGTACATGGTATCGGTTAATTCTAAAATTTCTTCATTATCTGAGGTTGTTTGTACATAATTATCTATTGGGACCTCTTTATCATCCGCAACCATGTTTCTTAAAATTGTATTTAAAAACATTTTTAATATTTACTATACAGTGGTTTAAAGTCATTTATAACCTTATGTGTTTTGAAAGGAATATTTCCATCATTTTCCAAATAAGGTACTTTTTGACATTCTCGACAAATTTAAGGTAAGAATGTTTTTTCAACTTATACGGCGGGTGTGGTTATTTTCTACCGTTATAACATCATCAAAGCTTCCCTTACAAGATTATATGAATTTTTTCAAAATAAATTTTTTCTTTATAATTAATTGACTCTTAAATGATTTCAAAATAGAAAGAGATATTTCTATAAAATGGGTTCTGATTTCATCTATGTCAACATCATTTTATGGATCTTAGGTTTATTTGAAGTTGGTTTTTTATTATACAAAACATCCATATTTTATTGAAGTTTTTGTGATATGTTTGACTGTGGATGTGCTATTTTTATACCATACACAGTTTACAGTTATGGTATTGACATTTTTATACTAGTTTTAATACGAATTTTTATGATATATTTAATCCTTTTCATATGAGGAATGTATTGGTCTTAGTAAGTGACAGGTGGAGCCCGCTATAGCTTCTCGATGCATTAGTTGGTCTCATGAGACAACTAGACGTGGAAATGGCTGAGGCCCATTACGAATTTGATATGTGGTTTTGGTCATGGCCTTAAACATTTTTAGATGTCTTGGCCGAGGCCTTGAAAAAATGTTTTAGAATGTCAGGAATTATACATTCCCTCATTATGAAAATAATATTGATGGTGCATGTGGTCATTTGACTAGTATAATACTCATGATTATGTTTTATTATGGCATTATTTACTCAGTTCATATTTCTGCCATAAAATTATTCACTTTTATTATTATTAAAGGCATGTGGTTTCAATTATTCACCATGCTTAATATTTATGTTATCTTCTGATGTAGTGCTTACCCTTATTGAGCATTTGAGCTCTTCCCTTTCTTATGTTTAATTTTCCTAGGATATGATGAAGTTAGTTTTGAGTGACTTGAAGGAATATTCTAGGAGGATTGGGTGTTTCTAATAGAATAAATTACTGTTGTATTTCATTTCAAGTTGTTAAGTTGAAATTATGTAAGAAACTTTTTTCCAATAATACTAAACTGATCGGTATTTCGAGACATGATTTCCTTGTGTTCATGCCAATGTTATGTAATAATGCGCCGACTCTGGGTAACTGTGGTTGGGGTGTTACAATAAATTAATATTTTTTATTATATATTAATTTTTATTTTTATTTTTTATTTTAAAATTTTCATATAATACATACCTTCATTCTTTCCATTTTGTGGGAACATTAGTAACATCGATAATGGGTGTGTGGACTATCATCTCCTCAAAGCGATGTGATTCATTCACGTTGTACATAGAATTTATTATGTATTTTTTAATAAACATATTATATATATATAACATAAAAAATATAATGTAATTTTAATATAAATATATATTGTTTTATTTTATTTCTTTCAAAACAACAAAAATAAAATTTAAAACAACGTTCATGCATACGTACGACCCACTATCTCCTTCAACACTGTATTTAATTTAATATAAATATTTACAGAAGAATATAAATATATTTATAAATAAAATATATGATAATTACATCAAGATTTTAATTCTGGAGACTATTAAATCCTGATCAATGAAATAGGAATGAAAAATAATAAGTCAATACATATTTGAAAAACTAGGAAATTAACTCCTTAAAGAGTTAAAATAATGAATGATTATTAAAAAATAAAAAATAAAATATTATTAGATGATCTTATATTATATTATAAATATTATTATGTTTCGTTTCTAATATAATTACATGATTAAAACCATTATACATAAGGTTAAATAGTGATCAACCAAAAGGGAGCGTAAAGTAAGGGGATTCCAAGTCTAAGTTCTTGTTCTATGAGGCTTATTCCATATTCACCACTCATTAATTTTTTCTTGTGTATATATAGTACTATGACTTGTTATTTCAAAAATTTAATTTATTTAAAGATATTAAAAGTTAAAAATCATTTCATTTTTTTTATTTAACTCATGCTTCATAATTTACTAAAGTAATAACGGATTTTGTCTCAATTTAATTTCATTAAGTAATATTGTAATGTTATTCACCAAACATATTTTTTTGTGGTGTATAAACAACCTAATTGAAGTGTAATATCATTATTAGTTAATAATTAATGGTATTTTGAGTTTCAATTGTAATTATTTCATATAAGGAAATTTGAATTAAGATTTACCAAGTGGTAAAGAATTTATTAACTCAATTTCTTATTATTGAGTTATATTACTTATTCATTGTCATTAATATATTATGATTTTGTATATAATGAAATTGGACTATATATTGTTGTATTTATACTAATTTAATGCGGATTTATTTTTGATACACATAATAAATTCATATATTTATTCTCATTTCAATGTTATGGTATTTTAAGTGGTTTACATAACAATCTAATTTTTCCAAGATTTTTTTACAATTAAATTCTCATTGATGTAAATTGTTTTGTTATTTTTTAATAAATCATCTAATTTTATTCTCTTATGATTATTCCAGATATTTTTCAGGTAGTGGATCCATTTTTTTACACTTCTGTAGTTGTTATGTATTAGAAAATGTCTTAATAATACCTAACATCATTCAAATCTTATGTTGGAAATATATTTTCTTTTTATAAAAAAATTGTCTTAAAAATTTTTCCTCAAATAATGATTTTAACCTCTAAGAAATAATTTGTTAAATTTGTTTTTTAAAATTTAATGGAATATTCTTTTCATTTTCCAAACAAAAACCCGATAACCATTTTTTCAATGTAAAAGGAATTTCCTTTTTATCTTGTTCATCATGTATGGATTTAACCAATTACAAATATTTAAATAATATTTTGAATGTTTGAATGGATTATTTTTAATTATTATTTTAAAACCGATTTTCAATGAAAAGGATTTTCAAAATGTTTTTCAAAATATAAAGTATAATTTCCTAAAATAAAATAAAATATATTTATTTATATTTATCAATGATAGAAACTCATTAAAATTACTCTATATGTGTTATGTTTTATTAACACCATCCTTATTTTTCTAATGAATGGTTTTTGATATATTTTTCAAATTAAAGTATCAAAATTCACATCCTTGATTAATTTTTACCCATTAAATATTTACATTACTATGATCGTTGGACATTATATTTCTACTAATTATCTATATAGTTTATCATGGACATGTTTTTTAATTAAACCATATACCATTTTTACTTATGATTTTTTCATTGATACGTACTTGATTAATTTGATAATTATTGATAATCTGTATCTTTTACTCAATATGGAACTTTTATAATAAGGCATAACGTTTATTAATTAAATAGATTATTCGATATATGATGGATGATTTGGAATTTAAAAATATGAATTGGGGAACATTGTAAATAATCCCCTTCATGCATTGATAGTCTCATGAGATAAAATTAGTTGGTAAAAACTCTATTTAGTGGGATTCCAAAGAGAATCTGATGGATTTCAACCAACACAAATAAACTGCCTTGAGAATAGGTCTTTAGGGTATAGTGGTTGATGTTCCAGATTTATGATGTTCGATAATTAAGAATTTGATTAATTTTAGTTATTATTATTGATAGGATTTTCACCATGAAGAAATATATGGATGCATTTCAATATTAGATTATTGATTTACATGAACATGTGTTCATCTATTTACCTTTCCATATTCTTATGCACTTATTAATAATTTTATTAATTATATGGAATGTTTTTTTAGTCATTTAACACTTTATATTGATTATTATCATTAATACATTATTTCTTCCATTATAATTTACCATTACAGAATATTTTAGCTCACCCTTATTTTGTCCTTTTTACCATGATTCCATGAAGTTTGTAACAAAATATATTCATGGATATAGTAGATGGAAAAAATTTATTATTGAAAAAAATTGGTTTAATTTGTTTTATCATTCATAATAAAAGACCCAAAAGTGTTTCTAGTTTTCCAATAGTAATAAAAGATTTAGTCCTTTGAGACGTGATTTAGTTTTATCTTATTCAAATGTAATGGTAGTAAGAACAGACTCTGGGCTTCTGGGGTTAAGTTTGTAATAAATAATGCTATTATAAATTTAAATAAGAATTATTTTTTCAAAAATTAAAATTTTAATATTTGTGAATATAATTTTTATAATAATATATATATATATAATCAAAATTAATTTCATAAAAAATAACTTTTTAAAATATTTACTATTCGTATTCTAATTATTTATTGATTAAAAAAATATAGTGTTGGCATAACATTGATATAAATAATATCTTTTATCCATAATGTGTTTATTTCTTAAAATAATGCACATTAATGTCCAATTTTTAGAATAGTTGTATTTGAAAGCATAAATTATTGTAATTAGTTATTTAGTTATAATAATTAAATTTCCAACAATCCCTTAGCATTAACAAATATCATTATTATATATATATATATATATATTTAACAATAAAATTACATAAATCATTACACTCTAATTCCAGGGCTATATTGTAATGTTCATATATTTTTCTACAGATCGTTGTGGTATAGGGTTTTATGGAACACACACAATCGAATTTATTTGGTCTTAAAATAATATATAATTTTAAATATTTGGGTTTAATATTCTACCCACCCCAACATAAATTACATCCTCTATATTTTAATTTTCACTCACTAATAATAATAATAATAATAATTAAGGGTATATAATTATAATCAAAACATAATATATAGATTCTCATATATAAAAACATTTCTATCTGTGGGACTAATAAGTATATGATATTTTACCTCTATATTGTTAGTATATTATTTAATCTTTTGAAATAAAATATCTTTTCCCCCATTTTGAACTTACTAAACGTCCCCAAGTTCCTATAAGACATTCTACATTGTGAATATTGCATATTTTTTACACAAATGAGATTAAATCTTCTTTCTTACATCATATTCATCTCCTGAAGTTCCATGATACTCTTACCTTCCCTTATTTTGTGTGTTTGGAAACTGAAGAATGATCACATTTTTAATCAAATTTCATGATATATAGTTTGGAATAAGGACATGATTTAACACTCCATATCATACCCTATTAGGTTTCCAGTTGGTAGAATATATGTATCATCTATGTAATCCATTATAACCAGGTTCCTTTAGTATCTATCACGTACTAAAAAAATGGAGTTAATCATGAGTTTTGAACACCATAATAGATATATTTTATTATAGTAAAATGAAAAATATTCAATAATAATATTTTTGATAATTGAAATTATTATATTATCATTCTGTTCAACTTAAAATACTCTTGGTTTAATTTAGGTCTTTTTATATTGGGATCTATCATATTACCTAACCCAATTCCTCAACAAAATAAATCCTTTCTAATATCTTCTAATGTTATTTTGATTAACCAAAAAAAATATCCTTTGGGAGTATCAAATCATGTGTATAGTTAGGAATATTTTTCATGAACTATGAGAGGACCATGTTAGTACCCAATCCACCCATTTCAGTGATTTGTTCCTAGATACATCAATAAAAAATCCTTGTTAAACTTGTAGTATATATAAAATGACTTAATTTCTATGATAACCTTATAATCTCTACATTATGTATATTTGGGGCTGTAATCATATAATTATACCTATGCTTTAGACTTATCATTAGGTTTTTTTAAAAAATTCCTCTTATCCTAATCGATAAGATATTCAATAATACCCCAATTAAACTATAGGGTTATCTATACCTATAAAATTATGATCAACCTTAACTTACCAACCCCTAAATAATCCTCAACTAATAGAAATTGTCTAATGCTATCTAAATCCCATTATGATACCAACTAGGATTTCTTAGACCCACTCTCATGGATCTGGTGTCATTAACACATAATTTACATAATATCTTTGATTCCATCTAAAAATAATTAGGATAAAATAATTTCCTAATAAAGGAAACATATTTCTCAATTAATTGATTCTTTTTACACTATATAAGAAACTAAAACACCCCTATAATGCCTTCAAAATCCCATAAAAATATTCATAAAAGGTATCATATTTGAAATATCATGTTTGAAAAATTTATCTATAACCTAGAAAAATGTAAACAATAGAAGGGGTGATGTAAAATTCTCAAAATTGGTAAACACGAGTTATATCAATCAATGAACATAACTAAGCATGATAGGACAATATATAATATTGAAGGAATTGATAACTGAAAATAATTCAATAATATAATAAAACTAGATACAAAATATACTCATGGACAACAATGGAAATGTAATGATCTGGTAGATAATTATAACTTTTTGCGATTAAATGCATAACATCATTTAGCTAATTCCATGCCCAGAGAGATAACATCATGATATTATACATCATGACCTTATCATCATGGGATTCTGCCAAGGAAGTATTTTATTTTGTGCATACATACACCATAATATCCAAGCTAATTTATATTTGGATACATACTGATACATCTATGTTTTATATAATGTATGAGCCCACCCATCACTTCATTAATTAAAATGAATTAAAAATATGAAATATATAAATTACAATACAATGCGTAATTAAATTTCCTTCAAAAACTTATATATTGGAATAAAAACATATTAAACATTAATACTTTTCATGTATATAAATGAATTTAAGACATCCATATAAAGAAGGCAGACGCTTATACAAAGAAAAATAACTTTCCTATGTAATCGATAATCATTTTTTTTAAATAACAAGTATTTTATTTTAAATATATTCCAATTCAATAAATGTAATATCTTTTAGTATAAATACACATAAGAATAAAACCATATATATAAAATGGTATATCGTCAAATCAATAATTTCCACAACAAATTATCATTTGGAATCTAGGTAAACATTATTCATTAAAAAACTATAGAGTATTCATAGTGGAAGTAATTTCGAGAAAAATTGTAAGAATAACATCAAAAGATATGGTATGAAAATGGAAGTGATGGATTTTAATGATTTTAATCCCACAAAATAAAAAATAATGACATTATTGAAAAAAATTTCAATGACCAATATATAAAACACATAATGAAAATAATGGGTGAATATGAATCACATCTCAATGAAGAAAAATTGAGATGAAAAAACCATTGAGGTAATGGTAAAATAAGAATAAAAATTACATAATAGGGACAACATTAAATAAAAATATAAATAAATTTATGATATTAAGTATACTATGAGACAATTAGTAAGTGAATACACCATATAAAGGAAATGGTGGTGCATATTTTAAAAAATTACTGTTGGATTTGGAATTGTGAAAAATTAAACCATACGTCGTGAAAGTAATATAAGTAAAGACCATTAAAGGATAAAGTGATTAAAAATAAAAATCAAATATCATGAATGATAATTCATGTTATGATATAAAAATTAATATATATATATATATATATATATATATTTATATATGTAAATTAGTTCATATTAATAATGGAGTCTGAAGAAATATGAATTGAGAGCAGTAAACCCCTTTCATGTAACACAATCATTGAGTAAATAATAGTTAAATAATGAGGATACGATGAATAACATTATAAAAATATAAAAAGGAAAGAAATAAAATAAAAAACATTAATTAGTTAGAATAAATCATGCATGGAATAATAAAGTTCAATAGGAAATGTTTTACCCAATGCATTCAAATTAAGTTGGCATAAACCATTACAAACATAAAAACATTAAAATTGAAACCCCTTAATGATATAATTTCATATTAAACCTTAAATACAAATAATTGTTATAGATTCCTGATTTAAAATATTAATGGTGATGTAGATACACCATTCCAACTAAATCATGGTTTATAAAAAGAAATATGTCTAAAGGGGTGAAAATTAGAGAAAATAAATCCTAACAAGTGACATAATAATACATGCAATAACCACTTGATAGTGATGTTATAAGAACTAATTAGAGAATCATATAATATTATGAGTAAATAACAAAAATGATACTCAATTTTTAGAATAAATAAAATATTCAATATTATTGTTGAATAATATTGTTTGAAACTCAATTGAAGAAAATTGAGCTTGCACAAACCGACACCATTGTTCTCATTAGAACTATGAATTAACATAACATATATAATAATAAAATTAAGTTTATTATATAACATATCAAGAGTATTTTTAAAATATAGTTATTTTAATAACGACCAGTTATTATCATAGGCTATTTATTTATTATATATTTTTTATTATGTTTGATATTTGAATTGGGTTGGTCAATTTATACATAACACTATTGGTATATTGACCTTGGTTGAAGTTTTTGTAGAATAAATTCATAATATCAATAATTTTATGGGTATCTTCACGTTATTATTCTATTATCATAAAATTTAAATATTTTTTATTTTTTTATAAAACCTACTCAAATTAGAAAAGGTACACTGATATGTTTATTTTACTTGGTAACATTTACTATGGATATTTACTATTATTATAACATATAAAAGATCTAATATTTCATTTATATAATATGAATACTATCATAAAAACCAATTATTTAAAACAAATACATTTTAAAATTAATCTATTTTAGGTGGTGATAAAAAACAAATCGCATCGCTTCATGGAGTTAGTCATTCTCACAAACAAGAGATTGACATTATTTTGTTTTTATTAGTTTATCAAAATGAATAAATAAGGGTTCATACATTATTATAATAAAACTTATTTATAATAATTATAAATATATCATTATATTACTATGCTTATTATAGGATTGGAAAATAATGAATGATAATAAAAAGATAAGGATTAAGTAATACTCACATTGGAATGTAAAACATTATCTTAAAATTCTCCTTAAATATAAAGGGATTGTGTTAACTTATTATGAGTAGGAGATTTAGGATGGGTAATAAAATTATATTATATTATAATTGGTAGGAAGTTGAAGTAAATTTATAAGGGTATGTGTAAGGTATGAACCAACCGATTAGTCTGATGGAAGGGCAACAGCTGAATATGCGTGTGATGAATTTGAAGTGGTAGGGGAGAGAACCAGTGAACAGGTTCATGGAGAGGATATTTCTAGTAAATTGTTTTTTTGGGTGCAATGACCCACTATATCTGATTGTATTGAGAGTAAAACGGTTCATTATATGGCCTTAAGATACATCCCCAAGATGCCAGAAGATGGAAATAAATACTGATGGGTTTCAAATACAAGTTTGGGACGATTTACCCCTTATGAAAAAAATATTAAACCAACAAACCATAACCGACCCATTCACTAAATGATTTATGAATAAAATAAAGACAACACAACTACTTTATTGACCTTAAAACAATCCTAAATATGCAATAGTGAATGGCCAAACAATACTCAATGTAAATAGCGGAGGAACAAATGAAGACTCCTAAAATACCACAAGACTCCATGCACCCCAAATTCCAAGCTCCACAATCACTGAACAACCCTTGTATCAAGAGGTGGGGCTAAAAATGTGAAACTTTTCCTTCACCCATATCTTCAAAGATAACATCTACAAAATCACCGATGAGTCAAAGTAGGGGTGAGTAAAAAACTCAGTAATTTTTCCCAATGACTTCCATACTCATACCACTAAAATATAAGCATTAAGAAACCCTATTATGAATCTTTATACCTAATCCATTTGAAGTTTCCATGCAACCAACCATGCATGCTTTGTTATGATAGTTACATACTCATGACAAGTTTCTCGTTGATCTACAAAGTCATTATAAGGTAATTATATCCCATTTTCCATTAACCCTATAGAACAAAGAAAAAGGTCATATTTCAGCCAAGCCCCCTATATGAAACATGAAAAAACTCATCACATATGCCCAAAGATCATGCCAAAAAAACCCTTTTCATAAAATCACGTTCTTATTGAAACTCATTTTTCATTAAAAATAATTACAATTCCAACTCATTTCAATATAATTTCTTTTATTTGAATCCCCCTTACCAATAAAACCATTTAAATGTTCTAGACCTTCCACAATTTAAAACCACATATTTGAAATTCATGAAACTAAAACAATTTGCACAATAATTTACCAAGATATCAAAGATCTACCAAAAACAATAAATCATCACTCAATAGATTACTTCCATGTATCAAAACAATATTTCCCATATCAATATTATACAAGTTACTCAATTTAAACAATGAAAATCATTTATATAAATAGGATATGAGAATGAAGCCACCTACCTCATAGGTTTGGATGAAACATGACAATGGACGAAGAACGTTGAAGAAAACATGGTCAATTATTCATTAAATTTCCTTATATATATTCTCCTAGAAAGATCAAGACCAAATCTCAACTTATTTGGAATAAAAACTCATAAATCTACCCATAAAAGATGTATATCTGAGAAACCAGGAAACGATGAGATGTATATCTAATTAGATCTAAAAAACTGATCATGAAGGATGGAAAACGATCACATACCACAAGAATATGGTTTTTAATCACTAAGATAAATCATCAGATTGAATCCAAATTTTATAGGTGAGGCTATTCTACCATCGAGGAAGAGAAATACTGAATTAGGTCCACTTAGATATTTTTTTGCAGTTTAGTGGAAAAAACAAATGAGTACTACTTTGTTAGGATCACACATAGACCACAAACATAGTTAGTTTGCACGACTAGAAAAATTGTGTGATAAACCTGCATTTTCTACTGTCAATATAGGCCCACTCATGACCTCCTAACATAGTCTCCTTAACCATTTGTACATCATTCCAAATCTCTCTACCTCAAACATGCTATTGCACACGGTTTCTACTAGGATGACTGCACTATTTGGATAAACTATGTGTAGCACGTGCACCTCTACTTTATCCCCCAAAACGTATTTAAAGTCCACCAAACTCTCCCATATTTCCCTATTATACTTTATATCCATATAAAAACAATGAGAGGATTACGTACCAGAAACATGAGGTACTACATTCTACACACCATTCGTCTTTTAATCCCTGGAAAGTTGAAAACCCTCCTTTCCCGGATAGAGTTCTGATCATTGCTCTTTCATTTTCTTCCCACATTGACTTGTATCATTCGAAATATGAACATAATACCATAGAACCCATAGTAGACTGATGATTTCCCCATGAAATATATTCTCTGGAATATCCACAATCATAACTGATATATGTACCAATGAAGCATCTCATTTTCAGTCAATATGATCCCATTAAATCAGATGGTCAGGATCTGGTTAATATTTCTTCATCAACGATATGTGGAACACATTATTTACCCAACTGAACCATGTTGGTTGTAGAGACCCAAAGCATGACTTAAAAAGATATTACATTACTTTTTCAGAATACATAATACATAACAAAAATAGACACACAAGGATCGTAATAGTTTAGTGTCTTTGGAAACTTGGAACGTAATCTTCTAATCATGGTGAAAGATCTTCAACATCTCCCATAAAGATCTTCCACTTTTTTTCCTTACCTAAAACCGTTCTTTTAATCTTGGGGGAAAATAAAACATAAAAATGGTGAGCTCAAATGCTCAGTAAGGGTAATCATGGATAAAATAAAACATACCAAACACATTTGAACCTAAAAACATGAACATAATGTTTAAACATCAAAATATTGAGCAAAGACATAAAACATGGAAGTATATAAGGCATAGATCATAATGGAACATAAATAATGATAACATAGCATGGGAAAAAAACATGTAATTGTGGCATCCATTAAGCACATGTAATTATTTCCATAGTAGCCAAGGCATTGCTGCCAAGACCATCTTAGTGGAAAAAGTCCCTTTCTGAATCGAGTTCACTCCTCGTTTCAGTCCTGTAACACTGAACCAGATTAACTTACCATTCCAGCCATGTCTATCTCGTGAGATATAAATCTTTACCCAATGCATTGGAGGGAGATATAGGTCCCACCCATCTCATAATGAAATCATTCTTACTTGGGCCACAACATAAACATAAATCATTCATCATAACCCAAATAATATAATGGGTATCATAAACATCATCCCATCATAACATAATCCATATAAAAGAATGGATATCATTTCATCATAAGAATAGTCAAACCATGTAAATCATAGAGACATTATACTTGAAACATACACATATGGAATTATGTCATATTAGATGGAAAATGATTTTTATAAAACACTTGAAATGAATTCTTGAGGAAAATATCATTTCTTCTTCAAAATCAATTTATTTTCACAAAACATCATGCAATTTAAAAAAAGGATTTTTTTGAAAATAGTAATGAAATATTTTGGAGGATTCTTCATGAAAATAAGGCTTTATAACACCGTAAAAATCCCTTCATGTCGTATAAGTTAAAAAAATATTCTTCTCGTACTTTTGCAGGAAAAGTAAAAAAAGTACCTCGTAACGTAAACAAAAGAAAGATTCCTTACATACCATATAGTAAAAGTAAAAAATGGGTAAAAAGGAATTTAAACATAATGAAAACATTTTTATAAAACATGCACATGGATGATAAATACAACCCCCGTAAATACTAACGTATAAGTAATCTCAGATAGAAAACAATTGAGATTGCAACATTATCCCTTACCTTAGGTCTGATATGCTTCGTACGTATCCGAACCTCATGTATAATGATTTAAATAATTTCATTGACTTATTACATAATCATATTCATTGTTATGATGTCATATATGGTTCACTTATTACTTTATATTACCCATTCTTTTGTAAATTCCATGTTAAAGAGCGTTTTGGGTAAAATCGTTTCATTTGTCGTCCGTGTTTTGACTTGTAATTATTCATATGATTACTTAGATCATGATTACTTAATTCCAGAATATAAAACATGATTTATATAAAATATATATTCATAATATAAATATATATAATAGATCGATAAATGGAATGAAATACACCGTTCATGGAGACGGTAGGCCATACGTACGCATGAACGTTGTTTTCGTTTCCTCATTGAATTGAATGGAATTAATTGGATGACATACATATATATATATATATATATATATAAATCCAGTATCATTATTATGTCATATATTTCATGATTACTGATTATATATACTTTATAATTATTTATAAATGGTTAATCGTTGAGAATGAATTTCATCGCGTCGTGGAGACGGTATTCCGTACGTACGCACGAGCGATGATATCATTCCCATGATCGTGGAAATTTATTGGAGTGTATGTATACTATTACAGAATCAATATCACTTTACAATTATCATAAATAGTTATTATTTACACCATTATACCCATCCAAGTATGGTGGTGGTGGAAAATAGATTACACCATGGCATGGAGACGGTATTCTGTACGTACGCACGCGCGATGATTTCGTTTTCCATAGGATGGATAGATGGTGAAATAGGGATGTTTCATACTTATAATAACATATCAGTATATGAGTGATAATGATGTTATTAATTCATAATTAAACAACCTATGAAGAAGAAGTGGAAGAATAAATAAAGGTCAAAGAATCGGTAACAGACATTACCTATTCTTTGAAGCACCTCTTTGAGCCTCCTCTTAGGGCACTAAAATTGGTCTTTGAATAAGACCAGGACCTCTAGGATGTTTCTAGGGAAGTGGAGAAGAGAATTTTTCAGGGGTTGGCCGAGCTTGAAGGCTCAAGGTGGGGTGAGGAAGTGAGGGAGGAGGCTCCCTTTTATATGGGAAGAGAGGGGCACCTTTGGAATAACTAAAAATATTATTTTATTATAAAGTCATATTCAGTTTTTAATAGCTCCAAATTGATTTATTTAGAATCTAAGGTGGGGATAGGTCTAAATCATCTCATCAAGTAGAATTTATACAACTTTAGGTCATTATATTAACCTTAACCTTTAGTTTTAACTCTTAGTTAATCAGATTGACATTTACCATGTCACTTTGTATTTTTATATTATATAGTTAATAAACTTACCATATACTTCCTAGAGACCCCCAAGTGGTGAATTAATGATACACCTATCATGATATAAGTATATTTTCAGAACCTTATATTTTTAGGAATATAATAACAATTTTTAATATAATATTTGTTTTAAAAACTATTATATGCCAATTTTGACACTATTTGGTAATTGATTTTTATGAAAATCATAACAGAAGTATAAGTTCACAAAAAGATAATTAAATAAATACTAACATGTCATATTAACATATAAAATTATTTTAATTCATAAAAAGTCTCATATTACCTTTATTTGGGTATTTATAACATCAATAATTTCAATATTTCATTAATAAGATAATTACTGCATCATAATTGTTTCATAAATAAATTAAATTATTTTAAGTCTAAAAATTATAAATAAAATACCATTATGTAGTAAATCGTTTTAGCTTTCTAATTAATATTTATAGTAGAATTTATCTTTTGTATAACCCTATATTAAAAATGATTTCGTTATTAAACATTGATTTTAACTATTTTAACCCTTCTTTAAATAAATTAATAGTAATTGTCCTAATCTAATCCAAGTGGACCAAAATGGTAATATTTTATTCCTAAGGATGTTTTTGGCTGAATTACACTTATCCAATAGAATTATGACATGTGTTAGGGTAATAATAATATCATTTTACCCTTAATTACCCTATTTACTTTTAACCGTGGTAAAAAAAGTAAAAAGTTACTATTCACCAAAAATTATTTTCATGTCATTGAACCACATTTTAGTCATTTATATTAACCGTGTGTCTCGGATTTTTGATATTCCACTCACAGAAGCGGTAAAATTATGTTTTATGAAAAATGTAGTTTTTTTAACTACCACTTAGTGGTTTCACTATTCATCAAAAAATGAATGTTTTCAGAAAAATACCAAAAATTAGGCCTAAGATATATTTGATATTATGAATTCAAAAATGATGTCTATTTTACCAAATTCAAAACATATCAGTTGCATTAATTAATTAAAAAATTAGTTCTCATCGTCAAAACAAATAGCGTGTTCTTAAGAGATAAAAACTATCAAAAGATTGACAGTTGTTTATGTCTGGTTTAAATGTGAAATTACATCCAATAACAAAAATTGTATTAAATTGTAAAAATATATTCTAAATATACATTAAAACCACTCAAATTAATAATTTATCACTATTAATTATTTCAATTAAAAATGTTTTTTTTTAATTAAAATTTAGTAATTTCCACTATTCATCAGAATATATAAGTTATCCGAAAAGTACCAAAATTTCACCCTAAGATAATTTCGATATTCCGAATCCAAAAATGAAGTCTATTTTGAAAGATAACAATTATAAAATTTCAAAAAGTGGGTATTACAATTCATAACGGCTAGTTCATAATAATATTATAATAATATCTCGTTTAGTGAAACTCGGTATTGCGTACTACACACGCTATCGAGGAAGGACGAGATTGCATGTAATGCAGCCAGGTTAGGGTTGCGTGTTGTGAAAGACTCTTTTGTTGTAACGTACAACACAAGAAATAAATAAAATTAAAAAGAATATTTCTCATAAAATCTCGGGGTGTTACATTATACCCCCCTTAAAATGAATTTCACCCTCAAAATTCGTTGGGGTTATAAATGGTTTACTACTCGAAAGTTTCTTTAATAGAAACCCACATCGTCAAAAGGAATACCAAAACCAATATTTAAAAAATAAAGTATAAAACATAACGGTTACCC
Organism: Viscum album; assembly: GCA_963277665.1. Classification (NCBI taxonomy): domain Eukaryota; kingdom Viridiplantae; phylum Streptophyta; class Magnoliopsida; order Santalales; family Viscaceae; genus Viscum; species Viscum album. The sequence goes on from OY728151.1 coordinate 2,085,673,457, forward strand.
AAATTAACTAATTACTGGGTTTCCATTTAGGAGAACAAAGGTGAAAATATGGATATGGAAGAGAAACCTAACCATCATGTTCTTATGAAGAGTGGTAGAGAACATGGCTATGAAAAAGACAATAATCACAAAGCTATAGATTTGTGATTATCTAAGGTACCATCTGATTCATCAGATATAAGGGAACTATGACAACATTTTGGGTTTTCAAGATCATTTCCCTAAAGTTGATGAATTAAAAGAAATACTTACATGATTTTGGTACAATCTCACTGTTGTTCATGAATTAAAAAATTTCCAATTCATCCCTTAAAGAAATCAAGTTGAATTTGTTATTCGTGATGTGTTAGCAGATCATGTGGTAGAATGATGGGTCATTCCATCTATTTCAAACAAAAGGTTAGCAAAAGTTATAAGTCCATATTATGGATAGAATAATCGTATACGGTTCGAAAAATGAACTTATACTTCATATATCATACCTCTTAATAAAATAAATCTAGTTTCTACTAACCAAGTACTTCTTGTAGGCCAGTGGTAGGCGATAAAGGCCAGTAGCACTTCGGTTGTGGGTTCGATTCCCACAGCCTTGTCCAACGTGATGGGATATCGCCCGTCCTGTAGGTTGTCCTTTTTCTAAAACTATATTACTATAACATCCCATCAATAATATCGACAAAACTTCTATCCTTAAACAATACTAACTTATGTCCAACATAATCCATTCCAATCTTTAGTCTTATCCATAATACTGCAGTACACTCTCATAATAAAATGAAAATGATTACCAGAGATTTAATACCATCGTTGATCCCCATATATCATAAGATATGTCTTGTTGGTCAAATTCCAAACATTCAAAGGCCTTAATCATGTTTTCTATTGAAAAATGAATACCCATTAAACCTTAGTGAAATCATGAATGCAGTAAAACGTTAACACTTTCCACATACCAAAATCCTCAAAATTCTATATACTCAAACCATTATATCACTTAGCCCTTATATCAATCATGAGCTCATGAATACAATCAAACATCTCATTATCTTCTTATTCCCTCATTATGCGCATATCATTTACTTTAAAAAAATATCTTAATAACCTTCCTTGGTTACTGGTACCATTCAACATATACTTTCAAATACTTTTAGGAAAAACAATAGTGTAACAATACTTAGATGATTCTTTATTCCATATTACCATTTACTATAAAACATAACTCTCGATAAAAATACAATAGTTCCACTACATTCTAAAACAACTGACTGAGCTTCAACACTTCTTTCAGCTCATATATCATTTGTAGTCTCCTCATCATCATCCACATAAATAATACCCATATGACCATTCTGTTTCTCTTCATGAGATTTTCCATTAGGGAATTGGTTTGCATAATGCCCGTACATTCCACATTTAAAACATATAATCATTATTGATGTCGTAGCAATACCATTATACTTGTCCATAGAGTTAACTAAACCTTTTACTTTGCACTTACTGGCTTTGTGCCCTTCTTTTCCACATCCAAAAAATCTTCCAGTTCCTTTGAAACAATCTCCCTGATTCCTCTTCCCACATGATTTACATGAGGGAAATTGAACTTTCTTTCCTTTATGATCATCATGAAACTCCATCTTTCTCTTATTATCTGAGTTGGGAAACTTACCAAAGTTGAGATTATTGATCATATTATGAGATTGATGATTAGGAATAATAACGATGTTTGGACTTCCAGATCCTGTTTCATTTGGTTTCTCATGAATAATATCATTCCATTGTCTGTCATATCCTCTATTATCGTGAATCTTCCTGTTTCCATCCATTTTCTAAAACCCAAAAAGAATAGTGTGAGAGGAAAAAATCATGCTAGGGAAAAAAACATATTAAAGGGGGAGTTCCCTCAATATCTAACATCTTAGGTTAAATTCTAAGATCGTTACCGTAGTTCTAGGACTATATCATATACGTATACTTATCCTTAGGGACATCCCTAGACATACCTTAGAAATATCTCTAGGGATCTCACTAACGTGTTCACATCCTAGTTTCCAAAGGTTGACAAAACCTTTCCTCTGATACCAAATGTAGTGACCCGAAGCATGAAGTACATAGAAATTACATTAATATTTCGGAATACATAATACATAACAAAAATAGACACACAAGGACCGTAATAGTTTACTCTCTTTGGAAACTTGGAACGTAATCTTTTAATCGTGGTGAAAGATCTTCAACATCTCCCACAAAGATCTTCCACTTTTTGTTTCCTTACCTAAAACCTTTCTTTTAATCCTGGGGGAAAATAAAACATAAAAAGGGTGATCTCAAATGCTCAGTAAGGGTAAGAATGTATAAAATAAAACATACCATACACATTTGAACCTAAAAACATGAACATAATGTTTAAACATCAAAATCTTGAGCAGTGACTTAAAACATGGAATTACATAAGGCATAGATCACAATGGAACATAAATAATGATAACATAGCATGGGAATAAAACATGTAATTGTGGCATCCATTAAGCACATATAATGATTTCCATAGCAGCCAAGGCATTGCTGCCAAGACCATCTTACTAGACAAAGTCCCTTTCTGGATCGAGTTTATTCCTCGTTTCAGTCCTGTAACACTGAACCGTATTAAATTACCATTCTAGCCATGTCTATCTCATGAGATATAAATCTTTACCCAATGCATTAGAGGGAGATATAGGTCCCACCCATCTCATAATGAAATCATTCTTACTTGTTCCACAACATAAACATAAACCATTCATCATAACCCAAAGAATAAAATGGGTATCATAAACATCATCCCATCATAACATAATCCCTAAAAAAATGGATATCATTTCATCATAAGAATAGTGAAACCATGTAAATCATAGAGACATTATACTTGAAACATAAACATATGAGATAATGTCATCTTAGATGGAAAATGATTTTGATAAAACACTTGAAATGAATTCTTGAGGAAAATATCTTTTCTTCTTCAAAATAAATTTCTTTTCACAAAACATCATGAAATTTTAAAAGAAAAGGATTTTTTTGAAATTATTCATGAAATATTGTGGAGTAAGCTTCATGAAAATAAGGCTTTATAAAACCGTAAAAATCCCTTCATGCCATATAAGTTAAAAAACATTCTTCTCATAATTTTTCTGGAAAAGTCAAAAAAGTACCTCGTAACGTAAAAAAAGACTTATTCCTTACATACCATGTAGTAAAAGTCAAAAATGGGTAAAAAAGAATTTAAACATACTTGAAAACATTTTTATAAAACATGAACATGGATGATAAATACAACCCCAGAAAATACTAACATATAAGCTATCTCAGATCGAAAACAATTGAGATTGCAACATTATCCCTTACCTTAGGTCTGATATGCTTCGTACGTATCTGAACCTCCTATATAATGATTTAAATAATGTCATTGACTTATTACAGAATCATATTCATTGTTATGATATCATATATTGTTCACTTATGACTTTATATTACCCGTTCTTTAGTAAAATCCATGTTAAAGACCGTTTTGGGTAAAATAGTTTCATTTGTCATCCGTGTTTTGACATGTAATTATTCATATGATTACGTAGATCATGATTACATAATTATAGAATATAAAACATTATTTATATATAATATATATTCAGAATATACATATATATAATGGATCAATAAATGGAATGAAATACACCATTCATGGAGACGGTAGGCCGTACGTACGCATGAACATTGTTTTCGTTTCCTCATTGAATTGAATTGAATTAATTGGATGACATACATATATATATAAATAAATCCAGTATCATTATTATGTCATATATTTCATGATTACTTATTATATATATTTATAATCATTTATGAATGGTTAATCATTGAGAATGAATCTCATCGCGTCGTGGAGATGGTATTCCGTACGTACGCACGAGCGATGATATCGTTCCCATGATCATAGAATTTTATTTTAGTGTATCTATACTGTTAGATAATCAATATCACTTTACAATAATCATATATAGTTATTATTTACATCATTGTACCCATCCAAGTAAGGTGGTGGTGGAAAATAGATTACACCAAGGCGTGGAGACGGTATTCTGTACGTACGCATGCGCGGTGATTTTGTTTCTCGTAGGATGGATAGATGGTGAAATAGCCTTGTTTCATATTTATAATAACATATCAGTATATTAGTGATACTAATGTTATTACTTCATAATGAAACAACCTAGGAAGAAGAAGTGGAATAAGAAATAAAGGTGAAATAATCGGTAACAGACATTACCTCTTCTTCGAAGCGCCTCTTTGAGACCTCCTCTTAGGGCACTAAAATTGGTCTTTGAAGAAGACCAGGACCTCTAGAATGTTTCTAGGTAAGTGTAGAAGAGAATGTTTTAGGGTTTTTCCGATATTGAAAGCTCAATGTGGTGTGAGGATGAGAGGGAGGAGGTTCCCTTTTATAAGGGAGGAGAGGGGCACCTTTGGAATAACAAAAAATATTATTTTATTAAAAAGTCATATTCAGATTTTAATAGCTCCAAATTGATTTATTTAGAATCTAAATTGGTTATAGGTAAAAATAATCTCATCCAATAGAATTTAGACAAGTTTAAGTCATTATATTAACCTTAATGTTTAGTTTTAACTCTTAGTTAATTAGATTGACATTTACCATGTCACTTTGTATTTTTATATTATATAGTTAATAAACCTACCATATACATCTAAGAGACCCCCAAGTGGTCCATTAATGATACACCTATCATTATATAAGTATATTTTCCGATTCTTAGATTTTTAGGAATATAATAACAATTTTTAATATAATATTTGTTTTAAAAACTATTTTATGTCAATTTTGACACTATTTGGTAATTGATTTTTGTGAAAATCATAACAAAATGATTACTTCACAAAGAGTTAATTAAATCAATACTAACATGACATATTAAAATAGAAAATTATTTTAATTCCTAAAAAGTCTCAAATTACATTTATTTGGGTATTTATAACATCAATTATGACAATATTTAATTAATAAGATAATTACTGCATCATAATTGATTCATAAATAAATTAAATTATTTTAAGTCTAAAAATTATGAATAAAATACCATTATGTAGGAACTATTTTTATCTTTCTAGTGAATATTTATAGTACAATTTATCTTATGTATAACCCTATATTAAAAATGATTTAGTTATTAAACTTTGATTTTAACTATTTTAACCCTTCTTTAAATAAATTAATAATAAATGTCCTAATCTAATCCATGTGGACCTAAATGGTCATATTTTATTCTTAAGGTTGTTTTTCGCCGAATTACACTTATCCAATAGAATTATGACATGTGTTAGTGTAATAATAATGTCATTTTTACCATTAATTACCCTATTTACTTTTAACCGTGGTAAAAAAAGTAAAAAGTTACTATTCACCAAAAATTATATTCATCTCATTGAACCAAATTTTAGTCCTTGATATTAACCGTGTCTCTCGATTTTTGAAATTCCACTCACAGAAGCGGTAATATAATGTTTTATGAAAAATTCAGTTTTTTAAACTACCACTTAGTGGTTTCACTATTCATAAAAAATTTAAGTTTCCAGAAAAATACCAAAAATTAGGCCTAAGCTATATTTGATATTATGAATTCAAAAATGAAGTCTATTTTACCGAATTCAAAACATATCAGTTGGATTAATTAATTTAAAAATTAGTTCCCGTCGTCAAAAGAAATAGCGTGTTCTTAAGAGATAATAACTATGAAAAGATTGACACTTGTTTATGTCTGGTTTAAATGTGAAATTACATCCAATTACCAACATTGTATTAAATTGTAAAAATATATTATACATATACTTTAAAACCACTCAAATTAATAATTTATCACAATTAATTATTTCGATTAAAAAAGTTGTTTTTAATTAAAATTTAGTAATTTCCACTATTCATCAGAATATGAAAGTTATCCGAAAAGTACCAAAATTTCACCCTAATCTAATTTCGATATTCCGAATCCAAAAATGAAGTCTATTTTGAAAGATAAAATTTATAAAATTTCAAAAAGTGGGTATTACTATTCATAACGGCTAGTTCATAATAATATTATAATAATATCTCGTTTAGTGAAACTCGGTATTGCGTACTACACATGCTATCGAGGAAGGTCGCGATTGCGTGTAATGCAGTCAAGTTAGGGTTGCGTGTTGTGCAAGACTCATTTGTTGTAACATACAACACAATACATCAATATAATTAAAAAGAATATTTCTCATAAAATCTCAGGGTGTTACAGTGGTAGTTCCAAATGGTATTTATGCTCTCCAACCCATTCAAGTATCTCAATGGGGAAAATGTATCAAGGAGATAAAATTACTTTCTTCCAAAAAATAATAGGTATAATCCTTGGGGAAATCCTTAAGAACATGTGATTACCCAATTGCAAAGGGAAATGACTATCGAGGATGGTCTGCAGAATATTTTTGGTGATTATGAGATACCTCCATCCTCTTTGTGACCAGTTTAATCTTCGCTGTTGTTTCGCGGACATGGATCAGCCCGACTAGTGATATTTCATATGTTTATACCCATCACAGTGGAGAACAACAGGGGCACCCATATAATGCTTCAAACAGGGCCATATGTTTTGAGTATTGATAGTTTTATTTATATAAAAACTCCACATAGGGTATGTTCTCCTCCAAATATCCACCAAAAACCATTACATAAGACTTCATCATGGATTCAAATGTTGTTACCGTCTGTTTGGATTTCCCATACATATAAATATGATACACCATTCTCAGATTCAACTGAGTGTCAAGGGATTTCTATAAGGATTTCTTGAACTGAGATGTGAACCTCATAACACTGTATGAGACTACAGAAAATGGAATTTCATTCCTCATTACCACTTCTTGGATTTCTATTTTCCACATAGCCTCTACCGTATGAGTTTCACTAATTGGAATGAAATGGGCTAATAAGGTAAAACTATCCACTATAACCCATATGGCATCTTTTTACGTAACATTCTTGGGAGACCTATATGAAAATTCATATATATCATATCCTATTTCCATACAGGAATATAGAAATAATGAAACATAACCACTGGTCTCTAATGCTCTGCTTTTACTAGCTGACATGTTATGCATTGTGAGACAAACTCAGCCACCTTCCTTTTCATGCCTCTCCAACAACATTGGGCCTTCAACTCTTAATACATATTTTGTGTCCTTGGATTTACAGTACATATTTAATGGTGTAAGCATGATTTATTTTTTCATGAAAAACCATAGGTACAACTATTAGATCACTAAACCAAAAAATTGAACTCCCATTAAGTCTCCAACCCTCAATTGTCTCCCCACCATTGAGTCATGAACTCATAACTAGACCATCAGAATTAGTTGTTTGTGCCACTTTTACAATCATTACAAAATCATGATCTAACGTAGCTTAAAAGAAAACTACAAATTCAACGTGGTCTTCATATTCCACAGGTATATCGGCTAGGACCAACCTAAATTTCCATTCATCTAAAGATTATTTATCTAACTGAGCATAAGAATTTATGCTCAATGTATCTTCCACCTAATTCTATTTTCTAGGTTCATACAACATGTCAAAGCCAAGTATTTGGAGAGAAACCATCCATCTCATTTTACTCAAAATAAAATATCTCTATGATAAAATGAGTTTCACGATTTTGAGGTCTATGAACACAATATATTTATCACCAAAGAGGTTATTATTCCATGTCATCAAGGCATTAACATATACTTCTAATCCAAAGACATGTATTTTTTAATTTTTCCCATGCACTCTCAACTACCATTAACAATAATTCAAAACATGGTCTCCTTGCATAAGAACACATCCCCACCATGATCTGGAAGCATCATAGTACACCATATAACATAGTCTAGATTATGGTAGAATCAAGATAGGTTCTGATGTAATAAAAACCTTCAACCCTTGGAAATACATCTAGCATTCATATGTCTATTAGAATTGATTATTATTCTTTTTCAATGCATTCTTTGGAAAGTATATCCATGAGTAGGCAGGCACAATGTGTTGGTAATAACCAGCTAGACCCAAGAAAACATTGTATCTGAAAATCATTCTTTGGTTGACTCCATGAGATCACAACTTTTATCTATTCCAGATCCACTGAAATTCCTTTTTCAGATAACACATGTACAAGAAAACATACCTCATGTATTCAAAAATTACATTTAGATATTTTGGAATAAAAACATTGATCTCTCATGATTTGTCAGAATATCGATAGGTGTTCCTCATACTTAGTCCTTGTCTTTTAATACACAAAGATGTATTCTACATACACCATAAAAAAGAGTCTAGATATTGCTAAAATATCTGAATCATCAAAACCATGAATAATGCTTGGGAATTTGTGAGACCAAATGGCATGACAACATATTCATATTTGCAATATCAATTTCTGGAAGCTTTATTTAGAATATATTTATTTCAAACATCCAATTGATGATATCTTGATCTCACTTCAATTTTAGAGAACCACTGAGGTCCCCTCAATTGGTTAAATAAATCATAAATGCATGGAAGTGGTTACAGATTCATTATCACAACTTGGTTAATCATAAATAATCAATGCACAACTGAATAATTCCATCATCTTTCTTCACGAAGAAAACTAGGGATGACCATAGTGATGTGAATTATTGAATAAGACCTTTATTTTGAGCTCCTACAACTACACATTCAAATACCTTAAACCTGTTTGTTCTATCATATAAGACCTTTTGGTGCCAAAAATCTAGTTGCACCGTTCTTGACAAATTTCTCTCCATTTAATAGATGCTCAATGCCCTACTTAGTCATGAAACTAATTCTCCTCCTATAATAGTAGATGTGAGATTTAAACATTGTAATCCAATCCATACCTAGGATTACATCATAGACATCTATCTCTAACATCGAGAAATCCCATTTCATCTCAGCTCCATCAACTGTTATAACACATGCTCTACACCCAAAGGCTTGACATTCCCTTTCACTGAAAGGGGTATGCAGATTTATCAGAGAGGGTATCATTTCATGTTTTAAGCATACCATGTCAAAAGAACAATATGAAGTAATGGAATGTGATGCAATGGTATAAAAAGTACATGGATAAATGTAGAATTTAAAAGGATCATACGTCTCATCATAGATGGTCCTGCGTGACCATCAATAATCATCTGCTCAGCTCCATATTGTTTCTTCATCATTACACTCTTATCATTGTTTCATTTATAATATTTCCCTTATTGAGGAGTCCTAGAATTCTGAGGATCTCCATGTGTAGATTTTTTCTACTTACTAGACTGATTCTGTTGGCCTCATCTTATCGTAACATACGATGCTTGTGACACCTGAGAAGTTTCTCGAGCACCCAACCTCAGAGCACTGTGAAAAAATCTCTTAAGGTGTCCCATCATGTTGTAATTATGTCATGCTATTGGTGGTGTTCTACACTCCCTCTTTATGTGTTCAAAAGAACCCCCTTAATAGCATCACTCATGGCTCTTTGGTCATGGAGAATGATTTACTGATATAGGTATAGGATTTTGATTCCCACTATGAAATTGGAAGTATATATCTCCCTATCGCTAGCTCCCAACATTGGGGTTTAACAATTTATAGTAGGAATAATTATAATTATTCCTCCCATTTCTCCTGGTATTTCTCTCTTGGCCACCACCACTCTTTTCACCATCTTTGTATAGTCATTAATACATTGCACTGAAATCTTCGATCGAATTTCCTACCTTATCCCTGATTCGAAGATGTGTGAATTTCAAGATGCACTCTCCTTAACATTTATTGAAAATCATACAAAATTAATGAGTTTAGATGAATACTCTATTGAAGATAGATTCTCTATATTCAGCCAAATTAATTCTTCCATCTTATGGATCTTGAAGTGTGAGGATAGATTTTCTTATTAAACAATTCTTCAAAAATCCTCCCATGTAAGGCCTTAATCATCTTCAGTATGTAATACATGTTCCCACAACTCGTTTTCAAGTTACTCAAAAATATATATCACCATATTTACTTTTAGATACAGTTTTTTTTCTATGAAATTGAATATATGATTCATTCTATTGAGCCACACCTCCACCTTCTTGGGTCTAGAATCACCCAGGAATATGGGTGGATTATTCTTTATAAACTAGATATAATGGCCCACATGCCTTGGATCATCCCTCTTCTTCCCCGTTTCCACATCCCAAAATTCCCGGATGATGCTCTGAACCAGATCTCAGTTCTCCTATGGCTCATGTGGAGAAATGTTCTATGTAGATTCTTCTAATTGTTTTCTACGACACCTACTAGGTTCCATTTTCTAAACAAGAAAAAACATTGTACCTATCAATCACTATCCACTAAAGGATTAGTATTTCAAATTCAATCACAAAAACTATAAAAAAAATTTCCAAAAAAACCTTTTAATGTTCATCAATTTTTGCAATAAATACACCATTTCGTTTGAATATAAAATTGTTTCCAAAATACTCCAAGTATCATCTTTTCAAAATAATTAATTTGAAAAAAAAATCCACATTATTCAAAAAATTAGACATTTTCAAAAGATCATAAATCATTACTCCATATGAAATATGAAATTATATTGTCAATTCATACCTCTGATTATGAAATTTTCGCCTCATTTTCTAAACACATGAAAAAGAGATCCTTGTATCCTATAAGTGTCTCCAAAACACTTTTCTACCCAATAACATATTTACTTGAACATCAACATAAAAAGTTTAACAACATCCTTTTATGTCATACATTCCATGTCCCGACAATCCTACTCCTTTATAAGATCACAAAATATGGAATAAAAATGGTTGAATCAAAACCAAGACCAAGAATGTGAAAACATCTTGTTAGGAAAGGATTGAACCAGATGATACCATTTTTAATTTCCCTCTAATTCTCATTGGATTGAGAGTACAACGATTCATTACCTGACCATAAGAGACATCCCTAAGATGAAAAAGTATAGAAATAAATTTCAAAGTGTTTCAAATACATGTGGGGGATGATTTACCCTTCAATAAAAAACCCATTAAACTAACAAACCATAACCAAACTATTCAATTAATGATGCATGAATGAAAGAAAGACAACAAAACAAATTTATTCATATCAAACTCACTCCAAAGAATGAAACAATGGAATCTGAAAAAATTATCAATGTAAAAAATGTAAGAGCAACTAATGAATCCCAGAAGACCAAAATACTAAATTCTCCTCAATATCCAAGATCCTCCTTTAACGTAAAACCCATATATCAGGAGCTGGTGCTAAAAAATGTGATACTTTACCTTTTCCCATTTCCTAGAAGATAGAATCTATAAAAGAACAAAATATCTAAAGAATGGGTGAGAATAATACTCATTATCTTTTTCCTAATGACTTCCCTACTCATTCCTTTATTATATAATAGTTTGCAACATTATTATAAAAAATTTCATATAAAATAATTTCTCAAAACAGTTTATAACTAAATATAACCAAGTTTCCAAATCAATATGAAACCAAAATAATACAAGTGAAATTGAAAACCAATTTTCCGGAAATTTATTTTTCTAGAAAAATAACAAAAAAATCTATAAAACTGTGTCACAATATTTATTTGGTATATGCAATCCATTCCACAAATCCAAGCAACCAAACATGTATGCTTTTTTATGATAGATCTATACCCATGATAGGTTTCTTATTGATATACCAAGTCATCACAAGGTAATTGTATCCCATGTTCCATTAACCCTTTGGTACTGAGAACATGGTCATATTTCAACCAAGCCCAATATATGAAACATGGACACACACACCACATATTCCAAAGATCATGGAAAAACATCCTTTTCAAAAAAATCACACTCTAATTGAAAATATTTTTTAATTAAAACCATTACTATGCCAAATAATGTCAATAAAAATTATTTTTATTGAAACCCCCTTCCCAATATAAATATTTTAAATTTCTAGCCAATCCACCATTTAAAATCACCCTTTTTAAATTCATAAAACTAAAATATTTTTCACAATAATTTATGATGATTTCAAACATCTACTAAAAACTATAATTCGTAAATAAATTTATTTATTCCATATATCAAACCATGATTTCATAATCAATCATATCTAATTTACATAATTTAAAACTATGATGATCAATTCTAGAAATATAATATGGGGGAGAAGCCACCAACCTCAATGGATTTGATGAAACATGACAATGGATGAAGAATGCTCAAGAAAACTAGATCGATTATTCACAGAACATTTTATCTCTTCTCTTAGAATGATAAAGACAACATACCAACTTATTTGGCATAAAAATTCATTTATATTCCCATCATAGTTGTTCATATATGAAATTGAGAAGATATGAGATGTATATCTATGTATATCTACGAAACTGATCAATAATGATGAAGAATGATCACATATTTCAATAATAATGCATAAAATAACCAAGGTAAGAATTAATATTGACTAAAAAATTAGTTGTATGGGTTATTATATCTATAAGGGAGAGAGATGTCAAGTTAGGGAAGCATTGGAGCAAAAAATTATTTGTATGGGTTATTATATCTATATGGGATGTCTGTCTATATTGGAATTGGTACATACTTCTCTTATTCCAGAACTCCACCTACATGTATAATTTCAAGCTAGTTGTCAGAATTTGGAATAGAGGAACCCATCCAATTTTTCAGATCTAAAGAGATATTGTACAACTTATTTGGTAGGGCTTCAGATGAGGATTGTTTCATTGAATGGGAAAAAAAATTCTAAATCATTCCTTTATATGGTGATGAAGATGAAAATACCATTGAAGGTCTCATTAAGTATGAAACAAACATGTCCATCTTGCAGTTTGAAGGCACCTATTCAATAATGGATCGAGATGTCTTCTTTTTCAATGGATATATACTTGTGCAAAAACTGTTTGCAATCAACATAGATGGAGGTTTTCTATGTATCCAAAAGATGGAATTTTTGGACACCTCTTGAAAGGTTAAGACCTACTCCAGCTGAGAATATTCCTCTGAATATTCATCAGATGAGTATCCTGTGCACCTATAATAGGACAAGTCATGTTGGAGAGGGAAACACCCTAAAGGTAGAGGATGAGATCCTAGAAAATATGGAAGTAGAGGGAAGGGCCAAAATTGAATTGAAGTATTGGTGTTGGAATCCTTTGCCTTGTATAACCTAGTCTTTCCATTTGTATGTTTCCTTTTTATTAAAAAAATTTAGGTTTTTAGATTTGGTCTCCAAATCCATGACATATCCTTTTGACTACATATTTCTATATTCACCTAAAAAAATTGTTTCCAAAAAAATACCAAAATTTCATATTATGATAATATTATTTTTCTGAATTAAAAATTGAATGCAATTTTTTCATGTTAAAATTGAAAAATTTGTGAACTTAATATTTAAATAATTAAATAAATATATAATGTAAATCATTTTCAAATTTAAATAAATTTCAATATTATTAACTATTATAAATTATATTTATAATAAATTACTTATTAAATTTGGTGTTAAAATATTAATCATATAAAACATAAATTTCGAACAAAATATATTTAGTTAATTAAAACAAATCACATAAAAACAAATTTTTGGAAAGGATATATTTTAAATAATAAATTAGTCTTATTAGTTATTTAATTACATAAATTTAATTTTAACTAATGTATTAGTATTAATAATGATCATTTTTTTATTTCTACCTATATAAACTAATTTATAAACATATATTTCTACCCCCAATTTATAAGGATACATTTGAATGTTCATATACAATTCTATGTTTTATTGTGGATTAGTGTTACAAATATCACATGTTCTCGAGCATATTAGGTCATAAAGGAATCTATAATTTCAAATATTAAGATATAAATTACCCAAGGTTAAATTCCACATTCGAACCCAATTGAGATGTTATTTTTTATATATAAATCTTTTTTAGTAGGAATTTGTTGTTTATCCTTCACAAAAGAGATATTAATAACTCCAAAAAATTTAAATGTGGTATTAGAAAAATACTCAAATGAACTTCATTAAAAAAGGATTTATAATAAATCCAATGATATTGAAATTGGAATCAATCTATGATTATTGGAAAATTTATTCTTTGGATAATACTTATATTGTTGCAAACTTTATGTTTTGGAATCCAATGAAATATTTGGACTTGATGTGGTTAGAGGTTATATAGATTTATATTTTACACTTTTAATTATTTTATTTTATTCAAGTTAATTATATTCATTTATTTTTCATATCATAATAGGAGGAATAGATTTATCCATAGTGATGCTTAATAAACCTATAGATTTATCCACTACAATATGAGATTAATATGGGTAATTTATGGTGGTTAATAGAACCATTTCAATGATAAGAGGGGGCTGTATAAAATGGGATATATTATTATTGAATATAAAAGCATATAAATTCTTACATGGAATGTATTTATCGATTTTTATGAAATTCTATATTGAAATAAACTGAAGAATGATGGTTTTTCCAAATATGGATAGATATTTTATGGTGTTAATCAGAAAAAATAGAACGTAGAAATAGTTTTGAAACAAGTTGAAAATCATAGAATTATATATCCAATTATGATTTCAATGATTTGTGCATCTATAATGAAGGTGAATGAGAGTTTGAGTATAATAATTGTTTTGTTTGAGGCCTTCCCTATGGAGATTAATATATTACAACAGATAAAGGATATTTATTTTATTAATTGAGATACATTTGTGGAAATATATAAAATATATGGATACATATCATATGGAATATTTAGAGGATTATGATATGAGGATTCAAATATATTGTATATTGTGTAAGGGTTTTATTCAACATAGTGTTTATTTATGGGTAGCCCTTATATTTCTTTCCCATAATGATTATGATATTTGGATTTTTTATAGAGTAAAAATTGTTAAACTATTTGTGGTTGGAGAACATATATACTCAACCGAGGATAGATAAATTATTTAGTTACTTAAAGTAAATAATTTTGTTTCCAAAGATAGTCTTTTGGATGAGAAAACATTTGACGAGGGAAAAGGATGTGATATTCAAAATAATACATTATTTCCTTCTTATGTACATTTTTAGTTATTGGTGATACACTTTAGTGTTACCAATGAATTAGGGGTTTTAATTGGTTTGATGCATTTTTTGTTTTACCCATTCTTTATCACTTCATGGAGGCGTTTGTTGATGTTTTTTGGTTTATCCAATGACAAAATCAGATCATATTGTTAATTTTAATATTTTTTTTGTTTTTTCATCATTGGATATATATAAAGATAAATAAGTTAATGTTTTACGAATAAGATGTTATGTATCATATAAATTTATTTATTTAATGAGGAATGTAAATTGACTCATCTATGATTGAGGAATTCGTTGCATGGGATGTAATGATGAATATATATTAGCTAGTTAGAATTATTATATTATATATTTATTAGTAATGGTTTAAATATAATTTTCCAAATATTTTAGAACCTTTTTGTATTTTTCCAAGAAGGTACAATGATTTTTTTAAATTCCTCATTGTTAGTAATCATTTGAGGGATTAAAAGAAAAGGAATCTAGTAAACTGATACTTTACTTACCTATATAATTAATTAGGTTTATGGTTTATTATTATTATTTAAATTTAGATTGTTTTATTTTGGATGGATTCCCTTCTCAAGCCTCTTCCCCACATCGAATACATTATGGTCTCACCAGAAGGCCAACACCGAGGGTTGTAAAGAGGTTCTCAAGGAGAAGAAACCAAGAGGTAAAATGGTCTTTTTATTTTATTTTATTTTAATTTATTTTATTTTTTTCTCCTCACCTACCCTTATACTGGTGGAAATAAAACTTCATTGTCTTATACATATTGTAATTTCATTATTGTTATAGAAAAATTAATCATAAAACTCTTTCCCCTCTCCATTTTATTATAAAATGAGAACATCATCAATGATTTGTCGATTTTCCAACATCGTGGATGATACAATGTCATTTTCCATTACATTATTCAATTATGGTCAATTCAAAAAATTTATGGTTAAATAAGATTTTATAACAAATATTATAAGTTATATAAGGTTCTGTACCCAATAAATAAACATTATATTAAATATAATTATATATGATTGTGATGGTCATAGAAACCGCCAAAATAAATTAAATCATTTTCATTAATGTTTTATCTAATGAATCATCTTTATATAAGAAGAAAATGATATATGGTTTTATAGAAAATTATGGTAACATAATAATACATTTTCATTACAATTCTATAGTTTTTCACACATTTGATAAGAAAATACATAATGAAACAACCATGGAAACCATTAAATAAATTCCTCTAAAACAATAAAAATAACAAAATATTATCAACAAATGGGTTGAAATATGTTAAAAATGATCATATAAGGTATTATAAATATTTACACAGTAATATAATATGTTAATAACACTCTTTAATCCAATATACAATAGGTTTTAACATGTTTTGAGTAAGATGAAATAGATTTAATAGTCTTTTCTTAAAAAATACTCCTTTAAATTTTGATTTTACAGAAATTCAAAAGGAATGTTTTTCTGATGCAAGGATTCATGTTTTATAATTAATTTTTGGTTATTGGGGTTTTTATGATTAATGTTTGAACCTATATCTCCCACCAATTCATTCGGTATGTTTATGTTGGAGGTTGACTGTGTGGTTACTCCAAGGGTAACTGTGATGGTTACAATATAAGGTAGTCGTGAGGGTTACATCATAAGGTAAACTTGAGGGTTTCATTGTAAGGTAATGATGAAGGATAAAAATCATATGGTAGTGATGAGGGTTAAAATCATAAGTTAGTAATTCTTTATGTCACCTTTATAGTTTTATTCATGTTTTCTCTACTTAATGAAAATGTCTTCTTTTCAAAAACTAAGTATATGATTCTTTATGGGTGAGAAGTATATACTTGTGAAAATAATTTAATATGTTTATTAGTATTCAAGGAATTCTGTTTCCTTCCTTTTTAAATTCCATACTGGGTTTTTTCCTCATCTAATGTTTTAAAATGTTTTTCACATGGTTTAAGGATGGGTAATAGAAAAATAAAAATCAAACAGAATGTTTTGATGATTTTTTATGAAAATATATAATGTTTTATTAAAAAAATTTGTATTATAGAAAATTGATATTATATCAGGGGTATAAAATTGTCATTTTTTGGGTTTTCATTTATCAATGATTACCTAATTATTAAAAATCTAAAACATAAATAACTTTGGACATGTAATAAGTGTATTCTAGTTGATTTTTCTAGACTATGTAATGTTTATGGTCGAGTCCTTATAGTTGGTATCAAAGAACAATTTAGATAACTTTAGGGGTTATGACGATGTAAATAAAATACAATATTATTTTTACATTATGGTTATGTTTAAATGATATAGTATTTAATGATTACTATGATGCTTCATCTATGATATTTCTTTTTAGAGTGGTTTTCCATAGAAGAAACAGGGAAACTAAAGAAGGAATGAACCAAGAAGATGATATCATTCTGAATTTTTAAGCTAGAATGGTGGGATCCATGAAGGAGAACATCCAATAATACCACAAAGGGACATGATGATAGTGGATCATTTTATGAGGAAGCACCCGCTGGATTTCAATTGATCTTCTAACCTAATGGTAGATAAAGGAAAGATTAAATCCATCGAAAAAAATTGTTAATCATCATGTGTTTAGATAATAAATTAGGTTATCTTTGTATTTATTGTTTTGAAGGTGAATTCAACTATTGTGGTTCAATGTTCAATAATATCGGGGATTATAATGGGATTTATTTCATGTAATGGGATGAATTTAATAATATGTTCCTTGAAATATTTTTTCCTATGTTGGTTTGAAATATTATGGAAAAGAAATTCCTTGAATTGAAAAAAGGAGTAATACCCAGTGGTCGTGTATGAAACCAAATCCACCAGATCAGAATGGTATGCTAAAAATATTATTTGAAATATTGATAGTAAAATCAATCATTTTACACAGGATTGAAGCCATGATATTTAAGGACATTATCCTTTTGAGAATTTATATTTTATGAGCAGAATTTATGATGTGATGAGAGGGTAGAAACGAGGTTTCTTGATCATCATGGTTACTTTGACAACAAGAAAAATAAGAGGTCTAGATGGAAATAACTAGGTAATAAGAAATCTAATAAATCTGAAGGTAAGAATTTAAATATTCTATTTTTTGGTTAGTGTGGTAAATGCACCATGTAGAATGCCTTAAAAAATACTCGAATTGTTTATTATGTGGTAAAATTTTACAAATGGTTTGATATTATAATGAAAAGGATCATATTGATGATATGATTAATTATGATAAGAAAACTATAATGAGTTTCAAATATTATGAGGTGTGTCATTATGCCAATACCTACCCAATGATAGATCTGAATGATGGGAAGCATCAAGACAATAAGAATAAAAGTGAATTGAAATCAATCAAAACTTATTCACTAGATATTGGGCCATAAATTGATGTTTTATGAGCTAGTTAGTTTGTTTAATATTATTTTTCTAATTTTTTGTTTGATACGAGGTCTACAAATTCCATTATTTATATGAAATAGTTTGGAAAATTTGAAATTTCACCTCAATAAAAGAAATTAGTTCTTTTGGTGGAAACACTTGGAAGAAATATGAAGTCCAAAAGGCATTACTATAAACTTTCTATTTCTTTCTATGGAATGAAATTACATTCAAAAATTGTTGTTTTTTTTAATTATTAGAGTTTGATGTTATTCTAGGAATGGATTGGATTTCAGTTAATCATTGTAAGATTGATTATAGGATTAAAGAAGTTTTTTTAGAATTAGTTTTAGATTGGAAATAATAATGAACCCATACCATTGATAACATATTAGAAATATGAGGATCCATTAAATGTTGTAAACTAATGATATATCGAACATATTGTTGAAAACAAGTGAAATATTCATATTAGTGATGTTTTAGTGGTAAATTAATACCTGGATTTTTTCATGATTAGTTTCTTTGAGTTATAACTAATGTAGAGGTTTAATTTACTATTGACATAGTTCATAATGTGAATCCAGTTTAAAAACCTCTTTATCGTGTGTATTAGGTATAACTTATAGAATTGAAAAATTGGTTGTATGAGTTTCTTGAAAAATGATTCATTCATCGTAGAAATTTACAAGAGAGTGCTTCTTTTTTGTTTGTTAAAAATAAATATGGGCCCATGAGTATTTTCATTCATTATAGTGATTTGAATAACATTATTATTAATAATAAGTATCCATTTAATCTTATAGATTACTTGTTTAATCACCTCTAAGGAGATAAAAATTATTCTATGATTGACTAGAGATCTAGGTATCATCATCTATATGTGAAGGAGTATGGGATCCCGTAAAAATCACATCATTCTACATATAATTATTATGAGTTTATTGTAATTATATTCGGTTTGAAAAATTCACTTATTTTAATAATGGATTTTATGCTTATAATACCCCATGATTTTGTGGATATGGGTTTTATCATTATTATTCATCACATTTTGTTTTATTAAAAATTTATTTTGATCATAAATAACCATAAATTTTTTTCCTATAATCACTATATAAAAATAATTTATATGGTAAATTTAGTGATTGTGATTTTTTGTTTCAACAGATTTCTTTTCTTGGGAACATTGTAAATAAAGATGACATAAAAGATGATCATGTCAAAAAAAAGATGCTGATGAAAGTATGAGTCCTACAAATGTTACTTTGATTAATATTTTTCTCGGATGAGCATACTTTTAATGATGTTTTGTTAAAAACATTCCATGGTAATCTATATCAATGACTATGTTACCATGAAAATGAGTTAAATTTATTAGGATAGAATAATATATTCTTATGTTTCTGGAACTGAAAAGATTATTGGTGAATGATCTAGTTTTGGTCCTATATTACCTAAATCGTGATTTTTTTGTTGAAGACGATGCTTTATTGAACAGACTTTGTTGTGCTCAGATGCAGAATGTTCTGGAAATTGCTTATTCTTAAAGAAAACTAAAACCACTTGAGATGAATTATCCCACAAATGATCTATAATTAGTTTTAAGTGTTTTCATATTAAAAATTTGAAGACATGATTTATATAGATAAAATATAGAAATACATACTGACTGTAAATGATTAAAGTATATATTCACTCGTAATTAATTGAACATGGGGAAAAGAAGATTGTTGAAAATGAAAATGATTATGATTTCAAAATAAGATACCATACTGGAAAAGAAATCAATGTGAAGAATGACATGAGATTAAAAATTAATACTACATTAACGATGATAAATTTAGAACACGTCCCCTTGATAAATTATTTGATGATTTCCAGATTAAATGTTGTTGTAGTAGGAAATTTCCTTATTTTGTTTTAGGTGTTAGTGTAATAATATCTATAAAATAATTACACCAGTTCTGAAGGAATAATGTGAGTTAAAAAATGAATAATTAGTTAAAAAGGTAGGATTCCATAATTTTACATTGATAAAGATAATGTTTTTATATTTGGGAAGAGATTATGTGCCTTCTTATTTCCAACTGAACAAAGAATTATTGTTTAAAACTCAAAGTTATATGTTGTCAATTCATCCATAAAGCACTGAGATGTACATAAATCTTTTGAAATATTACTAGTGAGATGAAATCAAAATATATATTTCTAAATTTAAAATATATTTTTTTGGCCTTTCAATATGATAAATATTAGAGAAAACTACCAAAGTGGTTACATTTTTCTTTTTGTAGTTCTAGATTGGAAATGGGAAAATACATCAATGGAATTCATGGAGGGACTAATAAGGAATTATCAAGGTTAAAATTCTACTTAGGTAATTATTTATTTAATGACTAAATATACTCAGTATCTTTTTATTCTAGATACTATATCATTAAATAAACTTTATCGGTTATATCTAAAAGAGATGGCCAGGTTACACGGAGTTACCCTCCCCATTTTATCTCACTGTGATCCTAGATTTATTCTAAAATTTAGAAATTCCTTAAATAGTCATCGGGAACTGAATTAAATTTCATAAAAACCATTAAACATCAATCATTTTGATAATATAAATGAAAAATTCCGATATTGGAGGATATTATTCGTTATTTTCCAATAGATTTCTAGGGAATTTGGTATCAGCATATTTCTTTAGTTTAGTGTTCTTATAATAATATTTTTCATTCTAGAATATAGATAGAATATTTTTAAGGAATTATATATAATTTAGTGTGAAACATCATCATTTTCAGATGATGTTGGGGACATGAAGTTGATGGGACTATAATTAGTAAAATATTTTGTAGAGAAAGTGAATATTATCAAAAAAAACATGAGAAAAGTTTAAATTAGGAAAAAAATTATTCTCACAGTAGGAGGAAAGACCATTCTATCGAGGAAGGTGATCATATTTTCCTTAAAATATCTCATTGTAAATTTTTTATTCTTTTTTGTAATAAATGAAATATATGCCCACGGTTAATTGAAAAATATTAAATCCTAAACAATGTAAGAACAGTTGCCTACTGAGTAGATTTTCCTCTGTGATTATCTAAGGTGCACAATGCTTTTTATGTTTTAATGTTTAGATTGTATGTTCTAGATTAATTTCATGTTTTTGTCCCTGAAGAATTTTAGTTGGAAGAGTACCTTTATTATTATCTAAAACCTATTTAGATTCTTGACCACAGATAGAAATTATCGTGGAATAAGTAAATTCACATGATTAAGGTTTTATAGAGAAACCACATGGTTGAAGAAGAAACATGGGAATAGAAAAATGACAAGTGGGAAAGGTATCCTCACTTATTTAATAAGTGAATAATAATTATGAGGACATAATTTATAGAAGGTGGGTAGAATCTAACAACCCAGGTACATATAAAATAATTTGTTTTCATTATTGAATTAAATAGTTAAATTCATTATAAATTTCTAATGAAATTTTTTATATTTATAGGAATTTAGAAATTCATACTAATAGAATAGTAACCTCACCTATGAATGTATAAATTAATTTTATATATTTTATTAGTTAATTCCTAATATATTTATAACATGGAATTAATAAATTAATGTTTTCTAAATGATAAATTAATATTCGGTATTTTTGTAAGTCTTAAATATTTAATTACAATTTTATAATAAATATATTCTATTAAAATAAAATATATTTTCATAAAATATATTCATAAATTAATATTTTATTTTCATTGATGATAAGATAATTTTATGAGGCCCTAATTCATTTTTTGATGTGTCATAAATTGAATTATAATTTCAAAATCTATATTTTTCGAATAAATGATTGAATTAATTAAAAGTTTTCTTTTTTTTATATTTATAAAATTATTTTCATAAAATGGATTTTAGTTCCTAATACTTTGTGTCAAAAAATATTTCGAGTGAAATTTTGGGATTTTTCTAAAACAGTTGAATTTTTGTGAATAGTGAAATATGGTAATTTATGATATATATATATACAATATATTTTAAATAAAGTATTAGATGAGTCATTTAAGATGAAATAACCAATATCTATAAATAAACGTCAGTATTTTAATATAATTAGGGATAATTCTAAAGATATTCATTGTCTAGATCCAAAAATAATTATCTAATTAATATAATAATGAGAAAACACCCCTCTCCTCCTCTATAAATATCACATTCACCCATTCTTCCTCACACCTCAAAGACTTGTAGCTTATTTAATTTCTTCCCAATTACCATCCCATGCCTTGTCCCTATGTCCAAGACCTCTTGATTTCATCAATATTCCTAAACCAAGGGCCTTAAAGTGGTTATCAAATATATGAATGAAAGAGGTAAAATACTATTTCACTTTCATTTTTTCCTTTTAAATTTCATTTACATTCTTATTTTTTATTTAAAAACCCTTAACCAAGTGGCTTGAAAACAAAAAACATATTTTATCTAATTTAATTTCATTATATGTATGGAAACATTATGCATCAAACTCCTTATCATGTGCTTTTATTCTAAAAATGAGAACATCATATGTGATGTGTAAATTTACAACAATTGGGGACAATACACCTTCATTTTCCATTAACACCTTCAAGGATGGTCATAAAATAATTATTATTGTGAAATTATATTTTATTTTACATATTATAATTTATATAAGGATCCATAACCAATATATAAACATGATATAAAATAAAATGATATAAGTTCGTGATGGTCGTAAAAACCTCCAAAATAAATTAAATCATTTTCATTATTTTTGAATCATCCTCATTTCAGAATAAAATGATATATAGTATAATTTAAAATTATGTAACCATATTAAATCTACATAATTCAACTGATGGAATTTTTCTTTCATTCGGCAAGAAATTCAATAATGAACCTACAGTGAAAACCATGAAATAAATACACCCAAAACAATGAAAATAACAAAATATTGTAAATAAATGGGTGTAAAGTTGTCATAAAAAGATAATATAAGGTAATATGTATATGAATATAGATATTTAATATATTAATAACACATTTTCAATCATTATTCATGTGTTTTTTTACATATTTTATGTAATATGAACCCGATGGAATGGGATTTTCATTAAAAATCCTCTTTTAAATTTTTTATTTTAGAAAAATTTTAAAAAAAATGTTTTAGTGATTCATGTATTTTGGTTTTAAGTTTATGTCCTGGTTCCTGGGAATTGTATATGAGAAATGTTTAGTGAAATATTTTAGTAACCCAGAATTTTCATTACGAAATTTTTATTATTTTTTGATGTGAATGTGAGACCAGGCTCTGAGACGAGATGTGATTTTGGGGGCTAGGGTGCCCGCAATACTTTTCCAAACATTATTTAAGTTAGTTTAGTGGATGCGTGGGTGGGATTTCTTTAATTTTTAACTGGTGACCAGATTGAAAATATGAGCGCACCATTGAATATGGAATATCGGGTTTCACCTAAGGGGGGCCTAACATAGGTCGGTGAAGGTCGACCGAGAAGGATATTTTTTTTCAGAACATTTGTTATAAAAAATAAAATAAATTTTTTTTCTATTACTACGGAGCAGAAATGCTGCCTAAAATAATTCTAGTGATGAAACAGTTATAGGTCAATAAATGACCGATTACCCTTGGACTGCGTAACTGTACCACTCGTGCTGTTATGGAACCCTATTAATTTCAGTTCACTAATGCGCCACATTAATGAACATAGTGTTGAGAGGGTTCTCTTAAATTTTATCAATTCATTGGCGAGCGAATGGAGTAAACACGGGAGAACCTATGAAGAAACGCCAATGAATTTCATCCACAATGAAGAACAACAGATGCCAGTGAAGAACCACCTTGAAGATGAGACCAGATTCAGAAAGCGGTGATGAGCACCACCATATCACGAACCGATGACAACGACGAAGGAGGTTCCATCGATCGTCGTCAGTGGACGTCTCATCCATGTAGGGTGTTTTTTTTCTGATATTTGGATATTTCTCATTCCTATTTCTTGATTTATACGAATAATGTTGATCAATCGACCAATGGGTTGATCCGCAAATTGTTCGTTAAACACAGGAGGTTGATGTGGGGTTAAATGTTGGGATTTATTTCTAAATATTCTGAATTTTTATATCACCCCTTGTTAAAACACTAATGTGGAGGGTGTGTGCCAATGCGAAAAAGGCCCAGACCCAACACAGATCTTGTTTTTTTTTGTGTTTCCCTTGTGTATCCCAGCAATGTAATTGAAAGGAAGAGATATGGGTCCCATAGTGGCAGAGGTGACCAGAGAGGCTTGTAGGCACAGACGACACCAAGAACGGACCACCAGAGCACATCTGGGGGCCAGAGGAATGAACAGTTGTGGTGCCATG
The DNA here is from genome assembly GCA_963277665.1 of Viscum album. Taxonomy (NCBI): domain Eukaryota; kingdom Viridiplantae; phylum Streptophyta; class Magnoliopsida; order Santalales; family Viscaceae; genus Viscum; species Viscum album. The sequence continues at coordinate 2,085,698,520 of OY728151.1, forward strand.
CCGGCGGTGGCTAGAGGAGGCCCGCAGTAACCAGACATGGTAAGTCCGAAGGCGGCGTGTGATTGCGCACCTCGGTGGCAAGAGGTATCTGGCCAGAGTTGGCTGTGCGAAAGAAGGGCGGTGCCCTCAGGCGCCGCCAGTGCGGCCATACACCGTGCCGCATTGACTGGAGACCGGTTGAAACACCTAGACGACTGTAGTACATGGTGGGGCAGCACACCACCTGCCGAAAGAAACGGTCCCACATGTGCGTGGCCTACAAGAGACATGGTCCTCCTTACGTTGGACTGGGCCGGATGTGGGCAGGCCGAATACACCGAAACCACCAAGCGGGCCAGTGCGGGTGGGCCGAGCCCCACCATGTAGGCCGGGCCAACTTCAACCTGGGCTCAAAAACCAGTTGGGCCAACCCCAATGGGTTGTACATAGTGGACGAGGCTAACCCTTAATAGGTCGGACCTGGGCGGGTTCAGTTAGACCCCAAGACCTGTTGCGTCGGGCCGACCTGACTGAGTCAGACCAGGCCTAGTCCCAACAGGAGCCTAAATAAATAAATGTTTGTAATTATGAACCAAGTGTCCAATTGACTCTCCGCAAGTGATGTCAATTACCCTTTTTGGGAAGAAATACCATTTTTCATTTTCTGTCGGGCCAGACTGAGATGTGATCACCCCCGTTTCACGGAAAGGGGTGTGACTAATAGATCGAGCATCTGATCGACGTGTCGTCTGTGGAATAAGGATCCTTGTGAAATGGTGGTCCTTTGGAAATACTCTAAGTGAGTTTTGTCAGAGATTAAAATATGACCTTGGTGGGATCAGTCCTGAATCCAATTGGGACCTTTTTACAAAAGTGTCCATGTCTCCTAGACCGGGCGTCCGATCAACGTGTCTTCTATCACTTTGGGACCCCTATGACGGGATGGTCCCTCTGGTATTCTTTTTGAAGGTCTTAGTACTGGTAAAAATATGACTTATGGATTGAGGAGCATAATCTTTTGGAGATCATGCATGCTTCGTGCGGGAATCTAGTTGATGGAAGTAACATGAAGAAGAACTGCGCCCAATACGGGTCAGCATTAGAAACTCTAGAGTGGGATGATATAACTATATAACTAATCATCTATATCTCTACACCAGAAACCAATACAGATTTGCACCATTGACCAATATAGGTCAGCACATCGACTAATACGGGCCAGCACCAGCAACCAAGACAGGTCAGCATATATCTAACAATATGGGTCAGCATATTGTGACCTACACGGGTCAGAAATAGAGTTACTACGGATAAGATGACCTATAAAGGTCAGTATATTGTGACCTAGTCATCCCTATCCCAGTAAACTTGATGTTATACCATTAGAGTGAGTTGTCTATTTTGGGTTGTACTTCATGATTTAGATCATTCTTTTGATATTTCCTTTTTGGTATTTCCTATGATGTTTTCTTTTGTCGATTACAGAGAGACCTTCAAGGGTCTTGGGTTCCACTACTAAGTTGTTATACTCACCCCAACATGGGCTTTGCCCGCATGTGTGTTTCTACTATAGATTATTGATGGTCCAAGGAAGACATTGATGGTTCGAGTGTTGGTAGAGCTTGTTGTGACGGGATCAATCAAGATCATCTTATTTAACATCATGCTTAAGACTACTACATTTCAGGTAGAGATACAGGGAAGATGAAATAGTTTTTTACTTTCTTTTCATTTTATAGGGCTTGTATTCTAGACAACTCTTTTATGTTTACAGTCATACTTGTTGTTGTACTTTACAATGGTGGTTATATCTTAATTATGTTCATTGTTTACTTTAGTTTCCCGTTTTTATTGTGTACAGATCTCTAAAAAATGCCTTCCCCATATATGAAAATCCTCCAGGTGCTAGTCACCAACCCCTGGCCTATGGAAGGTGGGCTTGGGGTAGTCACGTATGGGCCCCGTGGGACGGGTCGTAACAATGTGGTATGAGAGGGCGGTCGGTTCTACCAGATGAAGTAAGAGTCTAATTTTAATAAGGAAATGGTGTAATGTTTCATGAGTTTGGTATTTAGTACAGGGAGTCTAGTGTTGGTGTTGTGGCCGATGTATCCTTACACCATGACCCAACATTCAATTTTCTGACTCAGTACATGAAAACACTGGTTACTAGTTTTTTGAAAAGATTTCTTAATCTTTATTGATTCAGCTCACATGGTATCACTTATTGACTATAGAGGATCTGTTTCTTACATGATTCCTCCAATAAGACAACCATCCCGGATTCCAGTTAGAGATCATGAAAATGGCCCAAAGAGTGATGAGGTGTCCGTACAAGGACCACTAACAGTGACGGAACCTTCAGGTGGTGTACTAGCGACACCCCCACCCATTCAGCAGTATATGCTACCAGTGGACCCTACACGCCGGCTGAGCACATTTCATGTGTTCCAGAGATAGTGGCCTAAAAGGTTTCGAGACGAGATGGACCCCCAGGTAGTAGAATACTGCCTAGAGGTGGTTTTGCAGGTCTTTCGTTCGTAGAGACACCCATTGAAAGATGGTGATCTTGGCTGATAGCCTTCTTCAGTGCTCAAAAGGACGATGATGGAGAAAGATTATCTAGGTTTATGAAGAGATGACCCTCAACTGACAAGACATTGAGAAACATTTCAAGGCAATGATCGTGTCTGTGACATTACGCTCTGTGAAAATTTAGGAGATGCTGCATCTGGAGTAGGGGAGCCAAAATGTTGCTCAGGACTCAGTGAGATTAACTAAACTCTCTTGATACTCCACCTACATGGTATGATACCATTATTTCATGGCCTGTAACTCAGATTGGTTGCTCCGATGAGAGATTAGAGTTAGAATAGCTTCTCTCTGCATCCCAACGCAGACTGAGGTGCTAGAGGGAACATTGCTGATAGAGAGCATCCTTGTCGACCAGGCATTGACTATGAGATCCCACACCAGATGACAGGTAGCAGTGTCATTTGCAGCTGATATTAGACTGACGATACAGAATTCCAAGTGGGCTAGACCATCCATATGGACACCTCAGGACATAGGGTAATATGTGAGAGGCTCAAGATGCTAGGGAACCAAATGTGAGGAATGACATATTTTTCCTTCGGGAGAGAGGGTCACAAAGGTCATGAATTTCCATCTCCCTGCACGGATGATTGGATGATAGTGGAGGGGCCACCGAGGGAGTGGCAGCCACAGGAGCATGAGTGTCATCCAGGCGGAAAATGAGGTAGGGGAGAATTATGTGCAGTGGGAGGTGGTTGGGGTCACCATGCACTACCAACACCACCCCAGGCGGTCCAGTATGAGATCATGGAGTTGGTGGATAGGGAAAATCCCAACAACAATTAGTAGAGGCTCATGATCCTGACATCACTAATATGTTACGAGGTATAATATGTATCCTATCTTCATTAGAAGCTATGCTAATCGACACAAGATCTAGCAATTAATTCATTGATGTATAAATAGTTTGGGACTCTAATATTCTGATTGAGCTTTTAGTTTGACCTTTGTGTTTTGATACACCTTCAAGAGGAGATTTAGTGGTCGCACACTGATCCCAACAGTGTGATCTTACTCTGAGTGGATAGAGTTTCATATGGGATCTTCTAGTAGCTGTATTGAATCCCAATGACATCATTCTAGGCATGGACTGTCTATGAGCAGTTCACACACTAATTGACAGCTTGATACATACAGTGTGATGTATGCATAGAGATGCAGGCCAGTTTTTTTGTGAGAAGTAAAATAGAGTATCACGATATGGGCTTGTTCTTAGGAGGGTGAAAATGATTACATATCAGTAGGCTTTCATGAAATTTGACACAGTGGATGAGGTGAGTCTATTGTTCCCAGTGGCGTTGGACAAGTATGAGGACATCTTCCCAGAATATGTCCTAGGACTACCTCCTAATATAGAGGTAGACTTCCACATTTACTTATACCCAAGAACAACACTGATATCAACAATAGCATGTCAGATTCCCTTGTAAAGCTCTGGGAGCATTGGTACTATTGGAGGACTTTCTGAGGAAGGGATTCATAAGGCCCGGTGTTTCTCCATTAGCATCACCAGTGTTGTTTTCCAAGAAGGAAGACAAAACATTGAAGCTATAACTACAATTCTGGTGCCTAAACTATGTGACTGTGAAAAAACAAGTATCTTCTGCCAATGATTGATGATCTCTTCCACTAGCCGAAGGCATCCCATTGGTTTTCAAAGATAGACCTCAGATCAGGCGATCACCATTTTAGTGTAAGAGATGAGGATGTACCAAGGATAGCCTTCTAATGTCGGTATGTCCATTAAGAGTTCTTGGTGAATCCTTTCGGTGTGACCAAACACTCAAACGGTGTTCATGGGGATCATGAATAAGATCTTCCATCCATACCTCAGTCACTTTTTGGTGGACTTTATCGACACCATATTGGTGTACATAACATCCGAGGAAGATCATGTTGTACACTTGAGGATAGATCTGGACACACTATCGGAGCACCGGTTATATGGGAATCTCATGAAGTGCGATTTTTAGATATGGAAGGTCCACTTATTGGAACATGTCATCTCAAAGGATAGAGTTTTAGTGGATGCAGTGATGATCGAGGAAGTACATTCTTGGGAGCCACCCCTGAGTGTTACTAATGTGCGGAGCATCCTTGGATTAGCATTATACTATCAGAGGTTTGTACCTAATTTTTCAAGAGAAGCAGCACCTATGACTACCTTGAAGAAAAAGGGGAAACCATTACTGTGGTCAGAGACAATCCCACAGAGCTTTCAACAGCTGAGGAAGAGCTTGACCAACGCTCACATCATGAGGTTTCTAGAGGATGGAACTGACTACATGGTATATTGTGATGCATCAGGGATCATACATGGTTATGTCCGGATGCAGGATGATGCAGTGATTTCTTATGGATCACGACAGCTACGACCTCATGATTAGAATTATGTGACTCCTGACATGGATTTGGTATCAGTAGTCTTCGCACTAAAGATGTGGAATCCCTACTTTAGGGGCGAGTGATTTACTGTTTACTCAGACCTCAAGAGTCTCATATATTCACATAGAAAGATTTTAATTAATGATAGTGACATTTCATAGAGTTCCTCTATGACAATGACATTGAGATAGTCTATACTCATGGGAAGGGGAACATAGTGGAAGATGAACATAGCCATAGATTGAGTTCGAAACTACTGAATGAGGATTCAAAGCAGTTAGACTCACTTCAGATATCCTATGTGGATATAGACGACATAATATACCTCTAGTCTGTGGTAGTAGCACCTCCAATCCTTCATTAAGTTAGGGAGGTGCATCTTGGGAATAGAAGCTGCGAGACAACATGTTCTCAGATATCCTCAGGCCATGCACCAGATGGATATTCTAAAGGTGAGGAGAACTCTATTCTTTTCATAGGACATAAAGTTTTACCAGTGGAGTTAAAAGAGGAGGTGTTGAGGGAGTTCCATTCATCTCCCTTGGAAATACATCACAGAATGATGAATATGTTCAGGACCTCTGGCATCATTACTATAGGCTTGGGATGAAGAATTTTATGACAGAGTTTGTTTCTAGATGCCTCACTTTACAGCAAGTGAAGGTCGAGAACTATGTACCTACAGGCTTGAACCAAACCCTTGAGATACCAGATTGGAAGTGGGAAGGGATATCGATGGACATCGTTATGGGGTTACCACGTACATCCAGAGGGCACGATACCATCTAGGTAAAAATAGACTAACTCGCAAATCCGGCCCACTTCCTTACTAGTCGATAGAAGGGTTCGGTAGAGTGATTAGGACATATCTACATTAAAGAGATTGTGAAACTTCACGTGGTGCCTTCGATGATAGTATCATACCCTGACCCATGTTTCACATCTTGATCTGGAAAGGATTGCTAGAGGCTTTCGGTACTCAGCATCGCTTGAGAAGAACTTTTCACCCATAGACAGATGGTGAGAATGAGTAGACCCTCAAGACCATGGATGACATGATTTGTGCATGTGTCCTAGATTTTGGTTGTAGTTGGTATGACAAACTACCCTTGGAGGAGTTCACATACAACAACATCAATCACTCCACCATTGGTATGACCCTTTTTTATTCATTTTACGAATGAATGTGTAGATCACCCTTGGGCAGGACGGATCTACGAGATCCAACACTCATGGGCCCAGAGATGGTATGGGCTACCACTGAAAAGTTGCAGGTTATCCGAGAGCAGATTAAGACTGCACATACATGAAATATTACCTATACTAATAGGAGAAAGAGACCAATAATGTTTCATGAGGGGGCCATGTATTCTTTAGAGTCTCCCCTCAACGCTGACTACAGAGAATTGGTCGAGGCGACAAACTCGCACCAAGGATTATCATATCATTCTTGATACATCAAAAGATTGGAAAGTTGGTGTACCGTATGGAACTGCCACCATAGTTGGAGAGGTTGCACGACATCTTCCATGTATCCCAGTTGAGGAGATAAGTGTGTTAACCATCTCACATCATCGACCCTGGCGAGAGGGAGATTAATGATGGGGTAAATTTTGTTGAGTAGCCGGTAAATATAGAGGATCGACATGAGCGGATCCTTTGTGGGTGGTCGATACCTATGGTGTGTGTTATCTGGTAGCATGAGAATCTCTGGGGAAGAACATTAGAGTGAGAGGATCATATGCTGCCTAGTACACCTCTTGGTTTGTGTAGCCTTTTTTGGATTTTCGTTATGTAAATCCCGAAGGTGGAGAAATTTAACAACCCAAAATTTTAAATAAAAATATTTTTGATTAGTTGAAGTGAATGTGAGACCAGGCTCTGAGATGGAACGTGATTCCAAGGGTGGGGGTATCCGGAATACTTTTCGAAACATTATTAATGTACATTTAGTGGATGTGCGAGCGGGTTCTCTTACCTTTTGAACTAGTTCCCAGATTGAAAATCTGAGGGTACCATTGAATCCGTAAAAATTGGTTTTGCCTAAGGGGGATATAAATTCTGTTTGTGAAGTCTGACCGAGAAATATATTTTTTTGGACCTTTTGTTAAAAAAAATAAAAAAATATATTTTATTTTGTATAACTACGGAGCAGCAACGCTGCGTAATGGATGTCTAGCGACAGAACAGTTAAGGGTCAATAAATGAACCATTTCCCTTTGACGGCCTAACAACACCACTCACGTAATTATAGAACCCTGTTAATTGCATTTCATTAATGCACCTCATTAATGAATGCAGAGTTGGGAGTGTTATCTTAAATTATAACCATTATTTGGCGAAAGAATGGAATAAATATGGCAGAACCTTTTATGAAACGCCAATAGATTTCATCCTCAATGAAGAATGACAGATGCCCATGAAGAACTACCTAGAGGAAGAGACTGGATTCAACGTGCAGTGATTAGATCCTCCGAATCATGAACCGATAACAATGAATTAAGAGGCTGTGTTGATTTTCTTCAATGGGCGTCTCATCCAAGTTGGGGTTTTTGTTTTTGATATTGTGATTTTCCTCCTTCCATGTTATAGATTTGTACAAAAAATGCGGATCAACCAACCAACGGGTTGACCTGTAGATCCTTCCCTAAACTCAGGTGGTTGATGTGTGGTTACCGGTTGGGAGTTATTTCCAAATTATTTGAATATTACAAACACCCATTGTTAAATTACTAACACGAAGGACATGGGAAAATCCGAACAAGGCCTGGACCCTCTACTGATCTCGTTTGTATTTTGTTTCTCGTGCACAGCTAGGAAATGTGACGAAAAGGTCGAGATAGGGGTCGCGTAGTGGTAGTGGTGAACTGAGAGGCTCGTAGGCGCATATCACATCAAAAATGTGCCATCAGATCACGTTTGGTGGCCTGCGGAATGAACCGTTGGCGCGCCATGTTGGTGGTGGATGGAGGAAGCTTGCGGTAACCAGCCGTAGGTGGTGGGAAGATGGTGTGCCATCGTGTGCTGTGGTGGATAGAGGCTTCCATCCTAAATCGACCGTGTGGGAGAAGGATGATGCCCACAGGTTCCCCCAACGACAAAAGTTTCAGCCTACGGGCCGTGGTAGTAGGGGCAGCACGGCCACGTGGCGCATTATGTCGGTTGGTGACTGGTCATCCACCTAGTTGACCATTGCAAGTGGTGGGGCAGTGACCCACCTTTCGAATGAAATGGCCCCTCATCCGTGGGGCCTTATGGAGACACAATCCGCCTTTAGGAAAACTAGGTAGGACAATGTCCAGCTAAATAGGGAGGACCGGCAGCCCAGGTGGGCTAGTGCCGGTGGGCCGAGCCCCACCCGACGGGTTGGGCCAATCATGTCCCAGACATGTGAACTAGTATAGATGACCCCGACAGGCCAGACATAAAGAACCTGGATGACCCTTAATGGGCTAGACTCATGCGGGGGTAGGTAGACCGCATGACCCATTATGTCAGGTCGGCTTGACCGAGTCAGACCGGGCTCAGACCCAACCATCCCTCGAATAAATAAATTCACATAACTAATGAACTAAGTGTATTTTTGACACACTGCTAGTGGTTTTGAGACCCCTTCTTGGTAAGTGGTCCCTTTGGCATTTTTCAGCAGTCCTGACCAAGAAAGGCCGGACTGAGGTGAGTTCACCCCCGTTTCACGGAAGGGGGTGTAACTGACAGACCGGGCGTGTGATCGACACACCGTCTGTGGAATAAGGACCCTTGTGAAAGGACAGTTCATTATAGATACTCTGTGTGAGTTTTGAAAGATTTTTATGTAAGACCTGGGTGGGATCAGACTTGAATACTACTGGGGCCTTTTTACAAATGTACCCCTATCTCACAGACCATGTATCTGATCAACGCGCTATTTGTCACATTGGGACACCTATGATGGGGCAGTCCTTTGGGTATGATTTTTGTGGACTTTTTCTAGTTGAAATATGACCGATGTATTGAGGATCATAATCTTCCGGAGACTAGGCGTGCTTCGTGCGGGAATCCAGTGGATGGATGTAGCATAAAGAAGAAGATCAACCAATATGGGTCACCATTAGAAACACAACGATGGGATGAACTAGTTGTAAGACTAATCATCCATTCCTCTTTACCAGTGACCAATACGGGTCAGCACCAGCGTCCAATATGGGTCTGCACCAGGGACCAATATGGGTCAGGACCAGAGACCAATATGGGTCAGCATCTAGTGACCAATACAGGTCAAAATATAGTGACTCATATAGGTCAGTAGTAGAGTTAATATTTATAGAATGATTTGGATTTAAGACTTTTAATCCATATACCAGTAACCTTGATTATATACCTTTAGTTTGACCTTTATCTTTTTCTTTGTGCTTTATGATTTAGGTCATGCTTATGATATTACCTTTTTGATATTTCTTGTGATGTTTTCTTTTTTGTATTATTGAGAGACCTTTTGGGGTATTGAAGAACCCTATTGCGTTGTTATACTCACCCCTCCATAGGCTCTACCCACACATGTGTGTCTGGTTCGGACTACTGACACTCTGAAGAAGACTTTGGATGTTCAGGACTTGGTGGAGCTTGGTACGATGGGAGCAGTCGAGACCCTTTTATTCAACTTCAAGCTTACAGCTTGAACCCTCCTGGTAGAGCTCTAGGGGAGATTCAATAGCTGTTTAAATTATTTTCAATTTCTAGGGCTTGTATTTCAGCCCACTATTTTCATTTTATACCTATACTTATGGTTGTACTTTACTCTCATAGTTATACCTTACAAATGTTGGTTTTTTACATCAGTTTTCCTTTCTGAGTGTGTATAGATCTCTAATGAAATGTCTTCCCTATTTGGGAAAAGCCCTCATATGCTACTCACCAACCTCTGGCCTATGAAAGGTGGGATAGGGGTAGTCTCATACGGGCTCTATGGGACAGGTTGTAAATATTATCCCCCTCCAATTCATTGGGTATGTTTATATTGGAGTTCGACCATATTGTTACTCCAAGTGTAGATATGATGGTTACCCCATAAGGTATCTATGAGGGTTACATCACAAGGTATATGCGAGGGTTACAATATAAATTATACATTATAGTTACATATCACATGGTATCTCAGAGGGTTACATTCATAAGCATTTAACTCCCCATGATACTTTTATTGTTTTATTCATTTATTATATGTTTAATGGATATCTCTTATTTTCACCAAGTACTTATATGATAATTTATGTGTGAGAAGATTGACTTTTTGAAAATAACATCATATGTTTATAAGTACTCATGTAATAATTTTTATTTTCTTTTCATGTCCCTTACATATATTTTTTCTCATTCCATGACTTAATATGTTTTTCACAGGGTCTATGGATGGGTAAGATAAAAGATGAATCCAAGATGAATCTTGTAAAAAATTTCCTGAATAGATTTTTATTTTTACTAAACGCTTTTGTATTATGGAATAAATGGATACTATTTTAGCAGTATCCAATTGGTATTCATGTGGGTTTTCATGTGTGAATTATGACCTAATTCTTTGAAACTCTTATCCTAAAAGAAATTTTGGAATTATATAAGTGTATTCTAGATGAATTTAATAGTTTATGTAACGTTTAAGGATGGGTATATAGAAGATTTTTGTCCCTTGGATCATGAATGGGTGAGTTATACATGTGTTTCATATCCCAACTTTAACAATACACACATGTGTTGATAAAATTTATAATTCTTTGAACAACTCATACAATGGGGGATATGTTGAGGGAGTATATTCATAAATATAGTTGATCTAGTTAAACCATTTATCACTAGTTAATTTAAATTATAATAATAATTTTCTTTCATCTATCATAAGAAACCGAGTTGAGACATTTTATAAGAATTTTTACAAATTGTGATGAAGTGAATATTGGGCATGAAATGGTACATGATAGAAAAAGGTGGTATAAATTATTTGAAATTGGATGAAGGCTATGAAATATTGACATTATTTATATATTTATTGGAGGATGATATAATTATACTTTTATATTAAAAAGGTGTTCTTTAATGTTTTACCCGTTCATAAAAATGAAAATTGATTATTTGAATTATGATTTATTTAGGGGTTGTCAGACATTATTAGGTATTAGATAGTTATTGGGTGATGTGGTTAATTAGTTGATAATTATATATATATTAGAGAGGGTTTAGGATGTATTTTATGTATCACATCTTTGAATCTATATTCCAAATTAATCCTTTTTATTGGTTAGGGTGAGGTAGATATTATGGTGTAAGCCGCATTTTTTGGTGGTCGATGCATATTCAAGATCATAAATAGAAATTATAGAAAGTATGGATCAATACTGTTTTTGTAATGTTCTATAGAGGCATTATTATTTAGATGTATGTGCCTTGGAGAAAGAGTCTCAAAACAAATTTCAATATACAATGTTATTTTAAACATTTTTTAATGTAAAATAAAGAAAATGATTGAATATAAATTTAATAATTATTATTATTTAACAATATGATTGATGTGGTATTCTTTGGATTTATTAGGGGAAATATAATTTTTGGATTATCTAATTTGATGGTCTCTACATTTAGGTTATTTCAATATTTTTTTTAAGTTGTATGTGTAATGAACTGAGATTTGAGATCTTATAAATAATTTAGGCAATTTTTGATATCATTTATTTCACAGAATGACTAGTGTAAAAACAAAAAAAAATATTAATATAATTTTTTTAATTTAAATGATTTACTGATCAATTAAAAATCATTACCTTTAGACGATAAATAGTTAATAATTGTTAATTTTGAAAAAGGGTATTTTTAATAAAAATAGGTTGATTTATAATTTTAATTTTATAATTAAATATTGATTTAAAAATTAAATATATTTAATTAAATCAATTAAATATCATTTATTAAATACTTAAATGAAAATGTAATTATTATGAATTTTTTCACATTTTATAAAATTGTTAACTTTTAATTAAAAAAAATGAGGAATTACTAAAAATTATATTTTTCAATGATTTTATCAGTATGAAAGAAAAATATAGATGAGTCAAAAACTATAAATGTAATAAAATATCATATTAAGGAATAAAATAATGTATTATTAAATATTATTTATAAATATAAAACCTATTCTAAATATTTTTTTAACTAAAGTAAAATGTTACTTTAATAAGTAATCTTTTTTTAGTATTCTCCATAAATCATTTATTTTCACGGTGAGGTCCATTTTTGTATTTCCTTTGAAACTTTTCAAATTTTAATCAATTCATCGTAAATAAATTTTATTTTATTTAAAATAAAAAAACTATTATAATTTTATTATATATATAATTTTAAAACCTTAAAAAATTTTCAAAAGAAATATTTCACACATTTTATTATTTTTATGTTAAAAATTAACTTTTCAAAAATATAGATATTTTATTGGATAAAATATATTTATAAATTAAAAATTTGATGATTAGATCTAGTAAATATGGAAAAATATATTTTTTAAAAAATAATTTCTTTGGTCAAAATTAATTATCATGTTAATATTAAAGGGGGTAAATTGAGTATAACCTAGTGTAAAAGTCCTAAAACATTAAAAAAACTACTTTTTTATATTTTTATTGATCAATGAATTTTTCTACTATAATTTGTTCCATTTTTTATAATTGAGACCATGAAAAAGTCATTTCATTAATGAAAAATGTAATAGTGTTTCAAAAAGATCCATTACTTTAACTTATAAAAACATTCAAGCTATGGTAATTTTATCTCTCCACAACCCTCTCTTACTCTTAGAATCCTCAAATTGGGAAGAAGTCTTTCCAAAGAAGCCTTTGGCTCAAATCCAAAAGAGTTACCGAATTTTGATGTAATGTCTTCTCTCAAGTTTCATTCTCTTATTTTCCATCTTCACTCACAAATCTCTTCTTATTTTTATGATACCATAATAACAACAGTATCCTAAAAATACTAGGACGTTTTCATGAAATGTATTGCACCTACACTTACACACACCTTCGTCTAATGGTTAAAAAACACACTGTTTTCGTGAGTGGCGAATTACTGCCTTAGAAAATGATGATTGTCTAATCATATTTTAATGCCTATCATGGTGACCATTTTGATGGCCCCGTATTTTTATATGATATATATTATGTTTATGTTTTTTGTATACTTCTGTATTTTTTGTATATGTATCAAACCTTTATTGTTTCCATTATGTGTAAACATGATAATTTCATTTGAGGAAGTGCGGAATACAGCCCCCTCAAAGTGATATGACTCTTTCATACCGTATGTGGTACATATAAAGGACATGTTTAATAATATTATATATGATAAAATACATGAATTATAATACTACTATTTATAATTATTTTTTAATTCCATTAAATTTGAAATAGAAATGGAAGTAGCATTCAAGCGTACACACAGTTTACCGTCTCAATGAACGGTGCATTTCATTTATTACCTCTAAATGTTATGTACTATTATAAATACATGTATATTATAGATATATATGATATATATGATATAAAAATCATTAATATAATTCTGGATATAATGAACCATTGACCACATGAACAACATGTAATTATAAGAAATCCATTTTTGACATAAGTTCCAAATATCGACAAAACGAACATTATTAACTTAAATGATTACATAATGTTTATAACATAAAAATAGGTGATATAAAAGGAATAATAAACCTGAAATAGGTTCTTAAGTATGTATAAATTAACTTTATTTTATTATTCAAGAGATTAAAGAATGATCGAGTAAAGTCAGACACGAGGTAAGGGATTTCTTATCTCACTTTTAATTCCGTGAGATTTCCATTATTCGCCACTTATTTATTGCATCTGGTGTATTTTGTACTCCCATTTCATTTATATTATCATGATTCGATTTATATTTACGGTATTATGTGATTCATTTGGTTTTTATTATCTTTTAGTCATATGACTCGATTGATTACAACGAGGTAAGGGATTTATCTCACTTTTTATTCCCATGATATTCATGCTACATTTGCCATTATTTCCTTTTGTGTGGTGTATATAGTTCCCATGATTGTATTATTTTTCTTATATACCTGAATTTATGGGTATTTACATCTTTATAGTATTACCTTCTTTCAAAATGTGTATAGTTCAAAATATACCAAAATCGGAAAAGGAACCTTTCACCCTCCTCTTTTTAAAAGAATTATCATTGTTAGGTCTTTTAATTTACATGTTCTTATATTGGGATATGTTCTTATATATCCTTATTGCTATATTTTTTATGTCCAAGTGATGAGATACCATTTTTAACGCTTATCAACTCATTTTATGAGTTTTAATGTGACGCCATTAGGGAGTCAAATTTCTGTAAGGGGACTTCTTAACCCAATTTCATTTATTTGGGTTAAACCTATATTCCTTGATTATGTGATGATATGAATATGTGTGGATGACCTCTGGTTGTTTTACACTTAATATCCACTTATATTGGGTGTATTTATATTTTTTAGACATAATTATGTAATTGATTTATCCTTAATCTAAGGACACCGTCTTTGAACGGGACTTCGTCTCAATCTACATTCATTGAGGAATTTTTTGATTTATACACGACATTATTTTATATGGTGCATAAAACCATTTTTAATTTTCATTTCATTCAAAGGGAATCTTTTTCTATGAATCATTTTACTAAACGACAAAAAGGAATGTTTCTTTTAACGTATACGGTGACAGCAACCTTTCTGCCGCCACGAGTATTATTTGATCATTTTCATCCTCAACAAGCCGTAATTTATTTAAAAGAAAATAAATACCATATAATCTATATTGTATTTTGGTATTGAAAATGGTTTTGATAATGGATTTTTTTTATCAATATATTTAAGAGATATATTGTTATTGAAATGTGGAAATGTTTTCTTTACATTTTTTTTTGTGTTTTATGATTTTATAATGGTACTTGAGCATTTTATGGGTGGTTACATGATAAACCAAATGATGGGTGGTGCTGTGAATACCAGGATGGGTGGTAACGTTATAAACTCCAATTCATTAGCTATGGAAGTCGGTCGTATGGCTATTCTATTTAGTGACATGTGTGGAAGTCCACTGTATGGTTATTCCATTTATGTATGTTTATGTTCCAAGTTACCTTTATATGTTATGTTTTCTTTATATGTGTAATATTTTGGTTATAAACGGGTAAGTAGTGATATTTTATTCATTGAATAGTATTTACTACTTCATAAAGGTGAAAAGTATTAATTATGTTAACGTATTCATGGTTTACTTGTTGTTTTCAGAAACTAATAGTTTCCTTCTTTGTGTATTCCTTACTGATTTTTTTTACCATCCCATGTTTTTGAAATGTTTTTCACAGGACATAATGTGGAATAGGGTCAAGGAAGGGATCGAGGAAATTTCATGCTGTCTAAAACATGGAACTAGACATCACCCTTTTGTTCCAGATTTTTTATTTTAGGAAAAAATGGAAACTGAGTATAAGTGTCTACTTGGTAACTTTTGATATGAAATAGTTATGGCCTAATTATCCAAAACTCTAAACCTAAAAATATCCTCAATGTGAATGTTTCATTTAATTCAAGATTAAATAATGTTTTAAGGCCGGATCCTTATAGTTGGTATCATAGGTCAGTTTAGATAACTTTAGAGGTTAGGGTGTTATTTGGGTGTAGGTAAAGGATTCCATATAACAAAGAGGGTTATTAACACGTGGAAGCTTCCTAAGGGTTATGGTAAAATATGTTGATTGGATAAAAAACCTAAAAAATGGAGGATGATAGATTAGATTAATACAACAGTTTTTATATTATCTATAAATAATTATTTTTTTATTATAATTTTTATTTTCATGTTTATGTGTTGATTCTTTTTGGAAGATTAAGGATCAATTTTAAACAAGGAAGGAAATAGATCATGCACAATGTAACACCCAAGATTTTTATGGGAAATATTTTGTTTTTGTGTTATATAAATCATCAAAGGAATCTGTCACTACACACAACACTATCTTGGATTTCTTTACACGCAACCGCGACCTTCCTCAATAGCATTCGTCGTACGCAATACCGAGTTTCACTAAACAACGATATGCTATTAAAATATTATTAAAACTAGCCGTTATGAATAGTAATAACCACTTTTTGATATTTTGTAAATTTTATTTTTTAAAATGGAAATTATTTTTGGATTCGGAATATCTAAATTAGCTTAGGATGAAATTTTGGTACTTTTCGGATAACTTTCATATTCTGATGAATAGTGAAAATTACTAAATTTTAATTAAAAACAACTATTTTTAATCGAAATAATTAATTGTGATAAATTATTAAATTGAGTGGTTTTAAAGTATATTTATAATATATATTTAAAATTTAATACAATGTTCATTGGATGTAATTTCACATTTAAACCAGACATAAACAAGTGTCAATCTTTTGATAGTTATTATCTCTTAAAAACACGCTATATTTTAATTAAAAACAACTTTTTTCATCGCAATACATTATATGTTTAAATGATAATATTGATTGTTTTTAAATTATAAATAGAATAAATTTTTACCATTTAATATAATGTATGTCATTGGCATTAATTTTACATTGAATTCATAGGTAAAAACATTTCAATCTTTGGCAATGTTTTAACTTTTAAAACCCGTTTTCTTAACAACGGGATTAATTTTAAATTAATTACTGCAACTTCTGTGTTTTGAATTTTGAAAAATGGATTCCATATTTAGAATCAGTGGGTCCAAATTATGTTAATAGGTTACTTTTATTTTTTGATATTATGAATAGTAACGACGATAATTTTTTTTATTTACTACGGTTAAAGGTAAATAGGGTAATTCAAGGTTAAAATAATATTATAATAATTAAACATTACCTTCACACCTGTCCTAACCTTATTGGATGAGTATTGGCTGACCATGGGCATCCTTGGGTCGATTTTGGGACCCCATTGAGCCACTTGGTAGTGACAATGACAATTTGGATTAATTAATTTAATGTAAAGACAAAATTGACATTAACAAAAATCTATTAGTAATTAATTTTTATAAGGGGTTATATAAATTATATTTTCGACTATAAATAATAATTAGAAATATAAAATGATTTCCTACATAATGATATTTTTTTTATAATTTTTAGACACCAAATAAATTAAATTATTTTTGACACAATAATGATGAAATATTTACCTCATTAATAAATGATTTAAATAAATAAGATTATAATGATTAAAATATTTTCCAAAACATTTCAAATTCTGATTGGATGATTTTATTTCGACCATGAGTCATCTTATCTTCATATTTAATGATTTTTGGACCTTTTTAAACCGAAGATAAGTTTATAATAAAATAATATTTCCACACTTTTTAAAGGTTCCCTCTCCTCCCTTATATAAGGGCACCTCCTCCCTCTCTTCCTCACACCTATTTGAGCCTTCAAGCTTGGCCAAAACCTTCCCATTTCACTTCCCCACTTCCTTAGAAGCCTACTAGAGGTACTGGTCTTATCAAAAGACCAGATCTAGTGCCTTAAGATAAAGTTTAAAGAAGGCATTTCGAGAAAGAGGTAATACCTTCTACCGTTTTCTTCATGTTCCATTATTATTATACTCCCTCTTCCTTAGTTGTTACATTATAAGGTAATAACATCAGTATCACTCATATACTGATATGTTATTATAAATACGAAACAACCCTAGTTCACCTCTTATCCATCCTACAGAAAACGAAATCACCGCGCGTGCGTACGTATGAAATACCGTCTCCACGCCGTGGTGTAATCTATTTTACACCACCACCTTACATGGATGGGTATAAGGGTGAAAGTAATGAATATATATGATTACTGTAAAGTGGTATTGATTCTAAAATAGTATACATACAGTCCAATACAATTCCACGATCATGGGAACGATATCATCGCTCGTGCGTACGTATGGAATACCATCTCCACGATGTGATTCGATTCGTTCTACATGATCTTCATTGCATAATGATTATATAAATGAATTGAATGAATTAATAAGATATATATTACAATAATACAATTATGTAAATGAGGTATCTATAACCTAAAGCGAAGAATAAGAATTTATTCGACAAAACACGCATAAGAACAAAGAGTAATAAACACCTGAATAACAAGTAGTAATGAAATATTACTAATAAGAAGCTAAGAATATGACCATATATGATATCACAACAATAAGTATGATTCCGTAATAAGTCAATAACATTATTTAAATCATTATACAGGAGGTTTGGACACTTACGAAGCAAATCGGACCTAAGGTAAGGGAAAATATCACAATCTCATTTTATCCGATATTGTTTATAATTTGGTATTTAATGGGGAGTATTTTATCATACACATCCCTGTTTCCACAATATGTAATATTTATTCCATCCACCTACAATTTTTTAAATCCAATTTTACCCTTCGGTGAGTTTTTAGTGAAAGATATGAAAGGAATCTTTTGTCGTTTTTCATACGAGGTACTTTTTGAATTTTCCGAAAAAAGTACGAGAAGAATGTTTTTTTAACTTATACAGCATGAATGGATTTTTAAAACATTATTTCCAAGAAGCTTCCTTTACAAGTTTTCAAGTTTATTTTTAATCCACTTCTTTTAGTTTAAAATTGTAATACATGTTAAGAAAGGAAAATGTTTTTGAAGTAGAAAGGATATTTTCCTCAAGAATGGAGTTTAAGTGTTTTATCAAAATTATTTTCCATATAAGATAATATAGGGTTCTATTTCTACCCTATTTTTACATTTATTTGATTATGTTGTGATGGAATTATTCTTATGAATTCCTTTATCTTATATGAATTGTTTTATGATGTCATGTTGTTTAAGAATCCAATTTTTATTACATGGGTTATGCAACGATGTATGATTTATGATTTTGTGGAACACATAAGAATGGTATCATTATGAGATGGGTGGGACCTATATCTCCCTCCAATGCATTGGGTAACGATTTTATATCTCATGAGATATACATGGCTGGAACGGCAAGTTAAACTGGTTCAGTGAAACAAGACTGAAACGAGGAGTGAACTCGGTTCAAAAATGGACTTTGTCCACAAAGATAGTCTTGTCAATGAGTCTGGACTAATAAGAAATGATTCTCTATGATTATGTGTGTATTCCACAAAGTTTCATGTTTTATTTTATGATTATTTGGATTTCATTTCACTACTATGATTTATCCCATGTTATGAAATTATGCTCACTTTTGCAGGTTAAGATTTCCAAAATGTTATGTTCTTATGAATATGATGTGATTGATATTTATTTTGTTTACCCTTACTGAGCATTTTAGATCACCCTTTTGTATGTTTTCTTTCCCCAGGTCAGGAATAAGGTTATTAAGTAAGATATTCCAAAAGAAACTATAGATATGATGAAATAAATGGGAGACAGTGTAGACACTTCATGAACCAGTTGTTTATGTTTCCCAGTTTCTAATGACACTATACCTATACGGTCATTTCATGGTTTTGTTATATGTTGTAATAAGTATGCATCAATTTTGAAGTAATAACAATGTATGTAAATTATGGGTCGTTATAGTTGGTATCAGAGGAAAGGTATAGTCAACCTTTGGAAACTAGGATTTGAAAGCGTTAGTAAGAATCCGAAGGATATGTCTAAGCATATAACACAATCTTAGTGTTTTAGAAATGACAATGAATAAACTAGGGTAATACCTTAAGTGTGAAATTCTATTCTTGATTATGTGTTTTTCCTATTATAATTAGTGTTGCTCACACTATTATTCTTGGTTTTAGTCAACGGCTGGAACCCGAAGGAACCATGTTAATGCGGAATGCGACGGGAAATGCAATGATTTTCCCCCTGAGCAACCAAATGTTATGGGAACTGGAATGCAAAATCTTGTAGCCATGATCACACAACTTTCTCAAGATATGAATCATGAAGGACATCCAAACGAGCAAAGGAAGGAGCAACATTCTGTTGAATCCTTCATGAGGCAACGTCCACCTTCATTCAGCGGGTCTACTAATCCATTAGTTGCTGAGCAATGGATTAGTACTACTAAAAAGATATTTTCAGTTCTACAAAGTTCTGAACATGATAAAGTCATCCTAGCTATGTATCGTTTGGAAGGATATGCTGATCAATGGTGGGATATTATTAAGAATACGGGGAAAGGGGATGAAATTGAGTCCATGGAATGGGACGAGTTCAAGAACTTATTTTTCAATAAGTACTTCCCTCGTATTATCCGAACAAATATGGAGAAAGAGTTTCTTGAACTGAAGCAAAAGGATGATGAATCTGTTGGTACCTATGTAGAAAATTTTACAAGACTTGCAAGGTACGCTTCTGGTATTATTATCCAACTTGAGAGTAAGATCGATCGATTCTTTAGTGGCTTAAAACCAAGTCTTCGAAGGGCCTTAGCCATAAGGGACTTCAATAGCTAAGAGGAAATCATTCGATGTGCTCTCAAAGTTGAGATGGAGATTGGAGTAACCCATCATTCATATGGGTTTGATAAGAAGAGGAAAATGAAATTCAAAGGAAAATCTAAAGAGCACACTGAAAAGAAGATGAGATTTCCCTTATGCTCAAAGTGTGGAAAGAAACATGGAGGGAGTTGTCCTAAAGGGACAAGTAAATGTTTAAAATGTGGAAAGGAAGGTCATCGGGCATTTGAATGCCGCAATGATGGGAATAAGATGTCTAATGATGCAAACAAAGTAAGGGATGCACATAATGAACCTACTACACTTAAATGTTTCAAGTGCAAGGATATGGGGAATTATGCCAATAAATTCCCAAATCCAAGGGTTGATGATGATGGTCGATGTCAACAAACTCTTAAGGCTAAAGGAAAAGGAAAGTCACATGCAATTTCTATCAGCGATGTGGAGTATGATAACAATGTGGTGAAAGGTACACTTACCATCCACTCTAAAGTATCAAATGTTTTATTTGATTCTGGATCCACCCACTCATTTATTTCTGAAGAATTTTCTAAGGGTATCACCATATTACCTCAACAATTAGATGTTGAGTTGGCTGTGACAACTCCTAATGGCACAACAGTCGCATAAAAAGTTTATAATTGTTCCCTGATTGAAGTTTGTGGGAAAGTGCTTCCTGCAAATCTTGTGATCCTTCCTATAGTGGAATTTGATGTGATTCTTGGTATGGATTGGCTTTCTTTATATGGAGCTCATATCAATTTCCAAAGAAGGGAAGTCACATTTCATATTCCAGACCAATCTATGATCGTCTATCGATGCAAGGATGAACATAACCTTCCAGTGGAAATTTATTCCATCTTATGGGTATTGATTCCACTAAATGAAGGTTACTTATCTCAAATGGTTGGTGAGAAACTCACGATTAAGAATATTCCCATTGTACGAGAGTTTTATGATGTCTTTCTGGAAGAATTTCTAGGTCATCCACCAAATCGTGAAGTTGAGTTTTCAATTAAACTCATACTAGGTGCTTTACCTATTTCAAAGACACCTTATAGAACGGCCCCAATTGAGTTTCAGGAATTGAAGAAGCAACTCCAAGAGAATCTTTATAAGGGATTCATACTCCCTAGTGCGTCACCATGGGGAGCACTTGTTCTATTTGTTAAGAAGAAATATGGATCAATGAGACTCTGCATTGATTATGGAGAACTTAATAAGATCACTATCAAGAACAAATATCCACTCCCACGCATTGATGACTTATTTGACCAACTACGCGGAGCTGAATACTTTTCCAAGATTGATCTTCGTTCAGGGTATCATCAATTAAGGGTCAGAAGGGAGGATATACCAAAGACGACATTCCGTACAAGGTATGGACACTATGAATTTATAGTGATTCCATTTGGTCTTATTAATTCCCCTGCTATCTTCATGGATCTGATGAATAGAGTCTTTAGATACTATCTTGATCAATTTGTGGTAGTCTTTATAGACGATATTCTTGTCTATTAAAAGAGCAAGAAAAAACATGAAGATCACTTGAGAATTATATTGAAGACCCTGAGAAAGGAGAAGCATTATGCCAAATTTACCAAGTGTGAATTTTGGCTTCAAAAGGTTGCATTTTTGGGTCACATAATCTCAAAAGAGGGGATATCTGTGGATCTAGCAAAAATGGAGGTTATCGAAAGATGGTCGAGACCAACAACAGTAACTGAGATCCGATGTTTTCTTGGTTTGGCTAGATATTATCGACATTTCATGAATGATTTTTCATGATTATCTAATCCACTCACCAGGTTGACTTGGAAAGGAGTTAAGTTTGTTTGGACGGAGGAATGTGAAGAGAATTTCAAGGAGCTGAAAATAAGGTTATCCAGTGCACCTGTGCTCACAGTGCCTTGTAGTGGAGAAAGGTTTGTGATCTACAGTGATGCATCCAAGAAGGGGCTGGGGTGTTTTCTTATAAAAAATGATATGGTGATAGCTTATGCCTCACGACAGTTGAAAATAAATGAGAAAAATTACCCAACACGTGATTTGGAGTTAGCTGGAGTAATCTTTTCATTAAATATTTGGAGGCATTATCTTTATGGAGAAAGGTGTGACATTTATACTGATCATAAATGTTTAAAGTATATTTTCACACAAAAGGAGCTGAATATGCACCAAAGAAGATGGTTAGAGCTGATTAAGGATTACGACTTCTCAATTAATTACCACCCTGGGAAAGAAAAAAAGGTGGCAGAAGCATTAAGTCGACAAGACCATGCCAGTTTATCCATGATGAGGATCACAAAAGATCCAATATTTATGGATTTACAAGGGATGGATCTTGGAATTATAATGGAAGGGGGAAAATCATATCTTTCTCAAATTAATGTTAAACCATCTATACATGTGAAGATTAAAGAGGCGCAGAAAGAAGATGTAGAGTTACAAAAGAAGGTGAGAAATATTTCTGAATTCAACCTTGATTGTGATGGGATAATAAAGTCCAGGAATCAGGTTTGTGTTCCTCCCATCCCCGAATTAAATAAGGAGCTGCTGGATGAGGCTCATAGTTCTTCATTCTATATTCATCCTGGAAGCACGAAGATGTATAGGGACCTGAAAGAGTACTTCTGGTGGGATGGAATGAAAAGAGATGTTGCTGAATATGTCTCTCGATGCATGGTTTGTCAGCAAGTTAACACTGAGAGATAGAAGTCTAAGGGGATGTTACAACCATTACCCATACCCGAATGGAAATCGGAAAACATCACTATGGACTTTGTCAGAGGACTTTCTAAAACATCCAAAGGCAATAATGCTATCTGGGTCATAGTTGATCGTCTTACAAAGTCTGCACACTTCATTTATATTAGAGAGGATTTATCTCTGGATTAGCTTTCCATGATATATGTAAAGGAAGTGGTAAGACTGCATGGAGTACCACTTTCTATTATATCTGATCGGGATCCGAGATTTACCTCAATGTTCTGGAGAAGTCTTCAGCATACTCTGGATACATAGTTTAGTTTCAGCACTGCTTATCATCCTCAGACAGACGGTCAGTCTGAGAGAACAATTCAAACTATAGAAGATATGTTGAGAGCTTTCCCTATGGATTTCAAAGGTGATTGGGATCAACACCTACCATTGGTGGAATTTTCTTATAATAATAGCTTTCACTCCAGTATTTAGATGGCTCCTTATGAAGCTCTCTATGGAATGAAAAGCAGGTCTCCAACTTGCTAGGATGAAGTTGAGGAAAGAAATCTATTAGGACCTGATCTTGTTGATGAGATGGCAGAAAAGGTCCGATCTATTCAACAACACATAAGGGTAGCACAGAGTTGATAGAAAAGTTATGCCGAAAACCGAAGAAAAGACGTAGAGTTTGAAGTGGGTGATTATGTGTTCTTAGGAATATCCCCCTAGAAGAGGGTCATGAGATTTTGAAAGAAGGGAAAGCTGAGCCCTAGGTATATCGGTCCTTTAGAAATACTGGATCGTGTTGGGAAGGTAGCTTACTGATTGGAGCTTCCACAGAATTTCTCTCAAGTTCATGATGTGTTCCATGTATCTCTCCTGAGAAATTACATACCTGATCCTTCCCATGTACTCAGCTCAGAAGTTATACCGCTGGAGCAATATCTTTCTTATGAAAAACAACCGATAGTGATTATGGATCGTAGAGAAAAAGTCCTACGGAACAAGACCACTCACTTGTTGAAAGTTTTATAGAGGAACCACCAATTAGAAGAAGCTATGTGGGAGCTTGAGGATATGATGAGGGAGAGGTATCCTTATCTTTTTGTTACAAAGTGACGAATTTCGAGGGTGAAATTCATTTTAAGGGGGGCAGAATGTAACACCCGAGACTTTTATGAGAAATATTTTGTTTTTATGTTATATAAATCATCAAAGGAATCTTTCACTACACACAACACTAGCTTGGTTTTGTTTACACGCAACCGCGACCTTCCTCGATAGCTTGCGTCGTACGCAATAACGAGTTTCACTAAACAACGATATGCTATTAAAATATTATTAAAACTAGCTATTATGAATAGTAATAACCACTTTTTGAAATTTTGTAAATTTTAGTTTCCAAAATGGACTTCATTTTTGGATTCGGAATATCTAAATTAGCTTAGGATGAAATTTTGGTACTTTTCTGATAACTTTCATATTCTGATGAATAGTGAAAATTACTAAATTTTAATTAAAAACAACTTTTTTTTAATCAAAATAACTAATAGTGATAAATTATTAATTTGAGTTGTTTTAAAGTATATTTAGAATATATTTTTACAATTTAATACAATGTTGTTCATTGGATGTAATTTCACATTTAAACCAGACATAAACAAGTGTCAATCTTTTGATAGTTATTATCTCTTAAAAACACGCTATATTTTAATTAAAAACAAATTTTTTCATCGCAATACTTTATACGATTAAATAAAAATATTGATTGTTTTTAAAGTATAAATAGAAAAGAAATTTACCATTTAATATAATGTATATCATTAACATTAATTTTACATTGAATTCATAGGTAAAAACATTTCAATCTTTGGCAATGTTTTAACTTTTAAAACCTGTTTGCTTAACAACGGGATTAATTTTAAATTAATTACTGAAAATTCTGTATTTTGAATTTTGAAAAATGGATTCCATATTTGGAATCAGTGGGTCCAAATTATGTTAATAGGTTACTTTTATTTTTTAATATTATGAATAGTAACTACGGTAATTTTTTTTATTTACTACGGTTAAAGGTAAATAGGGAAATTCAAGGTTAAATGAATATTATAATAATTCAAAATTACCTTCAAACTTGTACTAACCTTATTAGATGAGTATTGACCGACCATGGGCATCCTTGGGTCAATTTGGGACCCCATTGAGCCACTAGGTAGTGACAATGACAATTTAGATTAATTAATTTAATGTAAAGACAAAATTGACATTAACAAAAATCTTTTGGTAATTAATTTTTATAATGGGTTATATAAATTATATTTTCGACTATAATTATTCATTAGAAATCTAAAACGATTTCCTACATAATGATATTTTTTTATAATTTTTAGACACCAAATAAATTAAATTATTTATGACACAATAATGATGAAATATTTATCTCATTAATAAATGATTTAAATAAATAAGATGATAATGATTAAAATATTTTCCAAAACATTTCCAATTATTAATGGATGATTTTATTTCTACCATGAGTCATATTATCTTCATCTTTAATGATTTTTGGACCTTTCGAAACCGAAGATAAGTTTATAATAAAATAATATTTCCACACTTTCCAAAGGTGCCCCTCTCTTCCCTTATAAAAGGGCACCTACTCCCTCTCTTCCTCACACCAATTATAGCTTTCAAGCTCGGCTAACCCCTGCCCATTTAACTTACCCATTTTCATAGAAACCTACTAGAGGTACTGGTCTTATCAAAAGACCAACTCTAGTGCCTTAAGAGAAATTTCAAACGAGGCACTTCGAGAAAGAGATAATACCTTCTACCGTTTTCATCATGTTTCATTCTTCTTCTACTCCCTCTTCCCTATTTGTTTCATTATAAGGTAAAAACACCAGTATCAGTCATATACTGATATGTTATTATAAATATGAAACAACCCTTGTTCACCTCTTATACATCCTACGGAAAACGAAATCAACGCGCGTGCGTACGTACGGAATACCGTCTCCACGCCGTGGTGTAATTTATTTTCCACCACCACCTTACTTGGATGGGTATAAGGGTTAAATTAATGAATATATATGATTATTTTAAAGTGGTATTTATTCTTAAATAGAATAAATACACTCCAATATAATTCCATGATCACGGGAACGATATCATCGCTCGTGCGTACGTACAGAATACCGTCTCCACGATGTGATGCGATTAGTTCTACATGATCTTCATTGCATAGTGATTATATAAATGAATTGAATGAATGAATATGATATATATTACACTAATACTATTCTGGAAATGAGGAATCTATAACCTAAAGATAAGAATAAGAATTTATTCGACAAAACACGCATAAGAACAAAAAGTAATAAACACCCGAATAACAAGTAGTAATGAAATATTACTAATATGTAGCTAAGAATATGACCATATATGATATCATAACAATAACTATGATTCAGTAATAAGTCAATAACGTTATTTAAATTATTATACAGGAGGTTCGGACACTTACGAAGCAAATCGGACCTACGGTAAGGGAAAATATCACAATCTCATTTTATCCAAGAGTGTTTATACTTTGGTATTTACTAGGGTGTATTTTATAATCCACATCCATGTTTCCTCAATATGTAATATTTTTTCCATCCACCTACAATTTTTTATATCCAATTTTACCCTTCGGTGAGTTTTTCGTAAAATATATGAAAGGAATCTTTTTTCATTTTTCATACGAGGTACTTTTTGACTTTTCCGACAAAAGTACGAGAAGAATGTTTTTTTAACTTATACGGCATGAATGGAATTTTAAAACATTATTTCCAAGAAGATTCCTTTACAAGTTTTCAAGTTTATTTTTAATCAACTTCTTTTAGTTTAAAATTGTATGACATGTTAAGAAAGGAAAATGTTTTTGATGTATAAAGGATATTTTCCTCATGAATGGAGTTCAAGTGTTTTATCAAAATTATTTTCCATCTAAGATAATATAGGGTTATGTTTCTATCCCTATTGTTACATTGATTTGATTATGTTGTGATGGAATTATTTTTATGAATTCTTTTATCTTATATGAATTGTTTTATGATGTCATGTTGTTTAAGAATCCCATTTTTATTACATGGGTTATGCAATGATGTATGATGTATGATTTTGTGGCACACATAAGAATGGTATCATCATGAGATGGGTGGGACCTATATCTCCCTCCAATTCATTGGGTAAATATTTTATATCTCATGAGATAGACATGGTTGGAATGGCAGGTTAAACCGGTTCAGTGAAACAGGACTGAAACGAGGAGTGAAGTCGGTTCAGAAATGGACTTTTTCCACTAAGATAGTCTTGGCAATGAGTCTTGACTAATAATAAATGATTATCTATGATTATGTTTGTATGAAACAAAGTTTCATGTTTTATGTTATGATTATTGGTATTTTATTTCACTACTATGATTTATCCCATGTTATGAAATTATGCTCACTTTTGCAGGTTAAGATTTCCAAAATGTTATGTTCTTATGAATATGATGTGATTGAAATTTATTTTGTTTACCCTTACTGAGAATTTGAGCTCACCATTTTGTATCTTTCCTTTCCCCAGGTCAGGAAGAATTTTATTAAGTAAGATATTCCAAAAGGGACTCTAGATATGATGAAATAAATGGGAGACAGTGTAGACGTTTTATGAACCATTTGTTTATGTTTCCCAGTTTCTAAAGACACTATACCTATACAGTACTTTCATGGTTTTGTTATATGTTGTAATAAGTGTGCTTCAATTTTGAAGTAATAATAATGTATGTAATTTATGGGTCGTTATACATAATGTTCTTATCCCTCCCCGATGATTTGATCATCACTATTAGTGGAAAATCCTGTTCAAATTATTTTGACAGCTTCTTGAGTATTCAGATCAACTGTAAGAAATTGTTTGAGCTATCCAACACCTACTCTTTTCTAAAAAAAATTTAAGGGATATGGCATATTTTTAATATGATTTCAGGATCTCAACTTTTCCATTTCAATAGAAATGTTAAATTAAAGGAGTGGAGTGAATGTTTACTTTTTGAAAGTATAAAAACCTGCCGAAAGAGAAAGAGAACATCCTGAAGATCATGGTATCTGGATTCAAGGTATGATTTATTTTTCCTATCCTTAAATAATGAAGCATCATGGGATTGAAATTTATAAATAATGAGTATATTCGATCTGCAGGAAATTTTTATTAAGAAATAAAGTTGAAATTCAGAGTTAATGGATCATAAATAACGTTGAATGAGTCAGAAGTCGACATATAAGGGATTCAAGAGTTATGATATATTTTAAGATGGTAAAATTATTTAAAGGATTAACGATCTTTTGATGATGGGATTACATTAGAATACTTTTTATAATATGTGTAACCCTGATGTTTGATATATGATAATTTTATTCGAGGAATAAATATCTTTTCTTTAGTGGATATAGTTATAAAGAACCATTTGGGTTTATATGATCCTTGAATTTGAGGCAATTACCGGTTAATATATTTTGGGATGAAAAACGAAAGTTATTAGATAACCTTTGTGGTTAAAATATGTTATGGTTATTTTTGATGAATTTATCTCTTTTTGGGGAATATTATAAAATTATATAGATTTTTAAAAGGGACAACACATAGACCGTGTGACTACCCTTCGCTTCAGACAAAGTTGCAGGAATTGAACCCACAACCAAAGTGCGATAGGTATTTATTTCCTACCACTAGAATACGTGAAGTCCCTGGTTAGTATGAATTGTTATTTTTAGTTATATGATCAAATGAATCAGGAATACGTTGATTATGTGTTATCTATGGAAATGATTAACCTATCATGGAGGATATGTGATTAGGATAATTACTTTTCAATATGATACTTTAGGAGTAACTGATGTTATTTGGAGATAAATGTTACGATTTATCTTGGAAGACTATGTGATTAAATCCTTCAGAGATTTGGGTTTTAATATTAGTTTAGATTACATTGAAGAATTTTATGGATAACTGTTTATTGAATGGTCTTTGATGAAATTTGGGTTTTTTTGGATAAATTTTGGAGGTTAAGAGTAGTATTTCTTTTTATAAAGGATTATCCTTTTTGTGGATTATCTAATCTCGTACTAACAATTTTGGTTTTGGTTAATGTATAAAGACATGGGAAATATATAGTTCATCTTTTTTGGATTATATGATTCTCTAGAAGTTGATTATAGCACTCTTAATGTGGACAAGTCATCCAAAATACTCATCGTTTGGAGAAAATATGAATTTGTGTTAGAAATATCATAAAAGATGAAATACTACATGAAAAGTATGTAGTTTTACTTATGTTTTAGTTAAGCTCATAAATAAATTCCTCAATGAAATGTAACTTACAACAAAAACATTGTCTATTAACTTTTCTTACTGGGGAATCACATACCATTTAACTCATCACAAGTCTGTGTATTTCTGGTGGTTAACATTCTCTTAAACATGTTTTTTATCACTCTCCATCAGAACTTGATGGTTTGTTTTCTCCTCCATATCCATGTTTTCAAGGAATCCTAGTATCTGTTGTCTCGGGTGACCTTTTTACTTTTCTTTCTTTCTTTTAAAGTGATAGTTTAATTTACTACTTTTCCGATGCGGGGCTTTCAATGAAGTTTTTGAGCCCAATTTTAAAATTGAGAGGACGCAAATCCCAAAAGGTGGTAGTATGTAACATCCCAGGTAAATAAATAATATCATATTTTCATATTTATTTATATTTGTGAATAAAATTTTAATATTACATTAAAGGGAATTCTATGTTCTATGGATTGCCAAGTACGCAACAACGAGTTTCATTGAAATCTTACGTTGCACACTAATAATATAATAATATTATTTTAAATGGTAGTTAATGCCAAGGCGTTGTAATGGAGGGAAGGAATAAAACTAACTAAAAATTATTATATATGTTTGGTAAATATTTTTACATTTATCCAATAAATGTTAGAGACTTAAAATAAGAAAAAATTCAATTTTTAAGCATAAATATTCTAATGTTATTTAAAAGGTCGATTACCACCTTTTGATGGAGTCCCCATTTTAAAAATAACTGTTTTAAATTTTATATGTTATATTTGAAAAAATTAAATCCTTCTTTAGAAATGGTACATAAAAGTCTACTTTGTTTAAATTTTTCTAATTTTTCCGATAAAGTTCATTTTTTAATGATTAGTGAAAATGTTGTATTTTAATTCATAACATCCTATTAATCTAATTTATTTATATGGATAGATTAACTTTTTAGTTGGGTTTAATTTTTAGTTGAAATATATTTTTTCCATTTAATCTAATGGTGTTAATTGGAATTAATTTAACATTGAAAATGGACATAAACAAGTGTCAATCTTTTGATAGATATTGTCTTATAAAAACATGTTATTTGTTTTGATAGCGGGAATTAATTATTAAATTAATTAATGAAAATTCTATGTTTTAAATTTGGTAAATTGAAAATAATTTTTTAATTTGTAATATTAAATTTAATTAGGATAAATTTATGATATTTTTCTAACAAATGATCATTTATAATGAATAGTGAAAAATACTGCATTTTGCATCAAAACCGATTTTCATCTAATTTAATTATATAGTTAGATTGTCTTTTTAATTGGGTATAAAGTGTAATTTAATTATGTATTTATCACTTAATAAGATGTTTTTCATTGTAAGTAATTTCACTTATCAATTGGATGTAAAAACGAGTCAATCTTTTGATAACTTTTACTTCATAAAAACCCGTCTTTGGTTGTGACAACAAAATTATTTTTAAATTAATTACTGCAACTTCTATGTTTGGAATTTGGTAAAATAGATACCATATTTTGAATCATAAGGTCCAAATTATATAATTAAGATTATTTTGTTTTTGGACATTATGAATAGTAACGATGACAATTATCTTTAATTATCATTATTAATTAGTAATTGGGTAGTTAAGGGTAATAAAATAATATCATAATTACATAAAATTACCCCAAAATGTGTCCAAATATTTTTTATTGTGTCATGGACGAAAATTGAATGCCTTGTGAAAACATATGGACCCCATCGAATCACATCGGTGTGATAGTGACCTTTTCTCATATTATTTTTTAAAGAAAGGAAAATATAACCAAACAATGTAACACCTAAGTAAAAAAAATTTAATTTTGCTTACATAAATGATCTCTTAGTCTATAAATATTCATTAGAAATGTAAAAATATTACCTACATCATGGAATTTTTCTTATAATTTTTAGACAATATATAAATGAATTTATTTATGACATCATGATGATGCATTGATTTCCTCATTAATGAACAATTTAAATAAAATGAAACGATAATGTAAAATATATAAATTAAACATGTCTAAAACCTATTTTATGGGTGTATTTCTAACCCTTATCTCCTTATAATTTAAATATATCATTGTGGGAGATTAAAAATCTGAAAACCATTTTATAGTAATGTAACATTTCAAGACTTTCCAAAAGTGACCATCCTCCCTCTTATAAAAGGCCCCCACCTCTACCTCCTTACCCAAACCACTAAAGCCCTTGGATTATCCTAAATCTAGTAATTTATCTCTCCACATACCCCTATTACTCCTAAAATCCTCACATTGGGAAGAAGTCTTTCTCAAGAAGCCTTTGGCGCCAATCCAAAATAGTTATCCGATTAAGACGTAATGTCTTCTCTCAAGTTTCGTTCTTTTATTTTCCTTCTTCACTCACCACTATATTTTTATTTTTTTGATCCCATAATAACACCATTATCCTAAATATATTAGGATATTTTTATAAAAATTATTATAACAACACTTAAACACACCTCCATCTAATGGTTAAAGAACATATTGTTTCTGTGGGTGGCGAATTACTACCTCACGAAACGATGATTGTTCAATATTATTTTAACACCTCTCATGGTTTCCATTAGGATGGAACTTTATTTATATATTTTATATATTATTTTAATGTTTTCTTTATTTTTATGTATTTTTTTATAAATAAAACCATTATGGTTTCCATTATTTGTAACCAAGATAATTTCATTTGAGGAAGTGCGGACTACCACCCCCTCAAAGTGATATGACTCGACCATACCATATGTGGTACATATAAAGGATAGGTTTAATAATATTATATATGATAAAATACTGGAATTATAATACTACTATGTATCATTATTTTTTAATTTCATTAAATATGAAATATAAATGGAAGTAGCGTTCATCCATACTTACGGCTTACCGTCTCCATGAAGGTGCATTTCATTTCTTATTCCTAAATGTTATGTACTATTATAAATACATGTATATTATGGATATATATGATATATATGATATATATGTTATCGAAATCATTAATATCATTCTGGATATAATGAACCTTTGACCACATGAACAACATGTAATTATAAGAAGTCCATTTTTGACTTTAGTACCAAATATCGACAAAACGATCATTATTAACTTAAATGATTACATAACATTTATAATATGGAAATAGGTGATATAAAAGGAATAATAAAACTTAAATAGGTTCTTAAGTATGTATAAATTAACTTTATTTTATTATTCAAGATATTAAAGAATGATTGAGTCATGTGAGACACGAGGTAAGGGATTTCTTATCTCACTTTTAATTCCATGAGATTTCCATTGTTCGCCACTTATTTGTTGCATGCGGTGTATTGTGTACTTCCATTTCATATATATTATCATGATTCTATTTATATTCATGGTATTATGTGATTCATTTTGTGTTTATTATCTTTTGTTCATATGACTCGATTGATTACAACGAGGTAAGGGGTTTTTATCTCACTTTTTATTCCCATGAGATTCATGCTACATTTTACACTATTTCCTTTTTTGTGGTGTATGTACCACCCATGATTGTATTCTTTGTTTAATATACATTAATTTATGGGTATTTACATCTTCATTGTATGATCCTTTTTTCATGGGGTGCCTGTTTCGAATGTTACCCAAATCGGTAAGGGAACCATTCACCCTCCTCTTTTTAAAAGGATTCGCATTGTTAGGTATTTTGATTTACATCTTCATATGTTGGGATATGCTCTTATATATCCATATTTCTGTAAATTTTATGTCCATGTGATGAGATACCCTTTTTATCTCTCATCAACTCATTTTCTGAGTTTTAATGTAACACTGTTAGGCTATCAAATTTCTGTAAGTGGACTTCTTAACCCAATTTCAATTATTTGGGTTTAACCTGTACTCCTTGATTATGTAGTTCTATGAATATGTGTGGATTAACTCTAATTGATTTACAATTAATATCCACTTATATTGGGTGTATTTATATTTGTCACACATAATTATTTAGTTGATTTATCCTTAATCTAAAGATATTTCCTTTGTACGGGACTTCATCTCAATATCCTTTCATTGAGGCGTATTTTTATTTCTAAATGAATTTATTTTATAAGGTGCATAAAACCCTTTTGACTTTTCATTTCATTCAAAGGGAATATTTTCCTATGAATCATTTTACTAAATGACAAAAAAGTAATGTTTATTTTAACGTACATGGTGACAACGACCTTTCTGCCGCCTCGAGTATTATTTGATCTTTGGCTTCCTCAACATGCTGTAATGTTTTCAAAAGAAAATAAATACCACATACTCTATTATGTATTTTGGTATTGAAAATGGTTTTGACAATGGATTTTTTATATCAATATATTTAAGTGATATATTGTGATTGAAATGTGGAAATGTTTTCTTTCCTTTATATTTGTTTTATGTATTGTGATTTTATAATGGTACTTGGGCATTTAACGGGTGGTTACATGATAAACCAAATGATGGGTGGTTCCGTGAATACCAGGATGGGTGGTTATGTTATAACTTCTAATAAATTGTGTATGGAAGTCGGCCGTATGACTATTCCATTTAGTGACATGTGTGGAAGTCTACTGTATGGTTATTCCATTTAAGTATGTTTATGTTCCAAGTTACCTTTATATGTTATGTGTTCATTATATGGGTAATAGTTTGGTTACAAAAGGGTAAGTAGTGATATTTTATTTAGGTAAGATTATTTACTAATTCATAAAGGTGAATAGTATCACTTAGATTAATGTATTCATGGATTACTTGTTGTTTTGAAAAACTAATAGTTTC
This sequence comes from Viscum album, assembly GCA_963277665.1. Classification (NCBI taxonomy): domain Eukaryota; kingdom Viridiplantae; phylum Streptophyta; class Magnoliopsida; order Santalales; family Viscaceae; genus Viscum; species Viscum album. Next base: position 2,085,732,915 of record OY728151.1, read on the forward strand.
CTTCATTGTGTATTACTTATTGAGCTTTTTATGCTCATCCCAAGTTATCGAAATGTTTTTCACAGGACATAAAGTGGAATAAGGTCAATTATGGGATCAAGGAAATATCATGATGTCTAAAACATAGAACTATACATGACTCTTTTTTTCAAGAGTTTTTGTTTTATGGAAAAAAATATAAACTGAGTAAAAGTGTATACTTTGTAACTTTTGTGATGTAATAGTTATGGAATAATTCTCTAAAAATCTGTACCTGAAAACATCCTCAATGTGAATTATTTATTTAATTCAAGATTAAGTAATGTTTTAAGGTCAGGTCCTTATATTGTGTGTAGTATAAGATATTGACTTACTTTAATGATATAACATACTGTGAAATATTGGGGTGTTACATTCTCCCCTCATTCAATAAATTTCATCCTGGTAATATGAAATGGTTCTTTAAAAAAGGATTAAAATAGAAAATACCATTGTGGAAAACCCACATCAAAAATAGGGTTAAGAAAATATAGTCTTAATAAGAGGGAAAGGGGAATGCAAGAGTCACCACCAAATTAGGATTCGAAAGGGGAGAACATTAGTGGAAATTTGAGACATAGAATTGGAGGGAAAATGTAAATATTTATAGGGAGTGATTGAGGTCATCAATCACAAAGAAATGAAAAATATATAGAAAATTGAGGGCATATAAGAAGTAAATCTACGATGACTTAAAATATCATTGGTTCATCAAAACATATGGTATTAGGATAAAAAAATTTAGTTTTATGATCCTTTCCTTAAAGTTTAATAATTAATAAAAAATATTTGAGAAGTAGAGTTCCATCCTTTAACTAGTTTCTACCACAAACTCATCTTTCACACCAAGGATAATTAAACTCCAAAATATTCTCTTTATCCTAATCATGTAGGTTTTCAAAATAATATGAATTTATAATTCATCTATTAGATCATTTATAAAAACTACATTACAAAAACCTGTACATCACGTCGGCTAGTGGTAGGTGTTACACCCTTTTTGTCCACTGGTTGAGAGTATAAGTCTCTATTCCTTACCGGACGTGATGAGTTGTCTCCCAACCTTTAGGTTGACTTTTTCATAAAAAATAAAAAAAATAATCTTATGAAATGTTTTAACCATAAACCATAGAATCCAATCTCCAACATAATCCATTCTAATATTAAAGCTTATCCAAAATACTTGTGTCCAAACTCAAAGTCCAAAAATTTATAAGGAAGTTTAACATAACATATTGAAGTACTATTTTTTCTACATAATAACATGTGAGTACCTTCATCATGTATTCTCTTAAAATATGGTACACCTGGAATTACCATAAATCCTTATGGATTACATTCATTATCCCAAATTACTTATAGAATACTAGATATATTCCTTATATCCAAATATTTTTAATACTCTCAAAATGATGGAATAAACGAACCATTAGTCAGTTCCATGGTAGTCTAGAATATCCAATATTGTTTATCCATATTAGCGATTTCTTATTCCAAAATCACTACCTCGGTATTGGGACTATATTAAGGATTATCTTTCATTCAACCAAGTATTTTCCAAAAATATTAACTTGTTGTTGACTCACCATTATTAGTTTCTTATAATCTTAAATCTTCAATGAAATAGTACTTCAGTACAATCCTTATTTATTTCCATAATAAATATAACTAGTACATCATTGATACATCACTCAAATGACAAAATTCATTCATAAAAATATTAAAAAATAACTATTCCTCTTAATCTATGGTAGTATCATAACATGATTATTATCCAATAGCATTAATTGTGGTATACTAAAATGATTGAGGCATTGATTCACGTAGTGTGCAAACTTCTTGAAGATGAAGTATATTACATTTGGAACTTTTTTTCTTACCCTCACAATCACATAATTCGTGTCCTTTTTCTCCACAATTATAACAAACTCTCATTCACTTAAATCATTTACCAAGTAGTTCTTTCCACAGTTATCACATATGGGAAAATCCTTCTTTCCCATATTCCCTTTATCCTTCATTCTCTCTACCATCCTTTTCTTCTCTGGCATCCCTTAAAATCCATAGGACTCATAGAATTCATTACATATATTATTAAGACATTATATTATTTCTTAATATGATGATAATACATTGGAGGCCATTTACCTTCTAAATGTTGGATTAAGACCCGAAAAGATATGATCTTTTTAACTCTTTGGATCATGCATCTTGCCGGAGTTTTTATTCCTTCTATTGTGCACCATTTCTAAACAATGGAATACACTATGTTAGTTTATGAATCACAATTTGTAATTCCAAAATGAAAAATACCTATCATAAACTGAAATGTTTATCCAAATAATCCATAATCATAATAATTCTTTCTTTGTTGAAGTATTTACTCATAAATTCTGTATAATGATTTGTAATGAAAATGAAAATTATCCAAAACATGTCCCTCATGAGTGTCAATACTAAGATTACTGAAAGTCCCATTATCGTGTACCCGGATACCCTGGTTCAATCTTGAATCTCCTTGTTGGAGTTTTCACTCCTAGGTACATCTATGCCAAAGCCACGTCTACCTATTTGTTTCCAGACAGTGATGTATTTTCTTGGGAAACCAACAGTATATTTACACTAATTTTTTTGGATGCTCTGATATACTAATCCTCAATGTTTATCTTAGGGTAATGTTATATAATTATTGTTTTTCAGAATCAAGTTTCTAAGGATTGTACTGAACTTCCTCTGATACCAACTATAATTCCCCAACCCTAGTTATCAGAATTCAGTGCATTGTTACATAACATTTTCATGATCACAAGAGATCATGTATTGAAAGAACGATTTGTTTTGTAGCCTTGGAACTACTAGATACATACATAAATTTTACGTTAAATCATTAAATAAAAAAACATTGTGTCTAATTAGAACACACTAATATCCTTTGGCCTATCCCTACAGTTTCATCATAATATACATATCAAATTCTGAAAAATGAAAACATAAGAAAGGGGTGAGCTTAGATGCACAAAAAGGATAAAAATATAGCATAAAATATCATAAATAAGCATAAGCATTTAAGAAAATGTATATGTCTAAAACAAAAGACTTTTAAACGTAAAATTTAGAATAATATGAAAAATATAATTCAAATAATGCCATTTAATTATTAAAATGGATATTATACTTGTCAAATAAACACATGTTATATAAATAGCTAATATCATAATGATGGAATGCATAATATTGAACATCATAACCACATAGTCAAGGCATCATTCTAAGACTACAAGTAATATATTGTTACGGACATGAGCCAAGACACTATTTTGTCTCATGATACCTATCGATGCATCGAGGAGCGATAATGGGCTCCACAATTCACTTACTAAGTCCAATGAATTCCTAATATGAAAAGGATGAAACATAACATAAACATTCGTATTAAATCTAGCATACAAAATGTTAACACTTTAACCATAAACCATGATTGGTATAAAAATAACACATCAATAGTCAAACATACATAAAAAACTTCAATACAATATTGAGTATTGTATCATAATAAAACAAATTCAAAGAAGTCTAAAAGCCATCAATGGTTGTTGAAATAGATGAAATAAAAACTATTTGAGAGAAATATATCTTTCTATTTTGAAATCATTTAAAAGTCACATAATTATAAAATAAAACATTTATTTGGAAAATATTATTATAATCTTTTATGGGAAGCTTTGAAGGTGTTATAATGATGAAAAATAACTTCACCAACCATATAAGTTAAAAAACATTCTTACCTTATTTTTTCAAAAAGTTCATAAAGTATAGTTTTTGTAAAAATACAAAAATATTCCCCCCAAATTTTTTATAAAAAGTCCATCAATGTTATAAATTAATTGTACTAATATTCTATGAAATTGTAAAAATGTTTTGAAATACATTTTTAAGAAACATGGATGATGATGATAAATAATTCTCAGTATATGCTTACGTAAAAACAACATCATATAATAAAGAGATTGTAAAATTATCCAATACCTTGTAATTTTACTTTATCAGGGGTGTGTTGACCACCTTTAAAATAGTTAAATAATTGATATTAAATTATTCAGGAACTACACACATAAATATGATATCATATAAGATCTTCTAATATTGCTTTGTTAATAATATTTCATTAGTATCATTGTTTCGGGTGTTAATGGATTAATTTGTCATTAAATTTTTTGTTACATATGTCATATTTTTTTATGGATATTATTTATTTGATTCTTATATATAATTATATTAAAATTAAAAAAATTAAAATTATTCTTGAATGGTTGTGTTGGGGAATGAATCTTATCATATTAGTGGAGACAGCAACCCGTATGTACGCATGAGTGACAACATCATTATATTGAGGGTGAAATTGTATGTAATTGGATGGTAAATTACACATAAAGATTTATTAAAATGTTATATCTATTATTTAATTCAATTATAATCATTATTATTCCCATACAAATAATTAAGTGTTGAATAAAAAACTACACCAAGACGTGGAGATAGTAAGTAGTACGCACACACATATAGCGACATTGTCATTCATACGATGGATGAAATAATGAATATGATTTTAAAATATTATAATAACATCAAATTATGTTGAAGGTACTAGATTTATTATTTTAGTATGGAAAAAACAAATAAAGAGGTAGTGTAAGAAGAAAAGATATTTGAAAGAGGTGATGAAATTATTACCTCTTTTTCAGGTGCTTCATTTTGATTTGATCAAAAGGGTTACATAAGTTGACTTTATGATCAAAGTATGGTCTCTAAGATAAATTTAGGGTAGTTTGGTGGATATTTGAGTAGGGGTTGGTTGATCGAAATTTCATTGGAGGTGTGAAATTAAGAGATGGGGAAGTACCCTATTATAAAAGAAGTGATGGTCACGTTAGAAAAAGATTGAAATATTATTTTATTATAAAATAATTTTCGTTTTATATTTGATCCAAATTAATTTATTTCGAGTATGAGTAGGGTATGAGTCTAAATCATCTCATCCAATAGTTTTTACACATGTTTAGGTCACCATATTAACATTATATTATAAATTTAACTCTTAGTTAAATAGTTTAACTTTTACAATGTATTATTGTATTTTTATATTACACTGTTAATAACATACTATACAATGGAAAGAGAACCTAAATTTTTTCATTAATTAAATATATTTCATTATATAAGTCCTTTTTCCATACCTTATATTTTTAGGAATATTATATCATTTAATAATATAGTATTTATTTTTAAAATTCATTTTTGTCAATTTTGACACTCTTTAGTATTTGGTTTTTGTGAAAGTCATGAAATCTTTATTACTTCAAAACAAATAAATTAAATCAATCTAATAATTTCATAATAACCTATAAAATTAGTTTAATTAATTAAAGGTATAAATTTAAATTTATTTGGATATTTATAATATTAATTATTTTAATCATTCATTAATAAGGTATTTAATCCATCATCATTGTGTCATTAATAAATTTAATTATTTATTGTATAAAAATTATAAATAAAAAACCATTATGTAGGAAGTATTTTTATCTTTCTAATGAATATTTATAGTCGAATTTATCTTATGCATAGCTCTATATTAAAAATGTTTTAATTATTAAAATTTTAATTTTACACGTTTTACTCTTCTTTAAATAAAATTTAATAATTGTCCTAATCCAATCCATGTGGATCAAAAAGAATCATATTTTATTTCTAAAGTTTATTTTGGTCTAAATACAATAATACAATAGAATTAAGACATGTGTTAGGATTATTATAATATCATTTTTAACTTTAATTATCTTATTTAATTTTAGCCGTGGTAAATAAAATTCAAAAGTTACTATTCACCAAAAAATGTTTTCATTTTATTGAACCAAAATTTACTTACTAATCTCAACCGTGTCTCTCAGATTTTGGAATCACAATTCACATAAGTGGTAAAATTATATTTAATGCCAATTTTCAAATGTGCCTAGATGGTGGGTGAAAGACATTAAAAAATTAGATGAAATTTTATATTTCTAATCGTATTATAAAATGACTAAAATAAATTAAATTAGACAAATTTTAGAATAATGTATCTATTTTGACTTTAAAATAAATTTAAATAATAATAATAATTATTTAAATAAGTACTAGGCTTTTATGTACTATGTAGTATTTTTCACTTTTTATCAAAATTGAATGTTTTTAAAAAATACAAAAAAATTCACCCTAAGATAATTTTGATATTCCAATTCAAAAAATGAATTCTATTTTAAAAAATTAAAATTTTAAGATTGTCTAATATTATGTTTATTATTCTTCACAAAAGGACATAACATGTAGGTCATTTAAGAAAATAGTTTTTCAAAATATATAGCTAATTTTACAAAACATATATATTTCATTATAAATATGCTTTATTTATGTGAAAACATTATAAATAAAAATAAAAAATTATTTCTTACAATTCGTACCACAATATTTAATTGATAAAAAATTATATCTTTTAAAAAATTATAGTACTAATGTGTTGTTTCACATGAAGGATTTTCTCATACCTATCCTCTATCTCCATCGGGTGCTCAACAAATGTAGCTTTATCCTCGATATCTAGCTCACACCAATTGATAATGTGTCATGGGTCATGAACATACCCCCTTAGCTACAAAAAATAGATTATGTCGTGTACCTGGTCTAAATGTGATTATAGAGCTATGCAGTACACCACCTCTATAACTCTACATAGTATTTTGAATGGACCAATGAATATCCATGTTAGATTTCATCCCCATGTAAATATCTATAATCCACGTCATGGTGAAACCTATATTAAGACATTTTCTCCATCCTGGGACTCAAATGGGCTCTGTTATCAATCAAAAAAAGACTTCATGATGTCTTTGTTTAGTCTTCATCTACTTTTAGATGATATACATATTTTAGATAGTTCTCCCCACTATCTCTAGGCCAATGTGTTCCAACTCTCATAGGCCAGTCCAATAATTTGGTGACCCTCATGATCATCCATATAAATCATCTAGTGATACCATACCAATTGTGGAATGGTAGTTGTTGTTGTACTCAAATTATATGAATGGTAGGAGATATTCTTGATTATGTCCAATTTCCATCATGAAAGTTCATAATATGTCCTCTAGTACCAAAATGGTTTGCTCATTATGTCCATCATTCTAGGAGTGAAATGTTTTTATCAAGAGTAAGTATGTTCCAAATGCATCCTAAAATACATTCAAAAAAATAGATGTGAAGCAAGAATCACAGTAAAAAATATCAATGGTTCTCCATGGAGTTAGAATATCTCTTACATGTAGAGGTATACCATGATTTCATTTGAACTCTTCTACCGAGTACCTTGGAAGTGTGCGGACATGGGGATTTTTTCTATGATTACTAAATAAGATCATGATCCCTAGATTTGTGTGGTAAAACCATCCTGAAGCCCATTGATATTTTATGCCACTTTCAATAATGTACGTCAAGGGTTAAGCTAAAAATGATAGAACATGGCATTCAACCTTCTCTTACTGAACAATAAGGAATCAAGAGACAAACATTACATCTCCATTTATCATTCATGGACACCAAAACTAATGTCAATGGTCCTGGTCCATCTTTTCCACACCTGGATGTACCGTCAAATGATATTTATGAAAACGTATCATAACCTCCCCCAACAACATCTCCAGTCCCATCATTCATCATCTAAAATGAATGACAAGCTCCCCATATTCATGAAATCCATCATGAGGATATACTCTTGATATCTGAGTATGTAGGGTCTCGCAGTTAGTATCCCCATGTGGTACCTCCCTGACAAGATACATGATGGGAGGGGTAGAAACCATTTACATAAGGTAGGTTTCTCTATCCCAATCCACAAAGGAAAAATGCAATGATTCAACTACTCTAATGCATCTTCATGAAACCGCGTGCAAGATATCATGCTAAGATCATATTCTACCAATTTCCCCATCCCATGAGTATAGAAAATTTCGATGTCATAATCCTTGGGGAACTCTAGACATCACCCCTATCTCATGTTAATATCCCTATGAGAGAATACATACTAATGACCCATGTGATCAAAATAGGAGAATTTCTCGCTCATCTAGTAGTGTCATCGCATATTTAGTGTGATGATTACCAATAAAAACTCAAAAAAATTGGTTGTGTAGTATATCTCATGTTGTCTGAACTAATTTAAACCATATGAAATCACCACCCGACACTTCATCATAACACAACCATGCCTTGTTCCAAATGAATCATATACACTACATAATCAACACCCTCCTCTAGTAATCTCAAAATGTGATCGTTCATCACACTCGACCTCAACTCCTAAAAAGAAAACTAGAACTTCCCTATATATATATATATGAAATTATACCCCTTTCGGGTGAAATATATCTTGGTTGTTGATGTCCTAGAGAAATCATGTTTCAATCTCTAGTAATATCCTACCAACCCATGGATGCTTCATACCAATGTGAATCTCTTGGGTGGATTCCAAAATAAGTCTTCCTTGACCATGGCCGGGTCCACTGCCAAACCATATGCTGAGATAACATGTCCTAATAAGTGGACCTATTATAACTAAAACCGAGACTTCAAGATATTTTTATAAATTTCCTACTCTCATACTATGTCTAGATCCATCCTCAAGTGTGTCGTGTGCTACTCCTCAGACACTGATTACAAAAAGATGTCACAGATTAAGACTACAATGAATCGGTCTATAAAGGGATAGAATCCACGGTTCATGATTCCCATGAACACTAATGGGGTGAAAGTTATTCCTATGTTCATCACCAAGTACTCATAGTGATACTGGTGAAATTTGAATGTTATAATTGGAGTATCCCCATGTCATACTCGTAACTATTGATATCTTAACCAAAGGACAACCTTTGAGAACCGTCATGCACCTATGAAATTTTCCAAAAGGTCATCGATCCACAATTGTGGATACTTATTATTAATATTCAACTCGTTCAAGAGCTGGTAGTCATCATATAACCTCAAGATCTTATCCACCTTCTTCAAGAACAAAAATATGGCTACTCAGGGTGAAACACTAGATCTAAAAAATCCCTTCATCTACAAGTTGTCCAACATTACCCTCAGCTGACGAAGATCTGTGGGATACATCAAATATTTTTGTTTATAAATTTGTTCTGTATTAGGATTTAGATCAATATAAAAGTTTTTCTGAAAATGGGGGGTAATCATAGAACATTATCCAGGAAAATGTCATCCTAAACATCCACCACTATGGGGATCTAAAAATTCAAAACATCCACTACACCAAGGGTCATCCTATCCAACTGATGAGTAATCAACTATATTCTTATATGCATGTGTGTATCCTGTTCTACCTAAGTTTCCCTTTCACCCATAAAGGAAAACCTGGTTCCATCACTCTGGACACACTGCATCCCGCACTTGAAATAGTCAATCTGTGAATTAACTGTAGATAACAGGTCCTTACATAACATGATGTCGTAAGTCCTCATCACATCTATAATGAGATACCAAAAAAACTGATCTCTCAGAGTTAGGTCATGGTATTGACACAAGTGTGTGACCATTGAGTCCTCCCCAATAGATGTCTCCAAGCATAAGGTTCGATCCAAGGGCTCAACTAAAATCTCTGAGTCTCGAACCAAATATATCATAATAGTAGATTGACTAGAACCAATGTTTATTAATACTATAACTAATGTAGAGAAGACACATATCATACCCAAAATAATTATTGATGCCTCTGGGTCATCCACCTTGACCACCTATAGCTATCCCCTCCCCTTTCCTTATTCTCTATAAGTCTATAATGGACATCCTAGGGTGGTGGTGGTTACAAGTGAAAGTGTCTACCACATCCAAATGCTCTCTGAGATCCTATTACACAACATCCACCCTGTGAAAATGTCTTCTCCTATCATTCTCTTTACATTGGAGGCCTATCCATGGTCTCACAATTTACTGTACTGCGGGACATACAATCTTGTGAATGATGTCCCTTTCCATCACATGATTTTCACCACCTCTCTTTAGGATAATTGTACCCATCCATTAACACCAAACTGTAGAACCTATGTCCTTGGAAATCCTCTTGAAATGTATCATATGTCCAGTTCCTGGTACTAGCATCATATCCCTACTACTGAGGTTTCTACTCCTACTTTCCCTCTACTAGTAACAAGAAGTTGTGTTTTGTCATCCAAAAACTCTCAACCACCAATGATCACACTATCACCCCATCATTAGTAGGTATGCATAGAGGGAAACCATTGGATAAAATTTCCATTTGACAGTCTTGTTGGATGGTCTGAGCCCAAAATAAATGGTCTATAACATTATCCATCGATTACATAGAGATTTTGTCAAAACTCAATGAATACTTAGAAACAGTCATGCTGCCCTGCTGAAGAAGTAGATGTTCCTAGATATGAACATCCCTCAACGTAGCTAGATATAACTCTTCTATTAAATGGAACAAAAATTCTAACCATTCTAGAGTCTCCCCATTATATGACCGGGTCACCATTCCCCATGATCATCCTATAGATTAATGAAGAAGTCCCACTACAAGAATCACCATATGATCTGTTGGTGTCCTGACCCGACAAAAAACATTTGACACCACCTCAATGCCATCGTCAGCCGCTAGTGGTTCAGTCTTAACTCGAAACCTGAGGGTCAGTTTCATTGAAACTTGTGAATTTCTCTCATCCTATGAACCGAATACACTAGAACTACGTGTAGAGTCTCCTTATCTATAGGTAGTGGTATATCTAGTGCACCACCTAGAGGTAACATCATTGGAAACGGTCGATGTATCGATGACTCATCGCTATGGGGGTCATCCTTGTGATCCTAATGTTGAATCCATGCAGGAATATGTCATAGAGGCATCCGGAAAGTCAATAATCATTACCATGGTCAATGTGAATATATAGAGGGAAAACTCAAGAAAAAAAATTTGAACCAAAATCCATTCCTATATGAGGTATGCACCATTATTTCACTAAAACCAATGTTCCCATGTACCAATCATAAAATATGGTGGTCAAAATCCTGGTGTATGGATACATCGTTTGCCACACCAACACTGGGGTCCTATCCTAAATGATAAACTCAAAACACAAAACATTGTTTTTCCCAACCAATCTCATAGACTGTAGATCTAAGGTAGAACCAACTTCTATAATACCACTCTATCAATACCCATCCCAATGGGGCCCTTTCTAAAACTCCCCAATCCAAACTCCAATAGGCCAAGGGATGAAATCTAACATTAATTAGGAAAATAACTATCAAGGGAGGTCTTAAACTAGCTACCTATACACACACACATTTACAATCCCAGAAAATTCTTAAATTTATAAACCACTAAACAACCATGACTTTATAAATCTAAATACCTCCATTATAGTATAGAGGAAATTATTGTAAGGTAAAAAAATACAATTACAATCCCACTAAAAAGTGTGCGAAAAATGTACTACCAGAAAGAAAAGATAGTAACTGATGTCAAGATACTATAGAAACACACCTCAGTCTACCCAGTCTCAATAACCACCATCTTGTATTAGACCCACAAGGACTCTTCCAAAATAATGATCTTACACACAATACAAATTACATCTGGGTAAATCCCTTGTATGGGTGAGTATAACAATACACATTAGGACACTCAGAAACCATAATGAATACAAACGTGGAATAATAGTCATCTCTACCCAAGTATATGTATATAATTCATATAACAAGAATACAAAAATATACAAAAAATGACACATAGTCTAAATGTATGTCACAGCTGTAATTATGGAATAGGATTCAAGCTCAAATATTACACACAACACTCTTCCAAGAGAATATATTCCATGATTATCATAACACTAATGATGCCTATACGATAGATTTTTATTTTTGTATCTCACCATAGAAAGCGTACACTGCAAGCCCACATAAATATGATACGAATATTATGATCACTCCCAAGGCCATGAGGAAAACAAAAAAATCAATCTAGAATAACCCAATAAGTAGAGGATTAATTAATTCATAGTGATGGTCATGAGGATACCAAGAACTCAAAATAGGGAACAAATTTGAATGGAGGATCCTAATGTAGTCCTCACAGAAGGATTACAAAAACTCAATACAAGATGTCCTACTGAATTGATATTTTTCATATGTTTAGGAGGAAATTATATACTACCTATTAGGAAATGAATATGGTGAAAATATTGAAAGATAAATTTTCAATGATACAGAGTAAAAAGGCTCCAACCCAATATTTAATCAGTACAAGGCGTGTAGTATGAGTACACACAATACCCCTTCGACCCTTGTTCCTGCCCACATAAATGAAATGTGTCCATGCCTATATAATAATACACAGTGTGCGGCTACCTGTGTCCTTCATCATGTATACCAGTACATTTCTATACCCATGTATACTTGGCCATGCATTGTCCATGTATTAAGTCACATCGTGTCTATGCCAGGGTACTCCATCCCATTTCTATGTACCCACTGGGTACACACTAAGCCTTCAGAGAGGGGTCACAAACTATGGGATGAGGTCACTCACTATGTGATCCTTAACATCCTCTTGAAACCCTAGACTTCAATGGAGGGTCGCACATGCCATGTAATCTCAGATTTCACTCTGTGTGGATCTGGTTTTATCAAATACCCTGTTTCATTCTTCCACATGCACTCATGACACCACATCCATGAAATCTGGCTTCACACTAACTTGAATCCACATATCTATTCCGAAAGAACCTTTTCGTGGTCGTTCTAGGGAATACAGAATATGAATCCATTTATAAAGTGGATTTAATTCATCTAATCATTTTTTACATTCCCCATTCGAATTAAGGGTTTATAATCTTGTTTGATCCATTCACCACTGCCACTGTCGCACCTATGTTGCATCATGACAAGCCCAAATCTACACTTTTTGAGCTTTTTCACCAAGATAAGAGGGTTAAATGTTTGATTTCTCTATAATACATCGAACTCTGGGGAAAATTAATAATGCTCATGAAGAATGAAGAAAAAAACTATAAAGACACAACCAAAACATGAGGAATAAAAATCATTCAATGTTTTTGTTGGCCTTGATCCATGGCTATAATAATGACAATAATGAACCAAATAATCATAATGAATATCTCCCAATAAAATCGCTGAAATAATCTAATCCCAAATAATGATTTATGCATGAAATAGTCTACTGGTAGATTGATTCCTATTTATCATTGTAATCAAAATGGGGAAATAAATCTAAATCAAACAATGTCCTATATTGGGATAGATGGATCACTGATGAATAATGATCTAACTTAATCATTGTTGGGGGGATAATTTAATGTCATTGCATACTAATCATGATCTATGATTTGGTTGAAATTCTCCAGAGAGATTCCCTCCAACACTAAATCTATGGGTTCTCCAATGCCTCCAAGGTGAAACGGATAACCTTAGAATTCCATGATAAAAGTCTACTTAAATAGACATACGTCTTTATGTTAATAAAATAAAAATAAAATAATTTATTTAAGTATTTAATTCGTTTAATTCCACTAATTATCTTTCAAAAGACTCTCATCATCGACAAAGGTTATGTCACGCTTTTGGTAAAACCCATATTCTGAACTCAATGGTGCTCTGGAATTTCTGGTTTGGTTCCCCATCCAAAAGTTGTTACAGTTTTTCAGGAAAACAACAGGCATGTGAAATTTAATATATTTAATATATTTCAATAATTTATTCTCGCCACACCAGGCTTCAGAATCACACATTTTTTCAACACCTAGTATCAAATATAACTTATAAAATATGAAAAGAAATACGTTGAAAATCCAGGTCAGTACTAGTAATAAAATGATTAGGATTACATCAAAATGTGTTATTAAAGTAGATAATATGTGGGTTTTCCTAGAAATTATACACTTTTATTAATAGGGGAAGGTGTATGTGGTTTTGGAATAGATGCATCTAGGTGAAGTATCCCCAATAAAAATTGGACAAATATATATCAGTTATAAATCTGGTTCATGGTCAATACACCCATACTCAATGTCTTTCCAGACACTCCTAAGATATATTGTTTGGTTATTTGATGTATTATTTAAGAATCATTTTGAATGAATTGAGATTGATTCTAACTAGTATGGTTTAAAAACCTAGTGATAAAATTGACATGGATAACTTATATTGACTTATAGAATCATCAAAATATGCAATAGTTTAAAATGAATGTTTCAATGGAGAAGACTTTTTTATTTAAGTTATCATATTCATATTTTGTATTTTATCATAAATATTTTGGATTAAGTGATTAGTTGAAACAAAATCCGGATAAAGAAGTTAAGAACGCTGCATATTAAAAATCCCTATATATTATTACCAAACAATAAAGCATTCTAAAATTTTTCAATCCTAGTATATTCTTGTTATGATATACAATATAGTTTTCTAGTCACACCAATGGAAGTAAGGGTAAAATATTATAAAAAGTTAAACCATGATAAATTAGATTATTCCATCAGTGAAATAATATTTATTATCATACTTTTGTATATTATAAAATATATTTTGATAATAATATCAAATACCTAAGGATCATTATTTAGTAGAATTTTTTTAAAGGATTCAAGTGTGTATTAAATGGTATCAATAACCTTGAATGATGATTTTATGATAATGATGTGTTTTTATAGATAAAAACTGAATTAATCATGATAAAGTTATTTATAATTTTTTTGATTGACATATTTTTAAGGAATTGTTTTCTATAAATGAACTAATATAGTATTTATTACCATTGCATAAATAGCTGGATCATGTTACTATTGAAGATACATGCAATTTTGGATTATGGAATATACATAGGATAGTATGAGATTTATTGAACAAGTGGTTAATATTATTGGATGCTTAAATGTGATAATTTTTAGAGGAATATATGAATTTTTTTGAATTTATGTATTAGAGAATGAGGTAGTTTTTTAACAATTATATTCTGGAGAATATATGATTACTATAAATACATACATTTGTATATTATTATATAATATTGTTTATGAAAAAATATAACAATATTAGTTACTTTAGGATAACAGGGAAGATATATCATTAGATTATATATCCTAAGTTATAATTTCCACATGTTTTTTATTTGTAATATATGATTTAAAATTTGAGGACAAAATTTATTTAATGTGGTATAATCTATCTACCTAAACTTTTATTACTTGTAAAAAAACAAAATGGTTGATGACATTTATTTTATGAAAAACCTATCATAATAAAGCTAAAAATGTTATAATAAAATTATCAATTATTTTTATATAACAATCAATTAAAAAACATTACCATTGGAAGATAAATAGTTAATTTCTGTTAATTTTGAAAAAGGGTATTTTCAATAAGTACTATTTCATAATATATTTCATTTTAAATTAAAAGATAAATATTAAAATTTTATAATTATAATTAGCTAAAATAAAAATCATTTAATTAATTATATCAATATTTTCTTATTATGTACTATTTGTCATTTTCTTAAAATAATGATATGTGGTTGAAAAATAAATCAATTATTAAAAAAAATATTTCCATGATTTTTTCACTCGGAAAGAATAACCAAGATGATTTAAAAAACATAATGGTAATAAAATATAAAATTACAAAATAAAATTAATAATATTTAAATATTCCATGTATATAAAAAACCTATGAAATTGTTTTTCATAACAAATGGAAAATGATACTTTAATATAAAAACTGTTTTTAGCCTTCCCTTTAAATCTAGTATTTATAAGGTGTGGATCAACTTTAACTTTAATTTAAAGTGTTATGTATTTTATTAAATACTAAATAAATCATTTTGTGGCTTTAAAATCAGAAATAGTGATAATTTATTATATTCGTTAATTTAAAATCTAAATAACATTATTTTTTTAAAAACTATTTTCTACAATTACATTGATTTTTATTTTAAAATGAACTTTTAATAACAATTGAAATTTTATTTTATAAAATGGTCTAAAATTAAAATTTTATATGAAAAATAGTTATTAATGTTATTTTAAATATTTTATTTCAAAATTAATTAGTTTTTTTAAAAATAAATTTTCACAGTAAAAGTAAAAGGGATAAATTGAGTTTAACTTAGTGTAAAATCCCTAATAATAATAAAAAAAATTACATGAATTGAATATTTGAGATTTTAATTGGCCAATACATGTGTAACCTATACTTTTTTCCTTTTTGAGCCTTGGAAACATGAAAAGGACATTTTATTATTAAAATACGTAAACATTCTTCCCAAATATCCTTTACTTTAACTTATAAAACATACTATATACACAATTAAATGATATAATACAATATAAAATTCATCCTATAAATATATATTATTTTAATTTACCTATTTTCAAATATCAGAAACATAATCACTTTATAAATCTCATAGTCCCTTCAATTTCAAGGATACATTGAAGGGAAGATCTTGTCTACAACAAAAGTATTGACTCATTGTTACATTTTCTTCATAATAACACTCTTACATATATATTATGACCATAATAATATGATTACTCATGTGTCATTAGAATAATTATTTGTTTTTAGTATAATGGTACAACCATAATTTATTCATTTCCATTCACATAGAAAAATAAAAGTGCATCAGTCATGTGTCCTAGTGGACTATCTCCTCCATGATAAAATAATTTTTGTTTTCATATAGATTTCCATAAATTATATAAAAATATTTTAATAATGTTAACTATGATAAATATAAAAAAACCATTATTATTTTTTATAATGATATTCTATAAAACTAAACACCTAATTTTCTTTACTAACTCATCGAGATAATGTATGTTCATGTTCTGGATAGTTTGACCACCCACACGAACAGTAAATTAAAATTAGATCATTGAGGGAAATAAGAAACTAAATAAAAATGTTATTATAGTTTAATAATAAAATATTGATTTATGGTTATGAAATTATTTTAAAAGGTACATTATTGACTATTATTAGATCACCTTGAATCACTAAATTTACAAAAATAATTTTTTTTTGAAATCGACTTTCATATAACATAACCAAAACACAAATGGAATGAAATAATAAATATTAAATTCATTATAAGTTATATATTAAAAAATATTAAATTATATATAAATAATAAAAATTTTATCAAATAAATGGTACTGATATTTTTTTAGAAGAAGGTGGTTCCTGGCCCGAAGATAAAGGAAAAATTATTATAAGGAAAAGGGCTACAAGAGTCTAAAAGAAGGAAACATATTACAATCATTGTGATGAAATGGTATTAGATCAGAGGGATGATCATCAATCCAGGTAATATCATGATTAATCCCCTTATTTTCAAGGCCATCAATAACCATGTTAGATTGGCGATAAGTGTCATTGATTATGTAGTTACTGTCAAGAGAAGTATGAAGGCAGCTCATCCAGTGAGTGGTGATCGGCCACTCAAGTTGAAGCATGCCATTCAAAACAGATTGCACAATGGTGGTCGAGTAACTCTAAATCCAAAGGTTGGTCCAACCTTGTTTATTGGGAAAGTAAACCGCATGAATCATGCTCATCATTTCAGATTCCTGAGAAATAGTAGTAACAAAACTCCCATAGAAGCATCCAAGGATCTGATTATCATGATTCCTAAAAATTCCTCCACTTCCTGAAGGGCCCATATTGTCCTTAAGAGGACCATCCATGCAAACTGTAATCCATCTCAAAATAAGGGCACACCAAAAGACTTCAAATGTGTGATACAGTTTTCTGAAATTTATATCAATTCGGAGTTGCAGCAGAATGCCAAAACCGTGCACCGTGTTATGAACAATTAATGTTATTAGTGTTATTAACATATGATTCTCATAATATGCTATAACTAATTAATGTACTCAAGATAAAAAAGTATAATAAGTATTATAAATAAATAATATTTTTGATTATGTTTCTGTCATAGGATTTTTAGTTACTATTATTTTAATAGGAGGTTATAGTGTGATCGACAATGTAAGGAAAAAATGTTAGTGTTCGTTGCCTCTGATTCTCTTCATTGAGGCATTATTTCATGTCTTACACATATTTAACATCGATGTGATACAGATATTACCCAAATTAATTATTTCACCATAAATAACCGTTATTCATGAGATTTAAAGGTTTATTTCATAATCTCTCCAACATTACCATTCGATCCTCTCACATATCAATTTGTATTGTACATGGTAACTCAAACTCCTTTATTTTATTTACATAACAACTTATTGAACATTTTTTTCATGGAATTTAATTTTTAAACCATTTTATCATTTTATTTTTAAGGAATATATTTTTTGGAATGTATTCCATTATCATGACATGTTTTTTATTAATTTTACTGGAGAAAAAAAATATACTTATATACATGTAATTTATAAGGATGAATTCAAAATATTTTCAGTGAGATATTTTCATTATTATTTTTATATTAAAATGATATATCTCCAAAGGTGTTATGTTTTATGTTTCAACCTATAATTTTAGTAATTTGAAGATTATTTTATGGTGATCTATTTTTCGATATCAAATCATTTAATTAATCATGTTATTAATAAAATTTAAGAATCCCATTTTACATCAATGGGTTCTTTATATGATGATTCAGAAATTTCATGAAACCTATATTTTCTATTTTTTATTTTATGATATGTTGATTTTTTTCATGTGGTTAAAAGTGTATGGATTATTATATAGGTGGGACTAATATCTCCCTCTAATGAAGTCAGTAAAGGCTTATATTACATGATATAAAAATGTTATTTGAATTGGTTAGTGAGTATATAGGTTCACAAATGGTGATTATGATGGATTTTATCTATATGAAAAATTTTATGTGTGAATAGGTTAGTGAGTATCTAAGTTCATGTAGGATGAGTGTGATGGATTTTATCTCCACTCACAATTTTATATTGGAATGGGTTGGAGGGTATCCATGTTAATAAAGATAAAAAATCCAATGTTTTTTATTTTGAAACATTATTTCCTAAATTTCATTTTTCATGTTTTATACATCATGTGTAGTTTTCTAATTCCATGGTAAATTTGTCATTACTTGTGATGATATGTATATATTTTATGTATATGGTTAACACATAATCATTTTTATTCCTTTAAATAGGATATGCTACCTTATTTATAATAATACAGATGTTAATGATCTAACCATTATCCCATTTCTTATGTTATCCCTTACTAAGTGTGAGCTTATTCTTTCTTATTTATTCGCTTACCTTATATTTTATTTTGATTTAATCTAATCGAATGTATAATAGTGGATTTAGATTATTTGGAAATGTTCACATCATGTAAAATATTAGTTTTTATGTTTCTAGTATCTATTACACAAAACCTTTATGTACGTGGGTAATGAAAAAATATGAGGAATGTAATAATTAAATAGTAATATCAATTTATTAATTATGTTTTCTAATCTCATATTCCATAAATGGGACTTATATTTTTAGGGATGAAAATTATTTAAATAGAATATGATATAGTGGTATGAGAATTCATGATTATTTAATTTATTATATTTAACAGTGTTTAGAAGGAATGATTTATTTCAAAGTCCATGATGAGGAAGAAAAGAAATAAAATATTAGTTTTAAGAAATCCCATGTTGGATACTTTTCTCATTACATCATTTTTTTAGAATTAAAACATGGCATTTTCATGATTTTTAGGAATCTTGTCAATTAGATATTGTATGACACAAGGAGTTATACAATTTCATTATTTTATTTGAGATGAAAATTTCATTTGAAGATGGGTGTGGTTTATGTAGTTAATTGAATACGTGTTTTAGTGAATCTATTGTTTTCCATGTGATTAAATTGTTTTTTGGTTTTGAACATGGTTTATAATGGACTTAAATGAGTTAATTTTTAAAAACAATGTGGTGATGTAAACCTCATCCTTTAAAAGTATGGTTTGAATGTATTTAAAAACAATAATGTAGTAGATTAAAGCATATCATTTTTTTCAAACATTAATAAATTCAAAAATAAATGAATTAGAATCTAATAAAGAGGGATTGATTTTATGCCATTATTTGTATAATGATTTTTAATATATGAATATTTTCATAGGTTAGGCAAACAAACAATGTTTTGTTATAAGTATTATTATATATTTTTTATGTGTCAAAAATTTATGTTTTATCCCTCATAACTTCTATTTGGATCTTGGGGGGAAATTTGTGTGATTTTGGGATATTTATGATTTTCTAAAACATCATATTATAGATTTATTAGTGTGTTATGTTAAATAAATGAATGGATAAATGATTAGTAAAATATATTGTATATATCTTATAAATGCTTAGTGATGTTCTCCATAAATCTATTTTTCCTGTAGGATGGGATTTTTCAATGATTTTATAAAAGGATTATTAATGTGAATAGGGAATTTTGGATTCTATAATTAGATTAATTAATGGTAATATAAAGGATTTTACATCGATGAGTTAGGGTATTTTAAAATTCTGTAATTTGTTTTTTTTTAATTTTTATTGTTTTGATAATGTGGTGGTGGGTAATTACTCTTAATGATGATGAACATATGATAACCAAACATGATCAATGCGAATTTTTAAGGAAGAAGAAACTAAATTTTCATGTAATAAAAAATAAATGAAAAATATAGTAATCATAGTAATTAAATGAAAAAGTAAATTCTTTTTCATTATAATATAAATAAAAATATTAGAAGAGGTGGTGTGGGTAATATGGGTAAGAGATGAAATTGAGTAATTGCTGTGGTAAATTATAAGTAAATGTTATATAAATCATATTTCTATAAATAATTATATTATATTTTAAATCATGTAATCAATCATATGATGTTAGTATTTCTGGTATGATAATGACTGTGTGTCTATGAAATTAGGGTATACTATTTAAGGTATAAGGGTTTACTATAACGGGTTGGGGATATATTCCTAGGTAAATGTAGATTTTAGTATAGAAGTTTGATGAGTGAGTTGATGGTAAAGGAAGTTGCTGTGTTTTATGATATTTCATTCTTGTTATAATTTAAATTACGTTTTTATAATTTGGATAAGTATATTTAGTGTAAATAAGGTTGTATATATTTTTGCATAATATTTTTTATATTCCTGTCGTATATTATTCTCATTATATGGGACAACTCTCTTGTTTTATTTAGGACCTTATTTTTTCACAAAAAGTGAACATTGATTATATTTTATATCACAAAATATGATCCCTAATATAAATAGTTCAAATATATTTTATTTTAATTATTTAACATATTCATGAACATGAAAATTCAATGTAATCTTATTTTTTATGCTTTCATTTTTTGGATATCAATATAAATCAATATGAAATTTTTCCTGGGGTCATGCTATGTGGATTAGAAATAATTCCACATTAAAGATTTTAGACCTCAAAACATTCTCCTTATAAACCACAATACTATGAGTTACATGAGTAAATTATCATGTGTCATGGGGCGTTTCAATCACTGATGGTTGTGTACTCCAAACAAAAGATTATAAAGTGTGTGTTCAAAAATAGCATGACTTATTGTAATTATACATATACCTTACCAAATATGGATGTCGCATTATTAATTTATTTTTAGGTAATATTAAAATATATTGTTTATAAATAGTGATTTATTACTAAATATGGATGACAACTTTTAGTGATATATCCTATATTTCTCATTTAATTTAGAATTTTTAGAGATTCTAAGGAAGTGTCTCTTAATTTATGGCTCCAATCTATTATTATATTAGGAACATATTTATATATATCATGGATATATTTTCAAATATAAATTATTGTTTAATAAGTTTTGATAAATATCACTATATGGGTTTTGAATTGCTATTCGAGAGGGAAAGATAAATTTTCAATAAAAGAAAAACGTGGTTTTTTATTTACCCCATAACATTTTTTAAAATAAGAATTTTGGATAAAAAATTATTGGATTTATTTTTGATTATAAATTTCATAAATGATTTCCAATTGTCGATTTGTTTTTTAATTCCAATAAAATTAATGTATTTATAATGATATTTTCCTCGTACTTTTTAAAAAACATATAGATTTTATAAGTACTCTTGGAATGGGTTTTTATTGTTTTTTTAATATATATATATATACACATATTAAATCTATGTATTACTTTAAGAGAAATAATCTTATTGTTGTTATTTGGATTGAGAAAATAAAATCTAATGGTTATCATGTAGTTAAACATTATATTATTTCATATAATAGTATTTATAATGAGGAATGTGGTGGTGAGTATATGCCAGAGTGATAAATATATCTATATGGTAGAATGAGTGAATAATTTCTTATCATTGTTGAAAATTAACTTCTTTCTTTTATATTCATTTATTGGTGTTACTCTCAAGATAATCTGTTGGTAATCCCTGTAATATGAGGAATTTATGTTCTATGATACGGATGTGACCTTTGATTATTACATAGTTTCTTATTAAAATTTTTTATATTTATTAAAACTCATCATATGATGGTCTTATAATCTAGAAATATTATGTGTTTCCATATTCTATAATCTATGGTTGTTTATTTCCATTTATGTATTAAGTTTGAAAAATATATATATGTTTCATTTAAAATTAGTTTTCCTTAATTTTTTAATATGTAATTTTTTTCTTGTGATATTTTTTGTTAAAATATTTATTTTTTTGTATAAACCATTCATTTTAATTAAATATTTTAATTAATTGTGAATAGTAAAATATTGATGTCATTGGGGAAAAACTTTTGAGTTTAACCTCACCCCTTAAATGTTGACATTGATGGGAATGTATATATTATTGGATGTTATGTATGAAAAGTGATGTTTTCATTCTCCATCAGTAGTGAGTTGTAAATCCAAAATTTAGTTACATAGGATGATTTTGTGTCTTGAGTATTGAAAGATTTCATTATTTTAATTTTTTTAAACACCATAAATAATTATTTTGTAAAACCAATTATTTTTTTACGGTGAATTTATATTTTAAAATATTATGATTAAAAAGAAATAATCATCTGTGAATGTTCACATTTCATTATTGGGTAAATTCTTTAAGAAACAAATCATTCCACAAATAGTATATTTAATTGCTTGATCCAAGTTCCCTACGTATGTTGATCATGGAGTGCACTTCAGGTCATGTTGTTGTCCATTTTATGTCTCAAATATTAGATATACAAGAAATTTTGCTAAATATTTTAATTATATCCATAGTATTTGAGTAAATTCACGAGAATTATTATAAGGTTATTGAAAAATATGGTTTGAAATTGAAAAATACCATGCAAATTAAATTATTATCACTTTTATATTGAATACTAAACTATCGATATGTCTAATATGGATAATAGTTTATGGGATACCATGTATGAGGTTCTCATTTATTCTATGAGTTTAGCCATGATGGTCTATGATGATCAAGAGTTTGTGAATCATTTTAGGAATTATATAGCTGTATTAGAAGAAAATTGTTTTCAAAAATATATTCTAATAAGTTAATGCCTACAAATATTTCAATGTTATTAAAAAACATACACAGAATCACTTATTTTATTTCTAAAGTATTTAATTAATTTCAATATATGGTAGAGAACATTCTAGATATATCCTATTTTTTTATAATTTATTTTAAATATAACTTTTTTTTGGATTATAGAATCAATGCAAACATGAAGGGTTCCTAATACATAATGATAGAGAACGTAAAATGCTCATATAGATCTATATATATTTGGTAAGACTGTAAAAGTTATTGAAATGACTTTCCAAAAATCCATTACAAGAGTTGTATATTTTTCCTTGAAGATTTAAATGAAAAAAATCACTAAATATTAGATGTGATACTCTAACTCAATGGTTTAACAATTTGATATATTAGATAATATTTATTTTTGAAATTTTACAAACATTGTTAATTTATTCGAGGATCATATTTGTTTGGATTAACCACTTTTTCAAATTTTGTAGGCTAAAAAGCAATATCAAGATGAATGTAAATGAGACCACCCTCATTCCATGATCATATAAAGGTTATACTACTTTTAGTGGATCTGAGACAAAGAATAAAGATTCCCCAATGATGAAAAAATGCCATCATCTTATATCTCATAATGAGGAATCCCATCAGTGTGTTCTTAGTGTAATGGATTTGGAAATTTTAAAATTCAATATATAATTTCACCTTTAATGTACATCCAAAATAAGTGGATTAATTAGTTGAATAATTCTGTAAGTTTTTTCCCTTGGTGGTTAGTTGATTTGATTCTAGTCAAGTTCAAGAATTTCGAATATCACTATATAGGATACAAAAACATGGATGATTACCTATGATAGAGTGGGAATACCCATTTAAAGGTAAAGAAATCCCCCTAAAATGGTTTATGACTATCTTTTTCTATCTAAGAAGATAGTTTATGATAATAATGCTAAGGTAAAACCTTCCAATTTTTAAATAAATTATTCTATTGACTCCATAATTATGCTTTCATTATTTGATATTTGATCAATACACACAATAATATATAAAATTCTAGAAGAATAATTGTGGTTCTGAGAATACTTAGTTTTATATACCATAATTATTGATGCACAATTGTGTATAATGTTTGTACTAGTATAATGGATATCTAGACCCTTTCAACATATTATTACATGTTTCATAAACATAAACATTTAGTAATTAAAATGCAATGATCATGAGACCTATTTTATTTTTAACACTAGGATAATAATACAACAATGAAATCTAAAACATGGAATCTATAGTTTTTACATAGTGTTCTCCTAAATCCATTTTATCTCCTAAAACATCATACAATAACCTTGGGAATACATAAATAAATGGGTGAGCTAAAAAGCATTGAAAGGGAAAATAATAGATAAGGAAACATAACATGGTTGTCAAAGGTATAATGTGATATCATAAAAGAAGAGGATCATGTGTAATTTAATAGAATCATCGCATAAATAACATTGTATATTGTGATCATGGCATCATATAAAAGTTCTAGAAACATATAAAATGTCCAAAATATGAGTCAAGGATTGAATCCAATATAATATATCATGGTGGAAAATGTCCCCTAATGGATTGAGAATAATCTTTAATCCCATACATGATGTATCATGTGACTAAATGTAACACTCCAATATTTCATAGAACATTATCTTTTCAAAGAAAATTAATAACTTGCGCTACACCCAACATCGAGTTTGAGCACATCACGATATACCAAACTTACCATCCTAAAAGAGGTTATGAATAGTATTAACCATATTTTTAATTTTATATATATCCTATATAATTTTAACATTCATATTTTGTGTTTCATAGACATATTGTAAGGAAAATTCCATTTTTATGATAAAATATGTATTTTTGAAAAAATGTAGTTTTTACGCCTTTTAATAGATACCCCTTTTTAAATACAATATTTGAAACTTTTATATATTCAGTTTTGTAAAATTAAATTTTTCTTTATAAGAGGGGCATAAAAATATAGATTGGATAATTTTTTGGTACTCTTCTAATAACTTTCTTATTTTGATGAATTGTGAAAAATACTAAATTTTAATTAAAAACAACATATGTAATCGAAATAATTTATAGAGTTAAATTATAAATTTTATTGTTTTTAAAAGAATAATTAGATTAAATTTTTACCATTTTTTCCATTTAATCCAATGTTTGTCATTTAATGTTATTTGAATTTGAAATTGGACACAAAAAAGTGTCAATCTTTTGATAGTTATTATTTATGAAAAAACACGATTTTTGTTTTGACAACGAGAATTATTTTAAAATTAATATATTCTACTTTTGTGTTTTTAATTTGGAAAAATGGATTTCATATTTGGAATTAGGAGGTAAGAATTTTTTAAATAGATATATTTTAGTTTTATACATTATGAATATTTACTTATGTAAATATTTTATTTACCATTGTTAAAGCTTAAATCAGGTAAATAAGTGAGAATAAATATTATAATAATAATATAAAATTACCCAATCATGTTTCATATTCCAATTGGTTGATACATTTCCGATCATGGGCATCTTTGGGTCTATTTGGGACCCTATTAAGCCACTTGAGAGTGATAATGACAATTTATATTAAATAATTTAATGTAAAGTCTAAAATAACAGAAACATATATCTTTTATAAAAATGTTTTTCAAGGGGTTATTTAAGTTATATTTTCAAAAATAAATATTAATTTGAAATATATAAATATTTCCTAAATCATTTTATTTTTTATAATTTTTATACATTATTAAAGTAATATTACTTATGACATAATAACGATGCAGTGTTTACCGCATTAAAGAATGATTTAAATAAATAAGATTATAAAAATTTAAATAATATACATAACTGGTCTAATTCTTATTGGATTATTTTATTTCAAACATTATTCATCTTATATACGACTTTAATAAGTTTTGGACATTTAGAAACCAAAAATCATTATATAATAAAATAATATTTTCAAACATTCCTAAAGAGCGCCCTTATAAAAAACCCTCACCTCTAACCCATTTCTCCCACCTGCCAAGACCCTTAGAATGTACAATATCTGCACAATTAAGCTCCCAAAATACCTATCTTCCTCCTATAATCCTTACCTTAGGTACAAGGTACATCAAAAAATCCTTTTGGTTCAAACCAAGGGGAGTTACTAGATTTAATGGTAACATCTCCTCTTAAGTTATTTTTCTTTATTTTACTTATCCATCCTCTAAACTCACTTTAATCACTTCGTTTATAACAACACCACTATCCTAAATATTCTAGGTTTTTTTATGGGAATTATTTTATCTATACTTACACACAACTCCTTCTAATTTTTATAGAACATAATGTTTCTCTAAACGGTGAACTACTGCCTCACGAAATCTTGATTATTGAATCTTCAACTAACACCTCTTATGGTGGCCATTATGATGGAACTGTAATTAGATATGATTTTTATGTTATTTATTTTATCAATAGTATTATTTAATTCTCTTTTATATCAGAACATTATTCTTTTCATGTTGTATATATACGATAATATCATTTGAGGACGTGCGGACTACCGCCACCTCTATGTGATATGACTCGTTCATACCATACATGGAATGTATAAAAGTTGGTGTTAATGAACATACGTAACATATATAAAAAATTATATTATACTATAATAATGATATACATATGTGTCATTTGGTCTTCATTACATTTAAAATAAAAAAATGAAATGGAAGTAGCGTTCGTGTGTACGTACGGATAACCATCTCCACAAACGCGATGAGATTCATTTCCCATTGTAACCATTCAAGTATAATTTTAATTTTATTATTAAAAAGTATTCTTAAGAACATTATATCATTATTTATATGAATCAAATACTTCCTATCCATAACAAACATGACTAATGTAACAAAACATATTAAGTAAAATGAATCAGTTATCACCCGAAATAACTATACTACTAAAATTTTATTAACAAATAAATATTAAAAGATCATATATGATATCATATTTATGTATGAGGTTATTTTTTATTTTAATAAAAATGTCATAACAATTATACACAAGTTTAACAAACCCTTGACCATGTAAAAGTACAAGGTAAAGGTTAATTTTCACCATCTCTTTGTTATGCGAGGTTGTTTTTATGTAAGTGTCTATTGGGACCTCTTTATCATCCACATATATGTTTCTTAAAAATGTATCTCGAAACATGTTTAGTATTTTATAGACTAGGGTAAAAGTAATTTATACCATTGTTGTACATTTTATAGAATTATTTGAAAGAAAACTTTTTATCGTTTTCAAAACAAGGTACTTTATGACCATTTGGACCAATTAAGGTAAGAATGTTCTTATTAACATATATGGTGGGTGTGGTTATTCTACACCGTTATAAAACCTTTGAAGCTTCAATTATAATATTATAATAATATTTTCAAAATAAACTTTTTATTTTATAATTACATGACTTTTAAATGATTTTAAAATAGAAAGATATATTTCTCTCAAATATATTTGATTTCATCTATGTCAACATCCTTATTGGATTTTATACATGTTTGAAGTTGATTTATTAGGTTATAAATCTTCTATATCATATTGAAGGTTTTGTGATATGTTTTATAGTGGATGTTTTATTTTTATACCATTCAATGTTTATGTTTAATGTATTAACATTTCATATGCCAGTTTTAATACGAATGTTTATGTTATGTTTCAAAATTTTCATATGAGGAATGCATTGGACTTATTATGCAATGGGTGTAGCCCCCCTATAGCTCCTAAAAGCATCGGTAGGTCTCATGAGACAAACTAGTGTCATGAAATAAGTATTTCACAAAATCTTTTTTGTAGTCTTGGCATGAGCTTTTTATTATTTGGTTATGATGATTGAAATTATACATTCCATCATTATGAAATTAGTTATTGAAATTACATGTAATTATTCGACTAGTAGAATATAAATGTGAATAAGTAATTGGCATTATTTGATTTTTCTTTTCCGTATTATGCTGGCGTTTAATATTAAAATGGTTTTTTAAATTTTATACATTTCCTAAGGTGTTTATGCTTATTTATGAAGGATTCAGCTATATTTTTCTCCTTACTGAGCATCTGAGATCACCCCTTTGTATGTTTTATTTTTCCTAGGATGTGGAGAAGTATATTACGATTGAGCTACAGGGATACTCTAAGGGATATGAATGTGGTCAATCGAGGCAATGTTTTTATTTTTTATTTTATAATTTAATGTAACGTTAACGTATGTAATCTATTTTCCAAGACTGCTAAACTGATCGGTTATCTAGGACTTGATTCATTGTAATCATTCCAATGTATTAATATAATGCACCAAATTTGGGTAACTAGGGTTGGGGAATTACCGTTGGTATTAGAGGATGTTTAGCAATAACCTTGGTAACTAGATTTAGAAAAACTATGATTAGAGAACACTATCCTAAGATAGAAATTGATGATTAGTATAGAAAAACATCCTATAATTTTGGTCACGTAGAGATTTTGTGAATTTTCCAAGTAATGCATCCATGTCTTGATACGAGAACAAAGAGGTGGCTCTAGCACAGATGTACCAAGGAGTGAAAACTCCGATAGGGAGTTTCGGGCCTAACCCTGGGCATCCTGGTACACGACAATGAGCATTGCTGTACTCATGGTTAAGACACTCCTGGGGGATATGTTTAGTATAATTCACATTTTGTTTACAAGACATCATAAACGATTTAGGAGTAATTATTTCCTCAAAGAAATCATTTTTTGTGACTATATATTATATGCTTTATCATTTCAATTTACGTTAGGTATTTTACAAGTTTGGGATTATGCATTGCGATTCATAAAGTAACCTAGTATATGTCATTGTTTATAAATGTTTCCCATCAGTTGGAATGGGATCTCCATCAATACACATGATCCAAAGAGTTAGAAGAATCATATCATTAATGGTATTAAGCCAACATTTATAGAAGAAATATTCTCCCATGTATTATCATCATATAATGAAACAATATCATGTATTAAAAAGATAAGTAAATAATTATCCGAGTCCTATGGCATTGATGGGAATCCATAGAAGAAAAGGGTGGTAGAGAGATAGTTGCAAAAAGGGAATAAGGGAAAGAATGATTTTTCCATATGTGATAAATATGGAAAGAATCACCTTGGTAAATTCTTGATTGTAATGGGAGTTTTTTAGATGTGTAGAGAAAAAGGACACCATGTACGTGATAGCAAGGGTAAGAAAAAGGTTTCAAATGTACAATGCTTCATCTGCAAGGAGTTGGGACACTACGCGAATCAATGTCCCAATAATCAGAGTATACCACAAATGATACTATTAGATAATAATCAAGTTATGGTATAACTACAGATGAAGATTAATGACTAGTTTTCTTATGTTTATATTAATGAATTATGCCAATGGAGAGTTGTATCAATGATGTACTAGTTATAATATTTATGGATTATATAAGGATTGTATTGTAGTATTATTTTATTAAGGATTTGAGATTGTGTGGTACCGTGAAAAGTGTCTCAATAGCATGTTAATGTTTTGGGAAAATACTTGTTTGAAGGAAAGATAAAATTTAATATGGTTCTGATACTGTGGCATTGATTTTAGAAAAAGATATGATTGATTTGGATAAATTATATTGGATATTATTGAATTCCTTGGTACTAAATAATGTTTTTGTTATACAATTATTGTTGGTGATTACAACATTTTTTTATTTAAGGAGTATATCCAGTCGTTTATGATTTACAAAAGGAAAAAATAAGTACATACCTATTAAAATATGTTTTTTGGAAATTCATTTTATTGCCTCGTTTTAAGATAATACGTGATGAAGATATTCACATGTATATTATGTGACCTTCCATATAAATTTTTGATTGTGAGTTCGAACATAAGTATTGTGGATAAGTATAAGGGTTGGAATATATTATGTTTGACATTAGATACTATGGTTAAGGTTAAATCATTTCTTAATATTATTTTCAAATTTTCATAAAAAGGATAACTCAAAGCTCAGGAGACAACTCGTCGCGTTCAACAAGGTCGTGAGACTTGAACTCACTACCGAAGAGTGACAAGGGTACATCACCTACCACTAGCCTATGTGATATCATAGTTTTTATAATGTAGTTATTTTATATAGACTGAAATATATATTATAATTTAATTATTTTTGGAACACTACCTGATTATGATAAATATAATATTTTTAAATTCTATTATCTTTTGGAGTGAAAATGAGTTATTGGTATGAATTAGTTGAAGGACGAAACTCTACATGTCAATTATTTTTTCCTTCATATTCTATGAATAAATTAATTCATAAACATTAGAGAAGGGATAATAAAATGAAAAATGTGTTATCCTAATATCTTATGTTTTGTTGAATAGATGATTTTTAAAAACATCATAGATTAATGGCTCTAAGGACCTCAATTTTAAACTTATTTGTGATTGTTGACCTCAAACACTCCCTATATATATTTACGTTTTCCCACCAATTCTGTGTCTCTAATTTCCACCAAGGTTCTCCTAATAAACCTCATAATTTGGTGGTGACTTTTTTATTTCTCTTTCCCTCTTATTAATACTAAATTTCATTAGCCCAATTTCTAATGTGCGTTTTCCACAAATGTATTTTTCCATTTTTATCCATTTATATTCTTAGAATAATTTTAAATTGAGAGGATTGAATTTATTAAAGGAGAGAAGAATGTAACACCCCAATATTTCATAGTATGTTATCTCTTCAATGAAATTCATTAACTTGTGCTACACGCAACACCAAGTTCAAGCTCAACATGACTTAGCAAACTAAAAGTCAAAAAAGTGGTTAGGAATAGTATTAACCATATTTTAAATTATATATATATTCTATATAATTTTAACATTCATATTTTTTGTTTCTTAGACATAGTGTAAGGAATGTTAAATTTTTAAGATAAAATAGGTACTTTTTTAAAAATGCAGTTTTCCAACCTTTTAATGGATACCCCTTTTTAAATACAATATTTGAGAGTTTTTATTTTTAATTTATTTAAATTAAAATCTTCTTTAGAAGAGGTGCCTAAAGAATTTTGGATAATTTTTTTGTAATTTTCTGATAGCATTTATATTTTGATGAATAGTGAAAATACTAATTTTTAATTAAAAACAACCTTTTAAATGAAGATCATTTATAGTGTTAAATTATAAATTTTAGTGGTTTAAAAGTATAATTAGATTATATTTTTTCCATTTAAACCAATTTTGGTCATTTTATGAAATTTCACTTAGAAATTGGACATAAAAATGTATCAATCATTTGATAGTAATTATTTCTTAAAAAACACGCTTTTTGTCTTGACACCGTGAAGTAATTTTAAATTATTTTCTTCTACATATGGGTTTTGAATTTGAAAAAATGGATTCCATATTTAGAATCATGAGGTAAAAAGTTTGTAAATAGGAAACTTTTATTTTTAGAAATTATGAGTATTTACATCAGTAAAAAATTTATTCACCATGGTTAAAAGGGAACTCATGTTAATAAGGGTGAAAAAATATTATTATAATAATATTAAATTACCCTAACATGTGTCTGATTCCTATTGGTTGAAAAATGTGCAAACATGGGAATCCCTTGGTAGATTTTGGGATCCCCTGATGCTACTTGAGATTGATAATGACACATATATTAATTAAGTTAATGTAAAGACCAAAATGACATTAAATTATATCTTTTAGTAAAATAATTTATATAAGGGGTTATATAAGTTATCTTTGGGATAATAAATATTAATTTGAACTATAAAAAGTTTTCCTACATCAAGGTAGTTTTTTATAATTTTTAGACCACAAAAAAATATAAATCATTTATGAAACTGTAATGCTTCAGTGTTTACCTTATTGAAGAAGGAATTAAATAAATGAGATTAAAACAATTAATAAAATATTCAAAAACATATCCAATATTTATTAGATGATTTTATTATGATCATGAGTCATTTTAGATTCGACTTTATTATGTTTTGGTCCTTTATAAAATGAAAAT
The DNA here is from genome assembly GCA_963277665.1 of Viscum album. Lineage (NCBI taxonomy): Eukaryota > Viridiplantae > Streptophyta > Magnoliopsida > Santalales > Viscaceae > Viscum > Viscum album. Next base: position 2,085,765,696 of record OY728151.1, read on the forward strand.
AAATCTATAATAAAATAATATTTTCAAATATTTCTAAATACCCTCATCTCCCCCTCATAAAAAGCCCTCAACTCTAACCCATTTCTCACACCTCTCAAGCCCCATGGCTCATCCAATATCTACCAAATTAAGCTAACAAAATCCCTATATTCCTCCTAGAATCCTTAAATTAAGTAGAAGTAATTTCAAGGAAGCATTTTTTTTCAAACCAAAAAGAGTTACCTGATATAAAGGTAACATCTCTTCTTATGTTATTTTATTTGATTTTTATTCTTCAACCCCATAAACAATATTTATTCCATTATTTTATAACAACACTAGTATCCTAAATATACAATATTTTTTTAGAAGAATTTATTTAACTACACTTACACACACCTCTATCTAATGGGTATAGAATATAATGTTTTTTTGGACGACGAACTACTGCCTCATGAAACGATGATTGTTCAATATTCTACTACCACCTCTTATGGTGGCCATTAGGATGGAAATGTAGTTTTATATGATATTTATTTTATTTATTTCATCAATAATATTATTTAATTCTCTTTTATATCGTACCATTATTCCTTTCTTGTTGTATAAATACGTTAATTTCATTTGAGGAAGTGAGGACTACCACCCTCTCAAAATTATATGACTCATTCATACCATACATGGAAATTATAAAGGATGGTGTTAATGAACATACGTAACATATATAAAATAATATATTATACTATAATAAAAATATACCTATGAATCATGTGGTTTTCTTTCATTTTAAAATAAAAAATGATATGGGAGTAGCGTTCGTGTGTACGTATGGATTACCGTCTCCATGAACACGGTGAGATTAATTATGCATTGTAACTATTCAAGAATAATTTTCATTTTATTATTAAATATAATATTTAAAAACATTATATAATTATGGATATGAATCAAATACATAATATCCCTAACAAACATGACTTACATAACAAAACTTATAAAGGAAAATGAATCAGTTAACACCCAAAACCATGATACAACTAAAATATTATTAACCAAGAAAAATTGGAAAATCATATATGATATAATATTTATATATGGGGTTGTTTTATAATTTAGTAACAATTATTTAACTATTATACAAGAGTTTAACTTACCCTCAACCAAGGAAAAGTTCAAGGTAAGTGTTAATTTCATAATCACTTTATTATCTGAGGTTGTTTTTATGTAAGTGTCTACTATGACCTCTTTATCATCCACATACGTGTTTCTTAAAAATTAATTTCAAATTTTTTTTTAAAATTTACTAGATTATGGGTTCATTCATACCCTTTTTTGACTTTTTATAAAATGGTTTGAAAGGAATCGTTCCGTTGTTTTCTAAAAAATGTAATTTATGACCATTTTGACAAATTATGGTAAGAATGATTTTTTAAATTATACAGCATGTGCGGTAATTCTCCACCATTATAAAACCGTTAAAGATTCTATTATAAAAAAATAATAATATTTTTGAAATAAATGTTTTCTTTTATAATTACATGACTTTTAAATGATTTCAAAATAGAATGAGATATTTCTCTCTAATAGTTTCGATTTCTTCTATGTCAACATAATTTAATGGATTTTATACTTGTTTGATGTAGATTTATTATGATAAAAATATTTCATATTGTATTGAATGTTTTGGGATATTTTTTACTATGGAATTTCAATTTTTATACCATTCATTGTTTATGGTTAATGTATTAACATTCCATTGTCCAGTTTTAATATGAATTTTTATGTTAGGGTTCAACCTTTTCATATGAGGAATGCATTAGACATAGTAAGAGATAGGTGGAGCCCGCTATTTCTCCTCAATGCATCGGTAGGTCTTATCAGATGAACTAGTGTCTGGGCACCAGGCCTTGAAAATATCTTATTTGTATTCTTGGGACGAGGACTTGACTATGTGGTTATGATGTCCGACATTATACATTACATCAGGATGAAATTATCTATTGATATTAAATGTGATTATTTGACTAATAGAATATCAATGTGAATAATTAAATGAAATTAATTGATTTATATTTTCCATATTATATGGAAGTTTAAGTTTAAGAACCTTTTGTTTTATTTTTATACATTTCTTTAATTGTTTATGCTTATTTTTGAAAGATTATTCTATACTGTTATCCTTAGTGAGATTATAATCTCACCCCTTTCTATGTTTCATTTTTCCTAGGATGCAAAGAAAAATATTATGACTAACCTGACGGGATAGTCTAAGGGATATGAATGTGGTCCATGGATATATTGTTGTTATTGTTTTTTATTTTATAATGTAATATAACATTCATGTATGTAATCTATTTTCCAAGACTACTAAACTAATCGGTCCTTTGGGACTTGATTCCTTGTAATCTTTCCAATGTATTAAAATAATTCACCGACTCTAGGAAACTGGGTATGGGGCGCTACACTAAATATTTACTCGATGAATTTGAAATCCATATAGGTAAACCAGTAATAAAATTTTCATGATATATGGGTTCCACATAAAGGAAATCAATCATAAGGAATAACATAATAATTATCCATTGAAAGAAAATGGGTTGAATTATCTTGCTTCATATAATAATCAAAGTAAATTTCAGAACAAATTCATTTTATAAATGAACATAAATTGTGTATTACCACATCAACATAATATAGAATAGACTATGTATATTTGATAGATACACATATTAATTATTTAGAATCAATTCATAACATCAAAGGTTGCAGTCATTGATGAAAATAATATTAAAAAAACTAAAAAAATTAATGATGAAAATTAAATTCTCAACTCTGAATTAAATCCAAGGATGTCATCTAAGATGAAATATTACATTAAAAATTTATCTTTTAATTTTGTTGGAGAAAATTATCATTTCCAATTTTTACACACTTTTTAAATTCTATAAATTTATTAAAAATTAAAGAAAAAAATTATTTTAAAAAAAATTAATCATAAAATTCATTTAAACATTGTGTGATCATGATGTCATATGTCTGATATTCATGTCCAATATGTTAAATAAATTTTTTTTACAAATATTTTATGGAAATTAAAAAAATACCTTGATCATAAAAATATAGGAATATCCATTTTAAAACACATTATAAAAATCCAAATAAGGGTAACAATTAATTTAATGAATCATAGAAAACTATTTTTGAAATTTTTTGTTAAGCATGGATTTGGGAAAATATGTATTTTTTATTGGATCTAAATATAATATTTTGACACACAATTACAAGATGGGTGAATTTTGAGATTAGTAAATTTTGTTTTTAACCTTATGGAAACTCTATTTAGCAAAGATAAACAAATAACATTCAAAAAAACCTATATTATCATTAAAAAAGTTATTTGAAGGGCCGAAGTCCCGAATATATAGATAATATAAAAAATAATCACACATGAATACATATGTATAAGTCAACCTTAATGTGTATAGAATTTTAAATCATAGTTACAACATATGGGAAAGTGTAACAAAGTTACACTATCTATTTATAACGAAATGGGTTGCAGAATTAAATAACATGTAAATAAAAAAGTAGTATAATAAAAATAAAATATTTTAACCCAAAAATAATGGTATCCAACAAACATGGATAAATTTATTTTGTTTTATATTTTCAAGAATGTTTTTCTTACCCACACATGGATAAGACCTCGAAATGATGACCATAATTTGTCTTACTATCCCAGTAGGCCATCGATCTATAAGGTGAATGACACCTCTATATTCCATAAACATGGATTGTATCAATTTACTAGGTAATCAGCACCTCTATCTTCATTCTGTATTGAATCCCTTGATTACATAAATCAATAATAAGAATTTTACATAGCGAACAAACATTGTTTAAGATTTATGTTTATGGAACAAAGTATTCACAATTAAAACTCTCCAAGGCTTTTTTACAAAGCATGTCTAGAAGAACAGTCACAGTGTATCAATTATCTCATGAGGTGAGAACTTTGATCGTGTTTAAATTATTGAGTATTTATAGGTGTGATCTCTAACAAACACATTTTCCACCAATAATATTATTTTTCCTAAAATATCATTGGGACTAAGATTGGTTGTATTTGTAATGGTCATATTGTAATTGAATCAATGACACCATTTAAATAATAAAAACTATCACAAGTAAAATTAGCTTTGCAATAATATTTATGAATCAAAATGTATGAAATATTACAATATGGAAATTCATTAACTTTATGAAAGGTATGAAAACATCACATTAAGGAACTATCATAACGTTAATAAATTTAGGAAATTATAATATTAATTAAGTAAATAATTTCTACGAAAAGTATCAATGTTCATAACATTAATGAAATATAAAATCTTTATGAAATCTATAAAATCAGATCATGAATAAGAAACATTAAAAATCAGATATAATAATTATTGAGAATTAAAATCTAAGAAACATGGTAAATCAGATTTGATTTTTGGAATGGTTTGGTATCTACGAAATGGCATTATTCAAAATCATTTCTTCTAAGAAATTTTGAATCTATGAATTTTTTTGATTCTGAATCATTTTTTTAAGTGATATAAAATCTATGAAATGCGGTAATTTAGAATCTATTTTTCAAAGGGATTTAGAATATTAGAAATGTGCTAATTCATATTATGTTATTCTGAGCGATTAGGAATTTAAGAAATCTGGTGTCTTCGAATCTATGAAATATAGAGACTCTAATTATATTTACATGTATAATATATTTTATTTGAATTAATAATATAACTGTTCAGGATGAAAACTATGTTAGACTTAGCTGGAATGTTTGAAAAAATGTATTTCTACATTTATGTCTAACAAACATAACATTTCATAATGTAATAAATATAAGTCTTACTAACCTAATGTTTCTTAAGAATGAAATACCTTTATAGAAAAGTAGTTTCTCATTTACAAAACCAAAAGGTATGAAAAATTAATAAGTAATCATTTGACTCAACAATCATCCCCTTTTTTAAATAACAAACAATGTTTTTGGGAAAAAAATATTTAGACTGAATTGTCATTATGTTGAACATTGAAAGAAATACTTATCTCCCCCGATGTTTATAACTAATAGGGAACACAAATCACTCCCCCTTAGATAATGAAACCCCATATGATTTATATTCTTGAATTTATGAAATTGTTATATTTTCTTATGCAAACAACACTCTGTTTTATTATGGATGTATTCTTCTAGTAATATCCCTCTTACATAGACATTATATTCCTTATATTAACATAATTTATATAATTTCTTTTCACTTCACCCTTTTTTTATTATGAAAAATAAATTCAGGGAAATATAAGGTAATTGAAAAATATAAATAATCATACAATATGAAACAATGGATAGAAAAATTTTAATATTGAAAATGTTTTTATACAAAAAATCAAAATTAAGGAAATCATTCATCCTTATTTGGAATTAATTTTTAGCATATACTTCAAAATTCTCATCTCATTATGATCATCTTTAAACTTCTCAATAATAACTTATGGATCATTTATCTTAATTTCTGGAAAACCGATCTTTTATTACAGACATTGTCTCTTCTCATCCAGAGAATAAATATTTTCATCCACTTCATCTCTATAATCACTTATTTTATTAACATCAAGAGTTTTAGAGTTTATTTTCCCATTCAGATCCATATCTTCTTGAAACCGTATGTATTTCACTTCCTTCATCTTCTCTAAAAAATTATTAGAATTATCATTAATATTGTCCAAAAATTATGTTAAATCTCCCTTGACTACTACAAACCCTTTATAAAAAACCTTATGATATTGGTTGACATTATTCAACCACTTTGTGATTTATTTTAATTACATCCTTTGAGAATCAAAGTTGAGTTCAATGGTTTTGAAATCACATTCAGGATTTACAATTTTCACTATTCTAAGAGATATACAGTTCAACTTATGGTTTGCTAATTCTTGAAAATGATCTCATAGAGACTAAATGTTTGGAAAGTTATGAATGGATTTAACCAACTTCTTTAATGATTGGTCCACAAAGTCTTCTCCTAAGTAGGATGAGGACTATTCTGAATCAAAAAAATCATCTATATATGTACCAACATCTTCATTCTTTTATTTATATTTTACAAGGATTGGATTCTCTGTTTTATGAAATACTTTCATTTCCTTAGAAATTTGAAAAATATTTTCACCATTATCATCATCATTACTACCAGCATTATCCTGACCAATATCTTCTTCATTATCAATGCTATATTCATTAACCTCATCATCCTAAGATCTTATTTTGTTCACATTAATTTCAACAACATTTTCTTCACGTTGAATATATTTTTGATTGGATTTCCATCTGATTGAGACATAGAATATGAGGCTCGGGATGTTCTTATCAACTACTTGTTTGATTGATTTCTGCTTTAAGATTTATCAATTTTTCTAATCTCATCCACACTTTCCTTCTCTTCTTTCATCACTTATTCTTCATGAACATGAAAATTTGGTATTGATTTTGAGACAATAGTTATGCCATTCTTTACTGAAGGATTTTCTACAATCATTTCCTGTGATGGTTGAGGAGGATTTATTTCATGGAGAATGGATTTCATAACGTGAATATGTTATGAATCCCATTATGTATCTCTTAGTAATGCCTAAATTCTCTCTTATTCTAAAATATATTTCTTATTCTTCTTTCCTTTATTCGTCCTATCATTCTCTTCAGAAGCTTCAATTTTTTTCATTTGCTTATGCTGAGTTATTCTAAAACAATATACCACCTTATTTTATTTTCTCTATATCATCTCTTCACTTAGATACAACCTCATCTGGATAAGATTTTTTTTCTTAAATTAAGGGGGTTCAGAAACATTAGATGTCTATGGTTTCAACACATGATTTTTAATTTTTACTGTGTCGATTTGGAACTTCTCCAACATGGCTGGTTTTTCCCATAAGAACAATGAACTCATTCATCTTGTCATAGAAGAATGATTTCTTTATTTTTAAAAATTAATTACATAACATGAATAACTAAAAAATTCTAGGCTTAGAGATGGAAGGATCTTTGAAAATATAATGAACTCATGAAGATTTTTGGAAATTTTATTTGGAACAAAAGAATTTGTGACTAGGATGTCACATCCTTTATCTTAATAATCGTAAAAATGATAAAAAAACAATGTTAATTATCCTTAGATTAATCCAAAAATATTATACAATTATATCTGTGATTTTCAATATATCTTTGTCTCCTTTTATTAGTTTTTATAATTCTTGTAACCATAAGGCAGAAATTTGGAAGTCAGCTGAAATTTCACAATGTCTGTGGTTCTTGACTCCCTTAAGGCCAAAGGATTCAATAGAATTAATTCTATAAAAGTAATATCAAAATATGGCAGCTTATAAGAAAGATAATATTTTTCTCTATCATAAGTTATCTGAATAGTGTAAGAAAAAATTAATATAAGGGATCAAAATGGTATTTAAACTACACTTAAAATGATTCTTCTCTTTGCCACATTCATGAAAAAATTCTACTAACTGACAGAATTTGATAAAAAAATCTGTATACACTGGATCTTGTTCTTTCTTATTCTTTATGGGGAAAACATTTTCCCAGCCTTGAAAGTTAATGATTTTTTAAATCATAGAATCTTACTTGAGAAAGAAATCTTGATCAACTAACATTTCTCTAAATATCACCCAATCATTACAATTCTTATGAGTATGTATTGATTTATTGCAGGATATCTCCAAATACATTCGGAACATTAAGGAATATGAGCTAAAAATTGTAATAGAGGTGTTTATGGGTGATAGTACTTTAGGTAGAAAAGAGTGGAAACTTATGTGGGACATGTAATAAAGAATCCCATTTTTATAAACCTCATAGCAATGATTTATATTCCAAACATCATCAAATGGATGACATTGATCTGAACTGATTTGATGTTGGAAAATTGTATGGAATAAGATTTACAATTTTTGATCTTTTGTGGTTTTAAGAAAAAAATAATTTATGAAATGTTTAAATCCATTGGGTTTTTTATTAAACATATTTGAAATATCAACAAATAGAAGTGTAAGATTAAAAATAATAAGTAAGAAAATGTAACTTAATGAGTTTTTAGAAGATTTGTTAGTATTGGATATGATTTTTCTTAGGCATAATATATTTTGAAAATGATTTTTAGTGTTCAAAAACAAATATTACGTCCAGAAAATTTTTATTAAGGTTTGAAAACATTTTTTAAGGTTATGAAAAACTATATTATGTTCAGAATTGTTTTTAGGAAATGATAATTTCACCCCATATAAAAAAGATTTTCAAAATGTTAGGAGGTAATTTCAAAAAATGTAGATATGAAGTATTAAATTATAGTTATCATCCCTAACTTTTTTAATATATTCAAATCTATTTTCAGGTAATGATTTTGTAAAAAATATTATTATTTTGGTATTATGTTTCGATAAATGTTAAAATAATATCTCTGTTATGTGTGTGATACATAATAATGTGATACCTAATATCTATTTTTTACACGAGAGTGATGTGAATAGTTTTTACTTAAGAATATGGATCAAGTTTTATTCGATAGTATCTGAGTTTTAAGAAAAATCATTCCATAATATTTGAGTATGTGTTGCATCCACAACAAAAGGGCACAAAAACTTAAAACTGCTATATATTCAACTTCAGTTGTGGAATTTTCTAAAAATTGTGGTTCATTACATAATAAAAAACTACGGATTATCCTATGAACTGACATGACCATGATTTACATTTTCGATCAATTATACAACCACCAATGTCATCATCTGAAAATAATTTCAAAAAAATCATTTCCCAAAAAATAGAAAAGTCCTAAGTAAATAGTTCCCTTTAAGTAGCGAAAAATTATTTTCACGACTTTTAAATGGGATTCATTTAGATTCAATTTATGTCTTAAACATAATCATAATAAAAAAATCTTGTATGGATGACATGGTGTTATGTATAATAAACTTCCTATAATACATCTAAAATATGTTTGAGTTACTAGTTTCCCATCATCATCTAAATAAATAGTGTATGAGGTACTAATTGAAGTACATATACTTTTAATGTTGTCATATCAATACATTTTAAAAATATTATTAATAAAATTTTGTTAATATATATATGTTACATATTATTTTTTTGAAATTTGAAAACCATGTAAAATTGTTAACTCACCAATCATACTCATCTCAAACTCAGATTTCATTAGATTCAAAAATGAATCTGTTGTGGATTTCTGAGTTGATTTGAATAAAATGTCATCATAAAAAATCAGATCAATTAAAAAAAATTTCTTCTTTCATTATAAAAAGGTTTGTATCACTATTTCCCTTAAATTTGTTTTTTGTATCAAAAATCATGTAAATCTATCATACCAGGCTATAGGGTCTTGTTTAAAGCCATATAATGCTATGGTATGTTTAAAAACAAGATCAGGATGTTTTGTGCCTTAAAAACCATAAGGTTGTTTATAAAAAACTTCTTCATGAACATATCCATTAAGGAATGCACACTTCACATTCATATCAAAACGATTTATGTTATATAATGCTGAAAAGGAAAAAAGAATTCGAATATATTCATGTCTGGCTATCTGGGAATAGGTTTTTTCATAGTTTATTCATTCTTGTTGATTATAGCCTTTAGAAACTAATCTTGATTTATTTCATACTATGATTCCATTTTCATCACATTTATTTATGAAAACCTACTTTACTACAACAATAGATGTTTATTTAGGTATTTCAACCAAGGTCGATACATTATTCCCTTCGAATTCATTTTTCTAATCATGTATAGATTTAATTCAGTAACCATCACCTAAGGCCTCATCAGTACATTTAGTTTCTAATTGGGAATGAGATTCTAGATGCACTACTAAATTTCTTAAAGAAATTATTTCCCTTATGGGTTGATGTATTCCCCAAATGATACAATCACATGGATGATTCCTTATAAAAAAAGTCTTGGGTATAGTAAATCCAATTCATCAACATAGGGTTGAAAAATCTTCTATGATAAATAATTTAGAAAAATATTCTTAAATATTTTCTTGGATGAACGTGTCTTCCATCAAAGGATAATGTTCTTTTTTTGAAAACACATCTAAATATGTAGTTTTGGGTTGTATAAAAATAAAGGGATCAGTTTCATCAAATTTAACATGTATTGTTTCCTCAATAGTAGAAGACATTTTATTAAAATATCTATAAGCCTTAAAAGTTGTGGAATAGCCTTTAAATATTACATCATCATATATGGGTGAGAATATTTTTTAGTTATATTTTTTATTAAGGATGAATAATTTTCATCCAAATACCCAGAAGTATGAGATAATCGGTTTTTAGCATGTCCAAAACACATAAGGTTTTTTATTTGGAAATGGCCTTTTTTAAAATCAATTTATAGTATAACAAGTAGTACTAATAACTTAATCACAAAAGTGTTTAGAAATTAGGTATTCACTCTAAATGGTTCTTATTATCTCTAGAAAAATTTAGTTTCTTCTTTCAATAATTCATTTTTACTGAGGAGTTATAGGAGATGAGAAGTTATGATTTCTTCATTTCTTACTAATTTTTTTTTAAAATATGAATTTTTGAATTCTACTCAATGATCGCTATTAATACTTATAAATGGAAGGTTTTTCTCATATTTAGTTTTGGTGGAAAAAGATTTAAAATATTAAAAGTATTAAAATTACCTTGCAAGAAAATAAAAATATGTTAATCTAGTGTAATAATCAACTCAAATAATAAATATTATTATCATCTTATACATGAAGTGTCTATTGGACCTAAAAGATCTGTATAGACTAGTTGTAATGTATTAGAAGGTGAGACATCAAATATCCACTTAATGATAGAATTATTTTTCTGTCTATATTTTCAATGGTCAAAAAATTGTGAAGAATAAAATCTATGATCTGGTAAATCGTTAAGAAGTATTTTATTTGAAATTATACCTATGTTCCTAAGGATAAAGTTTCCTAATATTATATTCCATAACCATGATTGGTCTCTCATTTTAATAAGTCAAGGTATGACTTGGCTCCTACGGCCTTCTAGTCTGAGTGTATAAACAATATTAGGATGATTGGAAGAGAGAATGAATTCATCCTTGGAATTGTGTACTAAGAATTCTGTATTCCTAAAATTTTCATGAAATCCTTCATCCAAAAATATTATTAGGCTTATAAGGTTTTTCTTTATATCTTTAATAAAATTAAATTTTTTAAATTAAGGCTTCTCCAAAAAGAACAGTGTTACATATTCCAACAATTTATCATTGAGAATTTTCTCTTAAGTTGACTCTTCCACCATTCATCGTAATAATATTTTCAATATTGTTTTTGTTACCAATCATGTGACGGGTACATCCACTATCCATGTACCGTGTATTTTGGTTGGTACTTCTTTTATTTTTCCTAAAAATTAAATATTTATACTTTTGGAATCCAAACTTTCATGGATCTAGAAATGTTAGAAAATAATAACTTAGGAATCCAGATTCTCATAGAAAAGTGGGCTTTATGAAAACCTAAATATTTAGTTTTTTTAAAAAAAAATATTTTTTCTCCCAATGTCCACCACTTTTAATATTATTGAAAAAGGAGAATTTTGAGAAACAAAATTGTTGTTACTAAAAACTGGGATTGGGTGATAATAACCAAATCTAGAACAATTCATTAGAGGAATAAGTTGTGAATAAATTTTATCAAAATGTTATTTACAAGTAGTAATTTTTGAAAAAAGTTTCATTAATGAAAGTTTATAATATTTTAGTCCTATTAAGAAATTCTTATCCTTATAGTTATTAGTCTTATAACTTCATTTTGTCCCAAAAACATTTTTATTATAAATAAATTTCTCGAGATCCTTATAATTTTTATCCTTCTCAGAATTAAATTCCTCAGGGTTTTTTTAAATAAAAACAATTTCAAATGATTGTTCATTAAGATCATTAGAATGATCTGATACTTATATTACTGAAATATTAATTCTAAAATTTTCCCAATCATGTTTCTTTTTTATCATAGTATTTTCATTCTCATGTAACGTGAAAAAACAAGATACTTATTCAAATGAATGTAAATTATTATCTTAAATTGAAGCATATTCTTTATCTGAAGATTCATAATTTCCTCCATCAAGATAATTATCACTTAATAATTAGTTGGATAAATATTTAGAAGTGTGTACCTTAGTTACAATACATTTATTCTCTATAGTAGTTCTGGTAATAAGACTACTATTATTTTTTCCAAAGGATTAGTATCTAATGATTCATTCGATTAGTCTCCACCAAATGCACTATATGAATCATTTTCCTTAAATTATTTTTTTCCCCTAGGCTTATTATATATTTTCTAATTACTTATACAATGTTTTCATTTGTTTTCATTTATTTTGAATTTATGAAAATTAGGTATGATATGTCTATATTTCTTGCATTCTTAACATATGACTTATGAATACTTCTTATCATTCATATGTTTCTTTTTATATTTGTACTAAAAATACCTCTTTCCAGAAATCTTGCTCATCCTTAGAGCGTGATTGGATAGCACATTCCTTGACATTTTAGATTCACTTAAGTCTAATTAAATAAGAATTTTCTCAGCGATTAATGTCTTAAAAACATTCTTGGTCCTATTGGTTTTCATTTTATTTGATGTAGTAATAAAAGAAACATTTCGATTCATTTTCTTAACTCTGTCATAATTTCTCTTAAATTTGTTCTCATGTTGCAAGAGAGTTCCAAATAACCCATATAGTGAAACTGATTTAACATCCCTAGGCATATAAATAGTGTTTCTCTTTGATTCCCACTCATTTTTCATGATATGAAAATTATATTCAACAGTCATCTCGTCATTTATGACTTTTATGCAATTGACTATAAATTACTCACAATAGTCATGAATCATTGCTGAACATTAACAATTAGTTTTCCATATGGAAAAAACCCTGATAATCAGCTCTATGCATATCTCTTTTGGTTTCAAAAACATTCTAAATACCAAAATGTGTAATTTCAAGTTTCTTCCAAATAAAATTTTTTCCTTCACAAGAAGATATTTTGATATATATATTCATGGTCATTGATAAAATCAAAGTAATTTGTATCTTATAGTAATGATCAATTTATTTGTTGTCTTGATATGTAAAAGTTCTATTTTCCTTGTTCGAGATCTTATAATCACTTGTAATCATAACAATGTTTTCATGTCCAGTACTAATAATAAATGTATTCATTCTATCACTCCAATACACATAATCATTTCTGTAAACAAATATGTGGTATTATAGGATTTAGATTGTCTAATTATCCAACATTCATTCCTTCCATCTTTTAAAACAAAACTTTTCCACTCCATATGTTAGTGTTGTATGTATTTATAAAAAAGAGATTATATACTCCACATATATAAATAAACAAAGTGTAAGTAAATTATGCAATGAAAATAAACATTATGATGCTAATTATATGTATCATTATCTTATAGACATCCTCTAATACCAATTTTAGGATCAAAATATAAGATTTAGATACTCTATTACAAGAGGGTGTAAATTTTATGTTTAAAAAAATTCGTTTCTAACCATAAGAAAAATTTATTTGACAAAGGTAAACAAGTAACATTCATTAAAACCTCTATAATCATTATAAAAGAGATATTAAGGGCCCATGGTCTGAATATAGATATAATATAAAGAAATAAGAACACAAGTACACTTATTTATTATTCAACCTTAAAGCATATATAATCCTAAACCAGAGTTACAATATTTAAGAATTTGTTATAAATTTACATTTTCCATTTATAAAAAAAAATATTGTAGTTGAATAATATAGCTTGTAATTAAGCATGTAGTACGAGTGTAATGAAATACTTTAACGCAAATATAATGGTTTTTAAAAAATTGGATAATGTTCCCTTCATTTATAAATAATAAAAATTCTATCATTCCCACACCAAGATAAGACCTCGATATATAGATTAGAATCTATCTTGATATCCCCTTAAGCCATATATCTGTAAGGTAATCAGCACATATGAGTTCCTTCAAAATCAGATCCCTTGATTAAGAATATAGTCAGAACCCATGTCTTCCCTCAGCGTAGAATCCCTTGATTGTATAGAGTATGAATCAGAATCTCACAAGGAAAACAAACCTTGTTGAAGATTTAATTATGTTAAAAAAGATGTTTACAACATAAACTCTTCAAGGACATCAAATGAAGAAAATCAAAAGATCACTCATAGAGTATCAATTATCCCAAAATTTTACATCATTGATCATGTCCAAATGAATGGGTATTTTTAGAAACGATCTCTCATGGTCAATGTTTCCTCTAATGGTCATATTTTCCTTGAAATCCTAGAGGGACATGGAATGGTGTCATTTGTAATGGATATATTATAACCGAAAAAATGAAACTGTTTAGATAATAAATACTTATTCCAAGATACATTATCTTTGAAATAATATTTATTAATAAGAGTGTAATAAATATTACCATAATAAATTCCATAACATTAAAAATATTATGAATACAATACATTATGGAAATATCGTAACATTACAAATGTTATGAAATTCTAGCATTAAGGAAATGTATAATCTCTATAAAATTTTTAAAAAATCATATCATTAAAGAAATATAGAATTATTCAAAAAATTATAAAATCAGATCACATATAAGGTACTATGAAAATAATATCTCAAAATTATTGAGAATTAGAATCTACGAAACATGGTAAATGAGATTCAATTTTTTGAGTGATTTGGTATCTACTAAACGGATTTATTCAGAATTAGTTTTTTTAAGAAATTCAGAAACCATGAAATGCGCTGATTCAGAATTGGTTTTTCTAACAATTCATAGTATATCAAATATGCTGCTTCAGAATCTAAGAAACACATTGATTATGATTATAGGCAGAAGTATCTTATTTTTTATTTGAATATATAATCTAATATTTCATGATGAAAATAATGTTAGACTTAGCTGGAATGTATTGTAGAAGACATTTTTTAATATAAGTCTAAAAAACATAAATCTTCATAATGAATGAAATATAAGTCTCAAAAAATAATGTTTCTTATGATGTAAATAATGTTAAAGAATTGATATTTGTGATTTCCAAAATATAAAGGTATGAAAAAGTCATAAGGAAATTTTGTCTCAAAATTTTTGACTAAGGATAAAAATGAAGTCGTGTTTTATTAAAAAAAAATTCTAAATAATGTTATGTACCAAAGAGAGGGAAATTTCACTATTATATGAAAACTTATTGAATAAATATTGTATAATAATATATTATTTTATTATATAATGATAAAATAATTTCCTTTAATTTTAGTTCAATCATAATAAATCCAGATATAAAATGGGATTAATATATAAACCACTACCACTTGGGTAATGTTGGAATCATATGTTCTCGTGAGTGATGCAGATTTTTTTAATTTAAAATAAAATAATTTCTGAATTATTCATGATATTTTATCAAAATGGGTGGAATATACCCCATTAATATTAAATTAGGTGCATAAAAGAACATGTGTCTCGAAGAATAACGTTTGAGATGAAACACTAAAAAGGTTCGTATCATTAAGGTGAGAGTTAATAAATGGGGGAGTTATGTGTAAAAATTTTATATCTACAAAATTTTTTAAATGAAACATAAATCAATAAAATTTCATTTCATACGTAATGATTTCATAATATATTCAATTATGTATTCATATAACCTGATGAATGGAAATTGAGTTAAGAAACAACTTAGCTCAAGCTTCTGTTTAGTTGATTATTCTTTACCCTCTTATGTTGTGTTTTTTAAAAAGTTATTAACATATAACACACTTATTTTATTATCTATAATATAATTTATGATCATTTTATAAAATATTATTACCTGTTCTTTAATAATATTTAATTTTCCCTTTTTTTGGGTCTTAATTGTCTGGTTTTTTCCTATATGTTACATCAAGGAGGATTTGGATATTGAACATAGGATATAGTTAAATAATCAGAAAAATTATATTAGTTTTATAAATATAATTTTTTTAATTACATAAAACATTATAAATATTATTTAAATTTGAACATGGATACTGCATCATGTCACTTCTGTGGGAAAGTGGGTTGTACAAAAGCATGAGTGACGTCAAAAATTCCATAACGACTGAAAGGGTAAGGAGATGAATTGTAATTTAATTTAAAAAGATAAATATAATTTCATACTTATCACAAATATTCATTAAAGTTTTCATTTTTGAAACATCCATGTAAACCATTAGTGAAAAATTAATCACATCGCTTTACAAGATGGATGTTTGTGTGACACACGAGAGACGTTTTCTTATTCCGTAAAAAATGGAAATTATGAATGTATATATGATGTTATAAAAATATTAGTATAATTATATCATAAATATTATATATAATCATTATATACATCAATATATCCTTTAATAAAATTTTCTGATGAAAACAAATTATTTCGGTTCACAGGGTGGTAATCTGCCACACACATGATCAACATTTTCGTTTACCATTTGAGGAAGGTGGGTATGGTTTTATGAAATGAAAATAACATAAAAAAACTTCAATATATAGGATATATTAATTTTATTATATCATAATGGATTAATAATATCTAGATGTGGTGTAGGAATAAATAAAATAAATTCTCAGTATAAGATATTACCTCTCCTTCAGAAAACTTCTTTTGGTTTCACCAAATTTCATCCATGATTGAATTTGTGACCAAAAAAAGGATTATAGTATACATTTATGGAACTATGGAAGATATTTGATAGATTATTGTCTAATACAAATGTTTTCTAATGTGTGTAAACTAGATGATAGTGGGTGTCCAGTTATATGTGATGGAGGGGACAAACCTTGAATTTTTGAAATGAAATAATTTTATCCATTTTATTATCATTCTAAAAGTTACATAATTAGTCCATTTTAGAACATTATAAGATATAATTTATAAATATTACCAATAAATAGGGACTAAAATTTTTATTGAATATAAACCATTATCATTTTAGTTTAACACACCGGTAAAACCATTTTGACCTTAAATCCGATAAATAATTTTAAATTTTCTCACTAGTCATTATAGAAAAATATTATGTTGATATTATTAGATAAGATAAATTATTCTGATTCCAAATATGGATCCATTTTTAAAATTCAAATAATATAATTTTAAGAGTTTAAAATAAAATTACACCCACAAGCTTGTCAATAAAATATTTTTTCAAGTAATGAATGTTTACAGATGATATGATATCAAAATAAATTTATGACATGTAACATTAATTATATGAATTTAAATTAATTTTTATAGATATATAATTAATAAATTTTATTTAAATAATTCCTTTTTAGGGGTTATTTTTATTATTTAATATCGATAAACATTATAAACCTCAAAACGTGTTACAGAAAAAAGGTTCTTTAAAGCCTAAAAATAAACTTAAACTTAAATATTATATAAAGATGATTTAAATATAATTAATTGGATTTAATATAACTAAATAATACATATTTTAATTCGAAATAATAATTTTACCTTATTTATTAAATATAAATGAAAATTTCCAAAAAATTACTATTTTTCAATTTTCACTGAAAAATTAATACTTTTCGAAAAATAAAAACTTTTCACAGTAATTTAACAAATATATGATTATTGAAAAAAAATAATTTTTATAATTTAATATTATAAATTGGAAAAAACATAATTTATAATTATATGGGAAAAGTGTTATTAACTACATTTTTGAAAAATTAGTTTTCCAGAAATCATTTATTTCTGTTTAAAATGGTTCATATTTTATTTATCATCATTATATAACCATTAAATTTATTTTATACATGTTTAAACTATATAATATTTTTAATTTATTTATTCTTATTCATACCATACAATATGATAACTAGTTTATAATCATCTTATTTAAATAGTAATATTTTAATTGTGTATCATGATTTATTTTAACCTGATTTTGCATAGACCAAAATCTATCAAAGAGATCAGATTTATTTAAAAATAAAAATATCATAATGTACTGGAGTATTAAATTATCTTATAATTTTAGTGTTTCATATCGTATGTGTTATTGAACATGATGATACACATTCAAAATCCTTTGCTGTTAAATTCTTCCACCTTAAAAAAACTGTTTCCAAGAAATTTAAAAATTATCTTGGTAATAATTGTTTTAAAACATAAATATATCTTTGTTGCAAGCCAAAATAATAAAAATGGATAATAATAACCCCTCTTGATAATATAAAAATTTATTTAATAAGGTTGTTTGGAATAACACTTCATAAGGTTTCCATGTAAGAGAACTGTGGTGGGAAATGAAAACATGGACATGGAAAAGAGTACTAAAACCCAATGATTTATAAAGAGTGATATAGATTATTGATCTAAAAAAGTGAATGATTAATATAATGTTAAGGATCAATTGACCATTAAAATTTTATGAGTTAAAATACAATTTGATTCATCAAAAATAAAGGAAATTAGATAGCATTTTTTCACTATCTATTATATAGATTTGAGGGATCCATTTACCATCATAATTAAGAACATAAAGAAAAATGATTACTTGAAGAGTATAATTTGTCCCATTACTCAGTTCCATTTTAAATTCAAATTTTCTTCAAATAGTGGAAATTTGTGATGGATTTTTCATGCCTGAAATACTGAATTAAACTTGTAATGGATTGTGAAATCCCTAAAATAACCACAATATTTTCCTATTAACATTACGAAATCGAAATGTGTTAGCACAATAATTACCATATAATTCATTAATATCTAATATCTCGATAGTTACTCCAAAATTTCAACTTAATCCATTCTATAATTTTCATCCCTTAATACCCTTCATCATACAACTCTATGAAAATAATAGTATTCTTCCTAAATAATACTTTATGTTAGACCAAATGGTTATATATGCTTCAAAAAAAGTAAAAAATTCCTAAAAATATCAGTAGTCACCTCTAAATTCTTTTACTTAAAACATAAAATAGGTGTATAATACATTGAACTTATGATATACCTTAAACATATAAACCCATGATGGTATCCATAAATATTAATTTACTCTAACATGTAGATATTTATTCTTCCATAATTAACACAATTAATACATGTTATATTATTCTTATGACAAAAATACCATTGGGAAAAATACTTTTACACCCTAATTGTTGAATCCTAAAAACATAAATACTTCAACCTATTTACATTAATGATTTGGTATAATATATTTTATTCCTTGGGCTAGGGGATAAACTTTAGTTTTGTGAATCTACTCGAATAATTACCATGTTAATAAAATATAACACATTTAATTAAATGGAAATTAATTTCTATATGACCTTAACTTCCACGTAGAAAACTTTATACCCAATATTTAATATATTCTTCATTGTGATTCTTCAAATAATCATGCCATGTATAATGATGAATCTTATTTCATCTATTTTCATTGGTAGATGACCTTTCATAAAATTCCATCATCCACTTATTTTACCGGTTTAGAATATCATTGATGTTCTTATAATTAATAATATATCACGGGATCTGATTAGAAATATTAAAAATATATATTCCCCATCCATCACCAATTTTGGTTTCTCATAATCATGGAATAATCCATTACATTTAGTGATGACACCAATCTTCTAGTTTGTATCCATTGACTGAAACAAAAAATCATCGTATAAGAAACAATATTTAGAGTTAGAAGTTGTATAATTAGGAAACTAATTTATAGGATTTCTAAATCATGAAACCTTCTTTTAAATATTTACACCTTATGATTATATTAGTTCATTATTGGTCATCATTAATTCAAATTCTTGATGATGCTTTATAAAGAGGTTGCAAATTTTCAATGTATGTCACATAGGATTCTCAAATCAAGTGCAGAATAAGAATTATTTTCATGAACTAGGTAATTATTGGGTTTATCTAGACATTTCAATTTTTGATTTATTACCCCTAGGTACATATGTTCAAGAACGACATCCAATTTTAGTATCTAGGAAGGGATTATAATTCTTATAAACTTGTCACTCTATAATTAAACAAGATTATAGGAAAAAAATTTATACTTAGTCATAACCTTATACTTATAGTTAATCTTGCACTTAGGGTTCTCAATAAATTTGTTACATACAAGTCTCCAAAGGTTAAATAAACCATTTAATTGATACTAACCATGGATACATATCCATTTTCCAAAAATTATTACTTTATTCATAAACATAAACATCCAATGATTATAACCCAACGATCACGAATCCTAGTGTCATTAGAAGACTATGATAAAAAAGATCAAATGAAACTAAAACATGGTATCATTATTTTTTCCATATTGAGATTTTAAATCTATTTTAGCTCCAAAAACATCATAGAATAATATCATAAATACATAAATAAATGGGTGATCTAAAAATCAAAAAAATTGAATAAATATGATAAGGTAATACATAACATGTGATTCAATGTTATGACATCATGTCCTAAAAGGTAAGTATCATGAATAATTTCATGGAAGCGTATCATAATGAAAATGGTATCTTTAGACCATGGAATCATTCTAAATTTGGACGCCACATAAAAATTCCATAAAACTATGTCAGGGATAACTTATTTTACAATAACAAATGTATTAAAATGTCCTATAACGGATTATGCCAACTCTTTAATCTCATACATGCAGTTTGATGAGGCAAAATAATGACAAATGCATTGGAGTGAAATTTGGGTGCAGCTGTCAGAACTAGTCTATGATCTATGTGTTATACATAAATTAAAACGATCATAAGGTATAAAATAAGGCACTACCATGGAACGAAAATGTGTTTCATAATCATGATTTATATTATATTCCAAGGAAATTTTATTGTTAATGAATTTTTGAAATGATTATAAATCATGTATTACCATAACATGGAGTGTGAATAAACTAGGTATATATGTGAGAGGCATATGTAAGTAATTTAGAATAAATTCATAACATCAAAGGTTACTATTGTTGATGAATATAATTTTAAAAAATATAAAATTTCATGAGAAATATAACCATTAATATTTTTGTAATATTAATGGATATCCTCATGGATGGAAAATTATTTTGAAATGATAACTTTGAACATCTATTTAAGAAAATATCCATTCCATTTTCAAAACCCTTAAAAAATTCTAAAACTTTCCAAAACATTATATTTTTTTAACAAAATAGAACTTGAAACATAAAATAAGTATCCTTTAAAACATTTAGTGTTCATGATGGAAGAACAGTTCTATTTATATTGAATTGTTTTTTTAATCCATTCAAATTTGTATAACAAAATAAAAAACATGCCTTCGTTGGAAAAAAAGTAATATTCCTTTTTATAAAGTTAAAACGAAAAATAAGGTTAAAAATTAATTTAGAAATTCAAACACAAACATTTTTTAAATTTTTTTTTATAAAACGTGGATTTGGAAGAAAAAAATACATTTGACTAAAGAAAAAGTTGATATCAGATTTTTCTAAAAATATTTTATCAAAAATTTTAATATAAAAACGGTGGTAAATGGTACTATTATATTAAATCTTAATGAATAAATTGATAACAATAATTTGAACAATATTTATTAGAATATGATAAAATAATTTCCTTTGATGGAAATTTAACCATAAACAATTACGATTTATAATTCAATTGAAAACCCAAACCCTTAACGCATCAGTATTATTTTAGTCAAAAATTACCCAGAATTATGTAGATGAAAAGTAAATTATAATATCATTATTTAAGAATTTTTTTGATATTTTATGTAAATTATTAGTATATACAAAATTCAAAATAATTATGGTGCATAAAATAACATGTGTTTGAAAAAATGGTGTGAGAGACGAACTATTTTCATGGATCTTATCGTTTAAGTGAGATACAATAAATTTGGTTATTATGTGTAAAAAAATTATATCCACACAAATAAATGTTTAAGTAAAAAATAAATAAATCCAAAGTAATTTACACATAATTTTTGCATAATACTATCAATGAAGTTGTTGTATAACCTAATTAATGGAAATTGAGTTAAGAAACCCCTTACATTAATCTTCCTTTTAGTTGAGAGCTCTTTATCATCCAATATAGTGATTTTAAGATTTTTAAAAACATTTAATTGAATAATATTATTATTTATAATATAATATATTCCCATTTTATAACATGTTATTACCCTATTATTTAAAATATTTATTATCACTATTGTTTCACGTGTTAAGAGCCTTGTTTTATCCTCCATGTTTCATCGTGAAAGTTAATGAATTTGAAAATATATTAGAGTACCATTATCTATTGAGTTATATTAATTATATAAATACAATTTTTTCATTAGATACATCATTATAATAATTATGTAATTTTTAAAATGGAAAATAAATCACATCGCTTTGGGGAGACGTTGGGTTGTACATACGAATGAATGATATTATCATTAACTTAATGAGACAAAGGGTAAAGAAGTGGAAATTAATATAATATTAAGGAATCAATATCATTTCATATATTTCACACAAACACACACACAAACATATATATATATAATTAATTTATCATTTTCACCATCCTAGAAAATAGTTAGTAGAAAACAAATTACACGGCCTCGCGAGGCAGTAGTCCGCCGTACACTGGAGCGGTGTTGTCATATTTCCAATGAAATAAATAGTAAGAAGTTATAAGTGATATTATATTTATTTTATAATAATAGTATAATAATTAAAATATATAATAATTATATACATCATTATATCCACTTGTGAGAAGTAGTGATGGAAAACAAATTGCATCGGTTCGTGAGATGGTAATCCCACGTATGACCAACCAACAGTTTTGTTTCACGTTTGAGGGAGGAGGACATGGTTTTAGATCATTATCATAACATAAAAAATATTCTCATATATATTATATTTATTTTATTATATAAGTATTTTAAAATAGTATTCTTAAGAGGTAGAATAAGAAATAAAATATAACACTCGATAAAAGGCATTACCTCTTCACAAGACAATTTCTTTTGGATTGCACAAAAATACTTCCATGTATAGATTTGTTAAAATAGGGATTAATGAAATAAGGGGAGGAAATTATGGAAGTTATTTTTCTAGTAATTTTTTGATCCAATGGTATTTGGTTGTCTATAAACGTGATCTGAGGGGTGTCCTTGGATAAGTGGGGGATAGAACACTTGGAGGTTTTGAAAAGAAAGAATTTGGCTACGATTTTCTTAAACCAAAAGGATCCAAAATGGATCATTTTAGATCTTTATAAAATATAAGGTCTAAATAATACCATAAAATAGTAATTAGAAAAATTTGGGTCAATTTTAACCCTTATTGTTTTAGTTAATCCCCTTGTATCCTTATTCTATTCATAACCACGATAAATAATTTTTACTATTTTCACTATTAGTTATAGTTAAAAATTAATTTTTACATAATATATAACTTAAATTACATTATTTAGAATTATTTAATACTTTTTTTTTAAATTCAACTTATAGAAGTGGCATAATTTAATATAAAATTAAACACGTAAACCTGTCTAAAAAGAGTTTTTCAATAAATACATTTTTAAGGAAAATATGATTTCATATTAACTAATTGAAAAGAAATAATAATTATATGAATTTAAATTAAATATTTATTTATATTTAATTTATAAATTTACTTTAAAGCATTCCTCATTAGGGTTTTTTAATTATTTTAAATTGATAAATAGTATTCAGTCAAAAATGTTTTAATAGGAATATTGTGCCTCAAATCCTAGAAATAATCTTATACTAAAATAAAACATAAATATGAATTAATTTTAATTAATTTTATTTTATATAACTAAAAACTAATTATTTATATTTTAAATAATAATGGAACAGTATTTATTAGAACTAAATGAAAATGTTACAAAAATCAGTATTTTGGATATTCTATAAAAAAATTATATTTGAAAAAAAATAACAAAATTTCACTCTACATTAAAAATGATATGATAATTTAAAAATGAATGTTCATTTTTTAAAATAATATTTCTAAAATTATTAAAAAAAATTCAATTAATTTCATAAATCATGACTAATCTACTTTTTAGAAAAATATTGTTTTCATAAAACATTTCTTTTTCATTCAATTGGTTCTTATATTATTTATTGTCAATAGATAGACATTGAATTTATTTTATACATATTAAACTAATATATTTTTCATAATTTAGTTATTCATATTCATACACTCTAACATAATGACTACGTTATATTGATCATGTTTAAATAATAATATTATAAATGAGTATCATGTCTGGTTAAATCCCAATGTTGCATGAATCACAAGTTATTGAGGAGAATGGATTTATTTCAAAAAGAAATATATTATTAAATTTTTTGGGATCTACATTCCATTCTATGATTTGTGTTTCATGTAATATATGCTATCAAATATGATATTCCACAATTAAAATTTCTGGGTGTTGCAAGTATTATTTTTTCCATACTGTATGATACTGTTTTGTGGATTAGGTGTTTTGAATTATTTTATTATTATTTTGATAAATAAACATGATCTAATTATTATAATTGGGTGGACTGTTATGTTCAAGGATCATGTTATCTATTAATGTTGAAGAGATATTTGTTTTTTATATAGATTCATTAAAACATCTCAATGTGAGTGGGAAGTCATTGGAAGTAGAGTAATATTAATTGTTTAAGAAAGATGATTCATCAATAATAAGTTTTTTAAAATAATAAATATTGTATTTTTTGTATCATATTATTATTTAATAATGATCGAATCATGATCCCAAAATATATCTAGTGGGTTTTTAAAAATATTTTTGTGATAATAATTTGTATAAGTCATTTATAATTTTTCTTCAGGATTGATTTTTTTGCAAAATGTTTCAATTAATGTAATTTCTATAAAACATGACTAAGTGAATCATTTTAGGTTATAGGAATTTACATTTTATTTATTTCAAATATATAAATTCTTAGATGAAATTGAAAATATATGGGGTCTATCCAAGATGTTTCAAATTTAGATTATCAACTGAAAACATTGAATCTGAAAGGAGTGATGTTTTATCTAAATGTATGTTTCCATGAAAAATTTAAGGAATTAAATATGATACTTATTTATTGTTTATAATATATTCTCCCAAAGATGAGAGTTGGTTATATAATATATGGTGGAGAATCCATATTCTCCCTAGGATATTTTTTAATGTAACAGAGAAATGTTATGGTGTATGATTCTAGAAAGCAGAGACACCATGAGAATAATTACCATAAAATTGATCAAGAATTATTTATATTGTTTATAATTAATATAATTTTGATAATTATCCTTTTAGTATGATATTTTTAGTTTATATATTTTATAAGAGTTCGATGTTCATTTATTAGAGGAATGATTTAAACCTTAAATAACATATGAACAAGATGTATCATTAAATAATTGATTTCTAGATTATCTATATATTAGGAAAAATAAATATAGTTTTGTATGTTCTAAATTTTATTAATCAAACTCATGTGGTGAAGGAATATCTAGAGAAAGGGTAGTTATTGGATGTGACGATAACATTTTTCATGGAGGTGAATGAAATAGATGGTAGTGTATTTTGTATATAAATATTGTGATAACTATGTTAATAATATTTTTAAAAGATATTGGTAATTTAATGGTGAGTAAAATAACCTAATTTTTTTAATAAATATTAATCTCTACCAATGAATGAATTGTTACACAATATTCAGTTTTCATTTTAAAGGATGAATTGGTATTTTTTTGGAGAAAATGATGTATGATTTAAATTATTTTTACCATTAAAGTTTAAAAGTGTATCTCAAATCTAAAATGATGTATCATGATAACAAAGTCCAGTTATGGTGATCTAAAATAATTTTTTATTGTTTTATATTCATTTTTCTGTGTTTTTTTTCAATAGGTAGTGTAAAATCCTAGATGACATAAAATCTATTTACAACCATTACCCATTATGACATTGAATGGGGGGAATATTTGCTAGTATTCTTGGATTAGATTTAATTATCAATATAGAACATTTTGGGTTATTTAATAGTTACGAATCATCTTAGAATTTTTTTTCTTATCTGCTAAATATCAAATTTAGTTAATGACTTTTAAAATACATATTTGAATAATGTTTGTTATACTACATGGATATATAAATTATTTTGTATCAATTATAAATATTAGATCCCTATATAAAATAAAAAAGAGAATTTTGAATATTGTGGGAATGTGTTGGGTATGTGTACGTATTACCACCCATAAAAAAGAAAACAATGTTAGGTTATAAAAATTTTATAAGAAATTAATTAAGAATGTGTGTATTAATTTGGGATTTGTTATAAATTTTATATATCATTAGCAGATTTATTTTTTAAAAATGGTTATAAGTCATAAATTATTTTGTTACTATTAAAATCATTATATGGTTGATCATGTCTGACCACAATATATTGAAGTGAAACTAGTGAGATGAATCATGTGAGTCCTATTTCATTATAAGATATAATTGATTAAGTTAAATTCATTTACTAGCATAGAGATTCTACTCAAATATAAGGAATTTATTATTTTGGATATTAATAAAAATACTTGATATTAGATTCCTTTTATCATGTATTTATAAACGTGTCCCCTAGTTTGGAAAACTAAAGGTTGTGGAGGCAAGGAAAGTTGGTGAAACTATATATTTATTTTTTATTATTATTATAGAATATATTAATAAAATATATTAACAGTTAGATGTTTCACACCATTATGTATAAATTTATAATTTTTTCCATAGTATATAATTGAATGTGTACTTATAGTATAAGTATCACGATACAAATTGGAAAATAGTTGAGTTGGAACATGATGTGACTTATATAGAAAACCTAATTGTGATTTTATATTGTAGAGATAATATTAATAAATGATTACTTATCATATCAGGGAATGTTTTTTCAAAACATTCATGGATACATGTGGTATGTTGGAAATATATGTTCATATATGATAGGGGTAACATCAGCTTTTTTTCAATGAAAATACTCGGTGAGTTTCTAAATATGAAAGGTCCTATAGTGGGGAGAATTATAATACCTATTCTTTTAGGTTTTTTTAATTTTATGAAAAAAACACTACGTTCTTTTAGTAGATTTAAAAATAATAATAAGTTTATATATTTTAGTTTTATAGATATATGAAATTTGAAATATCCTAATAACATGATTATCCATTATGTGAAATTCCTTTTTTTGTGTGTGACAAATGTAATATTATTTTAGTTGATAAATTTGAATATAGAAATGATGATAATGATTTTTTATTAAGGTTTATCATGTATAATTAGTTTATTTAGAAAAATATTTCCTTTGTGTATTAATATAGACCACTATAAAAATACTAATAGTGGATTTACCACATACATATGATAATTTAGTGATTTTAACTCATTTAAATATGAGTATCACATGGTGGATTTATAATGGAGATATATTGAATGATTTACAAATTTTGTGAATTAAATTTTCCAACATGGAATGATGTGTACAAGAGAGGGAATTTTTTACCATTAAATAATTTATTTGAATATAGTGAATTAATATTTCAATTAATAGATATGAGGGGATGTGATTTAGAAAATTAAGAAATTGGTCCACACTATTTTTTACACACCAATATTATATAATTATCTTCAGTTAGTATCACTCTCAAGAACTCTATAATGGTTTAATTATTTATGTAAAGTTATCATAGGATTATTTTGAATAAAAAAGTAGATATTTGATATATATTGTTCAATATATATTTTATGAAATATTCAATGTATTTGTAGATATTTTAATGACTTAAGAACTCCTATTTTTTACCGTTTCATTTTTTATTTGTTAAAAAATATATATGATATTTTATATAGTTTCATTACTAGTTACACGTGGTGTATAAATGAAATTATATTTTCCTCCTTCAACCAATCTCTTTATAAAGCATAATATAGTGAGTTACATGTGGGTCACATAAAGTGGAATATTTGGAATTATACTCACGTGATAATATCTACTCTAAACCACTGAGTAATATAGGGGATTCAAAAATGTTATAAATCATTCCAATTTTTCATGGGATCATCTAAATATTAATTTTTTGTATAAAACTTATTTACATATAATATTCATTTACATGGTTTATAAATGGTACATTATTGATTAATATTTATTATAAGGTTTGATAATTTATCTTTTTACCGTCAATATATTAAGAAAATGTAGAGATTCTAAGGAAGCAAATTAAGGTAGGAGGTTCTAATATATTATTTTCTTGAGATACAATTTGTATATAAAAATTGTGGTTTGTTAAATATGTATTATATTTT
The DNA here is from genome assembly GCA_963277665.1 of Viscum album. NCBI lineage: Eukaryota > Viridiplantae > Streptophyta > Magnoliopsida > Santalales > Viscaceae > Viscum > Viscum album. The sequence goes on from OY728151.1 coordinate 2,085,794,251, forward strand.
ATTTATTTTTTATTAATATTAATATGATATATTTGAATCAATTTATGATATGAAAATAATTTTGAAGAAATAGAGGTTTTTAACATCCATCATATGATTTGTCAAATTTATTATTTTTAATAAAATATGTCGAATATTTTTTTATAATGTATTTGTAAAATTATTTTTTATAATGGTTTTGATAAATCGTTTTTATTAATGGGTACTATTTTTGGATTTCATCTAAATCATGGGTTTTAATGATTTTCACTATTTTTTATAATAAAACATGTGAATTTTGAGATTTATCTCGAATAAATGTTTTTTTATTATAATAATTATGAGAATAAATATATTCAACCTTGATTTATTTTAATTAGATGTATTTTGATTGTTTTTATTTTTGATCAGAATGTTTTTATGTCAGGGACCATAATATTAGACTATGTTATTCTATCAGTGTGTTTTGATATTGAATAATTTAAGTGTTGGTGTATAAATGAGTGAGAAATTTATCTATATTATTGACTAGAAAAGTCATGGTTCATCACAATTGGGTTTTGATTTCCAGATAATATATTCTCTAATGGGAATTTATCTCTTAAAAAGACTTTTTTAAATGTACTTATATAGTGGGTTTTTGTTTTATGAAATGGTTTTTTGCCTTTTATTATTAAAGGGTAGATTGTTAACTTTTTCATGAACTTTGGTAAACCAAATAAAATAGTGGATTTATGTTAAATGATATTTTTTAATTAAATTTAACCAATACTCAATTATAGTATATTAACAGTTTTTTATTTAGAAAAAGGAAAATATTATTTTCATTAAAAATCTATTCTTCATCATTTAATGTTTGAATAATGAATTATTATTTTACAATAGTTTGTACTAAAATAATTTGTTTAAATATTTTACAAACTGTTTAAATAAATTACATGTTTGTATTACTAAACTAGGATTATATTGGAGTTATTATATAATTAATATTGATTTTATTCTCACCCCCTTTATGTGCACTTCAATGAACGGGTATACATTATTGTTCATTATACGGGGAAAAAGAATCCTTGGTTCATAAAAAATGTTATGATATTGATTCATGTTGGATTAAATATACGATTATATTATGGATTATGTATTTAATATATTTATTTTTTAATATATTGTCTTATTTAAAAAATTTATATGTTTTTAATGTAAAACTATTTATTTTTCAATAGCAAGATGATATTTTAAAATATATTAATAAAAATATCACATTCATGTTTATTATATTTCTATTCTGTTTATATATTTTAATATATAATCATTCCCAAAATAGTTTATTTTAATTATAAAAAACAGCTACTAGCCTATGGAAATTGAAGAGTATGAATGATGTCATGTAGAGACCCAGTTTGTGTCTCAGAATTTAGATACTTGGATCTAGTCATTTAAAATTGTGAGTGGGGTAATGGATTATTGGACATAACACCTAGTAATGTTTATAATCCAATGAGTGGAAAATAAATCTGTGTTTCTAACTACATAATAAACTTTACTGATGAATACAATAGGTATGATTTTTTTTATAAGACACAATTTTGGAAATTGTAAAAAGATTAAAGTGGAAAAAATATAACTAAAAAATTAAATATGTATAATAAAATTATTTTTTTTGGGAAATTAAATTGGATTATATATTGTATACTTATAAATATAATATTTTCCCATCGTGTATAAAAATTCTTGGTATTGACTCTGTTGTTAACTCTTCACTGATATCAATGATAAAATATATTAAAATGTTCATTAGTATTAAAACTCATTATGATTATGAGATATGTGAAATAGATGAAAAAACTAAATTTACTTACTGGATTGTAAATGAGGATGTGTATATCATATGGAAGAAAATAACATAAATGGTTTTGTAATGGTATAAAAGATGAAATGCTTTATTTATGATTTTAAGAGTGAATTTTAGATTTTGAAAATCTAGTTTGATGATTCAATCAATAAGATTATAGTCATTGATTAAATGAATGATTTTAGTGTATACCAGTGGTATAGTTTGATTTTTGGGATATTTAAGTAGTGATATGTGGATGAAATGATATTGATAATAAATTATATCGTAACATTACAATTGTAAAATATATAGTTGGTAAAATAGTTATCAATTAAATATAAGGGTGAAAAGTACTACATAATAAGTATGCAGATCTATAAATGTAAATTAAGGAGATATTATGGTTTGGGTCAGAAAATATGATGTCCCAAATATAACAAAAATATATTTAAAAAAATTAAATGATTAAATATTAAAACTTAGGATTAAATCACACTCTTAGAACCAAATGGTCTATTGCATTTAGTGATTAGATATATAACCTTCTTATTTTAAAATATTATACATTTTATCTCGAAAATATCTCTTTAATTTATTGTATTCTATAAATATTTTACATAATATCCATCTTCATTAACTAAGGAAATTAGAAACCAAATAAAAGGGGGAGTTAAAACACTAAGTTAGGGGTAAAATAATATTGAGTCCAAAATAATTTTCATAAAATCATAAACATATGAAAAAATATGAATTTAATAAAAATGGAATGATTGATATAATAATATTATGAAATATTATGATTAATAATCATAACCATTTCATATAACTATAAAAGGAATAATATAAAAGCATACTGAATTCTATTGTATTGGAATGTGAAATCATTATATCTTCATTATGATTAATGGTGACAAAAAATTGGACTATTACACATACATAACTAGAGAGTATCATAACATATATTAAAGATTTTCAAAAAATTCCTTTATAACCTAGTGTAAAATTTGACAACATCATGTCCATTCAAAACACAATGACCAAAGCATCCCATATCACATCTTGGAATATATACTAATCTCTTGAGATATAATTGTTTTCACAGTTAATTTGAGGGATATATAATTCTGGGACCATCCATAAAAAAATTATAAATCAATACATATGTATTCCACATGAATAGAATCTTTCATATATTAAAATATTAGGATGATTATTTTAAAAAAGAAAATTGTATACATAACATTTTCATGATGGATCGCATGTTATGTAATTAGAAATTGTATTCAAAGATACCCAGAAATCCATCACCCAAAATAAACATTTCATATTATCATATAGAGGTTGATAGATAAAACATAATATCTATAAATATTTGATCTTCTAGAAAAATAAACTAATATAAATAATGAAAATAATTTTCATAGAATTTCAATTACTTTGTTTTAATTTAAATTATATAATACAATTTAAAAATAATTTCTAAAAGATAACACAAAGGATAATAAATAATTATTCTAATAATAAAATTTCCCAATTACATAAATTCTCAAAGAAGTAATGCTAATGTATAAAAACATGAAAAGAAATATAAAAAATGAGATAGAAGTTAAAAGTAATTATTTTTAGCTTCTTTAATACACTTAGAGAAAACCATAACTATGAAAGGGATCTAAAATTAAATTATATATATATATATATGAGCTGTAAAAAATAACATAAATATTTGATCTTCAAAAAATAGAAATATATTTATTTTTGGAAAGAAAAAATATGATCATGTTGGAGAAATATCAAAAATAGACTGGTAATTATTCACTAAAACATCATGTTTAATTGCATAATAATCAATCAAAAAGTAGATTATGAGATGGAAATGTAATTCCAAAAAATATAAGGAAAAAAGAAAATAAAGTATGTGTAGAATATTACAAAAATAGAATAATATATTAAAATTATATGGGGTATCAATTAATGAAATAATATACAGTCAAGAATTACATTACCATAGAATCTCCCTTCGTCGATCATGATCTTAATGTGTTGAAGAGTCAAGTATTTGATTACGGACATTCATTGAAATAAAAGGTATATGTCTCTTATTTATGAACATGAACCCCTACACAATATAATGTCTTTATAGGGATATAATTTGGGTAGAGATTGAAGAGATCCTTGAAAGCAGTGTGTTTTGGAATGGGTGGAGGAGGGGCCCATTTATATATGATTATTAGTGGAATATTTGAAAATACCCAGTACTTAATGTATTAAGAGAGTAATTTTTCATGGTAACTGGAAGAAAAGTGAAAAAAATTATATATCTAAGACATTAATTTCCATGTCCACACAATTATGTGATATGTTTTAGAGAGATTTTATTATTTCATTAATTATTTAAACCATTTTTCTCAATTTTCCCATTAGAAATGTAATTCATTTTTACCACAATAACAACTTCTATAACAAAAAAATCAAATTAATCATTTTCCATATGTTGAACATCAAAATTCCAAATATAAATTTTTTTTATCAAATTGAAACTCTAATTATGATCAATATTATTTTTAAATAATTAATATAATATATATAAAAAATTGTTGGAAAATATTTTTGGTTAAATAAATGATTTCATTATTATTCCTAAAAACTAATAATCATTTCATGAATGCTATTTTATTTTTTTATATACATAAAAATATTGTATTAAAATACTTATGTAGAAGTATAGATTTAATTTTTAAAATAACATTTATAAAAATATTTTATAATGCATGAAATTTTCACCAATGAATTATTATTTTATAAATGAATTATTTATTATTTATTAAGGACATGTCAAAAATATTAATTATAATGCCTTATTATATTTTATATAAGGGTGAATTTATAATTATAAATTTAATATACCAATTAGCTATATGTATACCCAATGAAGATATATCCAATGATTATATAACCAATAACTATATGACTAGTATCATTACATATGATTACAATATAACAGTAAAATTACCCTTTTACATTCCAAAATAAAACCTTACATACATTTCTAAACTCATTCATCAAATTTTGATATTCTAAATGTATACCATATTTATAATGTTTTTCATTTATTCCACACATATAATTAGTGGTATGGTCATCGTGGGAGAGGTTAAGGAAGAATAATTAAAGTGTAAAACACCTAGTTTGAGGTAAGTTATTTTTGAGTTATTTTATGATTTCTCTTGGATATCAATATTTTTGGGCTGTTTTGGAGGGGTTAATGGTTGAAAAAATGGAGTCTGGACATTCGATGGTCCACCATGACAGTGTCAGACAAAGTCAATGAGTAAAAATTGTGTAAATGTCATTATTATATTTCATAAAGGTATTTGACTTCATTTCAAGGCACTTTATATGGTTATATGTGCGAGGGTCTTAATGTTAGGGAAATTATGAAAGGGTATATGTTTGACTGTTTCTACATCAGTGTTATTGCGTAGTGGTACATTTGTGAGAGTCTTACCACCATGTAACTTTACATAACCCATGTAAGGGTGGTCATTTTCATATAGTTGTAGGGGAGAAGGGGAAGAATTATTTTGAAATGGACAGGGTTTCCATTTTGGATAGTAAAATTAGTTGGGGTTACCTATGAAAAATAGGGAGACCACTATGAAATGTAAATATATGTGGTGGATAGGGTCCAGATGGGGTGGAATCCCTATTGGTGGTTTGAAAATAATAATGCTTGAATAATCATGTTAGAGACCAAGGCATGTTGAGTTGGAATAGTTTATGATTTTCTCATACAGTATATGGAGTTTTTGGAAGATTGGTTGGGTCACCCTTTTCTAATCTATTTAAAACAACATAGGGAAAATCACCATGACATGTTCCATGTTCTAGTTTTGGTCATGTTTGTTTTTAAAATGAGTGAAATGGCTATTATGTTTGGGGTGGGGGAGTTTCATGTTTTAATAGGAAAACATTTTCAATATATTTTAGGTACATTAACCATTTTTTACTTGATTACTTCTCCTAAAAATTATTATTCATTCTTGGATCTCTAGGGTACAAGGATTAGAGGCTTCAATAGGAATGTATGGAGACTCTACCCTTTCCATAATCTCTTTCTCACAATTTTGGTAGAAAATATTTTGTGAAGATAGGTGGATTATACTTTACATTAAATATTTAAATAACGTAACAGTTAAATATTATATGTTTAATTTTCTACTTCATAATGGAAAAATATAAAAAAAAATTCTTCATATTGATTTTGTTATTTTTTTTAAATTAATCTTTGTGTGTGTGTGAGAGAACTATAAATGGACATCAGATTATTGTGAATTCATTCTTTATTAAAATGGTCCTTGTTGATTTGGACATGGTTATAATTCCACTGAGGTCCCATTAATATACTCTACCATGTTATTTCTTATGTTATAAGAACATGTGTACCTTTCAAAAGTTGAGTCTATCTTAGGAATCCTATTGATCGAGGAAGAATTGGATTCATGGAATAGTTATGTATGGGAGATAATAAGTGAATAACAGGGTTTTTAATTTCTTTTTTCTATAAATTTTTTCATATTACTTAGTTATTATACTCCTACTATTTTATTATGATACAATTTGTTCTTTTCCTAGTTGTGTGTGAGGGAAGTCTCTAGCGGATTTGTTAGTGGGTTGTATACTCACCCCCTTCACATGCACTTTTAATTCATACTATAGGATTATTATTTAGTACTTTAATTGTGTATTATAGGATTAAATACCATAGTAACAACTGGGTTATCCTTGATTAATGGGGGTTTATAAACACATTAGATTATAATTTTTACAAATGGTATCATTTTGGTGCGGTCTGTTAGTGAGTTGATGGGTATGGAGATAAATTTTTTTGTGATATGATATCTCATGAACAAGCCATAATACCATGGTACACTAATTCAAAAACCATACTTGACATGGATTAAAGGGATTTCCCAATTCTCATGGGTTGGAGACTAGGACATGACATCCTATCAAACATCAAAGGCAGTAGTTTTTTCATAAAATATCAGAAGATAAATAAGAAAATTTATTATTTCAAAACACTTCACGGATAATGTAGTATAATAAATTTTTTAAAATAATACCCAAATGGTAATAAATCAAAAGACACAACATCTATCCAATCAATTCTCAAAACCCCCATGTAACAGGTTGATCTCATCTCTACTAGTCACCTTCATTATTTCTGGTCCCATGAGTCTTGTATATCATCAACCTCTAAGTGGTTCCTTCACTTTTCATGGACCTATAATAATATATTATATATAATTATAATGTCAAAAGTATGTTTTTTGATAAATATCCTAATAGGGTCTCACTAAGTTTTCCATAATAAGTTTTTTACAATAACCCATTTTTGCTTCCAATTTAAATAAATTAATGAGAGGAAATTAATTTACATATTTTAAAAAATAAAATATTTTAACTCTAAATAAGGATTATATATCAAAATACACATAAATATAAATTTTATGTAAAACATTTTAAAAGAATGAAAAAGTTCTATAATCAACTGAATGTTTCATCAAGTAAGACAAAACAATGTCCCATGATCATAATCCCTATGTTACAATAGTTTCTGGAAATAGGATCCTCAAACTTATTAGTTTTCATCCTATATTAAGATATGTCTGCACAATAAAATTAACCCACAAATAGGGGACCAATTATGGGAAATAAATCAACACCTCTTTATGGGACCCATCATAGGAAATCATTCTGATGCTGGTTTCGTTAGTGTTTTCATTGTCAATCAATTTCTAAGGAGTCAGAGTCCTAGTCTGATTGTCCTAATTCAATTGATATAAACAATCATTCAATCACTCAGGAAAAAATAAATCAAATAAAATAATTTCATATTTCATTGTTTAGTTTCCCAATATTAGTTTCCACATGCCTTTTCACTTCAAAACAAAATCATAGGTTTTCATAAAATTCATTATTTTTCAAATCTTCATTCATTTTAATATAATTTTATCAAGATTAAACATAAATTCATTTCATAAAATGTTATTTTATTTAGATCCATCATTTTTATCAAAACCCTCCCAATTATTTCAATTACATTGAAATTGGGATATTTTCAGAATTTCATCACCTTTTTAAATCATACTTCAAATCAAAACAAATAAAGGTTTTTAAACCAATTATAAAATCATTTAAAATAAATCATGAAACATAGGGTTTCAATTTTATGGTAAATACTTGTGGAACCACTTAAAAATTATGATTTCATCAAATCATCACCTACAATTAGAATTCCAACAATAATATAGGTAATGGTCTTTGAGAAATCCATCTTTTAATCAAGATCCATCAAAAAAGTGATTAGATTCATCAATATCATGATAACCTATTAGCATCAAAGAAGGATATAAGTTGATGTTGGGATAATCTAAACAAGAGAAGAAAAACTCACTAGAAATAATTTTAATGAAATCATTGGTGATAGGATATGTGGCATGATCATTTTTATTCATAATTTTAATGATTTTTTAATTATTCTCTATAGTTTCCAGTGAATATTTCCATCGAATGCAATATTTTTTTTGAAAATATTGGATATTTTATGAAAAAAAACAATATATTTAAATTATGATTTGTAATGGTTTATTTTATTGAAGAATATTTTATGATTTTTTTTAATAAATTTGTTACTTGTTTTTTTGGAAAATATTAGGGCTAGGATAAAATATCCTTCAAAAAGGCCATCCATACAAATTACATCCCACTAGGGATCTATCGGCAAAGAAAACACTTGGATGGGGTACTCTAGCTAGTAGAAACGTGATACTCATTGGGGATCATGCCCTTGTACCATACATCCTACATAGAGGAGGTTGGGAGGAGTATAAGTGGGCCTTGACCCACATAGGACGTGACTACCCTTGTCTGTGCATGTGTAATGGGAGACCATCCTTGGAATAGGATTCTGAGTTATAGTTATATACCAATTTCATTTAAACTCTCCAAGAGTCCCTCCCAATTTTCTATGTGGGAAAATTTTAAATAGGTACTATTAATTTTTATAGAAATGGTGTTTCATCATTTCAATTATGTACCCTATAACTCAGACACCCCTGAGCTGATAACAATACAAATTCTCTTCAAATATACTTCACCATTGTGGCTTGTTAAATCATAAAATATAATTTGTATCCCTTTTAATCATAGGTATTGATATAAAAGACTAATATTGTGTGATATCACTACTATGGATAACCTATTTTTCCTAAGACAACCACTGTGAAACCATTTTGAGGATGACCAATTCTATGACCACCTATGTGAGCTCCGTTTAACCACTATGAATGTTCTAGTACTTTATGAGGAACAAATTTTCTAATTATGAACCTCAAATATCAACTTACACATTACATTATTCTTGTACTGACCCCATTTACAATGCATGTTGAATCTCATATCATTATTTTCCTCAATTTTAGTTTTAAATACCTGAGATCATTGGGTGTTTCCAATTTTTAATCCCCTATGTCTTGGGGTTGATTTAAATAAAATAAAGGAAATAAATTTTTATAGATATCATAAGATATATGACCAAATAAATCCCCCAACTATCTAAATATTGGAGGATTTCTTCCAATAATGGGCTTTTGACACCGATGGAGGCCGCTGCTGGAACTATTCTATAAGAATACTGTCTTTCTTTTATTCTTTAGCTTTTTTACTATTTTATTTTAGAATTATGATTTAGTATAGTTGAATTTATTTTTATCAGGTAACCCCATGAATTTTGTTAAATCTAATCATCCAATTTCTTCTTTATTTTCTTTTTCTTTTTATTCATATTCTCTTATTTTTACTTCTATCCACTTTTATATTATTTTTAATTTTATTCTTTTATTTCTCCCATTATATATTTGTCTCTCATTCTAATTATCTTATCCTTCTCTTCCTTTTATTTTTACTTGTTTTTTATTCTCTTCTATCTATTATTCCACTGGGAACTCTTATACTTACTATGATGATTAACTGGGTCGAGGAATATCACATAAGAGTGGTGCATAAACACGAGGCCATGTTTAACTTAATATTTTGGTTAATCCAAGGATTATTTATTATGGGTTTAGTCCACATTGTGGTTGTCTAAGGTTTATCATATTTCTCAATAACCATTATCCCTCAGTTGAGGTGGTGGATGTGGAGTGTGACTGGTGGTAGTTAAGTAAACTTTTCATTCACAAGGTTGGAAGAATAAGGTGTTCGCACATATGGTAGAGTATGTTCAATGAGTATATTTATAAGGGCACAATATAGGTTTTCCTGGAATATTCTCTTCAAAAAACATTCTTTTCTTCATAAAACACATCTTACATTTTGTGTTATATTCATTTTAGTTTTTCATTTCATTTATTTAAAAAAACCAAAAACACATATTACATTGAATTAATAAATATAAATCAAATAAAACAAATAGATTTAATATAATTAAAATATGTTATTAAACAACAGTGAATCTCCTTATGTGAGGTAACTGTTGACATCAATTGAGATTCAATAAAAAACAATTCGAAATTTTGTATTTTCCATGCCCCCTGATTGGCAGGCGTCAAAATTGGCATCATTATTTGGGGTATAATAATTTTTTTCTTATTTCTGAATTTATATTGTAATAAATTGTCATTTTTTTACAAATAAAAAATATTATTCATGATGTATCCATACATATTTTTCCCTGTATTGATAGACTACTCACATGTGAAAAAATAACACGAATTATAAGTTCAATATTATAATAGATCTCGTGTGAATGAACATAGAGAAGACCTATATCAACTATAAAAAGTTATAGAAAGGATAATTATATATTTCCATGCATACAAAGAGAAACCAGAACCTAAAATAGAGGAATTCACACCTGCTCTCCCCAATTTTATTTAATAGAACCATGAATTTAGTCCAAAATCAAGGAATACCTATAGCCCAACAATTTGGACAACTGTATACATGATTACTAATAAAATACAGTGAGGAAATTTTGAGATTCACGTGCGTAAAAGAATATGGGAAATGATTTAGATTAAATTTTGGGTGAATATGAAGAAGATGAAATGCAATAAGATCTTCCCAATTACAAGATTAATGAGTCAAAACCTGACTACCTATTTTTATCCAATGAATACACCACCCATATAGTATAATTTTAAAAAATGATAGGGGAGCCCCACTACTTACCTCACGCCGTTGATATCTATCTTAAAGAAGAACATACCACTAAATAAAGTATTGGATCCAAACCATGGCATGGAGTTTATATTTCCATGGAATATAATTTATATTATTTTATTCAATCATAAATTAGTACTAATTCCCATTTTTTGAATTGTTTATTCAATCAATAATTTTTTTCCATAGAGGAATATGAAGAAACAACAATTTTACCTACTAAGTAATGCATGGACCTCCATGATTTTGATGAACGTACATTAAACAACTCCCTTGAGGATGTATATGTTTCGGATAATAGGGAAATACGATATATGTAACTTAGATTTAAAGGTTGAACCTTATTATGGATTCTAAATATTTAAAAAATCTAATGAAATTACATTCTTAGTTCCCCATTAAATATTCAATTCATGTGACACATATTGAGAATGCACATTACAAGGAAGAGTAGGTTTCACAAGTGAAAACCAAAATAGAGTATGGTCTATATTTCATCATACCCCCTTCTAAAAATATATTCCCATTTTTATGGTGATGTATTTAGTGTACATTATCAATCGATTATTCCTCCCAATAAAAGAATAAGTGCAATCTTGGAAAAGATGCATGTGGGGTGTTCCAATCCATGATGATCTGCCCACTATCATATTATGGATAGTAGATGGTTCTGACCTTCTATAGATGGTAAAAATCTAGGTTCCACATGGAGAATCCAACTAAGATTTATCATTATTTTCATTCAAGGAATTTAGATTTCAATTTCATTATTAGGAATTAGCATGAATCCCAAACCCACTATCATTTTAATCATAATTTACAAGAACCTTATACTTATAATATTGGTTTTATTCTGTAGCTCCATCCATGCGAAACTAAATTCCATTAAGATGAAAATTGAGAAACTAGGAAGAATATACATCCTGATTTCAATTAACATCAGGAATGTAATTCACATCATGAAAGTGATAAAGAACTAGGTCTTGAAATGAAAATTCATTCTGTGAAATAGATTCATGTCATGGACTGAAGCATGACCTTCACAATTGAAAATAAGGTTCATTATAAGGTGATTATGATTTTAAATTCCTTACATAATTATTAATATTATTATTTTAATCAATATTATTAATTTAAAACCAAATTGATCACCATGTGGAATTATTTCTTTACATGACATATCTATCTGTCATGAATTTCATAGGAACCCACTTATTCCATATTGTAGTTTTCAATGATAATGATATTGAATGAGTAAGGTGGATAATTTTTTTATTATAGTTAAGGATGTATATTAAAATGTGGTCTCATTTTTTGAAGGAATTATATGATTCACATAAATAAAAATTTCATATTTTTTAAAATGATATGAATTTCAGAAATTTAGGTGAATTGATTTGTTATTATTTGTCATACCATAAGTTATTTTACAATTTAATATTTCGAATTCATGAATGGATTTTTGAATAAAATAACTTTTATTTTTTTGAGAATATTTCATGACTAATCTTTTTACATGTAACACACCATATCTCATATTATAATTTTTTTTAAACTATAACTACTCAAAAATACATTAAAAATGATTTACACAAATTTTCATTGACCATGATCATTGAAATTTACTTATAAATTAATAATTGTTTAACCCATAAACACCATGTATATCCTTGTTTGAAATGAGTTATTTCTCAATCCATTTCATTCCATTCATACCTTACTCTCGGTGTTTTCATGATATTTTAATGTTTAAGTGTGGGGGTGGAGGAAGTCATGGTAAATGGAATGCAATAAATTATACATAAAATGTTTGGGGGTTCTACTTATGGGTATTTTTAAGGGTTTTTATTTTTTTGCATTTAACTTTTATTGTTTTCCATTCTTGAGTAAAAATAAAAAATGAAAAAAATGTATAAAAACCAAATTTGACTGTGTTGTATCTGTTGGAGTTGGTGGCTGAGAACCAACTACGTTGTAATTTATTCATTAATAAAAGCCTTATCACATTTTTATTGTTCTTATATTAGACAATTTATGTGATAATGTCCTAAGGATAGCTATTTCAATAAAGGGTCATAGCAGATCCATGCTATGATGAGAACCTGGAATTGCCATAACATTGTTCTTGAATATATGTTCTGTGGCCAGATGATGTTATTTGAGGGACATAAATAATACATGCCATTAAGGGTGAGGACTCATAAAACATTGAGGAACCTTATCATGGTGTGCGCCCTTGGTAATATCCAGGAGGATATTATGAGAACGAGACCTGCCATTAAGAAATCCACATTTCATAGGGTAATTAGATGTTCCTATTTTCAGATGTATGTATTGGTCCTTAGATGTTAAGATTATTATTAATGTGTATTAAAAAATGTTCACTTAGTTCTATTGATGAAAATTGTGATGACACACTGTTCGCAGTGAGGTAGGATACATTGGGAGCGTCACATGTAATACAGCATTAATAGATAATGCGAGAAAGGATTTGTCCCTTATGTTCCATAACAGAAGTAGATATCTCAATCCCTATGATATAATTTATATAACCTAAATAAATCTATCTCCATGGTAAGGTATTGGTGAGATCAATTCCGTGAAGTCAAAGAAAGATTAATCGAGCACATGGGTTGATGGTACTAGCATGCAACCCACCTGATTCGAGATATCATGACAAAGGGATTATATTGCACAGTAAGAGTTCGTAGGAGGTGACGCGTCATTGTGACATTAACTTCATTCTCTATGGGTGCCTTGGTTTTTTGCTAGACGCTATCCTTGGAATTTAAGCAGGCTCCGCCTAATTCCACTGAGAAAGAGGCCTAGAGGGTCACACATTAAGTGTGTCATTGTATCTCAGTTAAATATTAATTTAAAAAGTTAAATAATGATTATTCCCAATTGTGGTTTAATAATTATTTAAGGATACCTGATCGCATTTATTTCGACACTAGTTATTCTAGAGAATATATTGTGGTGGAAATAATGTATATTTATTAGCGAGTAATGCAGTTACATTTATTTATGAAATAAATAGCCATTACTCAAGGTATAATAGATGTGGTGGAGGAAATAAAGGAAATAAAAACAAGTACACTCCATGTATTAATGATTACATGCTGTGTATTTTTAGTCGGGATTTTGGGAAACTAATATTGTTTTAATAAATGATATTTAATATAATCAGCGTGGGTGTATGTCAGGGATTTAATCATTTGATATGGGGGTTTTCAATAAGAATTAATGAAATAAATAAAACGCGTAATGCATTTAATTATTGTCATAACTCTATAACCTCAAACCCGATTATAAATATCCTCACAACCCCAACACATTCCCCAATCGTTGTGAACAACAATTCTAGAGAGTTCACTCAAGGCCGAAAGAAATCCTTCCTCCAAGAAATCTCTCAAGACCAAGAGAGATTGACAACCACCAGATCAACCTGATCAAAAGTGGACATCGCAAGTGAAGGTTCTTCCACTGTATCACCAAGGTATCCCTTCGGTGACATCTAGAGATACATGGATCACATATGTATCACCGCTATAGGAATCTTACACTTGGATTCTACAACGCTATGATGGATCACATCAGATCGTGACCGGAAACATCAACGAAAAAATAATTCCATTAAGGTAATTCTGGTCAATTAATTTAATTGATTATATACAATATATGATGATCATATCTCTATGGTCCCGGGAGTACCTCTTTTGTTTTTCGTTCTTCGTTCTATTCTGACGATCTGGCATTTTACATCATGACTAATCTCGTATTGATCGTTGTTAACGATACAATTAATGTTGGGTGACACACCTACGAGCTTCCGCTTCACACAGAACCTACAAGTGGTATTAGAGGGGTCATATAATTGATTATAATTATTTATCTTTTCATTGGTGATTTACGTATTTAATAATTTAGTTGTTTCAATTCATGTTAATCATTCCTTAAAATCCGAATCTCGAGATCTGTTCCTCCTCTCTCGTTTCTTGTTCACCTTACAGAAACTAATTTCTCTTTTAATTTTGATTAAAATAAAATAGAGGATCTCATCTGGAGGTGCCAAACGCTCCTGATTGTACAACACTAGAATACACTAAATCTATTCAAGAAATACACGGAATGTATTAAAAAATACACGTCATGTAGTCTAGGTTTAATGCATTGACCGATCTTCCAAATCAGGCAGTGTATTGGATCATGTCTAATTCATTTATGACACCATGTGTTGTTCAAGAACATGTGGCACATGTTTTCCATATTACACACCATGTGGTCCACTGAACATGGCGTGTAGTTTCTTTGGGATAGGGTTAGACCGTGTACCCCACACACAGCTCGCCCGGCTATAAACTATCTAACGTGTATACTACACGGCATGTGTCCGACTGAACAAGCCGTATACTCCAAAATTTCCAAAGTACATTTACACACCATGTCCCCGGGCTTGTACTTAATATGTACGGTGAACAAAAGTACACACTATGTAGTCATAACTACATACCGTGTACTCATCCAAAGTATGTAGATCTTCTGAAATTTATTATTATATTATACAAACCCTTGAGACATGTCTTATATTGGAGGCGTAAAGCTGAGACACAAGATGTGATAGGTGTTTTATATTTATGTGTTTAATTTAACATCTGCGTAATGAATGATAATTCACCGGGTGGCCTCTAAGGTACAAGTTAAATACGAGCATAATTTTAAATGAATTTATTTGTTTAAAATTATGATGGATTAGAGTCTCAAGGAAATTCTGAAAAGGGTTTACGATAAAATGTTTGATTAATTAAAGATAATTAATTTTTTCGAGCATGATTTATCTTAAACAAGAATGATTAAAGAATTGAATGCTAATTTTATTAAAGCATAATATTGCTGCATGTATGGATGATCATGAGAAAGACCAATACCTTTGTATGTTAATTCTTTCTTTTAATTTATTTATTTAAATTAAATTTTTTGGCTTGCGAGCCATCTCCTCATTAATATGTAGGGCATGTGCGCCCAAGGATTATTTTATGTAAAAACCCTTTTTACCACTCACCTGTGTGTGAGATAAATTCATATGGAATATATGGAACTCCCAAGCTAGTGGAGGCAGATCAAGTCCTGGGCCAAGGCGAAACCAATCCAAGGAGATGCAAAGGTGGATAGGTGGAAAGCTGTAAACACGAACCCGAAAGGTTCAAGGCATTTCTCCCCTCGGTCTTGGGATAGTTTATCAACTACTAGATAAACTAACTAATAGAACAAGCTCATGATCGTACCATTTATTTTATTTCTATCAGTTTCATGGTTTATTTACTGTGGAATTTTTCTCATGATCACACAATTTATGAATTAAACAAGCATGCAAGATGGAACTAAAATAAGACTAGCTTATGTGTAAGTATTATCTTTCACATGGTTAATCACTTAAGTATATACCAATTAATATTAAAAAGCATGTAATAAAAGATAATGTATTGGAAATTTACGTATTAGGATAAAATTACTCAAAGAAATATTAATTTGGTATAGCCTTCCATAATCATGGTTAGAATCGAACCATAGTTCAAAGTTCTTGACCAACCCTAGTTGGAGAGCTTTCAATTATCAGGGAATTCTAATTCAAGGATTTCGGTTGACATGAATTTTTTTGCATCAAGGGTTGACTACCACAACAGGACTTAGTGAAACCAAGACGCAATGTTTGAGGAAATCCAAAATAAAAGGATTTCCGGATTTGGGAGTCCACTCATCAGATGAAGGAGCTGCGAGGTAATGAATTTGGAATTTGGAATGCCTACCTAAAACCCTTCATATTTCATGAATAACCCTTCTTGGGGTAATAAGTAGGGCAATATTGATCCTTTCCACTAGAATATTCAGGCCACAAAATATTCTAAAGACAATGGTGGGGGTAATTGGATTTTAATAAAATAGTGGGAGACAAGTAAGTATTAATTTATTATTTTGTCTTGGTTTTTATAATAAAGTACTGAAAATTTTCTCATCTTAATTTGAACAAACGAAAATAAAAATGACTTCAAACATATCATTTCGAACCATACATGAGAAGGAAAACCTTCTCACTGGCACCAATTTCCAAGAGTGAAAGAGGCGTTTACGTGTCATCCTTCACCACAAAAGGAAATTGTATTTGCTGGAAGAGCCTTTTCTAGTTGCACTTGGAAAGGGGACCAATGATGAGAAACTATCTCTCTACATAAAACACATGGATGATGCTGTAGATTTCCAGTGTATCATGCTATCAGCCATGTCTAATGAGATCTTGAAGCAACATGAAAACATGGACGTGTATAGAATGATATCTCACCATAAGGATATCTACCAAGAGAAAGAGAGATAGGAGAGATATGGGATCTCCAACGCTTGGTTTACAGCTACGCTTGGAGAGTCTGTGCCAGCTGGGCCTCATGTAGTCAAGCTTATTGGCTTCATTGAATGCCTAAACATCTTATGGATTAAGTTCTCAGATGAGTTGCGTATAGATCTTATCCTATCATCACTACCCAAGATCTTTTCTAGATTTATTGTCAACTACAACATGAGAAATAATGAGAAGAGTCTATTATAACTTTTGACATTAATTATGCAGGTAGATAAGGACATGGGGTGTGACAAACCCATAGTCTTTATGGTGAATAACAAAAGGAAGGAAAAGTCAAAGGTTCCAAAGACTTATAAATGATCTGAAGCCCCCCAAGTGCCATCCTTCCATGAAGGAAGATATTGAGGTCGGGCAAGGAACTAGAGGAATTATGTTTTTCATGTGGCATGCAAGGCCACTGGAAGAGGAACTACACCCAGAATCATGGGGATACTAAAATTGCATTTGTTATCGATTGTAATCATTCCATTTATACACATTTTGTATTAGATATATCTTGTGGGGCTTACATATGTATTCAAATATAGGAACCATGTAGATTTAGAAATATTTCCAAAGGAGAGTTGGATAATCGAGCGGCCAAGGGAGTGAGGTTGGCTATGTTGGACATTGGAGATTACCACCTCTCATTGCCGACTTGGATGATTTTGGTTTTAAATAACTGTTATTATGTGACTAGTGTTTCCAAGAACATAATTTCTGTATGTTGTTTAGACATAGATGGATTAATTTTCAAGATTAAAAATAAGGGTTTTCTCTTTTATAAGAAAAATGTATTTTATGGAATGGAAAATTTAAATAATGGTTTGTATGTATTAAATTATGAAAACCAAGGGTCGGAAATCGATAACGAAACAAAATCACCCGACTCGTACATCACTCAGTTGTGGCATCACCGTCTCAGTCATGTAAACGAGAAGCATTTGAAAAAGCTCCGCCAAGATATTTATTTAGACTCTACAGAGCTAAAACCACATGATAGATGTCACACCTATTTTCAAGGTAAAATTACCAAGACACCTTTCGGTGGACAAGGTGAAAGGGCCACAGAGCATCTAGGATTGGTGCGCACGGATTTGTGTGGACCATTTCCAGTAGAATATAAAGGTGGATATTCCTACTTCATTACTTTTACTAATGATTTGAGTAGATATGGAAATGTATAATTAATGTGGTATATTTCAGAAGCCTTATAGAAAAATTTAATGAATTTTGTGAATGATGTAAAGAATTAGCTTGGTAAGAAGAGAAAGAAACTTCTATTAGATCGAGGTGGAGAATATCTGAACCAATTGTTCATCGATCTTCTACGGGAGTTTGGGATTCAATCCCAGCTCACTCTTCCTTATACACCATAGTGGAATGAAGTTAGTGAAATGTTGAACCGCACCTTATTGGACATGGTGAGGTCGATGATGAGTCATGCAGATCTTCCATTATCCTTTTGGGGATATGCATTACAAACTACAGCATACACATTAACCGTGTTCCAACTAAGGCCGCAAATGGAATTCCCTCCAAGTTATGGAATTTAAAGAAACCCATTTTGTCACATACACGTGTATGGGGATGAGATGAATTTGTTAAGGCCTTCTCAGGAAACAAACTAGCACCCCGGGGCACGAGGTGCATCTTTATAGGATATCCCAAGGAAATGAAAGGATATTACCTATATAACCCTCAAGACAAGAATGTGATTGTCACCAGAAAAGCTATATTTCTTTAGAGGGAGAAGATCCTCATAAAGGATAGTGTGAGAAAGAATGAATTTGATGAAGTTATTGCTCAAGATACACAGGAGATAGTATAGGAACAAGTTCCACATATCCTCGTGGAAGAGGTTCCAGGAACACAAGTACTGTGTAGGAGCTCAAGAGAGGTAAGGGAAGTAGAGAGATTTGGTTTCCTAGTCACTGAGGATGGTGAATAATTATTATTGGAAAATGAGAACCTATCTCCTAGACAGAACTAGTAGAATGCTCAGAAGCTGCAAGATGGCTAGAAGCTATAAATTCTGAGATGGAATCCATATATCAGAACCTAGTCTGTGTTCGGGTCGATCAGCCAGGTCAGGTAAATCTTGTTGAATGAAAATGGGTATTGAAGAGAAAAATGGACATGGAAGGTCATGTTAGCACTTATAAAGCAAGGATAGTGGCTAAAGGATTCAGACAGAGTCAAGTAATTGACTATGATGTAACCTTCTATCGAGTTGCGATGTTTAATTTCATAAGAATCATACATTCCATTCTATATTACCATGACTATGAGATTTGTAAAATGGATGTAAAAACAACATTCCTTAATGAGAACCTTTAAGAATATGTCTATATGACACAACCAGATGGTTTTGTGACACTAGGTGAAGGCAAACGGGTTTCCAAGTTGCAGAAATCCATTTATGGATTAAAGCAAGCATTCAGGTCATGGAACATTCAGTATGATGAATCCATAATGGAATTTGGTTTCATTAAGAACGGATGTGATCCGTGTGTTTATAAGCAGTTTAAGGGGAATTAAATTTTCATCTATGTAGTATATGTTGAAGAAATATTTCTTATTGGAAATGATGTACCAGTGTTACAGTCAGTTAAGGATTGGTTGAACATGTGTTCCTCCATAAAGGACTTGGGTGAAGCAGCCTACATTATAGGGATCAAGATCATTCATGATAGATCCAAGAGGCCACTTAGACTAAGTCAAGGTACATACATTGACCATATACTAAAGAGATTTTGTATGGAAAAATCCAATAAGAGATTTGTTTCAGTGTCAAATGGCTTACATCTTTCTATGAAAATGTATCCCCAGACACTATAGGAGAAGAATAGAATGAGTATTATCCCATACACTTCGGCTATAGGATCTATCATGTATGATATGTTATGTACCAGGCTTGATGTTTCCTATGCACTGAGCATGGTATGCATATTTCAAGCAAATCCATGAGAACATCATTGGACTGCTATTAAGACTATCCTTAAGTATATGAGAATAACTAAGGATATGTTCCTGGTGTATAGAGAAGATGAGAAGCTTGTCATCAGAGGGTATGCTGATGCTGGATTTCACACAGATCAGAACAATCTGAAGTCGCAATCTAGATATGTTTTCTGTCTCAATGGAGGAGCTGTGAGTTGGAAGTGTTCAAAGCAGCCAGTTATCACCGATTCTATAGTGGAGTCTGAATATATAGTAGCTTCTGATGCAGCCAAGGAAGCTGTCTGGATTTAGAACATTGTTGAAGATCTTGATGTGGTTCCTAGAAGTAAAGATCCTATCATGGTGTATTGTGATAATACTACAGTGGTGGCTCTTGCGAAAGAACCAAGGTCACATCAAAGGACAAAGAACATACTCTGAAAGTATCACATATTGAAGAATTTCTATCAAAGGGGTGAAGTTGCAGTGAGTAGAGTGTCCACAGAAGAGAACGTGGTGGACCCTATAACTAAAGTCTTATCTCAACAGAAGCATGAATATCAATTAAGAGCTACCTATTTAAAGGTTGTTAGCAGTTGGCTCTAGTCCAAGTGGGAGTTTGTTGGAGTTGGTGGTCTAGAACCAACTAATTTGTACTTTTTTCATTAATAAAATCCTTATCACATCATTATTGTTCTTCTCCATGACAATTCATGTGATAATGTCCTAAGGATATCTATTTCATTAAATGGGAATAGAATATCCATGCAATGATGAGAACCTGGAATTTCCATAACACTATTCTTGAATATATGTTCTACGACCAGATGATGTTATTTGAGGGACTAAAAATAATATAGGCCATTAGGGGTGAGTACTCATAAAACATTGAAGCACCTTCTCATGGTGTGTACCCTTTGTAATATCCAGGAGGATATTATGAGAACGAGACCCGCTAGTAGGAAATCCACATTTCATAATATCATTGGATGTTCCTATCTGCGGACGTATGTATGAGTCATTAGATTTTAAGATTATTGTTAATGGGTATTACAACTCATAGACTTAGATGTATTGACATAAACTATGTTGAAAAACTGTTCACGGTGAGGTAGGATATGTTGGGTGCATCCTGAGTAATACTGCATTAATAGATAATGCGAGAAATGATTTGTCCCTTCTGTTCCATAACGAATGTAGATATATTAGGCCCTTTGATGGAATTGATATAGCCTAAATAAACCCATGGCCATGGTAAGGTATGGGCGAGTTCAATTCCAAAAATTAAAATAATGAATAATCAAGCACATCGGTTGGTGTAACTAGCATTCAACCCGCTTGATTCGAGATATCGTGAAAAAGGGATTATATTACACGATAAGCGTTCATAAGAGGTGACACATCATTGCAGTGTTAACTTCTTTCTATATGGGTGCCTTGGAGAGTTTCTAGATGCTAACCTCAGTCTTTAGGCAGGCTCCGCCTAATGCCACTGATAAAGAGGCTTGGAGGGTCACACACTAAGTTTGTCCATGTATCTTATTTAAATATTAATTTAACAAGTTAAATAAAGATTATTCCTGGATGTGGTTTAAATATTATTTAAGGATGCCTAATCGAATTTATTTTGACACTAGTTATTCCAGAGAATATATTGTGGGTGAAATAATGTATATTTATTAGCAAGTAATAAAGTTAAATTTATTTATGAAATAAATATCCATTACTCATGGTCTAACAAATGTGGTGGAGGAAATAATGGAAATAAAAACAAGTAAACACCGTGTAATAATGATTACACACCAAGTAGTTTTTAGTTAGTATTTTGAGGAAATAAAATTGTTTTATTAAATGATATTTATTATAATCAGCATGGGTGCATGTCAAGGAATTAATAATTCAACATGGGGTTTTTTAATAAGAGTTATTAAAATAAATAAAACGCGTAATGCATTTAATTATTGTTATAACTCTATAACCCCAAACCCAATTATAAATATCCTCACAACCCCAATAAATTTCCCCAATTTTTGTGCACATCAATTATGTAGAGTTCTCTCAAGGCTGAAAGAACTCATTCCTCCAAGAAGGAACTCAAGAACGAGAGAGATCCACCACCGCTAGATCAACACGATCAAAGGCGGACATCGCAAGTGAAGGTTCATCCTCAGTAGCACCCTGATATCTTTTCAGTGACATCCAGAGATACTTGGAGCATGTGTGGATCACCACTAAAGGAATCCTACACTTGGATTATATGACGCAACAATGGATCACATCGGATGGTTACCGAAGACATCAATGAAGAAATAATTCCATCAAGGTAATTCTTCTTAGTTATGTAAATAAATTATAAACAACATATGATGACCCAATCACTATGGTTCCGGGTCTCCCTCTTTTGTTTTTCTTTCTTAGTTATATTCTAATGATCTGGCTTTTTACATCATGATGAATCTCATATTGATTCTTGTTAATGCTAAAATTAATATTTTGCAACCCATGAATGGGCTTTCGCTACACCCAGAAACCTATAGTAACTTGGAACAATAAAAAGTTCCATTAATAGATAGATAATTTTTATCATATGTGGTTAGGTGGTGGGTGTAATACTCATTATAATAATAAAAAAATAAAAAGTTAAAAATAAAAACATTTAATTAGAAATGAAAGTATAAAGTTGGAGATAAATTCAATAGGGTGAACAAATATTTAATTAAGATTTTATTGATCATGATATTTACATTGAATTTGGGAAGTTGGTGATGACTTAATTAGAGTGGTATAATTTCACTGAGATTTCAATTATTATATCATGCCCTGTAAATTAAGAGATAAACCTTCTCTTCTATGCCTTAATTTTTAAAATATCAATTATTACCAACCTTAAGCCTCTAATTCATTATAACCTTAATTTAAAATCCTTCATGATTTTATGTGTCTTTTTTCTTTTCATTATAGAAAATGTAGTTCCTTTTCAAGAATATATTTAAGGATAATGTTCTCATGATATGAGCATAAATATGCTGAAATTTTTAACATGAATGGCGAGAGAAATGATTTAAAAGAGTGGTAAATCATGACTTTTAATGTTTAATAATAATGAATTGAGAAATGTGATTGGATGCGTGGAGATGTTCAATAATTTTCAATTGGAACAAAGTAAAATACTCAAATTTATTATTTCATTAAAAATAGAGAAAATAAATATATATTTTATGTGGGACTTGAATATTTTATTTTGCATTAATAATTTTTTTTATTTCATTACATTGAAATATGACTATTGGAATAATTAGTGACCTCTTAAAAGTAAATATTATTAAATAATGATAATGGAAAAGATTAGTATAATTTTGGGTGTATTTTATACACCCATATTTCATGCATAATGATTCTCCCTAGTTCTCAATGAATAATTCCATACAATTTAATGTTTATGAATATAATGTAAATTTTTGTGGAGGAACAAAAATATATTTAAATGAATGTTTTAAATGGTTTATTTTATTGAAGAACATTTTGTGTATTTTTATTATAATTTTTTAACATCTTTTTCTGGTGAAACATTGGGGTCAAGCTCAAGCCCTCAAATAGGTGATCCAACAACATATCCCTTCCACTAGAGGCCAAATAGCCAATCCACCACGAGGAAGGCATTTTTGAGCCAACATGTATGTGGGTCGCATGGGGGACTAGCCTTTTGTGGCATGAATCCCATAGGGATGATCATGTGGGAAGTATAATTGGTCTATGTCCCTCATGGGGCATGGTGGCCCATGTGTGTGCATGTGTACTAGATTCCCATCCCAAGAGTGGGTGTCTAAGGTGGGGATATGGTATGATTTCATTTAAACACTAACTAAGAGCATTCCAACTTTCTAAGTGGGATGAAATTTAAATAGGTTCTATTTATTTTAATAAAAATGGCATTGATTCTCTTTAATGGTGCACCCTTATGCTCAGACACCCCCTTTCCACTAATTCTACCATTTATCAATAACTAAATGTCACCTTTACAACCTATTGCCATTGGAAAACACCATTTTTTCTTGGAATAATTGATATTGATATTGAACACTATTGTTGAGGAATTACACCACAGGAGAACACCTATGGAGCTTCAAACAAACACTATAAACCCACTTCAAGGATAACTTATTTCATTCACAACTATGTTATCTACCATCATCCACTGTGAAGGTCACATGAAATTATGAGTATCTAATTTTTTCTATTTCACCTAAAATATCGATTTTAATGTTTCATGATCCATGAACTGAGCCCTTGAACCATGAATTCTAATGCTCATATCCTTTCTATCCATGCTTTTATTTTTAAACACCAGATATCTTTGGGTGTTTCCAAATTTTACATCCCATAACATGGGGTTGTTTTTTTGAAATTAAAATAAATAGATCCCCATGTTAATTATAATAGGTATGAAAAATGATATCACCCCTTTAAAATAGAGGGGACTTCTTACCGAAAACTAGATTTTGATTCTGTGGGAGGCCTCTGTTATAGCCATAATATAGAGATATTTTCATTCATTTTAGTCTTTATATTTATTATATATTAATTTATTTTAACTATTTAGTACTTTTTAGTTTTGTTCAATATGTAACCCATTCATTTTGTTAATGTGTTTCATCCAAATTATTTTTCTTCTTCATCTTCATCATTTTTCTCATATTATTTTATTTTCTCTAATGTCAACTTTTATTCTATTTTATATATTTATTTTATTGTTATTTTTTCTATTTCTAAATGACCTATAAACTTGTTAAAAAAAATTAATTGTCCATATATCAACATTAATATTATCATTCTTGGGGTTGGATGGTTTGTTAAGAGTAATTGTTTATTTAAACGTTGGTTCTCACAGCTTTTTTTAAAAAATGGAAACTGCATCCCCTCCCTTAAAAAAAAATACCACCACCTCTCCCTCCTATTGTCACCTCTCAATCCTCTTAGTTTTGTCCTAGATCTACCTAATGAACTTACCAAAATCCCCCCATTTAACTTTCAATCCTCCCCTTTGGAAAAAATTAATCCAAGGAATCCATTTGGTGAAATCAAAGATGAGTTACCAAAAAAATATGAGGTTCAAATGTGTTAGAAGACTTTCCAAAAGAAGGTAAGGGGATTTAAAGTCTCACTTTTATTTATGTGAGATTTATTCCTTTTTCAAGACACATCTATTTTTTGTGGTGATTATACTTAGCATGAATATATTATCTGATTTTTTCATAATTTAAGTGGTATTTACACATCCAATTGAGGTAGTTGGGGTTTGGCATAGTGGTAAGCACCCCTTAAATCTACATGAAAAATGGTGGTTCAAAACCCATTTGGCGGCAGGTACTATAGCGTACTGTAGCAGCGGGGGCACTATAGCAAAGATGAGCACTGTAGCGGCGGCATTGCACTATAGCAGCAGTAGAGTTCTGTAGTAGTGGAGGGTACTATGAAGTACTGTAGCAGCGCGGGACTGTAGTAGTACTATTCACGGAATGGGCTTTAGGGAAAAAAATGGGCCTACGGGCCATGTAATGGTCTAAATGCCCATTGGGCCTTTTGGATATGTGATGGGTCTCCCTCTACCCAGTTAAAGAGTTCTTTGCTTTGATATAATGATAAATGTGGCTTTATACCCAAATTTAAAAAAAACACATCCATTTGACATTCCATATTTCTTAGGGTTTATATGTCAAGAGTAACCAAATCAAAAAACTAGTTTTGTCTCAATTTTTCTTCACTGAGACCCAAAACATGAAAATCAAGAACCGTATTTTCAAAAATGTTTTCAAATATAATATTTTAAAATAATTATAAAGGAAAAATAATTTTAATTTTTTTAGGGTTTTAAATATTCCATTAAATGTTTTCAATTTATTTTCAAATAAATGGTTTTCAAAACGTTTTCATACTAATTTTCTACGATTTGAGGGAAAATTATTTTCAGAACAATTTAACCCTATCATTATATATTTTCAATGGAAAAGGTTCCCAAATTTATTTCTGTTATTTCATTATAAATTTTAATATTTATTTTCAATAAAATAATTTTCAAAAGGTTTTATATTTTAAAGGGCCATTTCGAAGAAGAAAAGATATTTTCCTCATGAAATGATTTCAAAATATATTTCCATGTTATTCTCCATCTATGATGAAATATGTCGATATCAACCCTTCTATTCATGGAATTGATACAATGGTTCAATTAATATTTATTCTTGAATGGTTTATCTTTGGATGGGATGATGCTTACGAGATATATTTCTCTTTCATGAGTTATATTCTTTTGAAACATGCATTATTTAATGGGTTATGATTTGATGAAATGATTTTGAATCCAATCTATTTTCCATATTTTATAATGTGATGAAATGTTTTTTTTAATTTCATTTCAGAGGATATTGATTGGATATTTATAAAACCAAAATCCTTTTATGGGTCATGATATGATAAAATATTTATTATCTTGTGGCAAATGATTGAATGATTTTATTATGAAATTGTGGGACCTATATCTCCCTGCAATGCATTGGGTAAAGATTTATATCTCAATATATAATGATTGGAATAAATAAAAATGTATTAATCACTATGGGTAGATGGGGAACACGATCCCTTATAAAGAGTGGTCTATAAATGAGGATGGTTGTGTGTCTCATGCAGTAGGAGTAGTAACCATGAATATAGAAGATAAGGAAACCCAATCCAGTATGGGAAGACGGGGAAACCTTATCTATTATGGGGAAATGACTGAAAATTATAATGGTGATGTGTTATTCCTAGTAGGTTTAGTTCCCAAGAAATGCATTAATAAGTTCTATCAATGTGTCTCGACTTATAGGGAATGATATAATATATTTATGTATTCCACAATTACAACTGTTATTCCAATGATATGATTTCGTTGATTATGTTCTTTATTTCCTTATGATTTATTTCTTATGAAATACCAATAATTAATCCATGACTCATGTTTTTAATCTTATGATATGCAGCGTATGATGTTATAATGTTATGATCCTGTTCGCATACCACAATTCACTTTTTTATGCTTACATGCCTCCCTTATTTACCGTTACTAAGCCTCTAAGATCACCCATTTTTAAGTTTTTTCCCCTAGGTTATAAAAATTTGTGTTATATTTTATGTGTCTAACAAGGGCTTTAGTCATGAAGAACCTAAGAGAAGATAATGTAGTTCCCTTATCTAATAGTGTTTATGATTCCATGATTTCAAAGGAACTATAGTAGTACGATCCTTGGACTTCTATTCGTATAATGTTTAACATACTTAAAAAAATTATTTAATGTTAATTTATAAAATGAGAGGGTCTTCATTACACTATCCAAGGGATCCTCAGACTATAATTCCCAAACACCAATATGCAACTGTGCAGAAATTCCATCAAGTTCCAATTTTCTGAATATTTATTCACGACTTGAGTCGGAAATCTATTGCTCAAAACATGTGGCACAACATTCCCTTTCCTTGGGGTATATGTGATGTTAGATTCAAAATATTTCATGTATTCCACCCAAAAACATCTATAATAATTTCAAATATTTTTTAGGGAATATATGTAAGGAACCTACCTGGATTGCCCTGAATCCTAGCACCCAACCCGATCTGCCACGTACATGAAGGGTGTTCTTGATCCCAATGGGCTGGCGACAAGCACCTAGGGATCGATGAAAAAAATCTTATGGAATTATTTCAACCAATATAAACAACTAAACAACAAATATATATATATATATATATATATAGAGAAAGGATTAAATCATGGAAGACTAACAAATATACGTGACACAACTATAAGGAAAACAACGAAAATAGTAGCTAAAGACTCCAAATGACATGCCTAAATACAAGGGGATCAAATCCAAACAACTACTCCAATGATGGCATGAATCAACACCAACCATATCACTGCTACCTACCCAACATAACTGACATGAACCTCACCCCTTCACTGTAGTTCCTTTCTTTTCACTATAATAGAAGACAAACAATGGTTTACTTACCACCGAAGGAGTGCATAGGGTGTGAGATAACTGGCTCAGTAAGATCCCACCCAAGTGTTACATAACAATTATATGTATAAAAAATCTTATATTATCATTTTTAAAATAAAACAGGGCATGATAAGAAGTAATGAAGTTTTATAGAAGATATGGTAAAAATTCACTTTTCCATAGTTCTAAAAAGGCATTTATATATGCTTCAAAGAACATTTTCTATATCATTTTCCACAAGAGAAATCATTCATATCCATGATAACATAGAAATCCATGCAATATAATATAGAATCGTAGGTATCTATCACCAAGGAATACTATAGGTCTTTGCAGAAGACTACTCATACCATAAGAATTATGTGTAGAAAAACTGGTCTTATAACAATGGGCCTTGGAATTAGTGGAATACCACATGAGTACACCCCCTAGAATGTCAATATAGGCCCCCTAGAAAAATAGGCCTCATAAATAGATGAAATCCCCATGATCAACCCTCTTTGAAAATAAAAAATATATAGAGGATGGAATAAAGTTAAACCTTCCACCTATGTACCAAAGGGAACACATGTTCTCAAACTCACATTCCAATTTCAATTAATTACAAACCATCCAAAACCATTTCACAGTCAATTTAACAAAATCTTGGGAAAACCCATTTCTCCTTCAAAACATTTTTTCAACACACAAAAAATAACTACAATTTCATAAATCATGTTATTAAGGAATATGATTAAATCATAATATAATAATCTAGATATGGAACCATGCACCTCAATGTCTGCATCATACACACCCACAACAAAATCTAAAAGCTACAAAATGCTACAATGATGTCAACTAAGGATTTAAAATCAAACATGCACATCAAATGATTGATTTAATATATAAGACAATAGGTTGGAGGATAGAATATGAAAAAACATACCTCAAGGATGAATGTCTTATTCACCATAACTAGCCATGGAATGGCCTTTATGACAAGATCTCACAACAGGTCTGGATGAGTTCTGCAAGTAACATCCAACTTGGATCCACGGATCTGATATCGTAAGGCTATTGTGTTATCAGGATCAATCGTAAGGAAGAATCACAGAGAAAACATACATTGAAAGTCACACTACAAAGACAATAAAGATCCAACACTGATCAAATCAATCTAGAAGATGTTGAATCTCTCAAAAACGGACAAAAGTTTCCTAAGGTCAAGAAAAAAAATATTGGTGAGAAAAAGGATGAAAAAAATGAAATTCCTGTGACTTAAACCTAGGAACATGCCAGGTCCCAACGTGTACCCCATGGTCATGATGTGTAGTCCACACTGGATAAGTTATGCCAAAAAACACATCATCATGGGTTAAAATACTCTATTTAACCCCAACATGATGTGTACCTCAGGTATACAACATGTACCATCTCATGAAATGATCTCCGAATTCACGACATGTTCTCTTAGTCCAAGACATGCAAACAGAACCAAGTACACAACATGTACTTCAGTTACACAGTGTGTACCTGTTATTAATTTTGTAGTAAACCCATAAAAATCATATAAAAGCATTTTAAATCTAGAAGTGAACACAGAAAAATGGAAAACTAAGCCGATCAAAGTAAAAGGATTTTACAAACTCCCCACCATAAGGACATTCGGTCGTTGGGGATTTTTATGGATGATGTACTCCCTGGAAAATGATGAGGACACTACTCCCTCATTAGTGACTCATGTTCTAGAGTCTCATGAGAATCCTATCCTTATTCCCTTATAACACTGAGAAACAGAATTCATTTCCCATGAAAAGCTTTCTCTGGACAGTCAATGATCTACACTGGTTTCTCTAAAACAAAATCATATTGTCATAACACAATTTCTTCCCAACTAAAAACATGAGTGGTATCATGGTGATTCTTCTTGAGATGAGATATCTGGAAAACATCATGAATACTAATCAAATGAGCTGGAAAATCTATCCAATAAGCAACATCTGAAGCCGTTCAGTGATATCAAATGCCCTAACATATATTGGATCCAACATTCCCTTTTTTTCAAGACAATGGAGACCTAACCGAGGAGAAACATTCATGAAAACCCAGTCACCAATATAAAACTCTAAAGGAGATACTACTAATTTACAAATTATTTCTATCGACTCTAGGATATAACAAGACATTGTCGCGCCTCCTGCATATTTTTTTATGTCTCTTGAACCAAACATGATCTGACCAAAGATACTTTTCTCACCACTACCCAACAAATAGGGGACCTACATGGGCGACCATACAATGCCTGAAATGGATCCACTATAAGTGACGACTAGTAACTATTGTTTTAAACAAACTCAACTAGTCCCATATGTCTATCCCACGATCCATTGAAGTCCATGATGTAGGCACAAATCATATCCTTTATAATAATAATTACATGCTACATCTTGGAATCTGTATTTGGATGGTAAGCACTGATCAACATGACCAAATTCCCCATTTCCCTCTAAAGACTCCTCCAGATCCATGAATTAAACCTACACTCCCTATCTGAAACAATAGTATAAGGACTCTTGTGTAACCTCATGATATCCTACCCAAATATATTACCATGATATTCAACTTTAGTTGTGACTTTAATATGAATGAAATGAGAAGGCTTCATCAACCGATCAACAACCACCCATATTGAAATTTTCCCGTGGGGTGTCTATGGTAACCCAATAAAACAATCCATGAACACCAAATCCCACATCCAGTCTTTCACTAGACGATCTTGAAGCAATCTATAAGGTTTCAAGTGCTATTCCTTTATCTTTTTCCATGTTTAATAGCAGGGCGCCTAATCTACAATGTCATGCTTCATAACCAGCCACCCGATCCATATTCTAATGTCATAACACATCATTGTAGAGAATGTATGAATGGTACCTGAAGGGATATGATAATAAAATAAAATGTAACTTCTAATAGATGTTGGTAGGACAAATCACTTTCTTTAAGTGATGTATTCCATCTAAAAAAGTAACAAACCAAGAACTGTCTCTCCACCATAATGGTTTTCCCGAATCTTCTGAAAATTTCCATCATTTTGATCAATTTTCATGATATACTCTATGATAGATGATGATAACTGGACATTGGTTAGAACCATTCCCGAAACATCCTCCTTTCAATCCAAGTGAAACTGAGAAAAACCCCCCATAAGATTCCACTCTTCCTTCGATTCCAGAATTGAAACTAAAGGAACCTTCCTACTAAGGAAATCCACAACAAAATTCCATTTACCTGGGGTGTAGGTGATTTTGGAGTCAAAACTATATAGGTATTATACCAAAAATATATTCCTGATATCATTTTCCTTCTAGGAAAAGATATAACTCGGACTTCTATGGTCAGAGAATACTTTGATGTTCTCTCCAAAGAGATAGTGCCACTAACATTCAAGCACATGTGTCATCACAAAAATCTCTAAATCATGAGTGGGGTAGTTTTTGTCATGCGTTCAAAGATAATGAGAAACATAAGCTACCACATGACCATCCGACATATGTAAACATACCAAACTTGCACTCGATGCATCAAAGAACACCACATACACCTTATTGGGATCAGGTAAGACCAAAACAGGTGCCGACGTCATAAGTCATTTTAGTTTATCAAAATAATAGTGAAACTTCACATCTCATGATAATTTCACTGCCTTATAGGTAATATTAGTCAAAGGTGATTCTAGCTTAGATAAATATGTAATGAACCGTCATTAGTATCAAGGAAGACCAATGAATCTTGTAATTTCAATGACATTATTTGGTTCCTTCCATGATAAAATAGATTTTTCTTTTTTGGATCAATGTATAAGCTATTATTATAAATTTTATTCACATTGAACTTCAGTTCTTGAATCCAAAAATAGCATTTTTAAATAATTACATACAAACATTTACTTCATAGAATCTCCAAAACCAAACTCATATAGTGATGATGATCATGCTCTAACATTGAATAAACATGAATATAATATATAAAAACTTCCAAAAAAAGAGTCATGATATTGGTGGAATATCTGATTCATGAAGGCCATAAAAATATTGGAGCATTAGTTAGAACGAAAGGCACCAATAGTTATTTATAATGACCATACCTGCTCTTGAAGGCCATCTTTAGTATATCAAACCCCCAGACTCTATGATAATGATAACCTGATTGAGGATTGATATTTTAATCCTAATTTTCTTCCTTCAAATGATCAATAAAAGCATCCACATAAGGAAAATGATATTTTTTCTTAACCGTTGCCCAGTTTAAATTCCTATAGTCGACACATAATTGATGTGAACTATTCGATTTTTGGAAAAGAGAACTTGGGATTCACAAGGAAAAACACTAGGCTGAATGAAGCCTTTGTATAATAGGTTTTCCAAGTTAATATTGTGCCTTAAAACTCCAACAGTGTCATATGAAATGAATTTATTGATATAATATGAATACCTTAGACCCTAATAAATCTGGAACATTAACTCTCTCTCTGGAGGAATATCAGAGAAGTATTCTAGGATAATTTCTGGAATGTCTTGTACAACAACATTAAGATTCTCAATGGAATAAAAGTCATTAGTATAAATGAAACAATAACCAATAAACTCTTGAGCTTTGGGGGGATGGTCCAACAGAACCTAGCATGAGGTCCCACTCTCCCTAAAAAACATGAGATCTCCCATCGATAGCATGTAATGAAATGCACCGATGATAGAAATCAACCTCATCTCGATGAACAACAAGCCAATCTATACTGGTGATGTTGTTAAACAAATCCAGATCAAGAACAATAAAATACCAGAACAATTATGTCTCTGCAATCAGGAACAAACAAGAAGGACACTAAACCCCCTTATCATTCCTCTTGCCAAGAGGCAACGCTAATTCCATTTTAATGGGGGAATATACCTTTAGAAGTTTAATCATGTCAACCAAACATGAAAATATAATCAAATGGGGAAACTAGTATCAAATAATGAAGTAGATACTGAAGGTTAAATAAGGATCGTACCTCTCACTTTTTCCAGAACTACATCAAATTTCATTGGAACATCATCTACCGCATGTAAATTATTCACTTCTGAGGCCTGTGGCTACCGCCCTATAGTATTTAAAGCTTCTGACTACTCTATAGTTTCTTTTAAAGGTGACGAACCCTGACCATAATGAGTATTATTAATATCCTGAACTAAATAATGTAGAAGAATAGCAAGTCCAAAAATATTGGACATTTTTGCAGGTATAGGACAATAATGTCTTGTGTGACCCCTCTAGCCACATTGGTAGCAAGTCAGAGGCACACTTTTAGCTGTAACGGTTGGTGTGGAGAAGGCTCACTGCTGAGACCCACCTCCATCACTCATGAAACCGTCCTGCGACTTCCTATTATTCCCATGCACTCCACTAAATATATCACCAATTGTATGATAAGAGGTGGTAAAGTCCACCATTTTTTCCATGTCTCTCTCTACCATATTTGCTCTGTCCACTATATCGGTGTAGGTATAAAGCTTCAATACGAACACATGTGATCTAATGTCTGGTTGCAAACCCTGCAGGTACATTTGTGCCTTCTTTTGGTCATCCCATACCACTTCTGGATAAAAATGGGGTTTCTCAGCAAACTATTTGGTGTAGGCTAACATCGAATTACCTCCCTACTAGAACTACAAGAACACCAGAGATTTCTCCTACATCAAAGACTCTATAAAAAACATCTGAATGAATTTGGTTTTTAAACCCTTCCAATCCAAGCCCACATGGTTGTTTTGCTATACCATAAAGTCCCAAAAATGCTTACCAGAACCCTCAAGTCGTAATATTGATCAGTTCATATTGATATTCATATGTGTCTCCAGAAATTATATGATTTCATCGATCCTAACCATCCAATCATCTACCTCTTGAGGATTAGTAATCCCATTATATGATGGCGGCTTCTCATACATGGACTCTCGCGATTCATATTTCTCTCCTCCATCTCCAGGTTGTACTTCCACAACTAC
Source organism: Viscum album (assembly GCA_963277665.1). Classification (NCBI taxonomy): domain Eukaryota; kingdom Viridiplantae; phylum Streptophyta; class Magnoliopsida; order Santalales; family Viscaceae; genus Viscum; species Viscum album. The sequence goes on from OY728151.1 coordinate 2,085,828,685, forward strand.
ATTATGAACTTTGGAATATCTTGTTTGACAGCATGGACTGACCATATGATAATATCATTGGTATTCTTATCCATAAGTGGATTTCCTTGAGTAGCATCAATTGTACCATCATTAAGAACTTGTTGAACATGTCTCAGAGGCATACTGATACACACCAACCATAAGAATGAACAGATAGAGAAAAAATATCAGTTCAAACTAGAAAAAATATAAGAACAGACTAAATATTTTTAAAAGAAAACCTCAAATCTATAAACACCTATCCTAACATCCCATGGTAACTTGAGTCTCATTATGACAAGACCTGGATAGGCAATCATCAGAACATACATCCCAAGCCCTGAATGTTTTATCTCTTATTTAATATATTTCCTAGGAAAAGGATTCATGAGGACCTACGTAATCTGATATAAAACTATAATGAACTTACATGGGTTTCCCTAAAACCTAGAACTCAATCTGGTCTATCACATACCTAAATGGTGTTCACGATCCCCATGGGCTAGCAACAAGCACTCTGATAGTGAACGAAAAAACATAGGCAATGATTTCAACTAAACTAAATTACCCCATGTCATATATATAGATCATTTAAGAAATATTTTAAGACTAAAAAATTGATATACCAAAACTATAAGGAAAAAAACATAAGCATAATAGTAGAAATAGTATCTAAAAACTCCAAAAAATAAGTTCGAATATAGGAGAATCAATACCAAATATCTACTCTAATGATGGAATGGATGAAATCCAACCATCTCACCAACATCTAACCATCCCAATAAACATGATCCTTACCACCTCACTATGGCACCATTTCATTCCCTACACTAGATGACAAACTACGATTTACGCACCACAAAATTAGTGCACAAGGTGTAAGCTAAAAGGCTCAGTAGGATCACACCCAAGTGTTCCATAACCAGTCTCTATAAAAAAAATATTTTAAGCTAATTTTTAATATAAAACATGGCATGATATGTAGTAAATCAATTTTATAGAAAACATGTTAAAAAATCCAATTTCCAAATATCTAAATAAGAGAATGTATATCAGTTTCAAAGTACATTTTCCATATCATTTTACACAAGAATAAACATGTATATCTAATAAAACTATGAATTCCAAGCAATAAAAAACAAAAGAACATGTATCACATTCCATGCAATACTATAGGTCTAGTCAACAGACTACTTATACCATAAGAATCCAGTGCACAAAAACTGAACCTAGAACAATGGTCCTAGAAAGTAGAGGAATACCCCATGAGTAAACCCCCCCCCCAAATGTCAATATTGGTCCCCTAGAATAGTGGTCATAGGAAAAAAGAAGAAATAACCAAGACAAACCACCTTGATAATCACAAAGCAATAGATGTTAGCTTCATGATAAACCTTCCACAAAATTACCCAAGGTAACCCATGTTCTCAAATTCACAATCAAATTTTAATGATTTGAAAACCAGTCAAAACCATTTCAAAATTCATTTATCAAAATCCTAGGGAAATCCATTTCTATTACAAAACCATTTTTCAACACACACAAAAATCATGAAAAGTTCAAAAATTAGTTTTTTATGCAATGGAAATCAAGATCATTATCATAGGTTAGAGACAGAACCACCTACCTCAATGTTTCGGTTAGGCGGGATCACAATAGAATTCCAATGCAAAAAACCCAACAACAATATCAATGAATGCCCTACAATCAAACCTGATCCTCAAACGATTGACTTAAAATATAATACAATGGGTTGGTGAATAAAAGAAACTATATGTACCTCAAGGAAAAATGTATGATTCACAACAAATATCCAAGGAAAGGCCTTCGAGAAAAGATCTCACAACAGATATAGATGATTACAATAATAAAAATTCAACATAGATCACTAATTATTATAATTCATGGATAGGGATCTATCATGATTAATCACATGGAATAATCAGAGATAACACTTACTAGGAGAGATGCACCACAAATGGAATGAAATCCAATGCCAATCAGATTGATCCATAAGGTGTTGGTTCTCTCAAAAACTCATCATAACTGCATTAGGCTGATAGCCAGGATGTTTAGAGAGACAAATGCCAATAAAAAAACGAAAAATGTGTGACATAAACCTGGGTGTGGGCTGGATCACGACGTGTACCCCTTGCTCACGAAGTGTAGTCCACGCCAGATATGTAATGTAGAAAAATTCGTCAAATTTTTGTTTAAAATCATTTATTTAATCACTACATGACATGTACCTCATGTACATGATGTGTACCAGCTCAAGGCATGATATCCTAATTCACAACCAGACCTCTCAGTGCAAGACATGAAACCAGCACCAAGTACACGACCTGTACTTCAGGTACATGAAGAGTGCCTATTTCTTGTCAACAGTAAACCAAAAAAATATTATTAAAGGACTTTAAAACCATAAGGTAACTTAGAAAAATGGAAAACATACCCTATCAATGTAACATGATGTAACAATATATAAATCAATTTCATATAGTCTGAATACACAGTCAAAATTTCCCCGAAAAGGTAAAGTTTCCAACTCTTAAGTATGTGCATCATAGTCGACTATTCAAGGTCATGAGAGTGGTAATTATACTTATATGGATCAATCTAACACGATCTATAAGTAATCATATTACAAATATTTATAAGAACACATCCCAAACATGATCCCAAGTATCACAGAAGACAATATTTCCATGCCTGACCTCTAGAAGTGTCAACATCATTGAATTGGTGAAAATATATTTTACCAAAACCAAAGTACTCTGAAATTGTTCAGCCCAAGAAAACATTTCTTTTTTATGACATACTACAGTGAATGGATAATTCAACATTGATAATTCCTTTATAAACTTGTGATAATATCATGCTAAACCCAAGAAGCTCCAAATATCAAAAAAATTATTTTGTTGTTCCCATGTCATAACATATTTCACTTTCTTAGGGACAACATAAATATTATCTTCTGAAACCATGTTTCCCAAAAATGTCACTTCCAAAAAAGGAAGCCGCATTTCAAAAGCTGTGAATAAATTTGGGGACTTCTCAATAATTCTAGAACTCCTCTCAAATGATGCATGTGATCCTCCTCCTACATAGAATAAAATGGGATGTCATTCACAATTACTACCATGACGGTATCAAGATCCCTATAAAAAATCCTATTCATTAAATCCAAAAATATATTAGGATCATTGGTTATACCAAATATGATAACAAGGTACTCGTAATGGTAATACCATCTCCAAAAGAATGTTTTTTAAATTTCATATCCATTTATACTCAACAGATGGTAACCATATCAATGATTAATTTTTGAGAACCACATCCCCCTTTAAATAATTCAAATAGGTCATCATTCTATGGAAACATACATTTTTTCTTTATCATGACTCTATTCAGTTTTTTGTAATCAACATAATTGCAAAGTGACCCATTAACTTTCTTAGTGACGAGAGTCGACATTGCCCAAGGTCATACACTCAGGTGTATAATTACATTCTCTATAAGGTAAAACAACTATTTCTTTAGCTCAGTCATTTCAATTAGATACCGGTGTTTTGAAGGAATAGATATTGGTTGAATTATAAACACTAAATATATTGAAAAATCTTCCTCCCTTACAAGTAGAAAATAAGATAATTCAGAAGGGAAAATGTCAGGTAACTCGAGTAAAATTGGGAAAAGGCCATAGATCATGTATTCTTTCTCTAGATAAAAACAAAACATAGATTTCACATTACCCATATCTAGATAATAAGGAATAACTCTATTCATATTTTGGTTCTATCTCTCTAAAAGATATGGAAAACCAATTGGGTGTGGTAAAGGTGACTTGTCGAAGATTACAATAAATTAGGGATTTATTAGAAATTACCCAATCCATCATGAAAATTATATCAAGGGATTTCATTTAAATAACAAAAAACTATAAAAATACTCAACATATAATAATGAGAAAACACAAGTTGGACTATTGAAGCACATCTCTCCCTCTTTGTTACAAAGGGTGTGGTAATATCCATCACAGAAGATAAAATCTACATATAATGATTATGAAAGTTAGAAATATGAATTGAAATTAAATAATGAGATCCAACAGTGTAAAATAACGTAGTCACAAATGATGATTATATAATTATGGAACCCTTCTGGGTAATTGGACGTATGTCTGCTTTTTCTAAAGACACTGCCACTGCATGAAGAATCCCAATTTCAAATGTGTGTGGAAAGAACACATTTTTACATGAATAATATAATTTCACCATAATGATAATAGATTATATTGATCTCATTACACAACATGGATTAAAAATACATGAAATAACTTCTTCTTGTGTCCAAAGTTTCAGGTGGAGCCAGATATCTTTGGCACCTTAGTGGAAATCCATTTATAATACTCAATATTTTTACATTCGTAGAAAATAAAAGGGCCTCTTCTATGGACTTTAATAAGTTTATAAAAACCCTATTGTTAAGAAACAACTTGAGAATAATCCAGTTTACTCATTCCTATAAATGAACTTACACCTCCATTGGGAGAAAAATATGCTCTTGGCAACCCTTCCATTCAATTATTGACTTCTCAACCATTAACACTCTATCTAGAACATTAGCAAAACAAGTAATATTAAGAAATAAAACCATTTAATGGATATCATATTGAAATACCATCTTTGACCATCACAACTTAATCTTATAATCTGATACTATCTATGATGAAAATTGCACTAGCTCATCAAAATAATTTTTATATTATGTCACGGTCCATTCAGCCTTCACGAATTTAAAATCCCAATGGCCTTGGACAACACCATAATCTGTGGATATAAATTCTCAATGATAATATTTTTTTTCATTCCCTCTCTAATACCTAGTGATTTTTTTCTATCACAATCATGTCACACCATGTACTACTAGGTCCCTCATGCATGAAGGTGGAACACATAACTTTATTTTGTCAGGGGTCTCTAAGGGCACAAAAAATTCTTAATATTGCTCGAAAATTCCTCGTCCTCTGGAGGATATTTTTATCCCTTGAATAATGGTTGGTTCTGGAAAAGAAAATCTTAAGAATGACTCTGAAAAACATACCTCTGAGGTTCCACAACTAGAGCATGAAGGTGAATTGGAGGTGGTTCTTGTCCCAGATAAGGGATAGTACGCACAATCACATCAACTAGAATCTTGTTCATTAGAGGATTATCTCATTGTGGTTCATCATTAGCTTCATCATGAATCCAATTTTCACATCTTCTCGAAGGAATTATGCTATAAAAATAAATAGACAACATTGAATGTATCATATTAACACTCAAACAGAGAACCATGTGAAATTAATCCTAATAGATACATAAACATGATTTCAATTTCAATCTATAAAAATAAATAGTAGGGAAATTAATATAACTATTCCTATAGACAACCTTCCAAAACAGCCCATGGTGAATTAAGCCTCATTGTGGTGAGGGATGTCCTGGAACTCAATTTCAACTATCCCCCATGTACTTCTAAAATAACTCAACAGCATATTGACATCAAGGAAATATTCTTATCCTGGAACATTGATACCACTTTTTCAAAAACTAGCCCAGATACTCGGGTAACCCGATAACTGATCTGGAACTAACATAGAAAAAATGAAATTTTGGATCTCCATGGGATGGATTTAAGAACCTAGCATTATTAAATATTAATGTATCAACACATTTTATTTAAACACAAAATAAGAAAGAGATTCATGTCGATATAAATTAATAAAGAAACGCCATAGAAAGACCTATAGCAGAAGTCAAACATGAATAAAAATTCCAATGTGAAAACAAAAAGTACAAAAAAATATGATAACAACCCCAAGTCCCAATGAAAAAAAATCATAAAGCCCGTGGATGAACTTCTATTTCCACCTCCAAGTTACATTTTACCCTTTCTCAGACAAGTAGGAAAATAATCTACAAACACCTTAGAGAACAATTATGGTGAGATCTAAAATACTAATAGGGTCTCACCAATGATTTCATTTTATGATTCTGATTTTTAATTAACTTGGTAAAGATTTAAATTTTAAATATATAAGAGTGGAATTTCATGGAATATTTAAGAAAAATCAGGTTTTACATTCTAACGAGGGAAAAATTTTCAAACAATTAATTAAAAATTTATTTTATATAGACCACATTATATAAATTCATAATTCATATATAACATTGTTTACATTTAATGGAATTTATATAAAAACAATCATAGGTGAGAAACAAGGACATCCTTGAAAAGGTATGATATTTATACACAATAGAAACCTCACACACTCTTAAGTAAATCTAATAAATACGTGTATACACATGTCTGTCAAACACTAGTCAAAGAGGACTCCTCATAATCCCATATACGATGTGACTGGCTACAATAGGAATTTTTTTAGTTGTAAAGAATCAAAATATTTATATCCCAATACCTCACTAAGTACCTAGGATTTCCTTCTATCTAATAATCAAAAAATAATAGGTAATTTATTTCAAAACTATTTAACATACAATTCAAACCATTTTTCCATTTCAATATGATAATATTCATTTCAAAACCAAAACTAGGTTTTTGAACAACTCATGTCTTTTCCTATGATAAAACCAATGGATTTCTGTCAAAAACATTTTAGCCTATTTTTTCTAAATGCCAATATTAAAGAAAATCATTCAAAAACTATTTCTTAATTCCATCAATGTTGTAAAATCCAAATCCCAATTAAATTTTACAATTAAATTTCATAATTCTTTTTACATCAAATTCTATTTACACCCCAATTCACCAAAATTAGAGGATTTCTATATTTTACATTCCAAATAAATTAAAAACCCTAATATACACTAAATTATGTTTTCCCAATTTAATTGAATGAAAATAAAACAATTAATAAATTTAGTATTAATAAAAATTTCCATCATAAATGGAACCACCTACCTTATAATTGCTGGATCTTGAAACAAAAATCCTTAATGGTGAAACTCTGATGAAATACATCAGTATAAAATATCCAAGAATCAAGCTAGATTCAAGATTCTAAATAGTTGGGTTTAGATCCACCCAAAATAAAGATATTTATAAGACCCTAGAGAGAAAATAATATAGAGTGGTAGAAAGAAAACATGAAGATGTATCTTACCAAGAAGGGAGAACAATGTTCTCCAAGCTTCGATTCACTTACAAAAGCCTGAAATGGAACAAAAATCACATAATGGGATCTGAAAATGTATTATAAATCACAATAGTGTAGATTAATCCCATTAGGAACGTAAAATAAGTGTTTTGGGTTTTAAAAATTATCCATATGATTAATAAAGCATTTATGCATGGTTTACTGGGTTGGGAAACTCGGTTAGACTAACTATGCACCCAAACAATGAACTTGTTTTAATGGGTTTACATGGTATCTCCTAGGTTGGAATAATTATTGTTAAATAATGAGCTATCTATGAATTCCCTCACATTGTGGGTTTTCATTGTTTCATGTAAGAGAGTGCACAATTTAGGAAAAATGTGCTCCAATCATATATTTCCTAGAAACAATCATAATTTTCCAAAATTTCACTTCAATAATCCTTAAAAACCAACATAATCATAATTAAAAGAGAGGTTTAGTAATACCTAAAAATTATAATTGGATGTTACTACATCCTCACCAAAGAAACATTTTGTACCCAGAAATCCTTCTATGATGCTTCCAGGTAAAATATATGTGGCCACTTATCTCCCATCAGTTCCTCCCTCTCCCTCACATCATGAGTATCAGAATTATGATTACATATCACTTGAAATTAAGTCATCATCCTACCAAGAAGTACCTTGGTTTCAGAATCACCCATTCTAACTAGATACTCAGTCACTTATATATCTGATTCGACCTCAAGATCACTTGATCTCAAAATTTTAGATGGATTAGATATATACTTTTTCAGTTGAAATTCATGAAATATGTTTTATATCCAAGTAATATTCAAAGGAATTCCTAAATGGTTAGAAAATTTCCCAAATCATCTGTGACATAATAAGGACAAAAAAATGTGGAGAATGTTTCCCTTTCCCCACAAGCTATTGATGTACCAACTGGGTTGAATCATTCAAGAACTCCTTGTCAATAATTGTGAATTCCAAATGTCACAGATGATGATTAGAATAGTAATTATAACTACTATGTGATTTTAACATTATCTGATTAATCAACGGAATAATTTTTTTCATCTCTTGAACAAACATTTTTTCAACCAAGGAGTAGTCAGTAATCTCTGACCAACATAATGGAGATATAATAATAAGGCCATACAGGCCCTTATAAGGAGTCATTATGATTGTATAATACTAACTATTGTTATAAGAAAACTCAACCATCCAAAAGTGATCATCCCAAGCTACACCAAAGAATAGAACACTAGAGAGAAACATATCCTAAATAATATATAGCTCCTTTTATCATACATTAGATCGTGGATGGTATGGCATTCTTAAATAGATCTAAGATTCTAGTGCCTCCTAAAGGCCCCTTTAAAAATGATATGTAAACCAAGAATACCTATTAGACACTATAGTTTATGGAACTCCATGAAAATGAACAGTCTCTTTAATATAATGATTTTTGAACACTTCCACTTTGGTCATATCACAAATTTGTATGTAGTGACCCAATATAATTAACATATTAATCATAGCCCATATCACATTCTTATTTCTCTAGATACAAGGAAAAAAACCACAAAGTCTATTTATATCTCATCCCACTTTTATATAAGCACTAGAGGTGGCTAATGAAAACTCAAAGGCTTCTGGTGTTCGTGCTAGACTTATTTCTCTGTATAACAACAAGATTCAAAAGCATCAATTCCCAGTCTTAGAATTGTCATCAAAAATCATTTCCACATTTTATAGAACGCCTTCGTGGTTCTTGGATTCACTGAACAGTTATGGAAATCCCCCATCAACATTCCCATCCTCTAAAAGATCAACAAAATTATTTTGATAGCATAGAATGGCCTTTGTGGAGAATGGAAACTCAGGCATAGTATTCCCTAAATTAAGGGAGTCTCTAATGCTATGAAACTCTACATCAACTTGTTATTCCTAAAAAATCCTCACGAGAAGAGTAGATAACTACTGAACAATTATAATACCCCATTTTTTTTAGAAATTTCTTCCAAATGAAATAATTTCCATTGATGAATTAAAATCCAATAAATCAAATAATACTTCCACATGATAATGATGTGTCTTGTTCTACACACAACACTAACTTGGCTTATGTAACCCACAATATTGATTTTCTAGGAAGGATCATATTATTATTATAATTTTTTAAATGAGATAGTTGTAACCTAGTCATTAAAGATACTAGTATTTATTGTAATAAATACTTTTCAAATATTTTTTACAATTTTCTTAAATAAATAATTCTTATTGATAATGAAAAATATAATTTTTTGTAAAGTCTTTACATGATTAAAATATTATTTTCACAAATGAACGACTTTATGTGTCGTTTTGTGAAAAATAATAAAATTAATTTTGGACACTTTTAGAAATTGAATTTTATAAAGTAATCTTAATTTATGAATTTATCATGTCTAAATTATATTAGGGTAAATTTTTGTGACTTTTCTGAGGAACTTCATTTTCGGATGAATAATGAAAAATACTGAACTTTATTTCAAAAATTATTTTTCATCTAATTTATTTATATAAATAAACTATATTATTATTTTTGGATTAATGTTTAATTAGATCTGATTTTATTCCATTATTCAAATTTAGGTCACTAAAATCAATTTCACAATGACATTGGATGTTAAAACTTATCAAACTTTGGATCAATTTTTTCTTAAAACTGCGTAGTGTCCTCCCCTCTATGGAAATAATATTAAATTACTTTTTTCACTAATATGTTTGGAATATAGAATAATGGATTTCATATTTTTAATCATCATCATTTATAATTTATAATAGGGTTCAATTATTATGGACCAATATTATTAGGGAATGTGGTTATAATTAAATACAATTATTAAGGTAAAATTAAACTTAACAAGTGAATAAATCTTATATTTAAGGTGGTAAATGATTTATCCACTTTTCAAGATCAAATTGGCTAGCCATATTTCGGCCATAAACCTTACACTATTTAGTTTGGTTGGTTTTGAAATACTTTTTTGGGTAAAAACGTGGGTACACAAAATATTTATTCCAAAATGCCAAGTGTGTCCCATGCAATCCCAATAAAAGGACATCAGATCGTCCTTTTATTCACACCAATAAAAACTCCTAGGTGTGTCCAAGAACTTCCTAATCCCTTTTCCAAAATCCAACCCTTCATTGTTGAATCATTACTTTGGGAAGGAATCAATACATTGAATGAATTTGGTTAAAACCAAAAGAAGTTACCTAAAGAGGAAGAGTCTTAAATGAGTATGAGAAGAGTTAAGACACAAACTAAGGGGATAACATGTTTTTTTTTGATATTTTTACCTAATTACCAACTCATCTCATTTTTTGGTGATTATAATTCCCATTAATATATATTGTGGTTTTTATTTTTATTTTTAGGTGTTTTTATATATGCAACTATTGTTCTCTCTTTCATGGGGTTTATGTTTCTAGAGTTAACAAATTAGAAAAGACGTTTTGTCTCAATTTTCCTTCTCTAAGACACATTCCATCAACTTCATGAACAGTTTTATTAAAATTATTTTGAGTATGATCTTTTATTCTCATTTAAATGAATATTATTTTAAAAATTTAATATGGTTTTCATGTTTCCTTTAAATGTTTTCAATGTATTTTCAATGAAACTGTCTTCAAATAGTTTCAAGATTATTTTATAAAATTTCAAGGAAATATGTTTCCAAAAAACTTTAATGCTCTCATTTTATGTTTTCAAAAATAATTGTATCCAAAATACTTTCAAATATATCTCTATATTGATTCAGGATTATTTTGTTGAAAATGGTTTTCCAAAGTTTTTATGTTTTATGGAAATTGATTCAAGGAAATGATATTTTCCTCATGATATGTTTTTAAAAACTCTTTCAAAGTAATTTTTTATATAATATGACATCTATTGATGTTACCGATCCCCTTCTAGGAAATAATTAAAAAGTTAAATTCATATTATTTTTTTAATCAATTATGTTTTGATGGAATAATTAGTATGACACTAGTTTCTCATTCAAGGATTATGTGCTTTAGAAACCTACTTGTTTTCACCAGTTATGATTTGATCAAAAAATTATGAAACCTATCTCTTTTTATTTTTTTATTATGTGATGTAATTTTATTTTTAAAATTTTCATTTCATGGTATTATTATATGATGTTTACATTATCCATATTTTTTATGGGTCAAGATATGATGAAAATTTTATTATATTGTGGCACATGTTGGAATGATATTATTATGAGATGGGTGGGACCTATATATACCTCCAACACATAGGGTACTGATTTATGTCTCCTAGATAATTATGTGAATAATTTAAATGGACAAGTTCCAATATGGGAATTTGGGGAATCCTAATCCATTACAAGGAATGGTCTATGACAAGGGATAGTGGGGTGTCCTATCCAGTAGGTCTAATCACTGTGTAGATGGATGATGGGGAAACCCAATACAGTATGGGATGATGTGGATTCCCAATACCTTAACAATAAATGATTTAAAATTCTAATGGAGGTGTATCCCATCTAGTAACTGAAGTTCTCATAATGTTCCTTGATAATTTATATCAATGTGGCTTAACTTATAAAGAATGTCATCACATGTTTATGTATTCCACAATTACATGTCTTATTCCTATGACATTATTTTATGGATTATATTATTTATATCCTTATGATTCATACCTCTTGAACATCCATTATTTATTCCATGACTCATGTTTCTAATATTATGATATATAGGGTGTGACCTTTTAATTTTATGATAATGGTTGCATACCCCAATGCCTATGTTTAGTCTAACTTGTATCCTATTTTACCATTACTAAGAATATGATGTAACTCCTTTTGTAGGTTTCCTTCTAAAAGATATTAAGATGTGTATTATGTTTGATGTTTCTATGAAGGTTTCTATTCATGAATAACCTATTGAGAGATATTATATGTATCGTATGTACCATTGTTTATGTTTCCATGTTACAGAAGGAGATAGACTAGTACAGTATTTGGGATTCTATTTGTGTAATGATTTAAGTATTTTGTAAAAGTTATGTAATATTAATTTATGAATATAATGGGTCTCTATTGTTGGTGTCACAGTAATGGTTTAGTTATCCATTGGATTCCACGATGATAAAAGCATAGTGAGAACCCTAAGGACATGTTTAAGGATAAGTTTGCGAATTATGAAATGAATAAGAAAATGACTTGGAATTTCGGTAAAGTATATAGTGGGTGGTTTCCTTGAAATACATCCCTATCTATATAATAAAAGTGTATGTGTCTCTGGAATATATGTACCTCTGATTAAAAAATCTTACAAGGTGTTACATTCACGACTCAACATAACCGGATACATGACAATGGGCCTTGCTGTACACCTTGTTTGACACTCACAGAGGATATTCATTGGAAATTATCAAACCCCTTCATTATCCATGATTAAGGATTTAAATATAATTTTTAAATGAATATCCATATATTAACCAAATGATTCATAGATTAATGTGTGGTTCATAATTTTGACATCCTATAATTTTTTTCCAGATTATGTTGTCTCCCACTGTGATAATTGTTTCTTACACTAGGATTTTTTGTTTTATTAAATGGATTGAACCCAAAGAACTGCATTAATGGATATATTTATGGAAAATGAAATGATTTTTCTACTAGTCAACTTAATTATATTAGATATGTAATGAAAAATCACTTTTCTATTCTCACACATCATTATCAACCTATAAATCATGTTGTGCTTCCAAAGAAGTAAAGCATAGAACAACATTCTGTTGATTCCTTAATGATGAAACATCCCCCATTTTTAGCAGCTCTTTGATCCACTAGTTGTGGAGCATTTGATTAGTACCACTAAAAATATATTCCTTATTCCTCGGTGTTCATGTGATGATAAAATAAATCTATATGACTGTCTATTAGAAGGTGAAGTAGATCACAGGTGGGCACTAATTAGGAATATGAGGAATCATGATGAAATTGAATACATGGTTTGAGATGAGTTCAAGAAATCATTATTCAATAATTAATTCACTCGTCTTCTTCATATGAATATAAAAATAGAGTTCCTTGAGTTGAAGTAAAATGATGAAGAATTTATTGGTACCTACCAGGCTAATTTTGCATGAATTATGAGGTATGATTTTCTGAATTATCATCTAACATAAAATTAAAGTTGATAGATTCTTTAGTGGATTAAATCTTAATATCAGAAGTGTGTTGTTCATAAGATACATTAGTAGCAATTAAGATATTTTCCATTTTTCTATCAATGATGAAATGGACGTTGGATTTACAGATCAATCTCATGTTTTTAACAAAAAATTAAAGGTGGATTTAAAAGGAAAATAAATATACTATGAAGAGAAGAAGATGATCATTACTTTATGCTCTATGTGTGGAAATAATAACAGAGCCAATTTTCTTATGGGTTCTAATAAATGTTTTATGTACAGAATGGAATGCCATATGGAAATTGATATCTTGCCCTAATGGGTAGAATTTGTCCAGTGATGAAAATAGAATAAAATATACAATGAATTATCCTCCAACACTATTGTGCTTAAAGTAAAAAAGATAATGGGAATTAGGTTATCCAGTTCCCATAACCAAGTGTATGATCGGCATAATCATCTAATTAAACCATGGGAAAAGGGTAAATCTCATGCGATCATTTTTTCTGATGAGGGGTGTGATAATGATGTGGTGAATGGTACTCTTACCATCCAATCTAGATCTACTAATATATTATTTTATTCTAGATATACCCACTCATTCATATATAAAGAATTTTTTAAGGGTATTCCGATTCCAGTAAAATGAATTTATGTGGAATTTTCAGTACAATCCTCAAATGGAACTATGATTTCATCTCATGTCTATGATTCCTCTCTGGTTAAATTTTGTTTGTGTGTGCTTTCTAAATATTATTTCATCCTTATTTTTGTTGAATATGATGTTATATTAGGCTTGGATTGGATTTCTCTTCATAACCCACACATCATTTATCGAGTAAGGGAATTTTTATTTCCAATTTTAAACCCTCATATGAGTATCCATAAATTTCATAATGAGTATGAAAATATTGTGTATATTAAATCCAATGTATGGGGACTAATTCTCTTTTAGAAGGTTTGTTAATCTCCAATGGTTCATGAGAAAATTGACATCAATGATATGCAGGTTGTCTATGAATTTGTGGATGTATTTTTGAATGATTTGTCTATACTTCAACCAAAATATTATGTTTAGTTTTCAATAGAAATCATACCTAGTTCCACACAAATTTCAAATTCTTCCTATAGACTGGACGTAATTGATTTACGGTAACTGATGATGATACTCCAGGAAAAAGAAGATAAGGGATTAATTTGGCCAATTCTATCATTATGAGGTGAACCAATTGTGTTTTCGAAAAAGAAAAATGAATCAATGAAACTCTTCATTGATTATCTGGAGTTGAACAAGATCCAAATCTATAAAGAGTACCCTCTTCCCCGTATTGATGAATTGTTTGATTATTTGTACGAATATCAATACATATCCATGAAGGACCTATATTCTATATATCATTAATTTAGGTTCATAAAGGGAGACATACCCAAGATAGTATTCCATACAATGTATGGACACTATTAATATATAGTAATACCATTTGTTCTTACTGATTCCACTTCTATCATCATGGATTTAATTACTAGATTATTAAGGGGTTACCTCAATAGGTTTATATGAGACATTATAAGTGATATTATTATATATTAAAACCAAAATAAAGAGCATGAAGACCACTGTGGAATTGTATGAAAGACGATACAGAATGAAAACATCATGAAATATTTAAAATGATTTAATTTTGGATTTAAAATGTTTCATTTTTTCATCAAATGATGTCACGTGATTCTATAGTAGTAGATCTATCAAAGATAAAGGCTATTTAATGTTCTCCTAGAAAAACCAAAATTACTAAGATTCATAGATTTCATGGTTTAGATTGATATTATTTATGGTTTGCAGATAATTTTTCATGATAATATAATCCTATGAACTAGATAACTCAGAAGGGTTTCAAGTTTCTCTAAACAGATTAATGTGAAGAATATTTTATGGAACTGAAGAGAGGGTGTCTCAGTAAACAATTCATAAATTAACCTATAGTGGATAAGGGTTTTTCATCATTAGAAACACATACATTAAGGGATTGGGATTTGTAATTTTTTAGTATAACATTTTTATCACTTATGACTTGAAAAAGATAATTATTCATTAGAAAACTTATGCAACTCATTATTTGGATATAGAAGAGGTAATTTTTTCATTATAGATATGGAGGCACTATCATTATTGAGAAAAGTGTGATATATATAATGATCATAAAAGTATCAAATATATATTCACAAATAAACAGTTGAACAAGAACCAAAGAATATGGTTAGTGTTTATAAATCATTATGACTAATCAATACATTACATCCCTGAGATATTTATCAAGGAGGAAAATGATTTTAGTCAAAATAATGATGGTATATTATCCATGATGATGATAAAAAATATCAAATATTTCTATATTTTCATAGAATGGAACTAGAAATCCTAAAGCAAGGGGAAAATACTATCATCCTCAAATGAATGTTCATCCATCTGTCTATGTAAAGATTGAGGAGGTGCGGGAAGAAATTTATAGAAAAAAATAATTTTTGAAATGTTCCTTAGTTTAACCTTAATAAATATTGAACAATAAGATTCAGAAACCATGTATGCGTTCCTTCCATACCTAATTTGAATAAAAAGTTATTAAAGTAGGGTCATTGTTCTTCATTCATTATTTATACTAGAAGTATGAAGATGTATAAGGATCTGAAACAATACTTCTAGTGGGATGGAATAATGATAAATATCTCATATTTTGTTTCTCGGTTGTTAGTATGGTACCATGTTAAGGTAGAAAGACAAAACCAAAAAAGAGATGTTCCATCCATTATCTATACCAGAATGAAAATTGGAGGACATCACTATAGATTTTTCTTTGGACTCCCCAAAACATATAAATGTTTTAATTATATATGAGTGGTATTTGATCACATTAATAATTTATAACACTTCATAACTATGAGAGAATACTTTTCTCTTGATCATTATTCTAATATATAAATTAAAAAAGTGGTAAGGATGCAATGAGTACCACTTTACATTGTATTGGTATCCAAGGACTACCAATCTGTTCTAGAAAAGTATTCAGTAAGCACGTGATACCAAATTTGGTTCCATCACTAATTATCATCCTCCAATAGATGGTAAGTTTTAAATAACAGTTGAAACACTATAGGATTTGTTGAGACCTTATTCTCTAGATTTCAAATGTTTTTGGGATCAACACCTTCCTCTAGTTGAATTTTATTACTACAATAGATTTCAATCCAAAATTCATATAGAACCTTATGAATCCCTCCATGGGATGAAATGTAGATCTCCAACATGATTTGATGATGTTTGAGAAAGAATACTATTGGGACATAATTTTGATGAAGAAATGGTAGAGAAGTTCAGATTCATTCAGTAGCATATCAAGGTAGCTCAACGTCAGTAAAAATATTAAACTATTAATCAA
The DNA here is from genome assembly GCA_963277665.1 of Viscum album. Classification (NCBI taxonomy): domain Eukaryota; kingdom Viridiplantae; phylum Streptophyta; class Magnoliopsida; order Santalales; family Viscaceae; genus Viscum; species Viscum album. The sequence continues at coordinate 2,085,845,512 of OY728151.1, forward strand.
GAGAAAAATGTAGAATTTGAATTTTTTCAAAATGTGTTTCTATGAATTTCAAATTTTATTAATATTATGATATTTTTGAATAATGGGATACTAATCATAGGGTATATCTGCCCCTTTAAAATTGTTGATCATATTGGGATGGTAGCCTATCGGATGGAACATCCTCCAAACGACCCTTATGTCTATGACGTGTTCGATATATCTATCATACGGAAGTATTAAACTATCCCTTCACAAGTACTGAAGTCATAGGTCATACCATCAGAGTTGGATATTTATTCAAGGAATAGCCAGTTGCAATATTGGATCATATATGGAATTTTCTACAAAACAAGACCACTCACCTATTCAATGTTTTGTGGGGAAATATCTTGTTATAGGATGTTACATGGGATATCTAGGATATGATGAAGCAGAATTGTCCCCATTTTTTGTACTAGAATAAATAATTTCAAGAATGAAATTAATTTTAAGAGGTTAGAATGTAACGCATTTATATTTCATGGAGATTTTTTTTGATTGAGTTAATTTTCATTGATGTCTTATATTGAACTAAGTCAAATATTCCTTTTACATGACACTGAATAGGCTTGTGCAACATGCAACACTGAATTGACATACGTATCATGAAACACTGAGTTTATATGAATCATCATTTTAATGTTATAATTATTTACATGATATAGTTATAACATATACATTAAACATAGTAATATGAATAGTAGTAACTTTTTATATAATATTTTTTATAATAGTTTCATATAAATAAATCATAATGATAATAAAAAGTATAATTTTTGGTAATTTCTATATAGGTATGAAAATAATATTGTTTCAAATGAAAATAATTTCACATCCTTCTTTGAAAATAAATAAAAATAATTTTAGAGACTTTTAAAATTTTTATTTTATAATATAAAATTCATTTTAACATTTTGAATTTTGAAATATTTTTAGGGTTAATTTTTTGGATTTTTATGAGAAAAAAACATATTTGGATGAATAGTGAAAAACACTCAATTTTTATTCAAAACTAGGTTTTCATCTAATTTATTTGTATAGTTCAATTATATTTTAATTAGGTTTTAAACATTAATTAGGTCAAAATTATATCTGTTAGTCCAATTTAGGTGACCGGAACTAATTTCAAATTGAAATTTGATATAAAAACATAAATTTTTTTGATCATTTTAACATTAAAAACCCATTGTTCACATTCGTTTGTGTGATTTATTGTAAATTATTTTCTGCAACTTTTCATTTTGGAATTTGGAAAAATGGGTTCCACATTTTGGAATCAAAATAATTTATAATTTCAATTAGGGTCAACATAGTTTTGAACAAAGATATTATTGAATGTAGTTTCAATTAATTATAGTTATTAATGTAAAATTAAACATAATAAGAAATAAATCAAAAAATTAATATCATAAATGACCTTGAAACTTTTCCATCAACTATTTTGTAGCCATATTTCATCCATAAAACTTCCCTTATTGATTTTTTATGGTTTACATGTTTCTTTTGGGAAAAAATGTTGGTACTCGTAACTTGTTTTCAGATGTTTCAAATGCTTTTTCTCCCTTCCCAAGAAAATTCCAACACCTCTCCCTATTCTTCAAACATCTCAAACCACCTAGGTTTATCCATGCTCTTCCCAATCCATGTACTATCACCCCCTTACATCTTGAACCCTTAATTTTGGATTAAATCTATCCATAGATTCACTTCTGTGGGAAGAAAAATGATTTACCCAAAAAAGATGATGTTTGAATGAGTATGACCATATTCAAGACACAAGGTAAGGGGATTTCAAGTCTTTCATATTTTTCAATGAGATTTACCACTTATTAATAACCCATCTATATATTTTGGATATTATACTTTCCATTAAAATATTATATTATATTTATCATTAATTTTATCAATATTTACATTTCCATTTCATGGTCTCTCTTTCATGGGGTTTATGTTTTAAGAATTAACATATGTGAAAAGTAGTTTTGACTTAATTGTCCTTCTGAGAGGCACATTCCATGATCATCAAGAAAATTGTATTAAAAAATTCATTCAATGAAGATATTTTATGATCATTTTCAAGTCAAAAGGATTTTAAAATTTTTTCTGAATCTCAGGATTCCATTAATTTTTTTGAAATTATTTTCAATGAATTTTTTTTGAAAGTTTTTCAATCTTCTTTTATATTTTTTCAAGGAAAATGGTTTTCAAAATAACTACACTCTCTCATTATATGTTTTAAAAAAATGTATTCTAGTTTTTTTTTCAAATATATATTTATATTTTTTCAACTTTATTTTAAAGAATATTGTTTTCAAAAGAATTCAAGTTTTAAGGGGACTTTTTCAAAGTAGAACTGATATTTTCTGGAATAAATGTTTTCAAAATATCTTTCCAGGTTATTTTCCATATTAGATGACATTTATTGATTTTACTAATTCCCATAAAAAAATGTTCCAAATTTTCTATTCTTCTTCTTTCTTGGTTAATTTAGCTTTTGATGGGATGATGTGCATGGTACATGTTTCTATTTGATATGTTATATTCTTTTGGAAACCACTTCATTTCATGGGTAATGATTTGATGAAATTATTATGAAACCTATCTATTTTCATTAAGATATGATGTGATGAAATGTTACTATTAATATTTTTATTTCACAAGATTATGATAGGATGATTGTAAAACCTATATCTTTTTTATGACTCATGATATGATGAATGTTTTATTTTCTTGTGGCACATGTATCAATGATTTTATTATGGGATGGGTGGGAACTATATATATCCCTCCAACTAATTGGGTAAATATTTATATATCGTGAGATAATTATTCAAACTATGTTTACAGGATAGATCCACTATAAAAATATGGAGAAACCCAAACCTTTACAAAGAAAGGATTGTTACTAGGAATGGTGGTCTATCCTGCCTAGTAGATGTAGTAAACAAGAAGGCGGAAGATGGGGAAACCCAATCCACTATGGGATTATGGGGAAATATGGTCCCTTACAATTAATGAAAAATAATTGGTGATGGTGGGGGTGTACCACCTAGTAGGTTCAGTTCCCATGAAGTTCCTTGATATATTCTTGAAATGCATAATAATTTATAGGGAATGATATCCCGTGTTTATGTATGCTAAAATTATATTTTTTATTCCTATGATATGATTTCATAGATTATGTTCCTTATTCCCCTATGAATCACATCCTATTATCTACCATGATTTATTCCATGATTCGTGTTTCTGATCTTATGATATGAAGGTTATGATATTCTAATTTTATGATCACGTTCACATACTCCTATTCATATCTCTATTCTTACATGTCTCTCTTATTTACCATTAATGAGAATCTCACCTCACCGAATTTTATATTTCCTGCCCCAGGTTATGAAAATATGAATTATTTGTGTTTTTATTAAGTTTTCTAGTCATGAATAACGTAATGGGAGGCAATTTTGCTCACTTATGTACCAGTGTTTATGACTCAATGTTTCCAAAATCACTAGAGTAGTACTACCTTTGGAAAACTGTTATATAATATATAATATATTCCAAAAAAAGATATGTATTGTTAATGTATAAAAATTGAGTCTCTATATAACACTATCCAAATAAAACCTTTGCCCCTGATTCTCTAGCTCAAGTATGAAACTATTAAAAAGGATCCATCAAGTTCCATGTTTCTAAATATTCATTCACAACCTGTGTTGGATGTTTCCAATTCAATGTATCTATGATGACCTTACCTTTCCCCAGGGTATAGTTGATGTCAATATCAAAATATTTTAGATATTCCTCCCATCAACTCTACTATAAATTAAAATAATTTTTATAGAATATAAAACTCATGATATTGTAGTCTGAATACATTGTAAAGCATTATCCTAAAAGGCTATTTTACCATCTCTTAAGTGTGTGAATCACAGCTACCATTTCATGGTGATGGTTCAGATTAATTTTACTTGTTTTTTTAATATAAAAATATTCATATGAAATGAGATGATCAAACTATATAAGAACACAACCCAAACATGAACCCATGCATCATATAAGATCACATAGTCCTACCTAACCCTTAGAAGAGTCAACACTAAAACATTAGTCAAAATAAATTTCTACTCAACCTAACGTCACTGTTAATTTTCAATCGAATAAAACATTACTCATTTCTAAGTAATAGTATCAATTTGAGATTCCAAATTTGATAATCCATTTACAAACTGGCGATAATATCCCACTATACCCAACGTGCTTCAATTGTGGAAAACATTCTATGGTTATAACCATGTCATAATAGATTTCAACTTCTTAGGATCAACTAAAATACCATCTTATAATGTCATGTGTTATAAGAACATAACATTAAAAATCTATACATCACATCTCAAAATCATTTCTTAAAGTCGATGACTTCTCAATAATTCTAGAACTGATGTTAGATAATGCACAGGATCCTCCACAAACATAAAATACACATTAATGTCATACATAAATACTACAATGAAGGTATCAAGATACCTTAGTGAAATCTTATTCATTAAATCCATAGATATTTTAGGATCATTGTTTATAAAAATGGAAAATACAAGGTACTCATAATGGATTTACTTACAAAGAAATGATGTTTTCTATATGATAGATTCTTTTATTCTCAATCGATGGTAACCATATCGAAGATCAATATTTGATAAAAAAATCACCCATTTCAAATAGTCTAATAGGTCATCAACAAATTGAAACATATATTTTTTATTTACCATAACCATATTGAGTATTCAGTAATCAATGAAAAGGAAATGTGACTTTTCAGCTTTCATAGCGAAGAGAACGGATGCTGCCAAAGGTGAAACACTTAGGAAATTAATACCCTTCTCTTGAAGATCATAAAACTGAGTATTTATCTCATTAATTTCTGATAGTTTCATGTTTTATAAATGAATAGATATTGGTCTATTTCCATACACTATGTCGATAAAAACACTAATTCCCTGTCTGGTGGAAAACCAGTAAAGTGATAAGGGAAAACATTGGGAAACTCGACGAAAACTAGAGGGAGATCATCACTCAGTGATAATTTTGTTAGATTAAAACCAAACAACTATATCACATTCCTTAGATCTAGATATGAGGTTCGGGATCTAATATACGATGGTTCCTATTCTCCATAAAACAAATGGGGGACCTCATAGGGTGTGGTAAAGGATACCCATTAAATATAATATCTGATATGGATTTTATTGGGAATGAGAAAATCTATCATGATAATAACATCAAAAGGTTTTATGTCATGAACGAGAAATCTCTATGAAATATTGACAAATGGTAATGAGAAAACACAATCAGAACTTTAGAAGCACTTCTCTCTTTTCATTATAGGGGTATTAGTAATATCTATCACAAAAGATAAAAGAAAAATAGGAGTATTAGTCCTGTTGAAAATAAAGATTGCAATTAAATAATTAAATGTGGAAGTATTAAATAAATGAGTCAATAGTGATGAATATATAGTGATGTCACCTCTCACGGTGATTTGACATGTGTATGCATCCTTTGGGAGTCTTCCACTATATGAAGAAGGTTCATTTCAGATGCTTATGGCTGCAGTCCATTTGTACATGAAGCATCTGATTGAACCATAGTTTTAACAGTCGTTGATGATATTATTCCACAATGTGGATTATAAAAGAAATGGAATTGCTGTTTCAATTTATTTTAGTGTCCATAAAAGACACATTTATTGGGAGACTCAGTGAAAACCCATTTAGAAACCCCAGTATTTCCAAACTGGTAGCAAATAAAATTTTGTTTTCCAAGAACAATTTCAGGATTAGAAAAACACTGCTATCAAGAAATACCACATGAATCATTACAGTTCCACTTTCCTTTCATAGAACTTGAACTACCATTGGGAGAAAATGTAACTCTCAAAAACCCTTAATTTCTAACCTGGTACATCTCAAACATTAATTCTTTATCCATCACATCCATATAAGAAGGTAGATTTAGCAAGAAAACCTGTGAACAAATATCAGATTGAATTCCCATATCGAATTATCAAATATTTCTCTTCTAATTTGATATAATCATAATTGAATAATTCAATAGCTCAGAAATGTTTTTTAAAATTATGTCATGGTCCGATCAACCTTCTTGAGATTTCAAATATCAATTGCCTTTTCCAACACCATCATCTATGGATAGAACTTCCTAATGAAATTAGATTTGAATTATTATCTATATAAGACTGATAGTTAATTTTCCACCACCATAGTTGTAACACCCCAGGTAAATAAAGAATATGACATTTTCATATTTATCCATATTTGTGAATAAAATATTAATATGACTTTAAAGGGGATGCTATGCTTGATGGCGTACCCAACACGCAACAACGAGTTTCTTGGGAATCTTACGTTGCACTCTAATAATAAAATAATATTATTTTAAATGGTAGTTAACATGTAGCCGTTGTAATGGCGGGAATGGATAGAAATAACTAAAATATGATTATATATGTTTTTAAATGTTTTTACAACTATCCAATAAAGGATAGAGGCTTAAAATACGGAAAGAATTCAATTTTAGGCGTATATGCCCTAGTTTTCACTAAAGGTTCACTTATCACCGTTTGATGTTGAACCATCATTAAATATAGTTTTTTTTCACTCTTAAAAATTCTTTTGGACCAAATAAAACACTTATTAAGAATTGGGACATCAAAATTTACTTTGTGTAAATTTTTGGTATCTTTCCGATAAAGTTCATTTTTTTAATGAATAGTGTAAAATGTTGTATTTTAATTCTTAACCTCTTTTTAATCTAATTTATTTATATGATTATATTATCTTTTGAATTGGTTTTAAAGTGAAATTAGAATATATTTTTACCATTAAATCCAATAGTGATCGTTGGAATTAATTTCACTTTGAAAACAGACTTAAACCAGTGTCAATCTTTTGATACTTATTGTTTCATAAAAACACGCTATTTGATCTGACAACGGGAATTAATTATTAAATTAATTAATGTGACTTATATGTTATGAATTTTGTAAAATATACTTCATTTTTGAATTCGGAATATCAAATATAGCATAGGGTGAATTTTTGGGATTTTTCTGAAAAACATCAATTTTTGATGAATAGTGACACCACTAAGTGGTACTTATAAAAACTGATTTTTCCGTTTAAATGAAATTTTGCCATCTTTGTGTTTTGAATTTCAAAAATCCTACATACATGGTTTTCATTAAGAAGTAAAATGTGGTTCAATGGGATAAAAATAATTTTTTGGTGAATAGTAACTTATTAAGTTTTTAATGACGATTAGTGTTAATTAGTGTAGTTTAAGGTAAAAATAATGATTTAATAAAATGAGATGAACTTGACACATGTACTAACATCATTGGATGTGTAATGGCCAACCAAGACAAGCCATGGGTCAACATGGGGACCCCATGGAGCAACTTTGGTTGGGAAATGACATAAATAACTTTTTATTTAATGTAAAAGTAAAAATGACACAAACATGATATGTTTTACTAAAACAATTTTTAAGTGGGGTTATACAATTCATATTTTTTATTATAAATAGTAATTGTAATGCTAAAAAGATTTCCTACATCATAGTAATTTTTTTTATAATTTGTAGACATTAAATAAATTAACTTATTTATGACATCATAATGATGCAGTGATGACATCATTATCTGACAATTTAAATAAAATGAGAAGATAATGTAAACTCTATGACCTACACATGTCAAAAACTTATTGGATGGGTGGATTTAGAACCCTTATCACCTTATACACGAATTATATCAATGTGGGACCTTTTAAAACTGAAACACATTTTCAAATAAAGTATTATTTCTTACTTTCCAAAAGTGCCCCTCCTCTCCTCTTATAAAAGGCCCCCACCTCTACCTCATTTCACACACTCCTCAAGCCTTTGGCTCAGCCAACCCCTGCCCATTTACTCTCTCCAAATCTCTATCCTCATCCGAGAGGATCCCCTTTGGGCAGAATCCTTTCAAAGGAAGCCATCAGGCTCAAATCAAAAGGAGTTACACTTTTAAAGGTAATTCATTCCCTCGTGTTCATTTGTATTATTTTGATTCTCCAACCCCATAAACTCTTTTTATTTACGTCTTTTGTAACAACACCAGTATCTTAAATATACTAGGATGTTGTTATAAGATTTATTAGAGCTTCAATCTCACACAACTACATCAAATGGTTAAAGAACATACGGTTTCCGTGGATGGAGAAATTCTGCCTCCCGAAACGATGATTGTTCAATACTCATTTAACACATTCAAAGGTGGAAATTATGATGTAACTAATTTTATATATGATATATAATATTTTTATGTTTTCCTTAAGCTTATGTTGTTTTCATTTTGGGCATACCTTTATGGTTTCCATTATGGGTAAACGCGATCTCTTCATTTAAGGAAGTGCGGACTACCGCCCCCTCAAAGTGATTTGATTCGTTAAATACCATATGTGGGACGTATAAAGGATGGAACCATGATATTATATATGATATTATACTGGAATTATAATATACCTTTATATCATTATTATTCCATTCAATAAAATACGAAATAGAAATGAAAGTAACGTTCATGCGTACGTACGGCTTACCGTCTCCATGAACAGTGCATTTCATTTCTTACCTCTAAATGATTATGTAATGTTATAAATGCATGAATGTACTGGATATATATGACATATATGATATCTACATCATTAATACAATTCTGTATATAATAAACATTTGGCCACAAGAACAACATGTAATCGTAAGAAGTCCACTTTCGACTTAAATATCGGCAAAACAAATATTATTAACATAAATGATTACATAATGTTTATGACATGGTAATGAGTGATATAAAAGGAATAATGAACTTGATAAAGGTTCTTAAGGAAGTAGAAATTAACTCATGTTTATTATTCTGGAGATTAAAGAACGATCGAGTCAAGTCGGACCCGAGGTAAGGGATCCTACTCCTCTCTTTCTTTTTAAGTACACACTTTTATGTGATTCCTTTTAAAGATAATATTTCTTGTTATTGGGATGATCTTTTATATTACACTTACTGTAATTTTTATGTTCATGTGATGAGATACCCTATTCACTCTCATCAATCCATTTTGGATGTTTTGAGTGGCGTCGTTAGGCTGCCAAACTTTCGTAAGAGATCTAACCTCTCTCTTTCTTTTTAAGTACTCTCCTTTATGTCACTTCTTTTAAGCTCCTCTTTGTAATGTTGGGGGATGTTATTTTATATTCCTCTTGCGGTACATTTTATTGTAATGTGATGAGATACCTTATTTGATCTCATCAATCCATATTCAGAAGTTTTATGTGGCGTCGTTAGGCTGCCGAGTTTTCATAAGGGATTTTTCATCTCACTTTTATTCCCGTGAGATTTATGCTACATTTACCACAAATTCCATTGAGTGGTATATGTACTGTCCATTATTCTACTCTTTGTGTAATATACTTTCTTTTATGAGTATTTAAATCAATGATCTATTGTCCTTCTTTCATGGGGTGTATGTTTTGAAAGATACCCAAGTCGGTAAGGGAACCTTTCACCCTCCTTTTTTTAAAGACATCTTTTGTTGGGTATTTTAATTTACATATTTTTATGTTTGGATATGTTCTCATATATCCTTATTGATGTAAATTTTATGTCCATGTGATGAGATACACTTTTTATCTCTCATCAACTCATTTTGATGTGATGTCGTTAGGCTGTCAAAGGAACTTTTTAACCCAATTTCGATTTCTTTGGGTTCAAGATGTAGTCATTGAATATGTCATCCATTGAATATGTGTGAATGACCTTTTATTGTTTTACACTTAATATACACTTATATTTGGTGTACTTATATTTTCACACATATTTTTGAGATTGATTTGTCCTTAATTTAAGGATACCTTCTCTATAAGGGATTTCATCACATTTGACATTTCTATTAAGGGTTCATTGTTGTTATGCACCAATTCACTCTTATATGGTGTATATACTGTCCTTTGGAGTATTATATCATGAATCCATTTATTCTCAGGATATTATAAAGTTCTGACTACATGTTATTCCTCAATTATTTTATTCAAGTGTCTCTAATTTTGGTAAAACCCCTTTAACCAAAATATCGTTTTAAATGTTTTAATTATTTGTTCTTATTAATATCCATGTTTTCAAAATGGTTTTAAGGATTTATTTATATGGATATTAATGGTTTAAAATTTTAATCTTCAATGTGGTATGGGACACTTTGATTCAAAAATGTCTTTATTAAATGTTTTAAATTGTTTTGGAAATGGTTTCTTTTTGAATGGATTCATTATTTCAATATACTAAAATGTTATATTGTGATTGAAATGTGGAAATGTTATGTTTCATTTATGCATGTTTTATGTGATACATTTATGTTATGGTTCTTGGGCATTGTTTTGAAAACGGGTGGTTTCGTGATAAACTAAGGGCGGGTGAGCCCGCTATAGCTCTCCAATGCATTGGGTAACGCGAAGGAGTGAAACATTGAGGTTTCTTCGAAGAGATTTAGGGAATATATTGTGAGGGGTATTCCAAAACGTAACCAAGAGGGTTACTCCCTACGTAAGAATGTTATGAAAGCCTCAAGTTACCTTTTCTGTCTTATGATTTCTATGATTTATTCATGATTTGATATGCCTATGTTTTATGGGTAAAGTATGATTTCATTGTTATGTATACATGTACTCGTGTTTCCTTTCCATATCTTTATATCCCTTACTGAGCTTTTTATGCTCATCCCATGTTTTTGAAATGTTTTTCATAGGTCAAGGAAAGGGTACATGATGTGATGATAGTGTCAAGGATGTGTCAAGAAATAATCCATGTTTTAATTTAAATATGTTTCCGTTGATGGGAAGAATGAATATTGTCTTTTATGTAACCACTTTGTTTAAATGTGGAATGTAATGCAAGTTTCATGATCTAATTCTCTAAAACTCTAAACCTTAAAAGATCCTCAATGTGTAATCTTGTAATAACTCAAGATTATGTAAGGTTTAAGGCGGGGGCCTTATAGTTGGTATCAAAGGTCGGTTTAGATAACTTTAGAGGTTAGGGTATTCTCTAAGAACAAGTGACATTACCATAATGGTTAGGATTTCAGAAAGAGTCCTAGATTTAGATAAAGTGAATGAGTAAGTATATCTTAGTGTTTATCTTACTCATTAGTACATGATGGTTTTGTTGATATACTCACACTGACCTTTTTGGTTTTAGTAAATGGCTGGATCTAGCAGGCACCAAAGTAACAGTGGATGTGAAGGAAACTGTGACAGTTTTTTGAGCAAGCAACTGAATGATATGGGAGCTGCAATGAGAACTCTTGTGATTATCCTCAACCAACTATCTGGAGTCATGAGTGACCATCTAAACCTTGGAGATTTCTCTAAGGCATCATATATGCAAGAAACAAATCCCTACGGATGTATAGGTAATAATAATAAAGGTAAGTGTGTTCAAAAACCTATGTGTCAAAGATGTGGAAAGAAACACCTAGGAAAATGTTTCAAAGGGACAGAAATATGCTATATATGTGGAAATAAAGGTCATAAAGCAAGAACCTGCAATGGAAAAAGGAAGAATCCAGTTGACTCGAGGAAAGGGAAAGAAGTTCTTTCTGAGGGATCAATTGAATGTTTTAAATGTGGTGTGCATGGTCATTATGCAAACACATGTCCTATGAAGAAGTTTCGTGAATGGGGTCACCAAGAGCGTACCAATATTCCTTTACCAATACCTAATGCCATTCCGATTGAGGATGAAGAAACTGACAATGACCAATCAAAGGTATGTACTATTTCATGACTATTGTTTTCCTATTTTTGAATCTTAGGATATGATTCATGATTTTGTTTTTAGGAAAGAGGTATTTCAGAATAAGTTGGGAAGGAATGGTTAATGGATCATTAAGAATGTTGAATGAGTAAGATGTCAACATATAAGGGCTTCAAGAGTTATGGTGAAATTCTTAAGAGTATTAAGTCTCTTTTGATGATGGGGTTACATTGGAAGACTTTTTATATTATGTGTAACCCTGATATTTAATATAGGAAAATTTTATTCAAGGAATAGTTATCTTTTCTTTTGTGGACATAGTTATAAAGAACTATTTGGGTTTATATGATCCTTACTTTTGAGGTAATTATGGGTTATTATATGATATGATGGAAAATGAAGGGCATGAGATAAACTTGTGGTTAAAATATGTTATGATTATTTTTGAAGATTTTATCACGTTTTGGGGAATGTTTTAAGAATTATATAGTTTTGGAAAAAGGACAACACATAGACCGTGTGACAACCCGTCGCGTCGGACAAAGCCGCGGGAATCGAACCCACAACCAAAGTGCGACTGGTATTTATCGCCTACCACTGGGCTACGTGAAGTCCCTGGTTAGTTTGACTGATTCTTTTTTTTAAGAGTAAGTTGATTTTGGGTTATTTATGAAAATTATTAGCCTATCATAGAGGATATGTGATTAGGTTAATTACTTTTCAATACGAGACTTTAGGAGCAACTGATGTTGTTTGGAGATAAATGTTACGATTTAACATGTAAGACTATGTGACTAAATCCTTCAAATATTTGGGTTTCAATCTTATATTGGATTACTTTGAAGAATTTTATGGACAAATTGTTTATCGGATGGTCCTCGTTGAACTTTGGGTTTTGTTGGACAAATTTTGGAGATTAAGCATGGATTTTCTTTTTAATGGGTTATCCTTTTCTGGATTATCTGACCTTGTACTAACATTTTTGGTTTTAGTTTTGGATAAAGCCTAATGACATGGGATGTATATAGTTCTCTTTTGTGGATTAGGTGATTCTCTAGAAGTTGATTATAGTACTCTTAATGCGAACAAGTCTCCCTAAATACTCATCTTTTGGAAAAAATATGAGTTTGATTAAGGAATATAGTAAAAGTTGAAAGTCAACATGATAAGTGATTATGTTTCCTTATGAATAAATTCCTCAATAAAAAGTAACTTAAAACAAAAATGTTGTCTATTAGCTTTTTCTACTGGGGAATCGAATACTGTTTAACCCATCACAAGTTTGTGATTTTCTCATTGTTAACTTTCTCCTAGACATGTTTACTATCACTCTCCCTCAAGAACATGACCCTTTGCTTTTTCTTCCATGTCCATGTTTTTCTAAATGGAATCCTAGTATGGGTTAACTCGGGTGTCCTCCGTACTTATCTTCCTTTATTTTAAAGTGATTATTTTACCGACTCTTGTTCCGATGTGGGACGTTCAAGGATGTTTCCAAGCTCAATTTTAAAAATTGCGAGGATGCAATTCCCAAAAGTGGGGAAGGATGTAACACCCCAGGTAAATAAAGAATATGAAATTTTCATATTTATCCATATTTGTGAATAAAATATTAATATCACTTTAAAGGGGATGCTATGCTCGATGGCGTACCCAACACACAACAACGAGTTTCTTGGGAATCTTACGTTGCACTCTAATAATAAAATAATATTATTTTAAATGGTAGTTAACATGTAGCCTTTGTAATGGCGGGAATGGATATAAATAACTAAAATATGATTATATATGTTTTTAAATGTTTTTACAATTATCCAATAAAGGATAGAGGCTTAAAATATGGAAAGAATTCAATTTTAGGCGTATATGCCCTAGTTTTCACTAAAGGTTCACTTATCACCTTTTGATGTTGAACCATCATTAAATATAGTTTTGTTCACTCTTAAACATTCTTTTGGACCAAATAATACGCTTATTAAGAATCGGGACATCAAAATTTACTTTGTGTAAATTTTTGGTATCTTTCCGATAAAGTTAATTTTTTTAATGAATAGTGTAAAATGTTGTATTTTCATTCAAAACCTCTTTTTAATCTAATTTATTTATATGATTAGATTATCTTTTTAATTGGTTTTAAAGTAAAATTAGAATATATTTTAACAATTAAATCCAATAGTGGTCATTGGAATTAATTTCACTTTGAAAACAGACTTAAACCAGTGTCAATCTTTTGATACTTATTGTTTCATAAAAACACGCTATTTGCTCTGACAGCGGGAATTAATTATTAAATTAATTAATGTGACTTATATGTTTTTAATTTTGTAAAATATACTTCATTTTTGAATTCGGAATATCAAATATAGATCAGGGTAAATTTTTGGGATTTTTCTGAAAAACATCAATTTTTGATGAATAGTGACACCACTAAGTGGTACTTATAAAAACTGATTTTTCCGTTTAAATGAAATTTTACCATCTTTGTGTTTTGAATTTCAAAAATCCGACATACATGATTTTCATTAATAAGTAAAATGTGGTTCAACGGGATACAAATAATTTTTTGGTGAATAGTAACTTATTAAGTTTTTAATCGCGATTAGTGGTAATTAGTGTAGTTTAAGGTAAAAATAATGCTTTAATAAAATGAGATGAACTTTACACATGTCCTAACCTCATTGGATGTGTAATGGCCGACCAAGAAAAGCTATGGGTCAACTTGGGGACCCCATGGAGCCACTTTGGTTGGGAAATGATGTAAATAACTTTTTATTGAATGTAAAAGTAAAAATGACACAAACATGATATGTTTTACTAAAACAATTTTTAAGTGGGGTTATACAAGCCATATTTTTTATTATAAATAGTCATTGGAATTCTACAACGATTTCGTACATCATAGTAATTTTTTTTATAATTTTTAGACATTAAATAAATTAAATTATTTATGACATCATATTGATGCAGCGATGACATCATTATCTGATGATTTAAATAAAATGAGAAGATAATGTAAACTCTATGACCTACACATGTAAAAAACGTATTGTATGGGTAGATTTAGAACCCGTATCACCTTATCCACGAATTATATCAATTTGGGACCTTTTAAAACCGGAACACATTTTCAAATAAAGTAATATTTCTTACATTCCAAAAGTGCCTCTCCTCTCCTCTTATAAAAGGACCCCACCTCTACCTCATTTCACACACTCCTCAAGCCTTTGGCTCGGCCAACCCCTGCCCATCTACTCTCTCCAAATCCCTCTCCTCATCCTAGAGGATCCCCTTTGGGCAGAATCCTTTAAAAGGAAGCCTTTAGGCTCAAATCAAAAGTAGTTACACTTTTAAAGGTAATTCATTCCCTCATGTTCATTTGTTTTATTTTGCTTCTCCAACCCCCTAAACTCTTTTTATTTACTTCTTTTGTAACAACACCAGTATCTTAAATATACTAGGATGTTGTTATAAGATTTATTAGAGCTAAAATCTCACACAACTACATCAAATGGTTAAATAACATACGGTTTCTGTGGATGGTGAAATTCTGCCTCCCGAAACGATGATTGTTCAATACTCATTTAACACCTTCAAAGGTGGCCATTATGATGTCACTATTTTTATATATGATATATAATATGTTTATGTTTTCCTTAAGCTTCTGTTTTTTTCATTTTGGGAATACCTTTATGGTTTCCATTATGGGTAAACGCGATATCTTCATTTAAGGAAGTGCAGACTACCGCCCCCTCAAAGTGATTTGATTCGTTAAATACCATATGTGGGACGTATAAAGGATGGAACCATGATATTATATATGATATTATACTGGAATTATAATATACATTTATATCATTATTATTTCATTCTATAAAATACGAAATAGAAATGAAAGTAGCGTTCATGCGTACGTACGGCTTACCGTCTCCATGAACGGTGCATTTCATTTCTTACCTCTAAATGATTATTTAATGTTATAAATGCATGAATGTACTGGATATATATGACATATATGATATCTACATCATTAATACAATTCTGGATATAATAAACATTTGGCCACACGAACAACATGTAATTTTAAGAAGTCCACTTTCGACGTAAATATCGGCAAAACAAATATTATTAACTTAAATGATTACATAATGTTTAGGACATGGTAATAAGTGATATAAAAGGAATAATGAACTTGAAAAAGGTTCTTAAGGAAGTAGAAATTAACTCAAGTTTTTTATTCAGGAGATTAAAGAACGATCGAGTCAAGTCAGACCTGAGGTAATGGATCCTACTCCTCTCTTTCTTTTTAAGTACACACTTTTATGTATTTCCTTTTAAAGGTCATCTTTCTTGTTATTGGGATGATCTTTTATATTACACATACTGTAATTTTTATGTTCATGTGATGAGAGACCATATTCTCTCTCATCAATCCATTTTGGAAGTTTTGAGTGGCGTCATTAGGCTGCCAGACTTTCGTAAGAGATCTAACCTCTCTCTTTCTTTTTAAGTACTCTACTTTATGTCACTTCTTTTAATCTCCTCTTTGTAATGTTGGGGGATGTTATTTTATATTCCTCTTTCGGTACATTTTATTGTAATGTGATGAGACACCCTATTTGATCTTATCAATCCATATTCGGAAGTTTTATGTGGCGCCGTTAGGATGCCGAGTTTTCGTAAGAGATTTTTCATCTCACTTTTATTCCCGTGAGATTTATGCTACATTTTCCACAAATTCCATTGAGTGGTATATGTACTTCCCATTATTCTACTCTTTGTGTAATATACTTTAGTTTATGAGTATTTACATCAATGATCTATTGTCCTTCTTTCATGGGGTGTATGTTTTGAAAGATACCCAAGTCGGTAAGGGAACCTTTCACCCTCCTTTTTTTTAAAAGACTTCTTTTGTTGGGTATTTTAATTTACATATTGTTATGTTGGGATATGTTCTCATATATCCTTATTGATTTAAATTTTATGTCCAAGTGATGAGATACACTTTTTATCTCTCATCAACTCATTTTGATGTGATGTCGTTTGGCTGTCAAGGGAACTTTTTAACCCAATTTCAATTTCTTTGGGTTCAAGATGTAGTCATTGAATATGTCATCCATTGAATATGTGTGAATGAACTTTTATTGTTTTACCCTTAATATCCACTTATATTGGGTGTACTTATATTTGTCACACATATTTTTGAGATTGATTTGTCATTAATTAAAGGATACCTTCTCTATAAGGGATTTCATCACATTTGACATTTCTATTGAGGGTTCATTGTTGTTATGCACCAATTCACTATTATATGGTGTATATACTGTCCTTTGGAGTATTATATCATGAATCCATTTATTCTCATGATATTATAAAGTTATGACTAAATTTTATTCCTCAATTATTGTATTCAAGTGTCTCTAATTTTGGTAAAACCCCTTTAACCAAAATATCATTTTAAATGTTTTAATTATTTGTTCTTATTAATATCCATGTTTTCAAAATGGTTTTAAGGATTTTTTTTATATGGATATTAATGGTTTAAAATTTTAAGCTTCAAGGTGGTATGGGAAACTTTGATTCAAAAATCTCTTTATTAAATGTTTTAAATGGTATTGGAAATGGTTTCTTTTTGAATGGATTCATTATTTCAATATACTAAAATGTTATATTGTGATTGAAATGTGGAAATATTATGTTTCATTTATGCATGTTTTATGTGATACATTTATGTTATGGTTCTTGGGCATTGTTATGAAAACGGGTGGTTCCGTGATAAACTAAGGGCGGGTGAGCCCGCTATAGCTCTCCAATGCATTGGGTAACGCGAAGGAGTGAAACATTGAGGTTTATTCGAAGAGATTAGGGAATATACTGTGATGGGTATTCCAAAACGTAACTAAGAGGGTTACTCCCTACGGAAGAATGTTATGAATTCCTCAAGTTACCTTTTGTGTCTTATGATTTCTATGATTTATTCATGATTTGATATGCCTATGTTTTATGGGTAAAGTATGATTTCATTCTTATGTATACATGTACTCATGTTTCCTTTCCATATCTTTATATCCCTTTCTGAGCTTTTTATGCTCATCCCAAGTTTTTGAAATGTTTTTCACAGGTCAAGGGAAGGGTACATGATGTGATGATAGTGTCAAGGATGTGTCAAGAAAGAATCCATGTTTTAATTTAAATATGTATTTGTTGATGGGAATAATGAATATTGTCTTTTATGTAACCACTTTGTTTAAATGTGGAATGTAATGCAAGTTTCATGATCTAATTGTCTAAAACTCTAAACCTAAAAAGATACTCAATGTGTAATCATGTAATAACTCAAGATTAAGTAAGGTTTAAGGCTGGGGCCTTATAATAGTGTCCCACTATCTCTTTCTTGTTCCATCTATCATGATGGTGGAATATATAACCATTATTTATACATGTGTCTAAAAAAACACAAAAAAAAACTTAATTCTTCCCATCAATTCATTATCATTTAGGGATCATTTGATCACTTGAACACTGCTGTAATCTGGTGATGGAAATCATGAACATGAATCTAGAAAACATAACATTGTGGTTCAACACCTAGAGCCTGAATGGGAACTGGTGGTGGTTCTTGTTAAAGTTTTAGGAAAGTACATGCGATCACCTTATCTTGACTGTAGTCCATGCGAGGATTTGTTCATTGTGGATGATTAAGTGATTCCTCATTATGAGACCAATTTGAAGATATTCCTGAAGGAATAATGAATTAAAATATATGTAGACAAAATTGATGATATAATATTAACACAAAAATAGAGAAACATGCGAAATTAATCCCAATATATAGACAAAGAATATTTAGATTTCAATCGATCCAAATAAAAAATCAGGAACATACTAGAACTATTCCTCAAGAATCCTTTTACAGACCACCCCTAGTGACTTAAGACTCATTGTAGTGAGATATTTCTAGGAACTCTATCACAAATACCCCCAAATTCATGACAATATTACTCATTTACATATGTAAATCAATGAAATATGATTACCCTGCACCTTTGATACCACTTTTTCACTAACCATCACTGATAACCTAGTAACCTGATAACTGAGAAGGAATTAGCATAGGACAAAGGGAATTCATGATCCCCATGGGAGGGAAATAAGATCCTAGAATCATAAAATATGAAAGTGGGAACGAATTTTCACAAACATAATGAATGATAGAGATACAAGTTAGTATACATCCAAGAAAAACTCCTTAGGGAGAACTGCGCCAAAATTGAAATAGACATAAACTACCCAAAGTGCAATAAAAAAATACAAGAAAACATGATAAAAACCCCAATTTCAAATGTCAAAAAATATCTAAGCCTTAGGATCAATAACTACTGGAACCATCACTTGGCGCTTTACCCTTTCTTGAACCTAGAACAATATAATCTACAAACAGTTGAAGGCACAATTATGGTGTGAGATAAAATCCCAGAAGGGTCTCTCTAAGGATTTCATAATAATCTTCCAATATTTAATTAGCTTATTAAATATTTCAATTTTAAATAAACAATCATAGTATTTCAATAAATATTTAAAAATGTACTCTTCACATTCCAATGGTGAAAGAATTTATCAAAAAAATTAAAAATAATTTTATATAATATTGTTTATATAAATTCATAAGGCATGTGTAAAAGATTTTACAAATAATTTAATTTATAGAAAAACAAAAACTAGTGAATAACATGGTTATCTTCCAATAGGTAAGATATTTATAATCTATGGGATCCTCACACACATGATGGTAAATCAGAGGACCATGTGTATAAACACGTTCCTCAAACACTAGTCAAAGAGGTATCATTACCATCCCATCTGAGATGTGACTTACTATACAAGTGTTTTTTTTTCAATTATAATGTGTCAAAAGAGTTATATACCAATAATTCACTAACTACATTGGCTTTATGTTCTCTAATAATCATAAAATAATGAGTAATTTATTTCCAAACTATTTAAAATAAAATTCAACCGATTTTTTCATATCAATATTTCAATTTCCATTTAAAATAAAAACTCAGTTATTAATCAAATCATGCCTTTTTCTAGGATAAAATCATTAGATTTCTCTCAAAACTATTTAAATCCAATTTTCCCAAATACTAATTTCATATAAAATAATTCCACTTAAATTTCAAAATTACATAAATTTCATCAAATATATATCCAATTTTAATTTAACAATTAATTTTTATTATTTTTTTGACATCAAATCCAAATAACACCCCATTTCACCAGAATTTGGGGTTTCCCCAATTTCACATTCCAAAAATATTCCAAACAATAATCCACACCAAATTGGGTTTTCATAATTTAATTTAATGAAAATAAAAAAAATTATAAATTTATCAATAATCAAATTGTCCATCATAAATGGAACCACATAGTGTTTAATGTTCCCTAATAATATAACAATAATGATAAATTTATTTCAAAACCATTTAAAAAACTATTCAACCGATTTTCTCACTTCAATATTCCAATTTCCATTTAATAACCAAAAAAAGGGTTTTTATCCAAATCATGACTTCTCTTGGATAAATCCACTAGGATTCTATCTAAATCATTTTAATCCATTTTTCATAATACCAATTTCAAATCAATTATTTCCAAATAAATTTCAAAATACTATCAATTATATCCAATCAATATCACAATTTAATTTGAAAATTAAATTTCACAATTATTTTACCATATAAGACTAATCACAACCCAATTAATCATAATTGGGGGTTTTCCAAATTTCACATTCCAAATCTATTCAAATCCTTAATCCTTACTAAATTGGGATTTCACAGTTTAACTGAATGAAAATAAAACAATAAAGAAATTTAGGTTTAGAAAAATTGTCCATATTAAGAGGAATCACCTATGTGGGAATAATGGGATATCAAAACACAATCCAGATTCAGGAAAGTACAATAAATAATGTAGTAAATTAATATCAAATAATCAACCTAGATTATAGATCTGAAGTAGTGGGTATTTGACCCTCTAATGATGTGGAGATCAATAAAACCCTAGAGATGAACGATTAAAGAGCTGGGGAAAGATAATGAAATGATGAATCTTATCAAGAAGAGATTGGATAACATTATACTAGAATTTATTCTCTTATATAAAGATTTAGAGGGGCCAAAATCACCTATTGAGAGATTCCAATGGGGAAAATTCATAATTTGGTCCTAAAATCCCATAAGGAACCTTAACTAAGGGTTTTGAGGTTTTAAAAATTAACTTTTGAAATAAAAATGAATTATTAATGTTTTCATGGGTTGGGACACATGGTTAGGAAAACAGCTCCACCAAACTATTGGCACCTTTTAATGGGGTTTCATGATTTCTGATAGGTTGGAATTTTTTTTTCAAACTGTGCATTAGCCATGAAAACCCCCACTGTTTGGGTTTGCCTGATTTCCACTAATAGGGTGCATGGTATTGGAAATCCATGAAACAACCATGAACATCCCAAAAACATTAAATATTTTCCAAAATTTCACCCGAATCACCATTTTACCAACCCCAAAAAAATAATGATTAAAAGAGGTGTTTATAAATACCTGAAAATAATAACTCAATATTATAAGTTTCCAATCAATCTAAACATAGTGTGATCCTTAGAATGTTTTTACATGTTCTTCTTTCAAAATTTAGTCTAAATTTGGATTGTATTACTAATTTTATTTACATGTATTTGATAAGATATATGATGCATTAATTATTATGACTTGATATATAGATTTGGATATATTTATATGAAATTCATCGAAACTGATTTACCCTATTTATTATGGAATGTAGAAAATAGAAAAAATTAAATTTTTCTTACATGATATTTAAAAAAATGATAAAATGTATATCATTCAATATTTTCCTTCAACATGATCATGATTCTATTAATTTATATATACTTGATACGGATCTTCTAGTTCTTACACAAATGACCGTGTTAGATCACTCTTTGTGTAACCCTTCGAGAGTGAGTAGACCTGAATATGTCTATCAATGTAGGGAAAGGAATGAAAAATTATTGAGGTGGTGAGGTTTTCTATCAGCTAGGTTTGGGTAGTTGGATTGGGTTAATTTGTGAGTTTTCCCACTCTAGTACATATTTTCTATTGGACTAGTTGTTTAGCTTTGTTGTATTTTACTATTGGACTTGTCTCATAGGAATTTTTTTTACCTTTTATGTTGTATTACTTTTGTTAATCTCTTCTATTATGATATATATATATATATTCATGTTTTCATATTTTGTAAATTCATATAAATTATTATATATTTCATTTTTTCTCTTTTCATTTGGGTGAAATCATTCACTTAGTTTATTGTTGTTTCCCTGTTTCTATACACCAGTCTGTTGGGATCGAGAAGTCCCTCCATTAACATGATGGATCTGGTTGGGTAAACGTTTGAGAGGGTATTTTTTTTGGGTTCATTGATGTTTTGTATCAAATATGGTTTTTTTCTTTATGATTTTTTCCTTGGGATGTATGGTAGACTCTATATAGTATTTTTGGGACTTGAGAGGTATATTACGGTGACTTTCTGGCTAGCTCTTTCCATGATGCGACTCAAGTTACCATGGGATGATAGGATTTATATCTCTTATAATGATTTCATAATGATAATAACATATATTTATTATGTATTTTCTTGTTTGAACTACAATTATTATTCTCTCTAATTGTTTCTTCAATTTTGGTATGTTGAAGTATGCCTCCGAGACATGTTCTGCGAGTCCCTCTGGAAGGAGTAGTTGACGCTCCCTAAAGGAATCCTCATATGGATTAGAGAATTAATAAGGTTATCATGTGGGAATTTTATTTCATGGATCAAAATGCACCAAAATCATAGAATGTAGTTGTTTGGGTATAGTCAGGAGCTATAAGAGACATATATCGATCATAGGAGTTCTTCTGTGAGAAGTAACCATCCATTAATGGTATGAATGATCCTCAATGGGTGAAGGACTCAATTGAAAAGTTTGATCAGATCCTTTAATTTCTGGATAGACCTGATAGTATCAAGGTGATGTTTGTAGTGTTCATACATGATTCTTATAGGATAAGATGGTGGGATTTTATGGTACGGGTGGATAGGTAGATGAGTTTAGACTGGAAGGGTTTCAAGACAATCTTTTACCATTAGTTTTTCCTAGAGTCACTGATTATTTAGAATTATTTAGAATCACACTCCTTATAGTAGGGAGTGATTTGAGTGTTTTCTGACCCCAATCAATTTGTCGAGCTAGTTCATTTTACAATGGAGTTTTTAAAGTTTGAGCAGAATAAGATTTAGAAGTATGTGTAGGGTTTTTGATTGGATATCAAATAATAAGGATTTATGATAAACCTTTTAACCTTTGTATAGATTGTGTAAATGGCTATGATAGTAGAGATAATTATGACTGGAAAGGTTCAATATTAAAATTCTATTATTCCAAATAGTTGGATCTTTGGTGGAATGCTAGTTAGTAAATGCAAGTGTCTGGATCATCACAGGATTGGTGGATGTTGTTCATCATATTAGGATTCTTTAGTACCTCCAATTTCAGTAAGTGGTGTTCTTATGAATTGCTATTAGTGTGGAAATTTATGTCACAAATTGATTTATTGTCCTTCGCTTATTAATATGTGTGATAATTATAGACATTATGGTCATTTATAGTGGTATTATCAGGATAGGTCTACACCTCGATATAGTTTAGAATCATTGTCTCAATGAATACTACCCCATGGTCAATAATTCTAAAACTAATGGCCTCTATCCATAGGCCTACGGAGTGAAGAACCTTCACATAGTATATATGTTTCTATAAATTATCGTTGCACTTCCACTGATAGTGAGAGGTACTATCTTAATTACATATTCCATAGAGATTCCTTTATTTGATACTGGTGATTCCCACTCATTTATATCTATTTGTTTTGTCTATATTATTAATGTTCCAATAGATCTCATTCACTTTGTTATGGAGTTACTGAAGCCTCATTGGAAGAATAAAGTGTAGGGGTTTTCGTGTCCTTTTTACATGCTAGGTATATTTTATGGAGAGTTAGTCTGGTATTTTCTCATTCTTAATATATATTTATTGACATCATCAGTAGGATGGATTGGAATTTTTCTCATTATGGTAAAAAATATTGTTATCATTATTTTTCCTCATTATATATGGCTGATGGGAGGTCATGGGTGTTTCCGGGAGAGTGGGATCTGAGGTCTAGCCATGAAGGACCTCCAATCCCAGATCTCGTTGGTTTATTTTCATCTATTTCAGTTGATCCTAATCGAATTTCATTCGGTGTTTATCTTCACACTATTGTTCGGGAATTTCATATATTTTATCAATATATTTTCTCTAGTAATCCTTTGATGAGTGAGGTAGAGTTTATAATTGACCCCGTTCTAGGTAAAAACTGAATTCCGATACCTCTCTATAGTATAGAACCAGTGGCACTAAATAATGTCAACATTTAGTTGGATGTCCTAATGTAAATTTTTTTAATGTAGTTTTTTACCATGGGAATCCCCAGTGTTGTTTTCTAATAAGGTGAATGGTTCAATTTGATTGTCCATAAACTATCTGATGTAAAATGAGGAACTAGTTAAGAAATATTATCTATTTCCTCATGTGGATGATTTGTTTTATCAATTAAATGTTAAAAGTGGTTTCTGAATACTGATCTTTTGTCATATTATCATATACTCATATTTCCAAAGCCTGATATAGAGAAGAAGGATTTCCGGAGAAGTTATGGAAATTATCAATATCTTGTTAAGTCATTTGGTCTGGCTAATTATCCTGCAATATTTATTGGTATGATGAATATGATATACCATCAGTATCGTGACACATTTGTGGTAAATTTCATGGATGATATTTTGGTTTTCTCAAGATTTTATCCTATTCATGAGCACTATTATAGTTTGGTTTGGTAAATCCTGATGAGTCACCATTTTTGTAGAAGTCTTTCAAAATGAAACTTCTTGATTCAAGAAGTGAAGTTCAAATGGAAATTTATATCTGATATAGGCTTATTTATTTTACTTGAGATGTTAAAGTCAATTTTTTCATGGGAATAACTATATAATTTCATTGATATTCGGATATTCCTTGGTATTGCATTATACTACCAATGGTTCATCAAGGAAATATTAATGTTGAAATCACCATTGAATTATATTACAAAAAATGGTTAAATTCATAGAGTATATAATGTTTTTTTATTCTTTTCATTAGCCAATGTAAATTCTATCATCTTCTCCAATTTGGATCTTAACTATGCCTGATAAGGAATATGTGGTTCTCTATGATGCTTCTAGTGCTAGTTTTGGTTGTGGTATTATGTAGGATTATCATGTGGTTTCTTATATCTGTCATCATCTTCAACCAAAAGTGAAAAATTACCCCACTCGTGATTTTTATCTTTCCATAATTATGTTTTTTCGTAAGAGTTTGAAGAACTATCTATTTGGGGAATATTTGATAGTCTGTTATGACCATAAGAGTTTGAGCTATATATTTTTCAGAAATACATCATATAGTGGTGGTAAGAAGAATTCTTTTATATGTTTAACGTCAATATATCATATTCCCAGAAAATAATGAATATCGTTGCAAAAACTCTTAGAAGGAATGTATAATCAAAAGATTATTCGAAATTAAAGGCAGAGTATAACCTTCTGTGGATTTTTTCGTAGCTTCAACTAGATACTCATGAGGATGATTCAGGTATGATTTTGGCCAGTTTATAGTTGTCATCATATCTTCATGAGTTTAATTTCTCGATTCATCACTAGGATGACGAATTTAGAGGAATTTGAGAAACCTTATATGGAGGGGATACCGTTTTTGGTTGGTCTTTCTCTTTAGAGGGAATTCTCAGTTTTGGGGATCCATTTTTCATTCTAGCATCTATGAGGTTATTCTTTTTATATTTATGACCCTTCATGGGATATTCATCAAAGAACAATGAATATGTATTATAATATGAGATGTCGATTATGGTAGCTAGATATGAAGCATGACATTGGTGATTATGTGGCCCATTATTTAACTTGAAAACATAAAAATACATAGCTTCCAAAACAATCTGGTTTTGTCCAGAATCTTCTGTTGACATATGGGAATTTGGAATAGGTATCCATGGACATTTAGGGATGATTTTAATGGACTCCTCATGGTAGGATTTCAATCTGAATGGTGATGTATCGATTGAAAAAATCAACTCATTTCATTCGTAATATGGACACAACTATAGTTGAAGATATCGGTATGATGTTTGTAAAATAGATCATGGGGTTACATGGGGTTCCTTTTACAATTATTTTAGAAACGGATCCATTGTTTACATTGAGGTTTTGGAGGAATATCATTGAGGTGGTGGGACATTAGATAGATTGATTATAGGAATTCATCCACATATGAATACTCAAACGAAGCTGGATATCCCGATTTTGGGTGATATGTTTCATTCTTGTGTTTGGTATTTTGTTGGATCTTTGTATAGCCTTCTAGGACTAGTAAACATTACTCATAAAATTATTTATCGATCATCAATTAAAATGGATATTTTTCAGTTTTCGTATAGTCACTCATGTAGTTCACCTATTTATTGGGAAGTGGTTGTAAACGATTCATTGGTGGGAACAAGTTTGGTTTAGGAGAAATCAATGAGGATTAAATATATACATCAGTAGATGGTTACAACTTAGAGAAAACAGAATTCTTTTGAGATTCAACAACATCATCATTTGGATTCTTTGATCGGTGACATGGAATTGTTAAATTTTTCTCCTCAATTGGGTCACCGTCATCTTGGAAAATAGGGAAAGTTAGATAAAACATTTTAAGGACCATTTGAAGTCACTGAGTGGTTGGGGCTGGTTGCATATCTTCTAGATCTTCGTTTTTAGTTGAATGGAATTCAGGGTTTTTTCCACATATCTTATCTTAGAAAATACCAACTGGGTCCCTCTCACATTATAATGTGGTAAGAGATTGAGTTAGATCCAAATGCTTTTGTAATGAAGCATCTAGTGGAGAGTGTAGACTCTTATGTGAAATTATTACATTGTAATTTGATTTTGTTGGTCAGAGTGTAATGGAGAAATGAATTATAATATCATGAGGCTTTGGAGTATAATTCATTGATGAGGGAGTAGTGGACTTTCCTCTTCACTTATCTTCATTCATCTACATGACATTCATGGAGAGAAATTATTTTTTTGTGGAGTATTTATCATCTCATTAACCATTATTAGGTTATTCACATCTCTCTTCTAGTTTTCCTCTTTAATTGAAAGTGTCTTTAGACATCTGAGTATAGATAAAAATTTGTATTAAAATTGACCTAAATATTAGCGATGTATGTTTATTTGAAGTAATGGAATCTGGGTATAAATGTGTTAATGACATTGTGGGGTTCTTCCTAGGTTCAGATAATGAACAAGGTGTGTTGGGTTTTCATGTAAGAATATATAGTTTTTAGTACCCATATTGAATTTACAAATCATGTAATGGGGAAGAATATATTATAATGGTTTTGAATATCATGTCATGAGTTATGTACACAATAAGAAAGATTACATGTTATGTAATGTTAAAAGATATTTTTTAATTAAAATTTGATGATTTTTCGGCATATCTAAGTCCCAAAGATTATATGATGTGTGAATGGATTACATGTCATGTAAATGTTGGAGGTAATAATTTTAGGGTGATGCATTGGTTGATTCTTATTTCATTTTTCCACAGCCTTTCTTTATCTCAACCTAGAGCTCTTCTCCATCGATTTTGGGAGAATCCATTCATTATTGAGAGATTTATTCGGCATTGAATCATTAGGGATATTTTTTTTCATATCTTAGAGTAAGTCACCCCTTCTACATAATTTTTTCCTTTGATTGATATAGTATCATTTAATTTCACTTTTGGTTTTGTGGATCAATGGAAATGTTTCTCTTGATTCTTTTCTAGATTTGCTATCTAATCTTCTTCTATGGGATAATTACTTGTTTCTTGTGGAGTGAAAGGTGTTTGTTCTTCAGGTATGAATTGTTTCTTCTTCTCTACTAAACCTCTTGAAAAACTAAATCAATTGTGAGATGTGTGGATTGGATTTAGTGACAAATTTTTTATTTTTGGGTTATTTTCTGTTGGTGGATCCCATTATGGGTATGTGTGTCCTGAGTTTTGAGGTAGGTGTTTCTGTCACTAGCCTATGTTGGTGAACTACATTGATCATGTTTTTGATAAAATGTTTTATTAAATTAAATGGAATGATTAACTAATTTGATTTAATTGTTTGAAATGGTTTGTTAATTAAAGATATATTCCCTAGTTTTTGCTAAATGGAAAGGTTTTTTCAACGAATTGTGAAATGGTTTTATGATGTGACTTTCCAATCATGATATGAAAAAATATATATATGATATGTTTTGTAAAATATGGTACATGGGATGCCTTGGGAATATATGTGGAAGGTATATTAATAGATCTCATCCACTTTCATGGGGTTTCTCATGGGGATTTCTTCTAATCCCATGGCATGTAATTCTTAGTTAAAGTTATATTTGTTAGGGGGTCATTTTCTAGTGTGTTCCTCTACTATCTAGGATCAATTAATATGCCTAGATTCTTGATGTGTGTGTGGGGTTCTCTATGTTTAACAACAACTGCCCAATCTATTCAGACCTAGTGTGATCCTTAATGTGTTTCTACCTGTGATTCTTAGATGATTTGAGTTGTGTTTAGATTTTACTATAGATTGTACTACCGTGGATTTGATATGATATGTGATATATACTTGGTTTTTATTTGATATATCTATCTGGGTATATGTATATAATATTATTTGAAACAGATTTATTAGATTTATTTTGAAATGTGGAAAAGGGGGAAATTAAAATGATTTCAATGATTTTCATAAAATTCTCCTAACTATATATCACACCATGTTTTCTTCATAGTTGATCATGCATGGATTATTTTTGAGATACTTAATATGGAACACATGGATGAGACCTTACTGAACCTATTAGCTCACACCCTTCATAACCCTTTGGTAGTGTGTAGACCAAGTTATGTCTATTGATGTTGGGAAAGGCAGGGAATCATTGTGAGGCGGTAATTAATTCTATAAACTCAAATTGGTAGATATATGGTGAGATAGTGTTCTTTTTCCCAAGATATCACATGAATAATATTGTTGTAGTTATTTAGATTTGTTGGCCATTTCTATTAGAATTTTATCTTGTAGATTGGCTTCTAACATTTTTAGTTATTTTTCATTTGTTGGACACTTATGTTATGAAATATATATATATGTTCTAGTTTTATTATATTATTCATTTTTATACAATTTTATATATTTCAAGATGTCTTCTTCTGGTTGGGTGAAATCATTCCCATTATTTTTTTTGGTTTCTAATGTGCTTAAAGCAATCCCATGGGGATCAGAAATGCACTTTGTTTATGTGATGTCTTTGGAAGAGTACCATTTTGAGAGGGTATCTTGGTTGGGTTTTTCATAGGATCACTCCTCATTCTAGTATTTTTTATCTTGAGATATATTAATCTTTTCACGACATATTTTAGGTAGATATAGGTCCTATATTTCACAGAATTAATATCAAACATTTATGTGCTACAGTATCATAATTCATTTATCATATCATAACCCATGAAAATAAATGGGTATAATAAATATTTTATCAAATCATAACCAATCTAAGAAATGGGTTTCATTATCAGTTGATCGTTTCATCAAAACATAACCAATAGAAACAAAAGGGGTTTCATAAACACGGTGTCATCAAAATAATAAACCATACAGAGAAATAAAGGATATGGTTTCTAAAGACATTGTTTTCAAATAATCATAAATCATCTCGGGAAATAATCAAGATGGTATCCTTATATCATTTCCCCAATAAATTATATGTCAAATGAAGAGGTTTTTTATTTTATGAATAGAAACACCATTAAAATATCCTTAAAACATTCTTGAGGGAAATAACTATTCAATTTTCAATTAATTTTTTAAAAAAATTTAAAAAAATATAAAGAAATTGAGATTATTTGAAAAAACCCCTATAAACAAGTTTGTGAATATTTAAATGAAAAATTATTCATTAAGGAAGGAAAATCCATTCAATTTGAATAAGTTAAAAAATCATTTCTTCCACACTTTGGTAAAAAAAGTAAAAAAGAACCACATTTGGAAAAATTTAAGAAGAATAATTTAAAACCATTTTAAAAAAATAAATGATGGTCATAAATTAAAATAAAAAATATAATTATAATAGTAAAAACCTTATTCAAAACATTTTTATAAAACTTGGATTTGGAATAAAAAGTTATTTTGACTTAAG
Source organism: Viscum album (assembly GCA_963277665.1). NCBI lineage: Eukaryota > Viridiplantae > Streptophyta > Magnoliopsida > Santalales > Viscaceae > Viscum > Viscum album. The sequence goes on from OY728151.1 coordinate 2,085,875,810, forward strand.
AGTGAAATGAATTCGATCTTTCTTGAAAACATATTTTCTCTCTATTGAGTAAAAATGGTGAGTAAAATGAAATTAAAAAAAATTATTTAATGAAATAACCACATTATAAAAAATTCATAAGTTTCTTGAGATATAAATAAAAATATTTCATTATTCTAAACATAATCATAAACAATCTCGATAAACAATCAGATTGTAACATAAAAATATTACCACTTTGGTAACGTTTACATAAAAATACCTATGAAATAATGAGAATAATAATGATATATAGATCCCTTAATATCATTATAACAATAATAAAATACATTCATGGTAATTAAATACACCACACAAAATAAATTATTGGTGAATATGACATGTCTCTTATAGAAATAAAAGTGAAATGAAAATCCCTTACCTTAGGTTGGGCTACATTTGTATGCCTTGGAACCCCATATATAAAAAATATATATTAATTATAAATTTATTATAGATCCATATTAAAATAAATCATACCATATATTATTCATTTATAATATTTTATCACCTCTTTGTTAAAAATTTTGTATTAAAATAATTGTTTCAGTTGATATATTCTTCGTTTTTCAGGAATGTTCAGTTTTAGTAATTTTGGTTAGTGTAGTTTGAAAATTTTTACATCAGCTCCATAATTTTAATCATGAAATAAATATCATAAATATTAATTGTATTTATGTTTATAATCATTCATAAAATTATATATATAAATATGAATTACACCATCTATGGAGATAGTAAGTCGTATTTAGCCATGGACGATGCTTTCATTTTTTGATGGATGTAATGGAAGAAATTGAAATATTAATTCACCATTATAGGATCGTTATTATATAATATATATCATATAAATTGTTAAAATACTTCCTCATTACCATCCATGTAAAATATAAATGAAAAATGAATCACATAGCTGTTTGGAGGTGGTAGTCCACACATTAGCACATACGACATTATCATTTCCCAATGGATTGAATGATAATTTGGTAGATTTGATATTAAAATTATAGAATTATAATTATTTCATAAATATCTTATATAAACATTAATCCTATAATATTACCCATAACTAAATTATGGTGATGAAAAATGAATTGCATCACTATGTGGAGACATTACGTCATGCATACAGATGAGCGATATTTTCAATTATAGTTTGATAGAAAAGAGGGTTTATAATGTTTTTTTCATAATAATAATAACATTTAATAATTTTAAGAATACTTAATTTTTTAATTTATGATAAATACCATATATTTATAAGAGTTAAATTAGAATTGAAAATAAATTGATCAGTTAAGGTGATTACAACTTCTTGGAAATGACTACATTATTTCTCTAGATAAGGGAAATGGGGTTTCTATTTGGGGTAAATTCCAATAAAATGAATATAAGAATGTTTATTAGAGATATTTAAATAATTCTATTGAGATATAATAGTCAATGTGGTGAAAATAAGTGAGGTAGGAGGTACCCTTTTGTAATTGAGGTTAGGGGCAAATTTGTAATTTCTTGTAATATTAAATTATTAAAAATTAATTCTCAATAAAAATTTCAAAAAATTGATAGGGATTATATACTAATGTATAATATGGTTCTAATACCACCAAAAAATATAATTTAGAAATATTTTTGTGTCATTTTAAACCTTATAATTTTGATTAACCCTTTGTTAACCAATATTAATTGTATCTATGGTAAAAACAATTCCAATAATAAATGGTTATAATTTTTTAAATATAAGGAGATAGTAGGACCATAAGTGGAAAATTTATAATATTTTAAACCATATAATATCCACCTTTTATTATTTAAATATTTTGAGTATTTTTCTACAATTAAAAAAAGTATTATTCCTATAAAATATCATTATTTTAAATTCTAAAACAATTCATTTAATTAGACATAGAAGTCACAAAGACAAATATATAATTCAAATATATTTTTTAACACAAAAATAATAAGTCATTTTTACTTATAAAATTAGTTTTACACTATTAATTACTCATATTATATAATTTTTAATATTTTCAATTCCATTTATCTTATTTTATTCATTAATTGATTACATATTGTTTTGTCGTTCTGTAAGAATTTAAGGTAATTATATAATACATTATAACTAAAAATAAATTTTCATAATGAATATAATTTCATTACTCACAATATTAATATTTATATTATTTCATAACTATTTTCTCCCTATGTTAACACCTAATGGATATTTTAAACTAAGATAGTGACATTCTCTGACTTTATTTAATTTAAATAATATATAAATTGTTTTCATAAAAAACTGTCTATTTACCTAATAATATTAATAATCAGGTGAATATTCTTTAGTTAAATTAATAAAATATAAATTATAATGATTAACATTGGCCTTATCAATTATTATTTTTTACATTAACTCAATTTACCATTTACTATGGTGATAAATTTTACAACAGTTACTATTTATATTGAATAAATATAAAAGAGGACTATTTAAATTTTGAACCAAAAAATATATAATATTGAATCCATTTTATCAAATTCAATTCATATAATTGGTATTATTTAATATTAAAACACATGAAGAAAATACGACGAAAATCAATTTTAGAAAAAATACAATTAATAAACATAAAACTAGATTTGTTTGTATCCCATGCATAATTAAAATATTATATTAAAATTTAAATTTTTTTATTGATTATATAATATATACATTTCATTAAATACATTCTCATATACTGAAAAAGTTAACAAATTATGTTATGATCAGATTGCGTGCATAAATTCATTTTTCATGAAAATGTATTTTTACCTCTAAAAATGTTGTTTCACTAAATTCAAATATAAAATTGATATCAATAAAATTAATTATACTATTTTGAATATAATAAAACTATTTTTACTTTTAAAAATTTTCAATAGAAATTAACAGTTCGCATACAGTTTTTTATAAAATGATAACTTTATAAAATACACTGGAAAGTCAATCTTTTCATAAAATTATCAAAAATCATCTTAAGATAATTTTAATATACTTATTTCAAAAATTATGTTCATTGTTTTAATAAAATGTTTATTTTTTAGAAATTAATAAAAATATTTTATCATAAAAAGTAATAATCTTATTAAAATTATCATACTTTTTATGAATAAAATGGCTTTACTAAAAATTGAGTGATTATTTTAAAAACATTTATCAAGAAATTTTTATTGAGTAAGAAATTTATATATATTTCATAAAATAGATAACCATATTCATAATGAAAAAATTAATAGCTAGGTTAAAACTATCACAAATTATAATATTTAAATAGTAAATCATAGTTTTTTTAAACTCTGTGTTTCCTACAACATAAACTAGCGAAGAAATAAAATTATTTATAGAGAAATATCTTCTAAAATCTCAGGGTGTTACATTATCATCCATTTAATAAATTTTGTCTAAAATTTTTAACTAATGTTCAGTAACCCATGTTTCGATATTTGTAAATACTTTGGTTTAAAACCCACAATGTAAAAATGGGTAACAAAAATTCCATTTAAAAGAGGAAAAGGTAAGTATGAAATTCACCACAAAACCAGGTTTACAAAAAGGATAACATCAACAGAAAGATAAAATAAGGTCACACAAGAGAAAAATAATTATAAATGATTAATAAATAGTAATAGTGAAATTGGTAAGGATAATTATAAGGGATAAAAAATAATTAATCAATGAGAGGTTAAAATACCATCAGTTCATTTGAATGGAATGACATAGAACAATATTTTCATATTAAGATGTTTCCAAGATATGAGGCATTACTTTACCATCTAGACTATGAAAATAAGTAATTACACTTAATTTAATTATATAATTTAATCCTTAAATCAATTTCCACTACAATATAATATTTTTCTTAAAACAATGAGTCTTTGAGATTAATTCTTTATTCTTTAATCACTAAAATCAATATCCAATTAATCTAAAAAGTATATCATGATATTACAAAAATGTTTAGTCAATAACCAAAACCAAAAATGGTGAGCACAAGATAATCAAAAAATGAGTAATCCGCCATATAATAAAATTCCACCTTAACTTCTAAAACCATTCTTACCTTAATAACAATAAAAATAATAATCTCAAAGGATATATCATAGACTTTAGCTTACATCGTAAAAAATTACATTCTTTTCAAATAACCATTAATTTTAAATAACTTGTTAAACCTAAGGGTTACATATACCTCAACATTACAAATGTTATCCCAAACATAATTAGTCTCCATGATAAATAACAATATATTCATGTAACATGGAGAATATCATCAAAACATCATAAATCAAATTTAGAAACTAACCTGAAAGGTAATCCTTAAATTGACTATAAATATCTCTAAAAATATCATATTTTAAAATAATCACATTTAAAAAATAAATATTATCTACATTTGACTATCTAATAGTCCATAATAAAATTTTCATAAAATCATATATCAACAAAAAGGGATATTTAAATAGTAATAGAGTATCAAAATCACATTAATTAAAGAATTAAAATGGTGGTGTTGAGGCCTTCGAACTTATGATCAACCTTAATCTTATAAACCAAGGATGGTATCCATAAAATTTATGTTAAATTCACATAAAAACATATATTCTTACAAAATTTCATAATCCTTATTCCTTAAAAAATTTCACAAATATTGAATATTTATTATAAATCTGAATATGAAATAAACCTCATCAAAGATAACCCAAAACATTTTTTATCAAATCACAAACGAATTTAATGGTTATAGATTATATGAATTTCTAACATCTATTTTTTCAAACTAATAATTAATAACCCAACATCACACACTAGGTAAGTATTATATTTCCCCTAATCATGTGTTCTCAAAAAATATAACTTTAGTAATAAATAAATTTTTTCGGTTATTATTATCACTCAATTTTTTTTTTCAACTCATTAATGAAATAATATTATGGAAGAAACTTTATATGTTTTCTGATTTTAAAATCATAATTTCACTAGTATAATACCTATACAACATAATTATAGAATCTAAATTAACTAACAAATCAATAATCAAACTCCATTCATAAACCATTAACTAGGATTCATCATCATACTACTCAATACTTCTTTCCTATAGTATAAAATATGAATATTTTCTTAAGATTCATGAAATGAAATTTATTCATGATTCATAGTTTTAACAAAATTAATAATGTTAAAACATACCTTACCTCTAATATTTAATTTTTAGCCACTTGATCATCATTAGTAAAATAATTACACAGAAAACCTTTCTAATTCTCTTCTAGAATATTCCTCATAGGACATAAATTAGAAAAATTATCCTCCATTCCACATTTAAAACATTCAACCATTTATGATACATTTGGAGAGACCATTTTTACAATCAATTTTGTTAACAAAATATTTCATATCTCCTTGAAAATTAATTTTTTTGTGTCTTTTTACACAACAAAATAAGCTCACTATTCCACTAAGACTATCATTTTAGTTCTTATTCCCACATTCTAGACATGTTGGATGCTTAATTTCATTCCTCTATAGTCATTATGAAACACTATTTTCTATTATTCTGTATATCAAGAAACTCACTAAAGTTGATATTGTGAATAATATAACAAGATATATGATTATTCCTAATCATAATGTTTCCCATTCCATATCTTAATTGAATTATTTTCCCCTAAGTACAACCATTCTATTCAATATCACATTGAATAAAAACATAATTCCTTCAGTTTTTATCCTTTGACTAAAAAAAATAATACTTTGTTAAACAATAATCAATGTGGGAAACCATATAATCGAGAAAATTCATTAAAACATGGTCTAAATCACACCACCAACATTTATGAAACATTATATTTAAGATAGTAAATTCCTGATCACTACCATAACATTAATATTTTTAACAATAATTAAACTTATCACTATGATTCTTAATAATTTTTTCTTATCCATGTTCTAAATGTTAACTAAAGCCCACTCTGATACCAACCATAATGACTCAAACTTCTCAAACACATATATCACATCTTAATAGATGAATATTCGTTTAATGGCATCATGACCTATGGTAGAGTAATATTGGTCTAGTGTATTTCGAAACATGTACACAAAAAGCACTAGTTCATAATGTTTCTACATCGTCTCTCACTAAGTTTATAAGAACAAGAACCATTCTTATAAAAATCATACTAGGTACTTTTTTTCTTAAACTAGGGAAAAAATATTAAAAATGGTGATATCATAAAGCGAATAAGGGTATACACGAGAGATATATAAGATAAATTGTGAATAAAATGAACATTAGGCTATAAAAATTTAAGAATAACATTTTAAAATCAGACCCCACATATCATAAATCATAATCTTGATTGATGAAATAAATCATGGGAGTATCAAAGACATGAATCATAAACTAAATAATTAACATGATGCATTATATCATAAAATTGCTATAAGACATAGGTCTGAGAAATACACATAATAGTAGAAAATCATTTCCTTTGTAGTAAAGGATAATTACCAGGAATATCATTGTGGAATGGGTTTACTCCCCAAAACATTTTAGTAGTCATGGATCACTCCCAAGACTATCATATTAGAAAAAGTCCCTTACTGAACTAGATTAACTCCCCATTTCATTGATGCTTAGCTCATTAGATATCCATATTTTCCCAAAGCATTGAATGGAGATATAGGTCCCTCCTATAACATAATTAATATCAGAAAAATGTGTTTCATACGATCACAAAGTGATCATTATATCAGAAACCATGAAAAAATGGGTTTCATAAACATTTCATCATAGCATAAACTATGAAAAAATAGATTTCATAATCAGTTCATCATTTCATCATTTCATCACATCAAGAAACATGGAAAAGAGATTTTTTCTATAGACATTATGTCATTATATTCATAAACCATGCGTGAAAAAATAATGATTTTATCCATAGATAATCTCCCCAGTAAGGCATATGTGAAATCAATTGTTTTTATCTCTAATGAATAGAAATACATTAAAATATCATTAAATCATTCCTGAGGAAAATTACATTTCCATTTTGAAATGATTTAATTAAAAATTAACAACTTTAAAAGGAAAAAATTTCTTTGAAAAGAACCATGTCAACTTGTAATAGTATCTTCACTGAATAAATTAGTCTTAAAGGTGGAAAAACTATCCAATACATGTAAGTTAACAAAACATTCCTTCCATACTTTTGTGATAAAAGTCATAAACTATCATGTTTTTAATGAAAAAATAATATTCATTTCAACCCCTTTTTTATAAAGTAAAACATGGGTAAATATTAATATAAAAACCCATATTATAATACTAAGAAACTTTATTAAATCCGTTTTTGAAAACTGGGATATGGAAGAAAAAGTATTTTTGACTGAGGATAGATATGAAGTAAATTTTCCTTAAAAAATTAATTTAATTATATTGAGTAGAAAAGGATAGGGATATTAATGGAACGATGTATTTTAAAAAAATAAACATATAAGAATAAATTCATAAATTTTTTGAGATATTTATAATGACATTTCCGCATTGGAAACATAATAAAAAAATCTTGATAAACAATTATATTATATAATAAAACCCTTACAAATTTTATGGAATTTATATCATAAGTTACATGAAATAAAGAATTTTATATGTATATTTACATATAATAATTTCATGATAATAATCATATAATACACTCTTAAGTTATGTATAAATGATTCAAAAGAAACAAGTGGTGAACATAGCAAGTGTACCACAGAAATTAAAGTGTGATGAAAATCCATTAGCTTAGGTAAGAATTCCTTTGTACGCATTGAAACCTACTGTATAATAAATATATATTTTTTACACTTATATCAAATAATAATATTTATATGTATTATAATTTTTATAATTAATTTATAAACCTTTATCACCTATTTATTACCACTTATGAATAAAAACCATTGTTCCAGGTGGTATATGTTTCATTTTTTATATATTTTTTAGTTCAGTAGTTTTTGTCCTTGTATTTTGATAATGGATACATAATATACATAAATTTAATCATGATATTAATATGATAAATTCACATTTAATACAAATATTGGATCATTAATAGAGTAAGATATAAAAAATGAATTGTGTAGTTAATGGAGATGATATGTTGTAGGTATGCAAGAACGTTGTTTTCATTTTTTGATGGATAATAGGAAATAAAGTTAATTATTAATTTACCATTATAGTATCTTAATTATGTAATATATATCATATATATTCATCACATTTTTCCTAATTACCATAAATTTAAAATATAAACCAAACATGAATGGCTTCACTTCTTGGTGGTGGTAGTACACACATTAGCATAAATGATGTTATCATTTAACAAAAAATTGAATGGTATATATATATATATGTTTAATTAAAATACAATAAGTAAAAAAATTTCATAATTATCACATATAAAACTTAAAACAACCAAATACCCATGCATAAAATATGGTGATGCAAAATTAATTGCATCTCTATGTTGAGAAAATAATTAATACGCACACATAAGGGATAGTTTCACTTCCCCTTTGAAATAAATGAGGGTGTATAACGATGTTTTAATAATATTAATGACATTTAATAATATTTAGGATACTGAATTTATTATTTTATGATAAATACCATATAATTATAGGTGGTAAGGAATAGAATAAATGAAAGTGATCAGTTTAGGTGATTACATCTTGTTTCAAATGACTCATTTAGATATCCCCTAAAGGGCACTTGGGTTGGTATTTTGGGAATACAAAAACCTATATAATGCATATGAGGATATTTAGTAGATAAATATTTATATATTTTTTCATGCTATAAGGAAAAATTGTTTTAAATAAGCGAGGAAGGTTGTTTCCTTCTATTATTTGGGTGAGGGACACTATTTGAATTTCTCAAAAGATTAAATTATTAAGAATTAATTCTCAATATAAATACCTATGAATTTATATGTACTAAAATATATGGGAGAATTTGGTTTTTAGACCTTCAAGTTATATAATTTAGAAATTTTTTGGATTCATTTTAAACATTATCATTTTGATTAACCCTTAGTTAACCAATTTTAATTTTAACTACGGTAACAACTATTTCAATTTTAAAGGGTAGTAATTTTTTAATTATGAGCTAATAAATTAAAATAATAGTAAATTTCAGGAAATATTATACCATATCATATACACCTTGGATTATTTAAAGATTTTGATGAATATTAAACAATTTAAAAAAATGTTATTACGATAAAATGGAATTATTATCAATTTATACACTACTCATTTAATTTAACATAAAATACACAAGGAAAGAGTTTAAATTTGAAGATATTATTTTAAAAATCTAATATTTAATATTTAACTATAATACTCATTTAATACCATAACATACTTGAAATATTACACTTTTAATATTTTTAAAAGCCTTAAAATTATGTATCCATTAATGAAATAAATATTTTGATTTCATTATTTAAGAGGTTATGGTAATTATATAATACATAATAATTCTAAATAAATTGCTATCATGAATATAAAATCAATTTTTTAAAAAATAGTATTAATATTCAAGGAAACCTATTTTTTCTATTTGAAAACATAATGTATTTTTAAAACCTAGAGAGTGACATTTTTTTAAATTTCATCGATTAAATCAATATAAAAATAATTTTCATGGAAAAGTGTCTATTAAACTAATATAATTTCACATGAATGTATTAATTGTCTAATTAAATTTATCCAATAATAATTTGAACGAGAAAACATAGTCTTCTAACTTATTCTTAATCAATATTTACCATATTTACCCTTTACCAATGTGATACAATTTACCATGATTACAAATCATATTTTCTAAATAAAAATAGCCCTATTTTCCTAATTTGAGAATTATAATTCCAAATATTAAATCCATTATATCAAATTTAATCCAAATTTTTAGCGTAAATTTTTTTTAAAATATGTATACAAAATGTGATGAAAACTTATATTTTGAGGAATATTGGTTTTAAGCATAAAAAACATTATCAGTATCCCATTGATAATAAAAGTAGTATATGAATGTTTAAAAAAAATTATTGAGTATATAATATATGAAATTCATTAAAATCATACATCAATATTGGAAAAATTAATTTATTAAATTAAAAAACCATTTGGTGAATAAAAAAATTCATCTGTAAAATAACATTTAACATATAAAAATATATTGATGCTAAATTCGAAAAATATGAAGAAATAGTATTTTCGAAGATTAAAATTTCATTAATAAAGATATAGCGTGTATTTACTATGAATTTTTCAACAAATTTAAATTTATTGTTACATTTATATATATCTTATAATGTAGTTAATCTTTTTCATATCCACCAATATTACAGCTAGGTTTTAATTATCACAAACAATAACATTTTAATATTATGTCATTGATGTTTTAAACTATATACTCTGTATAATGCATTCTTTTAAATAAATAAAATAATTTAAGCCAAAAAATTTTCTAAAATAATGGGATGTTATATGTTGCATGGTTTTTAGTAAGAATACACCCTAACTGTGTGCCCCTATGAGACGTCTGGAAAGGGTGAATGGTTTGGTTTCATGGTTAAACTAAATATTCACAAATCAAAAAAAAAACCTCGTTGTCTAATGGTGAAGGTTGCAGAGGGGTGCCTATATGGTTTTGAGAAAAATTGAACTCCGCACTAGAGGCTCAACATATGGAACATTGTTTCCTATTCCAAACTGTATTTTTTCTCTAATTGTGAACCAACCACGAACAACACCATGGGCTTCCAAAACTTTTCATACATAACCAAAAACAACTCAAGACTATCCCCAAAAAAATTATGAACAAAAAATGATTCTTGAAGTACATAAAATAATATAACAATATGATAAATAATATGTAGAGTACAAAAAAGTAATACCTAATCTTTCTATATTTAACTTCATGTTACTATGGTGTTCTAGGTACAATAGTATACTTAAACACTCTTAGTTGTGTTTAAACCTCATAATCATGGGTTTAATAAATGAATCATGGGTATTAGAAAATATTGAGAGACTCCCTGCAAATAAATCATCATCCATATGGTATTTTATTACATTTTATTTTAAAATATGAAAATATGAGTTTGTTTTCATATGATTTGCATGGAAAAACATATAACTAGTGTGTGGATGAGGACTAAGAGGTTATATTTATTATAAATATATGATGATTACACTAGTCCTGAGACATATAAATCAGAAAGAGGGAGCCACCAATAATTTATTTCCACTTTATCCAATAGCGAAAAAAATAATTTATAGTACTGTAGAATTTTTTAACGATATCTAAAAATTAAATTTGATTGATGAAACACTCTATCTATTCCACTCAATGTAATTATAACTTAAAACCTGATAAATCAATCAAGAAGTATTAGTTCCCAAGAAAGATAAATAATGGTTAGGCTAGATGAAATGTACCATTAATTTTCATTGGTACCTCAATAGACATCAAAGTAATGTTGGCAGTGTATATGCTTCCTGATCTAGTATTAAAATGGCAGGACTTAGCTATTCAAGTGAAGGTTTACCAAGGCTTGACATCGTATGTATTTCAATAATTTCTTAATAAAAATTTATACCATCATAATTTCCATGTATCATGGAAAATGGATTTCTATGATTTTGGGAAATTAGATAATTTAGTTTTTGAATATGGAGATCGATAAACATACCAATATCTATATACAACAAAAGTGGCATTAGGTGAATCTATTAAATAATGCATTTTTTTCAGGACTATAACAACAAATTCTCATTATATTAGTGATGTTATATGTTGAAAATTACGCAGAAATTTTCAATATGGTGATGGTATTATAAAAGGAACTTATTTGGAAACATAATGAAAGGAACAACTTTTTCCATCCAAACATTGGGAGAAACTCCAGGGGTTGTAAAATCATAGGAGGGATAGATTTTCCCTGGGTCATAAAATACTAGATAACCAATAAATTGGGCGAGTTTCTCTTCTAACATGAAGTACAATCCATCATGTTTTATTTTTATTTGGTTATTTGGTTAAATTGAAGAAGGAATTTATTTCACCACTTTTCTAGTTCAATAAATACAGAAGGATAGGGAATCTCATCCATTTTTAGGTACCTTCCAAATTCAAACAATTGAGGTGGTAAATGTTTTCTGAATCATCTAATTCTCTAATTATATGGTCACATCATAGTGTTTCTCATCCACCTATTCATTGTGATTATAATAGAACTATGATATATCAATTGGGTCACTCATATCATGAGGGAAGGAACAATCTCGATGGGCTAGACAAATAGATTAGTGGATTTTAGTGTGCCAAAGTTTATGAAGAACTATTTATCAATAATTTATATGGTATATTCATCATAATTCTTCTTTAATGCATTCCTTTTTTGACATTGATGGCTCGCAATAATTTATTTCATCTAGTGTTTTGACTTAAATGGGGTTACTTATGATGATAATGCATTATGTCTCAATAATCAAGAAACTTCTTGGGAAGTGGGAGTGTATTATATTCATGTTTATAATGCATTATATCACCATTGATGATATATAGTTTCTATAATAGTTCATTGTCCTATAAATTTCCTTTTTTATATGATTTTTTGATGGAATTATTATTTAATCCCTCTTATATGGAATAGAAAAAATGTAATTAATTCCAAGGATACATGTAGTGTTAATGGAAACTCAAGGTTTTCTACCCGTGAAGTGTGGGATAAAAACTATTATCACATATACATTAGATAAAAGGGTTTTTTTTGTTTTTTTATTTTGGAAAAAAATAATTAAATTTAAAAGGGAGTTTGATAGTAGTTTATTAGATTGGTGATCTGGGCAAGGTTGGGTTTCCTATTACAATTCTATAGTAGTCTTTAAAATAGAGTTACTCCACCTAATAATTTACAATTGAATAAATCCTCAGTATATATCTAAATCACCCCTGTTTTATGTTACGATGGTGATTTTTATCACTTTATTAATGATTGGTTAGTCCCCCTTCATGTTTGAGTAGGTAGTTAGCCAATAACACCCACTGTACCAAGGCAAATCCCGATTGAGTATTGGAGATCCAAGATAATTTAGAAATGTCTCACTCTTACCACACACATTATATCTATTTTTTTAATAATCCCCACTAACATAGAATGTTCTATTAGGAGAAAATTCATTAGGTTGATGAAGATTAATTATTTATAAACATGAGAGTAAAAATGTACCTTTGAAATCCAAAATTATAATTTTACTTAACGTGTTAAACAATAATTAAAACTTGAATTAATTAATTAGAAAATAATTTTATTTCATAATATGAAACTATGGACTAATTACAAGGTAAAAACATTCCCTTGAACAATCATATATAATAATTTCCTCCATTTTATGGGTGATGGATTTGAAAGGGTTAGTATAATTGATTACCAAACATAATAAAATAAGAAAATAGAAATAGTAATTCTCTCACACTAACATGCCATATAAATACTAATCCCCTTGGTAATGGATTTTTTTAAATATATAAAGGTCTATTCTCTTTTATCATAGACAAAACATGTTCAATATTTTACTAATTTAATCTTTAAATAATTTTCTTTTCTTTTTTAATCATTAAATCTATAGCACAATTAGGACATCCATGAAATTTATAACCATCATTCTTTTTTTTGAATGAAATTCATTACATTTTAATGTCCATGTAGAAACCTCTTGTATACCAAATTATTATTGAATGTATACTTGTGGATTTGGATTGATTTGTGGATGATTCCCAAATAAAATTCGTTGTTGAATTCCCAAAAAAATTCATAAATAGATTTTTAGTATTGTTTTGGATCAACTATGAGTTAGAAAAGTTATAGATCAATTAACAACCTCAAGTAACTGAATGATAATAATGTGATTGTTTTTAAGGTATGTTAATCTATACTAAACTCAAAATGTTTTTATTGGAATAAATATGTTGTCACTCGAAGATTTCATTAGACTCTACAGGCTCAGTTGATTGGTTATCTTCTTGTTATCAATGCATGGAAGTCACGACAGATGGATCTCTTTTTATAGTTTATGGATCAACCATATTATTGTCAATATACCTCATGAAAAAATCATCCGATAGTTGATCCAATTCATTCATGAAATTGTTGGATCAAATGTTTGGATTAAATTTAACTACATGATAGGTTACACCCTTCAGTTTATTGGGGACTTATTGTCGATCAACATGAATGAGCAGTAGGTTAAGAACATGAAAAAATATAGCCACGATTTATGGTCTATAGCACTTCAAGAAGTCACATATGTACTTTTATATCCTTATATTATACTCAGCCACATGAAATACCCATAAATATTCATTATTAAGAGCATTATTTATTCTAATAATTCGAAAGATCAAATAAAAAAATTAACAACCATATTAAAATTCATATCCTCACTAGATCCCAAAATACTCTAATATGATAAATTTGGGATAATTTCTCAATAAATGATAAAATAGTGAAATTAAAACCCTTAATATAATAAATAAAATACATGAATTTATAAGTTCAATTAATTCCACCAAAGTTAAAATCTATACTCTAGAAAAGTGAATTTTCAAAAGATTACTAATGAAAAATTCAGATGCCTAATCAATGGGAGTATCTTTTTCAACACCACGGTTCTAACTCTTATTATTAATTCATATATTTATTGATTCCATTCAAGAAATTATGTGAATTTAATTAATTACCTCTTATTTTATCCCCTAATATACATTTGTATATTCCTTCTCAGATTATTTCACTCATCACTCATGTAAATATTTCCGGAAATCTTTTTCTCATTCCATGATATTAAAATTTTAACCATAGGATTTATGAATTAATATAACTCCAAAAAATTATTCAAGTATTTATCCAAACAATGGGGTATTAATCAAGCGTTTTCTATAGATTAAGGGTTTTTAGTATTAAAATGTTAACTTATTTTGTCCAAATGAGGAAGATTGTGTAAAAAATGATACTTAATGTATGGTTTTCATATTTTTAAGAGATGGTATTTCACCTAAAATTAATCATCCAAAAATATAGTATAAATTATTTAATATATATATTGATATATCACACAATTTAGTAATTAATCAAAAAAACATTTATTATATCTATTTCCTCTAGTATGTCTTCTAAGTATTTTCTTTCTTTTTTACTTTTATTCTAATCTTGATTTCATTGAGAGAATACTAAATTAATATAGTAGATATGGGAAATTAATATTCCATATATACGGAAGTATTATACCTTGAATATGTTTTTTTATATGTCTTAGCTTCCACTACTCCAACACATATCATCAGGAATCTACAATTGGACAACACCTTCAAAATATATTATGAAACACAGTTTTACATCTAATCAACTTCAATTATTCTCTCAACTGCCCTATATGTTAATGTGAAGTCCATCATATTGAAATATTAGTATCAATTATTATCATTATTCCATATTTACCCTTTTTTCACTATTTTATCATATATTCATATCTGGATTTCACATCATAATCATATTTTTTTGGGGAAGAAAGGGACTTTTGTTCTTCGCACTAGAATTGATATTTTATGGATATCCATTTATGAAATCTGGAATATTTTCCCATTATTCCCCTCATAATATTTCCTAAAATAATATCATAATATTTTCATAAAAGTATACGTTAACATCCCACATATTCAAAAAAAATTCTCCAGTTTATTTTCTCCCTTCAGCCACACAATAATTCAATATAAACTATGAAAAATATTATAGATATAGGACAATGTGGAAATTTTTATTGTAATGTGGTTTAATAAAAGATTAATTCTTGGATGAAATTGGATATAAGAATCAAATTACATATTGGAATGAAAATAGGGTGTATTGAAAAGGTTTTTTTAATCATAAAAATGTCTCAATTGTTTAATAGAAATTACTTCAATTCTATGAGGATTTGACTAGATTAAATTGAAATATCTCGTTATTCAAGCATGTACTGGTTATCTTAGGAAATTTTAATTATATTTAATATACCAAAATTAATTCATGAACCCCACTATTATGTGATTACAAATTATAATAGTATGTAATGTCATGTGTTTCAAAAAATATTGGGGTAGCATGTAATTCCATTACATACAATTTGGAAAAGTTATATCCACAATTCATGTAATGTCGATAAAATGATCAAATAAATGTTTTGAATATTTTAATTTATTCAAAAGTTATAGGGGAATTTAATTTAAGCCCATCTGTTTCAAAAACATAATAAAAATTAAAAAACACTCATATATTTTGATAAAGGCACAAAAATTTTAAAAACATAAATATAGAAAGTTGTAAAGTAAGGTTCCCACCCCAAAAAATAAATTATTTAGTGTAATAAATTCATTAATAATTTGGTATATAGAAATACATTAAATGGAATTGAAGAAACAAATAAATTATAAGGATAGGTAAAATCTAGTGGTCTTTATTTATAAGAAGGTTAGAGATGTGTGATCTCCTCCACTGATTCGTTGGGTAGAAACACATTCTACTTATTCAACCAATTTACATTACTATTTAATGGGATATGGTTCCATTCTTTCACTACCATTTTTGAAAAAAATATTATCACATTAGTAACAATGAAAGGACCTTCTTGTATGGAATGATATATACTGGTATTATTGATAAACGTGAATTTAATAGAAATAAATTTTCTGTAATGCCCCGACCCCAGTTACCCAGAGTCGGTGCATTATTACATAACATTGGCATGATCACAAAAGATCAAGTCTCAAAATACCGATTAGTTTAGTAGCCTTGGAAACACTAGATACATTAATAAATGTTACATTACATTATAATGTGAAAATTCACAATAACATAATCTCCATAGTCCACACTTCTATCCCCTTCAGACTATCCCTATAGTTCAGTCATAAAATATTTCTTCACATCATGGGAAAAATAAAACATTGAAAGCGGTGAGCTCAGATGATCAGTAAGCATAACAATATATCAGATGCTTTCATAAATAGACATAAACATTTAAGTCAATGCATAACTAAAAAAGCCTTTTAAACTTGAACTTCAACATAATATGGAAAAAGTAAAATGAGATAATTCCATTTACTTATTCACATGGATATTCTACTGGTCGAATAATCACATGCAATATCATTAACCACTATCATAATGATGGAATGCATAATGCCAGACTATAATAACCATGTAGCCAAGGCCTCGTTCCAAAACAACAAATAAGATTTTGTCAAGGCCTCGTGCCAAGACACTAGTTTGTCTCATGAGACCTACTGATCCATCGAGGATCTATAGCGGGCTCCACCCGTCACTTATTATGTCCAATTCATTCCTCATATGAATAGGTTTAAACATATCATAAACCATAACATAATCGTATCACATAAAAAATGCATAAAGGAAACATAACATTTCCACATTTCAATCACAAGATATCAATAAAACACATTTATTTAATAATAACACTTTCAAACCCATTTTAAATACCAAAATAAAATAAAATTAATACATGGTATCTATTTTTCATTTAAAAAAAGTTATGGCTTGTAGAGGAAGTCGAAACTAAAATAATGGTCATGGTGGCGGAAAAGCCGTTGTCGCTGCATACGTACGACAAAAAAAATCCCTTTTTCCATTTAGTAAAATTCTTCGTATAAAAAATATTCCTTTTGAATAAACGTAAAATTCAAAGGGGTTTATACACTATATAAAAGAAAGTTGTGTATAAAACAAAATATTCCTCAATGATAGAAGATTGAGACGAACTCCATTACAAAGATAATTTTTTAAATAAAATAGATCTATTATGTGTATTCACTATAATTACACATAAATAATGTAAAAATACAAGATAGGACATAATAATATCATGAAATAATTTGAAAGTAAGAGATTAACCCAAACAACGAAAATTGGGTTAAGAAGTTCCCTTACCATGTGTCTGACTTCACTCAGTCGTTCTTTAACCTCCTGAATAATAAACTAGATTTAATTTATACTTTCTTAAGAACCTTTTTCAATTTCATTATTCCTTTTATATGACTTATTACCATGTTATGAACATCATGTAATTATTTAAGTTAATAACGGTCATTTTGTTGATCTTTGGTACTTTAGTCAAAAATAAACATCTTATAATTACAAGTTGTTCATGTGGTAAAATATCCATTATATCCATAATTATATTCATGATGTAGATATCATATAGATCATATATATCCTGTATATACATTCATTCATAATATTACATAACATTTAGAGATAAGTGGTAAGAAATGAAATGCACCGTTCATGGAGACGGTAAGTCATACGTACGCATTAACGCTACTTTCATTTTTATTTCGTATTTAATGAAATTAAATCATAATTATATATAGGTATATTATAATTTCAGTATGATATCATATATAATATCATTTACTCCTCCTTTATACATCCCACATATGGCATTAACGATTCAAATCACTTTGAGGGGGCGGTAGTCGGCACTTCCTAAAATGAAATTATCGCGTTTACCCATAATGGAAATCATGAAATTATTCCATAAATGAAAAACACAGAAGCATAAGGAAAACATAAACATAATAAATATCATATATAAAAATAGTTTCATCATAATTTCCACCATGAGAGGTGTTAAAAGAAGATTGAACAATCATCGTTTCGTGAGGCATTAATTCGCCACCCAAAGAAACAGTATGTCCTTTAACCGTTAGACGAAGGTATGTGTAATTGTAAATAAAATAATTCTCATGAAAAAATCTTAGTATATTTTATATACTGGTTTCATTACAAAATAAAGTAATAAAAAGAGTTTAAGGGGATGGAGAAGCAAAATAAAACAATAGAACATAAGAGAAGACATTACCTTAAAATCGGGTAACTCTTTTTGATTTGAGCCAACGGCTTCCTTGGGAAGACTTCTGCCCAAATTAGGGCTTCTAGGAGTAATATAGGGAAGTTGGGAGAGTATTTTGTCCGAGCATGGCCGAGAAAAATAGCTTTGATGGTGTGAATAAGGTGGTAGAAGGGGGGCCTTTTATAATAGGAGGGGAGGGTCACTCTTGGAAAGTCATGAAATGTTACATTATTATGAAATGCTTTTCGGATTTTAAAGGTCCAAAAATGATATATTTCGAGGATAAGGTGATAAGGGTTCTAAATATACTCATATAATAGGTTTTTGACATGTGCATGTGTTAGATTTTACATTATCTTTTCATTTTATTTAAATCGTTATTTAATGAGGTAATCGTTGCATCATCATGGTGTTATGAAAAATTTAATTTATTTAATGTCTAAAAATTATAAAAAAATAAAATGATTTAGTAAATGTTTTTATCTTTCCAATGAATATTTATAGTCAAAAAAATTTACTTATATAACCCCATGTAATAATTTTTAAATAAAACAACACATGTTTGTGACAATTTTATTTTTACTTTAAATAAAAAGTTATTAATGTCATTTTCTTGCCCAAGTGGCTCCATGGGGTCCCCAAGTTGACCCATGGATTTTATTGGTCGGCCATGAGTAATCCAATAAGGGTAGGACATGTGTAAATGTATTTTCATATTTTTATAATATCATTTTTACCTTAAATTTCACTAATTACCTTTAATCGTGATTAATAAAACTTAAAAGTTACTATTCACCAAAAAAAATTATTTTAATCCCATTGAACAACATTTTACATCCTAATGACACCCATGTATGATGGATTTTTGAAAATCAATTCATCGAAGAGGTAAAGTTTCATTTAAATGAAAAATCAGTTTTTTTAACTACCACTTAGTGGTTTCACTATTCATCAAAAATTGATGTTTTTCAGAACAATGCCAAAATTTCAGCTTATGCTATAATTGATATTATGAATTAAAAAATGTTTTCTATTTTAAAAAATTACAAAAATATAAGTTGCATTAATTAATTTTATAATTAATTCCCGCTGTCACAATAAATAGCGTGTTTTTAAAAAACAATATATGTCAAAAGATTGACAATTGTTTATGTCCAATTTCAAAGTGAAATTAATTCTAATGACCACCATTGGATAAAATGGTAAAAATATATTCTAATTAAACTTTAAAACCAATCAATGGTATAATTTATCACTATAAGTTATTTTTATTAAAAAATTAGTTTTTAAGTATTTTCTCTATTCATAGAAAATTGGATATTCTCAGAAAATTACAAAAAATTCAACTTAGGATAATTTCGATATTCCAAATACAAAAATGAAGTCCATTTTGAAATATAAAATTTATATAATTTCAAAAAGTGGGTATTACTATTCATAACTATTACTTTGATTGGTCACGGTGTGTTAGAATCTCGAACTTGCGTACAATGAAAGCTATTGCATTATTGAAAGAGAAGCGTATTGTGGAAGCTTGGGGTGTTACATTCTCCCCTCATTCAACAAATTGCGTCCTTGCAATTTGAAAATGTTCTTCGAAAATAAAAGGTTGAAAATAGAAAATACCTTTATGGAAAACTCACATCGGAAATAGGGTTAATAAAAATATAACATTAAAAGAATGAAAGATAAATAAAAGGGTCACCCGAGATAGCCCACACTAGGATTCTATGAAAATATGGATATGGAGGAAAAACAGACCATCAAGGTCTGATGGAGAGTTGTAGAAAACAGGGTTAGGAGAAAGTTAACTACAAGAAAATCACAAACTTGTGATTGGTTAAACGATCATTGATTCCCCATTAGGAAAAGTTAACCGACAACGATTTTGTTTTATGTTACCTTTTATAAAGTTGAGGAATTTGTTTTCAAGATTTACTAAGAATGTAAGGAAATATACATACTTGTCATGTAGACTTTCATTCTTTAATAAATTTTTACCACAAACCCATCTTTCACTAAAAAATATAATAGAACACAAAAATATTATATTTATCCTAGTCGTACCAGGTTACAAATCTTAACACATACCATTTAGATTAGGAAAACTATTTTGTAATAACCAGGGACTTCCTGTAGGCTAGTGGTAGGTAATAAAGGCATGCCGCACTATGGTTGTGGTTTTGATTCCTGCAACTTTTTCCGGCACGACAGGTTATCCCTAGACCTGCAGGTTGTCCTTTTCCTAAAACTATAGTATTATAATATTCCAAAAATAATCTTCAGAAATGTTTTAACCTAAAACAATACTATCCAAAGTTCAACTTAATCCATTCCATCCTTTATAGTTATCCAAAATACCTCTGTCTAGACTTTCTCTATAAGGTCTCTAAATTCCAAAATCAATTGTATCATCAGATTCCTCAAACAAAGTAAAGTTTCTAGTATTGTCACATACAAAAATATGATTACCTTCATCATATTAAAATATTAATGAAGACAACAAGTACTGAAGTACAATCCTTATATATATCACATTATTCTTATAACCAGAATATAATCCTTGAGTCCAAAAGCACCAATACATTAATTATTCCCCTTCAACTGTAGTGACATCATAATCTTGGCCTTGATCCCTTGGCCTTTTCTGAGGTAAGTTTCCCTGATGCGTAGGACATTCATTTACATAATGCCCCATTTCCCTAAAATTGTAGAATTCAACATTCATAGCTTCTTTCTTTCCCTTACAATCATGAGTCTGGTGACCTTTTTCTCCACATTTATAACAAACTCCCATTCCTTTAAGGCAAGTACCAGGGTGATTCTTCCCACAATTATCACATAATGTAAAATCCTACATTCCCTTTTCCCCTTTATCTATCTCTTGTTCCACCGTTATCTTCTTCTCTGGGTTTACATTATTGTCATGAGATTTAGATAATTCCTTTTCTGTCTTGATAGCACATGAGAAAATATCATCGTACGACGAGAAAGATTGTGAGACTAAGGCTCGACGGAGAAACTGTTTTAACCCATTAAATAAACGATCAATCATAATTCTTGGGTTACGTATATAATATGCAGCATGTCTTGCTAACCTTGTAATGTTGGCCTTATACTTTGTGACATTCTCATCCTTCTTTTGTCTCAGACTCAGAAATTGCCTTTCCATATCTGCTCGATGGTCACGAGGAAAGTATTTTTCTAAGAAAAGAACTTTGAACTCACTCCATTCCATATTTGATACTTCATCATCTTCGTTTGTGTTTTGAATCAATGACCACCATTGATCAGCATCTCCAGTGAGGTAGTAAACTGCCATGATAACCTTTTCCCTTTCACTACTCCCCAAGGCATGGAATATTTTCTCTAAGGAATTTAAGCATTTCTCATCTACTAAGGGATTTGTACTCCCATTTAATGTTGGTGGTTTTTGCCCCATGAAGAGGTCTAACATTGATCCTCCATGTTGCAGATCAGGGTGCTCCATACGAGTAAGTTTATTATTCATAACCTGAGTGAGTTGTCCCAGTATGGTGATAAGTTGATCAGCACCAGTTGTATCTCCAGCTCCACTATAATTATCTTGAGTAGGAGGGAAATCTCTACATGGAGTGCGTGCATTGACACGGTTTCCATTCCATCCACTTGGTGAAATTTCTAAACAATGGCATAAACTAGATTAGTTTATGAATCAAAATACATAATTCCATACTTGTAAAACACTTAACATAAATTGAACAGTTAATGGATATAATCCATAATCATAAAAAGAAATATTTTCTTTGAGGAATTATATAATCAGAAACCATTCATAATGGTTTGGAAAAAAAGAGAATTATCCTAAGCATGTCCCCCGGGAGTGTCGTAACCAAGAGTGCCGCAAGGCCCATTTTCTTGCACCAGTTCCCATTCGAGTCAAGCTCAAAGATGTGTTTTCGGGTTTTACCCCTAGGTACATCAGTGCCAGAGCCTCCTCTACCCGCTCGTATCCAGACATGGATGTATTATTCGGAAAACTCACAAAATCTCTATTATACCAAAATTCTAGGAATTTCTTCTTTTCTAATCCTCAAAGTCTATCTTTGGGCTATGTTCTCTAATCAGAGTTTATCTAAATCTAGCTTCCATGGTTAGTACTAAACTGCCTCTGATACCAACTGTAATGCCCCGACCCGAGTTACCCAGAGTCGGTGCATTATTATGTAACATTGGCATGATCACAAAAGATCAAGTCTCGAAAGACCGATTAGTTTAGTAGCCTTGGAAACACTAGATAAATTCATAAATGTTACATTACATCATAAAGTGAAAAATCACAATAACAAAGTATCCATAGTCCACATTTATATCCCCTTCAGACTATCCCTATAGGTCAATCATAAAATATTTAGTCACATCCTGGATAAAATAAAACATTGAAAGGGGTGTGCTCAGATGCTCAGTAAGGATAACCATATAGAAGAAGATTTTATAAATAAACATAAACATTTAAGGCAATGTACAACTAAAATAAAAGCCTTTTAAACTTGAACTTAAACATAAAATGGAAAAGGTAAAATGAGATAATTCCATTTACTTATTCACATGGATATTCTACAGGTCGAATAATCACATGAAATATCATTAACCACTTTAATAATGATGGAATGCATAATGCCAGACTATCATAACCATGTATCCAAGGCCTCGTACCAAAACTACAAATAAGATTTTGTCAAGGCCTCGTGCCAAGACACTAGTTTTTCTCATGAGACCTACCGATGCATCGAGGAGCTATAGAGGGCTCCACCCGTCACTTATTATGTCCAAAGCATTCCTCGTACTAATAGGTTTAAACATATCATAAACCATAACATAATCGTATCACATAAAACATGCATAATGGAAACATAAAATTTCCACATTTCAATCACAATATATTAATAAAACACATTGATGTAATAAAAACAATTTCAAAACCATTTTCAATACCAAAATAAAAGAAAATTAAACCATGGTATCTATTTTTCATTTTAAAAAAGTTATGGCATGTAGAGGAAGTCGAAACTCAAATAATGGTCATGGCGGCGGAGAAGTCGTTGTCGTCGCATACGTACGGAAAAAAAACCATTCCAATTTGTATTTTCGTAAAATTCTTCGTATAAAAAAGATTCATTTTGAATAAACGTAAAATTCAAAGGGGTTTGTACACCATATAAAATAAAGTTCTGTATAAAACAAAATATGGCTCAATTAAAGAAGATTGAGATGAAGTCCCGTACAAAGATCATTTTTTAAATAAAATAGATCGATTATGTGTATTCACTATATGTACACATAAAGAATGTAAAAATACAATATAGGACATAATAATATCATGACATAATTTGAAAGTAGAAGATTAACCCAAAGAACAAAAATTGGGTTAAGAAGCTCCCTTACCTTGTGTCTGACTTGACTCGATCATTTTTTAACCTTCTGAATAATAAACTAGATTTAATTTTTACTTTCTTAAGAACCTTTTTCAAGTTAATTATTCCTTTTATATGACGTATTACCATGTTATGAACATCATGTAATTATTTACGTTAATAACGGACATTTTGTCGATCTTTGGTACTTGAGTCAAAAATAAACTTCTTATAATTACAAGTTGTTGATGTGGTAAAATATAAATTATATCCAGAATTATATTCATGATGAAGATATCATATATATCATATATATTTATTACATACATTCATTCATAATATTACGTAACATTTAGAGGTAAGAGTTAAGAAATGAAATACACCGTTCATGGAGACGGTAAGCCATACGTACGCATGCACGCTACTTTCATTTCTATTTCGTATTTAATGAAATGAAATAATAATGATATAAAGATATTTTATAATTAAATTATAATATCATATTTATATCATTAACTCCATCCTTTATGCATCCCACATATGGCATTAACGATTCAAATCACTTCGAGTGGGCGGTAGTCCGCACTTCCTAAAATGAAATTATCGCGTTTACCCATAATGGAAATCATAAAGGTATGCCATAAATGAAAAACACATAAGCATAAGTAAAAAATAAACATAATAAATATCATATATAAAAATAGTTTCATTATAATGTCCACCATGATAGGTGTTAAAAGAAGATTGAACAATCATCGTTTCGTGATGCTGCAATTTGTCACCCGCAGAAACAGTATGTTCATTAACCATTAGATGAAGGTATGTGTAAGTGTAAATAAAATCGTTCTCATGAAAAAATCTTACTATATTTTATATCCTGTTGTTGTTACAAAATAAAGGAAAAAAACAGTTTAGTAGGTTGGAGAAGCAAAATAAATCAAAAGAACATAAGATAAGACATTACCTTAAAATCGGGTAACTCTTTTTGATTTGAGCCAAAAGATTCCTTGGGAAGACTTCTGCCCAAAGTGAGGCTTCTGGGAGTAAGAGAGGGAAGTTGATAGAGTATTTGAGAAGATTTTGGCCGATCCAAATGGCTTTGATGCTGTGAATAAGGTGGTAGAGGTGGTGGCCTTTTATAAGAGGAGAAGAGGGGAACTCTTGGAAAGTCACGAAATGTTACATTATTACGAAATGTTTTTCGAATTTTAAAGGTCCCACAATGATATATTTCTAGTATAAGGTGATAAGGGTTCGAAATATACTCATCCAATGTTTTTTTGACTTGTGTATGTCTTAGATTTTACATTATCTTTTCATTTTATTTAAATCGTTAATCAATGAGGTAATCATTGCATCATCATGGTGTTATAAAAAAATTAATTTATTTAATGTATAAAAAAATATAAAAATTTCCATTATGTAGTAAATATTTTCAGATATCCCATGAATATTTATAGTCAAAAATTTAACTTATATTACCCAATTTAATAATGGTTTTAGTAAAACAATACATGTTTGTGACAATTTTATTTTTACTTTAAATAAAATGTTATTAATGTCATTTTCTTACCCAAGTGGCTACATGGGGTCCCCAAGTTGACCCATGGATTTTACTGGTCGTCCATGAGTCATCCAATAAGGTTAGGACAAGTGTAAAGGTATTTTCATATTTCTATAATATCATGTTTACCTTAAATTTCACTAATTACCTTTAATCACGATCAATAAAACATAAAAGTTACTATTCACCAAAAAAAATTATTTTAATCCCATTGTATAAAATTTTACATCCTAATGAAAACCATTTATGTAGGATTTTTCTAATTCATTTCATAGAAGTGGTAAAGTTTCATTAAAATGAAAATTCAGTTTTTTTAACTACAACTTAGTGGTTTCACAATTCATCAAAAATTGAAGTTTTTAAGAACAATACCAAAAATTCACCCTAAGATATAATTGATATTCCGAATTCAAAAATGATGTATATTTTAAAAAAGTAAAAACATATAAGTTTTATTAATAAATTTTATAATTAATTCCCATTGTCACAACAAATAGCATGTTTTTAAGAAACAATATATATCAAAAGATTGACAATTGTTTATGTCTAATTTCAATGTGAAATTAATTATAATGACCACCATTGGATAAAATGGTAAAAATAAATTCTAATTATACATTAAAACCACTAAGTAGTATAATTTAACACTATAAATTATTTTGATTAAAAAATTTGTTTTTACGTATTTTCTCTATTCATAGAAAATTGGAAGTTCCCAAAAAATTACAAAAAAATCAACTTAGGATAATCTTGATATTATGAATACAAAAATGAAGTCCATTTTGAAATATAAAATTTATATAATTTCAAAAAATGGGTATTACTATTCATAACTGCTACTTTGATTGGTTGTGGTGTGTTAGAATCTCGAACTTGGGTACAAAGCAAGCTATTGCATTATTGAAAGAGAAGCGTATCATGGAAGCTTGGGGTGTTACATTTTCACCCAGTTGAATTTAATTTGGATTAATCAACTTATCATGAATAATACTTATCCTTTTTTTATTTATTTTTTAAATCTCAATGTATTCTCTCTTGATTTTTTTATCTCTTGTAGGAACAATTTCATCATTTTCTAATTATATCCAAGTCCCAATTCACTTATTACTAGTCCATTCTCTTCTATATTCCTATTCTATAGGGATATTATAGTATTCATATATTTATAAATTTAGGGTGAAATCCCAATAGGTATCTTGTAGGTTTCCCTATAAGACTAAAATGTGCCTATTAACCATTTTCTCATGTTCTTCTTATTTAGTTTAATATCCTTTTGTTAAATTCAATTTATTTATCGATGTGAAAGATAAACGTATCCATTTTTATATAGATGGAAAGGGGTTGATGTCTTATGATGTACCCCATATTTCTTCATTAAATCTTCTATATTCTGATTGAAAAAGATATTTATTTAGTCAATTATGAATGATTTTTGTATTATAAACCTATGAATGTTATGAGGCCTGAAATAATCACACAAAACCATTACAATATCAGTTTACATGGTCCTGAAATCCACCCATTTATAAACATAATATAAATAAATTAAAATATATGATTTAACAAAAAAATTGGGAAATGCACCAATAAACTCTATTCCTTATATATTACAATTTTCAAAAAAAGAACATTGGTTTTTGGGTAATTTATTTTCTCTTTGAAATATTTTGAAAAAATTGACATTTCAATCTTTTATAAAAAAAGTCATATCCATTTTTAAAGAATGTGGGATAATAAATTCTATATTACAATACATACCTTATAGATATTTATGGTCCAATGATTCCTTCATAGGAATTTATGTGAAAAAATTCAAAAATAGACTCAATTTCAATTATAAGAAAACAAATTTTTATTACTAGATTATGTCAAATATTCAACATGTATGGGTCTTTCCAAATGTAAAATCGATATTAAAATTTTGGTTTTTGAATTTTGTGGTAATTTATATGATATAGTACCTGGTAAGAAAGAAAATGATTTAATATGTATGCATACCTATGTACTTCTCCTTCAACTAAACAAAGCCTTTCTCCTGGTAGGTGGTTACCCAAGGAGTCCAAATCTAGAATTATTGTTTCAATATTGTTGAGTAATTTTCATGAGTAATTAGATACCTTATTTTTTACTTAGTTAAATATCCATAATTCGGATGTTGAACTCTTATAATATCACTATCTATCTGACTAGCATTGGTTGGGAATAATCGACCTTCATCAATTTTTTATGTGTTATATGGTTAGAATAAAATAATGACATTATTTATATGAAAATATCATCTAAATATATCTAATAAAAATAAAAAAGCATAAAATTATGTTTTAGTGTTTTTATAGTTGAGTAGGGAAGAAACAAATGTTCTCAAAGAATAATAAATCACTTTTGGTAGTCCATTAATTATTTAGAAAATAAATACCGCAATAACATGTTTAAAAGAAACACTGAGTTTTGAAGTGGGATTCTTTACGTTGGGAGGTTTCATCACAGGTGGGGTGATAAATCAATTCTTAATTTCATCAAACCCTTCCCTATATTAAGTACGAAAATAAGAATCATATTATTTGAAGAGTAACTAGGTGTAGGAATAAACTCCTTACTAAAAACATTTTTAAACCTCTTATAAAACCCTATACTTCCCAGAAAATATCTTAAATTATTCACTCATGTAGTTTATGGAAAACATTGATCACTTATGTTTTTTATCAATCCTTCATAATGCCATTTTTGAGATTTTATTCCATATTACTATTTTCATTTCCACCATGAAGTGACAATTCTAAAAATAAAATACATGCTTTTTTCTTGTCCATTTTCTTAATACATTTATCACATGTCCTAAAAAATTATATAAATAATTTCTAGAAATTTTAGAATCATCTATAAATACATCTATGTAGTCTTCAATGTGGTTTGAGAGTATTATTACCATGATCCCATAAAATATTCCATGGGAATTACATTAAAATCATGGAATCCTTTTATAGGTAAATGTTTAACCGGGGCATGTGAAGGTTGTATTCTCCTTGTCTTATTAGGAAATGGGCACCAGGAAATATCTTAAAAACTCATCTAAAAAGAAATAATTTTTTTGGGATGACCCATTTTGAGTCGGAGATTTGGTAAATAAATTTTTCTACCAATAACTTATAGATCCCAATTTTATAAACTGTGTTATAGTGGGATTTATCCTCTTTTGAGGATTTATAATAGGTATGGAGTCTCTCTTAAGTAAACTTCTATGTGAGATTATTTTTGGATTTATATTTGGAATATCACCTAAACTCTACCATATTTCTAACACATTTTGTTTCAAATAAATAAAAAATATATTTTTATGGGTTATGGAAAAGTTATTGGAAGTGAAAATTGGTAATGTTAATCCTTTAATTAGGTATATATACATTAATTCCATGAGTAAACTTTATAATTCTAATATGTGGGAGTTTTTCTAAATATGGAATAAATTAGTGTTTTTCTTTTCAATTTATTTTATTTTATAAACACAATAATACTTGTAAGATAATTTATTAATAAATAAAAAACAAATCCCCAAAAATAATTTAGGAGTTACATTATTCACAAATATAAAAAATATATTGTTTAAATCTATAGGGAAAATAATCATCTATATAATTTTCAATAATCATGTGTTCTTATTATGTTAAGATCCCATGCAACATATCAGCATATTAAATAGGTTCAACCTATTTGTAGTGGGATAGTTTAACGAGTGAGTAATTATATGAAGTACACTTCATGGATTCAATAATTTTCAAATAGTCTATGTTTTCTCTAAATTCCCTGATTATTTTTCTTTAATGAACATTGATGATTTTCATAGTTCTATTCAATAATTGTCTATCAAAAAATATTGGTGAGTGCGATGGGATCTCAAATTCATATAGCTTAAATATATAGAATTATATTTTGTAGAGGGTAACTCTAAATTTTACATTGGTAGCCTTTAACACACATTTTGGGAATATTTTCAATTGTTGTTCAAGTTGTACCACCACTATTATAGGTTTTATGTCTCATGTATAAAAATATGAAAAAATTTATTCAAGAATTTCCTTAATTGAAGACCCTAAAACAAATAAGTATTCAGTATTTGTGAGGGAAATAATGGCTCAAGGGATAGAAAATCATCATGTATCTATACATTTTGTTGGGTAGTCAATGTGGGATCAATGATGATACACTTATTTGAAAATTAATTCCTATATTATCTTGAATGCACCTATATTTTTGGCAGGTTTTCTTATGAAATTTATCATATTTGGGAATTTATCTAACTAGTTGAAGAAGAGGAATATTAATCACAATTTTTTGTAATGTTTCCCAAATTTCCTTTCTTTTTTTTTTCTTTTTTGATATTTTTTGACTTAATTATTCTTGATGGGAATGGATGTGGATTCTTTTTATTCTCTTTTTTTTATTTTCCATTGAGTCTCTTGTATCTGATACTTTTTTATTGTTCTTCATCCATCTTCCATAAGTAATTAAACAACTTATGGGTATTGTATAGTTTCTCTATTAAATATTTCTTTTAGGTTTTTTTATCTTCCTCTTCAACCTTTTCTTCAATATCGGGTATTTTTTTAGGGTCAAATCTCTTCAATCCTTTTTCATCACAACTTAGTTGGATTTTTTTGCGATCTAGTGTTTTATTGGGTTGCAACTTCATGCCACTTATTATTTTTATCATTTTTACATTTTACAACTGATTAGAGATTTTATATTCTTGAAACATGACTTGGTCGTTAAAAAATAACATCAAAATTGCTTAAATTATTCGTATAATCCTCCATTTTAATCATCCACTATTCAACTCCAGATTCATAGTATTGTTATACTCAGTGATGTATTCAATAGGATGTTTAATAATATAGACTTTTTCTGAAAATTTCTTGTTGGTACATTGATTTTATATATGTTATTTGTAGGATGTATAGATGGGTGGTGGGTGTTGGTATTTTTGGATTTGTTACCAAAATGGGGGATCATGGTAAAAATTGTAATAGTTTGGGATATAAATTATTTTTTCTGGTTTCCAAATATTTAATCTAATAGGTTAGGTTCCCTACATCCTTGATTTTTTGTAATTTCATTAGTTTAAGGCATACTAAATAACTCTCAATTCATTTCACTTAAACACATAGATCCGTGAAATGATTATGTGATTACTATAAACCACATGACTTAACAAGTTCATTCCATTCACTAAATATATTCTAATATTTTTGTATCACATGTATTGTTATCTATTGGTGTCTATATTTTAATAATGGAGATGATTTATATGTTATTTCCTCATATATTCTTCATATACTAGTACCTCTTGTGTTGAATTGTTGTGTGTTCAAAGAATTATTTTCAATTAAACATTTATCCTTTTCTATTGAATTATCAATCAATGATTCTATAGATGATATATACATAAAATTTATTTCAAAATTGAGCAGGCCTTGATAAAAGTGAATAATTATGTTACTAGCTTCTGTTACATGGCGTGGGTAGATGAATCAAATCTTTTGGAATCTCTCCTAGAAATCATAATGTGTTTCTATTAATGATTGAAGGATGATAAAAATTATTCCTTATTTTTGTTCCCACATAGGTGGGGAATAATATTTTCATTAAGAATATCTATAGGTTGTATGTTTTATAACTAATCCTTGGATACCCCTTCCTGTGAGGAGGAAGATTCCCTCCAATTGACTTGTTCCCAGACACTCCTCATGGTTTCAAAGAAAAGAAGTCTTTTGTTAATGCCTATATTTATATGTTGTTGTATCTCTATAAAAATCCACTAAACATGTTAAAAATATATATTATTCCAATTTTTATTAAAATTTATATTTCAATTTCAACATAGTAATTTTATTTTTTGGTTAAAAAAATATGGTGTACATAGTTTTTTTGGGGTCTAGATGTGATTACCATCCATGACATCAAAATATGTGTGAACAATGAAGATTTTACAAATTAATATAAGGTAAATTTCCATAAAGACAATATAAAAATTCATGTTTCCTAATTTAATAATAATTTCATATACTTAAAATAAAAATCAAACAATTTTTTGTTAGATTTCAGTGTCATAAAATGTAAAAATTGATATTTTTCACTACCTCCATGCATGTTTTGTGAGAACACCTATCATGGAGCAGAGAAAAATATTACAAATATCCATGATAAATTTTTTTAGTAGAAACCTAAGATTTTAACATAGATAGGACTTAAAAACCCTATTGTTATAATTCGATTATAGAAAATGGTTTTTAGTAATTATTATTATAGAAAAAAACATGTAATTTAAACAATATTTTTAAAATAGTAAATGAGAAGTCTGATCTTTGAAAATTATGGTTTCCTCTTATAATTCTATCGTAGTCTTCAAAATAGATGTACTCCACTTATTAACTAATAAAGTAAACACTATTTTATAGTTTTATCAATCACCCTATTTTTGTTGTGATGACGAAGACTTCCCTCATAGTATTACGGATTATGTATTCCCTATTTAATTATGAGTGTAGAGTCATAAAATCACTCCAACCATACCAAGGAAATACCCAAAAGGGTATTGGTGTTACCGGTTAATTTTAAGTCACTCACTACAACCATAAATTTATCTTATATTGTTTAACACTGATCACCTAACATAGAATACTTCTTCATGAAACACAACATTAGTTGGAGGGAGATTAAATATTTTAAATCATGGAAGTAATAATGAACTAATTAAAAAGATAAGGTTTAGTTGTACTTAAATTGTTTAATATCCATTTAAAAAAGAATTATTTAAACAAAAAATAGTTTTATTATATAATGTGTAGGGAATCGATAATTGAAAATTAAAAACCTTCCCTTCACCGATAACTCAAAAGATTATAGCTCCATTCAAAGGGTAATAGAGAATAATGGCGGTGAGATAAGTCTTTAAAAACTAAATAAAAAAACGAAAATGGAATGAAATATAAGTAGTAATTATCTACCACAAACAATTGAACTATGTATCGATCACCCTATGTAGTGTCCTCTTCCTTCTTTTCTAGATTCACAGGTTCCTTATCTTTTGACTTGGTAAAACAACATGTAATATTCTCCTACTAAAATCTATAAATAATATAATATTTTATATAATTTTAAAACTCCATCATGAATATGTATTCAAAGAAATTTGTAACCTTCATTTTTTTTGTTTTTAATGAAATTAATTGAATGTAGAAATCCATTATGAAGTATCATATTTTTATAATTCATTATGAATTAGATCACAGGGATTTGGATTGATGATTGGATGAGTCCTCTAAATTTTACTACGTATATTGATAATAAGATTATATACATAGTTTTTTTATGTGTCTTGGATCAGTTGTCAGGTGGAAAAGGAATAGACTAACCATGAGGTTTGATTGGATGCATGGAAAATAGTGACCATATAAAAATCAAGAGATCATACGTTAAACTCATTGTGTGGTTTATTCTATTTAAAATGAAATTGTTTTGGAACATTGTGTAATTTACCAACATGGTTGACTATATCTCTTATTGTGGTGGATGCATGGAAGGCACCATTTATGTATCACTTCTTGTTAGTGATCGGAAAATAGTATGAATAAAAAGAGAATTCCTAATATACTCATCTAATTCCTAATATGATTCATCCATATGGTCGTTGGATTGACTATATGACTGATAAGTGACCACATGGAAGGTTTAATCATGTGTTTGATTGGGGACAATCAATTAATCCACATGAACATGTGGTGGGTTTAGAACATTGAAAAATTAACTCAATTTTTATTTTCTGTAGCACTTCCAGATTTTATATAACTATATTTATATGGTATCATACGTAATATTTATATAATCTTGAAAATTATGTAATGAATTCACTTTATTACATAATGAGGATATTTATGGTTTATATTTATAGTGATTTGGATCATAAATCATACCCAAAAAAATTCACACATTAAAATTTATACACTTCTAATTAGTATCAATTTTTTCCACAATATAAAACATTTAATATAAAACTAGTTTAATTTTCATAACATATCCTCATATTTTACACATCTATGTCATCCTTGTTTATACTCATCATTAAAACCGTATGAAATACTTCGGAAAAATTGGATTGAGCATAAAAATATCAAAAAGGGACATCAAGAATAAATAAGTTCATTAGACCATTTTAATGTCATATAATATAGTTTTCCTTTAACATAATTAACTATGAGCTCAAAAATAATTTACTTACTCATGAAATGATATTAATTCCCAAAGTTGGTAATAAAACCCTTTCTATCTTAAAATAAGAGAAAATTTATAACTCGGAGAATATAATATAAAACATGATATCCCATGAATTTTTCTTAAACATACCAACTTACCCTTAAAGTTAAAAATCATTCCGTTAAAATAAAATATAATTATCTTACCATTGGGAATCAAATTATTTTCCTAAAAATACATTAGATATCATAAAAATCATGTTGCTTCCAAAGGACATCATCTTTATAGAAACCATTAAATAACAGTTAAAATTTTACAAATAAATAGGATTAACTTATAATATTATTCTATTGAGGGCATAATCATTAATCAATTCATTGTTCAGATTTATCAAAACACCCATCATCTTGAGATATACCAAGACAACCTATCATACTATGATTTATTGGGTCCAACCATAATCGTGTGCTATGTAAGGCACACCCAAAATCATAAATAATTTCTATGTTCCATAACATAACTAAAACATTTTACTGTCGAACCATTTCATCATAAATCTATTAAAAATATTTTGATCTCATATAAATAATCCTTTTAAAGAAATATATTTCAAATAAAAATTAACCAAAAAAAATGATGGATGGTTTGTTATTTACGGAAACAATTTAATATGATAAATGAATCTAAATATCAAATAATATTTATGGCTTCAGGTAAATCCTTTGACTATATATATGTTTAAATATAAATTACCATCTTTATTTTATATTGAAACACAAAACGTTCAATAAAAATATTCCTTTTGAAAAAAAATTATGAAAAATTATATTGTATTTTATATTTCAATAATGTCTATATAAAGACATCAATAAAACAGTTTTACTAATATGGATATGGAATAATAATATTAAATATATATATATTTAAAATAATTAAAAAAATGTTATTAATTTAATCTGTCTCTTACCTCGTGCCTGACCTATCACATACGTTCACTGTATTCCTAAATAATAAACATATTACAATAATATTATATTTTAAGAACCATTTTAATGTATATTATTCCTATTATTTTATTAATTATGATGTTATATTCAATTTCTTGATCAATTAATTTTTTTTAGATGTTTTTATGACACTCATCATTTGTGTTCAAAATGAAATTGGTAATGTAACACCCCAAGCTTCTACGGTACGCTTCTCTTTGAATAATGTGATAGCGTGTGTTGTACGCAACACCGAGTTCTAACACACCATAACCAATCAAATTAGCCGTTATGAATAGTAATACCTACTTTTTGAAATTATATATTTTTTATATTTTAAAATGGACTTCATTTCTGGATTCGGAATATCGAATTTAGCCTAAGGTGAAATTTTGGTACTTTTCGGATAACTTTCATATTTTGATGAATAGTGAAAATTACTAAATTTTAATTAAAAACAACTTTTTTAATCAAAATAATTAATAGTGATAAATTATGAATTTGAGTGGTTTTAAAGTATATTTAAAATATATTTTTACCATTTAATATAATGTTGGTCATTGGACATAATTTTACAATTAAACCGAACATAAACAAGTGTCAATCTTTTGATAGTTATTATCTCTTAAAAACAAGCTTTTTGTTTTGACTACAGGAATTAATTTTAAATTAATTTCTGCCACTTCTGTGTTTTTTATTTAGAAAAATGGATTCCATATTTTTAATCAGGATGTCCAAACTGTGTAAATAGGTAACTTTTATTTTTAGACATTTTGAATAATTACTGTGGTAAATATTTTATTTACCATGGTTAAGGGTAAATCTGGTAAATAAGGGCTAAAAAATATTATTATAATAATACTAAATTACCCTAAAACGTATCCTAGACTTATTGGTTGATACATGTTCGACCA
The DNA here is from genome assembly GCA_963277665.1 of Viscum album. Lineage (NCBI taxonomy): Eukaryota > Viridiplantae > Streptophyta > Magnoliopsida > Santalales > Viscaceae > Viscum > Viscum album. The sequence continues at coordinate 2,085,911,938 of OY728151.1, forward strand.
TAGGCATCTTTGGGTCGATTTGGGGACCCCATGGTGCCACTTGTAGGTGATAGGGACACTTTATTTTAATTAAGTTAAAATGAATACAAAAATGACACAAGCATATATCTATTAGAAAAACAATTTTTACATAGGGTTATATATGTTGGATTTTAGATTATAAATATTCATTATAAATATAAAAAGATATTATACACAGTTATAGTTTATTTATAATTTTTAGACATTAAATAATTTAATTTATTTATGACACAATGATGATGAATTAATTACTATAATAGTGAAAAATTAAACTAATTGATATTATAAATACCCAAATAAATATAATATGAAACTTTTAATGAATTAAAAGAATTTTATAGGATAATATGATATATTAGGATTGATTTAATTTACTTTGTTTGAAGTAATCAATCTGTTATGAGTTTCACAAAAATCAACTGTTGAATAGTGTCAAAATTGACATAAAAGAGTTCTTAAAACCAATATTATATTATTAATTGATATTAAATTCCTAAAAAACTAAGGTTCGGCCAATAGACTTATATCATGATAGGATCATCATTAATTGACCACTTGGGGGTCACTTGGATGTATATAGTAAGTTTATTAACCATATTATATAAACATTCAAAGAGACATTGTAAAAGTGAAACTAATTAACTTAGAGTTAATACTTAAGGATAAGGTTAATATAAGTACCCAACCCTATCTAAATTCTATTGGTTGAGTTTTTTTCGACTCATCCCCACCTTAAACATTGAATAGTCAACTTTGGAGCCATTGGAAACCGAATATGAATTTATTATAAACTAATATCTCTAGATTTTTCAAAGGTGCCCCTCACCCCTCTTATAAAAGGGCACTCCTCCTTCTCATTTATTCACACCTTCAAAGCCTTCTGGTTCGGCCAAACTCTGCCCAAATACTCTCCCAACATCCCTCAATACAACCTATAGGCCTTATTTTGATCATAAAGACATCCTAAGGATCCCTTTTGATCAAATCAAAAGGAAGAACCCGAAGAAGAGGTAATGATTTCACCACCCTTTTCCAAGTTCATTTCTTCTTCCACTTCTTCTTCCTTTGTTGTTACCATTATAAAATAATGACTCCAGTATCATATATATACTGTGATGTTATTATAAATATGGTACAACCATATTCAGTATTCTATCCACCCTTTGAATAACATGTCACCATACGTGTGTACGTACGGCTTATCGTCTCCACGTCGTGGTGTAATTGTTATTCAATATATTATTATTTGTATGGGTATAATAATGATATGTAACTCATGTAAATAATAAATATAACATGTTAATGATTCTGTATATATGATATACCATCCATTTATATATTATTTTAAAATAATGATATTGTCGCTCGTGCGTATGTACGGACTACCGTCTCCACGAACGCGATGAGATTCATTCTCCATCGTATCCATTCAAGTATAATTATCATTTGATGATTTAAAAAATGATGTTTAAGGACTTGATATAATTCTGGATATGAATAATATACAACCTATCCTTTACAAACATGTCTTACATAATAAAACATATAAAATAAAACAAGTAAGTTAACACCCGAAACAATGATAATACTAAGATATTATTATCAAATCAATATTAAAAGATCATATATGATATCATATTAATGTATATGATTCTTGTATAATTTAATAACAATTATTTCACCATTATACAGGAGGTTAAACTACCCCAACCAAGGAAAAGTACAAGGTAAGGGTTATTTCACAATCTCTTCATTATCCGAGGTTGTTTATATGTAATAATCTACTGGGATCACTTTATCATCCACATCCATGTTTCTTCAAAATGTATTTCAAAACATTTTTACTATTTACAAGAATATGGGTTAAAGTCATTTATACCCTTGTTTTACTTTTTATAAGTGGTTTATAAAGGAATCTTTCCGTTGTTTTCCAAACAAGGCACTTTTTAACCTTTTCGATAGAATTAAGGTAAGAATGTTTTTTTAACTTATACAGCGGGTGCGGTTATTTTCCACCATTATAAAATAGTCGAAGCATCCCTTAAAATTCTATAAGAATATTTTCAAATTGAATGTATTATTTTATAATTATGTTACTTTTAAAATGATTTCAAAAAAAAAGAGATATTTTTCTAAAATAGTTTTGATTTCATCTATGTCAACATCCTTTGATGGATTTTAAGATTATTTGAAGTTGATTTTTTATGATACAAAACTTCTATATTGTATTGAAGGTTTTGTGATATGTTTGACTGTGGATGTGATATTTTTATACCATTCATAGTTTATGGTGAAATTATTGACATTTCATATGCTATTTTAAATACGAATGATTATGTTATTTTTAAACCTTTTCATATGGGAATTCATTGGACTTAATATGTGACGGGTGGAGCCCGCTATAGCTCCTTGATGCATCGGTAGGTCTCATGAGACAAACTAGTGTCTTGGTACAAGGCCTTGACAAAATCTTATTTGTAGTCTTGGCACGAGGCCTTGGCTATGTGGTTATGATAGTCTGGCATTATGCATTCCAACATTATGAAAGTGGTTAGTTATTTTTCATGTGATTATTCGATTAGTAGAATATCTATGTGAATGAGTAAATGGCATTATTTCATTTTATTTATGCCATACAATGTTGAAAGTTCAAGTTTGAAAGGCTGTTGTTTTAGTTATACATTGCCATAAATGTTTTTTCTCATTTATGAAAGTTTCCGCTATATTGTTATCCTTACTGGGCATTTGAGCTCACCCCTTTTCTATGTTTTATTTTTCCCAGGAAGTGAAGAAGTAAATTATGAATGACCTTCAGGGATATTATGTGGGGATATGAGTGCGGATTATGGAGACATTATGTTGTTGTAGTAGTTTTTCATTTTATGATGTAATGTAAGACTTATGAATATATCTGGTGTTTCCAAGGCTACTAAACCAATCGGTCTTTCTAGATTTGATCTTTCTTGTGATCATGCCAATGTTATGTAATAATGCACCGACTCTGGGTAACTAGGGTCAGGGTGTTACAGTTGGTATCAGAGGAAGTTTAGTACAAACCTTGGAAGCTAGATTTAGATAAACTCTGATTAGAGCACGTAGACCTAAGATGAACTTTGAGGATTAGTATAGAAGAACTTCCTAGAATTTTGGTATTGTAGAGATTTTGTGAGTTTTCCGAGCAATACATCCATGTCTGGATACGAGCAGGTAGAGGTGGCTCTGGCACAGATGTACCTAAGGGTAAAACCCGAAAACACCGCTTTGAGCTAGACTCGAACGGGAACTGGTGCACGACAACGGGCCTTGCTGCACTCTTTGTTACGACACTCCCAGGGGATATGCTTAGGATAACTCTCATTTTCTTTACAAATCATTATGAAGGGTTTATGAGTATATACTTCCTCAAAGAAAACTTTTTTATGATTATGGATTATATCCATAAATAGTTCAATTTATGTTAAGTGTTTTATAAGTATGGGATTATGTATTTGGATTCATAAACTGATCTTGTTTATGCCATTGTTTAGAAATGGCGCCTAGTGGAAGAAATGGAAACCGTATCAATGCACGCACTCCATGTAGGGATTTCCCTCCTGCTCAAGATAATTATAGTAGAGCTGGTGATGCAACTGGTGCCGATCAGCTAATCACCATACTGGGACAACTTACTCAGGTTATGAATAATAACCTTACACGTATGGAGCACCCTGATCCACAGCATGGAGGATCAATGTTAGATCGATTCATGAGGCAACAACCACCAACGTTCAATGGGAGTACAAATCCCTTAGTAGCTGAGCAATGGATAAATTCCCTAGAGAAAATATTTCAGGCTTTGGGGAGCAGTGAAAGGGAAAAAGTTATCATGGAAGCTTACCGCCTCACTGGAGATGCTGATCAATGGTGGTCATTAATTAAAAATATGAAGGAAGATTATGAAGTATCAAATATGAAATGGAGGGAGTTCAAAGATCTGTTTTTAGAAAAATACTTTCCTCGCGACCATCGAGCAGATATGGAAAGACAATTTCTAAGTCTGAGACAGAAGGAGGATGAGAATGTCACAAAGTATGAGTCTAACTTTACAAGGTTAGCAAGGTATGCTGGTGATTATATACGTAACCCAAGAATTAATATTGATCGTTTCTTTGATGGGTTAAAACCATTTCTACGTCGAGCATTAGTCTCACAATCCTTGTCGTCGTACGAAGACATTGTCTCATGTGCTATCAAGACCGAAAAGAAATTATCTAAGTCTTATGACTTTAAAGAAAAGCAAGAGAGGAAGAGACTTGCTGATCAATCTGGGAATGGAAATAAGGGGGAGAAGGGAAAGGTTGAATATCCATCTTGTGGTAAATGCGGTAAGAAACATCCTGGTACTTGCTTGAAGGGAATGGGAGTCTGTTACAAGTGTGGTGAAAAAGGCCACCAAGCTCGTGATTGCAAGGGGAAGAAGGAAGCTACCAACGTTCAGTTCTACAATTGCAGGGAGATGGGGAATTATGCAAATTCATGTCCTAAGCGTCAGGAGAACTTACCTCAGAAAAGGTCAAGGGATCAAGGCCAGGCTTATGCTATCACTACTGCTGAGGTAGAAGCTCCGAAAGATGTGGTGGCAGGTAATTTAATGGTTTCCTCAAGTTTAGAAAATACATTATTTGACTCTGGATCATCGCATTGTTTCATATATTCCTAGTTTGCTAAGAAAATTAGATATTTCCAATTTGATTTAATAAGGGAATTGTCAGTTAAAACTCCTAAGGGAAGTATCATTGCAACAAAGTTTTGTGAATCAGTCCCCATTAGAGCACATAAATGTTCGTTATCTGCTGATCTCATCATCATACCTATGATTGAGTTTGATATAATCCTCGGTATGGATTGTCTTTCGGACTATGATGTGAAGATTTATTGTATGAAGAAAGAGGTTACAATTCTTTTTGATAATGATAAGGAACACCTTATCTTTAGAGCAGAATCGTCACCACCTAATTCTTATTTAGATCCACCCCCAGTAGCTCAACTTAATTCAATTATTGGGGAGGAAGAGAATGAAATAAATTTCGGTGAGGAAAGGAATGTTCAAATAGAGTATGTACCTGTTGTGAAAGAATTTGTAGATGTATTTCCGGAAGATTTACCTGGACATCCTCCAGAACGAGAAGTTGAGTTTTCCATTGATTTGATTCCTGGATCAAGGCCTATATCAAAGACCCCTTATAGAATGGCCACTGTAGAATTAGTTGAACTAAAGAAACAACTAGAAGAATTGAGTAATAAGGGATTTATTCTCCCTAGTGTTTCTCCATGGGGAGCCCCTGTTCTTTTTGTTAAAAAGAAATATGGATCTATGAGGTTATGTATCGACTACAGGGAGATCAATGCTATAACGATAAAGAACAAGTATCCCCTACCTCGTATTGATGATTTATTTGACCAACTACATGGAGCTCAATACTTTTCAAAGATTGACCTTCGATATGGATACCATCAGTTGTGTGTAAATAAGGAAGACATTCCAAAGACAACATTTCAAACCGGGTACGGGCATTACGAGTTTACCGTAATGCCGTTTGGATTGACTGATGCACCCTCTGTATTCATGGATCTGATGAATAGATTTTTCAAGGAGTATCTCGATGAATTTGTGGTGGTATTTATTGATGATATCTTGGAATACTCCAAAACCTACGAAGATCATGATAATCACTTGCGCATTATCTTGAAGACTCTGAGGAGGCATGAATTATATGGGAAGTTTAGAAAGTGTGAATTCTGGCTTCAGGAGATATATTTTCTTGGCCATATTGTCTCTAAAGATGGAATATCTGTTGATCCTTCTAAGACCAAGGCAATCCAAGAATGGCCATCACCTATGAGTATAACTGAGGTACGTAGTTTTATTGGTTTGGCAGGTTATTATCGACGTTTCGTCCAGAATTTTGCCCGATTGGCTAACCCATTAACGAAGCTCACACGTAAAGGGGTTAAATTTGATTGGACAAAAGAGTGTGAAGAATGTTTTGAAGAACTGAAGAGAAGATTGGTCAATGCTCCTATATTGACTCTACCATCGGGGAATGATGGGTTTGTTATTTATAGTGATGCATCAAAGAAAGGACTTGGTTGTGTCCTTATGCAGAATGATAGAGTTATTGCCTATGCATCACGATAGTTTAAAATTCATGAACAAAACTATCCTACTCATGATCTCGAGTTAGCAGCTGTGATCTTTGCTTTGAAGATATGGAGGCACTACCTCTATGGTGAAAAATGTGAGATTTATACTGATCACAAGAGTTTGAAGTATACTTTCTCACAAAAATAACTCAACATGAGGCAAAGGAGATGGCTTTAATTACTCAAGGATTATGATTTCACGATACACTACCACCCGTGGAAAGCAAAAGAGGTGGAAGATGCTTTGAGTAGAAAAGACCATGGAGTTTTGAACAATATGAGAATTGAAAGGGATCCAATTTTCATGGATCTAGTGAAGATGGACATGGGAATAACCATGGAAGGTGAAACATCAATACTTTTTCAAATGGTTGCCAAACCATCTTTACTAGAAAGGATTAAGAGTTCTCAGACCGATGATGAAGAATTTCAAAAGAAGATTAAAGCTGTGAATGATGGGAGATTGAGAGACTTTGTGTATGAAGATGGAATTTTGAAATTTAGGAAGAGACTTTGTGTTCCCGATTTACCTGATCTAAAAATGGAATTGTTGGATGATTCTCATAGTTCAAATTTCTCTATACACCCTGGGAGCACGAAAATGTATAGAGATTTGAAGGAAAATTTTTGGTGGGACAACATGAAGAGGTTGATTGCTGATTTTGTGTCAAGATGTATGGTTTGTCAACAAGTGAAAGCTGGAAGGCAACAGCCTGGAGGAGTCATGCAACCTCTTCCCATACCGGAGTGTAAATGGGAAAATATTACGATGGACTTTGTCATGGGGCTACCAAAGACTCCTAGAAGGAATGATGCAATATGGGTTATTGTTGATCGTCTTACCATGTCAGCACATTTTCTTGCTATAAGAGAAGATCTACCCCTGGAACGTCTAGCAAGACTATATATTAATGAAGTTGTGAGACTTCATGGAGTACCCCTATCGATTGTTTCTGATCGTGATCCCCGTTTTACTTAAAGATTTTGGAAAAGTCTTCAGAAATCCCTGGATACTGAACTTCATTTGAGCACTGCTAACCACCCTCAGACAGATGGACAATCAGAACGGACTATTCAGACCTTAGAAGACATGTTGATATCTTTCTCACTTGACTTTCAGGGTATGTGGGATCAATATTTACCACTGGTAGAATTTTCCTATAACAATAGCTTCCATTTGAGTATTCAGATGACACCATATGAAGCGTTATACGGAAAGAGATGTCGTACACCAACCTGTTGGGATGACGTTGGTGAGAGAAAACTTGTAGGCCTAGAACTGGTGGAGGAAATGGTGGAAAAGGTGAAGGTAATCCAAAATCACATCAAATCAGCTCAAAGTAGGCAGAAGAGCTATGCCGATAATCGAAGGAAGGATTTGGAATTTCAAGTCGGTGACCATGTTTTCCTGAAGGTATCTCCATGGAAGGGAGTCATACGTTTTGGTAAGAAAGGTAAATTGAGTCCCAGGTACATCGGACCCTTCGATGTTTTAGAACGAATTGGGGTTGTAGCTTACCGATTGGCAATGTCGCCAAGTCTCTTCAAATTTCACGATGTGTTCCACGTATCTCTGTTGAGGAAATACTTGCCTGACCCAACGCATGTACTCACCTATGAGGAATTAGAACTGGAACCCGATCTGTCTTATTGTGAAGAGCCTGTCAGGATTCATGATACAAGGGAACAAGTACTGAGAAACCGGACGACGCGTCTGGTAAAAGTTTTGTGGAGAAACCATAAGATGGAAGAGGCAACGTGGGAACCCGAGGAACTTATGATGAAGAACCACCCGAGTCTTTTCATGCGGTAGTATTCTAGAAATTTCAAGGACCAAATTATTTGAAGGAGGGGATAATGTAACACCCCAAGCTTCTATGGTACGCTTCTCTTTGAATAATGTGATAGCGTGTGTTGTACGCAACACCGAGTTCTAACACACCATAACCAATCAAACTAGCCATTATGAATAGTAATACTTACTTTTCGAAATTATATATTTTTTATATTTTAAAATGGACTTCATTTCTGGATTTGGAATATCGAATTTAGCCTAAGATGAAAATTTGGTACTTTTCGGATAACTTTCATATTTTGATGAATAGTGAAAATTACTAAATTTTAATTAAAAACAACTTTTTTAATCAAAATAATTAATAGTGATAAATTATGAATTTGAGTGGTTTTAAAGTATATTTAGAATATATTTTTACCATTTAATATAATGTTGGTCATTGGACATAATTTTACAATTAAACCGAACATAAACAAGTGTCAATCTTTTGATAGTTATTATCTCTTAAAAACACGCTTTTTGTTTTGACAGCGGGAATTAATTTTAAATTAATTTCTGCCACTTCTGTGTTTTGAATTTATAAAAATAAATTCAATATTTTTAATCAGGATGTCCAAATTGTTTAAATAGGTAACTTTTATTTTTAGACATTTTGAATAATTACTGTGGTAAATATTTTATTTACCATGGCTAAGGGTAAATCTGGTAAATAAGGGTTAAAAAATAATATTATAATAATATTAAATTACCCTAAAACGTGTCCTAGCCTTATTGGTTGATACATGTTCGACCATAGGCATCTTTGGGTTGATTTGGGGACCCCATGGTGCCACTTGTAGGTGATAGGGACACTTTATTTTAATTAAGTTAAAATGAATACAAAAATGACACAAGCATATATCTTTTAGAAAAACAATTTTTACATAGGGTTATATATGTTGGATTTTAGATTATAAATATTCATTATAAAGATAAAAATATTTCCTACATAGTGATAGTTTATTTATAATTTTTAGACATTAAATAATTTAATTTATTTATGACACAATGATGATGAATTAATTACTATAATAGTGAAAAATTAAAATAATTGATATTATAAATACCCAAATAAATATAATATGAAACTTCTAATGAATTAAAATAATTTTATAGGATAATATGAAATATTAGGATTGATTTAATTTACTTTTTTCGAAGTAATCTATCTGTTATGAGTTTCACAAAAATCAACTATTGAATAGTATCAAAATTGACATAAAAGAGTTCTTAAAACCAATATTATATTATTAATTGATATTAAATTCCTAAAAAACTAAGGTTCGGCCAAGAGACTTATATCTTGATAGGTTCATCATTAATGGACCACTTGGGGGTCACTTGGATGTATATAGTAAGTTTATTAACCATATTATATAAAAATACAAAGAGACATTGTAAAAGTGAAACTAATTAACTTAGAGTTAATACTTAAAGATAAGGTTAATATAAGTACCCACACCAGTCTAAAGTCTATTGGTTGAGTTTTTTTCGACCCATAACCACCTTAACCTTTGAATAGTCAACATTGGAGCCATTGGAAACCGAATATGAATTTATTATAAACTAACATCTCTAGCTTTTCCAAAGGTGCCCCTCACCCCTCTTATAAAAGGGCACTCTTCCTTCTCATTTCTTCACACCTTCACAGCCTTTTGGTTCGGCCAAACTCTGCCCAAATACTCTACCAACTTCCCTCACTACAACCTATAGGCCTTAGTTTGATCAGAAAGACAACCTATGGATCCCTTTTGATCAAATCAAAAGGAAGAACCCGAAGAAGAGGTAATGATTTCACCACCCTTTTCCAAGTTCATTTCTTCTTCCACTTCTTCTTCCTTTGTTGTTACCATTCTAAAATAATTACTCTAGTATCATATATATACTGTGATGTTATTATAAATATGGTACAACCATATTCATTATTCTATCCACGCTTTGAATAACATGTCACCATACGTTCGTACGTACGGCTTACCGTCTCCACGTCGTGGTGTAATTGTTATTCAATATATTATTATTTGGATGGGTATAATAATGATATGTAACTCATCTAAATAATAAATATAACATGTTAATGATTCTGTATATATTATATACCATCCATTTATATATTATTTTAAAAGAATGATATTGTCACTCGTGCGTACGTACGGACTACCGTCTCCATGAACGCGATGAGATTCATTCTCCATCATATCCATTCAAGTATAATTATCATTTGATGATTTAAAAAATGATGTTTAAGGACTTTATATCATTCTGGATATGAATAATATACAACCTATCACTTACAAACATGTCTTACGTAACAAAACATATAAAAGAAAACAAGTAAGTTAACACCCGAAACAATGATAATACTAAGATATTATTATCAAATAAATATTAAAAGATCATATATGATATCATATTAATGTATATGATTCTTGTATAATTTAATAACAATTATTTCACCATTATACAGGAGGTTAACCTACCCCAACCAAGGAAAAGTACAAGGTAAGTGTTATTTCACAATCTCTTCATTATCCGAGGTTGTTTATATGTAATAATCTGCTGGGATCTCTTTATCATCCACATCCATGTTTCTTCAAAATGTATTTCAAAACATTTTTACTATTTACAAGAATATGGGTTAAAGTCATTTATACCCTTGTTTTACTTTTTATAAGTGGTTTATAAAGGAATCTTTCCATCATTTTCCAAACAAGTCACTTTTTAACCTTTTCGACAGAATTAAGGTAAGAATGTTTTTTTAACTTATACGGCGGGTGCGGTTATTTTCCGCCGTTATAAAATAGTCGAAGAATCCCTTAAAAGTCTATAATAATATTTTCAAATTGAATGTATTATTTTATAATTATGTTACTTTTAAAATGATTTCAAAAAAAGTGATATTTCTCTAAAATAGTTTTGATTTCATCTATGTCAACATCCTTTGATGGATTTTAAGCTTATTTGAAGTTGATTTATTGTGATACAAAACTTATATATTGTATTGAAGGTTTTGTGATATGTTTGACTGTGGATGTGCTATTTTTATACCATTCATAGTTTATGGTGAAATTATTGACATTTCGTATGTTATTTTTAATACGAATGTTTATGTTATGTTTAAACCTTTTCATATGGGAATGCATTGGACTAAATATGTGACGGGTGGAGCCCGCTATAGCTCCTAGATGCATCGGTAGGTCTCATTAGACAAACTAGTGTCTTGGCACAAGGCCTTGACAAAATCTTATTTTTAGTCTTGGCACGAGGCCTTGGCTATGTGGTTATGATAGTCTGTCATTATGCATTCCAACATTATGAAAGTGGTTAGTGATTTTGCATGTGATTATTCGATTAGTAGAATATCCATGTGAATGAGTAAATGGCATTATTTCATTTTATTTATGCCATTCAATGTTGAAAGTTCAAGTTTGAAAGGCTTTTGTTTTATTTATACATTGCCTTAAATGTTTATTCTCATTTATGAAAGTTTCCACTATATTGTTATCCTTACTGGGCATTTGAGCTCACCCCTTTTCTATGTTTTATTTTTCCCAGGAAGTGAAGAAGTAAATTATGAATGACCTGCATTGATATTATGTGGGGATATGAGTGTGGATTATGGAGACATTATGTTGTTGTAGTTGTTTTTCATTTTATGATGTAATGTAAGACTTATGAATATATCTGGTGTTTCCAAGGCTATTAAACCAATCGGTCTTTCGAGTTTTGATCTTTCTTGTGATCATGCCAATGTTATGTAATAATGCACCGACTCTGGGTAACTAGGGTCGGGGTGTTACAGGTAAGTTCCCTATGGTCAATGATTTAATTATTAAATCAAATAAAAAATAATTATCATAAAATAATTAACATTTTTATACCTTAATTATACTTTTAAAACCAACCATGAAATATGGTTATGAAAAATGAACTATGTTATTGTCATGGAGATTGTAGGTTGTACGTAAAAATGAGTAATGTTACCATTTATCAAAGAACATGATAGAAAGAAAAAATTATAATTTAATTTTTTCAAAATGATTATTATATAATAAATTTTATATTATTTATTTAAATATACACATATATAGAGTGTCAATTGTATATTGTCTTGAATAATGAATCAATTGCTTAGTAGTGGTGGTAATCAACATGTACGCATTAATGATGTTATCGTTTTCTAATGGATTTGAAGGTAAATATTAGATGATATGTTGTCATAAAAATGATAAAAATTTCATTAAAATCCTAAATATATATATATATTAAATATATAATTATAACCCACTTTGGGAGACGGTGACATAAAATGAATTACATCGGTTCATGAGGTGATAGTCTGTTGTACAAAAAATTCTAGTTTTGTTTCCCATTTGATGGAAGAGTAGGTGGATATTGGTTGTAAAATTAATATAATAAAATATAGATCTATATTAGATACTGATGTTATTATTTTATAATTTTTTAATAATATTTAAATGATATAAAAAATTAATTAATAAGATGAAAACTTTCGATTGAGAACTACACCTCTCCTACGAATAATCTCTTTACGTTTATATCTAAATACTTCATAGCATGGATTTCTAATAAAACCAAGTAATATGAAATGTTAAGGGATGTCAATAATGTTTTTATAAATGGATTTACCAAGATATAGTGCTTGAGTGGACTTTCCTTTAGATAAGATTGATTACCTGATATAAGTGAGGTGTGAAGAACTCTTGAAATTATATAATGTATAAAATTAATATTAACTGATTATCAAGGAACGATGGTTATAAATTGATAAAATTAAATAATAATATATTTTTAGGTCAAAAATATCTCATAAAATAAAATTTTTTAATGTTTCAATTATTTTTACCCTCATTTTTTTATTTTAACACCCTCTATTAATCCTTTTGACAATTACAAAAATATCAATATTTATCAATATTTAGGGGTAGAGAAAGATAATATTAATGGAGAAATAATCCATAAATGGAACATAATTTATATTTTAAACCATAATACCTTAACATGGACAAATAAAGGAATTTTATGAATTTTAAATCATTTAATAAAATATTATTTTTTTAAAAAAATCATTAATTCCATTTTTGAAACAACTCCTATAATTTGAATTTTAAAATAACCTGATAGAAATGTAATTAAAATAAAACTCATTCACACATACCTAATAAATTACTTTTGACTATAAAATTTTTCTGAAACTATAAATAACCTAAAAAATATTTATTTGAGTGTTTTTAAAATCATTTATTTAATTTTTCCACTCCTTGCTAAGGCACTGAATCTGCATTGAATAAGTGATTAAGGTAATTATTTCATCAATAAAAATTAAAACTAAACTACCATGAAAAAAATAAATTCATATTTAAAATAACCATTTAAAAATATTCATAAGTTGGTTTTATCCTAGTTATAAAACATTAGAGATATTAAGTTTGAAAATTTTAACTTATCCATTAATTAAATATTATAAAGTTCCAATCGACGTTCAAAGAAAAAACACATTATTATTGAATTATTAATAATTAAATATCAAATATATATATTAAATTAATTTAATTCCTATTTTTTATGGATTTTGATTCATATAACATTAATTTTAACCATAATTTCATTATTTACCCTTACGTGGGTGACAAATATTTATTACAGTTACTACTCATAATGACTAAAAAGGGAACTATTGACCAAATTTTGAAATTATTATTCAAAATATGGATTCAATTTTTCACGATTCAATTCATATAAACACCAAAAATTTAATTTAAGATTCAAATTTCAAAAACTCAATGAAAATAAGATTATAAAAGAATGACTTTTTATGTATTAAAATGTTTTTATGCAATATTCGATAATAAAATTCATTCCCAAGACCATAATTATGTTTATTTGATAAAAATGTACTAAATAAATTTTGAAATTAATCTAAAATACAATTTTAATTTTTAAATAATTGAATGGGTTGTACGATTTCTAATAAAATCATTATTTTCATTATTCATTATAAAATTTAAATTTGTATGAAAATTCACAGAGAATCATACTATGATAATTTTGACATGATGAATTAAAAAATTAATTTATTTTTCAAAAAAATTAATAATTTGGATATTGTGATTTTATATAAAATAATATAATTCATGGAAATCTAAATTAATTTGAAAAAATACTCTTTCTTTTTTAGAGAAAAAATATATAATATACTTATAATGAATATAACAATATGTGAATATGTGAAAATGACTTATCATAACATTACATATTTCTCACATTCGACCCCCTTTCTAAATTACATCCCTTCAATTTTATTCATCACTTAAACAAGTGTGGATATCTTTCCCTTATAGTATTTTCCAATTCACATGTTATTTCTTCACCAATATCGGTTTTCCACATAACCATAACATAATTAATTTCCTTATAATATATTTTATTACATCTATGGTCAGGAATATGTATTGTATGTTCCTCAAAATAAGAGTTTTTTCCAAATAAACTACATTAGTGATCAAAACATGAGATACATCCATCACATGTTTTATAAACAAAAAAAACATGAAATATGACATGTACCTAATATAAACTTCCAGGAAAGGCCAATCAATAGAAAAATAATATAAAATTATCTTTGAATCCCTATGGTCCAATGAATAATGGAATTAACTATAAATTTTTACACACGCTAATAAAAATTTCCATAGATAAAAATTGAGAAAAAAATTATCACTTACCTCAAAATGAGATTGATTCCTCTGGTTATATACAAAAGTTTTATTCATTCTCAATTCTATCCTTATGTGTTACAAAATCATTTTCACATTCTTATCCATTTGTTATATAAATTCTGGCCCAAAAAACATTATTTCCATAACACCATCCCTATAATCTTGAGCCTGACATTACTTTCAATATAATACTTTAAAAGGGGTAAACTATATGTTGGAATGAAAAAAATTATTTTAAGAGAAATAAACCAATGTCTAATTTTTCCAATCTTCCCTAGTATTGCATTGAACATTTTCAATGTATATCCTACAAATTCTTAACTTTTCACTCTGAATGTCATTTATAATTAATGATATAAGGTTGTACTGAAATAAAATATAGTACTCAAAGACTTTTAAAGTCATTTCTTGAAATTATAGGTGAATATGGGATCACTATCAGATATAATAGAAAGAGGGATTCTATATAATCTAATCATATATTTGAAATATTTTTTATAGAGTTTATCTAAATATATAATATCTAGAATGGAAAGAGAATTAGAATATTTATTTAACCATTAAAAAAATTCTCAAATAAAATTATAAACTTGAGATGACTTTGGTAATTACACCATGAAATTCATAGATATATTCTATCATTTCTATTAAAGTGCTATAAAATGATAATTATCCCTATTAGTAATTTTAATTTTTCTTTAACCTCTTTACTTATCAAACACATAATGGTAAAGTCAGCTATATCTAATTTTTTTCCATCCCAATAGAAATGTTTATAACAGTCTCTATACATCTCAGATATTCTACAATGAGAATGAAATGGAGAGTTATGAACTTTGCTCAATAATTAATTCTTCAACTGGAAATCACTATTAAAACAAAACTTATTTATAAATATAATAAACCCTTATTAATCAAAATTAATGTCTAGAAACTTACCCATCTAAAACGAAAAAAATTACCTGTAGAATATGATCCTCCTACAAAGCATTCTTAATGTTATCTGAAAAATAAAATTGTATTAACACCTAAAAAATAGTTTGATTTTCTTCATACATAATGTCCAATACAACATTTATTAAAACATTTACCAAAAGATCATGATTTAGTTGTATCATAGATAATGATGTAGTATATTTTTTGACTCATAGTGTTATATACTATGTTTTCTTTACTTATATAGTAATGAATTTTGAAATCATAATCCATTATCAATTCAAACCATCTCTTATGTATCATTAAATACTCTTTCAAAGTGAATATATACATCCAAATTTAATTTTAATTATATTTTTCAGATATTACTTCATATAAATGTTGTCTCCAAATTTTTAAATAAAATAGTACAACTTCCATTACAGGTTCTTGGGTACGATAATTTTCCTCATGAGGTTTTAGTTGACATGATTCATAAGAAATTACTTATTCATTCACAATTAAAACAAAAAAATACCTTTACTGAATCATAAATATGGATAACAAAGTAACCATTTATTTACAGAAGATACGAAATAGGACCATCCTCTAATTTAATTTTCAATTCCTATAAACAATCATCATATTCCATCATCTAGATGAACCTAATACTTTTTTATGATAACATTTTTAGCAGTACTGACAACTATGAAATTTGTTAGACAAAGCTTTTGTAACACCCTTCTAATCCAAGAATTCTATTACTATCATTAATATTTTATGGTATTGTCAATTTATCAACCACTTTAGATTTTAAAGGATCAATAGTTATGAAATCATTATTTAAAATATTCTCATGGAAAGACATCATTTGTATAAAAAAAACAGATTTATTGAATTTTCCACATAAATTAATTTCATACAATATTTCGAGAACAATCTATAGTTGTTTTTTTATCCCCATTATTTTTAGAATAAACCAAAATATCATCAAGAAACACAAGTATAAATTTATGAATATATTCATGGAATACACTATTTATATGATCTATGAATATAGTTGGAGAATTCACTAACCAAAATGTCATAACCAAAAACTCATAATTCACATACCTAGTATGAAACATTGTCATTGGTATCTCATACTACTTAACCTTTAGCTGATGGTGCCTAGACTTGAGATAAATCAAATAAAATATTAAGCTTCACTGGGATGATCAAAAATTCATTAATATAAAGAAATATATACTTATTTTTAATGGTAATGTTATTAAAATATCCATAATAAATGAAAATCCTCATAAAACAATCTTTCTTGTTAACAAAAAAAATAAAAGCACCCCATGGGGAAGTTCTAGGATGAATGAAACCTTGTTAAAAAAATTCATTAAACTTCATGTCCAATTTCAAATGTTATAAATATTACATTTTATTAGGATTTCATGATATGGACTAATAATTAGTAACTAGTTCAATAGAAAATTTAATAGACCAATAATATATAATACATGTATATTAATCAATAAATAAAACCAGATAGTCATTCAGTTTTATTACAACATTGATTTGAACAGTGTCGTACTTTACAAAAATTTGTACAGGAAAATTTTAAATTACAAATTAAAATAGTTTCATATATTATTAATGTATTATCAAAAGTATCATTAAATACTTGTTTATAAATTAAAACTCATTTTGAAAAACTACATATTTCCCTATATCACTTATATTAACATGTTAAATAGAGATCCAATCGCCACCCAAAATAACATCAAACTATACTTGGGGAAAAAAATATGGTCTGAAGGTAAATCATTTACATAAAAAAAATATTATTATAATTTATCTTTGCATTAATACATCCCCCATGGGTTTTTATCAAATGTTCTAGCTTCATTTTCTTAAAGATAAATTTCAAATTTATCAAAAGTATTTATTTACAATGCGTGAACTTATAGAAGCCGAATAATGTAATACAATGTAATAATTTAAATTAAAAAATAATATACCTAATAAAAAATCATTTTATGGTCCAACGTATGAAAAATTCATTTAAAATAATTTTCCATGAGTTTTTTATTTTGATCTTGAAAATTTCCATGTCTAATTTCTTTAATTTCACAATTACTCGCATAATGACCCACTTCCTTATAATTAAATCATATTATCATCCAATTTTAATTATTTTTATGGTCATTTTATTTTAATTAAGAGGAAAAATGTACAAACATGCCACATTAGAAATAATTCCATGATTTAATAAATCATCTCTATAGTTATTCTTACCATACCTATCACAGAATAAATTCTTGATTTTATTAACTTCATATTTATTTGGTGGATTATTCCCTATTTCCCACCATTTGGACCATTTGTTTATAATTATTTCCACATATTACATGATCATCAGTAAACGTCATTTCTATATTTTTGGAACATCAAAAATGTTTCTCGTAAATTTTGAATTCATAATAAGCCCAATCTCATCAGTATCATGGCGTTAGTCTTGTGTAAAATCAATTAATTTTTCTATCAATATCTCAGATAGAATTTAGTTCATACCAGGATAATTATGTGGAGTTTCCATTATATGTGGACACTGAATATTCCTCCTTCTACCTCAATTAAAACAATTTATTTTTCATCTTATTTTAGACAACCATTTGAAAATATTTCTCAAGTAAAATATCCTAAAATTATTTTCATTATACGGTGTGAATCTCTCCCCTTCCTCTAATATTATTAATTATTGATCACTATTGATCGACGTCGCCTTAAAAATGTTAAATATAAAGATTTTTATTTTAGATATCCGAATATCCCATGACTTAGATTATATTTTTATGGGATTTAACCCATCCCTAATGTACCACTGGGTTAGATGGTCCACTGAATTCTAGAGGTTTATGTTTCATGAAATGCTCCTATATACACATAATCCTCTATGGTGAATTTTTAATCTCTCTCTCATGGATACCACCACCATTTAAAGCCTACATCAATAGTGATTTCATAAAAATCTAATCTATCCATTCCTAACCATTCCAAGTTTCTGATTTCAAAGGTTATTGTTATCTTGGTTCCTTTCTACTTTAGATTCCTTATTTCCTCAGTATAAAACTATTAAAAAAATAAAAATTTTATGTGAAGAAGCATGGTAATATTTTAATTTTTTATCTGGATAAATATAAATTAGAATATATTAAGGGTATTTAAATATATTATACTAAATTCTATAATTATCTAAATCATTCATATAATACTAAATGTAAGGCCATGGATTTAAAAATTACATAATATATTTTATTAAGTCAATGATTCACCCTCTTAAATTTTAAAATTCATTATGATTTTGTTTTTTATTCAATTAGGTAGTAAATATTACACTGCCAAACTATACATTACTAAGTGGATACTTCAACATAGTATTAATTATTTACATAATATAAAACATTTAAAATAAACCATGTTTTATTTTCATAAAATATCTTAAAATTTTTTATCTTCACCTCGTCCTTGTCCTTAATCAACCATAAAACCTTGTGACTAACATTTGAAAAAATGGGATGATCATAAAAAGCCCAGTAAAGTATATACAGAATAAATATTCCTATTAGTCCATTTTAAAACCATGTGATCATAAAAGATATTTTATCTTTAAATTAATAATCTATTTCCTTTAAAACCATTTATTTACATGTGAAATTATATTTACTTCCAAAAGTTTTTCATAAAAAACATTATAAGAGAACATAAAAGAAAAAATCATAACTTTGGGGGTTTATTTGGAAATATTTTAACAAATTATTAGTGACTAATGATTTAAAAAAAATTGTTTTTACTATAAATGTTCATAATCTGTCTTTTAAAAAAATCAAATTATGTTCTTATTCGAAATCAAATGATTTTCATGAAAACTCATTAGAAAGAATAGAAATGACATGTAGCTCCCTTAAGACATCAACTTTATAGAACTCTTAATAGAACCCTCAAATGTGGAATAAACAATATATTAAAATTCTAATATAATAATATGGAAAACATAATCATTACAAGATGCATTGGAGAGCAATATTGGGATCACCCAACATAATGAGCTATATCAGGCTCACCCATCATCATGAGCTATATCGGTCCCACCTATTATCATGAGAAATATCAGAATCATTATTTCTCATAAAAATTTTACATGTAACATATCATTAATATAAAATTTTAAAATTTCACCTTTTCATAATAAATCCTTTGGAAAACTGTATTGACTGCACATGAAAAAACCCTTTCGGCTATCAAAATGACTTCATTAATGAAATTCCATTACTGAAATACTCAGAATAACGGATGGAGAATTTTTTTCATTAAAATAATAAATTGAATTATATAATGCATGTTCAATATTAAATAATGGTAATGGTGGAGGGGAAATTTATTTATGTTGTACACAATGAAAAAAATCATCTTTTCTTTTATAAAGAAGGACAAAACGATACAAAAATATATTAATTTTTAAAAAATATATAAGAATGTAAAAATTTAAATTTTATAATTCATTAATCTCAATATAAATTCATTAATTACATAATTTTAATAAAAATTACAAGGAAGAAAAATATTTAGAAAACAATTCTTCAAAATAATTAAAAATGTGATTTTTGAGGTATAGTTTCCCTTAGGTTGATTCTAAATCATTACTTATGATTATTATATCCTTGAATAATATACATATCAAAGTTATTGAACTGATTAAGAACCTATTTCATGTTTATTATTACATTTATTTTATATATAACTGTGTAATATTTGATTACTTAATCAACTATGTTCTCATTAAATATTTTCACGATATTCATCTCTTATGTTCAAAATGTCGTTAGAAAGTAGAAAATGGTTGAAGAGGGAATTATTCCATCATTTCTATGATAATAATAACTAAATAATTATCATTATTTAAATTAATCATATTACTTAAACCGACCATGAAATATGGTTATGAAAAATGAACTATGTTATAATCATTGAGAGGGTAAGTCTTTTGTACACATGAGTAACAAGACAATTTTTATAAAAACATAACAGAATGAAAGTACCATTTTATTTTAATATAATTAGGTTTATATCAGAAATATCATATAATTTTTTCAAACAAACTTATATATATTATCCATGTAATTGTTTTATGAAAAATGCATCTCATCCTTCTATAGAGGTGGTAATCCACACGTGCGTACAAACGACGTTATTATTTTCAATGGATATAATTGTAAAAAAGAGATGATATATTATATATAAAAATGAATAATAGTTCTTAAATATAATATTTATAGATTAAATACATCATTATAACCAGCTATTAGAGGTAGTGATGGAAAATTAATTATGAGGGTTCATGAGGCGGTCGTCCACCTTACATATGAATGACAGTTTTGTTTCCCATTTGATGGAAGATGAGATGTCTATAGGTTATTCCATTAACATTATAACATCTAATTATATGTAAGTTAATAATACATTCATTTCATCATGTATGAAGAGTATTCCAAATAGATGTAAGAATAAATAAAATGAAAATGCCCGGTTAAGAACAATACACCTCCTTTTGAAAACCTCTATTGGTTTATTAATAAGTACTAAATAGGTTTTTAAGGGTAAAACTAGGGACTTTAGGATGTGTGAATGTATTTGAGGAAGATATTTGGGTAGTTATTGTCTGATATAGAGTGATCAAAATGTGTGTGGATGAATGGAGGGGAGGTTTCTTATAATAAGTGAGAGGAGCGGAACTTTTGTATTAATATAAATTATTTAATTAATATAAATTAATTTCCACTGGAGAATGATTAAAATTTCTATAATTATAATATATTATCAATATGTTTAATGATAATTTCATCTAGTAAATGTCTTATATGTTTATATTTTGTTTTCACCCTTATTTCTTTATTTTAACAACCCGTTAACCCTTCTGATAAATATGATGATATAATTTTTTTTACACATTCTGGGTGAATAATAAAACTATAAAAATGTTAAATAATCCATAAATAGACTATAGATTATACGTTAAACTATGTTCCATCCAATATTCATAATTTTTTATTTTTATGAATTTTAAATCGTTTAATAAAATATTGTTTTTAATAAAATATCATTAGTGTCATTTTTGAAAATATTCATTTAATTTGACTTTGAGAACAACATGAAAGAAATGTAATTATAATATAATTCATTGAAATATCCCTAATATAGTATTTTTATTTATAAAATTTATAGGAAACTATAAATATCCCATGAAAATATAAATTTTAGTGTTTATAAATTCATTTACTTGATTTTTCTATTACTTGATCCAGTACTAAATAAGCGTTGTATAAGATATTATATTAATTATTACATAAGAGAAAAATAAAGATAAATTAATATGATAAAAAATAATTCATATTTAAAATAACAATTTCTAACAAAACATAATTTTTTTAAAACTGCCACAAAATATTTTAGATATTAAAAGATACTATTTTGACGTTATCCTTTACATAAATATTATAAATTTCCATAATAAAATCTAAATGGAATAATAGTAATATTTTATAATTTATTTTAATTTTTGATGAAATGGGATTGTACGACGAAAAAAATACTTTCTTTTGAATGAATTTTAAGCCTTATCACATTAGTTTTAACATTAATTTCATGATTTATCCATTCTATGGTGATAAATACGTACAACAGTTACTAACCGTAAATACCAAAAATGAAAGGGACATAATTTCAAAATATTTAACTACCAATTCCTAATATGGAATCCATTTTTCATGATTCAATTTCTATAATTGGTATTATTTTATTTATAATTAAAATCTCAAAAGCGATGAAATATTGTTTTTTTTTTGAAAAATGACTTTTTATGTATACAAATATTTTTATACCCAACTTAGTCATAAAATTCAATCCAAAGATAATAATTGTATTTTTCATAATAAAAAAAATACTATTTAATTTTGAAAAAATCCAAAATAAAATTTGACATTATAAATACATGAAAGTATAATATAGTTTCCAATAAAATAAGTGTTTTCCCTATTCATTGAAAACACAAACTTTTCATAATCGTAAGAAAAAATCATCATAAGATAATTTTGATTTTATAAAAAAATTATGTTTATTTTTTCAAATTAAAATAATATAATTTGAATATAAATATTTTAAATAAAACATTATAATATATTAAAACCAATTTTGTTTATAAATAAATCTTTTTTCCTTTTGACTAAAAAAATACCTAGTATATTGAAATTGAATATAACAACATATGAATATATGAAAATGGTTTATCTTAACATTATCTTGGCTGTTAAAACATTTATTTCTCTATATCAAATTCATACAACAGAAACATCCTTAAAAAATCATGATTATGTGCATTATTTATTCTAATAATTCCAAAAACCAAATAAAACAAATAAAACCAAAATCAAATTCCATTTCATCACAAAAAACTTAAATAATTGTATAAGATAAATTTGTGATAATGTCCTAGTAATTGATAAAATGGTAGGATAATAGATATAAAAATAATCTATGAAATATAATAGATTGTTCTCTCCTTAAAATGGTAAGTAGAATTCAATGCTTGTATAGATGTCGATGTTAAGTGGAACTCATTCACATACCTAGATATAATTTTTTATATATATAATGGGTAATGAGATTAAATTTTTGTAGAATATATAATACAATGAAAATATTTATAATTATATCATATTAGTATCAAATTTTTATCATTGGAAGAATTGATAATATTTGATGTATGGATATTCATCGTATAGTGGATAAATACATGGATATATATTCATAATATTTTTCAATCATAACAATAGAATGAGAAGATGAGTTTTCCTTATAACTATATCTAGAAATTATTCCTATTTCGCTTCCTATATATATATTTGAACCGATATAATTTTTTTAACAGAATGATCTTTAAAAAATTATAATGTCTGGGATTTATCAATCCAAGTATATCACCTTGGATTTCTTGTGTATTACATGTATATAAGGCAGATAATGCTCTTATACTATGTATTTACAATCATTAACTATGTCATGTCATAGAAATGAATACAAATCCTCTTACTCATATTTGAGGATATATTTTATTAATTTAATGGATCCAAATTGTTCTCCAATGGTGATCTATGAGTAGTATACATTAAACTCAAATTTTGCATGATATTAAAAAAGACATATTCGTAAAGTTTTTATAGTCACTAAAAGTTATTTTTCATTCACATTGTTCTTAAAAATGAACCAGTAGTCTTCATGGAATTGATTAAATGTATATTTCATTAGAATATAGACTCATTTGTGGGTGTGGTGCTTATGAAATTTTTGTGTATTATTTAATTATAAGGGATAGTGAAAGGAACATAGAGATTATGATGAACACATCATGAGATAACTATATATTTTAAATTTTTTCTAATTATGAATTCTGGATATAGTATGTTCAATTCCTTATACATGTTAAATCTAAACAATGTATGTCGATAAAAACATAAAAAAAATTGGGATTACATCTAATGGAATCGTTCTAAGAATGTATTTATGATACAATACTTAATCGCGTTAGTGGGATACAATTCATGTTTTTTATGATATTTCTCATGTTTTGCTTCACATATGATGGCCTTAATTTAAAGCTTGATCTTTTCTAGTGGAATATCTAATATAAATAATATTTTTTGGTTGTAAGGATTTTTTAACCGTTGTACTTATTTGTTTTTTACCATAATTGAGTTGGAGATACATGGTCTATTGTGATCTATATGGATCTAGAATAGATTTCATCCTCTTATAAGGAGTCTATTTCATCGCCTACAACATGTGGAATATTTTGGCCCGAAAAAATAACTATCGATTATGTGGTCTATAATTTGATTTCATGGTTAAGGAATTGAGAACATAGTTCAACTAATTATATAGGGGAAAGTTCACAACATTCAACAATCTTATAATCGTTAAAAAATATTTTCATAGTGATATTTGAACATAAAGAAAAATCAGGGGATACATTATCTCTAGATATTCAACTATGACTTGGTTTACATGCCCAGTAATGTAAATTTCATTGTTAATGAAATGATTTATAAATCATATAACGAAGTGGTTACTATGTCCTGTAATTAGTGGAATCTAATGGGGGAAATCATTGACATGTAGTTGGAGTGGATAAAATATAACGATATCCTCATCCACTTTCTAATAACACATATCCCAACATTAGTGGTGAAATTCAATGAGGATTAATAGTCACACCCTAATGACCATACTATTGGGTCAAATCAGAATATTGGAGACCCATGGATAGATGTACGATGGATGATAATTTTGTGTTACACATAGAATATAATATTTTTGTTACAACTTTTTATTGGGAATTGGTTTTTTTTAATTATCATCATTTGACATGTGTTGTTCACACTGGTATTAAAAATATGTATAATGAAACAAAGAACCATTTTTAGTGGTTGGGTATAATGTGAAGGGTATTTCAGTACATGGAAATTTGTGTAATTTTTTAGCATGTAATGGATGAACACCAATGAAATGAATCCATGTTTTAATCTATAACCATACTAATATAGATAAAGGTGAATATTTATATAGATTTTCTAATCATTTTATGAAGGTTTCTTCATAAACATGATTTTATTTGGGTTATAATCAATCCATTTACCATGTAGTAAAAATTAATTCTAATTAGATAAATGAATTTTTTTTATGAGTTAGAAAAGTCCTATATAAAATTGGTAGAAAAGTTCCTTAGGTTACCTACATAAATTTTCTTTTATTGTTGTTTTAAATTTTCCTTATGATTTAAATGGTATCTATAAAAATCCCTTGGAACCCGGTTGGAAATGAACATGACATACAACAATCAAAATGAAGGGCAATATTAGAATAATATTTAGACATTCAGCGACAAGAAAAGAGCTTGTGTGATATAATGTTTCGAATTTGGGAGGTTATTCTCTACTATTAGAGTCTTCTTACCATAGAAGTTATCAAAAATTAATATATATGTCTCTGTTTGAAGAATTTTTTAGTCAACTATGTCGACATCCACATTATTGGGTATTTACTAGAACAACAACCATGACTGGACCTATTATTGTACATGAAATAATGGAGATGATCATGATGAAAAAAAATATATAAAAATTTCCCAAATTAATCGGAAGCTATATCAATATCAATATCTTCAGCCATTTTCATTTTATATAGGTGAAAAAATTTCCATTGACTAACAATGATGTTTGGGAACCAATGCTCAGTTAATAATGGAAAGCTAAATTCTTAATATGTGGGACTATTTGAGATTCTATAGCACATTGGTTTAGATCCCAATTAATATGATTTACCCTCAAGATTCATTTAATAAAAAAATTACATATATCTCAACTAAATAAGTACCATAGGAATCTAACACATGTGATTAAGTGATATTATATGATACTTGATCTGGATTCATTAATTATTCACAGCCATATATGAATTTTAGATATGTGATATAAGACTTTTTGGGGAAAATATATATCATTGGAATGAATATTATGAAAACATTTTCATATTTAAGATGATACATATAGATGTGATTAATTTATGAAGGACTAATTTTTATGACATTTACAATACACCACCATCCTCACCCTTTCCAAGGATGGACAACATAATGGTGGATGGAATTTTTCACCCCTGATTTTAGGGATTTTATATTTTTTGTGTTATTTTAATTTTTATGTTGGATAAAATTTATTTAATGGGGTTTTTTGGGGTTCTTTAGTTTTGAAAAAGTGATTTTGGGATTTTAGAGGTCTACCACACCATGGATCTGGGTGTGGTGGAGGGTTTCAACTCTCATAAAGGTAGTTCTCATCAATTACAATAGGGTCTAACTTTATTTCGAGGTTGTTTTGTAAGGTTTTTTGCATGACGATATTTATTTCTTGGTCCACACATAATGTTCTATGTTGTATTTTATACACATTATGGTGCTTAAGGTTCCATGCATGGGGGTGTTTTCATTAGGATGATTTATGGATATCATGGAAAGGTCAGTGGATTGAGCTGATTTTGGGGGATATGTGAACCATAACCCTTGAAATTTCTAGGGTTGCAATTATAGTGTGAATTTCCTCTAGAGGGGTTCAATTGAGAAAAACAAGCATAAAAGGGTTGAGTTATAGGGTGGGATCCATGCAAGAGGTTGAAAAAATGAAAATGGAAAAAATAACGCATCATGCTATAAGGAGTGGTGGGATGAAAACCATAACAAAATTCCAATTATACCATGGTACTCATTATATGGGAGGTTTTGGTGGCTAGGTGGGGTCAGCCTCATCCAAGATGTTCAAAACAGATTGGGAGAAAACTCCACACTATGACCCAGAGTGTGATTTCTGTCAACTCTGTTTTTTAAATAGCCTAAATTACCACTGAATTTTGAATTTTAATGGGAACCCAAGTGAAATATTTTTTACGGATCATAGCATGATTTATGAATTGATTATTTCCTATAAAAACACTCATTAATTCTACAATTTCATGATATCATGAATTGTTGGCTTCTGAAGGCCTGTTGGGAATCACTATTCATTCCAAAATCACATTCATGAGGTTTTAGATGGATGCTCTAATAAAGGTGGGAAGTTTATCTCCTAATTTACATATTTAAAGAACTTTATGTCTTATGATATATAATTTAAATTCATTACATCATAGTGATAAATTCTAGACATGAAATTTTTGTTTAATGATTATAATTATTTTAATTTTATTTAAAACCTTTGCTGTTTGTGTGAATAAAACATTGGCATGGGATTGGCATGTATTAATACTATATTAAAAGTGGACTTGTTTTTTTATACATGGTTATTATTTCATATGAGTCACATGGGGTCACTCTATCCCATGAATGAATGGGGTGGAGGAATTGAGATTATACTCAAGAGTTAGGTTTGTTCTGTGGATTCGGATGATAAGGGATTCAATATATACATGCATTGATTTTTAGTGGGATGGATGGGTGAAAAACATGTTAATTTTACTAATTGTTTTCTAACTATATTCTCCATTTAACCGTTATTTTATAGAACCTCAGTGTGATAAGGATTAAGAATAAGTGAGTCTCATGTTATAAGATGGTTTTTCCAAGAATCTTATAAACACCCACACCCACTACCATCTCATCGTAGTGTTTTATATATAGTGTCAAAGACATTATTCAATGTATCACATTTATTCATATGTTAATATTAATGAATAAATGATATATCTGGAATATGAATTCATCCTAGTAATGATTCACCTTCTATATTTTAAATCATATAAAATAGTTTCCTTAAATGATAGCTTCTGTTGGTGAATAACTCGAGTATCCAACATAGTGTTGATGTGACAGAATGAATATAACCATGCATGAATATAATAATTATCAATATACAACTTATATTTATATCATACACATATAAGGATTTGGGGAATATCGTCTTTAATCTCTCACTTTCACTAAATTCTAATAGACATTTTGACATTCCATGTTATATTATATCATACATGATAACATTTGTAATAATATCCAAAAAATCATTTTGATTTATTCTAATTTTTTTTTCGAGGCAACCATTAACTTCACCTTGTATCACATCATATGTAATACCTTGTGAATACCCATCCAAAAAACATTTGGACTGACACTAAAACACTTTTAGAGCATCTCTCGGAGATACACTAAATCCCATTTAGTTAACAACAAATTTTGACTCCATAGGCCATTATAAAATAGATAATAAATAAGAAAAACTGGATCTGTAAATGTAATAGAAGAGAATCCTCTAACAAAGAATTGAAACTACTAAATCTATAAGGGGCCTAGTGTGATCTATATAAAAGACTTGTATCTCTATACCCATTTCATCCTATATTCATCATATGAAAATTTTAATTCTCATATATTTCCCTTTTTCCAAGAGACCTAGTGATCATGGTACATGAACACTAGTAGAAATATTATATATACCAACACGACTGATAAGAATGGTTTTGGAGATAGATTTCTATTGATATTGTATATGTATCATATATCAACGGTTATAAAAAACTATTTGTATAGGTTACAAAAACTCATCCATAAATTATGGTGACCCATGCATTTTCCAAATATTGTTACATAATTCATATATGTAAAAATCCAAAAATTACAACCCCAAATATTTTTAATCCTAGTGCATTTAAAATATATGGATCATGATTCATAAAAATAAACTAAAGAATAACTTCCTTATATATTCTATAGTGAGAACATAAATCCATTTTATCTCTTAATAATTATAAAATAACCTATAGAATACGTAAATAAATGGGTTAGATAAAAATCCTTCTAAGGGAATAAAAAAGATTAAGAAATCTAACATGTGAGTTAATGGTACAACATGATATTATAAAAGATAAGACTCCTGAGTAATTTCATTGAAGAATATCATGAAAAAAATGCCATCAAAAGATCATATAATCATAGGAAATATGGTAGTAATATATAATATGACATAAACATGATTCAAGAGTAACCTACTAGACAATATCACATGGCATAAAAAGTCACATAATAGATTAGGTTTATTCCTTGATCATATACATGATGGCTCAAGAGACTAAAGCTTTACTCGATGCATTAGAGTGTTATCTGGGAACACAAATAAAAAAATGTTAATTATATATCTACTCCACCAAGATAAAATCAATCATAAGGGAAAATATAAAAATTAATCGTGGAAGGAAACTGGGTTTCCTAAAATTTCTTCTTATCAAATTCAAATGAAATTTCAAAATGAAGGCATTAGAGAAATTATCATAAGTATAATGAATGGACTATTCCTTTTAAAATAATTTTTTTAAGTTCAATTAATTTTAAAAATTCATTTAAATAAAAATAGTAAAACTTTTTAAAAAACATTTTTATATATCATTGACGTGGTAGAAAAATAATTTCTTTTAGAAGACGGAAATAAATTTATATTTCTTTTAAAACATTTTCTTAGTAATTTTATCTACCAAAGATAGAAAATTGGAATTATTGCTTGAAAAATCCATGAATTTCAAGAGTAGAAGAAAATAAAATGGTTTTATTAAAAAATTATCAAATAATTTCTTTCAATCAAAATTCAAGAATTATAAATCAAAATTTAAAAACATATTGAAACATAATCACTTATCACTTTGGTAACTATTGAATAATAACGTCCCATGAATGAAGTAGATGAATTTTAATTTAAAATTTCATGATTTTTGAATAATTGATGATATAGTATGGAAATGGGTAGTATATACCCCATTAAAAAAATAGGTTCACAGAAGAATATATGTCTCAAAGAAAGAAATTGAAGATGAAACCCTTACAAAATTTGTCTCATTGGGGTGAGAGTTAATCAATGGGGTGATTATGTGTGAAAAATTTAGATACATAAAAATAAAATTATAAATAAAACTTAAAGTTAAAAAAATAATTTCAAACATAAAGTTTTTATAATATAATCAATGAACTAGTCATAGAACATAATGAATGGAAATTTAGTTACAAAACCGGTTACCTATCACATCCCTTTAGTTAAGTGCTCTTTAACCACATGTATAGTGGTTTTAAACATTTTATTAACTTCTAATTGAAAAATATTAGTAATTATAATATCACATTTTATCAATATATAATATCTTATTTTTTATTCATTTGAAATATTTCATTTTCACAATTTCATTGGGTGTTAATTACCTTGTTTTCTCTTACATTTTTTTTCATAAAAGTTTCGTATCATGAACATAATTTATAGATAAATTATCCATACAATGATATTAATATTATAACTAAAATTTTCAAATATTATAATTCTATATAATCATAATATAATATTTTATATGGATACTGAATTATATCACTTTGTGGAGATAGTAGGTCTTACGTGTGCATGAGCGACATTATAATTTTCATAATATGTGAATGGGAAAGGAAGTGAATTGTTTTTTACACCCATGAAATTAATATTGGAAATTTTAAAATCATATAAACATAATAAGGATGGTTATTTTTTCTATATAATTGGAAGTAATGGGAAACATGTCAATAAAGAGATCAAGAGGCTATGTTACCAAAATTCCATGACCCTCGAGAAGACACCAGATCGAATGATCCTGGGAAAATCATGAAAAAAAGTCCAGAACTTCACATGATCTATTAGTGATAACATGAATACACTATGATAACACCTCATTATCATGATAAGGCTTCTTGATGATTTATTCCAATCATGTTTCAGGTCAACCGATAGACACATGATAATCAGTAAAATCTATATATGTAATAAAAGCTAAAAAATATATAAGATTCATGTGATGGAAGTAGTCTTTATTTTCAGATAAAGGGACCATAAGACTCACATGATTAGTTCAAAAATAAAAAGATATTCCAAATGAAATGTTATTCATACCCCACAGAAGCCTTTGGTTATGACACCTTCATTATACAAAGGCCCTCAGTCATGTCCATTCAGTCAAGTAATGCCAATTCATATCCAGAGAAAAAAGACTGATTGTTAGTGATAATGCTCGCATGATATCATGATATATATTATTGATCACAAGATATTCCACATATCATCAAGGAGACCATCCAGGATAATGTTCTCACACCATTTCAATATCCGTTGTTGATCAGATAACATCCAAATAGAGAAATAGTGAGGAAAAAGTTGATGGCCTTGAAAAATAGAAGATATTTTTTTTGAAAATATGAAACCCTAATGAAAAATGAATTTACACTATTTTTTGAGATAAGCATGTATATTATTAGAATGATTAGTCAATTTATCAAATGAGTTTCCCACCTATATGTTGGCCTCATCACATAGAATTCATTGGTCATATCATCTATATGATATGAAGGATATCAGATATGTCCATTTGATCATGTGATTCCATGAGAGAAAATTGATTTTTAAGAAAAATTAGGCTTATAAAATAAAATATTTAATGAATTTACACTTATGAAAATATAGTTCGGCTATTTTCCATGAGAATTCCCCCTAATGAACCAAAATGATTTCATGAAGGCCATAGACAAGCCTTTGTCGATCACATGAAAGCCTCTACAAAATCTATTCTAACCTCATGATGAATCCTTAACATTTTATCCCGGTCTAGTGTGGTACCTTTGACATGTCAATTTTATTAAGTGAAATCCCCTTGAAAATCCATGGGTCTAGGAAATATGATAATAAAAAACTGATTTCATGGTCTCCATTTATCACGTGTCACAAAGATTATGCCATGGATGATACATATCAGGTTCACCTAAAATCATTGATGCTCCAATGACTCAAGACTATATCCATGATATAAAATCCATTAAAGGAATCACAGAACTAGGGTAGTGAGTCATATAAATTATTCTCCCTTGGCACAAAAAACACATGGGTGAGTGTAGAGAGGCCAGAGCATACTTCTCAAAGCAGAATGCCACATAATCAAAATGGTCTTCCACAAGTTAAACCTAGGTAATGACTCAAGGGACTATGTTTAATGTGTATGTGATTAATTTGGTCACTCTATTGATCATGTGGAGGAATTTTTCTACTCCATCGAGTTTATAAAAAGGATTGGTTGTGTATTGAATTGGTCATGAGAGATCCCAACAGACAATGCCTGATGAACATTGTGGAATTTTTGAAATAAAGGATGAAAAAAAAAGGAATCCTTATATGAATATGGAAACGATTATTTCCATGTAAATGAATCATGAACTGCGTATAAGATATACAGATCATGAAACACTATTGAGACATGTTATCTAGATAATTTGACAACACATGGAAAATTCAGGAAGATCATGTCACAACACTCAAGAATGTTATTCATGTCACTTGATTTCCTCCATGAATGTCATCCAAGTCACATGAAGTCCTTAAGACATGTTATCTAAGTCCTTTCATGTCCTATAAAAAATTTATTCATTCCATATGAAGTATTCCAGACAAGTCAGTCAGATCATGTGATGGACCTCAGACATGTCAACCTTGATCACACGACACCCTTGGATGTGTCTATATTGATCACTTGAAGGACCCATGGGCAAGACAACTGGATCATGTGTCAGTCACCTAGAAATGTCATTCAGAATACCATTATATGTTTGGTATAAACCTAATACATGTCTGTCAACCATCCTCTGACATGTTAGGTCGATAACCAGGAAATGCCCAGACACACTCAGACATGTTTGGAAGTCACCTCTGACATGTCCACTAGACATACACAGAAATGTTTAGTAGGAAACTAGGACATGTCTTGAAGAAATCCCTAAAATTTCAACCATGTTAATCATAGAACCTATGAAATATCAAGCATTACAAGAAGACACCTTGGGACATTGTAACCTTTTCTTGAAGATGCATTTAGAAAAATTATATTTTTTACTATGAGGACTCGAATTCCATTCCAAACAAAATACGTAGGATGCCATCATAGTACCCGATCTCCAATTTGGAACCCACCATTGTGTACATCCCTCTATGTCTCAGACACTCAATCCCATGGGACCTAGACACTATTATCAATTTAAAATTATTCCACATCCATCAGCATATTAAACATCTAATTTCACTATGAGGACTCTAAGTCCCTCTATAAGAAGGATATATAGGATTCAATCCAATTTAACAAGATTCATATCAAATACCCTATTAGTGTCACCCTTGTACATAATACTCATTTCCATATTTTGTAAATTTAACCACATTCTATCCCATATTTCTCACACTGACCATTAATCACATAGGATTAGAGAATTGCACCAAACATATCACTCTCATCATGAATTTATCTAGTTGAGGAGACCTTAGTGTGTAAACCCTATTTAGTGGAATGATATGATTTATTTCACACATGGGAAATCACCTTGGTGTAAATCTTGATAGAATTCACATATTTATAACCCCACATGAAATAACCCTCACAAAAATTATATATTTATCACCAACAATCTGCGGATTAAGGTAAAATAAAAATATTATGACTCTAATTCCTGATATATGATGGATATGTAAGACACCTTTCTATGGCTTGAAAACTGTATCTAGTGCATAAGATACCTCATATATGTAATTTATGTATGACATAAACTACATGAATTGGAGTTAAATGAACTATTTGGGTTTGGATTCCTATTACACATAGGATACATAAGAGACCTCATAAAGATTAATTTCATCATCAAAACACCAATCACCTTCCTGGATGGCAGTAAAATCTAGAGTTCTTAGTTTTACAGCTTCAAAATATAATCAGCTACACATTACAAAGAAATAACAGGAAATCAATGGAGAGACTCAGATACATATAGAGAACCTCAATAATAGAATCACCCTTTTCATGTAAAAGGATTCAAAACCCAATCCTTTTATTAGGGTAACTAGTTCTGAATCTGGTTTTTTAATATATTCATGAACACATATTAAAAATATAAGAATGTATTTCGATAAGAAATAATTACCCAAAAAATAATGTGATTCTCCTGGCCTCCCAACCTCTAAACCAATGTGTTTTCTATGTGTCATTGGGAGTGAAACCCAAAATAACCACATAACTTTGGAAAGAAGATCAATTCCTAGTCATGGAGGTGGTAGCTATTAAGATATTCCATGAGAGTTAAAAATGGTGAACTTTTCATGAATTATTATGAAACAATTCATAAACCTCCCATAATCAATCATCATCACTATGTCTTAAAAAAATAGAAATGGTGAACCCATTGTAAAATCATGTAATGAATGAATAAATGAATCATT
The DNA here is from genome assembly GCA_963277665.1 of Viscum album. Classification (NCBI taxonomy): domain Eukaryota; kingdom Viridiplantae; phylum Streptophyta; class Magnoliopsida; order Santalales; family Viscaceae; genus Viscum; species Viscum album. Next base: position 2,085,946,521 of record OY728151.1, read on the forward strand.
ATATGCATTGGGAATATTATATTTCAATCATAGGGAACAATACCAAACATCTAAAGATACAAAAATAGTGAAACCAACATTAAGGATTGTGAAACCATATATAACCCCCATAATAAATCTCTATTACCTAGTCTTCAAATAGGAAAAAAATTGTTAACCCATTGTGGAAGCATGTAATGACAGAATAAAATAATCATTATAGGTGTCAGGTATCTTATCTACCAATTCTAGAGAATCATACCATACTTACAAAGTAATACATTGTAAACCTGACAAGAATGTCTAAAATAATATATACAATCTGTTAACTATGAATCGGGCCATTTTTTTAGTCACCACGCAAACAAAAATTTATTCTTTACATGAAATACATAAATAATAAAAAATAACTACGTTTCAAGTGAAATAGGATATTTTATCCATGAAAATTATATATAAGAAAATTGGTTGAACTGGGAACAAAAAATAACTATTTTATTTCTCATGTATAACTGATTTAGCATGATTCACACATAAAATGATGCCCTTATTAGTGACCCTGTTATTTATTTTATTTTTTACTACAGATAATGCTCTAACAAATAAACCCCTGACCTGAGATCATGTCTTTATCAAGAGAATGTTCTTGAACATCACCTACAATTGTAACCTCGGTGGGTCACAAAATATCCTCACCCACCATATGCCTTCTTATTTGGGTGGAGAACATGATGGGTTGGGAATACCACCAACATGGTATGATCATGAACTAGGAGGATACATTGTAACACCCCGAGATTTTATGAAAAATATTATTTTAATTTCATTAATGTATTATGTTGTATTCTACACCAAGATTACCCTGCGCTATACACAACACCGTATTAGCTTGCAGTATACGCAACACTATTCTTGGACCGTGTTACACACAATTTTGATAATAGTTATTCTACGCAACATTGAGTATATATATATATATATATTAAATGTATAAATGAAATATGGTTGGATTCTGTTATACGAAACAACGAAGGATTCTTTCACAACACGCAACCCTGACTTGGCTTGCATTACACGCAATCGTGACCTTCCTCGATAGCGTGTGTTGTATGCAATACCGGGTTTTAATAAACAATGTTATATTATTATAATATTGTCATGAACTAGCCGTTATGAATAGTATTAACTAAATTTTGAATTTTATAACATTATTATTCATCTTACACATTTCTAGAACATGGTATAAGAACAAAATAAATTTTTCGGGTAAAATAAGTATTTTTCGAAAAATACAGTTTTACCGCCTTTTGATGGCGCACCCAATTTAAATATAGTTTTTGACATGTTTATATGTTCAATTTGACAAAATAATATTCTTCCTTTGAATCAGGATATAAAAATTTACATTAGATAATGTTTTGATATTTTTCCGATAACTTTCATATTTTAATGAATAGTAAAAACACGCTATATTTTAATTAAAAACAACTTTTTTCATCGTAATATCTTATGTGGTTAAATTATAATATTGAATGGTTTTAAAGTATAAATAGAATATATTTTTACCATTTAATATAATGTATGTCATTAGCATTGATTTTACCTTGAATTCGTAGGTTAAATCAATTCAATCTTTTGCAATGTTTTAAAGAAAAACCCGTTTTCTTTCGACAACAGGATTAATTTTAATTTAATTTCTGCATCTTTTGTGTATTGAATTTGGAAAAATGGATTCCATATTTGGAATCAGTGGGTCCAAATTATGTTAATAAGCTATTTTTTATTTTTGGGAATTATGAATAGTAACTACGGTAAATTTTATTTACCATAGTTAAAGGTAAATCGGGTAATTAAGGGTAAATATAATATTTTAAAATTACCCTAACAAATGTCAAAATCCTATTGGATGACTAAAAGTCGACCCATATCACCTAAGGGTCAGATTAGAATCATTTAATGGACATTTGTCCATGAAAATAACTTAATTATTATTAAAACCAAAGAAAGTGACAACATGTCACTCTCTTAAATCTTATAAGTATAATAATTTTAAATTAGTGATAAACATCATAAAATTTCGAACATGAATAGTCTCCAGAAAGCTAACAAAATTATCTAAATCATGAGAATTTATTTAGAATTTTTTGGGATTAAATAATTATCATTATTTGTGACACAATAGTAATGCAGAAATTATTTATCTAGTGAAAAATCAAGAATATAGTTTTTATTAAACTAATAGTGACCATAAAAGGCACAAAACCCTGACTAAAACTTATTGGTCATGTAAATGGAAACAATAATCATCCAATGGTCGAATATTTGACCATTTGGAGCCTTATACAAGCTATTATGACACTTATATTATTTTATTTTAAATGATGCCAAAGTTGTCACCTTCATAATTTAATAAATATAACAATTTAAATATTGTGATTTTAAGATGATAAATTCGAGTAAAAGTATTATTGTGAAAGTTAATATATTTATATTCATAATAGGATTTTATTTTAAATTTTTATACAACAAATAAGTATATTAAATAATTATACAAAAATGATGTAGTAATTATTTTATTAAGAGATAAACCAAATAAATGGTTTTAAAAATAATAAAATAAATATTATATGAACTATTTAATGTGATACACTAATTTTATAGATACATATGACCTTTTATTAATATATTAAAGATTTTAGTTCGAACATATCTTCTGTATATATTTTATTTAAATTCAAATAAATGAATAGTGTCAAAATTGACACTATTGTTATTTTACAAAAATAACATATTATAAAATTGATTAAAAATCACAAAAATATTTAAAAATTATAAATTTAAATCTATATGGTCTATAATGTTATAAAGTAAACAATTATGGAAAATTCACAACAAATAAGTAATAATTTGTTATAATTTAAAATTTATAATTTTATTACCACAAATAAACTTAAATAGATTAAATAAGGATAAATGAAAATGATAAGGTTTAAAATAAGATCCAAACATGTCTAAATTTGATTGGTTGATGAGATTACAACCCTATCTCATCTAATCTTCGAATATGAGTCATTTTTGGAGTTAGATTTATTATAAATTAATATTTTTAAGAATTCCTAAGGTTCCCCTCTCCTCCCTTATAAAAGGACACCTCCTCCCCCTCCTCCTCACACCAAATTGAGCACTCAAGCTCGGCCAACCCCTGCCAAAATACCTTCTCCACTTTCCTAGAATAATCCTAGAGGTCCTGGTCTTCTTCAAAGACCTATCTTAGTTCCCTAAGTGAAGGATTCAAAGAGGCGTTCCAAAGAAGAGGTAATATCCATTACCGATCTTTTCAATTTCTTTCTTCTTAAACTTATTCTTATTTAGTTGTTTCATGATAAAGTAATAACATCAGTATTTCTTATATACTGATATGTTATTATAAATATGAAACAACTCTAATTAACCTTCTATCCATCCTATGGAAAAAGGAAATCACCGCGCGTGCGTACGTACGGAATATCGTCTCCATGCCGTGGTGTAATCTATTTTCCGCCACCACCTTAATTGGATGGGTATAAAGGTGTAATGAGTAACTATATATGATTATTATAAAGTGATATTGATACTGAAATAGTATACATACACTTCAACACAATTCCACGACCATGGGAACGATATCATCGCTCGTGCGTACGTACGGACTACCGTCTCCACGACGCGATGAGATTCATTCTCAATGATTAACCATTCATGAATGATTATAAAGTATATATAATAAGTACTAATAAAATATATGACCTAATAATGATACTGGAATTATTTATATTTATATGTATTTCATCTACTTAATTACATTCAATTCAATAAGGAAACGAAAACAGCGTTCATGAGTACGTACGGACTACCGTCTCCATGAACGGTGTATTTCTTTCCATTTACTGATTTATTATATATGTATAATCTGAATATATATATATAAATCATGTTTTATATTCTGGAATTAAGTAATCATGATCTAAGTAATCATATGAATAATTACAAGTTAAAAACACGAACGACAAATGAGACGATTTTACCCAAAACGCTACATTAACATGATTCTACAAAAGAAAGGGTAATATAAAGTCATAAGTGGACCATATATGATATAATAACAATGAATATGATTCTGGAATAAGTCAATAACATGATTTAAATCATTATACAGGAGGTTCGGACACTTACAAAGCAAGTCGGACATAAGGTAAGGGAAAATATCACAATCTCATTTTTATCCGAGATTGGTTATTCGTAAGTATTTACTGGGGTGTATTTTATCATCCACATCCATGTTTCATCAAAATGTAATATTATTTCCATCCACCTAAAATTGTTTAAATCCATTTTTACCCTTCGGTGAGTTTTTAGTAATATGTATGAAAGGAATCTTTTGTCGTACGAGGTACTTTTTGACTTTTCCGACAAAAGTACGAAGAACGTTTTTTTAACTTATACGGCAAGAATGGATTTTTAAAACATTATTTCCAAGAAGCTTCCTTTACAAGATTTCAAGTTTATTTTTAATCAACTTCTTTTAGTTTAAAGTTGTATGACATGTTAAGAAAGGAAAAATGTTTTTGAAGTAGAAAGGATATTTTCCTCAAGAATGGAGTTCAAGTATTTTATCAAAATTATTTTCCATCTAAGATAATAAAAGGGTTCTGTTTTTATCCCTATTATAACATTGGTTTGATTATGTTGTGATGGAAATATTTTTATGAATTCCTTTATCTTATATGAATTGTTTTATGATGTCATGTTGTTTAAGAATTCCATTTTTATTACATGGGTTACGCTATGATGTGTGGTTTATGATTATGTGGCATACATAAGAAAGGATTCATTATAAGATGGGTGGGACCTATATCTCCCTCCAATTCATTGGGTAAAGATTTCATATCTCATGAGATAGACATGGCTGAAATTGTAGGTTATACCGGTTCAGTGAAACAGGACTGAAACGAGGGTTACTCGATTCAGAAAGGGACTTTGTCCACTAAGATAGTCTTGGAAATGAGTCTTGACTAACAAGAAATGATTCTCTATGATTATGTGTGAATGCCACAATGTTTCATGTTTTAAGTTATGATTATTGTGATTACATTTATCTACCATGATTTATCTCATGTTATGAAATTATGCTCTCTTTTGCAGGTTATGATTTCCAAAATGTTATGTTCTTATGAATACGATGTGATTGATATTTCTTTTGTTTACCCTTACTGAGCATTTGAGCTCACCCTTTTATGTTTTCTTTTCCCCAGGATATAAAGAAAGGTTTTAGGTAAAAAAAAGGAAGATCTTTATGGGAGATGTTGAAGATCTTTCACCACGATTAGAAGATTTTATTCCGAGTTTCCAAAGACACTAAACTATTACGATCCTTGTGTGTGTGTTTTTGTTATGTACAAAGTATTCCGCAAAAGTAATGTAAAGTCCATGTAAGTCAGGCTTCGGGTCTCTACAGTTGGTATCAGAGGAAAGGTTTAGTCAACCTTTGGAAACTAGGATGCGAAAACGTTAGTGAGATCCCTAGAGATATTTCTACGGTATGTCTAGGGATGTCCCTAAGGTTAAGTATACGTATAGGTTATAGTACTAGAACTACGATAACGATCATAGAATTAAACCTAAGATGTTAGATATTGAAGGTACTCCCCCTTTATTATGTTGTATTCCCTAGCATGATTTTTGCCTCTCACACTATTCTTTTTGGGTTTTAGAAAATGGCAGGAAACAAGATGATTCACGATAATGGAGGATATGATGGACAATGGAATGATATTCTTCATAATGAAATGGGATTTGGAAGTCCAAACATCATTATTATGCCGAATCAGCAATCTCATAATATGATCAATAAAGTAAAATTTGGTAAGTTTCCTGACTCGGCTAATAAGAGAAAGATGGAGTTTCATGATGATCATAGAGGAAAGAAAGTTCAATTTCCCCTATGTAAATCATGTGGGAAGAGGCATCAAGGAGAATGTTTCAAAGGAACTGGAAGATGCTTTGGGTGTGGAAAAGAAGGACACAAAGCAAGTAAATGCAAAGGAAAAGGTTCAGTTAACAACATGGATGAGAATAATGGTATTGCTACGACATCAACAATGGTTAAATGTTTTAAATGTGGATTGTGCGGGCATTATGCAAACCATTTCCCTAAGGGAAAGTCTCATGAAGATAATCAGTATGGTCGTATGGGAAGTATTTATGTGGATGATGATGAAGAGACTACAAATGATATGTGCGATGAAAGAATTGTTGAAGCACGGTCAATGGTTTAAGAATGTAGTGGAATTATTACATGTTTATCATGAGTAATGTTGTATAAGAAATCTCATGGTACTATGGAATAAAGAGACATCTAAGGATTGTTACACTGTTGTCATTCCTTGAGTTATGAAAGTGTATGATTAATGGTACCACTATCCATGCAAGGTTATTCAGATATTTTTGGAATTAAGATGATATGCGCATAATGAAGGAATAATAAGATAATGAGGTGTTTGATTGTATTCATGAGCTCATGACTGATATAAGGAGAAGGTTATATCATGGTTTGAGTATAGAGAATCTTTGGATTTTGGTATGTGGAAAGAGTTAACTTTTAACTGCATTAATATTTTCACTAAGGTTCAATGGGTATTCAAGAGAATACATGATTAAGGCCATTGAATGTTTGGAATGTGACCAACAAGACATATCTTATGATATATGGTGATTAACGACAGTATTAAATCTCCGGTAATCGTTTTCACTATATTATGAGAGTGGACTGCAGTATTATGGATAAGCCTAAATATTGGAATGGATTATGTTGGACATAAGTTAGTATTGTTTAAGGATAGAAGTTTTTTTCGATATTATTGATGGGAGGTTATAGTAATATAGTTTTAGAAAAAGGAAAACCTGCAGGACGGGCGACAGCCCATCGCTTCGGACAAGGCTGTGGGAATCGAACCCACAACCGAAGTGCGACTGGCCTTTATCGCCTACCACGGACCTACAGGAAGTCCCTGTTTAGTAGAAACTAGTTTTATTATATTAAGCAGTATGATATATGAAGTATAAGTCCATTTTAGGAACCATATATGATTAATCTCACTATAGATCGACTTATGTATATAATTTTTTCTAACTTTTTGTTTGAGACAGATGGAATGACCCGTCATTCTATCACATTATCTGCTAACACTTCACGAATAACAAATTCAACTTCATTTATTTAAGAGATGAAGTGGAAATTGTTCAAGGCACGAACAACAGTGAGATTGTACCAAAATAAAGTAAGTATTTATTCTAATTCAAATTTTCAACTTTAGGGAAATGATCTTGAAAACCAAAAATGTTTTCCTAGTGATCTTATACCTGAGGAATCAGATGGTACCTTATATCATCACAAATCTATGGATTTGTGATTACTGGATTTTCCATAGCCATGTTCTCTACCACTCTCCATCAGAACATGATGGTTAGATTTCTCTTCCATATCCATATTTTCACCTATGTGGATACCCAGTGATTAGTTTATTTGGGTAATCGTTACATTTCATACTTTAGTTTTTAAATCCAAGTTTTGGTATTCCTTTTTACGATGTGGGTTTCTATTAAAGAAACTTTCGAATAGTAAACCATTTATAACCCCGACGAATTTCGAGGGCGAAATTCATTTTAAGGGGGGTAGAATGTAACACCCCGAGATTTTATGAAAAATATTATTTTAATTTCATTAATGTATTATGTTGTATTCTACACCAAGATTACCCTGCGCTATACACAACACCGTATTAGCTTGCAGTATACGCAACACTATTCTTGGACCGTGTTACACACAATTTTGATAATAGTTATTCTACGCAACATTGAGTATATATATATATATATATTAAATGTATAAATGAAATATGGTTGGATTCTGTTATACGAAACAACGAAGGATTCTTTCACAACACGCAACCCTGACTTGGCTTGCATTACACGCAATCGCGACCTTCCTCGATAATGTGTGTTGTACGCAATACCGGGTTTTAATAAACAATGTTATATTATTATAATATTGTCATGAACTAGCCGTTATGAATAGTATTAACTAAATTTTGAATTTTATAACATTATTATTCATCTTACACATTTCTAGAACATGGTATAAGAACAAAATAAATTTTTCGGGTAAAATAAGTATTTTTCGAAAAATGCAGTTTTACCGCCTTTTGATGGCGCACCAAATTTAAATATAGTTTTTGACATGTTTATATGTTCAATTTGACAAAATAATATTCTTCCTTTGAATCAGGATATAAAAATTTACATTAGATAAAGTTTTGATATTTTTCCGATAACTTTCATATTTTAATGAATAGTAAAAACACGCTATATTTTAATTAAAAACAACTTTTTTCATCGTAATATATTATGTGGATAAATTATAATATTGAATGGTTTTAAAGTATAAATAGAATATATTTTTACCATTTAATATAATGTATGTCATTAGCATTGATTTTACCTTGAATTCGTAGGTTAAATCAATTCAAACTTTTGCAATGTTTTAAAGAAAAACCCGTTTTCTTTCGACAACAGGATTAATTTTAATTTAATTTCTGCATCTTTTGTGTATTGAATTAGGAAAAGTGGATTCCATATTTGGAATCAGTGGGTCCAAATTATGTTAATAAGCTATTTTTTATTTTTGGGAATTATGAATAGTAACTACGGTAAATTTTATTTACCATAGTTAAAGGTAAATCGGGTAATTAAGGGTAAATATAATATTTTAAAATTACCCTAACAAATGTCAAAATCCTATTGGATGACTAAAAGTCGACCCATATCACCTAAGGGTCGGATTAGAATCATTTAATGGACATTTGTCCATGAAAATAACTTAATTATTATTAAAACCAAAGAAAGTGACAACATGTCACTCTCTTAAATCTTATAAGTATAATAATTTTAAATTAGTGATAAACATCATAAAATTTCGAACATGAATAGTCTCCAGAAAGCTAACAAAAGTATCTACATCATGAGAATTTATTTAGAATTTTTTGGGATTAAATAATTATCATTATTTGTGACACAATAGTAATGCATAAATTATTTATCTAGTGAAAAATCAAGAATATAGTTTTTATTAAACTAATAGTGACCATAAAAGGCACAAAACCCTGACCAAAACTTATTGGTCATGTAAATGGAAACAATAATCATCCAATGGTAGAATATTTGACCATTTGGAGCCTTATACAAGCTATTATGACACTTATATTATTTTATTTTAAATGATGCCAAAGTTGTCACCTTCATAATTTAATAAATATAACAATTTAAATATTGTGATTTTAAGATGATAAATTCGAGTAAAAGTATTATTGTGAAATTTAATATATTTATCTTCATAATAGGATTTTATTTTAAATTTGTATACAACAAATAAGTATATTAAATAATTATACAAAAATGATGTAGTAATTATTTTATTAAGAGATAAACCAAATAAATGGTTTTAAAAATAATAAAATAAATATTATATGAACTATTTAATGTGATACACTAATTTTATAGATACATATGACCTATTATTAATATATTAAAGCTTTTAGTTCGAACATATCTTCTGTATATATTTTATTTAAATTCAAATAAATGAATAGTTTCAAAATTGACACTATTGTTATTTTACAAAAATAACATATTATAAAATTGTTTAATAATCACAAAAATATTTAAAAATTATAAATTTAAATCTATATGGTCTATAATGTTATAAAGTAAACAATTATAGAAAATTCACAACAAATAAGTAATTATTTGTTATAATTTAAAATTTATAATTTTATTACCACAAATAAACTTAAATTGATTAAATAAGGATAAATGAAAATGATAAGGTTTAAAATAAGATCCAAACATGTATAAATTTGATTGGTTGATGAGGTTACAACCCTATCTCATCTAATCTTCGAATATGAGTCATTTTTGGAGGTTTTTAAATAGGGTTAGATTTATTATAAATTAATATTTTTAAGAATTCCTAAGGTGCCCCTCTCCTCCCTTATAAAAGGACACCTCCTCCCCCTCCTCCTCACACCAAATTGAGCACTCAAGCTCGGCAAACCCCTGCCAAAATACCTTCTCCACTTTCCTATAATAATCCTAGAGGTCCTGGTCTTCTTCAAAGACCTATCTTAGTTCCCTAAGTGAAGGATTCAAAGAGGCGTTCCAAAGAAGAGGTAATATCCATTACCGATCTTTTCAATTTCTTTCTTCTTCAACTTATTCTTCTTTAGTTGTTTCATGATAAAGTAATAACATCAGTATTTATTATATACTGATATGTTATTATAAATATGAAACAACTCTAATTAACCTTCTATCCATCCTAAGGAAAAAGGAAATCACCGCGCGTGCGTACGTACGGAATACCGTCTCCACGCCGTGGTGTAATCTATTTTCCGCCACCACCTTAATTGGATGGGTATAAAGGTGTAATGAGTAACTATATATGATTATTATAAAGTGATATTGATACTGAAATAGTATACATACACTTCAACACAATTCCACGACCATGGGAACGATATCATCGCTCGTGCGTACGTACGGACTACCGTCTCCACGACGCGATGAGATTCATTCTCAATGATTAACCATTCATGAATGATTATAAAGTATATATAATAAGTACTAATTAAATATATGACCTAATAATGATACTGGAATTATTTATATTTATATGTATGTCATCTACTTAATTCCATTCAATTCAATAAGGAAACGAAAACAGCGTTCATGCGTACGTACGGACTACCGTCTCCATGAACGGTGTATTTCTTTCCATTTACTGATTTATTATATATGTATAATCTGAATATATATATATAAATCATGTTTTATATTCTGGAATTAAGTAATCATGATCTAAGTAATCATATGAATAATTACAAGTTAAAAACACGAACGACAAATGAGACGATTTTACCCAAAACGCTACATTAACATGAATCTACAAAAGAAAGGGTAATATAAAGTCATAAGTGGACCATATATGATATAATAACAATGAATATGATTCTGGAATAAGTCAATAACATGATTTAAATCATTATACAGGAGGTTCGGACACTTACAAAGCAAGTCGGACATAAGGTAAGGGAAAATATCACAATCTCATTTTTATCCGAGATTGTTTATTCGTAAGTATTTACTGGGTTGTATTTTATCATCCACATCCATGTTTCATCAAAATGTAATATTATTTCTATCCACCTACAATTGTTTAAATCCATTTTTACCCTTCGGTGAGTTTTTAGTAATATGTATGAAAGGAATCTTTTGTCGTACGAGGTACTTTTTGACTTTTCCGACAAAAGTACGAAGAACGTTTTTTTAAATTATACGGCAAGAATGGATTTTTAAAACATTATTTCCAAGAAGCTTCCTTTACAAGATTTCAAGTTTATTTTTAATCAACGTCTTTTAGTTTAAAGTTGTATGACATGTTAAGAAAGGAAAAATGTTTTTGAAGTAGAAAGGATATTTTCCTCAAGAATGGAGTTCAAGTATTTTATCAAAATTATTTTCCATCTAAGATAATAAAAGGGTTCTGTTTTTATCCCTATTATTACATTGGTTTGATTATGTTGTGATGGAAATATTTTTATGAATTCCTTTATCTTATATGAATTGTTTTATGATGTCATGTTGTTTAAGAATTCCATTTTTATTACATGGGTTACGCTATGATGTATGGTTTATGATTATGTGGCATACATAAGAAAGGATTCATTATAAGATGGGTGGGACCTATATCTCCCTCCAATGCATTGGGTAAAGATTTCATATCTCATGAGATAGACATGGCTGAAATGGTAGGTTATACCGGTTCAGTGAAACAGGACTGAAACGAGGGTTACTCGATTCAGAAAGGGACTTTGTCCACTAAGATAGTCTTGGAAATGAGTCTTGACTAACAAGAAATGATTCTCTATGATTATGTGTGAATGCCACAATGTTTCATGTTTTAAGTTATGATTATTGTGATTACATTTCACTACCATGATTTATCCCATGTTATGAAATTATCCTCTCTTTTGCAGGTTATGATTTCCAAAATGTTATGTTCTTATGAATACGATGTGATTGATATTTCTTTTGTTTACCCTTACTGAGCATTTGAGCTCACCCTTTTATGTTTTCTTTTCCCCAGGATATAAAGAAAGGTTTTAGGTAAAAAAAAGGAAGATCTTTATGGGAGATGTTGAAGATCTTTCACCACGATTAGAAGATTTTATTCCGAGTTTCCAAAGACACTAAACTATTACGATCCTTGTGTGTGTGTTTTTGTTATGTAATAAGTATTCCGCAAAAGTAATGTAAAGTCCATGTAAGTCAGGCTTCGGGTCTCTACATACATGTTGAGGTATTCAGGCCCGGAATCAAACAATTATATCTCGTTCAGGAAATGTTTCAATGAAATCAGTGTCACATGTCTCCACCATTAATTGCTTTAGATGCTTATCCCTATATAATATAAAGAAGTTCCTTCTATATCTAATTATAATGGATTAATTGATCAACTAAAGCTCCTTAATGATTCAAGAGCTACCTGGAAAGGTTTCTATCAACCAATGTCTCTGGCTTCATTTTTCCTAAACCCTTAGGTTTCCTGTTAAGAGCACCACCTAGAAAATTTCCAACATGTACACTCCTGCAGTGGTTCTAAAAAGGTTTGGAAAACTGAAAAAAGCTATGAAAAAATGTGACTGATCTCAAATGTCTTCCTTCATTGAATAATTTCATTGGCATATTCTGGTAATTTCCAGTAGGGAGGCTCGTATCCATGTTGACTTGGATCAAGTCTTCAAGTATCTTCCTACAATAAGAATGGGGGAGGCAAATATCCCTTAACCATTACATGAAACCCATTAGAATATTCCAATAAAATAAGGAGGTCATGAGTGGGATTATATCCCCATGTAAATCAAATATATATGATAGCATTTCTTGGAGGCCTTGAATGTGAAAGTATATATTCCATCACACACTTTGTTCGAGAATTATTATATTATAGAAACAGAAGAAGGGCTCCACATTAAAAGTCTATCACTGGTACAGGTAAAGGGATGGAAAATATTCCTATATTGATAGTCAGAGTATCATATCACCATGATCTTGATGAATAGGTTGATACTTCAGAGCACGCACACATTCTTTCTCCATTATAGATGTATTATTGGCATATTCTAGTAAATAATGAGGCATTGGACTACGATTGTATCCCTATTCTAAAAATGGATCATCAGATTAGTTTGGCACATAACTCGGGGTAGGAACACATTCCTATCAAAAAAAATTTAGTGGAAGACTCTAATGGTATATGATCTTTCTCATATCTCCTTTTAGATTCTAGCACACCAAATCAATTTAGAATAATACTCAAGATATGCACACATTCCTATTGAAATAGACCGACAACATACTCTAAAAAATAGGACCAAGAACATATACCTACACTAAATAATAAATTGTAGTATAATTTGGAAATTACATCTGAGTAGGTTCATATCCATTATAATGAAGAATCTGAACATATTGCAACAACTCACAGAAACCAAGAACATATCCCAACTTCTGCTGATAAAAAATAGAATCACCGTCCTTTAGAGGCTATACAGAATAAGGTTCATATACATTATATCTTTCCCTAGTTCCATCAAAATATTTTGATAAGGAATGTATATTCTATCTTGGATCACACCCCCACTTCAACCAGGATTAATCAGCATATTTCAGCAACTTCACATAAGCAAGCTCATATTCCCACCAATAATACAAAATATAATCGGAATACTCCAGTAGCTTCACAGTAGTGGGATAATATCCTCATAGAACTACAATGTTATGAACATATTCTAGTAACTATCATAAATCATTCTCATAAGCATGCTCATCCCCAAAATGATGTTCAACATATTTCTGCCATGATGTAGAATGAGGCTTATATCCATGATTTCCTCAATGTTGTTTTCCTTGAATCTATTTAATTCATATAGAAAAAAACTCAATGGTCCATAAACTCTTTAGTAGAATTATATGGTGATCACTACCTAATTTTCCTCCACGCGATGTTGTAGATATGGATCATACAGACTTTAATCATGTTGTCCGCTATGCTAGACCTCCCAATGGTTATATCTCTCAAGAATAGGGAAATCCTCCCATTTCCAAAAACCATCACATAAGGGGGTTCTCAAAACATATACACGTTCATATATATAGTTTCTCAAAACAAAAAGGTTTAACCATATATAGTTCCTCATAAATCATAAAAAACACTTCACCATAGTCAGTAGGGATCCTAGATATGCAACCAATATGATCTGACTAGGTAGAGAAAAACAATTCTGATAAAGTGGAAGACAAAATAGATATATAGAGAGAGTTATAAGAGAAAAAATATCCCAACCATGTTTTTTACCATCAACACTTCAAACTATTAGATCCTAGATGGTCTATATAATGAGTGCATTCTTTAACAAATTCTGGACATATGGGAGTCTCATCAGCAATTAAAGGATTGAAACTTACCCTATTCAAGATATGTTGTTCACCTTTAAAATGTACATATAGTATATAATAAAATGGACCTGGATTCTATATTTATATTCTTATAACTAATACTGGAAAAGCATTGTGAAAATATACCTCATGTTTGCTTCTATTGAACAACAACTCTAGAAAATGATCATTGAGGCCTCGTCAAATATCTGTATCTGTGTATGGGGAAATTATAGAGAGTTTCACTTCACTAGATACCTATAATATATATATATATATATATAGAATAGTGTAATTTCAATGACGTAGTAAAATCTGGGGACCAGGTAATGCATGGAATAATTGTTAAATAATGTTAGACTCCCCCACATGGAAGATTCCATGATGTTGCAAATAGTTGGATAGGGTCACCAAAAGTCTCCTAAGATAGGAACCTAAATAAATAGGAACACATTTGATACATAGAATATGATGTTTTGGACTACCCAATAGATTCATATAGAAAAGTAATCCCACCATTGCTAACCAGTTCTCTAGTCTCATACACAATATCAATTGTGCCAAATCAAATAGATCGTAGTAGCATCTGCCATAGAAGTCATCAAATAGAAAACCAACCCCAGAGGATTGCGGTCCTTTTTACCACTTCCTCCACCCCATGGGTCATAATACCCTAAGATTATCCCAGAAATATCAGTGGTAGTTACAAACGTACTCCATCCTAGTGGGATATGGTATTTTTTATCTCAAACACTTCCACCTGGTTCAACACAATCCAATAGGGTCTTGGGGAAGTCATCAAATGTCCAGATAATCCACAACCCATAATTAAGGGGCTATTTATATCTGAATTTATATATGACGTTTTAATAGATCCGTTATTGGAATAATAAAATACTCAACAATAATATCAGCAAGTTCCAATAGTGTCCCTAAATCATTCCCATCCCATAGCGATGGGTTAATTTTTATCATTATCACTGAACCGAAAGTAATAAATATTCTCTCTATTTGGATGTTTATATTGATGGTTAGAATCCAATACATTCCTCCATTTATGAGGAATAACTTCTATATTTGTGTCCCATTTGACCAGTATGAATAGAAGCATCCTTAATGTCAATATTCATAAACCACGATAGGAAGAACGTACAAAAAAGTAAATAAAACCCAATAAGGTTCATAAGAAATTATGATACAACATTGAAAGTGGTTAGAGAAATGAACCTATTGTAACCCTCATAGGATTATTAAACAATGTAGAATCACCCTATTTCATAGAAAGTAATGGGAAAGAATCAATTTATTGATATACGCTAGTGAATTTTATCTCGAGAAACACAATTCATGATGTATACCGAGACACAAACATTTTGGTCTCCAAAGATTATACCATACCTTATATGATAGGAAATGTAGATGCACAAACTGAAGCAACATATAAATGGAATTAGAGATGGATATGAAACATCACACATCCAAATCATGAATTTATACCTCCTTAGTGAAAAACATCCAAGAATAAATGGAATGGTATGGATACATCATTATCACTACTAGGAGGAGATTAAATTCCCTCTCTAGAAGAATGGATGTCACAATATGATACAAAATATTAGACAACTCGATGAGGAACTACTCAATGAAAACATTCCGATAGGGTATCATCTTCCCACAGAAGAGAATATCCCTCCTTAAATACATCAAGAAAGATCCAATTCACCTGTAAGAGTTGGATTTGAGCATCAGGTCAGATCTGGATCAAGGAAACTGATTTACAAAAATTTATAAGATCATGATTATTGTGACATAGCTCCATTAACAAATATAACATTTCCACCATTAGAGTTTTCATTATATATTATTAGGGATTGAGAATCTATAGGATAATAAAATGGGGTCTTCACATCAATCCTTTCACTATCCTTATAGATGAGAGGTAGTCTAGAAATTAGTGCTTCCAAAACACCACAACTCCATTGAAACCCTAGCTGGTCAAATGGAATCCATGGAAGGGAGGTACACACTCTTGAAACCTAAAAATAACCTATATCATAAATCGGTGGATTAAAATTTACCCCCACCCAATTTTAACAATCATACCTTCTCAACCTACGATGGTGTAGCAGATCCCGAATAGTATCTCCCACACATCATATCCTAAATCGGCCCATTGATGGGCCATCGAGATTAGCAGGATCTGACAAAACATGGATTTTTTGTAAAACTATGATAGGGATATCCTTTTTTGATATATTATCCTTCATGAAGGATCCATTTTAGGATGGAATTACCTTCACCATCAATTCCTTTATTACTATAGCTTTTTACTAATGAAAAAAACAATGGTTGACCTCCCAAACTAGAAAAATAAAAAAATATAGGGTTTCTGAATTCATTTCAAGATATAATGTTTTAACCGATTCACTCAGGACCCCAATCAAAGAATAGAAACTAATAGAAATATATACTAAAAACATTCAAGTTGATCTATAAAAACATTTTATATGGATGAATTTTCTAGGTTGATTTCATGATTTCATAGATATGGAACATCCCTCAGAAGATTACATTTAGTATACCCATCATAAATCTCTACCCATTACCTTGGCACTACGATGAGTCATGGAAAATTAGAGAATAGTTTTATTAACCTCATACTATTAGTATTTCTCATTCAAGAATAAGTAATGATCACGAATCATCCACCATCTCCCCTTGAGAAGTCTCAAAAAAATCACCATAATCTAGAAAAAAAAGAGAACAAGGTATCCCATGATTTGAGAAATGGATGAAAAACTTTATTCCCAATAAAATTATTATGTTCTCTATTTTTCCAATGTATCTATGTAAAATAACCTACTTAATCTATCAAATCCCACGAATCCCAATCCGTTCATCCTAACAGATCGTCCTAACTAATGTCCATTCCATGTAAGGTTGGGTCACACCATCAGAGATTGTTTTGTCTTTAAATAATTAATCCATAGAATGGTTTTTTTAGGAATGTTATTCTAGAGAATCCTGTACCAATAATTAATTGTTTAACCATCATCTGATCAGATGAATAAGGTGACTAGAAAAAAAAAATTGGATTAAAATGGATAGAATATAGATAAAAGGAAGACTCTAAGGATAGTTGAACAAGATCATGCCACAATAAGATCTTAACTATGAAACCAAAATAAAAATCCAAAAAACAAGGATGTAATTGTTAAATGTAGATCCCAATGGCATACAGAATATTAATATATATGAAAATACACTAGATAATATTTCATATTCATCTCCCACTAATTTTTTAACTCTTGTAGAATTATTTCATACAACATCTAGAGAGTGGTCATCACCCCCACCATATTGAAACCTCATCAGATGAAGAGATAGTTTTTTTCTGTTAACATATTTAACCAAACATACCCTTGCTCATATGATGAATACAGTTCTGAGTATGAGTTCTACATGCCCTACTTGAGATCTGGAGGTTGAGGATGAAGAATCCAATGATACAGGGGAGGATCCAGGTGTAGTCGAACCGAATATTTCATTCAAATCCATATGAAGGGAATATATGCAACCAAGACCCAAGGAATATCACTCCAAAAATCCCAAAATAAACATGTAGGTGCCATATATCCCTCCATTGGTTTTACATCCCATTAATTTTAAATGACCAGCTTTTTAGGGATGCAATTTTTTGATCAATAAAGACAAAGGGGATGTCCAGAACACCATGAACCAATATAACTATATGCTCCCCTAAACTAACAAGAACTATGCCCATAAACCTCAAAAACTACAATTAATGAGCCACAATATAATGATAAATACCACCTTGGGAAGTGCAGACCTCTAGCAGAAAAATAATACATTTTGAAACAACTCGTGGTTATTACAATCAAACTCTAAATATTATATGCTCTCCATATTTAGAAAGAACTCATAGAGGTAATCATAGATGACCTATGGATCCCATATGATATTTAAATATAAGTCATATCATTTGAGGATTAACAAGTGTATAATTTGTCATCATAATGTCATATCACCATCTTGTTCAAAGAACATGATCAGGAAGAATTTATCCAGGGACATATCAAACCCCAGTATATTTCAGGTAATATTGATAATGTAGACAACTTAAGCGTTCTATTTGAAAATGGTTCCAGGATAATCCTCATCCCAATCCTGACCCTCTTTGTTTTTTGATATATATATATATAAGGGTTTTATCTCTGACAAATCTAATTATTAATGGGTTTGATAAGAGTGAGAAAAGGCCTCTAGAGAAGATCAATATTAAGGATTTGTTTATGGATCTAACATTTAAATACGAGTTCATGATTTTCTTGAAAGATATATCATTTAATTTCCTTCTTGGAAGACCTTGGCTTCATAACAACACATGGGTTTAATTAAGATTCCATCAGGGCATGAAATACACCATTAATGATATGGTAAGAATGCTACATAGTGAAATTTCCACCTTCAGGTATTTCTAATCCATATAAGCTGAGAAAGTTTTCTTATATAAGGAATAAAAAAACCAATTATAAATGCTAAAATGAAAGATTCATCCAACAATTTCTAGGGGAACTCCCCTAAAAACCCCTAGGGAAATAACAATAAAGTATTTTTACATTCTATAAACCTGATTGAGACAACATATTTAACCTCTATAAGCCATCATAAACTGAGAAATTCTCTGATAATGTCCATGTAATGGAGGTTATATTAGTTAAAGTAGATTTTTCAAAAGGGGGACATGCACCCTTATGAGATCCTAAAAATTCCCTCACACAATCATCGAAAATTGATGACACCCCTAAGAAATTATCTTTATCTCATGATTTCTAGGATCCCACTACCATTATTGAAAGCATAAAAAAATGAAATCCTCGGAATATACCTTTGATTAGTTTGGTATTTTAGGTTTAAAATGCTCCTCCCATGGCCACTCTTACCTATACTGTGATACAGATTCCCTAGGACTATAAAGGATGTATGAAATTTCCATCATGGACTGAGAGATAGAATATGAAGAGGATGTCCTTAGGAACATACCTCCCATATTTGAGAAAGGAATCTCTATCAAAATGATTATGTTAGGTGGGGTGAATCTAGGAATAAATTCATACCCACAACCTACATTTATTAGGACTTCCATGACTCCCAAAGAGTAGGATATGTCAATTGAATTTATAATGAAGCATTAACAAATTATCACATGGTATTATATAGAAATTCTCATGTTGAACTCTGATGCAGCTATGCATCACTAAGGCTTACCTGATGACCATCAACCTTTCGAGAATATATCTTTGAGGATTCACCCCTCTCATACATCTAATGTAGAAATGGACGTTGAAAAATTGAGCAAAGAGATTTTTTTCTTGGAAATGAAGTATCCAGAATGGATTTACATCATTTTCCCCATCATGAAAAAGAATTAGACGATCAAGGACCTCATTGATATCAAATACCTTAATTGAAAGTTCCCAAAGGACTATTTCTCAATTCAGATTATAAATCTTTTGATTGATGCAATGAAATATTTCCATGACCTTTTCTTTATGAAAGGGTATCCCGGGTGTAATCAGATAGAGATCTCCCATATAGTTTAGGAATCCACCACTCTTAGAGCACCTTAGGGTATCATATATTATCAGGTCATGCTCCATAGATTAAATAATGATGGTGGTACTTAACAACATACCATGAATCGTATCTTTAATCCCTTCTAAGATTGAATTAAAGAATGTTATGTTGATGAAATGTAGTCAAATATTTACATCGATGTAATCTCTTCAAGGATCAATAAACAATATTCAATAAATTGGGATAGTATAGTTTGAATATTAATACACTGAAGTTTTATTTCATATTAATTTCAATGAAATTATTTGGTTTTGTGGTACACCACTATGTCATCGAGGTCGATCTAGAAAAGACTAATTTAATCCTAGAAATTTAACCTCCTCAGAATCATAAATAAATTAGAGGGATCCAAGGGAACCTCAAATACATTCATCATTTCAATGATAACCAAGATGTAAAATATCTCCCCTTCCCTAATTTAATGAATTATGGAGTCATCAACCCATGGGATGAGGACTGGAAAGAATCCTTTGATAATATCATATAGAACATATTGTACCAAATAGTCATGATGCCACCAGTAGAATGATAGTCAATTATTTTATATGTGTACACTATGGAATGACCTCACTATGGTCTCCTTGCATATAAAAGCAATGTGTGGAATGAAATAATCCTCTACTATCTCATTCGAATGATGCTATATACTGAAACATGATTTTCATATATCGAGAAAAACTATGTTGGACTCATATTTGTAGCACAAAATCTAAGGCATTAATTATAGAATCCTGAATTCCTCCTGTTCCCTTTTCTTAACCCTCTCAAGTACATCCTTGAATTCCATATGGTAACTGTGTATTTGGAATTATTCTTAGTAATTATAAAACAATACATGTCCATTATATGTCATAGAACGTAATTAAAGGGTATTCCTTGACCAAATTCATTTCCATCTCATCCTGCCCATGAAATCACACCGGTTGCTACTAATATTATATATGATGTGGCTTTTTTATGCCTTTGATAGTCCTTAAACATGGGGTTATATTTTTAAGGTGCCTCCTGAATTCATTTTATCAGTGAGATAGAAGGCTTAAAGAAAAATCAGGTTGGTCTAGCGAATGTGTATGTTTCCCCAAGAAAAGAAATTATTCAAAACTCATTATCATTATCTGAAGCAAACACTAATAATGAGGCAGAGTAACAAGACATCATCATCGTCTCAGAGAGATCCCTACAACTACAAATATCCTACATCAACAACAAATTCGATTTAGATCTAGTGATTAAAAAATAAATGATGAGTATTCAATCAAGAAGGAACAATTATCCCCTCTCATTGGTTACATCAAAAGATTTATGGAATACTTCCCTTTTGAACCCAATTTTTATTCAAATTTATCTATTACAAAATGTTTTTGACAATACACTAGATTACTTAGCCATGGTCTAGGATAACCTCGATCAAGATAAAGTGGTTTTCCAAAACAAACAACAAAGGGTGGCCTTAATAGCCATCATCAATGAAAAATAGGTAATCAATCGGGCCAAAACTACCTCGGATCCTGATGAACTAATATCCACCCCTTGATGGATGGATCCCTATTTGACACCCCCTATTAGATCAATAAAAAAGTGAACTAAGTAGACACTGATTAGAAAACATTACCCTTCATTATGTGATAAATGGGAAAAATATCTCTAAAAATAATGATTCAAGGGAAATTCACCTCATATGAAAAGAATAATGAGCGATTTTTACCATTTTATGTGTAGGTACAAGTGGAACTCATAAGTCTCGGACCGGAGTCTCCCTCAAAATTAGAATTCTTTGTTACAACTAGAACACAATGATATAGGAATGTGGGTAATTCACTAGTAAATTTTATTCATTCTAGATTCATGAAAACTTCATCCATAATCCCCCAAAGATTCTATATACAGTTAAATATTTCATTCCATTTTCTGTATGGGGAATATATGTTGTGTGCCCATATCCCCAACCACAAAAAGCCTTTTATGTATATCCTTACTACTAGGGACTTATTTTACAAATGGGATAGGGAAATACCCCTCAAGAAACTCAAAATTAATGAAATCATTAACTTTTTAAATTCCAATATCATCACTAGATTTGGTGTCCCTCGCATGATATTTATGGACAACGAAATGAACTTATGTTATAACAAACTGATGGAATTGTACACGGAGTTCAACATAGAATGAAACCATTCATCCCACTATCATTTAGTTGAAAATGTAAAAATATAGGCCTTCAATAAGGCTCTATAAAATATACTCTGGATAATGGTGCAAGAGTACAACACGTCCTGGAAAAAAGGACCATTTTTAATGTATGGTCCCATTGTACCCCCATAAGAACTTCCATACAAGTGACTCCATATTGGTTTGTGTATGGAGCTGAAGAAGAGTTACCCATTAAATTATATTTTCTATTACATTGATTCTTTAAATGTGGAAAACTTTTAGATAGTGAGAAATTCCAAAAATAGATAGATAAGTTGGAACAGGTCGATGAGAAAATTTTATGTACACCACACAACCTCAATTTTCATCATAATTAGATCATGAAAGCCTTCAATAAAATGGCTCCCCTAAGATTTTTTATATAATAGGAATTGATATTGGTTCTCAGAACCCAAATGATACTGGGAATCAATCCACCAAAGCTAAAATCCACATGGGAAGGACCTTATATAATACATAAAATTTATTACAATGGATCTTAATCATTGGATGTAATGGATAGTGAATGCATCACACCACCGACCAATGAAGTATTTATCATGAAGTAATTTTCATAGATTCCATAGAGCAACCCATTTCTTGGTAAGAACAATCTAAACTACACAACATCTGATGTACTAGAAGAAAGTCTCTAAACTGAACATCATCCCATATCTGGGTAGAATGACATTAAACTATATAGAATCTTTCATCCTTGTCACATGATGTTAAACTACATGGAGGACATACTTATTGAGTCATATTAAACGACACATAAGTCATAATCACTACAGGACGTTAAACTGCACAAAGGGCATTGCATCATGGATGGTTCAATGTATATGAGCCAGATCTATGTGAAAGAAAAAATAAATACTCCCATCCTTATGTGTGTGTCAGATCCAAATAGAGAATATTCCCATTCAAGAAATATTTTTTTCATGATTTATGCTATAACAGGATAAAAGGTGATTTCGAGATCTCAAATCCTACATCCATTAAGAATATAAATTGGAAAAAATCCCATCTTCTATGTATTTCTCAGACCTGTATAGAGAGTTTTCTATTAAATAACTATATGTAGCATCATTCTAGATATAAAAAAATATGTAGTGACACCCAGATCTCAAATCATGGGTCCATCCATAATATAAATAGAAACAATTCCCCCTTCATTGTATGCTTTATAACTACATAGAGAGTTTTCCATTCGATAACTACATTAGTATAGATTACATCTATTTCAGAATATGTAGTGACATCTAGATTGTAAATCCTTAGTCTAACTACAATATAATGAGAAACAAATCACCCCACTACATATGGGTAAAACCAATGTAGAGATATTTCCTTTGAAGAACTATATATGGATTGATTTATACTATCATAAGGTACATAGTGATGCCCCAATCTAGAATCCTACGTCTTGCTACATTACAAATGAAATAAATCCCCCCTTCTACATATGGGTCAAACTTTTGTAGAAATTATTTTTATTAAAGAAATATTTGTTTCCTGATTCCTAATATCACATGTTACGTAGTGACTCCAATATGTTAAATCGTGGTTCCAACAAAAAAATTAAAAAAAATTCACACCAACCTTCGTATGGGTCAGGCCAATATAGGGAACCATTTAAGAACTAGGTGTGGCTTGATTCTTTCCCTCATAGGATACGTAGAGATGCCTGTATCTTCCATTTCATGCCCATTTATGAGTTATCATCACTCCTA
The DNA here is from genome assembly GCA_963277665.1 of Viscum album. NCBI lineage: Eukaryota > Viridiplantae > Streptophyta > Magnoliopsida > Santalales > Viscaceae > Viscum > Viscum album. The sequence goes on from OY728151.1 coordinate 2,085,970,670, forward strand.
ATATTACCCTTTCATGATATTTATATTGTAATAGAATCAGTAGACCATAATAAGTTATGAACGACCTTACGAATCCCCCATCGCATAATCATGTGTGACATGAGTAACTGCCTAATTATCTCTTTTTTGTAACACAAATCATGTATTATGTGATCCTAGGGAACATGGAATTTTTCATTTTTCAGCCCGACAAAAAAATTATTTGATAGGGAACATCACCCTAGTCTATGTTCATTAAAATTCATCACCATTTCCTAGAGGCACAATATTAAACTGTGTAACCTAAATTCTTCATTCCAAATAGATCACCCATGATGATAGTGTATTCTATAATTACATGTCACATCCATTCACCATGAAAGTTTGATCGATACATATTTTTGTATACTTTAGGGTTCTTGAACCCTTCTTGAATCTAACATTATCTATGAACATACTTCATATCTTTGATATCAAGGTTAATAAAAACCAATTCCTCGAGTTGATATCCTTATCTTAGAACCTCATAGACCTTTTCCTCCCATTATGTAGGTTCATTCCTATAGAAAAATATAAAAATAGGATATTTAACCCAAAAGGATCATGTCGGTATTAATGGTAGAATTGACATATTTCTAATGATCTTTTTCTTAGAGGATGTTTGTTCCCACATGATAGGTCCCACTTAAACCCAAGAGATATTTTCCAAACACCTAGAATATGGGATTTCACCATTTTTAATAGTTTCCCAATTCAAATTGTTTTTCACCACAAGTGAACTCAAATAATTCTATGATATGATTTACACTCCCCATAACCCAACTATTAATGTGGATTCAGATACCCTCAATGTTACTCATCTATACATCACACCCAATTTCATAGAAAGATTATAAAGTTGAATTCCTATACCCTTTCATTTTAGGGTATGTATCCCCCATGAAAACCTAAATTCCATAAAATATAAAATCCCTATGTATGCCTCCTTTTCAAACATCATGTCCCATATACATATAATTCATTTCTCTATTTTCTAGATTGATCGAGAATCACTCAATATTTTATGCCATTATATTTGAAGTCATAGTGGTTAAGCTCCAAACTAAATATATTTTATAATAGAAATATGTATGGTTTTATTCTTATTAAACTGAGATATATAGTGAAAAATAGACTTAAAATGATGGACATAACAATGATGATAAGTTTAAAATTCCACCTTCCCATCAATATAGTTCCAACTACTGAAATTGATGATATGAAAATAATTATGAATTTCTTGAATCCTATATTATGGGATATATAAGGACATATGGATCCTTCGTTTATATGTTATCCATAAAATGTACTAGTCGTGTGATATTAAATATCACAACAATTTCTTAGTCCCATGATGTCAAAATACATTAAAATAGGTTTTCATGATTAATTGATCATTTGCTCTGATGATTGTGTACTAAATAATAACATGTTTTAACCCCATTAATTAAAAATTTGTTCTAATACATGATGGTGTAGCCTTTAAAGTGCACGAACTCTTCCAAATTATTATATTATTTATGAACTAACATAATATATTTGATAGATGAGTTGATACCAACAAATTCCTCAAGTTGATATCCTTCTCTGTGAACCCCATGGACATTGGCCTCCCTTGATCCTGGTTCCCCCCTTTAGAGAAATTATAACGGGGAATGTTAAATTTTATGACCCCAAAGGCGATTCACTGGAGAAATGACTTAATTCCAAGGATCTTGTTCCAAGAAGAAGTTTGGTCTATTTGGATACCCCCCCAACCCAAGAATTATTTACCTCTGTATTTTCATTAAGGTTTTCCTCTATTATCAATGGTTGAACTGTACCCACTGATTTCCACCACTAGTTAACATAGGCATTATTGGGTTATGACTTACACCTTATATAACCCAACTATTATAACATATTTAGATACTCTCTATGTCACACACCTGTGTGTCATGGCCATTTTCAATGCAAGATTATAAAATCATATACATGTACAATTCCCTTTCTGGGTATGCATCTTTTATGAAGAACCATTTTCTAAGAGTTATTCACTCCTCTTGGTGCTACAACTTTGTTTCATGGCATTATACTTCCTGACTTATCGTTCATCCTAAAAGATATAATATTTCATAAAGTGGGTCATCATATCATTGAATCTGTACAAGGGTTGAATCTTTCCCCCATACCAGAATGAAATATTGAAATTTCATATCTCTATGTATGAGCTTGATATTTTTAGAAGTCCCCTTAGCTGACCCTGATGTCAAGAATCACTATGAGAATGAGATATAATTCCCCTCTTCCCAGAATACGTGATAGATCTATGTGGGGATATCTCATTAATTGAGCTTATTATGGCCTTGTTTCTATCCTTAAAATATGTATTGGGAAACATAGGGGACCCCAACAGTAAAAATTGAACATACCTATATTTAAATAGGATAAATCATAAAGACTATATATGATTATTTACAAGTTAGATCTATATACAACAATCATGTGCATGAGAGAAATCTTTGCAAGAAGGGATCCAACATTTGGTTACCCATCAATAAGCATGTCCATGGATAAAAGGATTTTCCCACACATAAATTCCCTCGACTATTGAAATGTGTCCCCAAGGATATTTAGCAAAAGTCCACAAAAATTCTAATGTCCTTTTCATATGATATTAAACTACAAGGAAAACATCATTTTCACATAAGATCAAACAACATAGTATATACATCCCAAGTACATGATGTTAAAATGTAAAGACCCGTAAAATTCAAGGGAAAATTTTTCTTAATTTTCTTTGGGATTTTACAAGAGCAAGGTTTCTGACGGCACCTGATTCCGAGGCCCGGAGTGCCCGGAATCAATTTCCGAAGTTTGGCTCGGGTACGTTCAGTGAACGAACGAGTGGGAATTTCTAACTTTTGAACCGGTGCCCTGAATCGAATTCCGAGGGCACCGATGAACTCGTAGCGCCGATATTCACTTAAGGATACCTTTTCTGAGGTTGTGTTTTATGCGGGTTGAGAGTTAGTTTTTGGGAATTTAAAATGAAATTAAATAAAATGTGGAAACACATTTTATTTTTATCCAAGTTGGTTATAACCTCCCAAAGGGAGTTAGGGGTGGGACCCACATCCACTTAACCTCCCTTGAGAGGATTAAGTGTTGTGGGGACCACGCGAACCCTAACACTTCATCTCCTCTTTAAACTCCCAATAACTCCCCTCTAATTAATCTTGACAACATGGGTTATTAATTGAGTTGAGTTGTTTTAATTTCAAACATTTGAAATTCAAGTTGTTTAATTGTGTAAATAAAATAATCCTTAAGATTATTTTATTTTGGTTGGTATCCTTTTCCACCTTGAGAGGATTTGGGAAGTTCTCTCCATCTTCGTCAAGGTTGAAGAAGATGGAGAGAACTTCCCAAATCCTCTCAAGGTGGAAAAGGATACCAACAAAAATAAAATAAGCTTAAAGGTTATTTTATTTACACAATTAAACAACTTGAATTTCAAAATTTTGAAATTAAAACAACTCAACTCAATTAATAACCCAAGTTGTCAAGATTAATTAGAGGGGAGTTATTGGTAGTTTAAAGAGGAGATGAAGTGTTAGGGTTCGTGTGGGCCCCACCACACTTAATCCTCTCAAGGGAGGTTAAGTGGATGTGGGTCCCACCCCTAACTCCCTTTGGGAGGTTATAACCAACTTGGATAAAAATAAAATGTGTTTCCACATTTTATTTATCATCATTTTAAATTCCCAAAAACTAACTCTCAACCCGCATAAAATGTAACCTCGGAAAAGGTCTCCTTAAGCGAATATTGGCGTTTTGAGTTCATCGGTGCCCTCAGAATTCTATTCCGGGCACCGGTTCAAAAGTTATAAATTCTCGCTCGTTCGTTCACTGAACGTACCTGAGCCAAACATCGGAAATTGATTCCGGGCACTCCGGGCCTCGGAATCAGGTGCCGTCAGAAACCGCTCTCTTATAAAATCCCAAAAGTAAATTAAGAATAAATTTCCCTTGAATTTTATGGGACTTTACATTACTCCCACCTCAGGGCTTTACGTCCCCGTAAAGATACATCAAAACTAGAGAAACAAATGAGGGTACTGAGCACGCATCTGAGCCTCCCGCTCCCAAGTGCTCTCCTGGAGATTCCCGTGCTTCCATCTGATGCGCACTAGAGGAATCGACCATCCACATAGGACCCGCTCCTGTCGATCCTCGATCTCCACCGGGACCTCCGTAAAATTCGCCCCATCATCAACGTCATGATCCCCATGATCAATGATCTTCATCGGGTCGTGCATGTATCTCCTCAGCTGAGATACGTGGAAGACGTCGTGCACCCAGTGCGACAGAGGTGGTAGAGCCAGGCAATAAGCCACCTCGCCAATCCTACTGAGGACATGGAAGGGTTTGATGAAGTACAGAGATAACTTGCCGCCGTAGCCAAATCTCTGTATACCACGTCGAGGTGAGACCCGTAAGAAGATGTGGTCGCCGTCCTCATACTCTAGTGGCCTCCGCCTCCTGTCAGCGTATGACTTCTGCCGGCTCTGAGCTGTCCTCATCCGCTCCTGGATGACCTGGACCTTCTCTGTCGTGGCCTGGACCATCTCCGGTCCCACAATTGATGACTCCCCAGGGACTGTCCAGCACAAAGGAGATCTACAAGGTTGGCCGTACAACTCCTCGTACGGTGCCATCCCGATGGTGGAGTGGTAGCATTTGTTGTACGCAAACTCCACCAAGGGTAGGTGGTCCTCCCAGCTATGACCAAAGTCAAGGACACATGCATGGAGAATGTCCTCAAGGGTCTGAATGGTCCTCTCCATCTGACCATCCGTCTGAGGGTGAAAGGCTGTGCTCAAACGTAGATGCGTCCCGAACGCCTCCTGCAATCCCTTCCAATGCCGGGAAGTAAAGCGAGCATCTCGATCGGAGACGATATAATATGGCACACCGTGAAGCCGCACAATCTCCTGAACATAGAGAAGTCTCAATCTCTCCACTGCGCCCTACTCTCTGATGGGTAAGATGTGAGCCGACTTGGTGAGTCGGTCAACAATCACCCAGATGGAGTCGTGACCTCTAGAAGTGCATGGATCTCCAGTCATGAAGTCCATAGATATCCCGTCCCACTTCCACTCTGGGACCTCCAAGGGCTGTACCAAGCCTTCTGGTACCTGATGCTCTGCCTTCACCTGCTAGCAGGTGAGGCATCGAGAAACAAACTCTGCCACAGCCTTCTTCATGCCCGGCCACCAGTGCTGTCTTCTGAAATCCTGGTACATCTTCGCCACCCCAGGATGTACCGCCAAAGGAGAAGTATGAAACTCTCTCAGCACTTCCTCTCGCAAAGCGACTGGTACCATGGTACGTCCTCTGAAAAGGAATTTGTGCTCTGCTCCAAGGGAGAATCCATCAGGTGCCTGTCCCTAGGATATCTGTGCACGCCACGTCTCACAGTCAGCGTCCCCACGCTGTGCCTCTCTGACCCGCTGCAGAAGTGGAGGAGAGACTATGAGAGACTGAAGGAAGGATGCTCCGTCTCTATCTACGAAGGATATCTGCAAAGAGGCTAGCTGCTCCGTCGCCTCCTCAAGTAGCTGAATGCCCATCCTCCTGCTGAGGGCATCGTCTACCACATTCCCCTTTCCAGGAGTATAGACTATCTCAAAGTCATAGTCCTGGAGGAACTCGAGCCATCGCCGCTGTCTCAGGTTCAGGTCCTTCTGCGAGAAGATATACCTGAGACTCTGATGATCAGAAAAGACTGTAAAGTGCTCGCCCATTAGGTAGTGTCTCCATGTCTTCAGAGCGAAGACCACTTCTGCTAACTCTAGGTCATGGGTAGCGTAGTTCTGCTCATGCGGCCTCAACTAACGTGATCCATAGGCGATCACTGCCCGCTCCTACATCAGGACACATCCGAGTCCGGTCCCTGATGCATCGCAGTAAACTATGTACCCAACTCCCTCCTCAGGCAACCTCAAGATAGGTGCGCTGGTCAACCTCTGTCTCAGCTCCTGGAAGCTCTACTGACATCTGTCTGACCACACGAAGGGTTTCCACTTCTTCGTCAAAGATGAGAGTGGTGCCGCAACTCTAGAGAATTCTGGCACGAATCTCCGGTAGTATCCAGCTAGTCCCAAGAATCTCCGAACCTCCATCACGCTCCTGGGTGTCTCCCAAGCTAACACAGCCTCGATCTTCATAGGATCCACTGCAACTCCCGCCTCAGAGATAACGTGTCCCAAGAAGTGGACCTCACGTATCCAGAACTGGTACTTCGAGAGCTTACCATAAAGCTGGTGCTATCGGAGTGTGTCTAGTACAACATGTAAGTGGTAGGAGTGCTCCTCCTCTGTCATGAATTAGATCAAAATGTCGTCGATGAAGACCACGACAAACCGATCAAGGCATGGCTGAATGATCCTGTTCATGAGGGCCATAAACACTTCTGGAGAATTGGTTACGCCGAAGGGCATAACCAAGAACTCATAGTGGCCACACCGACATCTGAAGTCCGTCTTCTGCACGTCCTCGTCTCGAACTCTGAGCTGATAATAGCCTGACCTGAGGTCTATCTTCGAGAACCACCGTGCTCCCTTGAGCTGATCAAAGAGGTCATCAATCCTTGGTAGCGGATACTTGTTCCTCACTGTCACCTGGTTCAGGAGACGATAGTCAACACAAAGTCGCAAGCTCCCGTCCGCCTTCTTGGCAAACAATATCGGGGAAGCCCAGGGTGAAACACTGGGTCGAATGAACCCCTTGCCCTGCAAGTCCTCCAACTGTACCCGTAACTCACGAAGCTCGGCGGGGGCCATCCGATATGCTGGAGTCGATATCAGAGCAGTCCCGGGGTACAGTTCAATATACAAGTCTACCTATCTGCGAGGAGGTAACCCTGGAACGTCGTCGGGAAAAACGTCCGCAAACTGATCCACCACTGCAGGAAAACCTGGACTCCGCACGTCCACTACTCCTAGGATGAGAATAGCCAACTGATGAGTGATGGGATGTCCTCTCCTCTGCGGAAGTCCATCATGTGCTGCGAAGGCTCCCTTCTCACCGGTGAAGGTGAACCTGCTCCCGTCGGTGCATACACATCGCACCTTGGGCCTAAAACAGTCAATCTGTGCATGGACCGTAGATAACCAATCAATTCCCAAGATGACTTCTTAAGGCCTTGACGCTGCTACAAGAAGATCCCAGCCGAAACTCTCGCCTACAAGAGTAAGTTCACACTGCCGGCACCAGTGCGTAATCGTCGAGTCTGCTCCCGTAGGAGTCTCTAGCCGTAAGGATCGAGCCAACGGCTCTGTCAGAATCTCCGAGCTCCAAACAAGGGCAGCAGCTATGAAAGAGTGACTCTCTCTTGTGTCTATAAGAACTACAGAAAGGGTGGAATAGACATAGATAGTACCTCGAATCATCTCGGGCGCGCTGTGGTCGTAGGCCTCTGCTGCCTGGAGTTGTGCTTGTCTCTGCCCGCCAGCTCCCTGTGGTCGGGGTTGACCTCCTGGTGGTGGTGGTGGTAGAGCCTCAAAGCGTCGCCCACCACCTACTGCTCGTCCAGCTCCTCTTCCTCGTCCGCATCCTCCCTGCGGACCGCCACGGTCGACCCTCTACCTCTGCCTCGGTGGTCCCTCAACCGTCTGCTGCTCCTCGGCATAGCGGGTCGGGCAATCACGAGCCATGTGGCCCTGCCCGCCGCACGAGTAGCACTGTTTGCCTCTCGAAAGACTGGCTCCGTGCTGTGTGCCTCGCACTACGGAGCCAGTGTCCTGAGGTCGTCTGCCTGAAGGTCTGGTCTGCCTGGACCCCTGAGTCATCCGTCGACTGCTAGCCGCAGAAGACTCTTCCACGTGCCGCCCTGCAGTGGGTCTCGGTGCTAGTGTAGACTCAGCAAGGAAGCTCTCGATCAAAAGGGCCCTCTCCAGTACTCCCTTCTTAGTCGGAATGCTGAGGGAGATTAGCGATGCCCTGATCTTGTGTCTCAATCCCTCCTCGAAGGTCCGGGCCCGGAAGAATGGGTCTCGTACCATGTTAGTTGAGTAGCGCGAGAGATCGGTAAATCTCTCCGAGTACTGAGCGACTGTCATGCTGCCTTGCCGCAGCTGAAGAAGCTCCTGAATACGCACCGCACGGAGGGTGGCTGGGAAGAACTCCGAATGGAAGAGGCTCTCAAAGTCCGTCCAAAGAAGAGATGCCACATCGTGCACCTAGAGCATCAAGCTCCACCATCGGCTCGCTGCTGTGTGCAGTAGGCTCACAGCGAGGATCACCATGAGGTATAATGGTGTCCTCACTAGTATGAAAACTCGTACGACTGCCTCCATCCAGTCCTCGGCTTCCTGGGGGTCCGTCTCCCCACGAAACCTGGGTGGTCGCTGGCGCTGAAACTCATGCAGTGCGCTGAGGCTGCGTGCATCGTCAGCGGCTGCTGCTCGAAGCATCGGTGGCTCGGCGGGTAGTGCTACCGTCGGTTCCACTGCTGACAAAGGGCCCTACACCGAGGCCTCGTCGCTCAGTGGGCTGTCGTCACGCTCGACTCTCGAAACCCTAGCTGGCTGCCGTCGTGGGGCCATTCTGAAAAGGAAACAGGTGCTCCACGGTCAGAACAGTATACCTGGAGAGCTGATATAAAGTAATCACAAAGAAAACATGAAACACACACGCAATCAATGTTTTCGTGCATTAAGTCAGAAATCAGAAGTCAGGGTCCTGGTGTACGGATACATCGGCCGCCGCACCAACACTGGACTCCCTATACTGATAACCACACCCAATATGATATACATTATTGCTTCACATAGAAAATATCAGAGTTCGCGGTAGAACCGAACTCCTCTAATACCAATTTGTCACGACCCGTCCTCGGGGCCCGTGCCGTGACTACCCCAAGCCCGCCTTCCATAGGCCAGGGGCTGGCGACTATCACCAAGGCGTAAATCCCGGTAAAAAGGGAAGGCATTGCCTTTGTAAAGTAAACAAGCACCACAGAGTAAGAAAGCGGAAAAGTAAACACTAAGTAAAAACAGAGTACAACATAAAGTGCGGAAAAGTAAATGGGCCAGTATACAAACCCAAACTGAAAGTAAAGTACAACTCGAAAGGGAAAACAGAAACTGTAAAGTAAAAGCCGCAACACCGAGCTGTCCACTGGAAATCCCACCTGATGGGTGGGTACAGATAGCTCCAATGCTCCTCGGGTCCCGCCGTCCGCTCCGAGCACGTCCCGCCCAGTATTCCACCTCCAGGTATCGTCCTGCTCTGCGAGCCTCAACCACGATCAACGTTGTCCGTCGTCTGTAACCAACACAACGTAGTGCGGGCATAGCCCCTGCAGGGGTGAGTATAAGATACTCAGTAGGGACCCCGAGACCCCCTAAGGTCTCCCAAAATCCACAAAGGATAAACCACAAAGGAAAGATACAAACACGAAGTAACAACCGACACTGCTTAGGTATATGTCCATACATATACCTAAGTCATCAATTCCAATACGCTCCAACCTCCGAGCCCAAGTACAACTAAGTCCACACAGGAAAATATATGTATTCCACACAGGAACGAAAAACGTAATCCACACAGGATAGAAAAACGCAATCCACACAGGAAAGAAACAGGATTCAGCTCACACAGGTATACTTTTTCAGTAGACGATAGAGATGATCACTGATCCATCTAAGTCGTTGGACGAAGAACGCCGCTTCTCTTCTTCGTAGCCGGTTTGTTTCCGAAGATCGACGACGCCGCATCTTCGATCTTCTTCCCATGTCAACGAAAGGAGACGTCGTTTCCTCCTCGGACTTTCTCCGTCAGCTTACGAAGCTTCCCCAGCGACGTACCTCTTCGGACGCACCTCGACGTCAATAGAAACTACGTTCGGTTTCCGCGACGCCCGACCTCCGCGACGCTTTTCTTCCGTGGTTTGTTGATGTGCTCCGCACTTGAAACCAAGGTAGGGGTTTGTTTTTGATAATGGCATCTTCTTTCCTTCATTTTTTTCATTTTTTTAAAAATAATGAATGTGGATTATCAAGGGAAGATTGTTTCAATTTTAATTGTTATGAAATTGATTCTTAGTTGCCGTTTTTGAAAACTCCTAACGCGGAGGGTGCGGGCTGTACGAACATGGCCCGACAACCCTCCGCTTTTTTCCCTTGTTGTACGGTTTTGTCGGCGATGAAGCAATGGGACCGCAGTAAGGATTTGAGATCACTACAGTGAAGTTCTCGACCCGAGGAGAGCATTGGCACAGGCGACGGTCAAATCGGACCACCGGTGCGCGACCGGTGGTCCATAGAGCTCGACGGAGGCGCACCCCCCCCCCCCCCCCGGCGCGACGGTGCCGACGACCGGCGGCAGCGGCGCACCGCCGGAGAAACCAGCTGTGGCAGTGCCGCGGCGGCCTTCAAGGCGGCCGGCAAAGCAGGCCGTGGTGGTCAGGGCGGGACCCCATCGGGGTCCCGCGTGTATGAAGAACGGTCGGCCATACGCCGTCTATTACCCTGTAGACCCGAGTGTTGAACCCCTGGTTGGCTGGAGCCCCCCCCCCCCCCCCCCCCCACGTGGGGGCCGTTGGGTTCTTTAACACGGGGGGGGGGGGGGGGGGCTGTGCCCCCCGTTTCCCTCGACCCGCCGCTCGGCCAAACGGTCGAGCTGAGCTGGCGCCGGGCCGGGTCAACCCGGACCTAGGTCGGGTCGACCCGGTTCGGGCCGACCCAGGGGGGGGTCTCAGGCCGGGTCGGTCCGGGCCCGAAACCCCCGTTTTCGGATCGATTACGGTCAAATGCCCATAACCTGAGTTGTAGACCTCAAAATGACGTGCCGTCAGTGGAAGTGCGATCCTTGGATCGAGGCGGTCGTTTCGGTATATCACACTCAAGGATTCAGAATACTTTGTGTTCGGCCGGGTTGGTTCGTACACGAAACCAACCGGGCCCTCGGAGCGGAAACGCTCATATCTTGAGCTACAGACGTTCGATTGACGTGTCGTCAGCTTTGTTGAGTTCCTCAGAGTGAGACGGATCTTTTGGCATACTCCCCCCGAGGTTTGGACGTAGGTGGAGTACGGTCGGGTTGGTTTTGCCTTAAAAACCAACCGGGCCCCTGGAACGGAAAAGCCAATAACTCTCAGACCGGGCATCCGATTGACGCGTCGTCTGTTGCGTTGAGTTCCAGTTGACGATACAGAACTTTTGGATACATCAACTCTGGACTTTGTGACAGTTGATGTATCAGCCTCTCGGCTCGTGGAGCGGACCCTCCCGAACGAGCTTACTGTGTGCGGGAACACTAGAGCTGGCTGTGACTGCTACTGTGACTGCGACGACGACTGTGCAGAGATCCTCAGTGGATTCGACGACGACGACTGCAACACTCAGCAATCCTGTGTGGATCAGTGCTACCGATCCTGTGTGGGTCAGCGCTCAGCGGTCCTGTGTGAACCAGCACCTACAGATCCTGTGTGGGTCCGATCCTGTGTGGGTCTTTGCGGGGGTTAGTACCTATCGATCCTTTGTGGGTCCGACGACTTAGATGGATCAATGATCATCTCTATCGTCTACCGAAGAAGTATACCTGTGTGAGCTGAATCCTGTTGCTTTCCTGGGTGGATTGTGTTGTGCTATCCTGTGTGGATTATGTTTTTCTTTCCTGTGTGGAATACGTATACTTTCCTGTGTGGACTGAGTTGTACTTGGGCTCAGAGGTTGGAGCGTATTGGAATTGATGACTTAGGTATATGTATGGTCATATACCTAAGCAGTGTCGGTTGTTACTTCGTGTTTGTATCTTTCCTTTGTGGTTTATCATTTGTGGATTTTGGGAGACCTTCGGGGGTCTCGGGGTCCCTACTTAGTAGCTTATACTCACCCCTGCATGGGCTATGCCCCCACTACGTTGTGTTGGTTGCAGACAACGGACAACATTTATCGTGGTTGAGGCTCGCAGAGTATTACGGTACCTGGAGGTGGACCACTAGGCGGGCCGTGCTCGGAGCGAACGGCGGTACCCGAGGAGCAGTGGAGCTATCTTTACCCACCCTTCAGGTGGGATTTCCAGTGGACAGCTCGGTGTTGCAGCTTTTACTTTACAGTTTCTGTTTTCCCTTTCGAGTTGTACTTTACTTTCAGTTTGGGTTTGTATACTTGCCCATTTACTTTTCCGCACTTTCAGTTGGACTCTGTTTTTACTTAGTTTTTACTTTTCCGCTTGCTTACTCTGTGGTGCTTGTTTACTTTACAAAGGCAATGCCTTCCCTTTTTACTGGGATTTACGCCTTGGTTCTAGTCGCCAGCCCCTGGCCTATGGAAGGCAGGCTTGGGGTAGTCACGGCACGGGCCCCGAGGATGGGTCGTGACATAAAATGTGAATACCATCACCCACAATCATTCTTCATCGAAGGACTACAAGATCTTGGCTCGAGTAAACCAAATTATATTGTGCATTCATCATATTTTATACATCTTAATCTACATATCACAATTTATATCCTGATCATTACAGGTTTCTTCCAACCATTAAAGGCCCCTAAAAAGAAGAAAATATTTCTCTTTTTGACCATTTTATAGGTGGAACTGCATATGTGTCTTAGACACATCAAACAAAGGCATCTTTCTTGTATAGGGAGGGATTTCTGATCCTTTTCATCCCAAACATCATCCTGGTGGATCACATCACTATAGAGTGATTCACATTCATTTTCAACATTATTGTATCATAATATTACTCATAACTAGAGCACAATGAGCCATGATTTACAACTATATCATATCATGAACCAAAACACGATGGATTAATCTTGACCTTAGGAATCCTAATTAGGTTGTTTTGTGAAACACCCCTGACACCAGTTCCACGTGCATCGTGAACATAAATTTCCTGAACTTTGGTAAAATTTATAGGACCTTAAACTTTTGGATTTAATGGTCCAAATCACAAGAACCTAAAGTTCTAATTAAACAGACACAAAATTCGAACTACATTGAAATGTGATTTTAGTAGTTGTAAAAATGATCTTTGTCTACACGTAAAAGTGATAACTCCATATCTTGTATTAAAACCCTTCATCTGTTACCATTACTAGAAAAAACACTGAAAAATACAAAATTTATAAGCACATTAAAAAAGTGCTTATAAAGGAATCTTTTTTTAGTGATTTTTAAAATCACTGATAATGGTTATTTTATCAGCACTTTTTAATAAGAATTGATGAAGGGTGTCATTTGTCAGCTCTTGATAAAGAACTAATAAAGGGTATCTTTATTAGTACTGGATGAAGCACTAATAAAGGGGATATTTATCGACACTATATAAATCACCGATAAAGGGTCTCTTTATCAGTTCTAGATAAAGCACTAAAAAAGGTAGCTTTATTGGAAGGAGATAAACTGTTGATAAATGTACACATTATCAACACTTCATGTAATGCTGATAAAATCCATTATAGCTACTACATAGTTGCATCCCAACAACATCTATGATGTATCCCAATAAAATAAAATACAATCAAAATATATGAAAATGAATATAAATTTTCAGAAAATACACGAGAAAAAAATTATTTGAAATAAAATTTACAACCCAAATATAAGAAGAAAACTAGATTATAGAAAAATAATAGTGTGTACAATTGCATCAGTAAGAAAAAATTGTCAAAAATATTCAAAAACATCAATGTTCATTTGTATATGTCCCCCAAACCTTAGTCATGATATTAGATTATGAAAAAACTACTTCATATTGAGAAAAATAATGACCATATATAAGAAACATATTATTATGAAAGTAATACTATAAAAATTACAATTAAAAACAAAGTTTCAATTTTTAACTAGAAACATATACTTCGAGTCATACATGGCTCACTGTGTATAAGATTGAGTTTCAATTGATTCTTATAAGTTAATCACTTTCTTTTTGTTCTCAAAACTAGGATCTATTGAATTAGATATCATTTATGGTGATTCAAAACTCACTACAAATGCGAGCCAATTCAAGAGGATTTGGTTTTCTAGAATAATCCTTAAATAGTAACACAATTTCTTGTTCATCATCAAGAATTATCATAGTGAAAATCAACTCAATAATTATAATATAAATAATATAAGGTAATTAATTATGTAATAACATAAAAAAATATGAGAAAACGATCTAAGTCTGTTTTCTCAATTTGGTCGATTTGATTTGTGTTTTAAACAAAAACAACACTTCTGTATTTAAAACAAACACATCGAGGCCTATCAACAACGTCATTTATCACATTGATGTGAGTTTAATTACTACATGTAACAAATTAATTAATTATTTTTTTCCTAAAATTTGAAAACAATTCAAGTTCATTTTCTCAGTTTAGGCTATTTTCTATATGCTTTAAACTAAAATGGAACATTTGTGTTCAAAATAGCCACTTTGAGTAAAATAAACCATATGGTGTGTTGTATTTATGTATGGTTAATTATTAAATGTTAAAAATGAATTGTGCATAAATTTCCTAACCTTTGAATATACTCCAATATTTTTTCTCTATTTTAGCTATTTGAAGTGTGTTTTAAACTATAATAGCACATCTGTATATCAAAAATGAACTTCAAGTTAAATAGACCACAAATTCTGTCTAACTGATTTTTGGTTAATACTTACATGTGAAAAATGAATTATGGATATTTATTCTAATGTTTTAAAATAATATAATCTCATTTTTTCAGTTTTAGTAATTTGATTGAGTTTTAAACTAAAATGTCGCATTCTATTAAAAACAGAAACTTTGTTTCATTTTGATCTCAACATATCTCAGGGTTAGTTATGCTCTATTCTTATATGTGAAAATTTAATTATGGACAATTTTAATAATGTTTTAAAACAATCGTATCCAGTTTTCCCGATTTTTGCTATATGCTGTGTGTTTTAAACTAAAATGGAACTTTTGTATTGAAAACACATAGTTCAAGTCATATCGAAAACATTATGTATCAGATTGATGTGTAGTCAATTCATGCACATGGAAAATTAATTTTGGATCATTTTCTTAATGTTTCAAAATAATCCCAGATCATTTTCATGATTTTGTCTATTTAATTTGTGTTTTTAATTAAAATGACAATATTATTTTGAAAACACATACTTGGATTAAAATTAACCAGATTGTGTCTCATATTAGAGTGAGATAAATTAATTAATCTCAAAAATAAATTCGGAACCATTTTCCCAAATTATGAAAAAATAAGATCATTTTCATATTTTTGGTGATGTGACATGCGTTTTAAGTGAAAATGGAAGCTCCTATTGAAAACACGCACTTTGATTCATATCAGTCACATCATGTGTTGGATTGATGTTTGATAAATTCATATAGTTCAAAAAATTAATTTAGAAACCTTTTCTTAATGATTGAAAACAATATGATCACTTTTTATTTTTTTCCTCTGTGACGCGTTTTAATATAAAATGATAATTTTATTGTTAAAATACAATTTTCAAGTCATATCAACCACATCATTTGTCAAATTTTATTTCAGTCAACTCTAACACATGATAAATAAATTATGGATAGTTTTTCTATATTTTTAATATAATCCAAACTATATATATTAGTTTTAGAAATGTGACATGTATTTTAAACAAAAATGTCACATTTCTGTTAATAACAAGATCTTTGAGTAAAATCGATTACAATGTGTTTCAAATTGATGTGTGGTTCATTTGTACATTTTATAAATGATTAATGGACCATTTTCCTAATTTTTGAAAATTATATAAGCTTTATATATCAATTTTGACTATTTGATGTGTTTTTTAAACTAAAATGACACTTTTGTATTGAAAACAAGAACTTTGAGTCATACCAGCCATAACAATTGTTAGATTGATGTGTGGTCAATTACTATATGTCCAAAATGAATTATTGAATGTCTTCTAAAATTTTGAAACTAATACGATATTTTTTTCTTGGTTCTGGATATTTGATTTGTTTTTTAAACTAAAATGGCACTTTTGTATTGAAAAAAGAAACTTAATGTCATATTTACCACATCATGTTTCCGATTAATATGAAATCAATTTTGAAAAGTGAAAAATGAATTATGGGTAATTTTCTTAATGTTTGAATACAATACAATCTATTTTACTTAG
This sequence comes from Viscum album, assembly GCA_963277665.1. Lineage (NCBI taxonomy): Eukaryota > Viridiplantae > Streptophyta > Magnoliopsida > Santalales > Viscaceae > Viscum > Viscum album. Next base: position 2,085,986,828 of record OY728151.1, read on the forward strand.
TTTTGATGATGTGACAAACATTTTGAACTAAAATGGCACATTTTTATTAAAAATTGCACTTTGAGACCTATTGGTTATATCGTGCGTCAAATTAATATTTGGTTGATTTATACACATAAAAAAGGATTTATGGACCATTATTCTATTTTTTAAAAACAATACCATTTTTATCAGTTTTAGCTATTTGATACATGTTCTAAAATAATATTAGACATTTATATTGAGATCATGAACTTCGAGTGCTATCAACCGCATCAGGTGTCTTATTGACATGTGGTCAATTCCTACACATGAAACATGAATTATCATATGTTTTTATAATGTTTAAAAATAATTTTTGATCATTTTCTTTTTTTTCTTATGTAATGAGCGTTTCAAACTAAAATTACACATCTTTATTTAAAACAGACACTTTAGGTCATACTAAACACATGTGGTATTATATTGGTGTTTTGTAAATTCCTACACGTGGAACATTAATTATCGATCATTTTCCAGAATTCTGAAACCAATAATTTCTTTTGTTATTGGTTTTGGTGATTTAACACTTGTTTTTATCTAAAATGAAACGTTTTTATTGCAAACACACACTTTGAGTAATACCAACAACATTATGTTTTGGATTGATGTGTGGATAATTCATATCAATTAAAAATGAATTATAGATCATTTTCTTATATTATATAAATAATAGGAATTTTATTGTTTGTTTTTGAAAATGTGATATGGGTTTTGATGTAATGTGTAAATTTAATTAAATAAGAACCAGATAAAAATAATAATGAAATTAACAAAAATATTATAGAAAATGATTATAAATTAAATAAATATGTAGTGGGAAGTCACTTGTCAATGATTTCTGTATACATCCCAACACCATGTATTCATTGCATTCATTTCTAAAAAAATTTACTTCCCCCATTATAATTCTCCTTGAGGAATAGATCAAAAATAATATATAAGAATTCTAATACTAATGATTCACATAACATTTGTATATATGAGGTTATAGACTATAAAATATCTCAATCAATGTAGGTAATTCCCTAATTCTTATGTTGAAAACCCATTTGACATCATGAACATTTCCAACTCATATATAACCAAATTTACATATTATTTTCCATATATTGACTATCAAAAATCTTTGTAGTACAGGTAAAATATAGACTGACAAATGATTACTAATAAACTTTATTGATATTGTAATTACCATAGAAAATTAACTATTTGGGGATAAATTTTTTTATGTTATATGGTCACTATTATAAATTTTAAGACATAATATCAACAATCACTATTGTTATCTTTCTTTAGTCACTACAAATACATTTACCAAAATAAGTAAATTATTTGGAAATATGTTTGGATAATTAAACAATTCTATATATACCTTAATATTTTTCTATTTGATGTAATCAACATGCTTTATAATTTCTGGAACCAACATCATTCCATGATTAATCCAACATTTAACAATCATCCTATCATAAAGAAATTCATGGTAAAACACAATCTAAAACATATAATTCTATGTATATATATATAAAATATTAATTATAGTGCTTTACAAACTTACAATAGACATAATGTGTCATTTTTTTATTAGAAATCTATGCATTAGATATGAAAAATAAATATTTGTGGCTTCCAAAATTATTGTGATCAGGATCCAGTGCTTCATAAAAAAACAAAAGCAAATAAGAAATGAAAAAAAATTAAAATATATTTCATGTGATTAGATTTTAGAGTATTACCCCTGAACTGTAGGCACTAAAAATATCCTGTAGTCTATTATTTTCTTCTAAAACACACCATTTAGCACATTTTTTAAATATCATTTTTTTGACTCCATAGAAATTACGTTTTATGAAGATATATTTGGATTAATGAATCCAAATCATGCTTCTCACGGTGTTTCCATTATATAGTAGTATTATAAAATCTTATTGAAAATATGAATAGTTTTTAACATTAAAGAACATATTAGAACATTTTTTGGACCAAATTTTAATTAAAAATGTACATTATGTATGTATTAATTATTTGTACTACCATCACATCAAACATAAGAATCTCATTTATCCTCTCGATACCAACCCCATCTCTATTGATATTTTCAAATATTTCTTCTTCGTATAGAATGTCAAAAAATATATATATATCATTATATGTGGTGTCTGCAAGAATTTTTTATGCTAATATTTTCCGTAGTGGAACTGGTGGGGAGAAGGTACTCTAGGATGGTCCTTTTGTTTTCATGGTCGATTTAGTAGATTATCTTGACTGGACCTTCTATTTTATCATCGTTTTATCCATCCATAACATTGTACCTTACTTCAATTATTTTTTATCAACTATTCCTAGTTTTTTATTTGAAGTTATTTTAAGGTAATACCTCATATATCTTTATATGATTTGACATATGTGCTATGAATGTTCCAATATAATCATTATCTATTGTAATATCTATAACATCAAGTCAAATAGGAAACACATCACTCACTCTTCAGCTACTACAATTCCCACTTTCCTGTGATGTTGTGGGAATTTATTTTTGTGTATTTTGTCTCTAGATAAAGTATACTCCATACCCCTTTGAACAAGGTGATACATGGGTGTTGATAGATAAAAAATAACATATAAATTTACCCTAAAAATAGTAGTAATATAATGTTTTTGGATGTTGATTGTTTCTCATTTAATAGGAAGAGTAATGAAAAAATTGATTACCTCGGGTATGGTATGTTGTTGAGGGGAATGAATATCATCAAATATAGTGGGGTAATTTGACATTTCATGTACTGATCATTGTTCAAGTACTATGTTAATTTGATCCTTTCACATATATTGATCTGTCAAACCAGACCAGGCAATAATATCCTACAAAGAATTTATTTGTTCATACATTCTTATTATCATCATATATGTATCTTCTTATGGTTTCCATCTTTTTGAATTAAATTCAAGGAGACGCTATAAAACCATCACCTCTAACAAGGCTATATTGTTACAACTACTTCAAAGAAACATAAAGTAGATTTCATTCCAACATGGTCATTATTGATTCTTTTTCCTAAAATCTATAAAAATGTATGATCAAAAATAGATATTTTTTTTAATATTATTATAAATAATAATAAATTGTTATTATGTCATACTTACACAAGTTTCACATGCGTAGTTTTTGTTGTAATCAATTATTTTTCCATTCTAGTTTATGTGGGACCCTTTCAATAACACATGGTGTGTGATGGATTTGGATTTGGATTTGGATTAAAATATCATCACATAAACAAAACTACATATGTTGTTTCATATCAAATATATTTTTTAAATACATACCAATATCATCTTTTGTGAATCATGCCACATCCATACATTTTGATAGGATTACATTGGTTTCTATACACATTTTACATTTTCATCACTCCTTTTTTACTTCCATAAATTATCAATTTCAAATAAAATTTCTAAAAATGAATAAAGTCAAATAATAAATTATTGAATAAAATTCAGCTAAAATAATTTCTCATATTGAAAACTGGTGAAATAGTTCCATGATTCCTTATTTATAATGAGTTTATAAGTAACTAGTGGATGAGGATTTACTTTACCCTATATATTCCTAAGATAATACTTGGTGAAAAGAGTTCTGAAGATTATGTGGGATTTTCCAGAGGCCATTAAGACATTTTTCTTATGGAAATTTCCTAAAATAAATGAAATTAATAAAGAACAGTTAAAATTATATCAATGTTTAATTATAGAACTTTTTAGTAAAATAGAGTATTTATATCGTATCAGTGCCTTTATATCTTCCCCGGGGGATTCTTACACTACATGCTCAACTTGGAACCATGAATCTACATCAATCTGCACATTTATCCTCATTGAGACCCCAAAATAACTATTAAACATTGACTTGTTGAGTTAAAATGGTAATTCAAACTAATTATACCCAACTTCATATTTTATACCCTCACTACATACCTTTATAATTTTATTCAAAACTATTATGTTGCATCGTTCATGTTTTTTTCATCAACATTCTATTTATCGTCAAATAATTCTATAGTTTCGGCATCAACCACCTATTCTTATTAGAGATTAGTAACATCATCATATTTATAAGAACTTTTCTTCCCAATTAGTCAAACATTTAATGTACATTATGTTAATATAGTTTGGAACACATAATATTGTGATTAAAATCATAGTATATTAAAAACACATTAACATACTCATGAAAATATATTTATTTTTCCAAATATTAATGGGATTTGGATCGTCAATCAAGAATTTAAACCACCCCTATTTCGTCCCCTCTAACATGCATGAAATGTTTGACATTTGGATAGCCATAAATAGAAAATTACCTCCTAATGAAATTGTCACTTTCGATTGAATTTTCATTTGACCCTAAAATTGTTTTAGTCACTAGAAGGAAAATTAACCATTTATTTTATTTGATACAATAAATAATTTCATTACTTGTTATTAAATTATGAAGGGATTATCCTTTCCCCATCCACACTAAATTAACCTTCATGAATCCCATTTCATCAAATTTCAATGAACTCCTACTGTTAACCGATTTTTCAACAGAAAATATGTCATTGAAATGTTGGGTAATACAACTTTTATATCTATTCAAAAATTCCAAAATATGACATAATCTCATAAATTATATTTTTATCCAGGTAACTTGATATGTGAATCACTTTTATCACAAGTGTAACTCCATTATTTTTCATCAGACTATAGTCATCATATTCTTTTGTATGGAATGAAAAACCATTGATTACAAAACTAGTGGAAGAAATTACATTTTCATTTGGTCCCCTAGTTATCCATTGAAGTCATTCAGAAATTGAATTTCTATTTTCATATAAATAATTATAAATTTGATCTTGAAATCATCCTAAAAACTATTTATTATGTATATTTGATATCCATTTTTCATCCGTTGATGGATTTAAATCATTAATAATTTCTTTATGGGATTCTGTATAGGGATGAACATTTTTACTATTATGTAAAATGTACGGTTGAAATTTCTCATGCACTATGATGGTAATTGTAAAAACATATCTTTCCAAAATAGCTTCATTCATAACACATTTGGTATAACCAGACTTTGTGAGAATGATGATATCAAAATCATATAGGTAGTCTATACATAATTCAACCACTTCATCAAAAATATATAAGTTTTCAATACAACATTCTTGTGGAAATCGATTCTTGATGCACCCTTTCACAATTTTCAAATACCATTAAATGGGGTAATCAAGCTATAATGTGTAAAACAACATAATTGAACATGTATATCCTAGTGCACAATTAGGTGGACCATAATATCAAATAATGATAGTGGGAAGAAGATCTCTAACTCACATAATATTACTAAAAATCCTTATTCCAGATTTTGAACATTGTTGGTTGTATAAATTTACTGTATATGGATTTTAAAATGATGTAGATTCTGGTTAATGTATTTTGCACATTTTTATGCAAAATTCAACAAAAAGTGGAGGGACTAAAATCAGGCATTAAAACATGTCACTCATGTGATTTAATCCTTGTAACTTCAAATTATTCATTGACATAAAATTGACAATATTTTACGAATACCCCTTTATTTGTTTTAAACCATCAGGAAAAATGAAAATTTTAATATTTCTTGTCTGGATATAGTGTAAGTTATTGTAGGATGAAAATTCCACCCTTCACACTCCATTGATGCCATGTCATTTCTTGTTCTGAAGTCAATCATGTCCAATATTGCATTGATGTGAAATTTTGTTTTTCTAGTAGCTATTACTAACACACCAATAAAAATATCAAATATAGTTTTTTATATTCATGACATAAAAACATTTATATTGTACAATCGAATCCATTATAGTAATTTGATGTAAATTTATCTCTTTATCCAACTTGATTTCGTATAATTTTTTAAAAATGTTTTAGTGAAAAAAATCAACATATTTTACCTTATCAAACTATTGATCACCCATTACTGGAGACTGTGTTGTGCCCTTTTTGAAATTCCAATCGAATAATGTCTTCTAGGATCAGCATTTATGTCATCATGGAAAAAATTTCCGATGTCCTAAAAACCCATTCTTTGTGTGATGTTTCAACTAAACTATGTGTGTGTATTTGCCACAAATGGTACAACCCAAAAATCCTTCAATGTTATAGCCTTAAAAGTTTCTATAAGAATGAAATTCATTTATCATCCTATACAATATGGCCCTCAATGTAAATTCTTCACTTCTACGAGAAAATAAATCCACATATATCCCACATCAATTTGAAATATTCAAAAAATGGGTCCAAATAGACATCAATATAATTACTTGGTTGTTTTGGTTAAGTTATAAGTAAAGACAACATACCGTATTTTTATTTCTGTATTACAATGGAGGAATGTTATAGTATACTAACATTATTATCCTTGTACAATGAGTATTACTATGTACACCAAAATGATAGATTCAATCTGTAAATAACATAATACAGAAGTTTCTAGGCTCATTTCAAAATTTTGTATACTCATAATAAATTTTCTTCTACTGAGGAGAGTATGATGGATAATGTTGTTTCCTATCATTAATTATAGTATCTACATTCCATGTTAATTGTATCACAGTTTTCGGGAATCCATATAGTCTTTAAAACCATATAATGATATTAAATTACCACATATATATCAATGTACTTGATTCATCTTTATTGTATTGATCTATACAACAATTTTTCCATTTAATTAGTCATTCATGGTCTTTGTAAACAATATGAAATCCTTTGGTCAAGAATGTATTTTTTTATAAATCATTCCCTTTTAACGTTGAATTTTTTTAGTTTAATTTTTTCAAAAAGAAATTTATTTTTCTCCTGGTGGAATATCATTTAGGATACCAGTTTGTTCAGTAAAGCTAGTGTCTCTCTATTTACTACCATCTTTAATGTTATATAACTTCAATAAAGCTGAAAATGATGTGTATTTTGTACAAATGGTATAGAATAATATCTTAGAACATCTATCTAACTTCTCAAAAAACATTTTACAAACATTAAGTTCATCTTAAATTTCCATTTTAATAATTTCATATGATCTCTATTATCATTAAAACTTGTATTCATATCTAATGATACATTAACTGTAGTATCATCCCAATCAGTTTCACATTCAGTTTTTTCTGGGGATTTTCCCAACATTTATAGCTCTGATATATTATGGGAAAAACAATTCTTCTAAATATTCCAGATTAATTTGTTTTGAATGAAAATAATGTAAACACGGAGAAAGCATTTTAGATGGGTTTTATGCATGCTCGATTGCAATCATGATGATCTATTTAACTATATATACATAAAAATATATCATATGATTAAAAAATACATTTTTAGTCATATCCTTCTTATTATCTTCATAAAATATTTATTTTTTATGAAAAAAATAAACACATATAATAAATTCACAATCCAAGGATAAATTTATAGGTAATTATAATAAAGGGAACTCAACATGTGATTGTTTTAAATAATTTCAGTATGATTTGAATGAAATGTGTGATTGAATTTAATTAATGTTTACTCCACTATTAGTAGGTGTTGTCCACTTATTTCTTCCAAAATCATCACTGATACCTAGTATGGGAGGACTACTACTGAGATTAATTCAAGAAACATAGTTTCATGTCTAGAAGAGATGGGGGATGATTCTTAAGAAAAAAAAATGAAATAAAAACTATTTGAGAGATGAACATGATGTGGATGTATGTTATCTCATTAAATCTAAATGTTCTAGACTGGTAGGTTGTTTAGAACCAGAAAAAATTTCATATATTGTTTCTTAATTTTGAAAAAAGAAGTAGTAATAGTATGATATTTACAAGGGGATCCTTGACTGGTATATTCATGAGGAGGATAAGATGAATGATATTATACACATTCATGTTGAGAAAACTATTCTATCTTCAACAATCAAGAAAATCCATCAATTACAACATGAAATGGAAAATTCGTTTTATATTCAGACTGAATTTCAAAACCTCATAGCCACTCATAATGAATGGTGGTAATTATAGGATGGTTTTTATAACCTTGATAAGTGGCAGTCCAACAAGTGGGATGATTTTAGTTATTTCATCTCATAAATTTGCATTGGGTGGGTCGGTTGGTGTTTCATTGAATATATGAGTGGATATTTAATGTATGAAGAATATTCAGATGACCATCATTTTTAAGTTGAAAAATGTCATGTATGATTAATTTGATGATCCAAAAAAACCAGTGGTCAATTAAAAATATATGGGAGATCTGAACACTGATAATTATCTTTCAAACCATAATCCTTATTTCCATTAATTATGAAATCTTACTAATGATAGGTATCCACTTCAAGCATAAATGTTCCCTCTCTTATTTATTTCAATTTATCATATTCTGATAAATTTACATCATAAGTTAAGGGCTTTAAAATCATTATTTCAAGTATAATTATAAAATATCTTATTAAAAATGTTAATAAAATGGATTTCATACTCGAATAAATCCATTATAGATATATATTAATCTAATCCTAACTAATTAATATGTTGGAAAATAAAATTTATCTATTATTAGATGTATGACATCTAATGGGAATTATTCTTTTTTATTTCTATTTAATTGTTGTCTGGAATTCTAATTTTTTGTAAAAATATCATACCTCAATAAAAAAGTGTAATGTAATCTGTGAATTTTGACAAATGTTCAAGGATATTGTCATTTCATGATACTAATTTTTGAATCACTTATTGATGAAAGAAGTGAAGTTGGATTCGATATTAAACTATTTTTCTATATATTATTGAAGACTATGTATTATAAGAATACAATAAAATATATTTATATTATAACTGACTAATGATCCCCAAGGCAAAAAATAGTAGAGTTATAAATCATAGGTATATTTAACATATCTTACAATATCAATAAAATCTATTCAATTTCCTTGAAAACAGACCAAATACTTTCCATTAACATACATTCCTAAAAATTCAATGAGCATGCACACTAAAACCATTCCTAATGATACACAATAATTCAATATAATAATAATATTGTGTAAATGGAATCAAATTTTTAAAAATTTATATTGTATATAAAAAATATGAATATTCCACTTCAATTAAAATTAATGGAATGTGAATTGAAAATATATAATTCTAAAAAAACATATTAATGCTAAACATATTAATATAAAATTAATTCATTGAATATTGATAATGAACATAAAGGCGAGGAAGAGAGTAAACCAAACTTTCTTGTGGAAAGAGATATTGGGAGGAAAATGGAAACATGGGGGATACTTGGAACATGGATTCAGTTACCACTTATGCATCACAAAGACTTTGTATACTTATCATTTACATTCAAGACATTACAAGATAGTTTCCATGGTTTTGTGGTGAAAATCTTGGATCTACAGGATATATAAGTGAGAAATAATGATCAATGAGTGAAAATGAATGTGAAGGCAAGGTATATGGTGAACCAATATTGGATCAAGGTAAAATATATTGGGTGGAAAATTAGTGAGGTAGATCGAGGAAAACCCATATTTCTTGCGTTCACAATGTTAAATCTATTCGTGAAAATTAAAAACGTGAAATAATGATCATGTAGGAGGAATGGATCTCAAGTGACCACATACCCTGATTTTAATATATCATTATAATTTAAGGGAGAAATTAGACAAAAATTAAACTAACACAAATATAATGGAACTCTTTTATTTCCATTAACACCTTTCAATCCATTGAAACAATGAAATTTTAAACATCACAAGCCTTAAACATTTTTATTCTTATTAAAATATCCCTAACAAGAAATGAATTAATGAATTTAATTTATAAACACTTCACAACTCATTCTGATATATCAGTAGATAATCATTTAAGTATATATGAAAATAAAAAACAGTTTAATTAATTCAAATAATAATTTATTCAATAATATTTACTGTGTGTCACTTTACAAATCCATTTTATAATTTAATTAAAGCAACAACTATAACATCCCCAACAGGACATCCACTAAACTTGTTCCTCGAGTCGAGTCATCACATGAGATCAAGTGTTCTTCCTCATACACCAGAGGTTACCGACATTTGGTGAGGGTTAATGACTCATATTGGGGGAATATACCATCTTTACCTAAGTAAGATACAAAAGAGCCCAATATAAAAAGCGTAAATAATATGAAACCACCAATAAATATGCATAGCCAAACATCTTCCAAAGATGGATGAAAAAAATAATTCAATATTAAAGATGTCATGAAATTATAATTTTTCATGTTAAGAATCCCCCAAATAAAAACTAATATCCAAAACTCAATAGGCCCTAACTCAATGTTTGGATCCACATCCATACATATCCCATGCCACCAACATTGCATCCTATCATAGGGTCTGTAACACCCCGAGATTTTATGAGATATATTATTTTTAATTTCTTTGATGTCTTCTATTATACACTACACCATGATTATCTTGTACTATACACAACATTGTATTAGCTTTCAGTATAGGCAACACTATTCTTGGCTCGTGTAACACTCAATTTCAAGTTCATATTGTGGAAATCATTCTACGAAACATTAAGTATAGATTTCGTTTAATGGATAAATGAAATATGTTATTTTATGTTATAAACAACACCAAATAGAGCATTCTCTACACACATCTCTGACTTGGCTTGCAATTACATGTAATCAAGACTTTCTTCGATAGTATGTGTAGTACGCAATATCGAGTTTCACTAAACGAGATATTATTATAATATTATTATGAACTAGCAGTTATGAATAGTAATACCCACTTTTTTAAATTTTATAAATTTTATCTTTCAAAATGGACTTCATTTTGGGATTCGAAATATCAAAATTAGCCTATGGTGAATATTTGGTATTTTTCTAAAAACTTTCAGTTTTTGTTCAATAGGGAAAACACTGAGTTACAATTTAAAAATCAACTTTTTATTTAAATAATTATTTATTTTATTTAAATTTATTTTATGTCAAAATTGACACATAATACCTATATAATTTCAACGTAATTCATTGGATTCATTTTATAATAATTTTAGATATATAAAATTTTTATTGAACTTTTCTCCATCTTTTACCCACCTCCTAGGAGAATTTGAAAATTTACATAAAACATAATTTTACCACTTCTGTGAGTGGAATTTCGAAAGTCCGAGAGACATGGTTAATATCAAGGATTAAAAGGTGGTTCAATAAGATAAAAATAATTTTTGGTGAATAGTAACTTTTTACTTTTTTTTTACCACGGTTAAAGGTAAATAGGGTAATTAAGGGTAAAATTGATATTATTATTACCTTAACACATGTAAAAATTCTATTGGATAAGTTTAATTCCACCAAAAACAACCTTAGGAATAAAATATGACTATTTGGGTCCACATGGATTAGATTAAGACATTTATTATTATTTTATCTAAAGAAGAGTTAAAATAGTTAAAATCAAAGTTTAATAACTAAAACATTTTTAATATATGGTTATACATAAGATAAATTAGACAATAAATATTCATTATAAAGATAAAAATATTTACTACCTAATGGTATTTTTGTTATAATTTTTAGACATGAAATAATTTAATTATGACACAATGGTGATGCAGTAATTACCTAACTAATAAGATATTAAAATAATTGATTTTATAAATTGGAAAATAAATGTAGTTTGAGAATTTTTATGAATTTCACTAATTTTATAGGTTAATATGACATGTTAGTATTGATTTAATTAACTTTTTTCGAACTAATCATGTTGTTATGGTTTTCACAAAAATCAATTACCAAATAGTGTCAAAATTGACAGAAAATAGTTTTTTAAACAAACATTATATTATTAATTTTTATTTTATAACTAAGAATCTAAGGTTCGTAAAAATGACTTAGATAAGGTTATTTATATTAATAATAAAAAAATTTGGGTTGTTTTGGCTTGTTATAGTATGCTTATTAACCATATTTATGAAAACAAGAAGACACAGTAAAAGTAAAATTATTTAACTTAAAGTTAAATCTAAATGATAAGGTAAAAATAGTGACCTAAACTTTTCTAAATTCTATTGGTTGAGAGGATTTAGACCCATCCCCCCTTTATCATTGAAATAATTCAATTTGGAGCTATTATATACCGAATATGACTTTATTATAAAATAATATTTTAAGTTTTTCCAAAGGTGCCCCTCTCCTCCTTTATAAAAAGGGCACCCCTTCCCTCTTCTATTCACACCCTTTTGAGCCTTTAAGCTCGGCCAAACCCTGCCAATTCCTCTTCTCAACCTCTCTAGTAGTACCATAGTGGTTCTGGTCTCCACAAAAGACCAACTCTAGTTCCCTAAAAATAAGTTTAAAGGAGGTGCGTCGAGGAAGAGGTAATGTCTTCTACCGACTATTTAAAGTTTCTTTCTACTTATACTTCCTCTTATTTAGTTGTTTCATTATAAAAGTAATAACATAAGTATTAATTATATACTGATATGTTATTATAAATATTATACGACCCTATTTCACCTTCTATACATCCTATGGAAAATGAAATCACTGCACGTGCGTACGTACGGAATACCGTCTCCACGCCATGGTGTAATTAGTTTTTCCACCCACACATTACTTGGATGGGTATAATGGTGTAATGAATAACTATATATTATTATTATAACATAATACAGATTCTATGATATTATATCATCCACTCCAATTCCATTCAATAAATATGGGAACAATATCATTGCTCGTGCGTACGTACGGATTACCGTCTCCACGACGCGATGAGATTAATTTTCCATATTAACAATTCAAGAATTATTATAAAGAATATATAATATGTAATTATGAAATATATGACATAATAATGCTACTATATTTGTTTATATATATATTTATGGCATCTACTTACTTCCATTCAAGTCGATAAGGAAAGGAAAACATTGTTCACGCGTACGTACGGCCTACCGTCTCCACGAACAGTGTATTTCATTTCCTTTATAAATCTATTATATATATATGATGAATATATATGATATATAAATCATGATTTAAATTTTGGAAGTAATGAAATCATGATATAAGTAATAATAATATCAAGAACAACAAGCCCAAACACGTACGATAAATAAAATGATTTTACCGAAAACGCTTCTTTACAAAATAACGGGTAATATAAAGTCATAAGTGAACCATATATGATATCATAACAATGAATATGATTCTCTAATAATTAAATTACATTATTTTATTCATTATACAGGAGGTTCAGACACATACGAAGCATATCGGACCTAAGGTAAGGGATAATTTTGCAATATCATTTTTATCCGAGATTTCATATACGTAAGTATTTACTGGGGTTATATTTTTTATCCATGTCCATAAAAATGATTTTCATTAAGTGTTTGATATTCTTCCATGTATTATTAAATTCATGTTTACCCCTCTATTACTTTTACGCTGTGTTATGGAGTGAATCTTTCTTTTGTTTACCCTATGAGGATCTTTTTGCTTTTTCGACAAAAGTACGAGGAGAAAGTTTTTTTAACTTATACGGCCTGAATGGATTTTTACAGTTTTATAATGACTTCTTTTCACGAATCTTACTATACAATATTTCATGACTATTTTCCACAAAATCATTTTATTTTAAAATTTCATTTCATTTTTTGAAAATAAAAAGATTTTAAAGAATAAAGGATATTTTCATCAAGAATTAATTTCAAGTGTTTTATCAAAACTATTTTACATCTAAGAGGAAATTATTTCATATGTGTATGTTTAAAGTATAATATCTCTATGATTTACATGTTTTCACTTTTCTTATGATGAAGTGATATCCATTTATTTTATATTTATTATGTAATGTTGGGATGATGTTTATAAAACCCATTTTTATTCTTTGGGTTATGATGAATGATTTATGTTTGTGTTGTGGCACAAGTAAGAATTATTTCAATATGAGATGGGTGGGACCTATATCTCCCTTCAATTCATTGAGTAATGATTTATATCTCATGAGACAGACATGGCTGGAATGGTATGTTATCCCGGTTCAGTGACACATGACTGGAATGAGGAGTGAACTTGATTTAGAAAGGGACTTTGTCCACTAAGATGGTCTTGGCAGCAATGCCTCAGCTACTTTGGAAATAAAAACATGTGCATAATGGTTTCCATAATTACATTATTTATTCCCATGTTATTTTATCATGATTGATTATCCATTATGATCTATGCCTTACGTACTGCCATGTTTTATGTCATTGCTCAAGATTTTGATGTTTAAATATTATGTTCATGCTTTGAAGTTGAAATGTATATGGTTTGTTTTATTTTCTCCATTATTACCCTTACTAAGAATTTGAGCTCTCTCTTTATATGTTTTCTTTTCCCTAAGATATAAATAAAAGTTTTAGGTAAAAAAAAGGATGATCTTTATAGGAGATGTTGAAGATCTTTCCCAAAGATTAAAAGATTATATTCAGAGTTTCCAAAGACACTAAACTATTAAGGTCCTTTGGTGTATATTTTTGTTATGTATTAGATATTCCACAAAAGTAATGTAATATCTATGTATATAAATATTTGGGTCTCTACAGTTGGTATCAGAGGAAAGGTTTACTTAACCTTTGGAAACTAGGATGCGAAAACATTAGTGGTATCCCTTGAGATATTTCTAAGGTATGTCTAGGGATGTCCCTATGGTTAAGTATAAGTATAATTTATAGTCCTAGAATTATGGAAATGATCGTAGAATTAAACCTATTATTCTAGATATTTAAGGTACTCCCCATTTATTATGTTGTTTTCCCTAGCATGATTTTTCCACTCACACTATTCTTTTTGGGTAATAGATGATGGCTGGAACCCGATGGAACCGTGTTGATCAATGTAATGGACAATGAAATGATTGTCCTCCTGAATAAACCAATGTTATGGGAGATGGAGTGAAAAAGCTTATTGCTATATATACACAAGTTATGGATCATTATGGACTTCCAAATGAACAGATAAGGGAACAATATTCTATTGAGTCCTTCATGAGGAAATACCCACCTTCTTTCAGTGGGTATTCTGATCCACTTGTTGTTGAACAATGGATCAATACCATTGAAAATATATTTTCCATACTTCGATGTTCGAAACATGGAAAAGTAATTCTGGATACTTACCGTTTAGAAGATGAAGTAGATCAATAGTGGACTCTAATTAAGAATACGAGGCCCTGATATGAAATTGAATCCATGGAATCGGATGAGTTCAAGACCATATTTTCCAATAAGTACTTCCCTCATATTCTTCGAAAAAAATGGAAAAGGATTTCCTTGAGCTTATGAAAACTGATGATGAATTTGTTGGTATATACGAAGATAATTTTACATGGCTTGAAAGTTATGCACTTGGCTTTATCATCCAACCTAAAAGTGAAGTTGATTGATTCTTCAGTGGCTTAAAACCAAGTCTTCGAAGGGCATTAGCAATAAGAGACATTAGTAGCTATGTAGAAATTATGCGTTGTGATATCAAGGTAGAAATAGAAGTTGGTGTTACATATCAATCTCATGGTTTTGACAAGAAACGAAAGATGGAGTTCAAGGAGAAATCTCAAAATAATGGTGAAAAGAATATGAATGTTTTTTATGCTCATAGTGTTGAAAAAAGCATTGTGGAGATTGTCTTAAAATGAATAGAAGCTGTTTTAAGTGTGGAAAAGAAGGTCATCGGGCATATGAGTGTTGAAGTAATCGAAAAAGGGTTTCTAATGGTGTGAATAATGAAAAGACTGCAGAGAATGCACCACCAACACTTCAATGCTTCATATGCAAGGAAATGGGGAATTATGCTAATCAATGCCCTAATCCAGGGGTTAATGATTATCAACGTGAGCAACCTCTTAAGGAAAATGACAAAGGGATGTCACATGCGATCACTATTTTTGATTTTTAGTATGAAAATGATGTTGTGTAATGATAAAGTGTTTATGTAATGGGATTTCAAAATAGTATCATGGAATCTCATTTCTTGCATCGTGGAATTTTGTTATCTCTATGTATTGGTTTTCAAAAATTATATGGTACCGGTAACCATGAAAATTTATTGAAATATTTTTGGAAAGAAGATGAAATGCGCATAATGAAGCGATAAAGAAAAAAAATGAAATGAGCTCATGACAGATATAAGGATAAAGTTATATCATGGTTTGAGTATACAAAAATTTTGGGATTTTGGTATGTGGAAAGTGTAAAATTTTTACAGCATTCATGTTTTCACTAAGAGTCAATGGGTATTCATTTTTCAAGAGAATACATGATTAAGGTATTTAAATATTTAGAATGTGACCAACAGGATATATCTTATGATATATGGGAGATAAATGATGGTATTCACATTCTAGGTATATGACCTCTCTAGTAATATTTTTCTTTATACTATGAGATTGGAAAAAAGTCTTTTGGATAAGAAAAAATATTGGAATGGATTAAGTTAGACATCAGATAGTATTTTTTATGGTTAGAAATTTCTGATATTATTCATGGAATGTTATAATAGTATAGTTTTAGAAAAAGGACAACATGCTAGACTGGCGAAAACCTGTCGCGTCGGACAAGGTTGGGGGAATCAAACCCACACCCAAAGTGCAACATGCCTTTATCACCTACCACAGATCTACAGGAAGTCCCTGGTTTGTAGACATTAGTATGTGGTATGATAGATGAAGTATAAGTTCATTTTAGGAACCATATACGATTACTCTCACTATAGATGGACTTAAGTATATTGAATAACTTTTTCTAACCTTTTGTTTGAGACAAATGGAATGTCCCATTATTATATCACATGATCTGCTAACACTTCACAAATGAAAAATTAAAATTCATTTATTTTAGGAGATGATGTGGAAATTGTCCAAGGAACGACCAATGGTGAGATTGTACCAAAATCAACAAAGTATTTATTCTAATTCCAATTTCTTCAACTTTTGGGAAATGATCTTGAAAACCAAAAATGTTGTCCTAGTTCCCTTATATCTGATGAATTACATGGTACCTTAGATCATCACAAATCTATGTCTTTGGGATTGTTGGATTTTTCATAGCCATGTCCTCTACCACTCTTCATCAGAAGATCATGGTTATATTTCTCTTCCATATCCATATTTCACCTATGTTTTCCAATGTGTAAACCCAGTGCTGAGTTACTTTGGGTGACTGTTATGATTCTAAAATCCATTTTTAAAATGGTGTTTAATTATTCCTTTTTACGATGTTGGTTTCTATGAAATAAATATTCAAGTAGTAAACCATTTCTAACCCCGACGAATTTCGAGGGAGAAATTCTTTTTAAGGGGGGTATAATGTAACATTCCGAGATTTTATGAGATATATTATTTCTAATTTTTTGGATGTCTTATATTATACACTACACCATGATTATCTTGTACTATACGCAACACCGTATTAGCTTTCAGTATACGCAACACTATTCTTGGCTGGTGTTACAAACAATTTCAAGTTCGTTTTGTGGAAATTATTCTACGCAACATTAAATATAGATTTCGTTTAATGTTTAAATGAAATAAGTTTTGATTATATTATATGCAACACCAAATGGAGCTTTCACTACACGCAGCCCTGTCTTGTCTTGCAATTACATGCAATCAAGACTTTCTTCGATAGCATCTGTAGTACGCAATACAGAGTTTCACTAAACGAGATATTATTTTAATATTATTATGAACTAGCAGTTATGAATAGTAATACCCACTTTTTTAAGTTTTATAAATTTTATCATTCAAAATGGGCTTCAATTTTGGATTCATAATATCAAAATTATCCTAGGGTGAATTTTCGGTATTTTTCTGAAAACTTTCAATTTTTGATGAATAGTGAAAACACTGGGTTACTATTTAAAAACTGACTTTTTATTTAAATAATTATTTATTTTATTTAAATAGATTTTAGGTCAAAATTGATACATAATACCTATATATGTTCATGTAATTCATTGGATTCATTTTATAATAATTTTAGATATATAAAAATTTTATTGAACTTTTCACCGTCTTTTACCCACCTCCTATGAGAATTTGAAAAGTTACATAAAACATAATTTTACCGCTTCTGTGAGTGGAATTTATAAAATGTGAGAGAAATGGTTAATTTCAAGGAGTAAAATGTGGTTCAATAATATACAAATAATTTTTGGTGAATAATAATTGTTTAGTTTTTTTACCATGGTTAAAAGTAAATAGGGTAATTAAGAGTAAAAATGATATTATTATTACCCTAACACATGTCCTAATTCTATTGGATAAGTTTAATTCGACCAAAAACAACCTTAAGAATAAAATATTACCATTTGGGTCCACATGAATTAGATTAAGAAATCTATTAGTATTTTATCTAAAGAAGAGTTAAAATAGTTAAAATCAATGTTTAATAACTAAAACATTATTAATATAGGGTTATACATAAGATAAATTCAACTATAAATATTCATAAGAAATATAAAAATATTTACTACCTAATGGTATTTAATTTATAATTTTTAGACATTATATAATTTAATTATGACACAATGGTGTTGCAGTAATTACCTAAATAATGAAATATTAAAATAAATGATATTATAAATACCCAAATAAATGTAATTTGAGACTTTATATGTATTAAACTAATTTTCTAGGTTAATATGACATGATAGTATTTATTTAATTAAATTTTTTAGAACTAATCATGCTGTTATTATTTTCACAAAAATCATTTTCCAAATAGTTTCAAAATTGACATAAAATAGTTTTTAAAACAAATATTATATTATTAATTTTTATTTTACTCCAAAAAATCTAAGGTTCAGACAATTGAATTAGATAAGGTTATATATATTAATAATGAAAAACTTTGGGTTCTATTGGCATGTTTTAGTATGTTTATTAACCATATAGTGTATGAAAACAAGAAGACAAGGTAAAAGTAAAATTATTTATCTTAAAGTTAAATCTAAATGGTAAGGTTAAAATAGTAACCTAAACTTGTCTAAATTCTATTTTTTGAGATTATTTCGACCCATACCCACATTAGCTTTGAAATAAACCAATTGGGAGCTATTATAAACCGAATATGACTTTATTATAAAATAATATGTTTTGTTTTTCCAATGGTGCCCCTCTCATCCCTTATAAAAAGGGTGCCCCATCCCTCTTCTCTTCACACCCTTTTGAGCCTTTAAGATCTTCCAGAACCTGAAAATTCCTTTTCTCAACCTCTCTAGATATATCATATATGTTTTGGTCTCCTCAAAAGACCAAATATAGTTCCCTAAAAAGATGTTTATAGGAGGTGCATCGAGAAAGATGTAATCTCTTCTACCGACTCTTTCAAGTTTCTTTCTTCTTCTACTTCCTCTTATTTAGTTTTTTCATTACAAAAGTAATGACATAAGTATTAATTATATACTTATATGTTATTATAAATATGAAACAACCCTATTTAACCTTCTATCCATCCTACGGAAAACGAAATCCCAACGCGTGCGTACCTACGGAATACCGTCTCCACGCCTTGGTATAATCAGTTTTTCCACCACCACCTTACTTGGATGTGTATAATGGTGTAAAGAATAACTATAATTGATTATTATAACATCATACTGATTCTAATATATTATATCATCCACTCCAATTCCAGTCATAAAATATGGGAATGATATCATCGCTCGTGCGTACGTACGGATTTTCATCTCCACGACGCGATGAGATTCATTTTCCATGTTAACAATTCAAGAATGATTATAAAGAATATATAATAGGTAATCATGAAATATATAATATAATAATTCTACTGTATTTATATATATATATATATATATTTATGTCATCTACTTACTTCCATTCAAGTCACTGAGGAAAGGAAAACAACGTTTATGCGTACGTACGGCCTACCGTCTCCATGAACGGTGCATTTCATTTCATTTATCTATCTATTATATATATATACTGAAAATAAATGATATATAAATCATGATTTACATTTTTCAAATAATTAAATCATTGTATAAGTAATAATAATATCAATAACAACAAGTCAAAACACATACGATAAATAAAACGATTTTACCCAAAACACTGATTTACAAAAGAACGTGTAATATAAAGTCATAAGTGAACATATATGATATCATAACAATGAATATGATTATTTAATAACTCAATAACATTATTTAAATCATTATACATCAGGTTCGTACATGTATGAATCATATCATACCTAAGGTAAGGGATAATTTTTCAATCTCATTTTTATCGGAGATTGCTTATACGTAAGTATTTACTGGGGTTATATTTTTTATCCATGTCCATAAAAATGTTTTACATAAAGTGTTTCATATTCTTCCACGTATGTTTAAATTCATGTTTACCCCTATTTGACTTTTACATTGTGTTATGGAAAAAATCTTTCTTTTGTTTACCCAAAGAGGAGCTTTTTGACTTTTCTGACAAAAGTACGAGGAGAATGTTTTTTTAACTTATATGGCCTGAATGGAATTTTACGGTTTTATAACTCCTTGTTTTCATGAAGAATACTCTACAATATTTCATTTCTATTTTCAAAAAAATCCTTTTTTTTAAATTTCATGGCCTTTTTTGAAAAGAAAATGAATTTAAAGAATAAAGGATATTTTCATCAATAATTCATTTTAAGTGTTTTGTCAAAACTATTTTACCTCTAAGATGAAATTATTTAATATGTGTATGTTTCATGTATAATATCTCTATGATTTAAAATATTTCACTTTTCTTATGATGAAATGATATCCATTTATTTTATATGGATTATTTTATGATGGGATGATGTTTACGAAACCCATTTTTATTCTTGGGGTTATGATGAATGATTTATGTTTATGTTGTGGAACAAGTAATAATGATTTCAATATGAGATTGGTGGGACCTATATCACCATAAAATGCATTGGGTAATGATTTATATCTCATGAGATAGACATGGATGGAATGGTATGTTAATCTGGTTCTGTGATACCGGACTAGAACGAGGAGTGAAGTCGATTCAGAAATGGACTTTGTCCACTAAGATGGTCTTGGGAACAATGCCTTGGATACTATGGAAATCATAACATTTTCTTAATGGTTGCCACAATTACATTCTTTATTCCCATGTTATTTTGTCATGATTGATGATCCATTATGATCTATGCCTTACATACTTCCATGTTTTATGTCATTGCTCAGGATTTTGATGTTCAAATATTATGTTCACATTTGGAAGTTGAAATGTATATGGTTTTTTTAATTTTCTCCATGCTTACCCTTACTGAGCATTTGATATCACCCTTTATATGTTTTCTTTTCCCTGGGATATAAAGAATGGTTTTAGGTAAGAAAAGGAAGATCTTTATGGGAGATGTTGAATATCTTTCACCATGATTAGAATATTATGTTCTGAGTATCCAATGACACTAAAAAATTACAGTCCTTTGGTGTCTCTTTTTGTTATGTATTAGATATTTCTAAAAAGTAATGTAATTTCTATGTACGTCAAGCTTCAGTTCTCTACAGGGTCTCTGCTCATGTCTCAACTTGAAACCATGAAATCTTATCGGGTACCCAATGGAATCCCGAGTAGGGTGTGATTACAAAACAGAGTAGGTCACCACCAATGGTGTCTACAAAATATCCAATATAATATACAGTGCATTAAAGTAAAAAATAAATTGTATGTGAACAAGGGATAGTTCGGGTTCCATTAGTTAACATGGTTCATTTAATTCATTTCTTTTATTTTCCCAATTTAAACACTCAAACTATATTCATTACTTAATCCATTTTTAATACATGTTCTATGGGTTAGGAACATACACATCAACACATTAGTCTATTGAAAAAATCACTATGCATAGGGAATAAGTAAAGTCCCTACCACTCAAGGGGTAAATGGATCATCTCAAAACATGATCCTTACCTCTAATCCTCAGTCCTGGTGGAATGAAAATATTATGGAAATAGATCCTATACCCCATCCATGTCCGATGTTTTTTGGGGTGGAGTTTAGAGCCTCGGTCTAACTCGACCTGTGGGTGTAAAACCTCATGTCAATACCCCACTCTACCAAGCCATGTGCACATGTTTATTTATATGATCACCACAACTATAGCACAACACAACAAATATAACCAATATAAATGGAAATAACAATACATAACAATCAACAAGGGAATTAATAATATTCCATAACCCATTAATACATTTACGATTTACATTCCAAAAGCCTTTCAAGATGATTCTCTTTCTCATAACTTAACCCATTAGGTATGTTCATCGATATCCCAACCATAACTAATATTCATCAATTACCATGTATTAACCAATTTATCATTTATTACTGTCTCCCACGTATGAGTTTCAAATAAAATTCTTATATCCCATAACTCAACAGCTTTATCATGTTAAGTCTGTTAGTTGTACCACATAATTCCCATGTATTAACCTATTAAATGTTAATAAATTCCTTTATTCAATCTGCATATATACCCTTTGATTCAAAATACATTGTTTAATCTATCACTCTTATCATTTCACATAGAATAATTAATTTGGTAATATTAACAAAACCCATTACCCCTTTTTATGTAGTCACATTTAACCCACTTAGCCCATTACTAGGCTATGAAAAATTACCCCTTAAGAGATTATTAGCCTAGAAAAAACTATTAATTTTCCATCCTCCACTCAAATAAACAAATATTTATGTTATAAAATGATTATATATTTTTATGAATCAATTCCAACCATGACTTGTTTGTTCCTAGGTTCTGGTAATGTCGAAACACCCCATGTGAGGCCCCAAACTTTTCAAGTCAACCTCAATGCATCCCAGAGGAATTATGAGGGATTTATGTAATTTTTTAGATGGTAATTTTACCAATTCCCACCAATTTTATTAAACATAGGAAATGAGGGAATCGTGGTCTCAAAAGAAAAGCATAAATCTATAACAAAATTATGTGTTATAAGTTTTGCACGGCCTACCTTGAATCTGAAAATGAGAAGTCTCTTAATCGTAGCATTGGATTTGGATTAAAACACACATTGAATCCCCAAAATAGATTTCACTAACAAATTATGTTTTTGGGTTTTGGAAAGATATTAGAGAAACCACAAACCCTAATCCAAAAAAGAGAAGAAAAAAGAGTGTTAGATTTACCCAGGTCCTCAATGTGTAACTAACGACACTCCAAACGGCCAAAAATTGAAGGAAATGGCCCTTGTGAAGGTTGGCTCATCCACGATAGTCACTTGGGTTATTGGAGGTGGAATGGAGGATAGTAATGAGTTCGGATTATAAATCCTATATTGTAAATTTTTAATTTTTTGCAAATTTATTGGGTAACACAATTTAGACGCACAGTTTGTCAAATCGTGCACAAACCGTGCGCTTACTACTATACGTGGAGAGGTAGGTCAAATGGTTACCGGTTAATTTCACACAACTAGCTTACCCATGTTCCAACCGTGTGTGAGCCTCTGTATAAGGATGCATTGTAACATAGGATTCTCTTCAAGGTTCTGCCTGACGGTGCGCAAACATTGCAACATGCCCATAGAGATCATTTTTAACACTCATTCATTACCTTGACCACCAAAACACTCTGGATAATTGTCGTGGACTTTGGAAACATTTATTTAATCAAAATAAGGGACTTAAATCAATGTGTAAACAAAACACGCCTTAAGGTAGAATTATGGATCTTACCCCGAGTTGAGTCATCACATGACCTCAATTGAGCCTCCCTATATGCCATAGGTTACCGACTTGCGGAGATGGTATAATTAGTTAGGGCGGACTTGTAACACCCCAATATTTCATAGTATGTTATTTTCTTTAAATTCAATATCTTTCTCTACATGCAACACCGAGTTCGAGTGCACCAGGACTTACCCAACTAGCCGTTCAAAAGCAGTTATGAATAGTAATATCTGGATTCGGAATTTTATATACTCCGTATAATTTTAACTGATGTATTATTAGTTTCTTATACATTTATAAGAACAAATTCAAATTTTAAGATAAAAAATGTACTTTTCCAAAAAATTAAATTTTACCACACTTTAATGGAGAACCCTTTTTAAATCCATTATTTTAATCTTTGACATATTCAATTTGAAAAAATAATATTCATCTTTAGAATCAGGGAATGAAAATTTACATTGGATGAAATTTTGGTATTTTTCAAAGAATATTCATCTTTTTATGAATAGTGAGAAATACTATATTTTAATTCAAAATTGCCTTTTAATCTAATTTATTTATACGTATAGATTGTATTTTAAATTGGTTTTGAGGTTTAATTAGATTATATTTATACCATTAAATTCAATGTTGGTCATTGTAATTAATTTCACTTTGAAATTATACATAAACAAGTGTCAATATTTTGATAGTTATTGTTTCTTAAAAACACACTATTTGTTTTGACAATGGGAATTAATTTTAAATTAATCAATAAAACATCTATGTTATTAATTTGGTAAAATAGAAATAATTATTGAATTTTCAATATCAAATATAGCTTAGGCTGAAATTTTGGTATTTTTCTGAAACACATCAATTTTTTATGAATAGTGAAACCACTAAGTAGTAGTTAAAAATCTGACAATTTCATTTAAATTAAATCATAAATCTTTTGTGAATTGAATTTTTAAAATTAGAGATACATGGTTGTTATTAGTAAATAAAATTTGGTTCAATATGATGGAAATAAATTTTGGTGAATAGTAACTTTTGACTTTTATTTAACGCACTTAAAGGTAACTAGGGCAATTAAAGGCAAAAAGAATATTATAATAATAAAAAATTAACATTAAAACTGTCCTAACCTTTTTGGATGAGTCATGGCCGACCATGGGCATCTTTGGGTCGATTTTGGGACCCCATGGATCCACTTATGAATAATAATGACTCTTTATTTTAATTAACTTAAAGTTAATTAGAAAATTACATAAAAAATTATCTTTGAGTAAATAAATTTTTTAAGGGAGTTATCTAAGACTTCTTTTCTATAAATATTAATTGGAAACATAAAAAGAATTAATAAATGGTGGTAATTTTTTATAATTTTTATACATCAAATAAATTAAATTTTTTATGATACAATAATGATGTAATATTTACCTCATTAAAAATAATTTAAATAAATAAGATTATTAATATTAAAAAAATAACAAAAACCTATCTAGTTATTATTGGTTCATTTTATTTACACCATGATTCATCTTATCATAGACTTTAATTAGTTTTGGGCATTTAGAAACTGAATATCACTATATAATAAAATAATATTTTCACACTTTCCTAAAGAGCCCCTCCTCTCCATTATAAAAGGAAACCACTTATATCCCACTCCACACACCTCTTAGGCCCGTTGTATCATCCTACCCCATCCCAAATAAGCTCTAATATCCCTTTATTAAACCAAGAATCCTTACCTTGGGCATAAGTCACTTCAATAAGTCCTTTTGGTTCAAACCAAAGGATGTTACCCAAATTAAAGTTAACTATTTCTCTTAAATTATTATTTTTTATTTTGTCAGGTTTTACTACTAAAACCCCCGAAAACTCTTTTGATTACATTATTTTATAACAACACAAGTATACTCAATAAACTAGGATGTTTTTATGAGAAGGAGTCGAACTACACTTACACACACCTCCATCTAATGGGTGAAGAACATATTGTTTCCGTGGTTGGCAAACTAACGCCTCACGAATGGATGATTGTTCGATTATATCTTACCTCATCTCATGGTGGCCATTAAAATGGAAATGTATTTATATATGTTATATATTATGTTTATATTTTCTTTGTGCTTCTGTATTTTAAATTTATATCATAACTTTATGGTTTCTATTATGGGTAAAACGCGATAATTTCATTTGAGGAAGTGCGGACTACCTCCCATTCCAAGTGATATGACTCTTTAATGAATTTTATGAGTCATATAAATTATGGATATAATGATATTATACTTTAATTATAATATACCTATGTATAATTATGTTTTAATTTCATTAAAATACCGAATTTTAATGAAAGTGGATTTTATGCGTACGTTCGGCTTACCGTCTCCATGAATAGTGCATTTCATTTCTTATCTTCTTATGTTATGTACTATTATAAATTTATATATATACTAGATATATAATATCTATTTGATATCTAAATCATGAATATCATTCTGGAGATAATGGACTTTGACCACATGGAAAATTTGTAATTATAACACGTTCATTTTTTACTCATGTTCTGAACATCGATAAAATATACAATATGAACTCAAATAATTAAGTAATTGTTATATAAATGTAATAAGTGATATAAAAAAATAATAAACTTTAAAAATTTTCTTAATAAAGT
This sequence comes from Viscum album, assembly GCA_963277665.1. Classification (NCBI taxonomy): domain Eukaryota; kingdom Viridiplantae; phylum Streptophyta; class Magnoliopsida; order Santalales; family Viscaceae; genus Viscum; species Viscum album. The sequence goes on from OY728151.1 coordinate 2,086,013,347, forward strand.
AGAAATTAACTTATTTTTATTGTTTAGGAAGAACAAGGAACATACAAGACCAGTCAGACTTGAGGTAAGGGGTTTCTTATCTCACTTTAAATTTTGTGAGATTTCCATGATTCACAACTTATTTATTTCTTTTGGTGTATTGTGACAGAAATTTGATATATATTATCATTATTATAATTATATTAATTTTATTCTGTAATTCATTTTATGGTTATTAGCTTTTGTTCATACGAATCGATTGATTACAATGAAGTAAGGGTTTTTCATCTCACTTTTATTCCTGTGACATTCATGATATATTGGCCACTATTTCATTTTGTGTGTAGTATGTACTGCCCATGATTTTATTATTTTTGTAATATACATTAATTTATGGGTATCTAAATCTTCATTTTATGATACTTATTTCATGGGGAGTATGTTTCATATGTTTTCAAATCAGTAAGGGAATTTCAAATTTCAATTTACAATCATTGGGTTTTACACATACTTCATTGATTATTTTACTATAGTATTATGTGTGGAATAAATATTTATTATTTGTGTGGTAATTCCCACTCCCCTTTATATGGATATAATTTTGATACACATAATCAATCCATTTATAAATTCTCCAGTCATCTATATGATCTTGATAAGAGTAATTTTAACTCAATCTCCACTTATAGAGTTAAACATCCAATTCATTGGTGTTGTTTTTACAAGAATATGTGAGAATATCTTCTGATTGATTTACACTGAATATCCAATAAAATTGAGTGTATTTATATTGTTCACACATAATTATGTCATCTATTTATCCTTAACCTATGGATATGATCTTTATAAGAGATTTCATCTCAGTTTACATTCCATTGGGACTTCTTTATTATTACACACCGATTCACTTTTATATGGTGGACATAATGTACTTAGACCTAGTATATCATGAATCCCATTATTATCATGATACTATAAAGTTTTTATTAACTCAATTATATGTATTCAAGTGTCTCTGTTTTGGTTTGGAACTCAAACTAAAATATCATTTTAAATGTTTTAAAGATTTATTATTCTAAATATTTCTCATTAATGTCCATGTTTTAAACATGGATTTAAGGATTTATTTATATGGAAAATAATGATTTAAAATTAAAATTCCTTTTAAAAGTTTCAACTTGGTATGGGAAACTTTGATTCAAAAATTTATTTTAAAGAGTCTCTTTATAAATATTAAGACTTTTAAATGTTTTCAACAAAAAGGGGGATATTTCTCTCAAATAGTTTTGATGATTATTTTAATCTATGTTAAAATCCTTCATTATTCCATATTGTGGTTGATATATTATAATATAATATTCCATATTGTATTGAATTAGTTATTTTTGACTTTGGATGTGCTATTTTTATACCATTCATGGTTTGTGGTTAAAATATTGACATTTCATATGCTAGTTTTAATACAAAAGTTCAGATTATGTTTCAACCTTTCCATATGAGGAATTCATTGGACATAATAAGTGATGGGTGGAGCCCACTATAGCTCCTCTATGCATCGATAGGTCTCATGAGACAATTGGACATATAATTTGCTGAGGCCTTTCCCAATTTTTGATATATGGTTTTGGTCAAGGCCTTAATCATTTTTAGACATCTTGGTCGAGGCCTTGATAAAATTATTCAGAATGTCCAGCACTATGCATTCCATCATTATTATATTAGATATTGATATTTCATATGATTATTCAACTAGTAGAACACCGATGACTATGTTTTACAATGGCATTATTTAATCATCTCATATTCCTTCCATAAAGTGCTCGTGATTATTTTTTGTTAAGGCATGTGTTTACAATTATTCACTATGCCTAATGTTTATGTTATCTTCCGCTGTATTTCATACTCTTACTGAGAATCTATGCTCACCCCTTTCTCATGTTACATTTTCCTAGGATATGAAGATGTTAGTTATGAGTGAATTGTTGTAATAATCTTGGAATCATGGATGTTTGTAATGGAATAAATTAATGTTGTTTTTATTTTCATGTCGAAATTTTGAACATAAGTATGTATCTTGTTTCCAAGACTACTAAACAAATCAGTCCATAGAGATATTATTCCTTGTAATCATTCCAAATGTATTAAAATAATACACCGGCTCATGGTTTCTGGGGTTGGGGCGTTACAGTTAGTATCAGATAATGTCTAGTACAAACGATGGATACTAGATTTAGATAAGCTCTGATTATAGCAAATTACCCAAAGATAGACTTTGAGGATTAGTATAGAATAACTTCTTAGAATTTTGGTTATGTAGATATTTTTTTATTTTCCAAACAATAAATCCCTATCTAGATACGAGCAGGTAGAGGTGGCTCTGACATAGTTGTACCTAGGAGTAAAAACTTTGATGAGGAGTTTCAGGTTTGACCCGAGGTATCCTAGTACACGACAACGGGCCTTGCTGCCCTCTTGGTTACAACACTACTAGGGTATATGCTTATGATAATTAACATTTTCTTTACAAAATGATTTGATGGATTTTAATATAAGACATGAATAAATAACCTTGGTTAATACTTAGGTGTTTTAGATTAATAATATGTTGTTATGAAATTTTCTAAACAATTTTATGACTCACACTATGCCTTCTTGGGTTAGAAAATGGATGGATTCCAAGTCATAGTAACATAGAAGATGATGTTAAAGGTGGAAATAGTGGTGGAAATGAGAAACGAAATGGATTGTTGATAGGTTTGAAAGATTTTATGTTCATGCCGAAAATGTTTTCCAAAAATATGATCAACAACATATATATTAACCAACTCCCGGACTCAACAAAGAAGAGAAAAGTGGAAAATGATAAGAGCTCCACCAGTGAAGACCTTGGAGAAAAGAATGTTCATTTTTTATCATGCTAGAAATGTTGAAGGAGACACCTAGGAACATTTATTAATGGAACAAATAAATGATTTATGTGTGGGAAAGAAAGAAATAAAATATATAATTTCTTTGGAAAAATGAAGAGTACTATGGAAGAAAATAAACATGGTCCCAAGAATCCATTTATAGTCATTTTCCATAAATGTAGGGGACTTAGAAATTACCCAAGTGAATGCCCTATTAAATAGGATATCCTCTTGGTCATGAAGGATGTTATGTGGAAATAAATGGATGGAGAAATGTTTAAAAATTATTAGTTCCCTTTTTTGATGGGATTACATTGGAAGACTTTTCTCTTGTATTTGTAACCCTATAGTTTGTCATATGAAAATGATATTTGATGAAGAATTATCTTTTCTCATTTTGATATAGATATAAATAACCATTTTTTTATATGATCATTGAGTTTGAGGCAATTACAAGTACATAAATTTTGGGATGAAAATATGAGGTATGAGATAACGTTTGTGATGAAATTATGTTATATTTACTTAGAGGAATCTATCAATTTTTTTGGAAAATAAAAAAATTATATTGTTTTTGAAAAAGGACAACATGCCGACCGTTTGAAAACCCGTCATGTCAGATGACGTTGTGGGAATCGAACCCAAACCCGTAGTGTGATTGGGATTTATCGCCTACCACCGCAAAAGGTGAATTCCCTAGTTAGTGTGATAAAATTTTTTTAGTTAGATGATTTTATTGATCAATAATAAGTTGTTTTGGGATCTTATGTCTTATCAAATGGATATCCGTAGTATAGAAAAAATGATTTGGTGGTTAAGTGATAAATTTTATTTTGGAAGATGTTCGCTCTATTGTGAGTATTGTATGCCTAAGGATAATAGAATACTATAAGATTTCATTTTAATAGTAATGGTGATTTTTGAACCTATGTTTTTATTGTGGATTTATAGCAATTTGGGTTATTTATGGAAATGATTAACCTATCATAGAGAATATGTTATTATATTAATTACTTTTAAGTATATTACTTTATGAGTAGTCAATATTATTTGGAGATACAATTTAACGTGGAAGATTATGTAAGCCAATTCTTCTGAGTTTTGGGTTTCAATATTAGTTTGAATTTTATTGAAATGTTTTTTGTACAATATTTTATTGAATGGTATTTATTGATCATTGTGTATTGGTGGTTAAATTTTAGAAATTAAGAATAGTATTTATTTCTCTAATGTATTATCCGTTCAGGATCACCTAATATTTTACTAAAAAAAAATTTTGGTTAATCTCTAAAGAAAAGAGAAATATATAGTCAAACCATTGTGGATTTTGTGTTTCTATATATGTTGATTCTTTCATTTCAGGTGTCACCAAGTCATCATTAATTCTAATTATTTGGAGTGAAAGACGAGTTTTTGGTATGAATTTGATGAAGGATGAAACTCTACTTGTCAAGTATAATTCTTTCTTATCCTATGAATAAATTAATTATTAAACATTAGAGAAGGGATCTTAAAACAAAACATGGGTTATCCAAATTCTTTATGTTTTTTTGTATCGATGATATTTTAAATCATCGTATATTGATGGGTATGAGGACCTCAATTTTACACTTGTTTGTGATTAATGACCTCAATCACTCCTTTTAAATTTTACATTTTTTCTGCCTATTATTTGTCTATAATTTCATCCAATTTTCTCCTAATCTAGATCATAATTTGGTGGTGACTTTTTCATCTCCTTTTCCCTCTTATTAAGACTAAATTTTATTAACCCAATTTTTGATGTTGGTTTTCCACAAAGGTATTATTCTATTTTTATCCTATTATTTTGTAAGAACAATTTCAAATTGCGAGGAAACAATTTATTGAAGGAGTGGATAATGTAACACCCTACGATTTCATAGTAAGATATTTTCTATAAATTCAATATCATGCACTACACACAAAACCGAGTTCAAGCGCACCACGGCTTTAACGTTCCGACCCTAGTTACCCAGATTCAGTGCATTGTTACATAACATTAGCATGATCACAAGAATGATCAAGTCTCTAAAGACCGATTAGTTTATTAGTCTTCGAAACACTAGATATATTCATAAGTCATACATTACATCATAAACTCAAAAAAACTACAACAACATCTTTTCTTCATATCCCATCATACTGTCCCTACAGGTCATTCATAAATTACTTCTTCACATCTTGGGAAAAATAAAACATTGAAAGAGGTGAGCTCGGATTCTCAGTAAGGATAACAATATAGAAGAAACTTTCATAAATAATCATAAACATTTAAGGCAATGTATAACTAAAAAATAATTTTTAAACTTGAACTTCGGCATAATATTGAAAATATAAAATGAAATAATTCCATTTACTTATTCAAATGGATATTTAACTAGTCGAATAATGACATGCAATATCAATAACCACTTTCATAATGATGGAATGCATAATTCCAGACTATCATAACCACATATACATGGCCTCATGCCAAGACTACAAATAAGATTTTGTCAAGGACTTATGGCAAGACATTAGTTTGTCTCATGATACATATCGATACATCGAGGAGCTATAGCGGGCTCCACCCGTCACTTATTAATTCCAATGCATTCCCCATATGAACAGGTTTAAACATAACATAAATATTCGTATTAAAACTAGCATACGAAATGTCAATAATTTCTCAAAAAACCATGAATGGTATAAAAATAGAACACCCACAGTCAAACATATCACAAAACCTTCAATACAATATGGAAGTTTTGTATCACAATAAATCAACATCAACTAAGCTTAAAATCTATCAAAGGATGTTGACATAGATAAAATCAAAACTATTTGAGAGAAATATCTCTTTTTTTAAATCATTTTAAAGTTACATAATTAGAAAATAAAACACTTACTTTTGAAAGTTTTCTTATAATCTTGTAAGGGAAGCTTATATGATTTTATAATGGTAGAAAATAGTCGCACCCGCCGTATAAGTTAAAAAAAATTCTTACATTAATTCTGTCGAAAAGGTTAAAAAGGAACTTGTTTGGAAAACGATAGAAAGATTTCTTAATAAACTTCTTATAAAAAGTCATCAATGGTATAAATGACTTTATACCATTGTCTTTAAAATAGTAAGAATGATTTTTAATACATTTTTATGAAACATGGATGTGAATGATAAAGAGGTCCCAGTAGAAAATTACGTATAAACAAACGTGGATAATAAAGATATTGTGAAATAAACCCTTAACATGTAAATTTCCTTGGTTGAGGGTAAGTTAACCTCCGATATAATGGTAAAATAATTGTTATTAAATTATAAAAGAATAATATACATTAATATTATATCATATATGATCTTATAACATTGATTTGTTAATAATATCTTACTATTATCGTTGTTTCGAGTGTTAACTTAATCATTTTATTTTATATGTTTTGTTACGTAAGATATGTTTTTCAGGGATAGGTTGTATCTTATTCATATCAAAAATTATATAAGGTCCTTAAACATTATTTTTAATCATTAAATGATAATTAGTCTTGAATGGATACGATGGGGAATAAATCTCAACGCGTTCGTGGAGATGGTAGTCTGTATGTACGCACGAGTGACAATATCATTTTTTTGATATTAAAATAATATATAATTGGATGGTATATCATATATACAGAATAATTATCATGTTATATTTATTATTTACATGAATTACACATCATTATTATACCCATAAAAATAATAATTTATTGAATAACAATTACACCACGACGTGGAGACGGTAAGCCGTACGTATGCACGTATGGTGACATGTCATTCAAAGGATGTATAAAATACTGAATATGGTTGTACCATATTTATAATATCATAAAAGTATATATAAGATACAGGAGTTATAATTTTATAATGGTAATAACAAATAAAGAAGAAGTTTAAGAATAAAGGAACTTGACAGAGGGTGGTGAAAACATTACCTCTTCTTCAGGCTCTTCCTTTTCATTTGATCAAAAGGGCTCCTTAGGATGGCTTTCTGATCAAAATATGTCCTCTAGGTTGAATTGAGGGAAGTTTAGAGAGTATTTGGGTAGATTTTGGCCGAGCCAAAAGGCTTTGAATTTGTGAATTAGTGAGAAGGGTGAGTTCCCTTTTTTAAGAGGGGTGATGGGAACCTTTGGAAAAGCTAGAAATATTATTTTATTATAAATTCATATTCGGTTTATAATGGATAAAAATTATATTATTTAAAGTTTAAGGTGGGGATGGTTATAAAAACACTCAACCAATAGAATTTAGACAGGTTTGGGTCATTATATTAACCTTATCTTTTAGTTTTAACTCTTTGTTAATTAGTTTGACACTTACCTTGTAACTTTATATTTTTATATTATATAGTTAATAAAATTACTATATACCTCCAAGAGACCAAAAAATGGGCCATTAATAATAAAACAATCATTATATAAGTATCTTTGACGAACCATAGATTTTTAGGAATTGAATATAAATTAATAATATAAAATTTTTTTAAACTGTTTTATGTCAATTTTGACACTATTGGGTATTTTTTTTTGATAAATTCATAACAACATTATTACTTCAAAAATAATTTATATAATCAATCCTAATATGTCATATTAACCTATAAAATTAGTGTAATTCATAAAAAGTCTCAAATTACATTTATTTTGATATTTATATTATCAATTATTTTAATATTTCATTAATTAGGTAATTACTATATCTCCATTGTGTCATAAATAAATTAAATTATTTAATGTATAAAAAGTATAAATAAAATACCATTATGGAGGAAATCATTTTATATTTCTAATAAATATTTACAATAGAATTTATCTTATGTATAACCCTATATTAAATATGTTTTAGTATATAAACATTCACTTTAACTCTTTTAACTCTTCTTTGAATTAAATAATAATAAATGTACTAATCTATTCCAAGTGGACCTAAATGATAATATTTTATTGCTAAGGTTTTTTTCGGTCGATATAAACTTGTCCAATAGAATTAGGACATGTGTTAGGGAAATATTAATATCATTTTTACTCCTAATTACCCTATTTTCTTTTAACCGTTGTAAATAAAAGTAAAAAGTTACTATTCATCAAAAATTATTTTCATCTCATTGTACCACATTTTACTCCTTGATATTAACCATGTCTATAAAATTTTCGAAATTCCACTCACATAAGTAATAAAATTAATTTTTATGTGAATTTCCAAATTCTCCTAGGAGGTGGGTAAAAGATGGTGAAAAGTTCAATAAAATTTTTATATATCTAAAATTATTCTAAACTAACTCCAATGAATTACATTGAACTTATATAGGTATTATGTATCTCTTTTGACCTTAATTAAATTTAAATAAAATAAAAAATTATTTATATAAAAATTTGGTTTTAAACTATAACTAAGTGTTTTTCCACTATTCCTCAAAAATTGAATGTTTTCAGAAAAATACCAAAATTTCACCCGAGGCTAATTTCGATATTCCGAATCCAAAAATAAAGTCCATTTTTAATGATAAAATTTATAAAATTTTAAAAATTGGGTATTACTATTCATAACGGCTACTTTGATTGGTTGTGGTGTGTGTGTTAGAACTCGAAGTTGTGTACAAAACACGCTACTGTATTATTTAAAGTAAAGCGTACCGTGGAAGCTTGGGTTGTTACAATCTCCCCTCCTTCAAATAATTTCGTCCTCGAAATTTCTAGAATACTACCACATGAAATGACTCGGGTGGTTCTTCATCATAAGTTCCTCGGGTTCCCACGTTGCCTCTTCCATCTTATGGTTTCTCGAAAAAACATTTACCAAACGAGTCGTCTGGTTTCTCAGTACTTGTTCTCTCATATCAAGAATCCTGAAAGGCTCTTCGCAATAAGAAAAATCGGGTTCCAGTTCTAATTCCTCATAGGTGAGTACATGCGTTGGGTCAGGCATGTATTTCCTCAATAGTGATATGTGGAATACATCGTGAACTTTGGAGAGACTTGGTGGCATTTCCAAATGGTAAGCTACATCCCCAATTAGTTCTTGAATTTCAAAATGTCTGATGTACATAGTACTCAATTTACCCTTCTTACTAAAACTTATAACTTCGTTCCATGGTGATGCCTTCAATAAAACATGATCTCCTACCTAAAATTCCAAATCCTTCCTTCGGTTATCGGCATAGCTCTTCTGCCTACTTTGTGCTGCTTTGATGTGGTTTCGGATTACCTTTACCTTTCCATTTTTTCCTCCACCAGTTCTGGGACTACATGTTTTCGTTCACCAACGTCATCCCAACAGGTTGGTGTGCAACATCTCTTTCCGTATAATGCTTCATATGGTGCCATCTGAATACTCGAATGGAAGCTATTGTTATAGGAAAATTCTACCAGAGGTAAATATTGATCCTAAATACACTGAAATTCAAGTGAGCAGGATCACAACATGTCTTCTATGGTTTGAATAGTCTATTCTTATTGTCCATCTGTTTGAGGGTGGTAGGTAGTTCTCAAATGAAGTTCAGTATCCAAGGCCTTCTGAAGACTCTTCCAGATTCTTGAAGTAAAAAGGGGATCATGATCAGAAACAATTGATAGGGGTTCTCCATGAAGTCTCATCAGTTCATTAATATATAGTCTTGCTAGACATTCCAGTGGTATATCTTCTCTTATAGCAAGAAAATGTGCTGACTTGGTAAGAAGATCAACAATAACCCATATTACATCGTTCCTTATAGAAATCATTGGTAGCCCAATGACAAATTCCATCATAATATTTTCTCATTTACACTCTGGTATGGGAAGAGGTTGCAAGACTCCTCCAGGCTGTTGCCTTCCAGCTTTCACTTTTTGACAAACCATACATCTTAACACATAATCAGCAATCTCCCTCTTCATGTTATCCCACCAAAAATGTTCCTTCAAGTCTCTATACATTTTGGTGCCCCCATGGTGTATAGAGGAATTATAACTGTGAGCATTGTCAAACAATTCCCTTTTTAGATCAGGTATATTGGGAACACAAAGTGTCTTCCCAAATTTCAAAATTCCATCTTCATACCCAAAGTCATTCAATCTCCAAACATTCACAGCTTTAATCTTCTTTTGAAATTCATTATCATCGGTCTGAGAACTCTTAATCCTTTCTAGTAAAGATGGTTTGGCAACCATTTGAAAAAGAACTAATGTTTCACCTTCCATGGTTATTCCCATGTCCATCTTCACTAAATCCATGAAAATTGGATCCCTTTCAATTCTCATATTGTTCAAAACTCCATGATCTTTTCTTCTCAAAGCATCTGCCACCTTATTTTCCTTCCCCGGGTGGTATTGTATCGTACAATCATAATCCTTGAGTAATTCGAGCCATCTCCTTTTCCTCATGTTGAGTTCTTTTTGTGAGAAAATATACTTCAAACTCTTGTTATCAGTATAAATCTCACATTTTTCACCATAGAGGTAGTGCCTCCATATCTTCAAAGAAAATATCACAACTGCTAACTCGAGATCATGAGTAGTATAGTTTTTCTAATGAATTTTCAACTGTCATGATGCATAGTAAATAACCCTATCATTATGAATAAGGACACAACCAAGTCCCTTCTTCGATGCATCACTATAAATAACGAAACAATCATTCCCTGGTGGTATAGTCAATATAAGAGAATTGACTAATCTTCTCTTTAGTTATTAAAAAATTCTTCACACTCTTTTTTCCAAACAAATTTAAACCCTTTACGTGTTAGCTTTGTTAATGGGTTAGCCATCTGAGCAAAATTCTGGACAAAACGTCGATAATAACCTGATAAACCAATAAAACTGTGTACCTCAGGTATAGTTGTAGTTTCTGGCCATTCTTGGATTGCCTTGGTCTTATAAGTATCAATAGAGATTCCATCTTTAGAGACAATAAGCCCATGAAACGAAATCTCCTAAAGCCAGAATTCACACTTGCTAAACTTCCCATATAATTCATGTATTCTCAGAGTCTTCAGGATAATGCGCAAGTGATTTTCATGATCTTCGTAGATTTTGGAGTATACCATGATATAATCAATAAATACCACCACAAAATCATCAAGATATTCCTTGGAAACTCTATTCATTAGATCCATGAATACAGAGGGTGCATCAGTCAGCCCAAAAGGAATTACCATAAATTTGTAATGCCCTTACCTTGTTCGAAATGATGTCTTCATAATGTCTTCCTTCTTCACACACAACTGATGGCATCCTGATCGAAATTTAATATTTGAAAAGTATTGAGCTACATGCAGTTGGTTAAATAAATCATCAATGTGAGGTAGGGGATACTTGTTCTTTATTTTTATAGCATTGATCTCCCTGTAGTCGATACATAACCTCATAGATCCATATTTCTTTTTAACAAAAAGAACAGGGTCTCCCCATGGAGAAACACTAGGGAGAATAAATCCCTTATTACTCAATTCCTATAGTTGTTTCTTTTGATCAAATAATTCCACAGTGGCCATTCTATATGGGGTATTCTATATAGGCCTTGATCTAGGAATTAAATCAATGGAAAACTCAAATTCTCGTTCTGGAATATGTCTAGGTAAATATTCCAGAAACACATCTACATATTCTTTCACAGTAGGTACATCCTCTATTTGAACATTACTTTCATCACCTACAGTCATTTCATTATCTTCCTCACCGGTAATTGAATTTAGTTGAGATAGTGGGGGTGGATCTAGATAAGAATTAGGTGGTGACGATTCTGCTCTAATTATAAGGTGTTCCTTATCATCATTATCAAAAATTGTAACCTCCTTCTTCTTACAAAAAATATTCACATCATGGTCCGAAAGCCAATCCATACTGAGGATTATATCAAACTCAATCATAGGTATGACGATGATATTAGCGGATAAAGAACATTTATGTGCTCTAATCGGGACTGATTCAGAAAACATTGTTGCAATGATACTTCCCTTAGGAGTTTTAACTACCAACTCCCTTGTTAAATAAAATTGTAAATATCTAATTTTCTTATCAAAATAGGAAGATATGAAACAATGCGATGATTCAGAATCAAGTAATTTATTTTCTAAACTTGAGGAAACCATTAAGTTACTTGCCACCACGTTTTTCAGAGCTTCTACCTCAGCAGTAGTGATAGCATAAGCTTGGCCTTAATCCCTTGGCCTTTTCTGACGTAAGTTCCCCTGACGCATAGGACATTCATTTTCATAATGTCCCATATCCCTGCAATTGTATCATTGAACATCGGTAGCTTCCTTCTTCCCCTTGAAATCACGAGCTTGGTGGCCTTTTTCACCACACTTGTAACAGACTCCCATTCCTTTTAAGCAAGTACTGAGGTGTTTCTCCTACATTGATTGTAGGATAGATATTCAACTTTTCCCTTCTTCCCCTTACTTCCATTCCCAAAGTGATCAAAATATATCTTCTACTCTTTCTTTTCTTTAAAGTCATAAGACTTATATAATTCCTTTTCTATCTTGATCGCATATGAGACAATGTCTTCATATGACGAGAAGGGTTGTGAGAATATTTCTCAACGGATAAATGGTCTTAACCCATGAAAGAAATGATCAATATTACTTATTTGTTTACATATATAATCTCCATCATACCTTGATAACCTTGTAAAGTTAGCCTCATACTTTGCGACATTCTCATCCTCCTTTTGTCTGAGACTCAGATATTGCCTTTCCATATCTGCTCGATGGTCATGAGGAAAGTATTTTTCTAAAAACAGATCTTTGAAATCCCTCTATTCTATATTTGATACTTCATCATCTTCCTTCGTGTTTTGAATCAATGACCACCATTGATCAGCATTTCTAGTGAGGCGATAAACTTCCATGACAAATTTTTCCCTTTCACTACTCCCCAAAGCTTGAAATATTTTCTCTAGGGAACTTATCCATTGCTCATCTACTAATGTATTTGTACTCCCATTGAATGATGGTGGTTTCTGACTCATGAAGTGATTTAACATTGATCCTCTACGCTGTGGATCAAGGTGCTCCATACGGGTAAGGTTATTATTCATAACCTAAGTGAGTTGTCCCAGTATGGTGATTAGTTGATCAGCACCAGTTGCATCACCAGCTCCACTATAATTATCTTTAGGAGAAGGGAAATCCCTACATGGAGTGCATGCATTGATATGGTTTCCATTTCTTCCACTAGGTGCCATTTCTAAACAATGGCATAAACTAGATCAGTTTATGAATTAAAATACATAATTCCATACTTATAAAATACTTAACATAAATTGAACTATTTATGGATATAATACATAATCATAAAAATGTTTTCTTTTATCACGTATATACTCATAAACCCTTCATAATAATTTGTAAAGAAAATGAGAGTTATCCTAAGAATATCCCCCGGGAGTGTCGTAACCAAGAGTGCAGCAAGGCCCTTTGTAGTGCACCACTTCCCGTTCGAGTCTAGATCAAAGCGGTGTTTTCGGGTTTTACCCCTAGGTACATCTGTGCTAGAGCCGCCTCTACTTGATCGTATCCAGACAGGGTTGTATTTCTCAGAAAACTCACAAAATCTCTACAATTCCAAAATTCTAGGAAGTTCTTCTATACTAATCCTCAAAATCCATCTTAAATATATGTTCTATAATCAGAGTTTATCTAAATTTAGCTTCCATGGTTTTTACTAAACTAGATCTGATGCCAAATGTAATGCCCCGACCCTAGTTACCCAAAGTCAATGCATTATTACATAACATTGGCATTATCACAAGAAAGATCAAGTCTCGAAAAACCGATTAGTTTAGTAGTATTGGAAACACTAGATATATTCATAAGTCTTACATTACATCATACACTCAAAAAAACAACTACAACATCTTTTCTTCATATCCCATCATACTGTCCCTACAGCTCATTCATAAATTACTTCTTTACATCCTGGGAAAAATAAAACATTGAAAGGGGTGAGCTCAGATGCTCAGTAAGGACAACAATATAGAGGAAACTTTCATAAATAAGAATAGACATTTAAGGCAATGTATAACTAAAAAAGGCTTTTAAACTTGAACTTCAGCATTATATGGAAAATATAAAATGAAATAATTCCATTTACTTATACACATAGATATTCTACTAGTCTAATAATCACATGCAATATCAATAACCACTTTCATAAGGATGGAATGCATAATTCCATACTATCATAACCACATAGCCAAGGCCTCATGCAAAGACTAGAAATAAGATTTTATCAAGGCCTTGTGCCAAGACACCAGTTTGTCTCATGAGACCTACCGATACATCGAGGAGTTATAGCGGGATCCACCCGTCACTTATTAAGTCCAATGCATTCCTCATATGAACAGGTTTAAACATAACATAAATATTCATATTAAAACTAGCATAAAAAATGTCAATACTTTCTCCATAAACCCTGAATTGTATAAAAGTAGAACATCCACGGTCAAACATATCACAAAACCTTCAATACAATATGGAAGTTTTGTATCACAATAAATCAACTTCAAATAAGCTTAAAATCCATCAAAGGATGTTGACATAGATGAAATAAAAACTATTCGAGGGAAATATCTCTTTTTTTTAAATCATTTGAAAGTCACATAATTAGAAAATAAAACATTTACATTGAAAATTATCTTATAAGCTTGTAAGGGAAGCTTCGATGATTTTATAATGGTGGAAAATAGCCGCACCCGCCATATAAGTTAAAAAAACTTTCTTACCTTAATTCTGTCGAAAAGGTTAAAAAGAACCTTGTTTGGAAAATGACAGAAATATTCCATAATAAACTTCCTATAAAAATTCAACAAGGGTATAAATGACTTTATCCCATAGTCATTAAAATTTTAAGAATTATTTGTAATAAATTTTTAAGAAACATGGATGTGGATGATAAAGAGGTCCCAGTATATAATTACGTATAAACAACATCGGATAATGAAGAGATTGTGAAATAAACCCTTACCTTGTACTTTTCCTTGTTTGAGGGTAGGTTAAAATCATGTATAATGGTTAAATAATTTTTATTAAATTATACAAGATTCATATACATTAATATGATATCATATATGATCTTTTAACATTGATTTGTAAATAATATCTTAGTATTATCAATGTTTCGGGTGTTAACTTACTCATTTTCTTTTATATGTTTTGTTATGTAAGATGTGATTTTCAGGGATAGGTTGTATCTTATTCATATCCAGAATGATATAAAGTCCTTAAACATTATTTTTAATTATTAAATGAGAATTAGTCTTGAATGGATACGATGGAGAATGAATCTCATCGCGTTCGTGGAGACGGTAGTCCGTATGTACGCACGAGTGACAATGTCATTTTTTGATATTAGAATTATATATAATAGGATGTTATATCATATATAAAGAATAATTATCCTGTTATATTTACTACTTACATGAATTACAGATCATTATTATACCCATCCAAATAATTGTTTATTGAATAACAATTACACCACGACGTGGAGACGGTAAGCCGTACGTACGCACGTATGGTGACATGTCATTAAAAGGATGTATAGAATACTGAATATGGTTATAACATAATTATAATAACATCACAGTATATATAATATACTGGAGTTATTATTTTAGAATGGTAATAACAAAGAAAGATGAAGTTGAAGAAGAAAGGAACTTGAAAGAGGCTTGTGAAAACATTACCACTTCTTCGGGTTCTTCCTTTTGATTGGATCAAAAGGGCTCCTTAGGTTGGCTTTCTGATCAAAATAAGGCCTCTAGGTTGAACTGAGGGATGTTTAGAGAGTATTTTTGTGGGTTTTGGCTTATCCAAAAGGCTTTGAATGTGTGAATTAGTGAGAAGGGGGAGTTCCCTTTTATAAGAGGGGTGAGGGGCACCTTTGGAAAATCTAGAAATATTATTTTCTAATAAATTCATATTCGGTTTCAAATGGCTCCAAAGTGGATTATTTAAAGGCTAATGTTGGTATGGGTCGAAAACCACTCAAAAAATAGAATTTATACAGGTTTTTGTCATTATATTAACCATATCCTTTAGTTTTAACTCTTAGTTAATTAGTTTGACACTTACCATGTCACTTTGTATTATTTTATTATATAATTAATAAACTTACTATATACCTCCAAGAGACCCCCATGTGGTCCATTAATGATATAAATATCATGATATAAGTCTCTTGTCCAACATTAGATTTTTAGGAATTGAATATAAATTAATAATATAATATTTGTTATAAAAACTATTTTATGTCAATTTTGACACTATTGGATATTTTGTTTCTGATAAATTCAAAACAGCATTATTACTTCAAAAACAATTTATATAATCAATCCTAATATGTCATATTGACTTATAAAATTAGTTTAATTCATAAAACGTCTGAAATTACATATATTTGGATATTTATAATATCAATTATTTTAATATTTCATTAATTAGGTAATTAATCCATCACCATTGTGTCATAAATAAATTAAATTATTTAATGTATAAAAATTATAAAGAAAATACCATTATGTAGGAAATCTTTGTTTCCTTCTAATTAATATTTACAATCGAATTTATATTATTTATTACCCTATATTAAAAAAAAATTAGTAAATAAATGTTGATTTTTACTCTTTTAACTCCTCTTTGAATTAAATATTAATAAATGTCCTAATCTAATCCAAGTGGACCTAAATGATAATATTTTATTCTTAAGGTTCATTTTGGTTGAGATACACTTTTCCAATAGAATTAGGACATGTTTTACGGTAATATTAATATCATTTTTACCCTTAATTACCCTATTTAGTTTTAACTATGGTAAATAAAAGTAAAAAGTTACTATTCACCAAAAACTATTTTCATCTCATTAAACCACATTTTACTCCTTGATAATAACAGTGTCTCTCGTATTTTCGGAATTCCACTCACAAAAGCGGTAAAATTATGTTTTATGTGAATTTCCAAATTCTCCTAGGTGGTGGGTAAAAGACGGTGAAAATTTCAATAAACATTTTAATTATCTAAAATTATTCTAAACTAACTCCAATGAAGTACATTGAAAGTATATTGGTATTATGTATCTATTTTCACCTTAATTAAATTTAATTAAAATAAATAATTATTTAAATGATAATTCGGTTTTAAACTATAACTTAGTGTTTTTTCACTATTCATCAAAATAGAAAGTTTTCAGAAAAATACCAAAATTTCACACTAGGCTATATTCCGAATACAAAAATAAAGTCCATTTTAAAAGATAAAATTTAAAAAATTTCAAAAAGTGGGTATTACTATTCATAACTTCTAGTTTGATTGGTTGCGGTGTGTGTGTTAGAACTCAATGTTGCGTACAAAACACGCTACTGTATTATTCAAAGGAAAGTGTATCGTGGAAGCTTGGGGTGTTACAAAGACCTACCAAACTAGACGTTCAAAAGTAGTTATGAATACTATTAACTTAATTTTTAATTTTATATAATCCATATAATTTTAACTTATTTATTCTGTGTTTCTTAGAAATATTATTTGTAGAAACTCAATTTTTTAGATAAAAAATGTATTTTTCAAGAAAATTCAATTTTAACAGATTTTATTTGATAACCATTTTTAAATATAATATTTGACCCTTTTATAGAATCAGGACATCAAATATTACATTGGACGAATTTCTTTAATTTTTCTAATAATATTTTTTTGAATAGTGAGAAATACTATATTTTAATTCAAAACTGCCTTTTAATCAATTTTATTTATAAGGATAACTTATATTTTTAATAGTTTTTGAAGTGTAATTAGATTATATTTTTACCCTTTAATCTAATGTTGGTCATTGGAATTAATTTCTCTTTTAAATTATACAAAAACAAGTGTCAATCTTTTGATAGTTATTGTTTCATAAAAACACGCTATTTGTCTTAAAAACGGAAATTAATTTTAAATTAATTAATATAGAATATATGTTATGAAGTTGTCAAAATAGACATTATTTTTGAATTTGTAATATCATATATATCTTCGGCTGAATTGTTTTTATTTTTCTGAAAAACATCAATTTTTGATGAATAGTGAAACCACTAAGTAGTTGTTAAAAATTCGACTTTTTCATTTAAATAAAATTTTACCGCATTGGGGAATTGAATTTTGAAAAAACAAGATATATGGTTGTTATTAGTAATTAAAATTTGGTTCCATAAGATGAAAATATTTTTTTGTGAATAGTATTTTTGAACTTTTATTTACAACGGTTAAAGGTTAATAGAGTAATTTAAGGTAAAAAGAATTTTATAATAATAATAAATTACCTTAACACTTGTCTCAAACATATTGTATGAGTCATGGCTGACCATGGTCATCCTTGGGTCAATTTTGGGACCCCATGGAGAAACTTATGAATGATAAGGACACTTTATTTTAATTTACTTAAAGGAAAAAATGACATAATCATATATCTTTTAGTAAAGTAAATTTTACATGTGGTTATATATGTATTCCTTTCGAATATAAATATTCATGGGAAAGCTAAAAATATTTCCTAAATTTTGATATTTGTTTTATAATTTTTAGACATCATATAAGTTAAATTATTTATGACACAATAATGATTTAGTATTTACCTCATTGGTAAATGATTTAAATAAATAATATTATTAATATTAAAAAAATATCCAAAACCTGTCCAATTCTTATTGGATTATTTATTTATACCATGAGTCATTTTATATTAGACTTTAATTAGTTTTGGACCTTTAAAAACCGAATATCACTATATAATAAAATAATATTTTCACACTTTCTTAAAGATCCCCTCCTACCCCTTATAAAAGGACACCACTTTTATCCCATTCCACACACCAATCAAGCCCCTTGGATCTTCCAAACCCTGCCCAAATAATCTCTCAAGATTCCTCTATTACACTTATAAGCCTTACCTTTGGCATAAGTCACTTCAAGAAGTCTTTTTGGTTCAAACCAAAGGAAGTTACCCAAACTAAAGGTAATAGTTTGTCTTAAATTCTTTTGTTTTATTTTGTTTTATTTTACTTCT
Source organism: Viscum album (assembly GCA_963277665.1). Classification (NCBI taxonomy): domain Eukaryota; kingdom Viridiplantae; phylum Streptophyta; class Magnoliopsida; order Santalales; family Viscaceae; genus Viscum; species Viscum album. The sequence continues at coordinate 2,086,032,294 of OY728151.1, forward strand.
CCAACCCCTCTAAACTCTTTTTATAACTTAAATTTATAAAAACACCAGTATCCTAAATATACTAAGTTGTTTTAATGAGAATTATTCTAACTATACTTACACACACCTCCATCTAATGGATGAAGAACATATTGTTTCTGTGGTTGGAAAACTATCGCCTCGTGAAACGATGATTGTTCGATTAACTCTTACCGCCTCTCATGGTGGCCATTAAGATGACACTATTTTTATATATGATATATATTATGTTTATGTTTTCTTTTTTCTTCTATATTTTCCATTTATATCATAACTTTAAGGTTTGCATTTTGGGTAAAAGATGATAATTTCATTTGAGGAAGTACGGACTACCACCCCCTCAAAGTGATATGACTCGTTAATGACTTGTGTGGGATGTATAAAGTTTTGTGTTAATGATATTATACATGATATTATACTTGAATTATTATATGACTATGTATAATTATGTTTTAATTCCCTTAATATAAAAAATATAAATGAATGTAGCATTCATGCGTACGTACGACTTACCGTCTCCATGAATAGTGCATTTCAATTATTATCTACAAATGTTATGTACTATTACTAATATATATATATATACTGAATATAATAAATATATATATATATATATGATAGATAAATCATTTATATAATTCTGGAGATAATTAAATTTTTACCACATTTAAAGATTAAAATTATAACAAGTTCATTTTTACTCAAATTCTAAACATCGATAAAATATCCAATATAAACTCAAATAATTTAATAATTGTGATATCAAGGTAATAAGTGATTTAAAAGAAATAATAAAATCCAAAAATTGTATTAATCATGTATAAATTAACTTAATTTTATTATTCAGGATGGACAGGGAACATACAAGACAAGTCGAACTTGAGGTAAGGGGTTTCTTATCTTACTTTTAATTCTGTGAGATTTCCATTATTCGCCACTTATTTATTTCATGTGGTGTATTGTGTACTTCCATATGTTATATATTATCATTATTCTCTTTATATTCATGGTATTCGGTGATTCATTTGGTGGTAGTTATATTTTGGTCATATGACTCGATTGATTACAACGAAGTAAGGGTTTTTCATCTCACTTTTATTCTCATGAGATTCAGGCTATATTAGCCACTATTTCCTTTTGTGTGGAGTATGTACTGCCCATGATCGTATTATTTTTTTAATATAAATTAATTTATTTGTATTTACATCATCATTTTATGATAATTCTTTCATTGGTTGTATGTTTAATAAGTTTCCAAATCCGTAAAGGAATTTCGAATTTCAATTTCCACTCATTGGGATTTACGCATACTTCATTGATTATATTACCCCATGATTATGTGTGGAATCACTAATATTTATTTTTTTAATAATTTCCACTCCCCTTTATATGGATATAATTTTTATACATTTAATCACTCCATTGATAAATTCTCTAGTCATCGATATGAACTTGATAAGAGTAATTTTAACTCAATCTCCATTTATTGAGCTAAACATCCAATTCATTAGTTTTGTTTTTACAAGAATATGTGTGAATGTCCTCTGATTTATTTACAATAAATATCCAATGATGTTGAGTTTATTTATATTTTTCACACATAATTATGTCGTTGATTTATCCTTAACCTAAGTATATAGTCTTTATAAGAGATTTCATCTCAATTTCCATTTAATTGAGACTTATTTGTTGCTATATGCCATTTCACTTTTATGTGGTTTATATAATTTAACTTGAAATAGTATATCATTAATCCCTTTATTCTCAGGATATTATAAATTTTTTATTACCCTAATTATTTGTATTCAAGTTTCTCTCTTTTGGTTAGGAACTCTAACTAAATTATCATTTTAAATGTTTTAAAGATTTATTATTATAAATCCTTATCATTAATGTCCATGTTTTAAAAAAAAATTAAGGACTTATTTATATTGAAATTAATGTTTTAAAATTAAAATTCCAATTAAAAGCTTCAAAGTGGTTTGGGACACTTTTATTCAAAAATCTATTTTAAATGGCTTCTTAATAAATAGTGAGACTTTTAAATGTTTTCAAGGAAAGGGGGGATATTTCTCTCAAATAGTTTTGTTATTTATTTTAATCTATATCAATACCCTTCATTATTCTCCATTGAGGTTGATCTACTATAATATAATCTTTCATATTGTATTGAATTAGTTATGTTTGACTGTGGATGTGCTATTTTTATACCATTCATGGTTTGTGGTTAAAATATTGACATTTCATATTCTAGTTTTAATACGAATGTGTAGATTATGTTTCAACCTTTTCCTATGATGAATGAATTTGAAATAGTACGTGATGGGTGGAGCCCTCCATAGCTCTTCGATGAATCGATAGGTCTCATGAGACAATTAGACGTTGAATTGGCTGAGGCCTTTCCCAATTTTCGATATATGGTTTTGGATGAGGCCTTAATCATTTTTAGTTTCCTTGGCATAGGCCTTCACAAAATGTTTCAAAATGTCCGAAAATATGAATTCCATCATTACGAGAATAGATATTGATATTTCATGTCATTATTCGACTAGTAGAACACCCGTGAATATGTTTTATTATGGAATTATTTACTCATCTAATATTTCATCCATAAAGTGCTTATGTTCATTACTCATTAAGGCATGTGTTTTCAGTTATTCACCATGGCTAATGTTTATGTTATATTCCACTATATTTATTACTTTTAATTAGCTTCTGATCTCACCCATTTCTCATGTTTCATTTTCCCAATATATGAAGAAGTTATTTATGAGTGACTTGCAGGAATAATCCTGGAAGCTTGGATGATTCTAAATGAATTAATTAATGTTGTTTTTATTTTTATGTTATAATATTGATATTAAGTATGTATCTTGTTTCCAAGACTGCTAAACTAATCGGTCCTTCGAGACCTGATTCCTTGTAATCATGCCAATGTATTTAAATAATGCACTAGCTCTTGGATTCTGGGGTCCGGGCATTACTTTTGGCATTAGAGGAAGTTTAGTACAAACAATGGAAACTTGATTTAGATAAACACTAATTAAAGCACATTACCCTAAGATAGAATTTGAGTATTAATATAGAATTATATCCTAGAATTTTGGTACTTTAGATATTTGGTGTATTTTCCAAGCAGTACATCTCTGTCTAGATACGATCTGGTAGAGGCGGATCTGGCACAGATGTACCTAGGAGTGAAAACTATGACATGGAATTTCAGGATTCACCCAAGGTATCCTGGTACACGACAACGGGACTTGCTACCCTCTTGGTTACGAAAATCCTAGGTGATATGCTTAGGATAATTCACATTTTCTTTACAAACTGATTTGAAGGATTTTAATATATTATGAGAATAAATAACCTTGGTTGATCCAAAGGTGTTTTAAATTAAAAATACAGTGTTATGATATTTTCTGAATGATATTATGAATCACATTATGCCTTCTTGTATTAGTCAATGGCAGGATTCCAGAGAAGTCATATTAGCATTGAAGATGATGTAAAATGTTGGAATAGTGGTGTAAATGAGAAATGAAATGGAATATTGATAGGTGTTTAATATATCATGTTCATGAAGAATCATATTTCCAAAAATATGTTCACCATCATATATATTAACCAACTCATAGACTCAAAAAAGAAGAGAAAAGTGGTGAATGATAACAGCTCCAGTAGTGAAGACCATGGAGAAAAGAAACCTCATTTTCTATCATGCAGGAAATGTGGAAGGAGACACCTAGGAGGGTGTCTTAATGGAAAAAAGAAATGATTTATGTGTGGGAAATAAGGAAATAAAGTAAATAATTGGCAAGAAAAAATAAAAATTATTATGGAAGAAAATAAAATGGTCCCAAGAATCCATTTACAGTCATTTGTCGTAAATGTATGTGACCTATCCATTACCCCAGCGAATGCCCTATTCTATAGGATATCCTCTTGGTCAAGTAAGAACCTATGGTGAAGTAAATGGACGGAGAAATGTTTAAAAATTATTAGTGCTCTTTGTTGATGGGATTACTTTTGAAGACTTTTCTCTAGTATTTGTAACCCTGCATTTTTTCATGTTAAAATGATATTTGAGGAAGAATTATCACTTCTCTTGTGAATATAGTTATAAATAACAATTTGGTTTTATATGATCACTGAGTTTGAGGAAAATACAAGTTATTAAATTTTGAGATAAAATGTGAGGTATGAGAAAACATTTGTGATGAAATTATGTTATAGTTACTCTGAGGAATCTAGCTCATTTTTAGGAATATTATAAAATTATATATATTATTCAAAAGAACAACATGCATACCATGTGACAGCCCGTCACGTCAGACAATGCTATGGGAATTGAACCCACAACCATAGTGCTATTGGGATTTTTCCCCTACCACCAGACTACGTGAAGTCCCTGGTTGGTGTGACTAATTATTTTTAGTTAAATGATTTTATTGATCAATAATAAGTGAATCTGTGATCTTATGTCTTATCAAATGGATATCCTTAGTATAAAAAATGATTTGGTGATTAAGTGATAAATTTTATTTGGGAAGATGTTCTCTCTATTGGGAATACTATATACCTAAGGAAAATAGAATAATATGGGATTTCATTTGATGAGTAATAGTGTTTTCTTATAGATGTTTTTATTGTGGATTTATAGAGATTTTATTTATTTATGGAAATGATTAACCTATCATAGAGAATAAGTGATTAGGTTAATTACTTGTAAGTATGTGACTTTAAGAGTAGTTGATATTATTTGTAGATACAATTTAACGTTGAAGAATATGTAATAAAATTCTTATATGTTTTGGGTTTCAATATTAGTTTGGATTATATATAATGATTTTATGGACAATTCTTTATTGAATGGTATTTATTGATCTTTGGTTATTGTTGGTTTAATTTTAGAAATTAAGATTAGTTTTTCATTCTGTAAAGTATTATCCTTTGGGGATCATCTTATCTTTTACTAACCATTTTTGTTTTGGTTTATCACTAAATAAAAGGGAAATATATAGTTCATCCATTGTTGATAGTGTGATTCTAAATAACTTGATTCTAGAGCTTAAGGTGAGACTAAGTCGTCTTTAATAATCATCAATTGGAGGGAAAGATGATTTTTTGGTAAGAATTTGATGAAGGATGAAATTATACTTGTCAAGAATATTATTTTTTATTATTCTATGAATATATTAGTTGTTAAAATTTAGGTAAGGAATATTAAAAGCAAAAATTTGTTATCTAAATGCTTTATGTTTTGTTGAACTGATGATATTTTAAATCGTGATAGATTTATGGCTTTGAGGCCCTCAATTTTACACTTGTTTCTGATTGATGGTCTCAATCACTCCATATAATTATTTATGTTTTTTCCCTCCAATTATGTTTCTCAAATTCCAACCAATGTTTTCCTAATAAAGATAATAATTTGGTCGTGACTTTTTCATCTCCCTTTCCCTTTTATTAAGTCTATGTTTTATTAACTGAATTTCGGATGTGGGTTTTCCAAAAAGGTGTTATTCTATTTTTAACAATTTATTTTTGAAGAAGTGTTTAAAATTACATGGATAAAATTTATTGAAGGAGGGGAGAATGTAACACCCCAAGATTTTAGAGTAAATTGTTTTCTTTAAATTCAGTAGCTTGTGCTATACGCAACACCGAGTTCGAGCGCACCACGACTTACTAAAATAGCCGTTAAAAAGCATTTTTGAATAATATTAACTGTATTTTAAATTTTATATACTATATATAATTTTAACATATGTATTATGTGTTTCTTAGACATATTATAAGAACATATTCAATTTTTCAGAGAAAAATGAATTTTTCAAAAAAAAATTACCACATTTTTTTGGTGAACCCTTTTTAAGTCAAATATTTGGCCCTTTTACATATTCAACAGGAAAAAATAACATTATTATTTAGAATCAGGACATCAACATTTACTTTGGAAGAAATTTTGGTATTTTTCTAATAATATTTATTTTTTATGAATAGTGAGAAATAATGTATTTAAATTCCAAACTGCCTTTTAATATAATTTATTTATAAGGTTAGATGATATTTTAAATTTGTTTTTATGCCTAAGTAGATTATATTTCTACCCTTTAATCCAATATTTCTCATTGGAATTATTTTCATTTTTGAAATTATACATAAACAAGTGTCAATTTTTTGATAGTTATTGTTTCTTAAAAACATTCTATTTGTTTTGACAACGGGGCTAAATTTTAAATTAATTAATACAACTTCTATGTCTTGAATTTGGTTAAATAGAAATCAATTTTGAATTTAGAATATAAAATATAGTTCGGATGAATTTTGGGTATTTTTCTGAAAAACATCAATTTTTTATGAATAGTGAAACCACTAAGTAGAAGTAAAAAATATGAATTTTTCATTAAAATGAAATTTTACCACTTATATGAATTGAATTTAGAAAATACAAGATATGTGGTTGTTATTAGTAAGTAAAATTTGGTTGAATATTATGAAAATAATTTTTGGTGCATAGTTACTTTTGAGATTTATTTACAGTGGTTAAATGTAAATAGGGTAATTCAATGTAAAAAGAATATTATAACAACACAAAATTAACTTACAATTTGTCCTAACATTATTGGATGAGTCATGGAAGACCATGGGAGACCCTGGGTCGATTTGGTTACCCCATAGAGCAACTTATTAATGATAATGACACTTTATTTTAATTAACTTAAAGTAATGAAAAAAATGTCATAAACAAATATCTTTTAGTAAATAAATATTTACATGGGGTTATGTAAGTTAGACATTCGACTATAAATATTAATTGGAAAGATAAAAATATTTCCTAAATTATGGTATTTTGATTATAATTTTTAGACACCAAATAAATTAAATTATTTTTGACCCAATAATGATGTAGTATTTACCTCATTAATAAATTATTTTAATAAATAAGATTGTTAATATTAAAACATTATTCAAAACCAGTCCAATTATTATTGGATGATTTTATTTCAAAAAATATTGATCTTATCTTATACTTTAATTTTTTTTGGACCTTTAGAAACCTAATATCACTATATAATAAAATAATATTTTCACACAATCCTAAAGAGCCCCCCCCCCCCTTTATAAAAGGACACCACTTCTCACCCATTCCACACACCTCTAAAACCCCTTGGATCATCCAAAACCTACCAAAATAAGCTCTCATGATCCCTATATTACACCGAGAAGCCTATCCTTAGGCATAAGTCCCTTAAAAAAGTCGTTTTGGTTCAATCCCAAAGAAGTTACCCAAATTAAAGTTAACGGTTTCTCATAAATTATTTTGTTATATTTTGTTTTATATTACTTCTCCAACCACCATAAAATATTTTTATTACTTTAATTTATAGCAACACCAGTGTACTCAATATAATAGGATTTTTTTGTGAGAAGGATTATAACTACACTAACACACACCTCCTTCTAATGGGTGAAGAACATACTGTTTCTGTGGTTGGAAAACGAAGGCCTCACGAAACTATGATTGTTCGATTATCTCTTACCACCTCTCACAGTGGCCATTTATATCAAACTGTATTTATATAAGATAGATATTTTTTTATGTTTTTTTTCTTATATATTTTCCATTTATATCATACATTTATGGTTTCCATTATGGGTGAATCATGATAATTTCCTTTGAGGAAGTGCGAACTACTGCCCCCTCAATATGATATGACTCGTTAATGACTTGTGTCGGATGTATAATGTCTGGATTTAATGATATTATATATGATATTATACTGGAATTATAATATACCTATGTATTATTATGTTTTAACTCATTAAAATACAAAATATAAATGAAAGTAGCGTTCATTCGTACGTACGGCTTATCGTCTCCATGAAATGTGAATTTGATTTATTATCTCCAAATGTTATGTACTATTATAAATACATATATATACTGGATATAATATATATATATATATGATATCTAAATCATTTATATCATTCTGGAGATGATGGAATTTTGAACTCATGGAAAAATTGTAATTATAACAAGTTCATTTTTTACTCAAGTTCCAAACAACGATAAAATATCCAATATGAACTCAATTAATTAACTTATTGTTATTTCAAGGTGATATGTGATATAAAAGGAATAATAAACTTTAAAAATATTATTAATCAATTAGAAATTAACTTATTTTTATTATTCAGGAAGAAAAAGAAAAATACAAGTCAAGTCGGACTTGAGGTAAGGGGTTTCTTATCTCAATTGTAATTCTGTGAGATTTCTATTATTCACCACTTATTTATCACATTTTGTCTATCATGTATTGCAATTTGATATATATTATCGTTATCCTCTTTATATTCATGGTATTATTTGATTCATTTGATGTTTATTGACTTTTCATCATACGACTCGATTGATTACAATGAAGTAAGTTTTTTTCATCTCACTTTTATTCCTGTGAGATTCATGCTATATTGACCACTATTTCTTTTTGTGTGGTGTATGTACTGCTCATGATTTTATTGGTTTTGTAATATAAATTAATTAATGGTTATTTAAATATTCATTTTATGATACTTATTTTATGGGGTGTATGTTTTAAAAGATACCAAATTGGTAAGGGAATTTCAAATTTCAATTTCCACTCATTGGGCTTTACACATACATAATTTATTATTTTACTCCATTATGCGTGGAATCACTATTTATTATTTGTGTAGTAATTTCCACTACCCTTTCTATGGATATTCTTTTGATACAAATATTCACTCCATTGATAAATTCTCTAGTCATCTAGATAAACTTGATAAGAGTAATTTTAACTCAATCTCTATTTATTGAGTTAAAAATACAATTCATTTGTGTTGTTTTTACAAGAATATGTGAGAATTTCCACGGATTTATTTACACAGAATATCTAATAATATTGAGTTTATTTATATTCATGACACATAATTATGTCGTTGATTTATCCTCAACCTCTGGATACAGTCATTATAAGAGATTTCCTATAAATTTACATTCCATTGAGGCTTTTTTTGTTGTTATACGCCAATTCACTTTTATATTGTGTAAAAAATGAACTTTGACATAGTATATCTTGAATAACGTTATTCTCATGATATTATAAAGTTTTGATTACCTCATTTAATTGTATTCAAGTATCTATCTTTTGGTTAGGAACTCTAACTAAAATATCATTTTAAATGTTTTAAAGATTTATTATTCTAAATATTTCTCATTAATGACCATGTTTTAAAAATGGATTTAAGGATTTATTTATATGGACATTAAAGTTTTCAAATTAAAATTATTTTTAAAAGCTTCAAATTTTTATTGGAAACTTTGATTCTAAAATCTATTTTAAACGAATTCTTGATAAATAGTGATACTTTTAAATGTTTTCAAGAAAAATGGTGATATTTTTTTCTCAAATAGTTTTGCTGATTATTTTCATCTATGTCAATATCCTTCACTATTTTCTATTCTTGTTGATCTATTATAATAAAATCTTTTATATTGTATTTAATGAGTTATGTTTGACTGTGGATGTGCTATTTTTATACCATTCATGGTTTGTGGTTAAAATATTGAAATTTTATACGTTAATTTTAATACCAATGTTCAGATTATGTTTCAACATTTTCATATGAGGAATGAATTGGACTGATTATGAGATGGGTGGAACCCGATATGGCTCCTTGATTCATCGATATGTCTCATGAGTTAGTTATATGTGTAACCGGGTGAGGCCTTTCCTCATTTTTGATATATTGTTTTTCCTAAAGCCATAATAATTTTTATACATCTTGGCTGAGGCATTGAAAAAATGTTTCAGAATGTCTGGCATTATGCATTCCATAATTATGGGATTAGATATTGATATTTCATTAGGTTATTCGACTAGTAGAACACCCATTACAGTGTTCTATTATAGAATTATTTACTCTGCTCATATTCTAGCCATAATGTGATCGTGTGTATTATTCGTTAAGGCATGTGTTTTCAATTATTCATCATGACTATAGTTTATATTATCTTCCACTGTATTTCTTACTCTTACTAAGAATCTATGCTCACCCTTTTCTCGTGTTTTATTTTCCAAGGATATGATGAAGTTAGTTATGAATGTCTTGCGGGAATAATCATGGAAGCTTGGATATTTATAATGGAATAAATTAGAGTTGTTTTTCTTTTCATGTTGTAATGTTGAACTTAAGTATGTATCTTATTTCCATGACTAATAAACTAATCAGTCCATCGGGACATGATTCCTTGGAATCATGCCAATGTATTAAAATAATGCACCAGCACATGGATTCTGGGGGTGGGGCCTTACAAGAAGATACCCAATTTACCATAGTAAGACAAAACATCACTCAATATAAAAAGAATAAACCATACAAAACAACCAATAAACTTGCATTGAAAAACATCTTCAAAAACTATGTGAAAACCATAATTCAACAATAACCATTTCATGAAATACTAATACTAAAAGTGAATAAAACCACAAATAAAAACAAATGTCCAAAATCCAATGGGTCCTGACTCCAAGTCTATATCCTCATCCATAAATATCCCAATCCCCCAACTCAACATCTTATCAGGGGGCCTCTTCTCTTCTCCCAACCTAAAACAATAAAATCTGCTCAGGTACCCAACGGTGGCTCGAGCATGGTGTGAGTACAAAACTAAATAGGCCACCACCAACTGTGTCCACAAAAAATCCAGTCTAAAAGATAGTTCATCCATGTAAAAAATATATGGTATTTAAACAAGGGACAATTTAGGTTCCATTAGATAACAAGGTTCATTTATGTTATTTGATGTATTTTCTCAATTTCAACACTCAAACTATCGTAATTCGTAATCCATTTCTTACACATGTTTTATTGGTTAGGATCATACATATCTACACATGGGTCTGAGGAAAAAATTCACTATTCATAAAGGGGTATGTAAAGTGCCTGCCTCTCTAGGGGTAAACATATCATTTCAACACATTATCCTCAACTTTAATCCTTAGTGTGGGTGGAAAGCAACCAATAGAGTAATAGAACCAATGTCCCCTTCCCTTACCCATGAATTTTTTGGTGGAGTTAGAGCCTTAGTATAACTCGACCTATGGGTGTAGAACATCGTGTCAGTACCCCCACTCTATTAATCCATGTGACCTTTATTATTTATCCAATCACTGAAACCATACCATAACACAACAAACATTCCTAATATCTATGTAAATAACAATACACATCAATCGACATGTAAATTATTACTATTCAGTGACCCCTTAATACATTTACTATTTACATTCCAAACCCATTTAACCCACTTATTTTTCTCATGCCTTTACCCATTAAGTATGTTCATCGATTTCCACACCATAACCAATATTCAAAAATTTCCTTGTATTAACCCATTTATCATTTCAAAATCCTTTCCCAGTTATGAATTTCAAGTATTATTCTTATATCCCATCTCTCAACTGCATTATCATTTTCAAACCATGAGGTGTACCTCATGATTACCACATACTAACCTACTAAATTTTAATCAATTCCCATATGAAATCCATCTATAAAATATTTGATTTACAATCCATTGGAATATTTATCTTGGTTTTCATTTCATATACACTAATTCATTTAGGAATCTTAAAATAACCTATAACCAATTATTACACAATCACATTTATCCCCCATATCCCACTATTAGGCCTTTCTAAATGGCCACTTAAGCCATTATCAATATAGGAATAACTATTAATATTCTATCCTCAACTTAACTAACCATATTATCATTTTATAAAAGGGACCTCTGTTAGTACACATTAATTCCTCCCTTGAAATGTCAATTCCTAGGTTATGGGAATGTCGGTGCACCCCATGTGTGCCCCCAAATTGGTCAAGTCATCCCTGAAGCATCCCACATGAATCATGAGGACTTTAGGTAATAATGTATATGTTAATATTACCAAATAACACCAAATTCATTAAACACATGACAAGAGGGAAGCATTGTCACAACACACATGAACAAATATATAAAAAATATAAGGGATATAAGTTTTGGACCACATAGCATGAATGCAATGATGAATTCACTCTTAATAATATAAATGGATCCGGATTCAAACACTCTCTAAGTAAAAAACCTATATTCCACTGGAAAATGTGGGTTTTAGGGTTTCAAAATGATATGGTAGAAACCACAATCTATAATCTTAAAAAATAAGAAAGAGGCGTGTTAGACTCACTAGGGGTTCCGATCTGCAACCAACAGTGGTCCAAATGTCCAAGAATCGAGGGATAATGTCCTTTTTAATGTTTGGGTCATCCAATATAATCACTAGGGTTGATGGAGGTGAAATGTGGGAGAATCCTGATTTTGGGTTAAAAATATCATAATTGCATTTTATAAATTTCCCAACATTATTGGGCTGCACGTTTTATGTGTACATTTTTTCAAACTATGCGCAAACTGATCACTTGCTATTGTATGGTGAGAGTTGGGTCATAAGGTTACCTGGGAATTCCACACAATTAGCTTAACCATTTCCAACCATGCATAAGCCTCTTTCCAAGGCAGCATGGTTACCTGGGATTCTCCAAATGATTTGCACTAATAATCTCCAAACCATGAAACATGCCAAGATAGCTCTTTATTCATCTTCATTCATGCCTCGAACCCCCATAACACCCCCAAGCCTTTTCATGGACTTGGAAAACCAATATTAAATAAAAATAAGGGACATAAACTTTAGAATAAACAAAATATACTTTAAGGATGAATACAGGATCTTACAACCTCCCCACATTATAGGGGCTCATCCTCAAGACGCTCTTTACAAGCATCACTGAGCTTCCGTTAACATGTGATCATTCCACTAGGAATTACTATCCATTCACATTTCCTATGCCACTTATTGAACATATCTATGCTAAAAAATTGAACTAAGGAATGGACATGACCAAGAAGACTTCATTAACATAACCCATAGCATGAACCGAATAATACTCAAGGATGCATCAACATCAACCATACCTACCAACAAAAACCTCATAGAGAATATATACACAACAATTCCTGATTCAAAGCATGAGGAAAGTCATACAAAACATCTTACCCAAATGGGGAAACCAATTGGTATGCCATTCCTCTCATCCTCCTTGAAAATCAAGACCAAACAACCATGGTTTCATTTTTATAGGGTTTCATAACTATTACGGTGACCAAAAACTCTAAACACAAGGAGGAAAACACATAATCCCTCAAACCAAATTTCACGACATACGTAGATCCAATTTTCGTGTCCCAATGATTTCGTTCCTCAATATTACATCCAAACTCAACCAAAACTATCAGGTACACAAGTGATTAAACCTATTCCAATACCCACTAATAGGGACAAATCACCTTAATGGTGACCTCTCATGTCCCTCCAACACAAAACTCTACTCACATCGTCAAAAAAACCATCCATTCTCTATGGATCTCTCGGCCATATTCGGTTACATGGAACCCTCAACATTGAAAAACAACCACCATTTTCTCAACTCATTTTTCTCATCATACCTAACACACCCACTGAGGTCACTCCCTGACTTTTGGTAGGATCCCTTCATGAGGACACCACTTCCCACCAAACCATCATTAGGCTCCACCATCCCAACCAACATTCCCAAAAATAGAACCCCTGATATTTATACACCATATAAAGAATGGAATATTATTACTCCATCCCATTATGTAATTTTTTTCTAATTATCCTCCCAAAACATCAAGAAATGGTTATTTACCACATTCTATATTCTTCCCTTGCTCAAAGTCGAGTCAAGATTCCCTATTCGATTTATCCTGGGTTACTTAGCTTCACCATTAGAAAAACATGATATCATATATCCAATGTGCCATCAACCCTCATGGAATTCCAATACCACTAAAAGAAACATATATTGGTCTGATTTTTATTTTACGTGGAGTTATAGAACCCAACCCCACTCACTATAAACTAATGTTACATATCACCCAAATATTTTATTACTAATCAGAAGGATCTATAATTTCATTCAGAACCACCATAAGCCCAAATCTGATAAATTGATCAATCAATCACCTTAATCAAAGCCCTAATGGGCTTTAGGAGAGACCAAATGTGAGCCTCATAAGTTCTTTATTGGAATATTGGTGTTTCTACCTCACTCAATGTTCTCCCCCCCCACATTCAGGATTGACTCAACACTCCCCACCTTAGGAGTGTGGTTACCATTACATTTCTCCAGGAACTCCAACCACCACGATTCACTCAATGATGATAAAACTAAACCCCAAAATATAATGATGGATATTAATCCTTCTCCCGAACAAGACATTGAGCATCAACTAGTTTCCTCTTATGATTTCCATGGGTGGTAACCATAGCGTTCGTCGACAACAATCCCATCCCAAGGACCTCACCTGAAACCATCGATGGGGTGCATCCCACAATCCCAATTCACGTATACCATCCCATGACCATGAAATTCATAATTCCCCTTATCATACCGAAACACCATAATGTTTATAGCTATAAATCCATATCTACTCAATGTAACTGGGATGATTTCAAGATGTTGGGAATGATCGTTACCAGTTGAGGTATTCTACAAAGTTGTCGAGGAACACCACCACCAATATATATATCTCTAATATCACCTCCCATGATAGAATACAATGATCTACTAATGATTTCATGCTTCCAAGCTACACACCTCTCATAAGAATATAACCACTACCACTAAAGCATGATTACTAACTGAGACTCACCACCTCCCTATGACCTTCTTTCATGCAATTGTGAACCAACGTTTTTCTTTCTACCACTACCACTAGACCACTCATGTTATTATCATACATCCCTGATGATTAATCATTAAAATATATGGTTTTCCACACCAATAAAACAAAATTTTTCTTAAATGAAAATGATTCCTAGTATATTTTAATATGGAAGAATAGAAGTTTATCACATTTGAAATTTCTCCCTTGTAGTGAATACTGATCTCTAGACTCTGTTGAGCCCTCAAAGTTTCCCACTCTCCTTAAACAACTATCATATTGTATTTATTTTCCACAATCCAACCACCACCTGGGCATTACCCAACACCCGATTACTCACATAACAATACCCCTGGTTAGACAACCTCGGCATTCCCATAGAAGTCTCAACATCTATTCCAATGACCATACCATTCGTAAAAACAAACCAAGCTATGTGACCACCATCATCTTGGGTGTCATATTCCAAAAAGAGCATCTAACCATGATTCAGTCATCCTTATCCATATTTCCTAAAAATAATATTAAGGTATCCATTAACCATCCTCCAAACTAATAGGTACGGAATTCAGGTAATTTCATTTACCAAAGCATAATGGTAGTGGTATGCATCAATTTTACAATTGAATCACTCCCCATTCCACTTATTCCAAATCACCCACATCATTAGCCTTCCTCCCAAAATGTCACCCTTGATTTCTAAAAAACTATCAACGCATCACCAAAACTCACGTCACATCACCAAATCATCGACCTTCCCACTAATCCCTCTAGGATAACATGAAATAAACAACATCATTCACATCCCACTATCAAGATCCAACATCCACCGATATGACACACACCCAAGAGCACTATGAACCACAGATAACCTATCTTTTACGTCACCTTGAAGGTTGAGTGATAAAGGATCCCGGAACTAGAGTCACAATAGAACAAAACCAATTAATCACATTGAAGTTGATTTATGAATGAATTAATATATTCAAGTGGCACTCTCATCCCAATTGTTATACACACTATGAGTAGTGAACCAATAAACCAATTCTTATAGGCCTCAAACCAATATAATTGTACAAATACATCAGCACCAAAATCCAAAACCCCCACTCTATGGTCTGAGATACAACTGGCATGCCCTGAACCCTCATGGGTCACCACACCCACCACCACACCCACCTATAATGATTGTACAACCATGAAATTGAATCTTATGTTCATCATACAAACCCCAAAATTAGAAACCAAAAGGATTATTACTTTCACATTACCAGACATCACCTTAAGATCTCAACACCACTACCTAACTAAAGACACATTGAAGAACACCCAAAGGATCATGATTTATGTAATAATACTTACCCAAATTTCTCAAAATCCCAACTTACTCGGATTCATATTCCCAAAACATTTTAATCCAATGATATCTCAAGGGATGTCCAATCGGTATATACCACAACAGAAGAATGAGCTACCTCCCATACTTAACCCGCTCCATGTAGACTATAACTAATGATGTGTTCACATCTGTACCACTACCCTAAACCCATCATATCAGGGGCCATTATCCACATGGGGAAAACCAAATTACATATTCACAATTCATTCATCAAAAATCTATCTAAACCATTTCCTATTTTAAAATACAAATATTTTTCTTTTAGTCTAATTTCCTATCATAATACATGATATGTCCATAATTTTTACTCATTTACGGTTTTAATTAAGAAGATATCATTATCTATTTCACTTTCATGAAAAAAATCATTCCCTTTTAGACACCATTCAATAGTTACAATATACCAAAACTGAAAATTTTAACCTGGTCATGAAATTTCATTACACAATATTTTTCAACTATAAATTTAAATTCTTTGCATTTATCCACATGGATTTCCAAAATTATGCACCAAATTCTTAAAAACCTTCATTGAAGTAATATGAATTCTACTATCTATACACCAAACACACATACCATGCGGGCCGATCATGATGCATGCCACCTATATCCTTTGGTGCCCTAAATGATGCATGAATGTAAAACCTCATGTTATTCCAAACATGATAAAAATATCATAAATCAATAAAATCACATGACAGGGGTGTATCCAAATGGTGAAATATCATTCAACTATAACAACACACATCAAGAACCACAATTCCAAACCCGAGTGTCTTGGGTTTTCCCTCCTACATGGGTTATCTACTCCCAAGAACGAGCTCATTAACAATGCCCAAAACATTGTAGTCATCGATTTTCTATCCAAAAGTATTATGATAACGGGAAAAAAATAAATTAAACTCCTCTGATTCCACTTTGTATCATCCTCGACCTGAGAGTATCTAAACCGATTCCTCGATTCGAATCGTTGCCTGACATCAACCACACAACCTCATATGCCCGAGGTTACTGTCTAGCGAAGAGGGTATAATGAGTATCATGGGAGAATATACCTAAATTACTAGAGTAATCCATAGTATAACTCAATATAAAAATCAGAAAAAATATGAAGCAGCCAATAAGTTGGTATATACAAACATCTTCCAAAATTGGGTGCAGAGCATAATTCGACATTAACTATTTCATGGAAGGATAACAGTGCATGTGAAGAAAACACCAAATAAAAACTGATATAAAAAACTGAATGGGTCCTTATTTCATGTCTGGATCCTCTTTCATGTGTATCCCAATCCACCAACTGAAAATCCTATCAGAATGCCTCTTCTATTTTTCTCTACCTGCTACCCTAAAATATGCTCAGGTACCCAACAGTGGCCCAAGAAGTGTGTGAGTAAAAAAACAGTAGGCCACCACCAACGGTGTCTAAAAAATATCAAGTTTATCAAATAGTGCATGCAATTAAAAATAAATGGTAAGAAAACAATGCAAAATTCAGGTTCCATTAGTTAACATGGTTCATTTAAGTAATTTCTAGTATTTTCTCAATTTCACCACTCATACCATCTTCATTACATCATACATTTATAAAACATGTTCTATGGGTTAGGCACATACACATTCACACATTGTTATAAGGAAAATAGTCATTATATGTAAGGGAGTAAGTCAAGTCCCTACTTCTCTAGGTGTAAAGATGTCATTTAAAAATATTAACCACACCTCGAAGCATCAGTTTGGTTGGAATGCATCCTTTAAGGGAATATATCCTCCACCCCTTTCGATAACCTATACATTTTGGGTAGGAGTTTATATCCTCTCTCTAACTCGAACTGTGGGTGTAAAACCTCATGTCACATACCAAATCTACCAAGTCATGTGCACATGTTTATTTATCCAATCACCAAAACCATTAAATAACACAACATACATAACCAATATCAAAATAAATAATAATACACAAAAAATAAACATGGTAATTAAGACAATTTCATAAACCATTAATATATTTACCATTTACATTCAAAATCCGATTGAACCCAACTCTCAATCCCATGACTTAACCCAATATGTATGTTCATAAATTACTACACCTTAACCAATATTCAAAAAATGACCATGTATTAACCCATTTGACCCATTTATCATTTCACATGCATGTCCCACTAATTCATTTCATGTACAATTCTTAAATCCCATAACTCAACCTGTTTATCACGTTTAACCCATTAGGTGGACCCCATAATTCCCTGGTACTAACCCATTCAATGTTAATAAATAACATTAGGTAATATATCTAGATATCCTTTGATTCCTAGGCCATTTCCAAATTTATCATGGTTATCAATTTATATACACTAATTATTTTAGGAATATCAACCTAACCCATAACCCCTTCTTACATAATCACATTTAACCCACTTATCCCATTATTAGGAATTGCCAAATAACCCTTTAAGCCATTATCAACCTAGGGATGACTATTAATATTCTATCCTCCACTCAACGAACCATATTATTATGTTAAGAAATGGTCCTAATTTATTAATTAGAAATTCCATCCTTGACATGTAAATTTCTATGTTCTGGGAATACTTATGCACCCCTTTTACACAATCACATTTAACCCAATTTTGTTGTTCATTTTACCAAATCCCACCAAGTTCATTAATCAAACAACAAGAGGTAATCATGGTCTCAACACACATGCACAAATATATAACCAAAATATGGGATATAAGTTGTGGACCACCCACAGATAATCTGATGATGAACACACCCTTAATCGTAGCCTTGGATTTGGATTCAAACACCCATTAAAGCCCCAACATAGATTCCATTTGAAAATGAGGGTTTTATGGTTTTGAAAGGATATGGGATAAAACACATACCCTAATCTGAAAAAGAGAAGTAAGATGAGCATTAGAATTACCTGGGTATTCAATCCTCAACCAAGGGCACTCAAAACAACCCTGAATCGAAGGAGAATGGCCCATAATACGTTTGGGTCATCCAAGATCATGACTATTGTTAAAGGAGGTGAAATAGAGGAGAATACTAGGATTGTGTTAAAATCAGATAATGTAATTTTGTAAATTTTTTCTTCTTTATTGGGTCACATGGTTTCCCACATGGTTTTCAAAACCGTGTGCAAACCGTGTGCTTTAAAAAGTTCGAGGAGAGCTCGGTCACACGGTTACTGAGTAATTCTTCATGATAAGCTTAAACGTGCACCAACGATATGTATGCCTCTAACCAAGGTATCACGGTTACATTTTAATCTCTTCACGGTTTGTGACTACTGTGCTTAAACCATGCAGCATGCCTAGATAGCTCATTTATCCTCATCATTCAAGCCCTGAACCCCCGAAACACTCTTGAGCCTTCGTATGGACTTAGGAAACACTTAATTAATCAAATTAAGGGATGTAAATTGAAGCATAAACCTAAAATACATTAATGAAGAATTTAGGATCCTATAAAAACCAACATTAATTCTTTATTTAAAGCATTTTATTTCATAATAAGAATCAGTTAATAAATAATTAATGTATTTTTTTCTAAAAAGAAATTGTTTTTGAAATCACAATGCATGGAAATCATAAAATTTAAATATATACATAAAAAATATAAATATAAATAAAAATATAAATTATTGATAATTCTCAGTTTGAAAACATTTTAAAAATGATATAATTCACAACACTCTTTCTAAAGTACCAAACAAGACTTTGGAAAATTTATTAGGAATAAACATTTTGATGACCCATCAACCATAAAAAACAGTTTACTAAATCAGTAAGCAATCTAAACCCATATCAAAAATTCAAAATCACTAAATGACACTATATGGCTATTTAATCAGATATATAAAAAATGTACCACCAAATTTAAATTCCATTTAATTGTTGAAAAATAAAACAACTCTTTTTAATAAAAAAGATTATAAAATTTTATTTTTATAACTAACACTAACTATTACTTGAAAAATATGCATAATAATTAAACTAATTTGTAATAAGAAATTCAAGCATCCAATTTACATTACTAAAAAGGAGGAAATGTTTAATCGCCCATAAGGTACATATACCGATGAATAAGTCCCTGAAATGATGATACGATGCTCCTCAACAGAACCATAAGACCCGATAGATTGAGACATTAAAAATTTTGAACCTGAATTCAAATAGGTTTTGGACAATAGGGTTAATTAGTAAAGGAGGATAAATAAGTACATGGATGGAGGTAAAAATGAAGGAGAAGAAGTGGACACTCAAAACATAGAACCATGAGACCATCAAGTCAAGATAATTCTACAATATCGAACACCATTGATCCTAAACAGTTAATAAATGAGAGAGAAGGAAAAAATAACATACCTTATATTTCAGTCTTGATTTTTCCATGAGTAGGACGAGAGGGAGCAAGAGTAGCACTGGACCTCCACAAGAGCTTGAGCAGTGTGACGAAAATCGGTTCACTTAGGGTTCCTTTTAAATGATTGGGGAGGGTTTTATCAAAACTTCCAAGAAAGCATTAATAAAGAGAGGTTTCATCAGCGCCAAAATAATAAGTGTTGATATTGATACATTTTATCAGTTATAAAGAAGTATAAATAAAATATATTTTATCAGCACTTTTTTTATCGCTAATAATGATTTATAATTCCAAATATATATACAAATATATAAAAATATTTTTATATAAATATAAATGTATTAATATCATTGTATATATTTATATTGTTATATATATTTATATAATTATATATATGTATAAATAATAAATATATATATATATAGTCAATATATTCATTATTTAAATATATTTAATATAATTATTTATTTATTTATTTATATAATTACTTATTTATAATTATGAAAATAGTTTTTAAATGATATTATTTGTTTATATATAAGTATGAATTTATAATTTGATGAATATCATAAATCTACATTTAAAATAAATTAATTTAAAATTATATTTTTAAAAATATTAATGAATATATAATCTTAAATGCATGGATGTTAAAAATGAGTGAAACTCACTAACTAAAAATGAGCACACTTTAAGTATTTATAAGAAATGGATAAGTTTTATTAATTAAATAAATTATTAATTAAATTAATTATTAAAAAAAAATGTATGTATATTGAAATGAGTATCAATACATTTTAAAAATATCAAAACATATTTAATAAATATATATAACAAAATATTAAAAATTTATTAAATTTCAAAAAATAATAAAAAACATTTCATATTTAAAATGAATAAATAATACTAATTATTTTAATATTAAAAATAAATAAATAAAATTTAATGACTAAGAAATAATATATTAAATATATCATGTTACAAAATGAAATTATAAAATCAATATCAGAATTTGAGTGAATTATAGAAATATTTTGTCTAAGTGTTTCTATATAATATTTCATCAATTTGTTAAATATTTGGGTGTGTGAATTGTATATAAAAATTATGGAATTATATATATATATTTATGTGAAATAAATGTAACACATTTTTGTATATGGTAAAATAAAATATCAAACAACTTTTAATTAAATTTACATTACTCAATAAAATTAGTCAATATTTTAATTAATTAGAATTTTTAATTATAAATAATTCTTCACTAAATATATGGCTTGTTCACCAAAAGAACAAATATTTTGTATTATATAAATCATATTTTAAGAAATATTATATATATATATATATGAATATAATTATATATTAAAAATATTAAGAGTGTTAATGAATAATTATTTATAAAATCCATTAAAAATGAATGAAATTCATATTTTTTAAATTGATAAATTTTATTCATTTATTATATTTATATTTAGTATATATTATATATTATTATTTATAATTAATGTGTGTATATATATTCGTAAAATTTATACACTTTTTAAGTAATTGTCTCATTAATAATTTTTTTTAATTTTATAATTTATTCATTTTTAAAATTACTAAAATTATTACAAATTATTTATTTTATATATATATAATTAATATACACTTTTTAATAATATTTTTTATTTTATATATATTTATATTAAATTTATTCATTTTTATTAACATTTATTTAATTAATGAAATATTTTAATAATTTTTTAAATTTACTCATTTTTAATTTTTATTTGTATAATTTTTTCAATTTTATAATTTTATATATAAATATTAAATATATCATATTTATTAATATTTATAATTTATATTCTTATATTAAATTATTTAATAATTATTTACTTTATAAAATATTTATTTTTTATAAAATATATTCAGTTTAGATTTTTATTTTTTTATTATTTAAGTTATATAATATTTTTAATACATTTATTTTTTATTTGTTTACATAAAAAATGGGGCATGAACCATGGTAATGGATGTGTAATTGTTCAAATTGTTTGGCTTGGTCATGTAAGACCAAAACATTTGTATGAAAGTGGGCCAAGGCCCACAAGAAGCATTGGGTGGGATAATGCATGTGTCGGCCTGTGATATGGTACATATATGTGAGTGTAGAGTATTGTGGGTTCCCATCCCCACAACAGGGTTCTAATCATAGCATGTGATAGAATCATATATCAAGAAGTGGTTGCACTACAGCTATTTCAATGTGGGATTCGTAAGAGGGATTGAGAACCTTATTAATGCAAAAAATGAAGCACTGATAAAGGTTCCTTTCAGCAGTGCCAAAAAATGATGATAAAAGGTACCCTTTATTAGCATGTTTCATTGGCATTAATAAAGGCTAATTCATTATATTGTTTATTTTGTAGTAGTTTTGTATGTCCAAAAATCTAAAAATGGTGGTCTGACAAAAATTCAAGCCTCCACTCACTAAAGTCGTTATATCTAGATTTTAGAAAACATATAGAGCATAAATAAACATGAAAAAAAACTCATCTCCCCCACCTTGTATCCCTAGTCAATATCTAGCCCTGCTTATTGGACCCCTGGGTCTTAGAAAAACACTTGCTAGTGCTTTTTTCACAACTCCATACTCTAATAAAATGTTTACTAAGAAACTACAAAACTTTTAGGATGCTCTAACCCTTCTTGAGTATTACATTAACCATAAAACTCTTTCACATCCTAGAATTATGAGCTTATGAAAACCAATTCCACAAGTTTTTATCCTTTTTGGGAACCTCATGGACCTTAGGCTCCCTTACTCCTTGTTTATCCCTATAGAAAACTTATAATAGGGACTGATATTCTGAAGGACCCCACTAGGATTCGTTACATAATTGACACAATTCCAAAGATATTTTTCCTAGATGATGTTTAGTCCTATAAGATATTCCTCGCTTAAACGTATGATTTACTGTCTTAACTATGGGGAATATGGGATTACTTCATTATCAATAGTTTCCCTATACCCAACAGTTCCCACCTCTAATTAACTCATATATTACTAGACCATGATTTACAATCCCCACAACCAGACTATTCAAAATTATTTGACATCCTCAGTGTTACATCACCATTTATTATACCCTTTCTCAAAGTATAAATGCAATGTTCAATTCCCAAAACGTTTTATGTCACACACCACATGACTTGAAAACACCAGGCATTGGTCCCAATCTTCCCAAACAGAATGTAAACTGCTCTAGGGTGATATAATTATTTTCGATGGCCCTTTTATCCATACCCCGCTACATCTTCGAAAAATTTGAATCTTCCAAAATACTTTTTATCCCTTATAAGAGGGTGGGAATACATTTTTCTTGACCAAACATGTAAGACTAGTGGGATCATACATATGGGACCTTAACCCATCAACTAGAGTCAAACCCTCTGGGCATGAAATGACCTCCAATCCTCTTGAGCCCCTAAAACATCGTGGTAGAACTCAACATACTATGGTTTATTGAATTTATCCTTAGCATTTTTTACCCATGTCATATTCATTGGTTTAGGATCCTAGAATCATGATTTCTATATCCCAGATTCAACTATCCTAGTGGACTCTGAATCCCTAACATTTCACTATACATCAAAATGTATCTTATCAAGGATTTAAGGTGTCACAACCCATCTTTGAAATTTATCATTCTTTTTTTCTACATAATAATCTAGCAGAAAAACCCTTTATGAAAAATAAAATATCCAGAAAATAAATTAAGAATATGTGGTATTAGAACCATTTGCAGATGGTCATTCTTCAGAATACCATTTTAGCAAGTAGGGATCTCGAACCCTTCATGAAATCCTATCCTTCCCTACTAGAAATATATGGTCTGGGATAGATGACCATAAGCTACCAAAATAGATGGTATGACCTAAACTAACATAAAATATAGTAATATAAGTTTTTATCTAAAATACCCTAAATAGAAAAAATATGAGGTCCACTGTAAAATATGCCAAACTTTAGAAATATCTACTTAGAGCTAAAAGATCCTAAACTATAGAAATAGATGATCCAAGATAAATGAAGAAAAACTCTATTAATAGATTTTCTGAGTTAAAAAAATGTTAGAAAATAAAATAAATGGTATGAAATAAATGATCCTAAACTACAACAATAGAAGTCCCATGATAAAAGACCCTAGAATACAATATTATTTTGTCTTACATTTCCTTATGTATCCATTTTGAAGAGACATAGTCTTCCCAAAGATGAAAACCAAAAAAGGTCTCCCTTTGAATAATTCAATACTCTACTCATTAGACATGCACCTTGTGTGATCAAGGAAATTGCGAGAAGATATAAAATAGAATGTCCATCAAACTTGTCAGGTAAAAAACACATGAAAGGGGGTCCAGAATAAAATCTATGTTTTCACCCACTAATAATTCCTCATATCATTCCTAGGAAAAAGATAAAGAAAGTAAAAAAATATAAAGTTATTATAAGGATCATTATTTCCCCTTTTAAAAAATCAATTTATGGTCACTACATCCATTGAATTAGGAATTATTAGAGCAAATTCCCTCTAAGAAATTTTTTTACACAAGTTACCCTTTTGAATTAGGTAATTTTGGAACTACAAAAGTAGATATATACGTGATAAATCTGATGCTGTTAGTTTGTCAGGAGAAATTATCAAGAGAAATATATGAGGATTTATGAGTTCAAATCTATGAATTTGGGTATACCTGTTATTATACAATGGATAAATATTGTTTATGGTCCATATGATATTATGTCAACGAAATTCCATATGTTGAGTGAAAGAATTTTGGATTGGTAATTACATGTAAATTGTAGAGGATTTATTCATTGATAATGTATAGAGGAGGGAGGAATCTCTATATTCTAGTGTCTATACAAGAATACATAAAAAATGAAAAAAATGAAGACTATATTTCAACAAAATATGGTCAACTGAGTGTGTAAAATCATATAGAGTCTAGAAAGAGGCGTTGATTGGGTGATGAAGTGTTGTATTCTCTATTTCCTCATCCGCCACTTGAGGATGAAGTGCCTCCATAAAATAAGATTAAACATAACCTCCATTTTGATTAGTTTCAAATAAGGATGATGACATTGAAATATGGGACCATTTATGAGTAACGATCTCTAACCATTCTTCAATATTCACTATCAACAAATAAATATGGGTGTATATTTGAGAGATTTGTTTACATATATATTCAAGAACAACTAATGAATCTCTTATCAATTCAACCATAGGTTTCTTATCATCAAAACTATGTAATTATTTCTTATTTCTATCCAATTGTTTCTATGTCTAATTTTTTTTATCATGATATCATACAATTTTTAAAAATCGAATCCACCAGTTCTCAAATAACAAAATGTAAAGAAAACACGTTCTTCTTGGTAATGATTGTTCTCCAAGGGAGTGTCTGTAATTAGTGTTTATATTTTCATCCAAATTATCCTTTTTGGTATTAATTCCATCGAAGGATGTATGGAATTATCAAAAAAGGAAAAATATGAGTCTCATGAATTCTCCCCCCCCCCAACTAGTACACTATCTATCACTAACACTGAAGGGACATTGTCCTCAACCAACCCTATCCTGCTAATGGTAATTTTATCACTATAGAGAATGATCATCCTTGTAGGTTTCATTGAGTCCTAAATCGACTCAATTATATCCATATATAATGGTTTTTGGAAAGCAAGGGAATTATCTACATGACTTATTTGTCAATTGAATATACAACTTGGTAAGCTTCCACCAAAGCTAGGTCATTGTCGGGAGATTTGTAGATAGGGGCATCGAAAGGTGGAAGAATTATTTAAATGATTATATCATCAGATTATATCATAATAAAAAAAATTGAATGAGACTCGGATATTGTTCTCCCCACACACCAGCTAATGGAATAGGGGAAGCCATATAAATAAATAAAAGATATAGCGAACAGTTACTAGTATATGGATTCTATATAATCAGCATATCTACATGTTCTGTAAGAAAACCATCCTAGAGTGATATTTTAAGTAACATATCATGAAGAGTGACACTATCATTATTAACAATTAGCTCAGTAGGTGAAGGATAAGGGATGAATGTGAAATGTTCATTCCTTATCAACATTTCAATAACCTCATTGGGACATAATAGCATCACATAGATCCCGTAATTGTTCTACATCCTTTGATAGAATTTCTCATAAGGGATATTAGTAGTGTTATGATATCTATAACACTATAAATTCCCTTCTATTTAGCGAAATAAGAATAAAAATTTCCGCCAATATAGTATAAGATGTTACTATTTTTTGATTTGACTATTGTGCGGGTAAAGATTGGAATGACATGGTGTTGATAGATTGAGAGGTCTACCCTCTTCTAATTCAGCCACCATCACTAATTTTCCAACACGAATGCCCAAGAATGTGTCCCCATATATGATATTCCATAATTATGAAACATAGTTAAGAACCCCACAAACTAAAGTTCTATTGATACCTATGGTATCACTTGGTATCCCCATGAGTCATGATCTCTAGCTTCTAGAATATCCCAATAAGAGCATGTGTTGTCTCGAATATATTCAAAAGGACAATGACGGGGGTGTATAGTATTTGTTTGGGTCTTCATATGATTGAGGATAATGTTGATCTATTACATGAAATAAAAAATGAGTGTAGTTTTAGATCCTTATTTAACATATCCTTAGAGATAATGAGCACATATTGTGCCACGGTAGGAGTTTTTTTGGGGTCGTCTGCATCATCCCCAAGAAGAATGTATTCATCATAAATATCAACAAGATGAGATCTTTCTCCCAAATGGTAAATATCAAATAGGCTGACATCTAATTTTCCATGATATGGATGATATTAGTTAGTGTCAAGACACTAATGATTAATCTTATCTCCAATGACTTTTTATAGAACGTATAAGAAAAAAGGGAAATCCATGTTACCTCATAAATATAGATAGCCTGCAGTTTTTTAGAGAATTATAAGAATCTATTCATAACCTAGAATAGAAATTATCATTCATTAGTGAAGTTACCTCCAGGTTAAAAGTCCCCCATTGAACTACATCCACTTCTTGGGTTTTTCATAGAGGAGAAAAGTATGTTTGTGAAACTCATAGCGGATAGTTGATGGGAGAGATTTTGGCCATCTAGAACAAGAGGGGAACTCGCCAATGTGTATGATAGTCTCTAGAATGGTTCCATGATCAGTTTATTATCCTTATAAGTAATTTTTTGAATGAAATCACGAGAAGACAATAATCGGTGGGATGGAATATTATTGATGGGTGAAGGAATGTTAGTATCATCCTATATACTAAATCAATACAAAAAATGTATGTTTGAAATAGGGTAGTTATAATGTTTACTCTGTTTAAACCCCTTCAGAACATCAATACAATAAAATACTTGGTGTTGAGGTATGACATCGAAATTCATACTAATCATAGACCTCTGATTGGACACATTAGATGATGCCAGCGAACTAGAATCCATATACTTAAGAGTGTAAAGCATTCATGAGTAATAGTACTCTCCTAAAAGGAAAATTAGTTTAATGAAGCCTACAGAGTGAGTAATGTTACATGAATCAAGTGACCCATATAAGGGGTCATGATCGCATGACCCATACTAGGCCCGAAAAAGTGAATGAACCATGTAAAACCTTGAGATATCATTATATTCTTTTACACCTCATCATCGCCTGACCATATTGAGGTAATTCAAGTCACAGAATGATCATGTGATCATGTGATAAAGCATCTTTAGGCGACAACAAGATCATGAAAAAACCCCATCATCAAGAACATATAGATTACCAAAAGTAAATTACTTCTAATTAAGAAATTTATTGATTAAAAAAGATTACTAACTGAGGAGGTCATGTTGTGATATCAAGTAATTGTGTATCATCAATGGTTATTGTGATATGGTCAATATAAAGTGACCTTGAAAATAAATCATGCAAGATAAGATATCTTAATAGCTCTGATGGTGTGAGTCTCCATTGGAATGAATGTCCCCTACTCCCAGATTTATAGGGAACATCAAAAAAATATCATAGGGAAACTATAAGTCCCAAATATACTCGAAACACTGACCAATTATAATACAAAGAACCTAGGAAGGCATTTAATTTACTCAAAACGAAGACCTTATTCCTATAAACCTCACTTCTTTGTGGAATTTTTTTATTACCACCAAATGAACATAAACATATTAGAATCAAAGATGTATGTAAATAATAGGTATTATTGACTCTAAAAAATAATGGAAGGAGAAGTAAGGAAACCAGGAGATTATAAATCTTGGTTATATGGATCACATAACCCCCAAGAAGACACTCAATTGCATGATCCTAGGAACACCACACAAACAAGTCATTAACATATTGTGATCTTTTCATGATCATGATAATCCCCTACAACAAGACCAATGATCATGTGAATGATTAAAGATTAGTTACTCAAACATTGTGACTTTTCAACTGAAATACACATGACAATCATTGAAATCCCCATTTAAAATAAATGCTTAAAAATAAGGGCGCTTTATCCAATGGAAGTCACATTGATTTTCATGTGAAGGGATCATATGAATCACTTGTTCAATTCAATGACCATAAATGATACCTAGGGTAATTTCTATCATGTTGCTTAAAATCTTTTTTTTATTTCATATTAATCATGAGAATTCCCTTGGACACATCCATTTGATTATTCGATGCCCCATTGGATCCATATCAAATTAGAGTGACTATTCATGATAATTCTCTCAAAAAATCATGAGATTCAACATTGATCATGGAACATGTCACCTAAAAGAGAAGAAAATTTCCATGAAAATTCTCATAGGATATCTGATGGTTAATAATTGATCATGAAACTCCCTAATATAAATCTAATGGGAAAAATTAAATGGTCTTGGAAATTAGAATATAAAAAATCATAAAAGTTGGATGCCTCATAAGAAAATATGTTGAACATTTTTTATATAAAGGGTGTATGTGATACACATGATCATTCAATTGATCCAATATAATCCCCTTTTACATACCATCATAGTCATGAAAAAGTCATTAGACATGTCATATCTACCATATGATGGATCTTATACTTGAATATATTATCACACAATTCCATAATAGAAAATTTATGTGTTAGAATCATAATACATATAAAAAAAATATAAATTCAGTACCCTAATGTGAAGGGGAGATAGGTTGGATTCCATTTGAAGGACCTCTAATAAGCCAACATGATCTCATGAAGGGCCCGAAACAAGTCTCCCTTGATCAAAAAAAACATCTTTGGTAGGAGTCCTGATCTCATGAATACTAACTAACAAGTAATCATGATCCTAAGATATAACATTGAAATATATATTTTATTATATGAAATCACTTTTAAATTCCATTGTTCAAATAAATGTGGTGATAATAATCTGTTCTTATAGTTACTATTTATCACACGACATAATGATGACACCATTGATTACCCACGATATGTTCACATGAAACGTGTGATTATCTATTGAATCAATCCCATATATGTGATATACATATCATTTAAGGAGTAATATAACTAGGGTTGTGATTCCAATAAATCCCACCCCTAAAAACAAAAAACAAACACATATATGAAGACAATAGATAGAGTAATTATTGAATCAAAAATCCATATAATTTCAAGGGTCTTCAACCAAGTAAACCCAGGGAACGACTCAAGGAATTACATGGAATGAATATGTGCTTCACGTAACCACTCTATTGATCATATAGAGGAATTTTTGTGTGCTATCTGGATTATGAAAAAGTGTTTCCATGTGTTGATTTTGTCATGAAAGATCCAAATAGGCCCTTCATGATTAACATTGAGGAATTTATGTGAAAAAGTTTAAAAAATATTGCATCCTTGCACAAATATGGATACATTGGTTTTCATTTGATGGAATCATTTACATCAGATGACCTACCCAGATCATGTTAAATCGCCCAAAAATGTCAACTAGATCAGTCTATTGCACCCTCACATGTTATCCAAGTCACATGAAGTCCTCCAGACATGTTAGCCAAGTCACGTGAAGTCCCCCATACATATTTTTCATGACATTTTAATTTCTTCTATATTTGTTATCTAGATAATGTGGAACCCCTTAGACATGTTAACCCTGATCATGAATCACCCTTGGATGTGTCTATGTTGATCATGTGAAGGTTATCAAGACAAGTATTTGGATCACATGGAATACCCCTCGGACATATCTTCTAAAAACATATACAATTATGGAAGGAACCTTATACATGTCTACCATAAATCCTCTTGCATGTTATGTGAAAAACCAAGACATGCCCAGACACACTCAGACATTTTGGGCAGACACCTCTGGTATGTCCGCTAGACATCCGCAAACATGTCAGGTGGAAAACCATGACGTGTCACGTAGACAAACCTGACTTGTCAACCTTGTGTAGCATAGACCCTACAATATTCAAGCATATCAGGAAGAAACGTCGAGACATGATAGAATATTTTGGTATACACACTTGGACATATATAATTTTGATCAAAGATGACTCATATTCTTGTCAAAACAAGATATATAGGATGTTTACCTATGGCATGAGCTCTAATTGGGCATCCACCTTGGCATACATCCCACCATATCTAAGATATTATATCCCATGGAACCGAAAATCATCAAATTTTTTATCATTTTCCACAACCATTAGTGAATTAGGATTCTAATTGAACTATGGGTACTACGATTTCCACTATATGTCAGATACATAGGATTTCATCATATGGTCGGAGCTCCATATCAAAAACCTCATTAGGGATTCCATAAAGAATAATTATAATATCCATATGTAGTGTCTATAACCACATTCTATACCAAATCTCTCACATCAAGCATGACACATGTGGGATTAGGGATTTTCAGTGATCTTATAACTAGAATAATGAATTTCCCCCATCTAGGGAAACTATAGTGCATAAACACCATTTAGTGGAATAATATGATTTCCCTAATAAAAGGGGATCTATCGTAGTGTAATTCCTGGTGGAATTCCCATACGAGTAAACTCTGTGGAAATAGCACACACATATTTTAATTATCAATCCCGACCCATCAACAGGTTGAGGTAAAATCAAAACATGATGGATTTGATTCTTGTTATGAGTAGGATACACATGAATCCTTCTGAAGGATTGAGATCCAGAACGAATTCCTAAGTTCTATCATATACATAATTTTTTAAAGATTTTAAACTAAATGGCTTGGAAATAACTATACTATGTGGTTTTTTATTCCATTTATACATAGGATACAAAGGATAGCTCATAAAGGTTCAATCCTACCCTTGAAACACCAATCTCCTCCAAGGATGGAAGTATACTCTAGAGTGACTAGTTATATAGATTCAAAAGAAAATAATGTACCCATTTCTATAAAATAATTGTAAAAAAGGAGATCCTAATATAAAAATAGATGGTCTCATTAAAAGTACCCCATTTAAATGTATAGGGATTAAACACAAAATAATTTTATTAGGGAAACCATCAATGTATTGAGATTTGGATGCGATTAATTAATATATATATATATATATATATATATATATGTTAAATCCATAAGAGATTCCATGAATAAGAAATAATTACACCCAACATGGTATGATGTTCGTGAACTACCATCCTCTTGATCAATGTGATTTTCTACATTTCGTTGGGCTTGAAATCCCAAATTATAGATTGCCTTTAGAAAGTAGGTATGTACCTATTATGGATGTGGGATCCATTGAGAATTTCCTCAAGAGATGAAAATGGTGAACCTATTCTGAATAAGTTTAAAAAAATACCTGAACCCCCACAATAAATTTTCATCCCAATGAATTAAAATGTAAATTAAAAATATTTAACTTTTTGTGAAATCATGTAATGGTAGAATAAATGAATCATTATAGGTATTAGGCATCTTATCTCCCAAACCCAGAGCACCATACAATACATCTGAAGGGAAAAATAATTTATTTTTATAGAATCAATATCATGTTATATATATCACATATATTCAATATATATAGCATTTTTACCTTGTATATAATATTTTTGTGAAAAATTAATCACATATCTTCGTGATGTGGTGGTTCTCCATACACATGAGCGATGATATCATATTTCTTAAGGAATAGAAAGTAAAAAGGGTATATGTGATATTATAATTCCATAAGTATAATAATATCCTAAATATCATATATAATCATTATATATGTTATTATATACTTCTATGATAAGAGGTGATGGATAACAAATTAAGTCACTCCGTGAGGTAGTGGTTTTTCGTACACACAATCAATAGTTTTGTTGACCATTTGAGGGGGGAGGTGGTGGTTGTAAATAATAAACTTTTCATAAGTATCATATCATTATAAATAAGTATCTTATTTTATTATATAATAATTTTTATTAATATTTGGATGAATTTGTGGAATAAATAAAATAAAATGCTAGGTGGAATACATTACCACTTCTTCAGAAAACATCATTTGGTTTTAAACAATGGCCTTCTGAGGATTGATTTCTGGAAAACAATTATTATAGCATATTGTTAGAAAATTATTATTTTTTATTTTGGTCTGTATTTTCCATGTCAAATGGTTTTGTATGTTTGTAATTAAGATGAGAGAGGTTGGTCTTCTATAAGTGGGGTAGAGGACAAAATGTGAACTTTTAAAAAAGAAATAATTCAACCATTATTTATATTATGAAAAAAGAAACAAAATAAACCATTTTAGATTATTATAATATATAAAGATTAAATAATACAATAAATAAAAAATATGCATGTTTTCGGTCTTTTATAAAAAATTTCTTTCAAATTTAACCCCCAGTAAACTCATCTTACCTTAACCGTGATAAATATAATTTATTGTTTTCAATATTTATTATAATAAAAAATTATGTTGATACAATTATATAATATGAATTATTATCATTCTAAATATGGAATACATTAATTCAAGTTTAACGCACAAATTTTTTTTAATTTATTTTAAAATTAAACCCACATAGATGTCGACAAAATTGTTTTTCAAGAAATTCATTTTTAATGAAAACTATGATCTCCTATTAACTATATGACAAGTAATCATAATTATATTAATTTAAAATATGCCATATATTTTTTGATGGTTAGATCATAGTTTTTTATTCCAATGGTTTTTGTTGATTCCTTTTCATTGGTAGTGATGATATGGGAACATAGCTCATTCTTTGTGGGTGGTGGTTCTGATGATGATGAGTTGGAGATGTTGTGTGGTGGTGGTGGAAATGGTACATAGTTGGGAAATCATGAATGGAATTTTTTGAAATAAGATGTAGTTGGTATTATGTTTGATGTCTGAGTTAGTATCAGGCACCAAGAAAGGGCTTGCGTCTCAGGGGGGTTGTGGATCAGGCTTTGGAGTGAAAAAGTGAATGTTAATTTGAAATTTGAAATTTGTGATTTGTGATTTGTTTTACAAATTTGTTATATTATATTTTAATTTTTCATCTGGTTTTTTCATTAGACTGGTAGTATAATGGTTTTGGTGATGTGGGATGGTTGATTGTGAGGGTTCACACATAACCCGTAAAAGTGTTTGGAAAATACCAAAAACATGGATTAAAGGAAAAAAGAGTTTAAAAGCCTAAAAATAAGCTTATAGTAAAATATAGTATAAATATTATTTAAATGAAATTAATTTAATTATATATAAATAAATAATAAATAAACTAATTATATATAATAATACGACTTAATTTATAAAAAATTATTGAAAATATTATAAAATTGAAATTTGTCACTATTCACTAAAAAATTAATATTTTCTAAGAAATATCAAAAAATCACTGTCAGTTAATAATTACATGATAATTTAAAATTTTAATTTAAATTTATAAAACAAACTTTTTAAAATTGGTGAAAATTTATTTTAAATTATGTATGCGATGGGCGACTAAAAAGCCTTTTATAAAAAATACATTTTTTTCAAAACACAATTTTTTTAAATGTTTCTTATATTATTTTTAATTATTAGATAATATTTTAATTTATTTTATGCATGTTTAAACTTTATAATTTTCATAATTTACAAAGTCGAATTCATACCCACCAACTTAACGGCTAAGTTATATTGGTCATGTTTAAATAAAACTATTTTAATAAAGTATCCCATTTCATTTATACTAGGTGTTACGTGCATCACAAACCATCGAATAGATTGATTTATCTAAAATCAATATATCATAAATTATCATGGTGTCACATTCTATTATAATTTGGATGTTATGGGTTATATGTTCTATAAAACATTATTCTCCACTTCTGAAATCATAGATTTTTTAATTCAACCCCCTTAAATATATTGTAACCTCATTATTTAATCATAATCTCGGTAACCAAGGTTTTGACATTTCAAAATACCATTTTTAAAACCCATATAATAAAAAGGGATAAAAAATATTCCTCTTTATAAGAGATAAAGGGATATATTATGGTCATTAAAAATAATAAATTTTTAGGTTTCCATGTAGGAGAACATTGTTTGGAAGTGAAAACGTTGACATGGAATATAATACTAATACCCATGGAGTAATAGATATTGACAGATAACATTAATAAAAATAGATTGAATGAATAATATAATTTTAAAGACAAATAAAGATAAATTTGTGATCTGTTAAAAGGACATTTGATTCATTGTATCTGAAGGTACTTGGATAATTGTTTTGATAAAAGATGCATTACCTAGAGTTCAGGGATCAATTTACCATCCATTCTATGAACATAAGTATGTATACCTACTTGACATGTACAATTTCATCCATTAATCATATCCAAAAAATATCATATTATCTACAAATTAAGGGAATTCTTGATGGATTTTTCATGCCTAAAGTACTAAAATGAAAGTCTAATCGATCACATAATCCCAAAAAGAATAACAAGATTTTCCTCATGACTTTACTAAATAATATTGGTTAACAAAAGTATTATTGTATAACACATTTATCACTAATACATCAATATTAACTCCAAAAGTTCAACTTCATCCATTCCATAAGTCTCTATCATTATAACCCTTCAGATTAAATCTGTGAAAATGTAATAGTATTCTTGCCAAATAATCCTATACATTAAACCAACAGGATAAATATGCTTCATCAACATAAAAAGTCTCCCCAAATATCATTAGTAAACTCAAACTCTATTTACTTAAAATGTAAAATTTTTTGTCTAAAACATTGACCTTACTATCAAAATAAAACTCATAAACTCATGATGGTATCCATAACTATTAATTTAATCTAAAATAAAGGCAAATTTTCATCTAAAATTAACAAAATCCTTATATGTTTCATGATTCTTATAACCAAAATAAAATTTTTAAAAACAAATATATAGAATAATTATTTAATCCTAAAACATAAATAATTCAAGCCTTTTACTTCAATTATTTGGTATAAAATAGTTCATTCTTTTGTCGAGGGGATAAGCCTGAGTTTAGGGAATTGACTCTTATAATTCCAATGTTCCAAACATATAAGACATTTAATTCCATTGCATTTCATTTCTCTTTGACCATTATTTACCAATAGATAACATCTTCCCCTCTATTTGAGATATTATTATATATGCTTCGTTCCACCTTCTTAGCATGTAGGAGTCATAATATAATGTCTTTTATGTTCATTACCACACAAACATTCATAAAATTCCATCCATATATTATTTAGACTATTTTTAATATCATTTAAGTTCTTATATTTAACCATATGTTGTGATATATGATTAGAAATAATCACAACATCTTTTTATACAGTTATCATCCATTTTGTTTTCCCATAGTCATTAAGGTTTCAATCAAATTCAGTGTTAACTTGATTCCTTCTAGTTTCAACCATAATCTCAAACCATAAAGTATAGTATGATAAATATTAATCATAGTGGGAAACCACATAATCCTAAAATAAATATTGTAGGATATATAAATAATGACATATTATTTTCCATCTATGAAACCTTAGGATTATCCATGTTTATTCATGGTCATCATCTATTTAAATAATTCATGATATTTCATGAAGAATTTTTGAATCTCCAAATCATATCCCCAGAGAGTTTCAAACTAGGTGCACAGTAAGGCCTGTTTTCATGTACTAGGTAATGCTTTCTTCAGGACCAATAAATCTTTTTTGTAGCTCTTTCCACGAGGTACAATAGTACTACAACCACGTCAACTTGTAGTGTCTAGAAAAGGATGTAATTTATTAGAAACCAATGAATCTATTCTCAATAATGTTTCTAGAATGTTTTTTCTATTCATATACATATCATTGGACTTATCCTTAAACTTGTCCCTATGGTCCCACTATTGTTCTCTCATCCTAGTTTCCAAGGGATAACAAAATAATTTATCTAATACTAACTATAGAGACACATTCCCTTTATACATATTCTTACATTATTATTAAACATATACATCCAATAATTACAACCCAGAAATAGTGAGTTCTAATGTATTTGTAATATGTGGATCATAAAAAATCAAAGGAAACATAAACATGACATCTTTATTTTTTCCATAGTGATATCCAAAATCCAATTGAGATCTTAAAACATCATAACATAAACTACGGAATACATAAATAAAGGGTTGAGGTAAAAATACCAGTTAGGGAATAAACATGATAATAATCCATAACATGTTTGTCAAATGTAAAACCTGATTTCATAAAACTGTACTCTCGTGACTAATTTCTTGGAATATTATCATAAAAAATGGTTTAATGAGATCATGGAATCATAGAAAATGTGTATGAAACATATAAATTGATATCATCACGGGTAATGACTAACAATCATGGTAATATAACATGGCGTACAATGTCCCATAATGTATTTAGTTCACTCCCTAATCCCATACATGACCTCTCATGTGACTATAGCTTCACCCAATTCATTGCAGTAGAATAAGGGAACCCCCGTTACAACATGTTCAGGATCTATATGTTCCACATAAATTAAATCAATAATAAGGAGTAATGTAAAAATTAACCAAATAAACAAATTGTGGTTTATAATTTTATTCATGTCGCATTCAAATGAAATTTCATAAAGGAATTTAAGAAATTTTCAAAAGGCTTGTATTTTGTTGCCAAAGTTAGGGAGAGTAAACTAGTTTCATATAAGAGAGACATATATAGAAAATTTAGAAGCAATCCAAAACATCAATGGTAATTTTCGTTTAAATAAAATAATTTTAATAATATTAAAAACATTCTTGAGTATATAACTTTTCACATTTAGTGACATCAAATGATTAATTCTTAGATTGAAAATGTTTTTTAAAATATCACATTGAACATTTTATGAAGAAAATATACATTCTATTTTCAATCTTGTTATTTAAAATATAAAAAATTACCAAACATTAAATATTTTATTTGAATATAACTTTTAAAACATAAATATGATACTTTAAAATAATTAGTGGTTTTGAGGGATCAATAATTCTGTTCCTACGAAATGCATTAAAAACAAAATTCATCAAAAGTTTTTTTTAATAAAAGTCAAAAAGTACCTTGTTCAAAAAATGATGTGAATAATAATTGTGAAAAAATATGAAAAAATACAATAAAGGTAAAAAATAACTTTAAAAATCATAGAAAATTATTATTGTTTAAAGAATTTTTGAATGCTTGGATTTAGAACAAAATGATTTTCGACCAAAGCGAGAAATGAAGTACAATTTTTTTTAAAATATCAAAAAATTTATTTAACAAATAGGGTAAAATTGAAATATTAATTTAAAAAATCTATAATAAATATAGGATACTATAATTAAATGGGTTTATTATGAGATGATCAAATAATTTCCGACAATGGAAATTCAATAATCAGAAATCTCGATTTAAAATGTGAGTGAATCATAGATCCTTATCACTTTGGTATAATTTTAATCTTAAATTTTCATAAATTAATTTCATGAATTGTAACTTAAATTACCATTATGATAGAAGGATTTTTTATATATTATGTAAAGGGGAATTATATATACAATTCTAAAGAAATTATGTTCATATAAGTTCTTATGTCTCAAAGAAGGATGTTTCAGACAAAACCCGTACACAGTTTATATCATTGAGGTAAGAGTTATTAAATTGGATGATTACATGTAAAAATTTTATATCCATAAAAAATAATAAATAAAACATAAATTAGTTAAAATTAATTTCACACATTATTTGGGCATAATATAATCAATGACGTAGTCGTATAACCAAATGAATGGAAATTATGTTTTGAAACTGATTACCTCACACATACCTTTTATTCAGAACTCTTTAACATGATATATAGTGGTTTTACGCATTATATTAAATTATAATAGAATAATATTATTATTTTTAGTATCTTATCTGATCCTTTTATAACAAATTTTTACTTTTTCGTTTATAATCATTCATTAAAATTGTTGTTTTGAGTGTTAATTACCTTGATTTATAAAGTGTGTTTCATTTTTAAAGATCATGTTCTTGAACATACGATATAGTTATATCATATAGAAAATGATATTAATGATTTAAATAATATTTATTTCATGAAATAAATATTTATAATCCTTATAAAATTTTGAACGTGGAGAATGAATCACATCGCTTTAGGAAGGTGGTAGGTTTTACGTACGCTTGAGTGACATTATCATTTCGTTAATGCGTAAAAGGGTAAGTAATTGGATTGTAATTTAATTTTTCAAATTCAACATAATTTTTTATATTTCAAATATATTCATTACATTTATAATTTTTTTCCTTCCATTTAAAGTGTTAGTGAATAATGAATTACATCGCTTCACGATGTTTTATTTTGTCGTACACTAGAGTGATGTTACGGTATTACCTGCGAAATTGAACGTAAGAAGATATATGCGATATTAGAATTACAGAAGTATAATTATATCAGAAATATAATACGTAATCATTATATACATCATTATATATTTATGTGACAAACGATGATGGGAAAATTAATTATGCAGGTTCGCAAGGTGGCAGTCCACTATACACAAAATCAACGGTTTTGTTTCCCATTCGAGGGATGAGTTGATGGTTGTAGGTACTAAAAAAATAAAAAATCACATTATATATAACATAATGATTTTATTATATCCTAATTTTTTAATAATATTTAGAGGTGGTGGAGGATGAAATAAAATAAAATATTTAGTAAAATACGGTACATCTTTATCGGAAAAATTATTTTCAATTTCACCAAATGCCTTCCTATGTTGATTTTTTTTACCAAAAACAGGATTATAGGATGATTTTATTGAATTATTTACATTCTTTGGGTAGCTATTTTGAAAACCATATGATTTTCTATGTGTGTAATGTAGATGGGTGGGGTATCATTTTTTAAGTGTGGGGGAGGACACACAAGGAATATTTCAAAAGAAAGAATTCCACACATTTTCCCCCTAAAAAAGGCTCCAAAATGGTCCATTTTAAAACATTATAAGCCATAGGGTCTATATACGAACATATAATAGTAATTAGACATGTTTTGGTTAATATTTAACCCTTATCATTTTAGATTAACACCCTAGTAAAACCGGTTGTTCCTTAACCGCTGTATATAATTTTTACTATTTATACTATTCATTATGGTAAAAAATTAAGTTGGAATTATTAGATAATATAACTTATATTTATTCCAAATATGGAATCCATTTTTCAAAATTCAACTGAAATATGTGGGATAATTTAATTTAAAATTAAACCTGCTGCCTTGTCAAAAAAACATGTTTTAAATAAATAATTTTATTAATAAAATGATAATATCATATTAACTAATTTATAATTAATAATAATTAAATAAATATTAATTAATATATTTATATATAAAATGTTGAAATTAAATTTTAATCATTCCTCATTAGGGTTTATTTAATTATTTAAAGTGTGTAATCATTATAAAAAAAAAAATTTCTTCAAAAACTAATGTTGTAATGAATAAAAATATTATTAAAGTAAAATATAGTATGAAGATGATTTTATATAATATTTGGACATAATTTTTAACAATAAATTAAAATTTTATAAAAATCTATTTTTTCACTATTCATTGAAAAATTTAATTTTTAGGAAAAATACATTGATTTCACAAGTAGTTAATAATGATATGCTGATTTCAAAATGTATTTTAATTTTTTAAAATAAATCTTCTAAAATTGGTAAAAATTACTTTTAAATTATGTGAATAAAGTGAAACTAAAAATACTTTTAGACAAATAAATTTTTTTAGAATACATTTCATTTTAGTTGAAAGGGTTCTTATTTTATTTCTACTAAATAGATGACCATTAAATTAATTTTATACTTGTGTAAACCGTATAATTTTCAATAATTGAGTTATTGTTATTAATAACCTCTAACATAATGGCTAGTTTATAATATTCATGTTTAAATAATAATATTTTAATTGATTATAATGTTTTGTTTACACCCAATGTTTTGTGCATTGTAAGCTATTAAAGAGATCCAATTTATTAAAAAATAAATATATCATAAAGACATGGGGTGTGACAATCTCGTATAATCTTTGTGTATTATGTAATATATGCTATTGGAAATTATGTTCCACTGTTAAAATCATAGGGTGTTACACCCATACCAATCGTTTTCCAAAACCTTTGGTATAGACCTATGCTACTGATTTTGGAGAACCATTGGTATAAGTGCTTAATGTTTTTTTGAATTATTCTTTAAAATAAAATTAAATACTAAAAATTTAATTAATTATAAATATAATTATATATATTATAAAATTATTTTCACATAGGTGTTCATATTATGGTGGTTATGTCATTGAAGTATAAGTGGGAAGTGTTAGGATAAAAACTAGAAAATATTATTTTCTAAATTATACCAATTCTTTTCCAAAACCACTGGTATAAGTATTTAATATTCATAACCAATAATAATGGCATTGGATTTAATTGTATAGATCGCATATACCAAAATTTTTCCCATAACCATTGTTATAGGTCAATACTAAAGAAAAACCCCCCAACAACCCTTCAATGGATTATTATATCATCAACCAATGGTTTGAGGGGTTATACCAATGTTTCCAAACCATTGATATATCCATTTTATTACTACTGGGAGCATTTAAATTCCATTATTCCTAATCAAATATTCTTAATTTTCAATTTATTTTTTCAATGATTAAGTGAATTTATTAAATTCCATTCAAATTTATGGATAATGACACTAGATGTCCCTTAGAGGAATATATATATATATAATATCTAGTTGTGGATACACACTTTCAAAAGTATAACATGATTGGGTGATTAGTTTCTATACACATAATCAAAAAGGGAAAATCCCACGTTTTTTGAGATCTTACCAATGAACGAATCAAAAACATACCCAGTAACTCTTGAATTAGTTATGTCAATATGTTAACTTTTTTAAGTAGGGTACCAAGTATGAATGTTCTCAAGCTAGGAATATCAACGAAAATAGGTAATTGGCACACAAATTTAATCTATTCACCCATAGTATAACAAATAAATTTATATTCCACTCCATGTTGTAAAATTAGTGGTATATCCAGCATACAAAAAAATTATTCTTTTCTTTCGTCATCATGAGGATATTATGCGTCTCTATATAAGAATACTACTCATAATCACCATAATATTTTTTCATGAACTATAATATTCCATGATTAAAATTGATTATATATAACTCAATGTTACCCTTTTAGAGGTAAATTATCGTTACACTTCACAAAACATATATTAATATATACATATATGTATCCAATATGAAAGAATGATAAATCAAAGATTATATTTTATTATGTGATAGATGTTATAATCTTAAAATACATTAAGAATATCATATAAACCTAATATAAGAACATTTATATCATATTATAAATTTTTAAATTGTCTATATATATGATACTAATTTGGGGGTTTGTTAATTCATTACATCATATGTAATTCTTATCACATCA
The DNA here is from genome assembly GCA_963277665.1 of Viscum album. NCBI lineage: Eukaryota > Viridiplantae > Streptophyta > Magnoliopsida > Santalales > Viscaceae > Viscum > Viscum album. The sequence goes on from OY728151.1 coordinate 2,086,075,042, forward strand.
CTATGTGACCATCTGATAAAACCACACCATTAACTATTTAGATAAAAATATCTATAAAGTAAACTATTTTGAATAATGTTGAGATTTATGAATCATATTCCTAACATTCATATCATTAAATATGTTCAATATTATTAACTTCATAATTTCAAATGTTATTATGTTTACTTATTTTTTCCTACTTAGAACTCTTTATATGTGTATCATCATAATCCTTAGAATAACTTTCTCCAAAATTTTCATTTAAATTTGTCAAATACTGTAACTATTCATGTTATTACATTACTGGAACATTCTAAAACAGTTTTAGGAGAAATTCAAATATACATTGTTATTATAAATGATGTAACTCTTTAAATTTTTCTTAAACATCATACTCTAAACACTTTTAGGATGTATTGAGTAATCCACTCTGTAAATTGGTTGGTAAAATCCCATATTGATATCCACTTATTCACAAAAACAAAATGTAAGTCTTTAAAATTTTCATTATCATCACATATCCAAAACACTTTAGGATATTAATTAATGAAAACATTTACCCCATTCTTCTATAATTCTTTAATAAAAATTGATATCCAATTTATATATAATCTAATTGAAACTATTTGGAATTTTCTTTACCATTACACATATTAAACTCTTTTGGAAAAGTATAGCTAAAATACTTTATTTTTTAACTTAAAATATATTTAAGTCCAACCATACTCCTACTAACCTCTTAGTAACCATATTATTATCATAATATTAGGCTATGTAACAACACAAACTCATTTATGTTTAGGAAATAACACTTCTCTCTTCCTAGTATGAATAATTTACAAATAAAATATTGTTTCCATATCATATATGGTATTATATATATTTTTATCATTTAAATAAAATGAATATTGTTATTTAAAATACACCATGGATGGGTAATAATAACATTCCATCATATTTTAACAAATAGATAGATATAATTTTTATCGTATATAAAAAAACATATCCTTATATTATTCCCAAAAAATACTTTTTAAAATTGATGAATCATAAAACTTGCGTATGAAAATAATCATCTTGTGTTGTTCACAACAACTAATTGTTATCAAACCGCACCTCTATTCATATAGGAGAAATGAGATGAACATACACATACCATAAAAATATTCATATGATCTTGATAAGATTTCATACATTCAAAATTGACATAGAAACTCTTTGCTTCATTACATGAACGTAAAATACAAACTCAATAAATTATAATTTGATTTTAAACTCTATATAATTAAAATAAATTTTAAATATAAATTTGTATCACATAACATTAAGAATTAAATAATTTATTTCTATTACACTTATTCCAGTCATATTCATTTTATTGTGCGTCTTAAAACTATTTTTTCTATAATAAAAATTCATCATATAGAATTACCACTCCTTCTCCATGATGACCCTTGGTTTTAATAACCTTCACTAGCTTCCTGAAGAAAAATTCTTGAACTTTTCCATCAATTTTTATTCTTTCAATTTTAACATTTACCCACTAGTATTGACTATACAACACATATAACCTAGAAACCATAAGTCCAATGCATCTATTCTCATAAAATTGATAATATTTGATTAAATTTTCTATAATTCATTCATGTCTTTTTAATGTATCCATAAATTAAAATAGTATGAATTTTCTAACTATAAAAATTCCATTTTATTCCCCCTTTAATGAACATTATAGAATTAAATGAATAATAAACTATGTTATTTAAAAGCACAGCCAACTCATTTTCTTAAAAAAAATTAATTTTTCTTCTTATGAGAAAATGATAAAATAGATGTAATGACTCTTGTTTTTTTAGTTTTATCCATTTAATATTTCTATATATATGATTGGATCATTACTCGGTTTCAATGTTTTGTTTTTGTGTTATAGGACCTCAGAATTGATATACTATAAATTTTAATATATATTAAAGAATATGCACAAGTCATTTTGGTATAAATATATTATTTATTTATTGATACATGAAATGGTAAATCAGATACCATAATTAATTTTGGATCATGGGATTTAACCTAGGTGTTATATAATGTTGGTCGGTGTCTGGAATTCATTTTATGGAAACCATTGGTAGGTGTGTTATGTAATTAATTGATGAATTTAATTTAGTTACCTAAATAACCGAAAACCTAATCCTCCCCTATATCTTTCTTATTATAAAAAATCACCACATATAGTCGCATAACCCTATGAGATTTGTAAGAAGACATGAAAGAAAGTCATTGATGAAAAAAATCATAATGTAGCAATCATTTTATAAGGATTCATCATCACCAATGAATTTTATGGATCCCACCAATGATAAAGGGACGTACCCAATCAATGTTAGTGATTGATCCAAACATTATATTGGGAATATTATTCCTGGATTTGCAACATTTATTTATTTTACAAGAATTTATTGAATATCATTCTTGATTTATGGTGATATTCTGTCTATGTGTGATCCAGATTATTCATTTATTTTTATTTATTGATTTATCCCTTGTGATCACTACTTCCTTATTCTACGAATATAATCCAACCAAAAAAATTTCCATGTTTGTCCCTGACATGTGTGATTTGTTATTATCTCCCATATTATTCATGATTTTATTATCAATAATCCTTTTATCACTAGTTCAATGAATAATCATAGACCAATTGTTGCACAACTGATCTTTGGAACAATAATCATTTTCATAGGTCTAGATTTGGGATCGAGATTATGAACATGGTGTGATATGGTGTGATGGGAGATTGGAGATGGATCAATGTTGGATTAGGGTTTATTCCATCATGGGTTTCTATTTTTTGTGATGTGGTGATATGGGATTGATCTATGAAAAAATTGGATATCTAGAATCCATCCACCAGGAATAGATCGGGTGCAGATGGCCATAGATTTGAGTTCCTCCGCATAAATAATGATAGAAAAGGTAGTAGTGGTGGCATTGGTGGGATGATTTGAAAATATTTTATGTTATATAAAATACAAAGATACATGGAATATACTATGGAGAACACAATATCCCCCATGTAGCAGCAGCTCGAAAATCTATTATAATTAAATATCACATGTTGTGTATGACTAATACATTCCATGCGACCCTGTTTTGGAATATCAACATGTACTAGTAGATTACATATGTGGGAACACAGAAATGTATACAAGAGAAACTAGTGTAAATATGAACTAACTTATACTCAAACATGAATAGGTTTTGTTCCCATGCACAGGTACACGATCACAACCAAAGTACATGACAATGGGATAAAGAACACAAGCATGGTCAAGAAGACATGCTAAAACATGGGGTAGCCAAGACACATCGTGTATACCATATACACACCATGTTATTTTTTATGAGACTTATTTCTTGTGTGTATACTTATTCAAGACTCATATTTGGGCCAATTATCACTTAATTATATGTGTTTTTCACATAATACGCGATGGTGGGATTCATTTTGGAAATACAGATTTGTAAAGATGAGTTATGAGGGGGTGATTATTTTAGTGATTCCTGGTCAATGATAGTGATTTGTATTGAACATCATAAAGATGTTCAGTATAGTACTGTAACACCCTGAGGTTTTATGAGAAATATTTTTTTTATATCTTATGTTATACGCAACACTAATGGAATCTTTTACTACAGACAACACTGGAATGGCTTGCGTTACATGCAATCACGACCTTCCTCGATAGTGTGTGTAGTACGCAATACAAGGTTTCACTAAACAATGATATATTGTTATAATATTATTATGGACTGGACGTTATGAATAGTATTAACTACATTTTGAATTTTATAACATTTTTATTAATCTTTCAAATTTTCTAGAACATTATGTGAGAACAAAATAAATTTTTTCAGGTAAAATAAGTATTTTTCCAAAAATGCAGTTTTGCCACCTTTTGATGGCGCACCCACATTATATATAATTTTTAACATGTTTATAAGTTCAATTTGAAAAATTAAAATTCTTATTTGGAATCAGGATATACAAATTTACTTTGGATAAAATTTTCATATTATTCTGTTAGCTTTCATACTTTAATGATTATTAAAAACATGCTATATTTTAATTAGAAACAACCTTTTTCATTACAATAATTTATATGGTTAAATTCTAATATTTAATGGTTTTAAAGAATAAATGGAATATATTTTTACCATTTAATATAATGCATGTCATTACCATTAACATTACATTGAATTAATAGTTAAAACATTTCAATCATTGGGAATGTTTTAACATTTAAAACCCGTTTTATTAACAACGGGATTAATTTTAAATTTTTTACTGAAAATTCTGTGTTTTGAATTTTGAAAAAAAGGATTCAATATTTGAATTCATTAGGTCCAAATTATGTTAATAGGTTACTTTAATTTTTTTTGATATTATGAATAGTAACTACAGTAATTTTAATTTACTGCATTTAAAGGTAAATTGGGTAATTAAGGATAAATATAAGATTATAAAATTAACCTAACACCTTAAAAAAATTTATTGGATGACTAAAAGTCCAACCATATCACCTAAGGGTCGGAATATATTATTTCTATGAACTTTTGACTATGAAAATAATTTCATTATTATTAAAACCAAAGAAAGTTAAAACATGTCACTCTCTTATATCATTTAAGTATAATAATTTTAATTTAGTGATAAACTTCATGAAAATTCTAATATGAATTTTCTAAAAAACATAATAAAATTATCAACATCATTTGAATTTATTTTGAATTTTTAGGGAATAAATAATTATCATTAAAGGTGACAAAATTGTGAGGATGAAATTATTTTATGGTTTGAAATATCATATAAATGGTTTTACAAATATTAAAATAAAAATTATATGAACGATTAAATGTGATCCACAAATTTTATAGATAAATATGAAATTCTATAAATCCATTAAATCTTTTATTTCGAACATATCTTCTGTGTGGATTTTATTTAAATTAAAATAAATGAATAGTTACAAAATTGACACTATTGTTATTTTATAAAAATAACATAATATAAAATTGTTTAAATATCACAAAAATATTTAAAATTTATAAATTAAAATTTATATGGTCGAAAATGTCATATATTATCCAATTATGGAAAATTCAAAACACATAAGTAATTATTTATAACAATTTAAAATTTAGAATCTTATTACCACAAATAAAATTAAATAGATTAAATAAGGATAAATCAAGTGGATAAGGTTTAAAATAAATTTTCAACATGTTTAAATTTTATTGGTTGATGAGATTAAAACACTTTCTAATATAATATTTAAATATGAGTTCTTATTGGAGATTTTTATGTGGTTTTTGATTTATTATAAATTAATATTTTTGAGGTTTCCAAAGGTTTCCCTCTCCTCCACTATAAAAGGGCACCTCCTACCTCTCCTCTTTACAAAACTTTGAGCTTTCATGGTTGGCCAAACCCTACCAATTTCTCTTCTTCACTTCCCTAGAAACATACTAGAGGTTTTGGTCTTCCTCCAAGACCAACTTTAGTGCCCTAAGAGGAGGTTAAGAAGAGGCGTGTCGAAGAAGAGGTAATATCCTTTACCAATTATTTCAATATTATTTCTTCTTCTATTTCCTCTATATGAGTTGTTTCATTATTAAGTAATAACTCCATTATCAGTTTTATACTGATATATCATTATGAATATGAAACAACCATGTTCTATCTTCTATCCATCCTATGAAAGAAACAAAATCACCATGCGTGCGTACGTACGACCTACCGTCTCCACACTGTGGTGTAATCTTTTATTTCATCACTAACATACTTGGATGGGTATATGATGGAAGAAATAACTATATATGATTATTTTATAGTAATATTTATTCTTAAATATTATACACCATACACTTCAATACAATCCATGATCATGGGAATAATATCATCGCTCGTGCGTATGTAAGGCCTACCGTCTCCACGATGTGATGCGACTCTTTCTACACGATCTTCATTGAATAATGATTATATAAATGAATAGAATGAATAATAATGATATATATTATAGTAATACTATTCGGTAAATGAGGTATCTATAACCTAAAAATAGGAATAAGAATCTATTCGACAAAACACGCATAAGAACATAAAGCAATGAACACCCGAATAACAAGTAGTAATGAAATATTACTAATGAAATATTACTAATAAGAAGATAAGAATATGACCATATATGATATCATAACAGTGAATATGATTCTTTAATAAGTCAATGACATTATTTAAATCATTATACAGGAGGTTCGGACATGAACAAATCATATCGGACCTAAGGTAAGGGAAAATCTCACAATCTCATTTTTATCCGAGATTGTTTATACTTTTGAATTTACTCGGGAATATTTATCATCCACATACTTGTTTCCTAAATATGTAATATTATTTATAACCTCATACAATTTATTAAATCCAATTTTAACTATTGGTTAATTTTATTAAAAGATATGAAAGGAATCTTTTGTCGTTTTTAGTACGAGTTGCTTTTTGACTTTTCCGGCCAAAGTACGAGAAAAGTGTTTTTTAAACTTACACGGCATGAATGGATTTTTATGATTTCATAGAACATTATTTCCATGAAGCTTCCTTTACAACTTTTCATTTTTATTTTCAATCAGCTTATTTTAGTTTAAATTAGTATGACATGTTAAGAAAGGGAAAAAATTTGGAAGTAGAAAGGATATATTCCTCAAGAATGGAGTTCAAGTGTTTTATCAAAATTATTTTCCATATATGATAATATAGGGTTCTATTTATATCCCTATTTTTACATTGATTTGATTATGTTTTGATGGAATTATTTTTATGAATTCCTTTTACCTTATATGTTTTATGTTATGATGTCATGATGTTTAAGAATCCCATTTTTATTACATGGGTTATGCTATGATGTATGATTTATTATCTTCTGGAACACATAATAATGGTATCATTATGAGATGGGTGGGACCTATATATCCCACAAATGCATTGGGTAAAGATTTATATCTCATGAGATAGACATGGCCGGAATGACAAGTTAATCTGGTTCAGTGATACAGGACTGAAACGAGGAGTGAACTCGGTTCAGAAATGGACTTTGTTCGCTAGGATAGTATTGTAAATGGGTCTTGACTACTAAGAAATGATTCTCTGTGTTTATGTTTGTATGGCACAAAGTTTCGTGTTTTATGTTATGATTATTGGGATTACATTTCACTACCATGATTTATTCCATGTTATGATATTATGATCTCTTTTGCAGGTTAACATTTTCAAAATGTTATATTATTATGAATATGATATGATTGATATTTCATTTTTTTACCCTTACTGAGAATTTGAGCTCACCCTTTTGTATGTTTTCTTTTCCCCATGTCAAGAATAAGGGTATTAAGTAGGTTATGCCAAAAGGGACTCTAAATATGATGAAATAAACGAGAGATAATCTAGATGCTTTATGAACCAGTTTTTTATGATTCCTAGTTTCCAAAGACACTATACCTATATGGTCTTTTCATGGTTTTGCTATATTTTTAATAAGTATGCTTCAATTCTGATGTAATAACAATGAATGTAAAGTATGGCTCCTTATTGTTGGTATTAGAGGAAAGGTATAGTCAACCTTTGGAAACTAGGATGTGAAAGCCTTAGTAAGAACCCTAAAGATATGTCTAAGCATAAGAAAAAATCTTAGGGTTTTAGAAATGGCCATGAACAACCTATGATAAGTACTTAAGTGTGAAATTTTATTCTTGATTATGTGGTTTTCCTATTATTATTAGTGTTTCTCACACTATGCTTATTGGATTTAGTCAGTGGCTGGAACTCGAAGGAACTGTGTTAATGCTGAATGTGACGGGAAATGCAATGATTGTCCCCATGAGCAGCCAAACATTATGGGAGCTGGAATGAAAAATCTTGTAGCCATGATCACACAACATTCTCAAGATATGAACCATGCAAGACTTCTAAAAAAGCATAGGAAAGAGCAACATTCTGTTGAATCCTTCATGAGGCAGAGCCCACCTTCATTCAGCGGGTCTTCTGATCCATTAGTGGCTGAATAATGGATTAGTACCACTGAAAATATATTTTCAGTCCTACAATGTTCTGAACATGAGAACTTCATCTTAACAGTATATCGTTTGGAAGGTGAAGCTGATCAATGGTGGAATATTATCAATAATTCGAGGAAAAGAGACGAAATTGAGTCCATGGAATGGGATGAGTCAAAGAACATATTTTTCAATAACTAATTCCCTCATATACATAGAACAAATATGGAGAAGGAGTTTCTTGAACTAAAGCAAAAGTATGATGAATCAGTTGGTATGTACGAAGCAAATTTTACAAGACTTGCAAGGTATGCTTCCGGAATTTTTATCCAACCTGAGAGTAAGATCGATCGATTCGTTAGTGGATTAAAACCAAGTCTCCGAAGAGAATTATCCATAATGGACTTCAATAGCTATGAGGAAATTATTTGATGTGATCTCAAGGTTGACATGGAGATTAGAGTAACCCATCAGTCATATGGGTTTTCTAAGAAGTGGAAAATGGAATTCAAAGGGAAATATAAAGACCACACTGAAAAGAAGATGAGTTTTTCCTTATACTCAAAGTGTGTAAAGAAACATGGAGGGAATTTCCTTAAAGGTACAATAAAATGTTTCAAATGGGGAAAAGAAGGTCATCGGGCTATTGAATATCGCAATGATCGGAAAAAGATGTCTGTTGATGCAAACAAAGAAAAGGCTACACAGAATGCACCTCCTATACTTCAATGATACATGTGCAAGGAAATGGGGAATTATTCTAAACAATGACCTAATCCAAGGTTTTTTGATGATGATCGATGTCAAAAAATCTCTAAAGGCCAATGGAAAAGGAAATTCACATGAAATTTCTATCAGCGATGTGGAGTATGATAACGAAGTGGTGAAAGATACAATTACAATCCACTCTAAAGTAGAAACTGTTTTATTTGATTCTGGATCCACCAACACTTTTATTTATAAAGAATTTTCTAATGGTATCGTCGTGTTGCCTCAAAAATTTATGTTGATTTAGCTGTGAAAACCCCTAATGGAACAACGGTCACATCAGAAGTTTACAATTCTTCTCTGATTGACGTTTGTGGGAATGTGCTTCCTGCAAATCTTGTGATCCTTCCACTAGTGAAATTTGATGTTATTCTTGGAATGGATTGGATTTCTTTATATGGAGCTCATATCAATTGAAAATTATGGAAGTCACATTTCATATTCCAGATCAATCTATGATCGTCTATCGATGAAAGGATGAACATAACCTTCCGGTGGAAATTTCTTCCATCTTATGGGTCTTGATTCCACTAAATGAGGGGTATTTATCTCAAATGGTTGGATAGAAACTCATGATTAAGAATATTCCCATTGTACGGGAGTTTCATGATGCCTTTACGGAGTAATTTCTAGGTATTCCACCAAATCGTGATGTTGAGTTTTCAATAGAACTCATACTGGGTTCTTTACCTATTTCAAAGACACCTTATATAATAGCCCCAATTGAGTTGCAGGAATTGAAGAAGAAAATCCAAGAGAATCTTGATAAGGGATTCATACGCCCTAGTGCATCACCTTGGGGAGAACTTGTTCTATTTGTTAAGAAAAAAGATGGATCAATGAGACTCTGCGTTAATTATCGAGAACAAAACATCATCACTATCAAGAACAAATATCCTCTCCCATGCATTGATGACTTATTTGACCAAGTACGTGGAGCTCAATAATTTTCCAAGATTGATCTTCATTTAGGGTATCATCAATTAAGGATCAAAAGAGAGGATATACCAAATAAGGATTTCCGTACAAGGTATGGACGTTGTGAATTTATAGTGATGCCATTTGGTCTTACTAATTCCCCTGCTATCTTCATGGATCTAATGAATAGAGTCTTTAGAGATGATCTTGATTAGTTTGTGGTAGTATTTATAGATGATATTCTTATCTATACAAAGATCATGTAAAAACATGAAGATCACTTGAGAATTGTATTAAAGACCCTAAGAAAGGAGAAGCTTTGTGCCAAATTTACCAAGTGTGAATTTTGGCTTCAAAAAGTATCATTTTTGGGTCAAATATTCTCAAAAGAGGGGATATCTGTGGAACGAGAAAAAACAAAGGTTATCGAAAGATGGTCAAGACCAGCAACAGCAACAGAGATCTGAAGTTTTCTTTGTTTGGATGGATATTATCAACATTTTGTGAAATATTTTTCAATGTTATCTAATCCACTCACCAGGTTGACTCGAAAAGGAGTTATGTTCGTTTGGACACATTAGTGTTGAAGAGAATTTCAAGGAGTTAAAAAGAAGGTTATTCAGTGAACCTGTGCTCACATTGCCTTATAGTAGAGAAAGGTCTGTGATCTACAATGATGCATCCAAGAAGGAATTTGGGTGTGATCTTATGCAAAATGATTTGGTGATAGCTTATTCCTCATGACTGTTGAAAATCCCGGAGAAAAATTACACAAGTCATGATTTGGAGTTACTAGCGGTAATATTTGCATTAAAGATTTGGAGGAATTATCTTTGTGGTGAAATGTGTGATATTTATACTGATCATAAAATATTAAAGAATATTTTCACAAAAAAAGAGCTGAATACGCGCCAATGAAGATGGTTGGAGCTGATTAAGGAATACGACTGCTCAATTCTTTAACACATTGGGAAATAAAACAAGGTGGAAGATTCATTAAGTTGACAAGACCATGCTATATTTTCCATGATAAGGATCACAACAGATCCAATATATATGGATTTATAGAGTATGGATCTTGGAATTATAATTCAAGGGGAGAAATCTTATCTTTCTCAAATGAATGTTCAACCATCTATACATGTGAATATTAAAGAGGCACAGAACGAAGATGTAAAGTTAAAAAAGAAGGTGAGAAATGTTCCTGAATTCCACATTGATTGTGATGAAATAATAAGGTTCAGTAATCGGGTTTGTGTTTCTCCCATCCTATAATTAAAGAAGGAAATATTGGATGATTCTCATAGTTCATCATTCTCTATTCATCCTGGAAGCACGAATATTTAAAGGGATCTGAAAGAGTACTTCTGGTGGGATGGCATAAAAAGAGATGTTTCTGAATATATCTCTTGATGCTTGGTTATTCAGTAAGTTAGTGATGTGCGATAGAAGTCTATGGGGATGTTACATCCATTACCCATACCATAATGGAAATGGGAAAACATCACTATGGACTTTGTCACTCGACTTCCTAAAACATCCAAAGGCAATAATGATATCTGGGATATAGTTGATCGTCTTACGAATCGGCACACTTCATTGCTATTAGAGAGGATTTCCCTCTTGATCAGCATGCCAGGATATATGTTAAGGAATTTTTAGGATTTCATCGAGTACCACTTTCCATTATATCTGATCGGGAACCGAGGTATACCTCGATGTTTTGGAGAAGTCTTCAGTATACTCCGGAAACAGAGTTGAGTTTCAGCACTTCTTGTCATCCTCATACAGACGGTCAGTCTGAGAGGACAATTCAAACTCTAGAAGACATGTTGAGATCTTTCTCTATAGATTTAAAAGGTGTTGGTATGAACACCTACCTTTGGTGGAATTCTCTTATAATAAAAGCTTTCACTCTAGTATTCAGATGCCTCCTTATTAATCTCTCTATGGAAATAAATGTAGAACTCCAACTTTCTGGGATGAAGTTGGGGAAAGAAATATATTAGGACCTAATCTTGTTGATGAGATGGAAGAAAAGGTCTTATCTATTCAACAACACGTAAGAGCAGCTCAGAGTCGACAAATAAGTTTTGCCGACAACCAAAGAAAACACCTAGTGTTTGATGTGGGTGATAAAGTGTTCTTATGAATATCTCCATAGAAGAGAGTAATGTGAATTGGAAAGAAGGGAAAGTTGAGCCCTAGGTGTGCCGGTCCTTTTGAAATATTCGATCATGTTGGGAAGGTATCTTACCGATTGGTGCTTCCACAAATCTCTCTCAAGTTCATGATGTGTTCCATGTATCTCTCCTGAGAAAGTACATACCTAATCCATCGCATGTACTAAGCTCAGAAGTTGTACTGTTGGAGCATGATCTTTCTTATGAAGAGAAGCCGATAGTGATTTTGGATCATAGAAAAAAAGATCTATGAAACAAGACCACTCTCTTGGTTACTTTTTTATGGAGTAACCACTAATTAGAAGAAGCTACATGGGAACTTGAGGATATGATGAGGTAGAGGTATCTGAATCTGTTTGTTACGAAATGAAGAATTTCGAGGACGAAATTCATTTTAAGGGGGGTAGAATGTAAAACCCTGAGATTTTATGAGAAATAATTTTTTTATTTCTTATGTTATACGCAACAAAAAAGGAATCTTTCACTACACACAGCACGGGCTTGGCTTGCGTTACACGCAATCACGACCTTCCTCGATAGCGTGTGTAGTACGCAATACCAGGTTTCACTAAACAATGATATATTGTTATAATATTATTATGGACTAGCCGTTATGAATACTATTATCTACATTTTGAATTTTATAACATTATTAATCATCTTACACATTTTCTAGAACATGGTATGAGAACAAAATAATTTTTTTGGGGTAAAATAAGTATTTTTCCAAAAATGTTGTTTTGCCACCTTTTGATGGGGAAACCACATTAAACCTAGATTTTAACATGTTTATAAGTTCAATTTGATAGAATAAATTTCTTCTTTGGAATCAGGATATAAAAATTTACTTTGGATAAATTTTTCATTTTATTCTGATACCTTTTATATTTTATTGAATAGTAAAAACACGCTATATTTTAATTAAAAACAACTTTTTTCAATGCAATAATTTATATGGTTAAATTATAATATTTAATGGTTTTAAATTATAAATGGAATATATTCTTACCATTTAATATAATTTATTTCATTACCCTTAATTTTACATTGAATTAATTGGTAAAACATTTCAATCTTTGGGAATGTTTTAACTTTTAAAACCCATTTTCTTAACAACGGGATTAATTTTAAATTAATTACTAAAACTTATATGTTTTAAATTTTGAAATATGGATTCAAAATTATAATTATGTGGGTTCAAATTATGTTAATAGGTTATTTTAATTTTTTTGATATTATGAATAGCAACTACAGTAATTTTTATTTACTACAGTTAAAGTTAAAGCGGGTAATTAAGGGTAAAAATAAGATTATAAAATTACCCTAAAACCTGAAAAAAATTTATTGGATGACTAAAATTAGATCCATATCACCTAAGGGTCAGAATAGATTAATTTTATGGACTTTTGACCATGAAAATAATTTAGTTATTATTAAAACCAAAGAAAGGGACAACATGTCACTATCTTAAATCTTATACGTATAATAATTTTAATTTTGTGATAAACTTCATGAAACTTAGAAAATTAATAGTCTCCAGAAATATAATAAAATTATCTACATCATTTGAATTTATTTAGAATTTTTATGGATTAAATATTTATCATTAAAGGTGACACAATAGTGATGTTGAAATTATTTTATAGATTGAAATATCAAATAAATGATTTTAAAAATATTAAAATAAATATTATATGAACTATTTAATGCGATCAAAGAATTTTATAGTTATATATGACATGTTATTAATCTATTAAATCTTTTATTTAGAATATGTCTTCAGTGTGGATTTTATTTAAATTCAAATAAATGAATAGTTTCAAAATTGACACTATTATTATTTTATAAAAACAAGATAATATAAAATTGTTTAAAAATCACAAAATTTTTTAAAAATTATAAATTAAAATTTATATGGTCAGAAATGTCATATATTATTAAATTAGGTTCAATTCACAACACTTAAGTAATTATTTAAAACAATTTAAAATTTAGAATCTTATTACCACAAATAAAAATAAATAGATTAAATGAGGATAAATCAAGTTGATAAGGTTTAAAATAAATTTTCAACATGTCTAAGTTTTATTGGTTGATGAGATTACAACCATATATATTCTAATGTTATAATATGATTCATTTTTTGAGGTTTTTATGTTGGGTTTTGTTTATTATAAATTAATTTTTTTGAGGCTTCCAAAGGTGCCCCTCTCCTCCCTTACAAAAGGGATCCTCTTCCCTCTCCTCTTTAAACAACTTTGAACCTTCAATCTCAACAAAACCCTTCAAATTTCTCTTCTATAATTCCATATAAATATAATAGAGGTCCTGGTATTCTAGAAAGACCATCTTTAGTTCCCTAATAGGTGGTTAAGAAGAGGCATGTCGAAGAAGTGGTAATATCCATTACCGATACTTTCAAAATTATTTCTTCTTCTATATCCTCTATATGACTTGTTTAATTATTAACTAACAAATATAGTATCAATTTTATACTGATATATTATTATGAATATGAAACAACCATGTTCTATCTTCTATCCATCCTATGAAAAAACGAAATCACCATGCATGCGTACGTACGACCAACCGTCTCCACGTTGTGGTGTAATGTTTTATTTCATCACTAACATAATTAGATGGGTATATAATGTAAGAAATAACTATATATGATCATTTTAAAGTAATATTAATTCTGAAATATTATACACCATACACTTCAAAACAATTCCACCATCATGGGATTGATATCATCGCTTGTGCGTATGTACGACCTACCATCTCCATGATGTGATGTGACTCGTTCTACATGATCTTCATTGAATAATGGTTATATAAATGAATTTAATGAATAAATATGATATATATTTATTATAGTAAAACAATTATTTAAATGAGGTATCTATAACCTAAAAGGATGAATAAGAATCTATTCGACAAAACACGCGTAAATACATAAAGCAATGAACACCCGAATAACAAGTAGTAATGAAATATTACTAATAAGAAGATAAGAATATGAACATATATGATATTATAACAGTGAATATGATTCTGTAATAAATCAATGACATTATTTAAATAATCATACAGGAGGTTTGGACACAAACAAATCATATCATACCTAAGGTAAGGGAAAATCTCACAATCTCATTTTAATCTGAGATTATTTATACTTCTGAATTTACCGGGGCATATTTAACATCCACATAAATGTTTTTTAAATATGTAATATTATTTCTATTCTCATACAATTTATTAAATCCAATTTTACCTATTGATTAATTTTAGTAAAAGATGTGTAAGGAATTTTTTTTCGTTTTCAGTACGAGTTACTTTTTGACTCTTCTGACAAAAGTACGAGAAAAATATTTTTTTAACTTACATGGAATGAATGGATTTTATGATTTCATAGAACATTATTTCCATGAAGCTTCCTTTACAATTTTTCAAGTTTATTTTTAATCCACTTCTTTTAGTATAAATTAGTTTGACATTTTAAGAAAGGAAAAAAATTGAAGTAGAAATGATATTTTCTTCAAGAATGGTGTTCAAGTGTTTTATCAAAATTATTTTCCATATAAGATAATATTGGGTTCTATTTATATATATATTTTTACATTGATTTGATTATGTTTTGATGGAATTATTTTTATGATGTCTTTTTTCCTTATATGGTTTATGTTATGATGTCATGATGTTTAAGAATCCCATTTTTATTACATGGGTATGCTATGATGTATGATTTAGGATCTTATAGAACACATAAGAATGGAATCATTATTAGATGGGTGAGACCTATATCTCCATCAAATTAAATGGGTGAAGATTTATATCTCATGATATATACATGGCTGGAACGGAAGGTTAATATGGTTCAGTGATACAGGACTGAAACGGGGAGTGAACTCGGTTCAGAAATGGACATTGTCCACTATGATAGCTTTGGAAATGAGTCTTGACTACTAAGAAATGATTCTCTTTGATTATATGTGTATGACCCAATGTTTCATGTTTTATGTTATGATTATTGGGATTTCATTTCACTTCCATGATTTATTCCAAGTTTTGATATTATGATCTCTTTTCCATGTTAATATTTTCAAAATGTTATGTTCTTATGGATATGATATGATTTATATTTCCTTTGTTTACCCTTACTGAAAATTTGAGCTCCCCCTTTTGTATGTTATATTTTCCCTAGGTCAGGAAGAAGGGTATTAAGTAGGTTATTCCAAAAGGGACTCTAAATATGATGAAATAAACGGGATACAATGTAGATGCTTTATGAACCAGTTGTTTATGTTTCCTAGTTTCTACAGAACCAATAGCTATATAGTCCATTCATGGTTTGGTTATATTTTGTAATAAGTATGCTTCAATTCTGAAGTAATAACAATGTATGTAAAGTATGGGTCATTATAAGTACCCTCTATAACGATATGGTTTAGGTCCCCTACACACTTTTCACAAGTAGAGTGGTACCCCTCACCACCTTCTTCGATCTCTGCTAGGGACTACGTCCTCCACTAGTTATAGTCCCCCTCAGTTGTGGCATGTTGTAGTGAGGTGTGGGGCCTCCACATTGATTATTGTGAGTTTATGTTTGGTTATGGTATAAAAATAAGGATCATTAGGGGGTTTATATTGAATTATCATTATTATATAGGACATGGGGATGTACATCCCCTTTCTCTTTTTCCTAGGATTATTTGATATATTTTTTATGTTTCTTTTTACCCTATTTCTAAATGTGTTTAGTTGACTATTTCATTCTTATATTTATCCATTTTTTGGTACTTTGGGGTTTCCTATTGGGTATTCATATACTCACCCCAACATTTGAATTTCCAACAACTGTTGTGTATTTTGCAGACGATATGAATATTTGAGGTGATATTAGCAGGCAAGGTTTTAGAAGATAATAGTTGTTCAATGGGGAGGTGACCATGATTGGTGGTTATCCTTGGATATTATGATCCATTATATCTTGCAACATCCCCTTTTTCTATAGTTTGGGACCTCATTTTTTGGTGGGTGTTAATATCATTCCTTATACTTTTATAATATGATATTTTTCTTTAATTCTTTCTGATATGTAGTTGTATGCATGGTTTTCAATCTAGATGTTGTGTATCTTATATATTTTTTTATTTTTCATGTATATTTGTGTGTGTGAAATTGTGTGTGTATAGGTATATTTGGAAAAGTCATTCCATTTTGGTTATTTTTCTACTCAGTGATTATTATTACTCGTTGCCTATTAGAGGTGGGATTTAAGTGTCACACACAACTTACTACAGGCCCATGAAGGGTCTCGGTGGGTTGGGTCATGACAGAGTGGTTTTTGAGGTAGTATTTCCCCCATTATAGTGTTTGTATTCAGACCTTGTTGTTTGGATTAGTTTGGGAACATAGTAAAATTGTGTCACTATATCTCAACTACAGATTTCTAGCTATGGAACCCAGTGTTTGTGCCATGGTCAACATATCCTTTCAAAAAGACGTTGAATCCCAACATATAAAATTAGTATGTTAAGGAATCAGTTGAAAGTATTAAATTATTCAAGAATGGTATAATATTGGGTCTTTTTTTTATTTATATGCTTCTTGAATTATATATATATATATATATTCTCATCTAACTACAATGCATCTTATTAATTTTTAGGATGCCTCTGTGTTGATATCCATCTATGATTCCAATACAATATCATGATGATGATTAATTGAGTGATGGGGCCTCAATTCAGTGACCCACTAATGAGATGTTTCCCCCAATGACCCATATAGACGATAAACTACATGTTGGATAGTCGATAGCATTGGTAGGTCTGGAGGACGATGTGCATGGGATTTGAATATTACATGAGTTTTAGTGATAGATACCACTTTCAGTTCAGCGTGATCTAGACCCACAAATTGGGGAGGATTATCACAATGTGGTGGTCTATGTTTTCAGTATTTTTCTTACCTTGGATGATCAGATAGTTTGTATTTCTAATGATTTTCCTTGTGGAGGAATAAGTCTCTAATGGAGTTCGATTACCTATACACATGATGAGGTAATGATCACTTGTTTAAAATCCAAAAACTATTATAACATGATTATTACGCATAAATATTTCAATTTATGTGGATTTTGTAGCTTCTCAAGATATAGTAGGATGGTATGTTTATTTTTTAGTATGATGTGAGGATCAGCGATCTCATGTATTACTCCCTTTATGTGGGGTGAGATGGATACTTTCATGAATAGAAGATATAGTAGGGATTCCATAGAGACATTAATTAAGGTGTGGTGTCCTTATGAATTCCTACCTGTGTTGGACTGTGGTAGAAGTCTTTAATTATAGATAGGTTCCCTGCAGAGGGACACTATGCAGTGGGAGCCAACATGAGGCATCATTTAGTTGATTCACCTATAGTGACTAACATGAATCAACTGTCACAATCTTGGTACAACAGGTATACTCTTTCTTAATCTCAAAAACATGGGTCTACATCATAGGGTTTTCAAAGATGATCTAGTCCTCTAGGATAGGGTTGATGTTATGATTATAATGGTTGAGGTCACATGGCTCATGATTTTCTAACCCGATGTGCTGAGGAAGGTTAGAATGTAGTGGATGACCATCATTATAGAGATTATGCTATGATCAGGGATCCTCTAAACATATCCAGGGTGGCCCCATGGATATGTTGATAATGTAACAGTAGGTGGAGCTCCATAGAGAGTATATACTAGTGGAAGATAATTTTATGAGCTACTCCAACCACTACCACCACCAAGTGGACCAATCCATGTTTAGGGGGATGGTGTTCTAATGTGTTTAATGTTATAGGATATAGTGGGATATGACCAAGATACTCTTGATATGGATTTAGGTATATCTATGTCGCTTATACTCTTTCTCCAATACATATAGACATGGGAGTAGTTAATTCAACTATCTAAATATCCCTTTGTCATTAGCTAGAGCTTCCGGTTGACTATTTATCCCAACAGCTATGGTTATAGGTTCTTATAGAGAGAAATTTTCTATATCATAGATTAGCAGGCAGTAAATGTTTTTGTTCTGTGCAGAGAGTTTCTCATGGGACTTATTTGTTATTGTGATAAGACCTTATGATTTTATATTGGGTATGGATTTCTTGTCCATGGTGTATACATAGATAGACTATTTTCATAGGAAACTTTGATTCCTTTATGCAGATGGATTGAAATTTTCATTCACGGTAGAGTGGGATAATATGAAAGAGCAAGTGGGGATCACAAGAAGGATGTTTTAACCCATCACCAATAAGTTTTTTTCTTTATCCATTGGTGTAGTTTGATCTTTATAAATCTATCGTACAATTTTAGTGGAGTATTTCATACATGTCTTCCATGACTATTTCATGGGACTACTTCTATGGTGGTTGATTGAGTTTTGTATCAACATACACATTGGGACCACATTGATATATTCTAAGGAATATTGGATAGCCCCACTAAGCTTCAAAAGATGAGGGTGTAGTTTAACGAACTACGAAAAAAGTCTTTAATTAGACCTAGTTAAACCACTCGATGTCTCCAACATTATTGATAAAAAGATAGATAGTATATTGAGTATTTTTATCGACTATCACCACCTTTATCAGGCTAAGATAATGGATAGGTACCCCTTTCCTAGGATTGATAACCTCGTTGACCTTCTGAAAGATGTGAGTTAGTTCTCAAAGATAAAACATAGGCATTACGACAATTATTTGAGATTCCATGTGGATGATATTCCATAGACGGAATTCAGATGTCATTATGGACACTATGAGTTCCTAACGATGACCTTCAGTGTGACTAATTCCCCTACTAAGTAAATAGATATTATTAACCAAAACTTTCCACTATAAATAGACCGTGTAACACCATAATATATTACTATAGATTTTATTTTCAAATTAATTCAATCTCTTTTACAGTTTATTATGCACACGAATATTTGGTTTATAAAAAATCTGATTTTCTATTGAAACATTATAATTTAAACATGGTCATTATAAGTTTTTCTTTATATTGGAATGTATATATAAGGCTAGCTGAATTATAAAAAATTTATGGTTTTCACATATATAAAATAAATTCAATAGTTTTATACATATTAGAAATAAAATAATAACTATTTTAAATAAATTTGTTTTCCTAGAAAATGTATGTTTTGTGAAAAGGTTATTTAAGCGCATTTGTACTGACAATTTAAAGTTGATTATTACCAAATTTAGGAAAAAATATTTTATGAAATGCACATAATTTTTGAAATCATCATATTAATATTATGAAAGAATGAAATATTAGGGTTTTTTGAAAATTATTTTTTTTAGTGAATATTGATAAATACTAATTTTTATAAAATTATTATTTATTTTAACTAAATTAAGTCCAATTATTATTCTAATTTGATTTAAAATTAAAAAATATTTATTTAGCTAGGTTAAATTCAATTAATTAAATTTTATTCTTATCTATTGAATATTTTATAATATGTTTATCTTTAGGATTTCAAACACCGTTTTCTGAAAACTATTTTAATGTGTATACTGTTTATCAATTTTAAATAATTAAAATAACACATAACTAGGACTAATTAAAATTAAATTTAGATATTTATATATATATTAATTTAAATTATTTTGATTATGGTTAGTTTTCATATAGTTAATATGAGATCATGTTTTCCTTAAAAATGAATTTCTTAAAAACCCATTTTTTCGATACGTTTGCAGGATAAACTAAAAATTAAATTCTTCCAATTCCATATGTTTAATTTGATAAAATAAATTAAATGTTTTTAATCATATTAATTTATATGATATAATAATTTATACATAATTTTTTACTATAATGAATAGTGAAAAGTGTTAAAATTATTTACTATTACTAAGTTAAAAACTGGTTTACTGAGGGGAAAATTATAATGGTAAGGGAAAAATGATCTAAAACATGTATAAATAATATTTTTTGTAATATTTAGACCATATAAATTATAATTTTTGGTATTATTTCATTTTGGAGCCTTTTTCATGTGAATAACATTGGTGGAATTCTTTCTTTTCAAAACTTTCAAGTGTGTCCTCTCCCCCACTTATAAAAGGTCTATCAATATAGTCTTCTTCACACATAAAGAAGATCCATTAGTTCAGAAAATACTAATCAAATAACTTACATACTTCCCTAAAATCATTAAAAATTCTTTTTTGTGTCATAAATCCATCCTAGGAAAGATTTTGTTGGAAATAGAAAGAAGTTATATGAAAAAGAGGTAAAATATTTAACAGTGAATTTTCTATTTTTTCCTCCTCCACCTCCTCCAATTATTTCTAAACCATGATGATATAATAACATGTGTATATATTATATAATTATATTTTATTAATGTTAATTTAGTGACCTACACCCATTTCCTCTTCCATTAATAGGGAATTGAAATTTTTGATCGAGTGTACGGAGGACTACTGCCTCCCAAATCGACATAATTCATTATCGATCACAACTTCTCACTAATCGATATAAAGATATATACAATGTTTATATATTATATTTATGAAATAATTATACCTCTTAAATTATAATATCAAATATACCTTCATACATTCCCTTATGTATAGAATATGATAATGTTGCTCGTGGGTACAAGGGATAACCACTTTGTGAAATGATATGATTATTTCTTCACTTATGATATACATAGAAGGTAAAACTAATTAATTTAATATTTATATATGATAATTATTATATATTAAAAATAATTTAAAAACAAAATATTATATAATTTCTTACCTTACCACCAATTGAAAATGATAACATCGTTCTAGTGTACATCGGAATAATTTTTTACTAAGAGATGCGATTTATTTTTATTAACTCGCCACATTAATGGCATGTTTAAGGTAATTTAAATAAATAATAACATATTTATGATATAATGATCATACTGTAAGTATAATATAATAGTTACCTTCCTTGAATCATGATCTTCAAAAAATGGAAACGTTACTCATGCGTACGTACAACCTTCCGTCTCCATGATTGTAACATAGCTCATTTTTTATATTCATATTTCATAATTGGTTTAAAAATTATAAATTTTGTACAATAATTAATTATTTCAGTGTTACAAATCTTTATGTGATTAATTAATAATCACTTTATTCTTATTCAACTTTCAAAAATGATTTTTGGAAATATGAGTCATCTATCACTAATACATCTTAGGTGGAATTAATTGGTTATGTAACTAAATTTGACATGGTATCAATTAAAATAAAAGGAATAATAAACATAAAAATGTTTTTTGGAAATTAATTTATTAAATTACATATATTATTTAGATAGACAAAGAACTCACATGACAAATTGGGATAAAGGTAAGGGATCTCTCTAAACCACCCTTTCTTTCTTGTTACGAACTTTCTCTCTCTATCTAACTTTATATATCTCTTAATGTTATGAAATTATTCTAAATTATGTATATTTGTATTTTAAAAATATATACCTAGCTAATTATCTCTTACTTTTATGGGGTAATACATGTCTTGTGATTATTTCCCAAATTCTTTCGTTATGAAATTTCCATTGTTTATGATATGATGTACGATTATGAAACCCATTATATTTTCATGGGAAAATATTTTGTTATTACTTATGATTGATTCCATTATATGGAATACATATATCATGAAAAATTTATGATGATTGTTCCCAAATATCCCTTCAATTCATTGGGTAAATATTTAGTCTCATCAGTTATCATGTATGGGATTAATGAATTAACCTCATTCATTAGGGGACATTTTACACCATGTGATATTGTCTTGGATTTTAGTCTGGACCCTTTTTTATGTCAAGTTATATAATTTTCCCCCATTTCCTATGATTCCATGATACTTTCATACCATGTTATTTATTATATGATTCCATGAAATTTATCATGAGGCTTTTTCTTTTATGACATCATGTTATATGTTTGAATTACATGTTATGTTTCTTTATCATGTCTATTCAATTACTAGTGTTTTGAGCTCACACATTTATTTATGTATTCAACAGGCTATCCGAGGCATTTTTAAAATCTCAAATTCGTTTTAGGAACATAATATGTAGAATAAAATAAATATTTTCTTGTTAAGTTTACTTTTATGTAATATGAACCTAGTCTTCAAAATACACTCGGCCATTACAAACTCTATTTTTTCTTATGGATATTTTTGTTCAAGAATAATGTAATAATATGTGTCAATGGATTGTGGCACCATAGTTGTTATCAGAGAAAATGTTTTGTTATCCTTTATAAATAGGATGGTAAAATTTTAGTAACAACCCTAGGGATAATTTTAATGATAAGAATAATTATAAAAAAATATCATATAATCTTAGTGAATTAAAGAGTCAGTGGTTTTTTTAAAAATTATATCCCTACCTATATACTAAATATAGATGTAGTTAATGAATAAATGTACCATGTTGTAATAACTCCAAAAAAGGCACATTGGTCTTGACTCAAGTGTTACATTCTTTATTAAAATGGGTCTTACTATACAACTGTTTTGACACTCATAGGGGATATGTCTTATAAATTCAGGAAATTTTTAGGAACAATTTTGAAGGATATGAACAAATGTCTAGGTTATAAGAACTAATATGGAATTTACAAGGGATAATATAGGTTGAAAACAAGAGACTCATAAGCTAGGTTGAACTTATCATTTATAATTTATTCTTCATAAATTTATAAGTTTTCCATATGTAGATTTATTTGTTAATATGTTATAATTTTCTTCTTATTAATGGAGAAAATAAGAGAAATCATGCCAACAACCAACATGATTGGAAATTTAACTATTTTCAAAAATATTATCCTAATATCATGGGTGTCAAAGCTAAGAAATTCATGGTATTGTTGGATCAACAACATCATGTTATTAATAATAACATGAATCTTACAGAATGCCACACTTCTCTATAGAATTATTATGTTATAGTCAAATATTTTATACGAAAAATACCCCTAAATTTTGTGAAATGTTTGATCCCCTCATTTCTAAAATATGGATTAACTCTATTAATAAGATATTCTCTATCCTCCAAAGCATAGATCTAGAGAAAGTTATGTTGGTAATTTATCACATTTGGGGAGAATATGGTCAGTGGTTTATACTAACAATGAAAAATAATTCCAAAGTGTATATTTATTCCATGGATTTGTTATACTTTAAGAAAATATTTTTTGATAATCATTTTCCTTGAAATCTCCATCTTATAATACAGAGAGAGTTATTTTGTCTAATGTAAAAGGAATAAGATTCTATAGAGACATATGAGGAAAACATCACAAGGAACTCATGGAACACCACCAGCTTTTTTCATCACTGAATGTAAGTTGGATCTTTTCGTTACTGAATTAATGTTGGGTCTAAAAAAATATTTAGTTATTTAATACTTTGATAGTTATGATGTGATTTTTTGTGACCTCGTTATTTTATTAGAGATTGGTGAAACTCAATGGTATCATGGGACCGGAGAAAGAAAATATAAAGTGGAGTTTTCTATGGGGGTATAAATAGTTAAATCCCATGGATAAAAGAAAACCCATTATCTAACATGTATATAATGTTGGATGTAACATCCAAGAAACAACCTAAGGGGAACCAAAATATTCTTCAAGTGTTGAAAATATGGGCATCATTCTAATCCTTGTTGTAGGGAAATGAAGAATCCCACTAATGAGGAAGAATAATAGATCATCCAGATCCACACTAAGCATTCTATTGAGTGTTTTAACATTAAGAACATGGGAATTAGGGCATAAAGTTACCCAAACCAAGGGTTTTTAGAGATAATAATTGATAGAAACATCCAAGGAAACTAGGAAGTTAATTTTCTATCACTAAGGATAAATTGGATGTCTACAATGATGTCACGAATGGTATGATAGTTATTCATTAAAGAATAGTGAAAATTATTTTTGGTTCTTCTTCTACACATTCTTTCATTTCATTAATGTTTAGAACAATTATTCAAACACCACATCAAAACACGGGGGTTGAGTTATCTATGAGAACAAATAATATGGTAATTGTTGCATCCCACGTACTTAAATCCCCCCATTAAATTTTTGTGGACTTAATATTATGAAAAATATCATCTTATTTCCATTAGTGGAGCTTGAAATCATTTTTTTCATGGATTTTCTATCCTTATATAAAAAGAACATCAACATTTCATAGATTGAGATCATTCTTCATAAACCAAGTCTCCCTCTAATTATGTACAAGTGTAAGGAGTAGGATGAATCCCCCCCTTAAATATTATATTCAAACATGAATATTATTATTTTAGAAGTTCGCATATTTGTCTCAAATGTTTGATTAAAAGTATGAAATCATACTTGAATACATGTCCATTATGTGGGATTATACTTATGTATTCCCTAAATATTTGTATTGTATACCTCCTAATCTGGAGTAAGAGTTCTCAATAAAACTAATATAGTGATCTATAAACATATCCAAGACTTCTTATAAGATGGACATAATTGAATTAGAAAAACTAAATAATAAGATGCATGATAATCTAGAAAAATGATTTATTTTCCAGTGTTTTTCATTGTGGGGTATATATATGGTATTTTTCAAGAAGAAGGATGGGTTTATGAAACCGTGTATTTAGTATAAAATCGCTAAAAATAAAGATAAACAACAATTATCCCTTTCCATGGATAGAAAACGTGTTCTATCAACTACATGGAGTTTAGTATTTACTTATGGTTGGCCATCAGTTGGGATATCACTAATTAAGGGTGAAGAAGGATTATATTCCAAAAACATATATTTGAACATAGTATGGACACAATGAGTTCATAGTGATGCCTTTCAAACTCTATAGTTCTTTTACAAATATTTTCTGACTTGATTAATAGAGTCTTTAGATATTATCTCCACAAATTTGTGTTTGTATTTATAGATGAAATTCTGATATACTCAAAAAATAAATAAGTGCATTTAAATGTTTTTCAAGGGAAGTTGATAAAGGATAGTTCAAATGAAAATTGTAGTAAATGTGAGTTCTGGGTGAATGGAGTTTCATTCAAGGAGGACACTTTGGCAGTGCCATAGTGGTTCCGGGGCGAGGGCTTTAGAAATAGTGTTCAACGAAGTTTGGGATTCGATTTCTAGGAGCCTGATCTTGTGGGAATTTCCACCTCCCATATTTTTCTCTCCTTTTCATGTCACTCGGTGTCTCATTGGGTGGGTAGAAGGGAGAAACCCACATGGATAACGAATTTCTGTGTCAAACCATCATTGATCGGGATGTTACCCCATGGGACTCTATGATATCTCTGATGGCAATGGATCCTTCCCAGCTAGGGCTTCTCCTGATGAAATATTCTTGTGGTAGGGGATCTCTATGTGTGGAGGGTTCGCAAAGGCTACTCCTAGGTATTCCCATTTAAATGAGATGTTTAATTCTAGGGTAATATTATCACTAATAATAGAATATATATGGACCCTTCTAAGTTAATGGAAGTTGAGGACTACCATAGGCCAGTATCTCTAATATATCTTCACAGTTTCCTTGGATGGTTGGGTATTACTAATGATTTGTCAAAAAAATGACAGCTGTAAAACTCACTAACAACGCCAATTTGAAGAGAGTAAAAAAATTTCAGGACAAGTGAATGTAGATAGAGCATTATGGAGTTGAAAAGTATGATTATAACTTCAAAAGTACTTACACTTTCCTTATGTGTGGAACTTTTGCGGTTTATAGAGATTCATAAAAGAAGGTTTTGGGGTGTTTACTAATTCAGAATGACAAAATGGAAGCATATGACTCCAGGATTTTGAAATTTCATGACAATAATTATCCCATACATGCCTTGTAGTTATATGTAGTTATATTTTCATTGAATATCTGGTGAAAATATCTCCATTGTGAGAATATTGAAATATATACTAATCCCAATATCCTAAAATATATATTCATATGGATGTATCTTAACACGCACTAGTGAAAATGGTTAGAGCGGATAATGGACTATGATATCTCATTCCATTACCATCCTGGGAAATAAAACTATGTGGTAGATGCTCTAAGTAGAAAGTATCCTTAAATTTAATCATTGATGAGAATTAAGAAGGATCTAATATTTGTAGAAATTTAAATATTGGAAATGTTCATAGTAAAAGGATATTCATCATCCCTTGATCATATAACTTCTCAACCACCCATTTTTTGAAAGGATGATGGAACCCTAGAAAGGGGGTGAGGTTTTATAGAAAAAATGTAGAAAATATTCTGAAGATCAATCATGCTAATGATGGAGTTAGAATGATTAGATTCCAGATACGTGTCCCATCAAAATAGGTGTTGAAGAGGGATCTTTTGAATATGTTCACTTTTAGTCCTTCTCTGTTCATCTATGAAGCACTAAGATTTATATATATATAACAAAAAACATCTACAAGGATAACATGAGAAGGATGATTGTGAAATCAGTATCTCGAAGCTTGTTATTCCAACAAGTAAATTCGGAATGATATAAGTATAAGTGTGTGAATAAATCATTTCACATACCAATATGTAAAACATGACCATATATTTCATCACAGAACTCACCTGAACACACAATGGATATAATGCCATATAGGTGGCAGTAAATCACCTTACAAATTATGAACATTTCATTACTATAAAATAATAATTCTCTCTTAACCATGTCACTATGATATACATAAGTGAAGTGGAAATATTTCATGGAGTGACAGTATCTATTGTATCTGATTGAGATCTGTGTTTTACCATAAGGCTATGGATAAGCCTTTAGTAAGAATTGGATACATAACTCAGTTTCATTAATACTTATCACCCTTAGAGAGATGGTAAGTCTGAAAGAACCATACAATCTATATAGGATCTTTTGAGTTATTGTTTAATGGATTTACATGGATATTGGTATCATCACATTCCCATATTATACTACCCATATGACAACATTTTCCACTATATCATTCAAATGGAACCGTTGAGGCTATTTACTGGAAGAAGTGTGGAACTTTGATATTGTGGGATAAAATTGGTGAGCAGAAGATGACGGGACATGATATTTCCCAATAGATGATAGAGATGATCTAAAACATTCAACTTTACCAAAACTCCATGTAATGTTGACATAAAATTTATTCAGGCAACCAGTGATAAGACCAAGAGTTTGAGGTGGAATATAAGGTGTTACTCCATCATTCACCACAAAAGAATGTCACGGGGTTTCAGATGAAGTTAAACCCTATTCATAGATACATATTATCAATTTAGGTCCTTGATCACATCATACTAAAGCCCTAATGACTAGCACCCACACCTAACCAATATAAAGTACATTATATGTTCCATGAATCCCTATTGAAGAAATATATACTATACCACTAACACGTACTGAATCCATAGGTGGTTCCATTAGAGAAATTACAATCATATGAGGATCATCCATAGAATATCTTGTATTGTGGGTAAAAGTTTATAGTATAAAAGTCAACCCAGCTGGTTAAAGTGCTATGTAGAAACCACATTTTTTTGGAAGTAACATGAGAACTGGAAGATATGATAAAGTAGATGTACCCTCACCTATTTTCTCCATAGTATGTAATATTTAGTTTTGGTGGAATAATTATTTAAGGGGGAATAATTTCACTACGTGGGACATTAAAAATTATTTTCTTATTTAATAAATTCAATCTCTTTAATAGTATGTGATTTATGTAACACTGGGTTTAAATGAAATTTGATACTCTTTTAAAATATTATTATTTAAACATGGCCATTTTAACATAGTCGTTATGATTGTGGGTATGAAAAATACTAACTAAATTATGAATATTATTTTGTTTAAAAATAAATATAATAAATTCAGTGATTATATACTTGTTATAAATAAAATAAAAACCATTTGAAATAAAAATTAATGTTTTCTCAAACAATATATTTTTTCTAAAAGGCAGTTTTGTTGAGCATTTCCAATATAATTTAGAAATATGTTTTACTAATTTTAGAAATTTATTTTTGAAAGTTATAATAATTTTTTAAATGATCGTATTTATATTATCATATGGTTATCTTTTTGTATTTTTCAAAATATATTATTTTTTCAGTGAATATTGAAAAAAAGTAATTTTTATAGAATTTTAATTTATTTTTTAATATATTAAGTCCCATTATTATGTAATTTTTTTAAAATTAACATAAGTATTATTTATTTATATTAAACAAAATTAATGAAATTTTTATCATATTTATAGTTGATTTTAATTTAATTTTTTAGACATTAAAATACATTCTTTCAACTTTTTTAAAGTGTATAATGATTTTCGATCTGAAATGATTAAAATATCCCCGAATGAAGAATTATTTTAATTATATTTATAAATTATATATCTATAATTCTGGATTTATATTCATTTAATTATTTTTACTTTTCATATAATTAATATGAGACCATCTTTTCATTAAAAATGCATTTATTGAAATCCTTTTTTCAACACATCTGCGGGTATAATTGTAAATTAAATTATTCCAATTCTATGAGTTTAATATTAAAATATAGATTCCATATTTTTAATCATCATAATTTATAATATATCATGAGTTTAAATAAATTTTTTACTATAATTAATAGTGAAAAAAATAAAATTTATTTACCAGAGTTACGGTAAAAACAGGTCTATCAGAAATTAAAATAAAAATATATGAGTAAAATATGAAAAATAACTTGTATAATTGATATTTTATGGTCCTATTTAAACCTTTTATAATATAAGGTTATAAAATTATACATTTTTTAACCTTTTATAATGATAAAAATGTGGGTTTAATTGTCTCTTTTAAAATATTTCAAGTGTGTCCTCTCCCCGAATTATATTAGGCCACCCACAATCCTCCCCATTAAAAACAGGAAATAATCATTGGATATACAAATAACTAAAAAATAACTTCTATAATGCCCTAAATTGATCCTATAATCCTTTTTTTCATAAATCCAACTGAGGAAGGCTTTTGGTGAAAACCAAAATATTTTGACCGAAGAAGAGGTAACATCATTAATAGGGAAATTAATTTTATTTCTTCCTACACATACAAAAAATATTATTAATCCATGATTATATAATAAAATCAGTATATTATATATAATTTAATTTTTTTATGTTACTTGTATAACCTAAAACCATCTCTGAGTCCCTCAAATGGGAAATGAAATCATTGATTAGGTGTACGATGGACTACTGCTTAACAAATCGGCATAATTATTTATATCAACTCTTCTAACTACTGGATATAATGATATATTTAATTTTTATATATTATTGTTATGATATAAATATTCCTCTATAATTACAGTATCACATATAACTTCTTACATTTCATTCAGTAGATAATATTATAATGTCACTCGTGAGTACGACAGATTGTTTCCTTGCGAAGATATGTGATTCATTCATCACATAGATATTATAGGGAAAGTATTAAGGATTAAATTAATATTAATATATGATAATAAATATATATTAAAATTTCTAAAAAATAATAAATCAAATACTTTCTCACAATACCATCCTTTTAAAATAACATCATCATTCGTGTGTAAGGTGGACTACTGCCTCATAAATCGATGTGATTAATTTTAATTATTACATCACATAAATTGAATGTGTAAGGGTGTTTGAAGAAAAAATATAATATTTATGTTATTATTTTCATTCCATAAATATAATATAACACTTACCTTACTACTATCATGATCTTTGATAAATGGAAATATTACACTTACATACGTATGACATAATGTCTACATAACAGTAATCTAGTTCATTTTTAAAAACCATATTTCATAGTTGGTTTAAAAAGTTTAATTTTTGTAAAAAATGTAGAATTATATATTGGTTACCATTATGGATATTTTTTTATTAATAATCTATTTGACATTAGTCAATATAGCGATGTGCTTTCAAACATAAGAGTTGTTTATCATTTAAACGTCTGATGTGGAATTAATTACTTAATTATTTGAATTTTACACAGAAAAAATTAAAATAAAATGAATAATAAAATTGAAATTGTTTGTGAATTAATTTAATAATTTACTTTAGTTTACTTTCATTATAGATTAAGAGCGTACATGAAAAATCAGACTTGAGGTAAGGGATCTCTCCAAACCATCCTTTCCATAAGGTTATGATCTTTATCTACCTAACTCACACTATCTCTATCTTAATGTTATGGAATGATTATAAATTATGTATATATTTATCTCACATATATACCTATATTATTCAACATTACATTGATAGGGAAATGCATGCCTTATTATCAATTCTGAAATTCCTTCATTATGAAATTTTCTTTTCCTTATGATATGAAGTAAGATTATTCAACCCATTTTCATTCAATGGGAAATTATTATGTTATTATTTATTATATTCTTTTATGTGGAACGCATTGATAATAAAAAATTTATGATCGTTTCAACAATATAACACTCTAATGCCTTGGGTAAAGCTTTATTCTCAAGAGGCTTCACGTATATGATTATGGTCTAAACCTTATACATCCGTGGACTATTTACACCATGTTATGTTATCTCGGGAGTTAGGTGTGAATAATTATTATGTCATGTTATATGTTGTTTCCACATTTCATTTTATTCCATGATCTTATTATACCTTGTTCTTTATGATATGTTTCTATGTATATTCTTATAATCCGTCTCATTTACAATATCATAATATACATTTGACTCCAATGTTAAATTTCCTTATCATATTTATTACCATACATGTATTTTTATATCACCTTTTTTGTTATGTATTTCTTAGGATATCCCATTTAGTTTTATGATCTAAAATGTTTTTACAAAGATCAATATGGAGAATAAAATAATTATTCCATTTTAAGGTTCCTTTAAAGTAATATGAACCTATTCTTACAATGACACTATGAATTTATGATCCTAGTGTTGTATTAATGTATATTTATATTTATGAATCATGTAATAATATATATAAAAGGCATGGGTCTCCGTAGACGGATTAATAGATTTCTTCATCAATGAAATTCTCATATAATATATTTTAGAGGAGGAACATTGAAATCATTTAAGCATAGAATTATACTTACTTTGGGATCACCAACATTATGGTAATATCTCAAAGATTATGTTTTGGATTTGGAAGGATCACATTCTGGGGAATGTCATATCTAAACATGGTTTAGTTGTGGATGCATTGAAAATTGATGCAGTCCTTTTTTATGAACCACCCATGAGAATGTTGGGTGTGTAGAGTTTTATCACTTTTCAAAGGTACTATCATAGGGTTGTGGAATAATTTTCAGGGATAGTATTCAATTTTACTACCTTGACATGTAAAAGGTAGTCATTCACCTGTACTGAGTATTGTTAGGGAGACTTCAAGGGGTTACGAAAGAGGTTGACATATGCTCATATTTTAAGACTATTGGAGGAGGGTGGTGTGTAAGCGATGTTCGGAGATTCCATTGGACCAAGGATCATTTTCCTGTTGATGTATAGGTTGGTGGTGATTGATTATGTGTTATGTTAGTTGAGAACTCATGTGTATAATTACACATCCCATGACTTTGATTTGGATGTAGTGATATTAACCATGAATATGGTGAGGAATTATCTTTTAGGAAAGTGTTTTTTTGTTTACTCAGACCACTAGTCATTCAATATAATCATCACCTAAGGAAGAGGAATTGGTTGGAGTTATATATGAGATATTACTATGAGATAGTCAATCCTCTATGTAAGGAGAATGTAGTGGTATATTCTCTATTTATGAAATATTATTCTCTATAGGTGGATGATGTTTCAAAATATATATCCTCATTGTAGCTAACCTTGGTGGAGGAGATGTGTAAAGCTTATATTTAGTAGATGGTGGTGACTATAGTTCTCTTTCAGCATGTTAGAGGTGTTCAGTTGGTTGATATCAACTGTGTGGTTATACATTACCATATTTACTTAGGAGATAAACCAGTTGTATTTTCTAATGGAGTGTAACATGTCATCCTCATCCTCAGACATATGGTGGTTCTCTTCCAATTACATGATGAGTTGTTGAGATAGTTTCATACATCCCACATTCCTATAGATCCTGATGTGAATAAGTCATATACTTAGCTTCAAATGCATTATTGGTGGGATGGATTGAGGTGGGGATTTATTGAGTTTTTTTCTAGGAATGTCACAAGTTAGTAGGTAAAGGATGAACATCTGATTCTAGAATGTTTAAAACAACCACTTATGATCCTAAAATATAATTTTTATGAATTAAATATTGATTTAATTATGGGTTTTCGTGAACACAAATATTCTATGATTCTATATGGGTTATTTCTAATTGACTCAACAAGTTATCACACTATTTTACTATCCAATAGAAGATTTTGGTTGAGTGATTTTTGTATTTGTACATGAGGAAGATCATCCAGCTTCATGGGGTACCCATAGTGATCATCAATGATTGTGATGCTTAGTTTGAATCAGGGTTGTGGTGAGGTATGTAAGAGGTTTTTGGGACCCAATTATGGACGACTATAGTGTTTCGTCACTTGATGAATTGGTATACCATGTGGACTACCCATATTCGAGGGGATTGAGAGCCTTTGTTCTAGATTTTAGTATGAGAAAAAAGTATCAATTTACGTTAGTAGAGTTTAATTATAAAAATAGCTATTAGTCTATAATAGACATGACACTTTTTCACAGTCTTGTAAAACAGACCCTATATGTCACCCAAAGGATGGAATAATATTATTGTGAAATCTCTTGTAATGTCATAGATGGGGTAGAAAATGACAGTGAATGTTCAAGTGATCTGAGAGAGTATGTTGACAGTCGAAACCTAACTAAAATTCTGCATCGAATGATATATTATTCCTTTATAGATCGATCAATGAGACCATGTTTTCCATTGAGTCTTCCCATGATATGGATTGTGGATATTTTTCTGAGGAA
This sequence comes from Viscum album, assembly GCA_963277665.1. Classification (NCBI taxonomy): domain Eukaryota; kingdom Viridiplantae; phylum Streptophyta; class Magnoliopsida; order Santalales; family Viscaceae; genus Viscum; species Viscum album. The sequence goes on from OY728151.1 coordinate 2,086,109,069, forward strand.
TCAATATATCCTTGAGTTTCATTATATTATTCTAAATCCGATGGATTTTTGGATAGTTTTCTTACCAATTACCCCATTGCTTGTATTGATTTCATGACATCTTCCATGTGTCGTGGATAAAGAGATAAGTTCATGATCAAATGCATGTTGTTTACTATGAAGAGCTCTACATCGAAGATAGTCATAACTTTTTAGATTACAAAGTGGGGATCGTGGGCCAATAGGTGAGGCCCATATATTGATTGACCACTACTCTGGAACAAGTAAATTGGTAGTAAAGGAGTGTCTAGAATTGATCCTGGGGTTGCGATATCTATATTTGGGTTGAGTACCCCCACCTTTTTGTGTACATGGAGCTTTTAGGGGGGATCCTTTATGGAGGAGATAATTTAACCAAACAATTTTTTTAGTTTTGTCCTTTTAATAGTTCTATATATACCCAAAAATGTTTCTTCAGATTCGACGCCATTTTTGGGTGTCATAGGACCTCATAATAAATAAATTAAAAATATTTATATATATATTATAGAATATGTGTTCATCTTTTTGGTTTAATTGGTTTCCCCATTGATCGAGACCTTTGATGTGAAATCCAAGACCATGGTTAATTCTAGAACATAGGGTTTACCATACAGGTGACATAAAGTTGGAGAGTGTTGGGAGTTTGGATGAAGGTTTTAATTTTTCTAACATCTTGGGATTTTATAAATAACAGTATACATGATATAGTATACAATATGCAATAACAATATTAAGAAACCAATTAAATATTATTATTTAAATATGACAATTATTTCCATACTATTAAATTATTAGGTATGAATACAATTATAAAAATAACTATATATATATAATTACTAATAAATAAAAATTATTGATTAATTTTTTGGAAATAAGAAATCAATTTTTAATAAAGGCTTTTTATTCTCCCATAATATTTTTTTTCTTCTGAAAATGGTATTTGTTACATTTGGTGAGTGTATATTATAACTAATCACTATAATTTTTAAAAATTTATTTTAAATAAATGATTTTATTTTTAAAATTGACATTTCAAAATTAACGTAGTGTTAATTTGTGGGATCTTTTTGAAAATATTTATTTTCTACTGAATAATGAAAAAAATGATTTTAATTGAAAAATGTATTTTCTTTTAAATAATTTTCAAAGACATATACTATTTTTTGTTAGTTTTAAAATTTAATTAGATCATTTTCAGGAAATATAATTTAATTATTTACTTTTTAATGACTTTTATAATTAATTTTTTTTCAAAAACATTTTTATACTTATAATATATTTTTTCAGAAAAAACTATTTCTCATCCCATTTTATGGGTTTTATTTTAAATTAAATTCTTCTAATATTTTGAATTGAAAAATGAAATATTTATTCCATATTTAGAATTAGTAGTTACAAATTTAATAATTATTTCTTTTTTAGTTTTATTCATTATTGATTGTAATCATAGTATATTTTGGTACCAAGGTAAAGGTAAACTGGGTTACTTAAGGTTTAATATAATGTGATAAGGACTAAAATGTAATCTTAAAACATTCATTAATTTTATTGGTTGATTATATTTCATCCGTAATCATTCAAACATAAAATATACATCCTTTATTAAATTTCCATTGTTATCTACCTTTATAATATTTTATGTAATGAAAAGTAAAAATTTCATCCTCCTTATTTTATTATCCTTAAAATTTTACACATGGATAAAAATAAGTTATGTTCAATTATAAATAAATATTTTAATGATATATTTTTTTTAATATGGTAATTTATTTTTAATTTGTATTGATGAACTAATTATCATAATTGACTACACAATGCTAACACAATGCTTGTGAAAATAGTAGAAATATCATTTAAATAATTTTAAAAACTTCAAAAATAATATTTTTTGATTTATTTAATGTTTCCCAAAAATATTGGAGATAAATATAACATATTAGAGTGTTATTAATGTATATATATTAGCTATAGTTCTATAGATTTGTTTTCATAGTCAAATTATGATAATAGTTCATAAAGTGACATTAATCGTATTTAATTTTAAATAATATTTTACTAAATTATACAAAAATTTAAAAAACCATGAAATTAGAAAATTAGGATGAAAATTTGTCAAAAAAATTATGTCTAGTCCAATTATAAAAAAAATTTCAATTTATATCTAGAATTATAACCCTCCAATTTTAAAAAAAACATTGCCGTAGTTATGCTTAAAATTGGTTAACCAAGGTTTCAATCAAAAACTATAAGTTTAAAATTAATATAAAAACCTGTAAAAATTTTCCTGGTTGATTATATCAAGACCATATATAAATTATATAATAAGAAATTTCATTTTTTACCATTTAAAATGGGTTAGAAAAATATTACATTATAATATTATATGTAATTCAAAAAATGACATAAATGATATTTCATAATAAATAATGTTTTATTAAATGATTTAAAATTCTTAAAAGGGATATCCTTATTAAAGTGATTTTTTTTTTGTTTAAAAAAATTAAAAATAATTCATTTATGGTCCAATTACCCTTTTATATTAAATATATTGACCCCTAAAGAGTGAAAACATTGCTATGATGGTAATTGTCAAAGGAGATAATGGAGGGATAAAACAAAATGATAAGGGTAAAAAAATAACCCAAACATGTAAATTTTTATTGGATGATATTTAATCTAATAAAATCATATTATATTCAAATTATATCAGTTTTGAGATATTTTAATATGAAAATTAATTTATATTATTTTAATAATTTTGGAAATTCTAAGAATTCCCCCCCTCATTATAAAAGGTAATGCCTTTCCTCTTATCTAAACTTGTCATGAACCTTTTTTAGACAATACCTATCCATATACCTTACATTAATATAAAAAACACATTATAGTGGTATTTTATTACACATAATACAAACCTTATGGTACATAAGGTGTAAAGTAAAGGAGATTTTGTGATGAAGAGATATAGCTTTTAACCGGATATTCTAGTATTATTTCTCCTTCAACCCGCTTCATATATTTTTTAACCATGATGATATAATAGCATTAGTATATACTATATAGTTAGATGTTATTATGCTAATTTTATAACTTATATCCATCTCCATCTTTAATTAAATGGTAAGTAGAACCATCATTTGTGTATTCAGCGAACATCCGCCTTGTGAACTAATGTAATTTTTTTTCCATGAACACATCACATGTATGGTTATAATGATGGATTTAATATATTTATATTATATTAATGACATATTTATTATTCTATAAAATTAATATATCATCTATTTTCTTATGTTATCATTCATTGAAAACGATGACGTCATTTGTGCCTACGTATGGACTACCACCTCCACTAAGAAATGTGATTTGTTTTTATCACCACATAAGATAAATGATATATAAATGTTTATATATATATATATAAATAATTTTATTTAGGATGTAATTTTAATTATATTAATATAGAATAATGCATTCCTTCAATATTTATTTCTGAAAATTTGAAACATTACTCATATGTGCGTACGACCTATCATCTTCATGATTATAAGATAATTAATTTTTCAAAATCATTCTCAATTATTGGTTTTAAAAGTATATTGAATATGTAAAAGTAATAAATATTTCATAATTATTATTTCAAACCTTGTGAATAAATTCCCTCTTTGACCACAGTCAACCTACTGAAGTCATTCTAAACATATGAGATGAATACTTTCAAAACAACTAACATGAACTTAAATGATTAAGTAATTAAATATAGTATGATAATAAATATAATAAATGTAATAATAAACATGAAAATGTTTCACAATAAATTAAATAATTAACATACGTTTATTATTTGTGAGGATAAATAATGTATATAAGGAGTCGAACCAAATGTTAGTTATTTTATCTAAATTTACCTTCGTTGAGCCATATTTTAATGTTATACACCTAATTGATTAATATGGGGCACATTATACCACTTTTAAAAATTATATCATGAATAATTAGCAATTAATGGAATTTTATGTTGTAATTCAAATTATTTCATGCAAAGGGATTTGACGGGAATGTTACTATGTATTAAGGGGTTTTTTAACATAATTTATATTCACTGGATTATATGTCTACATCATTGATTATTTTTTATACTTTTATGTGTAAAATAATATCTATTTATAGTTTCATTTTTCCACTTATTATTTTTGTATTTACATTGTTTACACATAATCACTACATTGATTTATTCTCACTTAAATGACACAATATTTATATGGGTTCTTAAACTCAAATTGTCTTTTTGGGGTATATGTTATGTTATACAAATATCCTTTGTTATGTGGTGTGTCTACCATAATTTGATATTGTATATCATGTTTCCATATATATATATTCATTGTATAAAAAGATTGATTTTAAGAAAATTAATTCAAGGGGGTTCCGATTCAATACTTTCCCAAGTGATAAGGGTTTATTATCTATCTCAACATTATTCAAGATTGTTTATGTTAAGGACACAACTGGTGGAATGATTTTATATTTCAATATCAAGCCCAATATATTTTTTTATGATCATGTTATTTCTAAATATTAAAAGTTTTCTTTTAATTTTCAACTCTTTATGTACTGAAGATACTAAAATCTTGTTTTAAGAAAAACAGACTTTGTTTTTCAACTCGGTAGGGAATCTTTTTCTCCCATTCCTATATTTTCCATAAATATTTTTAAATAATTTTTTTATTTATTTTCAAATTATTACTAAATAAATATTTACCTATGTCTTATTTTTACAAAATTGTTAAAATAGAATCTTATTTTCAATTTCCAAATGCGGTAAATTTTTATTTTTTATCAAAATTTTGAACGAAACCATTGTTTTAACATACTAGACATAAATGGAATTTACTATGGTAATGACCACTAAATTACATAAAGAATAATTTATAAGTTTTCATGAATCACATCAAAGATAATTTTACCTAATAATTTTGAAATTGTCATATTTTTAAAAGTGTATTTTGAAGTTAAAATGATATTTTCCTAAAGATTGTTTTCAATAGACTTTTTATGGAATTTCAATGACTAAACAACAAAAAACATATTCTTCATTACTAGGGATATATTGTTACAATACAATCCTTTCTCTTTCATTAGATGGTTTATAAACAGTTTAACTGGGGAAATTACAAAAAAACTATAGCCTCATTATTCAATATGAATGTTTATATTGATTATATATAACCCCATCCAAATGCTCATTATATTAGTCTTAGTAAGTAATTGGAGAGTCCTATTATAGACCCTCAATGAATTGGTATGTATCATAAGATAAACTATTTTTTGTATTTTCATTATTCCTTTCCCATTTCTGTAAGATGACCTAGCATAAGTCCTTGACGATATGATTAAGATGCCAGGCATTATGAATTACATCATTATGAGATTAGTTTTTGATGTTCATGTAATTATTTATATAGGTATGATTTACATGAATATGTTTTAATCTCATGTTATTAGTTATATGTAACTATTTGATCAGCATTTATTCCTACCATATTATTCTTTGTTCTCATGTTATTGATTAAATGGAATTTTTTTAGTTATTTACATATCCATATTGATTATTCCTTGTTTACTCAAGATATCATAAACAATACATAACCCTTACTGGGAATCCTAGCTCACCCTCTCTTATATTTAATTTATATTGGATATGAAGAAGGAATATTTGAATGAGTTCAAGGATAATGAATATTTAATTCAGTAATTTCTATATTTTATTTCTAATGTACTATGGGATAAAATATATATATTGTTTGATAAGGACATTAAACTATAATGCCCGTCGAGATGTGATAAATTTTTCAGTATGAAAATTTAATAAAGTATCCACATAATTTGGGATACTTTGTTTTGAGTATTCATAGTTTCTATCAAATAAATTTTAGTAGAAAACGTGAGAACACAATTTTGGAAAATATATATTAGGAAATATAAAGTTGTGAAATTTTTTGAGGTAATTCCCCAAAAAACAATGTCTATGATTCATATAAGGATATTTTATGATTTTTAAGTTCCATAATGGGATAATAAGTATAAGGTTGATTATATATTTAATATAATAGATATCCCTTATGAGGTTTTATGTTATAGAATCACCTTAGAGACATTTATTGAGTGTAATAAATGATTGATGTATATGTAACGCTAATATATAACTTCAGTTTTTTTGAAATTGTTATTTTTGTAATAATTCATTTATATTTTATAGATATATGTTTAATGTTATTGATAACCTTTAGGAATTATTATCTTTTATGTTGAAGTAATTTTGTGTTTTTACAATTTGAAAACATTTGTTTTATCATATAGATAATCATGGGATTCAAAAATAATTTGATGATTGATTTTATTTTTTAGGATGTTCAACCTATTTTCTAGAATGTTACAAGAATTATATTAATGTAATTTTATAAAAAAAAGTATAACCCAATTTTTGGGTGACAACCTATCAATTATGAAAAGGCCACGGGGCATGAACCCACAAGCTAACGGTGATAGGGGTCCAACACCTACCACTGTACTACATAATTTCCTAGTTATTAGGAAATGGATTTTAAATAAATGGTTTTATGGATAAATATTATGTTTATTTTGGAAAAACTAAAATATTATCAAATCATTTTAATATTTTGAGGTGATTTGAAACATTTACCGGGTTTTAGGAAGAATAGTCTATTCAGTCTTAAATAACCCTTTGGATTTGTAAATTACATTATGTGAACTTAATTATGGTCTATTGGATTATGGGATATTTATATTAATTGTTGTTAATAAGTGATTCATTTAAAATGTGATATTTTTTAGGATATTTATGGTCGAACTATGGATTACATTTTATGATAGTATCTTAATTTTATTCATGAGATTCTAGGGAGGTTCACTAAATTATATGATTATATAGATACTCTTTATTGGGTTGAATTATATATAACCATTAAGTTTAACCTAATGGATTATTTTTTTTGAATGTTATTATGTCTTTTTGTGGTTTATGCTGAAATTTATGACATAATCTTTGAGATTCAATATTTCTTTAATAGTGTGGTTTTCGAGGTTATTGGAGATATATGGTTGTTTATTTGTGGAATTATATATGTTAAATAATTGGTTTTGTTATTCAGTTTTAGAGATTAATGTATTGTTTCATCATGTAAAGGTTTATTCATTTTGGTTATTATACTAAGTTATGAAAAACATTTGGGTTTTAGAAAATATGAGAGGAAAATATTGTTATTTTTTCCTGATTACATATTCTTTTATCAATTGATTTTAGTTTATCAGTATTGAAAAACAATCATCATAACTATCATCATTTTGAGGAAAATATTAGATTATAGTGGAAATTGATTAAAAGATGAAATTATATTTTTATGTAAGTATTACATATGTTCTTAGTATGGATGGTAATGAAATACTTAGATTTTAGAAAATGATTTTTGAAACAAAAATGTTTTCCTATTATGACAATCTGGGATGAATCAGTGTTTTTTCACCCATTACATATTAATATTTTGTGGTCCATACATATTCTATGAAATGTTCTTTGTCACTCTTTATTTAAACCTTTGTTGTTATTTTTCTCCTCCATGTCAATATTTTCACTTCTCATTAATGTTCTTTTTTTTAAAACTTATTTATGTGTTATTCCAAATAACCATTGTATTTTCCATTCTCTCATTTTAAGATGATGTTTTGTTTACCATTTTAAAAATGTGGTTTTTTCAAAAATGTATTTTTAAATGAAAATATGTTGATTACCGAGAACAAGTTCATATTTCATTCGAAAAACTTATTAAATGGTGGTAATTTAAGTCACAAATAATATAAAATAACACTATGGTGGATATCATATTTACCACACAACACTGAACCTAATCAAACCGTTAAATATTATTATTTATTTGTGATCATTATAACCTAGTCATTAAATTGGTGGGTATGAATATGATTAACCAAAATATGATATATATATATATATATATTATCAGTAAAAATTAATTTATTAATTCAACGGAAATAAAAACCCAATTTTTAGTAAAGGCATTTTATTCGTAAAAAATACATTTTCCAAAAAAAATCGTACTTATCTTTTTTGGTGAGATAATATTATAATTAATTTCTAATACATTTGAAAATTTTATTTCATAAAAATTATTTAATTTTTAAATTAATCATATCAAAATTAGTTTGGAGTTTTTTTTAGATTTTTCAGAAATGATTTAATTTCCATTGAATATTGAAAAATACTAATGTTTGATGAAAACAGTATTTTCTATTAAAGTGTTTAAAAGAAATATTTATTTTGGATTATCTTAAAATTTAAATATTTACTTTTTATTAAAAATAATTAAATTATATTCTTTTAAATTAATATTATACTTGAATTTTTCATTAAAACATATTTATACATAAAATTTTTTTCTGGAAGAAAACTATTTTTAATCATGTTTTGAAGGATTAATTTTAAATTAAATTCTATAAAATTTATTCATTGAGTCTGGAAAAATGGATTCCTTATTTGGAATCAGAAAATTCAAATTTGGTGAATATTTTCCATTATTTTTTATTCATTATGAATAGTAATCATAGTAAATTACGTTAACACAATAAAGGTAAAATAAGTTATTTAAGGGTAAAAACAATGTCATAAGGACTAAAAAGTAACCGTAGAACATTATATAATTTTATTTTATGAGTATATTTCATCCATAATTATCCAAACATTAAATATTTACCTTTTTTCCATTTTCCATTATTTTGACCTCAATAATATTTTATGTAATGTAAATTATAAATTTTTTTTTATTATCTATTATTTATTTTCTTGGGATACAAAGATTTTTTTTCCTTTTATAAATTATTATTTTGAAGATAAAATATTTTTTATTATAATAATTTATTATTATTTTTATATTGATTAAATAATTTCCTAACATGTATTTACAACGCTGACACAGTGCTTTTTCAACTCGTATAATGAACAAGTAAATTGTTTTTAAAATTATAAAAATAATATTTTTTAGTGGTGTGTTAATGTATCCCATAAATATTTAAGATAAGTATAATATATCGAAGTTTTATATGTTTTAAATTTGAATTTTAGTTTTTCATGTTATTTTCAATGTCAAATTATGTCAATAGTTCCTAAATTGACATAAAAGTTATTTTATGTTAAATAATAATTTATTAAATTATTAAAAAATTATAAAAATAATTAAATAGTACAATTAAGATTATACATGTTATAAAATTGAATCTCTTTTCCATTTATTATCCAATTTTTTTTATATGTAAAATTATAACCCTTTTAAATTAAATAAATATTTATTGTGGTTAATGTTAAAATTACTTAAACAAGTGGTAAATAAAAAATATAATGTTTAAAATGATATCAAAACCTATATTTTTTTATTATTATATTAATACCATTTATTCTCTATCATATAATAAATGTAATTTTGGAACCATTTTACATGACTTACACACATACTATATTATATTGATTATTGTAATTTGAAAAATCATATAAATGATATTTTACAGTAAATAATTTTTTGTTAATTGATTTAAATTTACTAAAAATCCTATATTAATCATATTTATTAGGATATGGTTAAAAATATAAACTATGTTCTATTTATGTTCCAAATTCTCATTTATAGTTAATATCTAGGCCCTTAATGAACTAAAAACCATATTATCACGATAATCATCAAAGGAGTCAACAGAGGTTTAATGTCAAAAATACAAGGATAAAAACATGACAAAAAATTATCGAATTTATTTTTAATGAGAGTATTAAAATCATACTAATATTATATTAAAATGGCATCAATTTGGATGTATTAAAATTAGATAATTTTAATTTAATTCCTTCTGAAAATCCAAGATTTCCCCTACACTCATTATAAAATGGAACCCCTCTCAACTTCTCTATACACTTAAATAATACTTTATTTTTAAAAATACCTTCATATAACCCATAAAATAATCTATATGTCTTTTCTAGGTATAATACCAACCTTATTGTACATAATATGTAAATCAAGGATTTTTTCCGAAGAATAGGTATATCTTTTAAGCGAATATTTTAGTTTTATTTCCTCTATTACCTCATTAAAATATTAATTAAAATATAATGATAAAATAAAATTAGTTTCTAAAATTTATTTAGATGTTATTTTTAAATGTTATAACCTATATCCATTTTCTTCTTCCATAAAATGGGAAATGAAACCATCGTTCCTGGGTATAGAGGACTACAGCCTTGAAAACTGATAAAATTTATCTTCCATCGCCACCATTCACATCTATTTATAATGGGGAATTTAATTTATATATATATTATTATTGACATAATTATCATCATTTATTAATATATCATCTATTTTATTACTTTTCCATTAATTGAAAATGATAACAATATTCGTCCGTATGTGTGGGCTACCACCTCCACGAAGTGATGTGATTCATTTTTTATTGCGACATCACTAAAATTATATATATGTTTATTTAAATAATTAATTTTTGTATTTATGATATCATTATAATTTTAAAAATATAAAATAATTCTTTCTTTTTGTCTATAATCATCATTATAAAATGGAAAATTTATTCATGTATATGTACGGCATGTTGTCTCCATGATTGTAACGTTGTTAATTTTTCATAACCATATTACATAATTGGTTTAAAAGTATAAATGATATATAAAAATTAAAATTATTTCATGATAATTATTATAAATATGGTGGAACATTAAATACATTTACAATTGTTATCTTAACAAATTCATTTCTTACATATAAGCAGAATATAATCAAAACATCTGACATGAACATAACTTATTAATTAATTAAATAAATCATGGTAATAATTAAAATTAAAAAATAATATATTTTAAAAGTCTTTTTCATAAATTAAATAATTAATATAAGTTTATTATTCATGAATATAAAGAATATGCATGATGAGTTGAACCTGTGGTATGTAATTTAATCTAAATTGCTATTTATTAAGGAATATTTTTATTTCATATGCCTAATTAATTTTTTATGTTGTATACGCTACCCCTATAATATATTAAATCTCAAATAATTCACAATTAATTTTATTTTATGTCTTCATTCAAATTATTTAATCCAAGCCCATTGGGCTTGAATGATACCACGTGGTAAGGGATTTCTTGACCCAATATACATTCATTGGATTATAATACTAATTCATTGGTTAGTTAATACCATTATTATGTGTGAAATAATATATGATTATATTATATTTGTTTTCCAATTTTTTTTGGAATTACATTTTTACAAAAAATCAATTCATTGATTAATTTTCAATTCAATTATAATATCTTTTAAGGGTTACACTTCTCAAATTATATTTTTAAGGACATATGTTATATTATACACCTGCTTTTTTAGTGAGGTGTATCTGTAATGACCCAAAAATATATTAATGAAAATCAATCTTGGTCTAATTAAATCACTAATTTTGTCATATGGTTATATAATATATTCACTTACATGGTTTTATGTTATTGGATTTTAAAATACCGTTATGAATTTTTACGATTGCTAATATAGCCATGGAAAATTTGTCACAAGAATAGTATAAAAAAGTTCTTTAACAAATCCAATTTACTCCGAAAAATGATGTGATAGCCTCAACTAGTAGATTATCTCCATATGAATCCCATTTGTCAGAGTTCAAAATCATGGTAGCGTCATTGGGATTTTCTCTTGATCAGGCCCAAGTCAAGCTTTAACACGTTAATCACGAATGAAACCTCATACAGGATAAGTGTATGTTAATGGAGATTAGCACTAGAGCGATGTTATCCGAGCCACCCCAAGAGTCTGTCACCACCACACCCCTTACCCTTAGTTCTTATGCGGGTGTTATAATGGGTTGTGTAATAAGACCATAGAACTATGATTATGTGCCTGAGTTTTGAATAGAATAAATAATATACATTCAAATTATTATTATTACTTAGTAAATGGTCTTTAAAGCATATATAGTATTGTTAGTTAATATTTAAATTCAATTGAAAAATATATTTTGATGAAATAATGGATTTTTTAATAAAATATTATTTTAATAAAATATTATAACTTAATTAATTTTTATTAAATATAAAAGATTAAATAATTTTTAGGAAAATAATTTTAATTTTTATTATGGTTTGAAAACTATTTTTTTCAAGACCTGTGAATTTTCAATAAATGTTAGTTTTCGTTTTAAAATTAAAAGTTTAAATATTTCAAAAATTATTTAGATAAAATGAATATAATTTTTGGATTTAGGACATCCAAATTATCTAACTATGACATTTTCATAATTTTATGAGACTGTCAAATTTTTGGATGAAAAGTTAATATTATTTAAATATATAATGTGTTTTATGACATAATAATGACCTAATAGAGATTGAATAAAATACTATAAAACGATTTTCTGGCCAATTAATTATTTATCATTAAAATAATTTGATTTTATAATGGGTTTCTTAATTTTACAATGCATTAGTGGACCCTCAAAGACTGATAAACTATTTTAACCTTTTAAAATATTTTCTATGAGAGTGTGACCCACCTCCATAGATTCAAGCCTAATATTTTAATATTATCTTCCCCTAGACTTGTAAAATAATTTTTTACACTCCCCCTTTTTAAAATCCATATTAAAAAATATTGTGATTGTTTGTGGGTTTAATTAGTTTTATATGCTCTGTCCAAAACCTAAATAATAAACAATTCCTTCTCCTTTCATATATAAACCAAATCAATCTCCCATACCTCTTCACTCAAAACCTTTTCAGAGCTACCATCCTATTACCTCCTTTCTCTATAATCCTCCCAATGTTCCCCATTCTCCCAAGAAGCCTCTCTCAATCCTCTCCCAAGCCTTTGAGATCACACATCCATGTAAGGGATCCTCCCTTTCCATATTTCCTTATTTATGTCCATGTTTCTTATATTATTATACCCTTTTATTTTCATTAATAATGTTGGGGTGTGATCTTTTACCTCCCTTATTAATCCCTCATAATGTATTCATGATGATTTATCATCTTCTATCTCATTAATTCCAACCATGTACAGCTGTTACCATGCCAAAATTCAGTGAGGAATTTATCTGTTCTCATTTACATTCAATAAATTATTTTATATTATTTATATAAAATCCATTACATATGTTGGGATATTATTTTCCATGAACCCATCTCTATAAATTTCATTTATAAATTATGATATACCCCTTTTCCTTTAATCAACCCATGTTATGATTTCTATTTGACGTCGTTATGCTGTCGAAGTTACACCAAAATATGCCATGCTAATATTTTCATCTAAGTGAATACCAAACCTATTTCTCAATCAAAGGTATTAACATTTATTCAATTTTAATTGCTAATTGAGGACTTACATTTATGTATTCCACATATCTTATACATGAAATAAATTATTATCTTTAATGAATCGATGATGTATGATCCATGTGGCACACATAGGAAAGAATTGAAATGTTTATAAATGGTGGGACCTAATAGAGATCCAATGCATTGGGTAAAGGTTAGTAGCATGATACGTAAATTGAAATGAGGGTTTCCTCATGCTAATTCTTGTTCAATGAGGTTTTACACATGATAATTCAAGTTCAATGAGGTTTTACTCACCCTCAATGTGCAATGATCCTTAGATCATGCTAATATCAAGTTTAATAGAGTATCAAAATTTCCATGTTATAATAGTCCTCCTATATCATTTCATTATGTTCAAGTTTCTCTTATTATAAATTAATACTCCTATTGCCTAACATGTTTTGTATTCATCATGTTATCTCATGTTTACTACCTTAGTGGGCTTTATAGCTCACCCTTTTCTTATGCATTTACTTTGGTAATACCGTGCAATACTAAGTAAGAGGGAATTTTATGGTCATAAAAAATATCTTTTCAATAAATATGAAGTGTTTTATGTTTTCAGGTGTAATTTAATGTTCTTAATTTCCCATGACACCAGACCTCTCAATCCTTAGAGTTGTCTTATGTGCAAGTTTATATAATAAATCATGTTTATGATTGTAATAAATAGTAGGGTTGTTATTGTATATACTAAAATTAAATATGATATATAATAATTTAGTTTATAAGAATAGTATTTTTTAATTTAATTTTTTCAAGGGGGTTATGATTCAAAAGATACAAAACCAGTATGGGTTTATTTCATAATCTCAACATTATTTGAGATTGGTTATGTTAAAGTCTATGATACAGAAACTATTTTTCTATTTAATATAAAACTCAATATATTTTATTATCATTTAGTTATTTATGAATATTATATTTTTTTAATTTAATTTTATACTCATTAATTACACAACATACCAAAATCAAGTTTTTAAGGAAAAATGACTTCATTGTTCTACTCGGTTGAGAATATTTTTCATCCATGTCTATGTTTTACTAAAAATATAATAATGAATATTTTTAATTTTATCAAAATTTTATTAAAGAAAATGTTATCCCTTTTTTGAATTTTATAAAATGGTTTCAAAAAAATCATCCTTTAATTTTCTAAATGATGTAATTTTTGGATTTTTGATGAAAATGGGGATGGAATCATAAATTTAATAGACTCATCATGCATATAATATCCCATTATCATGTAAACTCAATGATTTTATGACTACATTAAAATTTTTATTCTTTTTGAAGATAATGGTTTTCCTAATATTTTTGGACATTTTTAGTTTCTTAAAAGTGGATTTCAAATGGAGAATATTATCTTCCCCAAGAATTTTTTCAATGACCTTTTTATATAATTTATAATCATCAAAATAAATATTCTCGATTATGAATATTTTGTAATTATATCACCCTTATTCATTCTCTGGATGGTTTATGATTAATATTTCTTGGGAAATTATTTACATTTTTTATGCTATTTTCTCAATACAAAGGTTGACATAGATTAATTTTCACCATGTTCTTATAATGATTACATTGGAAATGGTAATTGATTGGAAGGGATATTTATAGACCCTAAATTAATTGGTGGGTATCATGAGATAAACATGGTTATGTATTTTTCTGAGTCCATACACATTTATGTAATAAGTCATAGCATTAGTCGATGATGGTATGCTTATGATGTATGACATTAGGAATTACATAATTGTGAGAATAGTTATTGATATCCATGTGGTTATTTGAAATGTTATGATATCAATGGATATGTTTCAAGATCACATGACTAGTTATATAGCATTGTTTTATCATCATTGTTGAGAAAAGAATCTCTCATGATAACATTGTAGCAATTTGGTTGATTTTGTTTGTTGAAAAAGTGGGTTTTAATAATTAGTTCGGGAGTTAAGATAGTTTATTGACGTGATATGTTGAAAATGATCCAAGAAAATGGAATTGATTCCTTATAAGTATTATATATAATGGTGCACACAAGGTGACACTATATCCCACTGTTTGCAAAAAAAATGGGTCGAAAATTTGGAGTTCATCATGAATCATGAAATGTGGATATCCTTAAAAACCTTATAAAAATATGGATAAGACAAGAGTTTCATGAAGAATGATCATCATGAATGGTTCTTTGTGAATTCATAAAGGATTTTTATGGGGAGTTTCATGATTACAAAGAGCATCAAGAATAGAATATTTATGTGGAGGATCATGTATAAGGGATCATCACGATGGAAGTATGAGTGAATTGTGAAATGGCGATGATGTGAATGTAATCTTCTATAATCAGTGGAAACACTTATAAATAGTCCAACACTCTATTTAGAAATGTATCAAGACTTAAAAAATATCTTAAGGCTCAGAATTCCCAAAGGTGGTTCATGTGAAATAGTTCAAAATGTCTGTGACAACCAACTGAATTTTTTGATCATTGTGAATGAAAGGGAGTTTGTGAAGGCTATCAAAATCTGATTGAATGTTGTGTGATTCATTATTCCTAGTTGATATTCACAAAAGGATGTTTATTTGAAAAATCTATTTGAGATTTTCAAAAGAAGGATCTTTGCGAAGACAAAGAGCGTCACGAAAGTGTTGCAAAAGGGATTATTTAGTGAACTATAGTAAATTTGTATTCATAAAATAGATGAACGTGGATATTTAATAGATCATCCATCTATAACTGATGATTTATTCATTTTTTGTAATTAGGGGACCTAAAACATCATAAACTATGGGTGAATCCCTTCCAATAGTATCGAGTAAAGGAAGAGGAATATGGTTATCCTTTCCTCTGCTAGTGATCCATAGAAAGTGTCTTTGGGAGTAACCCTTGGGAATGTAGTGAGATGAAACTAAACCTTTTTATGGTAGTGATCCTGGTTATAGATTTAATATAGACTGAACACTGTATTTTGGCAGTGAGCCATAATGGATTTGATATATCAGCACATCGTCATTGTATGCTCCTTTCACGCAACCCAGTGAGGGGGAACCAATTAAAATCATCATGTCCCATACATGATTTTATTTCTATACATACATTACTATGGGAGAAGGAGTGATGATTGTATTGTTTAACATAGAATAAAGATATGAAGGGTCAGTAGTTATTTTCTATCATGCCCTTATTAACCCCTTTAGGGTATTTAATATAGTGGGAGTAACAATAATTTATTCCTTCCATATAAATCATCATTATAAATTTCTTAATTAAATTTCCTAATTTTTCTATTATTTACCATGCCATATTCATTATTACTTATTTACTCCTAATATCTTCCATAGTATATAACCCTTACTAAGAATCTAATCTCACCCTTTATTATGTTTCCATTCACCATGATATGCAGAATGAATCTTTGGAATATTTCAAGGATATAGTATATTTAATTTTAATATATTTTATATTTAATCTGAATGGTAATATAGGAATAATTTATGTATCTATTTATTCAATACTACTAAATGTTTTAGTACTTCAATGTCCATTACTAGTATCATATGTCAATGTAATAAATTATCCATTAAATTTGGGACAATAGGACTTGATTCTTTACATTTGGTAGGTGAATTAATTAATTAATTAATTTTTTTAATTTACATAACATAACACAAAACCTAATTTTCCTAAATGTATTCAAAATTATAAAATCTCTATAAGGTTATCCAGATAACCCTGGGAAATTTGAGATGAGTCATGGAGGACATTCTTTGATTAATGAAAATGCATCATAAAATAGTAATTGTTTTCCAAGGATTCTTGTTCACAAATAATGTTCCAATATCTTACCATTGAAAATGGGACAAATCCATTCATTGTTAAATATTGACCCATACATATGGTAGGGTGTGTTATTTCATGTGAAGTGATAAGAGAATGGAAGGGGTTAATATGTGGATATGGGATTAGTCATTCGTGGTCATAAGAATTTAGAGGACAGGTGTTATTGGATGGATTTCCAAGCAGATCGGGATGCTGGAATCCATCCACCAGTGAAAAATTAGGCATATTTGACCTTTGATCTGGGTTCCTCAATGAGAATAATGGAAACAATGGTATAGTGGAATTTGTGAGATGTGTTGAATTGACTTGATGTTCTAGAAAACACAGACATACACACCATGCACATCGTAGAAACCATGTCATGTGGCTCCCTAGCTATGGAGGATGTGGTTTTAGGATGAATTCAATATCAGATACCGTGGATGAAACATACACACCCTGTGAATCAATACTAGTAGCTCAACATGTACCCTTGGTGTATATAGGAACAAACATGACCAAGTATATAGGTATGAATAGAGTACATGAGCATGTACATTTACTCGAACACGGGTAGGGTACTCAAACATGGGTAAGTACACTGGTATGGTTAGAGTGCATGGGCACAAATCGAAGTACATGGGAATGGGTTGAAAGGCATGGGTACACCTAGGGTACCCAAGATACGTCATGTGTACCCTATACATGTTGTGATATTTTTTATGTAACTTCCACCTTAACTATATCCTTTTTTAGGACTCATATTTCAGCCCATGAGTAGCATATACTAAGTGGGTTTCCACATAGGATGTGATGGTTACCTTCATTTTGACATCATTGATATGAAAAGAGATGTTACAAGTGGGAATATTCTGTCAACAACACTTATCCAATGAAATCTATTAGGTTTTAACATCAAAGAGATGTCAAGGCAGGTGCCCCCAACATCACAAAGTTGTGTGTCCCCTGCACACTTTTCCAAGGTAGAGTTGGTAACTCTACCCCACCCCAAACTCCAGGTGGTGAAGCACATCTATATATGGAGTGGTCCCCAAATCTTCAAGTTCATGCGGGGTGCAGTCCCAACAATATAAATATTTCCTCCTTTTTTTAGATCATAGTGGTAAATTTTGGGCCATCTACATTGATTTGTGTACTGTTAAATGTAGTAATTCTATTATGAGATGTAACTTGGGGAGTAGTAGGACTAAACATCATTTTTATAAGGTGTGTAGAGATGGTGATCCCCTTTATCTCTCTCTTGGGTTTCTTAGAGAATATCTATTGGGTTTTCTTTATCCTTTTTTGGTTTGATATTACTATTTTATCCTTATATTTATCCCTTTGTGGTTTTTAGGGAACCCAATTAGGTATGTACATACTCATCTGTGTTGTGGTTTTTGTCGAACATGTTGTGTCTTATACAGATGATAGGTAGATTTGATTTGATATAAGGTGACCTGGGTTCAAAGGATCATAGTTATAACTATTAAAGATGAATTTTTTCATTGAAAATCCATTGAGATTATTAGTGGGTATCTCTTTATCATTTCCCTATTTTCAACCATTGTCAGTATGATACCTCATTTCTAGTTCTCCATGCATTTTTTCCCTTAATCCTTTTAAACTACACTGTTGTACATTGATAATTTCTTATTGTTTTTAGAATCCATGGTTTACACTCTATATTTTTTATCTTTTATTATATCTCTTTATTTGTACATGGATATTATCGTGTGAATTTTTATAGGTACTTTAGGCTATGGAATCCCATTTTAGTTATTTTCCTCGGTGCATGTCTCCATCCTCCACCCTATTGGATGCTGGATTAGGGTGGAATTCTTAGATTACTATCAACCTGTGAGTGGTACCTATGGGTTGGGTTGTGACAATATTCATTTTATGAAAATCCTATCCATTTTTTAATAAAACATGTTATCTATACAGAAACTCCTTTGTTTCAATACATTAATATCCATTCATCTATTATTTTCCATTCTATCATTATGTGTATTTAAAATTTTTAAAACATATAGTCGATAGACTAAATTTATCATAATAGAATAATTTAAAACCATGTCATTTAAATATTTATGGAAAAAATTAGTCTCACTGTGTCGTTAACATATTCAATCATATTTAATATCATTTGGCATACCCAATCATATTATGTATATTATATTAAATTTCCTAAAATCATTAATGTACTCAATCGTGTTGAGTACATGCTTAGAAAATATGATTTATTTGGTCTTTCTTCATTATATTCCTTTGGGAACCTTTATGGAATAATTATATGCTTCTATAGGCATCAATAATCACCTATTGAACAGCTTTAACAATGGATTACTGAAGAAGATTTTTCTTTAACACATGGAATTTTATTTAAGATAATTTCCTAAATCGTAGGTCTTAGGAGTTGATTATATTAATATTTTGTTCTGAAAGATTAATCTAAAATAATTGTTTTATGGTGATGATAAAATTATCTAAAGTATAGCCTTATATTAAATGATTATCATGTTATAGTATTTAGTATGTAATTTTAATAAATGGGATCTCACTAACAAGATGACACATGTTAAAATATATATTGCTCATTAATGGGACAATATATAGATATTTCACTAAGAAAATTAACCCTATATGGCATGAGGTTCCCCAAATAGTTATATAGGTTGGTAATTAACATCAATCATATCTTATATGACTCTTGGATAGTTGATCGAACAACTATTTTTCAATATCCATCATATGGATAATATTCATCTTTAATGATCTGGTATCCCAACCCTTGGGGTTTCCAAGCTAGTTTAACCAAAATACAATGCTAAGTATAGTATAATAAAGTATAATATAGGGGAACCTCTATTTGGAGTCAAATTAACACAGGATATTTCAATGTCAGATATTTCTGTATTTCCTATCACAAGACAATCCAGGGGCACTCTAATTTTTCAAAAAAACTACTTTGTAGGATGATCAAGTCCATGAAAAGTTCTACTTATGAATGAATGTTACAATTTTTAGTTTAAAGATTTTTACCCCCACCAAATTATCCTGCGTTATTCCCTTTATGTGTACAGGATTTTAGTGATTTATTTTGGATTCATGTTCGCTCTACCAAAAAAATAAGTTCAAACCATATTGATATGTATGTCTTTACACAAAACACATTTTCTTGTCAATCACCCAAAATATAATTCATGAATATTTATACATATCTCAATTAATCATATGGGTAAGGTATATGATATTTTCCTATAAAGGAAATGAATTTTATTAAATTGATAATATCCCATTAGAAATCCAAGAGTGACAGATGGCCAACCCCATTAATCATTTTAGATATAGAATAAGCATCCCATCTGGTAGATATTCTTAATCTAATTCCCTCTCTATAAGGATTATTTACTCAAGAGATAAGCCAATTCATCATAATGATAACACATAATATGCATAAATTATATTAAAAAGCTAAATTCAAGTTAATAAATTCATTTACAAACTAAGGTCAAGGAAAACTAAAAACAAAATCCATTTCCATACATAGAATATAATGGAATTCTCTATTTCATAGATATTGTTTAATAATTAAACTAAATCATAAACACTCATAATAAAAAAAAAATTATAACTAGTAATAACATATGTAATAAAATTTAAATTAATTAAAAAACAAATATTTATACATGAGGTAAATATTTATGAACAATTCATAAATAAAATATATTTATAAATAATTCATAATTATAGCTTTATATTATGAACATTCCATAAATATAAATATATAAACATTATATTCAAACCAATATAAGAACTTCCATATTATTCATTATATGGAATTTCGCATTAAATAAATAATTTTTATGAATTATAAACAATTTATAGTTAAATTTCTATTATGTAAACATTTCTCTTAATATAATATCATATACTAAGAATTATTTAGACCATGATAAAATCAATCATAAAATATTTTTGATATGTTTTAAATAATAACCAAATAAGGCCCCATTAATTTGAAAATTTAAAATTAATTGTGAACATATAATAATTTTTAATATAAATATTTTATATGTTAGCCTTATTTTATAATTTATAAATACATTGTAAATTTATCTTATCATTTCTAAATAAACATCATTATTTATAGATCATAACTATTAACATATAAGTTTACTAAATGGTATTTCAAATGTTATAATATAATAAATAAGGAATACATAATAATAAATAATAATTTATTAATTAATTATAATATGATTATAATTATTTAATTAATTAATGTTTTATTAAATAATAAATATCAAAAAATATATTTTATTATCATTTATAAAAAATTATAATTTACTATAAATCTTTATAATATGTAATTTTTTTAAATTTTATCTTTACCCATACACAGGATTGGTACCCAACATGAATGTAAATTCGTTTGACATCAAATAGGGGACATGAATGAAGGTTATATTTTCTTACCATTATGTAGAATCATTTAAAAAAGTGTATGCATAGATTTATATTAAATAGATCCATCTACGTAATGGTAATAATTATTGACTCATAAGTAGACTGTACTATATGAGGGTAAGTCTGGGTAACCCTTACATAGAACACCCTACATAAGTTTAAGTGTGGATTACCATTATATAAATCACCCTATGTAAGGGTAAATATAGATGGCCCTTAATAACCCCACTCGTCTTATGGGTAATCTAGGATAACCATTACACAGAACATTTCTAAGTAAGGATAATCCTATTAATATGAAATTTTTAGAAAATGCATAGTGGTGCTCTGTTTTTCAGTTTATTCATTATATACACACGATTTCATAAATATATACATGGGAGTAGATTTTATGTCACTATTGGGATTTAAAATGGAATAATAAATTTATTCAATGATGCAGAATCGATCAAAATACAATATACAGAATCTCCAACACATGAAATTTGAAACAGTGATGCAACAGAAATATTGAAAATTTTTAAGAATGTAAATATGGAATACCATTCACGAAATGTAATTTTAATGATCTAGATCACCATAATATGGGTATGCTAATGATCACTAATGTGGATGGAAAAATACTCTCACCTCTCTAGGTATCTATAGGTTTGCACCAAATCCCCCGACGATCAAGTATACTACTCCTTTCATCCATAGTGTTCTAACATCTTTGTGTTGTAAGGACGAAGAATAATATATATTGGTGTTCCCACCCACATCCATCACATTTTAGTGGACTAAATTGGCTGTCAAATATTATTCAATAATCCTTTTATTTATACATTCATTAAAACACATGAATAAATGGTACATATTGTATATAAATTCATTATAAGAATGATTCACCTCCTATATTTCTCATATTATGAAATATTTTCTATAAATGGTAGCTTATGTCAGTGAATATCATGGGTTCCTAGTATAGGATTAAACAATATTAAATTATATACCCATGAATGGAAATCACCGTTTTCATATAAAACGTGTATATGTATCATATACAAATATGGACTTAGGGATTATATCTTTTAGGAAGGGGTTTGGTGGAGGGGTTTGGTGTGAAACATTATAGAATAAACCTAGTAAGTACCATATCGTACATGATATAGGGCACTGGGTTCTTGGTGGAGAAAACATTGGAGGGGTTTTCCAAGGATACTCATTAGAAATTAGGTTTCTATGAACTTGGTACTTTAGTGGCTGTTGAGTAGTATTTTAAAATGGTATATTCCATAATTTTTTTTTGGAATTTTATGTTTGAATGGGGGTCCTTGACATTTTCAATACTCAAATAAATGTTTCTTTCTCCATTTTACGAAGAACTGCATTCTTTTGGTAGCATTTGAATCATAATGGTAAGAGCTTCATATAATAACCCTACTATTTGTTTCCAATTAATTTATAATTTATTACATAAAAGTACTCATAACATAACTAATAATATCAATAAGTACAATTTTTTGTGAATTATGTACATATCATAACATATCGAATATGGGATACAACAACATTGTAGAAAACCTTCATAACATGTTTCAAAAATACCTTGGATTATAAAACATCATGGGACAACCTCAGTAAATACTTAAGAAAGGGGCTACCTATAAATCCCAGTAAGGTAAAAAAAATGGAATATGGTGATATTTTTTATACCAAAGGCATATCAATGGGGAATAAAAGGAACATGAATAATAAGTTAGGATAATCATAGTAAGGGAAATGATGTAACATCTTAAAAAACTACATCATAAACATAGGTAAATGATAACTACCCATAAATCATTATGGAAAATGTACCATAAAGGAATTTGGTTCACTATCAATCCCAACATGAAATCACATGGCATTAAGCATTACCAAATTCATTGGATCACACTATAATTCTAGGTTCATTGATGACATTCATTTCATTCTCATGCTTTAGTGTGCCACATATATCATACAACATGAATTAATTTATTATAATATTTTATTTCATTATCAAGGAGTGGGGAATAAATAATTTTAATTCCCATTTAAAAGAGTTATAAGTGTATAAATTTAAGTAATCATGATATTAAATGGGTATGGTATTAACTGAAAAATTTTCTTGGTAAGGAAAAATTGCGGTGAAATTCCAGAAACATAACGATGTCGCTTAAAAATTAACAAAATAAGTTGATGATAGTGGAAGGGGTCGATAATAATTTTTAAATCAAATATGTATTAATTAGGATATGTAATGTCATATCCAAACTTAATGGATTTTAAATAGAAGGCATAAGACAGTAATGAAACTTGAATAAATAAGAGAAGGTGAGGATCCCTTACTTGAGTGTGTGACTCTAAATGCTTGGGGGGAGCTTCTTGAGATCTTAAGGACACCTTATGAGGAATCTATAGAGGTGATTATAGAGTAAGTATGTAGTAAAATTATTTTTATTCAATATTAATGGTATCTTGAGGGGTTTATATTGAAATTAGTGGGTATTGCTTTATTATTTCTCTACCAAAGTTTTGGGAATCTATATAACAAAATAACAAAAACTAAAAAACTACCTATTATTATTTCTAATGGTTTATGAAAAATTGTAGTGGATTTATTTATTTTAAAATTAAATGTTGATAAATTAATAAACTAATTCCCTTTATTATTTGATATTGATTCACACTCTTAAGGAAATTATTTTATAACCATAAAATATAATAACTATTTTGGGGGATTCATATATGATATTTGAAATCAATCAGATAAAAATAAAATCAATTTATTTAAATTTGAAACATATATTGGGTCTTCGATACCAGTTATAGTGTTTATTACATCTCATTTGGTCTACTATTATGTCATAATACCCAATGTATATTTATACTATATTTTATTTTTACCTAAAATTTCAACTTCCTCAGAAAATTATAAAAAAAATCACAACCGGATAATTTTTAGATTTGATCAGCCTTGATGTGCAGTTGAATGGTCTTATCCATTTCCACCAGTTATAAAACAATTTTACGGAATTGTAGATTGTGTTACCCTACTTCATCCTATAATTAGGGTTTTATGAACCTCTACCCATAAAGGGATTCATAGGGAGCCATTTGGATGCTCAATTGGAAACTATTTTTTTACTAGAAAATGAATAGTGGAAGATGTTGATCTTATACTCCGTTGAAGACAATTGAGAATTCTTTCAATATTTACAAAATTTTTTAAATATTACTCTTAGTTTGGCCATCAGTTTTGGGGTGATTATCCACTAATATGTTAAACAATGTGTCTAGAGAATATTGTAAACATTTCGAGAACATAAATTTCAATCTCAAATCTCGATCAGATACAATCGATAGTAGCAATCCATGAAACCTCGCCACATATCTAATGTATATCCTTGAATGTTGATTGAGTGATAAATCCTCTATAATCTCATTGATGTGTGCAATATTCATTAAAAGATCCACCATATACTAGAGAGCATTATTCCCTCTTGATGACTTTGGAAGACCAGTGACAAATCCTAGGGTGTTATTTTCCCATTTGCATGTAGGTACAGGAAATGGTTGCATCATCTCCATGGATTTTGTCATTCTCATTCACTTATTAACATATAAGACATCTTAATGTGTATTTCATGCTCTTTTTCTTAATATTTCATAACCAAAAATTCTCTAATAGGTCTCAATGCGTCATTGTGCTTCCCAGGTGGATTGAGAAGGTTTAGCTATGTGTATTATACAAATGCTTCTTCTTTATATAATGATTTTTTGGTATGCAGATTCATGACCCAAATATCAAAACACTTTCTTCATTAAAATTGAAATGCAATGATCTTCCTCTTCTTATAGTTTCCACTTTCTTCTAAATTTACTCATTATCACTTTGGCAATCCTTTGTCTTATCCAAAAGGGATGGTTGCGAAATTGAATGTGAAAGGATTGATGATGTTCCTTACATTGTGATTACCATGTCCAAACATTCCAAATATAAGAATATTAGATTAATCGCAATCCTCATCAATGGTATAATTTTCGGATCCTTTCTACATAAAGTGTCGTCCACTTTATTCTTTTTCCTAGGATAGTAGTGGATTGAGCAGTCATAGTCCTTGAGCAGATCTAACCATCTTTATTGGATTTTATTCATATATTATTAGTGTGAATATATTCTTGATGGTTTTTTGATCTATAAATATTTCACACTTCTCCCCAAAGTGTTAATGTCACTATATTTTAAAAAAATAAGATCACTACAGCCTAATACAAATCAAGGGTTGGGTAGTTTCCTTTTTGAACATTATACCTTTTTTAGGCATAGGATATGACATTTCTATTTTTAATAAACACGCATCACAATCACTTATTTGATACATTCCTAAATACTAATAATAGTTCTCCACTTGTGAATAGTGTGAGCCTACTTGTAGGGATAAGACTACTTTTTAAATTTTTAAGGATCTCTTTACATTCATCATTACAAGAAAAATTGACTCCATTATGAGTTATCATGGTTACAGGGTTTGAAAATCACAAAAAATTTCTCACAAATCAATGATAGTACCCAGTTATTACAAGGAAACTATGAATATCTATCACATATTTTTCCATCTACCATCCTTGGGATTCTTTTATTTTTGAAATGTCTATAGATATTCCATTTCTTGTGATTTTATTCCCCCAATAATGAGATTTCCTTTAATGATAACTCACATTTGTTTTACTTCTCATAAATATTATTCTTTCACATGGTATTTAGCATAGTTTTCAGATGCTCCTAATGATCCTCCATTATTTTGGGTTATATTAAAATATCATCTATAAATACTACCATATATTTTTCAAGGTAATATATAAAGGATTTATTCATAATTTCCTGAAATATTTATAGAGCAATAGTGAGTCTAAATGACATTACTATGAACTCAATGTTCATGTACCTTGTACAAAAAGTAGTCAAAGGGAAATCCTCCTTCACCCTAGGTTTTTTATATCCTGGCCATAAATCCACCATGGAGAATGATTATTCTCCACATATCTGATTGAATATTTAATCAATCCATGAAAGAGGATACATATTCTTTATTGGGATTTTTTATCTTACTATAATAAATTCATTGGCTCAATGACCCATCCTTCTCTATTACGTAGAGGAATGGTGCACCCCATTATTAAGAACATTGTCCTAAGAACACTTTATATAGATTATCTTATTTTTTTTTTCATCTTCCCAATTACACAACCTCTATTATATATGGAGTCCTTGATAATGGTAATTCCCACTGTGTAATATCGATTTAATATTCAAACTCTCATATTAGAGGACGACTAGGAAATTATTCCGGAAACACATCAATTTATTCCCTCACAATAGGAATGTATTCAAGGATAGGTATCTCCTTATACTCAATCATTTTCTCTAGATACACTTTTTCATAGGGTAATAATATCATTTCATGTGATGTTGGTGCTAATGAATATTCATATTCCCCCTTGAAATTGTATGGTATTGGGGGTTGATTCACAATATAGAGTGTGATTTCCTTCTCACGACAAATTTTGTGGGCTCTATAGAGGGAATGAAAATCCATACACAAAATTATATCAAATTAAACCAAAGGTGGTATGACATAGTTTTCTAGGATTTTCATCCCACAAATTTTGGTATGGGAGGAGTTAAATTTTTTTGACTCAATAATTTCCCCATTTTCCATTTTCACTAACAACTCCACTTCTATGATCTTTGGTCGTGTTTTAATAGATATACTATACATTTGTGATATAAAAGAATGCATAAACCTAAATCAAAAATTACATTCAATATTATTGAATTAATAGCGAGTATACATGTCACCACTTCATTGAGGGGATCCACCTGAGCGGTCCTGATGGAAAAAAAAGATTATCCTTATTGCATTGGAGGTTGTTGGTTGTCACTAAAAACACTTAGCATAGTTCATTAGTTTGAAAAGTATCATGGTTCCTTGTCGTTTATGTAATTGACAAATCATTGAGGTTTGACTGGAGAATTCATATCGTTTATCACATTAGTGGGTTTTACTTATTTGAAATTTCTAGCTATATGGCCTTCCTTACTGCACCTAATGATTTTACAAATCCCCCATAGGTTATTTTAGGGGTGCTTTTTTCTGCACCTTTGACAAGTTGTATGTTGATTTTTTTGGAATCATTATATTTATCCATAAGATGTCTAGAGTAAAATTCCATGTTATACTTATTATCCCTGTGACACACTTCATATTATCTGATATTCATTTCGACATTGTGGGAATATCAAACAATTTTCTCACATATATCAATGTCACAGATCACTAGGAATTTTTGTAGACTATGTTTTATCTGTCCAAATAAGTTTCCAACCTTTCATTCTAGGGTAATGTGAAATTCAAAGTTGTATCATGCAATTTTGGGATGTTTTCCTCACAATCCCTAATGGGTTCATTATCTTTTTTCATGAAGGAAAGGAATTCCCTTCCCATTTTAAGTAAAAGATTGTGAGGAACAAATTTATCAATAAACATTTTATGTTATTCCTTCCACCCAATCACTTTGAAATCTTCCTCAATATTTGTATTCTTAATCAATGTCAACCACCATTCGGCTTCTCCATCCATATGGAAAATATCTAGTAGAAAGTTCTTTTGTTGTGAACATTAAAGGATGGAGATGAACATGTCAATAGAGTTTATCAATTGTTCCATGATTATGGGATCAGATGATCCATTCAATGTCAGAGGCCTTTTCTCATAAAGGACTCAATGGTAGCTTGTTTTTCTTAGGTGTATTTGGGAACTCCTCTTGTGCTAGGTCTCTATTTAAAACCTGATTCTTCTAAGAGAGTATCATCATCATGTTTTCGATTCCCGCTTCCATCAGGTTTAGCGTCTCATTGGGGTAGTCATCACATTTTACATTGCATTGTTTTTTTACCTGATTCCATATAATCTTGGACATCATCTAGAATAAATGGATATTTAGGGATGATTATTTTTAAACTATTAAACACATAGAATGGAATACAATGAAAATAAAGAGAGAACTTATAAATTATATGTATTTCTTTAACTTATGAATTAATAAGATTACATTTCAGTTATCCATGACCTATTTCCTAAAATATATTATTATGGGAATCTTTATTATTAAGATAATAATGGTACATAATGATATTATCAATTATCTAATTAATATCCATCAGGAGTGTCAAACCAAGTGCTGAGTAAGGCTCATTTTCGTTTTTGAGGTTATGATGAGTCAGACACAACGCACCTTGTCAGAGTTGTTATCCCTAGGTACATCTTTTCCAGAACCACATCCACTTTTAGCATCCATACATGGATTTATTTTATTGATAAACTTAATTATTTATACTTACCAAGATTTAGGGATGTTTTTGTATACTTAGTCTTATACCTAAGTATTTCTCTAGAGATTTCGATTCCTAATCCAAAAAATAACTGAACATTTTCTCCAATACAAAATTTATCAACCTTTCCCTTTATTACAAATTAATTCATGATTTATTACATAGATGTACACATAATACTACCAAAAATATCTAGTGTTTTGGTAGATAGGTACATAGAATATAGTCTTGATATTGAGATAAAAAAACATTATTGAAAACATCCTTATCATGGTTCAAAATTTCCATGGCTTTTAAACCTGCACGGGATAATCGTGGGATACACATAAGAAAGGGGAGAGATATAAATCCCAGTTAGGGAATAAACATGGAATAAGGTGATACATGTGAGAAAATAGACATATCAAAGGGGAATAAAATGAACAAGAATAGTAAGGCATGATATGGAATGACAATCATAACATGGTAAATAAAGAAACATATTAAAACATTGCATCATAAATATAGGTCAGGGATAATATCCAATACATTATGATTAAAAAATTCCCAGAAATAAATCAGGTTTACTCCCTTTCGAAACATGATGTCTCATGAGACTCAACATTACCCAATGCATTGGATAACTATATAATTTGGGGCACACACATCACTTTCATTTCATTCTCATGCTTAATTGTTCGACATAGATCATACAACATGGATTCATTCATCATCATATTTTATTCCATTATCATGCATTGAGGAATATATACATGTAATTATCAACTCAATGAGTTATAAGTGTATAAAGGTGAGTACCCTTGATAGTAAATGGGTATGGTATTCACTACATAATTTTTTTTTCATGGAAAATTCTTGTTGAAATTGGGGTAGCATAACAACATTTATTAAAAATTCATAAAATTGGTTGATGAGATCAAAAGGGGTATCTAATAATTTTTACATCAAATAGTCAGTATTAGGTGCATGGAAATACATATCCCAACATATTTAATCGAAATAGATGTCATAATATAATATGTAAACTTGAATAAAGGGGAGAATGTGGGGATCCCCTGCTTCAGTGTGTGTGACTCTTAATGTGTGGGAGGAGCTTCATGAGAGTTTGAGGACACATTAGGAGGAATCAAGGGAAGAGAATCCTAGGTAAGGAAGTGATCAAATGATTTTTATTGAAGATAAATTCATGCATGGGTCGGTTTATACAATAAATCAGTTAGGATTTTATTATTATTTCTCAAACATTGTTTTTTGATTCTAGATAAAAAAAATAACCGAAACCACAAACCTTAACGTAGTTTTTTCCCATGTTTTTGGAAAAATAGGATTTTTCATTATTTTATAAGGCCAAGGTATGATATTAATAAAATAATTACCTTTATTATGAAGGTGGTCATACTCTTAAATAAATTATTTTAAAACAATAAAATATAATAATGGTTTTTCTGGATTCGAAAAGGCTTTTTAAAATTAATAAAATGTATATAAAATCACATTATAATAAAGAGAAAACATATATTTGGTTATGGATACCCTGTATAGTATTCATTACATAACTTTTGGGTCATCATGATGTCATAATATAGAAAGTATATTTACACGGTATTTAATGTTTTACCAAAAATATGACTTTCTTGGATAATTATAAAAAATTATACATTCGTTAATTTAAAATTTTGATTAAAAAATTATATTAATTACATAAAATAAATTTCTAAATAAGTTCATTTTCAATTTTAAAATAATAATCAAAATTTATTAAGAAATGTTTTTTTTGACAATAATATTTTTAAACCCTTCTTAAAATTATATTTGACTTCATATAAATTATTAGATCATTTATATTATATAAAAAATATTTAGTAAAAATATTTTATTAAAATATAATTAGTTTCAAAATCCATTAATTCGTCAAAATAGATTCCTTAATTGAATTTTAGTAATGTTAAAAAATCTATTTGTGTTTTTTTGTATCCAAATAAAAATTAGTTATAAAGAAAAAATAATATGATGAAAATATATTCATTCGTACATACAAAATAATGAAAATTTTCATATTTTTAGGGTCTTGATACATATACCTTCATAAACAGACAAAATCCCCAATGGTATGTTGGGTGACTATAAGACTTTCATGGGGTGGTTCAGTGTACATGGTTTGGGTGATAATCTTGATATGCCTTAACTTCTCTTATAAATAGAATCGATCAGGCTTATGTTTTTGGATATATTATTTTGATTGGAAAAGGAAAATTCTTAGTTATGTTATAACCCTTAGATACCCTAATATATGGGCTTCAAAGGGTATGACCCTACTAATTGAGGCCAGCAATTCCTTTGACTATGACAATTTGATTTGGTAAAACCTTATACTTATACTAGTCATGTTATCATTGTTCAGTGGATATATTATCAATGATAAGGATTCATTTAAATTATTTTAAAATGGATAAAATAAAAGAAAATAATTGAATCTGTATTCTAAAACCATATACATACAATTTTAATAAAATGTAGTATTTTATTTTAAATAGCTTGGGTCGTTGCACATCATGATTCCAATATTTTTTATATGAGGACATTCAAGTCAATAATTTTCCATGTTCTAATTATTAATTTTGTGATTTTGGTTTAGTAATGTTATTTATTTTTTATGTTCTAAGTAGATATTCATAATTCATTTCATATGATTATTTTATGTCTACTATGAGTGAAGTGACCAATTATCCTCTTTGATGTTTAACATGATATTTTATATAAACCATGCACTACATTTATGATTTAGTAGATCATGTGTGTTAATTTACATTGAAAAATATTTTTAATATTAAAGAATAAATATTAATAATTTTTTGGGCTTTTTTATTTTATAAATGAGTTTAAAATCTATAAAAATGGAAGAAATTTTTTTAAATAGTAAATTAATTTTTTAAATGATGAAATAATTTTTAAATATGATGATATCATTAATGGTAATGTTAAAGATATTTGTTGGATTAAATTACTATTATTTCTATATATAAAAAATTAATACATGACCCCAACAAATATTTCAATATTGGGAGGAAAAAAATAAAATGACTTCATGATACTAGAATAATTCAACAAAATGTGATTAGATTTGAATACATAGACAAAATAACATAGATCATACCAAAACATCAGTATCAACTGTTTATTTACAAGAATCTCATTCATAAATTAATAGGGACCAAACTTTTACTCCATAAATTAGATAAGAACTATCAAAAAGTCCAAGTAGAAAAAAATCTAGGATGTGATCATTAACTTATAAATGAACTCCGGATGAAAGGAATATAACAACTCATTATTTTATGGATTATCTACACACTCCATACTATATCTAAACTACACAAATATATCGAAAATTAGAACCACTAATGGACACGATGAAATGTCATTGGCGTATGTGTCCTGTAGAAATAATAAAAATAACAAATCCATATCATGTAATCCTAAAAACAAAATACAAGGGAAAAAATTAAGGGAATATATACAATCATAACTTACCAATACCCCTTTCCAAATTATATTGAAGAAAGACAAGGAAGATCCCAAATACTGTATAAATATCACCAAGTAAATCCTACAAAACAAAGGAAAATTAATGAAATATAGGGAAGATATTTAGATCCCAAAATTATGATCTTTAAAAATGGTTAAACCTGATATATAATATCTTGTAAAGAATAATTTAGGATAAAAATAAATCTAATTAAAAATATAGTTAATATTATGGGACCCTTTTCTCAATATCAGATTATTTTTAGCATTACAGACAAGATTCATTTTTAAACCAATCATAATCTAGCATAATTAGTGAAACATAATACATTAACCTTTATTATTAATAATAAAATAAAAATATCAATCAAAACCTAGGAAGGTAGATAAATATATTTTATTTCATTTAGTTGTTACACTATTTTACACGAAAAATTATAGTAAAAAAATATGTCATCCCAATATTTTAAGACCAATTTACAAAATGTTAAAAAATTAAATAAACATGATATTACATATAACAACATACCCATGTATTATTTTTATATTAAACATTATAAAATCTATATAATGTGTTGAGACATGTTTAATAGAAAGATGAAAACCATGGTCCATTTTGGTTTCTCAACAGATTATTGAGTGTGGACATAATCTTATGGTGTATCAATATATATTTGTTAATCATTGAATATCCACATAAATAATCCTAAAAAAATATATTCAATGAATAGACTTTCTAATATAGTTGGTAAATCCCTAAAAACCAAAGAGAAGGAAATTTTTATAGGGCCGTCCTAAAAAAATACAATTTTCAAATATAATAATGATGAATCCATTGAATCTAATGAGACCCATTTAAACTAAAAAAACCAAATATAATAAATCACGAACAAAGTTTTGGGTTTTAGAGAATAATTAATACCTAAACCACCTATAATATCCCAGACCTCTTAGGTTTATTCCTTTTTGAAAATTTCTTTTTTTCAATAGTAGATCCTCTGATAGTGAGTCATTTGTTGGTAGGTGGTGATGGAAGTTCATCCCGACAGTGAGTCTTACACTAGTAGTTGGAAACAATAGGTCATCCCAATGGTGATTAGATGTCGGTGGGTCATGATAGTTAGTTGCAATGGTGTCTCACCGAACAGTGACTCACCAAAAAATAGCTCACCAAATAGTGACTTATCAAATGGTATCATACAGATGATGAATAAAGGAATAGTATCCCATAGAACAATGAATGTTAGCTTACTAAATGGTGACTCGCCGAATGATGAATCACCAGACTATGACTCACCGAACAATGTCTCACCAAACGGTGACTCACCAAACAGTGACACACCCTCAATATCTCTTCACTGGTAGGTCGTATTAATGACTCATCTACTATTGATTCATCCACCAGGGACTCCCCCACTGATGAATCATGATGAAAACTCACCCAATGGTTATTTATTTTTGATAGTTTGTCACATTTCTAGTTTTTTCAGTTTTCTCCATTACCATTTTATTTAATGTAAAATGATTTTAAAACCATATTTAAGTGTTTTTATGCCATTTGAAAGGATATAATATATATCTTACAATTCTTAATTATCAATAGTCTTTTAGGTAGTCCAAATGTGTGGTCTATATCATGATATGGATTTAATGGCTTTTGAAACTGTTTCCCCCATTGATAAAGGATCTAGCATTTCTATAGTCAGGGTCTTATCTCTCCTGTGTGTTTTATCATTAATCTGGATACTAGGTATCCCTGATTCTTTCTTAAAAGAGTATCCATGTGTATGTATTTTACCCATGTATCTCATTTCCATTAATCCTTGTGCACCCCCTATTTATCAAAAGGAGGAGGTGTTGATTTTCTATTCCTAGATGTAGTTTTTCCATCATATTTCTACATATTTCATCATACGGGTGGGGTATACGGATGTATAACATATGAATATGGTTGAATACAAATTTAATAATTATAATTGAATCATCATCAAAATAATAAACAGGGGTTCGATAAATGTTACACTCACTTCTATTTTGTTTGTTGATATTGTGTTTTTATGGGCTATAATCCTACTGAATAAAATGGATTTTTGTAGACATTGTTTGAGAACATAATGGGATACATTCTATTTGATTCATGTTTATTGGGTGCTATGAAATCTGTTGGCCACATATACTCGACAAATAAATGGATTCCCCATGCGGAAAATGCATATTTGATAAACCCAAAATTAACGAGATGAAATTTATTAAGGAATTCCTCATTAAAAATTAATACAAATTGCTTTATTTATGTGTCTATGTGTTGTTTGTGGTTTTGTTCTATATTGTGCCTTGTTCTAGTTGTGTGGTCTTGTAGTTGTGAGAACCATTTTATGTTGATATATGGTTTGGTTTGTGTAATGGAATCATAGGTTGATATATTGATTTATTGTGGAATGGGTGAGAATTATTGTGTCATGGAACTATAACTAGTATTTATTGTGTTGTTGGGTGTGATTTTTTATGGAGTGGTTATAAAGATGGTTATTAAGGGAGGTGTTTATGGGTGTGGATTCGAGATGGAACAATTAAAATAAAGGCTTAATGAAGTTGAACTGAATGGGTGGTATGATTAGAAGGTTGTGAAGTGTATTTATTTTATCTTCAGCTGGAAGAAATGTTTCTGGTGTTAATACATGCATTTAGAGGTAGCAGCAATGGTGGTAATATATGATAGTTGTTGTTTGATGACCCATAGGTTGGGCTACAAGTCTGGTATTTATATGTATTATTTTTGTATTCTATGATGATTTTTATATGTACCCCACCCTAGTTGATCATTATGTTCCAAACCCCTCCTTAGTCATGGGGGATGGTGTCTTTCCCAACATACCATTGCGAAGATGGATGGACGGTTAATTACTCTTCACTTCTCCCTCTACTAAATATTAGTAGCCCAATACTCTTCAGACAGGCTTTGGTGTCGTCGTGTGGCCCGGGTGTCTTAGGTGATGTATGATTTCCTAGGTGTCTGTGGGATGAGATGTGGTGTGCTTTCCATGGTGTCCTTGGGATGAGGTATGGTTGTGGCATATGTTTCTGTGGGAGGGATGCGGTATGGTTGTGGCTTATGTGTGTGCAGGTGGGATATGGTTGACCTCATTTTTCTCTATCACAATATTATTTATGAGGCCCATATGTGTGATGATGTCTTGTGACATGGGGTTTTAGGAGAGTGTGGATGTGCCAATGTGCATTCTATTTGGGTATGAGATGTTATCCAATGTTTAGTGGTGTAGGGTACCCAAATATCTATGTGCTTATTATATTAATTTACATTATTTTCATTATTTGGTGAGCAAGCCTTTGTGAGGCTGGGATGGTTAGTATTCCTTATTAGGTGTTGTTGGATTATTGTTGTCTTCCTAAATGGGTATTATTATGCTTCTCCCACTTGTTAATTGGAGACCATGGTTTTTACTACTGAGTATACTAATATTCTCATCCTACATATATAAAAAAAAATTGGTTTCTAGGAGGATTATTTGGACTGTGATGGGCGTTACTAGCTCAAACATGGAAACAATTGTTGTTCCACTAATTAGATTTTTCTATTAGGCACTTCATTTGGAGTTTATTATATTTGAATCAATTATATTTTTAAACAGTCATGTTTAATTGATTTTTTGTTTCTGTTATATATTTTTTGGAGTTTTTTAGAGGTTGATACATCTTATCTCCCAGTCTTCGTTACTACAAAAGGGTTAATGCCTCTTATTTTGTGAGATTTTTATACTCTTGGTGTTGGTCTCCACCCCAGGGCCTACTGGAGGTGGGACTCATGGTTTCATTATCTCTCGTACTTTATTCTGAAAAAGGATGGTCGAGAAAATTTACATTATTTTATCCTTCTTGAAGAAGGTGTGTCATGAGAGAATTGTATCAAAGGTGATGGTTGAGAGGTATTTTGAAGTTTAGGGTTTGGAATAATGAGGAATGCATGGGTTGGCAGGGAAACAATGTTAGGTGATATTTATATGATATATAGGCAAAAAAATATTGTTTAGGACATTGGATTTTTGGGCCCCCATGATCTGATTCAAGGACTCTTAGTCTACTGAATGACCTTGGGAGGCCACACAGTTTGCAAGGTAGAGACCCTAGGAAAGTTACATGCATCATACTGACATGATTTCATTTTTTCAATTGGTAATTTTGGGAAATTTAAATAAATTATTAGTTAAAGTGAATCTTAAATAAAATTCCATAGTATATGAGAATTAAAAGTACTTGTTTAAATTTTAGCTATGGAATTCGGTTGTTATCCATGGGTGGATTAGGCAGTTAATTCTTTGAAGGGAGATCTGGTTAATTGAAAGAGGGTTAATCTAGTGGAGGTGTTTGAGCAGTGGTAGATAGAATTATGTTATTTCCATTGACAAGTTCTGTGAAAGTATGAGTTGGTATATCAGTCATGAAGATAGATAGATGGATCAAGGATTTGGAAATAACATTTATTTTGATCCAGGATCTAGCGGAGTATTGGGTTATTTTGGTAGTGATCTAGATGTGGGGATTTTCTTATTAATGGTTGATGCGGTACCTCAGGGAGAGGTAGGAAGAAGACGTTCTATGGGTCTATTTCAAGAAGGAGTTCTGAGACAAATTCCATTCAAACACCATGAAGAATGAAAATAAGAAGAAGATAATCTCCCTATAGTAGGGGGTATGACAATATGAGAGTTTCATATCAGGTTGAAGAATATCTTTCACATTTCCCCAAATCTCTATTTAGACAAGGAGTCTTGTGTGAGACATCTAGATGAGAAACTTCATCATTTTTTCTAGTGTGAGGTTACTCCCTTTATATTACTAATGTACATGGAGGTCCAGAATAAGGTGGATGTGGCTGAGAGGAAGAACTTGAAGTGAGGTATACCATGAGAGGGGATATAGAAAAGTTCATCGAGAGGAAAGGCTACCATCATCAAGTATAGGGCTATCTAGGTTTTGGACATCGGGGAGTTGACCTCAGCATTTCCGGTTTGGCCTTTAGGTCTTGTGTAATTTCTTGTGAACTTGGGACTTATGTATTTCACTTATAGATACCATGTAAATATTTAGATTCAGTTCCTAATTATCTTTTGAGCTCAGTATGGTTGAGGTGGTTAGGTACAATACCCACCTCATCAGTTGTTGTTGTATGGATGTTCTAGCAGCAGGTTCTAAAGGTTCACGCACTACCGAGCGGAGATGAAGCTTGTAGAGGCTGTCTTTAGGGTGTTACTCAGCGACCTTGAACCCAAATTATTTGAGGATGCGGCCTTCATCATGGGGAAGAAGAGAAATGTATGATTAGTTGCATACTACAGAGTTATAAGTCACAATAGGGCGATAGATCATTCGGGGTATGATCAATTTGTTTAGTAATCATTATTTATCTTTGTGTGATTCAAGAGCTTCACACTCCTCTGTTTCAGCCGGTCATTCCAATTCTCTAGGAATAGAAGTATAGAGGCTTATCATTTCCCAATTTTTGAGTTTTCAAGTAGGATATCATACTACCTTGTTTGATTTATGTCAGGGATGTAATATGATGATGGGACGGTATCAGTATTGTAGGGAACATTAATTCCTATATATGCAACCACATGATATCATTCTTAGGTCAACAGGTTTTATTTTGTACAACTGTTATCAAAAACATTCATAGGAGAGGCGTGTTTTCATATGGGGATATAAATTGTGTGGTTTTCTTTGGTGAGTGGAGTTTCCAGATGTAAAATCAGCATGAGGAGCGTCTTCATTCCATATTGGTTGATCTATCAATAGTATCAGTGGATACTGAGATGGATGAGGTTCCTAGTGTTCTTTGGGAGTTCTTCGATGTATCCCTGAGGAGGGTATGAGTCTACCTCCTTGAAAAGATGTTGAGTTTAGGATAGGCTTGAAGACCATTTATTCTCTAATTTTGATGGATCCTTATCAGAATTCACTTCAATAGAATAATATTCAGATAGATGGTTTGAGGTAGATGGTTTTTATCCGGCCCAGTGGGTCAACATAGTGTGCTCTAATCATGTTAGAGAAAAAGGAAGATAGTGGTCTAAGTTTTTTCATTGACTACCATAAGTTGATTAAGGTGAATTTCATGAACATTTACCCCCTATTGATGATAAAATTTCTTTTAGACTAGTTTAGAAGAACATGTTGGTTTTCTATGATTGATCTGAAATCTGGATATCACCAGTTGAGGCTAAAGGAAGGTGATATTCTGAAGACTGATTTCAGATGTAGGTATGGGAACATCATGTTCATACTCATTCCATTCAGTGTTACTAATTCACTAGTTTATTTCATGAGAGTTATAAAATTCATATTTCATGAGTTCGTATTGTAACATCCCAGGTAATTAAAGAATAAATAATTTTCATATTTATTAATATTTACGAATTAAATATTAATTTTAATTAAAAGGGGATTCTACGTTCGATAGCGTACTCGATACGCAACGATGAGTTTCTTTGAAAACTTACGTTGCACACAAGTAATAAAATAATATTATTTTAAATGTTAGTTAACGAGTAGCCGTTGTACTGGTGGGAATGGATAGAAATAACTAAAATATGATTATATATGTTTTTAAATGTTTTTAAATTTACCCAATAAAAGATAAAGGCTTAAAATACGGAAAGAGTTCAATTTTAGGC
Organism: Viscum album; assembly: GCA_963277665.1. NCBI lineage: Eukaryota > Viridiplantae > Streptophyta > Magnoliopsida > Santalales > Viscaceae > Viscum > Viscum album. The sequence continues at coordinate 2,086,148,482 of OY728151.1, forward strand.
ATTTATACCCTAATTTTCACGAAAGGTCCACTTATCACCTTTTGACGGAGAACCGTCATTAAATATAGTTTTGATGGATCTTATAAATTCTATTGGACCAAATATAACTCTTCTTTAGAATCGGTACATCAAAATTTACTTTGTGTAAATTTTTGGTACCTTTCTGATAAAGTTCATTTTTTTTATGAATAGTGTAAAATGTTGTATTTTAATTCAAACCCTCTTCTTAATCTAATTTATTTATATGATTATATTATCTTTTGAATTGGTTTTAAAGTGAAATTAGAAAATATTTTTACCATTAAATCCAATTGTGGTCGTTGGAATTAATTTCACTTTGAAATTGGACTTAAACTGGTGTCAATCTTTTGATACTTATTATTTCATAAAAACACGCTATTTGCTCTGACAGCGGGAATTAATTATTAAATTAATTAATTTGACTTATATGTATTGAATTTTGTAAAATAGACTTCATTTTTGAATTTGGAATATCAAATATATCTTAGGGTGAATTTTTGTTAATTTTCTGAAAAACTTCAATTTTTGATGAATAGTGAAACCACTAAGTGGTACTTATAAAGACTGATCTTTCGTTTAAATGAAATTTTTCCATCATTGTGTTTTGAATTTCAAAAATCCGACATACATGGTTTTCATTAAGAAGTAAAATGTGGTTCAATGAGATTATAATAATTTTTTGGTGAATAGTAACTTATTAAGTTCTTAATCGCGATTAGTGGTAATTAGTGTAGTTTAAGGTAAAAATAATGTTTTAATAATATGGAATTAACTTGACACATGTCCTACCCTCATTGGTTGTGTCATGGCCGACCAAGAAAATCCATGGGTCAACTTGGGGACCCCATGGATACACTTTGGTTGGGAAATGACATAAATAACTTTTTATTTAATGTAAAAGTAAAAATGACACAAACATAATATGTTTTACACAAACAATTTTTACATGGGGTTATAAAGATCAGATTTTTGATTATAAATAGTCATTAGAAAGATAAAAAGATTTCCCACATCATAGTATTTTTTTTATAATTTTTAGACATTAAATAAATTAAATTATTTATGACATAATAATGATGCAGCGATGACATCATTATTTGATGATTTAAATAAAATGGAAAGATAATGTAAAATATATGAACTACACATGTCCAATACCAATTGGATGAGTGGATTTCGAACCCTTATCACCTTATCCACGAATTATTTCAATGTGGGACCTTTTAAAACCGAAACACATTTTCAAATAAAGTAATATTTCTTTACTTTTCAAAAGTGTCCCTCCTCTCCTCTTATAAAAGGCCCCCACCTCTACCTCATTTCACACACTCCTAAAGCCTTTGGCTCGGCAAACCCCTGCCAAATTACTCTCTCCACATCCTTCTACTCATCCTAGAGGATTCCCTTTGGGCAGAATCCTTTTAAAGGAAGCCTTTAGGATCAAATCAAAAGGAGTTACACTTTTAAAGTTAATTCATTCTCTCTTGTTCATTTGTTTTATTTTGCTTCTCCAACCCTATAAACTCTTTTTATTTACTTATTTTGTCACAACACCAGTATCTTAAATATACTAGGATGTTTTTATAAGATTTATTCGAGCTACACACTCACACAACTACATCAAATGGTTAATGAACATACGGTTTCCGTGGATGGCGAAATTCTGCCTCCCGAAACGATGATTGTTCAATACTCATTTAACTCCTTCAAAGGTGGCCATTATGATGTCACTATTTTTTTATATGATATATAATATGTTTATTTTTTCTTTAAGCTTCTGTATTTCTCATTTTGGGCATACCTTTATGGTTTCCATTATGGGTAAACACGATATCTTCATTTAAGGAAGTGCGGACTACCGCCCCCTCAAAGTGATGTGATTCGTTAATGCCATATGTGGGACGTGTAAAGGATGGATTAAAAGTTATTATATATGATGTTATACTGGAATTATAATATACCTCTATATCATTATTATTTCTTTCCATTAAAGTATGAGATAGAAATGAAAGTAGCGTTCATGCGTATGTACGGCTTACCGTCTCCATGAACGGTGCATTTCATTTCTTATCCCCAAATGTAATGTACTATTAAAAGTACATGTATATAATGGATATATATAATTAATGATATATATAAATGATGAATATAATTCGGGAATTAAAATATACATACCTCTCATTTAGTTTTAATTTCATTAATATGACAACGAAATGAAAGTAGCGTTCATGCGTACGTACGGCTTACCGTCTCCATGAACGGTGCATTTCATTTCTTACCTATAAATGATTATGTAATATTATAAATACATGTATATGCTAGATATATATGATATATAAGATATACAAATCAGGAATTTCATTCTGGATATAAAGAACTTTTGACCACACGAACAACATGTAATTGTAAGAAGTCAACTTTCGACTTAAGAACCAAATATTGACAAAACAAACATTATTAACTTAAATGGTTACATAATGTTTATAAAATGTCAATAAGTGATATAAAAGGAATAATGAACTTTAAAATGGTTCTTAATCAAGTATAAATTAACTCAAGTTTATTATTCAGGACGTTAAAGAACGATCGATTCAAGTCAGACCCGAGGTAAGGGACTTCGTCTCAATCTCCTTTCATTGAGGCATATTTCGTTTTATACACAACTTTCTTATATACGGTGTATAAACCCCTTTGACTTTTACTTTTATACAAAAGGAATCTCTTTCTACGAAGCGTTTTTCAAAACGACAAAAAGGAATGTTTCTTTTAACGTACACGGCGACGACGACCTTTTCCGCCGCCGCGAGTATTATCTGGTCTTTGGCTTTCTCAACAAGCCGTAATGTTTTTAGAATAAAATAAATACCATATACTATTTTATGTATTTTGGTATTGAAAATGGTTTTGAAAAAGGATTCTATTATGTCAATATATTTATGATATATTGTGATTGAAATGTGGAAATGTTATCATTCCTTTATATTGGTTTTATGTTTTTTGATTTTATACTGGTACATGGACATTTTAACGGGTGGTTACGTTATAAACCATATGACGGGTGGTTCCGTGAATACCAGGACGGGTGGTTACGTTATAACCTCCAATGCATTGGGTATGGAAGTTGGCCATATGGCTATTCCATTAAGTATGTATGGAAATTGGCCGTATGGCTATTCCATTAAGTGATATGTGTGGAAGTCGACCGTATGGTTATTCTACTTAAGTATGTTTATGTCCCAAGTTACCTTTATAAATGTTATGTGTTCTTTTTATGGATTTAATGGTAATCCTTTGGTTACAAAAAGGTATGTAATGATACTTTATTTAGTGAAGAGTTTTTACAACTTCATGAAGGTGAAGGTATTACTTTAATAGAGTATACATGGTTTACTTGATTTTGAAAAACTAACAGTTTCCATTCTTTGTGTATCCCTTACTGAGCTTTTTATGCTCACCCCATGTTTTTTTGAAATGTTTTTCAGAGGAATTAATGTGGAATAAGGTCAAGGATGGGATCAAAGGAATGTCATGCTATATAAAACATGGAACTAGACATGTTTCTTTTAAGATTTTTTTATTTATTTATGGAAACTTAGTAGAAGTGACTACTTTGTAATCTTTTGAGATGTAATAGTTATGTTCTAATTCACTAAAACTCTAAACCTGAAAAGATCCTCAACGTGTAATCTTGTGATAACTCAAGATTAAGTAAGGTTTAAGGCTAGGGCCTTATAGTTGGTATCAGAGGTCGGTTTAGACAACTTTAGGAGTTATAAAAGTGTTAAATTATAATATGATTGAAATGATATAGCATTTACAGATTACCATGCTGCTTCGCCTAAGATATATCTGTGTTCAGAATGGTTTTCCGCAGAGGAAACAAAGCAGCTATGTTGGGACGACATCAGGAGAAAGATAACCTTCCAAATCAGCAACCTGAGATGGTCAGAATCGAAACTGAACAGTTTGTTGCAGTGATGGCACAGTTGACTCCGTCTATAAATGGTGGTGGTATCCATGCACGAGATCAGCCAGATTAACTGCAGAGGAACATGTCAGTGGTGGAACATTTCATGAGGCAACATCCCCCATCATTCAGAGGATCATCTGACCCTGTGCAAGCTGAAGGGTGGATTAAAGCACTGGAGAAGATTTTTAATGTCATGGGGTGTTCAGAACATCAAAAGGTTAGTCTTCCTGTTTACCGTTTCGAAGGTGAAGCTGATCAGTGGTGGTCGATGGTGAAAAATATAAGGGATAGTGATGAGATTGAGGATCTTCACTGGGACGAATTCAAAGGTATGTTTCTTGAGAAATATTTTCCTAAGGTGGTTTGTCTTAGGATGGAAAAATAGTTCCTAGAATTGAGGCAGGAGGATGATTCAGTGGCTTCTTATGAAGAAAAGTTCACTCGATTGGCAAGGTATGCTCCAAAATTCATACGAGATCTTGATAGTAAAATAAACCATTTTTACTCAGGGTTAAAACCAAAGTATCGAAGGGCATTAGCTTCTCGTGAGTTCAAAAGTTATGAAAAACTTGTTTGATGTGTGGAGAAGGTGGAAATGGAGTTTTCCGATGATCAGGTGTTCTATGACAAACAACAGAATAAGAGGTCTAGTTGGCAGGCAAAGGGGAAGAATTCATCAAAGAAGAAAGGAGGTAAGAAAACCAAATATCCATCCTGTGAGAAGTGTGGTAAAATGCATCCGGGATAATGTTTATCCAAGTCTGGTAAGTGCTTTCGGTGTGGTATGTTTGGTCATATTACTCGTAACTGTAAGGAATATGATCAAGAAGGAAATGAAACGCCAATGGTAAGATGTTTTAAGTGTAATGAAATGGGTCATTATGCAAATGAGTGTCCAACGAGGAACTCAACTGGGGTAATGCAGCCAGACTACAACCAGAAAGGGGTGGTGAAATCCTTTGCAAAAACTTCAGAAGATGTTGGGCCATCAAATGAAGTGGTATCAGCTCCAGGGAGCTCAGTATTTTTCGAAGATTGACTTGAGGTCGGGGTACCATCAGTTGAAATTAAAAGAAGCAGACGTTCCGAAGACTGCGTTCCGTACTAGATATGGCCATTATGAATTTTTAGTTATGCCTTTTGGGTTAACCAATGCACCTTCTGTATTCATGGACCTTATGAATAAAATTTTCCATGAGTTATTGGATATGTTTGTGTTTGTGTTTTGAGGTTTGGGAAGAGGTTATGTGTGCCTTGTGATTCACAGTTGAAGAATGAGTTGTTAAGTGATTCTCATAGTTCCCCGTTTTTAGTTCATCCTGCCAGTACTAAGATGTACAGAGATCTTCGGGAGTATTACTGGTGGGATGGAATGAAAAGAGATATTGCTGATTTTACTGTGAAGTGTTTGACATGTCAACAGGTTAAAGCAGAGTGGCAGTTACCGAAAGGGATGCTTCAGCCTTTACCAGTGCCAGAGTGGAAATGGGAAAACATATCCATGGACTTTGTTGTGGGATTACCGAGGACATCTCGAGGTAATAATGCAATCTGGGATATTGTTGATCGCTTGACCAAATCTTCTCATTTCCTTCCAATACGAGATACTTTCTCTCTTGATCAACTTTCCCGTTTGTATCTTAAAGAGATAGTCAGGTTATATGCAGTTCCTCTCTCTATTGTATTGGATCGTGATCCCAGGTTTACTTCTAACTTTTGGAAAGGCCTTCAGAAGTCGTTGGGTACTGAATTAAATTTTAGTACAGCTTTTCATCCTCAATCAGATGGGAAGTCAGAACGAACAATTCAGACCTTAGAGGATATGCTACGAGCTTGTTCGATGGATTATCAGGGAAGTTTGGACCAACATCTTTCTTTGGTTGAGTTTTCTTATAATAACAGTTTTCATTCCAGTATACAGATGGCACCATTTGAGGCATTATATGGGAAGTGGTGTCGAACTCCAGCATTTTGGAATGAAGTGGGTGAAAGGAAGTTGATGGGACTAGAATTGGTAGAAGAGATGGCAGAAAAAGTTTAGTTGATTCAGAAGAACATGAGAACAGCTCAGAGCAGGCAGAAGAGTTATGCGGATAACCAGAGGAAGGATCTATCATTCGGGGTAGGTGATCATGTTTTTCTCAAGGTTTCTCCTTGGAAAAGTGTGATGAGATTTGGTAAGAAAGGAAATCTAAGTCCAAGGTTTATTGGACCATATTAAATTCTATAGAGAGTTGGATCAGTTGCATACCGGGTGGCTTTACCTCCGAGTTTATCTCAGGTACACAATGTTTTTCATGTTTCAATGTTGAGTAAGTATATGCCAGATCCATCTCATGTTTTGAGTCCAGAAGTAGTTCAGCTGGAAGAGAACCTATCTTATGAGGAACAACCGGTCCAGATTCTTGACCATAGGGAGAAAGTGTTACGGAATAAGGTGATTCATCAGGTGAAGGTTTTGTGGAAAAACCATGTGATTGAAGAGGCAACGTGGGAATCTGAAAATTCTATGAGGGATAAATACCCTCACTTATTTTGATAAGTGAATAAAATTGCGAGGACGCAATTCCCAAAAGGGGGGAAGGATGTAACATCCCAGGTAATTAAAGAATAAATAATTTTCATATTTATTAATATTTACGAATTAAATATTAATTTTAATTAAAAGGGGTTTCTACGTTCGATAGCGTACTCGGTACGCAACAATGAGTTTCTTTGAAAACTTACGTTGCACACAAGTAATAAAATAATATTATTTTAAATTTTAGTTAACGAGTAGCCGTTGTACTGGCGGGAATGGATAGAAATAACTAAAATATGATTATATATGTTTTTAAATGTTTTTACATTTACCCAATAAAATATAAAGGCTTAAAATATGGAAAGAGTTCAATTTTAGGCATTTATACCCTAATTTTCACGAAAGGTCCTCTTATCACCTTTTGACGGAGAACCGTCATTAAATATAGTTTTGATCGATCTTATAAATTCTATTGGACCAAATATAACTCTTCTTTAGAATCGGGACATCCAAATTTACTTTGTGTTAATTTTTGGTACCTTTCGGATAAGGTTCATTTTTTTATGAATAGTGTAAAATGTTGTATTTTAATTCAAACCCTCTTCTTAATCTAATTTATTTATATGATTAGATTATATTTTGAATTGGTTTTAAAGTTAAATTAGAAAATATTTTTACCATTAAATCCAATAGTGGTCGTTGTAATTAATTTCACTTTCAAATTGGACTTAAACTGGTGTCAATCTTTTGATACTTATTGTTTCATAAAAACACGCTATTTGCTCTGACAGCGGGAATTAATTATTAAATTAATTAATTTGAATTATATGTATTGAATATTGTAAAAGATACTTCATTTTTGAATTTGGAATATCAAATATAGCTTAGGTTGAATTTTTGGTAATTTTCTGAAAAACTTCAATTTTTGATGAATAGTGAAACCACTAAGTGGTACTTATAAAGACTGATCTTCCGTTTAAATGAAATTTTGCCATCATTGTGTTTTTAATTTCAAAAATCCGACATACATGGTTGTCATTAAGACGTAAAATGTGTTTCAATGAGATTATAATAATTTTTTGGTGAATAGTAACTTATTAAGTTCTTAATCACGATTAGTGGTAATTAGTGTAGTTTAAGGTAAAAATAATGTTTTAATAATATTAAATGAACTTGACACATGTCCTACCCTCATTGGTTGTGTCATGGCCGACCAAGAAAATCCATGGGTCAACTTGGGGACCCCATGGAGACACTTTGGTTGTGAAATGACATAAATAACTTTTTATTTAATGTAAAAGTAAAAATGACACAAACATAATATGTTTTACAAAAACAATTTTTACATGGGGTTAGAAAGATCAGATTTTTGATTATAAATAGTCATTAGAAAGATAAAAAATTTCCCACATCATAGTATTTTTTTATAATTTTTAGACATTAAATAAATTAAATTATTTATGACATAATAATGATGCAGCGATGACATCATTATTTGATGATTTAAATAAAATGGAAAGATAATGTAAAATTTATGAACTACACATGTCCAATACCAATTGGATGAGTGGATTTCGAACCCTTATCACCTTATCCACGAATTATTTCAATTTGGGACCTCTTAAAACCGAAACACATTTTCAAATAAAGTAATATTTCTTTACTTTCCAAAAGTGCCCCTCCTCTCCTCTTATAAAAGGACCCCACCTCTACCTCATTTCACACACTCCTCAAGCCTTTGGCTCGGCCAACCCCTGACCAATTACTCTGTCCACATCCCTCTCCTCATCCTAGAGGATTCCCTTTGGGCAGAATCCTTTCAAAGTAAGCCTTTAGGCTCAAATCAAAAGGAGTTACACTTTTAAAGGTAATTCATTCTCTCTTGTTCATTTGTTTTATTTTGCTTCTCCAACCCTATAAACTCTTTTTATTTACTTATTTTGTAACAACACCAGTATCTTCAATATACTATGATGTTGTTATAAGATTTATTCGATCTACACTCTCACACAACTACATTAAATGGTTAAAGAACATATGGTTTCCGTGGATGGCGAAATTCTGCCTCCCGAAACGATGACTGTTCAATACTCATTTAACACCTTCAAAGGTGGCCATTATGATGTCACTATTTTTATATATTATATATAATATGTTTATTTTTTCTTTAATCTTCTGTATTTTTCATTTTGGGCATACCTTTATGGTTTCCATTATGGGTAAACATGATATCTTTATTTAAGGAAGTGCGGACTACCGCCCCCTCAAAGTGATGTGATTCGTTAATGCCATATGTGGGATGTGTAAAGGATGGATTTAAAGTTATTATATATGATGTTATACTGGAATTATAATATACCTCTATATCATTATTATTTCATTCCATTAAAGTATTATATAGAAATGAATGTAGCGTTCATGCGTACGTACGGCTTACCGTCTCCATGAACGGTGCATTTCATTTCTTATCCCCAAATGTAATGTACTATTAAAAGTACATGTATATAATGGATATATATAATTAATGATATATCTAACTAATGAATATAATTCTGGAATTAAAATATACATACCTCTCATTTAGTTTTAATTCTATTAATATGACAAAGAAATGAAAGTAATGTTCATGCGTACGTACGGCTTACCGTCTCCATGAACGGTGCATTTCATTTCTTACCTCTAAATGATTATGTAATATTATAAATACATGTATATTCTGGATATATATGATATATATGATATCCAAATCAGGAATTTCATTCTGGATATAAAGAACTTTTGACCAAACGAACAACATGTAATTGTAAGAAGTCAACTTTCGACTTAAGAACCAAATATTGACAAAACAAACATTATTAACTTAAATGGTTACATAATGTTTATAACATGGAAATAAGTGATATAAAAGGAATGATGAACTTTAAAATGGTTCTTAATCAAGTATAAATTAACTCAATTTTATTATTCAGGACGTTAAAGAACGATCGATTCAAGTCGGACCCGAGGTAAGGGACTTCGTCTCAATCTCCTTTCATTGAGGCATATTTCATTTTATACACAACTTTCATATATACGGTGTATAAACCACATTGACTTTTAATTTTATACAAAAGGAATCTTTTTCTACGAAGCATTTTACAAAACGGAAAAAAGGAATGTTTTTTTTTAACGTACACGGCGACAACGACCTTTTCCGCCGCCGTGAGTATTATCTGGTCTTTGGCTTTCTCAACAAGCCGTAATGTATTTAGAATAAAATAAATACCATATACTCTTTTATGTATTTTGTTATTGAAAATGGTTTTGAAAAAGGATTCTATTATATCAATATATTTATGATATATTGTGATTGAAATGTAGAAATGTTATCATTTCTTTATATTGGTTTTATGTTTTATGATTTTATACTGGTACTTGGACATTTTAACGGGTGGTTACGTTATAAACCATATGACGGGTGGTGCCGTGAATACCAGGACGGGTGGTTACGTTATAACCTCCAATGCATTGGGTATGGAAGTCGGCCGTATGGCTATTCCATTAAGTATGTATGGAAATTGGCCGTATGGCTATTCCATTACGTGATATGTGTGGAAGTCGACCATATGGTTATTCCACTTAAGTATGTTTATGTCCCAAGTTACCTTTATAAATGTTATGTGTTATTTTTATGGATTTTATGGTAATCCTTTGGTTACAAAAAGGTAATTAATGATACATTATTCAGTGAAGAGTTTTTACAACTTCATGAAGGTGAAGGTATTACATTGATAGAGTATACATGGTTTACTTGATTTTGAAAAACTAACAGTTTTCATTCTTTGTGTATCCCTTACTGAGCTTTTTATGCTCACCCCAAGTTTTTTTGAAATGTTTTTCACAGGACTTAATGTGGAATAAGGTCAAGGATGGGATCAAGGGAATTTCATGCTATATAAAACATGGAACTAGACATGTTTCTTTTAAGAGTTTTTTATTTATTTATGGAAACTTAGAATAAGTGACTACTTTGTAATCTTTTGAGATGTAATAGTTATGTTCTAATTCTCTAAAACTCTAAACCTGAAAAGATCCTCAACGTGTAATCTTGTGATAACTCAAGATTAAGTAAGGTTTAAGGTCGGAGCCTTATACCTATAGCATCTCATCATTGTATTCATTAATGAAATACTAATCTACATTAAGTTAGAGTAGGTGTATGCTGAGTATCTGAAGACAATCTGGTTGATCCATTGACTCCACTAGCACTACGGAATGTGGACTATGTGTATGTTCTAGACATTAGATGTGAATTTCCATAGACATGTGGTGTCACGGTAGTGTGTAGAAGTGGACTCATCAAAGGTCTAATAAGTTTTTTATTGGGAAACCCAATGATTGTTGGAGAGGATCTTAGTTTTCATGGTATGAAAATATATTACTGGTGATTTGTACATGATTTCTATAGATTTTCATATCCATTGACATCCTTGACCGGGAAATAAAAAGCCTTTATGTGGAGTGAACAATGTCAGGAAACATTAAGCTACCTGAAGGGGTATTTTGTTAGTGCTCCAGTGCTTTGGATTCTAGAGGAAGGGGATGTTTTAAGTATTTTGTGATGGTCCACGTCAAGGCTTGGAATGTGTGTGGATGCAACATCTTGTAGTGGTTTCTTATGGGTATAGGTAGTAATTTCCCCATGAACATCACTATGTCACATGTGATCTATAGTTAACAACGATCTTGTTCGCCCTAAATTTTTGGCAACCTTACCTCATTGGGGTTCGTTATGTAGTCTTCAAATATCATAAGATCTTGAGATATATATTTACCCAGTGAGATCTAAACATGCAACATCAGAGGTGGTTGGACTTTTCCTCGGAATACAGCATTGAGATCTGTTACACCATAATAAAGGGTAATGTTGTGGATGATTAGTTTGGTAGGAAGTCACAGAAAGAGGTTTTTCATGAATCTATGGAAGCATGGAAGGTGATAAAGGAGTTGGATACCTTCCATGTTGATGCAGGAATAGATTGTGGTTGATGTTTTTTTTGATCAAATGATACTATAGTCCTCTCTGACGAGGTTGTTGGAGGAGTCTTATTGGGGGGACTCAGAGGAAAAAGTTATGTGTTATCATGCTGACTAGGGTGATTCTCCATAGGGATGGTCGAGGGATAGTCAAAATTAGAGTTTGTTTGGTCAAATGTGAGGTTTTCCAGTGGAAATTCATGAGGGAGTTCTTCTTGAGTTTCATATCACAACTTTAACATTACACCTAAGAATTTACAAGATGTATCGAAGGTTGAGAGAGAAGTTTTGGTCACTCCGGATGAAATGGGAAGTGGCATAGTTTTTATGATGTTCTTAATATGCTTGCAGGTGAATTCTAAGCACATGTTCCTGGTGGATTTGTTTCCACCCCTAGAAGTCCCTATGTATAAATGGAATGAAATATTGACGGATTTCAACAGAATATTACCGGGGATATAGGTAGGTTGTGATCTGATGAAGGTATTATTACACCGATTGATAAAATCATCCCACTTAATAGCAATTTAGGTGTCAAGAATAGTATATTTCATAGACATGAGGTATGTGGATAAGGTGGTGCAGTTGTATGGAGTTCTAAGATCTGATATCTCAGACTGGGATACAAGATTCACCTCATGAGTCTGGAAAGGATTTTCACAGGCCTTTATCTTATCGATACACCTCAACACTACCTTCCACCCTCAAATAGATGTAAAACATGAGTGGACCATCAATACGTTTAATAATATACTTCGGGCATACATCTTGGACATTAGTGTATATTGGGCGGGACACTTTCCATTTGAATAATTTACTTACAATAATAGATATCACTCTTCGATTGGAATTTCCCCATTTGATGCTTTTTACGGATGTTTGTGTCGGTCACCCCTATGCAGGAAAGTGGATGGGGAGATAGTTTTTATTGGTCTTGAGGTAGTTCAAAGCACAATAGAGAAGGATTATATTGTTCGTGATAGGATGAAGGTAGCATAGTACTGCAAAAAATCATATGTCAATCGTAGGAGGAGGCCCTTGGATTTTGAGGTTGGGGACCATGTATTCTTAAAGGTTACCCCTCAACATTGGTAGTGGAGGTTTCCCAAAGGGGTCATGATTTCTCCTAGTTTCCTCAGACATTTTGAGGTGTTTGGATGAGTAAGAAGAGTGTAATAAAAGTTAGCACTTCCACCACAGATGGAGAGGATCCACAACATCTTCCACGTCTCTCATCTCTTTAAAAAACTTCATTATGACTCCCATGTCAGTGAAAAGGGAGAGATGGATATCCATCTTGACACACTATTCATGGAGATGCCAGTAGAGATCCATGATCATTAACAAAAGGTGATTTGTGGGCAGACCATTCCATTGGTTCATGTGTTGTGGAGGCATAGTGTCCTGGAAGAGAGTACTTGTGAAATAGAGACACAGATTTGTGCTCAGTGCTTTTTTTTGTTTTGAGTTTCATTTGACTCTATTTCACATTATGTTGTGATATTTCAAAATTGATTTCTACGATGGGTAGTTTCCTTGTTCTATTGTGAGTGATAAATTCCTAACATGTGGAAAAGGGAGGACATGATTCCAAATTGAGACACAATAATTGACATGAAATTAAACCCATGCAGGTGAGTTAGTGTCACCCAGAGTAGATAGTATCTTATCATGGAGGTAAGAATACCCTAATTTGTGTGCTCCAGATAATGGGGTTTTTATTCGTGAGTGCTGAATCTTTTGGTCAGTTGGGTTAACAGTTGTTAGAGGAGGTGTTCTTGGATGTTGAGGTTTCACTCCAGATTTCAAACCACACGAGGTGTTTTATCATTTAAATTTGGTGATTTGTGTTGGTAGTAGTGTTTCAAGTTTAGCAAGAATAGTAGATGTATCTTACAGGGTGGGTGTTCCGACCCCTCTTCCTTCTGGGTTTCATTTAAAATTATATAGGGTGAGAATAGTTTAAAAGGTATCTGATGTAATTTCATGAATCTCTCTTGTCCATTACTTTGTGAGAATCCAACTTTTATCATGGTATCTCATTGGACGGTGAGTCATGCACCGATAGGTGGAGATTATAGGTCATCCAAATGGTGATTCGTCTACTAGTATGTGGTGATGGTAGGTTATCCCAATGGTTATTCACTGACGGTGGGTCACGATGGTGAGTCGCAAAGTGACTCATCAAACAACAACTCACCAAATGGTGACTCACCGAATGATGACTCGAGGAATGGTAGCTCACCGAACAACAACTCCACAAATAGTATCTCAACAAATAGCGACTCACCAAACTATTTTGTACTGAATAATTTCTCATTGAATGGTATCTCACTGAATCATATCTCACCTAATGATAGATTACTGAATGGTGACATATCGAGCGATGACTCTCTGAATGGTGACTCACTTAATGGTGACACACCCTGGGTAGCTCATCACCATTATCTCACACCAGTGTCTCATAAAACAGTCATTCATCCACTAGTGACTCACCCAGCAGTGACTCATGATTGTGTTACATGGAATAATGATTTATCTCCCACATGTTTTCAAATTTACTATTTTTCTTAGTTTTTCACATTTCACCCCTTTAATATTTTATTTAACATAAATTGAGTTTAAAAAAATATTTAACTGTTTTTTAATCCATTTCAAAGGATATGAAAATATCATTAAATTAATAATTCATGGGAGGATTTTAGATATTATAAAATTTTTGTTCTTGATTGTGATCTGACTATAATGTCTTTTGAAACTGTTTCATTTGTTGATATAGGATCTGGCCTTTATAAGTCTGATATAATTTCTCCCTTAGGTTTTTTCTCTTTACTCTTGATACCAGGCATCCATGAACATTTCTTCCCTGAGGCATCAAACACCGCTTTTTCCACCATGTATCACGTTTCAATGGAGCCTAGTGCACTCCATGGTTGACGCAAGGAGGAGGTGTTTATCATCTATTTCTCAATTTAGGTTTTCCTTCATCTTTAAAAATTATGCATCATGTGGGAGGGTTATACGGATGTATCATCTATAAGGATGGATGGATGAAAATTTATTAAATATAATGGAATTGTCTTTAAACCCATAAATTATGGATGGGGAAATGTGACACATGATTATGTTTTATTTTATTGTTGATATTGTGTTTTGTATAGGTTATAGGCCTACGGAAAATCATGGTTGTTGGTGGCCCCTGTTTGATAACTGAATGAGAAGAATGGTATTTTTTTATTGAACAACTTCTATGAAATATACTAACCACTTATAGTAAGCTCATAGATATATTCTCTAGGTGAAAGTTGTTTCTATGATAACCCGTGATTTAACAAGAGGAAATTTAGTAATTAATGTCTTGTTAAAAATGAATACACTTTTAATTTTTTGGCATGTCCATGTGGTGTGTGTGGTTTTGATCTATCTTGGGACTTTTGTGGGTTGTGTGGTGTTGTGTTTGTGTACACAGTTTTTCCCTATGGGATGGTTTTGGTGGTGTTAAGGAATCATAGGATGAAGGATTGATTGATTGTGGAATGGATGAGCGGTGTTGTGTTCTAAGACTGCAACTCGTTATGTTTGTGTTGCTGAGTGTGGTGTATTTATGAATTGGGGATGCTGATAGATGGGATGAGAGGTGTTGATGGGTTTTTCTATGATGTGTTATTTTTTATATTGTGGAGTATGGTTTGGGTTGGATTAAATTTATGAATGATTATGTAAGAGGTTGACATGGGTTCTAAGATGGGAGGAAATGTGGAGTGAGTCCTTTATCATAGTTATCGTTCCCTATTTGGATTAGATTTGTTTTCGGTTGTGTTTTGTGGTTATTATATGACTGGGTTGGGATGAAACAAAAAAATAAAGGATTAATAAATTTGAATTGAATATGTGTTTAGAAAAGGAGGTTGTGAAGAGTATTTCTTTTGTCAATAGCTGAAGTGACTACTCCTGGTGCTAATACATGCATTTAGAGGTAGAATCATAGGTGGTACAGTGGGTATTTTTTGTTCTAGGACCCATTGGTTTGGATGAGTTTGTAGTAGTTATATTTATTATTTGTATCCTGTCTTGTGATTTTTATACATACCCCACCCTAGATTATCATTATCTTCCAACCACCCCTATCGTCATAGGGGTGGGTGTTTTATCAAAGGAACTACTATATTATATTTAATGTTTTCAAAAGAAATTTTAAATTCATTTAGGCATCTCGTTTTCAATGACTATTATTCTATTCAATCCTTTGGGTTGTGGTTCCTGGTATCTTATACCAATGTAATAAATTAACCAAGAAATCTAGGCTACTTAGGTCGGGGTCTTTATAATAAATGTATGAAATTTCATTTGTTTTTCATATGGTGAGAATGATCCACATGTTTAGAAACCATATTTCTTGTTTTATGTCATATATAATACCGACATTCATCAATGTCGGTTTGGGACTTTAATGGTGAATTAGTAATAAACTAAATTATTAATTTAAATGTTGAAAATGATATTATCAAATCCATTACAACCATTTAACTATTTATATATATTCACAATAAACTATTAGTGATTCATCAGGTTACATTGGTTTCTTCTAAATTATAACATCACCCTATTTGTATACACACATCATGTGCCTATATATTATATGAATTATGTTGCAGTAAAAGGAAAGATAACTCAGTGTCTAGGAGATAATGTCAAGATTATCCTTGGATTAATAATTCTATTCTTTTTTGGATCATGTGGAGGGATTGACACATTTTTCATTATTTCATATTCTATTTGTATTCATCCAAATTTTGTACTTGGGTTTTATTTTTAATTATTTTATGGTTTTATGAATCATGTGTGTAGGTATGGTATAATGAATTGACTTTATTGAGTATATTATCATTATTTTTCATTTTTATTATTATTGGGATGTTATTATCTATAATTTTAATGTGATGGACCATTAGAGTTTAATTTTTCCCTATAAAATAAGATTAGTCTCCTGCTACTAGTTTCCAATCGAGGAGATTGTTTGAGGTTATGTGACATATTGTGTCATAAGTACAATCATGATGGGGTGGGATTTTATAAAAAACATTATTGAAATTCATTTTCTAAGGTCAAGTTAATTTGTAAATTGTAGGATAAAAATTATAATTATAGAATTTATATGAAATTTGTGCGTGTGTGTGATTATCCAATACAGCCATCGTAGAAGTCCAAGTAACTTGGAGACTATGAAATTATATTTGTAAAATTTAAAAAAATAGTTTTTTGGTTATGATTCTAACACAATTGAGGGTGAGTATTGGGTTATTGATATATAATTATCAATTATAAGAAAATGATGTATATTAGTGTTCATGTGTTTTGAATGGTTAGTGATTATATTTTAGCTAAATAATGGAATTATTAATAAAATAATAAGTTTTTTCCTAATATGTTATTAATAATTCATTAGTTAGATGGAAATATTTTTATTGAATTTAATAATGTTATCTGATTGTTTTTATTTGACTAATTAATTTGTGATTATATGTATTAATTTATGTATGATACTTTTATGTGTCAAAAAATCTTATTATAAATTTATAATTGGTTTGCTTTTTTTTTTATAAATATGGAAAAAATAAGTTGTTGATACCAATGAGAAATTTGTTGAATAGGTTTATTCGAATGAAGGGCCCATGGAAATTAAATCTGAACTTTTTCCTTATGTAGGATAAATTTAGAATAAAATGGATAATGTGACCACTAATAATCATCTTAAATTAATTTAGAATATAAAAGTGAGACCACCTTAAGAGGTAACAGTAGTGATTGATGTGATTCAATATTTTTGAGTGCAGAACCCTTCAGTCATTGGATAAAATACCCGAAAGCATGGATCTAGGGAGTGGTTGGAGGGGATGGATAATATATTTAAATTGATCGATGATTGAGAAGGGTTGAGGTGAATCTTTTTTTCTTTATACATGAGTGACTAGATCAAATTTTTTGCATCTTGTTCCAGGAGAAGGTAACCAAAGGTTTTTTTGCAGGGGGATTTTCTAACTCTTTTCATTGAGTAGTTATGTTCAAAGACGTTGGGGTGGATAAGAGATAGTAATTTATGGATTTCGGGAATGAAAACAAGGTTCATACAAGACTATATCACTAATATTGTATACATTCACCAATTTTCTACTACATTAGGAGGTGAAGATATTTCTAATTCTCATCTATTTAAGTATGGGTTGAAGCTAGAGATTTTGTCAAATATTTATCACATTTTTTACATACACACATAGAAGTGTTAAATAAGGATCTCATGAAAAAGAAGGATCGTAAGGAAAAGAACATGGAATCAAAATGTGTATATGGTAGTAGAATGAATATTAGGGATATTAATATCATATGGATTGGGAGAAACTTAGTGTTATGGGAAGAGTGTTTCTTGTCTTTCATCTAGAGGAAGGGGTTCAATATAGTTATATCAGTGTGTCCATTGATGGAATGAATAATATATTGTCTTATTAATGTAATGGAAGGAAAATCTTTTGGAAATGTGGGGCATCTTTATAATTTTTATATGAATGGATACCTAAGTGGAGGAGGCCATGATCTAGGTTCTATGCAGGCATCTGATGCATGGGATAGCGAACCACAGTAGAGTTCTAGACATAAGTCATCTACGAGGTCTAGATATCAAGTTTGAAATAGAGATTAGGGAGAGGTTTTGAAAGGGGATTCTATGAAAGGGAGTTCGGTGATATATATTTGGTTTTATGGTGAAGGTTCTTATCAGTTGATTGTTATTAATCAAGCACCAATTGATTTTAGTGAGGGTTATTACATAATTATATTTACTATTATAGTTACCTATAACATGGTATGTATTTTTTTGGATTATGGTTCTTATCATTCTTTTATGTTATATTGTTTGGTTTATAACATTGATTTTGTTGTCGAGTTTAGGTCAAGAGTTTTATCTGTGAATTATCCATTGAAAAGAAGGGAAGATACAACCAAAAGTTGTTTGGATTTTCTCATTAGTGTCTATGGAATGGAAATACATAGTATTTTTATATTTTATAGATGAAGGTATTTGATGTTAATATTGTGATTGACTTTTTATCATATTTGTTTTGTGTATATTGACTATTATAAGATAATTATGAAATTATTTCCATTATAAGATAAATGAAATGTTCTTTTTGAGAGTGGAACTATAACTCTGGAAGATCTTGTGGTGATTTATGGTTGTTGAGGAGGATAACATCTCTATTGGAAGATATATTACATAAATATTTGTCACACCCCAACCACGAACGCCTGTTGTTTTTATTCTTTTCTCGCTCCTACGACTTTGGACATAGTTGGGTTTGGGTCTGGATTTAAATTTTTGAAGCATTGATGTTTTTGGTGGGTCTCGGGCCAGTGCG
Source organism: Viscum album (assembly GCA_963277665.1). Classification (NCBI taxonomy): domain Eukaryota; kingdom Viridiplantae; phylum Streptophyta; class Magnoliopsida; order Santalales; family Viscaceae; genus Viscum; species Viscum album. The sequence continues at coordinate 2,086,167,419 of OY728151.1, forward strand.
CAGTCAAAGCACTACTAGCGGTCACCGCGTATTCGGTCCGGGTGGGTGCGCGGTCACCTCGCATTCGGTTCGATCAGGTGTTCGGACCTGGTGAGTGTGCGGTTACCGAACTGTTTAGATAAATAATAAAGTTAAAATAATATATTAAATTATAATGAATTTTATAAAATGTTTATTAATTATAACAACAATAATTTATAATATTGTTATTATTATTATTATTATTATTATTATTGGATTATTATTATGATTATTATTAGTTTTAATAACAATATTAGTATTTTTATTTTTATTTATTTACTTTATTATTTTCTTTTCTTTTCTTTTTCTTCTCCCTTATTTTTTTCTTCTTCTCCTCTTCTTCGTCTCTTATTTTTTTCCATGTGGTGCTGCTCCCCCCCTGTCCCCACTATTTCGGCACGTGCCCCTGGGTCTTCCCCACCTATTCTCTTTCTCCCTTCCTGTTCGGATTCAGCCTCAACCCTGGTCAGCGACCTCCCCCTCGCACGCCGCTCCAGCTCTCGCCTCACCGCACCCTCCTCCTTCGTAGAACCCCAGCTCGACCTGCATGCCGCCTGCCAACCTGTGCTCCTGCAGCCCGCCTCCGCTGCACCTGCAGCACCTCTCCATTGTAGCCCCTGCGCTCCCGCTACCCGCCTGTAGCACAGCGGCCACAACCTCACCCTCCCCGCTGCCTCAGCCTGCCTGCTATAACGATGCCCCGCTAGACTTCCTACTCCTGCCTTCGCTGCCTCGCCCGCATCCTAGCCTCTAGCGCACACACCCCCGCTCCAATGGTTCTCAATGGAAAACCAGTAGCCTGGAACCCTTCTCATATTTTCAGTAGCGTGGGGATGCTTCTCATGGCCTGCTGCATAAACAAATCGGCAGTGGGAGAAAATTTTCATCTCACAGATCGACTGGGACAGATTTTCCCAAGGTGGTGCGCCCTTCCACCCCGATCATGACCACCCAACTAGCTATGATGCCCCCACTTCCCAGTGCGCTCCACATTCTCTAGCCCTCGGATCCTAATCCAGAAAACAGGCCGCGCCTTCCTCCTGTAGCGCCACTCTGGACCTGACCTCTCTCTCCTCCTCTTGCTGCCACCTCGAGATCACCTATCTATAGCAGTCCCCTCACCCTCGCCTATGGCCAGCCGACGTCGAAGAACAACCCCTCCTTCTGGTGTGCACAGTCCTCTGCTTATATAGCACATGGATGAGGTGCGAATGAGATCTCGCACCAGTTCCAAATTTTCATTATCGTCACGCTTCAGTTTCAAGGAGGGAATTCCCTTTCCCCTTCCGCAACCCCTTGCAGCAACTACCGCGATAGCCCCCTGGTTTTCCATGTTCCAGCGCCTCCCCAGAGTCGCCTCCTACTCATCGTTCCCTCATGCCGCCTTCGGCCTGCAGGCACCCAACACAACGCCCGACCTCCTGTTTCTTCTCCCCCTTTCGTCTCCTCCTGTCGCGGCAGCCAGCAGCCCTCCCCCCTTGTAGCATCGCCTTGCACCACAGCTGCCCGACACCCTGGCTTCTATCCACCTCACCCGCGTGTTTCCCGCACGCTGCCCACCGATGTCCGGCGACCCTTGCCGCCCCCCCTGGTCGGACCGTGTCCAGCTGCGCGAACTCTTTCTACTGTTTGGGTGTGACGCCCTCTAGTGGTCTTTTTCTAGTCGCAACCCACTGTTGGACCCACGCGGGGTGTTTCTAAGTGGGCGGTGTCGTCGCGCCTGTTTCTGAGTGAGCGTCTTCACCGCGCCTATTTTCCGAGATTGCATCGTTGTTGCGCCTTGGTCTTGAGGTGGGTTCCCCTTTTCACTGCCTTTTAAAATTTAAGTTACATTATTTCATACTGTCTACGCAAATTATTTTTTCAACTTAACTAATTTATTAATTTTAATAAATGTGAGATAATATAATATAACTAAATTTTAAATGGTTATTTGGTGTAAAAAGTGCCGTTTATTTTTCACCGAATACTTGAAACATTTTCCTGACGAACGGACAACCACTATTGAAAAAATGCCAGTTTGGCTTTTAAACATAATTCACGGAATTTATAATGTGGTCTTGGTTTTAATGATAAAGTATTTCTTCTGAAGCACAGACAAGAATTGTGGTTCTTTTTTAAATGGTGATTTTGAAATGTGTTAAATGCCCTTTTGGCACTTTAAGGAAAATGGTAGAAATGTTTTGATGAAATGGCAATACATGAATGAGATTTTGGGTCCAAGACATGGAATTCTAGACCAATTTAAATGTTGGTTTTGGGCATGGCGTTCCTCTCCAATGGTTATACAAGCTTGTGATATAGTGTGTTAGACATGACAATCTACACCGAATAATTATTTAGGTGTTAGACATGGAGATCTACACCAAATATTATTCAGGGTGTTAGACATGGAAATCTACACCAAATGTGACTTGGGGTGCTTGACATGGCATTCAACACCAAACGAATGATAATAATTATTTATAAAAATGATGAGAGATGTGATTAAAACCCTTGTAAAATGTGATCAAATAAAAAAAGGTAAGAATGAATGGATTTCCAACCTGAGTTGAAATGATAAGTGAAGAAGTAGAGTAAGTGAGAAAAATGATTAAAAGCATTTTTATGCTTGAACCAAATGTACTTGTTTGTATTTCTACATTGCCCTTGTTGTGTGCTTACATTGTGCATTATTTTTCTTGGAATGTGGTAAACTGGTTTGGTCATGGTTTCAAAATAAAAATGGTTTTCAAATGAAATTATTTAATCTTATTTGTACAAATTTTAAAATCTAAACACCACTTTCCCTTTGAAAATGCTAATGCCCCACTAATAGATTTGACTCGGGTTTTTGAGAAATGAATAAGGGAAATTACTTGTACTTTGTTTTTGAGTAACATGTAAAAAACCATACTTTTATAAATTGTAGTTCAAACTTGAAATGGTGTTTCTTTTATTTTAAAGGTGGTGCATTGGGAATAGATATCGGGCCAGCCTACTGAATTTTAATACTCTTGCCTATAGTTATTTTTTGTTTTTAGTGTCTGTGTAGGTTATGTCTTGGGTACATTCGCCTTGGGTGATGTTTGGTCATGAGTTGGGGAGTGACCCCGGGAGGTCACATGGAGATAGTGATTGTCACTTTTGGTTAGTATTTTTTTTCTTTTGTTTCATGTTAGTCTTTTAATTAGTTTATTTATTCTGCGATGCTCTGTTCTATTTCAGCTGCATTATTTATTTATCTGGGTGAAATTTTTCCCACAACCTCTATTGATGCCCTGGATCTTGTCGCCAGCACGGGAGGATTGGGAATGCCTCTCGGGTCATGTTGCAGACTGGCTCAGGTGACCTTTTTAGGGACGACCCGGGTTGGTTCGTGACAAAATGGAATCAGAGCAGGTCGGATCTTAGCAGACCTCTCTTTTCAGAGCGCCCTTTGTTATTTGGGATGTCTAGTAGATGGAGATTAGGAATGTCGGGGCTCAAGAGGTAGGTTATGGGTCGGTGCCAGATCACCACCGCTCGTGACGAGACCTGAGTTACCAGAGTTAGTCTGGGATTTGAGTCTCTTATCTTTGGTTATGTTGGATTGAGGGATGACAATGGAGGCGAATCGGTTCACTTTTCGGACTCACATGGGGTGGTGGCCCATGTTGAGTCCAAGTGTTCGGCTCAAGGTCCTCTTAGTGTTATTCTTTACCTAGGGCATGCCTCACCACCTTGTCGCTGGGTTAGAAATATGCATTAGTTCCTCATTTAGTGGGATATTACTTCTTGTGTTTTGTTTTAGTCTTAGTTGATTTTATTGTGCGTTAAAAGTGAAATTGGTTTTTAAATGGAAAAGTGTTTCTTCCAGATTGTTTTTGAAATTACTAAAGTGGGTTTCAAAAGAGAAGGTGTATCGGTTTGGAAAAAAATTTGGTGTGTGTTTGGATTTGGTAAGAAAAAGAAGTGTTTGAACCTTGGCACTCCTTATGGAGGGTCACACGTGCGTGGGTATGTATGGAGAGTGCGTGGGTGGCACTTTTTCATAGGTTATGTAAATGGGATTGAATGAACACACATGTGATAGTTCATAAGGTTCCATAGGTGAGTTTTTAATATTTTAAACAAATAACAGTTTTGGAGAAGTTATTTCTCCTTATGTTGAATATGTTTGGATTATGGCCCTATTTCCCTTGGCTTGTGTTGTTGCGTTGATTGATTTTTGGCTTGATTCCAGTTTCGATGGTGTTTTTCATGTTTGTATGAGTATACCGCCCAAAAAGCCTCCAAAAGTTGTCAAATGAGTTATGCTCCGTTCTCAGTTCCTTTTGTGTGTTGCTTTCATATCGAGGTAGTTGAAGTCTGTTAGAGGTAGTTGTATTGTTCTGAAAGATAATGTGTATTAGGGTTTTTGGGAACTCCCAGGATAATTAAGGTTCGTACCGCACTAGAGTAATTTTAGGGTTCCGTTATGGACTAGTAATGATGAAATGTATCATCATCGTTAGAGTTTTGGGTGTGATTAATGGTGGTCGACTTCTGCGAAGGTTCCCCACCTAGAAAATAGTACGGGCCGATGGAACTAGTCTCCACGAAATCATCCTCGTCAGTACCGGCTACTAGTTTGTCGGACCACTCTCTTATGTGCCACCAGTATGGAACGTACGGACTTTCTAAGTCATCATGTTGTATCCCTTTGAAAATGTACGACCATCATGGTTGTTGGAATCATCAAATAGAAGAAGGAGTTAGAAACCAGGAGATGAAAGTGCCTGACTGTGAGGCAGGAGATGCTTCAGCCATCAGGGCCCCAGCCACAGGTCTCGGGGTGATGCTCGCACACAGTTAGGAGTTTTCGAGGGTGTGTGGAACCTCGGTCCAGATAATGTCTTCAGCTTTGGAATGGGAATATCCAAAATTTCCCAAGTTCTATTCTCTTTGCTGTCGTAAGCTCATCTTTGTTGTGGTGGAGTGATGAGCTCGTTCCCCCACAATCCGGGCGGTCTTATCCACTCTCAGTTTGGTTTTTAAGTTGTTTGGTCACTTTGAATGGTGTGGTCCTATGAATAAAGGGAATTGTTCTAATTTTGAGTTGGTCTCAAGTGTATTCATTAGGGAGGTGTTCATTTCATGAAGTTGGAGGGAGGTGTTGAGTTAATTTCTCATCCCCAAGTTGTTGGATTGTTCCGTAACAATTTTTTCATCAAGACTCATGTGTGTTGTTCGGTATATGTGGGGAAAATGAATGAGTTTTGTATGGGAGTTCCCACGTTGCCCCCCCAGGGGGGTGTGGTTTGTTCGGGTTTCAAGGGTTTTTTATTAGTGAATTCTTGAGGTGGGGAGAACCCTCTTATGTTCTCCCCTCAATCTCGGGCTGTGGTTTTCCATGAATTGGTCGGGTGTGTCGTTTGTTGGGAATGGTCACGCCGAAGCCCTTGGTTATCTATGATTTTGTATGGTAATGAACTCAAGTTTTTTCAACTGTTGGATTGGTGACTTTCTGGGGGCAGAAAGTGTATATGGTGGGGAGAATTGTCACACCCTGACCACGGACACCTGTTTTTTTATTCTTTTCTCAGTCCTGTGACTTTGTACATAGTTGGGTTTGTGTCCAGATTTAAATTTTTGAAGAATTGATGTTTTCGGTGGGTCTCGGGCCAGTGCGCAGTCACCGCACTGCTAGCGGTCACCGCGTATTCAGTCCGGGTGGGTGGGCGGTCACCGCACATTCGGTTCGATCGGGCATTCGGACCTGGTGAGTGCGCGGTTACCGAACTGTTTAGATAAATAATAAAATTAAAAGAAAAAATTAAATTCAAATGAATTTTCTAAAATGTTTAATAATAATAACAAAAATAATTTATATTATTGTTATTATTATTACTATAATTATTATTATTGGATTATTATTATTAGTATTATTAGTTTTAATAATAATATTAGTATTATTATTTTTTTATTTTTTTACCTTTTTATTTTATTTTATTTTCTTTTTCTTGTCCTTCATTTTTTTTCTTCTTTTCCTCTTCTTCTTCTCTTCTTATTTTTTTCTACGCGTTGCTGCTCCCCCCATGTCCCCACTGTTTCGGCGCACCCCCTGGGTCTTCCCCAGGTCTTCTCTTTCTCCCTCCCTGTTCGAATTCCGCCTCCACCATGCTCCACGACCTCCCCCTCCCCTGATTCTACCCCTTGCACGTTGCTCCTGCTCTCGCCTCGCCGCACCCTCCTCCTTCATAGACCCCCGGCTCGACCTGCATGTCGCCTGCAAACCTGCACTCCTGCAGCCCACCTCTGTTGCACTTGCAGCACCTCTCTGCTGCAGCGCCTACACTCCTGTTACCCGCCTGCATCACAGCATCCATGACCTCACGCTCCTCACCGCCTCAGCCTACATGGGACAGTGATGCCCCACCAGACTTCCTGCTCCTCCCTTCACTACCTCGCCCGCATACTGGCCTCCAGCGCGCACTCCCCCGCTCCAATGGTGCTCAATGGAAAACCATCAGCCTGGGAACCCTTCTCCTATTTGCAGTAGCGTGGGGATGCTTCTCTTGGCCTGCGACATATACAAATCGGCAGTGGTAGAAAATTTTCATCTCACAGATCGACTGCGACATATTTTCCCAAGGTGGTGCGCCCTTCCACCCTGGTCACGACCCCCAAACCAGCTCTGGCGTCCCCCTGCCCTGCGTGCTCCACCTTCTCTAGCCCTCGGCTCCTGCTCGAGCTAACTAGCCGCACCTTCCTCCGATAGCACCGCTCTGGACATGACCTCTCTCTCCACCTCTTGCAGCCACCTTGAAATCATTTATCTACATCAGTCCCCTCACCCTCGCCTTCAGCCAGCCAATGTCAAAGAACAACCCCTCCTTATGGTGTGCATAGTCCTCCGCTTCTATAGCACACGGTTGAGGTGCGAACGATATCTCGCACCGGTTCCAAGTTTACGTTATCGTCGCGCTTCGGTTTCGAGGTGGAAATTCCCTTGTACCTTCTGCAACCCCTTGTAGCAGCTCCCACGACAACCCCCTGGTTTTCCCTGTTCCAGCGCCTCCCCATAGTCACCTCCTTCTCATCGTTCCCTCATGTCGCCTTAGGCCTACATGCACCCAACATGACACCCATCCTCCTGTTTCTGCTCCCCCTTTCATCTCCTCCTGTCGCGGTAGCCAGTAGCCCTCCCCCTTGTAGCGCCGCCTTGCCACCGCAGATGCCCGGCACCCTGGCTTCCGTCCGCCTCACCTGCGTGTTGCCTGCATGCTTCCCACCGCTGTCCTGCGACCATTGCCACCCCCCTGGTTTGACCGTTTCCAATCACGCGGACGCTTTTCGCTGTTTCGGCGCGATACCCTCAGGTGGTCTTTTTCTAGTCGCGACCCCCCATTGGACCCACATGGGGTGTTTCCGAGTGAGCGTCTTCATTGCGCCTGTTTCTGAGTGAGTGGCATCGTCGTGCCTGGTTTCAGAGCTTGCGTCATCGTCACGCCTTGGTCTTGAGGTGGGTTCCCCTTTGCACTGCTTTTTAACATTTATGCTACATTATTTCCTGCTATCTACGCACATTAATTGTTCAAATTAAATATTTTATTAATTTTAATAAATGTGATATAATATAAGATAATTAAATTTTAAATGATTATTTGGTGTAAAAAGAGCCATTTATTTTATACCAAACACTTGAAACATTTTCTTGATGAACAGACACCCAGTATTGAAAGAATGCCAGTTTGGATTTTAAACATAATTCATGGAATTTGAAATGTGGTTTTGGTTTTAATGATAGTGTATTTATTTTGAAGCACGAACAAACATTTTGGTTCTTTTTAAAATGGTGATTTTGAAATGTGTTTAATTCCCATTTGGCACTTTAAGGAAAATGATTGAAATGTTTTGATGAAATGGAAATAAATGAATGAGATTTTGGGTCCTAGACATGGATTTCTAGACCGATTTAAAAGTTGGGTTTGGACATGGCGTTCCTCCCCAATGGTTATCCATGCTTGTGATATAGGGTGTTAGACATGGCGATCTACACCGAATAATTATCTAGGTGTTAGACATGGCGATCTACACCAAATATGATTCAGGGTGTTAGACATGGCGATCAACACCAAATGAGAATTGGGGTACTTGACATGGCGTTCAACACCAAAAAAATGATAATAATGATTTATAAAAAGGATGAGAGATGTGATTAAAACCCAAGTGAAGTGTGATCAAATAAATAAAGTTAAGAATGGATGGATTTCCTACCTGAGTTGAAATGAAAAGTGAATAAGTAGAGTAAGTGAGAAAAATGATTAAAAGTATTTTTATGCTTGAACTAAATGTACTTGTATGTATTTCTACATTGCCCTTTTTCTGTGCTTACTTTGTGCATTGTTTTTCTTGGAAAGTTATAAACTAGTTTGGACATGGTTTCGAAATAAAAATGGCTTTCAAATGAAAGAATTTAATCCTATTTGTACAAATTTGAAAATGTAAACACCACTTTCCCTTTGAAAATTCTAATGTCTCACTAAAGGATTTGACTTGGGTTTTTGAGAAATGAATAAGGGAAATGACTCGTACTTTGTTTTTTTAGTAACATGTAGAAAACCTTACTTTTATAAATTGTAGTTCAAACTTGAAATGGTGTTTCTTTTATTTTAAAGGTAGTGCATTGGGAATAGATATTGGGATAGCCTACTGAGTTTTAATACTCACGCCGATAGTTCTTTTCTATTTTTAGTGTCTGTGCAGGATACTGCTTGGGTGCATTCGCCTTGGGCGACGTTTGGTCATGAATTGGGGAGTTACCCCGGGAGGTCACACAGAGATAGTGGTTGTCAATTTTGGTTAGTCTTATTTTGTTTTGTTTCTTGTTAGTCTTTTTCACTTAGTTTATTTATTCTGTTCTACTTTGTTTTATTTCTGCTACTTTATTTATTTATCTGGTCGAAATCATTCCCACTACCTCTGTTGATGCCCTGGTGCTTGTCTCCAGCCCGGGAGGATTGGGAATGCCTCTTGAGTCACGTCGCGGACCAGCTCAGGTGACTAGTTCAAGGTCAACCGGGGTTGTTTCGTGACAATATACAAAGGGAATTTGTGGTTCAATTTTTCTCATGTAATTTATTAGTATAAATATCTCATTGATGAATATGTTTAGGTTTTTTCCTAAAAGGGGATGAATTTTGTAATTGTATTGTTAACAAGTACTAAGTATATTTATATACCATTATATCATATAAATACATTTTAATTTGGTGAGTAAAATACCCAATTTTTTTATCCTTAATCTAAAAGATTCATCATGAAGATTGTGTCTCCATGGGGTTCTCATATGCTTTTTTCCATGAAGAAGAATGGGGGTTTTTGATCGTCTGCTGAATATCATTCAAAAAATAGGTCAATATCAAGAATCAATATTTTGGATATGTAATTACTAGTTTATTTTATCAATTGAGGGGAGCCAAATGTTTACCAGAGACTGATTTATTTTTATTTTATCATTAGTTGAAGGTGAATACAAAAGATGTGTAAAACATGAATTTTGGAACAAAGTATTTATATTTTCATTTTTTGTAAATTTTTTTGGAGTAATAAATTCACAATGTATGTTTATATAATTGATGGATCTTATTTTTCATTTTTAATTGGATTCATTCATGATTGTATTTATTAATGACATATTTATATACTAAAAAACCTATAGGGACAAAGGAGTGGACTTGGATATCGTTTTAGACACAAAAATATATAATCTCTTGTCTGGTAAGATATTGAAATATTTTTTCTGTATATAATAGGTGAAGCTTCTGGTCTTGTTGCCTCTAAATTAATGATCTTGGTGGATCTATAGAAAGTGGTTATGATATTGTCTTATGAGATTCCTTATAATGTATTTGATATTTATATTTTCATATGTAATTTTGGTTATTATCACTGATTAATTGAGGAATTGCCTTACCTTCTACATGTATGATAGCATTGACTAAAAAAGGAATGAATTTTAGTGGGATGATTTTTTTTTCTATATTTTATGTGTTGAAGAATATATTGCCAATACAACCTATTTTCATTTTATGAGAGCCAAGAAATCACTATGATGTATATTGTTATACCCCTAGTGTAGGGTTAGGATATGTGTCTTTTTGTATGAAGGGTGATTAAAGGAATACATGTCTTGGAATCTATGACTCAAATACAATAATTACCTGACTCATGATCTCAAATTTTTTGTCTTTGGGATGTGACAATAATTTGATGGAATTATCTATTTTGTGAGAAGTTTGAGGTTTTCACTAACCATAGGAGCTCTAACTATATACTTTTAATGATGGATTTAAATTTATTATAGAAAATATGTGTGGAATTTCTTTAGTAATATGATTTAGAGATAATATAGACTCCTAAAAAAGGGAATTTTGTTGTCGATGCATTGAGTAGGATGTCTCATGTGGATGTAGTTCATGAGTCAAAGGGTGTTTTAAACCTTATGTCACATTTTTTGGAGATACATATTGATGTATTTTAAAATGTTTTTCATATTTTTTTAGATCCTTATATCATCACCTCATCCTTGATAAATCATGTGAATGAGGTTCGACATTTAGTTACTGAGTACCAAATTAATTATTAAATATTATATAGTAGAGGGAAGATACGCAGATAAACACTTGTTTTGGATTCAATTTTTTTTAAGTGGAATATTTTTTATTTTGATGGATTGTGAGAGGATTTAATGGGACATTTTCATATTTATAAATAGATAGTTCGTCCATGCTTGACGAAAATGTAATGTAATGTTGGTTAGATATTTTTGTTTCTAGGTACAAAACAAGACATGAATAGTTTTTCTTTGATATGTTTCACCTATAAATAAGTGAAAGATGAGAATCAATGGACAGAAGGTAGTCATGAGGCATTACCAATTTCATAATGGAAATATAATTATGTTACAACAGATTTAGAATGAATTGTAGGTTATCGTGGACATCTAATTATCATTTACAATTACTACTTTTACCTGTATAGTGATGAGAAAGGTAAAACCCAAGTAAAGAGGTTTAATTTCACTAAAGGATTATTTATTGACAATTTATTGAGAAAAAAATATTAGAACAATGAAAATATGGAAGAAAAAAGTGTAAATAAAGATGATAAATGAACGAGGTTCCCAAAAAATCATAAAAATTGAGAAATATTAGTTTAAACTAAATGATATGGGTAGGGGACATGGAAATTGATAATATATAAGTAATGAACTAAAGTTTCCTATTAGATGAATGATTCTATATGATAAAATTTGCAAATAATAAGAATAATTCTAGAGGAAAACTATTTTTTATATCAAATAATCATTATCTATGTTTCCAACTGCTCAACCTATCAGTATATTTTAATATATGAAATGATATAAATAGCCTTGAAGATAGTTATCATCATTTTATTTCTCCACCATAATAAAAAATTGGTTTAAGGAAGGAAATCATAAGAGGAATGTGTCAAAAATATAAAAATCTAAATTCAAAACATACCACAAAAATTTATTTCCACTAAAATGGTTCAATTAAAATGAATGTTTAACGAAAGGGAGACAGAAAGTGTTAGAATGTAATAACATTCTCATTATGGATGAAGATGGTCTAAATTCTAGTAGCAGAAATGTAAAACTATCTATAAATATTCTGGTTTGACCCCCAAATATGAGGACATTGGAGGTTGTGGGGGACTGGGGGGCTGCACACCCCAAACTCGGAGGCCTTGGGGGAAAAGATCCCTAACCCCATTTTTGGGCACAATAGCATCTCTAAATTTATTATAGAAATGATGAATATGATCCACAAATAGGAAACTACATCAGTGTGGAATTATTCATGGTTACTATATAATATAAATCTTTTGGATACATTATTATGGTATCTCTGAAGACTACTTCCCACATTAACTGTAGCATATTTGACTTGCGTGGTGTGGAATTGGTGTATTTTGTTCTTTCTGTGTCATTTGGGGAATAGTTTTATCACCTTTTTTATGAGAAAATTCAATCTAGGGTATTTTGTTAAAAAAACTCATATAATACCCTATAATTCTACTCGCGGTTATAATATATTTTCTTCCTCTCCATAGACATAGGTATCATTTCTCGAATGTCATAAATCATTGTGTCAGATGATCTTCTTGATGTTATTTAATTTGTCTATTTTACGTTTCTATGAATCATTGGGAATTTTATTCTCACATCATTTCCATAAAAACACGTATAATGAAATATAAATTGATTATTATATTGAATAAATAGAAAATTAATCCTTCTCTATCAAGAGTGTATATTTGTTACCTTACCAATATCAATAATCCTCCATCTTAGATATGTAGCTTATGCATCCTACTCCTACCACATTCTACAAAAGATATCAATCATAGTCCCTATAACTGAGAAATTATAGAATTATACCATCATGTATCCCAAAAATATATTAGTTGATTTTTCAATCCCCTAATGGAAGCATCTTTTATTTTCCATTTAAAACAATCACATAATGGATCTTCTTTATTTTTGTGACATCTCATTAGAAGTGTAAACTCTTTTTCATTATATAAATAGTGTTTTAGTTATTGAATAATTCCTAACAACCTATACAATATACATTATCCCATGAAATGATTCAATTTTCCCCATTTATTTAATGACTCAATAATTAGTACATGTGACATCAAAGGAATAGTTTTAATCAATAGGTATTTTTATTTATTTATTTTTTACTAGTATCTTCTCCCCTACTCGACCAAATAATAAACCACCCCTAACATTCTTGAATAAATTGATTACTTAAAAAAATAATGTCTTAGAAAATAGGTTCAATCTTCTTGGATTTCAATTCAGCTTCCACGTTTCACTCATGTATTGCATCATGATCACCTCACTGCTTTGACTCAACAAATAAATTCATCAATTCACTTTAGCCCTACAGAGATACACTTGAATCACTATTTTTGATCATTAAAGCACTTAATATCCTCTTATTATAATTTGGTAAACTATTTCCCAATCTTCTGTGGGAGTATGGAATAGAAGGATCGGAACTCTCTGAGAAAGTTCCCTCTTTTAAAAAATTAAGAAGAGGGAATTGTTTGAGACAGTTCCTTCTGGAAAAAACATTTGAAGAAGGTGCAGTCCAAGATAACACCTTCTTCATATATGTTATAAAAAATTCATTTTCCAATACGATGCCTTCTTTATAGGATTTCTACAGAGGGCACTGTCTATGTCAAAGCCCACCATTTTTTAAAATATATTTTTATTTTTATTTTTATTTATTTTTGTTTTGTTATATATATATATACAAAATCAAACAAAAAATAAAAATTTAAACTCTATTTAGCTATTTTATCATTTAGTTATACATTAAGAATTGTATTCTGAAAATATTATTTAAAATCCCACATATTCTCCCCTTTTATAATGGTGCAATACTTAACATCATTTCCATGATTTATATGGGATTCAAACACCAATTTGACATCATTTAATGAATAATATATTATTTTTTATAACAGGTTAATGATAATAAATTATTAATCATAACATATTTCAAGTAAATAGTTGTTATTTGATAATTTGATAAGTAATAACTAATAAAGTCCTAGTAATGATTACAAATAATTTCATTATTGTAGTTTAAGTAATAATTTATTTTAGTTTTTTTAAACATGATGGATAATTCAATTAATAATAAAAATATAATTATTTATAATTAGTAAATCTAAATATAAATTATGTAATAAAAAATATATTTAATTTAATGTTTTAAAATAATTATTAATAATTAATAATCAAATTAATAATAATTATATTATTATTATTTTAGTTAATAATAGTTGTATTATTAATATTATAATTAATTATTGGTAAATAATAATCTTTTGTTTTATTTAAATTTTATTCTTTTTATTTTATTTATGACTAATAATAATGATGATAATTATTTAAATAATAGTATTATTATTAAAAATGATTTTATTAGGTAATATATTAATTTCAATTACTTCCAAAAATAATATAATAATTATATTTTCTATTATTGATAAGTATAAAATATTATTATTCTTTATATACTTAATTATACTTTTATTATTAATTAAAATATTATTATTAAAACATAATATTTCTTTTTTATTTTTTATGAAATTATTTTAATTTTTAACTAATTTATATGTTTTATAATGATGTATTAAATTTCCTTTAGAATCTAACTATAAATAATCTTTTATAATCTTTTTGAGTTACCTAAAAATTTTAATGTCCAAATTTTAGGTTTTGAAACAACATGGTTTCACATCATCTATATTATTTTCAGTTTATTATTTTCATATAATTTTTTTAAAATTATTTTTTTATGCATAGTATATGATTTATATTTCTTTTTTATGTTATTTATAGTTTATTTTTTATATGATTTCATGGTTTCCTACGTGAAGAACAATATAAATTATTATGTATCATGTAGGTATATTTGTAACATATAAAATATATACTCTAAGTAAAATAAATATATAACATAAAATAAGGATTGAACATATAAATAATAGTTGAAAATAAAGAGAATTTATAAATATAATTAACCAAAATTAATTTTCATGACACAATAATTATTTATCAATTTTTTTCACTTTTTATTAATTTTTTTGTCATTTATAATAATTTTTATTTATTATATTTACTCATAATATTTTTTGTATTTCTATTAATTATTCATTGGTACTTACACACATAAATATAGAGAAAATTTATACATCTGGGAACATGATCATGTATAATAAATCCATGAAAAAAATTTCATGATAATAAGAAATTAATGATAATGAAGTTGTTATAATAAAGACATGATATTATTAAAAAACCAAAATAATAAAGTCAAGATAATGATATATTATTAATGACATGATAATAATAATTTTAATATTTTTAAATAATAATAATAATAAAATTATTTATAATGATGTAAATAATCATATTGTTATTAAATGTTATTAAGGGTTAATATAATAATAATAATTATCACATTAATAATAATAATATTAATTATTATTATTATTATTATTTTGTAGAAAATATTAATTATACTATTTAATTAATTAATAATTATTCCCATAATTGTTTTTAAAATGAAGTTGTTATATTCTTAAAAAAGAAAGTGTGTATCATGTAAATTAGTTTATGTTTATTATATTTATGAAATTATTTCTATTTTCATTTTTTTTATATGTTTAGTAAGTGTTCCAATATTCATTTCAATTATATTTATACTTTATGATTGATGCATCATCTAATTTACTAACATGAAATGTAATAATGTTTCACGCAGGTGATTTTGAAAGCCAATAAATTATAATGTATAAATAAAATCTAAATTAAATATGAAACATTTACTAAACATATAAATAAACTGAAAAAAACACTTCATAAAAAAATAATGAAAAATAATTTAAATGGAATAAAATATTATTGTTTGAAAATATATCATATGTATTTGTATTTTTTTCAGATAATTTTTTTTTATAAACTAATTATGGTTTATTTTTATTTTTTTCATTCTTTTATTTTCAATAAATTTTTACTTTTACAATCAGTGTTTTAAATTTCATTTAGATATTATTTATAATATATTATATAGACATAAAAAAATTTTCAGGTTAAATGTTATGTTTTTAATCATTAATGTTTTTCTCGTGTAAATTATATTTTGTTTATTATATTTATAAAATTAATTTTATTTAAATTATTTTTTATATACATAATGTCAAAAATTTTATTTGGATTACATTTATAAATTTTAATTTATATGCCTTGATGCACTGCTGGAAAATTTTGTTTTCCCAACACTTGTATACCAACGGTTTATTCAAACTATTTGTATACTCAATTTTTTCCAACAGGTTCTTCAAACCATTGTGATAATCGGATGCGAATTAGATTTTCCCAATGGTTTACTTAAACTGTTGGGAAATTCTTGGAAAATCTATATATATACCAATAGTTTTTCAAAACCGTTGGTAAATACAATCTTTCCCAACGGTTTTAACAAACCCTTGGGAATGTTTTCCCCCAAATAACAGAACTTCTAGAATCCCTCTGTCTACCTGATTGTATCCATAAACCTAATAACTACCGACGCTCTCTCTTCACCCCAAGGTATGCATCGAAGCTCTCTCTATAACTAGGTAACTCTTTAATTCTACACTTTTGATATGTAAGTGGATTTTCGTTCATCTGTTTTATTTATTTTGATTTCTCTTAAATGATATCTGTGTGGTCTGCTTCTATTTATATTTCTCCTATAATGTTCCCTTTCCACAAGACCCTTCTTCAAGAGCTGATCATGAGAGTGAGGTTATATATTATTTAATGTGATGGGGGCCTTGGGTTAAAGTTACTTCTAGTGGAATCCTTTCCATTTGTACAGTAAGTCATTATAGTGGTCCATGTGGATAGTGAAAACCAATTTGAGCTGTTGAATAATTGTTATTCAATTTTTTGGGTTATTTTATCTCAATTATGAGAGGTATTAGTTTTATAATGAATCTAGTTTTATGGGAGATTTCATGTATATTTTAGTAGAAATATGATTCATAGATTTCATGTATAATGTGATAACCTGTTTCGTTGATTTGTATTATTTTTCTTGCTGTATTTATTAATAAATATAAGATGTTATCTTAGTGTGGTTTTGTTTTGGTAGACTTTTTGTAGTGACACCTCTTCATAAGAAGATATATAGTGACATCCAATTTTTATTATTCATGTAGTACAAGGAATTTTATTGAAAGGGATAATGGTCTAAGTGACTCTTTGGGGTTATATTATTGAGTGAGTTGGGTAAGTTAGAAATTATTATGTGAGTTCCTTGTGGCCTATGGGGTATGGTTACAACATAGAGGGGGTGGTATGCTAGGATGTTGATGAGGGTGTCTGATGAGATTGGCCATGTATCGATTATGTCCATTGAAATTTTGTATGACATTTGGACATTTATGATTTATAGGGTATTCTTTGGGTGGTATGGTATATGGTCGGATGGGATAAGAGAGTAGATTATGATTTTCTTATACAAAATTCACTTAGGAGGGGGTGTGGGTTGCCCCATGAGGGAGGGGATATTTCCACCCCCCCCCCCATGGAAAACCCTCCTTGGACACCACCCCAACCCCTGGACAACCCCCACCCCCATGGACACCCCCACCAACTTGGATAGCCCCCTGGACACTAACACACCCACTTGGATAGCACCCACCCCCTAGATAGCCCCCCCTAGACACCACATCACCCCACCCCCTGGACAGCCCCCACCCCCCAGACAACCCCCCGTGGGAACCACCCCACCCCCTTAGATAGCCCTCCCACCCCCTGGACAACCCCCCTAGACACCCCCCCCCCCTGAACACCCCCTTCCCCCCCCCTCAGACAACCCCACCCCCATGGACACCCCCCTAAGACACCCCCCCCCCCAGGGCACCCCCACCCCCTGGTCACCCCCCCACCCCCTTGGACACCCCCCCTGGACAACACCCCACCCCCTGGATATCCTTCCCACCCCTTGGACAGCCCCCCCCCCCCCCCCCCGGGATGCCACCCCACCCTCTTGGACAACCCCCACCCCCTAGACAGCCCTCCCACCCCTTGGACAGCCCCACTGGTCCCCACTCCACCCTCTTGGATAACCTCCCCCTAGATAGCCCCCCCACCCCTTGGACTATAAGAACACGGTTTTTTCTATAATAGACTTTGTAATTTTCTTGATGTTATTCTAGAGAAGCCCCTTCAGACAGCGTGCGATTCCGAGCCCCGGTGTGGCCGAAATTAAATTTTATGTGTGTTCACACTAGGCACACCAACTAAGTAGAATAACTCCTAAATGGTATCTTGGATGGGAAAACTGAGTGCACCGTTGAGTCCAGATCATGTCTTTTACCCTAGGAGTGTTGTAACTTTTGCGAGAGCGGGCCTTCTGTGAGAAATGACACCAGGGGTGTTTTTGTGATTTAGTGGCCTCGGGCGTTAAATTTTATAACATTTAAATGGAGGCAAAGATTAAAATTCTGAGACTTCCATTATGATCAGGAGGTGGATTTTACCCTCGGGTAGGTTTAATCTTGACCCCGCCAAGAGTTTTGGATGGAGGTCAATTTGGGGGTTTAAATTAATTAAACTTTTTAATTAGGTTTTCATTATTTATGACATAACACCTCTCCCCTCTCCCACATTTTTTTCTCTGGATGAAAGATATCTCAATTATCACCTCACCCATATCCTCTCCTCCATCCTTCCTCTCCAAGGTTGAAGTGTTCAAGCTACGGTGGATTAATAACGAAGCTTCGGGCTACGCCCAAGGTGGTATGAATTTTTTTTGGGTTTTATTTTTCAATAATCCCTCTTTGAATTGATATATATATATATATATATGCATCTAATCTCTATTCAAATTTCAATCTAATCCCATAATCATTTAGTTTGTGATCTGATATTTCTGATGCTCTTTTCGGATTCGAATTGTGAGTCCCGAGGCGTCCGCAGTGGCCCGGCAAAGTTTCGTGTTTTTTGGGTGTTTCCGGTGGATCTAGCCAGTCCAGTAGGGCGGTCCGGAGATGGTTCAGGTGGGACGGCATGGTCGAGGGTCTTCAGGGTGGCGCGGCTGGCTGCAGAAGAGCGGCTATGGGAGGTAGCCAGATGAGCGGAGGCACCAGCATGAGCAGGGCTCCAGGACGACAGAGTGGCGAGCTGCAGACGACGGGGCTCCCAGGGTGCCGGCAGGGGGGGGGGGGGGGGCGAGGCGGTGGGTGAGGCGGAAGACCGGGGTCATCGGACCCCATATGGAAATAGTGACCCACAACACACAGGTCTCATGGGTTTCAAGCATGACTAGATTAAGCTAGTCTGGGAAAGGCGAGCCGGCGAGCGGTGAACCGCGGGCCGGTCCAGGCACAAGGCAGGCCGACTAAAATGGCCCGGCCCACGTATTTTCATCCCAAATTTTAAACTCCTATAAAATTCAAACTGTATATTGTATTTGAGTTCCGTCAGTGGTGACACATTCCATGGATCAAGATGAAAATTTTGAGATGGTCTCATGGATTTTTAAATCCCGATATTGGGGGGCTCAGTGGCACGTCACGAACGATATGTGGTTTGGCGTTTTTCTAGGAGTTCTTGATTTAGATGGGGCGGACACATCTTGTGTCCGATTTGAGCACCGTCAGAGGCATTGGGACCCTGGTACCGAGGCAGAGCATTCCAAAGTGGTTTCAAGCATTGATTCCAGAGTTTAGGCATTGGCCCCATGGCTCGTCTTTTAAGATATGAGCAGCGTTTAGTAACTTTTTCAGCGAACGTCCGTTCTGTGCATGAGAGAAGTCCATTGATGGTGTTTTTTAGGCCATTTCAATGGCGCAATCCACCCGCTTTAATTCAGCATGGTGTTGTGGGACCCACAAGGGTTGTTCTGGGAATTGACGGTGAATTCCATCTTCTTCACCAGTTTTCCATTTTGGACAAATGAAATAGTGTATTTGGTGTAATTTTTCGATAGGACTACAACAATGTGATCCATTTGTAGCGCTTCGGGACTGTGATGCGGGTCCCACTTAGCAACGCCCGTGTGCGGTATGGCGAAATGAAACTTTTTCTCCAGATATCTATTCAATTCAAGTAAGCAGTCAATATGACACGTTTTTCTGAGGGGATCGCAATGGTGCGATGTGCCCGACTATTTTTGGAACCATGGGACACCATTCATGCGTAATGCAGTGTTGAATGAATTTTACGTCGGATGTCTATTGCAGGAGAGTAAATAGTCGACCTCACATGTTTTTCTGTGAGGATTTCAATGGTATGATCTGTTTGGATGTTCAGAGCCTCATCCTAGATCTTATTAAATGTGAAAGCATGAAAGGTGAACTAGTGGTGGTTCTTCCTGCGGTGTTTGTTGGTAACCCTTGGCGTGTGATCGTGTTCACTCCTGTGAGAGTGAATTCGGTGTTTAAATAGGTATGGTTGGCCGTACTAGGGTCTTGGAGCAAGCAGGTTGGCAAAATTAAATTTTTTTCATTCGCGTTGAATTTGGGTGCCATGCATTCGATAGCCTTTGAGCTAGAGATGTGATATACTCTGGGAGTATACGAGAATGTTGGGAGGTACTTTTTGTAGTTGTACCTGGAATGTTTGTGTTTGTGGTTTCGAGATGATTTTGGGCCACACATCATGTGGGCCCCTTATGTGTGTCGTGTTCTGCTTTACATACCTTTGATCTCTCGCGACGTAGAGGGTCCCACTATTCATGATGGTTTAGACAGGCAGGGTTGAGTGGTTTCCCCTGGTTATGTTCTCAACAGTGTGTTCGGCGGAGTTGTTTGGGTTCCCCTTTTTCCTTTAGCCATGCAGGCTTTAAGTATCACATCCCTTCATGTTCCCTAGTAGAATTTTGAGGATTCAATGTGATCAATACATTATGCAGGCACATATCCTCAACCCAAGAGGTTGTTTCTATTAGGTTATGGAGCCCCAGTGAGCCCTGACTCCCTAGTAGAGTATCGAGATCATATCTTCCTTCTGCGATCTACCATGACATGTTTCCCTAGGAAGAACTCCTGGTATTGGTGTGGCCCACACTATACGGGCGCTAAACCCCCACTAGGGGATTTTTTCTGGAGTTGGGTGGTTTCACGATACCCACTCTGTTTTCTGTTGGCCAGTGTTGTACCATCCAGTAGGGATGGCCAATGTAGTTCCGGGTTTACCTTCTAGTGGGGATGGGAAGTGGGTTTCTCATCAACTTCTTCGGGATTACCCTCCAGCGGGACTGGGAAGTGGGTTGATCATTGACTTATTAGGGTTTTCCCTCCATCAGTGACTGGGTGGTGGGTTACTCAACGACCTCTTAGGGTTTACCCTCCAACAGAGACTGGGTAGTGGGTTACCCGATGGCCACTTAGGGTTTATCCTCCCGCAAAGACTGGGAAATGGGTTACTCAAGGACCTCTTATAGAATACCCTATAGCAGAGGCCGAGCAGTGGGTTACTCGACGACCTCTTAGGGTTTACCCTCCAGAAGATACTGGGCAGTGGGTTACCCGATGACCTCTTAGGGTTTAGCCTCTAGCAGAGACTCGGCAGTGGGTTACCCGATAACGTCTTAGGGTTTAACATCCGGCAAAGACTGGGCAGTGGGTTACCTGACGACCTCTTAGGGTTTACCCTTAAGCGGGGCTGGGTAGTGGGTTACCCGGCGACTACTTTTAGACTCATTCCTTTCACCTAGGCTTTTCTGTGGCTTTTATCCATGACTACCGGAGCTGGACCTTTGGTTTTACAGGCCAGTGATGTGACATCTTTGACCTTGAGAAGACCTGTCGACTATGTGGCAGTGATGAGGTGTGGTTTGACTTTCCCCAGAACTCTCAAGTACGAGGGGCGTTTTCCCCACCAAGACGCATCTTTGAGATGTGACTTAAAACCGTGTGGATGAGTCAGTACCACCCAAAGCAGATAGTATCAAGGTGCAGTGACTTGTGCCCCATGACTTGCAGTTCGGGGTAGATGGGTAGGATGCTGAGCATCGATGGTGTTTACTTCTATGAATGTTGGTGACTCACTTTCATGGGCTGAGCTATGAGATGGAGACCCCCTTATGATCTTGTTCGGGTTTCTTGTTTGAGCATACTACATATGTATATACCTTGTTCTGGTACCCACTTCTTGGGTTATGGTTACTCTCCTTCCAGGAGAGGTGAAGACGTGTGGGGTATGCCATGTGATTTCTGTGTCTATCTTCTCGTGGTTGGAGGAGTCAAATCTCCTCATATAGGTAGTGAAGTATTGATGGGAAGTTCATCATCTCATCTTTTCTAGCTTCTTGTATTAGGATGAGTCTGATTCCTTCCTCTTGTTTGGTTGAGTTTTACTCTTTAATTCACTCTATGTTGTACTCCATACTATTCCCTATTTGATCTGATGCTCTCTCCTCGGTACCTCCATTGTTTCTTCCTCAATCCTTCAGCGTATCCTACTGAGTATTTTTATACTCACCCCTACTTGGGCTTTTCCCGCACTTGGTGTTCCCTTTTAGACGACTGACAGGTTTCTCGTGACTTCATCAGAGTGTAGGAGTTCGAGAGCTCAGAACGTGTATGGTGGTTGTAGTATGGCTCCAGGTGTGGGACTCTCCTAGTTGTTTACTTTTGTTTACCTGTTGTTGGGTTGTGGAACTTTTCTGGTTGGGTGCGTTTTTTGACCATTTTCTTTTCAGTCTACCTTCGGCACATTCTTTGTACTGTTTAGATGTCGATGCACCTTTTGTGGTCTGTTTATAGCAGTTGGCACTTTACTTTACTTTTCATTTCTATTAAATCTGCACTTCTGCATTGAGTGGGCAGCGTGGGTGTGTACATGTACTCAAGAAAAGGCATCCCCGAGTTTTTTAGCCTTCAGTGCTTCTCACCGGGCCCTGGCCTATGGAGGTAGGCTTGGGGTATTTGCGTCTTGATCCTGGGTTGGGTCGGGTCGTGAAAAAGTGGTATCCAAGGTGTTACGTTCCATGGAATGTTTTTTGGATGTTTCTAGAAAGGAATTGGTTGGGATCTAGGGAAACAGTGTCAACGTGTCTTGAGAGCGGCTCTTCGGCCAGGGAGTCCAATGATGGTTCTGTAGCCGACGTATCCATTCACCAGGTCCTTGACTACCCACATGTCGACTCAGCATGCTGAGACACTCATTGCAGGGAATTGGTTTGTGAATCACATAGGATTGAGTCATTGACTATCCTTCTTGAGTCATCTACCCCTTTTTAATGGTTGTATACATATATGCTCATCTAATCGCGGTACTCCCTGATAACATTTAGGATGCCTCCGTGAAGGTAGCCAGCCAGGATACCAGCTTTGGTTCATGATGACTTCCATGTGGGCGATGCAGCCTCAGTCTAGGACTTATCATGCAAGTCCCTTTCTCCGGGTTGGCCAGTAGCAGCACCCCCATCTAGTGAACAGCAGGTAGCTCTAGCAGAGCAGACTGAGCTTGAGCATAGGTTGAGCGTGCTCCGTGAGTTCCAGCGTCAGAGACTACTGAGTATTAGTGGTGAGATAGACCCTCAGGAAGAAGAGGTTTGTCATGGGACAGCGGTTCTCCTTTTCAGGCTTGTGCAAACGCCGGTAGAACTGATGGTGGCCTTATCCTCCAGCCTTTTCCACATAGTATCTGGGTGTTGGTGGAGTCTGGTGGATTAGTTACTCTATGAGTCGTCACTTTCGTGGGATGACTTTCAGCTACTGTTTTGTGAGTATTTTTACCCCTCCTTACGCTATGTTCGGATCCAGGAGCTCCTGCAGTTTCAGTAGGGAGGGATGACGGTGACTGGGTACGTGACTAGTTTCACAGACCGTGCCATTTTTACCCGGAGTTGGTCTACGAGAGAAACTTCTGAGTGCGGATGTTCGAGAAGGGTCTCCGAAGAGATATTTGTGCTCTCATAGTACCATTGGGCATTTCCACTTATGTCGGGGTGCTAGAGCAGGTGTTAGTGATAGAGAACTTCCTACCTCGTTCTAGAGTTGGTGGTTCTAGGAGGCTCAATAGATCTGAGACATTTGCCACAGCTAGCAGGCATCAGCTAACAGAACATCGACACTGGTGGATTTTTGATAACCAGACTCAGGGGCGTGTTCGTACACCACAGTGGCATAGGAGGGAACCAGAACAACCTAAAGAGATTTAGTGTTATGCTTCCGATGAGCGAGGTCACATGGCACGGGACTGCCTGACCAGGCATGCTGAGAATATCAGGTAGGCTGCAGGTGCACCACCGTGACAAAGGCAGCGTCATGGTTGGAGTAGAGCTCAGAGAGTTGGTGATAGCGGAGGAGTGGGGGGGGAGCTGGAAGTGGGGGACGACAATACGAGGTCTTCCCATCACCACCAAAAAGTCCACATCAGGCTCCGGGAGATGACAGTTGGGACCACGAACAACCATGACCTTTGGATTTCTACAATCCTACAGATCATGAGGTGATAAGAGGTAATCTCTACAACTCTTCTAATTTTTGTAGTATAATTGATAGACTCTGTGTGTGAAATGCCTTTACCCATGCTCCATACTTGAGTTGTTACCACAGTGACGCGGGGCATCGGTGTAACCCTGTGTTAGTAGAATAGAAGGCATGGAACCTTTCTCTTTAGTCGATGGTCGATACTCCTTTGCCTATCGAGCATGTAAGAGAGTTTGGTTATGGGGCATCGACTGTGAAATCTTGCGTGACCAGATATCCTTGGGTGTTTCAGCATATAAATATTCTGAAGGAGGGAATTACCAAGCTTTGTCCCATGTCCAAATGTTTATTCCAGTCACAGCGTGGGATGTAGGGGGTTTGATCGTGGAGGCGAGTTACCCTCGTGGGCCTTCAAGCCGTTTGATACCATGAAAAGGGATGGCGAGGTTGTCTCCTGCCTTTCCCTAACCCCCCAAAGTCTGGAGTGGGTGAACTATGCCTCCCATGTGACATAACTGAAGAGATGTGTGTGTGCTCCTATGCACGTCATCAGAAAGGGCAGACCTTGCGTGAACAAATCAAATCCTTTGGTCTGTGTACGGTGACGTGGGACTGTCCAAGAGTTCTTCTGGGAACGGGAGAGCCAGGAGTGGGCTTAGTACCCTGAGTTGTTCCCTGGTTTGGATTTTTTAGGACTAAAATCTTGAATGAGGGAATGATGTAAGAACCCGGTTTTTTCTAAAAATAATTTTTAATTTTCTTGATGATATTCTAGAGCAGCGCCTTCAGACGGCATGCGATTCCATTCCCCGGTGTGGCCCGAATTAAATTTTTAGTGTGTTCACACTGGGCATGCCAATTAAGCAGATTAACTCCTAAAGGGTAGCTCGGACAGGAAAAAAGAGGGCACCTTTGAGTCCGGAACATGTCGTTTACCCTAGGAGGGGTGTAACTTTCGCGAGCGTGGGCCTTCTATGAAAAATGCCACCAGGGGTGTTTTCATAATTTAGTGGCCTTGAGTGTTATATTTTATAATGTTCGAATGGAGGATCAGATTAAAATTCCGAGACCGCCATTGTGCTTGGGAGGTGGTGTTTACCCTAGTGGAGTTTTAATCTTGACCCAGGCATGAGTTTCAGATGCAGGTCAGTTTGGGGGTTTAAATTAATTAATCTTTTTAATTAGGTTTTCTTTATTTAAGCTATAACACCTCTCCCCTATCCCCCAATTTGTTTTCTGGTGGAAGGAGATCTCAAGGATCACCTCGACCATCTCCTATCCTCCATCCTTCCTCTCAAATGTGGAAGTAGTCTGGCTACAGTGGATCAATAACAAAGCTTCGGGCTACGCCCAAGGAGGTAGGAATTTTGATTCGAGTTTTATTTTTCAATCATCCATCATTGAATATCTATATATATATTTGTTGAATTGTAGTTAAAATTTAAATAGAATCCCATAATAGTGTAGTTGGTGATCTTATCTTTCTGATGCACCTTTTAGATTCAAATTATGAGTGCCGAGGTGTCTGCAGCAGCATGGCAAATTTTCGAGTTTTTTTTTGTGTTTCCGGCGGATCTGGTTGGTCCGGCGAGGGTTCAGGCAGGATAGCTCAGTGGCGGGTCTTCAGGGTGGCACGGTCGGCTACAGATTAGTGGCTACAGGAATTATCCTGGTGAGCGGAGGCGCCAGGAGGAGCGGGGAACTCGGACGGTGGAGCGACGACGCGCGGACGGCGGGGCTCCCGGGGCGCCGGCTAGGGGGGGGGGTGACGCGGTCGGCAAGGAGGAAAACCGGGGTTGTCGGACCCCGGTTGGTGATAGGGACCCACAACACATGGGTCCCTTTGGGAGTCAAGTTGGACCAGCTTAAGCCGGTATCGGCGAGGGGAGCTGGCCTGCGGTGAACCGCGAGCTGCTCCAGGTTCAAGGTGGGCCGCCCCACCTATTTTCATCATAAAATTTTAAACCCCCTTAAAATTCAAACCGAAAATCAAATTTGGGTATTGTCAGTAGCAACACGTTCCTTGGATAGAGAGAGACATTTTGAGATGTTCTCGGGGATTTATAAATCCCGATACGGAGGGTTGGGGGGCTCGGTGGCGCGTCACGTATGATAAGTTGTTTGGCGTTTTCCGGGAGTTATTGTTTTGAATGGAGTGGTTACATATAGTGTCCGATTTGAGCGTCGTAGGTGGAATTGAGACCCTAGCACCGATGCAGAACTTTCCATTGTGGGTTCATGAGTTGAAGCCAGAGTTGAGGTGCGGGCCCCATGACCCATCTTTTAAGCTGCGAGTAGCGTTTAACAAATTTTTCATCGGGCGTCCGTTCGGGGTGTGCAAGTAGTTGATTCAGGGTGTTTTTTCGGGGGCATTGTAATGGCACAATCCACCCAATTTAATTCAAAATGTTGGTGTGGGCCCCATGAGGGCCATTTTGGCCGTTGACGGTGAATTCTATCTTCTTCACCGGGTGTCCGTTTTGGACAAGTGAATAGTTGATCTTGTGTACTTTTCCAATAGGATCATAATGATGTGATCCGTTTGTAGTGATTTGGGACTATGATGTCGGTCCCACTTAGCACCGCTCGTGTGCAGTATGACGAAATGCATCTTTTTCTGTAGATATCTGTTCAATGCAAGTAAGCAGTAAATTTGATGTGTTTTTTTAGGGGATCACAATGGTGCGATGTGCCCAACTGTTTTTGTGACCATGGGATGTCGTTTGGGCGTAAAATAGTGTTGAACGACTTTTACGTCAGATGTCTATTGGAGGTGAGTAAATAGTTGATCTCGTGTGTTTTTTCATGAAGATTACAACGGTATGATCCGTTTGGATATGTGGATCCCCATCCGAGATCTTATTAAATGTGAAAGAATGAAACGTTTACCTGTGGTGATTCTTCCTGCGGTGTTTGTAGGGAACACTTGGCGTGTGATCGCGTTCACTCCTGTGAGAGTGATGTCAGTGTGTAAAGAGGTATGGTTGGTCATGCTAGGGCTGTAAAGGAAGAAGGTTGGAAAAATTACAATTTTTCCCTTTGCATTGACTTTGGATGCCATGCGTTTGATATCCTTTGGGACAGATATGTGATATACTTTGGGAGTATACGAGAATGTAGGGAGGTACTTTTGTAGTTGTACCTGGGATGTTTCTGTTCGTGGTTTGGAGATGAGTTCAGGTCACACATCGTGTGGTCCCCTTGTGCATGTCGTGTTCCTTTTTACATACCTTTGATCTCTCATGCCGTAGAGGGTCCATATGTTCATGATGGTTTAGACTAGCATGGTTGAGTGGTTTCCCCTGGTTATGTTCTCAACGGTGTGATCGGTGGAGTTGTTCGGGTTCCCCGTTTTCCATTAGCTATGTGGGATTTCAGTATCACGTCCCTTCTTGTTACCTGGATGAATTTTGAGGATTCAGTGTGATCAATAAATTACACGGGCACTGATCCTCTAACCAGGTGGTTGTTTCCATTAGGGTCGGAGCCCTAGTGATCCCTGACTCCCTATCAGAGTATCGAGATCATATCTTCCTTCCGTGATCTACCATGACGTGTTTCCCAAGGCAGATCTCTTGGTATCGGTGTGACCCACACTACACGGGCGCTGAACCACCACCAAGGGATTTGTTCTGTAGTTGGGTGGTAGTGCAATACCCACTCCATGTTCTGTTGGCCTATGTTGTACCATCCAGTAGGGATGGCCACAGCTCAGATTTTACCCTCCAGCGGGGCTGGGCAGTGGGTTGCTCATCGACTTCTTTGAGTTTACCCTCCATCAGGCCTAGGAAGTGGGTTTCTCATTGACTTATTAGGGTTTACCCTCCAGCAGAGACTGGGCAGTGGGTTACTCGATGAGCTCTTAGGGTTTACCCTCCAGCAGAGACTGGGCAGTGGGTTACTCGATGACCTCTTAGAGTTTACCCTCTAGCAGAGACTGGGCAGTGGGTTACTCGAAGACCTATTAGGGTTTACCCTCCATTAGATACTTGTCAGGGGGTTACTCGATGACCGCTTAGGGTTTACCCTCAAGTAGAGACTGGGTAGTGGGTTCCCCGACATCCTCTTAGGGTTTACCCTCCAGCAGAAACTGGGCAGTGGGTTACCCGATGACCTCTTAGGGTTTACCCTCCAGCAGAGACTGGGAACTGGGTTACCCGACAACCTCTTAGGGTTTACCATCCATTGGGGCTGGTCAGTGGGTTACCCGATGACTTCTTTCATACTTAGTCCTTTCTACTAGGCTAGTATGTGGCTTTTCTCTATGACTACTAGAGCAGGACACTTGGTTGTACGGGTCAGTGATGTGACAGCTTTGACTTTGAGAAAACCTCTCGACTGTGTGGCAGTGACGAGGTGTGGTTTGACTTTCCCCAGAACTCTCAAGTATAAGGGGCGCTTTCCCCACCAAGACGCATCCTTGAGACACGAGCTAAAAAAGTGCGGGCGAGTCAGTGCCACCCAAAGCGGATACTGTCAAGGTGCAGTGATTTGATCCCATTGACTTGCAATTCAGGGAAGACATGTAGGATTCTAGGCATCGATGGTGTTTACTTCTGAGACTGTTGGTGACTCACTTTCTTTGGCTGAGCTATGAGATGGTGATCCCCTTACAATCTTGTTCAAGTTTCTTTTTTGAGCATACTTTATATGTAAATACCATGTTCTGGTACCCACTTCTTGGGTTTTGGTTACCCTCCATCCAGGAGAGGCGAAGACGTGTGGGTTATTCCATGTTCATTCATTTCTAGCTTCTCATGGTTGGACGAGTCTACTCTCCTGCTATAGGTTGTGAAGGCTCGACATGATGCTCATCTTCTCACCATTTCTAGCTCCTTGTGTTAGGACGAGTATAGTTCTTTCATCTTATTGGGTTAAGGTATATTCTTTACTGAACTCTCTGTTGTACTCCTTACTATTCCCTATTCGATCTACTACTCACTGTTCGGTACCTCCTTCGTTGATCCCTGAAGCCTTCAGGGTATCCTACTGAGTATTATTATACTCACCCATGTTTGGGATTTCTCGCACCTAGGGTGCCCTTGCAGATGATGGATAGGTTGCTCATGACTTCAGTGGAGCTTAGGAGTTCGGGTGCATGGACCACGTATGAAGGTCGTAGTCACACTCCTGGTGTTGGAATCTCCCAGTTGTTTACTTTTGTTCACTTGTTGCCGGGTTGTGGCACTTTTCGGGTTGGGTACATGTTTTTCCCCTTTTATTTTCAGTTTACCTTCAGTACTTACTTTGTACTATTTAGAGGTCAACGCACCATTTGTGGTCTGTTTATAGTAGTTGGAACTTTAATTTACTTTTATTTTCTATTTACTCTGCACTTCATCATTGTGTGGGATGCGTGTGTGTGTACAGGTACTCAGGAAAAGGCCTCCCCAGGTTGTTTAGCCTTCAGTGATTATCGTCAGCCCCTATCCTATGGAGGCGGGCATGGGGTAGTTGTGGCTTGAGCCTGGGTAGGGTCGGGTCATGACATGGACAAACCCCCTAGACACCACCCCACCCCTGGAAGAGCCCTCCCACCCCCTAGACAGCCCTCCCAATAATTTTAGTTTGATTTTTTTTTTCTATTTTCATTTTACAATTCATGTTTCATGATTATATGAATCAACATGGTTTTAAGTCATTATAGCCACACCTTTTAGGTGGTTTTCCTTTTTTTGTGGGTTTATATGGAACATTCCGTTGAATTTAGTTTGGGTGTTATGAAATGTACTATCTTTTCACAATATTTCCATTTTATAGCATCAATAACTTAGTTAAAAAACTCTCTTTACACATTCATCATCTTTCATGAAAATATGTCACTTTGTAATATCTGGAACAATGTTTTATCATGTCTATTGTGTTTTCTTGGTATGTGATAAATGAAAAAATTACAAAACACATCTCACCTCAAATTTTGGCAGACATAACTGAATTAATTAGTATATCTTTACATTGTTTCAATAGTTCATTAAATCAACTTGAAACACTTTCCTTTATCGTTTACTTAAATATTTTTTTGATTAAACTTCAATCTTATTGAATTGATCAGGATGAAATGACTTATAATAATTCTTTTTACAGAATTGATAGGAGTTTTATGTATGAAACTGATTGGATCTCAACCAATTTTTAAAACAATTTAATGATATTTTTAGATTTTTCATTTCACAATGCTTTAGATAGTGGTCGCATACACTTCCCATGTTCAAATTGTGTAGGTAGACCTTTGTTGATCCGTGAAGAAGTCAAATAACACATAACGAAATGTGGTTTTCAAGAAAACTACTATGTGTGGAATAATAATGGGGAGGAAATGAAAGCTCAAATTACTGATGATCGAAATGAAAGTACTGGACTGGAGAATTTGTTAGATGACCGGTTTTTGGTTATTCTTCATCATGAAAAAGAAAGGATTTTGACTCAAGAATACTTTGATATGAGGACATATGATGCATCTAATGAAAATGATGATATTACCAGGGTGAAAAAATTAACTGATGTTGGCACGACTCCAGTATATCAACAGTACAATAAAATGAAATAGATGGAAATTTTTATCCCATAATTTCATGGGAAAACTATATATGGGATTTCTAATGCCGAATTCGATTACATTTTTACCTTCTTGAAGGATTTACTTCCATATGATGCAGATATTCACTCAAAACATATATGGAATGGAAGTTAGTTAAGGAAAATAGATTTTCAAGAAATAAAATTGATTCTTTCCCGAATGATTGCAGTATATTCTAGGAGGAAACCGCTGAACGAAATGATTGTATAAAATGTGGCACATGCCGCTAGAAGTCAAAATCTGATGGAACACCATCACGTGTTCCACAGAATGTATTGTGGCACTTTTAATTGAACCACAGACTCTAGAATCTTTTTATGTTTGATGAAATATCAATAAAAATGAGATGGAATGATACCAAGGGAAAGAAGACTACTGATGAGTTGGTTCACCCTACAGATGTATTTTCATGGCAGAGATTTGATACTCGATATCATGATTTTGCAGATTACATGTGTAATGTGAGGATGGGTATTTCATGCAACGATTTTAATCTATTTGGGAAGATACTTACATAGCACAACACATGGCCAGTTTTTATACACATTTATAATCTTCCCCCATGGTTGTGTATGAAAAAACCTTTCACATTCATGAGTATACTCAAATCTGGTCCTTCTGATCCCGGTATTGATATTGACGTATACATGCAACCATTAATAAAATAGTTGAAACATCATTGTGATGTGGGTTTGTGCACATACGATGAATATTCGAAAGACATATTTCAGATGTCTGCTACTCTTATGTAGATGATCAATGATTTTTTGGCTTATGAAATGATGTTTGGATGTAGCACGAAGAGAAAACTGTCATTTTCTATTTGTATCAAGAATACATGATCCATAAGACTAAAACATCACTGTATTTTTAGTTTTATAGGAAATCAGTAATCCATTCCAATGGACCATAAATATAGAAATAATCATTGAATATTTGATAATACCATAAAGATCGATGATCCACCTCAGCGTTTGTCTGGAACTGATGTTCTTAGTGAATAGAAATATTTTATTTTTTTATTCGGGAAGGGTCAAATGAAATCTGGAAAGAGAAAGAATGTTTCCACTGAAAACTGTTACAATTGGAAGAAGAGGAGTATCTTTAATGATTTTCCTTATTGGTCATCAAATTTTTTACATCATTGATTAGACGTAATGCACTTTGAAAAGAATATATTTGAAATATTTATTTCCATACTTCTAAATGTTAAGGGAACGACAAAAGATGATTTAAGGTCTCGGCGTGAGTTGGTGGGTTGGGGCATCAGAACAGAATTGCATCTAATGCATATCAGTGAAAATAAATGGAAAGTTCCATGTGATTTTTATGTGATGACACCTATGAAAAAAACAATTTCTAGAAGTATTAGATACTATTAGAGTTCCTGAGGTCTATTCAAAAAACATATCTAATTTGGTCAACAGAAGAGAGTTGAATCTAAAATATTTGAAGACTCATGATTATCATGTTCTTCTGCATGATTTGATTCCAATAGAAATTTGTCATTTTTTGTCCAATAATGTAAGGGTGACTGTTATTCAGTTGTAACATTGGTTATAGATAATTGTTCTATGAATTTTTCCATGTCTTTATTACAAAAAATATAGACATATGCCCCATTAATTTTGTGTGAGTTTGAAAAAATATTTCTTCCATCATTTTTCACATGCATGCTGCATCTGACTGTCCAAATTCCAACTGAAATAGTTCTTAGAGGAGCTGTCTCTTTTCTTTGGATGTATACAACTAAAAGAAATATGTACACATTATAGTCTTATGTCCAAAACAATAATCATCTTGACAGTTCGATCATGAACGGTTACATGGCCCAAGAATGTATGGATTTCTGCTCAATGTATTTTTCTGATCTTACTACAAGAATGAATAGACCAATGAGAAATGAATAAGAATAGTAATATCAAATTAAACCCAGTTTTCCATCACTTCCTCAAACAAGAGGAATTCCTGGATCATATACATTGAATACATTAATCCTTGAAGAGCGTGAGATGGCACATCACACAGTTTTTTTCAACTGTGATTTGTTCGATGACTAGATCAGGTAACTGAATCGAATATGTATATATTATATATATATATATGTATCTATTAAACTATTCATATTTCTTATCTACATATAACATAAAATAATGATAAATAGAAAGTATCATTCGTTATCTCTGATAAGGATAGAGACTTTTCATATCAAAGAGTTTTTTTCTTGGTAAAAATTGAAGGTAAAAAAATTACTATTTAAAATAATTAAATCAATATTTAATTAAGTTTAATATTCATTTATATAGCAGGTATTGATTTTTCCTATTGAATCTGTCTCTGAGGAAATAGGTTCTTTGGCTTTTGGTCTTAATACCGTGGTTGGTGACTGTAAATCAATTGTTGTTAATGGGTACAAATTTATTTTCACTGAATGAAAAAATAAAATGAGAACACAACATGATGGTGTTATGGTTACTACCACAATATATTGTTATTACATTTCATCAGATAGTAAACTGTGATTTGAAAATGTGGGTTATTATTGAGTCATATAAAAAATAATAATGTTGGATTATTACTCCCATGGATGAGTCATGATGATGAAATTCCATTGGTTTGATTCGATGACGAGACATGGCACATTTATTATTGATTGCGGATTTAGAGTAATTAATATGACTCACACTCTTGCTACCTAAAAACAATATTTATTGGCATCAATGGATAAACAAGTTTTCTATGTCAAAGAACAACTTCTACCTGAATTTGGTGTCATAGTTAAAATAATTCCCAGACATATTTTTGCTGATGGGGATGATGGAATTGACACCATCCCTACTGCCAGTGGAACCAATCCATTTCTATCTTTTGTTGGATCCAATAGCTCAATTTTCAGAGTTGATTATGAACCTGATGTTGTTGTGAGAAATATATAAAATCAGTCATTCATGTTCTCAATTATTTTGGTTTACCTGGAGTTGGGTTGTTAAGGTTGGTTCTATTCAAATTGATTTAATATTGAAACCTGCATCATCTACCTGAGCTAAAGAAATTAAATTTTCCCCTTAATTTTAAAAATTTATTTTCAACTTATGAATCTGGTAGAATCAATTTTCCATGATTTTAGTAGACTTATGACACTTAGTAAATAATCATCCTACTAAAAATTAAATTTCTTTATTAAATCTTTCATTATTTATTGACTTCTTTATGTATTTGTTCAAGCTCACCTAAAACAATGGTTAGTTAAATTATCTATGAATCCCCCTATTCCCCCTCATTTATTTTGTTTTTTGGGTTACACATTAGTTATCCTTTTCTATTTACTTCCATATTTGTTTTTTAATGAAGGAATTGAAACCATTTAAAGAGAGGGGTCATAAATAGACTATGGAAAACAATTGTCGCATGACCGAGCTGGGCATTCCACCACTAGTGCCTGCAGTGAGTATTTTATTGGAAATATATTTATTTAAATTATATATAATGTCATGTGATTAATTTTTTTAAAGAATTTTTTCAGCATCCATCTATTAGGAGACAATTATTTGAAGATCAGCCGAGTAGTGGTCCCATTACTGGGGGTGTTCGTACGAGGGGGGTGTTACGGGAGCTAGGAGATCTGGTCAGCATACCTGATTAGACATTGCCCCTCCCACTGACATACCATCCATCCCACATTCTGATCCCGATGTTCCATTAAGGATACACGAGATATTTAGGCCTCCCATGTTTTCACCACCATTTACATCTGACCCTCCTTACCCATCTGTATCATATCCAATGATGATTCCCACTACTCATCTAGCATTTGGCTAGCCATCCCTATCATCTTATTTTACTACTACTTTGATCTCTCATGGAATTCATATTCCATATTCTTTGACTACTCCTTTGCCTGAGTCTATCCCTGTGGATCATACATTGGGACCCACTCAATATGTACAATGTGTTCCTTTAGTGTCTTCGGATCCAGCGGCGCCCATTTATGAGACTACCGCAGGTATGCTTATACAACCCTAACAAATTGTTACACCATTTTTTATTTTCATTATAACATGTATTGATAAAATATTTGTTTATCTTTCATAACAGATACATCTAATGATAGGATGTGGGGGTGGGGGCATACACAAATGAGTTCGGTGTGCCACCTACACACACATTTGATGGTGGAATACAATGAAGATAGTCAGATGATTGAAAATCTGGGTAGCAATGTCGGAGTTTTTTGCCAACGCTTTCCAAATCCTCTGACATCATTCATGTCAGCTCACTCTCATGGAGACAACTGCCAAATTAATTAAAGGATAATGCATGGGCAGAGATATGGGTAAAAAATTCTGTTGTATTTAATGTAATATATTAATTTTTTTATTTATATGAATTAATTTTGTGGTTTCAGCTGCGGTTTAATTTCCCTGATGGTGAGGGTGAAAAACCAGCATGTATAAAAGATTTAGGCGAGCTTTGGAGAGATTATAAGCATGATATGTACATTGGCTGGCATGCTAGAGTGGGCACAAAGTTAGAGGCAGCCTCTATCATGAATGATATTCCATTAAAACAGTACAAACAGGTGATTATTCATTGGTAGACTAGCCAATTTATGGTATTAATCAAATTAGAAGTATTTAAATGTAAATTTTAATTTTTTTCGTTAATACTAATTATTGAAATTTATTTAGGATGCATCTGTATGAAATAAAAAAACATTGATTATATGAAATACATCCACACATTGGGATGTACTACGATGCCAGATCATGAGAGACAGCTAGTATGAAAGTTTATAATCTTTCTTTGCGACATGAACATTCTATTTCTTCCTCCATAATTTATTCGATTTCTAAAGATGTTATATGATTTAATTATGAAATTACTATGTTTTTTTGTATCTTAATTTTAATTATGGTTTTCTATATTCAATGTCATTATAGAGCCAGAAATTGATTATATAAGGATGTGTGCCTTGAGAAAAACTGTTCTGCTCGAGTAGAAAGAAGAAATATGGAAGTACAGTTAATGAACTGACTCAGCAGCAGATTGTTAGTTTTACTTTGTAGATTTAAAATTTTAATCTCTATTTTTAACTTAAAAATCTATTTATATTTGTAACAGGTTGATTTAGAGGCCCTTGATGCCGAGGAACCTAACACTTTTGGTCCAAATGATCACTTACATCAGGTGTTGGGAGATGAGCACCCTGGTAGAGTACACTTTCGAACTAGGAATAGTATTGTTCTGATGATGTATTGGCCCTCCTCAAGTATTATTTGTGGTGAAACCGAGTTGCAGTAGGTTAAGTCACAGAAAGAACAGGCTGAAAAAAGGGCCACAGAGATGACAAAATAGTCTTCTAGGGAAAGCACTGCATTTATGAAACTGATGGAAGTTTTACATCCAACACTTCCACCAGAGGCTATCACTGATTGTGATAAATATATTTCATCTATTCATTCTATATATGGTGAATTAGGTAGAATTTATACTGTTTTTCAAGAATATGGTGAGAAGGAGGTCAAGGTGGAGGAGGAGGAGAGAGAGGATGTAACACCCTGACCCTAGTAACCCAGATTCGGTGTATTATTACATAACATTGGCATGATCACAAGAAATATCAAGTCTCGAAACACTGATGAGTTTAGTTGTCTTGGAAAAAATAGCTATATTCATATGTCTTAAATTACATCATAAACTCAGAAAAAACTATAACAAAATATTTTCTTCATATCCCATCATACTGTCCCTGCAATTCATTCATAAATTACTTCTTCACATCCTGGGAAAAGTAAAACATTGAAAGTGGTGAGCTTGGATGCTCAGTAAGGATAACAATATATCAGAAACTTTTATAAATAATAATAAACATTTAAGGAAATGTATAACTAAAACAAAAGCCTTTTAAACATGAACTTCAACATAATATGGAAAATATAAAATGAAATAATTCCATTTACTAATTCACATGGATATTCTACTCGTCGAATAATCATATGAAATATCAATAACCACTTTCATAATGATGGAATGAATCATGCCAGACTATCATAACCTCATAGCCAATGCCTCTCTCCAAGACTACAAATAAGATTTTGTCAAGGCCTTGTTCCAAGAAACTAGTTTGTCTCATGATACCTACTGATGCATCGAGGAGATATTGCGGGCTCCACCCGTCACTTATTAAGTCCAATTCATTCCTCATATGAACAGGTTTAAACATAACATAAACATTCGTATTAAAACTAGCATACAAAATGTCAATACTTTCTCTATAAACCATGAATGGTATAAAAATATCATATACACAGTGAAACATATAAAAAAACCTTCAATACAATATGGAAGTTTTGTATCACAATAAATCAACATCAAATAAGCTTAAAATCCATCAAAGGATGTTGACATAGATGAAACCAAAACTATTTGAGCGAATTCTCTCTTTTTTTAAATCATTTGAAAGTCACATAATTAGAAAATAAAACATTTACTTTGAAAATTTTATTATAAGCTTTTAAGGGAAGCTTCGAAAATTTTATAAAGGCGGAAAATAGCCGCACCAACCGTATAAGATAAAAAAACATTTTTACCTTAATTTTGTCGAAAAGGATAAAAAGGATCTTGTTTGGAAAATGACAGAAAGATTCATTAATAAACATCTTATAATAAGTCAAAAAGGGTATAAATGACTTTATCCTGGAGTCTTTAAAATAGTTAGAATGGCTTGTATTACATTTTTAAGAAACATGGATGTGGATTATAAAGAGGTCCCAGAAGATAATTACGTATAAACAACATCGGATAATGAAGAGATTGTGAAATAAAACCTTACGTTGTAATTTTCCTCGGTTGAGGGTAGGTTAACCTATTGTATAATGGTGAAATAATTTTTATTAAATTATACAAGAATCATATACATTAATATGATATCATATATGATCTTTTAACATTGATTTGTTAATAATATCTTAGTATTATCGTTGATTCGGGTGTTAACTTACTCGTTTTCTTTTATATGTTTTGTTATGTAAGCCATGTTTTTCAAGGATAGGTTGTATATTATTCATATCCATAATGATATCAAGTCCTTAAAAATTATTTTTTATCATTAAATGAGAATTATTCTTGAATGGATACGATGGGGAATGAATCTCATCGCGTTCGTGGAGACGGTAGTCCGTACGTACGCACGAGTGGAAATATCATTCTTTTGATATTAAAATAATATATAATTGGATGGTATATCATATATAAAGAATAATTATAATGTTATATTTATTATTCACATGAATTACACATCATTATTATAACCATCCAAATAATAAGTTATTGAATAACAATTACACCACGACGTGGAGACGGTAAGTCGTATGTACGCACGTATGATGAAATGTCATTCAAAGGATGGATAGAATACTGAATATGGTTGTACCATATATATAATAAGATCATAGTATATATAAGATACTGGAGTTATTATTTTATAATGGGAATAACAAAGAATGAAGAAGTTGAAGAAGAAAGGAACTTGAAAGAGGTTAGTGAAAACATTACCTCTTCTTCGGGTTCTTCCTTTTGATTTGATCAAAAGGGCTCCTTAGGTTGGCTTTCTGATCAAAATAAGGCCTCTAAATTGAATTTAGGGAATTTTATAGAGTATTCGGGCAGGTTTTGTCTGAGCCAAAAGGCTTTTAATGTATGAATTAGTGAGAATGGGGAGTGCCCTTTTATAAGAGGGGTGAGGGGCACCTTTGGAGAAGCTAGAAATATTATTTTATAATAAATTCATATTCGGTTTATAATGGCTAAAAAGATGATTATTTAAATTTTAGGGTGGGTATGTGTCGAAAACCACTCCACCAATAGAATTTAGACAGCTTTGGGACATTATATTAACCTTATCTTTTAGTTTTAACTCTTAGTTAATTAGTTTGACACTTACCATGGGACTTTGTATTTTTATATTATATAGTCAATAAACATACTATATAACTCCAATAGACAACCATGTGGTCTATTAATGATACACCTATCATGATATAACTCTCTTGGCCGAACCTTAGGTTTTTTGAAATTGAATAGAATTAATAATATAATATTTGTTTTAAAAACTCTTTTATGTCAATTTTGACACTATTGGGTATTTTGTTTTTTTATAAATTCATAACAGCATTATTACATCGAAACAAACTTATATAATCAATAATAATATGTCATATTAACCTAAAAAATTAGTATAATTCATAAAAAGTCTCAAATTTCATTTATTCTGATATTTCTAATATCAATTATATAAATATTTAATTAATTAGGTAATTACTTCATCACCATTGTGTCATAAATAAATTAAATTATTTAATGTCTAAAAATTATAAATAAAATACCATCATGTAGGAAATCTTTTTATCTTTCTAACTAATATTTACAATCGATTTTATCTTATGTATAACCCTATATTAAAAATATTTTAGTAAATAAACTTTGATTTTAACTCTTTTAACTCTTCTTTGAATTAAATAATAATAAATTTCCTAATCTAATCCAAGTGGACCTAAATGATATTATTTTATTCCTAAGGTCTTTTTTGGCGATATACACTTGTAAAATAGAATTAGGACATGTGTTAGGATAATATTAATATCATTTTTACCCTTAATTACCCTATTTACTTTTAACCGTGGTAAATAAAAGTAAAAAGTTAATATTCACCAAAAATTACATTCATCTCATTGAACCACATTTTACACCTTGATATTAACCGCGTCTCTCGGATTTTCAAAATTCCACTCACATAAGCGGTAAAATTATTTTTTGTGTGAATTTCCAAATTCTCCTAAGAGGTGGGTAAAAGACGGTGAAAAGTTCAATAAACTTTTTATATATCTAAAAGTATTCTAAACTAACTCCAATGATGTAAATTGAACTTAAATAGGTATTATATATCTATTTGGACCTTAATTAAATTTAAATTAAATACGTAATTATTTAAAAAAAAAATCGTTTTAAACTATAACTCAGTGTTTTTTCATTATTCATCAAAAATTGATAGTTTTCAGAAAAATAAAAAAATTTCACCCTGGGATAATTTTGATATTCCGAATAAAAAAAAAGTCCATTTTAAAATATAAAATTTATAAAATTTCCAAAAGTAGGTATTACTATTCATAACGGCTAGTTTGATTGGTTGTGGAGTGTGTGTTAGAACTCGAAGTTGCGTACAAAACACGCTACTGTATTATTCAATGGAAAGCATACCATGGAAGCATGGAGTGTTACATAGGATGAGGAAGAGGTGGAGGCTGAGTAATAGGAGGATGGTGAGGATGAGGACGAGGTGACGGAGGAGGGATATTAGGAGGCTGAGGTTGAGTAAGAGGGCAAGGGGGGGGATGATGATGGGGATGATGATGAGGATGAGGGTGAGGGTGAAGATGATGGTGAAGATAATAATGGTTATGATAATGATGGTGTTGAGGGAAAAATTGATCCATTACATATTGGATTGATATTACTGACCTTTGATGTTTATTGATTTATTGTTCATGATTATATGTGTGATTATGTCGGTCACATTATCTTTATTTTTTATATATTTTAAATAAATTGTAAATTTTTAGTGGAATTTAGAAAATTGATGGTATAATTAGAAGTTGATATATTGAAATTATTTTTTTAACCTTGAATTAATTTGCTTATAAAATATTTAAATACCATCCCATGTGTCCGGGAAAACCCCACCCTCCTCCCTGGACCATGGACAGCCCCGAGACAACCCCCTGGACAGCCCCCCGGACAGCCCACCGGACAACACCCCACCCTCCTACCTAGACCTTGGATAGCCCCACACAAACCATCACATAATTAATAAAATGAACAAGCATGAAAAGATGGAATAAAATAAAAACCGGACTATGCGTAAACATTATCAGAACATGGTTAATCACTTAAGCAAGCATCACTTAATATTAACAAGCATTTGATAATGCGAAACTACGCATAATGGAATAAACTCCCTCAATACCATATTAAGTCAGACCAAGCCTTTCGTTACCTGGTTAAGGGAAAGACTCAATAATACTATGTTTTTGACCAACCCTTGTTGGGACACTTAGTTTTATAAAGGAATACCTTATGAAAGGTTTGAGGTTGACTTAACCATATTACATCAAGGGAAGTAGCCCTTGATAGAATTGGTGTAATATTGGAGGCAAGAGTTGAGGAAATCCAAGTCAGGATTTCAGGATTGGGTAGTCCACTCAACAGATCAAGGAAATGTAAGCTCACAGTTGGCAAAGACCGGCCTACCTAAATACCTTCAAATAGCTTGACCAACCCTTGTTGGGGTTATGCTAAGGGAAATATGGATCCTTTACACTAGAATGTCAATGAAACTGCACATTCTAAGTTCAATGGTGAGGGCTAATGGGACTTGATAAAATAGTGGGAGAATTAATTAATTTATTATTTCTCATAAAAATGTAATCAAGAAAGTACTGATAAATATTCTCTTTTAATTTGTAGAATTGAAATGACAAACTCATCACCACATTTTCTCTACAATCAATACTGGATAAAGACAATATCCTCACCAGCAGTAACTTTCAGGAATGGTTTAGGCACCTTCGGGTTATCCTACTCCATGAACGAAAGTTTTACGCGCTGGAGTCCTCACTTCCTGATTCTCCTACCCCAGGGGCGAGTGACGAAGATTTCCTGGTCTATGATCAAAATTTGAATGATGCTCTCGACGTTCAATGTTTGATGCTATCATCGTTGTCTAGTGAGCTCATGAAGTCTCATGAATACATGGATGCCTATAGCATGCTCGAGCACCTCCATGGTCTATACTAGGAGAGAGAAAGACAGGAATGGTTTGAGATCCCCAAGGCTCTATTTCATAGCAAGCTTGGAGAGGGTGCCCCAGCCGTGCCTCACGTAGTCAAGATCATTGGATACATTGAGAGATTGTAGGTTCTAGGGTTTAAACTCCCCGAAGAACTGGGTACTGATCTCATTCTTTCATCACTCCCCCAGAGCTTCTCAAACTTTGTTGTGATCTTCAATATGAACAACATTGAGAAGTCTCTGTCTGATCTTCTCATCCTCATTCGCCAAGTGGACACTGACATGAATCGTGAAAAGCCTTTTTTCCTCATGGTGAATAAAGGGAATGGGAAGGTGAATATCTTTAACCCCAAAGCTTTTTCAAGGCCTTCCAAGAAAAGTAAGATCAAAGGGGAGGCAAAGGAACATGATGCTGTTTGTTTTGCATGTGGAAAGAAGGGCCACTGAAAGAAAAACTGCACCCAGCCAAGGAAGCAAGGGGAAGCTTCAGGTGCGTTTGTTATCGAATGAAATCTATCTGTTTCTACTAATTGGGTATTAGATACTGCTTGTGGTGGTCACATCTGTATCCAAATACAGGAACCAAGTAGATTCAGGAATATTGATCGAGGGTAGGTAGATCTACGAGCAGCCAACGGAGCCAGACTTGCTGATGTAGCTGTCGGGGACTACCACCTCATATTGCTTACGATGATGGTCTGGGTTTTGAAAGGATGTCATTATGTACCCTCTGTAACCAAAAACATTATTTCAGTATCCAGATTATATACTGATGGATTCATCTTCAACTTTGGAAGTGGATGTTGCTATTTTTATAAAGATAGCATTTGTTTTGGTAGGGAACATTTATATAACGTCCTTTATGTGTTAGACTACACAAACCAAGTAATGGAAATCGATATAAAAGTTAATTCAGATGACTCATAACACACCCTACTTTGGCATCACCGGCTAGGTCAAGTGAACGAGAAACTTTTGACAAAATTACATCAAGATGGGTATTTAGATTATTTCGAACTAAAACCACTTGGTGTATGTCATGCGTGTCTACAAGGAAAAATGACCAAAGCCCCATTTAGTGGGAAGGGTGAAAGAGCTAAAGAGATTCTATAATTAGTTCACACAGATGTGTGTGGACCATTTCCAGTAGAAGAAAGGGGTGGGTTCTTGTACATTGTAACTTTTACTGATGATTTTAGTAGATATGGATATATATATTTAATGAGGTATAAGTTAGATTCTTTTGATCGGTTCAAAGAATACCAGAATGAAGTTGAGAACTAGCTTGGTAAGATGATTATGAAACTCTGCTCAGATAGAGGAGGATAATATCTTAATCAGGAATCCATTGATTTCTTACGGGAGTTTGGGATTCTATCTCAACTCACTCCTCCTTACACGCCACAGTAGAATGGTGTAAGTGAAAGGAGGAACCACACCCTCTTTGACATGGTGAGATCAATGATGAGTCATGCGAGTCATCCATTATCCTTTGGGGGATATCCATTACAAACAGCAGCGCACATACTAAACCAAGTACCAATTATATCAATAAATGGTATTCCATATGAGTTATGTAGTGGACGCAAATCCATGTTATCTAATTTACATGTGTGGGGTAGCGAAGCATTTGTTAAGGCTTCTTCAGGTAACAAACTCGTGCCTCGAGGCACAAAGTGTATCTTTATAGGATATCCCAAGGAAAAAAGGGGATATTACCTATACAACCCCTCATACAAAAACGATACAGTGGCAAGACATGCCGTATTCCTTGAGAGGGAGCACATCTATGAAAGAGATAGTGGGAGCAAGATAGACTTTGATGAAGTCGAGGCTCAAGG
This sequence comes from Viscum album, assembly GCA_963277665.1. Lineage (NCBI taxonomy): Eukaryota > Viridiplantae > Streptophyta > Magnoliopsida > Santalales > Viscaceae > Viscum > Viscum album. Next base: position 2,086,210,691 of record OY728151.1, read on the forward strand.
TACACATGAGTTGGTATAAGAACAGATTCCACAAATCCCCGTGGAAGAAAAATCTATTCTAGAGACACAAGAACTGCGTAGGAGCATGAGAGTGGTGAGATAACCATAAAGATATGGTTTTCTTGTCACCGAGGATGGTGACCCATTATTGGTTGACAATAATGATCATCTTACCTACAAGAAAACAGTTGAAGGCACAGACGTTTCCAAATGGAATGAAGCCATGAATTATGAAATGGATTCCATGTACCAAAACCAAGTCTGTATTTTGGTAGATCCTTCAATTGATGTAAAGCCTATTGGTAATAAATGGGTATTCAAGAAAAAACTGGACATGGAGTGGCAAGTCAGCACCTATATGGCACGACTAGTTGTAAAAGGTTTTAGACAGTGTCATGGAATTGACTATGATGAATCCTTTTCACCAGTTGAGATGCTGAAATCCATCAGAATCCTATTGTCCATTGCTTCTTACCATGACTATGAAATTTGGAAAATGGATGTCAAAACCGCTTTCCTTAACAGGAACCCCCAGGAAGATGTCTACATGACACAACCTGAAGGGTTTGTGACTCCAAAGGATGCCAACAAGGTATGCAGGTTGCATAAATCCATTTATGGATTAAATAAAGAATCAAGGTCATGGAATATTCATTTTGATTAAGCTGTTACGGAATTTGGATTTGTTAAGAACGAATGTGAGCCTTGTGTCTACAAAAGGTTTAGTGTAAGTGAAGTCGTTTTCCTAATAGTATATGTTGATGACATATTTCTAATTGGAAATGAAGTACCTATCTTACAGTCTGTTAAGGCATGGTTGCATAAATGCTTATCTATGAAATACTTGGGCGAGGCGGCATATATTCTTGGGATCAAGATCCATCATGATAGATCCCAGAGAATGCTGGGCCTGAGTCAAAGTACATACATTGACAAGATACTGAAGAGATTCAGTATGGAACAATCCAAGAGGGGATTGTTGCCAGGGTCACATGGCATTCATCATTCCAAGAAAATTTGTCCTCAGGAACATGAGGAATGAAAAAGGATCGAAAGGATCCCTTACACATCCGCGATTGGGTCAGTCATGTATGATATGCTATGTACGAGGCTAGATGTTGCTTATGCATTAAGTGCGGTAGGCAGATATCAACTTGATCCAGGAGACCTCCATTGGATGGAAGTCAAGACTATCCTTAAGTATCTGAGGCATACTAACAATATGTTCCTAGTTTATGGAAGAAATGTGGAACTAGTCATCAGAGGACATGTAGATGCTAGTTTCCAGACTGATCAAGATGACATGAATTCGCAGACTGGATACATCTTCAGTTTTAATGGAGGTGTAGTGAGCTGGAAGAGATCAAAACAAAGTGTGGTGGCAGATTCTACAGCGGAGTCTGAGTATATCGGAGCTTCTGAGGTGGCTAAAGAAGCAGTATGGATGCAAAGCTTCGTCCAAGAGCTGGATGTTTTACCAAGCAGTAAAGATCCTATCACACTCTATTGTGATAATACTGTAGCGGTGGAACTTGCAAAATAGCCAAGGTCACATCAGCGGACAAAGCACATAATTCGGAAGTATCATCTCTTGAGGGATTTTTCTTAGAGTGGTGAAGTTGTAGTGAGCAGTATTTCCACAGAAGACAACGTGGTGGACCCATTGACTAAAGCCTTGACTCAGCAGAAACATGATCATCATGTGAGGTTTAGAGGACTAAAAGTTGTAGGCAGTTGGCTCTATTCCAAGTGTGAGTTTTTAAGGGTTGGTGTCCCTAGAACCAACTGTTTTGTACGTTGATTACATGAATGTTCACTTATTATATATTGCTCATTGTTCTGCATGACTATAATATAATAATGTCTTGGAATAGTTGTTGCATTAATAAGGTCATAGAAGATCCCCGTTATGATGAGAACCTTGAAATTCTATAACAATATTCTTAAATAATGTTCTGCGGTTGGATGACATACTATGATAGGACACATAGTATACAGACCGTCATGTACGAGTACTCGTAAGAAGACGAGACTCTCTCTCATGGAGTTCGCACTTGGTAGTCTCCAAGATGGGAGATTATGAGAACAGACCCTCCAGTAGTAATTCCAAATGACTTGGCGTCATAAAATATTGCTATCTGCGAGCATGTGTAATGGTCCATAGATTGGAAGATTATCATTAAATCATGTCATGACTCGCGCACTTAGATTTACTGATTAAAACTGTCACGCAGATAGTTGGCAGAAAGTTGGGTATGTTGGGTGTGTCATAAGTGACATGTTGTTAATGGATCAGTCAATGAAGGACTTGTCCCTTCTATTTGTGGATGTTGATATCTCGGCCCTTTGATTGAAATAGAACTGTCGCATTAAATTCCATGGCCATGGTGTAAATGATGAGTTTATTTCAAGTAGTTAAAGAACGACGGATCAAGCATCTATGTTTATGACACATCCATGAAACCTTCTTGATGACATATTGAGACAATGGGATTAAATTACACAGTAAGTGTTCATATGAGGTGATAATTCAATGCAGCATCAACTTATATCTCTTGGGTGCCTTGACCCGTTGATAGACAGTAATCTTGGACTTTAGGCAAGCCCGCCTAATGCCAACGAGAAAGAGGCCTAGAGGGTCCCACACTAAGTGTATCCAGGTATCTCAAGTTGACTAAAGATTATTCCCATATGTGTTTTAATAATTATTCAAGGAAGAATAAGTTGTTTTAAATGATGGAGGAAAAATAAAATAAAACAAGTACAAGCCGTGTATTATTAAATGTACACGCCATGTAGTTTTATTTTGGAAAGTAAATGAATAAATGAAAAGAAGATATACACGCCGTGTACATTTAATGTACACGCCGTGTACATTTAATGTACACGCCGTGTAGTTTTCAATGAAAAACAAGTATACGCCATGTATTTATTATTACACGCCATGTAGTTTTTACAGTAGGGATTTTGAAGATATAATATCGTTTTATTAAATTTTATTTACTATAATCAGTTTGAGAACATGTCAATGAATTAATTATTCAACATGGGGGTTTTCAATAAGAGTTAATGAAATAAATGAATCGCATAACGCGTTTATTTATTTTCATAACTCTACAATCTCAAACTCGATTATAAATATCCTCACAACCCCAACACTTTTCCTACACAAGAGAATCGTTGTGCACAACATCTTTGGAGAAGTCGTTCAAGGCCGAAAGAATATCTTCCTCCAAGAACACTCTCATGGCCGAGAGAGATCCTCTTCCATCGGATCAAGACGATCTAAGGCGAACAATGCAAGCAAAGGATTCACCACGCTAGCACCCGGAAAATCCTTTGGTGACATCTAGAGATACGAGGTACACATGTGGATCACCACTAGAGGGAGTCTACACTTGGTTTCTACAACGCAACGATAGATCACATCGACAACGTGATCAAGAACATCAACGAAGGAAGAACACCCAAAAGGTATTTCTTTATAATTAATTAAATTAATTATAATCAACCTATAATGATCCTAGTTTGTGGTTCTGGGACAAACCGTCTTCTTTGTCTTTTTCTGTGATTCGATCTGTGCAGACTGGCATTTATCATTGTATTGATACCAGATTGATCATTGATAATGACAAAAAGCCAAGTGGGAACATCCACCCACATGCTTTCTCTGCGCTCGGAACCTTCATATGTTCCAATACTATCCCTAAACCCACGGTTTCTCAAAACTCTGGGTATAGGGGGGCCTATACCCATGATTTTCCACAAAACCGTGGGTATAGACCCATTTTCCAATAGTGAATATTCATACCCACTACTAAAAATAGGGATTCATCTCACATGACACCCAGGAGACCAAATTACATATAGCCACATACCCCCTTATTCCAATTGAAAAGTCTAGTAAAAACATGTTGGCTATTCCTGTAACTCATCTCATTTGTCAAGATTTGATAATGTTTTCCACTAACACATCAGGAACCATTTATACATGGATACTTAGTCATTAGAGGAATATAAAAATCCCATGCGCTTCCTATAACTCATCCTAGTTCTAAGCACATGACCACTACCATTTTTTATCTTATGGGTATCATGATCCTTGTCCACACTACCCATGTTATTATATTGATTTTAAGATAGTCAACCCAAGACCATGAGTAAAAATCCCATGTGATTCCTATAAGATGTAGGTTTTTTCTTTTCTGTGTATTGGTGTTGTGGTTTGAGTGAGGAGTGAATTCTAAATTTTGAATACTGTTATGGGTGTTATTTCTTTTCTATTCTAAATTTTTGAATTCTAGATGTATTGGATTATGGATGTATTGTTAATGAATTCCAATTTTTGAATACTTTTATTTGTATTGGATTTTAATTTTTTATTGGTGTTATGGGTGTTATTTAATTTCCATTCTAGATGTACTGGATTGTGGATGTATTGGATTCTGGATTTTTCCCTTATGTTGTGGTTTGAGTGAGGAATGAAATTTAAATTTATGAATTTCTGAATTATGGATGAATTTTAAATATCCCATGTAACATTTTGGATTCTAGGTGTATGTGTTCTTACAGGTCATGGAGAATAGGTTGGAGGTGGCTTCCGGCTACTGTTGTTGTAGAGCTGCAGTATATGAATACCAACGGTTTTCAAAACCGTCGGTATATCCTTTTGATATATATTATACCAACGGTCTGTTATAACTGATGGTATAAAATTTTACCAACGGTTTTCAAAACCATTGGTATATCCTTTTCAGGTATATTGTACGCTATATACCAAGGGTTATAAACCATTGGTATAAGGGTAACATATAACAACGGATTAACAAAATGTTGGTATATGTCTTCCTTTAACACATATAAGAACTGTTTACACAGAACCTTTGGTATAAGCATATACAGACGGCTTACATGGCCAAGGTTTGTAAAACCGTTGGTATATAATATACCAACAGTTTCCAAGCCTTTACGAAAGGTTCAGAACCATTGGTAAGTTGTAAAATTCCAGTAGTTAAAATCACCTAATTTACATAAAAGAATGATTCAAGTTAGTGACTTTGAAAGAAGACAAATTTTAAAGTATAAATACAATCCTTATGCAATTTAACACACTCAACACACATATAAAAAATAAATGGAAATAATAATAATTTAATAAAAACTTAATGAAAAATAATTTCAATGGAACAACATATTTTGGTTTCAAAACATAACATTTGAACTTGATTTTTTTTGTAAGTAATATTTATTTTTAAAATTATTATTTTTTATTATTATTTTGGAATTAATTTTATTTTAAATTAAATTTTATATGTTCAATATTGGTATTAATTTTCATTTATATGTTATTTATACTCTATTTTATACGCATAATTTTTTTTGAAGTTTAAATATTATGTTTTAAATAAATACTGTTTGTGTTATGTAAATTAATTTTGGTTTATTATATTTTTGAAACTATTTTTAACTTTTACTATTCTTTACATTTCTTGTAGGTGTTTTTTGTTTCTTTTATATTTTACTTATATTTTTTATTTTATATTCTTTCAAAGTTACCTTCTTGAAGCATAACAATTTTTTATGTCTCAACGAATCATAATTGAAAGCATATAAAAATTTAACTATAATAAAAATAGAAATGAAATTTAAAACATAGTCTATCCTAATAAAAAAATACAAATAAAAATATTTTCATTTAAATAATTGATAAAAAAATTGATGATAGGAAACATTTTGGTTTCAAAAAAAATCATTTAAACATTAAAATAAGTATGTAAAATTAAATTCTTAAAAAAGAAAAATTTTAATTTTAATCAAAGAGTAATTTAAGACAATAACATAAGAAATATTAAATAAATTAAAATAAAAATACTTTCAGAAAAATAATGAATACAAAATATTATGTATCCACAAAAATATAAGACTTAATAATAATATAAAATAATTAATTAATTAAAAATAATTTATAATTTATATTTATTAATGATATTAATAATGATTAATAACAATTACATTATTATTATTTTTAAAGTCGTAAATAAAAATATTATATTAATAATTAACAATATTTAATAATTATTTGATTATTTACATCCTTAGTAATAATCAAGGTACATTAGATCATTAATAATAATCATCATGACTTTATCCTGACATAAATATCTTGATTTTATTATCTTTTAATAATTATAATGAATTTATTATATTTTATTTCTGTATCCACATACTTGTGGGTTAGGAATTTATTAGTAAAAATATTTTTATCATAAATATATTATCATGAATATATTATCATTACTTTATTGTAATGAATTTATTATCAATGCATTCTTATTATCGGGATTTTATTATCCTAACATTATTACTCAGGATTGTTGGGGAAAAACACGCATCAACTATGGAATGATAGTTTTTCTCCTAAATAAATATGTACCAAGTCCCCATGATTCATTTATGATCCAAAGGAGTGTTTTTGAGAAACATATTATGATTGCGTGGAATTCCATGGTTTTCGCACAACTGGCTTGCATTCGAAAGGTGGTGTTGAAGAGGTCAGGTTTCTCAGGATCCCTAGAAGGTACCTAGTAATAAAAAGATTAAAGCATGAAAAATTTGGAGCATGCATACAACTCTGAACATAGGTCTGGGATATAGCTTCATGAGAAACGTGTTCTGGAACAACAAACTTACACAACCATATCTCGATTGAAATGGTACGGAATGTTTACAACCACATTCCATGAAACCGAGAGAGTTACACAAAAAAAATCCACCCATTTTAGTTTTAAATAAGGAATCACCCCCACCCCCCATTTTTTGGATTTTTTTAGATATTGAAGTTTCAACTCTAGATCTTACAAACCCCAATTATGTGACATCACAAAACTTTAAACTCCCACCAATTCACAAAGGTAGAGAACATGTGTGACTATCCTCCCATGGTCCCTCACTTTTACAGGTTCATGTTTTAGATTTCCTCATGAAACTTTCATTTTTGTAAAAGTGGTTTTGTGCAAGGTAATATACCTTCACATAATCTCAATCTTCATAGAACCCTAAAAGTTTCATAAATTAATTAATTAAAGAATCATGTCATGGCCTTGTTCTTGAACCTATGGGTCACACAACTCCATTTTCACACACAACTATAGAGTTTCATGCAACAAAATCCTAGTACCTAACCCTTTTCTTCATTCTATCAAACATATTTGTGTGCATGTTGAATGATTGGGTGCCATATACCATCTCTAATCAGTTCTTCTACGCCTCCATCAGGTACGCACCGGGAACCATCAACCCTCATGTATGGCCTTTTCATCTCAATCATTTTCTTTAACGTTGTACCATGTATTTTTCTTAATCATAGGCATTATATTGTCAGGACCACTTATTTCCACTCCTCCATGATATTTTTTATTTCATTCCCTTCTTAGAGGTGCACAAGCGATAGATGCATAATCCCCAAAGGTTGAATCATCAACGGAATCTTCCCACCGTTCTTGGTACAAAAGTATTATGCAAGATCTTTCTCTCCTAACTAGAAATGGTATCTCGAGGTATGGGACTCACTGTGTCTATGATTCATGACACAAGACTACTTAACCCAACATCCTAGTCATATGACACTAAACTGCATGACAACATCTTTAACACATGATATTGAAAAGTAGTCCCACCATGTTTAATAAATACAAGATGCCTCATACATGGAACTCTTGGCATGAAACCCTCTCTCCAACCATCGTATGTGAATCCCATAATGGTCAACTTTTATCCATATTCCCCACCCCATCCTACCCATCCAATGGATTTGACACCCATTCAAGACAACCTCTTTACATAAGCCCTATATCATCATTCATTGGTGATCCTTCTACAACAAAATCATTCTTATCACGTTAAATTAAACTACATGGATTGCACCTATCACACTAACATAAACTGTGGAGAAAAAATGTGTGGGTTTTGATCTCTATCTCTTAACATTCAATGTAGAGAACCCTAATGAAGTTCAGTCCTGATATCCCAATAAACCTAGGATGCCTCACTGAGTTTCAATCCCAACTTCTCGATACACCAATCATACCTCTCTATGATTCAATCCTGAAACCCCCAAAACCACCAAATTTTAATTCAATCCATATTATACAGAAAAAACCTGAAATGTGATCATCTTCACCCTAGTAGACACACTTAACTAAAACCCCAAATGATTTCATCTTTCCCACTGGGTACACACTTAACCAAACCCTCAAATGTGGTCATCTTCACTACTAGGGACACAATAATGGAATCCCTCAATTGTGATCATGTTCCCACCCTAGGGACACAATTAACCAACCAATATTGTTTAATAATATTCCTCTTATGGACATACATAACCAATCCCTCATGTGTGATCATCTCTCCTCTAGGGACACACTTATCCCAACCCACAGGTGTGACCATGTCCCCCATTGTGGCACACTTAATGAAAAACCATTCCCCAAAAGATGTTAAACATGTGACAAACCTATCCCCACAAGCTATTAAACCTATTACCTAATCTAGAATATTTACCCCATATAATAAATATGGAAGGCCTGGGGTAAAACTCAATAGATGTATTACACCCCTGGTGTCAACTGCCTTGTGGAAAACATGAGATTTCTTAGGTTTAATATGTAAGATTCCAAATATGAGAGATGCCTACTACCTTGGAAGTGGATGAATATAATGATTCTAAAAATTACCATTACCCATAAATTCCTAGACATGCCTAACATTTCTAAATACTAATCCCTCATGTTTCTACCCTATTGAGATAGAAGTGTCATATGTAAAAGGTGTCCACCATGAGATGGCACCAGAAATGAGTTCCCGGAACATGACATAAAAATTGAGGGAGACCAAAACAAGGAGATGAGATCAAAGGTGGAATCCAAGGAAGGGGGAGATGGCATATCATTATCCTTTTCTAATCAAGTTTCTATCATCACCAACCATAGTGGTGTAGACCACCCACCTCTATAAAGTGGGAATGTAGAGTAAAAAATAGAACGATGTGCATCCTTGGAAATAAATATTCAAAAATAAAAATGGTGAACCCAACATGAATTTATTCTCATTAAATAGTTATTAAATAAGTAATTTTGTGAACTATCATATTTTATAATGATTGGATCGAAATATGTGTGACTGGGCCCTTACTAAATATATGGTGGGTCTAGAGCAAAACGCTTCTCCAGTAACTAGGTCATGTGAAGGTCATTGGGAATCCCCGGTCTGATGCATCATCAATGTTGTTCCTCTATTTACCTTGGTGATGAAAAAATGATGTTGGAAACAATCGGAATTACTTTTAGGGTGAATTTCATGTTAGTTGGATCCATATATTTCCATAGGACCGAAACCATAATGAATTCACAATGACCCACCACCAACTTGTTTCGGGGATGGGAAATAACAATGTAGCAATCCTACAACACTAAATTTCCACCATGATGGTTGTATCTTCTACGAATACTAGGTTACCTCCACCAATCATCCCTTCTAATATCATACAGATAATGTTCGTCATCACCCTAATTCATAAATACAAGAAAAAAGGGGTCATTCCAACTAGGGATATGGTCTGAAATGACCGAGATTCCGTGGAACTACACCAAAACGTCCACATGTGAGGGATTAACTGGTGATATAACCACCAATTATGAAAACAACTCATTTCATTAGACTCTCCCTAGAATTATTTGAAGGTTTCCTCCCCTATACAGATGAGGTAGGGGATGTATGGGTCACATCCAAGGTAACCACCACCCAATATTTGATCAAAAGGGTTTTCACCCTACCACACTCATGATTTCATTTATCCCCATAGGTTATAGAGAATGTTTATCTCACCCCTACTCTACTAGTCTTGGTCTAGAACAATCGGCACAAATGTTTGGTACATGCCCTAAACCATTACTATTTAAAGGCCTCTTGTCCATATCCAGTGGCCCCAACCCCTATTGGTGCATCTTACCTTTACCCCACAACAACATCATGGGCCCCTCACTTATATATCATGGGATAAATAACCAAGACAACATTATGTAGGTAGGAATGACTCTCCTAAACATAGGTTCCACCAGAAATCCATATCGCCAATCCTGTGATATATAATTCCATTATGGTGGTTCCCCCCACACTACCACCAGCTAGTGAAGAGGACCATCCTGTGCTTAAAACATGACCTTATTTGAATACTCATTCTTGTATAGGAGGAAAATAAATCCACAGGGGGTTCATGTTTGTATAGAATGTCACAATGCACATGGAAGATACCTAGGAGACACCTTGAAAAATACGCTTGATGAAATACCACATCAATAGAGGAGGGTCTATGGAAAACACCATTTCACCATCGATATATTAGACTCCATGATCAAGAATGACTCCATGAATTCACTATCAAATCTGTAACAAAAACTGTGTGAAGAACACTACAAATTATGGATAATGATACCCAAATACGAGGTCCAAAAAATCCTAAAATCCCTTCACAGTTACCCATTGGAAAAGGATTTTATGGCCTCCTTCTGAGGAATTATAGTGCAACTGTCTCTGCCTCATCATCTTCTGTCCTCTCTACCTACACACTAGAAGTGCGAGTGATGTCCAGGACTAGATTAATTCCTTCCTATGGTGATGGACACTCTGTTGGTATCCAGATAGATAGTCCACTATCGTTCATGATGTCTTTATGAAAACCATGTTCTGTATAGAAATGATCTTGAAGTTGGAACCACCACCAAATTAAATTCTAATCTTTCATGAATTATTGGCATGTGTGAAGCACCTCTCAATGAAAATTAGTAGAAAAGTTGGTCAACATCAGTTCCACCACTACATTCCCTACCAGTTCCAGTTGGTGTCTGGTATGATTAGTAATAGGATCATCCTTTTGGTAATGGAATAGAGTACATAATGAGGATCATAGCCTCCAAGAATCTTTCAATCACATTTTGGAACCCTTAAACCCTAATTTTTTTCATCCTAGATTCCCTCATAGAGGAGCAGGTGGAATGATTCTACCAAAATATTTGGGAGACACTCAACTGCCTTTAGAACCATGAGCTGATTTATATAGAAATCCAGTAAAATCATAATGAAATCCTCCAATAGTCCAATAGTATTGACATCAAAATGATCCCAGTATCCTAGTTCCCAGAATCCTAGGGATACTATTCAAACTTTAAGGAAACCTATTTCAAGAGACTCACTATGCTACGATAAGTCATGGAAGATTCATAAAAACATGTTTATATTAGAGGATGATGGAATTATTATTCCCTCTATTTCAACTCTATCTCATAAATACAAAGGGAACATCTTTTTGGATCACCTAATGATAAATAAAGTTCATCTATGACCATTTTCACAGTGAACGTTGTCACAATTGACCCTCTTGGGATCAATGAAACCAAACCACCAACATAGGGCATGACAAGGATAACATTCCCCCAGTGGTGGCATAGTACAAGGAAGATCTCCTGATAGCCCCTCCTACTCATCATCAGAGAATAGTGCTGGGCCTTGGGAGTTAATCGTGCAATGATTCACTACTTTATTTCACCCTTATATAACTATTTTAAAGTAGTTTTGTATGGAAAATTACATATATAATAAAAAATCGAACTTAATATTTGATTCGATTATTTAAATGTATTCAATTTTATAAAGTTAAATTATATATTCATGGTTATTTAATTATAGGAGGAGGTGATTTTGAGGGTCAGAGATGTTGCAAAGGAAAATAGGGCCAAACTGCAAGATATCCAAAGGAAATATGTCCACTGTTTTGTTGGGACCAAGTTGAATGGAGAAGATAGTTTGAAGAGTTAGCCTTTGTAGAGTGTTGCATTTCATTGTCAAAGAAGATAAATCAATTCACTTTGTAGAAGGATCACAAATCAGAAGATGCACTGCTGGTATGTATTTCACACATATCATGAGTTAGGAGAACTTGTGATGTAAGCCTTATGAAGGAAAGGGGGAGAAATGATGATGCCAGTCATATAACGTTTTGATTGGAATGAATGATGCTGGTGGGGGATAGGGAAGTTTCAGTTCCCATTGCAACTCTGACGATTCTAAAGCTGATCTATCAATGGATAAATATCACGATAGTGGGATTCGTGATAAGAGTAGAAGAATGGTAATGGGAAGAAGTGAAGAGAGAAAATGACAATGAAATGGTCAATCTGGGGACGCAGAAAAGCATAGTTTAAGGTGGCGCCGTTTTCCCGTGTTTTCCAAATTTTAGGGCCTGAAAATCGGGGGATGAAGATGTGTTTTTGACAATGGATGAAGCATGAATGATTGAATAAGGATTATATTTTTGCGTGCAAGGCATGATTCAAATCCCGAACATTAAAAAATGGCAAAGGCATGGAGTGCGCGGAAACCTTGGCGAGTTTCATGAAAAAATATAGCGGTGCACGAAATAGTAGAGGGATGCGCGAAATATCAGCAGGATGTGCGAAATATCAGCGGGATGCATGAAAAATAATGTTGTGCGCGTAATATCAGCAGGCTGCGCGAAAAAATTGGATCATTGCGCAAAATATCTGTGGGATGTGCGAAATAGAGGAATGATGTTTTTCGCGCAAAAGGTGTTTCGAGATCAGAAGCTAAAATTTTTTCAAAGGAATGAGCTTCGCGAAAAATTGGTTCATTGCGTGAAATATGATGTGGCATGAAAGGATGGGGTTGCACGCAATATGGAATGCGGTTTGGAATTTTGCGCGCAATTGTTGATTCATGTTTAGATGAATGAAAAATGGAAAAGGCATGAGGTGCGCGCAATATTGAATCATGGCGCGAAATATGAAGTTGCCTAAAAGAGCTTTTCCGCACATAAAGGAGGTTTTATCCACGGAGTAGTGTTTTTCACGCAGGGTCAAAATTGCCTATAAATATGAGGCTAACCCTCCCCATTTGTGAAGGCTCGACACATAGAAGAAATTTCGAGCTCTGGTGCGCGTAAAATCTTACGCTAAGTGGGGTGCGCGAAAAGAAAGAGGCTTTCTCGAAATTAAGACAGTTGCGCAAAAAAATTGGAAGCTGCGCGAAAAGTGAAACTTTGCGTGAAAAAGGGAAGTTGCGCGAAAATGATTTCCGCGCCAAAAGGGCATTTTTTCACGCAAGCCATTTGAATTGTGCACAAGGCAACCAAAATTCTGCGTGAAATATTTGGGGTCTTCACACATATTCATTTGTGCGTAAGAGAGTTCTTACAGGCTTCTGGGTAAGAATGTGAAGATTTGTACTTCAGAGAATACATCTGTTCAATTGTAAAGAAGAACTGAAACATTGTGTTACCCTATTTGTGTTAAGAGGGAGCACACACAGTATTGGATTGTTTTCAAAGTGCTGCACGAGTGTAAGGGTATATCCTACTCGTTGTATTCCACTTCAAAGGATTGTTTTCTAGTGGATTGTGTGGTACTGGATTGTTTCTGTACCATACCAAGGACGTAGCTACTCTTGTTGAGTAGTGAACCTTCTAAATCTTGTGTTCCTGTGGTTTTGTGTGTTCAGAAGGGAAGAAACTCTTTAACAGGAGGCGAAGGTTGTTTCAAAAAGGGGAAACTTAAAAAGAAAAAGATATCACTGATTCACCCCCTCCCCCTCTCAGTGATACTTGGATCCTGACTGGGAACTTCATGTTTTACATGTACTAAGAAATACATGCATAAAAATTGGATGAAATTTTGATATTTGATCCAAAACACATATGGATAAAACTAATATCAATACATCCAATACCAATTCCTACATATGTTTTCCGAAATAAAAATATATGTCTAGATAACTGAATATGTATGAAGTCAAAAATTATGTTAAGTATTTTGACTATATCTCCCATTAAATATGTCCAATTTCAACCAAATTTTATATGGTGAAAAAAAATATGGGGTAAAATATCATTTTTTTTAATTTCTAGATAATTCCATTTACCCACCCAAAACCAAGATACATTTGGTATCTCTAAATAATTGTTCCCAAAACAAATTCCCATATTCCTATAAAAGGGATACATGGGAACCTCATTTTTGAGTCTGAACAAGGAGTGATTTTCTTCCATTTTGGAGTTATAAAAAAGTTATCTATTCACTTTTGAGGTTATATAACTCCATGAACTCATTGGAATATATCTTTCTGTAAGTATATCTTAATTTAAGCCTTCTTATACTTTTTATGTTGTATTATTTATGTTTTTTAATAAACTTATTAGATTTTATTTTATATTTCTATTTTATTAAATTTTTTTACTCTATAATAACCATCATTGGGCATGAAATAATGATTATAAATTTTGGTGGGATATACCCGTTCCATGACCTTTGTGAATGAAAATATTTCTACAATGACTACACCACCCATGAAGTGCAATTTTCTTTGTAATTGATCTAAATATCACCTTATTCAATAATTATTTTTAATCAATGAGATAATATAATTACAATAATATGATCCATGACAAGATTATTTTCATAAAATAAAATAAGATATAAGTTGAACAATTTAAACAAAATATTCGAGGTCGAGTAATGTTATGAACTATGATAGCATGATCTTAATCGGTAAAACAAAACCACACACGAAAAAATTTTAGAGTCCAAATATTATACCTAAACTCAATTAAACCTCATTTAAAAAATAGACATGTTCTTAAATTTACCACTAAACATAATCTAGCCTTAGAATGAAAAAATATGAAGGGTGTTCCAATTTCATGTTCTAAAGATAGCCTAGCGTTCAATTCATTTCATCATTGTGCCTATGTTAACTCCTCTAGGGTTCTAGGGTTAAAAAATTCATGGATCATAATTTAGTTGAGATTAATATAAATGTTAATTATCAATAATTTAGTGAATATTTTGGGTTATAATTATTACTCTATCTAAAAATATATTTCTAAAAAACATATTCTTCGTTCATTTTCTCAATCCCATTTAAAAAACAAAAAAAAGGAAAAACAAGCTTCTTCCATCTTAACTTTTCATCATATTTTTATAAACATCAAACCCACCCAAAAATTTTATGATTTGTATTTAATTTATATTTAATTTAATAATAACTTTAAAATTTTGTTTTAATTAATACACCTTTGAGATACGACCTTGGTCAGCTAGTCCACTTCACCTAAGTACCCAAAAACAACCCAACAATTTAGAGCGCCCACAACAGTTCCTTTTAGGAGTAACCACAATGAGTCATTTCAACCATTCCATTGATATATCAATAAATAAATGGGAGTGTCGATACCTTGGGACCATGTGAGATCACATTGAGAATGGATTCATATGACAATATGGACACTTTTATCTAATAAGTAGAGCATTAAAATAGGCTTACTTTTGAGCATATCATTGAGCAGCATCTGAGTCATGACAATATAAAAGGTTTATACGTTTATCTTCAAATTGTACATCCATTTCTATGTGTCTAGACACCCATATTTGAAACAAGTGGCCTCAAACATCCAATTAGGATATAAGATAGGGGATAATAAATATTATCAATACATGAGTCACGCATTCTATTTGAGTAGGGCACCCATCTGCCTCATGATAAATGGTGCCTAGCCTCCCAGACTAATGATTGGGTTAAAGAAATGGTGACCAAAAATACATACTAGGATAACATGATAACTACTCTTATTTCCCACCTTGAAGAAATAAAGATGTGGTAGGATTCAATACCACTTCATGGAAGGCCATATCCATCAATGGTATAATAGATGCATCAACAACCAGAATTCATAAATTTGAGCCTCACCCCATTCAACGGGGTGAGAGATCTACTGAAACACTTATCCCACCTCACCTCTTGTTGTGGCCAAATGTTTGGGTCACTAGAGAAACATGAAGTTGATGACCTATAATGTTTCATCAAAAACCTAGTATGACCTACATTTATTTGTTACAACAAATTTCCCCCAAGATTTGTTGTCAAATGGGATGATCTCCAATGGAAATTCATCTACTAGTTCAGCTCCACTGAGCCCAAAACCAGTATTTTTGATCTCTATAAATGAAAACAAATGTGTGACTAGAATTTTTCTATGTCATCATTAAATATAAGGGGCTCACATACTCTCTTCTATGAACCATTCCATGGACTAGTTTATAATAATATTTTTGGAGAATGTTAATGATTATTTGTTCCCTACCCTCATCTCCCTAAAGTACCCTAGTAGATTTTGAGAGTTCATAGGAAAAGATTAGTGTCTATATGAATACATATAGTGGACCATCAAATGGTCACACCCATTTCCCTTTCTATCTCTTGTGAAAAGGATTTTGGAAGAAGGACTAGTCTCTTACATGCATGAAGATGCTACCAAGATGGGTCACCCAGATGCCTCTTTGTTAGATCTACCTCACTTGGCACAGCCTTGCTAAATGCAGCCTCACCAGCTGAAACTACATTAACTACAGCCTCTATAAGAGAATGTTTCCCCTACCCATCCACAAGTCTAAGAACATAGGGTTATTTTCATGGAAGGGAGGAAAAATAATTACTCCATCTTGGATGTGTTGGTTTCCGGGTATTTCATCAACACCTTAAAAAAGGGTATCTTGAAATTTATAGAATGAAATAAACCCAAATAGTCTGAACTTGCCAATTTCTCTAATAAAATACCATAAAATTGTATCCACAAATATTCCATGAAACAATTATTTTTCTTCGATGATTCTCACCAGGAAGAAGTGTTACACGTCTTAGTCAAATTGGGTGATGTCCTAGAACATGTATCACATATATTTACATTCCCTAAAAGAAGCAGTGAAGACTCCCCTAAGTGAAAGAAGACCCCCAATCGCAAAATGTAAATGTATAATGACAGGTTGGATCAGAATATAGTTTCTCATACCCAGGGAATTATTCATGCTTGTTTGAGAAAACAAGAATTTCTTGTGGTTACCATGGGGCCTCTGATCACTTCATTCATGTCTGCATCACAACCTTCAAAATATTGAAAGAGCGAGCAATGGAAATACAATATAAATTAGAACCCCCCATCAATACTTAATCATGTTGAAAATGTATTATCTCGACAATACTCTAAATTATATGTTGATTTTGAGGCTAAAAAAAACCATCTTTTTTTAATAAATTTGGGGTACCTATTTTTTGGTAATTTATATGAATATTTTATTTATACCTTTGACGAAATTGAAATCTAAGAGATGTGTTAGGAAAAAACTATTCATACCATACATTAAGTGAATGAATATATGGTTCATCATCCCAACACTATGCAGAATAGTTAGAAAATGGGGCGATAACCCCATGTTGGATGTTAAGTATATTGATCGGAAACCCTATTTTTTATATTCAACGAATGAATGGAAATCACCCTATGATGGAATATTAAAACACTGTTCATACATTAAATTCAATAAATTGAATACATGGTTAATAAATGCTACATTTGTAATATTATACTTGTAATAATGAATCTTTGGATCATCATCTCTATGTTAAGCTCATACAAATGTATGGTTAAAGAACCATACATTGGTTGGAACCCTACACTATGTAGTTCAACCATATATTTTTCTACTCAACAGTAGAGTTTTAAATTCGTGATTTTATCCGAGTTTCATACAATATTAATGATAGAATTATAATATGATTAAAATCATCTCTATGACTATTTCATGTCTCATTAAAATTTATACAAAGTACTGTATTCATGAGAGAAAATCACTCATATTCATAAGGGATGTTATGACACCCCTAGTCAATTTAGATTTGAATTTTTTACACTGACATAGTCAATTTTCATGGATCTATCAACCAAATGAAATCTTTTTATATGATTAAATTATTTTCCAAATAAAATTGGTGGTGTGGCTGATATTTGTGACATGGGTTATTCTAGTGTCATTCACACAAATGACTATATTCTTGTGAATATCTTTTACAATGGTGTTGCTTAAATAATTGAATTCGAGGCTATAATTTTATGGCATACATATTTCAACCCTATAATACTGTAAGATTAATTCTGCTATGTGTTTATATTATTATTGATGATCATTTTCAACAAATATTTCTTCATAATGATTATTTCTTGATGATTTTTTATGAAGAATATACTTCTACTATCAATTGTTGTTGTTGAAACTATTATGATCTACTTGAACCATAAAAAAATAAAACTCTTGATTTATTGCAGTATCAAATGCTTGTAATAAATTGTGGAGAGGTTTCAGATTCCTGTATTAAGTTGTGGATAATTTGTTTGCGATTAAATAACTAGAAGGCTCAATTTAGCATTATTGTAAAGGAGTCAACTGCTTGTACTAAGATGTTGATTTCAAGGTCTTGTGATAAGAGAACCTTACTAATGAAATTCACTAAGCTCATAGAGAGTGCATTGGTGGTGTAAAATAGGGTATCATTGTGCCCATAACCACTATAAATTTCTTATGTTATTTATTTCTATTTATCTTTTTCTCATATTCATTACAGAACAATACACTACATATCTTCATAAATCACAAAGGGATTCAAAATATAAAATTGTGGAAGATTATTAGAAAGACCCAATTCACCCCAACCCCATATTATGTTACATTGTATTATTTGGACCTAACAATTGTTATCAAAGATGATATTTTGGGATAAATCTATTGATAGATGAAAATTATATGGTATATACAAAGAAGATGGAAATGGATGATCCAAATGAAGGAATGTATATGGTTTGTGCTCCATACATTAATTGTGAAAATTATGGATGATATAAATCAAGAAAGATTATCTATTTGAAGAATATTTGATTCAAATTTTATTCAAAAACAATCACTCCTTATATAATTCCTGAGAAACTAGAAACATATATTACTGAAACAGAAGTTGAATATAATATAAATTCAAAAGCAAAAAAATTCAATTCTTTGTGGACTTATTCATGATGAGTTTAATCTTGTATTACAATGTCTTACTTCCTTTGAGATGTGGAATACTAATACAATTTCTTATTAAAGAATATTCAATAATATAAAGATGAGATATGATGCGTAAAAGATAATATCTAACGCCTTTAAATAGTATGATGGAGAAAGAATCACATAGATGAATGCAAGGTTAGTTTAAATAATCAATAATATAACTACCGTGGGATATCCTATCAAATAATCAGATAAAGTGAAAAAGTTCTCATATTACATCCCTCCAAATGGAATGTCATATCTGCATCTATTCGAAAATCATCACTTGTAAATGATTTGACATGAAATAATTAATTAAAAATTTATGATGTATGAAGATGAAATGAAATATAAGGTTGAATATCATAGTATTAGAGTAAAAATGGATAATAAAACTATCAAAGTGACATCTCAGAAGCATGACCAAATAATAAAACAAGAATCCATTATAGATAAAAATTTAGTCTTCCAAAATTCTCAAATAGAACTACCTCAGCTAGCCAGAAAATTCTGAAAATTTTTCATGAAGGAAATATGATTCTTAAAATCCTCCCAGATGTATGAGAAATAACCTAGAGAACATTGATTCTATGAATAAAAAAATTGGGTCACATTATACCTAATTAACCTCAAATTAAAGATTAATGAAACCTGATATTGAATAAATATTTTAAGAATGCTGATTGTAATCATAAATGGAAAGGGGAAATAAAATCTACGTGGTGTATATCTAACAACTACAAAAACTCTTTAAAATTTGATACAATGAAGGATCCACAATATATCAAATCCATTATGAGATTTATGTCTGAAGAAGAAGAGGTAAAAACCTATTACTCTTATGATTCTAGTATTGATAGCTTCTCTAATGGTAAATTAGGTTCCTACTATTCAATTTCAGAAGAGAAATATAAATCCTTATTAAATAAGTATAAATCATTGAAAAATATTAAAAACGTTTTTTAGGAGAAAACGATACGATGCTAAAACAACATGAATATTTAGGTGAAAAATTAAAGTCATATAGATGAATTTGTTATGATCATGAAAAAATTATTAAATAAATACTAGATGAAGTAGAATATAAAAAAGTATTGCTCTTATTTCTAATAAAGGATAAAAATTTCAAATGATATATATGGAAATAATTTTAGTAAAAGAGAAATTTTTGGAATAATAAGATGGGTAAAAAATCAAAATTATAGAAAAAAATATTGTTTGCCTAATTTAAGAAATGGAACAATTTATTATTTTGGAACAAAAGATCATTTCACTAATAACAATTACTTAGGAAATACTAAAATTATTAGTATGAATAGGTATTTTATTCCAAAAAGTATTTCCGATGAAAGTGATGTAAATTATGATAAAATTAGACAAATCTTGATTCCCAGATCAATGCTTGCTAACACTGTAGGACCCAAGAAAATATGTGTACCAAAACAAAAAAAATTTCAAATTCTTTTACTAGAAAAAGTCCATTGGAACAATAATTTCATATGGTGTATGGATAGTGGTTGTTTTAAGAACATGAGTGGATTCTCATCAAATTTCCATACACTAATTCCAATGAATGGAGGACTAGTCACATTTTGTGACAATGAAAAATGAAATACTATTTGAGTTAGAACTCTTGTAGATCTAAATACTATCTCAATAAATAATGTACTATATGTTATAGGATTAAAACAAAACCAGATAACAATGTCTCAACTTTGTTGTGATGGTTTCATTTTTTAGTTTTCTAATAATTCTTGCAAGGTATTTAAATATACATTTCTTAAATTTAGAGTACCAAGAACTGACAACATCTATACCTTGGATTTAAATTCTTTGTGTGAACAGATAGTTAATTGTTTAATAGCTAATAAAAATGAGTCACTGATTTGACATAAATGTTTTAGACACTCCAATATATATGCATTAAATATATTTTCTATGAAATAGTTCGTTTCTAATTTTCCTATACATTTGTTTGACAATGATATATTATGTGATTCTTTACAAATTAGAAAACTACACAAATATTCTTTCAAATATATTAATAAAATTACTAAATCTAAACCATTAAAACATATCTATGTGGAGTTTTTTAGACCATCCAGAGTAGAAATATTGTCTCGTAAATTATAAGCCTATGTTTTAGTTGGTGATTATTCTCTATTTACTTGGATATATTTTCCAAAAATATAAAAGATAAGTATTAAATTTTTTTAAATGTTTTTTTTCAACATTATTCAAAATGAAAGGTTATTTAAAATAATTTCATTAAAAGTTATCATGTTGGAGAATTTGAGAATCAATAATTTAATTCTTTTCTCTCAAATATGGAAATTAAATACAAATTTTCTATATAAATAAAACCTCAAAAATATTTAGTTTCTGAAAGAAGAAATAGAACTATTCAAAAAATAGCACACTTATTTTTGGGAAGAAGCTGTAAGTACAACCTGCTATATCATGAATAGTGTTTTAATAAAGTATATTTTTAAAAAGAATCCCTATTAACATTGGAATAAAAAAATCCTAATGTAAAGCAGACAATTATTTTTGGATACAAGGTATATATCTTGAATACTAAGGACAACCTTGGTATGTTAAATTCAAACATTGATGAATGAATATTTTGGGATATTTTACAATCCCTAATGCCTATAGAGTGTATAATAAAATTTCCTGGATTATTTTAGAATCTATTAATGTGAGGTTTGATGAAACTAACACTTTTATTAAAGAGAAGGGTCAAAAAGATGAAATTACTAATTCTTTTGACGACATGGAACTCGACACCCCTAATATGGATTTTGAAAATGATATAAATAAAATTATGTCTAATTCAAAAGAACATGAAAGTCTATTTCCTTGATAATCTGGAAACATAAACAACCATCCATTAGAATTTTTTGTTAGAGACTTATACATAGAAATTAGAACTAGAAGAAATATAGGAAACCTATCTGAATTTACTTCCTTTCTATCTCAGTAGGAACGTAAGTCTATTAAAGAAGCCATAGAAGATGAGAGTAGGATGTTAGAAAAGTAATAAGAGATAAAATATTTTATAAGTAATACTATTTGGTAATTAATAGAAAGACCAACCAATTATGCCTTAATATGTACTAAGTGGGTCTTTAGAAATAAATAGGATGATCAAGATATCATGACTAGAAATATTTTTGGACAATTAGCTAAAGGATATAATACCAAAGAAGGCATATATTCAGAAAAAATATTTTCCCATGCAGCTATAATAGAAGCCACTAGAATCCTTTCAACTTGTTCATCTCATTTGGATTTTAAATTATATTATCCAAATGTTAAAGTTTCTTTTTTAAAATGGTTTTTTAATGGGGGACGTTTATGTTGAACAACCTCCTGGTTATGAAAAGACTCATAACCTAAATTATTTTTATGAAACTAAAGCTCTATATGGCCTTGAACCAGAACATATAGCTTGGTATAAAATATTATGTCCTTTTCTTTTGAAAAATGGATTTAATGTTGGATTGGATGATCTAAAACTTTTAAAGAAAACATTTGGTTCTAATATTTTATTAGTACAAATTTATGTTAATCATGTTATTTTTTGTTCAATAAATAAAAATCCTTGAAATGATTTTTCAAAACTAATGAAACGCTAATTTTAAATGAGTATGATGGGAGAATTTAATTTCATTTCAAGATTATAGATTTACAAAAAAGATTCGTGAATTGTTTTAAATCAATGTAAATATGTTATTGATTAACTAAAAAAATTTGGGCTTGAAAAGAGTAAGACTAACACAAATCCTATGTCTACCAGTATAAAACTTGAATTGGATGAAGCTAGAAAAGCAGTTGAAAGCATTCTATATAAGGGTATGACTCGTAGTCTATTATATCTTAATGTTAGTAGACTATACATTATGTATTCCCTATGTTTATATGCTAGATTTCAGTAAAATCGAAAAGAATCAAATATTAATTTTTTTAAAAGAATTTTCATAAATTTAAATGGAACTATTTTAAATCTCAAATTTACCCAAAACATCTAATTTTAATTTAATCTCGTATTCAAATACTGACTTATAAGGTTGTAGATTAGATAGAAATCAACCTCAAGAACCTCACACTTTTATGGAAAAACATTAGTATTGTGGTTGAGTAAGAAAAAACACTCAGTTTCCCTATCAACATCCGAGGAAGCATATATATCTTCAAGTAGTTGAAGTGAAGAAGTATTGTGGATAAAAAACAAACTACTAGACTTCGGATTTTTTTTAATAAAATAGTTATTTCATGCAATAATATTAGTGATACAAATTTTTTGAAAATCTTATAATTCATTCATGGACTAATCATATTAATATAAGACTTAATTTTCATAAGAATACTTTTCGTAAATAGTAAAAATCAATAATATTTGTCAGTACCAAATATCAATTAGCTGATATATTCACTAAACCACTTCACAGTGCACGTTTTGATTTCATTCAACGGGGGATAGTATTATTTAATTTTAAAACAATTTTTTGTAATTTATTTGATTGTTAATATCTATGTTTTTATTTTAAGTAATTTTTATATGTTGTTTTCAATTATTTATTTCTTTTTTATATTTATTGGTTATGAATTAATTATATTTATAATTAATTTCATTATATTTGTTTATATTCATCTTCTAAAAATTACAACATAATGAGTAAATTCTCAATCGGGGGAAGAAAATTGACTTCTTTATCCTTCTCTTCTCCCTCACATACATTCGATCTACAAAGAAACTCTTATTCTAGTTTACCGAATCCCTAAACCTTTAAAACTTCCATAAAAAAACCTTCAGAAATGGAAAGGCCAGGAAGACCTAAAGTTGTTTATTTAGTTATGTGTGCTTCTAGGGAGGTATTACAATGTTTTTCAATGTAAGGTGATAGATTTTCAGTATTTAAATGTGAAAAATATTTTATCCAAGGCAGCCATTGAATTTCAAGGACTTGATTTATCTTATAGAGGTTCTAACAATCCTATTATGTTTTACGTATAAGTAAAATGGTTCTATAGAAATGAAGAATTCAGCTTAAGAATCGATGAAGACTCTGTGATAACTATGATTCATGATAATGAATTATCTATTTATTCAGTGTATATAACTAAACTACTCCACTATCAGGCGGATGGGGTTTTTCATTTTTGATTATGAAATATTATATATGAAAAATATAAGTCAAAGGACATTATGATTTATTTTTTTGAACAATAACCATAATGAAAGTGATGAAAAATGACCTTAATTCTTATAAGAAATTCATTACATTGATTATTCAATATCGAATTTTACAGAGAAAAGCTGAGCTATAGAATGTTAGATACCTAGAAATATACGTTCTGTTTCTAAATTTTATCCAAATTAAGTTCAATTACCCTCATTTTATGATAATTTATAATGTTCATTGCATCCATAATGAATAAAATATGGGATACTATCCCTGTAGACTAATCATTTAAATTTTGTTTCTCAGAAAAGGAAGAATCCCAAAAATGACTATCAGATACAGATGTCATCACACTATCATTATGAATTTTGGACTATTAGGAAATTGGGTTAACATTGGAGAAACTCATATATTAGTATTTTACCAGTTGTTGTTGGAAAATAACAGAATATGATGATAGATGCTTAGTGGGAGTAGAGGATGATACCATCTGTTGGTTCTATCAGATAGAGACCTAATGAAGAGGCTGAATCTGGACCTAAAGAGGTTTATAATGTTCAAAGAAGAATAATTACAATCTAAATTCTACAAGATATGGATGAAGTGGAAAATTAAATTGATCTTGAAGTTCAAGTGAATGAGAATGTTGAACAAGACAATCAAAAAAAGATCATCTTAGGGAAGATGTACTAGGCCTGGAAAAACATTCACTCATTTCTCCTAATTCCGTTGCTATAGAAGGATCTACTTTTAGAGACAGATCAAAAGATCATGAAGATCTTTGTTTTCTTATGGTATAGGACTGAAATCCCTTAAGAAATATTACTCCAGAGTCTTATGAATCTTATGATGAAGTTATGATTCACAAGTACTTCCGTTTAGAGACCCAGAACATGTCTTTGAGAGAAGATTTAAAATATGAGAAGAAGAAATTTTCGGAGATTATAAGTTCAAATATTGAAAGATATGAGACTTATGCCCTTCCAAACTCAAATCAAATTTGTTTATGAATATTTTATTTCGGTGAAAATATTGAATATTTAATCACTTTTTTAGGTATATATTCAGATCACTGAAAGACGAGTCTGTGAAAAAATTTGATTTTCATGAACTAAAGATTATGTTGGGAAGATAATTTCAATCTATCAAGGATTGTCACCAATCCTTGACATCTACACCTCAATCCACTTATCCTAACATTATAAGGAGATTTGAAGCAATAAATGTTTTTATGGAATAATTCTATAAAAGGATGCACACTATACAATGTTACTATACACCTTTGAATGTTATTTTAGATAGTCATAATGATTTGATCATTAAATTAAAATCTAATGAATCTAGGTTGGGACTAGTTATTCATCAAGACAGAGATAGATTAATATCTTTGGTTAAATATGAAGAATATGTGAATGAGTTAATTAAGGTAAACTTGGTGGAATCCTTGAAGACATGACCAGATTTGAGGAAGCTTCTACAACAATGGATGGATGTCTTCAACAATAATTTTCAGTGCCTATTGGTGAAGCTGCATGAAATTCATATTGTTGTCAAGACCTTTCCACATTTTTCTATACAAAATACTACCCAAGGAGATTTTAACCAAGGGAAAAAATAAATCTGAGCCCCTCATTTTGAATACTTCATATGTTGATGATGGGATTTACTAATAATTTCTTAATACAATTTATCTGAAAATAACTTTACCTTACATATATATTTTGTATGTTTTATATTATTACTACTTTTAAATTTAAGTTATTTATGTTTAAATTTACACTACGAGAGCATACACATTTTGTTTCTACATAGTATACTATAACATTCTTTACAGTTCAGTTCTATATTAACTATGGTGAACATAATTTTCACTTTTAAATGTTATTTTTAACATTAAAAAAGGGGGAGAATATTTAATAAAAACATATTTCAATGATAATCATTTTAAATCAAAGTAGATATATAAAATAGATATAATTTTGAAAATAAAAATTTTTATTTAAATGTGTTTACAAATCCTATATTTCATATCATTTATTTTATTGGGGTTTTTATCATAAAAAAGGGGGAGATCATTGGGAATGTATTCTGTCAACACTACAAAATATTATATGTAACAACGAGATATTTTATGAGATTTATTCTATTAAATTTCTTTGATGTATTTTTTTTACGCTTAACCAAGATTAGCTTGTGCTACACGCAACACCTTATTAGCTTACAGTATATGCAAACACTATTCTAGGCTTGTGTTGCACACCAGAGCAACCTTCCTCGATAGAGCGTGTTGTACGCAATACCGTGTTTCACTAAATGAGATATTATTATAATATTATTATAAACTAGTCATTATGAATTGTAATACCCAGTTTTTGAAATTTTATAAATTTTATCGTCCAAAATGGACTTCATTATTGGATTCTTAATATCAAGATTAGCCTAGGGTGATTTTTTGGTATATTTCTAAAAACATTCAATTTCTGATGAATAGTGAAAACACTGGGTTACTATTTAAAAACTGACATTATATTTAAATAATCATTTATTTTATTTAAATTTATATTAGGTCAAAATAGATAAATAATACCTATATAAGTTCAATTTAATTCATTGGAGTCATTTTAAAAAAATATTGATATATAAAAATTTTATTGAACTTTTTGTCGTATTTTACCCACATCCTAGGAGCATTTGTAATTTTACATAAAACATAATTTTACAGCTTTTGTGAGTTGAATTTCGAAAATCCCGGAGACATGGTTAATATCAATGAGTAAAATGTGGTTCAATAAGATAAAAATATTATTTGGTGAATAGTAACTTTTTACTTTTTTTTATCACAGTTAAAAGTACATAGGGTAATTAAGCATAAAAATGATATTATTATTACCCTAACACATGTCTTAATTCTATTGGACAAGTATAATTAGGCCAATAACAACCTTAGGTATATAATATTATCATTTAAGTCCACTTGGATTACATTAGGACATTTATTATTATATAATTCAAAGAAGAGTTAAAAGAGTTAAAATCAAGGTTTAATAACTAAAACATTTTTAATATAGGGTTATACATAAGATAAATTCGACTATAAATCTTCATTAGAAAAATAAAAATATTTCCTAAATAATTATATTTTATTTATAATTTTTAGACATTAAATAATTTAATTTATTTATGACACAATGATGATGCAATAATTACCTTATTAATGAAATATTAGCATAATTGATGTTATAAATACACAAATAATTGTAATTTGAGACATTTTATGAATTACAAGAATTTTATAGGTTAATATGACATTTTATTATTTATTCAATTAATTTTGTTTGAACTAATAATGCTGGTATTATTTTCACAAAAATCAATTACCAAATAGTGTCTAGATTGACATAAAATAGTTTTTAAAATAATATTATATTATTAATTGATATTATATTCCAAAAAATATAAGGTTATGCCAAATGACTTAGAAAAGGTTTTATAGATTAATAATGAACCACTTGGGGTTATTTTGGCTTGTTATAGTAAGTTTATTAACTATATAGTTTAAGAAAACAAGAAGACACGGTAAAAGTTAAATTATTTAACTAAGAGTTAAATCTAAATGATATGGTTAAAATAGTAACCTAAACTTGTCTAAATCCTATTGGTTGAGAGTATTTATAACCATACCCACTTTAGTCTCTAAATAAATCAATTTAGATCTATTATAAACCAAATATTAATTTATTATAAAATAATATTTTATGTTTTTTCTAAGATGCCCCTCTCCTCCCTTATAAAAGGGCACCTCCTCCCTCTTCTCTTTACACAATTTTGAGCCTTCAAGCTCGGCCAAACCCTTCCCATTTCCCTTATCAACTTCCCTAGAAACATTATATAGTTTCTGGTCTCCTAAATAGACCAAATCTAGTGCCTTAAGAGGAAGCTCAAAAGAGGTGCATCAATGAAGAGGTAATCTCTTCTACCAATTCTTTCAAGTTTCTTTCTTCTTCAACATCCTCTTATTTAGTTGTTTAACTATAAAGTTATACAATTAGTATTACTACAATAATGATTAGATAATATAAATATGAAACAACCCCATTTCACCTTCTATCCATCCTACGGAAAACAAAATCACCGTGCGTGCGTACGTACGGAATAACGTCTCCACGCCGTGGTGTAATATGTTTTTCGACCACCACCATACTTGGATGGGTATAATTGTGTAAAGAATAAATATGTATATTTATTATAACATCATACTGATTCTGAGATATTATATCATCCACTGCAATTCAATTCATTAATTATTGGAACGATATCATCACTTATGCGTACGTACGGATTTCTGTCTCCACGACGCGATGAGATTCATTCTCCATGTTAACAACTCAAGAATGATTATAATGTATATATAATGAATAATAATGAAATATATGACATTATAATGCTACTGGATTTATGTGTATATATATATATGTCTTCTACTTACTTCCATTCAAGTCAATAAGGAATGGAACACAACGTTCATACGTACGTACGTCCTACCGTCTCCATGAACGGTGTATTTATTAGTTTTGGATTCCTAACACAATTCTCACAAAAAATGGCATGAACATTTGGGGATCTGAGATAGATAAAATATACACCATGTATAGAATTTGGTCCAACCAAACTTCTCGTTATCATGTGAAAACAAATGGGCAGATCAAGGCATTCAAAAAAACCCATATTTAACAATCTATATTAGATGGTTCAAAATAATGAGAAAAATTGGCTATAAAAACTCCACAATACCCTATTAGAATATCAGAAATTATCTCAAAATTATACCTAGGTGGCCTAATACACATTTTTCAATTAAATAGATGTAGTCTTACATATATTGGTTTAGCTATCATTACTTCTAGTGGAAATTTACAACCATCAAAAATTAGAAAAATAGAGGAATTATATTTATATGAGTTTTCTTCCATTAAAAAAATTGGATTTAGCCACCACATTACATAGAGAGTAACAAAAACTAGTTAACATGAGAATTCAATAAGAAGGTCCACCATTGATCATTATTTTATGGTTTTATGGTAGTGGCTCTCAGAGTTGCAATGATACCTGGTAATAAACCACAATAGTTGGAACCCAAAAGGTAAGGTCCATATATTATCTACAGGGTCTACTCTAATGGTGTATACTCATTATTCACCATATAAGGGGATCATATCATACCTAAACCCAATGATAACATTCACAGGAATTATTTCATGTGAGAAGACGATGGTCCAAACACTATGACATTAAAAAAGAGTCAGGGTCCAAGTGTCATTACCATTAAATGTGTGCCATTGGTTTGGCTACGACCATAATCTATCTAGAGTATTTTCCCCAATTGTATAACTTCAAACAAAATACCTAAAATCATAGTCATTAAATATTAAACTATTCAAAAATTACTTCAACACACAACATTAAACTATAACATTACCCTATGTGATTGATATAGGATGCTTCATATGAAAAATATGAGACGACCAAAACCAATGTCCTCATAACATGATGTTAAACTATAGCCATACCCAATATGATGAACATATGATGTTTCATATGAAAAAAATTGCATTGAACAATGTCCTCAGCATGTGACGTTAAAATTTATCCTTACCCTATATGATGAACATCAATTTCATCAGGTGGTAAATACGATATTTTCCACATCCTCACCATACTATGTAAAACTACATTATTCCCTATGTCCTAAAAAGTGATGATGTCATTCCCCCCACTTGTTAATGGTATCCTACCACACAATGTTTTGGAACTACATGTGTCTTGAATCCCAACCTATGGGACACATAGTGATTCCTAGACCGTTTATCTTTAATCTCATCATCATTTACCTTCTTCTGGAGCAATGATATCTTTTCTAGCATTGAGCTCAACCAACCTAAATTATCTCATGGGCCTCCTCATTAGGTGTAAGTCAAATCATATACCTTGGTTTGTCAAAAAATCAAGAGGCCACCATGGAATGTCAAGATAACAAAACTATAAGAGTCTTAATGCATAATACCTTCACATAACATCTTGATAACATGATGTTAAATTGTAGCATTACCCTATGTGATGAATGTATTATTCCTTAAATGAAAAATTTGAGATGAAAAAATCCAACATCCTTAGCACATGATGTTAAACTTTAGCTTTAGCCTATGTGATGAACATAAGATTCCTCACATGAAAGATGTTAGATGACCAAAACTAATGTCCTCACGATATGATGTTAAACCATAGACTGATCCTATGTGATGATCTTATGATGCCTGAAATGAAAAATTTGAGAAGACCAAACCCAATGTCCTCGGTGAATTATGTTAAATTGTATTTGTATCCCATGTAATGAACAAAGGATGCCTCACATGAAAAATGTGAGATGACCAAAACAGACATCCTTCGAAAATGACATTAAACTATAGCCTTACAATTGAAGATTAACAAAGTATACCTCTCATGAAAATTTCGAAATGACTAAAACCAACATCCTCAACACATGACATTAAACTATTTCCTTACCCTATGTGATGATCATGGAAAGCCTCACATGAAAATTTTTAGATGACCAAAACCAATTTCCTCATCAGATGAAGTTAAAATATAGCCTTACCCTCTATAATGAACATAGGATACCTCATAAGAAAAAATGTGAGATGACCAAAACCAATTTACTTTCATCACGATGTTAAAATATTTCCTTACCTTCTATGAAAAACACAGGATTCCTCAAATAAAAAATGTGAGATGACCAAAACCATCCTCCTCAACACATGATGTCAAAATGATTCTTTACTCTAGTTAATGAACATTGTATGAAAAAAATGATAACTATGAGATGATTCATCATCCATGACATAAAGGACACCACACTTCTGGCATTTGTCAAATACAATGTTGTGATCCAGTAATACATGAGTCTTGATTCCCATTCCCTGGGATACATAGAGATAGTTGGATCTCATTTTCTTGGTCCATCCCCCACCAAATATTCATCTTGGGGTATTCCCCATTGATTAGGCTCACCCCTTTCTTATTGGAATGCTAATCCAGCACATTTAATCGTAGGGAGATCTGGTCCCCAAAACCCTTTTGCTTAAGAAATCCTCTACGTCCAATTTCACAATTTTTGTTTCCTTTGTTTTGTATTATCATCATTAAAATGACTTAAACATACCTCCTAGGATATAATAGTGTCTGGTCACATTGGAACACCTTCCATCTAAGTTATATGCCTCAAACAATCTTCAATGGAATTTAGTGCTTCCCATGTTTCAATCATGGTCAGTGGTTTATCATAGATCTGTATGTCCCACCCTTGATTGTCATGGTAGTGGAACATGTGTTTTATAGATGTTTATTAGTGGTCCCTTCTCCTAGGCTACCTCTTTAATCGATCAAAATCATAGAATTATTGATTCATCATACTTTTCTCTAATAGGAATCGCAATACCCTCTGTGTTGTCTTCCTATATGGTCATGTATGATGACTATGTTAGTTGGTATCACTAAGACTTCCCCAACTCAGATTCATATATCCATTATTGTTCTTTCCCTTAGAAAAATGGGAAATCCATATCACCCATTTTTTATAACATCAAGAATGGCTCACGTGGGCTTAGTATTTAGGGAGGAATTTTTTAAGTGAGGCTGAGAAGAAAAGTTTTCCCTTTAAATGGAGTGTCACACCTCTTTGTATAAACTCTAAAACCTTATACTATGATTCCAAGCATAATAATTATGACCTTGATCTTTGTAAATGTTTTCCTAGTATTTTTTTCCCTCGAACCAAGCCTCTGTGGCCCTCAATTCACGTCAGGATAAGATCCTTTTATCCCACACACACTTTATTGAGGTATCCATCCCACAATATGTTGTGAAAGCTACATGAACATATACTATAAAACCCCATGGTAAATGAATTACGACCTTAAAATTGGTCAAAATTTACACCTAGAGACCCCAATTATCATTTTATTTTCCATTCATCTAGTGACTATGAAATCAAATTCGCCCCGCCTTTTTCCTCATCCTCATTCTAGAGGATCCCTTCACCCCTATTGGAATTTGTCTCCCCCCACGCCGTGTTCCAAAAAAATGTGTGCCTTGATTCCCAACCCAAGGAGTACACAGTGATGCCAAGACCATTTTATTCAAGACCATTAAAAAATTCCCCATTAGTTGAGTCCATCTCCATTAATAATCATCATCCCTAGTCTAACACCAATTACTAGCCATGAGAGTGGTGTATGGCCTCCTCATCGCTCATTTCACAATAATTTTCAACCCCCTTATACAATCCAAACATCCATAATGTATCCAAATTGGGTCCATCATTTCATCCCCACACATTGTGCCTCCCATTATTTGGATCCTCATCACATTCCATGTCAAAATGGGCCCCCATAATTGAAATATTCTCCAGACACACTACCTCACCTACCATATAATGAAGATGCATTGATGTAATTTCAATGATATTTTGACATCTCCCATGTTTCAAACATGGTCAGTGGTTGACCATAACGTTTTTTCTTCATCCTTGATGGAACAATAGAAGAACCAGTGTTTCATAAATGGTTAGCGGTCATCCCTTATCAACCTGTCACCCCATTTTGTCCCAGATCCTTGGAATCCGGACTCAGGCTCCCCATCACTACCCTTTCTTCCAGTTTAATTCAACACCCATGATGTTACGTTTTTCGTGCACCTACAAACATTGAGAAAGATAGTCATTTGTACAATGTCCCACTCCCCAACCAAAGATTTCCTATTTATGATACTATTAGTGGATAATGAATAATTCATATCTCTAGTGTTCGGTCAATATTTGGTACTCTCAAATGACAGAAATATCCACTATTTATCCGTTTTTTCCCACACTAGTCACGAATTGTGTGGGATTAGGGATTAAGAGATGGTTTTACTGTTAACATTATTGAGTTTTAGTAAAAAAACATGCATGTAATCATAAAAATAATTAAATAAAATAAATCAAAAAATTTAGGATATTTATCCACATGTGGTTGATTCCCCTTTTTTATCATAAAAATGTATTTTGGAAATTTTACGTAAGTCATAACCTCAGAGATTGAGATTTCTATCTTGGTCATCCTCTATTGAGTGGACTATAGGGTACCGTACTACTTGGATAGCGCAACTGCTTCCTCCTAAGTAATGGGGAAATCCTCATTGAAAAAAATATATGTCTGACCCTTCTCAACTATACAATCAGCTATTAATTATGTTTACCTCAGGTCCCATTCCTTATCACTGAACAATTGTTCCCTTTTTTGGTTGATGGACTCTGTTTCAGAACTTGCGGTGGCATTGTGTATTTTTTTTCATATAAAATCACAATTTCTTGTTCAGCTTCCTTAAGCTCCTTGATACCTCCATACTTCCCCATTACAAGGATACTTCTATTTGATGAACTACATGTACCAACTAAGAATGATATTTGTGGGTTATCACATGATGAGCATGAGCATATGCCCCTTCATTACCCAGGTTCAGAAACCAGTGGTAGAGGGACCCCATCAGGCTCACCAGATCTGCCTCTGTGGTGTGAGTAATAAAGTTCCACAAAATTATCTATTCCTAAATTTAGATTAAATATTTCTCCTATGTGACGTCGTACCCATACTCCTCCAGATCCTTGGATTTTGAAATTTCATACTCTTGGAAAACCATAAGGATTTCAGCAGTAGGGTCCTATTTAGGAATCCACTTAGCTGGGTTGAGCTTCTGGTTGAGAGGAGGGACACATAGGTCTAACTCTTCTCTATGGGAAACAACATCACCAACATTGAGTTCCACATCCCCTAAAACTATATTCTCATCCAAAATAAGTTTATCTTCTAGGTTCATGGTCATCTCCCCCTGAATGGTTGACTCTCCTAGGGTTGGCCCAATAATTGGGGAATTCATTCCTACTCCCTCAGCCACACCCTCTAGCTTTGGATGAATTACCTTGAGTACTGTTACAAACAAGGGTAGGAAATATTCCCCAACTAGTAAAAATAAATTTTTTTTGACATAACCTGTTAAATAAGGGACATATGTGGGGAGAATGGATGATAGATATCCATGAGTAAGGTCTAAAATAGAAATTCCACCACCAAGGACCCTTTAGATCTATTAGACACCTCAATAGATACCACAAAACCGCCAATTACACTGTAGTTAGGATATGCATTAGATAGATAAAATTATCTATATGGAAGAATCAGATAACCTTAGAAAATCATAATGAATTAGACGCAAACACCTACTTTGAGGGAGTACCAAGATCTCAATAATGGGACACCTCAATAGTATTTCTATTTTAGTATTAGAAGATTCCATCATGAATACATGGAGAGGACCCACAGAAATCATTGGGAGGACTAGAAAACTAGGAACTTCCCCTCTACCCCCATGCACTAACACATTTCACATTAAGGCCTTAGATGCAGATTCTGATGTTGACTTCTTGGTGCTCATGGAGGCGCTATATTTACCCTCCTAGGAGGTCCCATGGATCACCTCATATAGTTCCTAAATGAGTCAATATTATGGGTAATATGTTCTAAATAAAAAAATCTGAATTGCAAAGCCATAAGAAATTATCTTTTAAAATTGGAGCTCAGTCAGATTATCTTCCTCAAGAGTGACCTCTGCACCCTCTTGGGAATTTTTAGTCCAATTCAATGCCCCATAACATGTCATCACTGGTTACTGGTGTGTCAAAATAATGGGAAAAGATTTTCTAGATTAATCATGAGATACTATGGCTCGACTCAAAATATGCTTGAAATTGGATCGATTTTTTTCCGAGTAAAATGCATGCTCGAACTAATCGAGTACTAACATGAGTCGAGTTCCTGTATTATAAAAACATAATATATTAGAAATTGATCCTAATTAAATTTTTTTTTTAAAAAATTATTTTTATTCAATATATATGTAATTAATTTGGAGATTAAGCTTTCAACATAGACTACAAATTCGAGTTCGAGCTTAAATTCAAGATATATTATTTAATTAAAATTCTCTAAATGTATCCTAATCGAACTGAGTTAAGCCTAATGAAGTGCTTGATTGAGCCTGATTTGAGCTCATGCTAGGAAATCATTACATTGTTTAGAACTGAGCTGGTCTGGAGCACCGTGTTCATGTACTGAGTTTGAGATTTAGTACTGAGATACTCATCTCGGCTCGACTAAATTACACCCCTAGTCACCACTGACAGTTGACACAAGTTGGATTTGTGACTCATAAGGATTCATATCTTTAGATCCAACACCAACCATCACATTCAACTAAGGGGTAATGATTCAACCCTCCCCACACCAATGTGAAAAGGAATTCATGTCCTCCATGTAAAAGAATCACTCATAGAATCTAACTTGAGTAATGATTCTTATGATATCGACCTATGGAAGATCAATCTCCTCCCTAGTAATCCACCTCCCTATCCTCTATGTTAGATAAGATAGACAGAACATTCCACATGTGGCACATCTCATTCCCTATAGCCTCCCTAGATCGTATTTCCACTACACGAGAGATATATTCTTCCTCCTATAGTTTCTTTTGTGGTGACCTTCCCCACCAGAGGATAGAGGCACATCAGACCCGCAAGCCACCACTTTGGCACATCATGATCCCTCACTATGTTGTGAGCACTTCAAAGAGCATCCCACATACTTCCAGACAACTCTAGTAGCTCATATGTCAAAACCACCCACTTTACCTGTTTGCACAATATTTCCCTTAGGGATGTCACCTCCGAGTAACCAAACTAATTATTAGAGAGTATAATTTCTTGGTTGGTGGTTGTATGTATTTTTTTATCCCTCTACCATCAGTCATAATCATCCATCAGAGTTGACGAATGACATAGGGGCACCTCTCTTCTTGAACTCCCATGCATACAAACATATAAGGTTTATGGATTCATCTATATTTTATAGAAAATTGGAATGGAGTATAAATCATATAGTATTTGTTTCCATAAATCCTTACTACCAAAAATCCACCACAAAATTACAATAAATTTCCCATCTTCTCTGGTGACCCCTCCCAATTATCAATCATCTCATCAAAATGGGTCAGGAAATGGTGAAATATTGAACATAAAAAACTACTAATTTCATCCATCACTTAATCCTTGTTGATAATTATTGGTAGAATCCTAGTTATTTTGAGGAGTGATAATCAAAAACCGTTGTCTTGGGGTTGATGGAATATGTATATTCATACCCCTCTATGTTTGATTCAATACCTCCATGAAAAAATTGGAATGAGTCATTGATTCATCTTGGGCTATCTCCTATCACAATATTTCCCCAACGTAATGTAGAGTGAGGCTAGTACCGGCACCCCCAAATTCGCCCAGTTATCAGACTCTAGTAACTCTACCACTGCCATTGTCCCTAGTTACAGGCACATGTAGGCATCCTAGACTGGTAGCAGAAAAACACTTAGTAAGGTTACCAGGAATGACATATATCTTACCAATGGAGACCAGTACATCACATTTTAGCCTCTAAATTGGAAGAAACCTTCTTCTAAGATCATTTAGATGAATCCTGACCTCCTCTTTCATTCCACGGGACACTGTTTTGGTAGACCTGGAATTTTCCTAGACATTTCTTTCAGAAACAAACAAAACTACATATCAAATTAAATATCTTTGTGAAAGGAATGATAATGCATCAACACCCATGTCAATTGATCTAAAAGGGACCCCGCCACAACTAGAGTATTATATTTTTCTCCCCAAGTGTTGGTAGTTGGGTGAAACTCATTTTATTGGAAGAAAATTTGGGGAATCTCACTGATTTGATGGAGGTATCACATGATAATTCTCACTTCCTCGTGATAAAGGTGGAATGTGTTGGTGTCAGGGGACCACCAACTGAGAAGCTCTAGCAGTATCTCTTATTTACGATTGGAATGGAATCAAGACATACACACTGCTACATATTTACCAAGGTGGGGAATCTCATCCTCATAAACCTAAAATGTGAAGTGTGCCCAGTACGCCGAAGCCCGCTTGACGGTAATGTTCCCTCAGGATCATATGTCCCAATAATTATTTCATACCATGATGTTATTTTTAATACTAGTATGAATGAGGCTTGCATATTGGTTAAGTAACTCCACATCTGATGGTTGTTCCCCTATCATCATCCTTTTCCCACCACTCAAGGTGAATATAGAGGAATATCCATAGTCCCAAACCAGATGATCTCAGTGGTAATGTTCCATTGGATGAGTTATTCATGCCGAGTAAACAAAAATCATAGTGTGTTCACTTTCATGGAAGTGATGACCACATCATCAAAAAACCGAAATTGTATAGTGGCGTCATGTTGCCCAGTAAATAATCCTTTTAAACCGCTATCAATAGGATTAGTAGCTCCACATTTTCAGAAATAACCTACCTAGAATGGAGAATTTCAATATTCTGGTCTAATTCTGTCCTTTGGATATCAGTAGCAGAATTAGTGAAAACATTAATTAAAGGGTCTTCCATTAATAAGGAATTAAATGAATTCAAAAACAATGGGCCGCCCAAGTTTGATCATTCTTCGTGCACTGGTGATGTGTCGTGAAAATCTAGATCCCTTCATGTAATGTGCTTTGTTTGGCATCAATGATATATTCCACAAGAATGATTTGCATGAACTCCATGGCTTAGAGATTAGTAATTCGATAAAAGTATGGAGGTTTGTTCGTGGGATACTACTTATCCTTCATTGAAGTCATGGGATAGAACAATGGCCCCCACCCTATTTATAGTCATGGGACCCCCTGGGTTGTATGATTGTGTAACCCGTTTGGGTGGACCCATATCATATATAAACGACATAATGGAAATTTTCCCAAAACTTAATCATTTTCCTCATAACATGACCTTCTAATCACTCCAAATTTAATTATAAGGGGTGATATTTTGGCATAAAAAACACAACCATCGAAGGATATTTTTTCTCTGAAACAAGGAAACACTTAGGACCCATGAATCTTAACAAATATAAGGGAGATGAGGCATGAAACATATGATGATTTAATGTAATTCCATGTTTAATCATGGGAATGAAAAGCATCTGAAAGGAAATATCAGGGAGGCCATGTTTCATGGGCTCCCTAGAAGGGCCCTAGTATTGAAAAGTTGAAAGTGGGAAACAGTTATACCATAAATTCAACCCTAAACATAGAAATGAATGATTTTTTGATGAGAAAGGAATTATTTAACCACTACCTTATGTGGTCCTCTCGTGATGGTAAGGGCACAGATGGCGCAAAACCACTTTGCCCGACACAAGGAGAGTTACGTGCTAAAATATCTCAATTTCGGATATAAATAGTGCATCACCCACACCAACACAACCACCA
Source organism: Viscum album (assembly GCA_963277665.1). Taxonomy (NCBI): domain Eukaryota; kingdom Viridiplantae; phylum Streptophyta; class Magnoliopsida; order Santalales; family Viscaceae; genus Viscum; species Viscum album. The sequence continues at coordinate 2,086,249,284 of OY728151.1, forward strand.
CCATTTGGGGAAGGATGTATGAAATTGAAAGCATTACCTATCACTCACGCAAGCCCCATTTTAACAAAATTGCACATCATTCAACACCCATGATTCCAACAAGTAGAGAACATTCACGACTAACCTCGCATTGGCCCCTGCTTAGCCTAGATCATGTTAGAGATGTACTAAAAAAATATCCCATATTGTATAATTAGTTTCCTTAAAGAGATGCTTCCTTGGTGTAATCCCAGGTTTCACGTGACTCCATAATTTGTGCAAATTAATGCCTTAATGGTTCATGTGGTGTCCTTGTGCTAGGACCCATCATTTGAACAACCCCATTTCTGTGCACACCAATTGAGTTGTGTGCAACAACCTCAGAGTCCCTATCCCTTTTCCAATATCTAAAAAACACTATTTCATGTATGTTTAGTGCTCAGTTAACCTACACTTTCCCCAATTCGTTTACTTTGTGCCTCCATCACCCACGCAACCAGTATCATCAACCCTTGTGTCTGACCTTTTCATCTCAAGCATTGTTTGGACAGTTGTATCACCTCTTTCTCAAAACCATAGGGAAACTATCATTGTGATCCTTGATTTTAAATCCCCCACATTACTATTTACTTCATGCCCCACCCAAAGGATCATGAGAGGTATACAGATAATCACCATAGGTGGAATCATCATGGGAAATTTCCCTCCATTTCTTTTAAGGAGATCTTATTCCGAATCATTCTCTTATATTAGGAAATGGTCTCCCTATGTGTAATAACAAAAAAATCTGAACTAGATGACGTCAAAATATATTTCCGAACATCCTAGTAATAAATCATTAAATCTAATGACAACATCTGCAACTCATGATGTTAACATGTAGTCTTACCCTCTGTAAAAAAACACAGGATTCCCCCATTCCTGGAACGCATGAGATGACACCATCACCCCAACCATATGATGTTACAGTCATCAAGATAACTTGTTATGCATAATCCCCACACCATCCATCCACACCATCATATGTGACATACATTCCATGAATCCTTAATGCATAATCCCCACATCATCCCTCGCTGGTTCTCTTTTCATGACATGAGTGTTTTTACCAGTCCTTTCACACGAACATAAAATGGGGTCACCAAACTACATGGAATGTGGTCAATAACTCATGATAATGAATATAAGACACCTCTGTAATCATTAATACCAACATGGGATACCTTTCTATGATTCAATCACGACATTCTGATATACCTGGGATACCTCTGTAAGGTTTAATCTTGACACCCCAACGCCACCAAATTTGTATATCCCCCCTATGGAAAATAACAACCCTCAAGTGTGATCATCTCCACCTAGAGGCACTATAACATCTCAGATATAAATAAGTGCTTTGTTTTAAATAAATCAAAATAATGTTTCATTATACATTCTGATAAAAAATTTGAAAATATATAATAATGATTGAAAATAAATTATAGAAATAAAATGACTTTTTATTATTTTTAAAAAATAATTCTAATAATAACATCATGATAAATGATAATTAATTAATTTTTTTATCAATTATACTATTATTTATATTATTTTATATTGTTTGAAAAAATTATTATAATATTTGATTTTATATTATAAACAAAGGTTTTTTATAGTTTAAAAAACTATTTTACATAAATATTATTAATTGATTATTTTAGAAAAAAGTATATTTTATATAAAAAATCAACAAATTATCTGGAAGGTAAAATAATATTGAAATTATGATAAATAATCATGTCGAATTACATGTTAAATTAAAATCTAAAATATGTTTTAATAAATAATTTTTTAAACTAACTTTTTGATTAATCAATGTCAGGTAATATATAATATTATATAAATATTTTTATAAAGCTTTTGAATCATGAAATAATATGTGGTTTTAATAAATAAATTATATCAATTATAATTTAATACTACATAAAATTATGGAACTTAAATTCAATAATTAATTTAATAAATAAGTTAGAGTAATATATATTTTAACTATTATAAATTTATATGTTTTTATAAACTTTGAGTTGAAATATAATTATTTTAAATTATGATTTAAAAATAATATGATAAAATAACTTATTAAAATTATTTAAATCCTATATAAAATGATATATGAAATGTTTAAAAAAAATATTATGATAAATAATAAAAAATGAGAAAAAAGAGAAAATTTGTGATTTGAAAATTGATAAAACAAATAAGAAAACTAAATGAAAAAAATTCAAAAACAAGAAATAAGAAAAATTAAAAAAATATATAGAAAATAAAAATGGTGACTCACATAGTGGGTGGTGAAAAAAAATGGGAGCCCCACTTTTTTTAAATTCCTCATGCCAAGAATGTAAGAATAATAATAATATATACAAAAAAAATTTTAATTCAAGAAAAGAAAATGATAACATAAAAAAACCAAGCATTGCTGGTAAGTGGAAAATGAAAACTAGGGAAAAGATGGAAATAAATATGTCTGGTGGTAATAAAAAATTGCATGGGAAGAAAGTATAAATCACAAATAAATTGTTATATGAAAATAAAACAAGAAATTCATGATCCTATCACCAAATGGATTGTTGGATATTCCATTTTGTGTCCATATATATATATATATCCCCTCCTCAGTTGCATGACTCAAAAAATGGTTCACTTTCTTTAGTTATAAATAGAGGTAAAGAAGAGTGAAATAAATTCCTTTTATGTTTTCTTTGAGGGAGGAGAACCATAATGTGGTTGTACTATATAATTAAAGTAAGGGTTTTATTTGGTTTAAAAACTTCATATATTCACGTTTGTGTGTGTGTATATATATATATATACAATTTTGAATTCTATATTATAAGGATCTTATTACCTCAAAATTTCTATGAAGCCATTGTTTTAGAAAAAAAATCTCAATTTTGTTTTCAAACATTGATTTGAATTAAAACCCTTATAAGGGAATCATTTGAAATTAAATTACATATATATACATATTTGTGTGTATATATACATATTATGTAGATATTTGATGTCGTAACTAATTATTCCATGATTTTAAATAATCTATTTTAAAAAATAGCGAACCCTTGTTCTGTTATTATTATCTTTAAACTGTTTCTTATACAAATAAATCTCTATAAATAAAAGGTTATTATTTTTAATATCATTTTATGTGTACTATCCATTTATGGAATGTTTTTACTTATAAAATTTATCATTTTGTGTGTGAATTTTTCTTATATATCTATGAATATAATTCCTAACATTAGATATAACCGTCATCTAAGATATTTGTTGAAATTCAATAAAAATTAATTAATTAATTCAATTAATTTATTAAGATGATATATTTATGACATTAAAATAAGAAAACTTATTTATAATTATGGATTTATCCAAGTAATTTTTTTTATAAATTCACTAAAAAAATATTGTTTCAAAAAATGAGATTTTTAGTATTATTTTCATCTATGAAAATAATTTACGTTTGGTTTTGAAATTTTTTATATTTATGAGTGAAAAAGTTATGACTATTAAAATGATTTTTTGAAATTGGTACTAGAGTATCAAATGACTTGTTATAGTTTGGGGATAATCTCATGACCTCAAGAAGATGTTGTCCTATGTTGGATATGGCTAAGTGGACACATAGTTTTTCTTAAAGCATGTTGAGTATCATAAATAATACATAAAATATATTATTTTTAATATGGATAAATACAAGAAGTATTTCAAATGAATTATTATATATAAAATTTATGGTTTTCAAAGTAATATACAATATTTAATGATATATAGGAAATGAATGAAAACCCATTTATTCATATTTTTTTATGAAATGATTTATTTTATAAATGTATTTTAAAAGATTTCTTGTTTTTAATGAAACGTATTTCGTAAAGATTTTAAAACCCATATCTATGAAAATCAATTATCACTAAATGTTTTAAATTATTTTTTCAAAGGATTAGAAGAATTTCAATTTGTTTTTATTTCTTATATGGTGGTAACAAACGTGAATATAATTGTGTATATTTTTTTATAGGTTTTAAATTGTAATGTATTTGTCTAATCATGCGAGACCTAGGCTTGAAAGGGTCCATGAATATAAAATTCTCTATATATTTTTCAGTTGACTTTTATAAATAAATGCCTCATTTTTATGTACTAACACTACAAAAAATGGAATTAGTGGTTTTTTCATAGAATAGTGATGTTTTAAACTGCCACCCAATCCAATATGAGCAGTTATTTAGTGGCAGCTATTTTATAGAAAATATTCTTCGAAAAAAATAAATAAAATGAATCTAGTCAATGCAAAATATATTTGTTGTGGTTTTTTAGCGATGGTTACAAAGAACATTTTCTAAATAAGCTGTTAAATAAAATTATTTAATAAAAACCTATAAAAGTTGAGAAAAATTACACGAAATAAACTAAAACATAAATATATTATAAACCCATCATACATACATCAAATACTCACAGTCATTATAAACTCAGTCACAGTCAACCCAACCATCTGTCCACTAATACATCGATCATCACCATATACATATAAAATATGACCAACAACAATCCATTCCCACTATACATCAACTTCACAACCTCCACAACATTTATATGCCTTTACATCATCTCTTTTATCAAAATTGAGCATGTTATATCATCAACTGTAACAAAAATGAAAACAGTATTGTAAACTAAACATAATAAATTAGAATTACAGTAGAATAATTTATAAAATTTTAACATACCGTGAAAACGAAGAACCATAATGGATATGTTTTAATGAATATTGTGGATTCTAATTGTCAACCTTCACCCTACTATCATAATCCTCCACCATTAATGAAAACCAAAACATTTATGAATTGAAATTCTAAATAGAACACATTATATATTTAAAATGTTGCTCATAAAATTTGAATTTGTTTACACAAACAGAAGAAATTTTTGGATAAAAAAATAATATATAATGAAAAACCACTTGAAAAAATAAATAAATCTATTTAAGATAAGTTTCAACACTTGAAACTGAATAAAAATGAGTAAATATTCTAACTAATCATTAAAGTGAAGTGTAGTGTGCTTGAAATTTACCAAAGTAGATAAATTTTAAATACATTGATATCACGTCAATTATTATATTTAAAAGGGAACTCAATGTTTGTTTTCCCATTATTTCGCAACAATTTGAGGTTATTTTCTCTATTTTTTCCCATTACACGCACATTTTAGAGTTTTAAAACATGAAAAATGCATATGTGGCCATTTTGGAAAAAACGTCATTCGGAACGACATTATATCGATTCCTACATTTTAGAATTAAATCTATAGTCATTTTACCCTAATTTCAAATATAACTAATGACTTATTTATGGTTCCCCCCACTACAAGACTTTTTTTAAAGGCCTTTGATCGTTTCAGAAATGTTTATAGTGTAATTTTAACAATACCACATGTCGGATTGATGTTTTTTTCGTTTTCTACCTATCAAGAATAACTCATTGGTTATTTTATAATGATTTAACATCAATATGAGTGTATTTTATAGGTTTTTTACTATTCTATGGACGTTTTAGTTTTTGAAAACATTAAAAATGTGCTTACAACCATAATGGGGAAATCATAATTCTGAATGATGTGTCGTTCGTTCCTATATTTCAAAATTCTATCTATGTTCTTTTCCCATTAATTTTGCATAAATATGATAACATTAATCTTTTTTGACCCCCAAAACTTTTTTTAAAATTCGTTTATACCTTTAGGAATGTAACATCCCAAGATTTCAGAGTAATTTATTTTTTTTAATGCAATATCTTGCGCTACACCCATCACCGACTTCGAGCGCACCACGACTTACCAAACTATCCTTTGAAAAGCTGTTATGAATAGTATTAACTGTATTTTTAATTTTATATACTCAATATAATTTTAAATTATGTATTATCTGTTCCTTAGACATATTATAGGAACAAATTCGATTTTTCTGATAAAAAATGTTTTTAAAAAAAAAATTAAATTTTTCCAAATTTTAATTGCGAACACTTTTAAAATCCAATATTTGAACCTTTTATATATTAAATTTGACAAAATAAAATTCTTCTTTAGAATCAAAACATCAAAATTTACCATGGATGAAATTTTGATATTTTTCTAATAATATTCATTTTTTTATGAATAGTGAGAAATACTATATTTTAATTCAAAATTGCGTTTTAATATATTTTATTTATAAGTATAGATTGTAATTTAAATTATTTTTGAAGTTTAATTATATTATATTTTTACCCATTATTCCAATGTAGGTCATTGTAAGTAATTTCACTTTGAAATTATACACAAACAAGTGTCAATCTTTTGATAGTTATTGTTTCTTAAAAATAGGCTATTTGTTTTGACAACGAGAATTAATTTTAAATTAATTAATACAACTTATATTTTATTGATTTGGTAAAATAGTCATAATTTTGGAATTTAAAATATCAAATATATCTTGGCTTATTTTTTGGTATTTTTCTGAAAAACATCTACTTTTGATGAATAGTGAAACGACTAAGTAGTAGTTAGAAATCCGAAATTTTCTTTTAAATGATATTTTACCGCTTTTGTGAATTGAATTTTGAAAATACAATATAAATGGTAGTTATTAGTAAGTAAAATTTGCTTCAATAAGATGAAAATAATTTTTTAGGAATAATAACTTTTGACTTTTACTTACCACGGTTAAATGTAAATTAGGTAATTCAAGGTAAAAATAATATTATAATAATACATAATTAACTTAACACTTGTCCTATATTTATTTGATGAGTCATGGCAGACCACGGTCATCCTTGGATAGATTTTTGGACCCCATGGAGCCACTTATAAATGATAATGACACTTTATTTTAATTAACCTAAAGTAAAGGCAAAAATGACATAAACAAATATCTTTTAGTAAATCAATTTCTACATGGGGTTATATAAGTCATTATTTAGACTATAAATATTCATTAGAAATATCAAATTTCCTACATTATGGTATTTTATTATAATTTTTATACATCAAATATATTAAATTATATATGACACAATAATGACGTAGTATTTACCTCATTAATAAATGATTTAAATAAATAAGATTAATAATTTTAAAAATTATATCCAAAACCTATCCAATTATTATTAGATGGTTTTATTTCGACCATGAGTCATATTATATTCTACTTTAATTAGTTTTGGACCTTTAGAAACCAAATATAACTTTATAATATAATAATATTTTCACACTTTCCTAAAGAGCCCCTCCTCCCCATTATAAAAGGATACCACTTCTAACTCCTTCCACACACCTCTAAAGCCCATTGGATCATCCAACCTCTAACCAAAGAATCTCTCAAGATCACTCTATTACACCTATAAGCCTTACCTTAGGTAGAAGACACTTCAAGAAGACCTTTTGGTTCAAACCAAAGGAAGTTACCCAAATTAATGGTTACCGTTTCTCTTAAATTATTTTTATTTATTTTGTTTTATTTTACTTCCCCAACCCACCTAAACAATTTTTATTACATTATTTAATAACAAAAATAGTGTCATAAATATACTACTATGTTTTTAGGATAAGGATTATAAATACACATACACACACCTCAATCAAATGGGTGAAGAACATAGAGTTTATGTGGTTGGAAAACCAACGTCTCACGAAATGATAATTGTTCGATTATCTCCTACCGCCTGTCATGGTGTCCATTAAGATCGCAATCTATTAATATATGATATATATTATGTTTATGATTCTTTTTTTCTTCTTTATTTTCCATTTATATCATTCCTTTCTAGTTTCCATTATGGGTAAAATGTGATAATTTCATTTGAGCAAGTGCAGATGACTGCCCCCTCAAAGTGATATGACTCGTTAATGACTTATGTGGAACGTATAAAGTATGGATTTAATGATATTATATATGATATTATAATTTAATTATAGAATACCTATGTATAATTATGTTTTAATTCCATTAAAATACAAAATAGAAATGAAAATAGCATTCATGCGTACGTATGGCTTACTGTCTCCATGAATGGTGCATTACATTTATAATCCCCAAATGTTTTGTAGTGTTATAAATACATATATATACTGAATATATACTATATATGATATCTAAATCATGTATATCCTTATATATATAATGTAATTTTGACCACATGGAAAAATTGTAATTATAACAAGTTCATTCTTGACTCAAGTTCCGAACATCGATAAAATATCCCACATGAACTCAAATAATTTACTAATTGTTATAGAAATGTAATAAGTGATATAAAAGGAATAATAAATATAAAAAATGTTCTTAGTAAAGTTTAAATTGACTTAAGTTTATTATTCAGTAAGAACACGAAACATACAAGACAAGTCAGCCTTTAAGTAAGGGCTTTTTATCTCACATTTAATTCTGTGAGATTTCCATTATTCGCCACTTATTTTTTGCGTCTGTTGTATTATATAATACCATTTCATATATATTATCATGATTATATTTATATTCATGGTATTCTGTTACTAATTTGGTGGTTATTAACTATTTTTCATATGACTCAATTGATTACCGTAAAGTGAGGGTTTTTCATCTCACATTTATTCACATGAGATTCATGCTATATTCGCCACTATTTCCTATTATGTGGAGAATTTACTGCCCATGATTTTATTTTTTGTAATATACTTTAATTTATGGTTATTTTCATATTCATTTTATGATACTTCATTCATGGGGTGTATGTTTCACAAGTTACCATATCTGTAAGGTAATTTCAAATTTCAATTTCCACTCATTGGGCTTTACGCATACTTCATTGATTATTTTACTCCAAGATTATATGTAGAATAACTAGTTTTTATTTTTTTTAGTAATTTCCACTCCCCTTTCTATGGATAAAATTTTTATACACATAATCACTCCATTTATAAATTCTCACATCATCGATATGAACTTGATAAGAGTAATTTTAAACCAATCTCTATTTACTGAGTTAACATCCTATTCATTGGTGTTGTTTTTACAAGAATATGTGTGAATGTACTCTGATTGATTTACACTGAATATCCAATCATATTGAGTTTATTTATATTTTTCACACATAATTAATTCTTTGATTTATTTTTAACCTAAGGATACAGTCTTTATATGAGATTTCATCTCAATTTACATTCCATTGAGACTTCTTTATTGTTATACGCCAATTCACTTTTATATTCTGTATATAATTTAATTTAACATAGTATATCATGAATCGAATTATTATCATGATATTTTAAAGTTTTTATTTCCACAATTATTTTTATCCGAGTGTCTATCTTTTGATTAGGAACTCTAACTAAAATATCATTTTAAATGGTTTAATGATTTATTATTCTAAATCATTCTCATTAATTTCCATGTTTTAAAAATATTTGTAAGGATTTATTTATATAGACATTAATTTTTTAAAATTAAAATTACTTTTAAAAGATTCAAAGTGTTATGGGACACTTTGATTAAAAAATATATTTTAAACAGCTTCTTGATTAATAGTGAGACTTTTAAATAATTTCAAGAAAAGGTGGATATTTCTCTCAAACAGTTTTGATGATTATTTTCATCTTTGTCAATATCCTTCATTATTATCTATTGAGGTAGATATATTATAATAAAACCTTCCATATTGTATTGAATGAGTTATTTTTTACTGTGGATGAGCTATTTTTATACCATTCATGGTTTGTGGTTAAAATATTGACATTTCGTATGCATGTTTTAATATGAATGTTCAGATTATGTTTCAACATTTTCATATGAGGAATGCATTGGAATTAGTAAGTGATAGGTGGAGCCCACTATAGATCCTCGATTCATCGATAGGTCTAATGCAACAATTAGACATGGAATTGGTCGAGGCCTTTCCTAATTTTTGATATATAGTTTTGTTCGAGGCCTTAATCATTTTTAGATGTCTTAGATGAGTCCTTGTCAAAATGTTTCAGAATGTCTGGCAGTATGCATTCCATCATTATGAGATTATCTATTGATATTTTATTTTTTTATTCAACTAGTAAAACACCCATTACTATGCTTTATTATGGTATTATTTACTCAACTCATATTCCTTCCATAAAGTGCTCATGTTTTTTATTCGTTAAGGTATGTGTTTTAAATTATTCACCAATCCTAATATTTATATTATCTTCCACTGTATTTCATAATCTTACTAAGAATATGAGCTCACCCCTTTCTCATGTAACATTTTCCCAGGATATAAAGAAGTTAGTTATGAGTGACTTGCATGAATAATCTTGGAATCTGGGTTGTTTCTAAAGGAATAAATTAGTGTTGTTTTTCATTTCATGTTGTAATGTTGAGCTTAAGTATGTATCCTTTTTCCAAGACTACTAAACTAATCAGTAATTCAGTACTTGATTCCATGTAATCATGCCAATGTATTAAAATAATGCACTGACTTCTGGATTCTAGGGTCGGGGCATTATATTTGGTATCAGAGGAAGTTTAGTACAAACCTTGGAAACTAGATTTAGATAATCTCTGATTAGAGCACATTACCCTAAGATAGACTTTGAGGATTAGTGTAGAAGAACTTCCTAGGATTTTGATAATATAGAGATTTTGTGTATTTTCCAAGCAATACATACCAGTCCGGATACGATCAGGTAGAGGCGGCTCTAGCACAGATATACCTAGGGTTGAAATCTCTGACAATGAGTTTCGGGCTTGACCCGAGGTATCCTAGTACATGGCTACGAGCCTTGCTGCACTCTTGGTTACGACACTCCGGTGGGATATAATTAAGATAATTCGGATTTTATTTAAAATAATATTTGATGGATTTTAATATAATATGAGAATAAATAACCATTGACAATCCAAAGGTGTTTTAGATTAAAAATATGGTGTTATGATATTCTCGAAATGATTTTATGGCTCACACTATGCCTTCTTGTGTTAGTCAATGGCTGGATTCCAAGGAATTCTTAGTAACATTTAAGATGATGTACAAGGAGGTCACTATGGTGGAAATGAGAAACAAAATGAATGTTGATAGGTGTGAAAGATATCATGTTCATTCCGAATCAGTTTTACAAAAATATGATCAACAACATATATATTAACCAACTCCTGGACTCAATAAAGAAGAGAAAAGTGGTGAATGCTAAAAGCTCCAACTTTGAAAACCATGGAGAAAATAAAGCTCTTTTACATCATGCAGAGAATGTGGAAGGAGACACATAGTAAGGTGTCTTAATGGAACAAAGAAATGCTTTATGTGTGGTAAATAACGACATAAAGTAAACAATTTCCGATGAAAAATGAAGAGTACTATAGATGAAAAAAATGGTCCCAAGAATTCATTTATAGTAATTTGCTATAAATTTAGGGGGCTTGTCCATTACCTGAGAAAATTACATATTCTATAGAATATCCTCTTGGTCAAGGAAGAAAATATGTGGAAATAAATGCATGGAGAAATGTTTAAAAAGTATTAGTGCTCTTTGTTGATGGGATTAATTTGGAAAAAAATTTATCTTGTATTTGTAACCCTACAGTTTTTCATTTGAAAATGATATTTGAGGAAGAATTATCTTTTATCGTGTGGATATTGTTATAAAAAACCATTTGGTTTTATATGATCATAGAGTTTGAGGAAATTATAAGTTATTAAATTTTGAGATGAAAATGAGAGGTATGAGATAACATTTGTGATGAAATTATGTTATAGTTATATTGAGGAATCTATCTCATTTTTTTGAATATTAAAAAATTATATTGTTTTTGAAAAAAGACAACATGGAGACCGTGTGACAACCCGTCACATTAGAAAATGATGCGGGAATCGAACCCACAACCATAGTGTGATTGGTATTTATCATCTACAACTTGAATACGTGAAGTCCCGAGTTAGTGTGAGTAATTATTTTTTGTTAAATGATTTTATTGATCAATAAAAAGTTGATTTGGGATCTTATTTATTATCAAATGGATATCATTAGTATAATAAAAAGACTTAGTGATTAAGTGATAAATGTTATTTTGGAAGACGTTCTCTCTTTTGGGAAAACAATATGCCCTATGAAAATAGAATACTATAGGATTTCATTTGAAGAGTAACGGTGCTTTTTTACCTATGTTTTTATTGTAGATTTATAGAGATTTGGGTTATTTAGGGAAATGATTAACCTATCGTAGAGAATATGTTATTTGGTTAATTATTTTTTAGTATGTGACTTTAAGATTAGTCGATATTATTTGGAAATACAATTTAACGTGGAAGACTTTGTAAGCAAATTCTTATGAGTTTTGGGATTCCATATTAATTTAGATTGTATTGAAATATTATATAGACAACTGATTATTGAATGGTATTTATTGAACTTCAGGTATTGTTGGATGAATTTTAGAAATTAAGATTAGTATTTATTTCTCTAAAGTAATATCATTTTGGGATCATCTAATCTTTTACTAACCATTTTGGTTTTTTAATCTCTAAAGAAAAGGGAAATATATAGTTCATTCATTGTGGATTATGTGATTCCTTATAAGTTGATTATAGTGCTTCACATGAGACCAAGTCATCTTTAATAATCATCATTTCGAGTGAAAGATGAGTTTGTGGTAATAATTTGTTGATGGATGAAACTATACTAGTCAAGTATATTTATGTTTTCTTATTCTATGAATAACATAATTATTAAAATTTAGGGAAGGTATCATAAAACCAAAATTGTGTTATCCTAATGCTTTATGTTTTGTTTTACTGGTGATATTTTAAATCATCGTATAATGATGGCTTTAAGGCCCTCAATTTTACACTTGTTTGTGATTGATGACCTCAATCACTCCCTATAAATATTTTCTTTTTTCCTCCCATTATGTGTCTCTAATTGCCTCCAATGTTCTCTTAATTGAGATCATAATTTGGTGGTGACTTTTTCAACTCCCTTTCCCTCTTATTGAGACTAAATTTTGATAACCTAATTTTTGAAGTGGGTTTTTCACAAAAGTATTATTGTATTTTTAACCTTTTATTTTCGAAGAACAATTTCAAATTTAAAGGATGCAATTTATTGAAGGGGGGGATAATTCAACACCCCAAGATTTAATAGTAACTTATTTTCATTAAATTCATTAGCTTTTGCTACACGCAACACCGATTTCAAGCCCACCACGATTTACCAAAATAGTCGTTCAAAAGCAGTTATGAAAATTATTAACTGGATTATTAATTTTATATACTCCATATAATTTTAACTTGTGTATTAAGTGTTTCTTAGACATATTATATGAAAAAATCAATTTTTTAGTCAAAAAATGCATTTAAAAAAAACTAATTTTCTACATTTTAATGGAGAACCCTTTTTAAATCCAATATTTTACCCTTTAACATATTCAATTTGACAAAATAAAAATCTTTTTTAGAATAGGGATATCAAAATTTACTTTGGATGAAATATTTGTATTTTTCTAATAGTATTCATTTTTTATGAATAGTGAGAAATACTGTATATTAATTTAAAACTACCTTTTAATATAATTTATTTTTAATGTTAGATTATATTTTAAATGTATTTTTAAGTGCTATTAGATTATATTTTTACCCTTTAATCCAATTTTGGTCATTAGAATTAATTTCACTTTGAAATTATACATAATCAAGTGTCAATCTTTTGATAGTTTTTATTTCTTAAAAACCCGCTATTTGTTTTGACAGTGCAAATTAACATTAATATAATTAATACATCTTATATTTTTTTAATTTGGTAAAATATACCTCATTTTCTAATTTGGAATATCAAATAAATCTTAGGCTGAAATTTTGGTTTTTTCTGAAATACTCAATTTTATGAATAGTGAAACAATTAAGTAGTAGTTAAAAATACGAATTTTTCATTTAAATGTAATTTTATCACTTCTGTGAATTGAATTTCAAAATTCCAAGATACATCATTTTCATTAGTAAGTAAAATGTGGTCAAATAAGATGAAAATAATATTTGGTGAATAGTAACTTTTGACTTTTATTTACCGCGGTTAAAGGGAATTATGGCAATTCAAGGTAAAAGGAATATTATAATAATACCAAATTATCTTAATACTTGTCCTAACCTTATTAGATGAGTCATGGCCGACCATGGGAATCCTTAGGTCGGTTTTGGGACCCCATGGAGCCACTTATTAATGATAATGATACTTTATTTTAATTAACTTAACATAATGGAAAAAATGACATAAAAAATATCTTTTAGTAAATTAATTTTTACATGGGGTTATATAAGTAATATTTTAGAATATAAATATTAATTTGAAAGATAATAAAATTTCCTACATAATGGTATTTATTTTATAATTTTTAGACATCAAATAAATTAAATTATTTATGACACAATAATTATGTAGTATTATCTCATTAATAAATTATTTAAAAAATAAGATCATTAATATTAAAAAAATATCCAAAACCTGTCCAATTCTTATTGGATGATTTCATTTTCACCAAGAGTCATATTATCTTATACTTTAATTAGTTTTAGACTTCTAGAAACCGAATTTGACTATATAATATCATTATATTTTTAAACTATCTTAAAGAGCCCCTCCTCCCCCTTATAGAAGGACACCACTTCTAACCCATTCCAAACACCTATCAAGCCGATAGGATCGTCCAAAACCTACCCAAATAAGCTCTCAATATCCCTCTATTACAACTATAAGCATTACCTTAGGAATAAGTCACTTCAATATGTCCTTTGGGTAAAACCAAAGGAACTTACCCAAATTAAAGGTAACAATTTCTCTTAAATTATTTTGTTTTATTTTGTTTTATTTTATTTCTCCAACCCCCTAAACTCTTTTGATTCCGTTCTTTTATAAAAACAACAGTATCCTAAATATACTATTATTTTTTATGATATGTATTCTAACTACACTTACACACACCTCCATCTAATTGGTGAAGAACATAATGTTTCTATAGTTGGGAAACTAACACCTCACGAAATGATTATTGTTTGATTATCTCCTACCTCCTATCATAATGTCTATTAAAAAGGAAATGTATTTATATATGATATATATTGTGCTTATTTTTTTTGATTTTTTATTTTCCATTGTTATCATTCCTTTATTGTTTCCATTATGGGTAAAACGCGATAATTTCATTTGAGCCAGTACGGACTACCGCCCCCTCAATGTGATATGACTCGTTAATGACTTGTGTGGGACATATAATGTATGAAGTTAATGATATTATATATTATATTATACTATAATTATAATATACCTATGTAGAATTATGTTTTAATTCCATTAAAAAACAAAATTGAAATGAAAGTAGTGTTCATGAGTACGTGTGGCTTACCGTCACTATGAACGATGCATTTCATTTCTTATCGCCAAATGTTATGTACTATTATAAATACATATATATTCTGGATATGTAATATATATATGATATATAAATCATTTATATCATTCTAGAGATAATGGAATTTTGACCACATGGATAAATTTTTATTATAACAAGTTCATTTTTTACTCAAGTTTCGAACATCGATAAAATATCCAATATGATCTAAAATAATTAACAAATTTTTATAAAAAGGTAATAAGTGATATAAAAGTAATAATAAAATTTATAAAATTTCTTAATAAATTATAAATTAACATAATTATAATATTCAGGACGAACAAGGAAAATACAAGACAAGTTTGACTTGAGGTAAGGGGTTTCTTATCTCACTTTTAATTCTATGAGATTTCCATTATTCGCCATTTATTTGTTGCATGTGGTGTATTTTGTACTGCCATATGATATATATTATCAATATTATATTTATATTCATGGTATTCAGTGATTCATTTGGTGGTTATTAACTTTTGTTCATACTACTCGATTGATTACAATGATGTAAGGGTTTTTCATCTCACATTAATTCCCGTGAGATTCATGCTATATTGGACACTATTTCCTTTTGTGTGGAGTATTTACTGCCCATGATTTTATTATTTTTGTAATATACATTAATTTATGGGTATTTACGTCTTCATTTTATGATACTTCTTTCATGGGTTGTATGATTCATAAGTTACAAAATCGGTAAGGAATTTCAAATTTCAATTTCCACTCATTCGGCTATGCGCATACTTCATTGACAATTTTACTCCATAATTATGTGTGGAATCAATATTTATTATTATTTTAGTTCTTTCCTCTCCCCTTTATAAGGATATACTTTTTATACACCTAATCACTCTATTGATAAATTCTCATTTCATCGATATGAACATGGTAAAATTAATTTTATTTCAGTCTCCATTTATTGAGTTACACATCCAATTTTAATGGTGTTGTTTTTACAAGAATATGTGTGAATTTATTCTGATTTATTTACATTTAATATCCAATAATATTGAGTGTATTTGTATTTTTCACACATAATTATGTCATTTATTTATCCTTAAACTAAGGATATGGTCTTTATAAAAGTTATCATCTCAATTTACATTCCATTGAGGCTTCTTTGTTGTTATACGCCAATTCACTTTTATACGTTGTATATAATGTACTTTGAAATAGAATATCATGAATCCCTTTATTCTCAAGATATTATAATGTTTTTATTACCTCAATATTTGTATTCAAGTGTCTCTCTTTTGGTTAGGAACTCTTACTAAAATAGCATTTTAAATGATTTAATGATTTTTTAATCTATGTATTTCTCATCAATGTTCATATTGTAAAAATGGGTTTAAGGATATATTTATATGGGAATTTATGTTTTAAAATTAAAATTACATTTAAAAGTTTCAAAGTCGTAAGTTACACTTTTATTCAAAATTCTATTTGAAACGACATCTTGATTAATAGTGGGACTTTTAAATGTTTTCAAGAAAATGAGGGATATTTCTCTCAAATAATTTTGATGATTAATTTCATGTATGTCAATATCCTTCATCATTACATATTGGGGATGATCTATTATAATAAAATATTTCATATTTTGTTGAATGAGTAATGATTGACTATGGATGTGCTATGTTTATACCATTCATGGTTTTTGGTTAAAATATTGATATTTCGTATGCTAGTTTTAAAATGAATGTTCAGATTATATTTCAACCTTTTCATATGTGGAATGCATTAGACTTAGTATGTGACGGGTGGAGCCTTCTATATCTTCTATATGCATCTATAGGTCTCATGAGATAATTAGACATGGAATTGGTTGAGCCCTTTCCCAATTTTTGATATATGGTACTGGCCGAGGCCTTAATCATTTTTAGACTTATTGGCCGAGGACTTGAAGAAATGTTTTAGAATATCCAGAATTATGCATTCCATCATTATGAGATTATCTATTGATATTTCTTGTGGTTATTCTACTAGTAGAACACCCATGACTATGTTTTGTTATGGCATTATTTACTCATCTCATATTCCTACCATAATGTGCTCATGTTTATTATTAGTTAAGGCATGAGTTCTCAATTATTCAACATGCCAAATGTTTATTTTATCTTCCGCTGTACTTATTAATCTTACTGAGCATCTGATCTCACCCCATTATCATGTTTCATTTTCCCCGGATATGAAGAAGTTAGTTATGAGTGACTTTCCAGAATAATCATGGAAGCTTGGATGTTTTTAATTGAATTAATTAGTGTTGTTTTTCTTTTAAACTTGTAATTTTTAACTTAAGTATGTATCTTATTTCTAAGACTACTAAAATAATTGGTCCATTGGGACTTGATTCCTTATAATCATTCCAATGTATTAAAATAATGCACTAGCTCCTGGATTCTGGGGTTGGGTACAAAGAAGGATTTACTGAGTAATTTCAACCACACTTCATGTTGGATTGAATTTTTTGTCATGAATTCATGTAAAAATTAAGTCATTTGGTGCTTTTCCCATAATTTTACATCAATATGTGGTCGTTTTCTATAGTTTTGTCTATTCCACGCATGTTTCAGTTTTATAAAACACTAAAACCATTATGGACATAATGGGAAAACCATAATTTAGAATTATGTGACATTAGTTCCTAAATTTAAAAATTTATTCTATCGTCATTTTCTAGTAATTTTAGGGAAATGTGATGTATTTTCCTTGTTTTGACCCCCAAAAATATTTATTAAAGGCTTTTGTACCTTTAAGTAGTGAGTACAGATTAATTATAACAACAATGATTGTCAAATTGGTATTTTTTCTATGTGTACATGTAAAGAATATATCATTAATTTTTTACCATGATTTCAAATAAATATGATATTGTTTTTAGGGTATTGACTCTTCCATGCATGTTTTAGGGTTTTAAAGCACTAAAAATGCATTTATTGGGTTAATTTAAAACTTTTAATTTTAAAAGATGTGTCACTATTTCCTGCACATTAAAATTAAATCTATGGTTTTCCCAAGATTTTATGAAAGAAAAATATTCTTTTCTTGGTCCCCCAAACACTTTTTTATAAAGGCTTTGATTCCTTTAAGAAGTTTCTACTAAGTAATTCTTACCATACCACATGTTGGATTGATGTGTTTTCTATGCTTACATGTAAAAAATAACTCATTTATGGTTTTCCCATGATTTAAAAATAATATGAGTTCTTTTTGTATGGGTTTTACCATTCCACAAAATTTTTTGTGTTTTAGACACTAAAAACATGTTTACATCCATCTTGATAAAATCGTAATTCATAATGACATATAATAAATCACTATATTTCACAATACAAACTATTCTTGTTGTCACATAATTTCAAAGAAATCCAATTTTGTTTTCTTGGATTCCAACCCAACACTTGTTTTTAATGATTTTTTATATTAATAAGTGTTCTCAAGTCAAAACTGAGCAAAAAATATCATATTGTGTTGGGAAAAAATCCCTCACAGTAACACTGATTCATTTTTCAGTTGATTATGTTTGTTGAAAAAGTGGGCTTCTATAGTCAGTTGAAGGGTTATAGAGACATTTTTCACAATATATATTGACAAGGAGCCATGATAATTAAATGTATGATCTTGAGGGGATAAAAAAATAATGTATTTAAGGTGTCATCATTTCCCAGTGTCCAGTAAATATTTGGGTCCAAATTTTGGAGAATTGAGAAAAGTGTTTTTGGAAAAGGGAATTTGTGCCCAAGTTTTAAGGGGGTTTTAAAAGTTACTTGATAGAAAATTTTCAAGATCTGTATATCCTAATGTTTCAATGTATAGAATGGGGCACTAGGTATGGATTTTAGGCGCAAGGCGATGTTGCAAGAATGTGAGACTTTCATATTTGGGAAGAAGTTGCTCTCTTTGCAAACAAGGTTTCCAAAATGTCTATAGATAGGTAGACCCCCATCCCACACAGACACATTCTATACCATCTCAACACATACAGAAAATCGTAGCTCTGGTCACTCAACTAAAGAGGGTCGTGAATGTAGGGAGTGAATACTGAAGTTTTGTAGAAAGAAGAGAGTTGCAAAAAAAGTTTCACAACAAAGAGATTTACGTTTCTAGAAGGGATTAAGACATATGTATTGAGTTGCATGCAAGAATTAAGAATTGGTAAAGTTTGTTTTCCTTTAAAAATGGAGACACCTGTCTTCCATTCATAATATTGAATTCATGTCACCCCGATGTTGCGTGAATGTTAGAAGTTACCCAGAATATATGTGGTAAAATTGTATTAATCAGTGGTTGAAAGTGGAACATCAATAGAGAATCTATCTATAGTTGAAGATGTAGATTTTGTGAAATTAAAGGGACCTACAATTTTATAAATTGTGGGTGAATCCCTACCAAGAGAAGTGTGTAAAGAAAGTGGAATATGGTGATCCTTTCCACTGGTAGTGAACCAGATATAGGTACATAGAGACTGACCCTTGAAAGTGTAGTTAAGAGACCATAAATCATGTAATTGAAGTTAGAATGGGTATAAAATTGATATATCCCAATCATAATTATTGTAAGTGAGCCTTAGTGAATTTGGTACAATCATAACATTGTCATTGTATGCACTTTGGATGTAGCCTAATGAGGGTGAATTGGGTAAATAACATTATTTCCTTGTACATGAAAAGTTTCATTACATTCAATGAATTATTATCAGATAAAATTAGAATGGAAAAAATGAACATTAAAATTAAAAAAAATAAGAAGAAAACATTGTAATAAAGTGGTCATGGTCTAGTGGGACAGGAAGATGAAAAAAAGAATATCCATAACCTGATTCACACCCCCTATCAGGGTATCTATGCCCATTAAGGAGTTAACATATTTTTTTCAAATATATGGATGACAATATACTATTCATTTTTGACATGTATAAATCAACCACATGTCAATATGACTGAATATGTGTTTTTTATCACTGGTAATGTGTCTTTTCAATACAAAAGTGTCCTTTTAGTTTAATTTATGGATTTTGTATGTGTAATTTGAAAACGTGTGAATGATCTATGGAATTTATAATTTTTCTCAGCATGATGAGCTATATGGCTATAAATTTCCTCTGGGATTATTCCGATCATATGAAAAAATAAAAAAACTAATGAATTTTCCATTTGCGACCACAAATATTCATGTGTTTCCCTATAAGAGTTTTATTCTTGAACATTTCATTTAATCATGCAATTTCTCTTTGTGATTCCCTATCAATAGTACTACTAGAAATGCCACTTGGTGTAGTAGTAACGGATAACACCACCCTATAAATACCACTGATGGAGAAGGCATGTAACCCATCCTCATACATGTTCGAGATGCTCCTTCCCTAAAACTATTCCAACCACATTGTTCTGGGAAACCGATGATGGTTGTGAAAGGTTCTCATCCCAAACATCTTGAATTTTAACCTGTTTATAAAAATATATTATCGAAGATTTTTTAAAATATCTGAATTTTATAATATTATCTAATTAATTAATTTTTCATTAGTATTAATTTTTCTAAAAAAATATAATAAAATAATAATGAAAATTATATTATAACAAAAAACATTCCTTAAACCCAATTAATTTGGATTATCTAGAAGTATCAAATAACACCAAATTATAATTGTATGATCTATGTAGATAGTGCAGTTTAATTGGTCTTACGTCATGTTAGTTATAATATATTTTTCAATATTATGTTTTTATTATAATGAAATATTATGAAATGGTAATGGAAAGTACTTACCCTTTCTCCACTTCATTAAACTGATTACATTTTCAAAATTCTTTAGTGACATTCATTAATGGCCCAAGATTTATGATCCAGATAACACTTTCTTTGACATTATCATTTCAATATATCTTATTAATTGTATCTTGTAAAAGTTTAATTTATTATAAGCATCAATAAATCAACCATGACACATAAAACTCCATTTTATGATATGAGGTAGTCATTGATATTTAAAATACAATTTACAAACTAAATAATCCAAACCAGTATGATTGTTCCAACCACAAATATTTTCAAGTCTATCAATTTAACTAATATTCCACATTAATGTAGTATGCATTTTTAATAGTTTTCTCATTGAAGAATCATATTTTTCCACACCATCGTCCCATAATTCCCACAATTCATTAATTAGAGGTTGAAGGTAAACATGAATGTCATTTCCAAAGAATATCATTTTGAGGAATAATCACCAAAATAATGAAATAATTCTTCATCATACACATCCATGTAGATAGATTATAGGGGATCAAAACAATTATTCAAATGCAATAATTAGTACTTAATTATCCAAACGGTTTAAAACCATCAGAATCTAATCCAAAACATGCAATCCAAAAATCCAATGAAAAATGTGTATATATTAAATAAAACATCTTCTAGTATGTTTAATCTTATGGATATCTCATCAAGCCTTCGTTACTATCCTGAGAATCCCACATCTTGTCTTATACAGTCTTGGATGACATGAATTATCTTTCCATGGGTGAATACAGTGTAATGTAATGAAGGACTTTTGAGGTATTTTTCATCATCTGTTTCTTCCTGAGGATTAATTTATTTATACTATCATTTTTTTTCATTGAATTTATCTTCTTTTGTGACATCTTATAAATTTTTCTTTATCATAGAGTTCTCCCTAGAAAATTATACAATCATTATATTATGCATGTGTCTTTTTATAATAAACTCCATGTTTTTTATGACATAATTCTTCTCATAAAATGATATGGGGATCTTATCTTCACTAAATGAATTATAAAGATACTCTACAATCATTGAAATCTCATTGTTAGTAATTCCAAAAGGACACAAGATATTACATGACTTAAGGAAAAAAGGAAATTTTGAATACTTTCCACACCCTTCATACAGTTCTTGTTGTCCATCTTCATCTAATTCACAAAAATAATTTCTTTCTCTCCTAATGTTATGAGTAATATTAACCTACTAAAGATCATCTGATGTATTTGTAGATCTATTAAAATCTTGTACATTGTATTCTGAAAAACCAAATTGGTCATTTAACAAATTTCAATATGAATTCTATTTTTTCATGTCACTTTGTATTTATTCGACATTATTTTTGTTGTTTTGACATTCCCTGAAATTTTATTCACTAGTCCAAATCCCACATATATACCATGTAGGAAACTGTTTTAATTTCAAATTCTCATATACATTATTTATATGCATCCATAGCTTAAATTCACAATTAGGAAATGAACATTTTATTTAACCATTCACTGATTAGTTAGAAATTCCATAATTTAGATTCTTCCCCAAACCATTGGCATACCGAGGTGTGTTTCAGGGAAACTTATTCCAAGTTTTACCGATAGGAATTGGATGGTATTATCCCTATACATTCATATATAATTAAATAAAAGCTTAATCAAATAGGTATAATCACAATTAAATATCACCCAACTTTGTCACTGACTCTTTCATAACCACTATAAAAGAAAATGTGATGAATCATATAATTAAACTTTTCATACTAATTATATAATATAAAAACATATATCCAATAAATTATTTTTCTCTCTGTAGAGATTACATTATTTTTATTGGTTAAAAAAGGATCTATACTAGTTAGAATAAGAATAAAGAGCACGGTATTTGAAGTTGGATACATGCATAGAACAGTGAATATTTAATAATGGAAATGTGGAAAATAACCTCTACATTAAAGATGATAAATAGGAATCAATTTTTTATAGTTTATATGTATATGATATTATTTTTGTAGGATAAAAAGAAATTAGTGTATTCTACCCTGCTGTTGTAATTAATGAGGGTTCATTCTTTTGAGAAATTAGTTGTGTTGATCATTTTCTTAACTATTTCCCTTGATCTAACTAAGACCAAGATGTCCCGTTTAAAAATATGAATGAAAAATACATTTTATTTTGATTTCACACACTATTTTATGGATAAAACTGATAATCACAGATATTTTAGGTTGTTTTATGTTCTTATACTTCATTATACCAATTAAGGTGCACAATTCAATACGTTATATCATTCTTTTAAAATGAGGGGAAACAAAAAATCAATGGTTTTATCAATGTGGGGAAACGTTATCAAATATTTGGAACAAACAATGGGGGTGTCTTATTCAAATTAATTGATAAAAAATTAGTTATTTTACTCAACCAAAAACACACTTTACAATATAATTTGTTCACACAAAAATCATATTAGTTAAAATAAAATAATTGAAACTATGTTGGATGTTCTAGTTTCTATAACCAATAATTTATTATCCTGCATGAAAACATAACCCTATATAGTCTATCACTTTTTGATATATTTTATTAAACTAAATGATTCATCTCATAAGCATAAAAAATGAAGAATTCTAATTTTTTCTAAAAGGGTCTAATATCTCATTTTCAATGTTCTTATCCTTAGATACATTGTTAGGTTTTGTGATCAATCCATGTGTGAACCCAAACGCTACAACAAATTGGTCATGAGATAGAAATTATATCAATTATGTATATTTCAAAAATTAGAGGCAATAACATACATAGAATAAAGTGGAATTAATTAATATGAAGTACAAATAATAAAATTATGAATGATCTTGATTCCACAACCGAAACATACCATAAACAAATTTTTTTTTAATTCTATAAAATAACCAAAATTAAGGATTATTATAACTCCAATCAAATAACTGAATAATACGAATGACAAATTATAAACAAAAATTACACATATACATTAATGTTGAAAGAATAATTAAATTATGCTCTTTTTTATCATCCATGATTGTCCATCTAATGCAACTGAATAATATATTTAGGGTTGTTATATAGATGATGATATGACCTTTATGGTGGGGTTGTATTTCTAATGATGAGGGGATCCTAGGTAATGAAGAGGATAACATAGCTTGGGAGAGGGAGGTCCGAGGGGGGGTCTGTGTCCCCTCTAGGGAAGGGAATATCTAGGGGAGGATAGATGGGGTTTTGTGTCATCTCTATGGAGAGGGTGGTCAGAGGGGGGTCGTGGGGGTTGGGGTCATCAATGAGGATGGAGGAGGTAAGTTATAGTGGGAGGGGGAATGAGGTACGCCGATGAGGATGTGGGGTTGGGGTTGCATTGGCGAGGGAAGAGGAGGAGGTCAGGGGAGGGAGGTATGGGGGTCAGGGTTAGACATAGGGAGTATGGAGGTGAAGAATTATGGGTTTTTAAAACATTTACCAATAGTTTAATTGAAATTTTCATCAATTGTTAAAAAATAGCTTTTTTTTATTAAACCACCATTATATTATATATATTTTTAACTAAATATATTTCCAAGAGGTTACTACAATAACTTATAATAAACCACTGATAAACAATTCATTTTTAGTTTTGTGAATCTAGAAGTGTGGGTTCGAGCCTTTACATACACAGTTAACCATACCCTCTTGTGTGATCAACTCCCCCTTGGGGAAAAATTTAACCAACAACTTGAGTGTGACCATAATCCATCCATAGGGACAGACTTAACCAAACCCTAAATTGTGATAATTCTCTCTCATGAGGACACACATAACTAAATCCCCTCGTGTGATCCTCTCTCGTAAAAATAATCCGATGTATTACACACATGGTGTAAATACCCCATGACTAAAATTGTATGGCTCGGTTTCTATGCATAAAATGCCTCATCGAAGAGATTTATCTGTCATTATAAGGGGAAGGCATTAAAAATTCTCAACACATCCAATATCCCAACATGCTTATACACATCCATTGTTATTATCTACTCCAACTGTTGGATTATTCTCCATCGAGGCACAAATTGCGTAATTAACCGGTGTCCATATCGATATAAAAATGTAAATGAGTATCATGGATATGACTTAAATCATTAGGAGAGACATGGACTGTGTGATGAGCTCCAAGGAGGAATCCATAGAAGGAAGAACTAACATATCATCATCCTGTTTCGATCAAGGAGATGACATCAGTAACCATGATTACAGAGGTCACTTGTCTTAATAAGCCAAGAATGCATGGAAACAAATAGTTTGATGCACAAACTCGATGAGACAACTTCGAAAACAATGGAAAAATCCTTGGATGCATGTATTTTCATGGTTTCCGAGTGCATTTGAATCTGTCTTTAAATGATGATAATAATAATAATGTTATTTAAAATATAACAAAGAAAAAGAATCTTACAACAAAAAATTTATCTTCAATAAAAATACTTATTTTTTAATTTTTTCATAATTACAATAGTATTATTTTTTAGCCACATTAATATTATTAAAAAAATCAATAACCTCTTCTATTATTATTGTTAATTAGATTATTATTTAAAAAAAATAACATAAAAAAATTATATTATTAATTATTAGAAGTAACATTATTAAATAATTCTCAATTATCATTAATTTTCCATAGGATATGAAAATATTTGGATTTTTTAAAGTATAGGTCATAAGATTCCTTTAATGAAAAAAAGAGTAACCCCAAAAAATGAGATAAAATAATTTCTTACCTCTTTCATAACATTCAAATTGAAAATTATTAAAGGAATAAACATGAAAAAACGTTAATCATCATGAATAAATATATATTAATTTTAAATAGATTAGTGGGTAATTATATTCACTGATAAAAATTAAATAGGTGCATAATACCAAATATGCCTCAATATTGTAGATATTGAGATGAAGTCTCTTACCTGAAGTTCGAATTTTCTTCGTAAGTGATTCTAGCATCCTATGTAATAAATTTATATATATTATAACTACTTACCAAAACAATATTTAAATATATGACAGCATATATGATCTTTTTATAACATTTTATCACTCATTTGTTAATAATATTTTATTGTTATCATTATTTCATGTGTTAAATACTACATTTTTTATATATGTTTTGATTCAGCAGTTTTTGTCCTTGTGTATTGGTCATGGTTATATATTCTATATAATGTTATTAATTAATTAATTATCATATATATACAATATATATATATATATTAATATTGATCCATTAAAAATAAATATAGAAAAATGGATTACATTGTTCATGGAGACAGTTGGTCGTGGGTACGCATGAACATTGTTTCCACATTTCAACGGATAGAACGAAAAGAAAGGTCAATAACAATTCAAAATTCCAGATTCATTTTAATATTATATATATATATATTATTCATTAAATATATCCTTATTACCAACCATGTAATGCATAAATGAGAAACAAATCACACCACTTCGGGTCAGTGGTAGCATACATGTACGCACGAGTTACATTATCATTTTTCAATATATGTGATGGTAAGAATTTAGATAATATATTATAATTAAAAACACTAATTTTTTGATAAATATAAAACATATCCATTATCTATATTTTTATAACTATCTAAATAAAGCGGTGATGAAAAACGAATCACACTGCTACATGCATACGGTACGACATATGTATAAACAATTGATGGTTTTTATTTAAATAGGATTAAAAATAGAAAAAATTTATTTTTCCTATAATAATAAAAAAATATAGGTATATTTAGGAAACTATATTTATTATTTGAGGATGGGAGAAACATATTTATAATAATAACAATAATAAATATACATGAAAGTGTTAGTAAAAATGATTTCCTCTTCTTCAATATACTCTCTTTAGATCCCTTCTTAAGGACCCGTAGATTTGTCTTTTGAGAAGAATAAAAAAATTATATTTTATAAAACGATGATGAGATGAAAAGTTTTAAGTTTTTGTCCAATATAGATATCTTTATTTAGTGTATATAAAATATGGAAGTGGTGTTTTTTTACATGTGAAGGGAGGGACAGTCTTGGAATTACTTAATGTGATAAAATAATATAAATTAATATTCCTGAAAAAAATAATAAAATTAAATATATTTTAATTATCTTATTATTATTGGTCCAAATAATCTCACCCAATAAAATCTATACATTTATTTATGTTTTCACCTACTCTTTTAGTTTTATCCCCCCATTAACCTTTTTAACAATTATTGTGATATCAATTTTTTTTACTCTTTAGGGTTTATGAAAGTTAATATAAAAGGAAAGGTGAATCATAAATAGAAAATGGATTATTTTTTAAACACTATACCATTAAATTTGTTTAATATAGTATATTTATAAATTTTAAATCATTTTATAAAATTTTGGTTACTATAAAATATTATTAATGTCATTTTATGGAAATACCTGAAATATTATAATATAATACGTCTTTAACTCCTATAAAATTGTTAAAAATTGATATTTATTTTTATATAAGGAATAAATTGTCATATTATAATCACACTATCAAATTAAAATTAGTTTATATATAATTTTGATGCTTATCGTTTGGTTTAACACCTTGGTTAACTAGTTTTTACCTTAATCACGGTAATACATTTTTCAATATGGAGGGGTTATAATTTTACATAAGAGGTGACATTTGACTAATAAATGTTAAAGGGATAAAATTTTAGAAAATTGAACTTCCTAATTAAAATATTTAATTGTTTTTATGATTTTTAAAAAATTTAATAAAATAAATTTAATATAAAACACTATTAATGTCATTTTAAGAACTATTCACCTAATTTGACATTGAAATCCACATGGAAGGAATAGAATTAAAATATAAATATTTCACACATCTATAATATGTTATATTTATCTTAATAATTCATGGTACACTATAAAAAACCAATAGAATATTACATTAAGTGTTTTTAGATCCATTTACATTATTTTTCTACTATTTAGACAAGCACTAGGTCGGTGTTGTGTTGGAATTTATGGTAATTAATTCAGCATTAAAAATTAAAAATAAATAACTATGATATAAAAATTAGTTCATATTTTAATATATAATTTATAAATAATATAATTTGTTTTTATCCCTTTCAAAAAATATTATAGATATTAATATCATGAAATTGACATTTTTAACATTATCTTTTACTTAAATATTTAAAAGGTATAAATCAAAGTTAAATAGAAACAGTAGGAAATATTTTAGAATATTGGATGAAAATGGATTAAATTTAACCAAACAATAATATAAAATCATGATTTTGAATTATTTTAAAGAATTATCATGATATTTTAAACCCTAATTAACCTTTTTACCCATTTCCAAAGTGATGAATTTTTCCATGGACACTACTCATAATGTCTAAACATAACACTGAATTATTTAAATAACATAAAAATCCAGATTGCAAATATATAATCCATATTTTATTATTTTTCTCTAAAAATTGTAGAAATGAATGTAATAGAACATGTAAAATGCAATGAATGATGGTTTTCTAAAAAAATGATTTCTTAAGTGTAAAATAATTTTATACAAAAAATCATAAAAAATTAATTAAAATGAAATTAATTATATTATTAATTATATAAATTATTTAGTTTTACTTTTAAAACTATTTTAAAAAATATATATAACATTTTAAATTTATGAAATAGAAATATAGTTTTCAATAAATATGTATCGATTTGGGAAATTTCCATAAATTAATTATAATAATAGTCTCTACCAAAAAGTAAAAAACCATTTTTGAAGAAAGCATATTTTTGAAAAATAACAATACTTTATAAAAAAATTGAGTGTTTATTTCTTTTGATTTATTCAATAAATATGTATCTATTTGGAAATTTATATGCATTTTATAATAGGATTATTCCAATTAATACCTTTCAATTAAATTATAATATTATATAGAATATATTTTAATAATAATATATTTTCATTTATTTAGACATTGTGTTGTGTATATTGTATGCTATCATACCTAGTCTTATTTTAAAATATTGATATATTATATTCTACCACCCATAAATAAATTTTTCCCACACAATACTCTCTAGATCATAAAAGTTTCGGCCTTTATCAAAAACATCTATCATATATGGGTAAAATAATATTTCTTTTTAAAATGGAAGGTTGGAAACATAACGGTTACCTAAAATACCATGTAATTAGGTTCAATAATAAGGATAAAATTCAAGGGAAGTTAAAATATATACATATATGGGAAGAATAACATATAAATACTAATGGAGATATGTAGAAAATGGTTATGATAAAATGAATAACCAAAAACCCATAAACTAATGTGGGGTGAAAAGACTATTCATTCCTCAAAATTAATTGTAGAAGGAAATTTTTTTATTTCAAGATCTTATTCCTAAATTATATGGTTTATTTTACTATCATGATAGATTACATTCAAAAATGTATTTACAGGATTTAGTTCAATTTCATAATAATAATTTCATCATTTTTCTACACTTTTATTACTTTACACTTCAGCTCTTACACTTTTAAATTAATATTAAACATTAAATTTTAATGTTTGAGGTAATAAAATTAGTTTTTTATGGATCCCATAATCCATAAAATAATAATAACTTATTCCATTTTTCTCTAATTATTTACCCAAACCAAAATGGTTATCACATGTTATCAAATATAGATAAATACATTATTTTCTATAACCTCTACAAAAACACATAGAGATCAACTTAAAACATTTCATAAATTGTTAAACTTAAGACTCCTAAAAAATA
Organism: Viscum album; assembly: GCA_963277665.1. NCBI lineage: Eukaryota > Viridiplantae > Streptophyta > Magnoliopsida > Santalales > Viscaceae > Viscum > Viscum album. The sequence continues at coordinate 2,086,279,329 of OY728151.1, forward strand.
TTTCTGAAAAAAATTAAAATTCAGAAATCTAAAATATTTTATCACATATTTTTTTCAAGATAAACTGTAACATTTATCCGCAAACAACATGAGGTAGTTAATAATGTCCCACACTAAATATGAAAATTCTTTAAAACATACTAACTACCTAATTAACATTAATACCATAATGAAAACATATCTTCCTCAAAAAATTAAATATATCATTATTCCATAAATAATATCATAGATTATAACAGATATTTAATAATTCCAAAAATGCATTAAACACAATTATAAATTAATTTATTATCAAATCACTATTTTCTTTTAGGGTCCCAGTACTATCCAAATTACATCATCAATGTGACATATTTATTCATCATAAAGAAACATTATTAGCTCAAAATTTGGCATATTTTAGGGGGTATCATTCACTTAATCATGTGTTCTGAAAAATGTCACTTTATCACTAAATCATTTTTTCTTCATTATCATTACCATTAAATATATTTTGTCACATCCTTAAATATAAAGTATTATAAAACAAAGAATTAAAATTTCATGATAATTATAACATTAATATAATTAAAATATAATATTTTCAAAAATATTTATCAAGTCCCAATATATAAATACTTTAAAAATTTCACATCAATGATTCGAATAAATTTTTTTTTCATTGGTCTAGGAGTTATCCCATGGATTAGAGAATTTAATAGGATAAGGACTAATTTACCCAAACATAAGGAATTTTCTAGTCCCATTGGACAAATCATGAGGGGGGTTAATTATGTTTATAATAAAAATTTTATTAAAAAATTTTAAAACATGTATCCCCCAATTCAAAAAAACACCCATTTTATAAAAATAGTAGAGTTATATAATTTTATATTTGGGAATATTCTCAAAATATAACTCTAAAATCAGTTAAAATACTTTTGAAAATACTCTATCTTCATATAATATATTATATATATTAACCAAATTATATAAAAAACTTATTTATTTTAATTATTAGAGTAATGTTTTGTTTAATAAATCATAAAATAGAAATTGTTTAAGTTTAAAACTAGAAAAAAAATTAAATAAGTTATAACAAATAAGACAAAATGGAATTTTAAAAAAGGGGTTCATTCTCAAGATGAGACTCTATCCACTACACTTGGAAATTACCCTATCCTAAGTAGTTTGATATAATATAAATTGAGCCACAACCTAGATTAGATTTTACAAACAATAACACACAAGTCTATACAAGAACAAATCCTCAATCATAGATTTATGTGGGATAAAAAATGTAGGTCACATATGGCATCTTACAAAATAATACATTTGAATACAAATTAGAAGTAATGAGATATAATGACATGTTATCTCCATGTTAGAAAAAGTGACTAGGTTTTATAGATAAACAGAGTAAAATAAATACACAACTGAAAATAGTCTAAAATAGAAAGAGAAATAGATAAGAGATAAGAAAATGTAGTGCTTATTAGTCCAAATAACATGATTTGTTCAGGGGCCCTAAAATTATTATTTAAAAGGAGCTCAAACAAGTTTTATATAAATTAATTGAAAACAGATTTTGTGAAAGACTTTAAAGACTTTGATTTCAATATATTATTATCTAGTATTCTTCCACACACATAATTTTATTTGTATTTCTTTTGGTTCCTTTGTATGAGGGCCAATTTTTCTATGTCAATTCATTTGAAACACTAATATGAGATGTTCATAGTGAAGGTTCCTATGATGTTATATCACTCCATGCCCAGTTATCTATTTTAGGATAAAAATAATAATATATATCCTCATACTGATAATTTGGTCTAAAAATGAATAAATTTGTCTTTAATACAGCTATGAAGATGTTTCAGAATAATCATTTTTAAATCCACATGTTTTTCTATACCATTATATGTATAAAAAATCTATTCATGAATTAATTTTGAAATTAATTCTAGACAACTAAAATAGCATTCCATTGTTAGATTCACTGGTGGTTGCTCTATTCTGGTGGTAGATTCTCCGATAGTAGCACCAAATAATGCACAATGGTAACGTCACTAAATGATAGGACTGTATGATAATAGATACACATGGAAGAAAACACATTAGTGGTAGATATATATATAACATTAGTGGTATATTTAACAATGTCCTAGCTCTCTACAAAGTGGTAACTTCATCTAGTTTTAGAAAAATTGAATTGGTGGTAAAATCATGTGATGGTAGTTCCCACTGATAATAGGAAAAACATAATGGTATATCCCAATAGTTGAAGATTTTAACTACTAGTATATTGGTGAACTGAATTTATCTTGGAGTTGTAGCTTATTTCAGTTGTTGGTATGTCATTATAACTAGTGGTAGATTGAGATAGTAGATCCAGATTTAGCTAATTTCCATAGTTTATACATAAAATAGTTTATTATCTTAAAACATTTAATTGATTGTAAACATAGAAAATATGATTTGTGATAATTAAAATAAAGAGTTTTTTACTAATCCAAATGTATACCCCTTTTTGATGATCACAAATCAGGATATTTTTAACCATATATAATAGTGTTAATGGATGTATATTTATATGAGTAAAACATCCTTACCTCATGTTCATAATTTTTTTATGACATAGATGAAATCAGATGAAAGTCATTGAAATTCCATTCAATTAATCCAAATTTTAAAATTATGAAAAATATAGAAATAATAGAAAATACAATAAAAGGAATATAGAAATGAAGGAAAATAGGGTTTTTAATATAGATAAATGTCAAAATTTAACAAAAAAATTAATTATAAGGATAAAATCCCTATTAAAAATATATTCAAAGTCCAATGAACCATATTTAACCTGATTAGAGGTAGGATCCACTGGATCGGTTAATTTAGCAATAATTAAAAGTGTATAAGGTTCTAGAGGTACAGGTGGACTAAACACTGTAAAAGATAATTCTAGGTGAAGCTACCTCACTAATTCAATATGGGTAAGTCAAAAAGGACTAAACATAAAAGATGTAGTCTTCATGGGTGTAGATAAGGGGGAATAAAGGGAAGTAATCAATGGGATGGAAGGAGGTTAAATGATTTTTTTCCTGGTGGTGTACAAAATGGGTTCCATTATCTCAAAATACTATGTGATCACGGGACCACCAGGATCCATTTACATGAAGAATTCATCCTTCTCTTCTATGAATAAATTGGGTAGGGGATCCATGGTCATTGATCATTCCACATTCTCCTTCATGGCCATATTCATAGGATGCTTTTTAAAATTTTCATCCAAGGACTTAAAATTATAATTAAGATCATGATTTTAATAAATCCTTAACAGATAATAATTAATAACTTTAGTGATAGTATCTTTATCAGTCATAGCCTTATTTAAACATTCTCTAACCAACTTATTAATGAGTTCAATGTGGGATTTGATCTAAAAAATATCATACTGATGAGAATTAGATAAATCAACAACCAAAAAAATACATCTCTTCTCTGACTATGTTTTTTTCCAAATCAGTATCCATAGAAGAAGGAGAAGAATGAGGGGGAGCTCTGGAAGATGATGGTATGGGAGTAGTGAAATACTCCAGCCTCTCAAAAACTTATAGATCAATCATAGTAAAACTACAATTGATGTCCCCCATTGTTCATTGGATGACATCCTTCTGCACCAAAAACTATTTATTCTCTATTTATAAACATTCGATTTTTATGAACATTCTAGGTTGGATATGATCAAGGATCAATGTGACTATCAATATTGTATCAACTTCACTAAGAACAATCCCATAAACTGAAGAAGGCCAAATCATACCACCAAGATCTGAAAACATGCATTCATAAAAAGTCATTTGGATCATATTTATTCACATAACTATAAGGAGGAGAAGGAGGAGGGGGAGGAGTCTTCTCCTAGATCGACATTTCAATATCCTCAGGCACATTATCTACATTATCATCACCAAAATGAAAAACGTTCAAACAAATTTCTTGATCAATATTCTAGGAATATGTTCCCTTAAGATCACTATGATCATCTAAAATGAAAGGTACATCAACTTATGGTGGCCTAATTTGATCATTATCCTCATAAACATAACCTAAATTAGAATAATCCAAAAAAAGACTATCTGATCAGAAGGATTTGTCCCCCATAAAAGGTACTCCATATTCATATCTATTCGAGGTAATTATGTCAACATGGATTCCAGAAGTCTAACCTTCTAAAGAATACATATCAACATTATCAATATATTATGGGATAACTAAATAAGGAGAAGATATAGCCAACCACTCACTACTGGAAGACCTCCCTGACATCATGACCATCTGAAAAGGATTATAATTTTCATATTCATCATCTTTATCAGCATCATACCCATAATAAATAGAAATCACCCCTACAATCTACTGAGTATCTGAAGAGTACCTCTGAACCTGATCACCATTAGAGGCTTCATCCTCATCTCTCTCATTGTCTTATATTAACAAAATCTCTCTTATTGAAATGGAATGATGAGGACTAGTTGATACATATGACACATTGGGGTCATAACCACATAATGGTCATTGAACACTTCAATTGAAATAGTCATTGATTCTTCTTCCTCATCCACAACTTCTTCCACTTAAATCTCAAATTTTTTGTCTGAAGAGTAGTCCACAACCTCATATGGCTCAAAACCTGGGTTAACCATGTCCCTTGGTCTAGTAGGATCTTTTAATGGGTTAAACTTCTCAATGATTTTATCAGTATCAATGACGCATTTTTTCAACCAAGGGCTCCAATTAACCCTCATCCTTTTGTAGGTTAACTTACAAAGGTAGAAACCAACATACACATTCACTTTTGTTTCTCCTTATGGTACTAAGAATTTAGTTTCCCACATAGTAGTTTTCATCAAAGGTTGGGTCAATGAATTGGATCAGAATTATAGATTAATAAGCACCATCATATAAACCATTATATATCGACAAAAATAGTTATTATATCCAATTTTCATTATAAATATTAATAATATATCTTAACACATCATTATGATAAAATCTCCCTTATTGGGACATAGAATATTCTATATGAGCTTAATCAACATTCTCCATAATTTCTTATAGTCGTTAGAATTTAAATAGTTGTATTACAAGTCAGAGAAAACAATTCATAATCAAACTAAAAAATTATCAAGTATAATAAGTAATTAACCCTGATAGTTCATGTATATTCATTTTTAATAAACCATAAAATATTTTTACCACTATTACGAAGAAAAACAAGATCTATTCCTTATAGAATTATCATGATAACATCATTATTTTCCACAAAATCATACATTGTATAATGATTGAACTGATAAACCATCCTTGTTTTGAAATGTCTATCATTCATCAGGAAAAATTTATCCAATCTCTAGTCTTATATCACATTCCAGATGAGTGACTTTCTCGAAGCCAACTATGTGGCTTCAATTTCTTTTTCAGTGACAACATCTTGAGATTCAAACTGGGGATTCTTCGGTTCTACTAATAGAATCAATTCACCTATTGATTTATTCAAGGGACATTAATCATTAGAATATTTATTAAGATGATTCACTCACACCATTTTTATACTGGTTCCGGGGATGAAGGAATGATATAAAAGGTCGTGGGTCACGAGTGCTGGATGGAAAGGAATCAACAGTTGTGAGAGAGAGAAAGTGTTCCGCAGACTATAGTTTTAAGTACAATTATATCATTTATAGATTGAAAATTATAGAAAAAAATTATGTATAATATGAATAAAAATAAATAAACATTATAAAATTTTTTAATTATAGATAATAAGAAAAATATCACTAGGAAAAATCTGTCTTAATAGTAGATTCTCTTGGTATCATATAACGGTATATTGTAACAGAATCGGGTTAGGGTAAAAATTAGCATAAAAATGGTATTATAAAATGGTTAATAATCATAGTATCATGGATAAAAATTGATCGTCCATGGTAGATTCCAATAGTAGATAAACCATAGTAGATAGAAATAGTAAATCAGCCATGGTAGTATAGGTCTTGTGATTATTCTCTACCAAACACAAAATAAAGGTAAGAATAAAATTGTAACAAAAAAAATCATTCCAAGTCCATTTATGATATATCTTAGTCTCTCAAAAATCAATTTCTTTGTGAATATATCAGTATCTTAATGAGAAGTACTAATGTAATCAAGAGTTATATCGCCCTTTTGGAAATGATCTCTCAAAAGGAGATGTATCATATCAATATATTTTATCTTAGTGTGATACACATGATTCATGGACATGATTATAGAACTTGTATTATCCCAATTTATAGGAACATGTCAAAATTGATATCCATAGTCTAGTGAAGTTTTTTTTCATCCATATATTATGTGCAGAAAAACATCCTAAATCGATGTACTCAGTATCAACAGTGGATAATGCAAGAAATTTATATTTCTTAAAACACCATGAAACTATATGCTTTCCCAAAATGTTACATGTTCTAGAGATTATTTTTCGACCTAACTTACACCCACCAATGTCAGTATCAGAATAAAAAACTAGATCCAATTATTGTACCCTATTATATAACAATACTAAATTTGATTTACTTTTGAGGTATTTAAAAATATTTTTTATAGCAAGTAAATGTGACACATTTAGATTATTTAAAAAATAAGAAAACATACACACACTAAAAATATTATCATGTTGGCGAATAGTTAAGTAAAATAAGATTACAATCATACCTTTATAAGTGGTTTGATTAACCAGTTTCGGAGTTTCATCAATATCCAATTTAAAACATGTACTCATGGGAGTATCACTGCATGTAATACCATCCATACCAAAATTATTTAAAATATATATATATTGTACTTTCTTTGAATTAAAATAACTCCCTCTTTATTTTAAAAAATCTGAAAACCAAGAAAGAATTTAAGTTCACCCATTAATCTAATTTCAAATTCGATTTTCATAATCATATATAATTTTATACATAATAATTTTATGGAAGATCCAAAAATTATATAAACCAAAATTATTTTGAAAACATGAAAATATTTTTAAATTATTCTAATAAATAAATTGGTATCAACTATTCTTTTAGATAAACGTTTTTAAAAAAATATAGTTTTTTTTATCATACTAAGCTCTATGAAAATTTTCTAAACCATATAAACATTTTATTAATTTTAAAACACCATTTAGAAAGTGAGGATTTTGAAATACAGGGTGCTATTCGGAAAAAAAAATCCTCAAATATATAACCATTTAAGAATACACACTTTACATCTTTTTGACATAATTTGAAATTAAAATGCATTCGATAGGCAGGAAACATTCTAATGGATTCAAGTATAACATTTTGAGAAATGTTTTCATCGTAGTCAGCACTGACTTCTTGACTATATCCTTGTACAGAATCCTTTCATTATTTTGAACTATTATGTCTGACTAATCAATTATGTTTCTAAACACTCATTTAGTTACAACCATAAAGTATTCCATGGGTATTTAAACTAATTCTTGGGCTCTATTTATTTCAAACTAATTTATCTCTTCTTGTATTTCCATTACTGATAATTAATCATTAATTTTTTTATTGATTATCTTACATTTAATCCATGATAATAAATATTGATTTTCAACTTCATATCTAAGAGAATATTTAGTTTGTGTACCTTTATCTCGGTCTCCTACAATAACATCTAAGTGATGACATTAATGAGTTTTAATGTCTCATGTAATATAACTGTTTGAATATTAATTTTGATCTAATGGTTTGGGTTCAAGATATTCCTTAGAATTGGGAGATATTTATATAGGAGGTTTGGTATAACATTAACTAGGTATAGAATTAATGTACATAATGGAAATATTATCCTCTATATTTTCTAAATATATCTTATTTTCAAGTATATATGTCTCATGAAACATGAAATGTATATATTATTCCATAATCATAGTCCTTTTATTAAAACCCCTATATGATTTACCAGTTTTATAATGTCCATGTAAAATTCCTTTATCTCTTTTTGAGAAAAAATTTCCTAAATTCATCTTTATATTTAGTATAAATAATTTACAACCAAAAAATATAATATAATAAATTGTTTTCTTCCAGTCCATAATTAAAATGGGGTCTTCTTTGAAAGAGTTATAATAATAACTATATTAATTATAAAAAAACAATACTCATATATTCTTCAAAAAAAATAAATAGTTAAATCATACTCATTGATCATAGTTCTAGTAATCAGTTGAAGGGTTATATTTAATCATTCCAATACACAATTCATCTATTGGGTCATAGAAGCATAAAATTAATTACTATAGCCATGTATTGAATATAATGATTCAAACTCTTTAAATTCAAAAAAATGACCGTGATCACATAATATGATCATAATTCTATGTTCACTAATATTTTATACATATTTATTATATTTAAAGAAATAGTAATGATATTATATTCCATAATCAATGAAAAAAACCTATGTATATCTTGAATTATCATCCACTACAACATGAGAATCACATTTTCCTAATAAACATTAACCCTTATAAGTTCGAAAAAAATCAATGTGAACTAACTCTAAAGGATGACAAGTGGAAACTTAGTTCTTTGCAAGGAAATTGACTTTTCTCTACATTCCCTTCTGACAGGGATTACAGATTTTGTGAATAGGAAATTCAAGTTTTGGTAGATCATTAAGTAATCCATTCCAAGTTAGAATTCAAAGAGAGTGTATATTAAAATTTCCTTATATACAATGATAAATCCATTATTATTTATTAATTTAACTTAAATAAGAAATATTATGAGAAAAGATAGAATTCAAATAAAAAACATAAGAATTATCATTTTTCATATCAGTAAAAAATAAAGCATGTCTGGTATCAAATACTGTGAACACATTATTCTCAAACATAATATAAAGATCATTATCACATTATTTTGAAATTATAATAATTTTATATTTATATAAATATAAAATTATCCTTTATAAAATAAAACATTATTAGAATTACAAATTTGACCGAGTCCAATTATTTTTCTATTGGCATTGTAACAAAAATTGACATGTACACCATCAACATTGATTAGATATATGAAACATGAATAATAACTAGTAAAATTTTTCTGACATATCTTATAAATATATCAAAGTTACTTATTAGAACATTTCAATAAGGTTTCCTATAAAAGATATTTTCAAAAATTGTATTGTTACCCATATTTTCTTGGGACCAAAGATGTTAGTAATAATAGATTTAGGAATCCATTACTATTTAATTGTATTCCAATAGTAAGATCCTATAATTTGAGAAATAAAAACATTATTAGGTATAGTAGATTAATAAATATTAATATAACTATAATAACATAAACATGGCAAAAAATTTATTTATAAAAGTCATTATCTATCATGATTGGTAACCATTTCTTGTAGTGTACATAACTATGGTTTTCTATCCATGAATCTATGTTATTGTTTTCCTTCAATTAGTATATCTATTCATATATTTATTTAATTTATAATTATAAAACTTTACTTCATTATTTTCCATTAAAATTTAAGCATCCATATCCTTTTTATAGTAATATTAGTTTTGAATTGAGAATACATAACTAGATAATTTTTAAGCATTTATATTTATCCTTTAATTCGATAAATGTCTCTTCCAGCATATTACAATTTTCATATAGATTATAACTCATCATATTTTATGGATAATTATTATTATCTAATTAATTATATATGTGTATAGAATAATTAGGAAGAAAATTTGATACCTCATATGTGTTTTTCATGAAACACGTATTGGATCAATCATTTTTTGTTTGCTCTATTGGAATTCAAATCACATGAATTGTAACCCCACAAGATTTTAAAATTGGAAAATAATGTTCCATAGAATATATGAAACACACCACAATTATGAGAAGATTATTTAACCCAATTAAATTACAATATATTTATTATTTAACGAAATTAATTCTCTTCGATAGCATGAAATGTATGCAACACCAGGTTTAAATGAAACATGACACCCTTTAAAAAGTTATTATTTAAACTTTACCATTATAACATATCCATTAAATTAGATACAAATAATAGTAATAAATATATTATGAAAATTATATGGTTAACACATGTACAAAATAAATTGAATGGCTATCTATTGATTAGAAATAAAACAAGAATCATTTGATATAATTTGTTTTTCAGAAATAATCAAAATTTCTAAAATGAGGTCGAGTCACGCTTTACAGACATAATGAAAAATAATTTTTAACACCTTTTTAAAGTTTATTTAAAAAATAATATTACTTTTTAAATTGTTATATCAAATTACCTTAGGGTTAATTTTTTGGATTTTTTAGAACTGTTTTATTTTTTCTTGAATATTGGAAAATATTCATTTTTACTAAAACATTTCTATTTTGTTTAAATTATTTAACAAGTTAAATTATTTTTTAAATTGGTTTTAATGTAATATTAGTTAAATTATTTATCTATAAATAAAATTTATTTCATTTTATGTTTTTTATGATTTATTTCTTTAATAAAACTGTGTATAAATTTTTAACATTTTTTCTTTTAAAAACTGCTTTCTCACTACATTTGGGGGATTAATTTTAAATTAAAATTTTTTAGTTATTTTAATTAAAATTGGAATAATTAATTACATGTTTTTAATAATAATAATTTATATTATCTATTAAGGGAATCTAAATGTTTTTATAATGAATAGTAAAAATAGTAAAAATTATTTACTACAGTTAAAGTAAAAATTGATTTACCTAAGGATTAAACTAAAGAGATAAGGGTTAGATGGCCTAAAAAAGAGTCCCAAATATATTTAATGGCCATATTCTTACCCAATAATTTATAATTATTGGTAAAACTCTATTTTTTACCCTTGTGCCTCGTTAAAAACATGGGTGTACCATTTTTTCAAAAATTAAAAGTGTGACACTCACCTCACTTATAAAATGCAATATCATATCCTCTCTTATTGACAAAATCAAAACCTTTTGGATCAGGGAATAAAAACCCAACCCAATTTTAAAACTCCCTTCCATAAAAATATAATCCTTATTGGGTGATAAATTATTTCTTGGAATTCTATAAGTATAATCTTAATGAGGTTGTCTGAGATGAGGTAAAATTCTTAATTATAAATTTTTGTTTTATTTATTCTTAAACATCCGTATAATATATATAATTTAGGATAATATAAAAACATAAATACATAACATCTAAATATGCATTATTATTTAAGTTAATTCTTTATATACATCTCATTTTCCTAGAAATGAAAAACTGTAACATCACTCGAGTGTATGGCGGACTACCATCTTGTGAACCGATGTGAGATGTTTTCAAAAAACACATCTCATGGTTGTGTATGGTGATGAATATAAATTATATATATATCATATTTATAACATAAATATAAATTTGTATAAATTATATCATATATTCCATTTTTTTAATTTCCATTATAGTGGGGAAATGACAACATTGCTGATTTGTACGATAAAATACCACTTCGTGAAGTGATTTGATTTATTTTTCACTAACGCATTGCCTGGAAGGTAATAAGGATATATTTAATGAATAAATGAGATATAAATGTAATAATTATGATATTAATAACATATTTATAAGTATTAAGAGAAAATACTTAATTTTATTTATTACCTTTTCACTAACCGAAAGATCACAAAGTCATTCGAGTACGTGTGGATTACCGCCTTCATGAAGCAATGTGACTCTCCTTCCATCACCATACCACGTGGATGATGAATATAATTTAGTTTAAATAAATAATATGTTATTTATTATTTTATAATCATTTTATAAATATAATATATTAATTATATCATTTCCATCATGATTTTTGAAAAACAAAAAACATTACTCATGGGTATATATGACCTACCGTATCCATGATCATAACATAATACATTTATCAAAACCATAAATCATGATTGGTAGTAAAAGTATAATTGATGAATAAAATTTATAATTATATCATGATTATTATTCTTTATATGTTTAAATAATTACCTTTTAGACCAATAGTAAATCTTCCAAAGTCTTTTATGAAAATAAGTCAAATATCATAACAAAAACACTATATAAAGTTAATTGATCTGGTAGTTGTTTATAACATGTAAATAAGTAAATTAAAAGAATAATATACTATTAAAATGTTATTAATCATGTAATTGTTTAACATAAGTTAATTATTCAGGATGATCGAAAACGAACATGATAATTGAGACTCTGGGTATGTGTTTCTTGCCTCACTTTTGATTTTGTGAGACATATTCCATACTCACCACTTAATTCCCTTGTATGGTTCGTATAATAAAAATTTTATATGTTATATCATGAATATATTTTTATTCATGGTATTTTAATTTACATTTGATTTTATTTCTTTTATGGTGCTTATGATTCAAGAGGTACCTAATTAGTAAGGGTTTATTCCAAAATCTCATTATTATTTGTGGTTGTTTATGTTTACATGTCCCTTGGAGGAATTAATTTATATTTATATGAAAAAAAGAATATAATTCATTCACCTATGGTTATTCAGAAACATTTTAACGTAATTTCACAAATTTTAAACCCATTGGTACTTATAATGATTTAAAAATAGTTTTTATGAAAAGCTATCATTATTTCTCTCATCAGTATGAAATCCTTTTTCATAAAACTCCCTATTTTCTAAAAATGATTTCAAAAATATTATTATCCTTTTAGATATGATTTATTATTGAAATTTTTTATCAATTTATAAATTTTAAATATTTTTTAAAATGAATCAATATTTTTTTTTTCAAAAAAATCTAGTTTGGATTTTACTAAAAATTTGAAAAGAATCATTATGATAACATTATTGAAATGTACAAAATTTACTGACAAAATTACCACATAATTTTTTAAAGACATATTTTTTATTTTCAAACATTATTTAAAATAAAATAATTTTAAACATAGTTTTTCATCTTGTTTTAAAAAATATATTAAAAGTGAAAATTTTATTTTCCTCAAAAGAATATTTTAATGAGATTTTTATGGTATTTATATTCATCGATGACACCAACCCTTTGTTATAGTTATTATATATCAAGGATTGTTTGTTTTTATAACATATTTATTATTTATTTTGATGGATTATGATTATTTTTACTGTGTATGTAAAATTTTATTACCATTCACCATTTTACTCTAGATGGTTTATGATTATATTTATTGAGTGAGGTTATGATTATCAATTTGTATGTAAGTTTTTCAATCATACAATTTATGTCGATTATGTTTCACCCGTTTCACATGTGTAAATAATTATAAGTAGTAATCTATTGGTGAGGCCCTATATTGTCCCTCAATTAATTGGTAGGTCTCATGAGACAAATTAAACTTGGTTTTGGTCGAGGCCTTAACCATTTATTTAGATGTCTTGGCACAAGTCTTCAATGGTTTGTTTTAGTTGTCAATGATTATTTATTCCACAATTTTAAATTCTATTATTGATATTCCATGTGATTATTCTATTAGTTATAATATATGTGGTTAATTTTTCATGATCAAGTGATTATTTATATGGAATTATTTTATTATCATTTAGTCCTACCATATAATGCTCACATTATTGATAAAATAAGAAGTGTTTTAGTTAGTTTAGTTAACATATTGATTATGCATCATTATTTCATAACTTCTATTTTACACTTACCCTTAATGAAAATTTGTGCTCACACCTAATTATTTATTATTTCTCCTAGGATACCATGAAGTGTTTTGGGATTGATATGTAAGGATACTCTATGAGGAATAATGATTTACTTAATGAAAATACCTTGCATTTTTTATGTTTTCAATTTTGAAAATAACATCAAGTATGTATATAGTTTACCAATAATACTAAAAAATTTAATCCTTGGAGATTTAATTACATTTATCTTATTCCAATTTAATAAATCACTTTATATACCAGGCTACAATGGTCGAGGTCGCAATAGTTGGAAATAGAGGAAGTTTAATATAAACCTTTGGAACTAGATTTTGGAAAAAAAATATTACAACAATTAACCTATGATATAATTTTAGGATATGTATTCAAGAAATTCTTAATGGTTTTATATAGAATATAACATGTGGTTTTTACAAGTAAATACATCCCAATCTGGTTACTATAAGTGGACATGGTTTTGGAACAGATGTACCTTTGGGTAATAATTCCAAAAACAATGTAATTGGCTTGAACCGATCATTAATTGATGGATGAAAATGGGCCTTACTATGAACCTTGTTTGACTCACACATGGTATATACATTGGATAAATTGAATTTGGTTTAGAAACCAATATGATTGATTTTAAAATAATAACACCCCCAAAGAAACCATGTTTATGATTATGATGTTATCTATTAATAATTTTTTCTACTTATGTCAAGTGTTTTACATTTTTTTGGATTATACATTGTGTATCATAATTTTATATTCTAATTTACTATATTACATTTTTTATAAATGGTTCCTTGATAAATGAATGGAAACTATATCAATTCATGAAATCTAATGACTAAGAATGGGCATTTCATTGGTGGTATTAAGAAAATCATTTGAAGGGAACTAGTCACCCAAATAATATCATCATAAAAAGATATAATATCATCTGATATTAAGATAGAGAAAGAATTATATATGTATTATGGATTTTAAGGGATTCTATATAGGAATTGGTTGGTATATAAAAATATGTATAATGTGAATAAGGGAAATAATAATTTTCTTACATGTGATAGTTGTGGAATGAAACACATTTGTACATTCCTAAAAAGAAGAAGATTTTTCTTCAAGTGTATATAAAAAACATCATACTCATTAATCAAATGTTGTTGAATAATACATCAAATTATAATGTTTAAATTATAAATATATTAGGCACTATTGCAACAGATGCCTCAAGTGTTAAGGGATTATACCTTAGAAGAAGCTAAGGTATCATGGTCATGCTTATGATATTAATACAACCAAAGTGAAATGATTACTATATTTGTGTGTTTGGATCCATGAAATATTATGTATAAGTATTTTTATTAATTAGGTTCTATTTATAATAATCATGAAACATTTACGAATTATACTAGAGTAGTATTTCTATAAGGTTTTGAAATAATTTGTTAAATGGTACAAATTAAAGAGACTCAGTGGAAGGTTGATATTTTTTCAAAACACATGATTAAAAGAAGATAACCATTAATATGTGTTTATGTTTAGATTATAATTACAATGATCTATTTATGGGATAATATTGGTGACCATGAAATTGGTTAGTGATTTTATGGATTATGTTAACTTATCTAGAGTTTACTTCGTGTTAGGATCTATGGAATATATTCGACAACATAAGATTTTATTTTTAGATGCATGCTTGTTTTCATTAATGATATGTAGTGCTGAATGTATTCATATATTAGGAATGTGAAATTAAGAATCACTTTATATTTTCTATGGAATATTATATTTATTTAGTGACATTCCTTCAAAAAATATGGACTTCAAATTTAGAGGGACATGTCTTGGTTGAGTCTTGAGGGTAATATATATGTAATTGATTTATTTTAACTTTTGGTGTTATTGGATAACTTATGCTAACAATTTTGGTGTTATTAATGACATGAGGAATAACTACTACTCTTATGGATCTTATGATCTGTTAAAAGTTAATTATAGTGCTTCTCATATAGAAAAACTCATGTTGGATATTCCTCTACTGTAGTAATAAATGAAGTGGAAAATGATTTTAGAAAATCTAAAAGGTGGAATTCTTCTTGAGAATTATAAATACATCAAGTAAGTATATTTTTATATATTCTGAGTCTATATGGTAAAGAAATTCCTCAACTCTAGGAAACAGATTTTGTAAAAAATGTTATCATAATACATTTATTTATGTTGAATATATGGTCTTTAAAATCATCCTAGATTTATTGTTTCAAGAACCTTAACATTACATTTATCATTCAGTTTCATATTATCAGTGACCTATATCACTCTATATAATTTTATAGGTTTTTCTTCTATATCAATATCTTCACCTACCAACAATTTTCTCCTACATAGAAACCTAGTAATGTATTATTCCATATGACCTTCATACTTCCCATTCACTTTTATCAAGAGGATTTTTTTCCCACCCTTCTCAAAATTCGGGATTTAAATAAAGGTATTTTGAAATTGCAAACATTGGTTTACTGATATCAATATTATATTATGAGGACACAATTTACTCAAGTGTTGAAAATGCAACACCCCAAGGTTTTAAAAGAGTAAAATTATGTTCGACAACATTTATGACATGAAAAATCAATATTAGAAGATAATTTAAAGCCATAACAATTTATTATATATATAAATAAATAAATTAAACCTCTTTTATAGATTGTGATGCACGAATCACCATGTTTAAACGAAACATGATACTCTATGAAAAAGAAATAATTGGAACATGAACATTATAACATATAAATAAAATTGGAGGATATGAATAGCACTAATGAATTTATGAAAACTATATGGTTTACACATATATGATAAAGATTCAATGGTTATATATTTATTATAAATATAATAATAATCATTCGAATTAAAAAGAAATATTTTCTGAAAAAATTTACTTGTTTAAAAGGTGATATAGTCACTCTTTGCACACACAATTTTAAATTAATTTCTTCCATTTTGAGAAACGTTATTAAAAAAATTATTCCTAATTTTTTAAATCACGATATCTAAATTATCTTAGGTTTGAGGTTTTGGATTTTTCTGTAATTTTTAGTTTTTTTGATGAATATTGATGATATGGATTTTTCCTAAAAAATTCCTTTTTGTTTAAAATATTTAAAACTTTTTTGTATTTTAAAATGGTTTTAATGTAAAATTTAGTCAATTATATATATATATTAATAAAATTAATTTAATTTTATTCATCTTCTTAAATAATTTTTATATAAAAACTTTGTAAACTTTGGAACATTTTCCCTTAGAAAACCTGCTTTCTCCCTACATTTGAAAAATTAATTTTAAAATAAATTTAACCATTTCTGTGAATGGAATTTGTAAAAATATATTCCATATTTGATATAATAATAACATATATTATCCAATAAGTTAATTTTAATTTTTTCCATAAAAATAGAAAAAAACAATAAAAATTCTTTACTCCGGTTAAGGTAAAAATGGTTTTACTAGGGGTTAACTAAGTATATAAGGGTTAAAATGACCTAAAATTTTATGTAAATTATATTTTCAGACCATATTTAGACACTATTATGTATAATACTCTATAATAATTTATTTTTACCCTTTGTTCATTCGAAAAATGTGATTACATATTTTTATTTCCAAAAATTACAAGTGTGCCACTCACCTCACTTATAAAACGCCACATTCTATCATCTCTTCATCACACCATCAAACCATTTTGGTTTGGACACTAAATAACCAAATATATTTAAAAAATTGATACCCTCTTCCCAGAATATTTCTTAAGGTCATAAATCCATTATTGGACTAATTTATGTATGATAAAAAAGTGGTGGTCCCAGAAGAGGTTGAATTCTAAAAATATACATTTTTGATTAATTTATTATTACACCGGATTCAATTATTATTAATTTATTATTATATAATTACAAAATTAATTAAAATACTATAATATTTTTTTCTGTTAATTTAATTAGATATATACAAATAGTCTTCCCTCAAATTGGAAACAAAAATGTTTCTCGTGTGTATGGTGGGCTACCGCCTTGCGAACCAATGTGATACGTTTTCCATATACAACTCTCATAGTTTTCTATGACGATGGATATAAAGTATATATATGATTTTTATTAGATAATAATACGAACAGATTAATTATATCAAATATACCTTTTTACCTTTCCATTATGTAGGGGATATGATAACTTTGCTCGTGTATATGGTGGCTTATCACCTCAGGATGTGATTTTATTTGTTTTTCTCTATAGCATTATATGGAAGGTATTAAGGATAATTTTAATGAATATATGTGATATAAATTGAATAATTGGGATATTAATGGAATATTTATCTTTATGAAAATATAATATATCATTTTATTTAATACCTTTTCACTCATTGAAGATGATAATGTCATTCATGTATGTGTGGACTACCACCTTCATGAAGAGATCTAAATCTCTCTTCATCAAAACGCCACATGGAATATATATATAACTATATTTTAAAAAATAATATTTTATTTATTAAATTATTATCATTATATAAAGAAAAAATATTACTTAACTCCATTCCATAACGTTTATTTAATCATTGATACATTACTCATGAGTACGCATGGACTACCGTCTCTATGATTGTGATGTACTTAATTTATCAATACCCATTTTTTATTAGTATTAAAATGATAATTTGTATGTAAATATGATAATTATGATCTGATTATGATTATGTAGATGTTTAAATAATGACCACTTAGACCAATAGTTAACCTATTGAACTCATTTTTGACAAAAATGAAAAATATCATTGAAACGCCCAATGTAAACTTAATTGACCAAGTAATTGTATATAAAATAATAATAAGTGAAATAAAAAGAATAATAAAATTTAAAAATTTTATTAATCAATTATATAATTAAGATTACTTTTTTATTTATTATGATAAATAACGTATGTGATGTGTCACATACATGACTTATTTTAAAATTAAATTCCATTTAATTTCCATTCATGCTTTTTTTCCGGGGTTTTCAAAACTTTTATGAAGGAATGGATGAGTTTTCATGAATTGGGCCAAACCGTGTCCCCAATTCCAGATTTAAAAATAAATTTTGATTCCTTTATAAATCCTTCCTTTCTCAAAATTTTTCATCCATTATAATTCCTAATTTTCATGCCATGACCTATCAACACCACTGTATTAATTTGGACCATTTAAGAATCCATAATCCTGGTGGATATGGGTTTTTATATAACGGATTGGGCCTGCCCGAAAGCCCATTTTCTGCATTAAAAATAAATTATAATTATTTAATATCTCCTTCAATATTTATGTTGTTTCAGTGATTAAAACTCTCACCTGAGCCCACAAACCTATTTCGCGCCCCCATTCTCTCCTCCCACAATTTGGAGCTCAATAGAATCATGAAATTGTTTGAAACTTCTATAAATTTGAGAAATCACCCAGATTTGGAGATGTAAATTGATCCTTTCATAACTCCTTCTATTTTTAAAATTTTTCCCCATTCCAGTTCCTACATGATCTCCTCATCCTCGTTCGAACCTCCCTTGAATTGTTGGATGTTTTAAAATTCATATACTGGTGGATTTTGGGTTGTTTTATTCAAGATTCTATTGAGTAAGTGTTTCTCTTTTCAATTTCTTCCTTCTCCTTAGGGTTTCCTCCCTCTTTCATTATGATATAAAATTTCTAGAAGTTAGGGTTCGAACCAATGATTTGATATGGTGTCTTTTTGGTAAAATATTGTGGTCTATGGATGGATTTATCTTCCTTGTGATGCGCCGGTGGTGCAGTTGATGTTTCGCACCAAGTTTTGAGGGTTTCAACAATTTCGGTAGGTGGTTCCATGTGTAAACAATTATTGATGAGTTATATTACTGTATTTACTCATTTTTAATATTCCCTATATGTTGGGTGTGGTGTGAAAACTGGTTATGATTTATTTGGTTAAGTGTTTAATTTTATAGTTTCATTTTAACATGAAATTGGGTGTTTTCTTGTGTTACTCGTGGGGTATTATTTGAGTGTATTTTATAACATATGGAATTGGTTTACATAATCTTGTTTAGACTGAAAATTATAGTTTGGTAATTTATTTGTGTCATGTGGGCCTAAAAAGAGGGGTTTAGAATATATTTTATGTGTAAATCATTGTTATACTTCTCGAGAGAATTTTATGAAAATGTGTGTTTTCATTTGGATCTTTTGTCGTATTATTCATGGTGATTTTATAAAACTTGAAAGTGGTTTTATAAATGTCTCTAGGGATTCCAATACTGTTTTTTATAGTAATTGGTATGGTTTTTGGTCTAAAATGGGTGTTTGGAAGTGGGTTTTGTGTGCAAGACATATTTACACCACTTGGGTTCTTTTTATGAAAATTTTAAATGTTTTAGTTGGTTAAAAAAAGTGGGAAAAGGGTGAATATGTACTGTTTGGTATGTGTGTTCACCAATTAATGGGTTTTGAAAGATTACGTGATGTTTTAAGATGTCAAACATTTTTATAATGTTTTGTAAATTTCTGAAATGATTTATTAAATTGTGATGTTGGACCGAAACATGATTGTGGGTTGTTTCATGTAAGTTTGATGATAAAATGATTGTGAAGGTAAAAAGGGTTCTATGTAACAAGTGAGTGGGATGTTATGAGTGTTGTAATATATTGTAATGGTTTCATAAATTTTTTAATGGATTTGTGCAAGTGTTAAGGAAATGTGAAAAGTGTTGTAGGCTATTTTGGTGTGAGTCATATTTCAAAATCAATTTGAATGAAAAGTGGACTTTTGTGACTTGTGTTGTATACATGTGGTATGTTTGGTGAATTTATGATATGGAAATTATATTTTCATGTGAAAAGTATATTCATTGACTTGTTGAACTTTTTTGAGCACAAATGGAAAGCTCGGGTATCTAGGTGGTTGGACGTGTACTATTATTCTAGTGAATCCATGGGGTTTGGACTCAGTTTTACTTATAAAGATTGATGATTACAACTCTAACTAAACTATGATGATGGTTATTGAGGACCACTAGGTTCTGGGTATATTCTCTACTAGTGGCTCGTGCATGAGAATGGATATTTGTGGTGGTTACTATCACCAGGATACGAGGTACCTGGAACCCACAACGAGCTAGTGCCTAGGGGTTATTTCCCATTGCTTGTGCTCACTAGATAGTTTGTGCTTACTATTTTCATATGGTATGAGTTTCTGGAAAATTCAGTAGCTTTGGTATTTATTTTAAAAGTGTTTATTCTTTAAATTATTCCTCATGAAAACTATTTTTATTTAATGTTGCATCTTTTAGAAATTGTAACTAGTATTTCATATCTTTGAAAACTTGCATGCTTTTCATCACTAAATGTTTGTCACATGAAATCTATTAGTGGTGGTATCATATTGTGGTTTATTTCACACCCTACTTACACCCTTGTGTGTATATAGACTTGGTTATTTTTGTTGTCGCAGGTTGGGTACGTTTTTCAGTTTTAGTGGATCGGGTTTCTAGAAGGTCCTTGGTGGTGAAGTCTTATGGAGATGGCTTGAGGGCAGTGCCCCTTCCCATGGGGGTTCTTGGGCTGTTAACCTTTTTTTACCTTTTTTGTAGTCTTGTTGAGTTTTCCTTAAATATGTAATTCAGTTTTGATTTTTTTAAATGATTGTTTGGATTGAAAAATCCAGATTCATTTTATTGGATTCTTTCGTTGTTTTATGTTTATAAACTCATTCAAATCGCTCCCAATTTTATTTTATGATAACCAAGAACTTGTGCCAGCCTATGGGGATTGCGAACACCATTCTGGCCTTGTTCTGGCCTGGTTCGAGTGCCGGTTTTGATGGAGACCAGATTCGGTTCGTGAAAAAATGGTATCAAAGGAGGTTAAGGTTAACTTGTTGGGTCATGTTATTTGGGGAAGAGTCATGATAGTCTGGATTTATGATTTTTGGGACTTGGAATTCTAGTTATGGGTAGTGTTCCTGATCACCACACCTCATGATGGGATTCACGTTTCTAGGAGAAGTCGTAATTTATCTAAGTCGTTTGGTTTTCTTGGTTCGATGATGATTAGGGGAAATGAAAAGAGAGTTCGGTTAGTGGTCTTAGTGAGATCAAAGGGACTGGAAACCCATGTGGAGCCAATGATATTCCCTTAACACTATATGTGATATTGAAGTGATTGGAATATGGATTCGAACCAAATATTCAAGTCACCCACTGAAACTAGTTCCCTCTCACATTGTTTTGGGATTTAGTTTGGAAAACATGGCACTTTGGTTTTAAGAAGCGTAAAGTTTCTGTGAAATGATTATAAAATAAAGAGGGAATGGTTTGATTTATGAAATGGTGGATCTGAATTTTAAAAATTGTTTTGAAATGGAAAATGGTGTTCTTACACATCTTTTGAAAGCAGGAACTATATTGAAGTTGGTTTTCAAAAGTGTTTCTAGTAGAGTCTTCTAAACAATCAAAGGTTGTTTTAATGGGATGAGTTGTTTTGAAATTGAGGTTAATATATTTAAAGTGATTTATTTTTTAAATGGATGTGTCTTTTTGAAATGTTTTTTTAAGATGTGAATTAGGATTTTGATCTTCTGGTCAGCAGTTTTGAGAAAAAGGATGGGTTGGTTGACTTTTTTGGTTTGGAAAAGTGGACATAATTTTTTTTATCCTTTGGTATTTATGTGAGAAACCACATGCATGGGGTTATATGGGATGATAGATGGTTGATGGAATGACTAGATGAGTGTTAGGATGGATATGAGGATGGTGCCCAGTGTGGCACAAAAACATGCATGTCTAAGGCCCATGGGGTACCATTGGTGTATACGCTAACCGCTGAACCGTTTGTTTTCAAGAAATGTTTTTAAAGAAATAAATTATGTCTTCATGAATTTTTTGGGAAAGATTATATTATGTGTTTTTGGAAAATGTTGATGTTGGGGGATGTTTTGAGTCCAAGAACCCCTCCTGTTTGAACTGTGTTTTGGGTTTATGTTTGGTTGGTAAGCTAGGTAGAAAAATCAGTTAGTAGTCTCCTCTGATAGATGTTTAGGGACACCATTATGGTGGTTCCCTTCATGTTTTTGGATCTGGATTAAGGCTTGTTTTTACCAATGGAACAGCTTGGTTTGGTCCTTGGGTTATTTCATTGGATAAGATAAGCCCCCATTAAGTGTTAATGCATAATTGAAGTGAATCCCTATTTGTTTCACCATTGAAAAATCCTCCATTTGATCAATATAAGAAATTTTTTATCGTTCTTTGTTGATTGAGTATATACCCATTCCTTTCATTTATTTTTAGATCCTCTTATAGCGGGAGAGTGATCATGGAATTTTGAAAGAGACCTTCCATTCTTAAGCTTCCTAATTCATTGAAGCTGGAAGTGGTCTAGGGCTGTTAGTGGGGATGAGTGTCTCGATGTTATCTAAGAGGGCCTCTGGATTCTTCAAATTTTCATTGAAGTATGAGTTCATGTTAAACCTCCAGTGTGGGAAATATGGTCACGATAGGATATTGTGGCCACATTCTATAATTGTGTGTTATTTGGGGATGTTGTTTATGGTCCCTCTACTTCAATTGTTTATATTAGTCGCAATGGTCATGTTTGGTGATGCCTTATGATGTCATGTGATCGATTGACCATAAAGGTTATAGATGGGAAATCATCTGAGAGTCTATGTTATCTTGGGAGAATTTCTCCCATGGAAAAACTTAAAAATATTCCATTTTATAGGAAGGTGAGTATAGGTGTTCTTTACTTTTATTTTTTCTCACTAGAACAAATAAGGTGTGATGTGTGTGCATCTTCTGAGCCATTGTTTCAGTGAAATATCGGGTTAGGGTAAAGTAAGTTTGGAATGTGTTATGTCATGGAAAATTTATTGGGGATTGAGTTGTAGTTTTTCGTTGCACCGAATGAGGAATTATCATTCATTGGGTTTCCAAAGCCTAATAATGAGGCTGAAGATGCTTCAATCATTTGAGCTCCATCCATAGGTCTCGGAGAGTAGCTAGCTCGTAGTCAGGGGAAATCGCAAGTTCATTTAAACCCTTATACAAAGTCCTATCCTCGGTATGAATGATAGGAAGAGTTTAACTCTATGGTTTCATCATCTTTCCTCAGTTGTTTCTGTTCGGTGGAAATGGGTGGAGGTCCGTGTACCCATGTCATCACCCAATGTTATTCCCTCCCCCTTTGGTTTCCAATGGGTCTTTGGAGAAAGGTTTGAAGTTTGGATCTACAGGTTTAGCACATCGTTTTTTCTTGATTAGTTGTGACCATTCCCCAGAAAAAAAAGGTATGTTGAAGGATCCCCACTGTTAGTGCATGGTTATCCAAACCGTGCAGACTAACCATGTGGTCATCCCAAATCATTAAATTTTGTGGTCTTTCTATACCGCCCCATGTGGGTTGGTTTAGAAGGTTGGTTCTTATGGTGGGGAGACCCACTATGTGTCTTGTATAAGTTATTTTGGGAATTTATAATGGAAGTATACCCTTTGTAGAAGGGATTCCATTCAGGCCTCCCCCTGTTGGTGTCCTGATTGTGTCTCATAAAACAATATAGGTTGTCTCTTATGGTGGGGATCCTATTTTTGTTCCCCCGTACCCGTAACTCAGACTTATCCATGGTCATGTCTTGGTGGTATGTAGTCTCATTAAGAGATATAAATCTACTTACGTCTTCCTTGGGTAAAAATTGAGATTAGAGAGTTCCTAGTGGTTTAGTTATAGCAAGGTAAGTGTAACCTTTTTTGATGATGTTTTTCGTTTGGTTGAATTGACTGAGTCTTGATCGGGTAGTGTTTACGAAGTTTTATTTTGGGACAAAGTATGAGTGTGATTGATCATTTCAGGAAATGTTTATATGTTTTGGTTGTGAGAGTAATAATTCATTAATGTATCACTGGAGTTGTTTTGGACTTTGGGGGTGAAACCTGGCAAGAGAGTACCTTTTGGTTTCTTAGTTGGGTTTGGTTGTTGTTTTGTCCTTGATGTGACTTTCTGGGGTGGAAAGTTTTCACGGTGGGGAGAATTGTCACATAAATGAGTTATTTTAAAGTTAAATTCCATTTAATTTCCATCCATGATTTTTTGGGGGGTTTTCCAAAATTTTATTGAGGAATGGGTGTGTTTTCATGAATTGGGCCAATGAGTGAGCCCAATTCTATAATTATAAATAAATTTTGATTCCTTTATAACTCCTTAATTTTTCAACATTTTTCATCCATTACAATTCCAAATTGTCATACCCTGACCTATTTACACCACAATATGAATTTGGACCATTTAAGAATCCATAATCATGGTGGATATGGGTCTTTATTTAATGGATTGGGCCTGCCCGAAAGCCCATTTTCTGCATTAAAAATAAATTTTATTTCTTTAATATCTCCTACAATATTTATGTTGATTCATTGATTCCAACTCTCACCTTATCCCACTTACCTATGTAATTCCCCCATTATATCCTCCCAAAATTTGGAGCTCAATAGAATCCTGAAAGCAGTTGAAACGTCTCTGAATTTCAGAAATCACCGAGATTTGGGGAGGTAAATTTATCCTTTCATAACTCCCTCTATTTTTTCTATTTTCCCCCATTACATTTCCTACATGATCTCCTAATCCTTATTCAAACCTCCCTTGAATGGTTGAATGTTTTTGAATTCAGATACTAGTAGAGTTTGTGTCGTTTTATTCAAGATTATTTGGAGTAAGTGCTTCTCTTTCCAATTTCGTTCTTCTCCTTAGGGCTTCTTCCCTCTTTCATTGTGTTATAAAATGTACAGAAGTTAAGTTTCAAACCTATTGGTTGATTTGGTGTTATTTTTATTAAATATTTGGGTCTAGGGCTAGATTTATCTTCCTTGTGATGTCGCAGTGGTGCGATTGATGTTTTGTACCATGTTTTGATGGATTCGACACTTTCGGTAGGTGGTTCCACGTGTAATCAATTATTGATGAGTTATCTTGCTATATTGACTCATTTTTCATATTCCTAATATTTTCGGTGTAGTGAAAAAACATTTTATTATTGATTTTGTTATGTGTTTAATTTTATATTTTTATTTTAACTTGAAATTAGATGTTTTCATGTCTTACTCGTGGGGTATTATTTGGGTGTATTTTATATCATTTGGAATTTGTTTAATAAATCTTGTTTGGCCTGCCATTTATGGTTTGGTAATGTATTAGTGTCATGTCGGCCTAAAAAGAGGGGGTTTGAATAGTTTTTATGTGTAAAAAATTGTTATACTTCTTGAGAGCATTTTATGAAAATGTGTGTTTTCATTTGGATCTTTTTTAGTACTATTCAATGTGATTGTATAAAACGTGGAAGTGGTTTTATAAATGTTTCTAGGGAATAAAATTATGTTTTGGATATGAATTGTTATGTATTTTTGGTCTCAAATGGGTGTTTGGAAATGGTTTTTTTGTGAAAGACATATTTACAACACTTGGGTTCTTTTCTGAAAACTTTCAATGTTTTCGTTGGTTAAACAATCTGGGAAAAGGGTGCATATATACTGTTTGTTATGTGTGTTCACATGTTAAAGGGTTTTGAAAGGTGATGTGATGTTTTAATATGTCATACATTTTTAGAATGTTTTGTGAATTTCTGAAATGTTTTATTAAATTTTGATGTTTGAGCGAAACTTTTTTGTGGGCTGTTTCATGTATGTTTGATGGAAAAATTATTTTAAAGGTAAAACAGGTATTATATAAAAAGTGAGTTGGATGTTATAAGAGTTGTAATATATTAGAAAGGTTTTATAAAAAATGTTAATGTATTTTTGGAAGTGTTAATGAAATGTGAAAATTGTTGTAGGTTATTTTGTTGTGAGTCGGATTTCAAAATCAATTCTAATGAAAAGTGGACGTGTGCTAGTATTCTAGTGAATTTGTGGGGTTTGGCCACAGTTTCACATAGCAAGATTGATGCTTAAAACTATAACTAAACTATTATGATGAAGATTGGGGACCACTATGTTATGGGTATGTTCCCTACTAGCAGATCATGTGCGAGAATGGGTATTTTTGATGGTTACTCTCACCAGGATACGAGGTACATGGGACCCACAGCAAGCTACTACCTAGGGGTTATTTCCCATTGCTTGTTCTCACTAGATATTTTGTGTATAGCACTAGGCATATAGTATTTGTGGTCATAAAATTAACTAGCATTGGTATTTTTTTAAAAAGTGTTTATTCTAAAATTATCCCACCTGAAAAATGATTTTATTTATTTTTGCATCTTTTAGAAATTGTAACTAGCATTTCTTGTTTTTGAAAACATGATTGATTTTAATTATTAAATTTTTATCACCTGGAATATATTAGTGGTGGTATACTATTGGGCTTTGGATCACACCCTAATTACACCCTTACATTTAAGTATACTTGGTTATTTTTGTTGTCGCGGGTTGGGTACAGTTTTTAGTTCTAGTGGTTCGTGTTTATAGTAGGTCCTTGGTGGTGTAGTCTTGTGGATATGGCTTGAGGGAGGTTCCCCTTGCCATGGGGGTTCTTAGTCTGTTCCCTTTTGGTTTTTTACCTTTGTTATAGCCATGTGGAGTTGTTTTAAAATATTTAACTCAGTTCTGAATTTTTTGTAAAAGATTGTTTGGATTGAAAAATCGATATTCGTTTTATTGGATTCTTTTTTTGTTTTACGTTTATAAACTAGGGTAAATTGTTCCCAATTTTCATTTTATGATACCCAGGCACTTTTTCCAGCCCGTGGAGACTGGGAACACCCTTCGGTACTTGTTGTGGGCCCGGTAGAGTTACGGTTTTGATGGAAACCATATTTGGTTCGTGACATGACGAGTCGAATTCAAGGTAAAGGTTTCTCATATAACTTTTACTACCATGAGACATATGAAAAATTTTACACTTATTTTCTTTTTTAGTGTATATACTATACCATTTATATCTTATATAATTAATATATTTATCATTCATGGTATTTAATGTGTCATTTGATTTAATTTATTTTATGGGGTTAACAATTCAGAAGCTACAATAGTGGTTAGGGTTTATTTAACAATTTTATTGTTATTCATAATTGTATAGGTTTATATCTCTATTAGGGGAATTATTTGATTTTTATATATTAAAATAAATATATTCTTTCCGAATTTGGTTATTTGTGGACTTTTTCATGTAATAGTAATATTTTATAACTCTTTAGTACATAAAATGGTTTAGAAAATGTTATTAAGAATATCAAACATTATTTCTCTCTTCGGTCAAAACCCCATTTTTAGAAAAAAAACATATTTTCTAATAATATTTCTAAAGATTTCAAAATAATTTATTGAATACATTATTAACCATTTATACTTTTTAAAAAATGATTTCAAAAAAATCTTCATGTCATTTTGAATACAATACATGTTTTTTTTACCGAAAATGTGAAAGGAATTTTGGTTTTAACAAAATCGACATGTAATGAATTTATTACCATCATGAACAATAAATGTTTTAAATATTTCATTATATGATTGATATGTTATTTTTAAATAAAATTATTTTCAAAATATTTTTTGAACATTTAGTTTCAAAAATATATTCAAAGTGAAAATGTTATTTTCCTCCAAATATGTTTTAATACTTTTTTAATGTATTTCTATTCATCAATGACAAAAAAACCTTTATTGTAATTTTTATTCAATGGGATTTGTTGTATTGATATTATCCTCAATATTTATTTTTCTGGTTTATGATCAGTTTGACTATAGATGTACAATTTTATTACCATTTTCAATTTCACTCTGAATAGTTTAGGATTATTTTTATTGATTGGGGTATGTATTAGCATTTCATATGTTAGTTTTTAAATATGAATTATTATGCTCCACATATTTAATATGAAAAATGTTTTGGAATTATTAACTGTTGTGTGGGGCACACTCTAACCACTCGATGCATCGGTAGGCATCACAAGGAAAATTATATTGGTTTTTTGTTAAGACCATACACATTTTTTAGATGTCTTGGCACAAGGCCTTGATAATATGTTTTAGATATCTCTTATTATATATTCCACCTTTATGAATTTTGTTTTTGATATTACATGTCATTATTCAATTTTCTATAGTATCCATGGATATGTTTTCAAGATGATGATATTACTTATATGAAATTATGTATCATCTATTACTCCTAACATATTATGAAATAGTTATAGATTAAATGAAATGTGTTTTAGTTATTCATATTTCTATAGTGATTTTGACGTATCTATTCATAGCATTCACTTTATGCATACCCAAACTAAGAATCTGATCTAAGTCCATTCTTATTTTTTAGTTTCCCTTGGATAAAAGAATTATTTCTTGATTGATATATAGGGATAAACTATGAGGAATAATGATGTTCTCAAAGATTATACCTTCTTTATTTTATGTTTTCAGTTGTAATTATAATTTCTAGTATGTATCGAGTTTACAAAGACTAAAAACTATTCAATCCTACAGTATTTAATTACTTGTATATATGAATTTTTAATAATGAAAATACCATCTCCAGGCTATTGGGGTCAGGTTCGTGACATGAACTGTCCTCAGAGTCAATCCATGTGGAATTGATAACATTTTTATATCATTTTTTAATTGTCCAAATAAATTTTAATATATATTAACTTTGTATAGTCTAATTTTATGTTTCATTTTATATTGCACACATAGAAGATTAATCAATTTTTGGATTCATCCTTTATCCATTATTTTCATTACTTTTCATTTCTATCATACCTACTACAACTGCTTTATTTATTTTATGAAATTAATCTTCCTATATAACTCATTGAATGTTTTACCTAAATTTCTTATTTATTCATCACAACTAGATGGTGATTCATCATCCCATGAACATTAATGTTTTATATTCCCTTTTAGTTTTGAGTTAGATATCTTGAAGGATACATAATTACCTTTTTGTTTCTCAACTTCTTCCTTGATTACTTTTAGTTCTTATCATACCTCATGAGTTTTCTAATGAGTTCCTTCATGGGTAACTTACAAATATCACAATATTCCATTATTGAAAAAGAGGATTTTCTCTATATGTCTGGTAAACATCTGAAAAGTCACATGAATTTGTCTTTCTCGAAAATTTTCATTACTTGTGTGTGCATTGTGTTGAAAATTTCCATAAACATGAGATTCATGTCAGAAATGGATACAACAAGATTTGTCATAAAAGTATCATATCCAATTGTATAGAAATTTAAATTCTTTTCAATAATGTAGGATGTTTTTTCATGAGAAACTACCAGTGAATCCCATTTTTTTCAAATGTAGTAGAATTAGTAGACATCTTATTAAAATCATCCTCACCTATGGTAAAATGTAAATAATTCATAGATTTATAGTTAAAATCATAGATAGAAATAGTGGAATCACTCCAATATTTTCTAGAAAATTTCTCTATTTCATATTTATCCCAAATAATAACACAAATATCAAAACCCATGTTCTCTAAATGAATTTTCATTTTAATATTCCATTAATCATAGTTAATTACATTAAAATAAGGAGGATGAGTAGTAGTAGTTCCTTTAAGCTCACTATTATTTATAAATATATAAATTTAAATAAAATATATATTTAAGATATTTAGGTAAAACTATATAATAGTAAAAATTATTTTTGTGAATTCTATAATACCAAATTTTGTTCCCAATGGACAACATAGGTGGGTGTGAATTGAGTTTCCAATAAAATTTCTCTAATTTCTTTTAAAATGTATTTTCCCTAATTGGATAGAAATACTTAGTTAAAGAAAATATCAGTGTTATATAATTTGATATCTAGAAAATATTTTTAAAATATTGATCATTGATTAGTATGAATAAATTAAAAAATAAATTCTCTTTACAAACTAACTAAAAAGAATCAAACATAGCATGTAAAACACTAATTTAGGATAACTATCAGAGTGAATTGTTTTTAATAAATCAAAAAATAGAAACTAGTTTGGTTGTTAAATAGGAGAAATGATACAAGTAAATAAGGAATTTAAAATATGGAACAATAGAATATTAAACAAGAGGTTCTATCTCAAGTAGAGACTTAATCCCCTACACATGTAAATAATCTTCTTCCAAGAATATTAGTATAAAATAAACGGATCCACAACCTATATTGGGTTATACAAACAATAACACACATGGTTTTCCCAGAAAAAAGGCTCTTCCATAGTTATGTGTGGTATAAAACAAGTACCATTCTCACAGAACATCTTTCATAGTTGTAAGTGGGTATAAAAATTAGAATAAACTAGAGAGTGTGTCAAGAAATCATTAGTTTATCGTAAGAGATTGTGTTTTATAAATAAATAGTTTAAAATAAAAACAAAACACAAAATAATTCAAAAACAAAATGAGAAATAGATAAGAGATGAGAAAATGCAGAGATTTTAATTAGAATTGCCTTATTTGTTCAAGATCTCTTGAATATATATTTAAATGGATGTTGAATTTGTTTCATAGAAAATTCAACAAAATAGAGTGTAATGAAATTCAAGAATGCCTTTTGTTTTAGTCTATTACTGCCCATTGTTCTTCCATGTGCATATGTGTTTTAGTATTTCATTTTATTCCAATGGATGATTTCATATTTATACATCTAAATGAATGTTCAACAATATTATCACACGTGAATGAGGGAGGTTATTGTGAATTTATAGCACTATAAGCCTAATTATCCATTGTTGGATAATAATAGAGTAATTTGGATCCTCATACTGATAAAATATCCAAAAAGGCCTGAATTTTTCTTTAAGAAAACTGTAGAGTTGTTTAAAAATATTCATTCTTATATTGAATGTGTTATATTCAGAATCAAATTCATGAGTTATTAGTTGGAGAATTAATTTTGGAATTAATTATAGATAGCGATGGTAGTTTTATGGTTGTATCATCACTAGTAGTAGCTCTATTCTAGTGACAGATGCTATATTCTAGTGGTAGATCCTGGAATTCATAGAGATTAATTAGTAGTAGCTTGTCAAACATATGATATCATGGATTGG
Organism: Viscum album; assembly: GCA_963277665.1. NCBI lineage: Eukaryota > Viridiplantae > Streptophyta > Magnoliopsida > Santalales > Viscaceae > Viscum > Viscum album. The sequence goes on from OY728151.1 coordinate 2,086,311,182, forward strand.
TAGCTTGAATCAACTAAAGGTATCTTATTAAAAATATTTGTAGATAGTAATGGTTGGTCCAAAGATATCTAATTTTAATTTTTTTTCCATAAAATAGTTAACCATAATTAAACATTTAACTCATTAAAAACATAAAAAACATGATTTATGATCATTAAAATATAGAGGTACTTGGAAAAATCTAATAACATTAAAGTATAAATAATACATTAGGATGAACTTCAAATCCCTCTATTGAACTCTCCATTTTTCCTCAATAATTGTATAGTCCATAAACATTATTATTATATAGAAAATATATTCCCTCACCATTTAGACAATATTATGGGTGTATTTTCCCACATTATAGGCATGACTGAAATTGAACATTCATTCCACTATGGTCATTACCACATAAAAATCCATAATAATACATCTTTATCTTGTTTTAAACATTATTAAACTCGCCAAATTTCATGATGTAATCATTTATTAAAATATATGATTAGGAATAATCAAAAGGTTTCAACTTATAGATCCCATCTCATTCAATTTAATAGTAGAACAATCAATTCATTTTCCATCATATTCAGTATCAAGATGATTCAACACGGTTCTGTCCTTTGACTAAAACCACAAAAAATCATAGTATGAAAACAAAATTTGTAATAATATAATCTTGAAAAGTCACTAAACATTGTGACATACTCCTTTCAATCCATGGAAGCATAGTATTAACCTAGGTCATCCTTAATCATCATTTAATAAATTTAATTACAATGGATTAAAAATAAAATTAAAATTAATCTAGGCATATCCCAGGGGAGTGTTAAACCATGTTCATTGTAAGGGATAATTAACCATGCCCCAGAATGATTACTGAGATATACTCAAATTACCCTTTTAGGGTTATTACCCCTATATGCATCTACACTAAAACCACATATAGTTATAATATTTAGCCTGTTATTTATTGATATGAAAACCACATCATATATTCCTTAAAAAAAATATTATGATGTTATTATATAATTATACTTATCCAAAAAAAATTCCTCCGTGTTATATTCCTCAATATATGTTTTACTAAATCTAGTTCCCAATGATTCTAATAATCTTGGTATCATACTTACTATATTAACCCCATATCCAGTAATCGACATCCAATTCTTACATTATTATTTTGGAACTAGATAAAATTAATCAAATCTCAAAGGAATGAATAGTATATTAGCCTTGGTACAATAGATACATAAATGAATTATCACAAACAGAAATGATTAATATTGGATTTCATGATTCCAAACATCATGATATATTTATCATTAAATATTTGTGACCACATTATTTAATCGATAGGTAGGTATATACCAAAAAACACATTTAATATTTTTGGCACATAGGTTTAGATTATGAGATCTTTTAATGCATCAAGGGTGTAACTATAACTGAGCCCCACCCATCACTACATTTTTTTATTCCTAATATATTGAATGATCAAATTAATTCATAAAAAATATACCACATCAATTGTCATGACCCGGCCTGACATGGACCAAACTACAACTACCCCAATCCTACATCCAATAGGCCAAGAGCTGGAGACTAGCATTTAGTAGGTTTGTCACACACATGGGAGGACCTTACCAAATTTACCTATACAAACACACATATATACATCCAAGCCTATAAAATAAATAAATGTAAAATTATGGATATCCATGCATGCATAAATCTATAATCCTGAAAACAATGTATGAAAAAAAGGTACTCGAAGCAAGGTCCCAATAAATCCCACCAAAGAAAACTAAAAACATGTAAAACATGTGAATTAGGACTGAACCACTGTCAATGAAACCACATGAAAACACATTCATATTTCTATCCCTCTAATCTCAGCCTATCCAGAGTCCCACTAGAACTCTTTCAATAGGACAATCATTTATTTAAGACATGACATGTGTGAAAAAAATCTCATACCGTGGTGAGTATAAAAATAACCAGTACGAAACCCAAAAAATAATAAACATATAAAATAATTTTTAGTTCGATAATATCAAGGATATAACAATCAATGCATAATGAACCTAGATATAATTAGAATGGACACCACGCCTTTAAGTTGTCACAACCAAACTGCTAGCCATAGGATTCTGCTCGATGAAATGCTCATTCTAGGGGAACCATGTCCACGAGCCACATTATCACTACAGAAACTCATCTAATAGGCCATGATCATTGGACCCCTCCCAAGAAAACTAACTAGTCTCTAAGGACCTCAATACATAATTAGGGGATCACACCCATGACTGTTGGGGGACATTGCAAAACCAATCAGGATCAACCCGCTATGTATGGGATTATATACCAATGATACCATGAACCCAACTGATATGGCTTTATAAGATGGAAGATCAATTCCATGTTCTTTTTGTGCACACTAATTACATAAATCCCACTTGGATTATAAAAATTATTGATAGAGAATCATAGTTCCGTCTCATGGATGTACACTACAAACTCTATCTTAGAGTCATCCCCCAATGGGGATCTTATACATGGGATGTGGACATAATGCCACACTCTACCCTTGAGGGGATGGACTAAGGAAATACATTCTTTTGATATTGTTCCCAAATAATGAAACTAAGGGCTCCAAACAACCTCAAAGTGGTTACACAAAATATACTAGGGTACAAAGAGTGTCTAGACAACCCCGGGTATGATCTTGTGTCCCTAAATCACAAGACTTGTAAACCTCAACATAAAAAGTGTGTTGGGAAGAATACATGACATGTATAGGTATCCTGGAACCTATGATTGTTCCATATGGTCATTCTTGTGTACAAAACACTTCACTTTTAATAATTATCATGTCCACATATACCTGGACATGTTCTTTGTCCATGTCTGTGTACTTTAGTGTGCTTGTTCTGATGTATCCTATGAGATACACACTGAGCCTCCAACATGGGTAACACATAGTGTACTATGAGTCACATGGAATGTGATATTTCTCTCTCTATGGAATGAATTTTTCCACATATGGGGTTCCCACACTCAATGTAACACTATATTACACACTTTATAACATAGGATTTCCAGATCCCACTAGTTCATCTTTTGTGTCTTCCACAGAGTCACTATCCATAGTGGAAATTTTGGATATGGGGTATATCGACCATACTGTTGCTGGTGATCAAGGTATAGATGTTTAATCATCTTGGGAAACGCCCAAATTCATTATATATAGTCATTCTATCGAATCCAGAATGAATGGTAACCTCAAATCGATTTTGGTCCACCTCTGATCATCCTATATTATCATCACACATTGATCACACCCTCGATCATGAATGAAAAGTGTGGTATGAATCCATTGTGTTAAAGAATTTACCTCTAACAATTTAATGATGGTTATTCATCTGACCATTGTCCATAGAAAATACCAATGATGAATTTGTGAAAAAAAGTGAAAAATCCCCAACCATCAATATGGGAGGAATGTACCTCGACCTTTGTTCATTTGGCCTCGATAAATTATCAATGAAATAAATTAACATAGATGGAAATCAAACATAAATAAAATAATCCCTTGATTCATGAGACGATTATGATTCATGTAATTTATCCACATTTATCCATGATAAAGAAAGATACTAAATAACATAAATCAATCATCCTACTTAGAGTTGTGATCAATTTTTTATGATGAGTGGTCCTATGTTTCCATTGATAGAGATATCGATGAACTCTGTTGGATCATAATACTCGATCTGATCTCAAACTGATGTTATCTACCCATTATCCTCTGAAATATCCTCTCAAATATATCATATAAGTCTCTAGGTTAAGTGGATAACCCATGTTAATGAGGAATAATTGTGTATTTATAGAGGAAACATGTCACTACATTAATCACATAAAATAAATTAATTAATTTATTTATTTATTTAATTTTGGACATAACTACTCTTTCGTGAAACATTTGATTTTGACAAGGATCATGTCATTCCAAGGATAAATACCAACATTTAAAATCAAAGGAGACCTCATATTTCTGATCTGAGCATCAATTTAGGAGATATTAATATTATTTGAAAAAATGTGCACATGTTATATTTAATATATTTAAGGAATTATTTCTAAGTACTACAATTCATGTAATATCATTTTATCTATGCTCAAAGCTCCAAAAATGATATAAATAATACTATAATGTAAAAGATTAAAAATTAGGGTCGTTACATTCTCTTCACCTTGGGGATTTTTTGTCTAAAAGAGAAAACCCTAATAAAAAGGCAGGGGAACTGAGCACGCATCTAGGTCTCCTACTACCAGGTGACCTTGAGAAGATTACCATACAACTACCAGACTCATACTAAAATAATTGATTTCACAAAAATGTATCAAGTCATATCGTTCCTCAATCTCCACTGGGAACTAAAATAGGTAGCACCATCCTTGTTTTCCAACTTTCCCTAATCAATAACACATGACTGGTTTGGTACATACCTCCCAAGCTATGATATGTTGAAGACATCTTATACGTGGTTTAAAAATGATGGTAGATTTAAGTGGTGCACCACCCCCAATAGTATACAGTATCAGGAAAGTGACAATGAATCTCAGATATATCTTTCCATACTAAAAAATATATATATAATCTAAGTCGAGGTGATACCCTTAGGAACACATGGTCTCCTTACTCGAACTATAGAATCCTGTATATTCTATCCACATTTGAATTTGGGTGGATTTAGGTGGTATTGATCATTTGTTGGATGATATAAACCTTCTCCATCATAACTCACAACTGCTCCTGGTCCATGAGTAGTTACTCTCCATGATTAGTCTGAAAATGTGGTTCCCTATGGGGTTTAACTTACAATGCCTTGAATGGTGTAATAATGATAGTGGAATGGTAACTGTTGCAGTATGTGAACTCTATAAAGGGTAGGTTCGCCTCCCAAATTTGACCAAAATCCAATAAGTAAGAGCAGATAATGTCCTCTAAGACCAATATGGTCTTCTTAGTCAGTCCATTAGTCTGGGGTTGGAATTCCACTCTCAAATGAAAATGATTCCAAATGTCTTCCTATAGTCCTCTCTATAACCATTACATGAAGCAATAATCGCGATTTGAAATGATCCTTGAGGGAACTATATATATCTATACTATCTCCTACAGATACAAATTTACCATTATCTCTTTTAAACTCTACTCACAAATGACTAGGAAGTTATCTGATTTGGAAAATTGGTCTATGGTCACCTAGATAGAATCCTATAAACAAGATGAACATGGTAACCCCATTATTAATTACATGGATATCCCTTCCCACATCATCATCAGAACATCAGGGGGTTGATCTAACCCCGTGGGAACATGGTTTTCTACCTTCAATTTCTAACAATTGGTGCATCAAGAGAAAAACTCTACAACAAAAAAATTTATGCATTGCCCCCGAAATTGAAATGGGAGGTACCGGTACATCATTTCCACACATGGATGTACCACTAAAGAGGATTATGTAATTACCTCATCACCACCTACTTTAATTTCACTAGAAACATCATCTATCATTTGAAAAGGATAATGTGATCCCCACCTTTTGAATACCCATCCGGAGAACACCCAGTGGATATCTTAGTATGTAAGGTCTCACAGTTGGTATATCCATGCTAATTTTCTGTAACACGCTGTAAAATCATTACGGTATCAACCAATGAATGATTATATGAATAAAAATCCTTTCCCACCAAGAAAAATATAATGAGGTTAACTAATCTGGATCCTCGACCAACAAATGATTATAAGATATCATACTGAGAGAATTTTCCAACACATTCCCCTTCCTGGATGTTTAGACAACATAAAATTCATAGTCCTGGAGGAAATCTATCCATCTCCTCTATCTCAAGTTAAAATCATTTTGAAAGAAGATATACTTGAGAATAATTTGTTCAGTGTAAAATATCTATTACTTGCCTATCAGGTAGTGTTTCCACATCATTAGAGTGAAGACTACTGCTGCTAGCTCAAGATCATGGGTCACATAGTTCTGCTCATGTGGTATCAATTTTCTATACCCAAAGGAAATCAATAACTTCTTCAACATTATATTAAAACCAAGTTCAGTCTGTGAGGCATCATAGAATACTACATAATTAACACCCTCCCATATAAATATCAATATGGAGGATCTATTCAACCTCTACCTCAACTCCCAAAAGCACTGCTGGGAAATTTCCATCCATATAAAAGGATACCCCTTTTCGGGTCAATGATGTCTTGTGTGATAACACTCTGTAGAAATAAGGAACAAACATCCAACAATACCCTACCATCCCATGGAAACTCAATACCATGGTAACACTCTTGGGTGGCTCCCAAGCTATCACTGCCACAACCTTTGCTGGGTCCAATACCACTCCTACATTTGAGATGGTATTTCCCTAGAATCGGACCCCTTGAATACAAAAATAATGCTTCGAGATCTACCCATAATGCTAGTTCTCTATAAGTGTTTCCAAGACCATCCTATAGTGTCTCTCATTATACTCCTCATACACTGAGTACACTATGATATCATTGATGAAAACAACAAAAAACTAGTTTATGAAAGAAAGAATGATTTGTTTAAAGAGTACCATGACCACTCCTTCGAAATTATTCATGCCTAGGAGAATAAATATGGACTCATAATTACTTTAGAAGAATTTGAATTTTGTATTTAGTATATCCAAAACCTATACTCATAAATGGTTTTATCTTGTTTGGTGCTAATTTTTTTAGAGTCATTGTGCCTCTGTAAACTGATCAAACATATAGTCAATAATTGGTAGTGGATACTTATTCTTAATGGTAACCTAGTTCAAACACTGGTAATCCAAATGTAACCTCAATATCCCATCCAGATTCTTTGATAAATACATGAGGGATAACTAGGGAGAAACGTTGGATCCCATAGAGTCACTCTCTGAAAAGTCCTACAACTGCACCCTCATTCTACAATTCTCTATAGGAGGCATTGAATATGTTAGTATAGATATTAGGGCCATCCTGGGGGGTAAGTCAATTCATCAGTCTATCACTTTGTGGGGTGGTAAGCCTAGAATGTCTATATTAAATACATCATAATACCCGGACACCACCATAGAGAACTTTTAGCCCATATCATCCACCACTCCAAGAGTCATGCTAGAAAAAAATTGAGTAATTGGCTACATTGTCTTATGTCTGAGCCTATCCTAGTCCTCCATGTATTCCTTTTCACCCAAATAAGAAAAAATCATTCCATCACTGTGGTAACACACTATATTCTTCCTAAAATTGTCAATCTGGGCAAGAAGTATGGAATTTCTAGGTCACCTCCTATAGGACACTCCAATTGCAAGAAGTGAGCTAAAGGTTCAACCAGAATATCTACATCTTAGACCATTGAAGTCAAAATAATGGAATGAATCAAATTTTTTCCAATCAATACTATAGCTATGGTAGAAAAGACATAGTTCATAAATAATATCATCCACAGATCCTAAGGTTCATAGGCCACCATAGCCCACAAATGTCTTAATCCCTGACCACTTTCCCCCCTGATATTGGTATGGAAAACTTGTGGGTGCTGGTGGTAATAGGTCTGACATCATACCACCACTTGATGCAATACCAACCCCTCTTCCATTTCCATCACATGTAGACCACCCTGATCCTCCATCTATCTCATCATGAGTGATCCCTTGACCATCACTTGATCAAATATATGGAAGGCTGGACAATCCCATGGATGATTTCCCTAAGCATTATAGGAAAAACACCACCTCTACCTAAGAGTACTTGATCTATCCTGACACCCAACACCACTGATTTTATAGAATGTGATCAACTCCTAAAGCCTCTATCGGGCCAAGACCATTGACACTACCATTGGTTTACTACTAAAAAGGTCTCATCTCTTGGGTTCCCAATACCGACACAAATTATCGGTGCTCCCTCTTCCAGGAATCTCTCCACCACTAAGTCATACTGAATTACTCAAATATAGGTGTGAATGTAGAGATATATCAATGAATCTGTGATATATTTACATAAAACCTACTAAATGGTTCATTCCTTAAATAAAGAATCAATTATCTTATCCATTGTGTATTTTAAGATATCTGTAAACCTCACCAAATACTCCACCATAGTCATAATACCCTTCTATAGATGCATATGCTACTTGATTCACACGAATCAAAATATGGAAATATAAAACTCATCCTTGAAGAGATTCTCAATGTTTTTCCAGGATAGAGTTGTCTCATCCAGTGACACATTCACTAAACTCCACCATCTTTCAATGAAACCTTGAAGAAGGCTCACTGTGAGGACATCCATATAATCTACAAGTATCCTCACAAGCTATAATACTAATGTGAATTCCTCTAGAATGTCCTAACCAATCTGCTAGTCGGGATAACCCCGAAACCATGGAGGTCACTTCCTTTGGAACTCATGAAGCACACTCAGCCTATATACAGCACCAGTTGGTGTTTCCATCACCAATTGCTACACAAAAGTTGATGGTATTCTGGTAAACTACCATGAGGTACTACTTATGGTATAAGACACTGTAATGAAGCCTCTTCACCTGATGGATCATCATCACAATCACACAGTGGAATACTGGATGGCTTTCACTATGGAGGAATCTAGAAATAAATAAGATGTACCATGGTCAATGAGTATGTCATTGGATTTTAGTAAATAAGAACATAAAAACAACAACCCTTTCTTATATGATGTATATACTGATGTTTTCATTCAAACCGATGTCTATATGTTCCGATTTGAATGGTAGGTGATCAATGTCTTGGTGTATGGATACCTAAGTCTCCGCACCAATACCAAATTCCCTGGACAGAAATCTGGACTCAACACACGTAACACTATTTCTATGAATCCCAAACTAATCTCTTAGGAATTTGCCATATATTATAATTGACTCTTATAATACCACACTATCATGACCAAGGATGATGACGCCTAAACTATGACTACCCCAAGCTCACCTCTAATAGGCCAGGGGATGGAAACCTATTCCAAGTAAGTATATCACAGACACGGGAGGACTTAAACTAATGTACCAACACACACACACATTCAATCCCATATAATGCTAAAATTTAGAACTGCTGATAACCATGAATTTATACATCTATAATCCCAAAATCAGAGTATGAAAATAAGATACTAGAAATAAGGGCTAAATACAATCCCACCAAAATAAACTGAAGACAAGTATAACCAATGAAGTCTTATTGAAATGATATCAATGAAACAACATGACCACACCTTATTCAATTTTTCTCTCTAAGCTCTACCTGGCCCTGGTCCCTCTAGGACATTGATTACAGGTCAGTCATGTACATAAGACATGACATGTGTGGGAAAATAACATATAGGGTGATTATAACAATACCGAGTAGAATTCCCTAAAACACCAATCATATATAATGAATAATAGTTATCTCATGATAATGATATATAAATCAATGCATAAAAACCTAGATGTACTAAGGAAGGACACTGTGCCTCCAGGTAGTCACAACCAAACATCCAACCACATGATTCTTCTTGATCCTTACAATATCCATTGAAAATAATATATGATTTCATGATCATTGGTACTTTCTTATTAAAACTCATTGGTCTCTGATGATTTTGATACTCAGATAGGGGATGACACCCATGATTTCTGGGGGACACCACAAACCAAATCTTGATAATCCTTCTATATAGGAAATTTTATACTAAAGATACCATGAAACCCACTAATAAAACAATCTTGATGGAGGATTAACACCATGATCTTGGATATAATGTAGATTCCACAAAACCCACCTATGGTATATGAATGAATAATAGAGGATAACACCCCAGTCTAACATAGAGACACCAAAAACACATGTTAACTCCATAATGGTTGTCTACTCTCGTTGAATCAGAATCACTTATGATATCCTTTGAAGAACTCCATACCGATATCATAGATTTCTTTATCCTGTTATCCTTATCACTAGATTTTTTATTTAATTTTAGATTTTGATTGTCTATATTTTCATGAAATTTATTCTTGCACTCATGTCAAACTATCACAATCATAGGGTAAAATTTCTTCCATTCCTTTGTCCAATTGCCTCTATTGTCATTTTTTCTTTTATAACTCGGTTTCCTAAATTTCTTCTTAATTTTTTATAATTTTTTCAATCTTCTTTTCAATTGGGATATCTTTTCATCATTATTATGCGACTTTTTATCACTTGATATATCATCTTCAATTTTATACTTTTGTTTGAAGGAAGTGGTTTTATAGGCTATAGATTAACTTTTCAATCCATACTTCTCTTATTTGAATTCTTTTAGTTCCCCCTCACACACAATTTACTTACCAATCAGCTAATTAATTGGTAACTTGTTAACCTCATAGGAATCCTGGATTAATACTTAGGTTACTCTCTATTAATATGGTATACACCTCAATTGGTGCATCACTTGATTTTTTCAGGAATTGGTTTCCCCAATTAGTGTATTGTGTTCGCGATCTCATTGAATTTGATATACATATCTAAAATATGTTCAGGAAGATTCATTTTAAAATTAAAATAATTTATAGTATAATTTTTAAATGAATATCTTCAACATTAGATGTTACTTGAGAAGAAATAGCTAAAGTATCCCAAATATTCAAAGTAGTTTTCTTGGAAGTAGTTTGATTAAATTATTAATATTCTAAAGAAAAATATAAAGCGTTCATGGATTAATAGTTATTACTATATTCGTTTTAGTAAAATTACTCCAAATATCTATAATAGATTGATGTTTCTCGTGTACATATATAATTAAAATCTATATATAAAAACACGTACTCTCTAAGTGAAATTTTATATTAATCGTCCACTGGGCATTGTTAGTGCCACTAAAATTAGGAGTTATTTTGGTAGCAGATCCCTCTTGCCTATTATTATCCATAAATGAATAAATTTAGAAACAAAATTAATTGAATATATGTATAAGAAAACTAAATAAATGTTAAAAGGATATTTGGAATTCCTTCGGTAAAAAATTTTAGTCAAAGATATAACTCAAGAGTTAGTGTAAATTGTGTTCCCAATAAATATTTAGATTAAAAACACTTTAAAAATCCACCTAATTACTTGGAACTTGTAGTCAATAAAAAAATTAGAATAATATAATTTTTATTTTTCAAAATGTTTATTATATAAGGATTATAGATTTTTTAAAATAATATTTTATATCACTTTAATTTTCTAAAAAAATTACATAATCATATACTTTTTAAAAACACATGTTATGATTAATTATCATAGTATATGTTTTGTTTATATATTTAAAAACAAATGATATTTTATATTTTAATTAAAAATCAAAACAAAATCACATAGCAGAATAATTAAGGGGTCTAGCCTCAAACCAAAACATAATACTTTATACAAGGAAATCACATACTTCCAATAAATTATTATGACAATTATCTGATCAACAACCTGGATTGGGTTTTTATAAATGGTTTCACATAGGTTGTTAAGGAGAAAATACTCTTCTATTGTTATATGTGGGAATTGATACAAAACATGCTACATAAGACAATATCCACAGTTTCCAAGGCAATATAAGATAAAAAAAATAGAAAGTGTGTGTCTATCACACTCTAGTTAATGTGCAAGAATATTTTTTATAAAAAAATATATAGAAATATAACACAATGATCGAATGTAAAAACATATAAAGTGAAAATTATAAATGATCGAATGTTGTAGTGCTAATCATACTGAATATATTTCTAATCTCAAGGGTTTTCATATTTTTCTTGGTGAGAATATCAAAAATGATTCTCTTAAATTGTTGAAAAATAGAGTTCTACAGTTCTTTTTTAAATCTATAGATGTGTTGGAAAACATTCAAAAAAAAATCTATTAAATTGGTGTATGAAATTTTATTAGCATTATATGTATTCCACACTTTCATGCTTGAATATTTATCAGCATATAAGAACTCATCTCTTTGGATAAAATTTCTCTTACACTGATAATGAGGGAGCCCTTGAAAATATATAACTCTCCAAATCAAAATTTTAATTTAATAAAAATAATAAATATATACTGGATTCTTTTACTAAGAGGAAAATTAGGAATCCTGTGACTTTTCCTTTGATGCATTCCTATAGTGGTTTAAGAACAATTATTTAAAAATATGCATGTCGCTGTTTAAATTAACTCCAATAAACTAGACCTTAGAAGATTAAATTTGAATGAAGTTCAGAAATAAATAGTAGTATAATACAGATGACATTGTCTAAAAGTTTCAAATTCAGTGGTATAACATCTGACTGTAGCATGTATGGCAATAATAAAATTGAAGTAGTCGTATCACAAGTCTAACAGTATCAGTGATGGAGGTATCACATTGGAAGTAGGAAAGACTATGGTAGTAATTTTAACTAATGTTAGAAAAAACATAGTAGTAGCACATTTTTAGTGGTAGAACAACTGGTGATAGAAAATCAAGATATAGCATATTGAACTGTCGCTGGAAAAAGCATAGCAGTAACATAACTCTAGCGGTATCATAGATAGTGGTACCATGTTTTCACTGGTAGCATAACTAGATGTATATCATTTTAAAGTAATGTTATATAATCATAATTAATGGTAGGCCATCGGCACTTATCATAATTTTCAATACAATTTGATACGCTATCTTAAAATAGTAATCTCATTAGAAACATAACAATCGTTATTTGTGAGTATTAAAATAAGGAGGTTTAAACAAAAGGTAAATAATAATTCTTAAATATATAACAATTATAATATAATATATATTTCATATAACAATTTAATTTTTATTTATTTCTATCCCTTTAAAATATAAGTGAAAAAATCCCATCACTTTGTGGGTATAGTAGTCCACGTATATGCAAGAGTGACATTATATTTTTCCAACTGATGAGGAAAAGGTATATAGTGGTTGATAAATAAAATATAATAATTATATTGACTATTACAAAGTAATTTTTTTAAAATTGATTTTATATATTTATTAAAATTATAAAATTAAATATAAATGAAAATGATTGGTAAAAATTTATACATTTTTGTTGGGAAACCTTATTTAGATTATAAATTAATCTTTAAACGGATTGTATTTTGGAAATATAAGAAGATATAAGATGTGTTGATGTAATATATGATTTTATTAGGGTAGGTATTAGGGAATCTAGAAAGATCAATCATTATGAATAATGAAGGAGATGAGTTTCCATTTTATATGTGAGGGGAGGAGCACTCTAGGAATTTTTTAAATAATTAAAATAATATAAACTGATTTTCACAAAAAAATTGATCCAATTTGATATAATTAGAATTTAATATTATTATAATTCAATAATATCTAATAAAATAATAAAAAATAAATTTTTGGTTGTGTTTCTATTCTTAAATCTTTGTTTTAATTTATAGTTAACCCTTTGACAATTTCAATAATATCAAAGTTTTATACAATTTATGGGTTAATAGTGTTACCCTAAATGGAAAGGTAGCTAATAAAAGTATAATGGTAGATATTTTAAACCATATACCATTACCTTGTCTGAATATAATATTTTTATAATTTTTAAATCATTTAATAAATCAATATTTGTTAAAAAACATCTTTAATCCAATTTTTAGAACTATTCATTTAATTTTTATTTTAAAAACAACATGAAAAAAATAATCTGAATATAAAATAATAAAACATCCTTAAATTTGTTATATTTATATAGAAAATTCATGGAATACTATAAATCACTCAAAGAAATTAGTTTTAGGGTTTTTTAAATCATTTACTCAAATTTTTTACTATTCGCACATACATTGTGTTGGTGCTGCATAATCTTTTAAGGTAATTATTTCATAAAAAAATAAAAATAAATTTATATGACAAAAATTATAATTAATATTTAGAACAACCACTTAGAAAAAGATATAATTTGTTTACTTTAATTTCACAAAATATTATAGATATTAAAACCATGAAAGCATCATTTTTGGCATTATCTCTAACTTAAATGTTAAAAATTTAAAAATCAAAGTTAAATGGAAAAGTATGTATTTTATATTTTTTGATGATAATGGATGAAATAAACCCATTACATAAATAAATTAATGTTTTTGGATGAATTTTAAGTCAAGTAAAATTAGTTTTGACCAAATTAAACCATTTAACATTTGCTATGGTGACAAAAATTTACCACTATTTCTATTCATATTTATAAAAAATAATATGGAAATATTTAAATTTTTTTGAAACACTTACAATAAATATTTGAATAATATTTTAACAATAAATTTATATATGTTACATTAATTAATTAAATCAAAAAAAATGCAATGAAAAACAGTTTTTGATAAAAATGCCTTTTTAAGAATAAAAATATTTCTATACCAAATTCAATCATAAAATTACTTAAAATAAAATTAATTGGATTAATAAAAATATATTATTTCTAATATTAGTTGAAACTATATTTAAACAAAATAAATCTTTGAAATTATTTTAAGAAATAATAATATTTTCAATAAAAATTAGTTTTTTTCACCATTAACTAGGAAATCATTATTTTCAAAAATATCCAAAAAATCACCCGAAGATAATTTTGATAGGATTATTTTAAAAAATTATATCATCTTTTCTCAAATTAAATTTCTAAATTTTCAACAAATTAAATATAATATTAACTCACAATAAGAAACAAATTCTATTTTTGAATAAAAAGTGTATTTGATGAATATCTTGGATTTAATAAATATTGATTTCTATTTAATAAATATGTTTTGTTTATAAAAATTATATAAATATATATATTATAATTTTATTAATCATATTCATACCCTCCGATTTAAATTCATGGTGACAACTATCACATTAAATTTTATCATTTCAATAGTATAATGTGTTTTTTTAAACTCACTTCGACGTGTAAAGTACACTATCAAAGAAATCATTTATGTTTACAATTTATGTATTTATTTAATATTATATAATTTTTTATTTTATTATATTTATTTATTCAATCCCATTATAGAATCGACTGCCCTAAACACCTATGACCATCACAACCTAAGCAATCCTGCCAACCTAGCTTAGAACAATTGTGACCCAACTCAGGCCCACCCAACTGAGGTCCGCCATGACATGCCTTGTCCTCCGTATAAAATTAATAATATATATTCTTATGGTTATTACACCCACATGTCACCATGATAATAAATATTTTATAAACATAAGGCATCTTTAATTTTTTGGTAATTTTTTGGAGTTGGAGGTTGAAAATAAGAATTTTGAGAGTTCCATACGATAACACATTGTTAATTCCAATCATGCACCCAAAAAGTGCATGGGGTTAAATGTTATTACAATATTTCTCACATAGTTGGATCATATCTTATCAAACCATGTTATGATCCAATAGAAACGGTGTGGCCTTCGTTGGGATGAAAGGGTTAGGCACATAGTTATGAGAAAATATATTACCAAACCATGTGAATGATTTAGATTATATCATTTAGGAACCACATGGTTGGAACATGATTTCCTAAATAATGTGGATAAACCCTATGGTCTACCCAATAACTTTAAAACAATTAAAATACCCATTTTACTTTTTTTAATTTTAACCCCAATCTCCCCAATATATCTAATTAATTTAACCCTGGAATCTCCTACAGTGGGTTACCCCTCCTCCTAACTCAATTGGTGTTTATTTGGTGGTTCCATAGGGATTTAGGTCATATTTATTCACGGTAACACCTATTTACCCATTATTCTTTTATTTATTTCTTTTCTCTCTAGAACCCTAATGATAATGGTGGTCGATCATAAGGATTGGGTTACTATAATGTTTGGGGCTCGGTTATCTAGGGATTGAGGAGGCCATATTATTATAATATCAATCTATCTCTATATAAGGAGACATGTTATGATAATTAAGGTGAGTGTTTTTATGAAATTTATTTATTTAAAATATCATGAAATGATTCGGTTTTTATAAAATAACTTCCTTTAAACCTATAACTACATGTGGGGATATATTTGGGATTCTAAATTTGTTTTAATGAATTTAACACTTCTCCTATAAATTATTTTATGTGGATTTCTTGTTCTTTATTTCTGAATGAATATTTGTTAAATTATACGTGTTTGTTAAAATTCCGTGTGGTTTTTCTGTAATGAATTTAATTATTTTAAAGTGTTAAAAAACACTATATTGGCTTTAAATGAGTAAATTTAAAGATTTTAATTTTGTTATTTAAAAAGTTGAGTGTTTCAAAAAATCTAAATCTTTTATGAGGTTTATTTATTTTATGGTGTTTTGTGATGATTTAAAAGAACTGTTTATTTTCAAAGGAATTTTCAATGGGTTATTTATTTGATTTGGTTTAAAAAGGATGACAAAATCTATTTTCATCCAATTATTGTTTAAAATAGGTTATTTGGAAATTTTTTAAAAGATTTCTTACATGTTGATTGTGATTACCTTAGTTGTTTAGCCCCTAGTCTTTAGGTTATGTCTTATTAAAACTTTTACTCGGAATGGGGTGTATTAAATGATGTTCGGAAGGATGTTAGTATGGATTATTTTGAAAGATTATTACAGGTGACAAAAATATTTATTATTTATGTATACGAAGTTCATATGGTTTGTTTATTTGATCACCTACACTATATTGATTTCATAGGAACCCTATGTAGCCACATGGAAGGTTTAGATGCATGCTTCACTAGGTTAGTGTTTATCACTAGATGTTGCCTAATAAATGTTTCATCCTCATAGGGGGTTTATATTTTACATGGATATACCCGCCCCAGGATATGAATGGGATGTTCTATTTACACATAGAGCCCCAATGGTCTGATGATCCAGATCCAGTATCATTCAAGTTTGATCCCGGTGATATGCCAACAATAACTTTCTCATTATTGGTTATTTTACTAGGGGATACCCACCACACTAATAATTGTACCCCCTATTATCATATTTTTAATATGAAATCATTGCCTTTATGTTTGGTAATTTGTGTAGTGATCCTTGACATTATATTTCATTAATGGGTTATTTTTTTCATTTCGTGGTGGTTTGGTATTTATTTAAAACATATTTTTAAGTGTTCTTGATTGAATTTTTTCATGTAAAAAGATAAATGTTTTGAAATAAATAGAAAATATTTTTATTTTTTTTAAATTAATTCAAAATTTATTATTTTTTTTTTAAAAATCTTATCTCTAAATAAAATTTTAATTTTTTTTCATTTAAATGAATTGATATTTTTCAGGATGAGTAAATAATGATATATAGTTTTTTAGCACATTCTTATGTAGAAAACCAACATTTAAATTGTATTTAAAACTATAATTTATGTTAATTTTCGATGAAAAAACTTTATTTACTCTATGGAAATATCATACTGAGAAAACACTATGCAAACTATATATTCCCATTGATGTGTGTGTCTATACATAGGCTCACGGTTCTCTTGCTTTCATTCAAGTTACTAGGTTATAGTCATCATTTTTATGCCATTCTCTAAACCTATTTATAGAAATCATGGATATGTGGGGTGATCATGGGTCACCTAGAATTTTTTGAGAGTTTTCCTAGGTTGTTGGGTTATTTTTTTTCTATTTATATATAAAGTATACTATATTGAATCTCTTTTGATTATGATGTGTGTTTGATGTTGTAAATTTTTTCTTTTTTGGTTTATAAGGTGAAATTGTATTTTTGTAATTGTTTTTCCTACATTGGACTATGTTGGGTTGTTTCATTATCATTGAAACTATTTAATTATATGCGTTTATGTACAAGGTATGGATAAATCTCGTAAAATTTTCTAGGTGGAGTCATGAGTGTGGATAATTGGATTACAATGGAGGATTCATTATCTTATAGTTAATATTTATACATTTTCACTATCTTCTTGACCTGAGTCACTGAAGAAATATATATTTCTTTTTGGCGAGCCAAGACATGTGGCATAGTAGGTTAGCCTAGGCAAGTTCATTAAAAATGGTATCAGATCACCCTCTAATTATATGGATGCATTTTGGTATTATTGACACTATGACTATGGGAACATAGGAGGTATCCCACGAGTAAGTGCTTGATCGAAAAAAATTTAGTATGTAAATTGAGTTTTCACAGGTAGCTGGGATTCGAGTCTGGGATTTTGATTTCATTCATGATTGGGTTTTTTGTATTTTTATATGAAAAAATGATATTTTAATCTCTAATGAGTTATATAAGTGATTTTAGGGATTCTCCTTATTTTTAAGGTAAAATTGCATAAATAACTAGAGTTGCACATTTTTCCAAGATATTTTTTTAAAACATGTGAATCTCAAGTGCATTGTTCTATGTATCCCTCATAGGATATTCCATGGTGCACAATATAATGAATTTTTTTTCTAAAAGTTTTTCAAATCTAAATCAATATGGAATTTTTCATTTGACCTTCTTTGTAACTAAAATTGATTGTAATGGTGTTTTCATTCATGTGAGGTGAAACATGGTTTTCTTTTAGTATTTGGGGCTATTTAATTTTTTTATATTTGGTTCTAAATGAAATATATTGATTGATTATTATATTTCACAAGTTATTTTGGTATAAAAGTGAGGATTTCACGAAATTTTTTCATTATGAAATGGGTTTTGAGTTTTATTATAAAAATAATTTTGATCCATATGAATTATTGTTAAAAGTTGTTAGTTTTTATGTTAATAAATTTTAAAGGGGGTATTTAAAAAATAAAAGTGGGTATTTTTGTAAAATTTATATATTCCCTTGAGGGAGAGTTGGAATTTCATGTCGCGGTAATTCTATAAAATAATTTCAGATAGTTTTTTGAATGAGGTGGGAAGTTTGTAAAAGATGGTTGGATTTTAAAGTGTGAATTATATTATTAAATTATTCATTTGGACTTCATGTAATATATTAGTATTTTAAATGGAAATAAATGATTGAAAATTGTTTTTATTTGGTGATTTTTAACTTTAGGTTATATCCATTTGTTATATAAGGATTATTTTCATTTGAGATGTGATGCATGAAATGATGGTGTTATTGACTTTTGTTATTTATAGTAGACCTCCCATAAATTTTTAAAATGAAATTAGGAGGGAATTCTTTAGTAATTATCATTTCTGTGATTCATTTTTTCACTTGGGAATGATCCTTTCATTTTATGACTCTACTAAGACTCTAAAAAGAGTGGTGGAGCTTTCATATTTTCCACTCTTTTTTCCAATGTAAAATATTTTTTATCAACAGTTTATATATTTTTATGATCATTTGGGCCTACCTTAAAAAATTAACTGTTTATAAAGGATTTAAGGAAACTTCAATTCCCTAGAAACTATTTAAACATAAAGGGTAACGGTTTTTTAGGAATTCATCATGGGAAAACTAAATGAAGTCACATTGGGTAGCGTGAAACACTTTATAGTATCAATTATATGTTCATGACTTTATAATTCATTAAGATGATGTCTATTTAGATACATTATCCTAAGGATATAAATTAGAGAAGGGCCATTAAATTCTTGAGACTTCACAAGGGTGAGTGAATAGTTAAGGAGTTTATCTATCAAATCTTATAGAAGGTGAACTTCAATACCGAGTGGTCTATTTAGTTCATTTTTAGATTTTATGTAATTTGAATTATTATAGATAGTATTGTGTGTGATCCTGATCTAGATGATTATTTATTTTTTGGATTTATACTCCTTGAGTATAGAGTAGATTATTGGTTTTTGATGCAATTATCGGTTAATGCAATCTATGAGTATCTCTTTGAGGATTATATAATAGTTATTGGTTATTATTGGTTTTTATCATCCCTCATTGGTCTGTTATGCCTTTTTAGGATTCCATTTGATGCTATCCTTGTAATGGGGTTTGGATTTTTATGAATTTTTCATCGTAATATTTGGGTTTGTGCTTCGGTATCTAGGATGAGTACCACACCAGATTATATTATTATCTAGTTGGATCCTATTTTGGATTTTTTTTCCTGTATGTGATTGTGCTATGGCAATAAAGTTCTATATTATCCTCAAATTTTTCATCTAACCCATATTTTGTTCCCATGTTATTTTTTATTGAGGAATGTTACCAATTTATATCCCTATCTAATCATTATTAGATGTGGTGTTGATGATGGATTGATAAAATATTATGGTCGTTAACTTCTATTTTTGGGAGGAAGATTCTATTAAATGATTGGTTTTGGTGATTTTGTGAAGGATTATCTTTTCCATCGATGAATTATAGAATCATATCTTCTTGGGTGATATTTTTTTGATAACCCCGTCTCTTTTATTGTTCCACCATTATAGATGAATTCAAAATGGTTTGGAGGCCCATGGTGGGTATTTTTTCTCCTTAATGATTTTACTTTCAATTAATTAGGGGAGTTATTCTAGGATTTTTATGGTGATGTTTCCAGAGATTAGTTCTATTGATTTTAAGTATTAGACTCATTGATCTTAAGGGTTCATGATAAATCATATTAGTAATGTGTTGGATATGTTTTACCTTATTGTACCCTCCCTAATTTGTACCTGACCCTCCCACCACTTCTTTTTATGGGGTTGCTATTTGTGGATTTTATATTCTATTCTAATTTTTCTAATGAATTTATACATTAATAATATGGAATAATGTTGAGAGTTTTTACACCCCTGTCAATATGATCTTATATATTTTTTAAATATGTGGTATAATGTAAATTTAGGAATAGTTTGGAGTTTTAGGATGAAAAATTGATAACTGGGAGTTTTAGGCTTGGGTTCATGGTTAGCACATACTTAGTGCTAACCATGCACCCAAAACATGCATGGGGGTTCATTGTATTCTAGTGTGGGTATCACAGTTGGCACATATGTTATAAAACTGTGAGACACACCAAGATAAACTATACAACCTTTATTTTTCTGGTTTGGAACATTGTTGGTGCACATTTCGGAGTAACTTAGTGGCTAAACCATGAGAGTTACTTTGGTTACATCCCATGGGAATAACACAGTTGGAACATGGTTTCCAAAATTGTGTTTCCAAACCACACGGACTACCCAATAATATAAAAATTATGAAATTTTATATTTTTCACACCCTTAACATTATTATCTTTATGATTTTATTTATTTGTTTTATTTTATCCTTTCTATTGAGTTATAGGAAGAAATAATTTGAAATTTTGAGGAAATGAGTGTTCAATTCTTGTTGGATGGTTTTCACAAGGTTATTAAAAACCAAATATCCTATTGATACAAAGACTATATTAAATTATTATACCTCTAAAATTATTGGTGCATGATTTTATAAATAATGTTATCAACCAACTAGTTGTCATCCATGCATTTCTAGTGGAGAGTGTATGATTGACACAGAGATTGGTAAAACATGATTCTAATATATAAATTCCACATAGATTCATTAAAAATTGTATTCACAAAAATAAACTCATTAGGTTTTATCCAATTATCCAAAATTTTATCGAATAATTAAACCCCAAATACCCATATATAATCTCCCTCTAAATTATCTAACATTCAAGGTATTACCCATGAGATTTCCTCATTCCTTGTTTTTCGATCCTCCTTAGAAACAACATCTAAACTCCTTACTCTCCCCTCTATCATATTTTTACAATTTCACTTCAACCCTAGATTGGACTAGGTTTCATAGAGTTTTCTCAAAAATATTTTAATTTTGTTATTTCTTATTTTAGGGTCCACTATGTCACTTTAAAGGGGTTTCATGCCTTGTGGAGGTGAGTTTATGTCAGGCGTTGTTGTAGCAATATGTTTAGGTAGGTTTCTCCATGCATAAAAAATTAAATATAAATAAATTATCTACATCTTCTTTTAACCATTGATATGATTGTTTTAAAATTTAAAATAAGTGTACCAAATAATTGTAGCTTAAGGATTTCATTTTCCTCGTAATTGTCTACTCAAAACATTTTTTTTTATAAAGAAATCACACATAGTGTTTGTTTCTAATGATAACAAGGATCCATAAAGAATGGATTGTTTTTGAAGGGGTGTAAATGGGTTTTATATAGTGTTTTGTTGTGATTATTTGAATGATTTAATGAATGGTGTTGATTATGATTAGGTGAGTTGGTTTTTAGATAGATTTTTGAACTGATTATTAAATTGATTCTACAAAGGATGGGTTGGAAATTTTTTGAAATATTTTCTAATTATGAATAATCCTTGAAGAATGTACCAAGTTTTTGTATATAAAATTGACGGGATTTTTAGTTTTGTGGACATATTTTCTTGACATTTCCCAATGGGTACCGTGCAATGACTCCCCATGCCTGCCTCCAATAGGCTAAAGGCTGGTGACTAACACCGAGTAGGCATATCACTAACATGTGATGCCTTAGCCTAAGTACCTATAAACACAAACAAATCTCCAAGCCCATAAAATGTTGTAATGTAATAAAATTAACAAAAATGCCTACAAACATTTCAATACCACAAACATAGTACAATAATAAGTAAAGGAATGTAAATACAGCCAAATACATGCCAACTAAAAAGACTCTAGAAAATATTCTGACCTGAAAGTAAGATGGGGAATGTTATCATGATATTGTAGTAATACACCTCAGTCTTTCTAGTCTCACTAAGAACCTATTGTTCTTTATTTCTCAAGGACTTTGTAAAGAGGTTGATTTTCTACACAATAATAGACACGTGTAGCAAAAACCCATTTACCCAATAGGACACCCTTAAACTATAGTTCTTGATAAACTAATATAGTCATCTCTACACAAGAATATGTCTATAACACATATAACAATAATATCAAGATATACTCAAAAAATACACCCACTCTAAATGAATTTCACAACCTTAGTACCAGCCTAGGATTCCAGCTTGATGGTTCCACAAAGAACTCATCTGGGAGAACACACTCCATGAGTCAAATAGCATTGATTAAGTCTATCCTACAGGTAGTGATTATATGGTCTCTCCGAAGTAATTTCATGTGGAAAGTCCAAATAGATATGATACATAGATAAAGATCACACTGAATGAAATGGGGTTTAATAACAACTCAATCCAGATTAGACCACTGATTAATGGATCAACACATTCATAGTGTTCGTCATAAAAATAAAAATAAATCCCCATACGTCATAATGATAATTATGGGATCTCTGTCCTGGCCTCATGGAAGGATTCCAATTACATTATATAAGAAATCCCTATTGAGGGGATTATTATCCTATGTATATGAAGAAATTCCATAGTAAAGCTCTAGTAATGGATATGGAGAACACATCCTAAAGAGACATGTCTAGGATATAGATGTTAAGGGTCACTGGACAACTTTAAGGGAGTAGGCGAAATGTGATAGGGGTACATGTTGCGTCCTTAGAACAAAGTTCAAGCCCATGTAAATGTCCCATGTCCATGTCTATTTCCTTGTAATAGGACATGGTGTGCAGATACCTACGTATTATTATCATTTAGTTATACATGTGTATTATTGTGCACACCTGGACAAGCCATGTCCTTGCGGCAGTACACGATGTTCTCTATCCCATGACTCTATACCCTATGTGGTACACATCATGATATCTGGGAGGGATAACATGCCATGTGAAAGGGTAATATTTCATGTGATCCTTAAACCCATCTAGTAACCCTATCCATTTCCAAGAGGATCCCACATGTTGTGTCATCATGGATTACTCATCATGTGGATTTGGTTTTTCTAGAATCACTTTTCCTTTTTCCCATGTGTTCTTGCACCACTACCAGTATAAAATTTGACTAAAAACTCATTATAAATCATGAATCTATTCCGGGAGAGCCTTTCCATGTCCATTCAATGAAATATGGCCATCGAGTCTATCCAAAAAATGGATTCCATTCATTCAATCGCCACTCGCATGCCCTATTTGAATCGAGGGTTTCCAATCCAGTCTAATCTGTTCACCTATACCACCGTCAAACCTCTGTCACATCATTCCAAGCAAAAATCTATTATATCAAATCATTACACCAAGACATGCATGCAGAATGATCATTTTCCTCATAATATGTTGAACCATGGTCCTAACAAAGAACACCTATTATCAAAAAATGGAATAAATACACAACTAAAAACAATAGGAATAAACCTCGACCAATTTTGGTGTTTGAATCGAATCTTCTACATTATAAAGAAAATGGATAATCAAATAAGCACAAATAAATTATCCCATTGAAATCCCCACAATAATCCAATCCCCTAAAAAATTAATCCATGATTCAATACATTTCTCATATTATTAGATTACATCATAAAAAAACAATATGGTTATAGAAATAAAAATCAAACAATTTCCTAAATCAATATATATAAATCATTGAAGAATAAAAAGATGAATTCATCATCATTGGTGAGATATCCAAATCCCATTTCATGTCGATCATCGATCATAATCATTGTTAGGACCAATAAGGGCCTATATACCCTGAGAGGGGGGTGAATCAGGGTATGGATATTCTTTTTCAAAGTTCTTCCTACCCCACTTGATCTTGACCTCTTTATTACAAGGGTCACTTTGTTTGCTCTTGTGTGTAAACAATGATCACTTATTCACTTCTTTATCTAAATATGATGGTTTGAATGCAATGCAGGGAAGAAAACAGGCAAACATAGAGATTTTTACTTGGTTCACCCTCACTGCGTTACGTCCAAGGAGCATATGCCGACAAGTTGCTGGTCGTACCAAATTCCACTATTCTTCACTAGATGTGGATACAATGTTCAGGCTAGGTCACTTCTATACACAGGATCGCTGACTATACAAAGTTTAGGGTCAGATCACTACTTTCCCAAGGGTCAGTCCATGTTTCTCTCTCTGGCTCACTGCCGGTGGAGAGGATCACTTTCTTCTTCTTCCTTTTCTCACAGCTCCGGAAAGGATCCACTAACAGTTTATATAACTATAGGTCTCTTCACTTGCATAAAGTAATACATCTTTCTCTTCATTTAGATGCTCTATTGAAGCTCAAATTTCACCCGCAGATGAATTTCTCTTTGCACCGAAGGTATCGGGCAATCTTTCTAGCTTCCACGCGACCCAAAAATATGGCTGGGGACTCAACCTTACATGGCGCACAAGTCTATCTCGGTGTGCATGTATCGGCATGACTGTCACAATGGGCGTGCAATTCATCCTAGACCACTTGTGTGACTCAATCTTCAATAACTCCAAACCTGCGCGACTCACTTCCTTCCTTGCCTAAACCACATCAGACGCGCAACTAACATTTTGCGCGCAACATCAACACTAGCACGCAAGTCCCACCTGCACGACACACCACCACTTGCGCGACCACCACACCTGTGTGACGGGAGCTCTGAAACTTCAAAGTGTTGAAATATGGTGCAGAATGAATAGGGGTGGTCCATTATTTATAGGCAAATTGACCACACTGCGCGATAGCGCACAAGTCACCTAACATGGATCCTCCAAAGCTCTCTTTAGGGGTTCTCCAGTAGCTCCAAGTTTATAAGGACAACCATGTAATTAAAACATAACAGTCTAGTAAAGACACGTCAATTGATGCATCAATGATATAAAAATAAAATATTTTATTTATTTATTTATTTCATTCAACTCCCAGGATGACTGTCCATAAATTCCCCATGTTAACAAAGGTTATGTCGTGCCTTGAGTAAATCCCACAATATGAACATGATGGTTCCCCTAGATTTATGATCTAATTCCCCATATAGTAGATATTATACATTTTTGGAAAACTATTCAATAATTATATTTAATATATTTAATATATTTCAACCATTTATTTTGAGAACACTAGTCCATATAATCACACGCCATTGTAGTTTCGGTTATAAAACATAATCCATAAAATATGAAAAAATACATAGAAAATAAGAGTCATTAAATTCTCCCCACATTGGAGATTTATGTCCCAAAAAATCTAAATCAAATGGCTAAAAACATATATGTTGATAATGAGAGTGTCACTGAGCATATCGCTCTTAGGTGGATTCTTGAATATTATCATGGTACCACAAATTACACACTACCTTAATTGCTAACCCACGAAGGATCCACTCCATCCAATCCTTGATCTCTAACGGGTAATCTATAATGGTATCTACATCTGTGATAAAAATTTCTCCCCAATTGATAACATTAGATGGGTCATGCATGTACCTTCTTGGCTATGACATGAGGAAGATGTCATGTACTTGATCTTACTATGGAAGTAGAGCTAAGAGGTATTCCATTTCTCCAACTCTAGGTAGTATCTAGAAAGGGACAATGAATCTCAATGATATCATGCCACCTCAGGAAAACCTCTATAATACGTGTTGTGGTGAAACCCATAAAATAGAGGGTCTACCTCCTCTAAATCCAAAGACCTATATAGTCTTTCATCATAAGAATTCTAATGGCTATGTGTGGTCCTCATCCACTCCAGGATGATCTGCCCATTCTCTGTAGTAGCTCACATCGACTTTTGTCCCATAAGTGACAACTCTCCTAGGACAGTCTAGAAAAGTTTTGACCTACATGGTTGCCTGTATAAATACTTGAATGGTGTTATACCATTGGTGGAATTGTAGGTATTGAAATATACAACATCCACTTGTGGTATGGGATCAACCCAACTCTGGCCAAAGTACAACATGAATTATCACAACATATCCACGAGAACCCAAATAGTCTGCTCTGTATAATCATCTGTATGGGGGGTGAAACACTAGTTTCATGTCTAATTGAGTCCCAGATTAATCCTCCAATACCTTATATAACTACGATGTTATGCCAGCATCATATATTGAAATGATAACCAATCAAACTACAAGGATTCTGATAATATCTTATACATAGAGGTGTCCAAAAATTTCTACTGAACTCTACTCCTTACCAGCTAGTATGTGGCCCATCATGGTGAGTTGTTCTTTGATAACCTATATGGTATTGTTTCCCCTGGACATATATCACAATCCCATCATGAAATCCAAGTATATCCTATCTATAGATACCCTAAATTTTATTACTTGATTACTAATTCATTTAAAAGATAAAAACATTAAAAATTTAGACAAATAGGATCCAAAGGTTTAATGACTTGGAAAAATTATGATCACACAAAACATTTACATAATAAAACAAAAACATTTATTTAACTCCTTCATCTCTCGATTATTATAGGACCTTGTGTTTTCCATAATAAAAGTATTCACCTGAAGATATACATCAAAAGAAGGGGTGAGATAAAAGTCCTGTAAGAGGATGAATAAGAGACATCAAACATGTGTGAGCATAATCATCATTATAATATAAGAAAATTATCATAATCATAATCATTATAGGAATAATTAGATAAAGGAATAGAACATGTCAATGCATAAAACTGAAACATCACATCTTAGTGGTCAAATACAACACATAGTTGTGAAAAAATATATAATCATGATCATATATATTTCACTTTGTCCCATGAGATTCCTCACATTACCCAACTCATTGGTGCATTATATAACTATTGGTGGTCCCATCGAATTATTACATTTTATCCCACTATATAAATTCGGGTGTGCCCATCACATCATAACATTTTAATTATTCTGCATTCCATATAGAAAATATATCAAACATGGACATAATGTAACCCATGTAAAGGAATTTATTTAATTCCATAAATCATACATTCATAAAATCTGGATCTCCTAAAATAGAAAAATATTCTTAGTATCAATCTTGATTGATGAAGAAACAATCTCATGCGAATAAAGAAGAAACCGTTCTTTTAGAAAAATCATTTCATTGTGAATAAAAGTGGACTGGAAACATGTATATCACATAATATAAATGGAAAAGAAAAATAAATGATATTAATATAAATTTAAAGGAACATATTTACTGAAAATTGTTTCTAATTGAGAGAACATGAATAAAGAGTGTTGGGTTTTGGAATTCCCCTTAACTAATGTGTGTGTTATTGTTTCATATTAATATCATGGATAATCAAATTAAATTAATTAATTAACAATTCTAGAGCACATTCTACATTTAAGTGATTTATTATATTTTTATAAATTCATTTTATCCTTTTACATGAGTTATTAAGTTCAATTTCATGGTTTGGGAGTGTTAATTGTTTTGGTTTTATTGATTAGTTCACTTGAATATGACTATGGAAGTTTATTTAGAATGAGAATAATTATACATAATTGAAATTATATTTTATTAATAAAAATAAAAAAGTTTAAATTTTTATATACATATCATTTGCTTAAATGGTATGAGGATGAATCATTAGATAAAAGGATACTGATAATATTTTTGGTTTTTTGTGGTTTTTCAAACATCACAAACAAGTTTTGACTCATTAATTATTATTGCATATATATGTTAGTTACAGAACATTAAAAGGATAATTGCATAAATATTATTGAATTTAACAAAAAAATATAGTTGTGTTATGAGCAGACTTTATGACATTAATTGAAAATGAAAATGCATCTTCTATGATGTTGGTAAATTGACACATCATGGGAAATGATTTCATTTTTAGAATAAAAGAGAGATTAAAGAGTTTGATGATGGATATTTAATTACCATAATAAAGTTCCCTTATGTAAACAATATTAGAGTTATCATTAAAAATTTGATAGAGGATGTGAGGATAGAATATGAAAAAAATTAAAAATAAATTTATAGAATGTGAAAGTGGATTTTAAATCTTGAGTTCTCCTTTTTGAGAACCTCCTTAAAGAACTTTGGTTAGGTATTTTGTTAAGACTAAAACCAATGGGACATTGGTAAGTGTCTTGGGAACTATGTTTTCTGGAAGATGGATAAGGCTCAAATATTTGATGGGTTGACGAGAATATTTGGTTAGGGGTGGTATTTATATGGTAGAAGAGGAGTTTTTTCCCACTATTTTATTCATTAGATTATTATTTTGGCTCAAAACTATGAATAGTTTGATCATATTAAATGGATATATTAAAATAATAAAGGAGGGTTTGATATTTTGGGCTTAAATCAGTAATACATCATCAACCACTCAATAATTCATGCATTTAGCTTTTATCATAAACTATCATATTTTACTATTCACCAAATATTCAAGTATTACTGAAAATTCCTAAAAAACACCCTACTAATTTTGCAATGTGAAGAATTCAAAAAAAACTCCATTTTATAAAAATAATTTTATTAATATGAAAATTTAAATTTTTTATTAAAATAATAATTTATATGAAAAATACCAATTTTAAAATAATAACTAATTTTATGACCCATTCTAAAATTAACTAAGGTCTCATAAAATTATCTTATAATCATCAGATAACAAAATATTAATTAATGAGGGTATCTTGTGAAAAATAAACTATTCTAAATATTTATATTAATTGTAACATTATAAATAAATATATATGACTTAAAAAATACTCATACTTAATATATCATTTTTAAATTTTTTATTTACTTATTTAATGATATAAATATAATTTATTTGCATTTAGGAAATTCTCAAATTTTATTTATACTTTCATAGGCGAAGTTACTATTCTATTGGATGGATTCCTATACCTATGGTTCATGTTAATATTCCAATGATTATGTTATTATTCCACTGGTATATGATCCTTCATTTCTACAAAAACCACTTATTTCATTCAATATTCATTTACAAATTATTTATTTTTTTATATATGTGATTATATGAGATTTATACTATAAGAAAAAATTATAAGAAGGGATAAATTCAATTAATAAAATTTTGGATCATTTCATTCTTCCCCTATTGAAATTTCTCCCTTGAAATTTATTTTTACATAAAAAGGTGAGAGTAATTATCCTTCATTGCCTCCTCCATTTCCAAATAT
This sequence comes from Viscum album, assembly GCA_963277665.1. Taxonomy (NCBI): domain Eukaryota; kingdom Viridiplantae; phylum Streptophyta; class Magnoliopsida; order Santalales; family Viscaceae; genus Viscum; species Viscum album. The sequence goes on from OY728151.1 coordinate 2,086,341,158, forward strand.
TCTTATTAATTACTGTTGTTACTCCATAAAACTTTGACATGGTTGGTAATCTTATTGCATAAAACCTTATCTCTGAAGTCCAAAATCATTATCTTCTTCTCCTCATAAGATATACCATATTCCAACTGACAAACTCTATCTTAAATACATGGGAGGGATATGATATTTAATTTTTCATGAGAGATACATGAAAAGTTTCATGAATTTGAGCTATACATGTAGAAGGTTAAAGCCAATAGGTCACTTTTCATATGTGATCAAGGATATCAAAATGGCCAATGTACCTTAGGATATTCTTTCCTTTATTTCCAAACCACATGACTCTCTTTCATGGTGATATTCGATGGAATATTTTATCTCCAACGTAAAGAACCAAGTACCTTTGATGGTTGTTAGAATTGCTCTTTTTCTAACTCTAGGTAGAATTGATATGTTTCTAAATGTATTAATCCTTCTTAGACATATCTTTCATAATATCTTGTCCAAGTACCTCTTCTTCTCTAACATCATCCCAACAAGTTTTAGTTCTACCTCGCTTTCCTTACAGAACATCATAAGGATCAATTTGAATACTCGAGTAGAAGTAGTTGTTGTATAATAACTCAATCAATGGGTGGTTCTGATCCCATACACCATTTAATTCTATTGAGAAGGATCTTATCATTTTATCGAGTGTCTAAATAGTCCATTCATTTTAACCATCAATTAGGTGGCGATAGGCCATTTTGAATTCAATTCATTACTCAAATCATGTTGAAGACCCCTTAAAATTTTATATGTGAACCTTGGATCATGATTAGAGACAATAGATAGTGGAACCCCATATTGTATCATCACTTTATTTAATTTATATCCTATCATGTTATTGAAGAGATTTATCTTCCTGAATAGTAATAATGTTGGATGTCTGGTTGAGTTGGTCCACCGCAACCCATATAGAATTGTTCCCTTTGGATATATTTAGGTTACCAGTGATGAATCCATGGTGACATTATCCTATTTCTACATGGTTATATAAAATGGTTGCATCTTCCCTTTGGACATCTATCACTCTTCTTTATCTTGTTGACATATCAATCAGCTTGAGAAATACTCTACAATCTCCTTCTTCATGTGGTCCCACTAGAAGTGTTCTCGGAGATCACGTTAAATCTTGGTACTTCCAGGATGAATAGAAAAATTTGAGCTATGTGGATTATCCAATAGATCCCTCTTCATCTAAGGTGATGAAGGCACAAAAATAATTGTTCCAAAATGAATAACACTATCTTCATCGATATGGAACACTTTTAACTTCACTTCCTTTACTACATTCACCTTCTTTTATTACTCCAGATGATCTCTTTGTGCCTCTTTAATATGGTCTTGGATAGATTGTTTTGGAATCATTGGGGAATGGTATGAGGTATTCCCGACCGTCATGATTTAAAAAAACCTTTTCATATCCATGAATATATGGTTTTTATTAATCTGTATTGTGGATAGAGTAGAAAGTTATATTCTAATATGTGCATTATCTACCATGTTTCTCTTTGCATGATGATAATGAATAAAAAAATCGTAGTCCTTGATTATCTCTAATAATGTCCTTTTACACATTTTGAGGTCCTTTTATGTGAATATATACATTAGGCTCTTCTGCTTGGTATATTTGTCACACTTCTCACCACAAAGGTAGTATCTCCGGATCTTCAAGGAAAAAATCATAGTCCCTAGCTCTAGATCAGGCGTCAAGTAGTTCTTCTCAAGGATCTTCAACTTCCGTAAGGCATAGGATATCACTTTATCATTTTTCTTGAGTATACAACCAAATAATAAGAATCATTTAAAATCACAAAACTTTCTCTAGCTTTTTTTAATGTGAGTACAGGTGTAGTGGTCTGCCTATTCTTTCGATCCATGATTCTTCCCTTGAAGTCTTCCATCCAGATGTACTTTATGCCTTTACTTGTTAACAAAGTTAGTAGGATACTAAATCATGATAAAATTTCTCACAAAACATTATTAGTGCCATACTTTAAAAGGAAACTATATATTTCTGTGACACTAGACGGTCCAAGCCATTCCTCAGTTTCCTTTGTATCACAAGGTTCTATATAAATTCCCTCACCTATGATCATGTGTCCCAAGAATGTGACTTTCTACATCTAGAAATCACACTTTCTCAACATGGCGTAAAATTTATCTGTCTTTAATGTCTCCAGTACAATCTATAGTTGTTATTAATTTTCCATCATAATTTTTTAGTAAATGATAATATCTTAAATAACAACTAACAAAAAATTTTCAAGTTAGTTTTTAATTATTCAATTCCTCGATTCCATAAAGATTATTGGGTAATTATAATTTCTAAAGCGCATTAATAGAAAGTCATAGTCCCCATACCATGTATGGGATGTAGTCATCTGAATATCTTTATCCATCACCTTTAGTTGATGATATCCAGAATGAATATCCACCTCCTAGATGTACCGATCTTCTTTTAGTTTATCGAACATGTCTTAAATCCTTGGTAGAGGATACTAGATATTTATGGTGATCTTATTGAGTTCCCTATAATTTATACATTGCCAAAAAAATCCATAGTTTTTCTTCATAAAGGGCATTGGATTAACATAAGGTGTTGCACACAAGTGTAAAAACCCTTTGTTGAAATTATCTTGAAGCTACTTCTTCAACTCCTCTAGTTCGATCAGATCTATCCTGTAGGGAAATTTTGAGATAGGTGTAGCTCCGGGTGTGAGTTCTATGGAAAAATCATCCTCACGGTATAAGGGAGTTTTGGGTAACTATTCGAGAAATACATCATTGTATTCCCTATAAATGGAAATTTCCTCTAGGTTGATACCATATTTTGACTCAACTATTTGAGCAAGGTATGCTTCTTCATAAGGAATCAACACCCACAACATTGAAGAATTTTACAAAAGTTGATTCATGATCTTCATTTTTTTGTAGATGAGAATGAGAAGGTTTGTAATATAAAAAGTTATTTCCTTTTCCCAATAGTGGATGTGTTATCTAAATAATGATATTTAATCCATCAGTAGTATAAAATTTAATTCCCCGAAGTGATGTATCCCTTATGTAGGATATGAAACTCATACGAATGTTGACATTGATGAAAAACTTCCTCAAAAAATAATACTTGAACGACACCAGCAAATAAGTGATCATGAATTCGATTCTTTAGTATCGTGAGTAAATTTTTTAAAAATGATAAAATATATATATTTTATAGGATAAATCATAGAACATAAACCCATTTAGATAAAACACATTAGAAAATGGAAAGGGAAATCTATGTGAAATATTAAACAAACTTTTCAAATATTGACATCAAATATAATGTTATGGGACACTTCTAAAAGTATTTTTCAAAAGGTGAAGTGGAAACTCATTAAAAATCATTAAATTTAAAATAATCTCCGATAACATATACATGAAAATTAAATAATTTTTTCTTTAGGAAATTTGGATCCAACAAATTGTATTTTGAAAGAGACATTTTTAATACTTTAAATACCCATTGATGAGAAAACATGTTATAAAAGGAGTAACAAAACCAATTGTATATTAAACCATAATTTTTCAAAATAGAAATATTAAATACTATATAATAAAAAATAATTATGGCAGGACCCAAGAATGGAAGAATAGTGTTCAAGATAACACATTATAACTCAATTAAGGGGATTTGTGTTACTAAAAATCATTGCTACTGGGGGAAAATTGTATCAATAGACACTTGAATAAGGGATCATGATTTTCCAGTAAATACAATTAAATAAAAATATTATGACAAGAATTTCTTCATGGGTAGTGAATACACCACATAAAGAAAACAATATGCATAACATGTAACATTCCACAAAGAACCGTATTTGAGTCTAAGGAAAATATTATGGATTGAATAAAACTTTAATCATAACATCTTGTATTATAGGGCCTATAATTTAAAATAAAATAATATGAGGAAAATATAATTTATTATATTTTATCTAAAATAAGGATTATATACACAACATAAATTAAATTATGTGAATAAGTATAATACTTTTCTTTATAAAGTGAAATTGAGATGAAAACCCTTATAATCATTAGGATATTGGAACGAAAATACCATATAAAAGTTAAAATTAAATGGGACATTGAAAATAATTAAATATAATATAATCATGATATAAATATAACAATATGTTTGTAAGTACACTGTGAAAAATTAAACATGGTTTATAACATAAACATATATCAATTAAGGGATATTTATACCAAAAACCTTACCTATTATCCTTGTTATGTGAACATAATTTAAACTCATGTGTCACAAAAACGTATATCTTAATCACAAAAATAAAATTATTACTCATATATGTTTTTATACATAAAATTTATAAATAGTCACAATCTACATGAAATCCTCTGATTTCATCATCGGGTCTTTATAGTTTTGATCATTTGTTCTATATTTATAATAGTTGTGTCTTTGTTTATTCATAGTCAAAATTTAATATTTACAATTTAATAAAAGATATTGGGAATTTTTTTATATGATATTATATGACGTTATAATTTCATATCATGTGATTTTTGGTTATGGACCATGATAATTAAACTATTAATGATCAGGTTTCTGTGATTCTTAACGAATGAAATTTGTTTTCTCCACAAATTAGTTAAATGATTATAAAAATATACAATCTAAAAACATTATTTACACATTTATATAATATTTCACCATTAAATAAGTTCTCATTGTCTTCCATGAAATAAATTAATAATATTTTTTATTGGGTGGTTAAACCAACCAAAACTTTAACATTCAGTGATTTAATGAAGGATTATAAGGATGTTTAATTGTAAAATAATTATACTAGAAGTATGATGATATTATCCGGTGATTATTATTTTTAATAAATTTTAATTATAGGCAATTAATAGAACATTTAATGGGTGTTAAAATAGTAAAAAATTTAATAAAATATTTTCCTCTTAGGAAACTTATTTTATATAATCAAATTAATGATGATAGTTCTTTGTTCATATCATTAATATGTTCTTATATTTTTTATAATAGAAACATCATGATATCATAAAAAATATTTATCCTTTAATATAATTTTGATATCCATCATTTTAATGCGGAAATATAAAACTAAATATGTTACGTCGTGGAGACAATAGTCCACACAATTCAGGAACAATAGTTTTGTTTTTCTTAATGGATGACGTATATGAAAAAATTATAATAATCTTAATATAGTAAAATTAATTTATTTAAATTATAAAAATATCAATATATTATTATGGATAGAATAAATATAAAATATTATAATTAATAATAAAACCTTGTAGTTGATAAAACTCAAATTGGGGAATTGAATTTTCATTGGAAGTCTCTGTGAATTTGATGGTGTTAGGATAACTATGAGTGACCAATGGATTAGGTTATGGGGAAAGGGATATATAAAGAGTAAAATTTAATATTTTAAAGGATTAATTTTAATGAAATGTGTTTATTTAAGTGGTGAACATGTTACCCCTTTATAAGGGAAGTAAAGTGTAGTTTTGGGAACACCTTTACATTTTTTGATAATGACAGTATTCTATTCTAGGTTCAATGGGTCAAATGTGAAAAAAACATATAGGTTAAATATTTATTATTCAAAAAAATCTCCTCCATTCCATTATAGGCATGTTTTTTAAATGTTTTAGGTATTTTACACTTGGTTAAACTCAATTTACCTCGTTTTTTACTTTTACCATATCAATTATTTCTAATAAAAAATATTAAGATTGAAAATTTTAGATATTTTGATGAATTTCACATGGGAATATTTGGGTGTGTGATTCAGTATCTAGGATGAGTGCTACACCAAATAACATTATTATCTAGTTGGTTCCTTTTTTTGTTTTGTTCACTGTGTGATTGTGTTATGACAATAAGTTTCAAGATTATCGTTATATTTTACATGTAACCCATATTTATATCACAAGTATTTTTTTATTGAGGAATGTTTTCAGTTTATATACCCCAACCATAATTTTTATATGGGGTTCTGATGAGTGATTGATCATATCTTGTGGTCATTAATTTTTTTTTGGGTTGGGATCTTTTTGGGGTCAAGAACTTGTTCCATGATTGGTTTTGGTGATTTAGAGAAAGATTATCTATTCCTTCGATGAATTATAGAATCATATCTTCTTGGGTGATATTTTGTTCATATCCCCATCTATCTCATTGTTCACCCATTATAGATGAATTCAAAATGGTGGAGAGACCCATGGAATGTATTTTTGTTCTTTATATTTTTTTCATTCTATTAATGAGTGGAGTTGTTCTATGAGTTGTATTCGGAGGTTTCCAGAGATTAGTTCTATTGATTTGAAGGATTAGACTCATTGATCTTATGGTAACAGGATAAACCATATTAGAAATGCATTGGCTGAGTTTTCCCTTATATTAATCTCTCTAATTTTTACTTAACCCTCCCACCACTTCTTTTTATGGGGTTGACATTTTTTGATTCTATGTTCTCTTTTAATTTTTCCCATGAATTAATTTTTTAAGAAAATGGAATAATGTGGATAATTTCTACACCCCAATGTCTATAAGATAATATATATTTTATAAATATGGTTTATAATGTAAATATTTGGAATTATTTGGAGTTTTAGGTTGAAAATTTGATCATTGGGAGTTTCAGGCTTGGGTGCATGTTTACCACATATTTTGTGCTAACCATGCACCCAAGCCAGGCATGGGGGTCAAGGGTATTCCAGTGTGGATCACACTGTTGAAATAAATGTTATCAAATAGTGAGGCACTCCAAGATAAAATATAAAATATTTATTTAGATAAAAGGGTTTGGAACACAGTTGGTGCACAGTTCGGAGTAACTATATAGTTAAACCCTGAAAGTTACTTCGGTTACATCCTTTGGGAATTACACAGTTGGAATATGGTTACCCAAATCCTGTTTCTAGTACTTACAGACTACATAATAATATAAAAATTATGAAATATTCTTTTTTTGACACCCCTACCCTTATTATCTTATAAATTAATTTATTTGTTTTATTTTATCCTTTCCATTGATTTTTTGGATGAAATTATTTGAAATTTTAAGGAAATGACTCTTAAATTATTCTTCAATGGTTTTCACTAGGTTATTGAAAACCAAATATCCAATTGACATAAAGATATATTAAATTATAGTACCTCTAAAATGATTGGTTCATCTTTTTATAAATAATGTTAACAACCCTCTAGGTGTCAGAGATGAATTTCCAGTGGAGAGTTCAAGATCAACACACAGTTTAGTAATACATGCTTCTAATCTATAAATTCAACATAGATTCATTAAAAACTGTATTTTTAGAAAATGAACTCTTTAGATTTTAATAAATTATCCTAAATTTTATCTAATAATTCATCCCCAAATACCCATAGATAATCTCCCTCTAAATAATGTAACTTTTAAGGGATTATCAATGGAATTTCCTCATTCAAGGGTTTTTTATTCTTCTTATAAAGATCATATAAACTCTTTACATTCCCATATCTTCTATTTTTACACTTTCACTTGAACCCTAGAATGGTCTCGATTTCATATAGTTTTCTCAGAATAATTTTAATTTGGTATTTATTATTTTAGGGGTCACGTTGTCTCTTGAAAGGGTTTTCATGACTTTTTGAGGTGATTTTATGTTAGGAGTTGTGGTAGAAACATGTTTAGATAGGTTTCTCCAGGCTTAAAACATTAAATATAAATCCATTATCTACATATTCAATTTAACCATTGATATGATAATTTTAAAATTTATAATATATGTACCGAAGTATTGTAGCATAAGGAATTTAGTTTCCTAGCAATTATCTACTCAAAACATATTTTTTTATAAATCAATCAAACCTAGTGTATGTTTCTAATGATAATGAGGCTCTATAAATGAGTGTATTTTTTATGAAGGGGTGTAAATGGGTTTTATAAAGTGTTTTTTGTGATTTATTGAATGATTTAATGATTTTTTTATGATGATTATGTGAGTTGGTTTTTAGATCGATTTTTGAACTGCTTTTGAAAAGGATTGAACAAAGGATCGGTTGGAACATTCTAGAAATATTTTCCAATTTCCAATATATCCTTGAAGTATATACCATTTTTTATATAAAATTGATGTGATTTTGCATTCATTGAACATATTTTCATGACCTATTCCAACAGGGCTCGTGCTATGACTCCCTAGGCCTGACTCTAATAGGCCAGGGGCTGGTGACTAGCACTGAGTAGGAATATCACTAACATGGGATTCCTTCTATGAAGTACTTAAAAACACACACACAAATCCATGTCCATAAAATGATGAAATTTAAAAAAACTAAACAAACATGCGAAAATACATTTGAATACTTCAACCATAATAAAATAACAAGTATAGAAAATTAAATAGGGCCAAATACATGCCAATTAAAAAGATTCTTGAAATAATTCCAACCTAAAAGTAATATGGGCAATACTATCATGATACCATATTAGCACACCACGGTCTTTTTGGTCACACTATGCACTGCCTAGTCCTGGTTCCTCAAAGACTTTGAAAAAAGGTCGATCTTCTAAACAAGAAAAGACACATGTAGGAAAAACTCATGTACCCAGTATGACACCCAAAAACCACAAATCCTGAAAAAAATACAGTCATCTCTACACAAGAATATGTCTACAACACATATAACAAGAAAATCCATATATTCTATAAAAATACACTCACACTAAAGGAACGTCACACCCGTAATACAAGACTAGGATTTCAGCTTGAAGGTTTCACTATGAACTCATTCGGGAGAAAACACTCCATGAGTCTAATAGAATTGATGAATCCTATCCTAGAGGTAGTTCTCGTTGGGTCTCTCCTTAGTAAGTTTATGCTAAATGTTCAAATAAATGTGATACATAGATGAGGATCACACATAATTCCATGGGGTATAACGACAATATAATCTAGATTATCACACTAATTAATTGATCAACTCCCGCATAGTGTTGGTCACATAGATACAGATAAATCCCTATAGGTCATAAAGATAAATAGGGGATCTCCATCCACGCCTCATGGAAGGATTCCAATAACATTATCTAAGAAGTACCATTGAGGGTATCATTATCCTATGTGTAAGAATAAATTCAATACTAACCCTCCGAGAATGGATATGGAGAACACATCCTAAATAAACATGCCAAAGATATTGAGGAAAAAGACCCCTAGATAACTTTGAGTGAGTACGTGACATGTGGTAGATGTACATATTGTGTCATTGGACACCAATTCAAGCCCATGTAAATGGCCCATGTCCATGTTTGTGTCCACATAAAAGTACATGGTTTGTGGATATCCATGTGCTATTCACATGTAGTTATACACGGGTATAACCATGTACACTTGGACAAGCCATGTCTATGTGGGAGTACATGATGTGCTCCATCATATTCCTATGTACCCTATGTGGTACACAACAAGCTACCTGGGAGGGGTCACATTCTTTGTGATAGGAAAATATTTCATTGGATCCTTAAACCTCTCCTGAAACCCTATCCATTTCAAACAGGATCCCACATGTTGTGTCATCCTGGATTACGCATCATGTGGATCAGGTTTTTCTAGAATCCCTTATTGTTTTTCCAATGTGTTCTTCCAAACTTCCACCACAAAATATTACTAAAACTCATTAGAAATCATCAATCTACTTAGGGAGATCCTTTCCATGTCCATTCATCAAAATAGGGCCAACGAATCCATCCTAAAAATGGATTCCTTTCATTCCATAACCACTCACATTCCCTATTTGAATTGGGGGTTTCCATTCTAGGTAGATCTATTCACCACTACCACCATCAAACCTCTATCAAGTCATTCCAAATAAAGATCTATGATATTGAATCATTACACCAAGACATGGGTGCATAACGATTGTTTTCCTCATAATATGTCGAACCACAGTCCAAATGAAGAACAACTATTATGAAAAAAGGGGATAAATTTACAACTAAAAACACTAGGAATAATACTCATCCAATTTTTGTGTCTGTGTAGGCTTGTCTTCTTTATAATGAAAATGAATAATCAAAAAATATCAAATAAATTATCCCATTAAAATCCCAACAATAATACAATCCCAAAAAAAACTGATCCAAGATTCAATATATCGCCCAATTGATTCATGTTCATCATAGAAATCAAAACCGTTAAATAAATCAAAATCAAAAAAAATATCCTAACTCAATATATATATATATATATATATATCATTGAAAAATGACAAGTTGACATCATCGTCATTGATGAGATCTCCAAATCCCATTTCATACCGATCATCGGTCATCATTACGTTTGACGGTCACCTAATCGGGATCCTCCAAAGCTCTCTCTTGGGGTTCCCTAGTAGCTCCAAGGTTATAAGGACAACCATGTAATTAAATCATTGTAGTCTAGTGAAAACACTTCAATTGTTGTATTAATGAAATAAAAAATATATATTTAAGTTATTTTATTCATTCAACTCCCACGATGACTTTCCAAAAATTCCCCTCATTAACATAGGTTATGTCATGCCTAAGGTAAAACCCACATTATGCAGTTGATGGTTCCCCATGATTTTGGATCTAATACCAAATTTAGTAGTCATTGTAATTTTTTAGGAAAATTTTTCAAGCGGTATATTTAATATATTTAATATATTTAAACCATTTATTTGGAGAACATTGGGCCACAGAATTTCACACCATTTTAGTTTCGGTTATAAAAAATAATCCATAAAATATTTAAAATAATACATAGAAAATTTCCTTCAATAAAGTCTCCTCAACATGGAGATTTATGTCCTCCAAAATCCAAATCAACTGGGTACAAAAATATATGTTGGTACAGACTGTGTCTATGATCCTATCACACCAAGGGGCTTCCATGAAGATTATATTGCTACCACTTATTACACACTAGATTAATCACTCGCACAAGAAGGATCCCCTCCTTCTAATCCTTGATCTATACCGAGTAATTAGAAAAGGTACCTCCATCCTTGAATCCCATATCTCCCCAATAGATAACATTTGATGGGTGATGTATGTACGTTCTTAGCTGCGTCCTGAGGAAGATGTTACGTACTTGATCTGACTGCGAAAGTAGAGCATAGAGGTATTCCATTTCTCTATCTCTAGGATGTATCTAGAAAGGTTAAATGAATCTCAAAGATATCCCACCACACCAACCGATCCTTTGTAATCTAATTTTATGTTAAACCCATAAAAACACATGGTCTCCCTCCTAAAACTACAAAGTCATCTATAGTATGTTAGCATAAGACATAGTATGGTTGTGTGTGGTCCTCATCCACTCTTGGATGATCTGCACCATCTCTTTTGTAGATTTCATCGACTTTTGTCCCATAAGAGACGACTCTCCATGGAGAGTCTAGAAAATTTTGGACCTATAAGGTTGCCTAAACAAATCCTCGAATGGTGGCATACCCATGGAAGAATGGTAGTTATTGGTGTACAAAAAGTCCACCAGTAGTGTGGGATATCCCAACTATGTCCAAAGTACAACTTGAAATCTCACTACATATCCAATAGTACCCAAATAGTCCGCTCTATATGGTCATCTTTATGTTGTTGAAAAACTATATTCATGTTCAATTGAGTCCAAAATTCCTCCTCCAATCCCTTCTATAACTGAGATTTTATGCGATCATCATAGTAAAAAATGATCATCAAGGGAACTCTAGAGAGTCTGACTATCTCTTGTATGTAGAGGTATCCCTGGCTCGCAACTGAACTCTACTCACAAATATCTAGGATGTAAAACAACATGGTGAGTTGTTATATGATAACCTAGATGGAATTGATTCCCCTGGACATATATATTAATCCCATCATGTAGTCCTAGGATATCCAATCTATAGTGACCCTAATTTTTCTTACGTGATTATTAATTCATTTAAAAGTAAAAAAATAATAAAAAAAATTACACAACCTGGATCCAGAAGTTTAATGTCTTGGAAAAATTCCGACCATACATAACTTTTATACAATAAAACACAAACATTTTTTTAATTCCTTCATCTCTTGATTTTTATTGGACGTCATTTTTTACTTAATACAAGTATTAACATGAGGATATACATCAAAATAAGGGGTGAGATAAAAATCCAGTACGAGGATGAATAAGAGTCATGAAACATGGGTGAGCATAATCATCATCATAATATAATCAAATTATCATAATCACAATCATGATAGGATTAATTTGATAATGGAATGGAATGTGTCAATACATAAAAATGAAAACTCATGTCATAGTGGTCAAATTCCTCACATAGTTGTGAAAACATTTGGCATCATGATCACATATATTTCACTTTTTCTCATTATATTCCTTAAATTACCCAATTAATTGGTGGACAATATAATTTTGTGTGCACCCATAAATTTATAACATTTTCTTATGCTATATAAATTTCGATGTGCCCATCACATCATAGAATTTACATTATCAGGCATGCCACATAGAAAATATATCAAACGTGGAAATAAGGTAACCCATTGAATGGAATTTATTTAATTTAATAAATAAAACATTAAAAAAATTTGGATGTCCCCAATAAAATAAAATTCTTAGTATCAATATTGATTTAAGAAGAAACAATCTCATGTGAAGTAATAAGAAAAAGTTATTTTGGAAAAAAATTTACATTTTCCTTAAAATCATATTAGAAACTTGTGTATCCCATAAAATAAATGATAACGAAAAAATGATATTTATAGAAAAATAAAGGAGCATATTGACTGAAAATTGAGTGAAATAGAGGGAACCTGAAGAAAGAGAGTTTGGTTTGGGAGTTCTCCTAAACTAATGTCTGAGTTCTTTCCTCACATTAATATCATGGACATCGAAATTAAATTAATTAATTAAAAATTCTAGATCCCATTTTATGGTTATGTGATTTATTATAGTTTTATTAATTTCATTTTATCCATTTAGATGAGTTATTATATTCAATTTCATCATTTTGGAGTGTTAATTATCTTGGTTTTAATGATTGTTTCACTTGAAAATGAATATGGAAGATTATTTAGAGTGAGAATAATTCTACAAAATTGAAATTATATTTTATTAATGAGAATAAATAATTTTAAAAGGTCATATAAATATCATTTTTTAGATGGTATGATGATAAATCATGATATAAAAGGATAGTTATAATCAATTTGATTTTTTCTGGTTTTTCAGACATCACAAACATGTTTTATCTCATTAATTATTATTGTGTATATAAGTTAGTTTCATAACATTAAAAGTCTATTAGCATAAATTTTATTGATTTTACCCAAAAAAATAGTGGTTTTATGGGAATACTTTTTGACATTAATTTGAAATGAAAATGCATCATCCATGATATTGGTAAATTGACACATCACGGGAAATGATTTCATTTTCAAAATAAAAAAGAGAGTAAAGAGTTTGATGATGGATATTTAATTACCATGATAGAATTCCATCATATTAAAAAATACTAGAGTTATCAATTACACTTTTATAGAGTAGGTGAGGAACGAATATGAAGATAAAAAAAATTAAAAGAAATTAAAAGAATGTGAATGTGGATTTTACCTCTTGAGTTATCCTTTTCGAGAAACCCATTAAGTCGTGTTGGTTTGGTATTTTCTTGAGACAAGAATCTCTTGGAAATTACGAAGGGTCTGGGAATATAATTTTATAAAATATGGATAGGTATCAAATCTTTGAAGTGGGGAGGAGAAAATTTGGTTAGGTGTGCTATTTATGAGAGAGAAGAGAATTCTTTTCCCATTATTTAATTCATTAGCTTATTATTTTGTCTTAAAACTATGAATATATTAATAATAATAAATAGATATATTAAAATAATGAAATATGATTTGATATTTTGGGCTTAAATCAAGCATAAATCACCTATGACTCAACAATTCATGCATTTAGATTTTATCATTAATTATCATATTTTACTATTCAACAAAAATTCAAGTATTTCATAAAAATCCAATAAATCACCCTAACAATTTTTAAATGTGTAGAATAAAAAAATGAACTCCATTTTATGACGATAAATTTATATATATGGAAATATTAAATTTTTATTAAAATCATAATTTATAGGAAAAATACCAATTTTTAAATAATAAAATATTTTATGACACATTAAAAAATTAAATATGGTCTTATAAAATTATCTTATAATCATAAGATAATAAAACATTATTTTATGAGTTTATCTGGTAATTTTGTTTTATAATTTTATTAATTGTAAAACATATAATAAATATTTATGACTTAAAAAATACTAACACTTAATTTATCTTTTTTTAAGATTTATTAACTGATTTCCTGTTATATATATATTGTATTTTCATTCATAAAATACTCAAATATAATTTTTAATTGCATAGGTGAAGTTACTATTCTATTGTATGGATTTCAATACCTAAGGTTAATGATGCTATTGCAAAGATTAAGTTACTATTCCATTGGTTTATGTTCTTTAATTTCTAAAAAATCCACTTATTTCCTTCATTATTCATCTATAATGTTCGTATTTTGTAATATATGTGATTTTATGAGATTTATACTATATGAAATAATTATAATAATGGATAAATTCCATTGATAAAATTTATGGTCATTACATTATTCCCTCTATTAAAATTTCTCCATTGAAATTTCATTTTACATAAAATGGTGAGGGTACAAATCCTTCATTTCCTCCACCATTTCCCACGTTTCTTATTCATTCTTATGGTTCCTCCACAACACATTGAAAAGGTTGGTTATGTTATTTCATACAATATAATCTCTATATTCCAAAATCATTATCTAATACTCCTCATAAGATAGATCATATTCTTACAGTACCAACTATATGGATAATACATTGGAGGGATACGATATTTACAATCTCAAAATATATACAAGGAAAATGTCATGAATTTGAGCCATACACAGTGAAAGTTAATGCTAATAAGGAACTTATCATATGTGATCATGGATATAAAAATGGCTAATAACCCTTGGGTTATGCTACCCTTTCATTCCAAACAACATGACTCTCTTCCATGGTGATATTCAATTAAAGTATTTATCTCCAACGTAAAACACCAAGTCCCCTAGATGGTTGTTAGCATAGATATTTTTTTAAATCTAGGTAGAATTGATATATTAATATATGGATTAAACCTTAGTAGACATATCTTTCATAATATCAGGTCCAAGTAACTCTTGTTCTCCACCATCATCCTGACAGGTTGATGTTCTACATCACTTTCCATACATAACTTGATAAGGATCAATTTTAATACTCGATTAGATGTTTTTGTTGTATAATAACTCAATAAATGGGAGGTGTTGATCCCATAAATCTTTGAATTCCATTTAAAAGAATCGTATCATGCCTTAGAGTTTCTAAATAGTCCATTCAGTTTAGCCATAATTTGGGGGTGTGATAGGCCATGTTTAATTCAATTTAGTACTGAAATCATGTTGAAGAATCCTCCAAAATTTATATGTGAACCGTGGATCATGATTAGAGACAATAGATAGTTGAACCCCATGTAGTATCATCACTTCTTTAGTATATATCTTATCATTTTCTTTTCAAGAGAGATATCTTCCTGAATAGTAATAACGTGGGAATTCTTGGTGAGTTAGTCCACCGCAACCCGTATAGAATTGTTCGATTTGGATATATTTAGGATACTAGTGATGAATCCATGGTGACATTATCCGATTTAAAAATTTCTATAGACCATGGTTGAATCATGCCTTTGGACTTCTAGCACTCTTATTTAACTTGTTGACATATCAATCACCTTGAAAAACTCTCAGCAATCTCCTACTTTATGTTTTCCCACTAGAATTGTTCTCAGAGATCACTGTAAATCATGGAATCTATAGGATGAATGGAAAATGTTGAGCTATGTGAATTATCCAATTGATCCATATTTATCTGAGGTGATGATGGCACAAAAATCCTTTTTCCAAACAGAATAACACCATCATCATCGATATGGAACTCTTTCAACTTCACTTCCTTTACAGCATTCACATTAGTTTATAACTCTAAATCATCCCTTTATGCCTCCTTAATCTTCTCTTAGATAGATGGTTAGGAAATCATTTGGTAAAGGTGAGATGTATTCACAACTGTCATGATTCAAAAATCCATAATTTTCATATCCATGAATATATGGTTTTTATTCATCTATATCATGGATGAAGTAGAAATCTCTTTTATACTAAGAGCATTAGCTACCATGTTTGTCTTTGCAGGATGATAGTTAAAAGAGAAATTGTAGTCCTTGATTATCTCTAACCATCTCCTTTGACATAGTTTGAGGTCCTTTTATGTTAATATATAAAGTAAGATCTTGTGGTAAGTATATATTTCACAATTCTCTCTATAGAGGTAGTACCTCTGGATTTTCAAGGAAAAAATCATAGTCTCTAACTCTAGATTAGGCGTTAGGTAGTTCTGCTCATGGATCATCAACTATTATGAGGTGTAGGATATCACTTTATCATTTTTCATGTGTAAAAAACCAAAGAATAAGCATCATTTTATATCACAAAACATTCTCTAGTTGTTGGTAATGATATTTCAAGTGCAGTGGTCAGCTTCTTCATTTGCTCCATAATTCATTCCTTATAGTCTTCCATCCAGATGTACTTTACACATTTACTTGTTAGAAATTTTTGTGGGATATAAAATCTTGAAATGTTTCTCAAAAAACATTGTTAATGCCATAATATGACTTGTAAATTGTAAATCTTTGTGGCACAAGAGGGTACAAGTTGTTCCTCAGTTTCTTTTGTATCTGAAGGTTCTACATAAATGGCCTCACTTATGATCACATGTCCCAATAATGTGACTTTCTGCATCCATAAATCACACATTCTCAACATGGAATTAAATTTTTCCTTTAATATCTCCTGTACAATCTATAGATGTTCTTAATGTTCCTCCATAATTTTTTATTAAATTATAATATCTTCAATTAAATCTACCACAAATTTTTTAAGGTAGTTTTTAAAGATTCAATTCATTAAATACATGAAGATGACATGGGAATTAGAAATTACGAAGGGAATTAATAGAAACACGTATTCCCCATTAATTGTATGGAAGGTAGTTATCTGAATATCTTTATACTTCACCCTTAGCTAATGATATCTAGAATAAAGATCTTCCATTGAGAATTACTGATCTCCTTGTAGTTTATCGAACAAGTCATCAATCCTTGGAATAAGATAACTGTTCTTTTATGGTGATTTTTTTGAGATCCCGATAATTGATACAAAGATACAAAAATCCATCATTTTTTCATAATGAGAATTGGATAACACTAAGGTGATTCACACGGGTGTATGGAACCTTTTTTCAAATTCTCCTGTAACTACTTCTTTAACTCCACTAGGTCGATAAGGTCCATCCTGTAGGGAAATTTTGAGGTAGTTGTAGCTCCAGGTTTGAGTTCTATTGAAAACTCTACCTCACAATCTATGGTAATTTTTGGCAACTATTCAGGAAATACATCATTTTTTTCCCTAGAAATGGGAATTTCCTCTATGTTGATACCATACATTGACTCAACCATTTGAGCGAGGTATTATTCTCCATTTGGAATCAAAACCCACAACGTTGAAGGATTTTACAAAGGTGATTCATGTTCATCCTTTCATTTGTAGTGGATCATGAGATGGTTCATAATAAGAAAAAGGTTATTTTCATTTCCTAATAGTTGATCTATGATTTATAGAAAGATATCCAATCCATCCCTAGTATATAATTTAATTTCTCCAAGGGAAGTATCACTACATATTCTGGGAGAATATTCCCACATATTCAAACTAGAGAAGAGTCCAACAAAGGGTTTTCAATGTTCATTCCACAAGGTTTTTATGGATATATATACATCAATGTTTTTGTGATTTGATTCAATAGTACGAGAAAACATGAAATTTATAAATGAATTCATAGAACTATGATCAAATAATAACTTTAACATTCATGAATGAATAGTAAGTGAACCCTATACGACTTCATTTTCTTGATACAATTCAATAGTAGTTAAGGAAAAATGCTTCCATTTGTCCTTTGGTTTTTGTGGATGTTGTTGTTTATTATCCATGAGGACTTGTGGTTTAGTACAGTAGCTAGCATAGTTTTCTTACTCCCTACAGTTTTAAAATTGTAACATGGGTGTTTCCCTCCTTTCCACTACTGTATCAGACAGATTCGTTATGTATCTTGAACATTCATGGTATTTGTGGCCTTTTCTCCCACACATATAGCATTTGATTATCCTTTTGAGGCAGTTCCCATTATGCTTCTTCCCAAATTTTGGGCATATGAGTGGTTGAGATTTTTTACCAACATTTTCATGTTATCATCCAGTATGAAACTCCATTTTTCGTTTCTTATCACTATAGCCATGTGAACATTCTCTAAAAATTTTCTACACTTTTAGAGGACATCAAACAACATCTTCATAACTTCTAAAGTCCCTAATTGATTTAAACTTTTTAATTGGAGTTCTTAATCCGATAATTAATCTAAAATTTTTGATATCATTGACATTTAAAAAACTGTAATTGTATGTTGAAATTACTATGAAATTTATTTCTTTTAACATGAAAGATTCACCATCATTTTGATTCAGCTTAATAAATTATATATCCATATTTACATGACGATTTTGAGGGAAGCAATTTTTATAAAACGTTATCTGAAAGTATTGACACTCCAACTCTTCAATTACATCCTTCATCTTGGTGTTCTTAATCAATGGCTATAGTTGTTCATTCTTACTATCTAGATGATAAACTTACAGAGTCACATACTCCATCTTAGAAAACATAAGCACTAAAGTGTTCATATCCATTGAGTTGACCATTAATTCTATGACAAGTGGATCAGATGATCCACTAAATTTAGGTGGTCGTTTCCGCATAAAAGACATGATATCCAGTTTCTATTTCTTAGGTGAAAGAGGATGTTACAAATTGTTACAGTTTTGTTTATATCCTTAGAGAGTCAGTTAAGCATCACAATGAAACTTTTAACTCCACTAACCAATTTATTTGGGATGTTAGTTGGGAGATCGCTGGATTTTCATCCACAGTGATATCTCTAAATCTCATTGTACACCAATCTCTGATCTTTGGTGCCTAAGAGAGATCCTCCAATTCTCTCTCCATGGGTTCTCTAGTGGCTACATGGTTTTGAATATAACCCTAAAATTCAATCACAATAGTCAAATTAATGACACATTAGTTACTAAATTTGAAAAATAAAAATAAAATAACATATCTAATTATTTTATTCATTAATCACCCATGATGAATGTTCCCCAAATGACCAACTTAGAAAAACATTATGACGTGCCGAGGGTAAAATAAAGTTTTAAAATCAACTTTGCCCATAAATTTCTACACAGTCCCCTATTTGGAATTTCTTTAACTTTTATAAGAAAATTACATGTTATAGATATTTATTATATTTATTATATTTCAAACATTTGTGCTCACAAATCCAGTCCTCGGAATCACACATTTTCTCAATTCCAAGTCTCACAAAAATCCATAAAATATCCAAAAATAATACATGGAAAATATAAGGAATTATATATATTTTTTTATATTAATGTTATATTGGAAGATGGGGTCTCTTTTATAATTGGATTTTAAAGGTAAGGTTGTGTTTTTTTTCCTACAAGGTATCCTTGATATTATTCATTTTTCGATGCCCCAAATCCATTTTTTATCTATGGAGCCTAAAAATATCTAAATGGGTTTTATTAGTTCACATGGTGCAGTAGTGAATGAAATTTCTTATCTAGTATTCCAAAGTATGACTCTACTATAGTTGGTGGAATTTTATTCTTGGGTTTTCTAGGTTGGGTAATTCTAAGTGTTGGTATAAATGGGTTGAATCAAGAATATTGATATGATGGATTATATATAATATTAACCAATATTTTCTGACACCTCCTAGGTATTCCCATTTTTTTGGATATTTGTTATCCCATGATAGATGTGGCATTATTATTTCATTGATAATTATCTTTTTATTATTTTATAGTTGATTATTTATTTTATTTTCCATTTTTATGTTTAATAAAATGATAAATGTGATTTCTTTATTTTAAATGGAATTGTTTTCAAACTCTTGGGTTCCATCCTTTCTGTGAAGGTGTTTATAAATGGATGGTTTTTGTAAAGGGATTTCTTATGGTGAGTACATTCCCTCTTTAAATGTATTAAAATACATATTCATCTTAAATTATAAACATTCTTTATTTAAAAGATAGTGTTTTGAAATATTGATTGCCTGTTATTGTTTTTTAAATTAATGTTAAAAACATATAATTATATTTTTATTTCAAAACTAGTAAAAAATAGATTGATTTTTTATGTTCATGCATGGATATGGATATGATACCTATAAGGAATATTTTATCATGATTATCATATATAAATTTTAGAATTTTGTTTTGGATGTAGCTAATAATACCTTGGGTTTTTCATTGGTTAAATTAGGGGGGACAAGTGGAGATGATTCCCCTGGTTCATGGAGAGAGGTTCTTGTGAACTTTTTTTTTAATTTTTTAGATTTGTTTCTTATTTTTTGTATCATTCCATGTTGATATATCCATTAAATCCTTTTACTTTAGATTATTTTTCATTCTATTGTGAATCCTGTTTTATTTATATTCAGTTGTATAGAAATACTTTGTTTTGTTTTTAGGATATGCTCTTATTGATTATACCCTTCTTCATTATGTTTATCTCAATTCAATATATTTCATTTGTGAAAGGTAATCTAACTTATGGAATGGGAATATAGGAATTTATGGAAAACATACTTTATCTATTTATTGATTTATCAATGAAAATCAGTCAAATATATTTATATATGGTTCCCTAGCACAATTTTTTAGATTTTATATTTCAAGAATGGCCCTTGGGCCTAATGGCATGTTGAATCATGGACTAAGATTAAGGATAGAATGGATTTGTTCATTAGAATTGGTATCATAGCCTGATCATTATATAGGGAGTCCAATGGTATGGTGATAGGAGCATTGGAATTAATGAAGAACATGATCACCACCTTTCGATATGGCAGTAGATTTAATAGGGATTTTTGGTAGGATTGTGTATTGAATTCCAGTTTTCTCTTCATCATTTTGAGAAAAAAAAATTGAGTATTTATGTGTTCAATATAGAAATTGTACATTATTTTGAAAGTACATAATGTTTTGGAGTGGATTTTGGGAGACTCTTTGGGGTGCATAGATACTAGGAACAGCTGGAAAAACCATGCACATATTGTGCATCTGAGACTAGATTGTATTCCAACATGAATATCATGGTTTTCCAAATTGTACACAATTTCAATTATCCCAAAAATTTTGTGTTTTGGTTCCTTAATGTTATAATTAGTGTTCTGTTTCTTCATTATTTAATTAATATTAGTTTGTATGTTTTACTTTGGATTTATAGCATGGTTTGAGATTATTTGATTTGGAATTTTAAAATGTTAAGTCTGGTGTTATTTTTTAAAAAGGAACAGATTGATTAAATCTTGACACCATAGACCAACTCTCCAAAATTTGGTGCAATTAGACACATACTTTACATAATTGATTTGATTCTGATAGTAAAATATTGTTTACAACTATACTTAACTACAAAATAAAAAGGATTATTGAATCTATTAAATCTAAAGGATATTTTCATGTTTAGGTATTTAGAGAATTAGGAAAAAATAAATGGATAAATAAAATTTTCATTCTATAAATTAGTACCTTTTCCCATTATAAATGAAACTACATAAATCAGGACAAGTTTTCAGTATCTCCCACTAATTATTTTACATGTGTTATCCTTCTAAAAATATCACATGTACTATATTTATCTATAACATGGGGAAATTGAAATATAAGAAGGTTTTATTATAAACTCTTAGTAAGGGAAGCATAAAACTAATGAAATCATAGCACAAATATGGAATAAATATTATGGAAAGTTTATGAGAAGAACATTAATCCCTAAACAACTTGAAAATGGGAGCATTCTATATCTACAAAAATAAATTAAAACATGGATATCATTAATATTGATCTCAAAATGATGGAATATATAATTTTTTATATCCAAAACATAATTTCAAAGATTTATTCCCAGACAAATTACTTTTTATCGAGTTTTTTGTCAATAAATCTAGCTGAATTGGGCAGAGACTCATATCCCAAAACAAATTTATCTCATGGTACATTTTAATTCATCAAGGGGATATATTTTCTAGCACCACCCATCACCAGATTAGCTCCAATGAACTCATCATAAGAGTCATCAATACATTTCATAATATTATCTGAGGAACTACTTACTCAGTAATTCTTTAAAGCTATATGATGAGTAATACAGTAATCAAATACCAAATCAACCATCATAGTAGTCAATAATCATCAACAATGCCAATAACATTACCCTATAAAAAAATGAATAACATGAGAAAAACCCATCCAGATAAAGAATATTTATGGTTAAAAATCACATAGAAAAATTTATAGTAATTTCCTATATTGGAATAATAATATATGAAATTATAATACAGTTCCCAAGGTTAATATAATAACATTATTTTTAAATTAATATGTAATTGTTAGAATTATGTAAAAATTTTATGTTCATACCGTATAAAAAATGAGTATATAGATTCGTCAATACTTGAAATAATTAATCATATGCTATCCATGGGAAAGACGAATATTGTTTCAAAATAATATATCCCTTGTTTAGTATATGAAACCCAGAAGAATGCTACCATTGATGAAAAACATCCTCAAAAAAGAATACTTGAACGAAACCACAAAATAAGTGATCATAAATTGGATTGATTAGTATCATGAGTAAATTTTTGAAAAATGATAAATATATATAGGGTATATGATAAATCATAGAACATATACCCATTTAAGTAAAACACATTTAAAAATGGAAAGGGAAATTAATGTGAAAACACAAAAGATATTTTTCGAATATTGAAAAAAAAACGAATGTTATAGGCCACTTCTAAAAGTATTTTCCAAAAGGTGAAGTGATAACTCATTTAAAATCCTTAATTTTAAAATAATATCCATTAATATATACATGAAAATTAAAAAACATTTCATTTAGGAAATATGGATCCAAAATATTTGATTTTGAACGGGAAATTTTTAATACTTTAAATAACCATTGTTGAAAAACCACATTATAAAAAGACTAATAAAACCTTTTTATATTAAACCTTAATTTTAAAAAACAATATTATTAAATACTATATAATAAAATATTAGTGTATTATAATCCATGAATGGAAGAACAATGCTCAAGATAACACATTAATACTCAAAGAAGTGGAATTGAGTTACTAAAAATCATTACTATAGGGGGAAAACTGTATCAATAGCCACTTGAATAAGGGTTCATTAGTTTTTTAGTATATCATATTAAATAAAAATATTATGATAAAAATTTATTCATGGTCATTGAATACACCACATAAAGAAAACAATATGAATAACATGTAAAATTTCAAAAATAATCAGATTTCTGTCTTAGAAAAATATTGTGGATTGAAAAATCCTTTTATAAAAACATATTGAAATATAGGGACTAAAATTTAACATTAAATATTATGATTAAAATATAATTTATTAAATTTTATCTAAAATAGTTATTATATACACCACATAAATGAAATTTGGTGAATAAGTATAATACATGTCTTTATAAAGGGAGATTGAGACGAAAACCTTTATAATCATTAGGATATTAGAACAAAAATAAAAATTGAAAGTTAAAAATAAATATGACATTAAATAAAATTAAATATAATATAATCATGATATTAATATTACAAAGGGTTCATAAGTACAGTGTAAAAAAATCAAACATGGTGTATAACATAAACATATATCAAATAATGGAAATTTAAACTGACACCCTTACCTTTAATCCTTATTATATGAACATAATTTAAACTCATGTATCAAAAATTTATATATACAAATCATATAATTTGTATCCTTACTAATATAAATTTTTATTCATACAATTTATAAATAGTCACTATCTTCATGAATTCTTTAGATTTTCAACATCTGGTGTTTATAGTTGTGATCATTTGTACTATTTTTATAATTATTGTGCCTATGTTTATTCATAGTTGAAATTAAATAATTACTAGATAATAAAAGAAAATGGAAAAAAATTTATATGATATTATATAACATTATAATTTCATTTCATTTAAATTTTGGTTATGAACCATGATAATGAAATTGTTAATTATCAGGTTTCTCTGATTCTTAACGAATGAAAGTTGTTTTATTAACAAATTAGTTAAATGATGTTAACATTTTGCCATATAAAAACATTATTTACATATTTATATCATATTGCACCATAAAATAATTTCTCATAGTCTTTCAATGACATAAAATAATAATATTTTTCGATTAGGTAGTTAAACCATCCCAAACATTCACATTCACCAATTTCATGAATGATTATACGGTCATTTAATTGTAAAATCATTATACTAGAAGTATGATGATATTATCTGGAGATTATTATTTTTCATAAATCACAATTTTTATTAATTAATAAAACTTTTAATGGGTGTTAAAATTGTTAATATTTTAATAAAATAGTATTCTCTTAGCACACATTTTTTAAATAATCATGTTAATGATGATAGTTTTTTGTTCATTTCATTAATATGATCTTAAATTTTTTAAAACCTAAACATATTGATATCATAAAAAATTATTTATCCTTTAAAATAATTGTTATATCCATTCTTTTAATGAGGTCAATAAAAACTAAACATGTTACATTGTGGAGGAAATAGTGCACATAATGCATGAAGAGCAGTTTTTTTTCATAATGGACAAAGTATATGAAAAAATTTATAATAATATTAATTTAATAAAATTATTTTATATACATTATAATAATATCATTATATTATTATGTATATAATAAATATAAAATATTATAATTAACAATAAAACATTTTCAGAGATAATACCCACATAGGGGAATTGAATTTTCCTTAGAAGTCTCTGTCAATTTGAAGGTCTCAGGCTAACTATTAGTGACCAAGGGATTAGTTTTTGGTGATAGGGATATATAGAGACTAAAATTTCATATTTTAAAGGAGTAATTTTAACGAAATATATTTATTTAATTGGTGAATAAGTATAACATTTATTAGGGAAGTAAATTGTAGTTTTGGGAACACCTTGACATTTTTTTGATAATAACGTTATATTATTCTAGGTTCAATGGGTCGAATTTGGAAATACATATAGGGTAAATTTTTTTCATTCAAAAAAAATATAAAATATTTAACTAGAGGAATGGTTTTTAAAATTTTTAGTTATTTTACACTTTTCTAAACACAATTTACCTCGTTTTTTACTTTTACAATACCCATTAATTCTAATAAAAAGATTAATATTGAAAAATTTTGCTAGTTCGATACTTATAATTTCAAATTATAAAATTATTATAGATAAATAAATTTATAATGATGTAAAAAAGATATTTATATGATAAACACAATAAATTTTTTAAAAATAGCTAGTTTGAAAAATAACATTTTTATGATTTAAAAATATATAAGATAAAATTATAATGGTTATTAATTTTAATGACCTTAATTTATATATTATAAAATAAATAAATGGTATTATTATTTTAAGGAATGAAAAAAACTATCTTGAATATACTTTCATTTAATGAAAAATAATGAAAATAGTTTCTATATTAAAGTAATATTTAAATTAGTTATCAAAATATATCTCATTTGTTTCCTATCTAAAAAGAATATTTAAAAATGTATAATGTTATCCCTTAACATAATATCTGATTACTTTAATGGGTTTTAAACCTTCTTTATTATTCTTACATAGTTATAAAATCATGGAAATTATAATTTCATAAATCCCATATTTTCAACTAAAATTCACTCCTTTAGAAAGGTATTAAAAATTCATAATAATTTAATATTTATATGATTTATTAAAAAATGATGTTAATTTTATTTATTTAAAATTATAAAATTTATATATTTATTTTTTAAAATTAAATCATAAAATATAATGAGAAAACATTTTTTATCATAAAATGGAATTTTAAAATATTCACTAATTTAATTATTATTTCATATCATTTACCAACAAAATTGGTGTTAAAAAATTATTTATATAAAAACTAATTTTTAATTTATCCTTTCACTTTTTAAATAAAAAAAAGTTTTTTACATAAAATTTAATTTTTGTATAAAAATAATATTTTAACAAATAAATGATCTTATTAGTCATTTTCGATAAAATAATTGAATTACATTGATTTTAATACTATATTGTATTTTACATATATAAATATATATATATTATTAATATTTTACTCCTATTATTTATCAATAATCCAACAACTATGAATTAATGGTCATATTTAATAATTTATATTTTATCTAAATATATCACAGTTTCATTTATGTTCGGTGTCGTGTTTGAATATATCTATCGAAAAAATGTCTTATTAAAATATAATAATATATTATAATTCAAGGGTGTTACATTCTTGGCCAATAAATTAAATTTTTTCATACAATTTACCTCATCATATTAGAGTAATTCATTCTTGGAACACATAATTAACAATATATTGCTACATGATGACGAGCATTTTTAGGATGTAGAAAAATATATATATGTGTGTGTGTGTGTGTATGTGTAAAAATTTATTATAAACTATTTATAAAGATAGATAAAACAACTTATGTTAAAATAAAAATCATATTAGGTATTTTGAACAAGTATCATAAGGGACAATATACCAAAAATACAGAAAATGATTTATTCTATAATCATACAATTGGGTGGATTTATAATTCAATGTCTAGTCATCGGTAAAAAATTACATATAAAATGACACTCTATAATCTTTATTGAAAACTCACTATCCAATAAATTATTATTAGTTACATATAATTTTCCATTTTCACATGTTTTTCATAATAACTTCCCTCATTGACCCCTGGATTGGGACATTTAATCACATAATTACTCACTCTCTCGCAAATGAAGCAACAAATTTATAAACCTTGTTTCTTTTCCTAATAATTGTGAGTCATATATCCTTTATCACTTGATCTTTTTTGAGACACTACCTTTATATATTTTTGTTTGTTTGGTACTTTGACTTATTTCACATTAGTAATCATATTTCATGATTACTAGAATGGATTAATTATTATATTTCTCACTCTAGCTCTCATTCTGTTTGGTTGTTCACTAAGGTAGTTTTTGTATTGTCTCTTTCTCCCATGTTTACATCTAGTTACAATAATTATTGAATCCAAAATAGTTGTAGTTAAGTAAAATCATTATAAGATAATTATTCTAAATAACTATATGAAAAGGTATACTCAAGATGTCTCAATTTATTAAAATATATTTTAGCCTATAATTCTTAAAAATCAACATGTATCAGACTTAGAACAACATATATCAATCTAATATATCATTCTTGATTGAACCTAGGTTAATTTGAGAAGATTCATCCCATAATTATAAACCAAATCCTTAAAATAGATATCGCAAATTACCATGATCTTTCGTTAAGTATTCTAAACCCCAAAATCCATGAAATATATTCTCTCAAAATCCAACTTATCCTTCTATAAAAAACATTAATCATTTCTATAATAATATATCATAGTATATATAAACCATATTAATATAATCACAATAACATATCATTACTAATTAAATTTCAATCCCAAGGCATTAAGCTATAATGGGATTATATATTCCTCTAAACTTTTACTCTATCTTTAACCATCAAATGCTACCAACCACTAGTTAATGTGGTCACAAACTACTCACTATATACCATAATCCCTTATAAAAGATTAACTTGTCAAATAATATCACGAATAAATTATAAATCACAAGAATATTGATACAATATAATATACATTTGAAAAACCATAAAACCCTTTATTATCTTGACATCAAATATATACTAAACATAAAACTTATCTACCCCTCAAATATGTGTTATTCTATAGTATTCTCAAAAAACATAAAAATTCCATAAATTCATTTCAAATGGTTATTAATACCATTTAATATATTTTTATATACATTTTAATTAAAAATAATTAAGAATCATCCTTAAATATTTCAAATAATACTCATAACATTTATAATATACCCAAATTTCATTGATAAATATTACTTCACTAATTAAAATATCTAAGGAATCATGAATTAATTTATATTATGATATCAACATCACTATCATATGTAAGACTTGGAAACCAAAAAAATCATTATAATTGGAAAATAATGAGGTTCTAAACTATTTAAATATGTTCCCTTATTCAATTAGAGGCCATAATGGTTTCTAGAAACATTCCTTTCTTGAATTTATTTTTGTGATCCTATTTAAGTTAAATACTAAAACAAAAATTTTTATTATAAGTTACAATATATATATATAAAAACATATTTTCAATCATGTATTCCCTTATGAAACATTGGTTTAAAACCAATGATACATTCATATTAACTCATGACTCTCTTTGTTAAATCCATGGAAATATATATTCAAATTTCATTTAGGTTCATTAACCTAACTAGTTAACGTAATTATTAAATCCATAATAATGGTTTTTAAAGAGTATTTAATTGTCCAAATAAAATCCCCCAAGAGTTTCTCTCCTGGTGGATAGTTGTTGTCCCACTCACCATGCATTAGAATGATGATTGAGTAAATTCTCAACTATCCTTTTTCACTATGATTACCCCTAGGTGCATCTATGTCTTAGCCACATCAACGTTTTAGTACCCATATAAGTATATATTTCTTTAATAAAACACAATATCTATTTTACCAAAAAACTATAATGTTATCCAATAACATAGACTTATTATAAGGCTTTTTTGTGAATTTTTGTATACTAATATCTAAATCAAATGTGAATTATTTCCTTAGCTTTAAATAATAATCATAACTCAAAGGGTTATTTATACCATTGAAAATATGATAAACCCTAACTTATATGTCTTTAAATTATCCTAAAAACCCCTTTTATTCACTAAATTTATCTAAACCATTTACTTGATACCAAATATTCCATTCCAGACTCGCACTCCCATATCCACTGCTCCCCGACACATTCATTAAAAATATTCTTTTATAACACCTCTAAAAGTCAAAATTTTAATTTCCCTAATTAAAAATAAAATAGAATTATTTAATACCATAAATATAAAGGATATTTTTGGGTTTAGAACTTTAGATAATTAGAACACAACAAAAACTGATAAATCCCATGTTATTTGTATCAAATGGAATATTTTCCCATTATATATGAAACTAAATAATTCATGACTAGCCTTCAAAATATATATCAAATTTTTTGACATGTGTTATTCTTTTTAACATGTCACATTTAATACTATTATTTATAACCTAGATAAATGGTAACATTATAAGGGGTCAGATAAAATGATTAGTAATAGAATCATATAACTGATGTAATCATGGTACAAATATTAAGGCTTGAATTTTTAAACAATAAGAATCCATAACCAAATTTAATTTCTGAGAATTCTATTTCCATGAAAATAAATAAAAACACGGATATCATAAATAATGATCTCAAAAATATAGAACAAATAATTTCATACAATAAAAAGTATCTTTCATGGCCTTATTCAAAGACACATTACTTTTCATCGAGACCGCATTTACCATATCTTACCGAATTGTGGAGGTATACACTAAGGACCCCAACATGTATTCTATCATGATACATGTTGATGAATTAAGAGGATATATAATTTTAGTCACTACCCATCACCTCATCATGCATATTATATTCACCATAACCATCATCAAGACCTTTCAAACCATTACCTAAAAACATATTACTCAAAAAACATATCTATTATTATAATGATAAATATATAAATGAAATACATAATCAGCTTAAATTACTAGGCAATAGTCATAATTAATTCCAATAATTTTACCAATAATTGGTAAAATGGATTTCTTGAATATAACCCATCTATAGAAAGAAGATGGATGGTCAAACATTACCTAGTAAAAATTAAAATAATCATCTATATTGGAATAAATAGACATTTAACACCAATATTTTTCCCAATTTTAATAGAATATCATTTATTCAGGTGAATATCATCCAATTATAATTTTTTAAAATACGATGTTCACAACATTGAGAGTAACATGTATATATAAAATATAATACTTGAAAAACATGATCATAATACAAATATAAGAATGAGTATGATGGTTTAGAATGAAAATATCCCCATTTTAATAAAGAAAAACTATGAGGATGTTTAAATAGATTAAAAACGTCCTCATAATAGAATTACTGAATGATACCACCCAATAAGAGGTTGTGAATTGGATTATTTGGTATCATTAGTTCATTTACCTAAATGATAACAAACACAAAATGATATATTTATATATATTTATGTGGATAAATTATAAAACCTAAACCCTGTTAGGGAAAAACATTTTGAAAATAGAAATTAAAGTGAAATTGATAACTCAAAATCTCTTTTAGAAGACATTTTTATGATTAATGTAAAAGAATAAGTAATGGGTCACGTCCAAAAGTATTTTTCAAATACTGATGTGAAGAATAATTAAAATATTATATTGTTAAAAGTGCTTCAGTAATTGAGTTTTGATAATGAAATAATTCTTTATTTAGGAAATTTGCAAACAAAATATTTGATTATGAAAGTGACATTATTAATAATTTTAATTACCTTTGATGAAAACACACATAGTAAAAAAAGTATTCTTTGTATTAAATCATAATATTCTAAAAGAGGTATATAAAATACCATTTAATAAAATATTAGGGTAGGATTACCCAATCATGGAAGAACAATGTTTAATATAAAATATTATAATTCAAATAATGTGATTTGAGATAGAAAAAATCTGTACTACCATAGAAACAACTATATTAATAGTAATATGAATAAGGTAAAATGATTTGGATTATAAATCACATGAAATAAAAATATTATATTAAATACATATTCATGGGTAATGGAAAAACCACTCAAATGAAACATGGTTCTTAAAACATAACATGTCACAAAGAATCATATTTGAGGCCATGAAAAATATTATGAATTTTATAAAACATTAATCAATTCCTTTTGATAGGAAAGGATTTTATTAAACATAAAATATCATGATTAAAATATAATTCATGATATTATATCTAAAATAATTAGTATATACGCCACATAATTGAAGTTAGATGCATAAATAAAATACTTGTCTCAATGAAATGAAATTGAGCTGAAAACCCTTACAATGACTTGGAAATTGGAAAAAAATTCCATGAGAAATTTATCCTTAAATTGTACATTAAATATTGTGAAATATAATATTATTGTTTTAAAAATATTACAATGGTGCGTTATGTATTCTGTACAAATGAAAAAAATAGTGTATAACAAAAAACGTATCAATGAAATGAAATTAAGACTAAAACCCTTACCACATTTCTCTATATCAGTGAATGTACATTATCATTATGTATATATATATATATATCTTAAAAACCTGATTAATGATCTTAATCATGCCCATTTTTAATCACAATATTTATAAATTCCATTCACTGCATGATTTTTTCTAATTTTTTTAAACCGACTGTTTATAATTTTGATTGATTGTACTAGTTTCATAAAAAATATATTTTTTTATTATTATATCAATTTTAATAATTATTATATCATATAAGATACTGTACAATATTTTATAATATAGTTTTTTAAATTTTACTTTCATTTCATGTCATATTTTGTCAAAGACCAAGATAATGAAATCGTCGATGATCACCTTTTAGTGATTCATAACAAATGAAAAGTTATTCCTTAATTAATGATTTAAATGATGATAAAAATATGACAACAAAAAAAGGTACATAAATATATATATATATTAGTAAATAAATTCCCATATTTATCTATAACATAAATTCTTATTATTGGTCAATTATGTGGTTTAGTTGTAAAATGATTATTCTAAAAGCCTAATGATCATATTTAGTGTTTATTAGTGTGATGTATCTGAATTTTATGTAATTATAAAAAGGATAATGGGTATGAAGAATATTACACAATTTGAATAAATGATTATCCTCTTAGCATGATTATTTTAAACAATTAAATTAATGGTGATCATTTGATGTTAATATCATCAATTTGTTGTAATATTTTTCATACCAGAATATTAATGATATAATAATCATTATATTTATCTTTTAATACCATACATAGACCCATAATTGTATGTCAGTGATGTAATATGAAACTTGTTACGTCATGGAGGCATTAGTTGGTACAACACATGAACACATATTTTGTTATTATTAATGGAGAGTTTGGATGAAAAAAATGATAGTACAATTAATATAAGAAAATTAATGTATATAAATTATAATAATATTATTATATTTTTGTGTCTATAAAATATATAAAAGAAGACAATTAATAAGAAAACTATGTAGTGGGTAATACTCACGTTGGAGACTTGAATTTTCCTAGGAAGTCTCATTGAATTTAAAAGGCATAGGCTTACAATGAGTTACTAGGGGATTATTATAATTGGATAGGGTTATATCGCGTATAAAATTAAAAAAATTCCCAAATTAATTAAATGGAAACGTGTGACTTGAATTGGAGAAGGATTTAACCTTTTATAAGTGAAGGAAATTATAGTTTTGGGAACAAATTTATATTTTTCTACATTTCCGCGAAAGTAATCATGGGTAAATGGTTGAAAAATAATTGGTATGGGACTCATATATTGGCCATGAAAAATCTTGTACATTCATTTTTAAGATCATTTTAATATATTTTAGTTTTTTTATACTAGGTTAAACTCAATTGATTCCTTTTTTAATTTTACCAGGGTAATTAATTTCTAACCTCAATAATTAATTTTAATGAAAAAAAAAATTGAGATTGAATTTTCAACCAAATATGATACTTATAATTTTTAATTTTAAAATTATTTTATGAAAAAATATAATTTATGGGTTGGAATTTTATTTTTAAGATAAACACACATAATAATGTAAAAAACGTTTCAGGAAAAATAAAATTTTTATGATTTATATATATATAAGATAAAATTACCATAGATATCCATTTTAATTTAATAAATTTACATAATATTAGAAAATATTATTAGGTATTCAAATAAATCCAAAAGTGAATCAATCTTGAAAATTCATTCTTTAAAAAAAATAACGATAATAGTTTCTATATTGAAGTAAAATTTTAAATAGTTACAAAAATGATTGGCATGGGTTTTATATAAAAAAATATTTACAAATTTATAATTTTATTAATTATCTAAACTTTTATTACATTAATGTTTTTTAAATCATCTAGGATATTCTTTGAATTTGATAAAATCGTGGAAATTATAATTTTTAAAAATAAATCATTTTCTTACTAAGGATAAAATATTTTAGAAATTGATAAAAAAGGAAAAATATGTAAATTTTTTTATAATGAATTAAAAAATGCAATTCATTTTATTAATTTTATATTAAAAAATTTATAAAATCAGTTTTTTAATAAAATCATTAAGTATAATGAAAATAGTTTTTATCAGAAAATTAAATTTTAAAATTTTATCTAATATTATTCATAATTAATATCATTTATCAAATAAATTGTTTGTAATAATTTATTAATATAAGAAATTATTTATCATTAATTATATATTTTCTGAAATAGAAATTTTTATCACATAAAAGGCAATTTTTCCCAAAAAAACTTCTCTAAATAATAAATGATATTATTAGTCACTTTAGGTAAACTATTTTAATTTAATTCATTTTAAAATTAGAAAATATTTTTATTGTAAATATATAACATTAATTATTCACTCATATTAATTCCTTGTAATTAATTGGGGAGGTTTTATCGGTCATATTTAAACATTTATATTTTATCCAGCGATATCATCGTTTCATTTATGTTTTGTGTTTCATGTCGAGCTTGTTATCGAACAAATTGAATTATTTAAAGTAAATCCTATATTATAATATTGAGGTGTAAAATTTTTAATTTAAAAATGGTTTAATAAAATATTTTTTATTATAAAAATAATTATTTGGTTCTAAACAGGGCATGTAAAATATTTTATGAACTTTCATGGATTGTATTAATAAATAATTTTATCTTTTATAATTTTTTTGATCAATATATGTTCTCATGAATTGATTCCAAATGTTATGATTTTAAAATGAGGATAATACTCATGAAGTATTTTATTTTATAAAAATAGGAAAGGTAATAACATATTGAATGTTTCATTGTTGGGATTTATAAAACTCTTTTCGGTTCCTTTAAATGGTTTTGATTTTAGATTATTTTGTGAGGAAAAATGTTTTAATGGTTCTTTGTAGGGTAAGAGAGTTTGATTGAATTTTATTTGATATTTAATACAAAAAAAATTATGGTTCAGTTTTGAATGGGTTTTAATGTTTTAGGAGTATATTTAAAAAGGTATGGTTTTATAATGAAATTTGGAAAATATTTTGAAAATTATAAGGTTTTTATGAATGATTTGAAACCCCATAGTTGGGATATGAGAGTTTAATTTGTGGTGATGTTGTGAAATGAATATGATTTATTTTTTCAAATGTGTTGAAATTTTTTCAAATAGATTTTTATTTTATTATATGTTTGGATGGGTTTTTTGGAAATAGACATTTCCTTTTCTGAGTTTCTTTATAAATTTATTAACTTCTTCATGGAATTTTCAAAAATGTTTTAAAATGGAATCATAGTTTTTTATAAATATTTTGAACACTCTAGTATCGATGTTGAAATTTTAAATTATGATGTATTTTTTAAATGAACTTCTTATTTTCTAAATGAGGATAATTTTTTTGTAAAGTTAGTTTTATGCATTCAATTTATTGTTATAGATTTTAAGAGGAAAAGGGGGTCTTTTTTTAAAAGCGTTTCATCATGGTATGTTGTAATTTATATTATCTTGTGGTACATTTTTTTACCATTTGATTTTAATATAGAAACAAAATTATAAGGGGATTCCTAAATTGTATTTTTTCTTTTATTCCCTATAAAATAATTGATGAAAGTTTAAAATTCGGTCTCTAAGATGTCTCCTACAGTTGTCAAGATCTTTATCAGTTTCGAGATAGGTTATGGATATATATTTTTAGTTTTGTGCATGAAATGATTATATTATTCAGTGTTTTTTTATAAAATTATAAAACGGTGTTTCATTGGGTATCTCATCGATTATTCTTTTTGTGAATTTTGATTATTTTTATGGTGATTA
Source organism: Viscum album (assembly GCA_963277665.1). Taxonomy (NCBI): domain Eukaryota; kingdom Viridiplantae; phylum Streptophyta; class Magnoliopsida; order Santalales; family Viscaceae; genus Viscum; species Viscum album. The sequence continues at coordinate 2,086,376,711 of OY728151.1, forward strand.
AGCCTCAATATATATCATTTCTTCCCTATTTAATGTGATTATATCCTTTTGATGAGTTTATTATTTTTAGAAGTTGTATATAAGAATTAATAGGTGTGTGATGGGTTAATTGGGATGATTGTTGTGTTCTGAATATTTTTCAAGTTCAATAAGATATGGTGTTCTATGAGATCAGTCTAATGTTACTCTTTCTGGAACCAAGTCAAAAACCCTTATTTTTTTATTGTGGAATATTTTTTGTTTAAGAGAATTCAATTTTATATATCTATTTATCTTGTTTATTTTATCTTTATTGTTCTATTTATGGAATAATATCTCACAATATTTTTATTATAATGATATTTTTTAGGTTCATTGGGTGTATTTATTGTAAAGCCCTGAAAATTTCAAGGATTTTTTTTCTTAATTTCATTGGAATTTTACGAGTTTGTGGCTTCTGAAGGCACTTGATTACGAGGACTGGTGTACCCGGAATCAATTTCTGAAGTTTAGCTCAGGTACATTCTATAAAAAATGATCGATTTTTTATATCTTTTGAACCGTTTCTCAGAATTGAATTATGAGGGCACCGATTAACTCGTAGTGCCGGTAATTGCTTAAGGGGACCTTTGCCGAAGTTGTGTTTTGAGCGGGTTGAGGTTTAATAATTGGGGATTACAATAAATTAAATAAAATTTTTGTTGTGTACAAATTTTATTCAAGGAAGATAGTAATTTTCAACAAAGGTGGAGTTAGAGGTGAGGCCCACACCCACCTAACCTCCCCTGGGAGTGTTTAGTGAGGTGGGGCCCACAAGAGACCCTAACTACTCACCTCCCCATAACCCCCTTGAACTCACCATGACTCACTCCTTGTTTAATACATGACAACCCAACTCATTTATTGTAGTGGATCCTCTCCACCTCCCAAGATTAATGAAGCCAACTGAGGTAATTAATAACCTTATTAATTATTCATGTCACACCTCTTGACTTTTTAAATTTCTTGGAGATCTTTTAAAAGAAGGAGACGTGATGAAATATTGTCTTGGCAAATATATTGGGAGAATTAGAGGAGAGATTTCTTCATCCACGAAGAGCGACATCTTCCCTCGACGAAGAACGCCGGTTCCACGAAGAACGACTGACACACCTTCTTTCCTTTTCTCCGCGACAAGAGGGGAGACGCCACATCTTTGGGTACACTATGATGATGATGGTACTTCACCGGCGTTGACAGTGCGACAATGCTTTCTGTCTCTATGACGAACGGTGAACCTTGAGGTATGGTTTATTTTTGTTCAAGTCATTATCATTGTTCTTCGTTGCATAAGGTTTGGCCGCATGATATCATCATAACGGGAGGATATATGACCGCACAAACACGGCCGATTATCCTCCCCTATTCTTTTTTAATCCTCATTGATATTGAGAGCAGAGGCACATGGTGTCGTCGCACCATGCGGTGATCGGCAGGGAACCACGACCATGCAAGGCCGCGACGAAGGCGGCGCGGTGCCGTTGGACCACGCAGAGATGTAGAGGGCCGTGGCTGGAACGGGCCGCGACGGTGGTGCACAGCGCCTTCGCGCCGTGCTAGAGGGACTGAGGAAAGCCACGGCCAGATCGGTCTATGGCGCAGGGGTGCGGCGTCGCCGCGTCTTGTCGGTGAGACGAGCCGCGTCCTAAGGCCGAGACAGCCACAAGCGTCTCCAGGAGGCGGGACACCTTATGGGTCCCGCAATAGCTTACAAACCGTCCGGCCTTAATGGTCGGCCGTTACCCGGAAACTGGGGGGTGTAACCCCCCCGACCAGCTACTAGGGCGGACCCCACTGGGTCCTCTTTTTCCAAAAATATGGGACGCGCCCCCTTTCTGTCCCGCTAGGCCAGCCGCTGAGCCACAACCGGCTCCCGATCTGGGCCGCAGGCCGCACGGGCCAAGCCAGTCGCGCCCAGCCGGGCCATGCCAAACTGGGATGGACCCGGACCCGATTCGGGTTGAACAGGTTCAGGCCGACCCAAGGGGTGTTGGGCAGGGTCGGACAGGGCCCATACCCCCTATTTCCGGACCGTTTTTGGTTAAACAGTCATATATTGAGATACGGACCTCCGATCGATGCACCGTCAATTGCGTATGATTCCTTGAATCGAGACGGTCATTTAGGTTTATTACACGCAAGGTTTAGGTGAATATTGCATACATCTGGGTTGTTTTGAACCCAAAACCAACGGGGCCCTCAAAGAGGAAACGCTTATAACTTGAGCTCCAGACGTCTGATTGACATGTCGTCGACTTTGTTGGATTCCTCTTTGTTAGAAGGTTCATTTGGTATACTTAACCTAAGGTTTGGACATAGTTGGAGTATGGCCAGGATGGATTGTACAAGAAATCCAACCGGACCCCTGGAATGGAAAAGCTAATAATTCACAGACCGACGTCCATTTGACGAACCATCAGTGACGTTGGTAATCACGTTGAGAATAAGTTCCTTTGAGTATACCCCATGAGAGTTCGGGGTATAGTTGAGATACATTCTGGTTGGTTCATATGCGAAACCAACCGGGCCCCCAGGACGAAAAGTCTAATAACTCACAAACAGGGTGTCTGATTGACGTGCCGTCTATGGGGTTGAGTCCCCTATGATGAGGTGGTCCATTGAGATACTTCCACGTGAGATGACGTGACACATGGAAGTATCGACCAGTAGCTCGTCGAGCGGACCCTCCCGGAGACGATCATATGGAGTACAGAGACCTAGCAGTTGTAGACCTGATGACTGCTTGACTGATTCGACTCAGAGTGATTCGATTAGACCAGTGGACAGAGTGCCCGGTATTTGGAGGAAAACCCCTGGTGGACGGAGTGCCTGGTAGTTGGCAGCAGACTCGCGGTACTCGATAGTAGGATCACATCTGTAGACTATTAGGGGGAGCACCAGGTATTTGGCGGTAGACCCATAGCGGGCGGAGTTCTTGGTATTTGGCAGCAGACCCACAATATTCGACAAGAGAAGTACCTCAGTAGCCCAAGGTTAGTGAGTAGTGCCTCGGAGTTATGATAGGGCCACAATACTCGACATAGGAAGAGTTTCTCCAGTAGTTGTGGTTTCGATAATGAAAATCCTAGTTTGATCTGAGTCAATGACCTTTGTGTTTACCTCATGATTGAGATGGGTCACTTGATAACTTTGATATATGTATGGGCATATACCTAAGTAGTGGTTATCCATTTATTTCAGGACCATTGTGTTTCCTCGTTATTGAGATGGGTTACATGATAACTTAGGTATAAGTATGGTCTTATACCTAAGTAAGGGTTATCTATTGAGATCCTTATTTTTTGTTATCCCTATTGGATTTAATGAGACCTTGAGGGTCTTGGTGTCCCTACTGAGTATCTTTATACTCACCCCTGCATGGGATATGCCCCCACTTCGTTTTGTTGGATACAGACTATGGACATCACTGATCATGGTTGAGGCTTGTAGAGCTGGACGGTACCCGGAGGTGGACTTCATGACGAGACGGTACCCGGAGGTGGACTTCATGAGGAGACGATACCCGGAGGTGACAGACAGATGTGGAGAGCTGAGGTGGACATCTGTACCTACCCTTCAGGTGGGATTTCCAGAGGACGATCCAGGAGCAATTTGACACCTTCCTATTTTTTGTATTTTCTGTTGTACATTCGTTCAGTTGTAGTTGTACTTTTAAGTTGGGTTTGTATTCTGGCCCATTTACTATTTAGCACTTTATTTTTTACTTAGTGATTTACTTCTTCTTTCACTCTGGTTGGATGTGTTTATGTTTTATAAAGGCAATAACTTCCCTGTTATCGGGATTTACGCCTTTAGTGCTAGTCGCCATCCCCTGGCCTATGGAAGGCGGGCATGGGGTAGTAACGGAACAGGTCCTGAGGATGGGTCGTGACAAGTTGGTATTAGAGGAAGGTTGGTTCTACCACAGAACATATGACTCTGATATTTTGTTTCTGTAAAGCAACAGTGTTTAGCGTATCGAGTGTGGTTTTCAGTTCAGGGAGTCTAGTGTTGGTGCGATGACCAACGTATCCATACACCAGGACCTTGACTACTGATTTTTGACTCAGTGCATGAAAACACTGATTGTGTGTGTGTTTACAAAAGTTTCTTCTAAATCACCTCAAACCAGGTCAACTCACCAGGTATAATCGTTTGACCGTGTCACATATGTTTCTTTCATGATGTCTTCACCCAGTCAGCAAGTGTGGGTACCGAGTGGGGAGTGTGATAATAGCCCACCGAGTAGCGAGGCTTTATTATAGGGCCCTACACCAGTTGAGACACCAGTAGAGAGTGCACGCTGCTTGAGCGTGTTGCACAAGTTCCAGCGAAAGAGGCCTCCGACATTTCGAGGCGAGTCGGATGTTCAGATGGCTGGGCATTGGCTGGAGTTTTTAGCACGAGCTTTCCACACCGCTGGGACACCCGCAGACTTAATGGTGTACCTAGCTATTAGTCTCTTTCAGGGAGTAGCTGAGAGGTTGTGGAGCCACTTGTTCCAGTTTTTCGACAAAATGACCTTCACCTAGGAAGACTTATAGACTTTCTTCAGGGTGGAGTTTATACCAGTGAATAAACACTCTAAGAATGCTCAGGAGCTGGTGCCTTTGCCGTTGGGTTTTCCGTCAGTAGTCGGGTCATCTGTAGGCAGTAGACGGATGATGCAGAGGTCCAAGAGGACCAGGCCAACAGGTGGGTGACCTCGAGTTATAGGTTCAGTTGTGCGAGGAACAAGAAATAAATCCATCCATATGAGGAGAAATAAGTACTATGCATGCAGCAACCAAGGTCACTTGGCACATGATTTTCTAACTTCCCGCACAGCTGATCAGTAAGTATTGGAGGAGCCACTAAGACAGAAGCAGCGGTGGGAGCTTGTGCATCATCTGAGCGGTGGACAAGGTAGTGGAGCTCCGAGAGTAGGTGGAAAGGAGCGAGACTAGTTCCAGGCATGGAGGACTTTGTTCTTGGTGCTTCTAGTTTCCATGTTGTTGTTGTTTAAGGTTGTTATGTGTCATTGTACTTGAGCTGCAGTAATAAAAAACACTTGTCCTTGTGACGTTTCTTTCCTTTCCTTTTTTTGTGGTTAATACTAAGAGGTTCCAGTTAAAACTGTTGACTTGGCCCTCACTTGCGAGATTCCTACTAGAGGAGACCCAGTAACCACACACTAACGCCCACAGTGTGACTCGACCCTTGGAGGTGAGAGTAACGGTTGGATCTCTTAGTTGTAGCGTCGAGGCCTTACAACATCATTCATGACATTAATTATACCATTCATGTTAGGATTGACATTATTAGGCAAAGAACGTTGTTCATCCCGGGGATGAGACCAGATTTCTATTTTTGGCAGAGGAGAAATCTCACAAACTCTTTGGTAGAACGTAGATGATGAAGGGTAGAGATGAGTTCTTATAGTTGGCTAGTCTCACCCATTGTTCATTGAGCGAACAATTTATAGTTCTCTCCAACTCCTTAGTCTCATGTGTATCTTCTCTAAGAAGGACCTGAATCTGAGATAGCAGCAATGACTTGAATTCCACCAGGACTATGACTTAGAGATAGTTTATACTCATGGGGAGGAGAACGTTGTAGAAGATGATCTTAGTGAGAGATCGGGCATTCAGTTGTTGGATGTAGTGAGATAGCGGCTGGCCGCGTTTGAGATATCCTTTGTGGATAGTGATGGAGTCAGCATGTGTAGAACCAAAAATGGATTAGGCTACAACGGAGAAGGTGCGGATCATCTAGGAGCAGATAAAGACTACACATGGTAGACAGAAGTCCTATGCAGATAGGAGATGAGACAACTGGAGTTTGTGGGTGATGACCACGACTTTATACGAGTCTCACCTCAATGGGGTCTACGGAGTTTTGGCCAGGGTGGGAAGTTATCTCCACGTTTAATCTGACCTTTTTAGGTTCCCAGAAGAGTAGGAAAAGTGTCTTACCGCCTAACCTTTCCACCTCAGAAGCACCGGGTGCACGACGTCATCCACATATCTCAGCTGAGGAGATGTGTGCACGACGTATCCATCATCATCGACCACAGAGTGCTAGACATCTATGACAGGGGCGACTTTCACATGGTTTTAGTATAGGTTAAGGATCGAAAGGATCGGGTCCTATGAGGATGATCGATTCCTCTTGTGTGCTTTCATTGGCAGCCCGGGAACCTCCAAGAGAGCACATGGGAGATGGAGGCTCAGATGCATGCTCGGTACCTCCTTTAGTTTCCCTAATTTGTGTTGTAGCTTTATGGGGATGTGAATCCCTGATGTGGGAGTACTGTAAAGACTCAGAAATTTCAAGGAAACTTTTTTTCTTAATTTCTTTGAAATTTTACGAGTCTATGGATTCTGACAGCACTTGATTCGGAGGCCCGGTGTGCCCGGAATTAATTTCCAAAGTTTAGCCCAAGTACATTCAGTAAACGAACAAGCGGGTCTTTCTATATTTTGAACCGGTGCTCAGAATTGAAATCTAAGGGCACTGATGAACTCGCAGCCCCGGTAATTTCTTAAGGGGACCTTTTCCGTAGTTGCGTTTTGAGCGGGTTGAGGTTTAATAATTGGGGATTAGAAAAAATTAAATAAAATTTGTTGTGTACAAATTGTATTCAAGGAAGGTCGTTATTTTCAACAAAGGGGGAGTTAGAGGTGGGGCCCACACCCACCTAACCTCCCATGGGAGAGTTTAGTGTGGTGGGGCTCACACGAGACCCTAACTCCTCACCTCCCCATAACTCACTCCTTGTTTAATACATGACAACTCCACTCATTTATTGAAGTGGAGCCTCTCCACCTCCCAATACTAATGAATCCAACTGAGGTAATTACTAACCTTATTAATTATTCATGTCACACCTCTTGACATTTTAAATTGCATAGAGATCTTTTAAAAGAATGAGACTTGATGAAATATTTTCTTGGAAAATATTTTCATAGAATTAGAGCAGAGCTTTCTTCATCCACAAAGAACGACTTCCTCCCTCGACAAAGAACGTCGGTTCCACGAAGAACGATGGACATGCCTTCTTTCCTTTTCTCCGCGACAAGAGGTGAGATTCCCTATCTTCTGGTACACTTCAATGATGACGGTTCTTCCCCAGTTTTGACGGAGCGACAACGCTCTCCGCGTCTACGATGAACAACGAACCTTGAGGAAGGGGTTATTTTTCTCCAAGTCTTTATCATTATTCTTCGTTACATAAGGTTTGGCCTCATGATATCATCGTAACGGGAGAATATCAGACTGCACAAACACTACAGATTTTCCTCCCCTCTTCTTTGTTAATCGTCGTTGATATTGGTAGCAGAGGTGCACGGTGTCGTTGCACCGTGTGGTGATCGGCAGGGAACCGCGGCCATGCAAGGTCGCGGCGAAGGCGGCGCCGTGCTGTTGTACCGTGCAGAGACGTAGAGGGCCACGGTCGGAGTGGGTTGCGGTGGAGGGGCACGGCACCGTTGCGCCGCGTCGCTGAGATGAGCCACGGTGGACCAGCAGGGGCGGCCGGCCGAGCCGGCCGCTGATGTCTCCAGGAGGCGGGACCCCTTCGGTGTCCCGCAGTAGCTCACAAACCGGATGACCCTAATGGCAGGCCGTTACCCGGAAATTGGGGGGTGTAAAACCCCCGACCAGCTACTAGGGCGGACCCCACTAGGTCTGCCATTTCAAAATATAGGGGGTCGCCCCCTTTTCATCCCGCTCGTCCAGTGGCCGAGCCACGACCGGCTTCCGAGCCAGGCCGCAGGCCACCCGGATCGGGCTAGCCACAGGCCACGCGGGTCGTGCCAGCCGCAAGCTACATGGGCGGGGCCGGTCGTGCCCAACCGGGTCGTGCCCAACCGGGCTAGACCCGGACCTGAGTCGGGTCGAACCGTTTCGGGCCAACCCAGGGGGTTTTGGGTTGGGTCGTACCGGGCCTAGACCCCCTATTTTCAGACCATTTTGGGTTAAAAGGTCATATCTTGAACTACGGACCTCTGATCGATGAACCATCAGTTGCGTAGGATTTCTTGGATCGAGATGGTCGTTTCGGTATATTACACTCAAGGTTTCAAAAAATTTTGGGTATGGCCGGGTTGGTTCGAACCCGAAACCAACTGGGCCCTCAGAGCGGAAACACTTATAACTTGAGCTCCAAAAGACTGATTGACGTGCCGTATACTTTTTTGGATTCCTCTTGGGGAGATGGTTCATTTGGTATACTTCATCTGAGGTTTGGACATAGTTAGAGTATGGACGGGTTGGATTGTACCTCTAATCCAACCAGACCCCTGGAATGGAAAAGCTAATAATTCTCAGACCGGACGCCCGTTTGATGAACCGTCAGCGGAGTTAGTAATCATGTTGAGAAACGGTTCATTTGAGTATACTCTATCAGAGTTCAGGGTATAGTTGAGATATGGTCGGGTTGGTTCATACACGAAACCAACTGGGCCCCTGGGACTAAAAAGGATAATAACTCATAGACCTGGCGTCTGATTGACGCGTCGTCTGTTGCGTTGAGACCCCCATGAAGAGGCGGTCCTTTCAGATACTTCCACATGAGATTACATGACACTTGGAAGTATCAAACAGTATCTCGTAGAGATGACCCTCCTGGAGACGATCATATGGAGTGCGGAGACCTCGTAGCTGTAGACCTAACGACTGCTTGACCGATTCGACTCGGAGTGATTCGATAGCCCAGTGGACGGAGTGCCCGGTATTTGGCGGCAGACCCACGGCGGACGGAGCGCCTGGTAGTTGGCAGCAGACCCACGGTACTCGACAGGAGGAGTACCTCTGTAGGCTATTAGGGGGAGCACCCGGTATTTGGTGGCAGAGCAACAAGAGACGGAGTACCCGGTATTTGGAAGCAAACACGCGGTACTCAATACGAGGATTACCTCAGTAGTCCAAGGTTAGTGAGTAGTGCCTCGATGTCGTGATAGGGCCACTTTACTCGACAGAGGAGGAGTTTCTCCAGCAGTTGTGGTTTCGATAATGAAAAATCCTGGTTTGAGCTGAGTCAATGACCTTTGTGTTTACCTCATGATTGAGATGGCTCACTTGATAGCTTAGGTATATGTATAGGCATATAACTAAGTAGTGGTTATCCATTGATTTCATGACCTTTTTGTTTCCTCATGATTGAGATGGGTTACTTGATAACTTAGTTATATGTATGGGCTTATACTTAAGTAAGGTTTATCTGTTGAGATCCTTATTTTTTGTTATCCTTGTTGGATTTAATGAGACCTTGAGCATCTTGGGGTCCCTACTGAGTATCGTTATACTCACCCCTACCCAAGTTATGCCCACGCTTGTTGTGTTGGATGTAGATGAAGGAAATAACTGATTGTGGTTGAGGCTTGTAGAGATGGATGGTACCTGGAGGTGGACTTCATGGAGAGATGGTAACCGGAGGTGGACTTCACGACGAGACGGTACCCGGAGGTGACAGACAGACATGGAGAGCTGAGGTGGACATCTGTACCTACCCTTCAGGTGGGAATTTGGATGGATGATCCAGGAGCAGTTTGACACCTTCCTACTGTTTGTCTTTTCTATTGTACTTTCGTTCAGTTGTATCTGTACTTTTGAGTTGGGTTTGTATTATGGCCCATTTACTTTTCTGCACTTTCTTTTTTACTTAGTTTTTTACTTCCGCTCGTACTCTAGTTGGATGTGTTTATGTTTCATACCAGCAATTCCTTCCCAGTTATCGGGATTTATGCCTTTTGTGCTAGTCGCGAGCCCTGGCCTATGGAAGGCGAGTTTGGGGTAGTCACGGCACGGGCCCCGAGGATGGGTCGTGACATTGATTTTTTGAGCTATATTTTGTTATATGGTGGTTAAAATCATTAATTATTGGGTGTTAAAAAATTCATTTATGGTCCTCCCATACTCTTTATGAAAAACATATTTCCATATATTTTATATAATAAATCAATTTTATTAATACCCAAAAATATATATTTTATATTAATTTTTCATATTTTTATGTTTTAGTAGAAAACTGTTTTTAATTGAATAAATAGCCTAATTTTATATTTTTTATTTTTTTATTTACTTTCATATTTCTGAAAAGAACTTTTCCTACAAAAAATAAATTGTGAAATTAATTTTTTTTAGGTTTCTAGTATTTATTGTCCACATTTCATTCAAGTGGATCTTAATCTAAATCTAACATTATGAGGCCCAAAAGTAGCTCACAATTTGGACAATGTAATTTTTTCCCAAATCATGAAACATTCTATGATGGAATCATATCTCAAAATAGAATGGCCAAATTGAGATTAAAATTCACATGGATAAATAAAACATTACATGTAAAATATTTCACAACTATGACCATGCATTATTCCAAAAATATCAAGGACATAATGGAATAAAAACATAGTTTTTGATAATTGAAATAGTAAACAAAAAATAAATATTCCCAATAGTATAATTATCATAACATTTTATCCACATGTAAAAACAAGATAAAATATTTTTTTTCAAGTTATCACAGTAATTTTGAACATCATTCAATAAACCAATTAGAATTTGACAATTTAACAGCTCTACAACATGAAACCTTATAAAGGATATATTTGGAGCCAAAATATTTCATCCCAGTAGCTGATAAATTTACACCTATTATTACATTAAATGTAGATAAACATTTTTCGTTTTCTATGTATGGATATGTTGATGCAATAAGTTTATATAATTTTAATGTATTTTATACTTCTTCTTCCATTCATTTATTTTAATTTCTATTTTTTTTCTCACATTGTACTTTTTAAACACTATTAAAATAGAGAACTAACTATGATTCTAGTTAAAGAAAATTATTAAGTGATTTATTGAGTTCTTTCATGTTCAAGCCTCTATTTATTTTATTCTCATAATTAAAATAGCTTCTAAATCTATTAGGGTGGTAAATTTTCCCCTTTTATCATTATTTTGAGTTCTTCTTCTTATTTATTAATTATCCTTCTCTTTATTATGTAATTCATGAATGTGGTGGAGTATGTGTTGGGTGGTTCTGGAAATTGAAGAAGTTTCTTATCATATTATTATATGGTAATTAACTGATCTATAAATTTCTCAGTTTTGGGTGATGAATTTCAAATGAGAGGGTGTAGTGTAAATGTTTGTGATTGCTACGTTGAATTGAATATTGGGAACACTTTAATAGAAAAATGATTTCAATCACATTTAACTCTTGATAAAAACTACCTTCATTATTAAATAAAACATCATTATGTTTTTATTTAATATATAATTATATATATATATATATCAATATTAAATACTACATTAAACACCCTATTAATATTAGTTAGAATATTACTGTAACAATAGAAATTCAGTCCATTTATGTAACCTCCACATGAGAATGTCCCTGGGTGTCCACTATATATAATTCCGAGATAAATAAAAATATAGAAAAATGATCTTTTAAGAACAAATTCTATTAATTTTTCACCATTCTTTCATAGTCTAACCATTTACAAACACTATTTTTCATAAAAAATCAATCCAATAAAAATTTGCAAAAACATAAAAAACAACATTCAATATTTTTCATTTCACAAGTCAAGATTGATTGATATAATGTTGTTTTCTATGCATGTAATAATTAATATTATATTATGGAATAATCTTTAAGGTATCAAATTCATGATAACTTCAACGTTTTAGAAGAAACAAGCTGAAAAATAACATTTTTATCAACTATAATTGAAGATATTAAACTATTTTGTTAGGAACAACATTAAATAATCAAAATAAAAATGGATTGAATATTGTTACAATTATATTTCTAGTTTATGTACTATATAATTCATTAAACCAATATATATAAGATCAATTTGGCCTTGCTCAACCATTTCCCCCGAAGGCTTATAAATCCAACATGGGAGCTAGTATAGTTTGGGGGATCAATGTTACATGGAAGAATATTGGTAATATTTTGTATCAGTTTAAAATATATGTGATCCCATTATCTATGAGAAATAAGAATAAGTACCTCCCTACAACTCTCTTTATTTGGAACAAGATAAATATATTTCCATTGATGAAACTGATTTTTCAGTTTTCATGCTTGAAGATATCATTTTTTAAAATTATTTACATGAAGTAGAAGATTTATATATTGATTATTATAGGTTTAATTTACTAAAAAAATATATTATCGCTAATTTAAACCTTATTTAAATTTTATATATAGTACATTCACCCAAAAATTCATGATATGAAGATAATAAAGTGGCCAAAGAAATCAGAGACAAAGACAAGAAGGACCCATTAATTCTCCTCTCATAAATATACATGTTAAATTACATCTTCATAGGAGAAATGATGGGATTTATCCATGTGATACTTAACTAAATTTTTAATTAATAGAGAACCTGAAGAATTATGTTTTGGTTGTCTAGGAGCAATAATCCACCCCCACCTTCACATTGGGGATGACCATCTACAACTACCTAACTAAGGACAGAAAAAAATTGTACTCACATGGGGTTTCAAAACTTTTTCTATCTTATTTTCTCATATATTTTAATTTTATAACTTTTATCATATAATAAAGTTCCTATGTTTTATTTAATTATATCTAAATCTAGTTTTTTATTATCTAGGATCATAACTCAAGTATTCCAATGGAAAATAAAACCAGTGGTGTATTTCCTTATCTTTGTATTTTCTACCATTTTATTTTTATTTTGTTCTACTTAACTTAAGGGTAGTGAAATTTCTATATAATATGATGGGAGTGTGTACCTACATAGGTGTTTCTGAATGTTTTTATATTTATTTTAATTTTTTGGTAACTTTCACCTTCAAAGAATATTCACTATATTTTTCTCTCTTATGTTAATTTTTAGGGTTTTGTTGATTTTTAAATAAAATGGATTTTAAATGGTTGTTAATGTGGAAATTTTTTCTAACAATTCAATTTTTAGTTTTTTTGTTTCAATTATTTTCAAAATAAATTCCCACAAAAAACTGAGTCAATGTTTTTTTCTAGAACTATGAGGTATTTTGAACAATTATGACATATTTTTCTTACTACCCACACCTTTTTATAGAAGCATATATTTTTTTCGAACTAAAACCTATGATTTGTATCTTCCATTTAATTAGTATTCATAAAATGGTAATGATATAATTGAGGATTTTTTATATGAATATATTTAACTTTATACATGTTTTCATATTTCCCTTGTTTTTTCCTTATAATTCATCAATTTTTTGTTGGATTAATCAACATTACCTGTTGATTTCTCCGTACCTACCTTCACTCTTTATATTTTTTAGGGATATTTCAAGGTCAAGTGTGGGGGTATGGACTGTTATGTTTATTCTATGGGATATAATTCAATTTTTGGTGGTATGAGGTGTGTTTCATCATTTTGGGTAGTAGATAGATAGACATAGAATTGTGCATGAATCATTATTTCATTATTCTTTATTTATATCACCCATTTCTACCAAAAAAGAAAAAAATAAATAACAAATTGATATGAGATTGAATTTTTTAGCATGATTAATTTTTTGACTCAAGACCCTATCAAAAATAATGGAAATTAATTTCCATTCATAAATTATATTCAATTATTATTTCTTCCACCATTAATAGATATATGTTATAATTAAAAAATTAAAAATTGGAGATTTAGGATGAAATCGTTCGTTTTATGAAATGTTTCCCTCATTACCTTTGTTAGAAAAAGGGTGTGTGGTGTACATTTATATGGGTAATTTGGTGAATAATTTCATGGGTTTCACTTGAGTATTCATGTGATTTTATTTTAGAGTTCAACCTCCACATTTTCACCTTTTAATTTTTAATTATATTTATCAACTGACCCCTAGATACTTAAATCAGAAATAAAATACCTCGTTATTGGAAACATTATTTATATATAATTGTTTAGAGATATGAGAATTATAAAAAGACTATGGGAAACCTTCATTTCCCATATGTGATCATATATCAATATTTAATTTCTCTTGAGTGAGGGATGACATAAAATTAATTTTTAGGTATGTTTTTGTTAGACCACAGATTAATTTTTGAGGTTGAATAAATTTTAATTTGATAGATAAAAAATATTTATTTTTTCATATATGAGACGTGATGGAATTTTATTTTCAAAATGATCTTGTAAATTTACCTATTATTTATTCTTAGGAGGATTTTGATTTGAATATTTGATAATTGTCCAGGAGTGCATTGGTTATGTGTAGGCTATTGATGGAACTCATATTTTCATATATTTTATACTATAAAAAAAATTTAATCCCACAAAAGTATAATTTTATTAGAAAATGTCACATTTTTAGTTTTTTATAGTAAATCAAGCATAATTTTAAAAATGGCATAATTTAGGACTTCTTATTGTTTTAATTTTCTTTTATATTTTAGAAATAACTTTTTAATAAACTAATCCAAATTGTAAAATTAATTTTTTTAGTATTATATGATTAATGGGATACAATTAATTTGACTTGATCTTGAGTTGAATCAAACATTATGATGCCCAAAATGATCTCAAAATTCATTCCTTCGAATTTTACCCAATTATTGTGAAATTAAAAGGTGGAACCATATCTCAAAAGTGAATATATTAAATTAGATAAAAAATAACATGGATATAGATAAATGATTGGCTATTTTTTTTCATAACTCTGTACATTCATGAATCCATATATAAAAACTTCATAATGGCACAAGAACATGGTGAATGGGAATTATAACAGTCACAACAACAAAAATATTTTCCAGAATATAATTATTATAAGTTATTCTCCATGAGTACTAATATGCTAAAATATCATGGCAGAATGAAATAAAGGGAATGGAAAAAACATTAAGGAAAAACTCTACTTCAAGTTCATCCATTTAATTGGTCTACCACATTTAATCTTCTTGAGGACATATTTTTTAGGGAAAATATGTCACCCCACTTACCTATATATTCACATCTCCTCTTCTATTAAAAGGAGTTAGGAATTTGTCATTTTCTAAGTAGTGATATATTGTAGTAATTTTTTCCTATACTTTTAAAACATACTAGTCGTCTTCTTCTTTTCATCTCTTTTATTTAATTTTTTATTATCTCCCACCATATTATTCCTAACTCCGTGAAAATAGAGGACTAGAATAGATGATTATTATAAGGAAAGTAGCAGTGGATTTCATTTGTTTTTAGACTTTAATGTCTCTCTTTATTTTATACTTAGAATTATAAGGGTGGCTAAATTGATTTGGGGGACTGGTGCCCCCATTTTTTCTATCGTTCGAGTTCTTAATCTTGTTTATCAACCATCCTCCCATTAACTATCTATGTTATTTATATGGTGGAGTATATATTGGGAAGAAATTCTTGGCATACGGGTATACTATATAACTTTTGGAATATAATTACTAATATATAGAGGTCTTTGTATGGGGTGATGAAAATTTAAATATGGGGGTGTGGTGTGATAGTTATTGATCACTGCATTGAATTGAATATTAATAAATCTTTAATAAAAAAATGATTTAAATCACTATAAACTTTTGTGAAAAAATACCTTCCTTATTTATTATTAATTCATTCTATTTTCATTGTATATATATATATATATCAATATTATAGGAATCTCTTAAACTGAAAATTTGTATTAGTTAGGTTCATATTTGTTAGAATATAAATATTGAGAATAGAAATTCATTGTCTAATTGGAATCCAACTGAGATCGATGATGGGGGTGCACAATATGAAATTCATAGTTAAATAAAAATATCGAGTATAGATCCACTAAAAATATGTTCCATTAATTTTGTTGAGTCATGTTTTATGTACAAATTTTTTTCATCTTCTTTTTAAAAAGAGTATCAGTTATCCTTAGAAAATAGGTGCATTAGGATAATTCCTAAATGGTGTGGAAAACACAATGGATATTCTTTTTCTGAACATTTTATAGTTTCCTCATGAAGGATGTGGTGTACTACAAAAATTGTGGTTCTAAGAGTCATTTTTATAATATATTTTCATATTTTTTGTGGTTTCCCATGTCTTAGTGAGGTTTGGTGTGTATGGAATACTAGACCTTCGTTTTGATGGTCAAAAATCTGTTTGATGGGTTTTATGATTGGGGATATTCATGATATATGTCTATATTAAACCAGATAATTCATGGTGTTTGGTTTTGGGAATATTTTTTTCTTAGTCGATGCCATGGTTCTCATAGTTTTTTCAGAATTGAGTTATGAATAAGGGGTTTTAACTTCATATATCCTTTAATCCACTGATTCCATTATGGATTTATGAAGGAAGACAACATTATCGTGGGAAGTTTCTCATAACACATCAATGTTTTTCATTATAATTTTATTAATTTATTGTATTTTATCTATTAAAACAACTTTTGGGTTTAATTTACTTAATTTTTATATGAAATAGTTGTTTAGTTCTTGTTAAATTATTTTCACATGGCCAGTTCAAACCATACTGTCTACTGAAGAATGGAATATAGTAAATTGTAGTGTCTACCAAATGGTTAAGGACCATTTTAATAACACATGAATTATTTTCTTAGATTGTCTAGTGGAGGGAGAATAGACCCTGAAGAAAAACAATTTGGTCTTCCTAGATTCATAAAAAAATTAACAAAATACCCCCATTGAGTTTTAACACTTTAGACTCTACTTTTTTCCTCCCAGTTAACCCCTATAGACAATTGATCCTCTTAAACTCAG
This sequence comes from Viscum album, assembly GCA_963277665.1. Taxonomy (NCBI): domain Eukaryota; kingdom Viridiplantae; phylum Streptophyta; class Magnoliopsida; order Santalales; family Viscaceae; genus Viscum; species Viscum album. The sequence continues at coordinate 2,086,393,464 of OY728151.1, forward strand.
TTCTCCATCATCTAATGTATTCCCTAATGGGATTCAATAATTTTTGTTCCATATTATTGTTGGTATGTGACTCTAAACACCATCCCATCTTCTACCTCTTTTTTCCATTTTTATCTGAACCCTAAAATGATCTCAATGAACTGGGGTTGTCTGGGATTATTTTGAATGTTGTAATTTATTACTATAGGATTCCATTTTTTCCTCTAATGTTTCTATGTGCCTTGTTGAGATGAGTTTGTTCTTTTTTGGTAGAGTCGAAACGTTTCAAGTAGGTTCCTATATTCTCAAACAATTAAAATTAAATTTATTTTCTACTTGGTGGTTTTAACCATATATATGATCTATATTAAATTTATAATAAGTATTTATAAGTATTGTATCTTATAGAGTTATGTTTCCTAGTTTTTCTTCTCTCAAAATCCTTCGTTGTATAAATAAATCACATATTGTGTTTTTTGAAACACCAAAATTGCTCATTCTAAATTTGACTTGTTTAAAAAAAGGGGTTTAATGGGTTTTACATTTTTTATTCTTTTTATTTATTTATCAAATGTTATTGATAATGTTTACATAAGTTGGAATTAAAAAAATTTGAATATCATTTGAGAATATTTATTCAAAGAATAGGTTAACATTGTATAAAAATGTTTTCTAAATAAAAACAGACCATTAAAGTGTGCCCCAAGATTTTTTTGTAGAAACTGGCTAGAATGGTCATTATTATTGTATATATTTTGTTATATAAATATTTTTTAGTGGAAAGGGGTCACTTATATATACATTTTTTAGAGGTGATGTTGAATTGTGGTTCAAATAAATTAGCCTTGCTATTTTCATTGTTTGATAGCCCATATGAAAATTTTATATCATGGTGGTCCAATAATTGTTTTATGGGACATATGAGTTCATATTCAACATTGGTGCATGAATGTTCTCTACATGTGATCCCAATTAGGACCCTCATTTTCTTGGGGGGGTCACATTAGTTATGCTTGGTAGGGTAAATTTATAGTGTTATGAAAATTGAGTAACATCAGGATTGATGAATTTTTTTTATTAATGACATATATTTTTCTATATATCCTAGGTATTACCATGATTTTTGGTTGTAGATAATTTGATGATAGTTATGGATGTTATATTTTTTTGATATTTAGGTTGTGATTGTTTTATATTTGATTATATATTATTGTTACCATTGATATGATTCCCATAAGAAAAGGACAAATGGTATTTCTTTAATCTCAATGGAATAGTTTTAAAAGGATTGGGAATAATCCCTTGTAAGTTGGTGTTTTTGGAAGGAAGGTTTTAGGAATTTTATCTCTTATAGTGAGTTTTTCTTCTTTATATTTATAGAAATATGAATCCATATTAAAATTTATTTCTTTTCTCTTTTATATAGAATAGTTTCATTTGATATTCAGCTTTCTTTTCGGTTTTCAATTACAGTTTGAAACGTAAATTAATATATGTTTTTTGAAAGTAGGATAAAAATGATTTCTTTTTAATGGTTATATGTGGGTGTGGAGAGTATAAATAATATGATTTTTCATCCACACCTATCATATTATAGGTTTTTCAAGTTCTTAGTAGATGTAGGTTGTGATACCCTAGGCTTTAATTTTTTTGTTTTTATGGAAACAATAATGAATGATTTACTTGGTTAATGGAGATGGGTTCTCATAAACATAATTTTATTTTTATTGTATTTTTTTATTATATTTTTTATTATTCCATAATGGTACTTATATTACTCCCTTTTATTGATTTATATTGTAGTTGAATTGTTGATCCAATTTTATTTACATAAAAATGATTTTTTTTTATAGTTTATGATATGTGACTATAATTTATTCCATGTTTGGTTGTGCATATTTCATTTATAATTATTTAATATGCATAGTTATCTTACATGTAGAATGATAATTCTAAACTTCAGGGAAGAATTAACTTGGTTTTAATTTATTTATTTTGTGAAATTGTTTCATGTTTGTATATTATGTGACCTGGTACTAGTTTCTATCACATATGAATTAAGAATTACCCTTAGGAATACTGATGTGTTTTATTAGAGACCCGGATTAAGGGTTGATTGGGATTGTTCATTATAATTGGTGCCATGTCTTAGTTTTTATTTAGGGAGTCAAGTAGCATGGAGATATAACTATCAAATTTCAAGTGGTTGGCCATGTATAGGTGAATGATCCCCACCTTTTTATACAATTCTATAGTTTTCATGGATGTTTAACATAATTATATCTCATATTCAAACCTATTATTAGTCATTTTGGAGGTGTTTCTATTTTTATTCAGGTATTTATATTTTCCATTTATTCTTTTTGAAGTATTATAAAAACAAATATTTTGTAGTTAATTTGAGAAGAATCAAGGGGGGATTGTTATTTTGAATGGTATATAAAATGGTGTACAGACCATGCATCAAATATTAGATGGGATTCTAGTGGAGCTCGCATAGTTATTTCATAGTTTTCTAGAATACAAAAATTTTTAATTTTTTTTTAAATTTTAGTTTTTTCTTATAGGTTGTAAGTGGTTTAAATGTTTATTTATTGTTTACATAATATTAATTGGAGCATTTTTATTATATCATTAGCATGTTTTCGGTTGATTTGGTTTTTTAATTTAAAATGAAAACACAAGTGTTGTTTTTTAAAATGGAAGGATTGAATTTTATAATTTCTATAATATGTAAGCAAATGATTTAGATTCTAAAAAGGATTTGGTTCTAAATGCGGTGTGTAAAATCATTTTAGAACATTTATGGATGGTCCTAAAAAATACATAAAGATTTTATAAATCATTTATATGTAAATATTCTCAATAACTAATTTCAAAATTTTAAAATCTAAAATGACACATGGAACCATAAAGTATTTATTTTTATAAAAAGGGGAATGCATAAAACAATTTGAAGGTTTTAATATAGGATTTGATAAATATATTTTAGGTTCTTTTAAAGGTGTTTTATTATTGAATTTTTTTCAAGGAAATTTTTTTTAATTGTTGTTTGTCTCAAAAAGGATAGTTATTGAAATGTTTCGATCTCTAACCCAAATTTCATGTTTTAATTATTAAATAGTATTTATTTTTTAAGAGTAAATTCAAAAATGATGGTCTTATAATGAGATATGGAGGTTATTTTAAAAATTATAGGTATTATTAAAAAAATTGCCTCCCACCAATTGGGAAGTTGGACTTTAATTTATTGAATGGTTTTGAAATAAATTTTACTTAGTTATATATATAAGATAAAGAGTTTATAAGCTTTTTTTCTTATATTCTAAGCTTAAATGGGTTATTTTGAAATATATTTTTCCCATTTTGATTTTTTAAAAAAAATACTTAATTTCATCATTGAATTTTGAAAAAAACTTTGAAATTAATGTATATTTTTTATATTTTTTAAACCCTATAGTAACTTGTTTATTATTTTAACTTAAAATACAGTTTTGAAATTAAATTAATGTTTTTAACAGAGGGAAAAATATTTTTTAATGTGATTTTTAAACATTCAATTTATTATTTGATATTTTATGAGAAAATTGGGTTTTTAAATGTTGTTTTATCTTGGTAAATTGAATTTTAATTAAGAAAAAATGAATGTAAAAATTCATATGTCATGATATTTTATATTACCTAGAAAATACTTGACTAAAAGGTGAAATTTGGTTTGTAGGATGTTTTATTTTATTATATATTCAAGGATAATTTTTGGGATTGGTGATAGTTATATGTTATGAGGATAGTTTTTTGAAGTTTAGAGCATTCGATGCTTTTGAAGAAAACTCTATATTGATACTTATTTAGGAATCCACTTGTTTATTATTTGGGGAATGGTGTTTGATTTTATGGTTTTTGTGCCTGATTATCAGTTGAGTCCCAATGTTTTGGTGTAATGATAGCTTTTTGAAGAGGTTATACTCTTGAGAGTTTGTTCATGTTAAGTATTAGAGGTGCATTTGTGTAATTGGGATGAGTTCTGTCTTCATTTTTTCAGTTTTATTAGGATCTAGTGTTCTAGGGGTGAGGTCCTTGTTTACTCTCACTTTTCTCACGGATAAATACCTTATTGTTCATATTGACATGTGATAGGTATTTTCATTTTTATCTCTAAATTTTTTCAGTTTTGTTAATCTTCATTATTTTGATTAGGGTAGCAGCCCTCCCAATATTTTTATTTCTATGATTTGTTTAAGGTTTATTGGGGGTATTTTTTGTTTTATGGTATCTTCAAATCTATGGGGATTGTATTCATGGATTTTTGGGTGTTGGAGAATTCCATTAGGATTATCCAATCCTTTATTGATCCTTATTTTATAGACATATTTGTTCCATTTTCTAGTTCTAAGAGTTTTTAGTTTTCTATTGGTAATCAATTCATTAGTGGAAATCATAAATTATGGGGAAACCACAATAAATATTATTTTGTCAAACCTTTTCCAATTTTCTTATGAAAAAAGTCATATAATACAATAGGGTATGGTGCTTTGATTCTATTTGATACTCTATTTTGGGATGTTTTACACTTGTGAATTTGGATGGATTGGTGCTTATGGAACACACACCCTTTTTTGATGATCAAGAGTCTTGTAAATAATATTAATCATTCAGGTTTATTTTCTAGGTAATTCATGGAATTTGGTGCCAATATTTTTTGTGTTGTAAATTTCATGTATTATTTGGTTTTTGTGAATTTATTTGTGATTATGGGAGTTAAACTCATCTATCCCTTGATCCACTGGTTAGTATATCACATTATGAGGGAAAAAAGAATTATGGTGGGAATTTTTTATACCCCAATATTGTTTCCCTTGTGGTTTTATTTATTTTTTGTCGGTTATTCTTTCCCATCAATTTCAAAAAAAAATTATTTGTTTTCTTAAGAAATGGGGTTCAATGATTTTCACATAGTTGACATATAGTGTTTTTAAATTGTGTGATATTACCATAAAAAACTTATATTATATTATAGTTCCTCTTGAATGGTTAGCACATAGTTTGTTGTCCCACTTGGTAAAATTGTGCAACTTCAACTTGGTTTGTCTAGTGGAGGGTGCATGGTTTGCACACGACATGGTAAACCATATAGCCAAACCATGGGCTCATCTGATATTAATTCAAAACAAATTTTTCCAAAAATATTACCTTATGATTTAACTCTCTAACCTACTCATTTTTTCTCCTATTTATCCTATTTATCTCATACTCCTCTTACTCTTGGTTCTACTATATTCAATGGATTTCCCATGGGATGTATTCAAGAATTCATATCGATCCTTCTTAGTGTGCTCATATAATCTCTTTCATATCTTCCACTTTCTCTTTCCCATCTTTCATTCAAACCCTTATAAGGTCTTGGTAATATAGTTTTTCATTTTGATAATTTTCATTAGGGGATTTCTTTTTTAGGGTTTCTACTCATTTTACAAATGGACTTTTTTACGAGATGAGGCATGTTTATGTCATGATTTATGGAAGAAATGTGTTGTAGGTCTGTTTCTCTATACTTGAAATTTTATATTTTTATTCTTTATCTCCTTGTTGGTTTTAACCCTATCTTTTATATATTTTAAATTTATAATAATTATAAAAAATTATTTATTCTTAAGGATGTTGGTTTCCTCAAACTTTTCATCTCAAATCCTATCTTTTTTGTATAAACGAATCACACGTTGTGTTTATTTTAAATTCCCAAGGGGAGCCTTCAAAAAGAAATGATTGTGAAAATGGGTGTGAATGAGTTTTATAAGTAGTTTTTTATGATGTTTTATTTATTTAATGGTGTTGTTGATTTTTATATGAGTTATGTTTGAGAAGGAATTTCGAAATGATTTTGAGAATAGTGCATCAAAAGCCCGATTATCTCTTTTTCAAAATATTGTATATTTATTAATTGAATTTTATGTGTTCACCATGTCTTTTAATAGAAAATGGATGATATTTTCCATGTTATAAGAATTTTTTTGTTATATAAAACTTCTTGAGGAAAAATGGGATGCTTATATGAGGGATATTCAAATTTATTATTGTGTAGTTGTTCCTATATATTATCCATCAAATTTTTTATTTTTAAATGGATCACCACCTTTTTTATGTAAAATGATATCAATAATATCTATATTGGATTTCCAGGTTGATGTGTTCTACTAGTTCCTAACTTTTCTGCAGTGCCTCAGAATTTTAAAATTAGAATATTATATTTGATACTGTGTATGACATGAAAAACCAAGTGTGTATGCGAATATAATATAAAATGTGTGTATGAAATATTTAATATTTTATATAAATTAAATCTATTATATAACATTCAATGAATTTTATACTGAGTTATCTTGTGTCCCACACAACAATGAGTTTCTTCGATGAATTGTGTTACACACAAAACTGAGTTTCACTGAACGATAAAATATATTATTTTTTAATATAATAAGATATAACCAAGCCATTAAATTATAATTAATTAATAATATTAACTAACTTATGAAATTATATTTTATACAAAAGTATGATATGAATTCATAGGTTACTAATTAATTAGAAGTTTATATAATAACCAATTTAATATAAGGAAAATATTTATGTGCATATAAAATACTTTTATCCTAATAAATTAAATTAATTACTATCAATAAATAATATTAATTAAATATATATGTTATATATTCATAAAAAATTAACATTAATCCAATATATTTTATAAGCATCAGATAAGATCCAGCCCAATATTATACATAAAATCAATATTTTTATAAAGGCACTTTTACCACCTTTTTAGGTAGAACCTATTTTAAATATATATTTTGTAAATTTTATATATTTACATGTCAAAAAAATAGTTTTTAAAATTGAAACATAATATTCAGGTTGTTATATATTTTTTGTTTCAATCTGAAATTTTTCATTTTTTAGAAATATTGAAAAATACAAAATTTTAATTCAAAATGCAATTTTGGTATAATTTATTTATAAGGTTAAATTATATTTCAAATAGGTTTTGTAGTAAAATTTTATAAAATTTAAATATATTAATACATTTTTGTTCATTAGGATCAATTTCACATTGAAATTAGATATAAAAACCTATAAAACATTTAAGAATTTTTATATTAAAACCCTCATAAGCATATCATATGCGAGATTAATTTTAAATTAATTTATTCCTATATTTGTGATTTGAGTTTGTAAAAATGGATTCCATATTTTTAATCATAAAAATTTATAATTTTTAATATGTTCAACTTAGTTTTTGACCAAAAATATTTTTGAATCTAATTAAAATTAATTATACGGAATAAGTGAAAAATTAGCATAACAAGGGACTAAATTTTAATCTTAAGGGCCAAAATGACCTATAAACATTTTAAAAACAAATTTTAGGGACATATTTATAAAATATATTATATTTTATCTATTTATTATTATTATTGGATCCAATTTTTATAGGAAAAATATGGGTTGAATTCCTATTCCAAATATTTACCAGAATGCCACTCTTCATCCACTATAAAAATGAACACCCTCCCACTTCTTCACACATATAAATAAATTTTTATTAAACAATATGTACCAAGATATATCCTAAAAATCCCTCCCCTAATCATATTTTCCAAACCATGTGAAAAAAATCCATCCATGGAATCCCTTTGGGGAAAACCAAAATGAGTTAACAGAATAAGAGGTAACATCATTCCGTAAGCTCTTTTTTTTTATTTTAATTATCTAATCATAAAAACATATAAATAAATGAATATATAATAACCTCAGTATCCTAAATATAATTATATTTTTTTTTCTAGGGGTTCAAGAAACAGTTACTCACACTTTCATCTAATGGGTAACGAACTTACCGTTTATGTGTACAACGAACTACCTCCTCGCAAAATAATGTCATTAATTTTTACATTACCACCTCACATGGTAGGGAATTATGATTGAAAGATTATTTATATATAATATATATTAAATTTAAAATAAATTTGTTCTTTTAAAGATCATTAGTAATACATAACTTTATGAGCTCAATTTTTTTGGAGTATGATAACATTATTTGTGGATGTGTGGACTACCACCTCCCCAAATGGATTTGATTATTTCACACTATATATGGAATGTATAATAGATGGTTTTTTATAAAAATATGTAAAATATATTAAATATATGTAATACTATAGTTACAACAAACATATATATCATTTACTTTTTGTTCTTTTAATACGAAAAAGAAATAAATGTAGCATTCATGCGTACATACGACTTACCATCTCCATGAACGGTACACTTCATTTCCTACCTATAAATGTAACGGGTTATCATGAATACATATATTATGGATATATACGATATTTAAACAATGATTTAAAGTATATATATTATGAAACCAGGATCTAATTTATAGGAACAACAACTGAAAGTCAAAACATACTCGAAAGACTAGGAAATTAACAGGTAAAATAGTTAAAATAACGAATGACTGTTAAAGATGGGTAATAAGATAATATAAGACGATACTATATGATATTATAAATATTATTATGGTTCCAATTTTATATAGTGACATGTTTAAAACCATTACACAGTAGTTTAATGGATGTTCACCTGAAAAGAGACACAAGGTATGGGATTCTTGTATAACTTTTACTTTTATGATGCACACATCATTATCACAACGTATTTCATTTGAGTGGTGTATATAAAGATGATTTTGATAAATTAAATATTTAATTTTTTTATATTAATCGTATATTGAGTTTCAATTTTATTTATTTCATCTAAATGTAATTTTAAATTAAAATTACCATGTAGTAATGAACTTATATAACCTAATTTCTGTAATTTGGATTATACTATGTCATCATTATCATTAATATTCTATGTTTATGTGTATAAGTTATTATGAATATATATTGATATATTTTCACTTATCTTATTTTAATTTAAATTTTATGCACATAATCTATTTTTTATTGATTCCCACATCAATGTTATTGCCTTTTCATGGTTTTATATTACAATTTCATTTTGTTTGGGATTATTTATACTTGAATTTCCATCAGAGTAAATTATTTGATCATTATATAAGAATATATTTATCTTTATTCTCATTTAATTAATCATGACCTCTACCTAGTAATAGTAATATTTCCCCCCCATTGGTACTTTAAATATTTTAGAAAATGATTTTAATAAAATCATACTTCATTTAATTCTTTAGATGGAGAACATATTTATATCTAAAACCCCAATTTTATAAGAAGGTCTTCAAAAATGATTCAACCATACCAAAATGGCTTATTAATGAAATTGTTTACATTCTTTTTCTTTTACAAATTCTTTCAAATTATCTTTATTATCTCTTTCTGATCCAAACACTTTTCTAAACGCCTTAACGTGAAAAAGGAATTTTTTTACCTTATATAAAATGTAAATATTTACCCACCCTCATTTATTTGATTCTTATTTTGTGAGTTTCAATGGTAAATTTCTGAATAAAATGTTTTAAAAAGTTATTTTCAAATAATGGGATTTAAATTTTTTTTTTCAAAATAAATAATATATTTTCCTCAAGAATGTTTTTAAAAGATATTTTTTAGTATTTAAATTCATCAATGAAAAAAATACGTTATTTTTATTCCACATGGGATATGCTGTATTGATACTATACTAATTATTCGTCTATATTGGTTATTATTGGTTTGGAAAAGGATATTGTTTACATTCTCTACCTTGATTCATTTTTATTTCCCTTGAAATATTCAATTTCCTATGATCATTGATTTTTTTCTATTATTAATATCATTTATATGGTGTATATACTTACCTTTGACATGTTATATCATGAATATACTTTTTATTATGACATTCTATGTTTCATATAATGATATTTCTTAATTAGGATAATGATTCAAATTTTATAAGTGGTATGTGAAACCGTGGAATGTTTAGATATTATTCTCTAAAAGAAAGTTTTAATGATATTTCAATGGTATTTCTATTCATCAACAACAATAACAGTTGTTTTCACTTATCATAAACTAGGAAAATTTCTATAAGTCTATATCTTTTATTAAATATGGATATTTTATGATATAGAACATTGTGTATTAACTAAATCAATTATTCGATATCTGAGGAATTATTTGGACTAGAAAGACATGGGTTGGGGATGAGTTAAGGTTATCCCCTTGATATATTAGTAGTCTCATGATATGAAATTAGTGGGAGAAAATCCCTTTATGTTTTTTACAAAGTATAAGAGAAGTGTTTTTACCCTTATACATAAAACATTTTTTAAAGGGCCTGATCGTATTGTTTCATGTTACATATACATGACAGCCAATAATTAAATATTACCTTCATTTTGATTTAGTATTTATTTATCCATGAGATTTTACATATACATATATATGGATGCATTTCATTGTGATTTTATTGGTTAAAATGTATTATGTTTTCAATTTATTAAATTTAAATATTATTTTCCATTATCTAGTTATTTAAATGGAATGTGAATTCAATTATATAACTTTCCAAAGTTACTATTCTCAATGATTCATTTTTTCTTCCACCATACATTACATGTACTAAGAATTTTATATCACCAATATTATCTTCCTTTCCCAATGATTCCATGAAGTATACTATGCAAGATATGCAAGGATACACTAGATCGAATAAATTTGTTATCCCAAACGAGAAAAAAAATATGTTGTAATTTTTGTATTATTTTTTAATAAAATACTAGTCTATTTATCTAGTTTACAAGGACTAATAATCTATTATGTCATATGGGACATGATTTACTTGTATATTATGCCAATGTAACGGTAGCAAGACACTGCCTTTGGGATTTCTGGGCACAGGGTGCTACATTACCCTACTGATGATACCATATAGGTATTTTCTACGTTTAGGGTAATTTTATCACAAGTTAGTCAACGTATAGTAATAAAAATCAATATATTGATTGAGTTGGATCATTCATGACAATATGATAGATTCTATTTTGTATTTCACTATATTTTTCTATAACTCCTAGTTATTCCCTTTATTTTTGGTTTTTGTTTATTCTATAACAGTTGTGGAACTATTATTTCATTGATAATTGTCTAGAGGGTTGTTTTCAACTCCTCTTTGGATACAGTGTTACCAGATTTTGAAGAGTTGTTTTAAACATTGTAATTAATCTAGTGTGGATGAATCCACCTTTTTATCTACCTATTGATCCGAAAGTTTAAGATATTTTTTGAAGATTAAAATATGATTTGAGTAGAGTAGCACCTGAGGTGGAGATCACAGCTCATGACAGTTCTAAGATCATGGGTCGTCACTTTGAAGACAGAGTTAGATTTTTTGAGGTTGAAATTAAATATTAAATGAATATGGATTATAATGATGTGGTTGTATAGGGATATACTGAGAAGAGGTAGGATATAGGTGCAATTTAACATACACATGATGTAGATAGTGAGGGCTATGTGAAGGTAGCAAGTGGGGTGATACCAGAAAGAATTAGTTCAAATATAATAGTCTATAATAGTTTTGACTTCCTCGATGCTGGTGATTTGAGATATGAGGGGGACAGGTCTCAAGAACCTATTTTTGTGATGAATGGGATTTATATCTAATATTTTTATGGTGAATCTGAACTAAAAGATAGTGTCCTCATCAATTATGTAAAGCATTATAAAGTGTTAGCTGATCTATTTCAACAGTCAGAAACATATGGGGGAAGGGCATAGATAATGGTAGGAAATATTATTCACATTTTCTTCCACTGATGAAGACAATATCAGCAAAAAAATTAAATGAATGTTGATGTACAATTAGTGTAAGTCAGGTGATGCAATTATGAAATCCTTGGAGTTGGTCATGATCTCAGATTATGAAGTGTTTGAACAGGTTATGTCTATTAATTCCACTAAATAGGATGATTTTAAAATGATGGGGAGATCCTTGAGGGTGACTCTAAATGAGGATAAATATACCAGGATTGATAAAAATGACCTAATATTAGTTGCTGGTTTCAATAAGGGGAAGATCATACTTGGCCAATACATCTAGTCTTGGGAAAAGATGGCCTTTTGGGTCAAATATCATCTTATGGATGAACCCAACACTAGGGTAAAAAATATAACCTGGGAATTTTATATGTATATTAACTATGGTATAAAAAAATACATTAATTATTCTATAATATATTTTTTGGTTAATCTCATGGTTTCTCACATTCTTCTTAAAAGTTTTTTTAAAATAGAAATTCAATTTTCAGTCCATAACACCACTAAGGCCTAGTGATGGTCCAACTTGATAACCCAAATCAAGGGAAACTAGTGTTAGTTCTTTATAAATAGTGTCTGATACAAGATTTTATTTTTTATTTTAAAATTAAAAAACCAATGTTGAGTTTTAAAAAAATAGATTATATTTGATAATTTCAAAGAGGTGATATCAAATAATTTGTATTCAAAAAAATATTTGGTTCTAAATGGATTATTTAAAATGTTTTAAGAGATTCCATTGGAAATATTAACAAATTAGTCAAAATTCTATAAATTGTTTGATTAAAACACGTCATCAAGTTTTGATTTGAAATGATTGAAATATAAAATGAGGGGTGGACTCATAAATGATTTTTTTGATTAAAAAGACGATTCTTAAAACATTAGAACGGTTTTTATAGGGTTTTTATAATACTCTTTTGGGGACCTTTAAAGTGTTATTATTTGAATATGATTTTTGATGAATCAAATTTAATGATTATTTCTAGGGTGGTGTTTTTTTGAAATGTTTTGATCTTTAAGCCTAATTTTATGGTTTTGTTGGGAAGGGGTTTTTGATCTTTGAGTAATATATTTAAAAATCGATGGTTTTATAATGAAATTTGTATATTATTTTGAAATATATGACTATTTTTAGAAAATATTTGAAACCACTTAGTGAGGAAGTGGGATTTTAACTGATAGTGATATTTTGGAATGAATTTGGTTTAGTTATTTAAATAAGTTGAATGGTTTCCAAACGGTACTAGATAACATTCTATGGTTACATAGGTTTTTTAGAAGTATTTTATTCCATTTTTAGTTGTTTTATAAAATATTTAAATTATCATGGAATATAGGAAAAAAAATTAAAATTGAATTGAATCTATAAAAAAGTTGAACTCCGTAGTAGTGAGGTTGAAATTTTAACACACGACAGAGTTATGAAATGAACTTCTAGTTTTCCAAATTAGTATGAGCCTTTTGTTAGGGGAGTTTAAAACATTCAATTTGATGTTAAATATTTTAAAATAAGAAAATGTAATTTTTAAAAGTTGTTTTATTTTGGTAGGCTGTATTTGGTGTTGTCGAATTGTTTATACCAATTTCATTTTATTTGAATTTAGTAAAAATTAATGGATATAATCAAACATAATTTTTTTTATTCATATAAATGACTTAATGAAGGGTATAAATTTTCCCTAAAGGATTTCCCCTTTAGTTATCTTGGGGTAGATTATTTGTGGGATCAATGATGGTTATTGTTTATGACGATCAATATTGTTTAGTTTAGAAGAATTAATCTTTTTGAATAAAATTGTAAATTGGTGTTTCTATGGAAACCACCATCATTATTTATTGAGGAATGTTTTTTTATGGTGATTGTGTTTTATTATTGGTTGTTTCCTCTTATTATGAAGTGATTCTATCATTGTAATGTGGTTTGGATATTCAGAGGTTCTATATGGGAAGTATTGAGTGCATGGTGGGGTAATTGGGAAAACTATTATGTTTTCCTTATTCATTGGGTTAACTAGGAGTTTGTGTTCTAGAATAGAGGTATCAATTTTCTCTCACATAACCCCTATATAAAGCCCATGTTTTTATTATTGACACCCTTTTTTGATCGAGGAATCATTAATAGTATCTCACCATTTTTGAAGTTTGGTATATGTTGATTGTTTTTTATATTGTAATGTCTCTCCTTGGGTTTTGATTTGTAAAAGATTTTTTTTGGATCATTGGGGGTGATTTTTATTTCGCTACCTTCATGTCTATGATGATTTCATTTGTGGGTTATTGGATATTTGTGGATATCTTTAGGTGTCTCTCATGATTTATTGAGTCATATTTTATAGAGAGATTTTTTTCTTATACTAATTCACTATAGTTTTAATTGTACATGAAAAATCAATGCATTAATTTGATTCATCAATAGTAGAGAGGCACCCATAGATATTCCCTGGTGGAACCTTTTCCTTCTTCACATTTAATGAAGGGGAGTACTTAAACTGGCTGTCGAGATTTTAGTCAATTCAATAATCTATTTTGGGATATTTTATTCTTTCCCGTATATCTAAAGGGTTGGGTACCTATGTAATACTTCCCCTTTGATTTGATGAATGAGAATTTGGTCAAAAAATTTAATCATTAAGGTTATTCATGATATTTTTCGGTATCTAGTTAAGTAATTCTATGTTGTTTTCTCTAGGTACTTTTTTCTTAGTCAATGTCATGGTGTTCCTTGGTTTATGGAAATTGAGATGTGAATGAATGTGTTAAACCTAATCCACCTTTGATCCAAAAATTATGAAATGGATTTTAGAGGGAAAAAATAATTATTCTATGGATTTTATCACACCATAATCTTTTTATCCTTATGGTTTTTTTATTTATTGAATTTTCTCTATGTCTTCATACTTTGGGCCTAAATGCTATTAATTTTTAATTAAATAGTGTTTTAGTACTTGTCAAGATATTTATGCATGGTTAGTGTAAACTATAAATCCTTCCCATTCAAAGTCTATAATAAATTGGAGTTCCTCCCACACAGTTGGTGTATGTTTTGGTAAACTGTATTGTCAAAACATATAGTTTCATCCATGGGTATCCAGTAGAGGTTTCATGGTTAGCTTATGGTTTGGTAAACCATGTGGTCATCAAAGATTCAATAAAAATATAAATTACTAAAATAATCCTTCAATATTTAATCCTTTATTCTCCCCTTTTTACATCACATTCATCTCATATATCCTATATCACCTCTCCCTATTATTTATCCTACTTATAAAAGATTTTATAGGGTATTTCATTAGGTTTTAGTGTTGATTATTATTGTTTAGATCCTATAGACTCGTTCCTATCATATCTATCATCTCTTCAATATTTTATTCAAACAATATAATTTTTTTAGTGAAATAGTGTTTACAAAGATTTATTTTCATTTGTGGATTTATTATTTTAGGGGTGACTTTGGTTCTTTGTTCTTTATTGAGGAAAGTTTGTGACATGATTTGTGGAAGTATCTTGTTAAATGGAGGTTGATCCTTGATTTAATATTTATATTTAAATTCATTAAATTCTTATAGATTAAACCCTATCATTGAGCTCTTTTAAATTTTGAAAAACTATACATGATAGTTGTTAAAAAAGTAAGTTAGTTTCCCCACATTTCTCTACTCAAAGCCTGTTTTTGATAAATTAAGCACACTTATTTCTTATTTTAAATGATCAAGAGGATCCTTCCAAAATTTAATGTTTAGTCAGTAGGATGTGAATGGATTTTCTGTAGAGTTTTTTTGAACTTCTTTGATTGATTGATTGAATGGTGTTTATAATCTTTTTATGATTTCATTTTCAAAATTAATTTTAACTAATTTTGAAAACTACGCTTCAGAGGCCTAGTTAGAACTTACTAAATAGTTTTTTTAATTATAAATAAACACTTAATGTTTAATAAATTATTTTGTGAAAAAAATTGATGGAATTTTACTTATTATAGGAAATATTTTGTTATATGAATACTGTTGAAAAAATGGTCACTTCAAGTAGGGGAGTCTGAAGGTGAGATTAGGATGTTGCTCCTACATATCATACTAGATATTTTTCATTATTTGAGGTGTCAACTCCATTTTTATGACTCATGAGACTAATAAATATCAAAATGGGATGTTTTTATTCAAATTATTCACTAGTTCATTATTTGTCTATACTAATTACCCAAGGTAGGAAATTGTTCTATATGAAGTATTTTCCCATCAATTAGGCTAGGTAGGCTAATGACAATTGTTCAGGTTGTTGAGTTATATCATGATTATTTATAAGATTGATTCTATTTAGTATTTTCTTAAATTTTCCTAGATATACTAGTTATTGCAAATAATTTTTGTTCTTGATTATTCCATTATGATTATGTCACTATTATTCCATTTATAATTAGCTTGTGATTATTTTATAGTTTATTATCTATTACTGTATCCATTTATATTATTTTATTTAAAAATCATGAATGGGGTTTCATTATATTCAATGTAATAGATTTTAAAGTCTTGGGATTCATCCATTATAGGAGGGTGATTTGAAGAGTAATATTTTTGGTAGACAATTAATTTTTTCATTTAAAAGAGATTTTTTTTTTTTGAAAAAGTGGGAACCCACAAAAAATTCAAGAAAAAGAAATTCAACTATAAAATAAATCACAAGAGTGTTCCAGAAAAAGATAAGAGTGTTCGAATAATTCACCAAATATAAGAACCATTGATTTGAGGTTACCATCATATATGGGTCATCTTTGATAAGATCTTTCAAGTGGTATCCCATCTTTTCCCAATATTTAATATACTTACCTATATTCATCTTACCTTCATTTAAGCCTCTTGTCCAAATCTGGTCATTTTTATTGATAAAAAAAATATTTCTCCTCATTAATATAAACTCAAATAATTATCTCAAACATTATGTTGGCATCCTCCAATGATTCTTCCATATAGGGAACCTCTACTGACATCTCTTCCTTAGATTGAAGAATGATATCCATAGACATTTATTTATCTACATCCCCGTTGTCTTTCAGATTCTTTATAACATCAGCAAGCTCTAGTTCTTGACACACTAAGTCATGCTTCATATTTACCTCAGGTATTTCTAGTTTGTAAATAATATTAGGCTACCATCTTTGAAAACCATGTCTCTAAGAGATTTGGTATGTGATAGTTTTCATTACAGTCTTTATATTTATTCCCCTAATGAACAATGTTACTCTCAAGTCTAAAAATCCATTCCTTTACTTATTAATACTTCATTTCTTATATCTTATAACTTCTATTGCATCTTTTTAATCCACTAAGGATTGATCAGAGATGTCATAACATGACTCGGCCATAATATAGAACAAATTTTCCATATTTTTATCCTTGGTTATAGGGATTTTTCTAATTACCGTTGATCACACATTGACATTTCATGAATATGTCACCATATTTAATTCACCATGATCGTGATCTGAGAATTTTGTTTCTATAATTTTGAAGGATTTATCAAATAAATAATCAGAGAAGTGTTCTTGGGACTCAGCCACTTTACAGAATTCACACACTTTTCCTTCATTGAAGTCGTGGTATTTTGGATTGTTCTTCTATGGGGAATGAATATAGAGATTCCTTCATAATTTAATGACTTAGATATACTCCAGGGGAGTTTCATAACCAATTTTCAATGCTTCCAACACTGAAGAATACCCCAAAAATGGAACTATTTATATTACCTTCACTACATCATAATAACTGGGTGATGCTTAAATTTACTAAGTAGAATATTTATAGGGAGAGAAGAGAGCCCCTACTCACCCATTGCATTATAGTATTGGAGCCAGTTATAAATCATTATATTTAGTACCACACATTAGACTTTTTATCTGATAAATTATTGAAGTTAACAGGGTATAATTCCCCATAATTGTGTAACTAGTACCATATTTTGGAGGACTTGACCTCAGAGACCTATCATAAGTATGGCTTGGTCCAACCATATTGGAAAAATCATTTCTTTGATAGGAGGGTACTAAAAAATGATTTACCTTATATAATTGAACATAAGATTACATAGCTAATTTATCTAAAGATAAATCCTCACAAGAAGTAGAAAGTTTTAAAATATGAATATATGTAGAAGAACCATAACCCATAGGAGTTTGGGACAAATAATAGTCAAACCATGTTTCAAAGAAACAATGCTTCTTCTATCAGAAACCTCCATTGAGCTCAATGAAAAAAATAAACTAGCACCGTAGATACATCGAAATCAATGAATATGCAAGGGGAGATGATATAACATAGAGAGTTAGTAAAATTGATGGCACATAAAATACATCGCAAAAAATTACCAATCAACAATAAGAATGAAAAATTCTAAAAAAAGAAATAAACTTATAAGGATTATCTAAATTGTCATGGAGGGGAGGTCATGGTTCATGTGGATGTCTATAGACCAATATAATAGGGAGAAACAAAAACCATTAAATAAACAATGATAATTATAACTGAATGTTACCAAATTATCCACAAAAGAAAAAGGAATAAAAATATTATATGATTCCAAAATCACCATAATCACTTGATCTCATAAACACCATGATTCGAAATCCTACAAATAAAATAGTTTGACTAATGAACATATTTTCTAAATCTAGCCACTAAAAAATGTTTCAGTAGAATTTATTCCAGTATGAACTCAATAGAATAAACTGGTAGGGTTGGTGCTTTTAGCACATTGGGGCACTTTAAATATGACCTCAATTATAGGCAATATAGGGAGAATATCAACAGAGGTGAAGGGTTGAATGATCTAATCCAAGGAGTTAGATGATTAGAGATGGATTACCTCCCATTTGGTGAGAGGGGAATTCAATTAATGGTAATTCAACCTATTCTGTTTCTAGGGTAGAAGAGGAATCACTCATGGAGGAATGAATAAAAAGGAATGTTTTTTGAATTATTTTTCTTATGGGAAGTGTTTTCCACTATAAAGGTTTTAAAAGATAAATTCATCTAGAAATTTAAACCATTCTTATTTTAAAGAGAATTTTTTTGAAATAATGATCACCAAATATTAGTTTTTTATTATAACTAGAAAACATAATTTCATTTTTGAATTTCAAAAATAGCATGAAGTGGATTTCTCTATAATGGTTATAAATTGGAGTGTGGGGAGGATACCAACTATGTTTTTGTGCTTATGATTTTTTTATTATTTATTTACTTGTTTTTACTTGGATGTAACAGATGATCCTTTTTGTTTCTATTTAGTTACATTGGTAATTATTGTGAGGATGATTCACCTGGAACATGGAGATGGGTTCTTATGACCATTGTTTTATTTTTTCATATTTTTTGTTTTAATATTATATCATGCCATCT
Organism: Viscum album; assembly: GCA_963277665.1. Lineage (NCBI taxonomy): Eukaryota > Viridiplantae > Streptophyta > Magnoliopsida > Santalales > Viscaceae > Viscum > Viscum album. The sequence continues at coordinate 2,086,412,659 of OY728151.1, forward strand.
AGGAACTTCCATTTTTCCTTTTATATTATTTTATGTTAGAGTTTTATTATGAACCCATTTTTATTTATATAGAATAGTATTTCTTCTTGTCTACACTTTTTATGAGATGTTATTATTTCTTATGCCCTGTTCTATTTTTTTATTTCATTTCGATTTATTTTTATCTTCATAGTTATTTGACTTATAGAATAAATATGTCATAATTACTTGTGTGATTGTCTTTATTATTTATTAATTTATCAGGAAAAATCATTCTAATATGTGTATATTTTGTACTCTAATATAGGATGAATGCCATTGGGGATCTAGAAAACCATTGATCACACTGGTGAGCTAACATGGGGACACTAATCAATGGTAGCCTGGGTTAGTTAATTGCATATTTTCTATTCTATTTTTAACAGCCATGTCTTCCCTTTCTCTCATTTTCTCAACCATAACTTCTTCTAGTTGAATGAACCTCATTCTCTAATCATCCATGGTTCTTAATTAGTGGTTTCCATGGGATTGTTTTAATTTATTCATTGTAACACCTCATTCCTCCTTATTCTTTCATCTAGTCTCTTATTCTTCTTCTAAATTTTTATTATCTTAGAAAATATAACAACCACAGTGGTCAAACATAGGGTTTGTGTTAGCCTGATTATGGGGCCTTATTTCTTTAGGGATTGAGGATACACATTCCTTGTATGTTTATGATTCCTCCATTGAATTTGACTTGTTCTAATGATTAAGGAAGTACATTCAATGAAACATATTTTTGAACAAACAATGAAATTCTTAGGGTTTTGTATAGTCTTTTCTCAAAAACTTTTATCAATATGTGGTACCCTTTATGGGTTTGTAAAATGGTTTTTTTTATTATCACATGTTGAATAAAAATGTTTTTATGTGGATTTATCATTTTTTATTTCCAAATGATTTTTATTCATACCAAGTTCTAATTTAAATTCTAATAGGCTTTCTAAGAGTATTTATAAATTTTAAAGTGGTGTTTGAAAACATATTGGTTTTAGAAGATAAAAATGGATTCTTTCAAATATATTATTTATAAAAAAGTGTTCTTGATGTTTTCAAAATAGTTTTGGACTTATCAGTTTTTTGGGTGTTTTCTAATGATTTAAATAAATTTTTTAATTTTAATTGGATTTATATTGTGTTCATTACATGATTTTTTCTAAAGGGTGATGAAATTACTTGGCATCTAAATATTAATTTAAAAAGTCCTACTGACACTTTATTAAAAGTGGGTTTATTGGTTGAGTGTATTTTTCTTTTTTTTGATTCGTGACATTATGTTACGTCTAGTTTTAAATTTTACCTAATATGGAGTGTATTGAATGATGCTTAGATGGATATGAAAGGGGTTGTTTCATGAGAGGGAGTTGGAGGTGAGATATGGTTTTTTAAAAATCAATTACCGATTTTTTTATGATTGTATGGATTTTTATGACATCTACTATATTAATTATATGGGAACCCTTGGTAGATATTTAGATGGTCTGGATGTGTGTTAGACTATCTTATTTTGCATCACTAACTAATTCCATAAAAAAAAGTGTTTATTTACTAGTGGTTATTGTTGTATTTGTCTAGAACTATGAGGGGAGTCTTATGGGTTATTCTAGAAATACATAGGGGCCCAATGACTTAATGATCATGGTCCAATATCATCCATGTTAGATCCTTGTGAGTTTTTTATAATTCATAGGTCCTTTTAAGGGGATTATATAAGGGATTCCCTACAATGAGAAGGATTTTATACCCTATTATCATTTTGATTATTTGGAATTATTGTATCAATGGTTGAATATTTATATTGCTACTTAAAATTATGGCACCTACTTTATTGGGATTTCTCTATTATTGGGGTTCATTGTGTATTTAAAATTGGTTTACAAGGTAGTTTTAAAATTATTTTTCATGGAAAACATAAATTTTTGTTTTATGTGTTTCATTATGAGAAAGGTTTCGAAATATAGAGAGAATGTTTTTCTTTTTCTATTTATAAATTTATAAGTCCCCATTTTAATATTTGTATGAATTTTTAAATGTTTTTTTAGTATTTTTCTTAAAATAGTGTGATTTGTTTCTCAATGGGTAAAGAATGATACATAGTTTCTTTTAAACTTTTTAAAATAATTTTTAAAATTTTTATTTAAAAACCTAATTTATCAAATTTTTTAATGAAATGAACTATATTGGAACCTTGGTGAGATCCTACTAGGCACCTTTAGCTCGCAACTTATATACACCCTCACTCAGGTTCATAGTTATGGCTTGGGTTAGGATTTCATTTTTTGGTCCATTAATGGACATTGTGGATGTGGTGAGTATCCATGGGTCAGCCAAAGGTATTCATTTGATAGCTTGGGTTGTTAAGATATTTATTGTTTATTTATATATCAATCCTTCTAATCATACAGTCTTTTGATTTTTATGTGAATGTGATGTTGTACCCTCTTTCCATTATTGATTTATAAGGTGATATTGGATTTTGGTTTTTGTGACTTTTGTGTCAGAATATGGTTTTTTCAGTATTATTGAAACAGGTTATTTATAGGTGTGCATGTTCGGGGTTTGGATATATCATTCTAGATTTTTCAGGTGGAGTCTCGAGTGTGTATTATAAGATTAAAACTGTAAAATCATTACCACATGGTTTTTTATACCCCAACACGAGTTTCCTTGTCAGGGTGATCCGGACGGCGCCTATGGCCTTTTGTAAAACCAAGTGAGTCGCGTAGCATGTCAACCCATGCCGGTTCAGTATAGGTGTAAGATTCAATCTCTTTACCTCTTGGTTATTCTATAAACCCCTTACCACCCCCCAAATACATCATCTATTAGTTAAATAGTCTTTAATATACCTATATATATACAAGTAAATATATATATATATATATTTGTTTGTCTGTTCAAATATTTATTAATTTATTCATAATTCTATAAATATTAATTAATAATTATTACTTACTAATTATATACATAAATATATTTATATACAAATAAATGTAAATATATTGATATATATATATAGATATTTACATATAATTATAAATACCCATAAATATACACAAATATATACAAATATATTTAAAAATTATAATTATAACTATATTTGTATAACTATATATATACACACATATTAATATATACTAATACATATAATTATATATAAATAGGCATAAATATATATATATAATTAGTTTTCATTAATTATTGATTATTAATTAATATTTATAAATTGGTAATTAATTAATATTGACTACAAAGTATACATTTCTTATATGTGTATATATTTTAACTTCTATATATTTGTAGATATATATATATATATAAATGAGTAATTATTAATTATTAAATAATATTTAAATCTTATGAATTAACTAATATTCATATAAATTATACATTATTTATTTATGGCTATTAATATTAATTATTAAAATAATAATTTATATGTATACTTTATATATTATTCAATAGTAATTATTAATTAAAAAACACACACATGTATATATAAGAGATTTATTATATATTTTTATTTTATTATATAATTATAAATTTATAGGAATGTTAATTTATATTTTTTTTGTGAGTGTGTGCGTATTTATGCATATCTATACCCCTCAAAATCAAATTTATTATTGAAAAAATAAACAAAAAAATCCAGGAAGACCATTTATGGAGGTCTAAAGTATTTTTGACCAAGAATTTCACCACACACGACACTTTTACAATCAACGGGGCGGGATCCTATGCCAGAGTACACTCAAAGGTCTTTTAAAGGACCCCCTTAGATTCCTAATGATATGATGCCATTTTAACTTCTCGCCATGTATGTTTGATCGTTGGGGCATGGGACAACATACTCTTGAATTTATGTAGAGTAAAAACAACAGACCAATGACCTAGTGATGTTAAACTTAAACCTGATAATTATTGTTGAATTGGTTCCAAAAATTGCTAAAGGGTTGTTTTGATCCCTACATAAGGTGAGGCCACTTAGTACCATCAGATTCTCTACAATGATCAAGGGATTTTCATCACCATAATAGGCACTAGAAGATATAGTTACCATACCCTGAGGATCATAGAGAAGCCCACTATCACAAATTGTACATATTTATACACACACACACACACATTAACATAATTATTTCGAATGAGTAATCAATAACTAATAATTCAAAATAATTATAAACAAATTAATAAATAATTTTAATCATAGGTAATTAGTAATCAACAAGAAATAGATAATGGTTATTAATGAATAAATAATAAAAAATAAATAATCATTTTATAATTTATAAAAAAATTAATTATTAAATATTAATTACTATTTACATATTTCTATATTTATATAAATTTATATATAATTTAATATATATTGATATTCATATATATATTATAATTATGTATAATTACATATATATTATTGTATATAATAAATAATTACTCATTATTTTTAATCTAAAAAATTAATAATTAATGACATATATTTATAAGTTAATAAGTAGTATATATTAATTGAAAAATAAAAATAATAGATTTTCAATTTCTAAAATTTCAATAATTATTAAATAATATTTATTAATTATATATAACAAATAAATTTATAAATTAATAATTATTCTTTAACAATTACGAAATTTATTACATTTTGGGATGCTTTTTAAAATTTGAATGCTAAAATTGAATAAAAAATAAAATTAAATATTTAACGATTGTTTAAACCATCGCTAAAAATTCATAGCTGAATAGTTATAATTTGTTAAAAACATTCTTGGAATTAGTTTTAGTTTTTTATTAAACTATTAAAAAAATAAAACATATCATTTAGTAATTGTTCTGAAAACCCCTTCTAAATGATCGTTTTCTTATATTTTATATCTTACAATCATATATTCAATGACTATTTATCCAACTAATTTATATTTACCGACCATATAATTTTAATTATCCCCCTTTACATTCAAATATATTATCCTTAATACTTCTCAAAAATCATTCATAATTTTACCTTCATCAAAATGTTCACCATATTAATAATGTTTTGAATTATTTTCATACTTATAATCAGTTGTATAATCTTTATGGAAGACTACAATGATGAATACATCAGCCTTGTTGTCAATTTATTTACTTGTGTTTATACTCTTCATATATTTTCCAAATCAGGTTTCTTATAGATTTCTTATAATTCGTTAATGTTTATTTTGTGATGTAATATCCCCGCATAATGAGATAATGTAATTATATATTTTATCATGATATTGCATGTAAGACTTGTTATTAAACACAGTGAAATTATAAAGTGATCTAAGATAAAAATCTATTTATTTTAATTAATTTCCCCATGTTAAACATTCCATATAAAAAATTATCTAAAAATCCAAAGAACCTATGGTTTAGAGTATTTTAGAATTAACTACATAAGAAAATTATTTTACAATGCTTTTGAAAAAAATTTCATAATGAATCCACACTATACCCCTTATAGACTTATCATAAGTTATAGTCACTTCCATAACCCTTAGTATGGAAACATAAGAAGTGGGTGAGGGAAAACACTAATTAAGAAAAACTTATCAAGCATTATATCATAAACTGGTAAATAATAATGTATTGGGGAAAAATATTATTTTAAAAATTCACAAGATCGTAAGTGGTAATAATAAGACTTGATTGAGCATTAAGGATAATGACACCGAAATTAATACCAGAAAAGCCTTCAAGTATGCATAAAAATTTAAAATATCATAGAATCATATAAAAATAACCTTGAATATTTTAAGAATAACATAACAAAGTGTAATATTGTAGTTCCCCTAGTGTTTGGTAAGTAACCCTTACTTGATTCTTTTCATGGTAATAAAGTTCAAGGATGGAGGATGGGAGAGTTTAGTAAACATTCAAGAAGTGTTTGGGGCCAAAAGAGAGTTGAATGGTCTTTGTATGGTTTTTCCAAACTGTGTAGATGTCCAAAGAAAAACTGTTCACACATACAGCTTTGGTATAGTTGAAAAGGCAAGTATAACACATGGTTTTCCTAACCGGGCCTACTAACAATGAGTATGGAAAAAGAAACATCTTATTTTGTAGGATCTTACTCGTTTTTACTCTGACTTGATCATTTTTTCTTGTAAACAACCCTAATTCTAAATTTCTCTCCATTAAAGGTTAGGGAACCTCCAACAAGAATTTATGAACCAATTTGAATCCCTCCCAAGGCGTTTGAAAGCCTGACTCTCTTAGTATGTGACATTATTCTTTGTACTCGTCATGTTTCTTTAGATCTATTTAGATCTACATCTCCTCTTCTCTTTCATTTTATGATATACACCTATTATAGGTAGATCTAAGATGGTGGATTCCATATATGATGATATTTGGTCTTGGTTGTGATATGATAAGGGATATAATGTTGTTGTTTTTGGATAATCTACCTTGCTTATCAAGCGTTCTTCGTCCGTTGTTGGTTTTCACCCAAACCTTCTAGGTAGGTGGATTCTCTCTCGATTCAAATTAGTACAACTGATGGGAATTTTTTCAATGTGAATAAATTTTGATTAATTTTTTGTGATTTGGCTATTTAGAAATTTTTATAAATCCCTCTTTGTGATGGTTTGGAAAATTAGGGAAATTAGGAAATTGGGGTATTTGAATAATGGGCTTGTGTTCTTAATTTTAAAAAAGATATTTTAAAATAGGGATTTTCTAAAACTTTCGAACATAGTTTGGATAATATGTTTTTAGTAAAAGGGAATGTTTTATTGAAACGAAAAGGCCTATATGGGGTTATGAGAGTTCAGTTTTGAAGTGCCCATAAATACGTGATGTGTACCAATGGGTCCCAAGGTGCATGAACCAAGATCATGGGTGTGTGTCACTAGGACACATGGTGATAATATGGGATACTACTCTTGTTTTTTGAACTGTAAAATGGACCATAAATGGGTTGGTTGTGAAACATGGGTTGGGTATTCCAAAATGATAAATGAGAATTGATTTTCATTATTTGTTTGGTTGTTTTGTTGGAAGTATAACTTTCCAGAAATTGGTTTACTGAACACTTGTTTTCCATTGGTTACATTTTTTGGTAACTTTCATAGGTTTTGTTATAAACTATGTTTCTTAATTGTTTTATATAAATGGTTTTATATAAATGTGGCTAACTTTTCTATCCAATTGGAATGAGTAGGGAAGTCATTGTGGAAATTCTACTGAGTTTTATACTCACTTCTTCTTTGGATCATTGGTGTTATTGTAGATTCTATATCTTGAGAAATGGGAAATGGTAATGTGTCATGTGTCTTGTGAACCATGGGTTGTTTAGTGATTAGTGTATGGATCTTATGGGGCATGGACTCTCATTGTGATCTTATAGTTTATATTGTGTCCTTCCATTGTTTTCTTTCATATTAGTTTTTCATCCACTAGGGTACACTTGGTTTTATTTTGGTTATAAAAGAAGTTGTTGACTGTATTTCTTAGTTAATGCATCTTATGGGGTTTTGTTGGTTATGGTTGTTGGTTAATGGTTTTATTTCATAAAGTTTAAATCATTCCCCACTTCTTTTTGAAACCCATAGGCATTTATTACCAACCTTTGGTGTCTTGGGGATGTCTCTTAAGGCCCAGTAATGATTCATTGTATTCCCAAGCCTATGGGATTAAGATTGACTTTATAAATGGTATCAGTTTTTTGGATCCAAAATATTGTTTAATATAAGTGGTATTATCTCATTCATTTCCTTGTGGTACAAGTATTTATCAGTTTTCTTGGTCTTGTAGTTGAAATATTTTCTTTTATATTCCTTGGGTTGTGATCTTAGAGAGCTATAGGATTGTCAGAACATAAAAAGTAGACCATAAAAAAGATGTAGAATACATTTTTTTTTGAACATCATGTTTCCAGGGAGTTGGGTATATGTGTGTTTTAGAGAGACTTATAGTATTTTGGAAATATCATTTTCATTGGTTTATCCAATGAGATGAGAATTACATGCAATGTTGAAGAATGAATTCACACTAGGATTGCATAATTGATTTGAATTAATGATTTATGATTGTGTGTAATGATGTAATTTTTTTAAAAATAATGAATTTATTTTAAATTGAATGTTTTTGAAAATACAATGATGCATGTATTTTGAAAATGGTTTGATTTTCAAAAGGAAAAATCGATTGTTAAAAAATGGATGAATGTGGAAAAGGTTGTTTTTACAAAAAAAAATGTGGTGATAATTGTTCTAATAAATTTTGAAATGCTTAGCCATCAGTTGTTGGGGACTGAGACATACCGATTTTGTTTTTTGTTTAGAATATGCCTCCCAATAGACATTGTAGAAACGAACTGAATGAAGTTATAAAGAACGTGGTTACACCAAATCCATAGGTTAACCAAGATATGGTTCAATATATCGTTCACGTATTTTAATCTATGGATATGGGAAACTAGAGGGAAGATCCATGGATTGCATATCATTCTATCTAGCTCATGAAACAGAATCCTCCCATCTTCTAAGGAGATTATGAACCCAAAAAAAGTGGAGTTGTGTTTGAACAGGATGAATCATATCTTCGAATTCATCCTCACACTGTTGGAGATCAATGTCAATATGGACACATATATGCTCAAGGATCATGCATGTTAGTGCTAGAAACTAGTACTAAATGATAATGGGGATCAAGACCTATGTTGGGAGTATTTTTAGGAATTGATTAACAAACAATTCTATCCTTACATGTTCAGGATCACTAGGATAACATAATTATTTAGTTTCAAGTAGGAAAATTTCTCTACCACTGAGTATGCTATGAAATTTAGGTATTTAGTGCACTTTTAACTATAAGTTTCATCAAGTGTGTCCATGAAATAACACTTCTTAGAATCAGGGATAATGTATGAGGTTCAATCAAAGATTGTAGTGGTCTATATAACAGATTATACAAAGATGGTGAACAGACCTATATTGGCTAAGTGGAATATTTCAAGACATGTGGGAGGATGTTGTATGATGATACCTATGGGAAATGTTGGGAACTCGACTTCTATGAGCAAGGGGATGAGGGAAACCTATTTAAATGGTGGGATTCAGACTCAAAATCAGACAGTTGGATCAATGACCCTTCCTCTATGACCCAATAAAAATATAGGCTATTTTAAATGTTGTTCTCATTACCACATAAACCAGGAGTGTATGACACAACCTTAAGTATTCCATAACTGCAAGAAGATGTATCATCACTAGAGATGTTCTCAAGTTTGTCTGAGGTCAGGTGCTTGGGACACTTCTCAGTTTTCAAAAGCATCATATTCTTCAATAGGATGAGGGAAGCAGACTCAGTCCAGTTAGCAGAGTAGATCTATCCATGGTGATTATCTGAATACCATGACTCCTCATCCAGGGAAATATCATCGAGGTAACAAAGAGTAGAGTGTAGTGATGAAGAAACTGTATGAATCTGAGCAGATGATTGTAGACGATCCGGATGGACCATCTATGGTGAGAGGTATAATACTTTTGAATTATACATATATGAATGTTCTTTTTGATACGTTACCATCTCATTCCTTAAATGATTTCCATGTTTTTGATATGATATGATTAAAAAATGATATGATTCCATCTGCGATAAAACTTCAAACTCTTTTCAGTGAAATATATTGTCGAGCCTTTATATATAGAGCTTATTCTATAACTATTGATGGATTTCAGCTGAATTAGGGCTTCATGATGTTTGATATATACCTTTATGATATAATCCTATGTATGAATTTTTTGACAATTTTCAAGGCTCACATTGATTCTTATAGTATAACTGTGAGTTTTATGACTGGGGACGGTGTCGAGCATCACTTCATAGGAGAGAGGATTGTAGAGAAAGGTGAAACAGGCTTGTTGGATCCAATTGTGGTAATTCTACCTTAACATTTTGTGGCCTTGGATTAGGTATTGATGGAAGAGATCGCAAATATCTATTTAAAAGTAATTGTGGATCAATTTTCAGATATCTTTCCCAAGAACTTATCATGGTTACCACCTATAAGGGAAGCATAGTGTACTATTGATATTCCCCCAAGGACCAGTCTTATTTCCCATCCTTATTATAGGATGGAATGAAAAGAGTCAAAGGAATTGAAAATGTAATTGGAGGACCTAGAATGAAAATGTTTCATTTTTACAAGTACGTCTTAGTGGGAATCATCATTCTTGTTCGTGAAGAAAGAATATGAAAATCTTAGTTTGTGTTTGGATTTTTGTAAGCATAACCATGATATGATAATGAATAGATATTCAAATCTAGTCATTGATGATCTATTAGATTAATTGAAGGGAGCTCATTAGTTCTCCTAAATTGAATTGAAATTCGGATATAATCAATAGTGAGTTTGGAAAGAATATATTCAAAAAACAAATTTCAAAAGAAGATATGGCCACTAAAAATATGTAGTAATTCCTTTTTGTCTTATGAATGCACCAGCTGTCTTTAGAGATTTGATTAAGCAGATATTTCAAAGATATCTAGATTTGTTTTTTGTGGTGTTTATGGATGACATATTGGTGTAGTAAAGGACATGAGATGATCATGATAAACAATTGGTGTTAGTACTAGGATTCATGAGAGACTATAAATTGTATGCCAAATTATCTAATTGTAACTTTTGGATAAAATATGTAATATTTCTGGGAAATCTAATTTTTGAAAAAGGTGTTTTAGTGGATCTGGAAAAGATAAAAGTTGTGATCTCTTGGAAACCACCAAAGAATTTCATTGAGATATGAAGCTTTCTTGGTCTATCTAGTTATTACCAATGCATTTTGGATGACTTCTCATGGCTAGATTCACCAATGAAAGATTTTAAAATTAATAATGTTCCATTCCAATTGACTAAGGAATTCGAAATTTTTTTCTAAGAGCTGAATGTCTGTCTTTCATCTGCACCTATCTTAATCATTCCAGAACCAGGATAGGGGTATGTAGTGAACTGTGATGCTTAGGGGTCTAGGTTAACATGCATTATAATTCTCAAAGACCATGTGGTTTTTTATGGTTCAATGAAGTTTAAATTATATGATAAAAACTACCCCACACACAATGTGTAGTTATCTACAGTTGTCCATTCCTTGAAGACATGGCATATTTATCTCTTTGGTATGAAATCAGTTGTGATCCCATATCATAAGAGCATGAAACATATTTTCATAAAAATATATTTGAATCTGAAGAAATGGTTATGGATTTAGAATCTCCAAATGTTTTAATTTGACTTGATGTATACAACAGGATGTGGTAATTAAGTGGTTGAGGCATTATGAAGGAAGTCATATGCTCAGTTTAAGAAAAATCCTCAGATTAATGGTAGTTGATGCCAGTCCTAGTTGTAATGCATATATAATGTGAAGACTAAGATGATGTGGTGGTTTTATTTTCATTTTTAGTGGTTCTAGTTTACGTAAATATGGTAAATGAGGCACAAAAATCTAATGTTGAATTACTGGTTATTAGTTCAAAACTCAATAGTGAGGAGTCCATTGTAGGATGGAAACATAACGGGAGTCTGGTTTTTTGGTTTAAAGATCATATGTTTATACCTATATATTTTTGGGAATAACTCATTCATTCTTTGAACCATTCTATATAGGATGTACATCCATACATACATAAGATGTATAAGGTGTTGAAGGTGAAATTTTTGGGAAGTGACATGAAAAGGAAAGTGGTTGAGTTCATTTCAAAGTCCATAATATATCATCAAGTTAAGTTAAAACATCAACAACCAAAAGGTATGCTGGTGTATTTACCGATCCTAGTGTGAAAATAGGAGCAGATAGTCATGGAGTTTGTTACAAGTCTCCCAAGAATAGTTTGGAAACGCAGTGCCGTATGGGTGATAGTGGACTAGCTTATGAAGTCAGGTTATTTCATTCCCATTCACAAAAATAACACGGTGGAGGATATATCCCAAGGATATATCCAAGAGGTGGTAAAGAGACAAATTATATTCGTTTTGATCATCTCAAATAGATATCCTATGTTCACATATCGTTTTTGGAAATCCTTACCGAATTCCCTTGGAAAAAAGTTGGATATATTTATAGTGTATCATCCACAAATGGATGGTAAATTTGAAAGGATTATACATAAATTATAACACATGTTTTAGGCATGGGTAATGGATTTTGGTGGCTCATGGAAGGATCATGTGACCTTCATGGTGTTCTCATATAATAAAATCTATCATGCCTCAATATATATGGTTCTGTTTGAAGCATTGTATGGGAATCATTTTCATTCTCCATTGTGTAGTGTAGAAACATGTGAGATAGTACTATTTGGTCATAGACTTGTCTAGGAAAAATGTATAAGATTCTATTGATCCGAAAAAGGATGGAGAGGGCTCAAAGTGGTCAAAAATTTTATGCATATCATCACTAAGGCCATTGTACATCGCATTGAGTGATCATTTATTCTAGAGGATATCTCCAAGGATTTTACATCGTCATTTTTAAATGTTTGGAATGTAATGTCCTCATTAAATTGTCCCTTTCAAGATATTGTAAAGGTTTAGAGAGGTGGCATATCGGTTGTCATTTCCAATAAGTCTCAATTTGGTTCATAATGTGTTCCAAATATCTCAGTTGAAAAGGTATCGTCAATATTTTGATTATATGATCTGAAGGGATCACTTTGACCTATATACAGATGTATAATTGGTACAAATCCCAGTGTGGATTATGGTTAGGAAATAGAATTTATTTCCTAGAAAAATCATCATTCACAAGTGGGTTTTAGGGATACATGTTCAGATTCAAGAAGAGACATAGGAACTTGAGAAGGAAATGAAATAGCAGGGTTTGAAACTCTTTTTGTGAAGCAATGGTTTTATAGTTTTAGAAGATGGAGAGATTAATGGTGGGGAAATTTTTTTACCCCAAATATCTAGGAAGTAACTCATACATGAATATTTTCATGGTTATAAATTCAAAGTGTAGAAGATAAGAGAGTTTGGTAAATGTCAAGAAGTATTTTGGGCAATGGAAAGGTGCACAGTCTTTGCATGGTTCTTCCAAACCATACAGAGGTCCTAGGTGAAACTATTCACACATCTTGTTTTGGGATATAATAAAATCATAGTTAGAGAACAATTTTCATAACCATGTTTATTAACCATGTACAGTAAAAAATTAAGATTCTAATTTTTAGGATCTTACTCGTTTTTTCGTCTACTTGGTTTTGTTTCCTCTATGTGGACCCAATTATATATTTCTCTATATTTATGGTTGGGGAACCTCTCCCATGTGTTTAAAAACCGATATGAACCACACCCTTGGGGTTTGAAATCCCGATTCTCTCAATAAGTGATGTTTTTCATTGTTCTTGTCACATTTCTTTAGTTCTACATAGTTCTACTTATCCTTTTTTAGTTATTTGTTAGATATATGGATGTTATGGGTAGATCTATAATGTTGTATTACAAATATGATGATATTATTTCTTGTTTATGATAAAAGATGGGATATAAGGTAGATTTTGTGGAGAATCCTCTTGGTTGCTAGAGAGTTATTTATCTATTATCGTTTTTCACAAATACCATTGAAGTGGGTATCTTCTATCTCCACTCCACATAGTAAAACTGATGGTCATTATTTCAAATTGAATATATTTGGTTGAATTGGTTGGGATTTGGCTGTTTAGAAATCATTGGAAAACCTTATTATTTATGGTTAGGAAATTTTCAAGAAATCTAGAATATTGTGTATTTGAATAATGTCCTTGTATACTTAGTTTTAAAATAGAAAATCAAACATAGGGATTTTTTGGAATTTAAGAAAATAGTTTGGATTAGAGGATTTCAATAAAAGGAAATGCTTTTTGAAATTAAATGGATACGTTGAAATTGATTTGTTCTTCAGTTTTCAAAAACAAATAATGTTTTATTGAAATGGTTTTATTAGTTATTTGAAATGGTTTGGAATTTAATGGGTTTTTTTGAGTTCATGTTTGAAGTTCCCTTGAATAAGAGATGTTTACCATTGGGGTACAGGGTGAATGACTATTCATTGGGGGAGTGTTCAATTAGGAAATAAGGTGAAGTGATGAGAAACCACTCATGAGTATAAAATTTTACAATGAAACATGCATGGGTATGTTGTGAACCATAGGTTGGGTCGGCCAAAATGACAAATGATAATTGTTTTTAATGATTTGTTTTTTCTGGAAGTATAACTTCCTATAAATTAGTATAATTATTACTTGTTTTCATATGGATACAATTAGTCTTGGAACTTGTTTATAATGTGTTATAAGCTGTTTCAAATAAACTTTTTAAATAAATAGTTTTATATAAATGTGGATAACTTTTCTATCCTAGTGTCATGAGTAGGGAAGTTATTGGGGAAATACTACTAAATATTATTCTCACCCCTACTTTGGAACTTTAGTTCTTTTTCATATACAATCTCCCGAGATATGGGAAAAGGTAAAGTGTCACCCAGCTTGTGATATTTAGGTTGTTTTTAGATTAGAGCATGGTGTTTGTGAACCATAGAGTCTCAATGTCATTTTGGAGTCTATATTGTCTTTTATCGCTATTATCTTTGATAGTAGTTTTTCTTTCGTTGTGGTACACTTGGTATGGTTTTTGTTATAAAAAATTTATTTATTTTTCTTTCTTAGTTCATTCATCATATGGGGTTTGGTTAGTTCTAGATGTTGGTTAATATTTTTATTTCTTAAAGGGTAAATCAACCGCCACTTGTACTTGAAACCCTTCAATATATATTTCCTATTTTTTCATCTTAGGGATGTCACTTAAGGACCAGTAATGTTTAATTGTATTCTCAAGATAATGGGAATAAGAAGGTCATAACAAATATCATTGAAATATAAAACAAAAATAGGCAATTAAAATCATAACATTGTGATAATACTCAATCACTTCCACACATTAAGTTGTGAAAAAACCTAATATTTTCATGAATTGGGTTGTGAAAAAGCCCATTATGTCCACACATTACATTGTGAACTAACCCATAATGTCTATGAATTATATATGGGAAACATAATCATTTCGACCCATTATTATATCATGATATATAAATCCTTAACCAATGATTAGAGGGAATTATACGACCTCTCTCATCAACATTTATATATATATACATTTCAGAAGATATAAATCATTCATCATATCATAAAACCCCATGGAAATAAAATGTGGTTCATGTCATTTATAAATGGAATCACATTCTATGATATCAAAAGAAGATTGATTGATATTAAAAAATTCAACCACCCAAAATGAGTATTTCGAAAATTTATTTGGAAAATGAAAAATAAATCATAACTCTACAGTTGTTAGATATATTTGGGGTAATGAGTAAAATAGAAGTGAAACCAAAAAGTGTCTTTAGAAAATATTTATTAACATTATCATAAAGGGATGAATTTAAGAGTTACATTAAATAATATTATTTTAGGGTAAATTAAAATGAATAATTATTCAAAAATTATTTAGATATAAAATTTCAATAATGGATCCATGAAAATTCATAATTTTTATCTAAAGGAATTTTGGAGGGGAATAAAAAATGTATGATCAACAAAGAAAAACATTGTCAACATTTTTAAATAAAAACACCCTTATTGAAACCCTTATAAAAAATAGTGAAAATCATTCATTTTAAAAAGGGTAAACATAAATTTTATGAACACCATAAGTTATAAATATTTAAATTTCACAATAATAAATTATAACATTAGTGGTAAGAGTGAATATAGACATGGAAGATAAAGATCCCATTTGAAGAGGATGAGAATTATTATTGGCGTCATCAAATATCATGAAGATATAAATATATAAAACAAGATGTATTGAATATGAAAATTTAATTCTTTAGAAAATAAAGAAGAAAGGAAATATAATACCAAAATAATATATAATAAAATAATCTTGTAAAAACACAATTAAATAAGAATAATTATGACTTAAGAAAATAATTTGTGTCAATGAAACCCTTTTACTTTTCTATCTACTTCAATGGAGGTGATTTAACTTCTTTTATTATAAATATAATGAAACTAATAACATAATTTATAATCTTATTCTTATTTATTACCATATAAATTAATCAATTAAAAATTTATTATATATTTACTAGTTATTTATAAATTAATTTTATCATTGGATATCAACAATTTTGATTGTTGTGCACGTGCTAAAAAAATATTAATATCATTACCCATTTTTGAATATCGAGTTCATAATTCCTAGTGTATTAAATGTACTAGAATATAATATTTATAATTATTTATAAAATTTCATTTCATTCCATGAGGGTTTTAGTCATGATCAATGAAGTTTGAATCATTGATAAGTTTGTTTTGGAATTTTTTGAGGAGAAAAAGTCGGAGTATTAATAATGAGTTTAATATTTATATAAACATTACTCAAAATTAATATTATATTAGAAATAATTTTAATTAATTAAAAAAATTATTTGATTCATAAAATTATGTTTGTGTTAAAAAATCAAAAACATCTATCTATGGAGGCAACATGCTAGATATACACATGGATGATGGTTTTATTTTCCATAGAACAAAAAGATGATAGAAATAAATTTATCCACCAAAAATAATAAAAATTTTATAAATATAAAATTTATTCATTAAAACACAATTTTAATTAATCTATATTAGGTGAAAATGAAAAGAAAATAACATCGTTCACAGAGGCGGTAGTCTGCAAGCAACACGAGAAATATTTTTGCTTTTTATAGAAAGATAAATGATAGATAATGGTCCTCAAAATAAAATAACAACATTTAATTATAATATTTATACTAATGTATTTATATTATAATTTTTAATATATATTTTATAAGAGTTAGATGAAGAAGAAATGGAATAATTATTATAGAGGATAAAAACTTTTAAAATAAGAATTTGATTTCTTTATTGAAATATTCATGGTTTAGAAGTTACTTTTGAAATATATAGGAAACGAATTCTCAAAAAAGTGTTACATATTTATTTTGGAAGGAGTTAATGCATATTATAGGGTATAATTAAAATTTTGGGTTTATATTTCAATGGGTGTATGGATATTCCTTTTACTAGTGAAGGGAGTCATATTTTTTAAAATATAGTTCCTTCATAGAAAAAAGAAATTATTTTCAACATTAAAAGTTGATCCAAAAAGGAAAATAATGGATTTTGGGGAATGTTAAGGCCATTAAATCCCCAAAACACTCATTTGGTGACATTTTTATCCTTATTAAGACTTTTTACCCTTTAAATTTAACACTTTTACGATTTGACTTTTACTTTTTATGTAATGTTTACCTAAGAAATTTATTTTTAATATTAAAAATAAAAAAAGAACGATATAATTTATTTTTTAACATATTATTGAAAATAATAAAACCATTTTGTTAGATATAATATCTAAAATTATTAAAAATTAATTCAAAAATAATAAAATTATAACACATTAAAAAAAATAGAGGAAAATGTAATTTAAATTATAAATTGTGAAATATAAGTTTAAAATTAAACATAATATTTTTAAATATAAATTTTTTGTTTATAAAATACATATTTGTTCAAAAAAGGATTCATAAATATAAATTGGGGCTTATATCTTAATGATTCCCAAATTTTTATGATATCTATAAGAATAGTATCTTTCACTATTCACCAAAAAAGCATTCTTTTTGGAAAAATAAAAAACATATCCTAAAAAATATATTTTTGTTGAATAAATACACAATTTTAACTTTGTATAATTTAAATTATAAAAATTAGAAAATTTATTTTTAAATGGGATCATAAAATATAATGGAGAATATTTATATAAAAAATGACTTTTCAAATATTTTTTATTGTTGTTCTTATTTCATATCAATTTACAATTAAATTAGTGTTAATATATTATTCATATAACAATTATATATTATAAAAATTTAACTATGAAGTGATTAGTACCTTGATATAAAAATATATAGTTAAAAAAAATCCAATTATATAAAAAATACACTATTTGTATAAAATGGTCTTATTAGTTTTCTTTTTATACTAAATGGATTTTGTTAGTGCATTAGTAATAAATAAATTTTTTTTATTCATATAGAAAAATGAGAAATTATAAAATACTTTTGATGTATAAAATAAAATATGAAATTAATAATTTCATGTTTACATCATCCAAAAATCTACTTATATAACCCATCACGATCTTCACATAATACCTAAGTATAAGATAATATTTGGTGGAAGTCATAGGTATTGGTTCATCTTGCATGAATCACATGTGAATTTCAATGAGCATGGACTTATCTTGAAAATAAATTTTCTCGAACCAAAATTATTAGACAATGTCTTAGGCTTATTCTAGGGAATACTCTAGAGAAGGTACATTCATCCCAAACTCAGAAAAATGAGATTTATAAGGAATAATTTCACTACTTGATTCTATTTATGCTAATTTATTCATAGATTTTTTAAATATTATTACTTTTATTTATACTGGGATATTCCGTAGTTACTTTATGATGTTTATATATTAATTAAAGGATGGTTCATTTTTATTCAGTTTTGTGTTTAAAAAGTCTATTCAAAATAGTATTAATTTAATGGGAAATTAATAATAAAATTTTAGCTATTACATTCCCCTTTAAATAAATTGTGTCCTTGCAATTTTACGTATAACGTACTAATGAAAATAGAAAATGGTTTCTAAAATATATACACAAATAAATATATAATTTATAGATAGATTTACGCCTCAGAGAATGAGGGTGAAAATATTTTTTCTCAGATTAGGCTTATCCCTAATATTGAATTTTTCTCTAATCATTTGAGGTAAAATTCCTCGTGATTGAGTATCATGACTCATATAACAGAATTATTTTTCATAGATAGTTTATCTTTATTATATCAATTATTAGTGATAATATGTTTCTTTTAATAATTTAAATGGTATTTCCTTATTTTGGTAATTAATATGGAGTTAATGTGAAGATAGACTATCTATTTCCAAAATACATAAAATTCAATTAATTGAATATTTTTTTAATTTACATAAACAATATTCCCATAAAAATCATCTGGGGACATAATAATCATATAAGTATAAGTTTTATTTTTTAATAAAATCATCTACATGGTGATTTTATTGTCTTATAAAAATTCTTAGATATAATAGAGTTCTTTTAATAAAACTCCAACACTTCAACCACAGCTCTATATTAGAGGATAAGTGTAACTAAATTAATATAATACACTTCTGTGATTTTCATAGAATACTCCCTTCCTTAATAACATGGTATAGAAGGTCACTGATTCTTATCGTCTTTATTATCCCTTAGATTAGGTAATTGACTTGGATAATTCCCACGTACCCTATATTTAATACATTGAACTATTGGTTGTACATTAGGATAAAATTTATTTCCCTCCACCATGTTAACTGATCCATTCAGTTTTCAATTGTAATTAGTTGCTCTATGAAATTTGTTTATACATAAAATTTATTTCAAATCCATTAAGACATTTCCATTAGTTATTCTTACCACAACCTTGACATTTATGAAATAAAATATTATTTCCTCTATTATTTTTATCCCTAGAAATTCCATGAGACATTATATGTCTCTTATATGGTGTGTTTGGAATTTCAAATATTATTAATTTTTCACTCATAATTAATGATAAATAATAAGTTATAACCACATGAATTCTCATTCCATATATTATTTTCTCTATTGTTTATTGGGAGAATCATTAAAGTGTCTCAGGAAACCACTGTTAACTTTGTTCCTCTTATTTCAATCCATTAACTAAAATTATGGAAATTAAAGGATAAAAATTCATGATTTGATATTCATATAAATAATAAAATGTTAACATAAAATGGTTAAATATTAAATGACATAATTACCCTAACTTATAAATTTTTAGGATCTAATATAGATTATTAATTTTGTATTTTTTATTAGATTCTCTAACCATACCATAAAATTGTCCTCAAATGGTTCATAATTTTTTATAAAGAGCATGTAAATCACGGAATCATATCCACTAGGTGTGTTAAACTAGGTGGTAAGTTATAAATCTCTTTCATACACTATGTGAATATTATTTTAATGCACAACTACCCTTTTAGGGTTATTACCTCTAGGGGAATCTGTTCTAGTGATTACATCCACTTTTTTTTATCCAAACATTGATTTCCTTTCTAATAAACCACATATTCTTTACATTGTGAAAATTTTAGTATTCTATCCTACATTTAGACTTATCCCTAGGTTTTTCACTAATATTATCTAATATTATTCCATCAAAATAATTAAATCTCTATCTAATACCAAATGTGGCAATCCAAGACATACATATATTTATATATTTTAATTTATAGAAGTTAAAAATTTTAAATAAAAAATTATCTGATAGTAAAAATAACTAATGGTTTACTATATTTGAAGACTATCTACACAATCATGTTATTTTATAATACTTCAAAACTTTTATCTATAATTAAAAACCACTTCCGTATGGGAAAATGTATCATTTTTTAGATTAAAAACATGTGAGAATACATTGGTATGGTAGAAATATCTAATTAAAAGATAATATGATCATAAGGGGTAATCATAAAACATGATTAATAATTAATAATCTAGACATACGAATATAAGACCACCATAAATTAATGAAGGAAGCATAAAAATTATAACATGTTGTAGAAAGATATAACAAAAATAGAGAAACATGGGATAATAACGTAAGATAGTGGAATATCATGGAAATATGGAACAAACATAATCATATTAAATCAAATCATTGTGAGAAAACTTAATCATGGCAATGAATTATATTGGGAATAAACGCATAATAGTTACATAATATGTTGTGAAAAAATCCATGATTTCTATATATTATATGTTAGTAAACAAAATCATGCTCACATATCATTTTCTCATGAGTTATAAATCACTAACCAATGAATTATAGGATGATATAAGACTTCATCCATCAATATCCATACATATTTGTTCCATATGATATCAATCATTCATAATACCATGAAAAACCATATAAATAAAATGGGTTTCATATCATTTCTAAATGAAATTTTATTGTGTAAATCAAAAGTATATTAGTTGATACCAAAAATACAACCAAACAAAATGAGTAATTCGTAAAAAAAATTAGGAGTTTATTCATTAAAAATAACACGATAAGATTCATAACCTTTTCATTTAAATAAGAAAATGGAATCTAAACATAAAATTGTATTTAAGAAATATTTCTTAACATTGTAGTAATACGAAAATTTAAGAGTTATATTTAAAAAATATATATTTTTTGAAAAATAGAAATTGATAAATTTCAAAAAATTATTTAGAAAGAATATTTTTATAATAGATACTTGAAGAGACGAATATTTTATCCAAATTAAATTTTATGTGTATTATAAAATTTACGATCAGGAAAGTAAAACCCATTACTAAATTTTTAATGAATAATATTTTTATTAAAATCCAGATCATAAAAAAGTTATAATTTTTACATTTAAATACTAGTGAAGATGAATTTAAAGATCACAAGAAATAATATAATTTAAATTTCCAAATAAAAGGGACATCATCAGGGAAAACAGATAATATATACATGAAAAAGACAGAGTACCTTTAGAGATGATGGTAATTATTCTTAACATCATCAAATTTTGTGAATAAAGAAATCCATCAATATATAAATATTTTATAAAAAAATTTATTTACCAATAAATTTAGGATTAATATAAATATTATATTATCGTAGGATAAATGAAATATATATAATAAAACCATATTCAAAGATGAATAATTAACACTCCTAAAATATGTTGGGTCAAGAAAACCCCTCACATTTTCTCCCATAATACCTGATAGTTATTTAAATTATAGTATAATAAATAAAAAAATCATCAAAAATAATTTTAAAACCTTATTCATATCCATTATTTTATATACTCTTAAATTATAAATATTTATTATAAATATATTATTTTAAGTATATTTTCATCATCGAATGTTTGGGATTTTGATTGTTTCACAGATACTTTAAAATATTTATGATGATCCCTATTATTTGATACCAATTTCATTATTCATATATTATAAATTGAAATATAATAAATACATTATAATTATTTTTAATGTTATATGTTCATTCAATGATAATTTAGTTACCATTTTTTAAGAAGGAATCAATGACATGTTTGTCTCAGTAAATTTTTAAAAATAAAATCCAATATAATAATGATGATTAAAATATTAATATATACATTCTAGAAATTAGATAATTTACAAAATTATTTTATTACATCAAATAAATTCATATTAACATCCATGTAGAGTGGTGATGAAAAATTAATTTTGTTGTTTCATGGAAGTGGTAGTCCTCACTGGCACACAAACAATGATTTTTATTTCTATAGAATGAAAATAGAGTAAAAATGGATTTTATTTTCATAATATTAATAATTTTATAAATATATTTTTTATTAACATAATGAAAATTTTTAACCTGAAATGTAAGGTGGTGATGAAAAAGAAAAAATGTTCTTCATGAAGGCATTAGTTCATACATAACATGAATAGCATTTTCATTATTCTATGGAACATGGAAATGTTGATAATTGTTATTATATCCATAAGAAAAATATTTTAATTTAATAATAATAATAATATAATTATATTAAAATGGTTAAAATAAATTTAATAAAATATATAATAAGAAGAAATATAATAAGGATTATAGAGGGGAAAATACTGACCTAGAATTATTTCATTTATTCTGGGAAACCATCTATATTTTAAATTTATTTGATAAATATCTAGGGACTAGAATTTAATAAAATTGAGGAGTTTATTTGAAAAGTAAATTTCGAATATTTTAATGCATATTTTAATTTTTTACGTTTATCTTTTAAGGGGTGGTGGGAGGATTCTTTTATAAGTGAATGAAATGGAATTTTATACCGTTAATTTCCTAATATAAATAAGAAATCCTTTTCAACATTGAAAATGGTTATAAAGTGTAAAATAATAGAGTATAGAATAATGTAAGAATAATAAATCTTTAAAAAACGCTTCTAGATACATTTTTTGGTGACATTTTTTATCTTATTTACCCCCTTAGACTTAACCCTTATAAAATTTTTATTTTTACCATAGAAATTTTGTTCACAAAAGTAATTTAATTTTATAAATAAAAGTAAAAAAATACATATAAAATACTTTATAGATAACGATTCCAATTATAAAATAAATTTTATTAGATATAATTTTTAGTAGTGTTAAAATTTATTCTTTGAAAAAATATTTGTATAATTATTTGAAAATAGATTTTGATACAAATATAACTAATGTTTGAAAGTGACAAATATAGGCCTCTATAATAAAAATAATATTTTAAATGTCTAATTTTATGTATACAAGAATTATTATCTCAATAATTAGTATTCATAAATTTTAAATTATTTTTTTATCCTAATTATATAAGAAAAATAAACGGTATTTTTCAAAACTATATGTTTCAGTATTCACCTAAAAGTAAATTTTTTATAAAAAATCGAAAAATTGATCATAATATAATATTTAAATTATAAATAAAAAATTATGTTCATTTTTTCAAACTAAAATACTAAAATTTAAGTATTTAACTTTTGAAAGGGAATATAAAATAAAATGAAAATTGTTTTTATAGGAAAATGAATTTTTCAAATATTAACTATTCTTATTATTATTTCCCATAAAATTATAATTAAATAATTATTAAAATATTAGTCATAAAAAATATATTGTATCGAAATTTAACCCAAATATATATAGTTACTATAAATAAACATTTATATCACATAGAAATACAATTTTAGAAAAAAATACATTATAAGCATAAATTAATCTTATTAGACATTTAATTATACTAATTTAATTTAGTTAGGTGATTAGTATTAAAAATAAACATTATTTTCTTTAAAAGCTAAAATAAGTAATATATAAAATTCTTGTGATATATATAAATAATGTATTATTTTAATAATTACATGTTTATATAATCCAAAAATATACCTACATAACCCCTCAAGGTCTCTATGTGAGACCAAAGGGAAAAATTTTGAACTTATAGTTGTCATGGCCAATAGTTCAACGAGCATGTATCCCACCGAAATTTCAATGATCTTGAACCTATCTCATATATGGATTAATTTCAAAAAATAATATTTGGAGTTCTTCAGGGGATTGTTCCTGGTAATACCTTAGAGAAGACATCATCCTTCCAAACATAGATAAATGAGATTATTATAGAAATTTTCTACTGCATAATGAGGTTTATTCTACTTTATTCATTGGTTTTATAATATGATTTATTATATTTATAATGCATTATTTAATTGAAATGTTACAACAATCATATCTTAATTACAACATGTTTTATTTTCATTAAATGTTTCTTGCAACAGAAGATATTCACAATAGTTTTTATTTAGAGGGAAATTAATACTAAAAGTTTACTTTTGTACAGGTTCTTGATGGAAAATTCATTGTAAAAGTTTGTAATTTCATGTATAAAATTCATTGAGATATTTTTAATGATTTTTTACATGGATGACTTCAAGAATGGGTGGTTAACTATACATAATTTTGTGAGTCTTAAGAATATCAAATGTCTTTCTAATGAGTAAGTATAAATATGCATGGATGAGATTTATGATAATTGAAAAAATAGATACATCATGTATATAATTCTATATTTTCAACTTTTTCTTGCCTTGGTTCTGACAATTACAATTAGATACAAATCTTGTCCCACTGAGATTCACATAATTGAATTGAATAATATCCTAATGTACCTAAGAAGAACAGAAGATTTTTTATTGGACATTGGAGTGATGAAATGATTCTTATAAATATTTACAATGATGGAACCTTTAAAACTAATAAAAATACTAAACATAAAAATATATTTGTATGTATCCCCAAAATGATTGGGAGATTATTTTAAAGTGTTTTAAATAACCCATAATTTTAGAGTAAAAATAAATATTTTTTACATTGTTGCATCATATTTTTGAAACAAATTTATTTTGATCAAGAATTACATCATTGAACAATGGGTGTATTTAAAATATTAGGAACAATGGATATCTACCATGAAGAAAATTTAGAAATTTATTATATCATGGAACCGTAATCCCACTGAAGAACCAAAAATATATTTTCCAAGTACCGTCTTATTGTAAAAAAAGCTAAGATGAGTTTAGTGAGAAATGAGATTATAAAAATTCCATTGATAAAATCATTAGTTCAACAGAAGTATAAAATTCATGTAAAATATTTGGATATTTTTTATAATTTAGACTAGATTTAATGGTTTTTTTAATGTATACACATTATGGTTTTATAATGAATAAAATATCTATTTAACATTCAATAATATGTTTTTTCTATTTTACATGATGAATTGAATGAAAAAACCCCATTAAATTAGGAAATTTAGTTTTCCTTAATCAATGATCATTATGTTGAATTATGGGTTTTCATGATATATTAATATTAACTTAATAATGTCTCATATATTATATAGAGTAAATTATTTAGATTATAAGTCATGACATTCTATCTAGACCGGACAACCAAAGTATATTTCATAGACTTTCTAACATGTAGTTATTGATATACTTTGGGGTGTAAGAATTTTAATCAATACTTATTAACTAAGGTTATAAATTTATCTTACATGTAAACTATAGTACATTTATATCATTAATATTATAAAATTAGGACTAATATAATCAATGGGTGTTGGGGTATATTACTGATTATTTGGTAGTTTTTGGTCAAACACGATGGTATTTTTCCCAATTTAAGATTAATATAAAATTTAGCCTCTTGATTGAAATATATTAATGAAATAAATGTAATGGTTTTTTGATTAACGTGTGATATATTAATCTATATGGATGAATGACATGTGATGTAATCATTCAATCTAGTTAGTCTATTTTTGAAATTGAAGAATTTATATGTTTATATTATTTTTAAGAATATCAAATATATATGATAACATCTACCGTATTATCATGTTCTAAGACAATCAATTAATTAAATTTCTGGAACAATGAGATTATATATGTATGAATATGATATAAATATATTTACATGAAGTGTTAGATATAGTCATATGAATATATGAGTGTGTTGGGTCAATATCACGCCAGACCCCTTTATGGCTTGAGTAGTAATGATTTTTTTCTACATCCCGCTCATTTCTTATGATTATGAATTAGGGTATTCATAATACTTTCCAATGATACAAAAAAAATTATTGTCACACAATAGGATATTAAATAATAATTAATTTTTTATACAAATTATTTGTATTAAATTTTTTGCAAATATATGGTAATCATATAAAAAATAAATGTGGACAGATTCACAAATTTTTTTAAAATTTTCTTATAATGATTATAGGGTTTTACTATAAGTGTAATATTTTTAGATATATATACTAAATAATAATTTATTGAATGATTAATATTACCATATAGTGGTATATTTTAGGAATAATTTTTGTTTCACATCATGGTGTATATCATGAATGATACGAAATATCATTCAGATATTTCTCTTACGATCATTATCATATTATTTCATTATAACACATAATTTAAGGGGGTGTTTTTCATTAAGTACATATTAAATGAGTTTAAAAAAGACTTAATAAATGATATTTTCATTTTAAATGCAATGATAAATAGATCCAAAGAGATGGATAATTTCATAATACCTAAAACATAAAAACATGAATTGGATCCTTTATTTAATGAAGGAGTTAGTGGAATTAATTTTTATTAGAGGAGATTAATATCATGTATTATTAAACCATATTTGATTATATTATTTTAATTAACCATTGAGGTGGTTATATAATTCCATTTAAAGAAGAAGAGGTTGTAACATCCCCGTTCCGGAAGCCACCCAGAGGCGCCCCGTACCCGATTGGTCACATGGCCTCAAGCGCATTTCCCCAAATTCTAGAGGCTGCTGACTAGTAGTGAGGGCCTTGAATGTGATAGTGGGGAAACTATTCCATCATTGGAAGAGTACATAGTGAAAGTAAATAAAACATGCAATGGCGGAAGCAGTAAACAACCAACAATAATGCACAAGTAAGCAGCGGAAGACTATAGAAATAAACCACTGGAGCACATATGTATATATGAAATGATGCATGATACATATCTAGGAAAACATTCAAATAGGTCACAATTCTGTAAATACAAAAAGTACCAAAACAAGTACAAAAGTAATGATAAACATCTCCTCAGCATCGCAATCCTAAGCTTGGTACCATGCTCTCTTGATCCAAAGCAATCAAGTACGTGAAGTCGAAGGAAGCTGACCCTTGTCTAGACCTGCAAAAACATAGTCTGTTTGGGCCCAAAGGCATGATGAAAACAGGGTGTGAGACTAAATCCCAGAAGGAAACCACCCAAAGTTCCGTACCTTATAGTCAGTGAGCATATGGGATGTAATAGTACAGTAAGCAGTAAACAGTAATAGTAAACAGCAGGCAGTAAACAGCAAACGGTAACAGGATGATATACCATAGTAATCGAACCATAGAAGAACAAGTAACAGTGAAGTAAACAGCTAACCACAATAAGAACCCCTCTAGGAAGTACCTGTAGACAACCCCTCTGGTCCTATCCAAGATGTACCAACAACCCTCTGCACAGTGCACTCAGCCTAATCCCTCTTGTTTGGTTATACAAAATTATAAGACTCTCTGGGGAAGCTCGCTCGGTCAATTCCCCTTATAGTCTAGGGTAGTTAGGGACTCTCTAAGGAAGATCATGTGTTCTAACTCTTTTATAGCCCCAAGTTCTAGAAAATCTCTGAGGAAGCTCACTCGGTCAATTACTCCTATAGTCTCAGGTCTACCATAGACTCTCTAAGGGAGCTCACTCATTAAATTCCTTCTCTAACTGGGAAAGGATTTAAGGATATTCAAACAATGTAAAGACCATATGAGGAAGCATACTCGGTCTACTCTCATGTAGTCTATAATTTCCAAGACTCTCTGGGAATCTCACTCGGTCTATCCCCTGTAGTCTATAACAACCAAGACTCTATGAGGAAACTCACTCGGTCTACCCTCCCGTAGTCTTTAATATCCAAGACTCTCTGGGAAGCTCACAAGGTCTATCCCTTATAGTCAATAACACCAGTTTCTCACGGTCTCATGCCAGTCAGTGCATAATAATGCTATAAAGATAATGTACACCTATAGAGCTACTTGTCTAACCATTCTATAGAACAACCCGCATGTCAAGAATTTCATTCCATCCTACTGTCACAATGCATGGAAAATAGGTATAATTTCCAAAGGCTAACAAAACCCAAAGGTCATAAAAAATCACGCATGGGAAAATCATCAAAGCATAGCAATTATCCTCAAACATGATCAAATTATCTCTACACAAGCAAACAAGCAAGGCAGGAAAACAACAGGGGAAAAACAGTAAACATGCAATACCCCGTTCACGGGTATTGGTGGAAATTACACATAAAAGTCAAAGACATCATAAGGTAAGGCAAAAAACACCTACCTTGGTGCTAGGATATCAATATAATTTAACCACAAGGCTTGAATCTCTTTATAACGGTGTAGATCTATGACAACGGACAAAACGTTTTACCCATGATATCTCGAGAAAGAGGGAAAATCATGGAATGAGACTCAAGAAGAAGAAAGATCTCACCACTTCAGTTCCAAAGAAATCGACAGAGGTCAATTCAGCAAATAGACGGAGGCTCAGGGGCTCGGAGGATGTTCCCGGCCATATGGACGCTCCCAGTTGAAGAATCCTGAGATGAAGATATTTCTATCGATTAGGCGCGACCCCGGTCCGTTTAATGAAAAAATATTAAACTATGTGTACTTCTGGTGTACATTGTGTGTACTTATCCTTTATGTACTCTACTTTAAGCGGCCTCCACATCACCCCTACACACCGTGTGTGTGGCCTAGACATGGCCAACACATGGCCTCATGTGAAAACAGGGCACACGGCATATTCTTATAAATTACACGGCGTGTACTTTGAAAATTTCTAGATTTTCCTCTTTTCCTCAAAATTGACCCGAAAAGGATAAACATACCTGAACGAAGATCTGGGCTCTTACAAACATCCCCCATTAGAGAAATCAGTCCCCGAATTTCCCTAGGGAGGCTTAAAAGATGAAACCACGAACAGCTCCTGCCACTACGACCGTACACCGGCCTCCCTCTCCCAGATCTCATCATGTACTCGCCAGTGATACCATAGTATCCGTACCAGAGGGAAAGACAGCCCACAGAGAACATTCATACTATGATCGTACGCTCGAACTGGCCATCTGTTTGGGGATGGTATGTTGTACTCAAAAGTACCTATGTACCCAAAGCCTTATGGATCCCCTGCCAGAACTGAGAAGTAAAACGTGTATCCCTATCTGAAAAAATGGAGTGTGGAACTCCTTATAGACATACAATCTCTAGAATTTCCAACCGTCCCAGCTCATCAACACTGAAGGTCTCGTTGATAGTAAAGAAGTGAGAAACCTTCATAAGTCTGTCGATGACAACCCAAACAACATCATTCCCTCGATGTGACCTCAGTAACCTAGTCACGAAGTCCATCATGACATCGTTCCATTTCTACTCAAGAATGAGTAGCTTTGGTAAAAGACCTACTGGTCGTTGATGCACCATTTTCACCTGCTAACAAGTAGAACATCTTATAACGAAACCAGCAACATCTATCTTCATACCTAGCCACCAATACTAGCGATGAAGTTTACGATACATCTTGGTGACACCAGGATGAACTGCCAAAACTAAAGAATGTAAATCCCACATCATATCCTCGTGTATGTCTATTGGCACCAATATGAATCCCTGGAAATGAAAGATCTCATCCTCACCCACTGTCCATCTAGGAGGAGGTTCCTCTCCTAGCACACTCTCCCATAGGACTAGGACTTCTAAATCTGATAGTTGCCTCATCTGTACATGATCAAGAGTGTAGAGGTCATAGATACAAGAGATAGGTAAGTCTCTCCCTGTCTATCGTTCACTTCCAAATTCATCTCAGAGAACAGAGGCATAAGCTGCCACTCACTTCTGGCCTTCTGAACTACCTGAATCTGAGGTCTCCTTCTCAACGCATCAGCCACTGCGTTACCCTTTCCCAACATATGGACAAGCTCAGAGTCAAAGGACTGAGGATACTCGACCCACATACGCTATCTCAGATTCATATCATGCTGAGTAAAGACGTACTTGAGACTCTTTTGGTCGGTGAAAACCACATAGGGAACTCCCAGAAGATAGT
Organism: Viscum album; assembly: GCA_963277665.1. Taxonomy (NCBI): domain Eukaryota; kingdom Viridiplantae; phylum Streptophyta; class Magnoliopsida; order Santalales; family Viscaceae; genus Viscum; species Viscum album. Next base: position 2,086,443,104 of record OY728151.1, read on the forward strand.
GTCCCCAACATAGTAAGTCATGAACAACATCTGCCAACTCCAGATCGTGCGTCGGTTTGTTCCTCTTGTGTGGCCTCAACTGCCGAGACTCGTACGCAACAACTCCATCTCCATGCTTAAGCATAGCTCCCAGCCCGATACTTGAAGCATCACATTAAAGGATATAGCTTCTGTCCGGCTATGGAAAGACTAGTATTGGTGCTGACGTAATCCTCCCTTTCAGCTCCTGAAAGGATGACTCACAAGAATCTGACCATAAGAACTTCTCCCCTTTCTTGGTTAGACCTTTCAATGGTGATTGTAGGCATGAGAAGTCCTGAATAAAGAACATGTATTATCCAGCCAGCCCTAGAAAACTCCTCCCCTCAAAAACTTTATACGGCTGCTCCCATGAAACTACCACTCTCACTTTCTATGGGTCTACTAATACTCCTGCCTCTGAGATGACATGACCCAAGAAGTGAATCTGATCCATCCAAAATTGGCACTTCAAGAGTTTAGCATAATGTTGATGCTCTCTCATTGTACTCAAAACTATCTCAAGATGGGTAGAATGGTCGTGTTGAGTGTGAGTGTACACCAAGATTTCGTCCATGAAAACCACCCCAAAGGCTGTAAGAGGTATATCAGATGGTCTAACACGGAACTAATGATAACCAGACCTCAAATCGATCTTCGAGAACACCCAGGCTCCATGAAGCTGATCAAAGAGGTCATCGATCCTTGACAAGGGATAACGGTTCTTGACCGTCAACTGGTTCAGCTTTCAAAAATCTACAAATATCTGAAGGGTACCGTCTGCCTTTTTCTCAAAAAGGACAGGTGAACCCCAAGGGGAAGTACTGGGTCGGTTGAAACCCTTTTCCTGCAACTCATCCAACTGCTTCTTGAGCTCTTGCAACTCAGGTGTAGACATCCTATAAGGAGGAATAGACACTGGTGCCTCTCCGGGAATGAGCCCAATAGAAAAGTCTACCTCATGCTGTAGAGTCAATCTAAAAAATTCTTCTGGAATGACATCCCTAAAATGATCCACCACTGGAGGAAAGTCTGACTGTGAAGTCCCTTGGACATCGAGATACAGACTGGAAATCTGGGCTATAAATCCTCTTATCCCATGATGCCCTCGTCTAGATCTACCCACCTTGACATCTCACTCACCTCTATGGAGAAATGATCTTACCTATGGTGATACGAAACTCACCCTATGATGATAGAAATTGACGACTTCCTAGAAGGGAACTAACCAATCCATACCGAAAATGACATCATAGCCTACCATCCCTAGGACATAGAGGTCCCATAAGAAGTGCCACCCTGCAACCTCAATGGGTCACTCTCTACACTAACGTACGCAATATGTCCTCGTTCCCAACAGTGTATCAAAGGTCAACAAATTGGCAGAAAAAAAGATATAGAGACCATGGCTCTCCACAATAGAAATAGAGATAAAACTATGAGAAGCACCAGCATGAAAAAAGAGCTAAAGATAAAACTGAGGCTAATATGATCATACCTTGAACTGTAGAAGGGTCAGGATCCTACTCCTGATGGATCTTCTCAACGGTAAAAGTCTGGCCTTTACCGCGGCCCTGCGCCCCTGGATGACCACTCTATGCTGATCCACTATGTTGTTGCTGGTAACCTGGTGACTGACCACCACGACCTCGACCTCCACATCAGCTCGAACGGCCGGAAGAACTCCAGTTCCTAGACTGTTGAGAGACTGGCGATACATCTCCTGTACACAGGGTCATAGAAGAACCTCTACCACTATCTATATGCGAGATGATCTGAATAAAATTCTAAAGATGGCCCATCTTTCTGCATGATCTGCACTCCATCGGGTCTCTCTGACACTGATGCCTAGTATGCCCGCTCCAACTACACTGGTAGCACACAACCTGACTGCTCGTAGATAAATTCTTCCGACTCTGATCCCCTCTAGACAGCTCCCTGTGGTGCTTACTGTTATTATATGGAGGAAAACTAGCTTTGGAGGTCGAACCGCTATGGATCACTGCTCCAGAATCTCTTATATTGCGCTCAGTGATCAGTGCCTAGTTGACGATCGAGGATATCTAAGTCAACCTGAAGATATTCACCTGGGAAAAGATCTCCTGCCTAAGACAGTCCTCAAACTTCCTTGCAAGGAACAACTCATTGCCTGATGGAATCAACATGAAGCGCTGATGCTCGGTAAAATGAGACGAGTACTACATAACAGAAAGAGTACCAAGCTCGAGACTCATAAACTCCCTAATTTGGTCATCTCTCAAGGTCTTTGGATAGAATTAATCATATAAGATGCGCCGAAACTCATCCCAAGTCATACTTTGATGGCTCCCTAACTGTGAGATCACCTCCCAACAACTCTTGGCAGTGTCTCGGAGCATATAAGTAGACATTTTTACCCTTTTCTCTAGAGGAATCTCCATATTCTTGAAGATCATCAGAGTGGCCTGTATCCACCACTCAGTAGCATGGGGTCTTCCATCCCCCGAGAAATTAGGAGGATGTGGCTGCTAGAAAACCCGCGTCAACTCATCCATCGACGGGGAAGGAGGCGGCGCACCCTGAAAGATCTGCATCATACTTGGGAAGTCCTCCCTGAACTACACATTGGTGCCTACAACGTGTATAACCACTGGTGCCAAGGCTGGCATAGAATGAGGATCTGTAGGTGGTCCCTGATCATCCATATCCGGTTTCTGATCACCGTCTGATAGCTGATGTACGACCGAAGGACGTCTCGGGGGAATAGCTCTAAAAGATCAAAAGCACACCTCATATTAGGATTATAAAGGATAGAAAACACAATAGTACAAAATGAGAACAAGAGGAAGAAACACTCAATTTTACTAAACACGATTACATGGCATGTATAAAACGACACGGCGTGTACTTCATCTCCATTCCCTTTCCTGAGTCCTTTTACACGGCTAACTCACATGGTCCTCTTAACCCTAGACTACTTATCATGCTCACTAAGGACACGACGTGTACTAGAAAAGGTTCTGGAGACCCGTATTGTTAGTTACACGACTGACTACACGAATAACCCATACACGGTGTGTTCCGAAAAAGAACGGCGTGTATAAGAGAGATAACATTGTCCCATGTTGTTCGTGACACGGCCGGGTACCTAGAACAAGACTACACGGCATGTTCATACCCAACATGGCGTGTAACACACGAGCTTCCCCAACCCGTGTTGTTAGTGACACGGTCGGGTACATGAATCACTACTACACGGCATGTAACTATTGTACATGGCGTGTTTCTGAAATCTTTTTCACCACTCTGTGTTTTTGCTCACACAGTCAGTGACACGGTTTAAAACTACACGACGTGTAGTCAAGTACATGCCGTGTATTCTGGGTTTTTCCGGGAAGTAGCTTAGGAACAGCACTGAAGTCCAGAAAACACTGAAAAACAAACATGAAGGTGCCAAATTCCGATCCGTGAGGGCCCATACTCCCCGCGAACCAAAGATTGGCATCTCTTACATATCATATACAAAGGAATAAAGTAAATGATCCACCATTTTCTGATTCATGAGGGCCCATAACACCTCAAGAACTAGAATTTGGTGTTCATTTATGCAAGGCACGATACAAACAAATCCTCTTTCAAGCTGGAGGGATTTTATCAAGGTGTCTACCACAACATCATGCTTAATCTACACAACGTCTATCACAAAAACATGAAATCACTAATGCACCCTAGATGGCATGACAAGAATGCATGGAATGTGATTTATAACAAGTTCCTATATGATGCATCAGATGGCATACCCTCATCTCATCGGATTGAGACAGAAATAGAACCACTATAGAACAACAATAACAACACAAGGCATGTGAATCACTCTAGGTGAAATCATATCAACCATTAAATCTCAAACCAGAAAACTGCAATAATAAGGTAGATTAGATTTTCCATGTACCCTGGTTAGCTACTCCCGGGCACAGCTTATTACCAAGTACCAAATCTTTCCAATCCCCGGCTAAAGGCTCCAAACATTAAATCAAGAGAAAATAACCTCCTCTGATAAAACTTTGTAACATCCCGGTTCCAGAATCCACCTAGGGGTGCCCCATACCCGGTTGGTCACATGGCCTCACACGCATTTCCCCAAACTCCAGAGGCTACCGACTAGCAGCGAGGGCCTTGGGTGTGATAGTGGGGAGACTATGCCCTCCTTGGCAGAGTACACAACAAAATTAAATAAAACATGAAATAGTGGAAGCAGTAAATAACCAACCACAATGCACAAGTAAATAGCGGAAGACTAAAGTAATAAACCAGTAGAGCACATATGTATATATGAAATGATGCACGATACATATCTAAGAAAACATCCAAATAGGTCACAATGCTAGAAATACAAACAGTACCAAAACAAGTACAAATGATGAGATAAACTGCTCCTCAGCATTGGAAGCCTAAGCTTTGTCCCATGCTCTCCTACTCTAAAGAAATCAAGTACCAGAAGTCGAAGGGAGATTTCCCTTGTCTATACCTGAAATAATATATTCTTTTTGGGCCCAAAATCATGATCCAAATAGGTGGTGAGACTAAATACTAGCAGGAAACCACCCGAAGATCCGTGCCTTAATGTTTGTGAGCATATAGCAGGTAATAGAACAGTAAGTAGTAAATAACATCTAGTAATTAGAAAACGGTAACAAGATGATATACCACAGTAATCAAACCACATAAAAACAAGCATCAGTGAAGAAAAAAACTAACCAATATAGGAACCCCTTTGGGAAGTACTCGCAGCCATCCTCTCTGGTCCTATCTAAGAATTACCAACTACCCTATGGGTAGTGCACTCATTCTAACCCCTCTGGTTTGGTGATGTGAAATTATAAGACTCTCTAGGGAAGTTCTCTCGATCAATTCCCCTTATATTCTAGGGTAGTCAGGGACTCTCTGAGGAAAATCATGCGATCTAACCCTCTTATAGCCCCATGGTCTAGAAACTCTCTAACAAAGCTAACTCGGTCAATTTCCCCTATTTTCTCAGGTCTACCACAGACTCTCTAAGGGAGCTCACTTAGAAAATTCCTTCTCTATCCTATAAATCTTTTATCGAGATTAAAACAAAGTAAAGACTCTTTGAGGAAGCTCACGTGGTCTACCCTCAAGTAGTCTATAATATCCAGACTCTTTGGTAAGCTCACTCGGTCTATCCCCTGTAGTCTATAACAATAAAGACTCTCTGAGGAAGCTCACTCGGTCTACCCTCCTGTAGTCTATAATATCCAAGACTCTCTGGGAAGTTCACTCGGTCAATCACTTATAGTATATAGCACCAGGTTCTCACGGTCTCGTACCAGTCAGTGCATAATAATGATATAAGTCCAAAGTACACATATAGAGCTACTTGGATAACCATTCTATAGAACAACCACATGTCAATAATATCATTCCATCCTACGGTCACAAGGCATGGAAAAAAGGTATAACGGCCAAAGGCTAACAAAACCCAATGTTCATAATAAGATCACGGCTTGGGAAAAACATCCAAGCATAGAAATTATCCTCAAACATGATCAAATTACCTCTACATAAGCAAACAAGAAAGCTAGGAAAACTGCAGGGGCAAAACGGTAAGCACGCAATACACTGTTCACGGGTATTGGTGGAAATTGCACATAAAACTCAAAGAATTCGTTGGGTAAGGCACAATCAACGTACCTTGGTGCTAGGAGATCCATATAATTTGACCACGAGGCTTTATTCTCCTTATAATGGTGTAGATCTACGAAAACACACAAAACGTTCAACCCACGATATCTCGAGAAAGAGGGAAAATCATGGAATGAGACTCAAGAAGAAGTAATTGCTCACCACTACGGTTCCAATGCAATTGGCGGTGGTCAATTCGGAAAACTGAAGGAGGCTTGAGGGCTCAAAGGATTTTCGTGGCCATACGGATGCTCCCAGTTTAAGAATCCTGAGAAGAAGACGTTTCTGTCGATTAGGCGTGACCCTGGTCCGTTTAATGAAAAAAAGAATGTACACTGCGTGTACTTATCCATTCTATACTCCACTTTAAGTAGCCTCCACATCAACCCTACACAACGCGTGTGTGCTCTGGACACGGCCAACACATGGCCTCGCGTGGCAACAAGGTACACGGCGTGTACTTTGAAAATTTCAAGGGTTTCCCCTTTTTCTCAAAAACAACCAGAAAATGAAAAACATACATAAATGAAGATCTGGGTTTATACATAGGTCATACAGAAGAACTTTATGATCACATTTAGGTAACTGATACCAATGTTGATGAGTGATTCCTTGTAGTCTCTAAGAGGTCTGCATACAAATAACTATCAAACCATACATAAAAATCATTTTTTAGGTATGCATGTTTTATTTTTTAATTTTATCTTATCATTTTCTCCTTTAAAATAATATATTTGGGTTTTCATTTTATTCCTCTATATTTAGGAATATAGATGCCCTCATAACCCTTTACATTTCACCTTATATCATATTCTATTTTCATAACGTGTGAAACCAATTCCAAAAATATTTTTAATATCCTCTAAATTTATTTTTGATTAGTTTTCAAATTACTCTCTTAAATTTATTGAAAACATTGAAAAAAGATAAATCCACATTCAAAAAAACCATTTGTGTTATCCTATAGGACATAATAGAGTTGAAAATTATTATAAATTACCAATTCATAATCATAATAAAAGTTTTCCTCCTAGAAAAGATATAGTTTTATCAATATATATAAGGATTTGGTATGATCTTTATCAAAAAGAAATATCATCAAAAAAATATCTACCAAATGTATGTTATATATCATAAATAATAAAAAAATTCATTTATCAAATATATTGAGTATATCAAAGTGGAATTGAACATTTCAATATAATTTATTCCAATATAAAGTGTCTTGATTATTTCATTAACTGCTGATCAAAATAGATGAATACATTTCATATCATTCGTCTTTATTAATATATCTTATATAATCCATATAAATAGATGAGTATATAAGATGTTACTCAATTAGTCATGTACAAAAACATCCTTTATCATTCAAATCAAGGTCTTATATTCCAAACTCATCATATAAGTGTTAAAATATTTTTTTATAGTAAAACCCCACCACATGATTAACGATATACAAAATCTATAACACACCAAGAATTTAGAAAAAGATTTATTATAGAATACACAAAACACTGAGTCTCTAAAAAACACCACTTTGATATAACCTAGTCTAGTAAAAATAATTTTTCCACCTATGAGATTTTAATTTTAAAAAACTACCATAAAAGAGTGTGTTTAGTAAGGTATTTAGAGTCTAATAAGACAAAACAAATTGGTGAAGTGTAGCATACAATTATGAATAGTGAAATACCCTTATATATAGTAATGAATAGTAAAACATATAAAAAATAAAATATTTACCCATGATTGTATAAATGCAGTTTAGACATCTTAAAAGTGAAAAAACAATCATATTATAAGTATTGGTATTTTTATATGACATAAATTTTTAAATTACAGTTTTCTGATTAATTTAATAATTTAAAATTGAAATTTATTTTCATAAAATGTAATCATAAATTGTTACTTTATTTTATTATTATTATAAGATAATTTTAATGGACCTTGATTAATTTATCAAGGACTTATATGATGAGTTAAAATTTTAAAGTGGGTTTTTTAGAATAAATTTTGATTTTATTTAAAAATTAAATTACAAATATTTAGAAAAATTATTTTAAAAAGATGGAGTTAATTTTTAAATTATACATGTCAAAAAATCTTATGGTGAATTTTTTGGATTTTTCAAAAATACATGAATTTTTCATGAATAACAAAAATACAGTTTTGAGTTTTTGGGAGATTAATGAAATTATAATGAAATAATAGTTATAATAAATTGTTGGACGAAATTTTACAGTAAAATGTGACATTAGGTGTCCTAATTGGCTAGAACCATGTAAAAATACCATGTTAATGCCCATGGTTTTGCAAAAACCACTAATGAGTTGTCCCTTTGAAATTATTAAAAAACACCATCTATTTTCAATAAATACCCACTCATCAATTCGTTTTCATTCATTCAAAATCACTAATAATCGAGTTTCTGGTGATTTTACCTCCCTATGATTTCTCCCAAGGTTTCCTTAAACTCCAAGGTCCCAACCGTCATGTTCAAGGAGTTACTCTACAAGGTAAGGGAACCTTTCCCCCTCCTCTTTTAGTAAAAACATCTTTTAAGCTATCTTTTTTAGTTGCCATTCTCATATGTTGGGGTTTGATATTATGTATTTATTTTACATTCCTTTTTATGTCAATATTATTAGATACCATTTTTCTCTCATCAATTCTTTTCGTTAAAATATTAAGTGACGTCGGTAGGCTGCCGAATTTTCAAAAGGGATCTCTCAACATTTCTTTTATTTTCATGTTCATATCTTTCTTTCTCTCCTCACCTCCATTTTCCATATGACAATGATAACTCTAGTTTATTCTATATACTATAATTATATCTTGTTAATTTAAGAACCTTCATCAATATTCTTACTCCCTCCATTTTATTTTTATAAACAAAATCAACCTCCATGAGGTTCCAATTTATAACCTTCGTGGACGACAATATTTTTTTCTTTAATTTCTCTTTCATTAGTGATCATGAAACAATTTATATGGTTTAAATAGAATATAAAATCTGTATAATAACTTAATTAATATTTATTAATGAGTATACGTACACATTATTAAATCATATGACCAAACTAGTTCCTAATAATCAAAATACTGCTTAAATAATCTAAGTAAATGTGATTAATATTTCATCTAATGATTCATCCTCATTCCATGTAACTGTTTGTTATAAATGATCATTAACACTTATGTATGTTCAAAAATTCATCTCTGGAGATTCAAATCCATTCCACATGGATTCCATTACTTAAAAACAAGTGAAACGATTATGAAAACCAAGGAAATGAACACTTCATAATGACACAATTCAATATAACAACATATGAATAAAAAAATAAATAAACTAAAAAGAATTATGATAAACTAAATAAATGTCTAATAGGTTCTTAAATAAGTTATTAATAATTATAATTTCTTATTTCATTATTTTAAGTGCAAGATAGGAACACATTCAATCTTAAGGAAAGGGTTTCTTCATCTCACTTCCATTTTTGTGAGATTCTCCGTATTCAATACCCATAAATGTGTATGGTGTATGTATAATTCCCATTGATATAAAATATCATTAATATCTTTATTTTTTTATTACATATATAATTTTAATATTATTAAATTTGGGTCATTTGAATCGATTGATTACAAAGTGGTAAGGGTTTTTCCGCCGGAACCTCCATTTTCAATTGGGTTACTTTTATTGACTAAATAGATCAATGAAACTTCTTGTGTATTGTTTTCTACTCCTCATAAATTCTGTTTTATTGTTCTATATATGTTCACAAATCATAATCCATCCTTAATTTAATGATAGTTACATGTTTTAAAATGAATGTTCAAAATTGTTTCTGAAATACAAACCCGATTCAAGGGATATTTTAAAATTCTTACTCATTTTCAAGTGTACATCAAAATCTTGTTTTATTCCAGCATTAGTTTTATAAATAAAATCATTTTATCATGAAATATTATCTTGGAAAATTTTTGAATTTAAGATAAAAAATATTCTTTTCCAATTAAAAAATATCTTCAAAACGTTCTTTAAAATGCTCTAAAATGTTTTATTTATAAAGAATCATAAGAACTCTTTTTTTCATGATTTCACTTTAGTGGGAAATAATTTTTTGCATAAAATATTATTTCAATGACCTCATATTTTATTTTATGTGATGTTATTGTTTAAAATATGATTTCATGTAAAATATAAATGATTTTCCAAAATTACTCTTCTTTCAAAAGTAAAAAATATTTTTCTCATCTCTCAATATCATTTATGAGATATATGCCATGTTACCCACTTATTTATTTCTTGTGTTGTATATACCACCGTTTGGTATATCTTATCAAGATTCTCCTTTATCTCATTATATTCTAAGGGATTATAATTTGAATTTTTCATTGTGGTATGAGAAACTTTGGAATTTTTAAGGATTGTTTCCCTATGAATTTTTCAATGGTGTCATTTATAAGTATCTTTATCTTAGACAACATTATTTATTGAATCTTTTACTTCATTTAGATTCTTCTCCTCTGATATCATCATTTTATTTAATTGATTTTTTTATGAATAGGTAGACTATGGATGTGTTGTCTTAAAACCATTAACCAATTTACTTTGAATGGTTATTGTTTATTCTTAATGTTTGGGGAATGTTATTTACATTTCATATGTTAGTTTTGATATGAATGTGTATACTGTTTATATGTATCCCTATTCATATGTGGAATTCATTGGACTTACTAGGTGTTGGGTGGGGCCCATTATAGCCCCTTAGTGTATCAGTATGTCTCATGAGACAAACTAGGTCATGGCATGAGGACTTGAAAAATGGTTATTTATAGTCCTGGCACAAGACCTTGATAGTGTGGTTAGGATTTCTGGAATATGCATTTTCCTCATTATTAAAATATTATTGATAGTTCATGCAGTTATTAGACTAGTAGAATACCCCTGATTATGTTTTATTACGGAATTATTTATTAATCACTTATTCCGGCCATAATGTGTTCATGTTTATTTTTAAAGGCATGTTTTTTAGTTATTAGCCATGCCTAATTTTTATAGTTATGTTATATTATGTTGTCTTTCTTAACCCTTAGTGAAAATTTGAGGACATCCCTTTCATTTTTTTCGCCCCCAGGTTATGATTAAGTGATCATTTAATGAGTTTTCAATGATGCAGTTTAGTAGCTTTTGTTAGGTATCATATTTTTATTACTTTCCAAATGTAAAATGGTTCGCATTTATGTATATTTTTTATTCAATACTACTAAGTTGATCAGTCCCTTAGGATTTGATTCCTTGTAATCATTCAATTTAAAATAATGCACCTACTCTGAGCTTCTGGGGTTGGGGTGTTAGAGTTGGTATATATGGATGTTTTGTAGAAAACATGGAAACTAGGTTTATTTAATGTTGATTAGGGAAAAAATTCCTAAAATAGTATTTTAGGACAATAATACAAGAAATTATGGTATTTTTTTAAAGAATAGATTATGTGGATCTTTCTAGAAAATACACCCTTGTCTGGATAGAAACAGGTAGAGGTGGCACTAGCACTGATGTACTTAGGAGTGAAAACTCCGACAATGAGTTTCTAGATTGACCCGAGGTATCCTGGTACACGACAATGATCCTTACTATACTCTGGCTATTCACACTCCTAGGGGATATGCTTAGGAAAATTCACATTTTATTTACCCACCATTATAAATTATTTATTCACCCAAAGTAACCAAATGTATATGGTTCTAATATTTACGATGCATAAATTTATGCTATGTGCTTTACCATGTTTAGAGTCATAGAGAGTTCATAACGTTACCAGCTAATATATAATATTTAATTTATTAGAAATGGGTCATATTAGAAGGAATAAGAAATTCACCAATGCACATGATGTGAAGAGTAAGAAGGGTCATATCTCTAATGGTCTTAGGCCATATTTTTAAATGAAGATTGTCTTCAAGGTATTATCATAATGTGGTGAAAAAAATCATGTGTTAACATAGTATGTAAAGAATTATGTAAGTCCTATGGATTTATAGGGAAGAAAATGAATAAGGGGATGGCAGAGAGATAGTGGGATAAATGGAATAAGGGAAAGATGTGTTTTTCCCACATGTGATAAATGTATAAGTAATAACCATGGAAAATTCATGAAGGGAATGGGTGTTTGCTATAATTATGGAGAAAAAGGACACAAAGTTCATGATTGAAGGGTAAGATTATGGTTTCCAATGTACAATGATTAAACTACAAGGAGATGGGACACTATGAGAATCAATGTCCTAATCCTCAAAGGAAGATACCCCCAAATAATGATTGTGGATAATTATCAAGTTATGATTCTACCGAATATGAAGTAGAATGATTAATATTCCTAGTTAATAATTATTTATTTTGAATATTTTGTCAGGATTTTATAGGTTGTTAGAATTGTGAGATTTATATGGATTTTACTGCAGTACTATTTCATTAAGTATTTGTGGTCATATGGTGAATGGTACAAAGGTAAAGTGATTCAGTAGAAATTTAAATATTTTATAAACTGTATGACTGATGGAAAGAACACCCTTAATATATATCTCATGTTGATATAATGATGGAGAAATTATTTATTTGGATAAGTACTCACTACCTCGGAAATAGTTATTTTCATGTGGAGAAGTGTTCTATGCTATCATCGATGGAGTTTATAGAACTGTTGGATTTAATGAATATATCAAAAAACATGTATCTTACATAAGTAATACAGAGGAATGCATGTTTCAATTATGGGTTTTATTATAATTCATGTTATTATCATATTTCAAGAGGATACCTGATGATTTTATTCATATGTTTGGAATGTGAATTTTAGAGGCTCTTCTTGTTGATTAAGGGTTAATGATAAGTTCATATAGTAAATTTAGATTTCTTCATTATAATGTGTTGAATAATTATATTTTTTAGTTTTTAACCATTTATGACATGGTTATATTTTATCATTGTATGGGTTTAAGAGTTTAATGCCACTACATGATGGTTTTTTTATTCTTTCATGACCATGTTTTACTATTAGAATGTGTTTTTTTGAAGCAATCGATTCCTTTACCTTACCTCTTATCAATATAATATTTAAACTATATTCTGGATTTGGTTTTCCAATAAAGGTATTTTCCAGTATCAACCATTAACATTCGAAGTTCAATTTCAAATTTCGAGGGTCAAATTTTTGCAAGGAGGGAATAACGTAACACCCCCAGAATTTAAAAATAGATTTATTATTGAATTCAAGACACAATAATTACCTAAAATAATCCCCTTTTTTATAACCTAGTCATGTTAAAATAATTTTTCCACCTCTGTGATTTGAATATTTAAAAACTAGCACACACAGTTGCAATCAGTAAGATATTTAGAGTCTAATCAGAAAAACATAATTTTTTTGAATAGTAATATACCCTTATGAATTGTGACATACCCTTATGAATATTAATTTATAGTTATGAATATTAAAACATAAAAAAATAGAAACTTCCCTCATGAATGTAAAAATACAACTTGGACATCTTAAAACTGAAAAAAACGATCATAGTATATGTATTGGTATTTTTGTATGACATAAATATTTAAATTACAATTTTCTAATTAATTTAATAATTTAAAATGGAAATATATTTTCATAAAATGTAACCACAACATTTTACATTATTATCCTACTATTATAAGATAATTTTAATGGTCCTTTATTAATTTCTCAAGGTCTTATAAAACGAGTTATAGTATAAAAGTGTTTTTTGGAATAAATTGTGATTTTATTTAAAAAATAAATTAAAAGTATTTGAAAATTATTTTCAATAAATGGATTTAATTTTGAATTATACTCAATCAAAAATTATTAGGGTGAATTTTACTGTTATTTCTAAAATAGTTGAATTTTTCATGAATAGTAAAAAATACAGTTTTGAGTTTTCTATAGTTTAATGACATCATAATGACATAATAATTAAAATAAATGGCTTTTAGACATCTATACAGTGAAATATGGAATGAGGTGTCCCAGGTGGCTAAAACCATGTGAAAATACCATGGGAAAGCACATTGTTTTTCAAAAACCACTAATGAGGTGTCCCATTGAAATTATTAAAAATATCCCTCTCTTTCATATAAATACACACACTTCCATTCATTTTATTTCATTAAAAATAACTCATCCTAGAAGATATGGTTGTTTTACCTCCATAAATTTCCTCCCAAGGTGTCTTAAATCCCCCAACCTCCCAACCATCATGTTCTTGGAGATACACTACAAGGTAAGAGAACATTTCGCCGTCCTCTTTTAGTCAACACTTAATTTATGTTATCTATTTTAGTTTCTATTATCAGACGTTGGGGTTCGATATTATATATTCCTATTACAGTACTTTTTATGTACATATTATTATATAACCTTTTTCTCTCATCAATTATTTTTACGAACTTTTAGGCGACGCTGTTAGGCTGAAAATTTTTCATAAGCGATCTCTCAACTTTACTTTTATTTTAAAGTTCAAACCTTTTCTTTTTCTCTCCTCACCTCCTCTATCCAAATGACCATGATAAATAAATTATCATATATATACATGAATTATATATTGTTAATGTAATAACCATCATCAATTTTCTTACTCCCTCCCTTTTATTTTTATAAACGAAATGAACGTCCAAGAGATTCCAATTTATAACATTCGTGGATGACAAAGTTTCATTCTTCAATTTCACCTTCATTACTAGTCATTAAACCGTTTATATGGTTTAACCAAACTTATATATATGTATTATAACCTAATTTGTAACACCCTGAGCTTCCATGATACGCTTCTCATTCAATAATGCAATGGCTTGCATTGTACGCAACTTCGAGTTCTAAAACATCACGACTAATCAAAGTAGCTGTTATGAATAGTAATAACCAGATTTTAAAATTATAGAAATTTTATATTTCAAAATGGACTTCATTTTTGGATTCGGAATATCGAAATTAGCCTATGTTGAATTTTTGGTATTTTTCTGAGAACTTCTAATTTTTTATGAATAGTGAAAAATACTTAAAAACAACTTTTTTAATAAAAATATTTTATAGTGATAAATTACACTATTTAGTGGTTTTAAAGTATAATTAGAATATATTTTTACCATTTTATCCAATGGTGGTCATTAGAATTAATTTAACATTGAAATTGGACATAAACAATTGCCAATCTTTTGATATAAATTGTTTCTTAAAAACACGCTATTTGTTGTGACAGCGGGAATTAATTATAAAATTAATTAATGCAACTTATATGTTTGGAATATTTTAAAATAGACATCATTTTTGAATTCGGAATATCAATTATAGCTTAGGGTGAAATTTTGGCATTGTTCTGAAAAACTTCAATTTTTGATGAATAGTGAAACCACTAAGATGTAGTTAAATAACTGATTTTTCGATTAAATGAAATATTACCACTTCTGTGATTTGATTTTCAAAAATCCTACATACATGGTTGTCATTAAGAAGTAAAATGTGGTTCAATTAGATTAAAATAATTTTTTGGTGAATAGTAACTTTTAAGTTCTTAATCGCGATTAGAGGTAATTAGTGTAGTTTAAGGTAAAAATAATGTTTTAATAATATGAGATGAGCTTGAAACTTGTCCTACTTCTATTTGATGTGCCATGGCCGACCAAGACAATACATGGGTCAACTTGGGGACCCCATGGAGCCACTTTAGTTGGAAAATGACATAAATACCTTTTATTTAATGTTAAAGTAAAAAATGACACAAACATGAAATGTTTTACTAAAACAATTTTTACATGGGGTTATACAAGTCATATTTTTGACTATAAATAGTCATTGGAAAGATAAAAATATTTCCTACATCATAGTATTTGTTTTTTAATTTTTAGACATTAAATAAATTAAATTATTTATGACATTATTATGATGCAGTCATGACCTCATTATTTAACGATTTTAATAAAATGAAAAGATAATGTACAATCAAAGGCTTACACTTGTCCAAAGACTATTGGATGGGTAGATTTAGAACCTTTATCACCTTATCCACGAATTATATAAGTGTGGGACCTTTATAATCCGAAAAGAATTGTATAAAATGTAAAAGGTCCTTACTTTCCAAGAGTGCCCCTC
The DNA here is from genome assembly GCA_963277665.1 of Viscum album. Taxonomy (NCBI): domain Eukaryota; kingdom Viridiplantae; phylum Streptophyta; class Magnoliopsida; order Santalales; family Viscaceae; genus Viscum; species Viscum album. The sequence continues at coordinate 2,086,458,973 of OY728151.1, forward strand.
CTCTCCTCTTATAAAAGGCCCCCACCTCTACCACCTCATTCACACTTTCAAGCCATTTGGCTCGGCCAACCTCTGCCCAAATACTCTCCCAACATCCCCCTATTACTCCTAGAAGCCTCACTTTGGGAATAACTCTTCCCAAAAAAGCCTTTGGCTCCAATCAAAAGAGTTACCCGATTTAAAGTTAATGTCTTCTCTAATGTTGTTTTGTTTTATTTTTCTTCTCCAACCCCATAAAATCTTTTTATTAATTTCTTTTGTAACAACACCAGTATCCTCAATATACTAGGATGTTGTTATAAGAAGGATTCGAGCTACACTTACACACACCTACATCTAATGGTTAAAGACCATACGGTTTCTGTGGATGGCGAATTTCTGCCTCACGAAACGATGATTGTTCAACACTCATATAACACCTTAAAAGGTGTCCATTAAGATGTCACTATATTTATATATGATATATAATATGTTTATTTTTTACTTATGCTTCTGTATTTCTCATTTATGGCATAATTTATGATTTCCGTTATGGATAAACGCGATAATTTCATTTTAGGAAATGCGGACTAGCGCCCCCTCAAAGTGATTTGAATCGTTAATGCCATATGTGGGATGTATAAAGGATGGAGTAAATGGTATTATACACTATATTATACTATAATTTTATTATACATTTATATCATTATGATTTCATTCCATTAAATATGAAATATAAATGAAAGTAGTGTTCATGCGTACGTACGGCTTACCGTCTCCATGAATGGTGCATTTCATTTCTTACCTCTAAATGTTACGTAATGTTATAAATGAATGTATATACTGGATATATATGATATATATGACATCAAAATCATGAATATAATTCTGGAGATAATGGATATTCTACCACATAAACAACTTGTAATTATAAGAAGTTTATTGTTGACTCAAGTACCAAAGATCGACAAAACGACCGTTATTAACATAAATAATTACATAATGTTCATATCATTTTAATAAGTGATATAAAAAGGATAATGAAATTGAAAATGGTTCTTAATAAGGTATATATTAACTCTAGTTTATTATTCATGAGGTTAAAGAACAGTTGAGTCAAGTCAGACACGAGGTAAGGGAACTTCTTAACCCAACTTCCATTCTTTGGGTTAATCTCCAACTTTCAAATTAAGTCATGATATTATTATGTCTTATTTTATATTTTTTACTTTCTTTATGTGTACCTATAGTGAATACACAATATATATTTTTTTTGTTTTAAAAATTATCTTTGTAAGGACTTCGTCTCAATCTCCTTTCATTGAGGCATATTTGGTTTTATACACAAATTTCTTTTATACGGTGTATAAACCACTTTGACTTTTACGTTTATTCAAAAGGAATATTTTTTATACGAAGCATTTACTAAACGAAAAAAGGGAATGTTTTTGTCGTATGTATGTGGCGACAACGACTTCTCTACCGTCGTGACCACTATTTGAGTTTCGGCTTCCTCTACAAGCCATACCCTTTTTTTAAATGAAAAATAAATACCATGTCATACTTTTCTTTTATTTTGGTATTGAAAATGGTTTTGAAAGCGTTTTTATTATATCAATGTGTTGTATTGATATCTGGTGATTAAAATGTGGAAATTTTATGTCTCCTTTATGCATGTTTTATGTGATACGATTATGTTATGGTTTATGAGATGTTTAAACCTGTTCATATGAGGAATTTATTGGACTTAATAAGTGACGGGTGGAGCCCTCTATAGTTCCTCGATGCATCGGTAGGTCTCATGAGATAACTAGAAGTGGAATTGGCCGAGGCCCTTTCCCAATTTGATTTATGGTTTTGGCCGAGGCCTTAATCATTTTAGACGTCTTGGCCGAGGCCTTGACAAAATGTTTCAGAATGTATGGCATTATACATTCCCTCATTATGAAAGTGGTTATTGATATTGCATGTGATTATTCGACCAGTAGAATATCCATGTGAATAAGTAAATGGAATTATCTCAGTTTACTTTTTCCATATTATGTTGATATTCAAGTTTAAAAGGCTTTTGTTTTAGTTATACATTGCCTTAAATGTTATTGTTTATTTATGAAAGCTTCCGCAATATTGTTATCCTTACTGAGCATTTGAGCTCACCCCTTTCAATGTTTTAATATTTTCTAGGATGTGAAGAAGTATTTTATGAATGACCTACAGGGATAGACAGAAGAGGATATGAGTGTGGATTATAAAGACTTTGTTATTAGTTTTTCACTTTATGATGTAATGTAAGACTTATGAATGTATCTAGTGTTTCCAAGGCTACTAAACTAATTGGTCTTTTGAGACTTGATCTTTTGTGATCATACCAATGTTACGAAGTAATGCACCGACTCTGGGGAGCTGGGGTCGGGGCGTTACAGTTGGTATCAGAGGCAGTTTAGTACTAACCTTGGAAGCTAGATTTAGATAAACTCTGATTAGAGAACATAGCCCGAAGATAGACTTTAAGGATTATTATAGAAGAACTTACTGTAATTTTGGTATTATAGAGATTTTGTGTGTTTTCTGAGAAATACATCCCTGTCTGGATATGAGCAGGTAGAGGCGGCTCTGGCATAGATGTACCTAGGGGTAAAACCCGAAAACACCTCTTTGAGCTAGACTCGAACGGGAACTGGTGCACGACAACGGTCCTTGCTGCACTCTTGGTTACGACACTCCCGGGGGATATGCTTAGGATAATTCCCATTTTCTTTACAAACCACTATGAACGGTTATGGGTATATACTTTCTCAAATAAAACCTTTTTATTATTATGGATTATATCCATAAATAGTTCAATTTATGTTAAGTATTTTACAAGTATGGAATTATGTATTTTGATTCATAATCTAATCTAGTTTATACCATTGTTTAGAAATGGCGCCTAGTGGAAGGAATGGAAACCGTATCAATGCACACACTCCATGTAGGGATTTCCCTCCTGCTCAAGATAATTATTGTGGATCTGAAGATACAACTGGTTCTGATCAACTTATTACCAAACTGGGACAACTCACTCAGGTTATGAATAATAACCTTACTCGTATGGAGCACCCTGATCCGCAATGTGGAGGATCAATGTTAGACTGCTTCATGAGGCAACAACCACCAACATTTAATGGGGGTACAAATCTGTTAGTAGCTGAGCAATGGATAAGCTCCTTAGAGAAAATATTCCATGCCTTGGGGAGTAGCGAAAGGGAGAAGGTTGTCATGGCAGTTTACCGCCTCACTGGAGATGCCGATCAGTGGTGGTCACTGATTCAAAACACAAAGGAAGATGATGACGTATCGAATATGGAATGGAGGGAGTTCAAAGAGCTTTTATTAGAAAAATACTTTCCACATGACCATCGAGCAGATATGGAAAGGCAATTTCTGAGTCTGAGGCAGATGGAGGATGAGAATGCCGCAAAGTATGAGGCTAACTTTACAAGGTTAGCGAGGTATGCTTCAGATTATATACGTAACCCAAGGAGTAAGATTGATCGTTTCTTTGATGGGTTAAAACCATTTCTCTGTCGAGCTTTAGTATCACAATCCTTCTCATCATACGAAGATATTGTCTCGTGTGCTATCAAGACAGAAAAGGAATTCTCTAAGTCTTATGACAACAAAGTAAAGCAAGATATGAAGAGAACGGTGGAACAAGAGACAGATAAAGGGAAAAAGGGAAAGAATGATTTTCCATTATGTGATTATTGTGGGAAGAATCACCCTGGTACTTGCCTAAAAGGAATGGGAGTTTGTTATTAATGTGGAGAAAAGGGTCACCAGGCTCGTGATTGCAAGGGAAAGAAAGAGGCTATCAAAGTTGAATGCTACAATTGTAGATAAATGGTTCATTATGCAAATGAATGTCCTAAGCGTTAGGGAAACTTACCTCAGAAAAGGCCAAGGGATCAAGGACAATCTTATGATGTTACTACAGTTGAAGCAGAATAACTAATGTATTGGTGCTTTTGGACTCATGGATTATATTCTGGTTATTAGAATAATGTGATTTATATATAACGATTGTACTGTAGTACTTGTTGATTTCAGTAAGGTTTTAATATGATGAAGGTAATCATATTTTTATTATGTGACAAAAAGAGAAACATTAATTTTTTTGGGGAATCTGATAAATTGATTTTGGAATTAAGAGACCTTTTAGAGAAAGTCTGGACAGAGGTATTTTGGATAACTATAAAGGTTGGAGTGGATTAAGTTGATCTTTGGATAGTATTGTTTAAGGTTAAAAAATTTATGAAGATTATTTTTGGAATATTATGATACTATAGTTTTAGGAAAAGGACAACCTGCAGGGTGGGGCATAACCCGTCGCGTCGGACAAAGCTGCAGGAATCGAACCCACAACCATAGTGCGACAGGCCTTTATTTCCTACCACTAGCCTACAGGAAGTCCCTGGTTATTACAAAATAATTTTACTAATCTAAATGGTATGTGTTAACATTTGGAACCTTATACAATTAGGATAAGTATAATATTTTTGAGTTCTATTATCTTTTTGAGTGAAAGATGAGTTGAAGGTTAAAACTCTAATTGTCAAGCATAAATATATATATACCTATATCTTATTCAATGAATAAATTAATTCTTAAACTTTAGGAAAGGGATATTAAAACAAAAAAATGTGTTATCCTAATACCTTATGTCTTGTTGAACTGATGATATTTTAAATCAACATAGATTGAAGGCTTTGAGGCCCTCAATTTGACAGTTGATTGTGATTGATGAACTCAATCACTCCCTACGAATATTTACGTTTTTCCTCCAATTATATGTCTCTAATTTCCACCAATGTTCTCCTAATCGAGATCATAATTGGGTGGTGACATTTTCATTTCCCTTTCCCTCTTATTAAGGCTAAATTTTATTAATCTTATTTTCGATGTGGGTTTTCCACAAAGGTATTTTCTCTTTTCAACCATTTATTTTCAAAGAAAAAAATTTCACATTGCGCGGACGCAATTTATTGAAGGAGGGGAGAATGTAACACCCCGAGCTTCCACAATACGCTTCTCATTCAATAATGCAATGGCTTGCATTGTACGCAACTTCGAGTTCTAAAACACCACGACTAATCAAAGTAGCCGTTATGAATAGTAATAACCACCTTTTAAAATTATAGAAATTTTATATTTCAAAATTGACTTCATTTTTGGAATCGGAATATCGAAATTAGCCTATGTTGAATTTTTGGTATTTTTCTGAGAACTTCTAATTTTTTATGAATAGTGAAAAATACTTAAAAACAACTTTTTTAATAAAAATAATTTATAGTGATAAATTACACTATTTAGTGGTTTTAAAATATAATTAGAATATATTTTTACCATTTTATCCAATGGTGGTCATTAGAATTAATTTAACATTGAAATTGGACATAAACAATTGCCAATCTTTTGATATAAATTGTTTCTTAAAAACACGCTATTTGTTGTGACAGCGGGAATTAATTATAAAATTAATTAATGCAACATATATTTTTGTAATTTTGTAAAATAGACATCATTTTTCAATTCGGAATATCAAATATAGCTTAGGGTGAAATTTTGGCATTGTTCTGAAAAACTTCAATTTTTGATGAATAGTGAAACCACTAAGTGGTAGTTAAATAACGGATTTTTCGATTAAATGAAATATTACCACTTCTGTGATTTGATTTTCAAAAATCTGACATACATGGTTGTCATTAAGAAGTAAAATGTGGTTCAATGAGATTAAAATAATTTTTGGTGAATAGTAACTTTTAAGTTCTTAATTGCGATTAGAGGTAATTAGTGTAGTTTAAGGTAAAAATAATGTTTTAATAATATGAGATGAGCTTGACACTTTTCCTACTCCTATTTTATGTTCCATTGCCGACCAACACAATCCATGGGTCAACTTGGGGACCCCATGGAGCCACTTTAGTTGGAAAATGACATAAATACCTTTTATTTAATGTTAAAGTAAAAAATGACACAAACATGAAATGTTTTACTAAATCAATTTTTACATGGGGTTATACAAGTCATATATTTAACTATAAATAGTCATTGGAAATATAAAAAGATTTCCTACATCATAGTATTTTTTTTTATAATTTTTAGACAATAAATAAATTAAATTATTTATGACATCATTATGATGCAGCGATGACGTCATTATTTAACGATTTTAATAAAATGAAAAGATAATGTACAATAAAAGGCTTACACTTGTCCATAGACTATTGGATGGGTACATTTCGAACCCTTATCACCTTATCCACGAATTATATAAGTGTGGGACCTTTAGAATCCGAAAATCATTGTATAATAATGTAAAAGTTCCTTACTTTCCAAGAGTGCCCCTCCTCTCCTCTTATAAAAGGCCCCCACCTCTACCACCTCATTCACACTTTCAAGCCATTTGGCTCGGCCAACCTCTGGCGAAATACTCTCCCAATATCCCTCTATTACTCCTAGAAGCCTCACTTTGGGAAGAACTCTTCCCAAAAAGCCTTTGGCTCCAATCAAAAGAGTTACCCGATTTAAAGGTAATGTCTTCTCTAATGTTGTTTTGTTTTATTTTTCTACTCCGACCCCCTAAACTCTTTTTATTAATTTCTTTTTTAACAACACCAGTATCCTAAATATACTAGGATTTTGTTATAATAAGGATTCTAGCTACACTTACACACACCTACATATAATGGTTAAAGAACATACGGTTTCTGTGGATGGTGAATTTCTGCCTCACGAAACGATGATTGTTCAACACTCATATAACACCTTCAAAGGTGGCCATTAAGATGTCACTATATTTATATATGATATATAATATCTTTATGTTTTACTTATTCTTCTGTATTTCTCATTTATGGCATAATTTATGATTTCCATTATGGGTAAACGCGATAATTTCATTTTAGGAAGTGCGGACTACCACCCCCTCAAAGTGATTTGGATCGTTAATGCCATATGTGGGATGTATAAAGGATGGAGTAAATGGTATTATACAATATATTATACTGGAATTATATTATACATTTATATCATTATGATTTAATTCCATTAAATATGAAATAGAAATGAAAGTAGCGTTCATGCGTACGTACGGCTTACCGTCTCCATGAACGGTGCATTTCATTTCTTACCTATAAATGTTACGTAATGTTATAAATGAATGTATATACTGGATATATATGATATATATGACATCAAAATCATGAATATAATTCTGGAGATAATGGATATTCTACCACATAAACAACTTGTAATTATAAGAAGTTTATTGTTGACTCAAGTACCAAAGATCGACAAAACGACCGTTATTAACTTAAATAATTACATAATGTTCATATCATTGTAATAAGTGATATAAAAAGGATAATTAAATTGAAAATGGTTCTTAATAAGGTATATATTAACTCTAGTTTATTATTCAGGAGGTTAAAGAACGGTTGAGTCAAGTCAGACACGAGGTAAGGGAACTTCTTAACCCAACTTCCATTATTTGGGTTAATCTCCAACTTTCAAATTATGTCATGATATTATTATGTCTTATTTTGTATTTTTACTTTATTTATGTGTACCTATAGTGAATACACATAATATATATATTTTATTTTAAAAATTATCTTTGTATGGACTTTGTCTCAATCTCCTTTCATTGAGGCATATTTGGTTTTATACACAAATTTCTTTTATACGGTGTATAAACCACTTTGACTTTTACGTTTATTCAAAATGAATATTTTTTATATGAAGCGTTTACTAAACGACAAAATGGAATGTTTTTGTCGTACGTATGTGGCGACAACGACTTCTCCGCTGTCGTGACCACTATTTTAGTTTCGGCTTCCTCTACAAGCCATACCCTTTTTTTAAATGAAAAATAAATACATGTTATACTTTTCATTTATTTTGGTATTGAAAATGGTTTTGAAAGCGTTTTTATTATATCAATGTGTTGTATTGATATCTGGTGATTGAAATGTGGAAATGTTATGTTTCCTCTATGCATGTTTTATGTGATAAGATTATGTTATGGTTTATGAGATGTTTAAACCTGTTCATATGAGGAATGTATTGGACTTAATAAGTGACGGGTGGAGCCCGCTATAGCTCCTCGATGCATCGGTAGGACTCATGAGACAACTAGAAGTGGAATTGGCCAAAGCCCTTTCCCAATTTGATTTATGGTTTTGGCCGAGGCCTTAATCATTTTAAACATCTTGGCCGAGGCCTTGACAAAATGTTTCAGAATGTCTGGCATTATATATTCCCTCATTATGAAAGTGGTTATTGATATTGCATGTGATTATTAGACCAGTAGAATATCCATGTGAAGAAGTAAATGGAATTATCTCAGTTTACTTTTGCCATATTATGTTGATATTCAATTTTAAAAGGCTTTTGTTTTAGTTATACATTTCCTTAAATGTTAATGTTTATTTATGAAGGCTTCCGCAATATTGTCATCCTTACTGAGCATTTGAGCTCACCCCTTTCAATGTTTTAATATTTTCCAGGATGTGAAGAAGTATTTTATGAATGACCTTCAGGGATAGACAGAAGAGGATATGAGTGTGGATTATGAAGACTTTGTTATTAGTTTTTCAATTTATGATGTAATGTAAGACTTATGAATGTATCTAGTGTTTCCAAGGCTACTAAACTAATCGGTCTTTCGAGACTTGATCTTTTGTGATCATGCCAATGTTACGAAGTAATGCACCGAATCTGGGTAGCTGGGGTCAGGGCGCTACATAATTAATATTTGGGAACCAATATATGTACATATTATTAAATCTTATGGCCAAACTAGTTGTTAATAATCAAAATACAGCTTAAATAATCTAAGTAAATGTCCTTAATATTTCATTTAATGATTCATCCTCTTTATACATAACTGAATGATATAAATGATAATCAACAATTTTCTATGTTCTTAAATTCAAATAAAGATATTTACATTAATTCCACAAGAATTCCATTACTTGAAAACAAGGGAACGGATTATGAAATTCAATAAAATGAACACTTCGGAATGACATAATTCAATATAATAAATTATCAATACCTACATAAATAAAATAAAAATAATCATGATAAAATAAATACATGTATAATAGGTTTTTAAATATGTTATTAATAAGTCTAATTTCATATTCCATGACCTTAAGTGCAAGAGTGGAACACATTCGAACTTAAGGTAAGTGTTCCTTTATCTCGCTTCCATTATTGTGAGATTTTCTGTATACAATACTAATAATTTTGTATGGTGTATATATATTTCCTGTTTATATAAAAAATCATTAATAACTATATTTTAATTTTATTCATTATATAATTTTTATATTGTTAAATTTGGGGCATTTCAATCGATCGATTACAAAGTGGTAAGGGTTTTTTAACACGAACTACCATTTTCATTCTGGTTACTTTTATTGTATAATTACAGCTATGAAACTCTTGTGTATTGTTATGTACTTCTCATAAATTCTATGTGATTGGGATATATATGTTAAACAACCAGAATCCTTCCTTATTTTATGGATATTTGAATGCTCTAAAATTATTTATTTATATATAATCTTAAGAAGTTTTCTTACACGATTTCAATACAATAGGACATAATTTATCCCTAAAATATTATTTCAATGTCCTGGTATTTTATATTATGGGTTATTCATGTTTAAAATATTATTTCAACGAAAATATAAATTATTTTCCAAAATTAATATTCTTTTAAAAGTAAAATGTATTTTCCCATCTCTCATTAACTTTTAGAAGATATATGACTTATTCCCCACTTATTTATTTCTTGTGGTGTAGGTAATTTCATTTGGTATATCCTATCAGGATTATCCTTATTCTAATTATATTCTAAGGTATTATGATTTGAATGTTTCAAGGTATTATGGGACACTTTGGAATGTTTAAGGATTATTTCCTTAGAAATTTTTCAATTGCCACATTTAAAAGTATCTTAATCTAAGACAACATCCCATATTGAATCTTATATGTAATTGAGATTTATCTCCTATGATATCATCTACCATATTTAATTGAATTTTTTATGATTAGTTTTAATGTGGATGTTCTATCTTAAAACCATTCATCAATTTACTGTGAATGGTTAGTGTTTATGCTTAATGTTTCGGGAATGTTATTTTAATTTAACATGTTAGTTTCAATATGAATGTTTATATTGTATATATTTATCCCAATTCATATGAGGAATGAATTGGACTTAGTATGTTTTAGGTGGGGCCCTCTATATACCCTCGGTGCATCTGTAGATCCCTTGAGACAAACTAGGTCATGGCATGGGCCCTTGACCAAATGGTTATTTATGGTCTTGGAACAAGGCCTTGATAGTGTGGTTATGATGTCTGGAATATGAATTTACCTCATTATAAAAATATTATAGTTAGTTCATGAGGTTATTTAACTTGAATAATACCCATGATTATGTTTTATTATAGAATTATTTATTCTTCTCTTATTCCTTCCATAATGTGTTCAAGTTTATTTTAAAAGGCATGTGTTTTAGTTATTCACCATGGCTAATGTTTATATTTATGTTATCTTTAGTTGTATTACTTATCCCTTACTGATCATTTGAGGTCACCCCTTTAATTTGATTTTCCTTCCCTAGGTTATGAACAAGAGATCATTTATTGAGTTTTCAAGGATGCAGTTTATTAGCTTTTGTTTTCTATCATACTTTGTTTCCTCTCAAAATGTAAAATGGGTCCCATATATATATCTAGTTTCTTAAAGACTTATTGACCGACCAGTCCTTCAGGATTTGTTTCTATGTAATCATTCCAATGTAAAATAACGAACTGGCTCTACGCTTCTAGAGTCAGGGTGTTATAAAATCACCCCTGATTATCTTTGAAAAACACTAAGATTTTAAGAATAATAATTTCAAATAAATTTCATTTCATTAATACTACATATAAAATGATTCATCGAATTTTTATGAACTAAATTAAAAAATATATATACAGTTCATAATCATTACAAATTTATTGATCAATGATTATGAAATAAGCACACAATTTTTAGAAAAAATCAATTTTATGCTTCAAAAATATGTTTCTTTCATAATGATTTTTTATGTTCTATGTGTGGATAATATATTTAGTTTAAAAAAATAGAATTTTATTTTATAAAAATTATTCAATTTTTTAATGTAAAGTATTAAAGTTGGTGTGAATTTTTTTAATTTTTAGAGAAGATTGTGTCATAAGTGAAAATGTCATTTTTATAAATATTGTAATTTCCATTCATTAAATAAAGTAAATTAAGGTAACATCATATTTTTTATTTTTTGATAAAATGAAATATGTTCAATTTTATTCATAGTAATCTAATTAATTTCAACTAGAATAGAAATTTATATGATTTTGGTATAAATCTATTTTTATACATCAAAGTACATTTTCTCTAAAGACTGGCTTTAAGAGAATAATGTTTTCCTAGTTTAATCAACTAATGTAAACCTGAATGAGGAATAATAAAAATGAAATTTATAGAATATATATTTTATATTAATTTCAATCCACATAATTAATATGAATAGTCCAAGAGTTAAATAAAATCTTATTTCCTTGAGAAAAAATGTACTTTTTTCATAAAAACTGTTTTCTATCATTTATTATAATTATTTTATAATTATTCATTAAAAATTTCATAAAATTTATCAGAAAAAATAAAAATATAATTCTAAATCTAAATTTAAAAATATAATTGATTTTTTTAGAATTTTCTAAAAGGATTAATTCTTTGATAAATAGTTAAAAATAGTATATCTTATTAAAAACTATTTTTTAAAGAATTTATAATGATATATTTTGATTTAAAATGGTTTTAAGAGTAATATAAGATAAATAATATTATTATTTATCAAATTCAGGTTATTTTAATAAAATTTATATTTAATTTTTATATTAAACAATATACAATTATAAAGATTTTATCTTTTGAAGACAACAATTTTATCACCTATGAATGATTAATTTTAAATTAATTTTTTCCACTCTAATTAGTGGAATTTGGAAAATTTTAATAATTATTTTTAATAAAAATAATAAATATAATATAATAATTGCAACTTAATTTTTGGAAAAAATGAAGACTAAAAATAAGTAAAATTAATTATCACGGTTAAGGTAAAAATAAGCTTAATATGGGGTTGAACTAAAACTTGTACGAATGAAATTTTATAGAAATAGTTCAATAATATAACCTATAAGTATATATATGCAGCCATTTTTATCATTTTTTATTGTTTGAAATATTGGTTCACATTTTTTTCCCAAAAATTCCATGTTTTTCTTTTTCCCCTTATAAAAGGGAATACCCTCTCATCTATTATTCAAAAATAAATACCATTTCTATTGAAAATTTATACCAATAGAAATTATTTATTTACCTCCACGCATCATACTGTCCTTATTTTAATATATAAACCCTCTTAATAAAGCTTTAGTTTTATACCTAACGATGTTCTCTGAAGAGGGATTATAATCCTTAACCATGAGTTTTTCTTTTATTTCTTCCTATAACACCTTAAAATATTATTCAACCATGATGATATATCAGAATAATTATATAATAAAATATAAGATTATATTATTTTAATTTCATGTCCAATATCTATCTATTCTTCCATCGTGTGGGAAACTAAACAGTTATTAATGTGTATAGTGGACTCCCACCTCACCAACCGATGTAGTTCATTTTTTATCATCAACTATCATGGTTGGATATAATTATGGATTTAACATATTTATATAATATTTATAACATAATTTACTTTTTTGAATAATAATATTAAATATATTATCTAACTTTCCCTTATGTGGGAATATGATAATGTCGCTCATTTGTATGGAGGACTACCACCTCACAAAGATATGTGATTCATTATTAACTTAAAATTTACATGAAAGAAAATAAAGATAAATTTAATGAAAATATGTGGTATATATGACATGGCAATTATTTTTTATTGGAATATATAATTTTCCTTTCTTTCGTATCATATGTCATGAAAGTAGAAACATCGTTCATGTGTACGTATGGGATACCACCTCCATGAATGGTGTAATTCATTATATATTCTAAATTTAATAGATTAATATGAATACATAAGTAATTAATATATATTATATTTTTATCATGGTTAAGATTATTTATATAAGTAATATTGGTCAAAGTAAATGGTCCAAAAATAAAAAAACAAATCATACATGAAAAATGAAGTAGTTATTATCTAAAATGATATTTAAACATATAAATTTGTTAATAAATTATTAAAAAAGGTTGTAAGTAGATCATATATGGTATGATATATATTACTATGGTCATAGAATATATTTATAATAAAACTATATTTATTATACAATAGTTTTGAATGTGTATGAAGCGAGTTAAGATTTGAGATAACGAATTTTGTCCAAGTTTATCTTTATTAAGGCATGTTTTAAATATATACACCTATCTTTTTTTATGTAGTGTATATAATACCTAATTAATATTATATATAATGAATTAAATTATATTAATTATAATTAATGTTTCATATGATTTGTTTCATTAATGTGGATTAGAATTCTAAAGAGGAAAAGGTGGTAAATTTTTACTGTTTCAATCTCATTATTTAACCATATTGTTTATGATATGATTCTGATGATGAGATATTATAATTTACCTTTCAATAAACACCTGAAATTTATTCTATTATTATTATTTTTAGAAAACTTATGGTTTACATTCATTTTCCTCTCTAAAATAATTAAATAGACAAAAATAATGTTTCTTAATAAAAATCCACTTTATTTTTCTCTTCGGTAGAAAATCATTTTTATTCCATGTCTATTTTTCTAAAAAAAGTTATAGAATTTTTTTAATATTATCAAATTATTTTTTAAATACATTTTTACAGACATATGATTTTTAAAAAAAAATTAAAATGAATCTTCATATAATTTTAAAAATAAGGCCCTTTTCAATTTTATCAATATGTGAAAGGAATATTTATTTTAACTTCTATGACTTTAATATAATTTTACACTATCATGATGGATAAATAATGTAATCATTATTTTATCAGTTTCCAAAGCTATTTTAAAACAATTTTTTTATCTTTTTGTTATCTTTTAGTTTGGAAAAGGGTAATTTTTAAAGTGAAAATGTTATTAAATTCCTAAAACATTAGAAGTGATATTTCAAAATAATTTTCTGTCTAAGATGAAATCCTTTAATGTTACTTATACTTTAGTGAGAATATAATACTATTTTACTACCCTTATTATTTATTTGGATGGTATATAATTATAATTATGATATGTTTAAGAATCCCATTCATTTTACATGGTTATCATAAAATCAATTAATGAGATTATTATGAGACTTATTTCCTTTATATGGGTTATTCTAGGATAAATGGATATAAGACACTTTTATTTTCATGGGTTATGATATAATGAATGTTTTATTATATTATTTCACAAATAGGAATGGTTTTAATTATGTGATGTTGGTTGCATTATAACAAAATATTGTTTCTATGTTATAACCAAGGACCATGGTTACATTATAACCAAAATAGTGAACATGTTAAAACCAAGGATGTTTGGGACCTCTATCTCCCTACAATTCATTGGATAATGAATTAAATCCCATGAGATAAAGATGGGAAAAACAATTCAATGGTCTTGACCCACAAGGGATATAGGATGATGTGCTTGATATATAATGGTAAACAAGTCAATGGGATTGATCAAAAAATTTGAAATAGATTATGAGTCATGGTCCACTAAGTTTGGTGGTCTTGGTTGTTAATCCTAAAAAATGGTACGGTTTATATACCTATGTTGGTGTCACAATTTTATGAAATGTGTACATAGTTCATGAATTATTATTATTTACCACTCTTATGAATCATTTTATTGGGAATGATAATTATTTATTCCATTAATCATCTTTATGGTCTATGGAATGTTTGGTATGAACATTGGAAGCTATTTTTTATGATATCATAACCTTATACTTATCTTATGACTTCAAATGATAATAGAATGATATCTCCCATATTTTCCATTACCGAGAATATGTGCTCAACCTTCTTATGTTTATCTTCAATAGGATATAATGAAAGGATTTATGTAGGGTGTGTTTATAAATAGTACAATAGGTTATGGTCTATATGGGTGATGTTTACAATCTTTAATTATTAAGAATATTATGTGTCTAGTCTCCCATGATTCTAAAACATTGCAGTTCTTAGGAATGTGATTTTGAAAATCATTGAGTACTCATCTAAAAATATTTCTTATTTATGTATTAAAAGCCTGGGTCATTATATTTGGTATCAAAAAAAATGTTTACTTAATATTTAGAAACTATGATCTAAAAACATTAGTGAGATATCTAGGTATATTTCTAATGATATGTGAATATATTAGAAATGATCATAGAACTTTAGTTAAGTAAATAGAGTGTCATTTACAATAAATTTCATCCCCTTTATAGATAATATAAATAGATGTGAATCTATAATAGTGTACCAAGAGGTAATAACTCTGGAAAGGGTGCATTGAGCTGATCTTTATCATCACTTGGTGCATGAAAATTTCCCTTATTTCACACCAGATTTGACACTCCCAGGGGATATTATAGCATCATGGATACTTATAGAATATTTATTCATTCTAAAATTAAATATTTTAATTCATTATAATTATATAATCCAATAATTTTCATTTATAAAAATTAAACA
Organism: Viscum album; assembly: GCA_963277665.1. Taxonomy (NCBI): domain Eukaryota; kingdom Viridiplantae; phylum Streptophyta; class Magnoliopsida; order Santalales; family Viscaceae; genus Viscum; species Viscum album. The sequence continues at coordinate 2,086,474,769 of OY728151.1, forward strand.
ATCTATAATAATAGGATGGTAACCATACCATTATAATTGTAATGTGAAAATTAGGAAGAGTAATGTAGCCATTAAAATAATTACGTCTCCTCTGAATGTGAAAATACAATTTAGGTTTCACATAAATGAAAATATGATATATTTATAACATCGAATAAGTAAATAAATTTTTTTAAAATGATTAATTAAATGTTGGTATTTTTTTGAAACACAAATGTTCATCTAATGTTTTATAAACAATACACTGATTTAAAATAAAATTTATTTTCATAAAATGGATTCATAAATTAATATTTTGTTGTATCATAATTATAAGATAATTTTTTTAGACCTAAATCAATTTCTCAAAGTGACATAAAAGTAGTTATATTATTTAAATAGGTATTTTTCAAATAAATGATGATTTTAATTAAAAAATAAATTTATCATCTATATGAAATTATTCTTTCAAAATTATTCCATTTTTGAAATCTACTCAATCAAAATTATTAGGATGAATCTTTAATATTTTTCTAAACTAGTATAATTTTTAATGAATAGTTAAATATGGTAATTTATGATATTTATTCTTATTAACCAATTACATGGTGTTTTGAATCATTCATAATGTAATAAACCATTATTTAGAACTCACAATCACTATTTACTATACATAATCACATAAATAAACACTATTGATAGTCTTGATCCAGAATTATAAAAAAATGAATAAACAAATCGAAAACACACCTCTCCTCTCCCTATAAATACCGCCCTTGGCCACCTCTTCTCAACACACCAAAAACCCTTTTAGAATTTATAAATTCATCTTAAATCAATTCTAAATACTACTCCCTATGTCTGATATCCTCTAGTCTGATAAAAAGACAAAAAACAAATTCCATGAGGAGGTTCTCATGGAGATGAAATTCAAAAGGTAAAACCATCAATTGTTTCTCTTTTAAATTATTTATTTATTTCTTCAATTATACCTTATAATAACCTTCCCTATCAAATGTGAAATGATAAATCTATTATAAAACATATACTATAATTTTATTTTGTTATTTTATTATCCTTCACCAAACCTATTCTTTTCTCCTATTACTCTAAAAAATGAAAACATCATTTGTGACATGTCAATTCACCGCATCCATGGAAGATGAGTCTTAATTTTATATTTCCATATTCATTGATATTCATAAAATAATTATTCTGTTTAGACATATTTTAATATTTATATTAATTTTTTTTAATTCTATAACTAATTTATAGTAATAATATTAATTAAAATGAAACTAGTCTGTGATGGTATGAAAAACTTTAAAAAACTAACTAAACATTTATCAGTAATATTTTATCTAATGAATCATCATCATATCAGATAACACAATTATACATGGTATAATAAAAAAAATTCATATATATTAATACCATTTATATCCACTTTCTTAGTTTTCATTACATTTTCAAGCAACCCTAAAAATTATACTCAAGGGAACTGACCATAAACCCATGAAACAAACACACCCAGAATGAAAAAATTAATCGTTATAACTCATTGAAATTACCAAAAATAAACCTATTGAAATGGTAATAAAAAAAATATTGAAAATTATTGTAATTATGTAATTAATGAATCTAATTTGATTATACATGATATCAAGTACAAGTGCAGAATGCTTCCAGACATAAGGTAAGGGAATTCATAACCCAATTTCCATTCTTTGGGTTAACCTTCTACTTTATTTATTATGACATTCTAAGATTATTTAAAATTTTAATTTTAATTTTATTATGTTTTATTATGTGAATTTATAGTGAATACACATTTTCTATTATTTTTATTAAAATTCACATTAAATATATGATATTTTTAAGAGAAATTATATTTTAAAATCCTCTTTTAGAGTCACAACTCTTTTTTTAGAATCTATTTTACTTATATAGAATAAGTGTATTTTCTTACATACATGATTAATTATTTATTTTATGTTTCCTTATAAAGTTTGCAATTTTATTTTCAAATAAAATATTCTCATTTATAAGTGTGTTACTTGTAAAAAATGAAAAGATATTTGAAAATGGAAAATATATTTTCCTCCAGAATGTTTCTTTCATCCATGATTTATGTGTTATGATCATGTTACGTTTCTTGGAAATTTTTATAATGATGGGGGATTTTATGATAAATCAAGGGAAGGTTGGCACATTAGATCTCACTAATTAATTAGGTGAATGGATGTAGTTAACTAGATATGTTTCTATTAAGAGTATATGTGATTATACTATGATGTTTATTCCAAGTGTATCCATAATGGTTTCTCCCTGTATAGTCAAGAGAGCTATGTTTTTTGTATGATTGATATGAAAATTATATAATAAGTTACCTTTAATTATTTATCTATGATTTCTATTTTTTTACTTGAAATTAATGATTTTATAAGGTAATCTAAAGAACATATTTTTTATGTGTAAAAGTTACAACATTATGAAAAAAATCATTAAAAGTTTAATGATTTATTTCTTCCATTATATATTTCTTATTGAGATTTTTTGTATCATAAAATGATTTCAACTATTTTTCGTTGCTTTTATGTATGGTTAGAGGTAAGGATGAATTAATTTTTATTTTTTTGATATTTATTATTTAAAGAAAACACATTTTTTCTAAAATATCCATATTGTGAAAAATTGGATATTGACTAGAAGTGTATAATTTTTAATATATTATATTTTGTATACACAGCAAGGGAATAATTCTATAAAAATAAACAAATAAAATATCTTTGTAAATGTTTGAAACTTAATTCCTATTTAATTAACTCTATTTTTTAATGTTTATGTTTAGGTCCTTACGGTTGGTATCAGATAAATGCATAGATAAATTTAGGGATTTTGATATTTTTAATATAATACCTATAAATTATTCTTTACTAAATGGTCATATATAATTGGTATAGAATTTAAAAATTACACTGTTTTTTATCTAATATATTTCTATTTATAATGAATTCCCACTGATGAAACATGGCATATGATGAAATAAGGAACCGAGATAATTATATCCTTCCAAATCCACAAACTAGAAGTGTGGTAATTAGAACCAATCATTTTGTGATAGTATTGGATTAGTTGACTTGATCTATAAATGGTGGAAACATCCATAAAAATTATTAGCTAGATCAACATCATGTGAATATGTCATTAGTGGAACATTTTTTAAGGAAACACCCTCCTCCATTTAGTAGATCTTCTGACATAGTGATAGATGAATAGTGGATTAAATCACTTGAAAATATTTCAAATGTCATGGGGTGTTTTGAAAATAAAGAAAATAGTATTTCCATTTACCATTTTAAAGGTGAATCTGACCAGTGGTGGTCAATGATTAAGAATATTAGTGATAGTGAGGAAATTGATGCTTTGGAATAGGATAAATTCAAAAATATTTTTCCTGGGAAATATTTTCCTTAGGCTAGTTGATTTAAGATGGAAAATAAATCTGGGTATTGGTATACGAGGAGGATTTAGTGGCTCTATATGATGAAAAATTAAATCAATTGTTAAGGTATTCTGAAAATTATTCTACAATAATAATAATTATATAAATCATTTTTAAACAAGATTGAATCCAAAATATAAAAGGGAATTGGCTTCTCATAAATTCTAATGTTACAAACAACTTTTTTGATGTGTGGATAAGGTAGAAATGAATATTTTTGACGATATATATTACTTTGAAAACATGAAAAAAAAATTGTTCTTGGTCGAAGGAAAAAAGGAATGAATTCATAAAAAATTAATGTTATGAAAATTATGTTTTAGGTTTGGTGGAATTATGGTAAAAATAACTCTAGAGAATTCCTTTTGAAGCCATGTAAGTGTTTCTGATGTAGTATGTTTATTCATATGACTCTTAATTGTAATGATAATATATCATTATAGTGGTAAGAAAAATTCTAATATATATATATATATTAAAATTTTATAAATATAATTATATTGGTAATTATGAAAATGAGTGTCCAAAGAGGAACCCGAATGATGGGAAGTATCCAGATTATAAGAAATAAGGTGTGGTGAAATCTTTCACATCTAATTAAGTATATTTTGGGACATCCAATGAAGTTGTGTCAGGTAAATTTTCTGTTTATTCATATTATGAACATCCTTTGTTTGATATGGTGTCAACACATTCCATCATATCTAAACATTTCCTAGAAAATTGGAAATTTCACATCATGAAATGAATCTAAAGCTTATAGAAAAAAACATGTGGGAAATATTAACAAAAGATAAATTATTATAATATTACTATTGATTTCAATGGAAAAAATTTACCTACAAACCTTATTTTCTTTCCACTTGTTGAATTTTATGTTATTTTGTGTATGGATTGGCATTATGTTTACCAAATTAAGATTGATTTTAGAGCTAAAGAAGTTTTTTTTTCAGAAATAATTTCTGTTTTTATTCAATAATGAACCTATACCAGAGATGTAGAGACCCAAATCTTGATGTACATAGATATTACATTACTTTTGCGGAATACTTAATATATAACAAAAACAGACACACAAGGACCATAATAGTTTAGTGTCCTTGGAAACATGGAATGTAATCTTCTAATCGTGGTGAAAGATCTTCAACATCTCCCATAAAGATCTTCCACTTTTTGTTTCCTTACCTAAAACCTTTTTTTTATTCCTGGGGGAAAATAAAACATAAAAAGGGTGAGCTCAAATTATCAGTAAGGGTAAGCATGGATAAAATAAAACTAACCATATACATTTGAACTTAAAAACATGAACATAATGTTTAAACATCAAAAGCTTGCGAAATGACATAAAACATGGAAGTACGTAAGGCATAGATCGTAAAGAAACATTAATAATGATAAAATAGCATGGGAATAAAACATGTAATTGTGGCATCCATTAAGCACATGTAATTATTTCCATAGTAGCCAAGGCATTGCTACCAAGACCATCTTAGTGGACAAAGTCCCTTTCAGAATCGAGTTCACTCCTCGTTCCAGTCCTGTAATACTGAACTGGATTAACTTATCATTCCAGCCATGTGTATCTCATGAGATATAAATCTTTACCCAATGTATTGTAGGGAGATATAGGTCCCACCTATCTCATAATGAAATCATTCTTACTTGTGCCACAAAATAAACATACATCATTCATAAAAACCCAATAAATAAAATGGGTTTCATAAACATCATCCCATCATCACATAACCCATATAAAAGAAATGGATATCATTTCATAATGAGAAAAGTGAAATCATGTAAATCATAGAGACTTTATAATTGAAACATACAAATATGAAATAATGTCATCTTATATGGAAAATGGTTTTGATAAAACACTTGAAATGAATTCTTGAGGAAAATATCCTTTCATTTTCGAAATCAATTTCTTTTCACAAAACGTTATGAAATTTTAAAAGAAAACGATTTTGTTTAAAATAGTTATGAAATCTTTTTGAGGAAGCATTATGAAAATAAGGCTTTATAAAACTGTAAAAATCATTTCTTGCCGTATAAGTTAAAAATAACATTATCCTCATACTTTTGTCGGAAAAGTCAAAAAGTACCTTGTATGGTAAACAAAGAAAGATTCCTTACATACCATGTTATAAAATTTAAAAATGGGTATAAAGGACATGAAAACAGTTTTATAATACATGGACATGGATGATAATAATAGCCCCGGTAAATACTTACGTATAAGCAATATCGGATAAAAATGAGATTTGCAAAATTATCCCTCGCCTTAGGTCTGATATGCTTCATACGTATCCTAACCTCCTGTATAATGATTTAAATAATTTCATTGACTTATTACAGAATCATATTCATTGTTATGATATCATATATGTTTCACTTATGACTTTATATTACACGTTCTTTTGTAAATTCCATGTTAAATCAGCGTTTTGGGTAAAATCATTTAATTTATCGTATGTGTTTCGACTTTTCATTCTTGATTTTCTTACATATATCCTGATTTACATAATTCTAGAATGTAAAACATGATTTATATATATTCCTCATATGCATATATATATTATAGATCAATAAAAGGAATGAAATACACCGTTCATGGTGACGGTAGGCCGTACGTATGCATGAACGCTGTTTTTGTTTCCTTATTGAATTGAATGAAAATAAATAGATGACATACATATATATATATACATAAATCCATTAGAATTATTATTTCATATATTTCATTATTATTCATTAAATAAACTTTATGATCATTCATGTATGGTTAACATGAAGAATGAATATCATCGCGTCGTGGAGACGGTAGTCCGTACGTATGCACGAGCAATGATATTGTTCCCATACTTATTGAATAGAATTGGAGTGGATTGTATAATATATCAGAATCAGTATGATGTTATAATAACCATATATAGTTATTCATTACACCATTATACCCATCCATGTATGGTGTTGGTGGAAAAACAGATTTCACCACGGCGTGGAGACGGTATTTCGTACGTACGCACGCGCGGTGATTTCGTTTTCCGTAGGATGGATAGATGGTGAAATAGGTTTGTTTCACAATTATAATAACATATCTGTATATGAGTGATACTGATGTTATTACTTAATAATGAAACAACTAAATAAGAAGAAGTAGAAGAAGAAATAAAGTTCAAAGAATCTGTAACGGACATTACCTCTTCTTTGAAGCGCCTCTTTGAGACCTCCACTTAGGGCACTAAAATTGGTCTTTGAAGAATACCAGGACCTCTAGGATGTTTCTAGGGAAGTGGAGAAGAGAATTTGGCAGGGTTTGACCGATCTTGAAGGCTCAATGTGGTGTGAGGAAGAGAGGGAGGAGGTGCCCTTTTATAAGGGAGGAGAGGGGCGCCTTTGGAAAAACTAAACATATTATTTTATTATAAAGCCATATTCGGTTTTAAATGGCTCCAAATTTATTTATTTCGAAGCTAATGTGGGGATGGGTCTAAATCCTCTCATCAAATAGAATTTGGACTAGTTTAGTTTACTATTTTAACCTTATCATTTAGATTTAACATTAAGTTATATAATTTTACTTTTACCGTGTCTTTTTGTGTTCTTACACTATAAGGATAATAAACTTACTATAACAAGCCAAACGAACCCCAAGTTGTTTATTATTAATATATATAAACGTATCTAAGTCATTAGGCGAAACCTTAGATTTTTAAGAATATAATAACAATTAATAATATAATATTTGTTTTAAAAACTATTTTATGTCAATTTTGACACTATTTGGTAATTGATTTTTGTGTAAATCATAACAGAATGATTAGTTCAAAATAAATTAATTAAATAAATACTAACATGTCATATTAACATAGAAAATTATTTTAATTCATAAAAAGTCTAAAATTACATTTATTTGGGTATTTATAACATCAATTATGTCAATATTTTATTAATATGATAATTACTGCATCATCATTGTATCATAAATAAATTAAATTATTTAAAGTCTAAAAATTAAAAATAAAATATAACAATGTAGGAAATCTTTTTATCTTTTTTTGTGAATATTTATAGTCTAATTTATCTTATGTATAACACTATATTAAAAATGATTTACTTATTAAACTTTGATTTTAACTATTTTAACCCTTCTTTAAATAAATTAATATTAAATGTCCTAATCTAATACAAGTGGGCCTAAATGGTCATATGTTATTCATAAGGTTGTTTTTGGTCGAATAACACTTAACCAATAGAATTAGTACATGTGTTAGGGTAATAATAATATCATTTTTACCCTTAATTACCCTATTTACTTTTAAGAGTGGTAAAAAAAGTAAAAGTTACTATTCACCAAAAATTATTTTCATCTCATTGAACCACATTTTAGTCCTTGATATTAACCGTGTCTCTTTTATTTTTGAAATTCCACTCATAGAAGTGGTAAAATTAAGTTTTATGAAAAGTTTAGTTTTTTTTAACTACCACTTAGTGGTTTCACTATTCATTAAAAAATGAAAGTTTTCAGAAAAATACCAAAAATTAGGCCTAATCTATATTTGATATTATGAATTCAAAAATAATGTCTATTTTACCAAATTCAAAACATATCAGTTAAATTAACTAATTTAAAAATTAATTCTCGTCGTCAAAACAAATAGCGTGTTTTTAAGAGATAATAACTATCAAAAGATTGACACTTGTTTATGTCTGGTTTAAATATGAAATTACATCCAATGACCAACATTGTATTAAATTGTAAATATATTCTAAATATACTTTAAAACCACTCAAATTAATAATTTATCACTATCAATTATTTCGATTAAAAAAAGTTGTTTTTAATTAAAATTTAATAATTTTCACTATTCATCATAATATGAAAGTTATCCGAAAAGTACCAAAATTTCACCCTAAGCTAATTTCGATATTCCGAATCCAAAAATGAAGTCCATTTTGAAAGATAAAATTTATAAAATTTCAAAAAGTGGGTATTAATATTAATAACGGCTAGTACATAATAATATTATAATAATATCTCATTTAGTGAAACTCGGTATTGCGTACTACACACGCTATCGAGGAAGGTCGTGATTGCGTGTAATGCAAGTCAAGTCAAGGATACGTGTTGTTCAAGCTCTTTTTGGTGTATCTTACAACACAAGACATTAATTAAAAATAATACTTTTATAAAATCTCGGGGTGTTACATTCTACCCCCCTTAAAATGAATTTCGCCCTCAAAATTCGTCGGGGTTATAAATGGTTTACCACTCGAAAGTTTCTTTAATAGAAATCCACATCATAAAAAGGAATACCAATACATGGATTTAAAAACTAATGTCTGAAATGTATGGGTTACCCAAATTAACTCATCATTGGGTTTCCACATAGGAGAACATAGGTGAAAATATGGATATGGAAGAAAAATCTAACCATCACATTCTGATGGAGAGTGGTAGAGAACATGGCTATAAAAAATCTATTAATCACAAAACCATAAATTTGTGATGATCTAAGGTACCATCTGAGTCATCAGATATAGGAGCACTAGGACAAAATTTTGGTTTTCAAGATCATTTCCCTAAAGTTTATGAAATTGGAATTAGAAGAAATACTTTCGTGAATTTGGTACAGTCTCACTGTTGGTCGTTCTTTGGACAATTTCCACTTCATCTCTTAAAGAAATGAAGTTGAATTTTTCATTCGTGATGTGTTAGCAGATCATGTGATAGAATGATGGGTCATTCCATCTGTCTCAAACAAAAGGTTAGAAAAGTTATCAAAAAATACATAAGTCCATCTATAGTGAGATTATTCATATATGGTTCCTAAAATGGACTTATACTTCATATATCATACTTCTTAATATAATAAAACTAGTTTCTACTAAACAGGGACATCCTGTAGGCCAGTGGTAGGAGATAAAGGCCAGTCACACTTCTGTTGTGGGTTCGATTCCCACAGCCTTGTTCGACCGATGGGTTGTCGCCCATCCTGCAGGTTGTCCTTTTTCTAAAACTACATTACTATAACATCCCATAAATAATATCGAAAAAAACTCATATCCTTAAACAATACTAACTTATTTCCATCATAATCCATTCCAATCTTTAGGCTTATCCAAAATACTGTTGTCCAATCTCATATTATAGTGAAAATGATTACCAAAGAGTTCATACAACTAGCATGTTAATTCCATTATTGATCCCCATATATCATGAGATATGTCTTGTTGGTTACATTCCAAACATTCGAAGGCCTTAATCATGTATTCTCTTGAAAACAAGAATACCCATCGAATCTTAGTGAAAACATGAATGCTGTCAAAAGTTAACTCTTTTCACATACCAAAACCTCGAACCATGATATAACTATTTCCTTATATTAGTCATGAGCTCATGAATACTGTCAAACATTTCATTTTCTCGTTTTCCCTTCATTATGCGTATATCATCTTTTTTCCAAAAATATCTCAATCACTTTCCATGGTTACCGGTACCATAAAATTATTGAAAACCAAAATAGACCAATACATAAATATTCCAATATTCCACGATACTATATACAACATTATTTTGGAATCCCATTACAAAAACACTTAATCATTCCACCACGTCGTTGTCATATTCAACATCGCCAATAGTGATCGCATGTGACTTCCCTTTGTCCTTTTCTTTAAGTGGTTGCTCATGTCGATCATCACTAACCCTTGGATTAGGGCATTTATTTCCATAATGCCCCATTTCCTTGCACTTGAAGCATTGAAGTGTTGGTGGTGCGTTCTCTATAGTCTTTTCTTTATTCACATCATTAGAAACCATTTTTACATTACTTCGACACTCAGCTTCTCGATGACCTTCTTTTCCACACATAAATCATTTTCTAGTCCCTTTAAGACAGTCTCCACCATGCTTCTTTCCACACTTTGATCATAAGGAAACATTCATCTTCTTATCACCATTATTATGAGATTTCTTCTTGAACTCCATCTTTCGTTTCTTGTCAAAACCATGAGATGGATATGTAACACCAACTTCCATTTCTAAATTAATAGCACAACGCACAATTTCTTCATAGCTACTGAAGTCTCTTATAGCTAACGCCCTTCGAATATTTGTTTTTAAGCCACTGAAGAATCGATCAACTTTACTTTCAGGTTTGATGATAAAGCCAGATTCATACCTTGCAAGCCTTGTAAAATTCGCTTCGTATATACCAACAGATTCATCATCCTTTTGCTTTAGTTCAAGAAAATACTTCTCCATCCTTTTTCGAAGAATACGAGGGAAGTACTTATTGAAAAATAAGTTCTTCAACTCGTCCCATTCCATGGACTCAATTTCATCTCTAGGCCTCGTATTCTTGATAAGATTCCACCATTGATAAGCTTCACCTTCCAAACGATATACTACTAAGATGAATTTATCATGTTCAGAACATTGTAGAACTGAAAATATGTTTTCAATGGTACTGATCCATTGTTCAGCAACAAGTGGATCAGAATACCCAATGAAAGAAGGTGGATGTTTCCTCATGAAGGACTCAATAGAATATTGTTCCCTTCTCTGCTCATTTGGAAGTCCAGAATGATTCATAGCTTGTGTAAGTATAACAATAAGATTTTTCACTCCATATCCCATAACATTTGTTTGTTCAGGAGGACAATCATTGCATTGTCCATTACATTGATCAACATGGTTCCTTCGGGTTCCAGCCATCGTCTAAAACCGAAAAAGAATAGTGTGAGAGGCAAAAATCATGCTAGGTAAAACAACAGAACAAAGGGAGAGTACCTTAAATATCTAACATCTAAGGTTTAATTCTAAGATTGTTACCATAATTATAGGACTATAACCTATACGTATACTAATCCTTAGGGACATCCCTAGACATACTTTAGAAATATCTCTAGGGATTTCACTAAATTTTTCGCATCCTAGTTTCCAAAGGTTGACTAATCCTTTCCTCGGATACCAACTGTGGAGACCCAAAGCTTGAAGAACAAAGATATTACATTACTTTTGTGGAATACTTAATACATAACAAAAATAGACACACAAGGACAGTAATAGTTTAGTGTCTTTGGAAACATGGAACGTAATCTTCTAATCGTGGTGAAAGATCTTCAACATCTCCCATAAAGATCTTCCACTTTTTTTTCCTTACCTAAAACCTTTATTTTAATCATGGGGGAAAATAAAACATAAAAAGGGTGAGCTCAAATGCTCATTAAGGGTAAGCATGGATAAAATAAAACATACCATATACATTTGAACTTAAAAACATGAACATAATGTTTAAACATCAAAAGCTTGAGAAATGACATAAAACATGGAAGTACGTAAGGCATGGATCATAAAGAAACATTAAGAATGATAAAATAGCATGGGAATAAAACATGTAATTGTGGAATCCATTAAGCACATGTAATGATTTCCCTAGTATCCAAGGCATTGCTCCCAAAGCCATCTTAGTGGACAAAGTCCCTTTCTGAATCGAGTTCACTCCTCGTTCCAGTCCTGTAATACTGAACCAGATTAACTTACCATTCCAGCCATGTCTATCTCATGAGATATAAATCATCACCCAATGCATTGGAGGGAGATATAGGTCCCACCCATCTCATAATGAAATCATTCTTACTTGTGCCACAAAATAAACATACATCATTCATAAAAACCCAATAAATAAAATGGGTTTCGTAAACATCATCCCATCCTCACATAATCCATATAAAAGAAATGGATATCATTTCATAATGAGAAAAGTGAAATCATGTAAATCATAGAGACATTATACTTGAAACATACACATATGAAATAATTTCATCTTATATGGAAAATGGTTTTGATAAAACACTTGAAATGAATTCTTGAGGAAAATATCCTTTCATTTTTAAAATCAATTTATTTTCACAAAACGTCATGAAATTTTAAAAGAAAAAGATTTTGTTTAGAATAGTTATGAAATCTTTTGGAGGAAGCTTCATGAAAATAATTCTTTATAAAACCGTAAAAATCCGTTCATGCCGTATAAGTTAAAAATAACATTCTCCACGTACTTATGTCAAAAAAGTCAAAAAGTACCTCGTATGGTAAAAAAAGAAATATTCCTTACATACCATGTAGTAAAAGTCAAAAATGGGTAAAAACGACATGAAAAAACTTTTATAAAACATGTATATGGATGATAATAATAGCCCCAGTAAATACTTACGTATAAGCAATCTCGGATAAAAATGAGATTTGAAAAATTATCCCTTACCTTAGGTATGATATGCTTCATACGTATCCGAACCTCCTATAAAATGATTTAAATAATGTTATTGACTTATTACAGAATCATATTCATTGTTATGATATCATATATGTTTCACTTATGACTTTATATTACCCGTTTTTTGTAAATTCCATGTTAAAGCAGCGTTTTGGGTAAAATCATTTAATTTCTCGTATGTGTTTCTAATTTTCGTTCATGATATTATTACTTATATCCTGATTTACATAATTCCAGAATGTAAAACATGATTTATATATATTCATCATATGCATATATATATTATAGATCGATAAAAGGAATGATATACACCATTCATGGAGAAGGTAGGTCGTACGTACGCATGAATGCTGTTTTCGTTTCCTTATTGAATTGAATGAAACTAAACAGATGAAATACAGATATATATATACATAAATCCAGTAGAATTATTATTTCATATATTTCACTATTATTCATTAAATAAACTTTATGATCATTCATGTACGGTTAACATGGAGAATTAATATCATCGCGTCGCGGAGACCGTAGTCCGTACGTACGCACGAGCGATTATATCATTCCCATAATTACCGAATAGAATTGGAGTGGTTGGTATAATATATCAGAATCAGTATGATGTTATAATAACCATATATAGTTATTCTTTACACCATTATACCCATCCATGTAAGGTGTTGGTGGAAAAACATATTTCACCGCGGAGTGGAGACGGTATCCCGTACGTACGCACGCGCGGTGATTTCGTCTTCCGTGGGATGGATAGATGGTGAAATAGGGTTGTTTCATAATTATGATAACATATCCGTATATGAGTGATACTGATGTTATTACTTCATAATGAAACAACTAAATAAGAATAAGTATAATAAGAAATAAAGTTGAAAGAATCGGTAACGGACATTACCTCTTCTTTGAAGCACCTCTTTGACACCTTCAATTAGGGCACGAAAATTGGTCTTTGAAGAAGAACAGGTCCTCTAGGATGTTTCTAGGGAAGTGGAGAAGAGAATTTGGCAGGGTTTTGCCGAGCTTGAAGGCTCAAAGTGGTGTGAGGAAGAGAGGGAGGAGGTGCTCTTTTATAAGGGAGGAGAGAGGCACCTTTGGAAAAACTAAAAATATTATTTTATTATAAATCCATATTCGGTTTTAAATAGCTCAAAAATAATTTATTTTCAAGATAAGGTGGGGATGGGTATAAATAATCTCATAAAATAGAATTTGGAAAACTTTAGTTTACTATTTTAACATTATCATTTAGATTTAACTTTAACTTAGATAATTTTACTTTTACCGTGTCTTTTTGTGTTCTTACACTATAAGATTAATAAACATACTATAACAAGCCAAACGAACCCCAAGTTGTTTATTATTAATATATATAACCTTATCTAAGTAATTTGGCCGAACCTTAGATTTTTAGGAATATAATAACAATTAATAATATAATATTTGTTTTAAAAACTATTTTATGTCAATTTTGACACTATTTGGTAATTGATTTTTGTGTAAATCATAACAGAATTATTAGTTCGAAATAAATTAATTAAATCAACACTAACATGTCATATTAACATAGAAAATTATTTTAATTCATAAAAAGTCTCAAATTATATTTATTTGGGTATTTATAACATCAATTATGTCAATATTTCATTAATATGATAAATACTGCATCCTTATTGTATCATAAATAAATTGAATTATTTAAAGTCTAAAAATTACAAATAAAATATAATTATGTAGGACATATTTTAATATTTCTAATGAATATTTATAGTCTAATTTATCTTAGGTATAACACTATATTAAAAATTATTTACTTATTAAAATTTGATTTTAACTATTTTAACCATTCTTTAAATAAATTAATATTAAATGTCCTAATCTAATCCAAGTGGGCCTAAATGGTCATATTTTATTCCTAAGGTTGTTTTCGGTCGAATAACACTTATCCAATAGAATTAGTACATGTTTTAGGGTAATATTAATATCATTTTTACCCTTAATTACCCTATTTACTTTTAACCTTGGTAAAAAAACTAAAAAGTTACTATTCGCCAAAAATTATTGTCATCTCATTGAACCACATTTTAGTCCTTGATATTAACCGTGTCTCTCGGATTTTCAAAATTCCACTCATAGAAGCAGTAAAATTATGTTTTATGAAAAATTCAGTTCTTTTAACTACCACTTAGTGGTTTCACTATTCATCAAAAAATGAAAGTTTCCAGAAAAATACCAAAAATTAGGCCTAATATATATTTGATATTATGAATTAAAAAATGATTTCTATTTTACCAAATTCATAACATATCAGTTACATTAACTAATTTAAAAATTAATTCCCGTCGTCAAAACAAATAGCGTGTTTTTAAGAGATAATAACTATCAAAAGATTGACACTTGTTTATGTCTGGTTTAAATGTGAAATTACATCTAATGACTAATATTGTATTAAATTGTAAATATATTCGAAATATACATTAAAACCACTCAAATTAAAAATTTATCACTATTAATTATTTTTATTAAAAAAACTTGTTTTTAATTAAAATTGAGTAATTTTCACTATTCATCAGAATATAAAAGTTATCCGAAAAGTACCAAAATTTCACCCTAAGCTAATTTCGATATTCTGAATCCAAAAATGAAGTCCATTTTGAAAGATAAAATTTATAAAATTTCAAAAAGTGGGTATTACTATTCTTAACGGCTAGTTCATAATAATATTATAATAATATCTCGTTTAGTGAAACTCGGTATTGCGTACTACACACGCTATCGAGGAAGGTCTCTATTACGTGTAATTCAAGTCAAGTCAGGGATACGTGTTTTGCAAGCTCTTATTTGTGTAGCGTACAACACAAGACATTAATTAAAAAGAATACTTTTCATAAAATCTCGGGGTGTTATAAGAGATAACATATCAGAATGAAAAGAAATATTTTAAAGATGAAAATGAATGTTATCTTTCACATATTGTTGGAAAAAATTGAAATGTTTAGATTTAGGATATTCTATAGCAAAATGAGTATATAGATGTTGTTCATGATGAGTTTCTTGGTACTATACTGAATCGAGAGGTTAAGTTTACTATTTATTTAGTATTTTGTGGTGAACCTATTTAAATACCCCTTATCGAATGGCTCTTGTAAAAAATCAAGAATTGAATAATTAGTTACATGAGTTTGAAGATAAAGGTTCCATTCATCTGAGTACTTTACCTTGGGTTCTCTTATTTCATTTTCTAAAAATAAAGATGGTTCTACAAGGATTTTTAATGGTTATAGAGCATTAAATAACATTATTATTAAGAATATATATCCATTTACCCATATTGATGACTTTTTTATTATATCCTATAGGGTTAGTATTTTTTCAAAATTGAATGGAGATTTAGGTACTATCAGAAAATGGTTAAAGAGGATGAAATTCTGATTATATAATTCTATACTAGATATGGGAATTATGAGTTTGTAGTTATACACTTTTGTTTGAAAAATTATCCAACTGGATTTATGGATCTTATAAATAGTATGTTCCCTGAACATTTCGATATGTTTTATATTGATTTTATTAAGGATATTTTTTTTTATTCAAAAAATTATGTGTGTCCCAAAAAACAAATAAGGATTTTCTTAAAAACCCTTAATGAGAAGATTCTATATATGAAATTTAGAAACTGTGATTTCTTTTATACAATTCTATTTTCATGGGGACCTTGTAAATAAGGGTGAACTAACAATTGATCACACTAAAAAAAGTGGATGATGAATGGACAAGACTTAAAAAATTTACTGATATTCATAGTTTTCTTGAATTATAAGTTTATTAAAAATAGGTTGTTAAAAACATTCTATGGTTATCTATCTCAGTAACTAAGATAACACTAAAGGTGTTTAAATTTATTTGGAAAAAATAATGTGTTATTTTTATAGGAAAAGGAAATGAGGTCGGTGAATGCTCTTGTTTTGGACCTTCCTTCAAGAAATGGAGTGTTTTTCATCAATTATGATTCTTCTTTAAAGGGAATTAGTTGGTTTTTGATGAATAATGATCAGTTAATTGGTTATGCTTAATTGAAACAGAAATCTCATGAGTTAAATAATCCCACACATGATTTAGAATTTTCAACTATGGTTTTAGATTTAAAAAATTTGAGTCACTATTTTTATGGAGAAAATGTGTAATATATACTAATCATAAAAGATTGATGTATATATTACATAAAATTAAAATTAGCATGTGAAATAAAATATGTCTAGAACTATTAAGGGATGATAATGGTACGATCAATTACTATCTAGGAAAACGACATAAAACGGATCACAATTTGACTTGGAAAAAAATATAAATTAACTATGTTTTAATTGGAACATGACCCCTTGGATAATGATTTGATTAAATTTATCTTGGAAATTTTTTATGTAGGAAATACATCTCTTTTGTTTTAGGTGTCACTGAAATTATCTCTATGAAACATAATTAATAAAGCATATAAATAATATTTTGAGTTAATGAAAAGGGTAAAATTGGTTAAAAGGGTTATGTTTACATAATTTAACATTGACAAAGATTTTGTTTTATAATATTGGAAGATATTATTTGTGCCTTTTGATTGACAGTAGAAAAATAGTTATTATGTCAATCTCATAGTTCCCCATTTTCAGTTCATCGTGGATGTACTAAGATGTACAGAGTCCTTCAAGATTATTACTATTGGGATAGAATAAAAAGATATATTGATGACATTTCCATGAGATGTTTGAATTTTAAATAGGTAAACCTAGAATTACAATTATCAAAGGGGGTGATTAAGAAGTATCCAGTTCTAAATTGTAAATGGTAAAATATATCCATGGGTTTCTTAGTGGGATTACCAAAAACAACTCAAGGAAATAATGTGATTTGCGTTATTATTGATCGACTGGATAAAACGACACATTTTATTCCAATTGGAGATACTAGGTCTTTAGATCAACTTTCTTAAATCTACCTCAATGAAATAGTCAACATAGAGTTTCTCTATCCATTGTATCTACTCATGATCACATGTTCACATCTATCTTTTGGAAATGCTTTCATAAGTCATTGGGAACTGTATTAAATTTTCACACTAATTTTCACCCTTGTTCTGATGGATTGTTACAGTGAAAAATTTAAAAACTATAGGGTATGCTTTTATATTTTTCAATGAATTTATAGTGAGGTTTTGATCAACATATTTCTTTGGATATGTTTTCTAATAATAACAGTTTCCATTACAGTATATATATGAAACCTTTTGAATCATTATATAGAAAGTGGTTTTAAACTCTATCATTCTTTGATGAAGTAGGTGAATGAAATTTTATGGGGCCATAATTGGTATTGGAAATAGATGATAAATTTTAGATGGTTTATTAACACTTGATGGTAGTTGAGAGATGGCATAAAAGTTATGACAATAACCGAATGAAGGATCATCCTTTCGAGGTAGGTGATCATGTATTTCTCAAAAACATTCCTTGGGAATGTTTAATAGGCTTTTCTAAAAAGGGGAAGTTGAGTCCACAGTTCATCTGACCATATGAAATCATAGAGAAAGTTGTATCAATTTAATTTGGGTGGATTTACCTCCAATTTTGTCCCATATACACAATGATTTTCAGATTTTGATGTTAATAAATTATAATTGGGATTCATCTCATTATTAAAGACCTAAAGTTGATCAGCTGAATCAGAACCTCTCTAATAAGAAGAAACATTTTCTATTTCTTGACTATATAGATAATGTATTGTGGAATAAGTTAATTCAGGAGGTTATTGTTTTTTAGAGAAACCACAAGGTTAATGAAGAAGCATGGGAATCTGAAAATGTTATTAGACAAAGGTACCCTCACTGGATTAATAAGTGAAAAAATTGTGATGATTCCATTTCTAATGTAGGTAATGTAACAACCTAAGTACTTATATAATGTTTTATTTCATTATAGAATTAAATATTTAAATTAAATACAAATATATAATTAAATAAGTTTTATGTATATAAATTAAAGAATATATACTAATGGAATAATACCCTGGACATTGGAATAGTAATGTGATCATTAAGGATAGTAATCTGGATATTAGAATAATAAACTGACATATGAAATTATAAATAAAAATTAGGTATCACATAAATTAAAATATAATATATTTATATCATGAAATTAGTAAATGAATGTTTTAAAAATGATAAATTAAGTGTTGATATATTTGTGAAACGTAAATGTTTATTTATAATTTTATAATAAGTAAAATGATTTAAAAGAAAATTAGTTTCATAAACTATATTCCAAAATTAATATATTGTTGTATAATAATTATAAGATAATTTTTTGAGACCTTAATTAATTTTTCAATGTTTCATAAAAACATTTATAAAATATAAATAATTATTTTTTGAATAAAATATGATTTTAACAAAAAATTAAATTTATCATTAATATAAAATTATTTTATAAAAATGGATAACATTTTAGAGATCTACATGTTGAAAAATCATTAAAATGATTTTTCAGGATTTTTCTGAACTAGTTGAATTTTTTATAAATAGTGAAGAAAGCTAATTTATAGTATTTAACGTTATAGGAAAAATACAAGATTTTTTTTTGTCATTTATGATGTAATTAACCATTATTTAAAACTAACATGAACTATTTAATACACTTATTCACTAAAATCAAATCTATTGATAGCCCTGAACCAAAAATAATAAACAAGTCAATAAAAAATCAAAAACACCCCTCTCCTCTGCCTTTAAATTCCACCCCTCACCACCTCCTCCCCTCACTACTCCAAATCCATGTATCTTAACCAAATTATAAACAATTACCTTCCATATACTCTTCCCCACATCCAAGATCTACTAGTATCTCCAAAAGAAAAAAACATGTTTGTAAGGAGGTTCTCTAGGAGACGACATCCAAGAGGTTAAATCCTCCATTCATTCGTTGTTAAATTATATCATTCTTTATTTATTTCCTTATACCTTATCCTCACATTCCCTATCAAAATTGAAATGATAACTTATTTATAATAAATATACTAGAATTTTTTTTTGATATAATATCTGTCATAAAATTTTATCTCTTCTCCTCTTATTCTATAAAATAAAAACAGCTTCTATGATATGTCGATTCACAACCTTCGTGGATGATGAGTTTTCAATTTCTATTATAGAACATAAGTATGTTCGTAAATTTTTTTATTATCGTTAAACCATATTTTAATATTTATATTATTACTTGTTTAATTTTTGTGAATAATTTACAGACAAAATATTTAATAAAATGAAACTCGTTTGGGATGGTATGGAAAACCACAAAAAACAAACCAAACGTTTATCGTTATTATTTTATTTTAAAAATAATCCTAATATAAGAAAACAAAATTATATATGGGACCATATAAAGTTATGTATGTATATTAATAAAATTTAATTCCAATTCTAGATTTTTTCAATTAATGGACAAGAACTCCCACAATTATACCTAGGAGAACTAACCATAAATCCATGAAACAAGCAGTCATAGAATAAAAAAAATGAACATTATAACTCCAAAAAATGGATATAAATGAACATAAAAATGGTAATAAATAAAATACATGTGAAAAAATTTCTTATTTGGATAACTAATTAATCTAATTTTATTGACCTATACATTAAGAAAAACTGATGAAATATTTCAGACATAAGGCAAGGTAATCATTTACCAAATTTTAATTTTTTGGTTAAACTTCTCCCTCATTGATTACTTCATGATAAGATTATTTGTGATATGAATATTAATAATATTTTGTTGTTTAATTTGGATTTATAGTCAATAAACATATTCCATTATTTTGATTAATTTCCACTTCAATGATATGATATTTGTTGGGACATTCTTTTCAAAAATCATATTTTCAAGTTTGAACTCCTTTTTGGGAATTTATTTCTATTTATATGGAATAAGTGTACATTTACACATTCATTATGATTTATTGAATTGATGGTCCCTTTATAAGTTCATAAGTTTATTTTCAATCAATTTTATTCATTTATAAGTTTGTGTCCAATTAAAAACGTAAAGTGATTTCAAAATGGAAATTTTATTTTTCTAAAAAATGTTTATTGTATGCAAGATTTGTGTGTTATGATCATGTTATGGTTCTTGTGAATTGTTATAATAATGGGTGGTTACATGATAAACTAATTCCAGTTGATCCCGTTATAAATCACCAATGCATTAGGTAAAGGGGCAGAGTTAAACAATTAGGTTTCTCCTAAGAGATTATGGGAAAATATGGTGATAATTAATCCAAATGTAATAATGATTGTTACTCCTTGTGTGGATGAGAGAAATATATCTTATGTAAGTGTTATATCAAAATCAAAAAATATTTCCTTTTATGATTTATATACGATTATATGGTTTTATATGAAAAATATCATTTCATAAGTTACTCTAAAGAGATTTTTTAGGTGTCAAAGATATAACTTAGTGAAAATGTTTTCATTCACAGAAAAATGATTTCATTCATCCTTTATATGACCCTTTATGAGATTTTTTTTTCCATCCAAAGTTTTTAAATATTTTTTACATGTTTTATGGATGGGTAATGAAATGTACTAATACATGTTTAATGTTTTGAGCTATTTTTATGGAAGGAAAAAATGTTTTGTTCTAAAATTTTCATATTGTGAAAATTCAATATTGAGTAGAAGTGTCTAATTTGTAATATATGAGTTTATATGTATGAGGTTTTGACCTAATTATCTAGAAATTTAAACTGAAAAGGTCACTGGGAAGGTTCTAAAGAAAATTCTAGTTAAATTAACAATATTTTATAATGTTTATAGTCAGGTCTTTAATGTAATTTATAAACCATCATGAAATATTTAAATAGATAAGTGTTATAGATAACCTATTTTAAACATAATTGTTTTTAAATTGAAAATAAGGAATCATAATTTTTAAATATTATAAATTGTTTTTCATGATTATCTGGTTTCCCACTACAAATATATGTTCTCACATTAAGCTTTTTAGTTTTAGAAAATGGATGGGACTAGAAAGAACTGTGTTTGTGTTGAATCTGATAAAAAAATTTATTATGAGAAATCAAATGGGATTATGAATGGGTTAAAGGAAACTGTTATTATTCCTAATAAATTATCATGATATATGATTAACAACTTTCACTATAACCTACTCTTATACTCACCAATTAATAGAAGTATAGAGTTCTGTGAATGGTCATGTTATGGGGACTATAGAGAAAAGAAGAGTAATTATCTTATATGTTGAGTAATTGAGAATAATAACTCAATGAAATGTCTCAAAGAAACTAGAATATGTTTTATTTTTGGATAATAAGGTAAAATGGTAAATACTTTACAAGGTTATATGAAAAGTATAGTTAAAACAATGAATGAGAATAATGGTTTCCTAAGGGAATCATCAATAGTTGAGTTTTTCAAATTTGGAAAGCATACAAATTATAAAAATAGTTGTCTTTGGGGAATTCTCAAGAAGTGGATCATCTAGGTTTCATGAGTAATTGTTTTTCCATTGATTATAAAGAGACTATAAATGACATATGAAAGAAAAATGTATTAAGGAATAATATGATGAAGTATAGATAATGGTTGAAGAATGAAGTGTAATGATTAATGTTTTTAATGTATTGGAATTAAAGAATTTTTTTATGTGAATAATAAAATATATAAGTAATTTTTCTATATAAGTTTTACATTAAATATTTTAAAGAATATGATAAAGGAACTAATTACCTTGAAAAGTGATTTAAGATAATAGTGATATTTTACAAAAAAAAACACATGATTATGGGAGGATAAATCATAATATATTCTTAATGTCATGTAAATGGTTTTTATTTTAGATAAATATATGATTGATATGAATAATGTAAATTGGATAGTATTGAAAAACATGTAACTGATTAATGATAAGTTGATGAATTTGTTTATGTTATAATTGATGGAGTTCACAACATATTTTGATTTATGTAATATATCCAATAATCTGAGTTTTATTTAAGGAATGAGGAAGAAGGTATGTTTTCATTGACCTTTAATGGAAATTATGTTTATTACCATGTTCCCTGAGAATATATGATAATGTTGTTTAGATATTTGGTATGAAATAATTATAAGCAATGTTACAACATTTGGGGTATTAATGTTAAGTTAATTTTTGGAACTTTATGTTCCTTATTTATAATTTTTTTGGATGAGTCTTGAGGTTAACCATGTATGTAATGGTTTACGATAAACTATCTATGAGGTTATATAGATTAATGTATTATTTCACTATATAAATATTAAATAATATTATCTAACCTTTAATACCCATTTTTGTTTAGATGACTACTATAGATAGAAGTAATTACTTATCATTATTTTATAAATCGTATGATATGTTAGTACTTCAAGCATGAAAAAATCATCTTTATTTTATAAATTATGTGATGAAGTGAAAATTGACTAAAACACAACCAAATGAAGTTATTTTTCATATAAAATAGAAATAAACCAAGTAATTGTAATTTCTTGTTTTCTCTATCTTGATAGTAAAAATTCCCCTAATATTTGGAGCAAAGAGGATTTTGGAGGAAAAATGGTGTCATAATTCCATCATTTCTGATGAAGAGATGTAATTTTCCTCAACTAATTGGTTAATGATTTTTTGGATGTTAACAATCTCATTATAATACAATTTATTATGATCAATGATATTTGAAATTAATTTTCTTCAATGTTAAAATCTTCAATTTCCACTAACGATTCTCTATTGGGAATCCTAATTCTACGTCATTCTATATGAAATTTTTAATTATATTTTAATTTATATTTAGCAATAAATTTTATCAAACCATTTATGATGTGGGTTTTTTCTTATATTAATTTTAAAATATCAAACCAATAATTACCAAGATAATGTTCAAATTGAGAGGATGTAGTATTTAAAGGGGTATAAAATGTAACACAATGTGATTTTAGGAAATATTTCTTTCAAATAAATTTAATTTATTTAATATTATATGTTGCATGTAACATAATGTTTTAACACACAATGTTAATATATATATATACATGTTTCCTAATCAAGAAAAATTTATTGCTTAATTCTTCTAAAATAAGTACCAAATTTTCTGTAAAAGTAATTTTTTATCCAAAGATATGTTCATTTCATGGATGGTTTTTATTACATTCCTTCATGGATTAAAAATTTAATTTCATTCACTTATATATTTTTTTTAAATTATAAAATGTTTTAGTAAAATATTTCAAATTTATATTATAGTGAAATTTTTTAGATTTTCTGAAATGATAGGATTGTCGGGGAAAATATAATTCTTGTAAAAAATGTCATTTCCTTTCATTAAATAAAATAATTTAAAGTATGATTTTATTTTGGATTTGGTAATAAATTTAAATATTGTAAATTTTATTTATATATATAATTAATTTCATTTTTATCATCAAAATCATAGATTTTCATACAAATTTATTTTTAAACATACTAATTTATTTTTAACCATACAAATGCATTTTTTCTAAGGACGTTTTTTAAGTGACTAATGTTTTCCCGTTTTAATAAACTAAAATAACTCCTAATGTAGAATGATAGAAATGAAAATTATAAAATAAATATATATTTATATATATAATTTTAAATTAATATATTGATTATTTCAAGTCATATAGTAATTATAAAATCATCTATTTCTTGAAAATTTCTTGTTCTAAAAAACTCATTTCATCTCTTTTTGCATAATTATATTACAATTATTTTTTGGGAATTTTAAAAAATTTATTAGAAAAAATAAAATTCGCTTTTTAAATATAAATTTCCAAATTATCTTTGAGTTAATTTTTTAGAATTTTCAGAAAAGTTCAGGTTTTGAATGAATAGTAAAAATTCTATTTTCATTGAAAATTGCCTATTTTACTGAATTTATAAAGTAAAATTTAGTTTTAAAATTTTTGTAAAAGTAGAATGAAATCAATTATGTTATTATTAAACTAATTTAGTTTATTTTAATTAAATTATCATTAAAATTTGATATTATTTCATTCTTTACTTATGAAA
Organism: Viscum album; assembly: GCA_963277665.1. Classification (NCBI taxonomy): domain Eukaryota; kingdom Viridiplantae; phylum Streptophyta; class Magnoliopsida; order Santalales; family Viscaceae; genus Viscum; species Viscum album. The sequence goes on from OY728151.1 coordinate 2,086,499,662, forward strand.
ATTTTATCTTTTGAAAAACGATTTTTTATCGCATCTTCGAGTTAAATTAAAAATTAAAAAAAATTAACTTCGATGAATAGAATTTAGAAATTTTGATTTGATATTTTTAATTATTATTATTATTAATATATATTAATTTCATCTTAATTATTTGGTCAAAATGAATACTAAAATAGTAAAAATTAATTATCGCAACAAAAGTTAAAACAGCTTTACCGAGTGGTTAAACTAAAGAGATAATGAGTAAAATACCATAAAAAACATGTAAAGATTCAATTGGAAAGAGATATTTATAAATTATCACCTATATAGTTTTATAATTACCCATTTTTTATCCTTTTAAAATTTTTAAATCATTGGTACACATTCTTTTCCCACATTTCCAAGTCTGCCCTCTCCCCCACTTATAAAAGGGAACCACCATTCTCTCCTCTTCACACTTACAATACCCTTTGGTTATGTGAAGAACCATAAAAATACATTTCTTAATTACCTTCGCACATCATAGATAAATTTTTTTATTAGGAAACCATCCAAATATGGCTTTAGATTTAAACCTAAAGGGGTTCTCTAATGAATAGGTATAGTCCATAACCATGCATTGTGATTTTATTTATTCACCTATCTCTTTAAAATATTATTCAACTATAGTGATTTAATTATGTACATATATCTAATATAATTATATTTTTTTATTTTAATGGAATTACCTATATCTATACCTTCTTCCATTAAGTGGTAAACGAAATCCTTGATCGTGTGTTTGTAGCTCTACCGCCTCGTGAACTGATGTAGATAGTTTTCCATCACCTTTATCATGGATTTATATGATGATCAATTTAACATATCTATATGATATTTTTAACATAATTATACTTTTTTAATTACAATAATACATATAAATTATTATTTTCCATTCTATGGGAATATTATAACATTGGTCAGGTGTATAGTGGACTACAACATTATATAGTGGTGTGACTCATTTTTTACTTATGATTTTCGTGAATGGTAATAAAGATAGGAAAAATGGGAATATGTAATATATATAAAATAAAAAATATTTTTTATGGTGAATATATTTTTTAAAATTCTTTAATTTCATCCTTTGAGAAAATGGAAACAACTTTCATGCATACTTATGACCTGTCATCTCCATGAATGGTGTAATTCATTTTTTATCCATAACATTAATGAATTACTCTAAATAAATATGTAATGAATATATCATATATTTATATAATGTATTACATTATGAATATTATTGAACAAATATCAAATTAAATGGACTAAAAATACCAAACCAAAACAAATGGAAGGAATATATATGATATTTCATGTTTTATTTTATTCTGTTCATTAGTGGAGATTATGATTCAAAATATAACCAGTTGGTAATGATTCAATGTTATAATCACATTTTTAATGAGATTTTATATAAAATGATTCCAGTGATGATATATTATAATGAACCTCTCAGCAAAGTCTTTTATTTTCTGATACTATTGTTATTTCTATAAAATACATGTTTTCAATTCATTTTCCTCTCTTATAGGATCAAATAGACCAAATGAATGTTCTTAAGAAAATTCATATTTATTTATCTCCTAGTTCAAAAGAAATTTCATACATATCCATATTTTCAAAAAAATTAATGTTTTTCTATTCTCCCATGATTTTTTAAAGCCACTTTTTCCCATGTTTGAATTTTTTAAAAATCGTTTAAAATTAATCTTTATATCATTTTCCAAATATGGCACTTTTGGATTTTTCTAAAATATGAAAGGAACCCAAATTTGAACATGTAAAACATGAATAGAAATTTCCACTATCATGACTGATCAATAAGTAAATGATTTATTTATAAGTTTTCAATATTATTTTAAAATAAATATTTTTAAATTTTTTTTTTCAAACTTTTAGTTAAAAATGTGATTTTTCAAAGTGAAAGGCTATTTTCATAAAGAAATTTTCAAAGTGTTCTTTCAAAATCACTTTCTATCAAAGAAAAAATCTTATCACATACCTTATGCTTTAAAATAGGTAAAATCCAATTTTTCAATCCTTATTGTTTATTTTCATGGTTTATTATTATGGTGAATAAATTTTTATGATACCCATTTATTTTGTATTTCTTATGCTATGAGGATTATATGAAATGATTATGAACCCCATTTCCTTTATATGGGTAATGATATGATGGAATTCTTATGAGACCATTTTATTTTCAAGGGTTATGATATGACTACTATTTTCTGTTCATGTGTCACACTTATTTATGGTTTATATTATTTGTGGGTGGTTACATTATAACTAATGATGGTGGTCACATTAGAACCAATGTTGGTGGTTATATAATAACCAAGTATAGTGGTCATGATTCAAAAAAATATGGTTAGGACCTATATCTTCCACAAATTTATTGGCTAATTCTTATATCTCTTGAGATAAAAATGAGAAACAAGTCAATTGGCTTGATCTACAATGGGAATTAGGCCGATGTGCTTGATCTGTGTTGGGAAATAGTCCAATGGTATTGGTACACATATGATGAGGCATGATCCACAATGTTTTATGGTATTGGTAGTTAACCGTGAAAAATGAAATAGTTTTTATACCTATTTTAGTACCACACATTTATGAAATGAGAATATGGTTCCTGAATTATGGTGATATCACACCCTTATAAATAATGTCATTTGGAATGATAAAACATTATTTCACTACTCATGTTTATGATCTCTGATAGGTTGGGTATGAACATTGTAAGTTATGTTTATGATCACATACCCTAATAGTCATATTATTATTTTATATGATCATAGAATGATATCCCACAAGTTTACCCTTATTTTTCATCTGATCTCACCCTTTATTATGTTTTATTTCTGAGAGTTATATGGAATTTTTTGTATAGGGTATATTTATGAAGATTACAAAAGTGAATATATTTGTGGTTAATATTAAGGATATTTAATTAAATAATAATATTTTTAACCTAGTATCTAAAGAAACTAAACCATTTTAGTCCCAATGTGTGTATATATGAAAATTATTAAATATTTATCTACAAATATGTGATATTTATATATGAAAAACATGGGTCATTATAATTTTATCCTCAATAATAGAGTAGGAAAAGTATCAAATAATTAATGTTCACATTCTTGATACCATTTTAACCTAGTTTAAAGGTGATTTCTCTAAATCATAAAAATTAAGAATATTAATAAAACTATGTGTTGATTTCTATATAATATAATCAACTGGTTTATCTAGAGCACAATTCCTACTTATTACTCATGGGTAAACTTTTAATATCCATATGATCTTATAACCATGAAGATCATAATATATCATTATAAACCATTCTTCTTCGAGATGATCATCAACCATGTATGACTTATATATTTATCTATAAGGATAAATTTATCATTCTAATATCATGTTTTATACAACATACATAAAAGATTGAAAAAGTGGAAATTCATTTTTAGGACATGATATATTTATATTGTCAAAAAATTGTCAATAAGAATATTGATGAAACCATATAAATAACAAATGGGCCCACTAAAAATTAATATATAGTGACCTTGAATGAAATTATGTTCTAGTACTTTTAATTGTCATATAAAAACATGTTTCATCACTGTGTAGAACTTGTTACATCACTAAGTATCAAAATAATAAATTAACACTAATAATAAAATAATTACTGATATCATAACTTTTAAGAATGAATATTTAGATAATTAGGATATTATGGTTTGTATTTATTATTTTCAACACTAGAATTCTCTATCCCAAAAACATTACTCCATAATATTAATTATTTTGATATATTTAATCTTTATTTAATTATAAAGAATAATGTTTTAAATCTTCTAATAATAAAAAATTTCAAGGAGATTATTTGTAATAAGAAATAATATTTCCCATTATATTAAGATCTTAATTATTCAACATATATCCCAAACTCATTTTGATCCCTCAGGATACATTTTTAGTTTTTTCACATTCTATTAAAATAGTGTATCATAAATCAACATCTATACAATATTCATTTGTTGATTTTTTATTTAAACTTCTCCAAGATCAATATTAACTTACCAAATATTATAATAAAATATATTTCTCAAATATATTATTCTATAAAGCAAATAAATAGTTGATAAAAATCATATATCTTATGATTTTCTTTATACTAATTTTAATATTAAATTCAATATAACATCTCATGTTATTAAATTACATAAAACATAATTTATTTTTTTGAAATAATTTATCAATAACAATTAAAAATGATTTTTTTTCATTTTAATATATTTATAAATTATTTTATTTCATCTGATTAAAAAAATTCCATGTATACCTCTATGTATTATGTTAGTGACTAGATATTAAGAATGTAAATTATGTGTTTTTAAATTAACATTATTAAATTAAAATAATTATTATTTTTTATATAATTTATTATATTATCAATAATATTTAATGAAATGAATAAATACAAGTTCATAATTATTATCCAATAAGAAAGATCTATTGAATCATTATTTAATAAACAATGCATTATAAATTTCTAAACATAGAATTCAAAATTTCATTATCAAATATTCTTTATTTTTGAACTCTTATGTATAATTTTTTTTATGATATATATTTTATGTGATATAACCTTAAATATAGAAATATTTATTTCTATGACCTAAATACCTGATGTGGAATCTCTGTGAATTTTTTTTATTTATTTTAATTATTCTAGGATATTCCACTTATAATGTCCATTATTTTCATAGTAAAAACATTTCCCTTACTTAGATATACCTCCTTCAAATTTTTGGGAAGAATAATTGAAATCCCCATGAACTTGTTTATCATTACATTAGATCTTTTTTACCAATATTATTTTATAACATCAAGATGGAACTAGATTTTAGACTTACCTTGTCCAATTCAACAACCCTTGACATATTATGGAGATAGCGAATTTTTTTAAATCTTCTCATGTTATATTTAATAATCAATTAATAAAATGCACTGAACACTTTTATGATAAATTAAATAGTAGAATCCATCCTTAGTGGTGACCTGAATCTCTAAAAGTAATTTATTACGCCCATCATATTGAGTACATCAGTTGAAATAGAATACCCTTCAATCATTTTATAGAAAAAAATATGCTTTAAATGAATTATATCTCTATTATATATCTTAATCTAGATAGATCCATTTAATTTTTCCTATTATTCTATATGAATCCATTTTTTTTCTTTTACATTTTAGGATTCATGGGAAAAAACATCAATGTAGATATGTCAATTAAATCATTCATATGTTTACTATTAGAATCATTTTCTTATTAACTCGCCTCATTAGCAAGGACCAACCCAAATATTTTCAAAAATAAATAGAATCTGACCTCTAACATTAGAATTATTTTCAAATTTTGTTACATTTTTTAGTAATTTTGTAACATCCCGACCTGGGTGCCACATGCTGGTTCCTTGAGCTAGTGGGTCACATGACCTCAAGTGTGCCTCCCCATATGACTGAGGCTGCCAACTATCAATGAGGGTATGGTTTACTGGGTCGGGTGAATAGTTTACCAAACCATATCTGTTTCCCTCATCCAAGGTTTATCCTTAATCCATCCATCTAACACATGGTCATTTCCCTTATCATGTCTTGAAATAGAGAAGTATCTTTAGGTGCCGATCAGGAATCCCATGTAGGGTGTGGGTAAAACACAGAATGCCACAGTCTACAATGTCTAAAAAACTAGTAAATAACAGTGTATGAAGTTGTATAAAGAAATAAGTACAATATATTAATAAATAATTGTCACATTATCATACTATTCTTTATTTAGCTATATAAACTCGAAGGGATCTTGTAGACACCAGTACCTCAATATTTTCTTCAACTCATGTCAGAGCTCAAAGTATGTCTAAGTAAAATCATGTCTCATAATTCCATTGTTACCATTATTTTATTCAAACAAGAATTCCCTTTTTACCATTATTTAATTCATACTAGAATTTATATGTTACTATTCATGCATCATAAAATAGAATGACAATGTTACCATTATTTAATTCACAATTAATTGGTGGTGTTACCATTCATAAATTATATGTTAGAATAACCATGTTCCCATTATTTAAATCATACATCAATTCCCATGTTACCATTTATGTTTTATATAATAGAATGACCATGTTCTCATACTACAATTCACAATTGAATGACAATGTTTCCATTCATACATTAAAAATTAGAATGACCATGATCCCATTATTTAATTCACGGCTGAATGACCATGTCACCATTCATCAAGAAATAATTAATTCATCAGTTATTTATCCACATAAATTCCAATAATAATTTGATAATTATCTCCTTGTAAAATTACCCTTAAATAATTCCCAAGTCAATTTAGTATATCAAACAGATTAATTAATTTAATAATTAATTAATATTTAAAAACTCAAAATACAGTAATTAATTTCAGAATTAATTATATTATTCAATCTCAATTCACCATAATTAATTCCAAAATTAATTATATTAATTAAAAAAAATCCAATATCTCATAATTAATTCAATAAGTAATTATTTACCCTAGAATATTAAAAACACATAATTAATTTCGCAACTAATTTTCTCAATTTAAGATATCATTACCCCATAATTAATTCCATAATTAAGTACCTCAAATAATAATATCAATACTACATAATTAATTATATTATTAATTATCAAAAAAAATATCAATTTCTCATAATTAATATCCCAATTAATTATCTAAATCACATACTCTAGATCTATTAATTATTCCCCCAATTAATTATATAATTTACAATCCATAAATATCGTAATTAATCTCCCAATTAATTATCTAGTTAATAACCCCAAAATCACATAATTAATTACCCAATTAATTATCTATTTCAAAATTACTTAAATTAATCAATTGGTCACCCAATTTAGTAATTTGAACTACTAAATAATTCTATAAATTCTAAAATTTGAATACATATATGAAAATCATGATTATGGTAATTGAATATTTGACCAGCTATCTCTATTTTTCAAAGAATTATCATCCCAATAAAATCACCCAAAAGGTGTTGCACAATGATGTAGAACAAGATCTGGATCTTGAAACCCTAAATCGAGATTCTTGAAATAATGATATTGTAAATATAGATCTAGAACATTCCAAATATATTTATATGTCACCCAAAAATAGGATTACATCATGGAATTAAAGTGAGAAGAATGTGATAAAAATAATAAAAGAACCGGGAGAAGATTCACTTATGGGTAGAGGAGGGGACCTTTAATTATAGCTTTAATTCACGAAGAATAGAGGTTAGGAGGACTTGGAATTCATACAAAGAGCTATGAAAATATATAATATCACATAGGGTTGAATGGGGGTTAAAATGGGTCAGTTGGGGTTGATTTAAAATCTAATTTTGATTCCAAATTAAATCCCATGAATAGTTTACTAGGTAGAGAATCATTTTTTCCTAACTATGTGCCTAAACATGGATCCTATTTTATAGTGGTGCGCAGTCACTCAAAAGAGGGTGTAAAATTTGGTAGATAATTCGCTAACCATGAAAGTCCCCACTGTCCAGGGTTGCATGGTTTCCTGGGTTTCGCCGCATGATTTTACCTAACCATGTACCAACCATGCACAACCATATTTACATCATCACTCTTGGTTTTCGATGCCAAAACACCCAAATATAAAATAAAAAATGAAACTAATCAACACTAAACAATATATTACATATTAGTAAACCCTGAGACAACCCTGTAAAGGGTTGGGATTGTTCAATTTCCCCACCTTATAACAAATAATCTTTGAGCTGCATTCCCAAGCTTGTCTTGGATTACGAGTTACAAATATCAGGCCATTGAGAAGTAAAATATTATTACATTACCCTGGTTTCCTCTAAACCATTCCCATTTTTCTAAAATACCCAAACTATCAGCACTGTCTTTCCCTATAAAACATTCTCATTGTGATCCCACACACGTATCTGATTCTCCTCAAAGGACACATCTATCTCAAGATCAAAATAAACCATGCCGATTACCTAAGAAGTTTTATAGTGATATTTATGTAATTGTGAAAAATATTAATCATAATTAATAGAACTATATTTCTGTGGAAGGTAAATTTTTGTGCCACTAGCTATATTCTCTCAACAACATCAATCGGCCTGATGATGTTGGGGGGGCAAACATGCCCTAACTCGGTATCCTATGGTAACCCTATCTAGGAGAAACCAAAGGAATACATTAAAACCACTTGTAAACACTAGGGGTGGTTTATTTATATCAGTATACAATTTTTTTCTACTCTAAGCCATAACCATAGGTTTCCAAATTATCTACACCTACTCGGATATCTTTTTCCGAAGACCGAGTCACAACAACTCTGAAAAACCTACCTCCAACCATCATAAAGGTTATCTGTATGGCCTACAATAAAGAACCTCACTTGGTTCTATTTGTATAGTATCCTAAAAAATATTTTTATAGGAAAATATACAAAATATAAGTGTTTCTCCCTAGACACAAAACAAATTAATAACAAACTCCAACAACATATCATCAAGCACCAGAATATTACGTTTTCATTGTCCATCTGTCTATGGGTGGAAGTCTGTACTCAACAATACCTGTTAATTTAGTTAATTTTGAAAGACCTACCAGAACTATTAAATGAAGCATGAATCATGATTTAAAACTTTATTATTTGGAACCCAGTGTAGATGGATATGACCGATACATAAAAATCTCTATACTTCTCCACTAATAATGTCTCTCATATTGGAAAGAAATTAGCTACTTTCATCAGTCGATCCACAATAACCTATATAGATTAATTATTCCTTATATTTATTGGGAGAAACACCGCAACATACATTTTAATTTCATCCCACTAACATTATGGAATATAAAATGGCTCTAGGAAACCTCCAAGTCATTGATTCTCCAACATCACCTGCTAATAGGTTTAGCATCGCTTCACAAACCATTGTATCTCCATTATCATGTAGGGGCACAAAAACTCTCTTCAATGGTAATTTTTAATTTTGTTTATAATTGGATTTATTAGAAACTTTGAGTCTTGGAATTCTGACATCATCTCCTCTGCCATGCTTGTAGGCACAATAACCTCATTCCTCCCAAAGACGGTCTCATCCTCATCTACGATCCGATATGAAGGATACTCCCTAAAATCAATTTTTTCCATCAAGGTAAAAATTTATGAATCCTCATTCTATCAATCTAAAATCCATCTCAAATTTGTAGACTCCACTGAATCTAATATGAGACTCATTTTCTCCTGACCTTCATGAACCACCACATGCATCTCAACTGGAAAACTCATCATCTTCCACTCGACACTGGACTCTTGAACATCCTAAGCCTATGATTTCCTTATCAAAGCATCAACCACACTATTTACTTTCCTAGACAAATATGTTATCTCAAAATCAAATGATTTCATATACTGATCTCATCACCACTACTGTAGATTCAAATCTTATTGCAAGAAGATATAATTTAGGATCTTGTGATCGGTAAACACTGTAAACTTTTCCCCCAACACATATTCAACCCAACACTTCAAAGAATAAACCATATATTCTATCTCAAGGTCATGCATAAGTTAGTTCCATTCATGTGTACTCAATTGCAGAGACCCATAGGCTACAACACGATCTCCCTACATCAAAACAAATCTAATTTAATTCCCCAAAGCATCATAATACACCATATACTTTTTATTTGGGTATTATATTATCATGATCATGGTCGATGTCAAGTGATTCTTTAAATCCTGGAAGTCCTTCTAACATGATTCTAACAATCAAAACATCATCCTTTGTTTGTTCATGCCAAAAAGCAGTGCTTCCAATTGGGAAAAGTGTTGGATGAATCCTTGATAAAATGTAGATAACCCCAGAAAGTTAGGAATATCGAATATGTTCTTTGGATGATACTCAGAAACCACTTACTTTACATTATCTGGGTCTACAAAAACTCCTTCCCCTGATATTTTGTGACCTAATAAGTGTAAATTAATAATCAAAAATTTTCATTTAGAAATCATGGAGTATAGATGGTTCTCTCTAAGTGTACAAAGGATGATTCCAATTTGTCGGGCATAATCATCACGAGTCTTGGAGTAAACAAATATATAATCCAAAAAAACTACAACAAACTGATCTAGGTATGTGTGGAAGACTCTGTTCATTGAGAACAAAAATACTTCTAGTGTGTTTTCTACCAAAACGATATTACAACGAACTCATCAAGGTCATGCATGATTCTATAATTAGTTCTTGATATATCAGAAGTTTAAACTATCTTATGATGATACCCTAATGTCATCGCTATATTTGAGAACACACAAGATCCTCTCAACTGGTCAAATAGATTGTTGATACATGGAAGACGATACATGTTCCTCATAGTCATCTGGTTCAACACCCAGTAATCAATACACAAACCTAGAGTCCCATCACCTTTCTTAACAAAAAAACACTGGAGAACCCAAAAAAAACGTGCTCAGATTAATAAATACCTTATTATTCAATTCTTACAGATGTTTCTTGGCCTCTTAGGGAACTTTCAGTGCCATTATGTATGGTGGAATAGAAACGTGCTCATACCCCAACATGAGATAAATAGTGAATTCCACATCTTTCCCAGGTGGTCTCCTTGAGTGGTATTTAGGAAAACCATCTAGAAATCATTCCACCACTGGTGGAAATATATCATGGTCTAAACCACTAATTTTCAGAAAGACTTGAAACATGGGTTCTGATCTCTCCCAGTAACTGAGTAATTCACCCTACTTAGCCTGCCTGGATATCCCACTCCCCACAGTGAATGTACTGGTCACCCTTAGGAGACATAAACTTAACTCTCCTATAGTTAAAATCAATGTGGTATTAGTATCTCACTATCCATTCCATAACCATAATTAGGTCAAAGTATGGCATGTCAAGGATATAGATATCCCACAGAAAATGACACTCCCCAAATTCGAGAGAACATACCTTTAATAAAAAGATGTCTCTAGACTATACTCCCAATGGTGTGTCTAAATTCATTACACAGCTCAAAAAATCCATAGATATGATCAAACCATTAACATGTTTTATATTTTTAAAGTAATGAGAGGAACCAGTATCAAAAAAGTCAATAAATAATTTAGAATCAACAAGAATAGTACCTATCGTTGTCAACGGTCCAACCTTGCTATCCAAAAGTGTAGGTTTCACAGTTTGTAGTTATCCTTCCCATCTTACCTATGAAGTCTAACTCCCACGAGTTTCACCACTCTAATGATATGGGGGATCTTATCTAGAAGCACCATGCCCACATCCCCTACCTCCTTGGCTAGTATAAATCAATCTTTTATACTGATATGATGAAGAAGATCCCCTTACCACACCCTATCTCTGTCTAGATCCACCATCCCTGACTCTCTATCCATGTGTCTTGTAGAACTTAAATAGATTTCCCATCCAACAACAAGACCTACACTCAATTGGTGTTTGGGAAAATTTTCTATGATAATGGACTGACCTACCACACAGATGACAAATCACTCTAGTTAGTCAATGTGCAGCTAACCCACCAATCTGAGCACTTATTTTTCCACTACCTAGGCTAAAGATCTCATAACGGTGCTTCATGAACTTGGAAGTCGCACCTTATGATCATCCTATAGTAACTATCTGTCTAGAACTAGAATCCACCTTCAGGTTCCCCTCGACTATGAGATCCTATTCCACCCCATAATTAAACTTATTTAACCAAGAAAGGTTAACATGGTACTTAATTCCATACATATTTCCATCTTGATAGTGTCTCGGTGTAGTTGTCACATTTGTTGGGAATGTTTTGTCTCAACAATTATATATATATATTATTCATTTGGATGCTCAAAAATAACCTTTTTTATACATAAAATTTTGATAATTTAAATTTAGGAAATAAGTATTAGTTGAGATATTTATATTAGCATTTTATTCAATACATTGGTCCATAGGACATATATGATAAATTGATAGAACAAATCTTTAGCATATTCTCAATCCTACATTAGTAAGTATAGAATAAGTAATAAAACCTACGTTTAGAACCACATGTATTGATCATCAACCCTACACTCTCAAGAATTTATTGTTAATCAACTGTACATTTGTATGCAACCCAACATTTGAGAAAGTTGAAATTAAGGTTTTTTAACACAACATTCAGAAGAAACCCTACATCTATGGAAAAAATGTATGGTGCGTCAATCATAATTTGTTAATGAACCGTATTTTTTCAACCCTACATTTTGTGTCTTTTTCGTATAAAGGATCCCTATATTTGACTATTCAATTATAGAGTTTTAAAACCATGATATTTTTTGAAATTTTTGCAATGGTTTCAATAGGAATAACGGTTGATTTAATTATTTTTTATCACTAATTCAAAGGATTGTATTCAAAGGTGTATGTCATTCCTATTTATAAGGGATGTTACAACTCTCTCTAATGATTCAAAATTAAATGACTGTGATTTTTATGGGGACATTATGGGATCTCATTAACCAAAGGAATGCAGAGTGTACAATATATATATATGGTTTGAATATTTTCACTTCATATGTGTGTGAAATATATATGTGATATATATTGAGGAAGTGTTGTTTTAAACATTACATAATGTTTTTATTTAAAGGAGGAGTATGTTGAAAACATTACTCTATCTCTTTATGATAATTTGGAAGCTCACAAATACCCTTAATTATTTTCTAATGATTTTATTGGTTATGTATATTACAGGAATTTATTATTTGTTATATTTTTATATCTGAACGAAATATTTAAGTTCTTGAACAACGAGGATTAATTACTAAAGTATTCACATTAGTGTGTTCGGGAAACACTGTTCATGCTCTACATATTCGAGATATGCTTAAGCATGTTATAGAAACACCATTCATACCCTATGTGGAGAATCATATCATAAGGATGAATTATAGTGTATACTTTATGAGTTATCAGAAAATTATGGAATAGGAACCCTTCGTTTGAAATGAACCCTACGTTTGGGTTATTGAAAAAGTGTGGAAGAAGAAATGTATGTATGTTTTAAACTTTACGTTTGTTTCTAAAAAGTATAGTTCACCAAACATACTTTTGTAAACAACCATACATTCTTAGAAAAGTATAGAACAAGTACCTTTCATTTAAATTCTTATAAAAGTATGGATCTTTTATCATAACTTTGAAAGTTGAAGAGAAAAAGTAGGGATGGCCAACCCTACGTTTGCGATCAACCGTACGTTTCCAACACTACATTTGTGATCAATCATACGTTGACAACCCTAAGTTTATGATCCACTAGACGTTGAAAAACTTATGTTTTAAGGCTACATCATCAATCTTACGTTTGTTATCTATGTTACGTTCAGAGGATTCATACTGTACAACTCAAAGTTACGTTTTGTGTCAGAGAGTTTAAATTCGATATTATTATGCAACGGTCAGCAAGCTGTTTATTAGGTTGATTTCAAGCCATATTAAAAGCTGATTTTAAAAAGTTTCTTTGAAGAGTTCAGATCTGTTTAAAGATTGAATTAAAAGGTTATTTTCTTGGATAATTTAAAGAGAAGTTACAACTACTCTGTTAATTCAAATGTTTGAATATCACGATTTAGTAGGCAACTTCTGTGGATCTAAATTTACAGAAGAAGTTCTCAACAATATTATATAGATATATGAGGGTATTTGAAAACTGTATCAATCAATAATATTCATAAAAAGGAAGAAAAATAGAGACTATCAAAAACATAGATCTGGTGATTTAAAAGAACAACAAAGCTATGTTTATTGAAGAAGAGGAATCACGATAGAAGATTCACTCGTTTTACAACGAAGATCATTTGTGAATCTGCTACTATTAAAGTTGTGAATTATATTTCTATATCTACTGCAATAGGATCAACTCAAAATGACTCTTATTTAAAGATCATTATTTATGAAGGTGACGATCCATCTACTATCAATTTCATTCTGTTTCCATTGTGAAGAACAACTGGAAAGTATTTTCAAAAGTACAGATACCTTTCTTTTCTATTCCTGAGTAACCAGCTTATCGTACTATGCTCTGTAGGTTCTGTGAGTGAACCAGAAAGATTATTTTGCCTTAGATTGTAAATGTGTCAGCTTCTTGTACTCAGTTGTGAAATGGTCTGTGGAAACGAGGACCAGATAGTGAAAATCACCAAGCTCCTGGAGTAGAGAATTGGTGGAATGGACTAGGGGTCGTCTGTTCCCTGAACCACTATATATCTTGTGTCTCTGATATTTAAATTTCTGCTGCATTAATTCATCTGATTAAAGTTAAAGAGAATAACACGATCTTGCAAAGATTTTTGAAAAGACAAAATTCACCCCCTCCCTATTGTGTATATTTAGTAATATATGATCCAACAATTGGTATCAAAGGTTGAGCATTCTGATAAAGCCTTAACAAGCTAAAAGTAATAACACACAGAGCAAGATGATAGATAAAGGAGAGGAAATGTCTATGGTCATAGAACCGTACTTCAATGGAGAAAAATATGGATGCTGGAAGTCATGAATGATTATCAATCTGAAAAACCTTGGATACATAGTATATTCTAAGATTCTGACTCCATATGAAATACTAAAAAAAACCTGAAACATGGACTGCAGCTACTGAAGATGAATATGATATGAACTCAAAGGAAATGAATGCAATTATATGTGGTCTAGGACCTGATGAATTTAACAAAGTATCTCAATTCCTGACAGCATATAAGATTTGTCAAACTATTGTTTTTTCTTATGAAGGAACTTAAAATATCAGGGAAATGAGATATGCTAATGTTAGGATTAAATTTGATACATTCTGAATGGTTAATGGTGAAAGTATTACTCAAATGAATGTAATATTGACAGATATTGACAATAACATAACGGGCTTGGGAGATCCCATTAAACAAGCTGATCATGATTTAAATGTACTAAGAGAACTACCTATAAGATGGAATGGAATATCTGCTGCAATCAGATAGTCGACACATGTCAAAGAATTAACCATGAGAGAACTGATTAGATCACTAATGGTGTATGAAGCAAGGATGCAAGACGATGAGAATGAGCATAAAATTTTTATCAAGAATGATGATGCTACCTTCAAAGTTTCATCATATAGCAAAAACATAAAGAGGAAGAAAATTGTAAAAGTGAAGTCAGAAAGTTCCGATTTATCAATTTCTAATGTGGAACTGGATCGTCTAGCCAATAAATTCACTAAATTGAATATAAAGAAGAATGTGTTCAGAAAATCCTTCAAAAAGGATGACAAGGAAGTCAGGTGTTTTGAGTGCAAGAAAATGGGGCACATCAGACCTGACTGTCCTCAGCTAAAGGAATAAAAGAAAAAGAAAGTCTTCAAAAGAAATGATTATATGCATAAGAACAAGAAAGCTATGAATTCTACATGGAGTGTATCTGAAGACTCCAGTATCACTTATGATTCAGGCTCAGAGAAGGAAGAATCAAATCTAAAAGCCAACATGTGTTTTATGGTAGAAACAGATGAGGTAGAATCTTACTACTCTTATGACTCTAGTTCTGAATCTAGTTACTTTAATGAAAAACATGCAGCCTACTGAAATATGATTGGATAAAAATATGATTCACTACTAAATAAGTATAAGTCTTTGAAGAATATTCAGAAGGTTTTTTCTGATAAAAGAGATACAATGTTGAAACAACATAAAGAGTTAACTAAAAATTTTAATTCAATTAACACTAACAATACAGATTATGAATCAAAGATAAAAAAACTACAAACTGATGTGGAAACATATAAAAATACAGCCCTTGTTTTTACTAAAGGAAAAAATAAATTAAATGAAATTCTTTGTAAAAATGTTATTAAAAAGGAAAAAAATTTAATTGGCAGAAAAGGTGAAAAACCTAAGCTATACAGGAATTATTTCATTCCAAGTACAAAACGATTAAATTGTAATTAGTGTGGAACAAGGAGACATATTTCTAAAAACTGTTTCTTAAGACAACCCCAAATAAGTGGTATTAATAAAGGTTTTGTAACAAATAATTTATTTGACTCTTCTATAATTATAAAATCAAAGCAAGTCTGGATTCCTAGATATTTGATGGCTAACACCCCTAGACCCATAGAATATGGGTACCAAAGAAAATAGTTTATATTCCTTTGTAGGGAGTAGTTCACAAAAGTAAAAAAGAAATATTGTATATGGAAAGTGGATGATCAAGGCATATGAGTGGAAACTAATCAAATTTATCTACACCCACTCAAAAATATGGAGGACTTGTCACTTTTGGTGACAATGCCAACGGGAAAATCATTGGTATTGGAATAGTTGGATATCCAAAAGTTGTCTCAGTCAACAAAGTACTTTATGTACAAGGATTGAAACACAAAATGATAAGTATCTATTAACTATGTGATGATGGTTATGTTGTTGATTTTTCTAAAAATTTTATTCTATTTTAAAAAATAAACTACTTAAAATTAGAGCACCTAGAAATAACAATGTGTATACCATGGATTTAAATTCCTTGTGTAAACAACAAGTAAACTGCCTAACTGCTAAAATAAATGAATCCTGGATCTGGCAAAGAAGACTTGGACATTGTAATTTATTTGTTTTACATAAATTATCTAAGAAACAATTAGTTTCTTATTTACCTAGTCTCAGATCTAAAAGTGACGGATTCTGTGATGCATGTCAACTTGGAAAGCAACAAAAATCATCCTTCAAATCTATTAACAAAATTACTACATCTAAACCTCTAGAACATATCCATATGGATTTTTCTGGACCTTCAATAGTAGAAACCTTGGCTGGTAAATTCTATGTATATGTTTTAGTTGATGACTATTCTAGATTTACTTCGATTTTATTTTTAAAATTTAAAAAAGAATCTTTTACTTTATTTGTTTTTTTTGTAAAGCTGTTCAAAATGAAAAAGGTAATAGAATTATTTCATTAAGAAGTGATCATGGTGGAGAATTTGAGAATCTAGAATTTAATTCCATTTTCTCAAAAAAGGGTATTAAATACACCTTCTCTGCACTAGGAACGCCTCAACAAAATGGAATTGTTGAAAGAAGAAATAGGACAATTATGGAAATGGCTAGGACTATGCTAAATGAATATAGTCTTCCTACCAATTTTTGGGCAGAAGTTGTAATAAAAACCTGCTATATAAGGAATAGAGTTTTAATTAGACTAATTCTGAAAAAACGCCCTATAAACTCTAGAATAACAGAAAACCTAAACTAAATTACTTTAATGTTTTTGGATGCATGGTTTACACCTTCAAAACCAAATACAATCTTGGTAAGTTTGATCCAAAATATGATGAATGCATTTTCTTAGGATATTCTGCTACTTCCAAAGCTTATAGAGTCTATAATAAGAAGTCAAGTATTGTTGATGAATCAGTTCATGTGAAATTTGATGAATCTAATCCCTTTCAGAAAATGGCAGATCAAATGGATGAATCTGACTCTAATGATAACATGAGACTTGAGAACTTGAAAAATGATTTTGAAAAATATATAAATGAAATTTAGTCCAGCTCAGAAGAACATGACCCTAAAGAACCTATAATTGTACTTCCTAGATATAATATAACCCTAAAGAATCACCCCTTAGAAACTATAATAGGTGACTTAGACACAGGAATAAAAACAAGAAGAAATATATGAAATCATGTAGAATTATCTTCCTTTCTATCCCAATTAGAACCCATGTCTACAGAAGAAGCTTTTGATGATGAAAGTCGGATCATAGAAATGTAAGAAGAATTAAACCAGTTTAAAATAAATGATGTCTGGGAATTTTTTGAAAGACCACAAAATTATCCAATGGTAGAACCGAATGGGTCTTTTGAAAAAAAACGAGATGATAAAGGAATAATAACTAGAAATAAATCAAGACTTGTAGATAAAGGATATACTCAGGAAGAAGGTATCGATTATGATGAAAGCTTTGCACCTGTATCTAGATTATAAGCTATTAGAATCATTTAAGCTTATGAATATCATATGAACATTAAATTTTTTCAGACCGATATTATGTCTGTCTTTTTTTAATGGTTATTTAGTGGAGGAAGTTTATGTTGAGAAACCTCCTGGTTTTGAAAATTCACAAAAATCAGATTCTATGTTTAAACTTACTAAAGCTCTTTAGGGCCTTAAACAAGTTTCTATAGCTTAGTATAAATGATTAATCACTTTTCTATTAAAAAATTATTTTACTGTTGGAATGGAAGATCCAACACTTTTTAAGAAAAATGTAAATTCTAATATTTTATTGGATCAAATTTACTTTGATGATGTAATTTTTGGATCAACTAATACATCCCTTTTTCATGAGTTTTCAAATTTAATGCAAAAACAATTTGAAATGACTATGATGGGAGAGTTAAATTTCTTCTTAGGAATTCAAATTTTTCAAAAATATTTTGGAAATGTTTTAAATCAATACAAATACATTACTAATTTACTGAAGAAATTTGGACTTGAAAACAGAAATATATATTCAACTCCTATATATACTAATATAAGACATGATTTGGATGAAACTGGAAAATCCGTTGACAACAAGTTATATAATGGTATGATGGGTAGTTTATTATATCTAACTGCTAGCAGGCCAGATATAATGTATTTAGTATTTCTTTGTGCAATATTTCAATAAAATCTTAAATAATTCCATTTAACTGCTGTTAAAATAATTTTTAGATATTTAAAATGAACTATTTTTCAATCTCTTCATTGACCCAAAACTTCTGATTTTAATTTAATTTCATATTCAGATTCTGACTTTGGAAGTTGTAGATTAGATAGAAACAACACTTCAGGAACATTTCACTTTTTAGGGAAATCCTTAGTGTCATTGTCAAGTAAAAAACAACATTCAGTTGCCCTATCAACATCTGAGGCGGAATATGTTTCTACTGGTAGTTGCTTAGCACAAGTGTTATGGATGAAAAACCATCTTATGGAATTTAGACTAAATTTTTTTAATACGCCTATTTTATGTGATGATACTAGTGCAATTAATATTTCAAAAAAATCATATTAATCATTCTCCGACTAAGAATATTGATATTGGACATCATTTTCTAATAGATCATGTTCTTAAAAATGATATATCTATGGAATTTGTAAGTAATGAAATTCAATTTTCTATTTTTTTTACTAAACCACTTCCAACTGAAATGTTTGATTTTATTAAGCGGGAGCTAGGTTTATTTAATTTTAAATAATGTTTTATTTTATTATGTTGTTTCTTTTACTTAATATTGTTTTAAAATAAATTAATTATTTGTTTTTAAAACAGAATAAGTTTTTTCCCCGCGCAGTCAATTTTATTCGTTTTTAAAACCTAAGTAATAATTATTGATGACATGAGAATCATAGATCTCATAAACCTTTTGAATTCTGAATCATTTCATTTCTACCAAAAACCGTTTTTTACTAGTATCACTTTACCACTCTTTGTCCATTGGAACCTAAAAACCTTCGAAACCCCAATCCTCTTTCGAAACATTAGATATTTCTTGCAGAAATGGCCAAATCCAAGAGAACTGATGAGGCTGAGACCAGCATCATCACGAAACAACGCTCCGAAGGAAGACAATTTTTGCAAGGAAAGGTCATACACCTGGAATGTCTATATCAGACGAATCTTCTATTGAAATAAGCTCTCTCTTTTCAAAATCTAGATCAGACCTTAAATGTTGAGAAGTATGATTTTTTTATGAAGTAGAACTGCGATATTTCTTTAAGTCTGTACAATTTAGTCTGGGAGATGATGAGGATACTATAGTAGCTATGATAGAAGATCGAGATGTCTTAATATCCTCTATGGAGATTGGTCAAATTCTGAACTGCCCGCAGGAGGGAGTTTTTCATATTGATTTGAAAAATATATGAGATTTTGTGCATAAGTATGAAGATATCATGTTTATTCTTTTTGGTTCTACTCATATTAAGAATATGTTCATAAAGGACCTGGAGCCAGATCAGAAAATTCTAGTAAATGTTTTTCATATATGGATTGCACCGAGGATGTCTTAGTTGGAGAAAATAATTTATCCAGATATGTATATAATTTTTCTATTAATGAGTGATATAAGGATGAAATTTCCTAGGTACATGACTGTGTATATTCATTAATACTGTCAAAGTGAAGCTAGGTTGAATTTTTATCCATTTGGTAGATTCATCTCAAAAATTCTGTTCAAAAAGGATATGGTGAGGATAGTGGAAGTCAGAGTTAGATGCCATCATAGTAACACCTTTGGTTCTAGGACCCTGAGAAAAATTGGCTATTTCTGGAAAACATTAAAAGGGAAACATTTTCTAGTAGGAGCTGAGGAAGAAGAATAGAGTGCCCAAGCTCATTCTTCTAAGTACAAAGATGGGCAGGCTGAATCAAGAGTAAGCACTGCTACAAGAAGAATAAGATTTGAAACTGAAGAAACTAAAGAAGAAAGAAGTCCGGAGGGACTTTAGACTCAAAGAAAAAACATGTTACTGAGGAACGTGTTTCCCCTGTAATGACAACAAGAGATTTACTCTCTTACAGTTTTGGCAGAGGAAAAGATTTTGAGATGCCACAGTAAGAGGATACAGCTCAAATTACAGTCACTCCACATGTCCAAACTAAAAATGAACCTCATGTTGTAGTTTACGCTGATGTTAAAATACAACAGGAAGAAGAGGCAGTGTAACACCCCAAGCTTCAACGGCACTCATCTCTTTGAATAATACACTTGTGTGTGTTGTACGCAAACTCGAGTTCTAACACACACCACAACCAATCAAACTAACAGTTATGAATAGTAATACCCACTTTTTTAAATTTTATACATTTTATCTTTCAAAATAGATTTCATTTTTGGATTCGGAATATCGAAAATAGCTTAGGGTGAATTTTTTGTATTTTTCTGAAAATTTTTAATTTTTGATGAATAGTGAAAAACACTAAGTTATAGTTTAAAATTGAATTTTTATTTAAATAATTACTTATTTTATTTAAATTATTTAATGTCAAAATAGATATATAATACCTATATAATTTCAATGTAATTCATTGGAGTCGTTTTATAATAATTTATATATATATAAATTTTGTTGACTTTTCACCGCCTTTTACCCACCTCCTATGAGCTTTTGCAAATTCACATAAAACATAATTTTACCGCTTATGTGAGCTGAATTTCAAAAATCCGAGAGACATGTTTAATATCAAGGATTAAAATGTGGTTCAATAAGATGAATTTTTTTTGGTGAATAGTAACTTTTTACTTTTATTTACCACGGTTAAAAGTAAATAGGATAATTAAGGGTAAAAATGATATTAATATTACCCTCACACATGTCCTAATTATATTGTAAAAGTTTATCTCAACCAAAAACAGCCTTAGGAATAAAATATTATCATTTAGGTCCAACTTGGATTAGAATAGGACATTTATTATTATTTAATTCATAGAAGAGTTAAAAGAGTTAAAATCAAAGTTTAATAACAAAAATATTTTTAATATAGGGGTTTACAAAAGATAAATTTGATTATAAATATTCATTAGAAATCTAAAAGATTTCCTACATCATGGTATTTTATTTATAATTTTTAGATAATAAATAATTTTATTTATTTATGACAGAATAATGATGCAGTAATTACCTTATTCATGAAAGAACCAAATAAATGGTATTATAAATATTAAAATAAATATAATTTCAAATTTTTTATGACATCCAAGAATTTTATAGATGAATATGATATGTTAGGATTTATTAAATGTATTTTTTTAAAATAATCATGTTTTTATTATTTTAACAAAAAAACAAATACCAAATAGTGTCAAAATTGACATAAAATAGTTTTTAAAACAAATATTATATTATTAATTGATATAATGGTCCTAAAAATCTAAGGATAGTCCAAAAGACTAATATAATAATATATATTACATTAATTAACCAATTGACGTTCTATTGGCAGTATATAGTACATTTATTAACCATATAGTGTAAGATTAGAAGAAGACACAGTAAAAGTTAAATTTTTTAACTTAGAGTTAAATCTAAATGATAAGGTTAAAATGGTAACATAAACTTGTCTAAAACCTATTGGTTGAATTTTTTCCGACCTATCCCCACATTATACTTTAAATAATCGACTTTGGAGCCATTATAAACCGAATATGAAATTATTATAAAATAATATTGTAAGTTTTTCCTAGGGTGCCCCTCACCCCTCTTATAAAAGGAAACTCCCCCTTCTCCCTAATTCACACCTTCTAAGCCATTTTCCTCAGAAAAGAACTGCCCAAAAACCCTCTCAAATATCCTCCCTTCATCCTAGAGGCCTTAGTTTGATCATAAATCCAACCTAAAAATCCCTTTTGATCAAATCAAAAGGAAGAACCTGAAGAAGAGGTAATGATTTCACCACCCTATTTCAAGTTCCTTTCATCTTCCACTTCCTATTTCTTTGTTGTTTCCATTATAAAATAATAAATGTTGTATATTATCTATACTGTGATGTTATTATAATTATGTTACAACCAAATTCATTAATCTATCCACCCTTTGAATGACATGTCACCATACGTGTGTGCGTACTGCTTACTATCTCCACGTCGTTGTGTAATTGTTATTCAACACATTATTATTTGGATGGGTATAATAATGATGTGCAGTTTATGTAAATAATAAATATATCATGATAAAGATTCTGTATATATTAAATACCATAAAATTATATATTATATAAATATCAAAAAAATGATATTTTCGCTCGTACGTACGTACTGATTACCGTCTCCCGGCGCGATGAGATTCATTTCCAAGTTCACCATTAATCGATGATAATAAAAAAATATATTACTAATAAGTATGTTTTTAATGACATAATAATTCTACTGGAGATATATATATTTATATATATAATTATTTATGTACTTACATATATCTTATTCCCTTACTTCCGAGCAATACTATATGAAAACGGAAACAGCGTTTATGCGTACGTATGGACTACCGTCTCCATAAACGGTGTTTTCCATTTCATATATACGTCTATTATAAATTTTTATATTCTAAATATTTATGATAAATAAATCATGTTTTATATTCTAGAAGTATTTAAATCATGATCTAAGTGAGACAATCAAGAGTAACAAGTTAAAACATGTATGATAAAGAAAGCGATTATTACCCAAAAATATTAATATAACGTGGAAATTATTATTAAATGGATAGTATAAAGTCATAAATGAATAATTTATGATATCATAAATATTAATATGGTTCTTTTATAATTTAATAACATACTATAGTATTCATACAAGAGTCTAAACGTACCCTCAACTAAAGGAAAGTGCAAGGTAAGGGGTTTTCATCTCACTCCTTGTTCCCGTGAGATTCATTCCATATGGCCACTATTACCTTTCTTGTGGTGTATGTACTGCCCATAATTGTATTCCTTGTTTAATACACTTTAATATATGTGTATTTACATATTAATTGTATGATAATTCTTTTATGGGGTGTATGTTACGTAAGTTACCAAATTGGTAACGGTTAATTTCACAATCTCTTTATTATCCGAGGTTGTTTTGCGTAAGTATCTACTGGGACATACTTATTATCCATGTCCATGTTTCATAAATGTGTTTTCAAAGGGATTATTTTAAAGGAATTTTTAATAAAATATAATTTTAAATGTTTTAAATATTTATTCTTCTAAATCATTCTCATTAATGTCCATGTTTTCAAAATAGTTTTTAAGGATTTATTTATATGGACATGAATGTTTTAAAAATTTTAATTCCTTTCAAAAGATTCAAAGTGGTACGGGACACTTTGATTCAAAAATTTCATTAAATTTCTTCCTTTCTAAATTGTGTAACTATTAAATGTTTTCATGAGAAAGGGATATTTATCTCAAAGAGTTTCACAAAAAAAATTTCATCTATGTCAACATCCTTTGATGGATTTAAGCTTATTTGAAGTTGATTTATTATGATAAAAATCATCCATATTGTATTTATGTTTTTGTGATATGTTTGACTATGGATGAGTTATTTTTATGGAATTAATGGTCTATTCCGTAGGCTAGATTTAATATGAATGTTTATGTTATATTTAATCATCTTCGTAAGATTAATGTGTTGGACTAGTATGTTCCAGGTTGGGGTCCGGTCACAGAAGACCCTCCGGGTTGGTGTCCAGTTATTAGAGGCACTCCGGGTTGGTGTCCGGTTATTAGAGGCACTCCAGGTTGGTTTCCGGTTGTTAGAGGAACTCTGTGTTGGAGTCCGGTTATAGAGGCTCTCTGGGACGGAGTCTGGTTACAGAGGCTCTCCGGGTTGGGTTCCGGTTACAGTTATCCATTAGGTCTTGGAATGAGGCCTTGACATAGAAATTAAAGTTTGGCATTATGCATTCCATAATTATGAAAGTGGTTATTGATATTGCATGTGATTATTCGAGTAGTAGAATATTCATGTGAATATGTAAATGGAATTATTTTATTTTATTTATTCCATATTATGATAAAGTTAATGTTTAAAAGGATTTTTTTTAGTTATACATTTCCTTAAATGTTTATGCTTATTTTTGAAAGTTTCTGCTGTATTTATTACCCTTATTGAGCGTTTGAGCTCACCTCTTTCTAGGTTTTATTTTCCCAGGATTTCAAGAATTGTATTGTGATTGATATGCAGGGTTATTCCAAGGGAATAATGGCATTAATAATGGATTATTTATGTTGTTTTGTATGATATAAAGTGTAATGTAACATTCATGTATGTAATCTATTTTCCAAGACTGCTAAACTGATTGGTCCTTCAGGACATGATTCCTTGTAATCATGCCGATGTATTAAAATAATTCACCGACTCTAGGTAACTGGGGTCGGGGCGTTACATTTGGTATCAGAGGATGTTTAAAAATAACCATGGAAACAAGATTCAGATAAACTCTGATTAGGTCACATTACCCTAAGATAGACTTTGAGGATTAGTATAGAAGAACTTACTATAATTTTAGCAATGATGATATTTTGTGAGTTTTCCAAGAAAATACATCCCTGTCTGGATACGATCATGTAGAGGCGGCTCTGGCACAGATGTACATAGGGTTAAAACCCATAAACACTACTTTGAGCTAGACTCGAACTGGAACTGGTGCACGAAAATAGGCCTTACTGCACTCTTGGTTACGACACTCCCGGTGGATATCCTTAGGATAATTGTCATTTTCTTTACAAACCATTGTGAAGGGTTTATGAATATATACTTCCTCAAAGAATACATTTTTATGATTATGGATTATATCCATAAACTGTTTAATTTATGTTAAGTATTTTACAAGTTTGGGATTACAGATTACTATTCCTAAACTAATCTAGTGTATGCCATTGTTTAGAAATGGTGCCCAGTAGAAGGAATGAGAACTCTAGCAATACACATGATCCAAAGAGTAAGAAGGGTCATATATTTCATTGTCTTATGCCATAATTTAGAAGGTAAATAGTCTACCATGTATTATCATCATATGAAGATATAATATCATGTGTTGATAAGATAAGTAACATGTTTTTGGAGTCCTATGTATTTGAAGGGAAGCTAGAGAAGAAAAGGATAGTAGAGAGAAGGACAGATAAAGGGAATAAGGTAGAGAAGAATTTTCCAATATGTGATTACTGTGGAAATAGTCACCTTGGAAAATGTTTTAAGGGAATGGGAGTATGTTATAAGTTTGTAGAAAAAGGACACCAAGTACGTGACTGCAAGTGTAAGAAAAATGTTTTAAATGTACAATGCTTCATCTGCATAGAGTTTGGACACTACGTGAACTAATGTCCCAATCATCAGACTATACCGCAAATGATGTTATTGGATAATAATCAAGTTATGATACTACCTCAAATTAAGAGGAATAACTAGTGTTCTTATGTTGTTATTTTAGAATTATTCCATTTAAGTGTTGTATCAATGATGTTCTAGAAATAAATAAGGATTGTACTGTAGTACTATTTCATTGAGGATTTGAGATTTTATGGTACTAAGAAAAGTGACTCTATAGTGAGTTAAACATTTTGGAAATTACATGGTTGAAAGAAAAGATAAACCTTAATATGGTCCTAATATTGAGGTACTGATTTTGGAATAAGATATGGTTTATTTGAATAAATTATATTGGATATTCTTCAATACCTTGAAACTGATTAATGATTTTTCATCGTTGGAGTTTACAACATTTTAGATAGAAGGATTATATCAAGAATTCTATAAAGAATAAGGGAGAATAAATGTAATCAATAAGGTTTTATAGTAATTCAGGATGTTACCATGTTTTAAAATAATACATGGTGAAGGTGTTCACATGTTATTACATGAAAAAAGGATCTTCATTGTGTTTAACTTCCTTATAAATTTTGGAATGTGAGTTTGGATAGTATTATTTTTGATAAGTCTAATGGTTGTAATGAATTAAGTTTGAAATGTTATTTTTGGATTTTTATAAAAGGAAAACACGCAGACAGTGTGACAACTCATCGCATCGGACAAAGCTGCAGGAATCGAACCCACAACCATAGTGTGATTGGGATTTATCGCCTACCACTGGACTACGTGAAGTCCCTGGATTGTATAATGCAGTTTCTTTTTTTAATGGGTCTGATATGTGAATTATACATTCATTATATTTGGAACCCTATACGATTAGGATAAATAGAGTATTTTTGAGTTGTATTATGTTTTGTAGTGAAAGATGAGTTTGTGGTATAAATTTATTAATGGATAAAACTCTAATTATAAAGTAAGTATATCTCCTTATGATCTTATCCAATATCATAAATAAATTTCTCAACATTAAGAAAAGGAACTTAGAACAAAAATATTGTCCTTGATGGTACCTTAGATCATCACAAATTTATAGTTTTGGGATTATTGGCCTTTTCATAGCCATGTTCTCTACCACTCTCCATCATATATTGATGGTTAGATTTCTCATCCATATTTATATTTTCCTACATGGAACCCTAGTATGTGTTATTTTTTGTAACCTTCATACTTATCGCTCTTTATTTTAAATAGAGGCCGCATTAATCCATTTTTCGATGTGGGATTTCAACTAAGATGTTTTGAAATGTCAACCCCAAGTTTCCAATACCAATTATAAATTGCGAGGACGCAATTTATTGAAGGAGGGGAGAATGAAACACCCCAAGCTTCCACGGTATGCTTCTCGTTGAATAATACAGTAGTGTGTGTTATACGCAACCTCGAGTTCTAACACACCCCACAACCAATCAATCTAGTCGTTATGAATAGTAATACCCACTTTTCGAAATTTTAAACATCTTAACTTTCAAAATGGACTTCATTTTTGGATTTGGAATATGGAAAATTGAGGAGGGTGAATTTTTGTTATTTTTCTGAAGAATTTTAATTTTTGATGAATTATGAAAAACACTGAGTTATACTTTAAAACAGAATTTTTATTTAAATAATTATTTATTTTGTTTAAATTATTTAATGTCAAAATAGATACATAATACCTATATAAGTTCAATTTAATTCATTGGTGTCGGTTTATAATAATTTTATATATATAAAAATTTTATTGAACTTTTCACCGTCTTTTACCCACCTCCAAGGAGCTTTTGCAAATTCACATAAAACATAATTTTACCGCTTCTGTGAGATGAATTTTGAAAATCTGAGAGACACCGTTAATATCAAGGAGTAAAATGTGGTTCAATGAGATGAATATAAGTTTTTGTGAATAGTAACTTTTTTACTTTTATTTACCACGGTTAAAAGTAAATAGGGTAATTAAGGGTAAAAATGATATTAATATTGCCCTCCCACATGTCCAAATTCTATTGGACAAGATTATCTCGAACAAAAATAACCTTATGAATAAAATATTTTCATTTAGGTCCACTTGGATTAGATTGGGACATTTATTATTATTTAATTCAAAGAAGAGTTAAAAGAGTAAAAATCGTTGTTTAATAACTAAAACATTTTTAATATAGGGTTTTACAAAAGATAAATTCGATTATAAATATTCATTAGAAATATAAATAGATTTCCTACATCATGGTATTTTATTTATAATTTATAGATATTAAATAAATAAATTTATTTTTGACACAATGATGATGCAGTAATTACCTTATTCATGAAAGAATTTAATAAATGGTATTATAAGTTTTAAAATAAATATAATTTAAAAGTTTATAGGACATCCACGAATTTTATAGGTGAATATGACATGTTAGTATTGATTAAATGTATTTTTTAAGTAATCATGTTGTTATTATTTTAACAAAAAAAATACCAAATAGTGTCAAAATTGACATAAAATAGTTTTTAAAACAAATATTCTACTATTAATCTATATAGTGGTCATAAAAATCTAAGGTTCGGACGAAATAAATATATAATAATATATATGACATTAATGAACCAATTGGGGTTCTATTAGCTGTATATAGTAAGTTTATTAACCATATAGTGTAAGAATACAAGAAGACACGGTAAAAGCTAAATTATTTAACTTAGAATTAATATAAATGATAAGGTTAAAATGGTAACCTAATATTGTCTAAAACCTATTGGTTGAGTTTTTTTCGACATATAACCACCTTAGACTTTAAATAATGAACTTTGGAGCCATTATAAACCGAATATTAATTTATTATAACATAATATTTTATGTTTTTCCTAAGGTGCCCCTCACCCCTCTTATAAAAGGGCACACCCCCTTCTCCCTAATTCACAGCTTCTAATCCATTTGGCTCATCCAACCCCTGTCCAAAAACCCTCTAAAATATATTCCATTTATCCTAGAGGCCTTATATTGATCATAAGCCCAACCTAAAGAGCCCTTTTGATCAAATCAAAAGGAAGAACCTAAAGAAGAGATAATGATTTCACCACCCTCTTTCAAGTTCCTTTCTTGTTCCACTTCATTTTTCTTTGTTGTTTCCATTATAAAATAATAAATCCAGTATACTCTATGTACTGAGATATTATTATAATTATGGTACAACCAAATTCATTATTCTAACCACCCTTTGAATGACACGTCATCATATGTGCGTGCGTACGGCTTACCGTCTCCACGTCGTGGTGTAATTGTTATTCAATAAATTATTATTTTGATGGGTATAAAAATAATGTGTATTTGATGTAAATAATAAATATAAAATGATAAGGATTCTGTATATATTATATACCATACAATTATAAATTATATAAATATCAAAAGAATGATATTTTCGCTCGTGCGTACGTACGGATTACCGTCTCCACGCCGCGATGAGATTCATTTCCAAGTTCACCATTCATCAATGATTATAAAAATATATATTACTAATAAGTATGTAATTTATGAAATAATAATTCTACTGGAGATATATATATTTATATATATAAGTATTTATGTACTTACATATATCTTATTCCCTTACATCCGTGCAATACTATATGAAAACGGAAACAGCGTGTATGCGTACATACGGACTACTGTCTCCATAAACGATGTTTTCCATTTCATATATAAGTCTATTATAAATTTTTATATTCTAAATTTTTATGATAAATAAATCATTTTTTATATTCTGGAAGTATTTAAATCCCGATCTAAGTGATACAATCAAGAGTAACAAGTTAAAACACTTACGATTAATAAAGTGATCATTACCTGAAATATTAATATAACATGGAAATTGTTATTAAATGGATAGTATAAAGTCATAAATGAATATTGTATGATAACATAAATTCTAATATGGTTCTGGTATAATTTAATAACATACTATAGTCTTCACACAAGAGGCTAAACGTACCCTCGACTAAAGGAATGTGCAAGGTAAGGGGTTTTCATCTCACTCTTTATTCCCTTGAGATTCATGCCATATTGCCACTATTACCTTTTGTGTGGTGTATGTACTGCCCATAATTGTATTCCTTGTGTAATACACTTTAATATATTTTTATTTACATATTCATTGTATGATACTTCTTTTGTGGGGTGTATGTTTCGTAAGTTTCCAAATTAGTAATGGTTAATTTCACAATCTCATTGTTATTTGAAGTTGTTTTGCATAAGTATCTACTGGGACATATTTATTATCCAAGTCCATGTTTCATAAAAGTGTTTTCAAAGGGATTATTTTTAAGGGACTTTTTACTAAAACTTCAATTTAAATGATTTAAATATTTATTCTTATAAATCATTCTCATTAATGTCCATGTTTTCAAAATGGTTTTTAAGGATTTATTTATACGGACATGAATGTTTAAAAATTGTTAGTTCCTTTCAAAAGATACAAAGTGGTATGGGACACTTTGATTTGAAAATGTATTTAAATTTCATCCTTTCTAAATTGTGTAACTATTAAATGTTTTCTTGAAAAAGGTATATTTATCTCAAAGAGTTTCACAAAACATTTTTATCTATGTCAACATCCTTTGATGGATTTAAGCTTATTTGAAGTTGATTTATTATGATAAAAAAATCCAGATTATATTTAAGGTTTTGTGATAAGTTTGACTATGGATGAGTTATTTTTTTGCCATTAATGGTTTATGATTAATGTTTTGGCATTCCGTATACTAGATTTATTACGAATGTTTATGTTATATTTCATCCTCTTCTTAAGATGAATGTGTTGGACGAGTATGTTCCGGGTTGGGGTCAAATTACAGCAGACCCTCTGGGTTGGTGTCCAGTTATTAGAGGCACTCCGGGTTGGTGTCCGGTTGTTAGAGGCACTCTGGGTTGGTGTCCCATTATTAGAGGAACTCCGGGTTGGAGTCCGGTTACAGAGGCTCTCTAGGATGGAGTCCGGTTACAGAGGCTCTCCGGGTTGGGTTCTGGTTACAGTTATCCCTTAGGTCTTGGCACGAGGCCTTGACACAGAAATTAAAGTTCGGCATTATGCATTCCATAATTATGAAAGTGGTTATTGATATTTCATATGATTATTCGACTAGTATAATATTCATGTGAATAAGTAAACGGAATTATTTCATTTTATTTCTTCCATATTATGATAAAGTTCATGTTTAAAAGGCTTTTGTTTTAGTTATAGATTTCCTTAAATGTTTATGCTTATTTTTGAAAGTTTCTAATGTTTTTCTTACCATTACTTAGCATTTGAGCTCACCCCTTTCTATGTTTTATTTTCCCAGGATTCCAAGAAGGGTATTGTGATTGATATGCAGGGTTAATCCAAGGAAATAATGGCATTCATAAAGGATTATTTATGTTGTTTCGTATGTTATAAAATGTAATTTAACACTCATGTATGTAATCTATTTTCCAAGACTGCTAAATAGATCGGCCTTTCGAGACTTTATTCCTTGTAATCATGCCAATATTTTAAAATAATGCACCAACTCTGGGTAACTGGGGTCGGGGAGTTACAGTTGGTATCAGCGGATGTTTAACAATATCCATGGAAACTAGATTTAGATAAACTCTGATTAGATCACATTAACCTAAGATAGAAATTGAGGATTAGTATATAAGATCATCCTATAATCTTGGAAATATAGAGATTTTGTGAGTTTTCCAAGCAAATACATCCCTGTTTGGATATGAGCAGCAAGAGGCGACTCTGGCACAGATGTACATAGGGGTAAAACCCGAAAACACTGCTTGAAGCTAGACTCAAATGGGAACTGGTTCATGACAACAGGTCTTGTTGCACTCTTGGTTACGACACTCCCGGGGGACATCCTTAGGATAATTCTCATTTTCTTTACAAACTATTATGAAGGGTTTATGAGTATATACTTCCTCAAAAAAGACATTTTTATGATTGTGGATTATATCGATAAACGGTTTAATTTATGTTAAGTGTTTTACATGTTTGGAATTATGAATTACTATTCCTAAACTAATCTAGTGTATGCCATTGTTTAGAAATGGTGACCAGTAGAAGGAATGAGAACTCCATCAATACGCATGATCCAAAGAGTAAGAAGGATCATATCTTTCATGGTCTTATGCCATAATTAATAAGGGAAATAGTATCCCATGTATTATCATCATATGAAGAAATAATATCATGTGTTGATAAGATAAGTAACGAGTTTTCAGAGTCCTATGTATTTGAAGGGAAGCCAGAGAAAAAAAGGATAGTATAGATAAGGACAGTTAATGGAAATAAGGTAAAGAAGGATTTTCCGATATGTGATAACTGTGGAAAGAATCGCCTCAGAAAATTCTTAAAGGAAATGGGAGTATGTTATAAGTGTGGAGAAAAACGACACCAAGTACGTGACTTCAAGTGTAAGAAAAAGGTTTCAAATGTACAATTCTTCATCTGCAAGGAGTTTGGACACTATGCGAACCAATGTCCCAGTCATCAAACTATTCCACAAATGATGTTACTGGATAATAATCAAGTTATGATACTACCTCAAATGGAGAGGAATGACTAGTGTTCTTATGTTGTTATTTTAGAATTATTTCATTTAAGTGTTGTATCAATGATGTTCTAGAAATAAATAAGGATTGTAATGCAGTACTATTTTATTGAGGATTTGAGATTTTATGGTACTAAGAAATGTGACTCTACAGTGAGTTAAACTTTTTGGAAATTACACGGTTGAAGGAAAGATAAACCGTAATATGGTCCTAATTTTTATGTACTGATTTTGGAATAAGATATGGTTGATTTGGGTAGATTATATTGGATATTCTTGAATATGTTGAAACTGATTAATGATTTTTCATCATTGGAGTTTACAACTTTTTTGATAGAAGGATTATATCCAGTATTCCATAAATAATAAGGGAGCGTGAATGTAATCATTAAGGTTTTATGGTAATTAAAGATGTTACCGTGTTTTAAAATAATACATGGTGAAGGTGTTGACATGTTATTACATGAAAAAGGATCTTCATTTTGTTTAACTTCCTTATAAATTTTGGACTATGAGTTTGGATAGTAGTATTTTGGATAAGTCTAAAGGTTGGAATGGATTATGTTTGAAAGGTTATTTTTGGATTTTTATAAAAGGACAACACACAGATAGTGTGGCAACCCATCGCGTCAAACAAAGCTCCAGAAATCAAACCCACAACCATAGTGTGATTGGGATTTTTCTCCTACCACTGGACTACGTGATGTCCCTGGATTGTATAATGTAGTTTTTTTTAAGGGGTCTGATATGTGAATTATAAATTCATTATATTTGGAAGCCTATACAATTAGGATAAATAGAGTATTTTTGAGTTGTATTATGTTTTGCAGTGAAAGATGGGTTTGTGGTAGAAATTTATTAATAGATAAAACTCTAATTATAAAGTAATTATATCTCCTTATGATCATATTCAATCTCAAAAATAAATTCCTCAACATTAAGAAAAGTAACTTAGAACAAAAATGTTGTCCTATATGGTACCTTAGATCATCGCAAATTTATGGCTTTGGGATTATTGGCCTTTTCATAGCCATGTTCTCTACCACTCTCCATCAGATATTGATGGTTATATTTCTATTCCGTATCCATATTTTCCTACGTGGAACCCTATTATGTGTTATTTTCGGTAACCTTCATACTTACCAATCTTTATTTTAAATAGAGGCCTCATTAATCCATTTTTCGATGTGGGATTTAAACTAAGATGTTTTGAAATGTCAACCCCAAGTTTCCAATACCGAGAATAAATTGCGAGGATGCAATTTATTGAAGGATGGGTGAATGTAACACCCCAGGCTTCCACGGTACGCTTCTCCTTTAATAATACAGATGCGTGTGTTGTACGCAACTACGAGTTCTAACACACACCACAACCAATCAAACTAGCCGTTATGAACAGTAATACCCACTTTTTAAAATTTTATACATTTTATCTTTCAAAATGGACTTCATTTTTGTATTTCGAATATCGAAAATAGACGAGGCTGAATTTTTGGTATTTTTCTGAAAACTTTTAATTTTTGATGAATAGTGAAAAACATTGAGTTATAGTTTAAAACCGAATTTTTATATAAAAAATTATTTATTTTATTTATATAATTTAATGTCAAAATAGATAAAAAAAAATACCTATTTAAGTTCAACATAATTTATTGGAGTTGGTTTATAATAATTTTAGATATATAAAAATTTTATTGAACTTTTCACCGTCTTTTACCCACCTCCTAGGTGCTTTTGCAAATTCACATAAAACATAATTTTACCTCTTTTGTGAGCTGAATTTTGAAAATCTGAGAGACACGGTTAATATCAAGGAGTAAAATGT
Organism: Viscum album; assembly: GCA_963277665.1. Lineage (NCBI taxonomy): Eukaryota > Viridiplantae > Streptophyta > Magnoliopsida > Santalales > Viscaceae > Viscum > Viscum album. The sequence continues at coordinate 2,086,534,093 of OY728151.1, forward strand.
GGTTCAATGATATGAAAATAATTTTTGGTGAATTGTAATTTTTTACTTTTATTTACCACGGTTAAAAGCAAATAGGGTAATTAAGTGTAAAAATGATATTAATATTCCCCTCACACATGTACTAATTCTATTGGACAAGTTTATCTCGAGCAGAAACAACTTTAGGAATAAAATATTATCATTTAGGTCCACTTGGATTAGATTAGGACATTAATTATTATTTAATTCAAAGAAGAGTTAAAAGAGTTAAAATCAATGTCTAATAACTAAAACATTTTTAATATATGGATTTACATAAGATAAATTCGATTTTAAATATTAATTATAAAGCTAAAAAGATTTCCTACATCATGGTATTTTATTTATAATTTTTAGATATTAAATAAATAAATTTTTTAATGACACAATGATGATGCAGAAATTACCTTATTCGTGAAAGAATCAAATAAATAGTATTATAAATATTAAAATAAATATTATTTCAACGTTTTTATGACATTCACGAATTTTTTAGGTGAATATGACATGTTAGGATTGATTCAAGGTATTTTTTTGAAGTAATCATGTTGTTGTTATCTTAACAAACAAACAAATACCAAATAGTTTCAAAATTGACATGAAATAGTTTTTAAAACAAATATTATATTATTAATTGATATAATGGTCCTAAAAAAATAAGGTTCGGAAAAAAGACTTATATAATAATATATATTACATTAAAGAACCAATTGGGGTTTGATTGGTAGTATATAGTAAGTTTATTAACCATATAGTGTAAGAATACAAGAAGACACGATAAAAGTTAAATTATTTAACTTAGAGTTAAATCTAAATGATAAGGTTAAAATGGTAACCTAAACTTGTATAAAACCTATTGGATGAGTTTTTTTCGACCTATACCCACCATATACTTTAAATAATTAACTTTTGTTCCATTATAAACCAAATATTAATTTATTATAAAATAATATTTTAAGTTTTTTCATAGGTGCCCCTCACCCCTCTTATAAAAGGGAACTCCCCCTTCTCCCTAATTCAAACCTTCTAATCCATTTGGCTCGGACAAAACCTCCCCAAAAACCCTCTAGAATATCCTCCCTTCATTATAGAGGCCTTATTTTGATCATAAAGCGAACCTAAGGATCCATTTTGATCAAATCAAATAGAAGAACCTGAAGAAGAGGTAATGATTTCACCACCATCTTTCAAGTTCCTTTCTTCTTCCACTTCCTTTTTCTTTGTTGTTTCCATTCAAAAATAATTACACCAGTATATTCTATATACTTTGATGTTATTATAATTATGGTACAACCAAATTCATTATTATATCAACCCTTTGAATGACATGTCACTATACGTGCGTGCGTACGACTTACAGTCTCAACATCGTGGTGTAATTGTTATTCAATACGTTATTATTTGGATGGGTATAATAATTATGTGTATTTGATGTAAATAATAAATATAACATGATAATTATTATTTATATATTATATACCATCCAATTATATATTATATAAATATCAAAAGAATGATATTTTTGCTCATGCGTACGTACGGATTACCGTCTCCACGATAGGATGAGATTCATTTCCGAGTTCACCATTCATCAATGATTATAAAAATATATATTACTAATAATTATGTAATATATGACATAATAATGCTACTGGAGATATATATATTTATATATATAAGTATTTATGTACTTACATATATCTTATTCACTTACATCTGTGCGATACTATATGAAAACTGAAACAGCGTTTATGCGTGTGTACGGACTACCGTCTCCATAAATGGTGTTTTCCATTTCATATATACGTCTATTATAAATTTTTATATTATATATATATATGATAAATAAATCATGTTTTATATTCTGTAAGTATTTAAATAATGATCTATGTGATAAAATCAAGAGTAACAAGTTAAAACATGTACGATAAAGAAAGCGATTATTACCCAAAATATTAATATAACATGGAAATAATTATTAAATGGATAGTATAATGTCATAAATGAATAATGTATGATATCATAAATATTAATATGGTTCTGGTATAATTTAATAACATACTATAGTCTTCATACATAAGGCTAAACGTAACCTCGACTAAAGGAAAGTGCAAGGTAAGGGGTTTTCATCTCACTCCTTATTCCCGTGAGATTCATGCCAGATTGCCACTATTACCTTTTGTGTGGTATATGTACTGCCCATAATTTTATTCCTTGTGTAATACACTTTAATATATGTGTATTTACATATTCATTGTATGATACTTCTTTGATGGGGTGTATATTTCGTAAGTAACCAAATTGTTAAGGGTTAATTTGACAATCTCATTATTATCCGAGATTGTTTTGTGTAAGTATCTACTGGGAAATATTTATTATCCATGTCCATATTTCATAAAAGTGTTTTCAAATGGATTATTTTAAGGGAATTTTTACTAAAATTTCATTTTAAATGTTTTAAATATTTATTCTTCTAAATCATTCTCATTAATGTCAATGTTTTCAAAATGTTTTTTAAGGATTTATTTATCTGGACATGAATGTTTTAAAAATGTTAATTCCTTTAAAAAGTTTCAAAGTGGTATGGGAAACATTGATTCAAAAATGTCTTTAAATGTCTTACATTCTAAATTGTGTAACTCTTAAATGTTTTCCTTAAAAAGGTATATTTATCTCAAAGAGTTTTACAAAACATTTTCATCTATGTCAACATCCTTTGATGGATTTAAGCTTATTTGAAGTTTATTTATTATGATATAAATCATCCATATTGTATTTAAGGTTTTTTTATATGTTTCACTATGGATAAGTTATTTTTATTCCATTAATGGTTTATGATTAATTTTTTGGCATTCCATATGCTAGATTTAATACGAATGTTTATGTTTTATTTCATCCTCTTCTTAAGATGAATGTGTTGGACTAGTATGTTCTGGGTTGGGGTCCGGTTACAGCAGACCCTCCGGGTTGGTGTCCAGTAATTAGGGGCACTCCGGGTTGGTGTCCAGTTATTAGAGTCGCTCCAGGTTGGTGTCTGGTTATTAGAGGCACTCCGGGTTGGAGTCTAGTTACAGAGGATCTCCGGGATAGAGTCCGGTTATAGAGGCTCTCCGGGTTGGGTTCGGGTTATAGTTATCCCTTAGGTCTTGGCACAAGGCCTTGCCACAGAAATTAAAGTTCAACATTATGAATTCCATCATTATGAAAGTTGTTATTGATATTGCATGTGATTATTCGACTAGTAGAATATTCATGTGAATAATTAAATGGAATTATTTCATTTTATTTCTACCATTTTATGATAAAGTTCATGTTTAAAAGGATTTTTTTTAGTTATACATTACATTAAATGTTCATGCTTCTTTTTTAAAGATTCTGATGTATTTATTACCCTTACTGAGCGTTTGAGCTCACCCCTTTCTATGTTTTATTTTCCCAGGATTCCAAGAAGTGTATTGTGATTGATATGCAGGGTTAATCCAAGGGAATAATTGCGTTCATAAAGGATTATTTATGTTGTCTTGTTTGTTATAAAGTGTAATGTAACATTCATGTATGTAATCTATTTTCCAAGACTGCTAAACCTGTAACACCTCGAGATTTTATGAGAAATATTCTTTTTAATTTTATTGATGTCTTGTGTTGTACGTTACAACAAAGGATTCTTGCACAACACCCAACCCTAACGTGGCTACATTATACACAATCACAACCTTCCTCGATAGCGTGTGTAGTACGCAATACCGAGTTTCACTAAACGAGATATTATTGTAATATTATTATGAACTAGCTGTTATGAATAGTAATACTCACTTTTTGAAATTTTATAAATTTCATCTTTCGAAATAGACTTCATTTTTGGATTCGGAATATCGAAATTAGCTTAGGGTTAAATTTTGGTACTTTTCGTATAACTTTCATATTCAGATGAATAGTGGAAATTACTAAATTTTAATTAAAAACAACTTTTTTAATCAAAATAATTAATAGTAATAAATTATTAATTTGAGTAGTTTTAAATTATATTTATAATATATTTTTACAATTTAATAAAATTTTGGTCATTGGATGTAATTTCACATTTAAACCTGACATAAACAAGTGTCAATCTTTTGATAGTTATTATCTTTTAAGAACACGCTATTTGTTTTGACGACGGGAACTAATTTTTAAATTAATTAATGAAAATGATATATTTTAATTTGGTAAAATAGACATCATTTTTGAATTCATAATATCAAATATAGCTTAGGCCTAATTTTTTATATTTTTCTGGAAACTTTCATTTTTTTGATGAATAGTGAAACCACTAAGTGGTAGTTAAAAAAACTGAATTCTTCATAAAACTTAATTTTACCGCTTCTGTGAGTGGAATTTAGAAAATTCAAGAGACACTTTTAATATCAAGGACTAAAATGTGGTTTAATGTGATGAAAATAATTTTTGGTGAATAGTAACTTTTTACTTTTTTACCACGGTTAAAAGTAAATAGGGTAATTAAGGGTAAAAATGATATTATTATTACCCTAACAAATGTCCTAATTATATTGGATAAGTTTAATTCGGCCAAAAACAACCTTAGGAATAAAATATAACCATTTAGGCCCACATGGATTAGATTAGGACATTTATTATTAATTTATTTAAAGAAGGGTTAAAATAGTTAAAATCAAAGTTTAATAACTAAATCATTTTTAATATATGGTTATACATAAGATAAATTCGAATATAAATATTCATTAGAAATCTAAAAATATTTCCTACATAATGGTATTTTATTTATAATTTTTAGACTTAAAATAGTTTAATTTATTTCTGAAACAATTATGATGCATTAATTATCTTATTAATGAAATATTGACATAATTGATGTTATAAATACCCAAATAAATGTAATTTGAGACTTTTTTGGAATTAAAATAATTTTATATGTTAATGTGACATGTTAGTATTGATTTAATTAACGTTTTGTGAACTAATGATTCTGTTATGAGTTTCACAAAAATCAATTACCAAATTGTGTCATAATTGACATAAAATAGTTTTTAAAACAAATATTATATTAAAAATTGTTATTATATTCCTAAAAATCTAATGTTCGGACAATATACTTATATTATGATATTTTAATAATTAATGGACCACTTGGGGGTCTCTTGGATGTATATGGTAAGTTTATTAACTATATAATATAAAAATAAAAAGTGACATGGTAAATGTCAATCTAATTAACTAAGAGATAAAACTAAAAGCTAAGGTTAATATAAGGACATAAACTTGTCTAAATTATATTGGATGAGAGGAGTTCGACCTATACACACCTTATCTTCAATATAAATTAATTTATAGCTATTAAAAACCGAATATGACTTTATAATAAAATAATATTTTTAGTTATTCCAAAGGTGCCCCTCTCTTCCCTTATAAAAGGGCACCTCCTCCCTCTCTTCCTCACACCACTTTGAGCCTTCAAGCTCAGAAAACCCCTTCCAAATTATCTTCTCCACTTCCCTAGGAACATCCTAGAGGTCCTGGTTTTCTTCAAAGACCAATTTTAGTGCCCTAAGAGGAGGTCTCAAAGAGGCGCTTCAAAGAAGAGGTAATGTCTGTTACCGATTCTTTCACCTTTATGTATTCTTCCACTTCTTCTTCTTAGGTTCTTTCATTATTATGTAATAACATCAGTATCACTCATATACTGATATGTTATTATAAGTATGAAACAACCCTATTTCCACATCTATCCATCCTACGGAAAACGAAATCACCGCGCGTGCGTACGTACGGAATACCGTCTCTACGCCGTGGTGTAATCTATTTTCCACCACCACCTTACATGGATGGGTATAATGGTGTAAATAATAACTCTATATGATTATTTTAAAGTGATATTGATTCTGTAATAGTATACATACACTCCAATAAAATTACACGATCATGGTAACGATATCATTGCTCGTGCGTACGTACGGAATACCGTCTCCACGACGCGATGAGATTCATTTTCAATGATTAACCATTCATAAATGATTATAAAGTATATATAATAAGTAATCATGAAATATATGACATAATAATGATAGTGTATTTATGTATATATATATTAATTTCATCCAATTAATTCCATTCAATTCAATGAGGAAACAAAAACAACGTTCATGCGTACGTACGGCCTACCGTCTCCATGAACGGTGTATTTCTTTCCATTTATCGATCTATTATATATATGTACATTATGAATATATATTATATATAAATCATGTTTTATATTCTGGAATTAATTAATCATGATCTAAGTAATCATATGAATAATTACAAGTCAAAACACGGACGGCAAATGAAACGACTTTACCCAAAACGCTATTTAACATGGAATCTACAAAATAACGGGTAATATAAAGTCATAAGTGAACCATATATGATATCATAACAATTAATATGATTCTGTAATAAGTCAATGTCATTATTTAAATCATTATACAGGAGGTTCGGATACTTAAGAATCATATCGGACCTAAGGTAAGGGATAATGTTGCAATCTCAATTGTTTTCTATCTGAGATTGCTTATACGTTAGTATTTACTGGGGTTGTATTTATCATCCATGTGCATGTTTTATAATTTTTTTTTCATGTATGTTTAAATTCCTTTTTACCCATTTTTGACTTTTACTACCTGGTATGTAAGTAATATTTCTTTTATTTATGTTATGAGGTACTTTTTTGACTTTTCCGGCAAAAGTACGAGAAGAATGTTTTTTTAACTTATACATCATGAAGGGAATTTTACGGTTTTATAAAGCCTTATTTTGATGAATCTTCCTCCAAAAGATTTCATGACTATTTTAAACAAAATCCTTTTCTTTTAAAATTGCATGATGTTTTGTGAAAAGAAATTTATTTTGAAGAAGAAAGGATATTTTCCTCAAGAATTCATTTCAAGTGTTTTATCAAAATCATTTTCCATCTAAGATGACATTATTTCATATGTGTATGTTTCAAGTATATTGTCTCTATGATTTACATGGTTTCACTATTCTTCTGATGAAATGATATCCATTATTTTATATGGATTATGTTATGATGGGATGATGTTTATGATACCCATTTTATTCTTTGGGTTATGATGAATGATTTATGTTTATGTTGTGGAACAAGTAAGAATGATTTCATTATGAGATGGGTGGGACCTATATCTCTCTCCAATGCATTGGGTAAATATTTATATCTCATGAGATAGACATGGCTGGAACGGTAAGTTAATCTGGTTCAGTGTTACAGGACTGAAACGAGGAGTGAACTCGATTCAGAAAGGGTCTTTGTCCACTTAGATGGTCTTGGCAGTAATGCCTTGGCTACTATGGAAATCATTACATGTTCTTAATGGATGCCACTATTACATGTTTTATTCCTATGCTATGTTATCATTATTTATGTTCCATTATGATCTATGCCTTATGTACTTCCATGTTTTATGTCGTTGCTCAATATTTTGATGTTTAAACCTTATGTTCATGTTTTTAGGTTCAAATGTGTATGGTATATTTTATTTTATCCATGCTTACCCTTACTGAGAATTTGAGCTCACCCTTTTTATGTTTTATTTTCCCCCAGGATTAAAAGAAAGGTTTTAGGTAAGGAAACAAAAAGTGGATGATCTTTATATGATATGTTGAAGATCTTTCAATATGATTAGAAGATTACGTTCTATGTTTCCAAAGACACTAAACTATTACGGTCCTTGTGTGTCTGTTTTTGTTATGTATTATGTATTCTGCAAAAGTAATGTAATATCTATGTACGTCATGCTTCGGGTCTCTACAGTTGGTATCATAGGAAAGGTTTAGTCAACCTTTGGAAACTGGGATGTGAAAACGTTAGTGAGATCCCTAGAGATATTTCTACGGTATGTCTAGGGATGTCCCTAAGGATAAGTATACATATAGGATATAGTCCTAGAACTACGGTAACAATCATAGAATTTAACCTAAGATGTTAGATATTGAGGGAACTCCCCCTTTAATATGTTGTTTTCCCTAGCATGATTTTTTCCTCTCACACTATTCTTTTTGGGTTTTAGAAAATGGCTGGAAACAGGAAGATTCACGATAATGGAGGATATGACAGACAATGAAATGATATTCTTCATGAGAAACCCAATGAAACAGGATCTGGAAGTCCAAACATCGTTATTATTCCTAATCAGCAATCTCATAATATGATCAATAATCTAAACTTTGGTAAGTTTCCTGACTCAGATAATAAGAGAAAGATGGAGTTTCATGATGATCATAAAGGAATGAAAGTTCAATTTCCCTCATGTAAATCATGTGGGAAGAGGCATCAGGGATATTGTTTCAAAGAAACTGGAAGATGCTTTGGGTGTGGAAAAGAAGGACACAAAGCCAGTAAGTGCAAAGGAAAAAATTCAGTTAACACCATGGACAAGGATAATGGTATTACTACGACATCAACAATGATTAGATGTTTTAAATGTGGAATGTACGGGCATTATGAAAACCAATTCCCTAATGGAAAATATCATGAAGAGAATCAGCATGGTCATATGGGTTGTATTTATGTGGATGATGATGAGGAGACTACAAATGATATATGAGTTGAAAGAAGTGTTGAAGCTCAGTCAGTTGTTTTAGAAGGTATTGGAATTATTGTATGTTTATCGTGAGTTATGTTGTATAGTAAATGGTACTATGGAATAAAGAATCATCTAAGGATTGTTACACTATTTTTTTTCCTAAAATTATTTGAATGTATATGTTGAATGGTACCAGTAACCATGGAAGGTTATTCAGATATTTTTGTAAAGTAGATGATATGCGCATAATGAAGGAATAAGAAGATAATGAGATGTTTGATTGTATTCATGAGCTCATGATTGATATATGGACTAAGTGATATAATGGTTTGAGTATATAGAATTTTGAGGATTTTGGTATTTGGAAATTGTTAACTTTTAACTGCATTCATGTTTTCACTAAGGTTCAATGGGTATTCATTTTTCAAGAAAATACATGATTAAGGCCTTAAAATGTTTGTAATGTGACAAACAAGACATATCTTATGATATATGGGGATCAACGATGGTATTAAATCTCTGGTAATCATTTTCACTATATTATGATAGTGGACTGTAGTATTATGGATAAACCTAAATATTGTAATGGATTATGTTGGACATAAGTTAGTATTGTTTAAGGATAGAATTTTTTTCGACATTATTGATGGGATGTTATAGTAATATAGTTTTAGAAAAAGGAAAACCTGCAGGACGGGCGACAACCCATCGCGTCGGACAAGGCTGTGGGAATCGAACCCACAACCGAAGTGCGGCTGGCCTTTATCGCCTACCACTGGACTACAAGAAGTCCCTGGTTAGTAGAAACTAGTTTTATTTTATTAAGAGGTATGATATATGAAGTATAAGTTCATTTTCGGAACCATATACGATTAATCTAACCATAAGATGGACTTATAACTTTTTCTAACCTTTTGTATGAAACAGATGGAATGACCCATCATTCTATCACATGATCTGCTAACACATCACGAAAAACAAATTCAACTTCATTTCTTTAAGGGATGAAGTGTAAATTGTTCAATTCAAGAACAACAGTGAGATTGTACCAAAATCATGTAAGTATTTTTTTTAATTCATCAATATTAGAGAAATGATCTTGAAAACAAAAAATGTTGTCCTGGTTCCCTTATATCCGATTAATCAGATGGTACCTTAGATCATCACAAATATATAGCTTTGTGATTTTTGGCTTTTTCATAGCCATGTTCTCTACCACTCTCCATCAAAACGTGATGGTTAGGTTTCTCTTACATATCTATATTTTAACCTATGTTCTCTTATGTGGAAACCCAGTGATTAGTTAATTTGGTTAACCGTTATGTTTCATACTTTAGTTTTTAAAGATTGGTTGTGGTATTCCTTTTTTAATATGTGGGTTTCTATTAAAGAAACTTTCGAGTAGTAAACCATTTATAACCCCGATGAATTTCGAGGGCGAAATTCATTTTAAGGGGGGTAGAATGTAACACCCCGAGATTTTATGAGAAATATTATTTTTAATTTTATTGATTTCATGTGTTTTACGTTACAAAAAAGGAGTCTTGCACAACACGCAACCCTAACTTGGCAGCATTACAGGCAATCATGACCTTCCGCGATAGCGTGTGTAGTACGCAATATCGAGTTTCACTAAACGAGATATTATTATAATATTATTATGAACTAGCCGTTATGAATAATAATACCAACTTTTTGAAATTTTATAAATTTTATCTTTCAAAATAGACTTCATTTTTGGATTCGGAATATTGAAATTAGATTAGGGTGAAATTTTGGTACTTTTCGAATAACTTTCATATTCTGATGAACAGTGGAAATTACTAAATTTTAATTAAAAACAACTTTTTAATCGAAATAATTAATAGTGATAAATTATTAATTTGAGTGGTTTTAAAGTATATTTAGAATATATTTTTACAATTTAATACAATTTTGGTCATTGGATGTAATTTCACAGTTAAACCAGACATAAACAAGTGTCAATCTTTTGATAGTTATTATCGCTTAAGAACACGCTATTTGTTTTGACGACGGGAACTAATTTTTTAATTAATTAATGCAAATGATATGTTTTGAATTTGGTAAAATAGACAACATTTTTGAATTCATAATATTAAATATATCTTAGGCCAAATTTTTGGTATTTTTCTGGAAACTTTCATTTTTTTTGATGAATAGTGAAACCACTAAGTGGTAGTTAAAAAAACTGAATTTTTCATAAAACTTAATTTTACCGCTTCTGTGAGTGGAATTTTGAAAATCTGAGAAACACGGTTAATATCAAGGACTAAAATGTGGTTCAATGAGATTAAAATAATTTTTGGTGAATAGTAACTTTTTACTTTTTTACCACGGTTAAAAGTAAATAGGGTAATTAAGGGTAAAAATGATATTATTATTACCCTAACACATGTCCTAATTCTATTGGATAAGTGTAATTCGGCCATAAACAACCTTAAGAATAAAATATGACCATTTAGGCCTACTTGGATTAGATTAAGACATTTATTATAAATTTATTTAAAGAAAGGTTCAAATAGTTAAAATCAAATATTAATAACTAAATCATTTTTAATATAGGGTTATACATAAGATAAATTCGACTATAAATATTAATTAGAAAGATAAAAAGCTTTCCTACATAATGGTATTTTATTTATAATTTTTAGACTTAAAATAATTTAATTTATTTATGAAACAATTATGATGCAGTAATTATCTTATTAATGAAATATTGACATAAGTGATGTTATAAATACCCAAATAAATTTAATTTGAGACTTTTTATGAATTAAAATAATTTTCTATGTTAATATGACATGTTATTATTGATTTAATTAACTTTTTGTGAACCAATCATTATGTTATGATTTTCACAAGAAGGAATTACCAAATAGTGTCAAAATTGACATAAAATAGTTTTTAAAACAAATATTATATTAAAAATTGTTATTATATTCCTAAAAATCTTTGGTTTTGAAACTATACTTACATAATGATGGGTTTATCATTAATGGACCACTTGGGGGTCACTTGGATGTATACGCTATGTTTATTAACTGTATAATATAAAAATACAAAGTGACATGGTAAATGTCAATCTAATTAACTAAGAGTTAAAACTAAATGTTAAGGTTAATATAATGACCTAAACTTGTCTAAATTATATTGGATGAGGGGATTTCGACCTATCCCCACCTAATATTCGAAATAAATCAATTTGGAGCTATTAAAAACCGAATATGACTATATAATAAAATAATATTTTTAGTTATTCCAAAGGTGCCCCTCTCCTCCCTTATAAAAGGGCACCTCTTCCCTATCTTCCTCACACCACTTTGAGCCTTAAATATCGGCCAACCCCTGCCAAATTCTCTTCTACACTTCTCTAGAAAAATCCTATAGGTCTTTGTCTTCTTCAAAGACCAATTTTAGTTCCCTAAGAGGAGGTCTCAAAGAGGCGCTTCAAAGAAGAGATAATGTCCTTTACCGATTCTTTCACCTTTATTTCTTCTTCCACTTAATCTTATTAGGTTGTTTCATTATGAAATAATAACATCAGTATCACTCATATACTTATATGCTATGATAAGTATGAAACAACCCTATTTCATCATCTATCCATCCTACGGAAAACGAAATCACCGCGCGTGCGTACGTACGGAATACCGTCTCCACGTCGTGGTGTAATATATTTTCCACCACCACTTTACTTGGATCGGTATAATGGTGTAAATAAAAACTATATATGATTATTGTAAAATGATATTGATTCTGTAATAGTATACATACACTCCAATAAAATTCCACGATCATGGGAACGATATCATCGCTCGTGCGTATGTACGGAATACCGTCTCCACGACGCGATGACATTCATTCTCAATGATTAACCATTCATAAATGATTATAAAGTATATATAATAAGTAATCATGAAATATATGACATAATAATTATACTGTATTTATGTATATATATATGTATGTCATCCAATTAATTCCATTCAATTCAATGAGGAAACGAAAACAACGTTCATGCGTATGTACGGCCTACCGTCTCCGTGAACGGTGTATTTCTTTCCATTTATCAATCAATTATATATATGTATATTCTGAATATATATTATATATAAATCATGTTTTATATTCTGGAATTAATTAATCATGATCAAAGTAATCATATGAATAATTACAAGTCAAAACACGGACGAAAAATGAAATGATTTTACCCAAAACGCTCTTTAACATGAAATTTACAAATGAACGGGTAATATAAAGTCATAAGTGAACCATATATGATATCATAACAATGAATATGATTCTTTAATAAGTCAACGACATTATTTAATTCATTATACAGGAGGTTCGGATACGTAAGAAGCATATCGGACCTAAGGTAAGGGATAATGTTGCAATATCAATTGTTTTCTATCTGAGATTGCTTATACGTTAGTATTTACTGGGGTTGTATTTATCATCCATATCCGTGTTTCATAAAAATGTTTCCATGTATGTTTAAATTCATTTTTACCCATTTTTGACTTTTACTACATGGTATGTAAGGAATCTTTCTTTTGTTTACGTTACGAGATACTTTTTTAATTTTTCCGGCAAAAGTACGATAAGAATGTTTTTTTAACTTATACGTCATGAAGGGATTTTTACGGTTTTATAAAGCCTTATTTTCATGAAGCATCCCCCAAAAGATTTCATGACTATTTTCAACAAAATCATTTTCTTTTACAATTGCATGATGTTTTGTGAAACGAAATTGATTTTGAAGAAGAAAGGATATTTTCCTCAAGAATTCATTTCAAATGTTTTATCAAAATCATTTTCCATCTAAGATGACATTATTTCATATGTGTATGTTTCAAGTATAATGTCTCTATTATTTACATGGTTTCACTATTATTATGATGAAATGATATCCATTTTTTATATGTATTATGTTATGATGGGATAATTATTATGATACCCATTTTATTCTTTGGGTTATGATGAATGATTTATGTTTATGTTGTGGCACAAGTAAGAATGATTTCATTATGAGATGGGTGGGACCTATATCTCCCTCCAATGCATTGGGTAAATATTTATATCTCATTAGATAGACATGGCTGGAACGGTAATTTAATCCGGTTTAGTTTTACAGGACTGAAACGAGGAGTGAACTCGATTGAGAAAGGGACTTTGTCCACTATGATGGTCTTGGCAGCAATGCCTTGGCTACTATGGAAATCATTACATGTGCTTAATGGATGCCACAATTACATTTTTTATTCCCATGATATGTTATCATTATTTATGTTCCATTATGATCTATGCCTTATGTACTTCCATGTTTTAAGCCGTTGGTCAAGATTTTTATGTTTAAACATAATGTTCATGTTTTTAGGTACAAATGTGTATGGTATGTTTTATTTTATACATGCTTACCCTTAATTAGCATTTGAGATCACCCTTTTTATGTTTTATTTTCCACCAGGATTAAAAGAAAGGTTTTAGGTAAGGAAAAAAAGTGGAAGATCTTTATGGGAGATGTTGAAAATCTTTCACCACGATTAGAAGATTACGTTCCATGTTTCCAAAGACACTAAACTATTATGGTCCTTGTGAGTCTGTTCTTGTTATGTATTATGTATTCCGCAAAAGTAATGTAATATCTATGTACGTCATGCTTCGGGTCTCTACAAAACCGATCTGTCCTTCAGGATTTGATTCCTTGTAATCATGAAAATGTATTAAAATAATGCACCGACTCTGAGTAACTGGGGTTGGGGCATTATAGGAAAAGCCAGGTGAGGAAGTGGCCAGTCCTCAGGAAAATCCAGAAGATATTTTTTTAGAAAATCCAATGGAATAAAAGCTTGCTAATGTTCATGATGAGAATGTTTCTGAAGTTTAAATGAAGTAATTCGTGAGAATTTTTCTGTGGAAGAGTCTGGAAAAGAATCTGGGAAAAAATATGTCGATCAACCAGCTCAAGAGAAGGAAAAAAGAAAATTCTGATGTAGATTTTCTGCCTTCAGTACTACTGCATCGCATTGAAACTGAGAATGAGAATCAAGCATATGGTGACTCTGATTCAGGGAATAAGGAAGTAGAAGAGCTATAATGAAAGTAGTCTAATTTGGAATCTGAAAATTTTACACTGAGGATAGCCTTATAAACATAACAGTTTAAATTCTAGAGACTTAAGGAAAGTACAATTTCATGACAAGAAGATGAAAATTTTTAGCAAGAGATGTTGATAGAGGTATAAAAGCTGAAATCAGAAATGGTAAAGATGTCAGATCTGTTAGAGTTTAATTAATTTCTCAAGACACAATTTGCATCTGTCGGGACTAGTGCTGCTAGTGGATCAGGTACTTCACCTGATTCAATAAGAAGGTTTCAGGCTATCACAGCTGCCATGAGCAATATGAATGACATATTTCATGATCTTCATTGTAATAGTGCTCCTTTATCAGTCTTGTTAGATAATTAGAAATTTTTTGTTGATTATTTGACCTCAAGTGAACCAGATAATAGACATGTGATGGCTCAGTTCACAAATTTTATTTCCTTTTTTATGGAAAAGGAATAAATAATTCATGAGTTTTTCTGAGTAAACCTCACAGAATACATTTATATAACTCAAGAGACCAGAGATCTTATTGTTAGGATTAGTTATGGAATGATGAAACGGTCGAGGGAGCAGTTGTGGGAAATCAAGCTCGTAGTTAAGAGGAGATAGACCATATCTCATACCCTTACCAAACCTTTATTCATGTGTTCATCATGATTGTACCTATTCCATATTCTCAATGAAAATTTGGATTGATTTTTTTTACATTCCTTGTTTCGATATGCAAGTAGTCCTGATTTAATTATTGACAACTGGTTAATAATATAGCATTTACTTAAGTTCAGTGCTACATTAAATGTGTTCTATTCCATATTCTACGATTCTTTTTGATATCACAAAAAGGGGGAGAAATTTGGATAAACATGAATTTTTTTTCTTATTATATACTTTAAATGTTTTTTTCTTTTTATTGTGGGAGAAATTATAGGGAAAAATTAATTTAAATCTAATATTGTATTTATCTTCTCAAAATTCAGAAATATATGTAATTAATTTTGCAAGTTAATTTCATTGGTTATTTTATGGGTTTTGTGATCATCAAAAAGGGGGAGATTGTTTAGAAAGTGTTGTTTTCAATAATAAATAATGTTTTTATTTAAAGGGGGAGTTTGTTGATAACAATACTCTATCTCTTTATGATAATTTTGATTCTCACAAATACCCTTAATTATTTTCTAATGATTTTTTTTGTTAAGTATATTGCAGTAATTTATTATTCATTATATTTTTATTTATGGAAAAAATATTTAAGTTCTTGAATAAGAGGGATTAATTACTAATATATTCAAATTAGCGTGTCCTGGAAACACTGTTCATGCTCTATATATTCAGGATCTACTTAAGCATGTTCTGGAAACACTGTTCATACCCTATGTGGAGAAACGTAGAGTAAGGACGAAATGAAGTGTATAATTTATGAGTTATTAGAAAATTATGGAAGAGGAACCCTACGTTAGGAAGGAACCCTATGTTTGGGTTATTGAAAAAGTGTAGAAGATGAAACGTATGTAAGTTTTAAACGTTATGTTTGTTTCTCAAAAGTATGGTTCATCAACCTTACTTTTGTAAAAAACAAAACATTCTTAGAAAACTATGGAGAAAGTACCTTTTGTTTGAAAGCTTATAAAAGTATGGATCTTTTATCATATGTTTGAAAGTTGAAGAGAAAAAGTATGGATGGCCAACCCTACATTTGTGATCAACCATACGTTTCCAACCCTACATTTGTGATCAAACATACGTTGACGGCCCTACGTTTGTGATCAACCATACGTTGACAACCTTATGTTTTAAGGCTACATCATCAAACTTACATTTATTATCTATATTATGTTCAGAGGATGCATACTATGAAACTCCACCTTACATTTGGCATCAGAGAGTTTAAAGTCGATATTATTATCCAACGGTCAGAAATCTATTTGTTAGGATAATTTCAAGACATATTAAAAGATGATTTTAAAACGAGTCTTTGATGAGTACAGATTCTTTTAAGGATCAAATTAAATGGAGCTTTTCTTGGAAAATTTCAAGGGAAGTTATGACTACTCTGTAAATTCAAATGTTTGAATATCACGAGTTAGGAGGCTACTTTTTTGGATCTAAATTTATAGAATAAGTTCTCGATGTTATTGTATAGATATATGAGGATATTTTCAAACTGCATCAATAGATCAAATTAATAAAAATAAAGAAAAATAGATACTATCAAAAACATGGATCTGCTGACTCAAAAGAATGAAAAAGCTGTGTTTATTGAAGAAGAAGAATCACAGTAGATGATTCACTCGTTCTACATCGAATATCATTTTTGAATCTACTATTGCTGAAGTTGTGAATTATATTCCTATATCTACTGCAACAGGATTGACTCTGAATGACTCTTATTTGAAGATCTTTATTTCTGAAGGCGACGATCCATCTACTATCAATTTCATTATGTTGCAATTGTGAAGAACAACTGGAAACTATGTTCAAAATTACATATACCTTTCTTTTATATTATCGAGTGATCGGCTTCTCGTACTAAGCTGTGTAGGTTCTTTGAGGGAACCAGAAGGCCTTGTTTTTCCTTAGACTATAAAGGTGTCAACTTCCTGTTCTCAGTTGTGAAATGGTATGTGGAAACAATGACCAAATTGTGAAAATCACTGAGCTCGTGGAGTAGAGCATTGGTGGAGTGGACTACAGGCCTTCTGTTCCGTGAACCACTATATATCCTGTGTCTCTGCTATTTAAATTTCCTCTGCATTAGCTCGTGTGATTAATGTAAAAGGGCATAACACAATCTTGCGAAGATTTTTGAAAAGACACAATTCATCCCCCCCCCCCTCTTGTGTATATTTAGTATAATTTGATCCAAAATTATACAGTTTCATATTATTTAGAATATATTTTAAATTTATAACTGCTACAAATAATGAACAACTCAATTATTTTCGGTAGAGTCAAGATTTTGAAGAAACCTTTTTCAACCTTGTACTACTAAAACTGTTGCTGGTAATTATTTTCACTTAATTTTAAATATCATTTTCAACTAGGATCTCTTCAGGGATATCAATACTTAATGGAATTAATCTTTGAATAAGATGATATTTATTCTATTAGTTTCTTCTATAATTGTGAAGTTTAATCTATCCCATAAATACATCATACTCTTTTATATTATTTGGGTTTCAACTACACACTCTCATTCATGGTTATGTATCATATTCTAATACTAAGAATTGGATACTCAGTTCCCTTTAAAAAACCATAAGAATTTTTTAGCCTTATTGTAAGGTGTCAACTGCCTGCACACAGTTGTGTATTTTTAATGTCTTATTATTGGAGGACATTGTCTACTGAGAATCACCAAGATCATAGAGAAATAATTGGTGGTGGGGACTAGGGGATCACTATTCCCTATACCCCTATAATGTTTTTTATTTACTATTTATTATCTACTCAAATCACTTATAGAAGAAAAGGTTGCACATATGCATAATAGTCAATAGAATTAAAAAATCCAAAATCATTTAAGATTATAGGAAAGTCACAATCCACCCCATCTTGTGTATCTTTTTATTATTCCAACCTAAAAATTGGTATCAAATGTGAGATTTTGTGATCAATATTTAGCAAGTTGAAAAGTATATGGTCTATACAGAGTAGATGTAAAATTTTGATCCTAGGTAAGGTATGTCTATGATTCAGGCTCCATATTTCATTGGTGATAAATATGGATTCTATAATTCAAGTATGATTATCTATATGAAGAATCTTGGCTTCAATATTTCTATGAACACCCTAACTCCGAATGTAATTATTGAGAAACTAGAAACCTGGGATACTACTAAATAATCTATGTATATAATAAACTCCAAATTAATGAATGTTATCATTTGTGGACATGGACCAAATGAATTAAATCAAATATCACAGTGTACTACTACATATAAATTGTGGAAGACAATAATTGTTTCTTATTTCGAAACTGGTAATATAAATAAAATGAGGTGTGCTAATGAAAAAATAATGTTTGACACCTTTAAAATGTATGATGGAGAAATCATCATTCAAGTGAATGGATAGTTGATAGAAATTTTCAGTAACATTACTACCCTAGGAGAATATCAAAATATATATATTGTTCAAATTGTTAAATGGAACCAACATTATTTTCCAAAAAATGTATAAAATTATATAAAAAGAAAAAATACATAAAAATGTCCTTAAAATGAATGATAAAGATCCAAAGAAGATGGATTCTACAAATAAAAAAATGGGTCATATCAGATATGATTTCCCCAAACTAAAATAATAAATAACAATAACGGAGAAACAAAATTTGAAGAAAAATAATTACAATCATAAAGGAAAATGAGTTGTGAATGCTATATGGAGTGTGTTTGAAGATTCAAGCAGCTCTTTTAAATCTAATTTAGAAAATTATCCACAAAATCTAAAATAAAATATTTTTTTATAGTTAAATAATAAAGTGATTTACACACTAACTACTCTTCTACTCATAATTCTAATTGTTGTTCAAATTGTAAACTAGTTGTTTACTACTCAATGCTAAACTAGAAATATGATTTATTAATTTAAAAAGGAATTAAAAATATTCAAAATGCTATTTTAATTTAAAGAGATAAAATTGTAACACAATATCAAGGATTAATTGAAAAATACAATTTATCTACATCAAACACTATCTTTCAGGAAAATTAAATAAAATAATTGCAGGATGAAGAAAACTATTTTAAAAGTGCCTCTATTATTATAACTAAAGGAAAAAAATATAAATTATATTTTTGGTAAATAATTAATTAAAAGGGAAAAATATAGAATATGTAGAAAAGGGGAAAACTCAAAATTATATAAAAATTATTTTTTCCCTATATCTAAAAATGCTACCAGATTCTACTGTGGAATCAAATGAATGTTTTCAAATAACCTTTACATAATAAATTCTCAAATAATGGTAATAAACAGATATTTCATTTCTAAAAGTATATCTGTTGTTTGAAATTCAAGTTTTTGTAAAATAAGGAAAATATAAATTCCCATATCCTATCTTGTTGACCTATCTAGACGTAAGAAAATATGGGTACCAAATCAAACATGTCATTAAATGTTTTTGAAGTAAAAAATGATACATGACCCAAAATTGTATATGGTATATGGATAGTTACTACTCAATACTTATGAGTAAAGACTCCTCCAACTTCCATACACTAAAAAATGGAAGGATTTATAGTCTCCTTTGGAGACAATTCAGAAGAAAATATAGTTGGAGTTTGAGCAGTTAGAGATCTAATTTCATTCTAAATAAAAAAAGAGTTTTATGTACAAGGACTAAAGAGAAACAATATAAGTATTTCTACAATTTGGTATGATGCATTTTTTGTTATATTATCTAAAAATTATTACTTGGTTTTAAATGATAAACTGCTTAATTTTTTATAACATAGAACTGAAAATTTTTATACATTGGATCTAAATTTGTTATGATTGAAAAAGGTAATTATTTAACATTTTTCACAAATGTGCCTTGGGATCATAATTGGAGACTTGGAAATTTCAATATTTATGCTTTATATAAATTTTATAAAAAACAATTAAATTACAATTTTACTTTTCATATGTTTGATAATGATAGATTTTGTAATGCTTGTCAAATTAAAAAATAACACAAATCCACTTTCAAATCAATTAAAAAATTACTACATTTAAGCCATTATAAATTATCCATACGATTTTTTTTGAACCATTAATATTATAAAGTTTGGATGGAAGTTTTATGTTTATGTTTTACTTGACAATTTTTCAATATTTACATGGGTTTATTTTCTAAACCATAAAGGTGAAGTATTCATAGATTTTGAACTTTTTTATAACATTTTTATAAATGAAAAGTATTTCAAAATAATTTCATTAAGAAGTTATCATGGTGGAGAATTTTATAATCAATAATTTAATTATTTTTCTCAACTCAAGGTATTAAACACACCTTTTGTGCACTAAAAATACCTCAAAAAAATGCTATGTTTGAAAGAATAAACTAAACTTCCCAAGAAATGGAATGGACAATGCTGAATTAATAAAACCTTCAAACCAATTTCTGGGAAGAAGCTATATGAACAAATTACAATACAGTGACTAGAGTTTTAATAAGACCAATTTTTAAAAATTCAGCATATAAAATTTCTAATAAAAGAAAACATAAAGTAAAGTACTTTGAAGTATTTGTAAGTAAGATGTATATCTTGAATACTATGGAAAAGCTTTGTAAATTTGATCCAATAGCTGATGAAGGAATATTTATAGGATATTCTGCTATTTCTGAATCCTATAGAGTGTATAATAAAAATTCAAGGTTTTTGTAAGAATTGTTTTATGTAAATTTGGATGAAATTGAAAATTTTGATAAAAGAATAGATTGAATAGATGAGATTATTGACTCTTTTTAAAACATGTGGCTTGATTCATATGAAATCTATTTTTTAAATAAATTAAATGAAACTTGATCTAGTTCAAAAGAAAATGAGACAAAGGAGCATAAAAATGTCTAACCTTGGAAGTCTAGAACTTTAAAGGACAATCCTTTTGAAACAATAATAGGAAACTCAGATAGAGGAGTTAAAACTCAATGAAATATAATAAATATAGTTGAATTTCTTCCCTTTCTATAAAAATTAAATCCTAAGCTCCAGAAACAGGCACATCGACCTTGGTATGCGAGATTAGTCTCATTTTTATTAGAAAATGGATTTTTGGTTGTATTGGAAAATCCTAACCTTTTTAAAAATATGTTTTCTCTAATATAATTTTCATGAAAATTAATTTTGATGATGTCATTTTCAAATAAAAAAACAAAAAACATTGTAATGATATTTCAAATCCAATGAAAAATATAAATTAAAATGTGTTTGATGGGAGAAATAAATTTATTTTTCCAATTCCAAATATATAAAAATGATTCTGGAAATTTTTTAAATCACTGTAAATATATTATAGTTATATTAAATATGTTTGGACATAAAATAGTAAATTTACTCAAATACCATGTGTATTAATGTAATACATGATTTAGAGGAAGCCAAATAAACAATTTTATAATAAGTTATAAAGAGGTATGATTGGTATTTTACTATATATCACTAATTGAAGAACAAATGTAATTTTTTTATGTCTATGTTCTTGATTTAAGTCAAAACCAAAATAATCCCATCTTACTACTGTTAAAATTTATTTTTCGATATTTAAATGGTACATTTTTTCAATCTCTTCATTACCTAAAAACATTTGATTTTAATTTAATTTTATATTCAAATTCTGACTATTCTAGGTGTATGTTAGACAGAAAAATCACTTAATAAACTTATAAATTTTTAGGAAAATCTTATGTTTCATGGTTGAGTAAGAAACAACATTCAGTTGCCCTTTGAACAGCTGAGGCAAAATAAATATCTGATGGTAGTTTCTGTACACCTGTGTTGTGGATGAAACACACCCTACTAGACATTGGTCTTACTTTTTGCTAATATAACTATTTTATTGGATAACACTAGAGAAACAAATATTTCTAGAAATGAAATAATTCATTCTAGAACCAAGAATATTAATATAAGGAATCATTTTCTAAGAGATCAGGTTTTAAAAGTGATATATAATTAGAATTTTAAATATTTGATATAAAAAATCTGATATTTTTACTAAACCACTTCCCACCATAAGTTTTTATTTTGTAAAGTGAGAGGTAAGAATACATAATTCAAAATAAATGTATGTTAATTTATTTGTTAAATTTAATTGTTAATAGTTTTATTATATTCCATTTTTATTTAATCTCTATTTAAATAAAAACTAGATTTTTTTCCTCAATTTTATTTCAATTTTTGAAAATTCACGCCTTTTAAAAATAAAAAGTAATGATTAATATAAGAAATAAACTCAACAAAGTGGACCACATCACTCAAATCATAAAAAAAATCATCTCTATAATCTCTCACCTAACATAAGATTTCAAACACTCTAGACTTATAGATCTATAATTTATCATTATAAACCATAGAACCTGAAACCTTTAAATTTCCAACTCTACGAAACATCAATGGAAAATAACACACAAGAAGACTGAAAAAAGGAAACATTTTACTTATAAGAAGATTCTCCAAAGCAAGGTAATAAATTTCAAATGGATCATCAAAAAAATATTCATCTAAGTAATGTTTTATATTTTTAAGGTCCTAAAACTCTAATTTATATAAGATATAAATATTTAATTATTTATGTTGAAGAAAAAGAATTTTTTATAAATTATTAGTATAGATTCGGGGATATATAATATGTCACTATTTCTAGTATTTATCATCAGGATTTTTCATTCTCTTAGGTGAAGTTAGCCAAATTTTTTAACTGCCCACATGAAGTGGTTTTTTCATTTTGATCTTTGATAAATTAGGAATCAAGTACATAAATCATAGGATATAATTTTTTTCTCTTTGGTTCTACCCAGATCAGAAAAATATCTATTAAGGATCTCGATGCTGACTAGAAGGTATTGGTTCAAGTATATTCAATCATCTATAATTCTAAGGACCACTCAACATGATAATTTTCCTTACCGAGATATTCATATAATGTTTTGGATGATGGGTGATGTAGCGTTTAATTTCACAAGTTATATTTTAAGGTACATGCACCACTACAGCCTAGAGGTGTAAAAAATGTCTTCATATCATTATGGTAGGAAAATATTAATATAGCTGCATAACAAGAGGTCAGATTAGGTTTGTAAGGATTCATTCCAAATTCCATTATAAAAATATTCTAAATGGTGGAACTCTACGTAAGATAGGTTTCTTTCAGAGTACATTTCAGGGAAAATTACTACCTGTTAGTGTGGAAGATCAAAAAATACGTAGTTCTTCTGCTCAGGGAGAGAAATTAATTATGGGATCTGCTAATGAAATCAAAATTTAAAAATAAGAAGTTTCAAAATCAAGAATAGTGATGATGTTCGCCCAAAAATATATCGTATCAGATACAATTTATCTAACCCGTATTCGCTGAGATATTTCCCCCATATACTGAAGAAAATTTGAAAGAAGCAATCGATGAGCACCTTGTTATCCCTCTAAGGCATAGGAATGAACTTTTTGTTCAAGAAGCAATAGTTCAAGGATCTTTTTAGAGGTTCCTATAGTTGGTGAAGTCACCCCACCAGAAATTTGTTCAATCAATAGAGAAGATAAAGAGTCTCTAAATCTATATGTGAATCAAACTCAACAAAATCTTACTGAATATAAAGTCCAATAAAATTCTCATGAAGAAGAGAAAGATAACCTGGTAGTGGATGACACTATAAGATCAGTCCAGAATCAATCAAATATAGATGATTCCATGGACAAGGAAACCAATGAACCTATTGAGGTAATAAATGTTATTGAATTGAAAATTTCATCATATAGTGAGGTAGTAAGAAAAAATCATTATCCACGGTTGAAAGAGGCCAACCATCTCTAATTTGAGAAGCAGAATCTTTTGATTCTCTGAAAACTAAAATTTAGGGATTAGTTTCCCAATTCAATAGGCTAAGAGATGAATCTTGAAGTCTTTAAAGAGAATTATAGGTAGTATGAAAATATTTGGATGAATATAGAAATTAAAGTGTTCCCAAATAAGAATCTGAATTTGTTCAGACTCAACTACATAATCTCCTATTAGATTCAGTCTCTAGAAGGGATTTTGATGTTTTTCAAAGATAACTGATGAATCCGTTTGGAAAACATAAATCATAACTTGTTTTTAAAACATATTTTGAATATTTAGAATGGTATTTGGGTATTCAGTTTGAACTAATAAAATACGTTTCATTTAATATAATTCTTTTACTTATACACCAATAAACTCTCTAGTTTTAGTCAGATAATTTCAATAAATCTATTCAATGGTGGATAATTTAAATGACATGCTTCAATTACATCAATATAATAGTGCACCTCTGAATGTATTGCTAGATAATCAGAGAGATCATGTTTCACAGTTGGCCTTAAGTGAACCTACAATCAGTCCACTTCTCAATTCATTAAGTGTTAAAATCACACAATTTTTTAGAAAGAGGAAAATCTTCATGACATTCTGAATTTCAATCTAATTGAATGTTTAAAAGTGTGTTGGGACTCGAGAATTTTAGTAAGGTATCTAGCTTACGACCATTAATACAAATTAGATGATTATTTTTCATATTTAAAGGTACTTTTTAAAGCCTCTCAAGCTTCACCAGACCCTAAAACATCTTCTGAACCATCCCTATCATAATTAACCAGACCTTATTTTTAAAAAACTGTTTCTTATTCAAATATTAATTTTGTACTTACGAAACATTTTTTTTGAAAATATTACTACTTTTATTTTTGTTCATCAATATTTCTATTTATTTTGTTACTCTTCAACTCTTTTGTCAGAAGACATGGTTCATTTTTCTATATAGTATAATATGACATTCATTTATAGGTATGTGCAATATGGAATGATTTTAAAACTATTTTCAAAAAATTATTTTTGATGTCATAAAAAAAGTGATAAAATTGGATAAGAACAACATCCAAAATTCTATTTTCCTAATCCTTAAAAATAATATTGTGGAAAATTAATTTTCAAAACAAAAAAAATTATTTATAATAAAATTTCATCAGTGTTTAAATTTTTTATATTTTATGTAAATTATATTTCTCAATTTTGCTGATGATTAAAAAGGGAGATATTGTTTGTCATGTATTGTCTCAAAAATACTCTATAAATATTATTTATTTTTTTACTCAAAAATACCCATTCTTTTATTGATGAAATTAATTTAAGTGACTTTAATGGAATTAATATTTATTGAAATATTAATTTCCGAATGTTTTTTAGGACTTTGATCCATGGGATATATTTGATAAAATGACCAAATTCATGTTTAGTGTGTTCTGGAAACACTATTCTCAACCCTACATTGGTAAATATAGCATAAATAATAAACCCTATGTTCATAATTGTTTGTATGGATCATTAACCATATGCTATCTGGAAATCATGGTTAATCAAACTTATATTAATATTGATCTTAATGTTTCAGTAAGCATAAATTATGGTTTATCAACCCTACATTAAAAATAAATCCTACGTTTCAGGAAACAAATACATGGTTCATCAACACTACATCGGTATTAACCATACACTATCAACCTGATATTTTGTGTTTTTTTTGACATGAAGGAACCTTATTTTTGACTATTAAATGACAGAGTATTAAAATACATGAATGGCACAAAAAAATAAATGATTGTGATCTATGAGGCGACATCCTTGGATCTGATTAACTGAATGAAAGTTATGTATTATATATATATATATATGGTTTGAATATTTTTTCTTCATATGTGTGTGTGATATATATGTGATATACGACTATATATTTTTGTGAATATTTTTTGAATTCAAAACTTCTACAAATAATGAATCAATCATTTATTTTATGAAGGGAAAATACATTGAATATACATATTTCAATCTCGTAATGATGATACAATTGTTGATGATTATTTTATTTTCATATTAAAAATCATTGGTAACTATGTTCCCTTCAAAGATATCCATACATAAAGACATTAGAATTTGAAGACGATGATTTGTATTCTCATAGTTTCTGCTGCAACAGTGAAGTTTAACCTGTATCATCAACAAATGAAACTCTTTTGATTTATTGGATTTTCAGTTTCTCACTTTTATTCATAGATAAGTGTTAGAATCATGTACTACTAATTTATATTATGTTCCCTATAACATAACTAGAGTTCTTAATTTATTCTTATTATAGGTTGTTAACTACCGGCACTTAGTTATGGATTCTGAAGGTCTTATGATAAGAGGACCATATCTAGTGAAAATCACTATGATCACAAAGAGAGAATTGGTGGAATCTACTAGGGGATATTTATTCGTCGAACCACTACAGAAATTATTGTGTTCTTCTTTACTATTTTTATATTACTCTAATCACCTATAGAAGATAACATTTCACCCTTACATAAAACCCAAGAGATTTTAAAAGGAAAGAATCTATCAAGATTATAGAAAAGAAATATTTCATGCCCTATTTTGTTATTTTTGTATTATTCTGATAAAAAATAATTTCATACCAATGCTACAAAAAAAATTAGGTTTTTAAAGCATCTAGCATAGTCCATCACTGAAATTATCCCATGAGTCAGCCGCCAGAACTCGGCTTCTCTTTCATGCCTCAACATCTCATTGTATATGTTATTTAAGAACCTCCCCAAGAAGTCTATACATAAAATATCATACATTTGTACAATATTTTCCTGAATGTGCCACTAGTGATTCATTGATTCTTATAGAATATATCCAGCCAACATGGTCATCCTCTCAGCCAGAGACTCTAAATGGTCAAGTACTGTCTGATTGGACTCAAGAGAGAACTCAACATCTAGTCCACAATCTCTAGTAAAATTAAAAGGATGGCGCAACTAACCCCCCCCCCCCATTAGTTCCTAAATTCTTTTCTCAACACACCATGGTTACTTATCATGAGTTTCATAAAGAGAGTAAATTTCACTCGGAGCTTCTCCTCTCACCCAGCACTACTGGTGCCTTAGGTTCGACTTCTAGTAGATCATCTCCAGTAATCCCCTTTTATAATCCTCTCTACAGAAATCATCATGGAGGAATAACTATACAATGAAGAAACACACATCTTAATAATAATAACCTAATTTTATCACATTTATGTATGTTTAATAATCACAAAAAGTCACAACAAGTCATTTCTGCAAATCTCACCACATAGTCAAAACAGTGTCTCTATCACTACCCTTAAACACCTTAATCATTAGTCTTGGTAATCTAGGGTAAGAAAATTATCATTATTCTGGTTTCTCATTTAGACACTCAATTATTCACATTATTAAATCTTTTTACCACTTAAAATTTAATAATTGGAACGATTTTCAATCTAATTTCAGGATTAAGGGAAAATTGTTTAAGTTCAAAAATCCTAACGATAACTCATTTTCTCATGTGTGCCTAAAATGATGCATGTCAAAAAATAATCCCGAGTGCCTAGAATCATGTATGAAGACTCAACTGTTGTGTCATTATAGTCCACAAGTCAATTCTCAGAAAATATAAAAAACTCCTTCCACATCACACATTAGGTGCTTCAATCAAGTTGAAATAATATTCAACTGTAAAAGGAACAAACAAAAACAACAATCCCACTCTGGGTAATTCGGTTCTCCCCCATTCATGGGTTTTAAACTCCCATTCATGAGCTTATTTCCTAGCCTCTACTATTCCTAGTCTCTTGTCCACCTTTCCCCAAATAGTAAGCAAAAGTAGAAGAAAATAAAATTCATCTAATAAAACATTGTAATGTCTGGACCTGGGTACACACACTTGTTCCCAGAGCCAATCAGTCACAAGACCTCCGTGAGTCTCCCCTTATGCCAAAGGATTCCGACTAGCAATGATGTTTTTATTAGTTGATCGTATGATGACTATACCCTCTTTAATCAGAGTAATACACTAGCAGAAATGTTAGGTCCATAAGGAAGGGTACCTAGAGAGTGGGGGGTGAATCAAGGTATTCCAGATTGAAACAACATCCCCTTTGATCTTGTTTTTTCATTAGAAAAAACTATCTTTTCTCTATCCTTCCCAGTGTAGAGTATGAACAAAAAATTAAAGCATGTATAGGACAGAACAATTTTACTTGGTTCGCCCTCACTAGGCTATGTCCAAGGAGCATACACAGGTGAAGTTACGATGTACCAAATTATCTATAATCGAACAGATATTTACAAAGTTCAGAGTAGATGCATTGTCCCTCCTGGTTTACAATCACTCACAATATGAAATCTCACTACTCTCTCAACTGAAGTATGCTCACTACTTCTTCAGAAGAATCACTCACAGTTTAAAGACTTTATATACCTAAATTATCACAAATGAATTCATCTTCCTCTTTATGTAGATGCTTCATTGAAGTTCCACTTTCATCCACTGATGAATACAATTTTACCAAGGATATACCAGGAAATATTCCAACCTTTCAGGATACCGTAGAATGACTGGTGCACTTTTCTATGCTCGGCGTGCTTATCTAATACCTGGAACACTTCTTCAGTCCCGGAATTCAAGTGTCAGCTAACCAATTGTGGGACACTACCTTCTTTAAACAAAAACATGGGTGACTCAAACCTTTTTATGCCCAAACTAGTATTGGCATGCAATTATCAATTGGCGCAGAACTTCTGAATATCTTTATACTTGAGAGACCAAATCACCACTTGCACGCCCAAACCACATGCATAACTGGAGCTCTAATTTTCTCTATGTTTTGAAATATATTTAAAATGAATAGAGGTATCTGTCATGACCCGTCCTCAGGGCCCGTTCCGTGACTACCCCAAGCCCGCCTTCCATAGGCCAGGGGCTGGCGACTAGCACCAAAGGCGTAAAATCCCAATAACTGAGAAGACATTGCCTTTATAAAAGAAAACAAGCACCACAGAGTACAAGCGGAAGAAAAACACTAAGTACAAAAGAAATTCTGAAAAGTAAATGGGCCAGAATACAGACCCAAAAGAAAGTACAACTACAACTAAACAGGGTACAATAGCCAAAAGACAAACAGCTGGAAGAAGGAAGCAGCTCCTGGGTCGTCCTCCTCGGGTCCTACCTGAAGGGTAGGTACAGATAGCGCAGCTCCTGGTCATCCACCACGGATCCTACCTGAAGGGTAGGTACAGATAGCCTCCTCCACGCTCTCATCCGTCAACCTCCTCTGTGTGTCGTCTCATCGTGTAGTCCACCTCCGGGTACTGACTCGTCGTGTAGTCCACCTCCGGGTACCGACCAGTCCTCGAACACTCGGCCTCCGTCACCACTGCCCGTCGTCTGCAACCAACATAATGAGGTGCGGGCATAGCCCGTGCAGGGGTGAGTATAACGATACTAAGTAGGGACCCCGAGACCCTCAAGGTCTCACTAAACCAACAAGGATAACCACAAGAAGATCTCAACAGATAACCTCTACTTAGATATATGCCCATACATATACCTAAGTTATCAAGTAACCCATCTCAATCATGAGGAAACACAAGGATTGTGAAATCAAAGGATAACCACTACCCAGGAATATGCCCATACAAATACCTATGTTATCAAGTGACCCATCTCAATCATGAGGAAACACAAAGGTCAAAGTTTCAGCTCAAACTAGGATTTTTCATTATCGAAACCGTAACTGCTGAAGAGCTCCGTATCTGGAGTGTACAGTGGTCCTGTCACGACTCCGAGGTACTGCTCACTAACCTAAGACTACTGAGGTACTCCTCCTATCGAGTACCGCGGGCCTGCGGCCAACTACCGGGCACTCCGTCCACTGTGGGTCTGTCGCCAAATACCGGGCGCTCCCCCAAATAGCCTACAGAGGTACTCCTCCTGTCGAGTTTCGCGGGTCTGCGGCCAACTACCGGGCGCTCCATCCTCCGTGGGTCTGTCGCCAAATACCAGGCGCTCTGTCCACTAGGCTAGTCGACTCACTGCAAGTCGAGTCTGTCAAGCAGTCGTCAGGTCTCAGCCGGCTACACGGTCTCCGTACTCCGCACGCTCGTCTCCGGGAGGGTCCTCTCCACGACCTACTGGTCGATACTCCAAGTATCACAAAGTCCAACAAAGAAGTATCTCAATGGACCGCCTCGTCAAAGGGGTCTCAACGCAACAGACGGCGCGTCAATCGGACGCCCGGTCTGTGAGTTATTTGCCTTTTCGTCCCAGGGCCCCGGTTGGTTTCGTGTGCGAACCAATCCGGCCATAACTCAACTACACCTCGAACACTCATAGGGTAAACTCATAGGGACCTTTTCTCAATGTGATCACCAACGCCGCTGACGGTTCGTCAAACGGATGTCTAGTCTGAATGATATCAGCTTTTCTGTTCCAGGGGCCCGGTTGGATTTCAGGTACAATCCAACCCGACTATAACCCAACTGCATCCAAAACTCGGGCGTAGGATTCCAAAAGTTTGGTATCGTCAACAGGAACGCAACGCAACAGACAACGCATCAATCGGACGCCCAGTCTGGAAGTTATTGGCTTTTTTGTCCTAGGGGCCCTGTTGGTTTTTAAGTTAAAACCAAACCGATCGTACTCCAACTGCGTCCAAACCTCGAGCGGAGTAACCCAAAAGATCCGTCTCACTTAGAGGAATTCAACAAAGTTGACGGAACGTCAATCGGACGTCCATAGCTCAATATATGAGTGTTTCCGCTCCGAGGGCCCGGTTTGTTTTGAAACCTTGAGTGTGATATACCGAAACGACCATCTCGATCCAAGGATCGTGTTGCCACTGACGGCGCTTCGTTCGGAGGCCCGTATCTCAAGTTACGGGAAAAAGACTGAAAACGGTCCAAAGACGGGGGGGTCCGGGCCTGGGCCGACCCGGGCCGACCCCCCCTGGGTCGGCCTAGCTCGGCTGGCCGGTCCGGCCCGGCTCGGCCGAGCGGCCGAGCACGGAAGCCGTGGGGGCGCGCTGCCCCCGCGTGAGGAACCCGCGGCCCCGGTTGGGGCCGCCTTGCCAGCGGACGAGGCGGCCGGGCCGCGTCCCTCCACCGGTTCCGCGCGGCCGCCGAGGCTGAAGCCGCGGCGGGTTTTGCCGGCGGCGCGCCGGGCACCGCCGCCGCCTCTGACCGCCACGCCGGCGTGGCGCGCCGTCGGGAGTTTCTGCAGACCATCGGACGCGCTCTGGTGGTCCGTTTTGTGTGCGGTCTTCGCCAGTGGTCCTCTCGGGACCCGATCTTCACTGCGAGACCCTCAAAATGACTTCGCGGCCCGCTTCACCATCGATCGTCGATCCGCACTTCGACAGCAAACCGCGGGGTCTTCAAAATGCCTCCGCGGCCCCGACTCCGCCCGCGGTTTCGCTCGGCTTCAACGGCGCAGCGCGACGGCGCCGCGCTCCTTCGCCGCGTTCTTTCTCGTGTCCGCATGGTGTCGTTGCACTGTTCTGCCTTTTTTCGTGCCGCAACGATCTCAAACAACAAGGGGGGAAGGAGGGTCGGCCGTGTTCGTGTGGTCCGACCTTCCCCCGTTAGTTTGATAACAAGCGGCCCAAAAAAAAGAAGGAAGAAAGGCGACAGATGAGATCACGATCAAAAAAAATAAAAAAAATCCCCCATAACTTCCTGCAATAGGAATTCCTGACCCGCAAGGAAAATGTTCGCGGATCAACTAGGTAATAAGTTGATATGTGTTCATTGTTTTCTTTAGAATGAAAGAAATAAAGAAAAAAAGAATTTAAGGGAATAAAATTATTCTCAACACGACAATCCCCTACCTCGTCGAAGTCGTCGAGTGAGGGTTCGTCGCGGATTTTCTCGTCGTGGAAGAAACTTCGTGGAAGGAGAGTCGTCGGCGTCACGTCGTTGATCTCCAGGGGTTTGGCGTTCTTCGTCGGAGGTCGGAGCGTTCTTCGCGTTCTTCGCGTTCTTCGCGTTCTTCGTCGAAGAACGAAGAATTCTCTCTCTGCTCTCCCGAAGGTTTAACACAACACAAACCCCCTCAACAAAAATAAAATAAGTCCTCAACTTATTTTATTATCAACATAAGAATTGAAAAAAAAAGATAAGAAACGAACAATTAAATTCGAATAATTAATTGTAAAACTTATCTGCCCAATTAATTGGTGGGTTAAGAAATTAAGAAAACGCGTCAGTTGACTTTCATAATGACGGGTTTTCGTGGGTGTGTTACTTAGCAGAAAAGAAACGATGGGGCTCGTGCGGGTCCCACCTCGAAAATATCCTACCAAGAGGGTAGGATATTTTTGGATAGCACCCTATCCGCTTCAACCCAGCTTAAGCTGCTTTAAGTGGCTTCAAGTGGCTTCCAAGCGGCTTAAGTGAAATAAAATAAAGTTTTTCGTACAATTTATTTTATTTCTTAACCTTAAGCCCAAAAATTAAAAACCACACCCGAGAAAACGCAACTCCGGAAGAGGCGTTTCTAAGAAATTATCGGCGCTGCGATTCCATCGGTTCCCTCAGAATTCTATTCCGAGCACCGGTTCAAAAGATAAAAAAACCCGCTCGTCCATTCACTGAACGTACCCGAGCCAAACTTTGGAAAATGATTCCGGGCACACCGGGCCTCGGAATTAGGTGCCGTCAGAAACTGCGTTCTTGTAAAATTACAAATAAATTTAAGAAAAAAAATTTCTTGGAATTTACAGGTCATTACATTACTCCCACCACAGGGCTTTACGTCCCCGTAAAGCTTCCCCACAAACTTATGGATACAAAGGCGGTACTGATCACGCATCTGAGCCTTCCGCTCCCATATGCTCACCTGGAGGTTCTCGTGCTGCCAAAGAATGTGGACCAGAGGAATCGATCGTCCCCGTAGGATCCGCTCCTGTCGATCCTTGACTCTCACTAGAACCTCCGTGGAAGTAACCCCATTGCCATTGTCCTGCTCCTCATGGTCGATGATATGCGGAGGGTCGAGCACGTATCTCCTCAGTTGGGATACGTGGAAAACGTCATGCACCTAGTGCAACCGAAGTTGATGGGTCAAGCGGTAAACCACCTCACCTACCGAGCTGAGGACCTAGAAAGGTCTGTTGAACCTTGGAGATAACTTGCTGTTTTGGCCACATCTCCGTAAACCTCGTCAAGGTGAGACTCGTAAGAAGACGTGGTAGTCATCCTCGAACTCCAGAGGTCTCCATTTTCTGATAGA
Organism: Viscum album; assembly: GCA_963277665.1. Lineage (NCBI taxonomy): Eukaryota > Viridiplantae > Streptophyta > Magnoliopsida > Santalales > Viscaceae > Viscum > Viscum album. The sequence continues at coordinate 2,086,567,630 of OY728151.1, forward strand.
ACTGAAACTCAAAATGACTGCTGCTACGAGGGTAAGGTTGACCAACTCAAAAGTGATCGGTCGCACCCTCCTGTGCAAGAGTTACCCTGCGCTGCCTGGGGTTTCCTTTTTTTTCGACCAAGGAAAACTCATCCCGATGTCGTAGTCCAACTACAAACTTTTTGCCTAATACCGTCAATTTGTGTATGAACTGTGATTGCCCAGTCCATACTCAAACCAACGTCATAAGGCCTCGACGCTACCACTAAGAGATTCCAACCGAAACTCTCACCTCAAGGATCTGACCACACCGTCGGCATAAGTGTGATTATCGAGTCTCCTCCCAAGGTATCTCCAGACGTGAGGGTCAAGTCCATGGATTACCGGAAACTCTAGGTCTGGAACAAGATTTGTGAAAGCACGGAATGATTCATATTGATGTTCGTTACTACAGCAGCTAGTAGTGGACACAGACAGTCCCTTGAATCATTTCTAGAGCCATTGGGTCACACTCATTGACCGCAAGCAGCCACACTCTTCCACCTCCCTCCAGCTCCCTGAGCCTGGCGGGGATAACTAAGGCGGGTGGTTGTAGCATGTTAAGATGTACACCACCTCATAATGCTCTCCTAGCTCTGCCTCAACGTCTGCTGCTTCGCAGACTCTTCTATCCTTAAAGCATCCACTTCTTGAAACATTTAACACGCCCGAGTCTCTAAGACTGGCACCGGTTTCCTGTTTCTTACAGCACTGTGCAGTCTTCATCCGCTCTTGGATGACCTGGACCTTCTTTAGTCTCACAAGAGCTGCTATGTTTTCTTCTTTGCTGATAAGAGAAATATGGTCTCATCCCCTGGATGAACCACATTCATTGCCTAATACAGTCAATCCTAACATGAATGATGAATTCATGCCATGGATGACGTCGTAAGGCCTCGATGCAACTACCAAGAGATCCAACTGCCACTCTCGCCTCCAAGGGTCGAGTTACACTGTCGGCATCAGTGTGAGGTCACTGGGTCTCCTCTAGTAGAAATATCAAAAGTGAGGGTCAAGTCAACAGTTTAACCGGGACCACTCAGTATCAACCAAACAAAAGGACAGGAAATCAAACAATGATAAGTGTCTTTTTATTATTGCAGCTCATAGTACAAGACACAAAGCAACTACAGACAAAAACCAGAAGCAACAGGATCAATAGCCTCCAGGTCAGAAGCTAGTCCCGCTCCTGTCCATCTGCTTCCGGAGCTCCATGACTATAGGCCTCTGCTTCCTGAAGCTGAGCTCTCCCATGTCCTCCTGTCCCCTGTGGTCGGGGGTGGGCCTCCTGGTGGTGGTGGCAACATCCCGAAGCGTCGTCCACCTCCAGTTGCATGGCCAGCTCCTCTGCCATGGCCACCTGCTCCTTGCGGTCCTCCCTGATCGAACCTCTGCCTCTGCCTCGGAGGTTCTTCATTTAACTGTTGGTCATCTGCATGGTGGGTCGGACAGTCACGTGCCATGTGACCAATCCCGTCGCAGGAGTAACATTGTCCACTCTCGGCACGTCTGACTCTGACTCCACCCTATTTTCCCCGCACAACTGAACCTGAGTCGTGTAGTCGGCCACCGGTAGGTCTGGTCCTCTTGGACCTCTGCGTCATCTGTCTACTGCCTGCTTCAGAAGACTCTGCCTCAAGCCGGCTAGTGGTGGGTCCTACTGCTGGAGAATGATCTGCAAGGAAACTCTCCACTAAGAGGGCTCTCTCCAACACCCCTATCTGCGTCGGAAAGGTGTGAGAAACAATAGAATCTCTAATCTCTCGCCTGATCCCCTGCTCGAAGGTTCGGGCCCTAAATAACGGGTCTCGTACCATATCTGTGGAGTAGCGCGAGAGGTCTGTGAATCTCGCTGAGTACTGCGCCACTGACATGCTGCCCTGCCGCAGCTGAATTAGATCCTGTATATGCACCGCTCGGAGGGTGGCTGGTACAAACTCTGCCCGGAATAGGCTCTCGAAGACTGCCCATAGAAGAGTCGCCTCGTCATGCATCTGAAGCATCAGGCTCCACCATCTGCCTGCTGCTGCCTGAAGAAGGCTGGCAGCAAAGATCACCATGAAGTCTGTCGGCGTCCCTACTAGCCTGAAGACTCTCACCACAGCCTCCAGCCAATCCTCAGCCGCCTGCGGGTCCGTCTCTCCCCGAAACCTGGGAGGCCTCTGACGCTGGAACTCGTGCAGCGCACTCAAGTAGCGGGCATCACCTACTGCTGGGGATGGTGGCATCGGTGGCCCAACGTATGGTAGTACCGCTGGTGCCTCTGTAGGTGCCTCAACTGCAAGAGGGCCCTTTATCGAAGCCTCGTCACTCGACAGGTTGTCAGCACGCACATCCCTCCGGGCTCTAGCTGGTCGTCCGAGAAAAGGCATCCTGAAATAAACAACGTAACACAGTCAAACGATTATACCTGGTGAGATGACCTGGTTTGAGCTGTTTTAAGGGGAAACCTTTGAAAACACACACGCAATCAGTGTTTTCATGCACAAAGTCAGAAATCAGTTGTCAGGGTCCGGGTGTATGGATACGTCGGCCGCCCGCACCAACATTGGACTCCCTGAACTGAAAATCACACTCGGTACTCTTAACACTATTCCTTCACAGAAAACAAATATCAGAGTTATAAGTTCTACGGTAGAACCGACTCCTCTGATACCAATTTGTCACGACCAGTCCTCGGGGCCCGTGCCGTGACTACCCCAAGCCCGCCTTCCATAGGCTAGGGGTTGGCGACTAGCACCAAAGGCGTAAAATCCCGATAACTGGGAATACATTGCCTTTATAAAATAAAACAAGCACCACATAGTACAAGCGAAAGCAAAACACTAAGTACAAAAGAAATGATGAAAAGTAAATGGGCGAGAATACAAACCCAAAAGAAAGTACAACTACAACTGAACAAGGTACAACAACAAAAAGACAAATAGCTGGAAGAAGGAAGCAACTCCTGGGTCGTCCTCCTCGGGTCCTACCTGAAGGGTAGGTATAGATAGCGCAGCTCCTGGTCGTCCACCACAGATCCTACCTGAAGGGTAGGTACAGATAGCCTCATCCAAGCTCTCATCCGTCAACCTCCTATGTGTGTCGTCTCGTCGTGTAGTCCACCTCTGGGTACTAACTCGTCATGTAGTCCACCTCTGGGTACCGACCAGTCCTCGAACACTCGGCCTCCGTCAGAACTGCCCGTCGTCTGCAACCAACACAACGAGGTGCGGGCATAGCCCGTGTAGGGGTGAGTATAACGATACTCAGTAGGGACCCTGAGACCCTCAAGGTCTCACTAAACCAACAAGGATAACCACAAGAAGATCTCAACAGATAACCTCTACTTAGATATATGCCCATACATATACCTAAGTTATCAAGTAACCCATCTCAATCATGAGGAAACACAAGGATTGTGAAATCAACGGATAACCACTACCCAGGTATATGCCCATACATATACCTAAGTTATCAAGTGACCCATCTCAATCATGAGGAAACACAAAGGTCAATGTTTCAGCTCAAACAAGGATTTTTCATTATCGAAACTGTAACGTCTGAAGAGCTCCATCTCTGGAGTGTACAGTGGTCCTGTAACGACTCCGAGGTACTACTCACTAACCTAAGACTGCTGAGGTACTCCTCCTGTCGAGTACCGCGGGTCTGCGGCCATCTACCGGGCGCTCCGTCCGCTGTGGGTCTGTCGCCAAATATCGGGCGCTCCCCCCAATAGCCTACAGAGGTACTCCTCTTATCGAGTACCGTGGGTATGCGGACAACTATCGGGCGCTCCGTCCGTCGTGGGTCTGTCGCCAAATACCAGGTGCTCCGTCCACTGGGCTTGTCGACTCACTCCAAGTCGAGTCGGTCAAGTAGTCGTCAGGTCTCAGTCGGCTATACGGTCTCCGTACTCCGCACGCTCGTCTCCGAGAGGGTCCTCTCCATGAGCTACTGGTCGATACTCCAAGTATCACAAAGTCCCACAAAGAAGTATCTCAAAGGACCACCTCGTCATAGGGGCCTCAACGCAATAGACGGCGCGTCAATAGGATGCCTGGTCTGTGAGTTATTAGCCTTTTCGTCCCAGGGGCCCGGTTGGTTTTGTGTGAGAACCAATCCGGACGTAACTCAACTATACCCTGAACACTCATAGGGTATACTCATAGGGACCGTTTCTCAATGTGATCACCAATGCCGCTGACAGTTCGTCAAACGGACGTCTGGTCTGAATGATATCAGATTTTCTGTTCCAGGGGCCCGGTTTGATTTCGGGTACAATCCAACCCAGCTATAACCCAACTGCATCCAAAACTCGGGCGTAGGATGCCAAATGTTTCGTATCGTCAATAGGAACGCAACGCAACAGACGGCGCGTCAATCGGACGCCCAGTCTGGAAGTTATTGGCTTTTTCGTCCTAGGGGTCCGGTTGGTTTTTATGTTAAAACCAACCCGACCGTACTCCAACTGAGACCAGACCTTGAGCGGAGTAAACCAAAAGATCTTTCTCACTTATAGGAATTCAACAAAGCTGACGGCACATCAATCGGACGTCCGTAGCTCAAGTTATGAGTGTTTCCACTCCGAGGGCCCGGTTGGTTTCGAAACCTTGAGTGCGATATACCGAAACGACCGTCTCGATCCAAGGATCGTGTTGCAGGTGACGACGCGTCGTTCGGAGGCCCGTAGGTCATGTTACGGGCAAAAGACTGAAAACGGTCTGAAGACAGGAGGTCCGGGCCTGGGCCGACCTGGCCCGACCCCCCCTGGGTCGGCCGAACCGGGTCGACCCGACCCGGCCCGACCCGGCTGGCCTGGTCTGGTCCGGCCATGGCGCGGCCTGGCTCGGCCGGCCGGTCCAGCCCAGCTCGGTTGAGCGGCCGAGCGCGGAAGCCGCGGGGGCGCGCTGCCCCCGCGTGAGGAACCTGCGGCCCCGGTTGGGGCCGCCTTGCCAACGGACGCGGCGGCCGGGCCGCGTCCCTCCACCGGTTCCGCGCGGCCGCGGAACCACGTCGCCGCCATGACTTCAGTCGTGGCGGGTTTTGCCGGCGGCGCGCCGGGCGCTGCCGCCGCTTATGACCGCCGGCGCCGCCGCGCCGATGTGGCGCGCCGGTGGGAGTTTCCGCGGGCCACCGGACGCACTCCGGTGGTCCGTTTTGTGTGCAGTCTTCGCCAGTGGTCCTCCCAGGACCCGATCTTCACTGCGAGGCCCTCAAAATGTCTTCGCGGCCCACTTCACCATCGATCGTCGATCCGCACTTCGACAGCAAACCGCGGGGTCTTCAAAATGCCTCCGCGGCCCCGACTCCTCCCATGGTTTTTCTCGGCTTCAACGGCGCGGCGCGACGGCGTCGCGCTCCTTCGCCGCATTCTTTCTCGTGTCCGCACGGTGTCGTTGCACTATTCCGCCTTTGTTCATGCCGCAACGATCTCAAACAACAAGGGGTGAAGGAGGGTCAGCCGTGTTCGTGCGGTCCGACCTTCCCTCGTTAGTTTGATAACAGGCGGCCCAACAAAAGAAGGAAGAAAGGCAACAGATGAGATCACGATCAAAAAAAAATAAAAAAAATCCCCCATAACTTCCTTCAACAGAAATTCCCGACCCGCAAGGAAAACGTTCGCGGATCAACTAGGTAATAAGTTGATCTGTGTTCAATGTTTTCTTTAGAATGAAAGAAAGAAAGAAAGAAAAAATTTAAGGGAATAAAATTATTCTCAACATGACAATCCCCGACCTCGTCGAAGTCGTCGAGTGAGGGTTCGTCGCGGATTTTCTCATCGCGGAAGAAATGTCGTGGAAGGAGAGTCATCGGCATCACGTCGTCGATCTCCGGGGGTTTGGCGTTCTTCGTCGGAGGTCGGAGCATTCTTCGCGTTCTCCGCGTTCTTCTCGTTCTTCGTCGAAGAATGAAGAATTCTCTCTCTGCTCTCCCGAAAGTTTAACACAACACAAACCCCCTCAACAAAAATAAAATAAGTCCTCAACTTATTTTATTATCAACTTAAGAATTGTAAAACAAAAGATAAGAAACGAACAATTAAATTCGAAAAATTAATTGTAAAACGTAACTGCCCAATTAATTGGTGCGTTAAAAAATTAAGAAAATGCCTCAGTTGACTTTCATAATGAAGGGTTTTCGCAGGTGCGTTACTTAGCGGAAAAGAAATGGTGGGGCTCGTGCGGGTCCCACCTCGCAAATATCCTTCCAAGAGGGTAAGATATTTTTGGATAGCACCCTATCCGCTTCAACCCAGCTTAAGCTACTTTAAGTGGCTTCAAGTGGCTTCCAAGCGGCTTAAGTGAAATAAAATAAAGTTTGTCGTACAATTTATTTTATTTCTTTACCTTAAGCCCAAAAATTAAAAACCACACCCGAGCAAACACAATTCCGGAAGAGGCGTTTCTAAGAAATTACTGGCGCTGCGATTCCATCGGTGCCCTCAGAATTCTATTCTGAGCACAGGTTCAAAAGTTAGAAAAAACCCGCTTGTCCGTTCACTGAACGTACCCGAGCCAAAATTTGGAAAATGATTCCGGGCACACCGGGCCACGGAATCAGGTGCCGTCAGAAACTGCGTTCTTGTAAAATTCCAAAGAAAATTAAGAAAAACATTTCCTTGTAATTTACGGGTCTTTACAGTATCCCTCTATTTATAGGCATTTTGGGGAACCTGAGCACCTGCACGCAAGTCTCATCTCGGCTTGCAAGTCCAGCTGCCTGAGCCTCTGTCGCCCTAGTCACTTGAATTCCCAAATCAAAACTTGAGCAACCCTCATTCCATTTCCATATTTTGATGTTCTGATCATAAAAAATAAATGGTGCACAAGTTTCCAAGATTTCAAGACACTGGATCACACGTCTCGTTGCCAAAAATGGTGCCACCTTGTATCTGCTCTTTTTGTACCACCTCCGGATCATCCATTCCTTTTCTGAGGTTCTTCAATAAATCATGGATTGTTCAAAACATCCCTAGAACTTGAAAAATCACCCTGTAAACCCCTTTGTCATCAAATTTGTACATTGTGGTCTTCTTGTCAACAAACACTACAGAGAGGCCCACTTGGTCAACAAACACAATAACCTAAAAAATGCTTCAATGATACCTTGAGAGAATTTTTCCCACCAGTAAATAAATAAACAATATCAGAAGGATATATAAAAATTAAAAATAGAAATATCTCAAGATAATCAAATTAGGAAATGAAATATCCAACTAAATCAGAAAATATTCCATACTAATGTACATTTCAAGTGTCTAAAATGAAAATTGAAAACAAAACCACTAAAGACTCCCATGTAGATCACAAGAAACATATGGTTCCCTCATCTGTACTCCATAAACTAATCATCTATATAACACAAGACCCTTTCCCTAGGCTTGTACTATAATAATGATATCTATTCGGGTACTGAACAGGAATCCTAAGAAGTCTGTGAGTACAACTCTATAGGCCACCACCAATGGTGTCTTAAATAAATCCAGTAAATAATAGTTAATTAATTTTTAAATATAAATAAGTAAAATTAATAAATAAATAGTTAAAAATATCAAACTATTCTTTAATTAACTACATACACACCCCGGGTTATCGTTGAAACTTGTGCCTCAAAACCCGCTTTGACTAATGTTAGAGCTAGAAGTATGTATGAGGAATATCATGTCTTAGAATTCCATTATTAACATTCATTAATTCCTAATTGAATTCCCATGATACCATCCATTAATTCATACTTTAATTCCTATGTTTCCATTCATACATCATACAATAGAATGAAAAAGTTTTCATTTATTAATTCAGAATTGAATGACCATGTTACCGTTAAAACATTAGACACTAGAATAATAGTTTTCCCATTCTTCAATTCTTACTTGAATTCCCATTTTAACATTAATTATTTAAAAATTGGAATGACAAGTTCCCATTATTTAATTCAAAATTGAATGACCATGTTCCCTTCTAGTCAGTGATCTCCCCTCTCATTACTTCTCTTAAATCACAGTCCAAATGGATCGTGGGGAGGGGTGACATCCTCTTTTGGCACCACAACTAGGCCAGAACTGCCCTCAGCTTCCTTGGGTGTATGTGCATGCTAATCACCTTCATGGAGGTGAGTGCACACCCGACCTTCATTGCAGAGATTTTGGATGAGGACCAGCGTGATAACTTTAACCTAATTGAGGTCATCTCCGATCAGGACAGGTGCGTATTCTCTTCCTCTACCTCGGGGTACTTCTCTTTAAGAGATTTCAGTTGCTCCATGTCCCACAACGATCATAGTGATTTGTTGAGTGAGATCTTATGGTCCAAAGTCACTCTTCTTAAGAAGTGTTTTCTTACATGGATATTTCATCACAAGGCCATTCCGACAGACGAAAATATTAAGCGTTGCAGCACCTCGTTGGCTTCAAGGTTCCACTACTACTCAGATCACCAGGAGGAGAACGTGGGTCACTTATTTTTTGAAGGATAATGGGTGAGGGTGGTGTGGCAGCACTTCGGTGAGTTCACATAAATATCTAACAACCGCATGGATGACATTCCATTTCTATACCAATGGTTCCATGGCACGGAGGAGAGGATCCCTAAGGAGATTGCCTGGTCAATTTTCCTTCATGGAGGTTGTTAGTTGATTTGGCAAGCACTGAACAAGGCTCATCATGAAGGGAACACCACCGCTGGTCATCAGATCATTATACATACCAAGGTCCTTCTGCTAGATTTGATTATATATTTTTCTCCAATGAAAGGAGTCTCTAACTCTCTAACGTCTCTAGGCATGTATCGATACCGATACTTCAGGTAGCAGTAATATGAGAAGAAATTGGGTTTGCTGGTTACTGCCAAGAAGAGGGATCAAACTCAACTCTGATGGATCATGCATTATGGGGACGATACAAGGATGAGGGGTGGTTCAGAACACTTTTGGTTCAGTCATTATGGATTTCTCCACCTGTCTGGGGTGTGGTTCTTCTCTCCAGGAATAGGCCAAGGCAATACTGATGGGCCTATCCTCATGTCATCAAGAGGGTATCACTTTGTCAGATGTGGAAGCTGATTCCCCAATCCTCCACAATGCCATACATAGATATGGTGTCCTTCCATGGTCTATTCACTACACCACCAGAAAATGCAGGGACATGATCAGTGGCAATATCAGCATTGTCAACACATGTCCTGAGGGGAATAAGGTTGAATATTAACTTGCTTCAATCAATTTCCCCATTCCATCCTGTTGTTTTTTTTACACTACTACCACCATGAAGTTGGAGGGGGTTAACTTGTTTCGAGGGGATTCCCTCAACCTTCACTATTTTCTCCCCCCTTAGGCTTCTCTTTTCTCTTCGGGCGCTTTGGGCTCATCCCTCTTCTGTTGTGCATGCTCCTTTGAATAAATTTATAGTATGATAATGATGAATGGCCATGTTACCATTCATCAAGACATAATTAATTCATAAATTAAATATCCACATAAATTCCATTACTAATTCAATAATTATCTAATCAAATAATTTCCCTTAATTAATTCCATAATTAATTAAATATTTCCAACCCATTAAATAATTTAATACTTAATTAATTAATATTCACACACTCTAAATCACATAATTATTTACATAATTAATTATCTCATTCACAATCTCAATTATTCATAATTATTTCCACACTTAATTAACTCACGTCAATAAATTCAATATCTCATAATTAATCCAATATTTATTTGTTTAACCTAGAATAGCAATATCACATAATTAATTAAAAAACTAATTATCTCAATTCATAATATCATTATCACAAAATTAAATCCACAATTAACAATGTCAAATAATAATATCACTATCACAAAATTAATTCTATGATTAATTATCTCAAATAATAATATCAATATCTCATAATTAATCCCTCAATTAAATATATAAATTACAAAACAGAGATCTCATAATTAATCACCCAATCAATTATCTTTGTCACAATACCAAAATATTATAATTGATTTGTCAATTAATTATCAAATTTGACAGCCCCTAAATCTTATAATTAATTCCCCAATTAATTATCTACTTCAACAATACGTCAATTAATAAACTGATCACATTAATTAACCAAATTTAGGATATCCAATTGCTGAAGAAATCTATCAATTCTACAATTTTAATACATATATCAAAATCATGAAAATTATAATTTAATTTCATACTACCTACCTCAATTCATCGATGAATTATAGCCCAACGGAAATCCCTAAAAATTGAGTGGAACAAAAGCATGGACAGAGATATGCATTGATTCAAGAATAAAGAAGGTGATTATGACAAAGAATTCATTCAGAGATCTCCAAAAATTTGAAATACATCCTAGGGCCACATGGGTTCTAGATGGGTGAGGATGGGGGGAGTTTGGGGGATTTAAAATCTAATCGTCGGTCCAACATAAATCCAACGAACAGTTTTATGGGAAGAGGCGCACATTTTTTCATAGTGATGTGAGTAAACTATATTTCTCTTTTATAGTGGTGCATAATAACTCCTAATAGGGTGCATGGTTACACAAACCATGCGCCAACCATGAAAATACCCACTATCTAGGGTTGCACAGTTTGTGAGGTTGGGACACACAGTTTTTCATAACATAGATCCAACCATACACAGCCTTATTTACATAATTTTTATCTATCTTCAACCCCAAACCCAACCTAAAATAAAATAAAAATGAAAATTACCCAACACAAAACAAAGTAATTCCTATAAACGAGCCTGAGAAAACACTACGAAGGGTCTGTATCTTAGAAATTTCTACAATTATGTCTTCTAATTTAATGAAATATATCTCCATGATATGTTTTATGATTTTTGACACACATAAATGTGTTCGATGAACTTTATAATTGGTTTCTTGAGAATAGTGATACCTATATAAAAAACTAAAGATATTTTTTTTGTGAAGGACTTAGTGTTTGGGATTGGAATTCATGAGAATAATGGTCCATTATTCATTTTATAAGGGTACATATTTTAGTCCTTTTATCACCCATTTTATATAGATTTTTTATTCTAAGTATTTTAATTGTGTCGTATCCAAAAAAATAGGTCATCCATAAATTGTATACAACCATCAAAACCAAATCCCATATTGGAGTCACCTCATCCATGCTCATGATCCAGCTTAACCATCCAGCCTAATGGTATGATGTGGGCGATCATAGCACCTATTGGGTACACATTGTGTGCATGTAGAGTGCAGAAAAGTTTCTTGGGTGGTCCACAGAAGGGTGTGGCGCAACCCTTGTGTGCATTTTTTCAAATGTTATGGGTGAAGAACCCCATTTATTTCCCAATAAAGGGTTGGACATGGGATAATTTCTTATGTTTCTTGAGGTAGTATGTAATACCAATGTGAGACAAAAACTATGTGTGAAACTGTCCACATGTTAAACTTGTATAGAAAAAACACATGTCATCTGATGTAATTAATTCAAGATGTTCAATCATTCCATGTCATAAACTTACACATTAATCTTGTGAAGGGTGTCTGTAGGCACTCAAGTTAACCAGTGGTCATTGATCATGAATCCAGTATTCATCATTCATACTCTATTTATAAAATGATAAACAAAAAAATCATGGTCTACATTCTAAATCCATTCATACAAATTCATCTTGCAATCATTCCATAATTTTAAGTATTTGATATTTACAAGGAATAAACGATTAATCCATTTTAGGAAGTGGTGATCATGTATGTCAGCATCATCTCATAATTCCATCATGAGATGTATGGTCAATTATAAGATCACATGGAAGCAATCATTGATCCATCGTGTGTATGTGTATGGTCATATGAATACATTATGATATTCATCATGTCATCACATGAATCCATCACATGAAAAATTCTTAAATTACATCTCATGAATCTCACATCATACTCAACTTTCGTTACATTATCATGTAATTAGTTGTCACATATTTTTTCACTATGATGTTTCACAATCAGGGAAAACAATCCTAGGAAGCTGGGAAATATCCACTGAGATGAGATCATAATGCCACATATCAACAACAACATCACATGATCATGAATAATTACAAGGGTTTCAGAGTTGCGATGATATGTTTCCCACTGCCTCAAGTTGGTGCACCAAAAATACCCACCGTGCATTATGGGGGAATATTCATCCACATTTTTCTTATATAAATATTTTCCTCATACTTATAAAATAGATAGAGAAATATGGGATTAAATAAATGATATAGATAAAGATAATGAAGTGAAAACATAAGAGGAAATTAAAGACATAGGTGAGGGAGAAGCAGTTACCCACTTTAGATAAATTCTCTAGTTAATCCTGATGCCCCATTACGAGACTCCATTATGTGACCCCCTTTTGATCACATGAACACATGATGATATGAAAATCCTAAAAACCCCACATCTGAACCCTCCTCTATGTGACACATCCATGCACCATTGGACATGATACTTGAACATGAACTCAATTCTATGATCATGCAACCTTTCCTGGGTATGTGACCCCAAACATGATCATGATAATCCATCATGTGACTCCATTGTGTGAATCCATCACGTGACTCCTCATTGTTCTAATTATCCCTTCATTCAACCTTAATATACTCCATTTGGTTATGATATTTCCTCATACACCATTGATCATTTATCTGTAGTTATATTCCCATGTTCAAATGACCCCCTTTGGTTTTCATAGCCCAATTGTATATACCCCATGAATGTATATGGATTTGAAACCCTCGACTATGCACCCTCTATCCATATGAATCCCGAACCAAGAGTCCTTGTTCAAGAACCTATTTCATCAGGTATGTTTTCGTGATAGACAATGGTTATTCACAAATGTCTATATACAACTTTATCCATGAATAACCCTTGTCATTTACCCTAAATCATACACTTTCCTATGATCACATGGTCCTTTTAATGTCACTCGATCATGTGATATCAAAATGTCCATTTGAAGAATTCATGTGATGAAATTATGTGAGTTTTTACATATAGTTTATCCATGAGAGTTTTTCCATACAACCTTGATCGCACAAGACCCATTTGGATTGTTGACCCTGATCAAGATAAATCCCAATAATATGTTAGATTAATCATGTGAAATACCTTGGATATATTAGCTTGATCACCCAAAATACCAGGGACATATCATATTTATCCTGAAATAGAGTTTGGACATGTTATCTTGATCATGGGAAATCCCTTGGACATATTGGTCTTTTAATGTAGAAGAACATGGACATTTCATCCCTGCTATGTATTCACCCTAGGACAAGTACCATCAAACCATTGGAACCCCTGAGAATGTGCCTTTGGAAAAGAACCCCTTTTATATGGGGAGTTTCCATAATGAAAAAAGGATTATTCATATATGAAATAGTATTTGTACCATTCCCTTTAAAGGGCCTAATTTATATACAAAAATAATCTAGATAACATTCATAGTAATCATATATCTTCATCCATCAGAGGATAAATAAAGAATATGTGACTTGGGAATCCACCTTGTTGTAAGTCCCTCAAAATTCAAATTATCCAGGATCATAGTAAAAAATTGTATTATGAGTCTATCATCCTTCCTAATATATTAGTATAAAATATATGGGTTCAGATAAGGTAGTCATCTTTATTGTAAGCCCTGAACATGTACTCAAGTTACTTAAGTTGAGATGTCTCCCTTCAGCTTTAGTATACGTCATAAGTCCAAAATTATATTTTATTTATGGGTTAATCCAAAATGGGAATCCACCTTGGTGTTTGTCCCTAAAATTTTCCAATATTTATATACTATAAGTAAATAACCCTCATCATTATTAACATTCTTTCCTCACCCATCCGTGGGTAACATATAAACAAAACTACGAGGACATTGATTCCTATTATTAAAAAAACATGTAGGGGGGATTTCTAAGGCTCAACCGATACATATAGTCTATTCCCAAAATACATTTCATGTGGACATATTCCGCATGAACAGTATAATTTTCTAATTTATATGTTATTTCCTTTGCTAAGGATAAATTCCCCAAGAAGACCAAATAACCCATATATAGATTTTCACGTCACAATACTCCTTGTGAATGTTCATAAATCTTTTCTCATAGAGCCATTTTTATCCTAAGACTAGTAACAATACCTCCCTTAGGGAATACTTCGTGTGTAATCCTCATATTAAAATTTTCATATAGTCTCATGCAATGTGTCTGATATTCCTCTATCACTTATTTCTCAAACCGAGCTTGACTCACATGGGTATAGAGATGGGTGATGATTATACCCATAACATGATGTATATTACACCAATATGGGCTTCCATTTAGATATAAGTATGATTACATATCAACTTCCTTTAAAAGGATATATTCTTCATAAAGTAGCTTTGGGAAGCCTTATGTCCTTAATCCTACCCAAACCCTCTGTTTTTATACCTTTTGCTACCAAAAAAATCAAACAAACTACAAGGGTTTTCTTTCACTTTTATGTTGGAAATGTAGGACTCCTATTCAATGTTATATCCCAATTCTGAAACATATAAAACCTACCTATATGGATATAAAAACCATATTCCCCAAATATAGCTATAAAGTAAATCATAGTAAAAATATTGGAGAACAATGGAGAACCTATGACAAATACAGTTGTTCACATAAACACATGGTTCTAATCAATCCATTGGAATAGGGGTATCCAATCCCATATTATGATGTGGGAATGATTCATGAATATATATAAATTATATAAGACAGCCTCAGAGTATTCACTAATTCGCCCCAACAGGGTGTGATGAGTATGACCTCTGGTCCACTTGACTAATGTGAGTTCTTAAGTTTCATTGTTCTGAAACCCTTTTGACCACATTCCATTGGAATGTATGCCTATATCTCATTAAATATGGCAGATTCATTTTCTGTTTCCAAGATAATCCTTACCAATATGAGTTATTGTGAAACTATAATAAGCCTCCCATAATCAGGTGTTAGTCCATGAATCTAGATGAATTAAAAATTGTGAACTGAAAGTTAATCCTTTAATCCGGTATTCTCTTTCTTGAGTATAAAGAGATATATTTTCCATTTCCAATTGGTCTATTTTGTTCTTTATGTTATTTAAAAAAATGGTTTACTTGGTGTGAAAAATTTAATAGTTTCAGATCTCTCATAACTAAAAAAGGTGTAACTACTTTTATACACTTTAAATGTGAAAAAATTGATCGAACATGCACACTAATATGTGATTCTAAATTTATAATGTGCTTTAATTCATCTACAATAATTTTGAGATTCCCTAAAATAAAAATGGAATCTCCAAATTCACCAATACATCCCAAGACCATCGGAAAAACTTGTGATACTTGAAAAATACCTCAAGATGTTGTGAACAACTAGCCGGAACACCGAACATATGCCTCGTTCTATATAAAAACTATAACGAACCATACTTTACATACATTTTTATTACTTTATAACTGAATCATACTTATTACAACATATTAAAAAATGATGATAGGATTGTGTAGGTATAGTGTCTTTAGAAATATGGAAACATAAACAACTGGTTCATAAATCATCTACATTGTCTCCCATTTATTTCATCATATCTAGAGTCCCTTAGGGAATATCCTACTTAATACCCTTCCTCCTGACCTGGGGAAAATAAAAAATACAAAAGGGTGAGCTCAAATGCTTGGTAAGGGTAAAAAAAGGAAATATCAATCATATCATATTCATAAGAACATAACATTTTGAAAATTTTAACTTGAAAAAGGGAATATAATATAATGACATGGGATAATTCATAGTAGGGAAATGTAATACAAATAATCATAACATAAAGCATGAAAATTTTTGTCATAGACACATAATCATAGAAAATCATTTAATATTAGTCAATACTCATTGCCCAGACCATCAGAGTAGGAAAAGTCCATTACTGAACTGAGTTCACTCCTTGTTCCAGACCTATATCGTTGAACTGGATTAACTTTTCATTCCATCCATTTCTATATCATGAGATATAAATCTTTAATCAATGTATTGTAGAGAGATATAAGTCCCACCCATCCCATAATGAAACCATTATTATGTGTGCCAAAAAATAATAAATCATGCATCATAGCATAACCCATGTAATAAAAATGGGATTCTTAAACATCATGCCATCATAACATAATCCATATAATATAAAAGGACTTCATAAAGATAATTAAATCATAACATAATAAAATAAATGTAATGATAGCGATATAAATAAAACCCTATATGATCTCTGATGGAAAATAATATTGATAAAACACTTGAACTCTATTCCTGAATTAAATATCATTTCTACTTCAAATTTTTTTTTCCTTTCTCAACATGTCATAAAATTTTAATCTAAAAGAAGTTAATTGAAAATAATCATGAAAACATGTAAAGGAATATTCATGGAAATAATGTTCTATGAAATCGTAAAAATCCATTCATGCCATATAAGCTAAAAAACATTCTTCTCGTACTTTGGCCGGAAAAGTCAAAAAGTATCTCGTACTGAAAATGAAAAAAGATTCCTTTCATATATTTTACTAAAAATTAACCAATAGGTAAAATTGGATATAAATAATTTTAGGATGATAGAAATAATATTACATATTTATTAAACATGGATGTGGTTGATAAATATTCCCCAGTAAATAATGAAGTATAAACAATCTTGGATAAAAATTGAGATTTTGAGATTGTCCCTTACCTTTGGTACGATATGCTATGTATGTATCTGAACCTCCTATATAATGATTTAAATAATGTCATTGACTTATTCCAGAATCATATAAAATTTTATGATATTATATGTGGTCTTATTCTTATCTTCTTATTAGTAATATTTCATTGCTACTTGATACTCGGGTGTTCATTGCTTTATGTTCTTATGCGTGTTTTGATGAATAAATTTTTATTCCCCTTTTTTGGTTATAGTTACATAATTTACATAATGGTATTAGTATATTATATATCAGATTTATTCATTCAATTCGTTTATATAATCTCGGTTTAATGAAGATCATGTAGAACGAATCACATCGCACCGTGGAGACGGTAAGTCGTACGTACGCATGCGCGATGATATCGTTACCATAATTATTGAATGGAATTGGAGTGGATGATAGAATATCTCATAATTAGTATAATTTTATAATAATAATATATAACTATTCTTAACACCATTATACCCATCCAAGTAAGGTGGTGGTGGAAACCAGATTACACCACGGTGTGGAGACGGTATTCCGTACGTACGCACGCGTGATGATTTCGTTTTCTGTAGGATGGATAGAAAGTGAAATAGAGCTGGTTCATATTTATAATAACATATAATTATATGAGTGATACTAATTTTATTACTTTATAATGAAACAATTAAAGAAGATGAAGTAGAAGAATAAATAAATTTAAAAGAATCGGTAAAGGATATTACCTCTTCTTTGACGCGCCTCTTCCAAACCTCCTCTTAGGGCACTAAATTTGGTATTTGAAAAATAACAGGACCTATATTATGTTTCTATGGAAGTGGAGAAAATAAATTGATAGGTTTTGGCTGATCATGAAGGCTCAAAATGTAATGAAAAAGGATAGGGAGGAGGTGCCCTTTTATAAGAGTAGAGAGGGGCACTTTTGGAAACCTCTAAAATATTTATTTATAATAAACCAAAATCCCACTTAAAAACTTAAAAAATGACTCAAATTCCAATATTAGATGATATAGGGTTGTAATCTCATCAACCAATAAAATTTAGACATTTTGGAAATTTATTTTAAACCTTATCAACCTGATTTATCTTTATTTAATCTATTTAATGTTATATGTGGTAATAATATTCTAAATTTTAAATTGTTTTAAATAATTACTTATGTGTTGTGAATTTCCCATAATTGGATATTTTATGTCATTTTTGACCATATAAAATTAAATTTATCATTTTTATATTTTTTTTGATTTTTAAACAATTTCATAATATGTTATTTTTATAAAATAATAATAGTGTCAATTTTGAAACTATTCATTTATTTGAATTCAAATAAAATCAAAACATAGGATATATTCGAAAAAAAATATTTAATGGATTCATAACATGTCATATGTATCTATAAAATTAATGGAGAAAATTAAATAGTTCATATAATATTTATTTTAATATTTTTAATACCATTTATTTGATATTTCAATCAATAAAATAATTTCTACATCACTATTGTGTCATCCTTAATGAGAATTATTTAATCCCTAATAATTATAAATAAATTCACATGATTTAGATAATTTTTTTGGATTTATGTAGACTATTTTTATTCTATGTTTTATGAAACTTATCACTAAATTAAAATTATTACACTTCTAAGATATAAGAGAGTGACATGTTGTCACTTTCGTTGGTTTTAATAATAATAACACCATTTTCATGTTCAAAAGTCAATGAAATGAATCTATTCTTCCTTTTATGTGATATGGGTCGACTTATATTCATCCAATTGAATTTTGGGAGGTGTTAGGATAATTTTATAATATTATTTTTACCCTTAATTGCATGAGTTACCTTTAACTTTGGTAAATAAATCTATCATAGTTACTGTTTATAATGCCCACAAATAAAAATTTTCCTATTAACATAATTTGGACTTACTGATTCCAAATATGGAAATCATTTTTCCAAATTCAATACACAAATTTTTCAAAAATTCAGTTAAAAATTAATCGTGTTGTTGAGAAAACGAGTTTTAAAATTTAAAACCTTGCAAAAGATTGAAATGTTTATACCTATCAATTCAATGTAAAATTAAATCTAATGACATAAATTTTATTAAATGGAAAACATATATTCTATTTATACTTTAAAACCGTTAAATAATATAATTTAAACATATAAATTATCCTGAATAAAAAATTTGTTTTTAAGAAAAATTTAGCTTATTTTTACTATTCATCAAAATATGAAAGTTAAGAGAGAAGTATCGAAAATTTATCCAATGTAAATTTTTATATCTTTATTCAAAAGAAGAAGTTTAGTTTGTAAAATTGAACTTATAAACTTGTCAAAAATTAGATTTAAAATGGGTGTTCCATCAAAAGGCGGTAAAATTGCATTTTTTTAAAAATAATTTATCCAAAAAATTGATTTTGTTTTCATAAATCATTCTAGAAAATGTGTAAGATGAAATATAATGTTATAAAATTAAAAATTAAGTTAATACTATTCATAACAGATATTTCAAAATATTATAATAATATATCATTATTTAGTGAAACATGGTATTGCGTACAACGCAAGCTATCGAGGAAGGTTTCTCTTGGGTGTAACGCTAGCCAAGCTAGTGTTGTGTGTAGTGAAGGATTCATTTGGTGTTGCGTAAAACATAATACATAAATATATATATCACTCTCTCATAAAATCTTAGGGTGTTACATTCTACCCCCCTTAAAATGAATTTCGCCAGCAAAATTCATCACTTCGTAACAAACAGATGAGGATACCTCTCCCTCATAAAATCCTCAAGTTCCCATTTAGCTTCTTCTAATTGGTGGTTCCTCCATAAAACATTAACCAAGCGAGTGGTCTTGTTTCATATAACATTTTTTCTATGATACAGTATCTTTATCGGCTATTCATCATAAGAAAGATCCTGCTCCAGTGGTACAACTTTTGAGCTTAGTACATGTGAAGGATCGAGTATGTACTTTCTCAAGAGAGATACATGGAACACATCATGAATATGAGATAGATTTGGTGGAAGCACCAATCATTAAGCTACCTTCCCAACACGATCCAGATATTTCTAAAGGACCGATATACCTAGGGCTCAACTTGTCCTTCATTCCAAATCTCATTACTCTCTTCCAAGGACATATTCGTAAGAACACATTATCACCCACTTCAAACTCTGGGTCTTTTCATCAGTTGTCGGCATAAATTTTTTGTCGACTCTGAGCTTCTCTTATGTGTTGTTGAGTAGATCTAACCTTTTATTCCATCTCATCAACAAGATCATATCCTAATAGCTTTCTTTCCCCAACTTCATCCCAGCAAGTTGGAGTTCTTCATTTCTTTTCATAAAGATCTTAATAAGGAGCCACCTGAATACTGGATTGAAAGCTATTATTGTAGGAAAATTTCAGCAAAGGTTGGTTTTTATCCCAACCACCTTTAAATCCATATAGCAAGATCACAACATTTCTTCTAGAGTTTGAATTTTCCTCTTAGACTGACAGTCTATCTGATGATGATAAGCAGTGCTAAAAATCAACTATGTATCAAGAGCATGATGAAGAATTCGCCAAAACATCAAGGTAAACATAGAATACTGATCAGATATAATGTAAAGTGGTACTCCATGAAATCTTACCACTTCTTTTAAAAATATCCTGGCAATCTAATCAAGAGAGAAATATTCTCTAATAGTAATGAAGTGTGTTGACTTATTAAGACGATCAACTATAACTCAGACTTAATTATTTCCTTTGGATGTTTTAGGATGTCCAGTGACAAAGTCCATAATGATGTTATCCCATTTACATTCTGTTATGGGTAATGGTTGTAACATCCCCTAAGACTTCGGTCACTCTGCTTTAACTTGCTGACAAACCAAGCATCGAGATACATATTTGGTGATATCTCTTTTTATTACATCCAACCAAAAGTACTCTTTCAGGTCCATGAACATCTTTGTACTTCCATTATGAATAGAGAATGAAGAACTATGAGCCTCATCCAGTAGCACCTTCTTTAATTCTTGTATGGTAGGAATACAGACATGGTTCCTGAACCTTATTATCCCATCACAATCAATGTTGAATTCGGGGACATTTCTCACCTTCTTTTCTAAACCAACATCCTCCTTCTACACCTCTTTAATCATCACTTGAATAGATGGTTGAACATTCATTTCAGAAAGACAAGATATCTCCCCTTTCATTTAAATTCCCAGATCCATCCTTTTTAAATGCATAAATATTGGATCTTCTGTGATCCTCATCATGGATATACCAGCATAGTCTTGTCATCTTAATGGGTATGCCACCTTGTTTTCTTTCCTAGGGTGGTAATGTATGGAGTAGTAGTAATCTTTAATCAACTCCAATCATCTTATTTGCCACATTTTTAGCTCCTTTTGTGAGAATAAATACATTAAACTTTTGTTATCAGTATAAATATCACACTTTTCACCATAGATATAATGACACCATATTTTTAATGCAATGATTACTGTGACTAACTCAAAATCATGAGTTGGGTAATTTTTATCATTGATTTTCAACAGTCATGTGGCATAAGTTATCACTATATCTTTTTAAATGAGAACACACCCCAATCCCTTCTTGTATGCATCACTGTAGATCACAAAACTTTCTCCACTACAAGGCAGTGTGAGCATAGGTGCACTGGATAAACTTATTTTTAACTCCTTGAAATTCTCTTCACACTCCTCCATCCAAACGAACTTAAATCTTTTTCCAGTCAACCTGGTGAGTGCATTTGATAATCATGAAAAATATTTCACAAAACATCGATAATATCCAGCCATACCAAGAAAAATTCGGATCTCAGAAAGTGTTGTTTGTCTCGATCATATTTTGATAACCTCTATTTTTACAGGATCCACAGATATACCCTCTCTTGAGATTATGTGATCCAAAAATGGACCTTTTTGAATCCAAAATTCACACTTGGTAAATTTGTCATAAAGCTTCTCCTTTCTCAGGGCCTTCAATACAATTCTTAAGTGATCTTCATGTTCTTACTTTCTCTTTGAATAGACATGAATATCTTCTATAAAGACTACAAAAAACTGATCAAGATAGTCTCTAAAGACTCTATTCAATAGATCCATGAAGGTAGTAGGATAATTAGTAAGACCAAATGGAATCACTATAAATTCATAGTGTTCGTACCTTGTATAGAAAGCTGTCTTTGGTATATCCTCATTTTTGACCCTTAATTGGTGTTACCCTTAACCAAGCCCAGTCTTAGAAAAGTATTGAGCTCCACGTAGTTGGTCAAATAAGTCATCAATGCATGGGAGAGCATATTTGTTCTTGATATTGATCTTGTTAAGTTCTCGATAATCAAGGCACAGTCTCATTGATCCATCTTTCTTATTAACAAATAGAACAGGTGCTCCCCAATGTGATGAACTAGGGCATATGAATCCCTTATCAAGATTCTATTGGAGTTCCTTCTTAAATTCATGCAACTCAATTGGGGCTATTATATAAGGTTTCTTTGAAATGGGAATATCCCCCGGTATGAGTTTTATTGAAAACTCAACTTCACGATTTGGTGGAATACCTAGAAATTCCTCTGGAAAGACATCATCAAACTCCTATACAATGGGAGTATTCTTAATCAGGAGTTTCTATCCAACCATTTGAGATAAATAACAAGCATTTATTGGAATCAAGACCCATAAGATGGAATAAATTTCCACTGGAAGGTTATAGTTATCCTTGCATCGATAGATGATCATATGTTGATCAGGAATATGAAATGTGACTTCCCTTATTTGGAAATTGATATGAGATCCATATAAGGAAATCCAATCCATGCCAATAATCACATAAAATTCAACTATTGGACGGATCACAAGATTTCCAAGAAGAACTTTCCCACAAACATCAATTAGAGAATAATTATAAACTTTTGATGCAATGGTTGTGCCATTAAGAGTTGTCACAGCTAACTCAACAGCTAATTGTTGAGGTAGTACAACGATACCCTTAGAAAATTCTTCAAAAATAAAAGAGTGTGTTGATCTATAATCAAATAAAACATTTTCAACTTTAGAGTGGATGGTAAGTGTACCTTTCACCACTTCGTTATCATACTCCAAGTCACCGATAAAAATGGCCAATGACTTTCCTTTGTCTTTGGACTTAAGAGTTTTTTGACATCGACCATCATCAACAACCCTTGGATTAGGGCATTGATTAGAAAAATGTCCCATTTCCTTGCACTTGTAACATTGCAGTGTAGGAGGTACATTCTGTGTATCCCTTTAATTATTCACATCATTAGACATCATCTTCCCATTACTTCGACATTTAATTGTCGTATAACCTTTTGTTCCACACTTAAAACATTTACTTTTCCCTTTAAGAAAATTCCCTCCAGGATTACTTCCACACTTTAAGCATAAAGGAAAACATATCTTTTTTTTAGCGTGGTCTTTAGAGTTTCCTTTGAATTCCATTTTCCCCTTCTTATCAAACCCATATAACTGATGGGTTACTCCAATATCCATCTCAACCTTTTCATCAAATCGAATAATTTCCTCATAGCTATTGAATTCCATTATGGCTAATTCCCTTTGGAAACATGGTTTTAAGCCACTAAAGAATCGATCTACCATACTCTCAGGTTGGATAACAATCCCAGAATCATACCTTGCAAGTCTTGTAAAAAAAATTTTGTATGTACCAACAGATTCATTATCCGTTTTCTTTAGTTCAAGAAACTATTTCTACATATTTTTTCGAAGAATATGAGGGAAGTACTTATTGAAAAATATGTTCTTGAACTCGTCCCATTACATGGACTCATTTTCATCCCTTTTCCAAGTATTCTTGATAATATTACACCATTGATCAACTTCACCATCCAAAAGATATACTACCAAGATGACTTTATCTTGTTCAGAACATTTCAGGTCTGAAAATATATTTCCACTGGTATTGATCCATTGTTCAGCCTCTAATAGATCAGAAGACACACAGAATGAAGGTGGACGCTCCCTCATGAAGGATTCAACAGAATGTTACTTATTATTTTTCTTGTTTGGAAAGCCTACATGATTCATATCATGAGAATGTTGTGTGAGAAAGGCTACAATATTTTTCATTCCAACTCCCATAATGTTTGGTTTCTCAGGGGGACAATCATTGCATTTCCCATCGCATTCAGCATTAACACGGTTCCTTCGAGTTCCAACCATTGACAAAAACCAAGAAGTATAGTGTGAGAAACACTAATTACAATAGGAATACCACATAATCAGTAACAAAACTTCACACTTTAGGTCTTATCATAGATGTCCATTTCTAAAACACTAATATTGTTTTCTATGCTTAGACATATCCTTTGGGTTCTTACTAAGGCTTTCACATCCTATTTTACAAAAGTTGACTATACGTTTCCTCTGATACCAACTATAACGTCCCATACTTTACAAACATTGTTATTACTTCAGAATTGAAGCATACTTATTAAAAAATATAATAAAACCATGATAGGACCATATAGGTATATTTTCTTTAGAAACTGGGAAACATAAACAACTAGTTCCTAAATCATCTACATTGTCTCTCATTTATTTCATCATATCTAGAGTCCCTTTTTGCATATCCTAATTAATAACTTTCTTCCTGACATGGGGAAAATAAAACATACAAAAGGGTGAGACCAAATGCTCAGTATGGGTAAAAAAGGAAATATAAATCATATCATATTCATAAGAACATAACATTTTGAAAATCTTAACCTGAAAAAGAGATCATAATATCATTACATGGGATTAATCATAATAGTGAAATGTAATCCCAATAATCATAACATAAAACATGAAACTTTTTGGAATACACACAAAATCATAGAAAATCATTTCATATTAGTCAAGACTCATTACCAACACCATCATAGTGGATAAAGTCCATTACTGAACTGAGTTCACTCCTCGTTCCAGTCCTGTATCACTGAACCAGATTAAATTGTCTCTCCAGCCATGTATATATCAAGAGATATAAATCTTTACTCAATGCATTGGAGGGAGATATAGGTCCCACCCATCTCATAATGAAATTATTCTCACGTCTTCCACAAAATCAGAAATCATACAATATATCATAACCCATTTAATAAAAATAAGATTCTTAAACATCATGTCATCATAACATAATCCATATAAGATAAAAGGACTTCATAAAAATAATTCCATCATAAAATAATCAAATAAATGTAATAATAGGTATAGAAACAGACATCTATATTGTCTTAGATGTAATATAAATTTTATAATACACTTGAACTCCATTCTTGAGGAAAATATCCTTTCTTCATCAAAAACATTTTTTCTTTCTCAACATTTCATAAAATTTTAAACTTAAAGAAGTTAATTGAAAATAAACATAAAAACCTGTAAAGTAAGCATCATGGAAATAATGTTTTATGAAATCATAAAAATTAATTCATGTCGTATATGTTAAAAAACATTATTCTCGTACTTTGGCTGGAAAAGTCAAAAAGTATCTCGTACTGAAAACGATAAAAGATTCCTTTCATATCTTTTACTACAAATTCTACAATAGGTAAAATTTTATTTAAAAAATTGTATGAGGATATAAATAATATTACATATTGAGGAAACATGTATCTAGATGATAAATATTCCCCAGTAAATACCGAAGTATAAACAATCACAGATAAAAAATGAGACTGCGATATTGTCCCTTACCTTAGCTCTGATATGCTCTGTACGTATGCAAACCTCCAGAATAAAGATTTAAATAATTTCATTTACTTATTCAAGAATCATATACATTGTTATGATATCATATATCATCATATTATTATACTCTTATTATTACTATTTCATTTTTACTTGTTACTTGGGTGTTCATTGCTTTATGTTATTATGTGTGTTTTGTCGAATAAATTCGTATTTTTATTTTTAGGTAATAACTACATAATGTAAATAATGGTATTAGTATAATATATATCATATTTATTCAATAATTTTTTTTATATAATCATGTTTTAATGAAGATCATGTTGAACTAATCACATCGCACCGTGGAGACGGTAAGCCGTACGTACGCACGAGCGAAGATATTCTTCCCATAATTATTGAATGGTATTGGAGTGGATGACAGAGTATCTTAGAATCAGTATCATGTTATAATAATTATATATAGATATTATTTACACCATTATACCTATCCAAGTAAGGTGGTGGTGGAAAACAGATTACACCACGCCGTGGAGACGGCATTCCGTACATACGCATGCGCGGTGATTTCGTTTACCGTGGGATTGATAGATGGTGAAATAGCGTTGTTTCCTATTTATAATAACATATAAGTATATGAGTGATACTGATTTTATTACTTTATAATGAAACAAATAAATAAGAATAAGTAGAAGAAGAATTAAATTTGAAAGAATCGGTAAAGGATATTAACTCTTCTTCGATGCCCCTCTTCTAAACCACCTCTTAGGGAACTAAATATGGTATTTAAAGGAGACCATGACCACTAGTATGTTTATAAAGAAGTGGAGAAGATAAATGGACATTTTTTGGTTGAGTTTGAAGGATCAAAATGTTGTGAAGAGAAGAGGGAGTTGGTTCCCTTTTATAAGAGACGAGAGGGGCACTTTTGGAAACCTCTAAAATATTAATTTATAATAAACCCAAACCCCACATAAAAACATCAGAAATGACTCAAATTCAAAGATGAGATGATATAAGGTTGTAATATCATCAAAAAATAAAATATATACATGTTGGGAATTTATTTTAAAACTTATCAACTCGATTTATTCTTATTTAGTCTATTTAATTTTATTTGTGGTAATAATATTCTAAATTTTAAATTATTATAAATAATTACTTATGTGCTGTGAATTTTCAATAATTGGATAATTTATGAAATTTTAGACCATATAAAATTCAATTTATAATTTTTAAATATTTTTTTTATTTTTAAATAATTTAATAATATTTTATTTTTATAAAATAACATTAGTGTCAATTATGACACTATTCATTTATTTGAATTTAAATAAAACCCACACAGAGTATATATTCAAAAATAATTATTTAATATATTCATAATATGTAATTTGTATCTATAAAATTCATGGATCACATTATGTAACACCCCAAGCTTCCACGGTACGTTTCCCTTCGAATAATGCGATAGCGTGTGTTGTACGCAACCTCGAGTTCTAACACACACCACAACTAATTAAACTAGCCGTTGTGGATAGTAATACCTACTTTTTGAAATCATATATATTTTATATTTCAAAATGGACTTCATTTTTGGATTCGGAATATTGAAATTATCCTAGGCTGAAATTTTGGTACTTTTCAGATAACTTTTATATTTTGATGAATAGTGAAAATTACTAAATTTTAATTAAAAACAACTTTTTTAATCAAAATAATTAATAGTGATAAATTGTGAATTTGAGTGGTTTTAAAGTATATTTAGAATATATTTTTACCATTTAATATAATGTTGATCATTGGGCATAATTTTACAATTAAACCGAACATAAACAAGTGTCAATCTTTTGATAGTTATTACCTCTTAAAAACACGCTTTTTGTTTTGACAGGGGGAATTAATTTTAAATTAATTTCTGCCACTTCTGTGTTTTGAATTTAGAAAAATGGATTCCATATTTGGAATCAGGATGTCCAAATTGTGTAAATAGGTAACTTTTATTTTTAGACATTTTGAATAATTACTGTGGTAAATATTTTATTTACCATGGTTAAGGGTAAATCCGGTAAATAAGGGTTAAAAAATAATATTATAATAATACAAAATTACCCTAAAACGTGTCCTAAACTTATTGTTGGACACATACCCGACCATGAGAATCCTTGGGTCAATTTGGGGACCCCTTGGAGCCACTTGTATGTGGTAGGGACACTTTATATTAATAAAGTTAAAATAAAAATAAAAATGGCATAAGCTTACATCTTTTAGAAGAACAATTTTTACATAGGGTTATACATGTTGGATTTTCGATTATAAATATTCATTAGAAAGATAAAAAGATTTCCTACATAATGATAGTTTATTTATAATTTTTAGACATCAAATAATTTAAATTATTAATGACACAATAATGATGCAATGTTTACCTCATTAATAAATCATTTAAATAAATAAGATTATAATGATTAAAATATTATCTAAAATCTGTCCAATTCTTATTGGTTGATGTTATTTAGAATATGAGTCATCTTATCTTCGACCTCAATGATGTTTGGACCATTATAAACCGAATATAACTATATTATAAAGTAATACTTTCACTCTTTCCTAAAGAGCCCCTCTTCTCCCTTATAAAAGGATACCACTTCTACTCATTCCTCACACCTCTCAAGCCACTTGGCTCGTCCAAACTCTGCCAAACTAAGCTCCCTACATCCCTATCCACATCCTTGAAGCTTCCCCTTAGGAATAAATCATTTCAAGAAGTCCATTGGTTCCATCCAAAGTGAGTTACCTAAATTAAAGGTAACGATTTCTCTTAAATTGTTTTCATTTATTTTGCTTCTCCAACCCCCAAACTCTTTTTATTTCCTTTCTTTTGTAACAACACCAGTATCCACAATATACTAGGATGTTGTTATAAGAAGGATTCAAACAACACATACACACAACTCCATCTAATGGATGATGAACATAATGTTTCTGTGGATGGAAAACTAACGCCTCACGAAACGATGATTGTTCAAATACATCTTACCGCCTCTCATGGTGGCCATTATGATGGAACTGTAATTAAATATGATATTAATGATATATATTTTATATATAAGCTTCTGTAATTCCATTTTATTTCATATCCTTATTCGTTTCATGTTGTATATACATACGATAATTTCATTTGAGGAAGTGCGGACTACCGCCCCCTTAAAATGATATGACTCGTTCATACCACACATGGAACGTATAAAGGATGGTGTTAATGAAATTAAGTAACATATATAAAATATTATATTATACTGGAATAATAATATACCTATGTATCATTTGGATTCAATTCTTTTAAAATGAAAAATTAAATGGAAGTAGCGTTCGTGCGTACGTGCGGACTACCGTCTCCACGAACGCGATGCGATTCATTGTCCATCATATCCATTCAAGTATAATTATAATTTGATGATTTAAAAATAGTATCTAAGGACTTTATATCATTCTGGATATGAATAATATACATCCCATTAATAACGAATATGGCTCACATAACAAAGAATATAAAGTAAAATGAACCCGTTAACACCCGAAATGACGATAATTCTAAGATATTACTAACAAATCAATGTTAAAAGATCATATATGATATCATATTAAAGTAAATGATTCTTGTATTAATAAATAACAATTATTTCACCATTATACAGGAGGTAAACCTACCATCGACCAAGGAAAAATTACAAAGTAAGGGATTTTCTTATCTCACTTTCAATTCCGTGAGATTTCCATTGTTCACCACTTAATTATTGCATGTGGTGTACTGCCCATGATTGTATTCATTGTGTAATATAATTTAATTTATGGTTATTTACATCATCATGTTATGATACTTCTTTCATGGGTGTATGTTTCGTAAGTTACCTAATCGATAAGGGAATTTGAGATTTCAATTTCCACTCATTTGGCTTTACACATATTTCATTGATTATATTACTCCAAGATTATGTGTGGAATCGCTATTCATTTGATTATGCCTTAATTTCCACTCCCCTTTCTGTGGATATACTTTTGATACACATAATCACTCCATTTATAAATTCTCAAGTGATCGGTATGAACTTGATAAGAGTAATTTTAACTCAATCTCCATTTGTTGAGTTAAATATCCAATTCATTGGTGTTGTTTCTACAAGAGTATGTGTGAATATCCATTGATTGTTTTACACTGAATATTCAATCATATTTAGTGTATTTATATTTTTCACACATAATTATGTCGTTGATTTATCCTTAACCTAAGGATACGGCCTTTATGAGAGATTTCATCTCAATTTACATTGAACTGAGACTTCTTTGTTGATATACACCAAATCACTTTTATGCGGTGTATATAATGTACTTGACATAGTATATCATGAATCCCTTTATTCTCATGATATTACAAAGTTTTTATTACCTCAATTATTTGTATTCAAGTGTCTCTCTTTTGGTTAGAACCTCTAACCAAAATACCATTTTAAAATGTTTTAAAGACTTATTCTTCTATATCTTGCTCATTAATGTCCATGTTTTAAAAATGGTTTTAAGGATTTATTTATATGGAAATTAAAGTTTTAAAATTAAAACTCCTTTTAAAAGTTTCAAAGTGGTATGGGACACTTTGATTCAAAAGTCTACTTTTAAATGGCTTCTTGACAAATAGTGTGACTTTTAAATGTTTTCAAGAAATGGGGGATATTTCTCTCAAATAGTTTTGATGATTATTTTCATCTATGTCAACATCCTTCATTATTCATGATTGAGGTTAATGTGATACAATACAATCTTCCATATTGTATCAAATGAGTTATGTTTGACTGTGGATGTTCTATTTTTATTCATGGTTTGTGGTTAAAGTATTGACATTTCGTATGCTAGTTTTAATACGAATGTTTATTTTATGCTTAAAATTATTCATATGAGGAATGCATTGGACTTAATAAGTGACGGGTGGAGCCCGCTATAGCTCCTCGATGCATCGGTAGGTCTCATGAGACAAACTAGTGTCTTGGCACAAGGCCTTGACAGAATCTTATTTGTAGTCTTGGCACGAGGCCTTGGCTAAGTGGTTATGATAGTCTGGCATTATGCATTCCAACGTTATGAAAGTGGATATTGATATTTCATGTGATCATTCGACTAGTAGAATATCCATGTGAGTATGTAAATGGCATTATTTCATTTTACCTTTGCCATTTTATGCTGAAGTTCAAGTTTAAAAGGCTTTTGTTTTAGTGTTTATGCTTATTTATGAAATCTTATGCTATAATGTTATCCTTACTGAGCATCTGAGCTCACCCCTTTCAATGTTTTATTTTTCCCAGGATTATGAAGAAGTAATTTATGAATGACCTGCAGGGATAGTATGAGGGGATATGAAGACAAGATGTTTTTTTTATGATGTAATGTAAAAACATTATGGATGTATCTAGTTATTCCAAGGCTACTAAACTAATTGATCTTTCGAGACTTGATCTTTCTCGTGATCATGCCAATGTAATGTAATAATGCACCGACTCTAGGTAACTAGGGTCGGGGCGTTACAGTTGGTATCAGAGGAAGTTTAGTACAAACCTTGGAAGCTAGATTTAGATAAACTCTGATTAGAGAACGTAAACCTAAGATGAACTTTGAGGATTAGTATAGAAGAACTTCCTAGAATTTTGGTATTGTAGATATTTTGTGAGTTTTCCGAGCAATACATCCCTGTCTGGATACGAGCAGGTAGAGGCGGCTCTAGCACAGATGTACCTAGGGGTAAAACCCGAAAACACCGCTTTGAGCTAGACTCGAATGGGAACTGGTGCACGACAACGGGCCTTGCTGCACTCTGGGTTACGACACTCCCGGGGGATATGCTTTGGTAAATTCACAAGATTAGTATAAACCATTATTAAGGGAATACAAAAAAAAATGCCCCTAAGAATATATGTCGGCAAATAGATAGTGGATAACCTAGATTTTAACATAGGGTACCCCAAGTTAGGATATATTGTTCAATTACAAGATTATCCTATTATGTCTATTTTTTTACATTGTTATTAGATAAGTATTCAAAAAAACCCTAATTGTATTTTCTTTTGTTAGTTGAAACATGGAGGGAGCAAGATCACGAACAACTCTTCTCTCTCTTCCTGAAGAACTACTTACAATTATTATCCAGAAGTCATGCGCAGACGATGTTGAAACTTTTTCAAATGTCCAAGTTACATGCAAACAACTTTATGAGACATCCAATACCTCTAGCATTGCACGATTCTTTCAAGGATCAAGTACCGACTATGGGATAATGTTGCGCTCTCAACTTTCTTACCACGCTAAGCTTGGGAAGTACCATCAGGGTCTTTTCAAATTATTCACTTTATCTCAAAATTACGATGCACTAAATGATTTTCTAGATGCTGCAGAAGAGGGAGACCTTCGAGCAGCCTATATGTATCAAATTATATATTTATGTCTTTTGGGATATATGAAAACTGATTTACCAAAACCTTATTTTGAAATATTTGAAGATGAATCAGTGAGAATTTTTCTAAAAAAACATGTTAAAGACGATGTCTCAAAATTATATATAAGAAATACCTATTTTTTTATGATGCATCGATGCTTCCATCGATATAATCCAAAATGGATGAGGAGTTTTTGGGTAAAGGAAGTAGATGATTTTGAAAAATTCCTGAGGTACCATTGTGACACATGAACGCATTCTACCAAAAGTCAAATCTGCCTAGTCTCTCCAGAGTTCAGGTTGTGATCCACATACCTCTAGTGACAAAATAAATGCCTGACCCAATGCATGTACTCACCTATGAAGAATTATAACTGGAACTCGATCTATCTTATTGTGAAGAGCCTATCAGAATTCTTCATACCAAAGATCAAGTGTTGAGAAACCGGATGACTTGTCTGGTAAATGATCTATGGAGAAATCATAAGATGGAAGAGGCAATGTGGGAACCCGAGGAACATATGATGAAGAACCTATGTGGAAATAAATGGATGGTGAAATGTTTAAAAGTGTTAGTGCTCTTTATTGATGGGATTACTTTGGAATAATTTTCTCTTGTATGTGTAAACCTGAAATTTATCATGTGAAAATGATATCTGAGGAAGAATTATCTTTTCTGTTGCGGATATAGTTATAAATAACCATTTGGTCTTATATGATCATTGGGTTTGAGGAAATTATAAGTTATTATAATTTGGGATGAAAATGCAAGGTATGATATAATATTTGTGGTTAAATTATGTTATTTTGAGGAATTTATATCATTTTGGTAATATTATAAAATATATTTTTTGAAAAAGGACAACACGTAGACCGTGTGACAACCCGTCGCGTCGGACAAAGTTGTGGGAATCGAACCCACAACCAAAGTGCGATTGGGATTTATCGCCTACCACTGGACTACGTGAAGTCCCTGGTTAGTGTGACTATTTTTTTTGTAAAATGATTTTATTGATCAATAATAAGATGATTTGGGTTCTTATGTCTTATCAAATGAATACCCTTGGTATAGGAAAATGATTTGGTGATTAAGTGATAAATGTTATTTTGGAAGATGTTCGCTTTGTTGGGAACACTATATGCCCAAGGAAAATAGAATACAATGGGGTTTCATTTGTAGAGTAATGGTGGATTTTTATCTATGTTTTTATTGTTGATTTATAGTGATTTGGGTTATTTATGGAAATGATTAACCTATAACAGAGAATATGTGATGATGTTAATTACTTTTAAGTATGTGACTTTAAGAGTATTTGATGTCATTTGGAGATACAATGTAACATGGGAGACTACATAATCAAATTCTTCTATGATTTGGGTTTCAATATTAGTTTGGATTATATTAAAGGATTTTAAGGACAATTGGTTATTGAATGGTATCTATGTAAATTTGGGGTATTGTTGGTTTAATTTTAGAAATTAAGATTAGTGCATATTTATCTCAATGAATATCCTTTTGGGGGATCATTAGATCATTCACTTACCATTTTGGTTTTGATTAATCTTCAAAGACAATGTAAATATATGGTCTATCCTGCATGGATCATGTGATTCTATAGAAGTTTATTCTAGCTCTTCCAGTGTGACCAAGTCTTCTTGAATACTCATCGTTTAAAAAAAATTGAGTTAGTGGTGGAAATTTATTAAAGAGTGAAAATTTACTTAAAATGTAAGTATATCTCATAATGTTTATAGTCAATATCATAAATGAATTCCTCTTCCTTATGTAATGTAACTTTAAAAAAAATGTTGTCCGTTTACTTTCCTACTAGGAGACTAATGGTCGTTTGTCCCAACACAAGTTTGTGGTTTTCTCATTGTTAACTTTCTCCTGATCATGATTTCTATCCCTCTCCATCAGAACTTGACACTTAGTTTATCATCCATATCCATGTTTTCTTACATGGAATCCTAGTATGGGTTATCTGGGATGACCCTTATACCTCTCTTTCTTTCTTTTAAAGTGATAGTTTTATTGACTCTTTTTCCGATGTGGGACTTTCCATTATATTCCCAAGCAAAATTTTAAAAATTGCGAGGACGCAGTTTATTGAAGGAGGGGAGAATGTAACACCCCAAGCTTCCACGGTACGTTTCCCTTTGAATAATGCGATAGCGTGTGTTGTACGCAACCTCGAGTTCTAACACACACCACAACTAATTAAACTAGCCGTTGTGGATAGTAATACCTACTTTTTGAAATCATATATATTTTATATTTCAAAATGGACTTCATTTTTGGATTCGGAATATTGAAATTAGCCTAGGCTGAAATTTTGGTACTTTTCGGATAACTTTTATATTTTGATGAATTGTGAAAATTACTATATTTTAATTAAAAACAACTTTTTTAATCAAAATAATTAATAGTGATAAATTGTGAATTTGAGTGGTTTTAAAGTATATTTAGAATATATTTTTACCATTTAATATAATGTTGATCATTGGGCATAATTTTACAATTAAACCGAACATAAACAAGTGTCAATCTTTTGATAGTTATTACCTCTTAAAAACACGCTTTTTGTTTTGATAGCGGGAATTAATTTTAAATTAATTTCTGCCACTTCTGTGTTTTGAATTTAGAAAAATGGATTCCATATTTGGAATCAGGATGTCCAAATTGTGTATATAGGTAACTTTTATTTTTAGACATTTTGAATAATTACTGTGGTAAATATTTTATTTACCATGGTTAAGGGTAAATCCGGTAAATAAGGGTTAAACAATAATATTATAATAATACAAAATTACCCTAAAACGTGTCCTAAACATATTGGTGGACACATACCCGACCATGATCATCCTTGGGTCAATTTGGGGACCCCTTGGAGCCACTTGTATGTGGTAGGGACACTTTATATTAATAAAGTTAAAATAAAAATAAAAATGGCATAAGCTTACATCTTTTAGAAGAAAAATTTTTACATAGGGATATACATGTTGGATTTTCGATTATAAATTTTCATTAGAAAGATAAAAAGCTTTCCTACATAATGATAGTTTATTTATAATTTTTAGACATCAAATAATTTAAATTATTATTGACACAATAATGATGCAATGTTTACCTCATTAATAAATCATTTAAATAAATAAGATTATAATGATTAAAATATTATCTAAAACCTGTCCAATTCTTATTGGTTGATGTTATTTAGAATATGAGTCATCTTATCTTCGACCTCAATGATTTTTGGACCATTATAAACCGAATATAACTATATTATAAAGTAATACTTTCACTCTTTCCTAAAGAGCCCCTCTTCTCCCTTATAAAAGGAGACCACTTCTACTCATTCCTCACACCTCTCAAGCCACTTGGCTCGTCCAAACTCTGCCAAACTAAGCTCCCTACATCCCTATCCTCATCCTTGAAGCTTCCCCTTAGGAATAAATCATTTCAAGAAGTCCTTTGGTTCCAACCAAAGTGAGTTACCTAAATTAAAGGTAACGATTTCTCTTAAATTGTTTTCATTTATTTTGCTTCTCCAACCCCCAAACTCTTTTTATTTCCTTTCTTTTGTAACAACACCAGTATCCACAATATACTAGGATGTTTTTATAAGAAGGATTCAAACTACACATACACACAACTCCATCTAATGGATGATGAACATAATGTTTCTGTGGATGGAAAACTAACGCCTCACGAAACGATGATTGTTCAAATACATTTTACCGCCTCTCATGGTGGCCATTATGATGGAACTGTAATTAAATATGATATTAATGATATATATTTTATATATAAGCTTCTGTAATTCCATTTTATTTCATATCCTTATTCGTTTCATGTTGTATATACACACGATAATTTCATTTGAGGAAGTGCGGACTACCGCCCCCTTAAAATGATATGACTCGTTCATACCACACATGGAACGTATAAAGGATGGTGTTAATGAACTTAAGTAACATATATAAAATATTATATTATAATGGAATAATAATATACCTATGTATCATTTGGATTCAATTCTTTTAAAATGAAAAATTAAATGGAAGTAGCGTTCGTGCGTACGTGCGGACTACCGTCTCCACGAACGCGATGCGATTCATTGTCCATCATATCCATTCAAGTATAATTATAATTTGATGATTTAAAAATAGTATCTAAGGACTTTATATCATTCTGGATATGAATAATATACATCCCATTAATAACGAATATGGCTCACATAACAAAGAATATAAAGTAAAATGAACTCGTTAACACCCGAAATGACGATAATTCTAAGATATTACTAACAAATCAATGTTAAAAGATCATATATGATATCATATTAAAGTAAATGATTCTTGTATTAATAAATAACAATTATTTCACCATTATACAGGAGGTAAACCTACCATCGACCAAGGAAAAATTACAAAGTAAGGGATTTTCTTATCTCACTTTCAATTTCGTGAGATTTCCATTGCTCACCACTTAATTATTGCATGTGGTGTACTGCCCATGATTGTATTCATTGTGTAATATAATTTAATTTATTGTTATTTACATCATCATGTTATGATACTTCTTTCATGGGTGTATGTTTCGTAAGTTACTTAATCGATAAGGGAATTTGAGATTTCAATTTCCACTCATTTGGCTTTACACATATTTCATTGATTATATTACTCCAAGATTATGTGTGGAATCGCTATTCATTTGATTATGCCATAATTTCCACTCCCCTTTCTGTGGTTATACTTTTGATACACATAATCACTCCATTTATAAATTCTCAAGTGATCGGTATGAACTTGATAAGAGTAATTTTAACTCAATCTCCATTTGTTGAGTTAAATATCCAATTCGTTGGTGTTGTTTCTACAAGAGTATGTGTGAATATCCTTTGATTGTTTTACACTGAATATTCAATCATATTTAGTGTATTCATATTTTTCACACATAATTATGTCGTTGATTTATCCTTAACCTAAGGATACGGCCTTTATGAGAGATTTCATCTCAATTTACATTGAACTGAGACTTCTTTGTTGATATACACCAAATCACTTTTATGCGGTGTATATAATGTACTTGACATAGTATATCATGAATCCCTTTATTCTCATGATATTACAAAGTTTTTATTACCTCAATTATTTGTATTCAAGTGTCTCCCTTTTGGTTAGAACCTCTAACCAAAATACCATTTTAAAATGTTTTAAAGACTTATTCTTCTATATCTTTCTCATTAATTTCCATGTTTTAAAAATGGTTTTAAGGATTTATTTATATGGACATTAATGTTTTAAAATTAAAACTCCTTTTAAAAGTTTCAAAGTGGTATGGGACACTTTGATTCAGAAGTCTACTTTTAAAAGGCTTCTTGACAAATAGTGTGACTTTTAAATGTTTTCAAGAAATGGGGGATATTTCTCTCAAATAGTTTTGATGATTATTTTCATCTATGTCAACATCCTTCATTATTCATGATTGAGGTTAATGTGATACAATAAAATCTTCCATATTGTAACAAATGAGTTATGTTTGACTGTGGATGTTCTATTTTTATTCATGGTTTGTGGTTAAAGTATTGACATTTCGTATGCTAGTTTTAATACGAATGTTTATTTTATGCTTAAACTTATTCATATGAGGAATGCATTGGACTTAATAAGTGACGGGTGGAGCCCGCTATAGCTCCTCGATGCATCGGTAGGTCTCATGAGACAAACTAGTGTCTTGGCACAAGGCCTTGACAGAATCTTATATGTAGTCTTGGCACGAGGCCTTGGCTAAGTGGTTATGATAGTCTGGGATTATGCATTCCAACATTATGAAAGTGGATATTGATATTGCATGTGATCATTCGACTAGTAGAATATCCATGTGAGTATGTAAATGGCATTATTTCATTTTACCTTTGCCATTTTATGCTGAAGTTCAAGTTTAAAAGGCTTTTGTTTTAGTGTTTATGCTTATTTATGAAATCTTATGCTATAATGTTATCCTTACTGAGCATCTGAGCTCACCCCTTTCAATGTTTTATTTTTCCCAGGATTATGAAGAAGTAATTTATGAATGACCTGCAGGGATAGTATGAGGGGATATGAAGACAAGATGTTTTTTTTATGATGTAATGTAAAAAAATTATGGATGTATCTAGTTATTCCAAGGCTACTAAACTAATCGATCTTTCGAGACTTGATCTTTCTCGTGATCATGCCAATGTAATGTAATAATGCACCGACTCTAGGTAACTAGGGTCGGGGCGTTACACATTAAATAATTCATATATAATTTATTTTAATATTTTTAAAACTATTTATTTGATATTTCAATCAATTAAATAATTTCAACATCACTATTGTGTAATCATTAATGATAAATATTTAATCCATAAAAATTCTAAATAAAATCACATGATGTATATAATTTTATTTTATTTTTGGAAACTATTTATGTTCTAATTTTTATGAATTTTATCACTAAATTAAAATTATTACACTTATAAGATATACCAGAGTGACATGTTGTCACTTTCTTTGGTTTTAATAATAATTACATCATTTTCATGGTCCAAAGTCCATGAAATTAATGTATTCGGACCCTAAGGTGATATGGATCGACTTATATTCATCCAATAGAATTATGGAAAGTGTAATGATAATTTTATAATATTTTTTACCCTTAATTTCCTGATTTTCATTTAACTTTGGTAAATAAAATTTACCGTAGTTACTATTTATAATTCCCAAAAATAAAAATAAGAATATTAAAATAATTTGGACCTACTGATTCTAAATATGGAGTCCATTTTTTCAAATTCAACCCACAAAAGTTTCAAAATTTAATTTTAAAATTAATCCCATTTTTTGAGAAAATGAGTTTTAGAATTTAAAACATTACTAAAGATTGAAATGTTTATACCTGTGAAATCAATGTAAAATTAATGATAATGACATAATTTATGTTAAATAGTAAAAAAATATTCTATTTATACATTTAAACCATTATAGTTTATAATTTAACCATATAAATTATCTTGATGAAAAAAGTAGTTTTCAAGAAAAATTTAGCGTATTTTTACTATTCATCAAAATATGAAAGTTATCAAAAAGTATAAAAAATTAATCCAATATAAATTTATATATCCTGATTTAAAAGATGAAGTTTAATTTTTAAAATTTAAAATATAAACTTGTAAAAATTAGACTTAAAAATGGTGCGCTATCAAAAGGTGGTAAAACTGCATTTTTTGAAAAATTCTTCTTTTATCTGAAATATTGATTTTGTTTTCATACCTCATTCTAGAAAATGTGTAAGACTAATTATAATTTTATAAAATTAAAAATTCAATTAATACTATTCATAATGGCTAGTTCATAATATTATAATAATATATCATTGTTTAGTGAAACTCGGTATTACGTTCAACGCAAGCTATCGAGGAAGGTTGCTCTTGCGTGTAACACAAGCCAAGCCAATGTTTTGTGTAGTGAAAGATTAATTTGGTGTTTCATATAACATAATACATATATACATATATATATATATCTTATAAAATCTCAGGGTGTTACAAAAATCGTGTCCCCACCATATGTTTATTACAACACATCACCTCAAGTGTTTATTTGTGAATTTCATGGACCAAGAATACCATATCACTAGCTATATCCATACTTTTTAGGAATCTATAAAAACCCTCTAGAGGATAATTCTCTAGAGGGAATCCTGTCCATGACAGGTTTCAAATATGACTGTGGACCATATTTCCATATTCATCCGCTTGGGGAGATTATCCTTATGTTAAAAATACATATTCCTTACCAATTTTTGGTAGGTGTATTAGTATAATATTCACATTAACTAAACCACTCTAGAGCTTCATAATGGGGATCTTTTCCACTCTAGTCATCGTTATTGACAAGTGACCTCAATTCCATAGGATTTTGAGGAGGAATGTGTGCCTACCACAACAATACAAACAAGGGGATCCAATCAGATATCATTATTAGTGTATCAAAATAGTGAAAAACTAGATTAAGATTATATTATTAATATGGGTTCCACTTTCAATATACCTCACATTGAATTTTTCTGCTCATTATCTAGTTAAAAAGTGTAAGTGATATTTTTCTTATACCTTAAGTGCATAACACATTACATGGTCATTCAAGGAATCTAATATCTCCACCCCATAAAGACATAGATCATAGTTAATATAGAGTAATTTCCATTAAAGTTCAAATGTATCTAAGGTAGTTAGGTAAATGATGTGAAATAATTCAAGCTAAAAAGTATGTTATCTCAAAAGTACAATGCATGATAACAAAAAGTAGATCAATGGAAATATCCTTTACAAACTTGATGTCCCCCTTCCCCAATATATCAAATTGGGCACTTGTGGCAATGAAACAAAATGTATGAAACAACCTATTCTATAATAAAATAACTTTTTATTTTCTTCCTCAATTGAAATTCATTCTTAGGAATAATCTCATATCTAACACCTAAATACAAATTATCGAAATATTTTCAGTCTAGAAATGGTTATTTTTTATCCTCTTAATAAAAAAAAATTAATTAAATATAGGTGAATAAAAAGTATAATTAATAATATCATGACCTCTCTCTAAATAGCATGAAAAACACCCAAAATTTTCTCCTCACTAAAGTATATCCTAATCCCCCT
Organism: Viscum album; assembly: GCA_963277665.1. NCBI lineage: Eukaryota > Viridiplantae > Streptophyta > Magnoliopsida > Santalales > Viscaceae > Viscum > Viscum album. The sequence continues at coordinate 2,086,608,305 of OY728151.1, forward strand.
TATAATGGCACTCCCTCGAACATATTCATTTAAATATCATGAAACACAATATGATTTGGGTAGGAAAATATTTAATAGGATTGTAACATAGAACTTTTTCGGATAATTCTATTGATGGATAATATGGTCATAAAGAGGATTAATGTAATGTGGGTCCATGGATAAAGGGTTAGAAAATAAAATAAATCAATAATATTTAAAGTGATTACATTCATTCATATCTTTGATAAGATTCCAAGAATATTCAAGAAGGTAACTTGCTTGAGTCTCTCAAGAAATATACTATAGAATGAATGGGAAATATTGATTTAGAAAATGTCTAGGGAATGAGTACCAAATGTTATGAAAATTATTCATTGAAATTTAAATGAGTTATAATACCAATTAATTCCTATATAAAAAATCCAAGTCATCCAAAGTCCAAAAAAATTATTTAAAAAAATAATCCTTTTGCCTTAAATACTAGTTTCTCAATTTTTAATCCCCTTGTATATCTATAATATTTGTTTTTCGATTTTCATATCAAACTTTATTGATAAAATATTTAAAAACATGGCATGAAAATTATCTTATGATGTTTTTGTCTCCTATATCAGTGATTAAAGAAAGTATAAATATAGGGCATGAAATTTTGTAGTTTAAAGATATAAAAATAAATTAAACATGGGGAGTGTGATTGAAAATTATAGAATTTAAATTATTACTCCATATTTTAATGGAACTATCTTAGGATGTACATGTTATTCCTGCACTAGGTTTATGATGTAAATCATTCTCATAATGTGTATTGAATCTATTTCATATTGTGAATTGGTTTCATAGTGTGAGTTGTTCCTCATTATTAAGGTCATGTTTTCTAACAGTGTCTTGACGGACATGAAAAATTAAATCAAAAAAGTGAAATTAAAGACCATTTTCAGTGAAATTTGAAATATTTTGGAAAGAGTGCATGGACCTAATAAAAGAAAAGAAATCCTAAAAACTAATGTTTCCTCTAAAAAGTGAATTTTTTTGTCATTTCTGAGCTCGAAATTACATATTGATGTTAAGTGATTGAGGGTGGGAAGGAGGTTACCTATTCTAGATCTACAAAGTGTTGAAGTTGTGATTCCTCTATATATATGGTGCCTCTCAATTGTTTAAAATCTAAATTCACTCTGCCTTTAGGTAGTACCTTCTCAACCCCATGTGTCAAATCCAATAGTTTTTTTCCCTTCTTGAAAAATTAATGGGTAGTTTACTGACTTCCCAAACCTATTCTACTGGTTTGAATTATTCATGGACTGCACTCCTACCATAGTCATCATCATTTTCCAATAAACTATTCACTTTCTTTAGATATTTTTACCCCTATTATCTTATTTGTCTATCTGCTACATCATCTCTTCATTCATGTAATATAATGTCCTCAACTTCTAGGATAGCGTCCTATATCAATAATTCACCTATTTATTCCAAATTATTCATTATATAGTGTAATTTGAACCCCATTTCTTCTCCATCAAATCTCAAACTCAAATCCCCATTTTGAACAACAATTAGCTCCCTTATTTTATCTAGGAATTTCCATCATAAGATAATTGGGGTCTTCTCTTCCTCAGTTTCCATCAACATAAAATCTACAATTGAATAAAATTTATTACCTTAACTTTTAAAACATCAAGAATTCATTGGGGATGTCTCACTATTTTATACAAAAAATAAATCTCAACTCAAGTTGGCTTCAATTCCCTCAATACTATGCTCTTGAATGTTGAGTATTAAATTATATTGACCCTAGATACTAAATCACATAAAGCACAAAAAATATTTAGAACCAATGTAGATTCGAAAATAAAAACTTCTGAAATCCGTTTTTTATTTTATAAGATTATTGATACCACCACTATACATTCCACAATTAGTGGGATGATGTCCAATTCCTAAATGTTTCTTCTATCAGACACAAATTATTTAATGAAATATTTATATATTTGTATGTTTTTTATTTCCTAATAAAATGGTATATTAATATGGAATTACTTTAACAACTTTAAAAAATATATTTTTTCTTCCAACTTTACTTTCATTATGCGATCAAGAAATAGTTTTGGTGGTTAGTAAGGTGGTGGTGATTCTGATTGAATGAATTTCATAACTGATCTACTTTTTTTCATTACTTATTTACATTGAGTGTTCTTCTTTTCTAGCCTTATATTAAATCTATTTTCTAACAAGTTCATCACATGGTTTTTTCCACTTCTCAGAGTGAAGGATTTGAGCTCATAATGTCTTGGAATTTTAGTGTCTCCTGGTTGGACTCGCCTTGGAATCACCCTCAATTAGATTGAAATCTTCCCTACTTGAATCTGCAGGTTTCTCATTATAGCTCATTGATTTTGTGATTCATCTATCAATTCCCATATGGTATAGCCTTGATGAATAGATAATTTCTTTATCTTTTTATGTTATACTCTATTATTTCTCATTAGTTTCTAGGGTCTCCATCTGGGAATGGACATGAATCTTCAGTGATGAACCTTGGTGTTTACATTGAAAAACTATTTATATTTGTTGGAATCCTTGGACATTGATTTATTTTTTTGGTTGTACTGTCTAGTATACCAATAAATAGTTTTGAAAATTATAATAGACATAATTCACATCTTCAAAATATATACCTCAGAGATTTTGATTGGTCATCATCACATCAAGTTTCATTGACTTACAATTTATAAGGGTTGAAAACCAGTTATGGTATAATATGTTCACTCCTTGAACATGGCCATCAACTAGTTTCCAATGAAAATTATTGACATAAATTTCATCCATAAACTCATAGATCCCCTATTGTGACTCTCTCATAAGAAAAAATCCTTCGGAAACATCAACTCTAAAATTATTTCCCTACGATAATCCTTTTCAATAAGTTTGAAATATTATCCATGTTCTTATAACATGATGATAGAATTATCTATTCATGATTTTAAATATATCACATAGACTATATAAAACTATTTATTCATTTTTTTAAATTTCTGTATACTTATATGAATATTAATAAATTTTTAGGGATGTAATACCCTCAAAAAAACTATCTTATCAGATCTTCTGATGTGCGGATTGAGTGTGGAAAAGAATTTTAATCCACACCCATTATTTTCCTTTTAAATATAATTTGAACTGATGTAACCCCAATATATAACTTCTGACATTGTTAATGTCATGAACCAACCCGGCTCAACCCTAGACCGGTCACCCGAGCCGATCCGTGGCAAGGACTGAGAGGAATTCCCAATCCTCCCAGACTGCCGACAAGCGCCAGGGCATCGACAAAGAACAAAAGGGGAATGATTTCTCCCAATAAAAATGAACTAATAAGAAGAAATAAAATATAAAAAAAAATAAAATAAAATACATAGAAAGAATGGCTATCAAAACATACTAACTGGACCACGACCAAAACTCCACATGACCTTGAGAGTCACTCTCCAATACTGAAACCAAACGTCACGCAAAGCGATCCAAACTAGATATGGAACATGAAGAAGAAACAAAAAACAAGAAAATACTATAGGAATGAGTATTAAAATCAGAAGGCATGCCCCAAAAAACAATTCCCAAAGTGTTACCTTTAAATAAAGAATTTACTAATTCCAATTTTGAACTAAATTATATAAAATATGGGTTTCCACACACTTTCATTTCTGAAACAAGTAACAGCCAGTTTCCCTTTTAATTCAAAACGAGTTTAAAGTTTGAAGGGAAAAGGTGTATCACATTTTAAAACATTTTCAAGAACAATTTAAAATAAAAAAAAATTAATTTTCATTCAAGGGGAAAAACACACAGGACACACAACATAGAATAAGGGCAGTGGGAAAGTAGCAAATAGGGACCAACAACCAAAATAGGCCCCTCAATCATCTGCCACATACAAATAAGCACTAAATAAGACATGGGTCAAACCATGGATCTCTTGAACAATACATAACGTACTATACATGTGACTCATCCTAAAGTCATGTCTACTCTTGATGATGTCATAATTCCCAAAGGCTCAGTGTTTCCCTACCTGGCCTAACAGAGGGTCAACCCCCTAGCAGAGTAAATTATGTACTAAGGGCCACTAGATAGTCTATGTTATAAACTAGTGTAGCAATCATTATCAGAATATTTACTTATTATGCGATGTTCCCATGTCAACAAGTCTAATAAAAAAAGTTGAGTGAACAATGTCATTCAAGTAACAAGTCACGATGCACAAATATCACACACAACTCACACAATCGACGTACACAACATGATCACCCCTGAGTCAACCCAAAGAAAGATTATAAACATATTTTATTTTACCAAAGTGTCAAACAGGCCTTACGAAACTTTTAAAGAAACACTATTACTCTTGTGAAAGCAAAACGTTTGTTCCCGCATTAGTAGATAACATTTGAAATCAAACCAGAACCACACTTGAGAGTTCCTAAATTATGTTAAAGGCCATACGGGCATTATTTCATTATTTTTCATCAATTCATCATGAAAATAATTAAAGTTCTATGTATAAAATAAATATATTATTTTACATAAATTAAATTTTCCAAAAATAATTATCTAATATTATTTCATATTTATTGAAAATTAATGAAATATAATGTAATTAATAAATTTAAAATTTAAAGGCGAGTGCAGTGGGGGGCCTACCTCAAGGCATGATGTTCGTGAAGATGGAAACTCGACACCTCTTCACCTTTACGCATATACATTTTCATATATATGTATATATATATATATATATCATTTGAACCAAGTACGTCTTCCTCGCACCATGAGAGAATATGCGCAAGGAGGATATACATATATACATGCTCCCCCATGTATATACATATACGTATTTGTCGTTGATGACAAAAACCTACATCGGTATGAACAAAACACCCTACAACGATTCAAGGGAGGATAATAACAAACAAAGGCTCCAAATAAAACAAAAATTTATCAAAGTAATAATATATACCTCACCCCAAATCAATTTACCACCACTTGTACAGTTTCCCACATTCCCCTTTTAAACTCATGAAAACACACAATTAAGACCAATCAAAATAATGGTAAAACACCTTCATAAACCCACTCATACTATAAACTATTTTTAAAGAATGTTTTCCATCTTTTTAAAAAAATTTAAAATTCACATTAAAAAATACAGTACTCAAATACCCCAGAAAATTAAGTTCGCAACAACCAAACAACCCCAAAAACCTTTCCAACTATGTTCTTCATCCCAAACAGCACATAAATAAACAATTTATCAATTAATAAAACATCACACGTGCATACCATAAGTCCTCCCTTCAAAACACTAAAATATAACATTCAAAACCCAATAAGAAAACAATTACAAGTCCTAACCCTACTAAAATCCTATTCTCTCCCCATCAATAATTGTTTAAACAATTTTGGAAGTTACCACAACAAGGAAAAAATGAAAAACATGACCATTTCTAAAATAAAAGACAATTTCATCACACAGTCATGTCAAAATATTTATATAGCGCATTTTAAACCTTCCAAACAAGTCATAAAACTCCATCCAAAAATCAACTCAATAGAATACACAGAAAATATAACCAATTTATTTACTAAGATCCATTTCGAACACATTGACATACTAACCACTTTTGAAACACAATTAGAAACATGAAAACAAAGTATGGAACATGAATAAAATAATTTAACAAAAAAAATTAAATTTTCTATAGGTGTTAAATAATGGAATCACCTAATTGAACCAAGAATCTTCTGAAGAAATATTTGAAATCACCATTGAACCTCTACTGCACCCCAAGTAACCTAGAACAGACCCTAAAACAAGTGACCAGACTAACAAGATTACAATTTCACCAAAAAATAAGTGAAACCCCTATAAAAACAATGATTCCTTAGACCGTGGGAGGTGGATGCTGGTCTGATTAGACAGAGGAGGAGAAGTCTAGAGATTCACCAGATGATGGCCAAGGGTAGAAGGGGAGTCTATAAGGATATCACAATAGAAGGCATGAGAGGCGGTGAGTAGGCTAAAGATGAGGTCGGTGCAGGGTAGTCACCCGATAGAGATGGTCGGCTAGGAAGCCAGAGCGGCCAGGAGATGTAGAAGGGAGGTTGGTATACGCTGAGGCCAAGGAAGGGGTGTGATGGATTAGTGTGAGGTTGACAACAGCGTGGATCACTGGGGGGAGTCGAAGATGGACAGTAGAGGTGTGAGTTGGGTGGGCGGCACGACGGGTTCTAGAGTGTTCCCTAGGGGTGTGATGTGAGCCTATCAGGTAAGGGGGGGAAGGTGTTGACCATAAGGGTGAAACCCTAACCAAAAAAATTAAAAGCAAAATAATAATTAAAAAATGGAAAATAATAATAAGTAATAACAATTGTAATAATAATAATAATAACGTAATAATAAACACAACAAACTAAATAATATACTATGAAATAATCAACATTATATGATGAGCATAATAAAAATAATACTCTCAATTTAATTATATTCCCTGATAATAATAATAATAATAATCTCAAGTGACATTAGTTTTATTATTATTATTAAAACTATTCTTAATTCATTTTATTTCATTAATTGAACATTGAAAAGGTGTGTGGTAATCTGGGTGAGGTCACGCGCCGACCTAGGAGAGGCAGCGCGGCTTCGACCGTGGTGCATTGGACACAGTTAGGGACAACACATTAGTTTTTAAATAAGTACTAAAAAATTATATCATGTTTTAACTTGAACCACCTGACACGAAGAAAATTAATAAAATAAATAATTCAAAAATGGGGGGTGTGACAATTCTCCCCCCCCCATAATGTTTTCCACCCATAGAAAGCCACAACAAGACTAAACTCCAAAGAAACAACTCATACCCCATGTGAGGTTCAAAGAGGATGCCTACAAAAATCAAGAGATAAGATAAAACATCATGTTCTAAGAGAAATTTACTTAAATGACAACATCACGAAACTCGTAAAAACACTTTCTGATATGTGTCATCCTCCCAAAAAAGCTAGAACACCTCCAGTTGATTAATCAATGAAAGGAACTCTCCCACCCACAAAAACCAACATCACAAGCTGAAACACCTCAAACACCATTGAATGAAAACCACTATGTTTGTCGGGAAGGAACAAAAAAGACCAAATCATTTCCAAATAAAGCTATGATAACCTATCACCAAATAATCTGTAGGAACAGAACTAAAAGCCAACATGGGGAAAGCCTGAAGGGGTTCCCCACCTTTAAAAACATGCTCACGCACTAGAAGAGACTAGAAAACTGACACGGGGAGGCCCGAGTGGACTCCCCACCATTATGAAAATGTTCAACACTGATTCATTCCAGGGTAATTTGATTGAGACCTGCTGTGGGTCTCCCAACCATTAGAACTGAAAAAGATACCAAACATCGAAAATTTCTCGATGGTGACCAAACACCCCACCACAAGGGGTGGGGAGGGAAAGTTCCCAACTAATGAGGTGTTAAAACCCCCCACCGAAGGAAAAACAACTTCTTCCCTCCATTGGATGAGCACTAATTAATATTGAGTCTGATTTACCCAAACAAATCCCATAAGGACCACTAATAAGCGATTACATCTGGTGGGACACAACCTCCATAACATTAAGGTAATGAGATGATCATGCCTCCTTATAGCCACAGGAATCCTCACACACCCAAACGGTTCGTTCGGAATTGAATACCTATAGAAATAAATTTAAACATCTTTCTCCTCCGTTGCTGATTATAGAAAAAAAGTTCAGGTCACATACACACTCAGGTTCCTGACTACGTGTTAGCTTCACTCAGAGGCCTATGGAAGGATCCATGATGTTTGAAGCATCTCTTTATTCATATTCATGTGTAGAAGACTCCTTAATGGATCTTTTCCTTTTGGTGTCACATAAAACCACCCCACAATCGAGACAACACCAACACACACAACACACCACGAAGTCCACCTTCTCTCGTGTGGCACATCCACCAAAATAAGGTTTTAGATGATGTGATTGCATCACCTCTTTAAATTAACCCAGAAACATACAAAGGGAAGGGCGCATGATAAACACTACCCTTTAAAAAAAATTATAACTCCCTAAGAAGAAAAAACATTTCTATGAAAATAGGGACTCCCAAAGGATTCTACAAAATCCACCCTTACTATTCAATGAAACTCATGATGTTAGACATCATCAAACATGAACCTTAAAGCTAGTGAAATCACTAAAATCCTTTCATGAAATCATATAACACTAATAATTTCAAACATCTTTCACCCTTCCCACTGGAATTCCATTAACTATTTCTGAGAGGAACCTTCAGACCCACCGATGTAAAACTTCATACTCGATGACTCGATCAACTCAAAGATACCAAAACTCACTTCAAGTCCCCTTTCATATTCCATTCAACTATGATAGGATCCTCTTAACCAAAAGGATAAGGGACCAATATTACACTGTGAATCAAAAGGGAGAGTCCTTTCTTTAATCAACTAGAGGGTCGGTCAATGGCGAATTACCTGTGGTCGCACATCAATTACATGTTCTTGATTTATGGGGATGCGCACAAGTCAAGAAAGAAAACCATAGACCCAATAAAACAGTCCCAATGGACAAGACATACTACAATTGGACACTAAACATGTAGGGGGAACCACTGCAACGTCTTCCCGAAGAACTTTTCAAAATAAACCACTAACCACATGCTTTCCCACCAACTTAAAAGCATGATTTCAAAATTGGACACAAATTAGTAAAAAATGATCCTCGGATTGAAATGCCTCACATCCAACCTTTCTGAAACCCAATGACACACCACAAAATAATTTATTATTAAAACAAAAAATTTAACTTTAACAAATCTTTTTGAAAATAAACAAGGGTTGGGGTTTTCACAAACACTGATGGGGTTTTGTGGGCCTCACACATGCATGTTGTCATGCCTCACTGGAACCCACCTCATGTCCATCTAGGAACTCCTCCACTCATACCATTGACCCTTTCTCCTTCCATATATGCCCATTTAGGTGGTTTCCCATTAGAACACCAAGGAACCAAACCAGACCATTCCATTTTCCAAAACCAAAAAATTCATCCCAAACTTTTCAAACCTTACACATCATTTTATTTTTAGAGTTCTACATTTCAAATCATTTTCCAAGGCCAAATAATTTTTCCATAAAAACGATATTTTAAAAAATCCCAACAAAGAGACGAGGAACAATGCAAGTGGAAACTAGTTTCAGTGGGTGATAGGAACATATAGTTGGTAGCCATATGCCAATTATGCCACCACCATAGAGAGTATTCTATGATAGCGTCCCCCATCTCCGCATGGATTTACAGACCCAACAAGCTCACTAGGACCACTGAACCTATTCCATTTTCATTTCCCCTAAAAAATATTACCCACAAGGATAATTGACTCAAACATACCTCAACTTACTTGGGTAACTCATCTCCTGCCACGAGGTGTGTCGGCCCAGAACCTTGATCATAACTATAACATCGAGTTCTGACACCCTTAATTTTGGTCTAACCTCACTCTATCCCAATGAAACACGACCCAAGAAAGAAACCCTTCCTATAATACCATTTTTTTACGAACCAAACTCGGTCGACCCTGAACCGGTCACCTGAGCCTATCCATGGCAAGGCTCGAGAGGTGTTCCTGATCCTCTCAGGCTGCTGACTAGCGCCAGGGAATCAACATAGAACAATAGATGAATAATTTTCCTAATATAAATTAACTAATCATTGTAAATATAGTATAAAAACTAAAAAAAATAAATTTCATGAAGGATAAATAACACCCAGCAACACATAATATCCTGACCACAACCAGAACTCCTCGTGACCCTGAGAGTCACTCTCCAACACCCAAACCAAATATCTTCCAAGGCGATCCAAATCAGAACTGGAACCTGCAAGAGAAACTAAAAACAATAAAACACTATAGGAATTAGTATTAAACATGGTAGGGTTTCCCAAAAAAACTATTCCCAATGCACTACCTTTAAATAAAAAATTTACAAATTCCAGGTTTGAACTAAATTATATAAAATATGGGTTTCCACACACTTTCATTTCTAAAACAACTAACATTCCATTGCCCTTCTTAATTTAAAATAAGTTTAATGTTTAAAGGTAAAATGTGCATTACATTTTAAAATATTTTCGCGAACAATTTAAAAAAAAATCACTATTAGTCAAGATGAAAAACACACACGACACACAACAAAGAAAAATGGTAATGGGAAAGTAGCGAATGGGGACCAAAAACCGAACTAGGCCCCTGAATCATCCACCACATACAAATAAGCACTAAATAAAACATGGGTCAAACCTAGGAGCTCATTAATAATCAAGAACATACTATACATCTGACTCATCTAGAATTCATGCCTACTCTCGATGATTCCATAACGCCCAAACACTCAGTGTTGCCCTACCAGGCCTAGCAGATGGGACCAATCCCCTAACATAGAAAAGTACGAACTAAGGGAAACTAACCGGTGTGTATTCTAAACTAGTTCAATAATCGTTCTCAGAAGATTCACTTACTATGTGACATTCACATCTCAACATGTGTAATAAAAAAATGGTGAGTCAACAATGCCACTAATGTAACCAGTCGCGATGCACAAACATCACACAAAACTCACACAATCGATGTACACAACGGGATCACCCCTATGCCCCCCAAAAAACTGTTGTTCAAAATAATTTATTTAATCAATGTGTCAAACAAGCCTTATGTAATTTTTTATGAAACACTATTTCTCTATTGAGTGAAAAAAAATTGTTCAGGCATCAGTAGAGAACATTTCAAATCAAACCAGAACCACACTTGAGAGTTCATGAATTGTGTTCAAAGGCCACATGAACATTCGTTCATTATTGTGCTTCAATTCATCAAGAAAATAATTAAACTATCATGTACAAAATAAATAGATTTATTTACATCAAGTAATTATTCCAAAAAAATATTGTATATTATTTCCCATTTATGGAAAAACAATGAAATATCAAGTAATTTATATATTTTAAATTTAAAGGCGAGTATAGTGGGGGACCTACCTCAAGGCATGAAGCTCGTGATGATGGAAACTCAGTACCGCTTCACCTATACTCATATACATTTTCATATATATATATATATATATACCCTTTGACCCAAGTATATATACCCCATGCCATGATAGAATATGGGAAAGGAGGATATACATATATAAAGGCTCACCCTTGTATATGCATATAAGTCATTCTTGCTGATGACCAAAACCCACACAGCATTGAAAAAGCATGCTATAACAATGCAAGGGAGTATAATAACAACCAAAGGCTCCAAATAAAACCAAATATAACAAAGAAACAAGAGAAACCTCACCCCAAAAACATTGACCACCACTGGTACAGTTTCTCAGATTCCCTTTTTATAACACAAGAAAATACACAATTAAGACAAACCAAAACAATGGCCAAACCCCTTCATAAAACAACTCATAATTTAAATTGTTTTAAAGAAGGCTTTCCATATTTTAAAACAATTTAAAATTTAAATTTAAACACAAAAAACCCTAATAACCTTGAAAAAAATGTTTTCACCATCCAAAAAACCCCCCAAAACATTCTGATCATGTTCCACATCCCCACACCACTTAATTAAGCAATTTCCCAAATAATAAAAAATCACATGTTCACACCATAAGGCCTCCCTTCAAAACACACAAATCTCACATTCAAAACCAATTAAAAAACAAATCCCTAACCCAACCAATCTAAAACCCCATTCTCTCCCCATAAATAATTGTTTAAACACTTTTGGAAAATACCACAATAATACCAAAATGATAAACAAAACCATTCCTAAAATAAAATGCAATTTCATCACACATTCATGTCAAAATATTTATAATTCACATTTCGCACCATCCAACCAATTCATAAAACTCCTCCAAAAAAGAAAATCAATAAAACACGTAAAAAATATAACCCATTTATTTACTAAGATACATTTCAAACACATAGACATACTAACCACTTCATAAACACAATTCTCATCATGCAAACATAGTATGGAACACAAAAAATTAATTTAACAAACAAATTAAATTTTCCGTAGGTGTTAAAGAAAGAAATCACATAATTGAACCAATAATCTTCGGAAGAAATATTTGAAAGCACCATTTCACCTCGACCGCACCACAAGAAACCAAGAATGGAATTTAAAACAAGATATCAGACTAACAAGATCACAATTACTCCCTAAAAGATGTTAAACCCCATTAAAAGAAAACGAAAACTTAAATCGGGGTAGGAGGTTGTTGGTCAATATAGCCGGAGGAGGGGAAGACCACCAATTTTCCGGATGAAGGATAAGGGTAGAAGGGGAGGCTGGTTGGTTATCACGATGGGAGGCATGGGAGGTGGAAAGCGGGCTGGAGATGAGGCCGACACGGTGCTGTCAACAGACGGAGACCAGTCTGCTTGGAAGCTGGCGCGACCAAGATTGGGAGAAGGGAGAGGGTGGCATGCGCTGAGGCTAGAGAAGGGGGTGTGACGGCTCTGTGTGAGGCGTACAATGGAACAGATTGATTTTTAGGAGAAATCGGAGCAGGCCAACAGAGGTGTGAGGTTCATGGCCAGTGCAACGGGATCCAGAGAGTTCCAGAGGGTGTGAGATGATTGGGTAAGGATGGGGGAAGGCACCGAACATGAGGATGAAACTCTAAAAAACAAAATAAAAGAAATAAAATAATAATAAGTTATAATAATTTTAATAATAATAGTAATAATAAGAAAACAACAAATATAATAAATTAAATAATAAACTATGCAATAATCAACCAAATAAAATGCTAATAATAAAAATAATACTCTGAATTAAATTATTATCCGAGATAATAATAATAATTTTCCCAAGTGACATTATTATTATTAATATTATTAAAACCATTCTTAAATATTTTGTTTTCATTAATTGTTGATTGGAAAGGCGTGTGGTGATCCTGGAGAGGTCACATAGAGAACCAGGCGAGGCCATGCAGCTTCAACCATGTTGCGCTGGACACAATCAAGGAAAATAACTTGTTTTTAAATTAGTACTAAAATAATTATGTTATGTTGTAACCTGAACTACCCGAAATTAAGAAAAGTAATAAAATAATTAATTCAAATATAGAGGGTGTGACAGCTGAATTAAAAATTTTCAAACAATTCCACAAAAAATAAAAAGATAGAATTGGGGTCTTCATTTGGTAACCTGGTGAATTTTATTGAGTGTGTGATTATTTGTTTGATTTCAATCTTCACCTCAAAAATTTGAGTATAAATTTGGTTTATTAGAATACATGGGTTGACCACCACATTAGTGGGTCTATCATAATTGATCAAAGCTTGCATAACTTTAGTATTTCCATGAATCTCATGTTCAGCTCCTAGTCCTTGTTTATATCTAGCTCCTTGATATTGATATATTTTATCCATATTTTCTTTTACTTGTTCTGTATCTTTTTATCACATTCAATGCATCCTTTCGATATCATGACTGAAGGAAGGATCTCCATCTTTCTTCTTTCATCTAGTTGAGTAATCATGCATTGAAGTTAGGACTAAAAAACTGTACAATAAGACTAATAATAAAATTTTAAAATAGATAAAATGGAAAATAGGAAATCATAAATCTTCTATGCATTATGAAACAACTCTCCTCAACGAAGATTCTAGGTTTTACATCACCCAATAGTGTTATTACTTATCTTGGGTATGTCAATGTATAAATTTATTAACTCAACAACCACTAATAAATTTTAATTACACAAAAAATATGGAATAGAGGTCAATCCTTAAAGAATGAGAAAAAATGACTTATATTTTTTTAGGAATTTTGAAATTTATTTCATGGTTGATGTTTCTAAATGAGATATATGTAATGGATGACAAAAATTAATTGGGTTTCAGTTGTCATGTTTGGAAAAGTATGTATAGATTTTGTAGATTTAGAGTTTAAGTTAAAATGGATATTGAAATTAAATTAAATAATTTATGTTTGGTAATAGATTAAATATGAGAGAGATTCAATGTTCATGGTATCCCCTCCATAACGTATAAATCGACATTTTCTCATGGTTAGGTACGTGAGGGAATTATTAAATCATTTTTGTCTCGATACCATATTTCAACTTTATTACCATATAATACTAAATGGAAATGAAAATATTTAATTCAACCTTTTGTTTCATTTAAGAAGGTTTATTTCCAGATTTTTTAACAATTGTCATCAGAAAATAAAAATAAAGAGATTTGAATTGAAATTTAGAGATTCTGAAAACGAAATTCATGAATAGACTAAAAAATATAATATAAATACACCTTCCCTATTTATATACATCAAAAAACACATAATAGGAGTTACCCCATAATTATAGTAATGAAGGTGTAATAGGTAAAGATAAATAAAAAAATAAAATATGGAGAAGATTAATTGATGGATGACTCTACAGTACATCACCATTCCCTAAGCTTTTCTCTCCAGATCGATCCATGGAAGCTGAAACATAGTCCTCAATTTATATGAATTACAGATGCTATGGTTTTATTTAAATATTATATTATGTGGTCATTAATATCCTATCAATACTATTCAAGTGTTAAATGGAGGTCTCAGGTCAAAATGGCGAGTCTCCCATAAAAAATCCATGTTAAAAGGCCAAATCTTGGGTTTTTTGGACATAGTAATTGTGTGAAGGTTATGTCCATAATGTGAAAGTCATGAAACATCCTCCTTTTATGTTTTTCACACTTTTTCATCACATATTTTATTTTATTCATGGAATGAATATAATTCAACATGTAAATCACGTTTTCTAGTATTTTATGGTATGTTTTCTCATGTTTCATTAGTTCTGAGCCACATAAGTATCTCCCAGTTTTCCAGGGTCCTGGAAAGTATTCTCATGATTACATTGTTGGTCTATCTAACTATTTTTTATTTTTTACAGATACTTTTTGTATCTGTAAAATAAGGAATTAAACTATTAATATATGAAATAAATATCAATTAAATGAAAAGAATATTCATATTATATATTTTTAAAGATACAAATGAAATGTAAGTATCACATCATCATCATCCAAGTCCACAAATGATTTGGAATGTGCTCCCAAAGTGATAAATATCAAGGTTTTGTATCCTAGGCTCTAAATGTATCAATGTTCCTAAGATGATAGAGGAATATGATGCCTAAATTGGAAGTGTTTTGGTCATATATCTATTGATAATAGTATATTAAAGGTATATTTCATCCAGCCAAAAATATATCCGAATATTCCTTCTATTCCATGGGGGATGATTTTAATGAACTCCCATTAGTGAGTAACCAGCATGTGGTGGAGTTAAGGGACCATTAATATTACCTCCCCTACCATTGACATTACAACCATACAATAAAGAGTTGATTTAACTTTAAGAACAAGATTTAGTAGTAGATAGATAAGGTAATATTGGAACCAATGAAACAATAATACCGATTCCAATCATGTGATCACTCTAAAAAACCACCAAATTTGTGTAGAAGAATATGGTCCACCTATCTCCCCGTGATTGGTGTGCATTCCTAGTAATAGATGAAACAAGGCCTATTCCTTTAAGAATTATCATATAGTTACATGCTTACACATATTAAATATAGAAAAAAATTATCTAGCTCCCAAAGTCAAATAAACCCTAATAGGGAACTATGAATTACCACTGCAATTATTTTCCTTAAAAGTGGTTAATAGGTTACATGATTGATGTATTCCTTATCTTTAATATGGATGGGAAATTTCCTTATCAAATGATTTTAAACATGATGGGGAACATCATAGTCACATGACATTAATCTTCGTGACAATATCCTAGTCAGATGATGTTTAAATACATGACAACATCCATATCCCATGTTATTAAACTGTACATAACACATTCTTATCACATGATGTTAAAGCATATGACATCTTAAGTCATCACTATATGACTTGAAACTACAAAGAGTTCCTCATTTCAAAACCATAAACTAACCACTACGTGTTTACCTAGTGGGGCCTACTTCCCGATTTACTTGTGAGAAAGATCTTTGAAAAGGGTCCCTAGTGTAGTTTATTACCAGCTTATGTTGAGTTTACTCCCATAATCCCACATGAGGGAAAGGTAGTACTAGATTAATCCAAGAAATAAAACCTTTTCCATAAAAGGTTTCCTTCATTTTTAATCAAGGATACCACTTTATTAGCAATTCACTATGCATGTCCTCGATCTGTACCAAAAGTGAAATGTCTCCACCCTTATATGAGAGAGATATCCATATAAGGGACCATATATAATAAATAAATTATCATGATTCCCATATTTATGGGTGGAATAGTGATTCCTAGAACTTATATTCTTGGACCAACCATGTATTACTATCACTCCCAACCTTGTAACTCTAAGAGAATCAAATCTGTATAGATACTATGTTCCAAATTAAATTATTCACATCCCTATAGGTTCCCTATCATGTACTATAATGTAGTGTAATCAACTTCCTAGTCATAAGTTGTTTATCACACCGATAATGAATCATTTTAGTTCATTGGTCACGGAATTCCACTCTGACTAGCATGATTGAGAATAATTTAATGAAAATACAGTAATAATTCACATGTTTAATGATGTTAAACAACATTTCATGAGGTCCTAAAATTGGATGGATCATCTCCCCTAATGATTGTGAACTAAAGAGTTGCATGTTTCATCCATTCACCCCCAAAATGTGTTCAATACATTCTTTAATTTCCTTAAAAGTTGTTGAAACCCCTTTAAATATTATACTCTCTCAGAACTTGCTTCATACAATTCACATATGTGTTAATACCAATCAATTCCCTCGATTAATACAATTCTCTTAGAACCTCATAGACCTCAAATCCACAAAGTCTTGTTTCTTCCATATATCATATTGGTAAATGGGACTGGATGTTATGAAAGGACCCCAAAAGGACTCATTGGAAAATAGTACCGTGTCTAAGATCTTATGCCTAAGGGATTTTACAGTATGGGGGGAATGTTCCCCTCATAAATATGAGTTATTTTCATAATTTCGTGTGATACTAGCATCCACCGTTATTTATAGTTGACCTGTAACAACTAATTTCCACCTTACATTGACTCAAATAATCTTGGGTTATGATTTACACATCCCCAAAACCAACTATTCAAAAGGATTCATATTACCTCAATTCTACACATTTTTATATCATACTCATTTTAATTGGAGGATTATAACATTTTATTCATGTACCCTTTCATTTTGGGGTTGTGTATCACCTATGAAGGAAAGATTTCATCGAATTGGTAATCCCTGTTAATAATCCTAATTTTCTAATGACCATACTCTAAAATCTAGTGATACTCTTTTCATAGTCAGATATTTGTAAAATTTAAAGGAATAACTATAAATTTTTCCAAATTCTTCTAGATACCACTTTTTCACCCAAAAAAGCTTCATTCCCCCTTTTCATGTTTAAATTTCCTAATTCCTCGAGCAAATATTCTCATAGAATTTTGTAGACCTTAAGTCCAAATACTAATAATTATCCCTATTTTCATATTAGTAATAAGGAATGACTAATCTTAAGGGACCCCATAAGGATTTATTGGCGAATAACACAATTTCTAGAGCTTATTCCTATGGGGTAGTTTTGTCCCCAAAGGGACACCACTATGTTTTATGGTGAATAACACAATGGATATGAACATGTTCTTAAGGGATGATTTCAACATATAGGAAAATTCTCCATTAAAAAAATGATCTATTTATTTAATATTGTGACATTGGTCCCATTAATTTTCAAACAATCATCCATGATATATATTTAAAGGCATGATTTATTTGACCAATTCTCCCAAATCCCACAGGGATCAAGTATGTCTTCGTGTTTTTATGTCTTCATTCCAATTTCCTGTTGGAATTAATTTAAATTGATCAACATCCCATGTCCTCATCACAAGAAATTAAACTGAAGTACATTTGTGGCCTATTTTTAGAATTTTAAACTGTATGAAAAATTTATTTCCACATGATGTAAAACTACACAGTACCCATTTAAGTCACATTAAATTAAACTGTATGACATGTGGCCACCTTCTAGAACGTACCATCCCTTTCCATGTATGAGATAGATTATTGTAAAAGGTTGGAATGTATGGGTTTACTAGCTCATTATTATTTTCCTCCAACAACCACACACGAGAACAAGGATATCCCACCTCATCCCAAAACCAACACTTTGTTCATGTTGGGTTTCCCACTTCTTAACCTAGGATATCTCATTAGTGGTAAGTCACTATACATGAACTTGATCAATCCAGAAATATAATTCCACATCCCTATGTAAGTGAAATATATATATATATATATACCAAATATAAGATCTATGTATGTCCAGATTCATATTTTAATGAGGTATGTACTGATACATGGATCATCTATTTCAGGCCAACGAATGGATCTTCGTTACTTTTGAAAGTGTACCATGATGATAAAAAAACATGTATATGTATTCCGACTCAAATAAAAATGTGAATGTCCCCACATGTTTCCAAATATTTAATATCATGTATTTCAAAAGTATACTATGTCATTTCTTGTTTCTCACACCAAGCATGACTCATGTGAGCTTAGAGAACATGGAATGTTTCTCTGACTATTGTTATTGAGATGTTTTTTATTCAATTATAAGGATCCACATCCTTAGTGAATGATGATAAACTGAATGAAATGAAGTATTTAATCCCAAAAAATAATCCCCTTTTGTATTGTGTGCTGAATAATTATATTCCTTAATAATTCCTCACAAAAATATTCTTAGTGCACATTGGTGTAGCCTTTATGGTGCTTAAAAACTACTAGAATATTACATTCCTTGAAAGTCAACCTCATTCATTTCTTATCTTAGTTGATACCAATTAATTAATTGTTCATATATTCTCTTGGAATTCCATGGACCTTTAACCCATGTATTCTTGGTTGTCCCCTATAGAATATTGGTAACAAGGATTTATTGATCTGAAGGAACCCCTTTGGGATTATCTGGTTAATAAAAAAATAAAAAAGAGATTGTTCAAAGTAGATGTTAAAGTCCTAGAGAAAAGGCCCCCTAAAACATAGGAGGTATTTTCCAGACATTGTGGGATACATGTTTATTCTATTACTAATGATAAACCTATACCAATAATATCCACATCCTCTTAACATAGATATTATTGGGATATGATTTAATCTTACTGTAAACCAACTATTAAAGTGAATTTAGATACCCAAGATGTTACACATCTATGAATTTTACTCATTTTAAAATAAAAAATATAATATCATATTATTTTACCATTTCATTCCATGGTATGTATCTCTTATAGTGACCCAAATTCCATGAGTTATTCATTCCTCTCAAAATTCTCATTTTTCCATCCTATAAAACCTAAAACTTCTTAGAGAAATCCTTCCTAGGAGACCCACATCCTACCTGATTTTCATGTCCATGAGAGGATATGTGTCCCCTTGTCCATAAGTCTTTGATATGGTATAATTTTTCACCACTATACCATGATAGGATATGGAAATTACCTTTCTTATGTATGATATTGATCTGTGTTGTGGTTTATTTAGTATACTATGATTCCATGCACCACCAAGAGAATATAAAAAAAGACTATACATGTATATGAGCTACATCTAAATAGGGAGTCTATTTAAGAACATTGTGTGGATATATTATTTATATCACCTGATATGCTGTGACAATTAAATTCCCTAACCCCAGGACCAATCATATTGCGAAAATGAAGTAAAATGCATCCTCCTCTATATATCATTTGGATCATAGTTGGGGACCATTTCGTTAAGAACTATACATGTCTCGATTCCTGACCTATCAAAATACATTATGATGCCTGTGTATATTATCCTAGGCCCAGCCACATGAATTCCACTATCATATCCTTCCTCATAATGTTGTCCATATCAAAATCAATCAACCTATTATCCATAATACTAATGGGATCCCCCTATTGTTGAAAGACTATCCCAATATGGGAACCCTTTACATTTATAGTATCATCAATAGTTGGAGATAGTTGACCTAATAAATGGTGTTTTTCCTTTCATTCATGAAGTTTCAAGACCCTTTCCCTGTATATGAGTTATATCCATATAGGGGGCCCTTAACTTTTCAAGGACTATGTGTTTCATGATTCCTTTCCCTAGAGGATATAGAGTTATGCCCAAGCCCTCTAATCTTATACCCATCCACAATATATAAATAAACAATTCACTCCATCCTCGAACTTAAACATAGTCTATATATTGAATTTTTTTTAAAAAACATGTGTCCTGATTACTATCTGTATGGGATATACAATGATGTTGTAATCCCATATCATGGGACTAACAGTAATGTCAAAAAAATTCAACCTGCATATGGGTTAAAATTGTGTATGTATTTTTCTCTCTAATAACTATGTATGGATTAATTCCTCCCATTACAGGGTATTTAGTGACACCCAGATCCAAAATAATTGGCCCATACACAATGTCAAAATAATAAATTAAATGTTATATCCCTTCATATGGGTTATACTTGTCCATGGTTTTTTCTCCAAGAAATATGTGTGTCTTGATTCCTGACCTGACAATATACATATTGATTCCAGGGTATATTATTATGGTCCCATGTGAATGCTTGAAACTACCATATCCTGACTCAGTTCTTGGTCCTTTTTAAAGGGATTCAACCATTCTTGGAAACAATACAGTGAGGATTCCTCCACCAGTGAATGCCTATGCCAATATAAGTTCCATCTTCCATTACAATACCTTTCATAGTTAGATATCATTATATACTTAGATAGAGAATAACATCTCATTAAAAGATTAGCATTTCTATATCTCATATATAGGAGTTAGATCCATTTAGGGACCCTTTAATTTTCAAGAACTGCATATGGATTGACTCAAATCCTCATTGGAAAAGTAGTTATGACTAGGTCCTTTAATCCTAGGCCCTTCAACAACATATAAATCTATAATTCCCCTTACCTACACAATATCCTAGTTTACACATAGTAATTTATATATAATGAAATATGTGTCTCTTGATTCTGTTCTATATAGGATACGTAGTGATGCTAAAATCCCACAGACTGGGCCCAACCATAGTGTCAAAAAATATTATCTCTCTATGTATGGGTTAGACTTCTGCATGGAGTTTTCTCCATAAGAAATATATGTTACTTGATTCCTGCTATCACAGGATATATAGTGATACTCATATACTATATCATGGTCTCATATGGAATTCAAAAAGTAAAAATAAAATTACCTATCACTGCATATGGGTCATACTAGGGCAGGAATTTTTCAATACAATAACTATGCTTCCCTTGATTCCTAATACCAGAGGGTATATAGTGTTTCCCAGATACCATATCCTTGGACTAGACATAATGATAAACAAGAAAATAAAATAACATATCCTTGTATATGGATAATAACCTTGCATGTAGTTTTCTCTATAATAAATACATGTATCTTGATTATTTTTATCATAGGATACATACGTAATCCTATATCATATATCCTTGGCTCATTATCAATTCCAAAAGATAAAATAAAGTGATTCCTCTACTATTTATGAGTTAGATCTATGGGGGGAACCATTTATTTATGAACTATGTATAGCTTGATTCCTATTAGAACATGACATGTAGTAAATCTCATACTATTCATCATCAAGCCCGTCCAAAAATTATAAAAACAAGTCCCCCTAACTTATTATTTTACCCCTTTTAAGGATACCTCACATCCCTAATGGTTTGTCACTAAAGTAGGACTTAATTATCCTTTCGTATAATTAATCTATATTCATGAAGAGGAAGCATCACATAGATTGTGTATGGCCTAAACAATATTCTATCTCCTTATATAAGGGTTCGGTCCATGTGGGGAGAATATGAGGACTATATGCATATTGATTTTTTTTACGAGATACATAGATACACCTAAATCCACTAATCATGGCCCTTATCATAGAATCAGACACAAAATATCCCCCATTATATAAATGATCTAGATCTACACTGGGAGACTTATTTTAAAGAGATACCTCTAGAATGATTCATGCCCTTACAAGATGCATCAGGATACCTAGGGAAATACAAACCACATAAATTTCATATGTTCTTAGGATTGGTTCACCTTGTAGGAAATTTATCATCTTGTGAATGGTTGAGTTATACTAGCTCATTAATCCTATGTATGATTAGTATCATTGTATGATTTTCCTATACATAATATAGCCATGCTAATAAAATTTCCTCAATATTTGTTCATCTACCCATCAATATACGAAAGGATGAAAACAACTCCAACGTTTAAATTCCCTACACCATTGAAACATGTCTATGAGGATACACTTCATAATTTCACATATGTTTATAATTTTATTTCCACATTATATTGAACTACAAAACAATTAAATCTAGTTCTCATGAAATTAAACTTCACAAAAATTATGTCTTGGTTTCATGACATTAAAATGTATGACTTTTGTGCCATGCTGAATGATGTTAAATCGCACAAACCTTCATCCCTCACCACTTCTTATGAAATTTTATAGGATCTTGACCATGGGAATCATAATTAATTTCTTTTGAAACACTCCTATAAGTCTATTTTATACATTCCATGACCTTAAACTATATTCACTTTTGTCAATGTATTGAAATTAGAAGCTCATGGTCCAAATATCATGACCCATAACTGCTGGTGAAAGTGACACAAAACATTTCAAGAGGAAAACTAAAAAAGGGTGGGTTGAGAAAATTCAAGTCTCCACTCCCTATGATATTTAGTTAATTATTTTCAAAAAAATATAGACTAGAAATAAAAAACTAATAAGTCTATAGGGCCTATATTATAATCCTGTTAAAATTTGATACATGCTTGTTAGTCTCTTTAGTACCATGAAAAAGTTAGAAAAATGATATGTCACATCCCCTTTGCATGATAATGTGTTTAGTACATAAACATACAACTTTTTGGGTGATAGAATCCTTCTTTAATATTACATCCTCCATAAACAAACTTCTTATATTTTACTTTTGATTTTATACCCCCTAAAAAATCATTGAGTTGATATAATTCTCATGGAATCCCATAACCTTGAGTTATTTCTCTTGGTTCTCCGTTATAGTCCATTGGTAACATGTAATGACTTATCTGAAGGGACCAAACATGGAATCAATGGTGAATAGAATAATTCCTCTTAGATTATTCCTAGTGGAAGTTTTTGGATCAAGTGTAATGGTCCCCTAGAAACATGTGAGTTATTGTCCCAACTTTGTGTATTATCAGGTCCCACCATTTCTAATATTCGGAATTTTCCCATCATTATCCACTTTATGTTGACATAGATATTCATATATCATGATTAAAAAGTCCCATAAAAAAACCAATCATGTTTATTAGACAACCTAGACATTACATCATCAGGTATTTTACTCATTCTCGAAGTAGGAGTGGGATGCCTCATTATTGAGCCATGTGGTTGTCATCACCATGCGATCCTAAACAACATGATAAAGGTCCCAAGACTCATTATCTTAAATCAAATCCATAATTTTCTATGGTAGTTCAAAAAAAATACACCATTTATTCCTTAAAAATCCTTGTAAAATTATCTCTCCTTACCCTACTTCACTATCTATGTGTTTAAATATTTCAATAAAATTCCACCGCCTACTAGAAAGGAGTGTCGATCCCTTTTCTTGACCATGAATATATGCTAATATATGATCATTAATAAGGACCCTTGAACTATAAAAAATAAAAATATTTTCCTTATAAGAAAGGATCTACGATCCTTGTGAGCCATAGAAGCATCACAATAAAACTCAGTACCTTAAAGGGTTTTGCAATCATCCTCGGTGTGTTTGACTCATATCAACACATTTGATTAAAAACATTCAGGATAAGATTTACATAACCCTTATTCCAAATATCCAATTGAATTTTACATCATTGAAATTATGTCACTATCATCTATGGGGCTTTAATATAAGTGTTAAATGTTTTATAACCCTTTATTAATATCAATAATTCATAATCTCAACAAGAATTTAGGGGGTTAGAACCCTCCATGAATATCTATTCTTCATAATTCCATAAAGGATTAATGTTTTATAAACCATTCATAAATATCCATACTTCAAAATATTAGAAACAATATAGAGTGTTATAACCCTTCATGAATATCCAACCTACATAATGTCAGCTAGGATACATAGTGGAATAACCCTTCATGAATATCCATCCATCATAATTACAGTAAGGTTGTAAGGTGTCAAAAATCATCAGGAGTATCCATCCTTTATAATTCCAAAAAGGTTGTGGGTGTCTCAACTATTCATGAATATCCATCCTTTATAATCTTAGTAAAGATAAAGAGTGTAAGAACCATATTTGAATACTCATGTACCATCTATTTTATAGAAGTTTATATCTATATGAACATAAACTATAGAAAAATAATTTCTATGACATAAGACCTAAACTACTATAAAAAATATCTGAGCTATGAAATTGTAATATATAGAAAAATAAGATCTAAGATACATGAAACTAATGTAAAATAAAATAAGTTCTGATATATACAACCCTAAACTATATAAAATGGAAGGTCCAGGATATAAGATCGTAAACTATAAAAAAATAGGGATTGGGATATATAAACCTAAACTGTAGAAAAAAATGTCTGATATATAAGAACAAAAACTATAATAAAATAAGGAACAAGATATATGACCATAAATCTTAGCATTACTGGTTCAAAGATATTCTACCATAAATATCATCTATATTATTCCAGTTTATAAGACCTTATATATCCAATTGAAAGAGACATAATTCTTTTAAGGATAAAAATCATTAAAGGGTGACCTGAATATTATTTCTGTTCATACCTTCTATTAATCTCCCTAAATGTATTACGAAAAGGTTAGGTTTTAAAAAATAAATATACATAAAACATTTTGGGGCATAATATATTAATCTAGAAACAATCATGCATTACTTTCTAGGTCTAGTGACCCTCTAAAAAATTATATTGGGTCTCTTTTCCTCGGGGCCCATATCGTGGTACCTACTCCTATCATGTATTGAATTTACATGTGACTTTGTTTGTACCGCATGACCTTAATCTATTTAGACTGTAATAATATTTGTGACCTAAAATGTGTCTTGAGATCCAGACTATGCAATAAACATGGGTCCCTACCCATTAATTTTTCATAAAGATACAATTTCCCCTACCCTACATATGAGATTGATCTATATATGATATTTTATCCAAGAGATATATATTCATGAACCTATATCCCATATATATGAGTTTTATTTTCATATGACTCTTTCTTTAGAACTATGTATAGATTTGTTCCCATTTATTTGGGATATGAAGCAACATCCAAGTACATTAACCAAGATCCAGCCATAAATCCCTTTTGCATCATGGATATTGTACGTTTTCTTATTCAGAACATGTTTTCCCCATGTCAAGATTATTCCTATGGGAAACCCAATGCCTTAAGAAGATTATTTATCATGGAAATCCATATTCTATCCTCTTCAAAAACCTAATCACTTATGGTGAATATTATCCTAATTATAACACCCAAAAACTATTTTTCAATAAACTCTTCTTGTTGATTCCTCTGGTAGGGTAAACTATCAATGGTGATTAGGTATCCAAGAATGAAATAAAATTGATATAAATTGAACATAGAGTCAACTTAATTTTGTTCCAAATGACTTCCATTCTTGGGGGATTGTTGACACCCATAAATATATGCCATGTACATTAGCTTCTCGTATTTGAGAAGTGTTATTCCCATGAAAAAACCATTAATATGTTTTTAATTAAGGACATAGTGTTTGGATGTGGAATTCTAAATAATAATGGACTAGGATTCATATTATAAGGGCACATATTTCTTTCTATTTGTCATCAATTTTACTTATAATTTTTAGTCTAAGTATTTTAAGTGTTCTTTAACCTAAAAACAGTCCAACATGGCTAGATAACTAACCATAAAAACCATGAAACAAGTTGGTGTCACCTCAACCATGCCTGGGTTATAGCATAAATAGCCACTCTAACAGTAGGATGTGGGTGTGCAAAGAACAATTTGGTTGTGCATGTCATTCACAAAAGTGGTTTCTCTGTGGGTTATTTAATGGTGAGTCCTAACCTGTGAGGGAGTCTCTGTAATTATTATGAGTGTTGAACCCTGTTACTGAATTAAACAAGTAAAGGACATGGGATAACTTATTTATTTTATTAAGATAGTGTGCAAGTCTAATTTGGGATAGATACTGCACATGAAACTATTAATGATTTCAAATCATACGAACATATATTAGTTGTGAAATGAAAATAATAAAATATCTCTCACCATACCCTGTAAATATATTCAACCATTAACTTATGAAGGATATATTTTCATGATTGAGATAATAAAATGTCATTGGTATTCAATCTAGAGTTCAAAATCCATATTCTATGATCAAACCAAGAAGGAAAGAATCATGCTAGACATCCCAAATCCCTAAATGAAACTTATTCTTAATTGAATAAAATAATTTTAAGACTTTTATACTATTATGGAATGATAAATTAATCCCTCACATGAAGAAATTATATCATATATCGTCATCATTGCAACAATCCATCTTGATATGTACTATGTATTATGTGATTATATTGTGATAATCACTGATCCATCACATGTACAAGCGATGTCACATAAATACATATCAATATTCATCTTGGAATCATGTGAATCCATCACATGAGAAACACAAACCATTCATCACCTAAATCTTCCTTCATTTACTCCATTCAATTCATAATCCATTCATTGGTTGTTAAGAGTTTTTCCATCATGATGTCACATGATCAAGTGAAGCAAATCATACAAACCGAATATGTGAAGCCAACCAAAATCCATTATGAAGATATCATGTTATCACACATCAAAATTTACATCACATGATCATGATGAATGTTAATGGTCTCAGAGCCTCAAAGATACAATGTCAACGGTCTCACGCAGGTACATGTAGAATACCCACCATGAAAAGTGGAATCATATTCATCTGAATTTTCTTATATAAACCCATTCCCCCTACATGAAAAATAAAAAAAGAAAAATGACAGAAAAAACATGATGAAGGGAAATATAAGGAAGGATGAAACTAGGATGAAAATAAAGAATGATTGAACAGATAATTGGTTACTGTATTTAGATAAATTCTCCTAGTAAACACAAAACCTCATCATGAAACACTAATGCAGGACCCCATCATAAGGCTCAATCTTGTGACCCCCTTAATATCAAGTGACACCCTCATGAGGACCATATATTATGTGACACATGTGTGAAACCTTTTACAAGAACCCTAGATATGAAACTTGATCCCCCAATCATGCTCCATTTTTCATGTGTGTGACTCCAACATGTTCATGAGACCCAATCATGTGAATCCATCACATAAATCCTCCTCACTCTCATGATACCTCCATGCGGCCTTGAAATTCTCCTCGTAGTCATGTGATAGCCTCGCGCACCCTTGATCATGTGGCCTCATCACAGTTACCTTGATCACATGGTGTCCAATGGGATGTATAGCCCTGTTTTATGTACTTGTTTCATGAATATGGATTGGAAACCCTCATCTATGCATCCTCTATCCATGGGAACCCTCAACCATTAGTCCTTTTTTGATAAACCCTTTCACATTGGAAGTTTCCATGATAGACTGGGGTTATAAACCCATTCCCTTATATACATTTGTCTATGATTACCCTAGTCTTGCACTCACATATGAGTGTGTGATCATCTTAGTGTCACTCGATCATGGGATCATAATATGGTCATGAAATGTACTCATATAATGACTTTGCATGACGTTACCTATGACTTTTATCCATGAGACCTTGGAAATGTGACCTTGATCACATGAGAACCATTGGTCATGTCATCCTTGATTATGTGAAATCTCTTGTACATGTCAACTTGAGCACACAAAATCCATTAAACATTTCATATTGATAATACAAAATCCATTGTACATGACATCTTGATCACATGAAATCCCTTAGACATGATGTCTCGATCACACAAAATACATTCAACATTTCATCTTAATCACATGAAATACCTTTGAAATTTTAGAATGAACATGTGAAATCATTTATAAATTTTGTCTAGGTCACATGAAATCCATTGTATCTGTTTTACTTATCACTAAAAATCCCTCATACATGTCATCCTTGTCAAGATGGCACCCTTGGACTTAAACCCTCAAATTATGTGAACCACAGACAATGAGTCTTTGGATGAGAACCCTCAATATATAGGGAGTGTCGATAATGTACTTGGGTTATGCACTCATGTGACCCTTTTCATTACATTCCGTCAAAGGATCTTATGTTCCATACAAACATATTTTATAGACCTTTCATGGACATCGTGTCATTTCATATATTGATTGATAAATAGTGAATATGTTACAGGGAAATAAACCTTTGTGTAAGTCCATAAATATTAAAATTACCTGAGTTCATGGGAACAATTATACTATGAGTCCATCATCATTATTTTTTATCAGTTTATTATAAATTCCTTTATACATGGTTATCCTCCTCGGTGTAAGCCATGACATTTTTCCTCAAGTTCTTTAAGCCAAGAAATCTCGATTCATTAGGCTTCACAATCCCAAACTCAAATGTTATTACTAAGTTAATCTAAGGGAATCCAAATTTGTGAAAATACACAAAAATACAAATTTATTTAAAATATAATGTATTAAGCCTCATGAGTATTAACTCTCTTTTCTCTCCCATCAGTAGGTTACAAATAAACTAAACTATGAGGAATCTAATTATTCTTTAAAATAGGATATGTAGGCTTTATTTCTCTAGTCTTAAATCCATACCCATACTATTCCAATTATCAATTTTATGTGTCCATATTCCCTATGAATTACATAATGATATCATGTATATATCATGTCTTTAATAGAGGGTATATTCCCCATGAATACTAGAGCACCTGCATGAAGAATTTACCATCATAATACTAATAGTGAAATCTCATACCACTTCCCTCATAGAGACATATTCTCTACAAGACTAGAAATAATACCTCACCTAGGGTAGATATTGTGTGTAATCTCTGTATGATCTTGATCCTGTGATCTAACGAAATTTGTGTGGTATTTCTATATCTACTTGTTCTAACAACAAGCATGACTAATGCGGTCTTAGAGATAGATGATGATTATAACATTATCATGATTCGAATACCCTCAAAATGGGACTCCTTTTAGATATAAGTATCATTACATATTATATTCATTCATAGTTCTATATTCTTGATGATTTAGAATAGGGTATCATTATATACAAAATTCTCTCTCAAAACCAATGTGGTCCTACCTTTTGACCAATATGAGTTCCTTATCATCGTTTGTAAGAACCATAATGGTCACCATCATTTGGGAAGAAGGCTTGTAGATAATTAATTATGTTTTATATTTTGGTTGTTTCCCTAGATAAACCTTACCTATGTAAGTGACTATGAAATTATAATAAGTGATCCACAATTAGGCATCTAGCCTCAAATCTAGATGAAACAATGATATATATTCATTTTTGTTTATCTATAATATAAGTATGTATTATATGAGTATTATTAAATTGATTTTATTTATTCTTTGAATCATTTATTAAGAATATTATATCCTAATTTTAGACATTATTATGGGCAATGTCACATATTTTTTATTTCAAATAAATTGCCTTACATTCTTAAATTCCATTAATTTTCCCTCATTCTATCACCTTTTATGTTTTCCCAAAAGATTATTATATTTTAATCCCTTTATTGAATTTTATGGAAGATTTATTAATTTTATTTGATAGAATTTATCTCCAGTGACATATTACTGAATCAATCATTTTAAGGGACAATTTATACCATGACATGAAATTTGGGATATTAACATCTAGATATATTATACCATTTTTCTCATATATCACACATAATAAATTGGATTGGGATGACATTTTAATAAATTATATATGACTTAAAATAGAATTTTTAATTTAATAGAACCATATCTAATTCATAAATTTATAATAATAAATAGTCATCACAGAAAATGATACAATTTCTTCTGAAACTATGCCAAGATGAATTAAACAAACAGGGCCATGATTTGTGTTTCATGAATGAAGAATGAACCAAATCATTAACAAAATAATTTTTTTAATTCATACATTACTTTAATATAAAAAATAATAAATTAATGGTGGGATATGACCTAAAATGATAAAAAAGGAAATCTCTAGAGGCCAGGATGGATGTGATTTTTTATTGAATGTTTTAGAACCTCTATATCTAGCTAGATAGATTTTGATTGGTCTTTTATTAAAACCCTGATTTCATCATCATATTTTTTCAGTTATTGAATATATAAAAAATTTCTTCCTTTTTTTAATATTTTATTTTTTTGAGTGATAATTATGTTTCATTAAGGGGTGATAATTTTTCTGACTACAATCATCCAATTTAAAAGTCATAAAAACATTATTAGTTAATATTTATTATAAAATCCTATGATAATTTTTTTATTACATTACTTAAAATAATTTTAAATTAAATTATTATTTAAATAGAATTATAGTATTTTCAATACAGCATAAATTAGTTGCTTATGTTGGCCTCTTAGAGATGTGATATTAGGTTCTGTTATACTACATAATTCAAGTGAAAAGAATTATTTTGGTGGTATTGTGATGGTTTGATAAAGTATAATGTTTTTAAGTGTTTAATAATAAATTTTATTGAATATATCCTCACTAAAATAATTGATTCATATATTAGTGGTATGAATCCATTTTTTTAATGTATTGTGTTATCTTTTGATATTATTATATCACTCTTTTATTTAGGAAGACCATCATAATTTTCATATGATATATAAATCATGGATTGTGAAGTGAATAAATGATTTCTATAATCCATCATATGGATTATTCCAACTCTATTTGTAGGATCATCTAGTAATTATGGTTACCCAACTAAGTGTATAAATAATATTACATAATATAAAGGAACTATACCTATAGTGATCCAAGCTTATCATAAAAGGATATTACATATCTTTAGATAAATATTCCTTACATTTCACAAACACATGCTTGAGACCATAATAGTTTAGTTCCATTGGAAACATGGAATGAAATCTTCTAATTTTTTGAATGATCATAAATTTGTCCCAAAAATATCTTCTTATGTAGTACTCTTCATAGATATACCCTACATAACACCTTTCTTCATAACCTAGGCAAAGGAAATATAAGAAAGGATGATATCATATGCTCAGTAAGGGTAAACATAAGAGATATAAATCTATGATCATATGAATGTAGAAGATATGAATAAGGGTATATGATAATTAATAAAACATATGAAGTTCATACCCAACCTTTCATAGATCATAAACCTGAGTCATGGCATAACTATTGGCACATCATAAGACATGAATCATATGGGAATCAAATAAAATGACCCTTGAGACTATAACATTGGTATAAAACATAGATTTTGTGGAATACAAATCATCTTATAACATTGTGAACACAAATAAAAATAATCTAGTTAAATCATTAAATTAAAGACAAGAAATCATGTCCTTATATAAACTAATAGGCCTAAAACCAGGTCGATGCATAACATTATGGATAAGAAAGATAGGTCCATATATAAAATATTGAGCATATAATCAAGTTCAAGAATAAAATTGTGAACATGTAATTTGGTTCTTATAAGAAATTTTGAACATGAAATCAGGTTCACACATTACATCATAGTAGACATGGTTTACTCCCAAGACAATCATAGTGTAAACAATCCCTTACTGAACCAGGTTCACTCCCTATTCCATCCAAGTCTTACTGAACTAGGTTTACTACCCAATCTATCCCTACTTCACTGAGTCGGATTCACCCCTCATTCCATCCATCTCTTACTGAACTGGGCTCACATCCCATTCCCATACTATCTTACTAAACTAATTTCACTCCTAATTCATGTAGATTCCAACCCCAGATTCCACTTAGTGGTGCCCTAATAAAGTGGGACATAAGACCTCAAGAGTTCCACCCCATATACTAGAGTTTGTAGACTAACAATGAGGACCTTGGGTATGTACATGCCTTGTCTATGAACTCATAGATTATAGAATAAAATAATGGAATGTACATAGTAAATAATAAATAGTGGAAGAAGATGCTATAAAAATGGGACTATTAACACATGGTAGATGATATAGTAATAAAAAACAGATAGGAAAAGAAATAATAAATGAATAATTTCCAAGATAAACAAAAAAAGAAGAATTTGAAAAATAATTGATACAGAATATAATGACCAGGATTTCATGTAACTACACAAAATGATTACACTTGGGTAATAGGTGATACATGCATATACCACATGCTAAAAAAATAAAAAGTCCAAAATAGATACTACTAGAATCACAAGCATATGATTAGTCCCATGCCCAAGTTCTTCTTTCTAGAAATATAAATCCGGCATCGGAAGCTAGCCGCCTCCCTTTATATATACTTGTAATCATGAAGCTTATGTGGGTACCAAATGCATCCCAAGTAGGTATTAGATATAATTAGTATTCAACCACCAATGATGTCCTGATCAATCAATTTCATATAATATAAATTGAATAGTGTGCCAAATATAATCAATGAAATGCATGTTTTAATAAAATAACCAATTCATTATAAGATCCTCAGAGGTGACCCAGTCAACTCTACCTACTTCAACCTAAGATGAATTTCTGAACCCACGTATCATATAAAATAAATAAGGTATTTACATGTGTTATCACAAATAATTCATCATGCAAGGACCGACCCCATGCTTGTGCTTTGTCTTGGAAGATTCTCTTGTGTGAAATCACTCAACTTTTCATAAAATATAAATGAAAGGGAGTCACATGTAAATAAAACATGCAATTTGTCAAATCTCATGTGGCATCTTGAGCCCATCCAAGGTGATCGATAAATGAATTCAATGGATTATTTCAGGTGCTCCCAAAAACACCCAATACCATAGATCCCATTTAATGCATCCCATAAAGTTGTCCCATGTATCACTCTAGACGTGGTGTAAGTATAAACCTCTCATCCCAAACCAGGTATCTCATATAGGGGATCGTGCATCACCTGAGGAATAGTATAACCATATTTCCAAAGAACCTGTCCATAGTTTCTCCCCTAGTGATCCAGTATCACTCATGTGTATAATAACCCACCCATATATATCTTACAAGTCAAGGAAAGTGTTTCTCTTAGTGTGTCATGTTGATCCAATGCCGTGCACGGTGAGTCCATCGACAATTTTCTTGAGCCAAGAACTGTGTTCACTCTCGGTCCATAATTAGATAAGGCATAAAAATCATAATCACTTATCATAAATATGTCATAGCATGTACAAAAAATATAATAAATCTATACAATTCATTTTATACAATCCAAAAACCTTGGAATAAGGAAATAATCACAATGCACTAATCATACAAATAAGAACTAGGATAGAAGGCATGATCAAAAGAAAACATAATACCTAAGAAATTAAGTATAAAGCATAAGGAATCAGATTTATGGCCTATATCATGTCCTATAATTCATATTAATTCATGGGGGTTCAAAACCCATGGGGTGCAGGTACTATAGTAGTAATGTAGTGGTACTGTAGCAGTGGAGGCACTGTTCATCAGTGGGTACTGTAGCGGCGGCAGGGCACTATAGCGGCGGCAGGGCACTGTAGCGGCGGCGATACTGTGCGGTACTGTAGCAGCAGGTTACTATTCACAGAATGTGAATTGACCTTAAAATCTGGGCCTACGGGCTATGTAATGGGATACAAGCCCACTGGGCCTTCGGGATATGTAATGGGTTTCCCTCTACCCAGTTAAAAGAGGACATTGCTTTGATTTAATAATAAAAATGAGGCTTCGGCCCCAACCTTTAAAAAAACACACACCTCAATGGTGTTCAAACAATATAATTTAAATGGTATTAGAACTCCAGAGAGAAAGCACACCAATTGAAGTGGCTAAAGTCAAGTAGATCAACCAAAGGGTTGATTCTCCACTCACAAGGGTCATACCAAACATGACAAGGAAACCAATTTCGTTTATTTAATGAATTAGAGGCGTCATTGGAAGTGTCTGGAATATATCATAATGACTCACCATATGTAAAGAAATGAAATTTCTGGGAAATAAATAGACCACTAATATTTGGTTAATAGAATACCAATCATCCATTTTTTGGCTTCAAATCAAGCTAGAATAGAAGATATTGATGAAAGGATCCAGCATCCTGAAGGAATGGAAATATTGGTTGCACATAAATAGTATATAATAGAGTAAGATCAATGAATAATAGAAGCAAGAGGAGTGCGGATATTACATTAGGATTTCCAACTCACCTGATGAAGAAGGATTTGGATAAAGGATGAGGGACATAAAAAATTCCTAAAGAGGAGGAAGGAAGATATTTGCATGAGGATTGTTCGATCGAAGAGGAGAAATAAGTGTTGAGGGATTAAAAACATAATCGAGGGTAAAAATTAAAAACACCCACCAAACCTGGGTTGCATGGTTTGGACACACGGTTGAAAAAACCGTGTGACCACTGTACACCCATTTCTTCTCAAGGGGGACATCTCATGGGTTAGGCATGAGGTTTGGATAACTATGCTCAGACCATGTTAATGAAAATTTCAAAAATGATAATCACATTACATGAGCATGTGCCTTGAGTCACATGGTTTTAGATAACTATGTGCCCCCATACTCCCTTCAACTAGAGCCCTGAACGGATAGGGAAACCCTTATGGGTGGGAAGAATAGTTTTTCCTAACTATGTGGCATGGTCTGTTTCCCTAATCTTTTGGGATGCAGTCTCTAAAAAGGCCCTAGACACCACCAAGACCTCCACGACACCATTAAAAAACATTACAAGGAAAAAAAGGAATTTAAAATGAAAATAATTTTTTGTACCTTTCAGAAAATTAATGACATTACAACCCACCTCCTCAGGACAACTCGTCCACAATATTACCTTATAAGAGTTCTAAAACATCATATAAGAAGGCTTTTGACTACTTTACACGTACAATGGCCTCCTACTCCATGGTCTTGTCTTGTACATGTTTTTTTTCAATAGAACCCAGATCCGTGGAATTGACCTACCTCGGATATCCTTCATGATATGATCAATGATATGTATCATATGCTCCTCAAAGTATGCATCCACCTCTCGATCAATATAATTAGGGTCAAATGAATGAAATAGGTCGGTGTGATAATTAATATGCTATGATATGTGGAAGAGGTAATGCATGAAATTGTACCTATTAGGTAACAACAACTGATAGGCTACCAGCCTAAATCTAACCATTCTCTTAAATGTCCCAACATACCAAGGTGATAACATGACCTATCTCTGAATTCCTCTTTGTGTCGATCAGGGAAATACTCATAGAAAGAACTGAAGTCCCACAAAAACTATAGAGAGTTACAACAATGATATGTATATGAATTTTTCCTCTACTGATCTAAATCTATACACTTTCAAATTAGGTTTAATTTCTTTGAAATATCTTGGATGGGATGAGGACCCAATAAGACTACCTCCACAACCTCCAACTAATAGGAACTTGAATGACATGGTCTACCATAAAATAAAATCATATGAAGCTAAATGAACCATTTCCTAGAAACAATTTTTGTAGAAAAATAAAACAAGAGGTATATTATTGTCCCAAAAACCATAAAAATCAAGCACACATGGTCGGATCATGTCCTCTAACACCTGTATTATCCTCTTGGACTTTCGATCAGTCTAAGGGTGATATGTTGTAATCATGATCAACTTTGAAACCAGATCCTTCTTAATCCTTTTCCATAATCATGAGGTTAACTAGGTGTCTTAGTCTGATATGATAGAATGAGTAATACTATGAAGTCCCAATATCTTCCTAAAGTAAATCCTCTATATTTCATCACCTGAGAAGGTCTCCAAGATCAGTAGGATGTGTGAGACCAGGGATAACATATCAATTAACACCCATAATTCATCGATTCCTCAATAGGATATCAATAATAAATTCAAAAACTTCATAGTGACATCATTCCACTTCCACTCGGGAATGGATAGAGGATGTTGAATTCTATTAGGTTATTAGTGCACAGCCTTCACCTATTCATAGTTGGAGAACTGAGTGATAAAGTCTGAAATATTCCTCTTCATACCTAACCACAAATACTAACATTTTTTGTCTTGGTACATATTTGTATGACTATGGTGAAATAACTAAATAGAGGCAAGAGATTCTCTCATCCACTCGTCTCGTATATCTAAATTCATGTAAACAAACCCATGAAGAGGATAGTCTCATTCATGTTAACAATCCTACCAAGATGTGCATTCTCACCTTAGACACTCTCCCTCAAGATGAGGCCCTTGGGAACTGAAATCTTTTTCATCCCCACCCACTCCATAAGAGAGGATTCCACCGCTAGAGCAACCAATATAGGATTATTTTACTATTCCTGATCCTACAGGTTCATCTCAGTGAAAAAATATATCAATTACCACTCATTGTTGGCCTTAGATTCATGTCTGGCTATGTAGAGGTGTATTTGAAATTTTGTGATTTAAGTGAACAAAAAATCACTCACCGAAAAGACAATGCATCTGACAGCATAAATCATGAACCATGAATACTAGATTGAGGTCATTTATTGGGCAATTCTTCTCATGAGTTCTTAGATGGTAGGACTCATACACTACAGCACAATCACCCTACAAGAGAACTATAACTAGCTTAATCCCGAAAGCTACATAATATAATGTATAAATATTTCCCAACACTGGGAGAATCATGATCAATATTGAAGTTAGTCTCACTTTCAACTTCTTGAAACATATCGCAAATGTTTCAAACTAGAATAATATCACCCCATTCCTAGTCAACCCCGTAAGTGTAACTACTAAGTGGGAGAAATCTAGAATGAATCTCATATAATAGTTATCCATCCCCAAGAAACTTCGTATATAGAACACATTCTTGGTCTTCACCCATGAAACCATAGTTCTAGCCTTATATGAAAAAATATATACTCCTACCTATGATATGATATGTCCTAAGAAGTGATCCTTACTAATACAAAATGGTCATTTTATAATATTTTCATATATCTAGATCTCGATCAGTGTATTCAGTTTGATCTCAAAATGTTTCGCATTGTTTTCTTTGGTGCATGAATGCACTAAGATCTCTTCCAGGAATACTACCAACAATGAATTCATTTGTGGGTAAAAAACTCAATTTATCGGATCCATAAAGACTTTAGGTTCATTCATCAAACCAAATGACATAACCAAATAATCATACAATTTATAGCTGCTATAGAATTTTGTACATGGTATGTCTGATTTCCTCACATTCATTTTATGGTATCCTGAACTCAAATCGATCTTGGTGAAAACAGTTTCTCCTCAGAGCTTCTCAAAATGGTCATCTATATGAGGTAGTGGATACATATTCTTCACTGTAAGATGGATTAGTTTATGGTAATCTAAACACAATCTACGTTTAACATCTACCTTCTTGGTGAAAAGGTCAACTGAACCCCATAGTGACGTGCTGGTTCAGATAAAACCCTTTTCCCTATAGATCTTTAACAAGATTCTTATGTTCTTGAACTATATATATTCCATCCTATAAATCGGAATGGACCCTTCCATTTCACCTAAAACTAGCTCAATTTTGAACTAAACCTCTCTCATAGTAGGTGGGATATACAAATCATTACGAAATAAATCCTTGATATGATTGACAATAAGATGAAATTTAACATATTGCTTTACATTTTATTTTATAAAGAGACTCACTATATGGGATGTCACCTTACATATAACTTTGTGCTTGGTTCCATATTTTATTTCCTAGAAATCCCATTTTCTCTTTTGAATATATGTTCCACCTTTGAGTGATGTTAATGACAACAAATGATGATATAAATCCACATTATCTCGATATGGAACAAGCCATTCCATACCAAGAATGATGTCTAAGATGGTTATCTTGTGGAAAAAGAAATACCATAAGATGTGGTACCCACCTATATCAAGGGGGAACCCTTTCCATTATTGTATACTCTCTGATCTGACACTAACAGGTGATTCAAGATTCATTCAACCATTGTATCATTCTAAATCAAGGCCCATACTTCCCATAATAATAGCTAATAGAAAAGAGTGTGTTTCACTCATATCAAAAAGGGAATAAACAAGAGTAGATTCTACCAGAATAGTACCCATAACAATAGATGGCCATGAATGGTGCTTCCTGCTCATTCCCCCTTGAAGTGATGCCTCTAACTTCTAGTTAAACCATCAACTTGTCTTGAAACTGAACCACCCTAGATCACATTTCCATCCTCCCTTAGATTTTATTCAATAATAATGGACTTTTCGCTATCTCTATTATGGTAGTAAACCAAAATAAGTTCACAAAAAATTGTACTATGTGTACGAGCACGTCCTCAAATCATATTGCATTAATAAAATCATCATCAATCCTTGTCAAAGAATAATTCTATATCTCTATCAAGTCAGAAGAGTACACTAGAATGGTCATAGTGCCCTACTTTGGTGAAAAAACTCACTGGAATAGTCCACACTTTGGTTTTACTGAAAGAAATGATTATAGAATCCTATATAATAATCTACCTTGACTATACCTTGATGATTGTCATAATTTGAAATGAAATCCCACCAATTCTTGGTGGAGTCGTCAAAAATGTAATTTTTGAGCCTGAACCTCCACTCTAGAGTCTTATCATAATGGGAAAAGAAAAATTACAATAATTTTATACACAAATAAATAGATATAGGTATTATATTCCTTAAGAAGTTTGGTGGATGCTATTACAGGAACACCAAAATCATCTCTACCATAGTAGGGGAAGGTCAAGAAGCACCCTAAATAGACTGAATCAATAAGCTGAAATTGTCATAGAACTAAGTAATGGTGACTATTCTAAGATCAAATTATGGTTCCTCGAGTGGAACTATAGGAGGTAATATGGGTTTCTTTGGGCCCACCAACTTTGGAACATTCTCATCTCCCCTTTCATGGCAGATAGAACAAGAAAATTATGGTTTCAAAGAACTATAATTTCCCAAATCACTCCTTAGAGAAGATTTATAATAAATAGGGAAATCTATAAAGGAAATAAAGTTCACACATCATTCCTATAAACATGTCACACCATTATACTTGATCAAAATTCTAGGCCTAGTTGGTAGGAAAATTCACTAAAGGATCACAATAGATATAGCCTACTACCCACTATTGGGGTCGGGTAAGGGTCAAGGTTTCAAATAACACAACAGATGATCCATTATATAGAGTTTCAAATGAAAACTATAGAGAAAAACAACCTTTAAATTGCATTTATAATTTTTATATAATGTTGACCTTTCATTTTAAAACATTAATTTATTGAGGTTCATTCTCATTTATTTGGATTATAGATATCTCAATCCAGTTAATTTCATCACCAATCCCAAATTTATAAGGGACCATACACTTTATAAACTGAAATGGGAAACATAAATAACTATGATAGGACCTTTACATTCAAGATCAAGATGTAACAAGTCATTTATAGTGATTTTATTGAGTGAAATACCATTCCAATTTCATAAAAGTACTCAGTCAAACCAATTAATCTCTATCTTGTAGAATAAATGGTTAATGGATCAAATATATAAAAATTGGTTAATTATGATTTCATCATCAATATATGTGGGAAAATACCAATTAGATTAATTTTTGAACCGTAATTATGCAAATTAAATCATCCTTTCAATAAATACTAGCACACTACAATATGTAACAGGTAAGGCAACCCAACAAGCACATAAAATATTGGCAATGCACAACAAAAATTTGATATCACAATGTATAATTTATGGAATTTAATTTTTCTATGGTTCCTAGTTTGATGTATTAAATTAAACACCCTCATATTAGCAAGACAAGTCTAAAAGTCCATAATTGTAATATCATCATCAATAAAAACACAAAACAAGTGTGTCACTCAATAGTAAAATCTAAGAAACTATAATATGTACATGAAATAATAGAATCGACCCATCCCGGGTAATTTATGTTTCCCCTTTACAAGGGTTATCTAATCCAAGGCATAATATCATTACAAAATACCATTACTCCCAGTCTCCTAACAACATCCCAATTAGTAATACAAAATAAAAAAAAGAGGCTCTGATACCACTTTGTAGCAACCTTCCCCAGATGCCACTCAGCGGTTCCCCGAGAAGGTGGGACACAAGTCCTCAAGGTCACATCCCCATATGTTAGAGGTTTCCAACTCGAATCAATGGCCTAGTGTGTGTCTATGGGGATACATTTACCTCATAGATCAAAGTAGAGAAAACTAGAATTTACATTGTAAATATGAAATAATTAAATCATATACTATAATAATTTGACCAATAACCCGCCATATAAGAATCAGTGATAAGAACTAGAATATAGAGGGAATAATAAATGAATAAATTCCAAGATAAGCAAACAAAAATTGGAAGATGAATAATAATAGATAAAAATATAATGATCATGGTGTCTTATAACAAAAAAAATGAGTAAACATTGGAAATGGTAGATATATACATATACTAATTTCTAACAGTAATACAAAAGGAAGAAAGCAGATAATTCTTACCACGCTATCATAGGCTCATTCCTCTTCCCCCATTCTATTTCCTAGAACTATCATTCTTTCATCAGAAGTCAGTTTCTTCCCTTTATTGATACCTGAAATCCTGAAGTGTTCTTGGGTATCAAATCCATCCCATGCAGGGTGGGAGATAAACTCTAAAGTTCTCCAATAAAGATGTCTAGATCAATATAGTTCATATAATATTACATGAATAGTGTTAAAAATATAATAAATGCAAGGTATGTTTTAAATAAATCACCACATCGTACTAGGCTCTGTAAAGGAGACCCATCCAAATCTACTTGCTTCATCCTAAGATAGGTATCTGAAGCAAGGAAAAATGTATAAGAAATAAGTTGTGTACATGTGTCATTACAAATAAGGCCTCAAAAGTGGACTAACCCCAAGTTGTTTCTTTGTTTTTGTCGATGTGTCACAATGAAATCACAAAAACATTATTAAAATTTAAATAAAAGGGAATCACATGTAAATTTGACAAGTAATCGATCAAATCTAGGTTTTCATCCTGATCTCATCCAAGTCAATCCACAAACGAATCTCAAGGGTAACTATAGGAGCTCTTGAAAGCACCCAGTATCACAGTTCCCATCCAAGGAAATCTGTAATGACTTCCCTCAAATCACTCTCATCAAGGTGT
Organism: Viscum album; assembly: GCA_963277665.1. Taxonomy (NCBI): domain Eukaryota; kingdom Viridiplantae; phylum Streptophyta; class Magnoliopsida; order Santalales; family Viscaceae; genus Viscum; species Viscum album. The sequence goes on from OY728151.1 coordinate 2,086,649,987, forward strand.
AAGAATAAACCTATTTCCCCAAACTGGGTATCTCATATAGGGAACCGAGTATCACCTGAGTCATGGAATAACCATCTTGAAAATGATTATATCCATGATTACTCACCTAGAGAACCAATGTCACTCATGGGTATAATAAACTATACGGAGTGACCATACAAGGAATTCCATATTCCTTTCCTATAACATCATGTTGATCAAATAATAAACATTGTGAATCCATCCATGATGTCTTTAATTTGGAACCTATGTTTGCTCCTAAACAATAAGAAGATAAGTAATAACAATCATAATCACTTATCATCAAGAATTCAAAGCATGTACACCAAGATAAGAAATCTATCCAATTAACTTTATTCAATCCCACACTAATGGAATTAGGAAATAAGAACAAGGAACTATGTGTAAGAAAAATAACTAGGCTACAAGGTATGATCACATGGAAACATGAATAAAGTATAATAAATAATGTATAAAGAATAGGGCATCAATATTAATGGCCAAGCTCATGTACTCCAATTCATCTAAACGAAATTCATAAATTTATAGTGATAATTATAGGTAAAACACAACTTAATGGAGTTTGAAAAACATTAGTTAAAGGTAATTTTACCTCAAGGGAGGAGTCACACCCATTCGAGTGGATAATGTAATGGAAAAAAACAAAAGGGTTGATTCGCCACTCACTAGGGTTATACCAAAAATTGAAAGGCTACCAATATAGTTTATTTAATATAATAGTGTCATCACCATAAGTCTCTAACTGACATGACAATCACGTATGATGTAAAAAGTAAAAGAAACTTATGGGAAACAACTAGAACACATACCTATGCTTTTTGAAATACAACTCTTCCATTATCAGCCCTTGAATCGATCTATGAATGATGATATCAATGAAATGGTCAAACACCATATGAATATTTCAAAAGAGGTTGTTTCTAAATAGGGAAATAGAGAATAATATCATTGAGTAATTGACTGAATGGGATTATAAATCATACCTAAATCTTTCAATCACACCTAATGGTGAAGGATTTGGATAATGAATGGGGAGATAGAAAAAACTATAATGTGGTGGAGGGAGGATCATCTACACAAGGGATGTCAGATGGTGGAGGAGAAATAAGGTTGAGGGATTAAAAAATTCATCGGGTAAAAATGGTAAAAACTGCCACCAGCACTGGGTCACAAGACTCGTCTACAAGGTTGGACAAAGTGTGTGCCAATAAAGTTCCTAGTTCTGCTTAAGGGGGAACCTCGTATGGGCTAGGTACACAGTTTGGATAACTATTCTCTAGACATGTGAATTACACTATAAAAAAATATAGTGCTCCTCACACAAGAATTCTCTTAGAGTTTCATGATTTTAGGCAATCGTGAATACCCACTTCTCCCTTCTTCCAAATCCCCACATGGTTAAGGAAACTCTGTGAGCTAGGCATCATTGTTTCTCCTAACCATGAGGCCCAATCTGTTTCTCCAATATTCATAGCTTCGGGCTCAGAACAAGCCCCTGAAACCCCTTAGACCTCCATTTATCTATTTGGAAACATTAAAAGTTAAAAATATTGAATTTAAAACAATAAATATTCCATATATTGTAAAAAATTCAGGACGTTATTTGATGAAAAAAGGTTTTATTTGAAAATAAAATTTTAAAACATAAGGCATTATGAATATCATTTTCATTTAAAATAACCTCAAATCATATAATGGAATGTTTTATTGATCATTTAAAACATTTATTTTGTAAAATATCATTTAAACATTGAAATAAATTTTTTAAAACATAAAAGACTTTAAAAATATAGTTTCATTTAATGTAATTGATTTAAAATATAAATTTTCCCAAATATTAATGAAATAATTCTCATTGAAAATAAAATTGAAAACATTTAATAGAATATTTAAATCATTTAGTGTTCATGATTGTTGGAAATACTATTTATGTCATTCATGATAAAAGAAAATATTTTTTTCACATTTTCTGTAAAATACAAAGTGGAATTTTTTGGAAAATGACATGAAGATTCTTTTAAATTATTTTTAAAAACTCAATCACAGAAAACAAAATGTGTTTTAAAAATCATAGGATAATAATAAAACATTTTTTAATTTTTTTTCAAAACATGGTTTTAGACGGAAAATGGTTTTCGGCCAAAAATAAGGGGTTTCATAAAAACAAGAGTTTTGAAATCATAAGTACATAAATAGAGGAAAAAATAAGGAATATATTTATTATCATGACATAAAAATAGAAGAATAAAATTCATGAATTTATTGAGATATTGATTATAATATTCTATCATCAGAAACATAATCACTAACAATCCCCATAAACGGTAAGATTATAACAAAAAAATATTAAACTATTTGGTAACTTTGAAATGTATGCCTCATGAAAGTGAATCATTAAATGAAACATAAAATTTCATGAGGATAAGTAAATTCATCATATTTTTTGAAAAAATGAATTTATATACACCACATATATTAATATAGGTGCATGACATAATCATGCGTCTCAATAAAAAAAATTGAGATAAAATCCTTTGATGTTTTGGTATCATTTGAACCCTAAGACCCCTTAATGATATATACTCAACTATATATGTAAATACCCATTTCTTAAGAACATTAATCATTAAATACATTCATGGTTTGTATATGAACCACATAAAATAAATAGGTGGTGAATATAGAATGTGTATCATTAAAGTAAAAATGTGAATTGAAAATCCCTTACCAAAAGTATTGAATTCATCATAACCATTCAAAACTAATGTATAATAAATATATGTTTATTATAAATATTTTAAAGAAATGTATTCATATATATAATTTCATATATTATTTTATTATTACCTTTTATTACATATTGTTATTAACAATTCCATGTTTAACTGAGGTTTTGGGTAATGACTGATTTTTTTTTCAAATACTTATTAATTTATTATTTTTTGTCATATTACATTGATCATGGTTCCATAATATTAATAACGATAACCATGATACAAAAATCATAAATATATATATTTATAAATTTATATATGAATCCATAATATTTAGCGATTTTAAATCAAATACATCGTTCATGGAAGCAGAATCTCAAACGTACGCATGAACACTATTTCCATTTTTATTTTGGATTGAAATAAATAAAGTCAAATGATATATTATAATTAAATAACATTTTTTTATTTTATATATATAATATATTTTGATTAAACCCATCCTTAATTCCTTCCATGTAACGTGTGAACAAATCACATTGCTTCACGAGATGGAAGTCTGTTGTACACATGAACGACATTATCATATTCAGAAAAAATGAAAATCATGTTGATTTCTGTGATATAAAATTTATATAATAATATTAACATCACAAATAATATATATATCATATATAAAAAATAAATCCATTATTAAATTAAATTGTGTGAGTTGTTAATGGAAAATGAATAACATCGGTTCAGGAGGGGGTAGTCTACTGTACACAAGAATGATGATTTAGAAACCCATTTTACTAAATTGGATATGGTTGTAGGTCATTAATTTAACATAAACACGTTTAATTATTTGTAATGAATATTTTTTTATATTATCATGATATAAAATGAGTTTAACGGGGTGGAGTAAGAAGTAAAAAAAACGCTCATTGATGTCTGTCACATATTCATCAGGAATCCTCCTTTGGAATTCACTAAAATATTTCCTTAGATGGATTTATTCCCAAAATGAGGCTTCTATTATGGGGGAGGGAGGTTTTAAAGTGATTTTTTGGGTTCTTTTTGATAAAAAAGGGTTGATCTGTGTGAATTAGTGGGATATGTGAGTTCCCTTTTTTAATTGAATAGAGGTGAGATTTTTGTAAATAAACATAAATTCACTATTGGAAGGTCTACAATTCCTAATTCTCCAAAAACATTGATCATTAATAGAGTAGATTAAGAACTTGGTCATGAAAAATCCCCCCACACAAAAAATAAACACTTTTTTATCATATTATTCATTAGTCTTTATGTTTACTCAATTTTACCATTTTTTAGCATGGTAAATTGTATTTTAAAATTTACCGTGGTATTTATCCATTAACACTAAAATTAAATTTATAGTTACAAGATAATTTATACCTAATTATTCTAAATGTGAAATATTATTCATTGAATAAAAAACTATGTGTGTAAAATTAATTTTAATACAAACACATGTAATACACAAAACCCCATTATAACCTTAATCACAGTAATTAATTTCAACTTTTTTCAACAATAAATATGGTTTAAAATTAAGATAAAATTTTTAAACAATTTTAATTATTCTTATTCAAAATATTTAATCGATTTATCCAAATTAAATTTTTATAAATATCATAATTTAATTTAAAATTAATCCCATAAAGGAAACAAGAAAGCGTATTTCTTTTAAAGTGGGAATGTTCAATATTTAACCAAGTTTTTATATCCAATTTCAATATTAAATTGATTAAAATGAACTAAATTGTATTAATTGACATCTAATTAAACTATGTTTACATTATAAAAATTAAAATATAATTTAACATTATTAATAATTTAAATGAAATAGTATTTTCCAATTAAAATTTCTTATTTTTTCACTATTATTCAGAAAATGAAACTTTTCATAAAAACCAAAAAATTAACTGTAATATAATTTTGACATGATTATTTAAAAAAATTATGTTTATTTTCTCAAATTAAGTTTCAAAATTAATAAAAATTAATTTCAAAAAGAGTGTACCTAAGGAAACAAAACCATCTTTTAGAAGAAAAAAATAATGTTTTCTGAAAACATTTGTTTTTCTTTTAAATGGTTCTTATTTTATTTCTAATCAATAGGTAACTAAAAATGATTAAAAAATATATATATTTATAATATATTTAATCCTATTCATATCTTATATTCCAATAGATAATAAATGTTTTAAATTCTAATGTTAATAATATATTATCGTTCGGCAAAACTCGGACTTGCATATAACATGAGGTATAGATGAAACTCATTATTGAGTGTAATGAAATATATAATTGTGTTTAATGTTACATAATATAAACTATATTTTTTTTAAGAAAAAATATTTAAAATATTAAATTCATTTGAAAATAATATTTCACAAAATCTAGTGGTCTTACATTATACGACCTTAAAATGAATTTCCCCCACGAAATTCATCTCAGTCATTAAAGGTTTGACATTTGAAAATTACCTTAATAGTATCCCACATAATAAAAATTTATAATAAAACCTACATTAATAAGGGAACATTGGAAACATAATGTTAACCTAAAGTATCTCATAACTAGGTTTCCACATAGGTGTACATAGTCTTGAAGTGATAATTTGGACATTGAAGAAAAATGTAAATAATAATAGAGACTGATAAATAAAACTAATCACAGTAAAGTAGGTTATCTTGATAATTTTATCAACCAAAAAACCATAAATATATGATGACTTAAGATACCACTAGATCCATCAGAAATTAAGTTATGAGTGTAAAAAAAATTTTCCGGATCATTTTCTTAATTTTGGGAAATAAATTTTCCATCTAGAATAAAAAAATTTGTAAATTTAGTTACATGATATATTTTTATTTCATCATCATAATTTCATCCTTTATATTTTCCTTCATCAACATCCACTTCATCTCTTACTCTCAATAATTAATGTGAATTTATTTTCCGGAAGCACTGACAGATCAAAATATCCATAGATAGAATGATCCTTCATTCCACATATCTTTAGTTATCATTATAACAAAATTGTTAGCATAAGTTATGCATAAATATACATATGATGAAGTAATAAATCAATATATAAAACCTCATCCAAAGATATACAAAAACCATCCTATTAATGTTTTACCTTATAACCCTTCCATAATTTAGAAGATATAAATAACGTCACCTAATTTCCAAAACACAACTTTACAATAATCCTCCAAATATCATTAAGAAGATAATAATAGTCACATGAAAAATATGTGAATCCCTTGGTCATATATTCTCTTGAATCATTTTAATGATCAAAATTATCATAAAATCTCTATGAAAAAATGCATGATTTTTCATTCCTAGAATAAATCCATATATTATTGAATTTATTACATATATCAAAAAATGTTTTAAACTCCATCAATTATAATACAAACTAAATTTTTAACAAATAATTAATGGTTATGAGATCATTAATACGATTAAATTGTCATTATCTATATCAGTCATCTCATTATCCAAACTAAACACTATTTTATCATCCTTAGGAACATGTTAAGGTTTATCTTCTATTAATAATTAAATATTATCGTTCCATTAAATAACTTCTCTAGGTAATCAGTGCCATTAAACATATTCTTAAAAATACTTTGTAAAATAATACAATGAATAATACATATATATTTAATAATTCTTGAATTTTGATACATAAACACTTCAATTATTCCACCTCATCCTTAATCCATTAACTATGATTCGTTTAATTATTACTTAACACATCTTTACTACAGTGTAAAATATGAATCCTATCATAAAATTTATAATCCTAAATTTAATCATGATTCTCTTGCTTAAAATAAAAAATACTATTAAATCAACCAATACCATTCATTTGTCATTTTTAGTCTTCTCATCATTAACAAAAAAACCCATTACTCATAAAACCTTATTGATATCTTCCTGAGCATTCCCCTTAGTACATAAATTTTCATAATTCTTATACATTCAAAAATTAAAACATTCATCCATTAATATTACCTTAGGGAAACCAATATAACCATAAATTTCATTAACTGAATTTTTTATTTTCACTCGGAAATCGCTTATATTATATCTTTCTTCTACACACATAAGATATATTTTCATTCCTTTGAGGATTTACCTTGAGTGATTCTATCCACATTATTGATATATAAATAAATTAATCATCATTCCTTCATGGTCTTTAATACGTGATATCTAAACGAACTATATCCTCTTATTCTTTGGTGAGTCTAAAAGTTGGTTAAGTTTGACATTTTTAATCATGTTCCATTATAAATGATTACACATAATCACAATATCCTTCACTCGAGTCATCATCACCTTTGGATTCTCATTAGAAAATATTCAATTACGTCCAATGTTAGCGTAGTTCCTTTTAGTTCCCAACATTAACTAAAATAAAAAGGAATCGTGTGAGAAAATATAATCATAATGGAAAAAAATAATTATTAAAATAATATTATGTATTTCTAATTCCGGACACCTTCTACTTCAATCCAAAAATCCATTGGTTTATCCTAGGTCATTCATATTCATATTCTATTCAAATACTATATCTTAGTATATAATGAATTTTGTAATTTACAAATCATATCCTTAGTAGTGTCAAAACAGTGGTGAAACACTTCCATTGATGTGAACTATTTCTTGATTGAGGAAATTTTATTATACTATGACTCATAATTAGACTTATACATGGGTATATCTCATGAAATATCCATATAAATGTCTATAGGGATCTCTCTAATGTCTTTCACAACTGTATTTACAAAGCTTATCTAAACCATTCCTTTTATAAAAACTATAGAGACCCAGGCTTTTAAAACATAGATATTACATCTTTTTATATGAATATTCATTACATTTCACAAACACACTCATAAAGACTATAATGGTTTAGATCCCTTGAAATCATTTTACACAATTTACTAATCTAGATAAAGATCTTTGATGTGTTAAATAAAATTTCTTTCCATTTAGTACTCTTCATATACATAAAAAACATAACACCTTTCATCATAACCAGGGGAAATGAAACACAAGAAAGGGTGATCTCAAATGCTCAGAAAGGGTAAAAATAATAAATATAAATCTATGATCAACCGAAATCATATGATATAATAAGGGTATATGATAATGAAAAAATCATACAAAGTTTATACCCAAACTACTATAGATCAAAAACATGAGTCCTGTCATAATGATTGGATGTTTATAAGACATGAATCACAATGAAATCAAAGAATATGATCCATGAGAGCATAACATTGGAGTAAAATATAGATTTTTGGCATACATTTCAGTTTATAACATTGTGAACATGTATAAATAAAAAAATTAACTCAATAAGTTAAGGAAATGAAATTAGTTCTTCACATATACTTACAGATATGAAACTAGTTCCCCACATGACATTATCTAAATAAAAGATAGGTTCACACATAACACTGAGAACATGTAATTAGGTTCAGTCATTGCATTTTGAACATGTAATCGGTTTCAAGATTAACATTGTGAACAAGTAATCCAGTTCACGCATAACATCATAGTAGTAAATTTTCACTCCAAAGACCATTATAGTTGACAAAGTACTTTACTAAAATAGGTTCACTCCCCATTTTAGACATTTATTACTGAACCAGGTTTACTGCCCATTCCATTCCTTTCTTCCTAAATCGGGTTCACCCCCCCAGTCCATCCTAGTCTTATTAAATAAGGATAACTCCCCATTCCATCCCTATCTTAATAAAATAAGTTCAATTCCCTTTCCAAATCTCTCTATCTCATGAGTTTTAAATCATTACCCAATGCATTGGAGAGAGACATAGGTCACATTCACCTTTATTTATAACATAACCACCATCCTTGGTTCTAAAATAAACCCCATCACATAATGAAAATCATACATATGTCTCCCAAAAAATCATAGTACATTAATCATATCAGAACCCATGAAATGAATTAGGATTTCAAAACATTTCATCATAACATAACATGTGGAAAATAAATAGGTTTCAAAAACATATCATCATTTCATCAAAGGATAACCCATTGAACATTATGTGGGTTACATAATTATCTAATGAAAATAAACATATACCATTCAAATAAATAATAAAAATGGTATCTATGGATCATATCACCATTAAACCATAATTAACATCAATGAATTTCATCATAAATGGAAATTTTTTTTGAAGTACTACATAGAAAATTTCTCAATGAAAATACATTTTATTTGAAAACAAATTTTAAAAAAAATAAGATATTATTAAAATAATTTTCTTTAAAAATAACCTTGAAAACTGATAATGTAGTATTTTAAAAATAATTTAAATTTTTATTTGATGCAAATATCCTTATCTCGTTAAAGAATCATTTTTAAAACATAAAATGATTTAAAAATATTGTTCACTTTGATATAATTTATTTAAAATATAAATTTTACATTATATTTAATAAATAATTATAATTGAAATAAAATTTAAAAAAAATTAATGGAATCTTGAAAACATTGTGAGGTTATGACATTTTTAAATACTGATCATTCCGTTCATGTAAAAAACAATGATTCTTTTCACATTTTTGGTAAAATCCAAACAAAAATTATTTGGAAAACGCCAAGAATATTACATTAATTATTTTTTGTAAAATTTAAAAAATGAGTAAAGTTTATTTTAAAAAAAATAGGATAATAATATATCATTTTTTTAAATCATTTTTAGAAAACATGGTTTTGGAAGGAAAATGGTTTTCCACCGAAACGACAGGCTTTCTTAAAAACATTATTTTTGAACACATTTGTAAATAAAGAGAAGAAAATGAATAGAAAATGTATAATAATGAAATAAATATATGATAATAAATTTCATTAGTCTTTTATTATATATAATATAATATTCTATCATTGGAAATATAATCATAAAAATCTCGATAAACAATTTGATTGTAACATAAAATATTTACCAATTTGGAAACATTAAAACATAATCCCCAAGAATGAATATAATTAGATTAGATTTAAAATATAATCATTATAAATAAATTCATACCATTACTTTTAAAATTATCCATATATATATCTCGTATAATAATATAAGTACATTACATAATCATGTGTCTCAAAGAATAAAAATTGAGACAATAATCCCTTACTATTTGGGTAACATTTGATCTGTAAACCATAGGAAAGAGAGATAGTATAATGGATATTTAATTAACCATATTATTAAGGATAATATTCATAAAATAAATTCATGTTCATTATAAACATAACATAAAAAAATAAGTGGTGAATATGACATGTGTCCCACAGAAGTAAATACTGAGGTGAAAATCCCTTACGTTAAGTATTTAGTTTTGTCGTACTCACTCAAAACTCTCATATAATAAATATAAGTTTATTATATGTATATTACAGAACCTTAGTCATATATATAATACCATATATTATTTTTTATGACCTTTCATTACTGATTTATTAACAATTCCTTGTTAAAGTCACGTTTTGAGCAGTAACTACATTGTTTTTTCATATATGAATTGATTTTTTTGTACTATTTATTTAATCATGGTGGCATAATATTTAGAATTATAAACATGATATAAAAATCATATATATCAATTATTTGTGTATATTTAGTTATCCATAATATTTAGTGATAGAAAATGAAATAAATTTTTCATAGAGATGGTAGGTCATACGTACTAATGAACTATATTTCTATTTTACTATTGGAGATAATAAAATAAAGATAAATGATATTTTATCATTATAAAATAATTTTAGTTTCATTTATATCATATATGTTTATTAAACTCATCCTTAATTCCTTCCATGTAAAGAATGATACAATCACATCGCTTAGTGTGGCAGTAATCTTCCCTACACACGAACGATGTTATCATATTCCCAAAAAATGGAAAGAATCTAGGTGTGTGTGGTATAAAATTTAAGAATAATAATAAAATAATTTATAATATATATATAATTGATAAATAATAAATACATTCTTAAGTCCAGCTATGAGATTTGGTAATGGAAAAAATGACATCAGTTCATGAGGAAGTAGTCCATCGTACACACGAACAATGATTTCATAACCCATTTTAAGGAAGTAAATATAGTTTTAGGTAATTATTTTTACCTAAAAAAATATTATTATATATAAGACAGTGATTTTATTATATAAACATGATATAAAAATAATTTAATGGGTGGAGGAAGAAATAAAACAAAAACAATCATTGACGAATGTTACCCCTTCATTAGGAATCCTCCTCAAGTTTTTACTAAAATCCTTCCTTGGAAGGATTTATTACAAAAAAAAGGTTTCTAGTATTATTTTTTGTGGATTTTTTAAGTGATTTTTTTGGTTTATTTATCCAAATGGATTTAGATATGTGAATAAGTGTTATTAATGGGCTTCCTTTTATAATTGAGGAGGGATGATATTTTTGTAAATACCCAAAAGTATTAACTATTGGGAGGTTTCCATTATCTCATGTTCCAAAAAAAATTATAAAAAATTTATTTTTGGTATCATTTAGTCGACACACATATCCATCTCACAACAAGAAACACATTTTTATCATGTTATTTCTTATTCATTATATTTACACAGTTTTATCAGTTTTTTTTACCATTATAACTAATAAATTTTTATTTAAGTAGTTAATTAAACCATTGAAAATAAAATTGAAATTTTATTCATTATAAAATTTATACCTAATTATTTTTAATTGTTAATCCAACTCATTAAATAAAAAACATATATGTGTGTAAAATTTATTCTAATACAAATTCATGTAGTGAACATAACCCCATTTTAACCTAAATAACATTAATTGATTTTAATTATTTTCACTGATCATTATGGTTAAAAATTACTTTAAACTATTTAGACAATATGAAAAATATTAAATATAAATAATTAATCTATTATTAAAAATTCAATTCACATATGTGTAATAATTCAACATAAAATTAATCTCACTAGCGTAATGAGAAATCCAGGTTTTTTAAACTAAGAATGTTCAAAAGGTTACCAAGTTTTTATATCCAATTACAAAATGAAATTAATAAAAATGACCAAAAGTGGATTAATTGATCTTTAATTGTACTTATTATAATTTAATCCAAATTTAAAATATATGTTAACATTATAAAAAATTTAAACAATAAGCTATTTTAAATTAAAATTCAGTATTTTTCGATATTCATCAAAAAATGAAACTTCTCAAAAAATATAAAAAATCTACACTAAGAAAAATATTAAATGATTATTTCAAAAATTAGGATTATATTATCAAATTAAATTTCTGAAAGTGGTAAAATTAATTTTAAAAATATTGTGCCAAAGGTGACAGAACCATATTTTATAAAAAAACACTCTTTTTAGAAAACAGCAATTTCATTTTAAATGATTCTTAATTTATTTCTAATCAATAGACTACTAAAAAAAATTGTAACCTATATATTTGAAAATATTATTTAATACTAATAATATAAACTATTCCAATGGCTGGAAAATATGTTAAATAAAAATGTTAATATTATATTTTCATTCGGTAAAACATAGTCTTTTGTGTAATGAATGCTATATAGAAAACTCATTATTGCATGTAAAACAAGGTAACTCAGTGTTTCTTTCTATGTAAGATAAAAAAGATATTGTGTGTAAACAAAAATATTTAAAATATTAAATTCAATTGAATAAATTATTTCACCAAATCATGGGGTGTTACAATACCATTAGTATTACCCATATTTTTCCTGTATTATAAAAGATAATTTCTAGGAAGAAGGATCAGGAATGAACAACCTCTATTGAATGATTCAAGACAAAATAAGTATAAAATTTTGAATTAATATAACACCTATTATTTTTAAGAGATTTTATATTACCATATAACCTAAATATATATACATCTAATGTATATTATATTTCATTATTTTCATGTACGAACCTATTTCATAATTTAATTTAATTTACCCATCACAACTTTATCAATTGAATTAACATATTCTAATCACATTAATATATAAATATTTTTACAATAAATTCGTTGTGTTATGAAATAATTATAAAAATTTAGTTATAATATTCAACACATATCTACATGTATATAATGAGAATTGTATAATATATTTTTTCATTTAACTAACGAAAATAATAATAAACTTAAATTGCACTCAAGAAAATGTATGGTGAGACATGTATCCAGCACCAAAATTCCATACACAACCAATATCCCTAGTTTAATGGATGTCTAAAACAAATTTCTACAATCCATAGATAAATTATAAAGAGTTATTTAAATTATCAATGTGATTTGAACTCTAAATATATAAGAATAATTATAATAAAATTTATACTTTTTAATTATAACCAAAACATCATTAACCTTGATTGAAATAAATTAAATATTATGTTATACCATATCATGATTATCTATAAATGCATGGTATATCATTTTATAGAACCAATTTGAATAATTTAAACATTGTATAAAAAATAATTACATAAATTGAATTATATTTACAAATGAGGGAACAAATTAAAAAATAAACAATACATAAATTTATTAATGAGATATAATTAACCTTACATTATGAATGAATGTAAATAATATATAATTCATAACATTGAAAATGTACATTCAAGAAAAAATAAATATAAATAGTTTATATTTATATCTCTTCATCAGAGTAGAATACTAAAGAGGGGTGAATTTAGTATCTGTAAAAAAAATTATTTGAAAAGTTTTCAAAAACGTTTCCCCAATAAAAATAAATACAGCCCAGTTAATCAAATTATTATGGTTATGAAAGTTTTTCAATTCAATTATCTTCTCAAAAGATTGATTAATTATCAGTAATCTCAATATCAATTTTTGATATTACTTTTGATTCTATTCTAATAAGGAAAAAATAATTATTACTTTTGTCTAATATTAACTATCAAATTAAATATAGTGATTTCTAAATTATATAATAAAAAATAGAAAACTAAATTAAACAACATAGAGGATATAAAAATAGTGGTTCATTCTAAAGACAAGAACAAATCTGTTCCACTTGGTGATCACCTGCCACCAAAAATCTATATTAATAAACTTGATCCATACCTTGGATCGGGGTAAATAATAGTCCACATGACTGTCCAGGTCATAAGACCACTTCCACAGTTCTTCATGTTTATAAACTACCAAGTATCATAGGGACCTTTTCAACACTTATCAGTGTGAGTAAACAAGTGTAAAAAGATATCAGAGGAAGGATATCTTGTATCCATCAGTTTAGTGTAGGAGATAGTGTGCGATTTAATACAGATGCACACAGACTGCTTGAAAGCTAATAACAATAAAAAATAGAGCAAAGATGATTAAATAAGGTTATAAGTGCTTGGAGTGTTATTATATGCCTCTTTGGTCTTCTAGGATGAATCATATGGAACTATCGGGTCCTCTTGCAAAAAAAAGAGTATCGCAAGTCTAGTGCTCTGGTTTCCAGTTAGATCTGGTCCGTGTTCTTGGTGGAGTTTTTATTGTGAATATGTTATTAACTCTGATCTATGGTATCACATCATTTGGAATCGTGAATTCTTCATGTGTTCTTTAGATTTATCTTGTTGCATGTGTCGGTTCTTTTTTCAAGAACACTCTCACTGTTGCTTCTCTTCCACACTTGTATGTTTCAGGGCCATGCTTTTCTTCTTATTCTTGGAGTTCATGTGTTGGAACTTATAGGATACATGTATTCTTCACCTCAAACATCTTGTCATTATATGACATGTATTCAAAGAACTTTTAATTATGTCAGTGCATTTAGAAGATTCAAATATGACTGTTACCAGTTGAATTGAAAAAGGAAAAACTGATTTAAGAATGGTGTAACAGCTTATCTTGAAATGATGTCACTTGGAAAAGGTGTCACCACGATACAGATTCTTTTTCTTTGCCTTTGAGCGGTGAGACAGTTATGATGTCATAAGTGTATAGAAATCAGGAACCGGTAGTACATATGCAGTTTTAGGATCACGATGTCTAGTCCTTTGACAAACTTATAATGGTGTCTTAGCCTAAAACTGGTGGCACAAACATCAACAGATCTGAAATTGATTATAGTGTCTGGTCACGGTGTTTGGTTCACAGTGTCTAGGTCATAGTGTCTGGTCACGGTGTTTGGTTTACGGTGTCTCTGTAACGGTGTCTGGTCTTAGTGTCTGCTCATAGAGTCTTGTTCCTAGTGTCTGGTCACAGTGTCTGGTTCATGGTGTCTTGTCATGGTGTCTGTTCATGGTGTCTGGTTCTTTTCCAGGATACCAGAACTGGTGGAAAACTCACAGTTTCTTAGACTTAGTCAAATATCAGTATATATACTTAAGCAGTAATATTCACAAAAATAATTAGACTTAACCATTCATAAAATTAATCATTATATACCTAATATAAATATACTTTAAAATAATCAAAAATTACTTATAGCAATTTAGATCTTGAGAAAATTTATTTAAAGCATAAAGAAACCAATAATCATTACACATGACTTGAAATAGATTAAACGGGATGTATAGGATTTATGATCATTAAAACATGATTAGAACATGAGGAGTCCAACAATATCCCCCTTTTGAGGATCAAAAATCATGTGAGGGAGATATCTATTCTTAGTGTATGTGTATCTCCAATAGTGTGCATTTAGAGTACATGTCTCTCCCCATTTTGGGATTATTAAAAAGAGTACAAAGTTAAATAAGAGAATATACAATAATAGGTCATAGAACATTAGATTGATAAAGACGTTTCATTAAATAAGTTAAGCAACAAAAATACCAAAATATCCATATCAAAAGATAGTGTTCACTATTCTTCAGCACTGGATGTCTTCTCTATGCCCTTGGCAGCAGCATCAAGAGAAGCCATAGGAGTAGAGGTAGAAGTTGAAGAAGGAAGAGAACCAACTGCTAGAGAAGGATGAGGGAGTCCTTCAAAAATTGAAGGGGCCATGGTTGGTTTGGTGGAAGACTGAGGTAATTTTTGGTAAATAATAAGAGGTATGATCTGACTCAGAGCATGAGAGATCGACATAAAGTTATAGGCAAAGGCAGTGAATGAGGAAAGAGGCAGACCAGGCCGCAAGGGTGAAACTACAGTAGCCAAAATATCAGTGCTTTTCATATAAAGATAAGGCCTAAATAACTTCATGAAGGCTGTAATAATCTTACAACCATGCTACATAGCTTTATCATATTCATATTTGTTCTCCATAAACATTTCCAAAAAAATAGTTAAATCATTCATCTTTTGAATTTGAGTTTTTAAAGCTTGAGTGACAGGAGGGATGTTCAAATTTTCTATAAGGTACATGAAATGTTTTTTCATGTAATGTTTAAAGAAAATCCTATTGAAGTATAAATCCACCTTCTTAATAATTTCATCTTGTGCGTGATTTGAAATCTTGTAATGAATTCTAAAAAAATCAGGAACATAGTCACCATTCTTGAAAACCATAGATAGAGACACTTTGTCAAAGCCAATGAGCACTGATTGAATTTCTTTCTTCAAACCCATTCTTAGCAAATCATGATCCAAGGAGGCTTGATATGACTGTCCAGAGGTACTAGAAGATGTAACAGCCAAAGTAATGGACTTCAGTTGATTCATTACATTCTGAAGACATCCCTTATACTCATCAGTCTATTTGTTGAGACAAATAACAAGCTCACATATTTCTTGAACTATGTGTTAATTTATTCCATCTACCTTTTCATCCAATGAAGATAGATTGGGTTGAGTTAGAGAGAGAAATTCCTATGTAATCTGACAACAAATATCATCAATAGGATCTGTTATTGATTTCAACACTCTCTTCATATCATCAACCATAGATCTATAAGACTTCACTTCATCACTCAGTTGTTTTTTCTCAATTGTAACCTATTGAATTCCATGAATCATTTTTGGCTAAATCTTCCATATAATGCTTTCTAACAATAGGGAAAAATCTATTTCACTTAGGTTTTTTATAGGGTTAGGTTGAGTATTCAGGATCTTTTCAACTCTAGCCAATAAGGTAGCTCCAAAGGCCTTCAAATCATCTTTACTCACTAAGGTAGAATGTTCTTAAGAAGGTTCAGAAACAATATTTGAGAAAGGATTAGGTTCCTTTTCAGAGATAACTTAAAAAAAGAGGCCAGTTTCAATTGAAACATAGTAAAAAATATATACCTTTAATTGAGGCTTCTGTAGAATCATTCACATCAAAATAGCTTGGTGATTTATACCATGTATCCAAAGTGAATTGATCAACTGGATTAAGAATTTCAACACTTTCTTGATAAGATTCTTTCACCCCCTCAATAAGTTCCTCTATCACAAGACTAAGAGATTTATTTCTTTTATTTAATTCCAAAATTTCATCCCCAGTATCCTCACCCATTTCTTTTCTAGCCAACTAAAATTATTTCTCCATTATTTCCACAGTAGATGGGATAATCACTGGAATAGCTTGTTCCTCTAAGTGTTCCTCAAAATAATCTTCATTCACAAGAGAAATATATTCTTCTAAATTCCCTTCCAGAACATCTTTTTCCCTTACATTAACAACAGATTATTCTTTAGAATAAGGTTTTTCTTCCAAATCAACAATTTCTATAGGAACATGGACTTCCATCTTTATTATGACATGAGGAACATGTCCATTGTCTTCCTTATCCCGGACAGTTTCCCCTATATTTGTAACAAACTACTCTTCCTATTCATCAAATGTATAGTCAATAATTTCATCTGGTTCCAAACCAGGATCAGAGATGTTCTTAGGTCATAAATAATTATCAACTGTGTTGAACTTTTCATACACCCAATCATTATCTCCACCCATGCTTTTCTCCACAGATTCCAACTGATTTTCATTCTTTTTATTTTATCCTTTGAGATACAAAATTCATAGTCCTTAATGACTTATTTATATGGTCCATCCAACCCTTTAAAATAAAGTATAGTGAATATTAACCTTGAGTAGAACAAAGAGGATGACTTTGAGGTTGTCTTTATCAAATCACAAAAAATGAAGTATAACATACTGACATAAGTTAATATGGTTCCCATTAATCATAAAATGTTTGAAAAATACATCCTGATACTTGAGTCTCGTGAAATATCTTTTTCGTGGACTAATCAGATTCTAAACAAACTTAAACAACAGTCTTGTTTCACCATCTATCTCAGCAGCAATAGCTCTTCCCTTTGTTTTATTCCCAGTCTAGCTTCCCAAGGCTTCTTATAAAACCATGATATCACTGGGAGGAGGAGGACCTTTCTAGTAGACCTCAAAAATTCCCTCATGAGGTATCCTTATGCAAGAATCCCATAACCTTCAATAAAAAGTGCATATTTGACCATTGATCTAGCTTCTCACAACAAAACCATCTTCTCCATCGAATGAGAATTGAACGAACTGATAAAACTGAGCAACTAGATTTGGGTATATCGGTCTAGTCACATTTTTGAACCAATCTAGCCATCCCTGGTCTTTTAGTACTTTCAACACTAGAGACTTACTTGACAATAGCCACTTAGGGAAGATTTCCTATTTCTGTACCACTATTATGTCAATAAGGTTCGCATTCAGAGGAGCTTTGGGTGCTATCTTCAGTGTTATTTTCATCTTCTTCTTTGATATGTTCTACTTAGGATTTGATGAGGATGGGAATTTGATTCTGGGCATTCAATGAAGGTTCAAGAGAGAGAGATAAAAAACTGAAGGGTTGAAGGAGAGCTTACGGTTTGAGAGAAGAGAGCTCGGGTGAAGAAAAGAGTGAAACTTCTTTAGTTTTTATCATTAGGGATATCGAGCATCGAAAATTACAAAGTGCAAGAAAGTAAAAGAATAAAATACTCAATTATAGTGGTATGTGTTATAATATATAGATAAAATGATAGATATTCATTATGGTGAGACCAAATAGACTTTCATGGTGAGACAGTAATAGGTTTTCACGGTGATACTGTAACGGGTTTTCACGGTGTCACCTCTATTGCTTGACTTCAAAACTATGTGACCATATGTTTGAAATAGTATTTTTCGGATAGTAATATAGATATAGTAACTATGAGACTATAAAAATGAAACAACAAATTCTAAGACCGTATATTATAGAACAGTAAGAGTTAGATAGTAATATTAAGATAGTGACTTGTGAAACTGTAAACTATGAAACAATAAGTTTTGAAATAGTACACTTACTTCTTGTGATTTATCTTTCACAATTAATGTACGATGTAATAAATTCTTTCAAAATTTAATGGTTTGGTAAATATATCCGAGATATGATATTTAGTTCCAATGAATTCCAAGGTGATATCAGTTTTTTGATAATGGTCCCTCAAAAAGTGATGTATTACATCAATATGTTTTGTCCTAGAGTGTGAAGTAGGACTTTTTGAGATGTTAATAGCACTTTTATTATCATAATTTATGGTTACACACCTAAATTGATATCCATAATCTATTAATGGGTGTTCTATCCACAAAATTTGTGCACAACAACTACCAGTAGCTATGTACTCAGTTTTGGCAGTAGATAATGCAATAGAGTATTGTTTCATACTACACCTTGATACTAGTGACATGCATAAAAAGTTTCATGTTCCAAAGGTTCTTTTTATATCTAACATACAACCAAAGAAATCATCCTCCGAATATCTAACTAACTTAGATGATTGTTCTCTGGGATAATACAGACCTAGATTGGTTATATGTTTGATGTATTTAAAGATAATTTATTATCATTTAAATGATATTCCTTAGTGTTTTCTTGAAAATGATCACACATACATGCACTAAACTTAATATCAGGATGGATAGATGTTAAGTATGGTAAGCTTCTAATCATTCATCTGTAAGTAGGTTGATCAACATATTTTTCATCTTCATCAAGATCCAACTTACAGGTAGTACTCATTGGAGTGTCGTTACTTTTAGTGCTATTTAATAAAAAATGCTTTAGAAGATCTCTTGTATATTTTATTTGATTTAAATTAATAGAATCACTATTTTGAAAGATTTTAAATCCAATAAAGATTTTTAGTTCTCCCATTAAACTCATTTCAAATTTGTTTTTCATCATTTTAGAAAATTAAATTCATAATGACTTTTTTTAAGATCCAAAGATAATATCATCTACATAAATTTGAAATACTAAAACATGAGTGGAAATTTGGTTTATAAAAAGGGTAAGATCCTCTATTTCTTTTGTAAAACCTTTTAAAATATGAATATTACTTAATCTATCATACCATGATCTTGGAGCTTGTTTTAAACCATATAAAGCTTTTGATAATTTAAAAACATGATTTGGAAAATGAGGATTTGTAAAACAAAGGGGTTTCTCAAAAAATACATCCTCAGTGATATACCTATTTAAGAATGAACTCTTAAAATCTATTTAATATAGTTTGAAATTTAGATGTGAAGCATTAGAAAGCTAGATTTGGATGGCTTCATATCTAGCTACCAGTGAAAAGGTTTCCTCATAGTTAATTCTATGTTCTTGCCTATAGCCTTGTGGAACCAATCTATCCTTGTTTCTAATTATGATACCTGCTTCATCTACCCTATTTCTAAATACCCACTTAGTGCCTATGGTAAATGTCTATTTAGGTATGTCAACAAGTTTCCAATCTTGTTCCTTTCAAAAATATTAAGTTCTTCTTGCACATCCACCACCCAAAATTCATCATTGGTAGCATCAATAATGTTTTTTGGTTCAAGTTATTACTAGAAGACTTGATGTTTAACGTGATTTCTAAGAGAATATCTTGTTCTAGTTCTTTATTTAAATATCTTACAATAGCATCTAAAGGATGGTTCTCAATAGTTCTAATAGGTCTAGAAAAAGAAAGACTAGTGACTTCAGGTTCTTCAACAGGTTCGGTTCATTATGACTTGAATCTATAAAATTTTCAGAACTAGAAGTATTAATAGATTACTTTATAGGATGGTTAGAGGATTTTGAATTAATTTCCAGATTTGACACATCATCTTCCAGGATCCCTAGAGTGGTCTTTCGCTTGTGTGGATTTACTCATCAAATTTTTCATGGATAGAATCTTTCACATATTTAGTTCTTTTGTTAAACACTCTATAGGATTTACTATAAATTGAATATCCTAGGAAGATACCTTAATTACTCATGGTTGAAAATTTTTCAATATTTTCCTTAGTAATAAGGATATAAACTTTGAAACCCAAACCTTTTAAGTATCTTAGTTTAGTTTTCAATTATTCTATAACTCATATGGAGTTATTTAAAGAATGCATCTAATAATCACTCTATTAATAATATAGCATGATGTATTTATAACTTCAGACCAAAAATAAATAGGTAATTCATATTCACTAAGCATTATTCATGAAATCTCTTACAAGGTTCTATTTATTATTTCTATAACTCGATTTTATTGTTGTGGTCTTGGGGCATAGAAATTATGATATAACCATTTTTTGAGAAAAAGGATTCAATCTCTTGATTTTAAAACTCACAGAAATGATCACTGCTTAAGGATTTAATTATAATTCTACTAATATTTTTTATATTTTTAGCATATTTGAGGAAATGATAGTAGGATCCACATTTGTGAGTTAAAAAGGAAGTCTACGTACATCTAGAAAAGTCATCTACAAGAACAAAAACAGAGTACATCCCATTTAAACTAAAAACTCTAGATGGTCTGAAAAATACATGTGAACCAATTTAAGAGGTTTATAAGTTGACACTTCTTTCATTGGTTTGAAGGAAATGATTTTTTCTTTCCCTTTTGACAATGATTACACACTTCATCATTTGGAAACTCAAGTTTGGGAAGATCTTTGACATAGATTTTTCTAGTTATATTTATAAGAGAGTGAATATTATAGTGTCCTAGTCACTTCTTCCAAAGCCAAGATCCTTTGTGAAATACACTTAAACATGAAGCATTTTGGGAAACTAAATACTCTAAGTTAACACTGTAAAAATTTTCATTTCTTAATAAAGAAAAAACTAATTCATTTTTTAAAAAAACATTGAAATAATAATTTTCAAATTTATCATGAAATCCATCATCACATAATTGTGAAATAATAAGTAGATTATATTTAAATCCATAAAAAAAGTACTTTGGGAATTAAAACTATGTTAGAGTTACCAATTTAGTCAAGGATAATTATTTTTCCTTTGGAAATTTTACCAAAGGTCACATGTCCACCATAAATTTTTATTATATTTTTGAAGCATGAATAGCCTCTTGTCATGTGTCTTGAACACACACTATCCAAGTACCATAATATTTTTCAGGAGATCCTTTATAATTTTTCTTATCAAATAGTTAGATAAAAACCTACATTAGTACCCATATTTTTTGGGTCTAGAAATATTAGTTACTAGTGATTTTGGAACCCACATCTTCCTCATAGGATTCCTATAAGAATTATGTAAAGTGATTGAAAAATAAACTCTACTCTGTCTAGAAAATATTGAAATAGTAGAGGGTGTATCATAATTTAAACTAGATAAATATTTTCCTAAACTAGAATTAAGGATGTATGTTCTAGGTTTAGAAACCAAATTGGTTCTTCCAAAAAAAATTACCAGGTTGATAGCCAATACGAGTAGTATATTTAGGAGTAATATATTTACCTATAATTTAAACCAAAGTATCTTCACCATTAATAAATCTTTCAAGGTCCTTTTTCAATTGCTCATTATATAGATTTAGTGCATTTTTTTCTTTTAGTAATTGAACATTTTTCTCCCTTTCAACAGAAAGTTCATATTTAACATTTTAGGTAAGAGCATATTGTTTCTTTAAATACTTGTATTTATCATTTTTCCATTACATGTATCTTCAAGAATATTACAGTACTCAAACATTTCATTTTTAGACATATTTTCAGAATCACTTTCATCTCCAGAATAATATGAATTATGTACAAGAGATTCCAGTGTTACCTCAGATGTTGTTCTCATAAAACACATGTTTGTTTTGTCAGTATGTTCATCATGTGAAGATTCTGAGTCACTTTAACTATCCTCATAATCACTTTATGTTTCATTCATTGACTTTCTATACTTTCTATCTTTTTCATCATATTTCTTTTTGTACATGAGCTTGGGACACTCATCCTTTACATGTCCTTTTTTCTTACATTCATATCTTATTATCTCATCAGATTTGTTACATCTTTTCCAATATTTCATCCATCTTCACTTTTGATCATATCTTCCTTTGAAGTTAGGATTTCTGGAAAAAAAACTCTTCTTGTAAAATCTCTTAAACATCATGGATAATTAATATATCTCCTCACCATAGTCATTTGATGATTTTTCACTACCGGAACTTTCTATAGATATATAAAATTTCTATTTTTCATTGTGTTTATTTGTGGTGTTCTTAAATGAAACCGATTTTCTTTTGTTTTCATCCTCTTATTCCTTGTTGACATTTAGTTCCTATTCATACATAATTAGTTTCCCAATGATTTTTTATAGGTATCTTAATGATGTCTCATGACTCTCTAATAGAGACAGAGGGTCCTCTCGATCTATCATGTAGGCATCTGAGAATCCTGGTGATTTGTTCTTTGGCAGTCACTTCCCTTCCAAGAGAAATCATTGTGTTGAAAATTTTGTTGAACCTGAGATACATGTCAGAAATAGGCTCATTATTTTTCATTTTAAAGTTATCATATTTAATAGTAAGTATTAAGTCTCATTTTATTCACATTAGAAGTTACTTCATGTGAAATAATCAAAGTATACCAAAATTCATGGGCAGTTTTACAAGAAGAAATTATGTTAAATTCCACATCTCTTAAAGATAAATATAGAGAATTCATTGATTTGCAGTTGTTATTATAGGTAGTCTTGGTTGGGTTATCCCAAGTGATTCTATCTATAGAAGTAATCTTATAATCATCTATAATTGAAGACCAAATTTCAAAACCCATACTTTCAAAATAAATATTCTTTTTAATTTTCCATTTTGAATAATTGGTTCAATAAAATAATGGTGGTCTATTTATTACAACAGCTTCCAATCTATTATCTATTATAAATAAATACTTTGAAAGAGCTGTAAATTTAGAATTAATAGAAATTTAACATTAATTTACTCAATATGGGTTAATTGAGTATCTATAAAAATTTCCATTTAAAAAGTTTTCTTAAGAGGTTCCCCAATAAAAATAAATATATCCCAATTAATAAAATTAATACAGTTATTAAAGTCTGACTGTTCAAATAACTTTTCATAAGAATGATTAATTCTCATAAATCTCAATATCGGTTTGGATATTACTTTTGAAGATATTCTAATAAGGAAAAATAATTATAACTTTTGTCCAAGATTAACTATCAAAGTAAATCTATTTATTTCTGAATTGTATAGTAAAACAAAGAAAACTAAATTAAACAACAGAATAGATATGTGAAAATTGGTTCAGCATCAATCTGAGACCTAATCCACTCCACTGGGTGATCACCTTCCACCAAGAAGTTTATATTAATAAACTTGATCCACACCCTAGATCAGGGTAAACAATAGTGCACATGACTGTCCAGGTCACACGACCTGTTTCACAGTTCTTCGTGGGTATAATATACCAGGTCACACAGGTACCTCTTTCACACTTATCCATTGGAGTAAACAATTGTAAAAATATATAAGTGGAAGCATATCATGTATCCTTCTGTTTAGTGTATAAAACAGTGTTTCATTTAATACAGAAACACACACACTGATTGAAAGATAAAAACAATATAAAATAGAGAAAAGATGATGATATAAGGTTAGAGGTTTTATAAGTGTTATTCTATGCATATTTGGTCTTCTGGGATAAAGAAGATGTAGGTATCAGGTCCTCATGCGAGAGACAAAGTATCGAATGTCTGGTGCTCTGGTTTCCAGTTAGATCTTGATCATGTTCTTTGTGGAGTTTTTATTGGAAGATGTTCTTGAATCTGATCTATGGTATCCCAAATTTTGGAATCATGAATTCTTTTTGTGTTCTGGAGATGTATCTTGTTGCATGTGTTTGTAATTTTCACAATAACACTCGCGCTTTTTCTGCTCTTCTACAGTAGTATGTTTTAGGGCCACACATTTCTTCTTATTCATGGAGTGCACGTGTTGAAGCCGACAAGATGCATGTATTCTGCACATCATACCTCATACTGTGATGTGACATGTCTAGAAAGAAATATTAATCATGTCAAGGCATTTAAACGACTCAAATATGACCGTTAGAAATTAAATTGAAGACCAAAAAACTAATTTAATAATGGTGTCACAGTCTATCTGGAAACGGTGTCACTATAAAATGGTGTATTCTTCTTTGCCTTTAGTCAATGAAATAGTTATGATGGAAAATTGTATAGATATCATGAACCGGTAGCACATATGTGGTGTTAGGATCACGATGTCTGGTCTTTTTCTAAACTTCCAATGTTTTCTTAGTAAGGAACTGGTGTCATAGGCTTCAACAGATCTGAAACTGGTTACAGTGTCTGCTCACAGTGTCTGGTTCACGGTGTCTGGGTCACGATGTATAGTCATGGTGTCTGGATCACGGTGTAGGGTCATGGTTTCTAGTCAAGGTGGTTGGTTTATGGTGTTTGGTCATGGTGTCTGGTTCACAGTGTCTCGTCATGGTGTCTGGTTCTTTGCCAGAAAACAAGAACTGGTGGCAGACTTATGGTTTCTTAGACATAGCCGAATATTTTTATAAAGACTTATGCAGTAATATTCAAAGAATTAATTATACTTAAGAATTCATAAATTAAATCATTATACACCAAATTTAAATATAGTTTACAATAATTAAACATGATTTATAGCAGTTAAGATCTTGAGAAAATTTATTTGAAGCATTAAGAAACCAACCATCTTTATTCAGCACGTGATATAGATTAAACAAGATGTATATGATTTATGACCATTAAAACATTGATTAAAAATTGAGGAGTCCAACAATATCCTAATGGAAATGATTCAAAATTATCATTTTCAAAGAATTCATATGCACTAATTATTATTTAAAATATATGATTTTATGAAATTATGGATTTTCACTTTTTTAAATCCAGTTGAACAATTCATATTAATGATCTAAAAAATTTATAGTATTTTTTATCATATATTTTATTTTTATTTAATCCTTTGATTATATCAACCAAAAATTTGGCATGGTTTAAATAATTCTATAAAATAAGATGTTAATATGAATATCTCTTTTTATTTTTTAATAGTATTTATTAAAATCAATTTAATAACATATATTTATCTAATTCCATAATTTATAAACCCAAATAAATTATTTTATAATTTTACCATAATTTTTTACATTAATGTCATAAATTTAATAACATATAAATGAATTCATTGAATATTAACACTTAATATTTAAATTTATTCATTAATTATTTTATAAATATTTAACAAATTAATATGAATAATTCATAATTAAAAAAGTAATTTATGAAAATTCCAATATATTAAATATTTTTTTACAATACTTTTATTATAATTTATATATTTTATAAATTATATTAAATTCCTAAATAAAAAGAAAAATATGTTTAAAAATGTTTTTTTATCACTAGAAATGATTGACTTATATCATTCTTTAGGATGTTGGAAAACCAATATCAATGGAAAAATATATCTTAATATATCACCTATCATTGTCCCTCTCTTGTTCTATATCATAGAAGGTCTTATCTCATATTAATTATTGATTTATAAAAGATTCAAGTTATCACATTGTTATCATGAGCCTATTGCTAGCCTTGTTTTGAATTGTTGGTAGAGATATCCATATGTCACTTTTCACTTTTCATTGAAATCACATATCATGTACTATAACATCGACTATGAAATATCATATCACATTTATGATACAATGATCTTTTTCAGGAATACGTGAATAAGTAATATTGTTGAAAGTGATATCCAATATCATTGATTTCAATTCCAAAATCAATGAAATTAATTTTTTCATATTCTTCTTCCTCGTATTCATTTTTTATATCTGAATATAATCCACTTTTTGTGTTGAGTCGTATAAATTATAGCTATTACTTATTGAATAACCAACCACCAAAAATTCATTAACCCACAAATTAAAAAACAATAAATAATAGTTAAATTTTCCAATTGAAAAATCTTTCCATTGCCATCATACCTTCATTTATCAATATATCATATATATTTGAAACTAAATCCATGAAGTTTGAGAATTAATACTTAATCATCCACACTATTGATTTATTCTATAGATCCTCTTTGATTCGACACACAAATAGTTTACATTATTAATATTATAATACATTCATGCGACATTTCATAACATCATACCCATTAAAAATCAATAACACTACTATGATATCAGTATTCATAAAAAAACAACAAAATTTAAAAAAACGTATAATTCATATAAAATTACATAATATTTTATTGATACCAAAAAGGGTATTAATTCTCATAATATAGTTGAAGAAATTTAAAAAAAATTAATTCCATGAGATATTTTCATGAGAGTTTTAGAAGAATAAAACACAAAACAAGAAGAGAATACCTTTTTTTAGGTTTCTTCCTTTCTATTACTATCTTAAAAAGATCAGTTAATTATAAGATATGAAATCTAAACTCTAAATATATACACAAATTGTGTGAATCCCCAAGAACAATTCATGAATAGATCTCTCAGTTACTCTATTATATTCTATAACATTATTGTTAAATAAAAATAAGATAATAGGGATATTTTCATTTCCATATCTCAATTCATATCACATAACATTTTTTTAGACTTCAATTTACAGGATCCTCTAGGGCACTCTAAGGGGTCCAAAAATGTTTTCTTTATAAGCATTATATTCATTTCCAATCTTATATATACAATACATAACTCAATATAAATCAACTAGTTATTTAGAATAATTAAATATTTATTATGATGGGTTTCAAAAACATTAAACATCCTTCAATTATATATAGTAAAATGTTCAATATATTTATATTGAATTAATGTGGTTATGGTATATGATATCATATATCGTATGCATATCATTCCATGTATATTCCAATAACTCTTTCGGTTATATGCCTTTATCACTCAAAGTGAAATGAAAATATATATCCTAATGATCGACGCCATAAAAGAATATTACTCCAATAAATGTGTCAATATTTTATGGAACAATACTATAATAATATATCTATATCACAACATGTGATATATATTTTTTCTACATAATATATTTCACTTCTCTCCTTCACGACTTATCGAAGACAATGACCACTATGAGGGTTTGTTTCATCATTACACATGGTGGATAGATGGTATTAGTCCATTATATAAAACTCCATGTTATTAGGTGTCTGATAAAATGGTAGATACATCATGTTAGTGGAGTGAAATTTGTTAGAATTTTTATTTCTAATTTGGATCGATTGAGAGAGATCATGTTAATGTATTTTATAAGATTAAGAAGAGGTTTTGGATAAGGTTATATGGGTGAAAATTTATTAAATTAGGATTTTATATAGTTTTATAAAAGGAATAGAAGGGGTGTATGATGTAAAAATTTATTGAGTGTCTGGAGGGAGGGACCGAGGTGTTATACTATAGGATTATACAATTGGTGGATAATGAGATAAACCAAGTACTCAGGGGTTCTTGGGTTTGTCTATTTTTTTGTGAGGGTTCATAAATATTACATGGGTGGACCAACTTTTTTCATGCAATAAGGATGCTTTGGAGAGGTCATTTTTTCCTCTCCTCCATTGTTCTACCTTGTTTTATCTTGGATCAATGGAATGATGGGGGTAGGTATTTTTTCAAATTGAGGTAATATATTACCTTTAATTTACTTTTATTACTAAAATTCATAACTCTAGGTTTTTTATCATCTATGATAGAGAATGATTATTTTATTTCACTAAAGCATTATGAAATCACATTGAATCATGAGGATTTTTAATATGGTGGCCAACAGGTTTTTAGGGTTGGTGTCCTGAGAACCAACTAATTTGTACTTTGATTACATAAATGTTCACTTATTATATATTGTTCATTATTTTGCATGACTATAATATAATAATATCCAGGAATATTTGTTGCATTGATAAGGTCACGGAAGATCCCCGCTATGATGAGAACCATGAAATTCTATAACAATATTCTTAAATAAATTTCTACGGTTGGATGACATACTATGATAGGACACATAGTATACAGACCATCATGTGTGAGTACTCATAAGAAGACGAGACTCTCTCTCATGGAGTTCACACTTGGTAATCTCCAAGATGTTAGATTATGAGAACAGACCCACCAGTAGCAATTCTGCATATCTTGGTTTCATCGGACATTGGTATCTACGAGCGTGTGTAATGGTCCTTAGACTGGATTATTATCATTAACTCATGTCATGACTCGCGCACTTAGATTTACTGATGAAAACTGTCACACAGACAGTTGGCGAAAAGTAGGGTACGTTGGGTGCGTCAAAAGTGACATGTTGTTAATGGATAAGCCGATGAAGTATTTTTTCCTTTCATTTATGGAAGTTGATATATTGGCCCCTTGATTGAAATAGAAATTTCACATTAAATTCCATGGCCATGGTGTGAACGACGAGTTTATTTCAGGTAGTCAAAGAAAGATGAATCAAGCATATAGGTTTATGACACTGACATGAAACCTGCTTGATGAGATATCAAGACCTAGGGATTAAATTACATAGTAAGAGTTTGTATGAGGTGATACGTTAATGCGGTGTCAACTTCTTTCTCTTGGGTGCCTTGACCCGTTGCTAGACAGTAATCTTGGACTTTAGGCAAGCTCGCCTAATGCCATCGAGAAAGAGGCATGGAGGGTCACACACTAAGTGTATTCAAGTATCTCAAGTACAATAAAGATTATTCTTGTATGTGGTTTAATAATTATTCAAGGAAGCCTAGATCATTTTAATTATTGGGGGAAAAAGGAAATGAAAAAATATATATAACGGCATGTATTAAAGATTACACGCCGTGTATGTTTTCATGGAAAACAAGTACACGCCGTGTATTAATAATTGCACGTTGTGTAGTTTTATTTATGGAAAGGAAATGAATAAATGAAAACAAGATATACACGCCGTGTACATTTAATGTACATGCCGTGTAGTTTTCAATGAAAAACAAGTACGCACCGTGTATTTATTAATACACGTCGTGTAGTTTTTCTAGTCGGGATTTTGAGGATATAATATTGTTTTAAATGATATTTATTATAATCAGCATGGGCACATGTCAAGGAATTAATTATTCGACATGAGGGTTTTAAATAAGAGTCAATGACATAACTAAAATTTGTAATGATTTTATTTATTGTCTTAACTCTATAACCTCAAGCCTGGTTATAAATATCCTCACAACCCCAACTCTTTTCCAACACACAAGAGAATCGTTGTGCACAACAACTCTGGAGAATTATTTCAAGCCTGAAAGAACCTCTTCCTTCAAGAACGCTCTGAAGACTGAGATAGATCCTCTTCCATCAGATCAAGATGATCTAAGGCGGACAATGCAAGAAAAGGTTTCTCCACACTAGCACCCAGAGACTCCTTTGGCGACGTCCCGAGATACGAGGTACACATGTGGATCACCGCTAGAGGAAGTCTACACTTGGCTTCTGCGAAGAAACGATGAATCACATCGGAACATGATCAAGAACATCAACGAAGAAAGAAAACCCAAAAGGTATTTCTTTTTAATTGATTAAATTAATTATAATCAACCTGTAGCGATCCTACTTTGTGGTTCCGGGACTTTCCTTTTCTTTGTCTATTTCTGTGATTCAATCCATGCATACTGGCATGTATCGTCGTATTGATCCCGGATTGATCATTTTCAATGACAAAAATCCAAGTGGGCACATCCACCCACGCACTTCCACTATTCCTGGAACCTTAAAATGGTATCAGAACGAGGTTGCAACGTTGATTATAGTTATTTAATTTTCATTGATAATTTACACATTTATATTTGATTCAATTCAAAATAAATCGTTCTATAAATCTGAATAAACGAGATCTGTTCTTCCTCCTTCATTTCTCGATTCACATCACATAAACGAACTTTTAATTTTAATTTTTCTTAAAATAAAAATGAGGAACTCATCCGGAGGAGTCGCTCTTTCTGTCTGTACAACACAGGATTACACGGCGTGTAATTAAAATTACACGTTGTGTGCTTAGGTTCAACGAACTGGCACTGGTCATCCAAACCACGCCGTGTGAATTGAATATGCCTATGTATTAATCATGTTGTGTTGAGAAGAACTGATCAGCGTGCGGAAATCGGAATACACGGAATGTATGTTGGAGAAACATGTCGTGTAGTCCGTTTCGGCCCAGATGAAACGGTGTACAAGGATAAGCCACATACCATGTACACGAGATCGCCAGGCCGGTTACCACATAACAAGGAAGTACAGTCTGTGTATGATTTATCTATACTCTGTGTACTCCAAAATTTCCAAAGTACAGAAAAACACGCCAAATCCCCCGGCGTGTACTTTGGATAAAGGGTGAAAAGAAATACACGCCGTGTAATTATAAACTACACGTAGTGTAATTTATAGAAATGGAAATTCACCAGGTTTCCTCCAGAAGTACAAAGACATGTACAAGTAATATGGATGAGAAGAATCTCAAGGAAATTCAGAACGAAATTTAAGATCAAATAATTGATTAATTATAAGATAATAATTAATTGAATTCGAGCACGACTTATCTTAAATGAAAGAATGATTAATAAAATTTGAATTCTAAATATGCGTAAATGTCGTTGCATGCAATGGATGATCATGAGATAGATCAAAGACCCTCTGTATGCGTGTATGGTTTTATTTAAATTTATTAAATTAAATTTGTTGGCCTGCGAGACTTCTTCCAATTAAATGTAGGGCATGCGTGCCCATGGTTTCTTTAATGTAAAACCATGTAATAGAGGATCTCCTAAGCCAGAGGAGACGGTTCAAATCTCGAAGCTGAGGTGAAACCGACACAAGAAGATACAAATGTGGACAGGTGGGAGCTGCAAAACACGAACCATCAGGTTCAAGGTGTTTTCCCTAGCTTAGGGTTAGCTTATCCAAACCTCTAGATAAGCTAACCAATAGAAGCTCATGATCATGCCATGTTATTTTATTTTTGTTTAAATTTCATGGTTTATTTATTATGTATGTATTTTCACGATCACATAGTTAATAAAATTAACAATCATGCAAAGATGGAATAAAATAAAAACTGGACTATGCGTAAACATTACCAGAACATGGTTAATCACTCAAGAAAGCATCACTTAATATTAACAAGCATGTGATAATGAAAAACTACACATAAAGGATTAAAATCCCTCAATACCATATTATGTCAGACCTAGCCTTCTGTTACCTGATTAAGGGCAAGACTCAATAAAACTATGTGTTTGACCAACCATTGTTGGGACACTTACTTTTATAAAGGAAGGCCTTATGAATGGTTTTGGGTTGAAATAACCATATTACATCAAGAGGAGTAGCCCTTGCTAGAATTGATGTAATATTGGAGGCAAGAGTTGAGGAAATCCAAGTCAGGATTTTAGGATTGGGGAGTCTACTCAATATATCAAGGAACTATAAGCTCAGAGTTGGCAAAGACCTGCCTACCTAAATACCTTCAAATAGCTTGACCAACCCTTGTTGGGGTTATGCGAAGGGGAATATGGATCCTTGCCACCAGAATGTCAAAGAAACTAGACATTCCGAGTTCAATGTTGAGGGCCATTGGGACTTGATAAAATAGTGGGATAATTAATTAATTCATTTATTATTTCTCATTAAATGTAATCAAGAAAGTACTGATAAATATGCTCTTTTAATTTGTATAATCGATATGACAAACTCGTCAACCACCTTTTCTTTGCGATCAATTCTAGACAAAGACACTATCATCACCGGAAGTAACTTTCGGGAATGGTTTAGGTGCCTTCGGGTTATCCTATGCCATAAACAAAAGTTTTACGTGTTGGAGTCCTCACTTCCCGATTCTCCTGCCCCATGGGCAAGTGATGAAGATTTCCTGGTCTATGGTCAACATTTGAATGATGATATCGACGTTCAATGTTTGATGTTGTCATATATGTCTAGTGATCTCATGAAATCTCATGAATACATGGATTCCTACAGCATGCTCGATCACCTTTGTGGTCTATACTAGGAGAGAGAAAGACAGGAAAGGTTTGAGATCTCCAAGGCTCTATTTCAGAGAAAGCTTGTAGAGGGTGCCCCAGCTGGGCCTCATGTAGTCAAGCTCATTGGAAACATTAAGCTCTTGGAGTTCTTGGGTTTAAACTCCCTGAAGAACTGGGTACTGATCTCATTCTCGCATCACTCCCCCAGAGCTTCTCAAACATTGTTGTGAACTTAAACATGAACAACTTTGAGAAGTCTTTGTCTGATCTTCTTATCCTTATTCGCCAAGTGGACAATGACATGAAGCATGAAAAGCCTTCTGTCGTCATGGTGAATAAAAGGAAAGGGAAGGCAAAGATCTTTAAGCCCAAAGCTTCTTCAAGGCCTTCCAAGAAAAGGAATATCAAAGGGGATGCAAAGGAACATGATGTTGTTTGTTTCGCATGTAGAAAGAAGGTCCACTGGAAGAAAAACTACACCCAGCCAAGGAAGCAAGGGGAATATTTAGGTGCATTTGTTATCGAATGCAATCTATATGTTTCTACTAATTGGGTATTATATACTGCTTGTGGTGCTCACATCTATATCCAAATACAGGAACCAAGTAGATTCAGGAAGATTGATCGAGGGGAGGTAGATCTACGAGTAGCCAACAGAGCCAGACTTGCTGCTTTAGGTGTCAGGGACTACAACCTCACATTGCCTACGAGGATGGTATTGGTTTTGAAATGATTTTATTATGTACCCTCTGTAACCAAAAACATTATTTCAGTATCCAGATTAGATACTGATGGATTCATCTTCATGTTTGGAAGTGGATGTTTCTATTTTTATAAAGATAGCATTTTTTTGGTAGGGCACTTTTATATAACGGCCTTTTTATGTTAGACTACACAAACCAAGTAATGTAAATCGATAACAAAGTTAATTCACATGACTCATACCACACCCAACTTTGGAATCACCAGCTAGGTCATGTTAATGATAAACATTTGACAAAATTACATCAAGATGGGTATTTAGATTCTTTCGAACTTAAACCGCTTGGTGTATGTCATGCGTGTCTACAAGGAAAAATGACCAAAGCCCCATTTAGTGGGAAAGGTGAAAGAGATAAAGAGATTCTAGAATTAGTTCACACAGATGTGTGTGGACCATTTTCAGTTGATGAAAGGGGTGGGTTCTCTTACTTCATAACTTTTACTGATCATTTTATTTGATATGGATATATCTACTTAATGAGGTATAAGTCACATTTTTTTGATCGGTTCAAAGAATACAAGAATGAAGTTGAGAACCAGCTTGGTATGAAGATTAAGAAACTCCGCTCAGATAGAGGAAGATAATATCTTAATCCGGACTTCATTGATTTCTTACGGGAGTTTGGGATTTTATATCAACTCACTTCTCCTTACACACCGCAGTGGAATGGTGTATGTGAAAGGAGGAACCGCACCCTGCTGGACACGGGGAGATCAATTATGAGTCATGCGAGTCTCCCATAATCCTTTTGGGGATATGCATTACAAATTGCAGCACACATACTAAACCAAGTACCAACTAAATCGATAAACGATATTCCATACGAGTTATGGAGTCTACGCAAAGCTATGTTATCGAATTTACATGTGTGGGGTAGCGAATTTTTTTTTAAAGACTCTTCACGTTACAAACTAGCACCCCGAGTCACAAAGTGTATCTTTATAGGATATCCCAAGGAAACAAGGGGATATTACATATACAAAACCTCAGAAAAAAAGGTTACAGTGGCAAGACATGCCATATTCCATGAGAGGGATCACATCTCCAAAAGAGATAGTGGGAGTGAGATAGACTTCGATGAAGTCAAGGCTCAAGATACACAGGAGTTGGTATAAGAACAGATTCCACAAATCCACATGGAAGAACAATCTGTTCCATAGACAAAAAAACTGTGTAGGATCACGAGAGAGGTGAGAGAACCAGAACGATATGGTTTTCTTGTCACCGAGGATGGTGACTCATTATTGGTTGACAATGATGATCCTCTTACCTACAAGGAAGTAGTTGATGGCATAGATGTTTCCTAGTGGCATGAAGCCATGAATTCTGAAATGGATTCCATGTACCAAAACCAAGTCTGGATTTTGGTAGATCCTCCAGTTGATGTAAAGCCTATTGGTAATAAATGGGTATTCAAGAAGAGACTTGACATGGAGGGGAAAGTCAGCACCTACAAGGAATGACTGGTTGCAAAAGTTTTTAGACAGCATCAAGGAATTGACTTTGATGAAACCATTTCACCGGTTGCGATGCTAGAATCCATCAGAATATTATTGGCCATTTCCGCTTACCATGACTTTGAAATTTGGAAAATGGATGTCAAAACAGAATTCCTAAATGGGAACCTCCAGGAAGATGTCTACATGACACAACCTGAAGGGTTTGTGACTCTAAAGGATGCCAACAAGGTATGCAAGTTACCGAAATCCATTTATGGATTAAAGTAAGCATCAAGGTCATGGAACATTAGTTTTGATGAAGCTATAACAGAATTTGGCTTTGTTAAGAACGAATTCGAGCCTTGTGTCTACAAGAGGTTTAGTGGAAGTATGGTCGTTTTCATAATAGTATATATTGATAACCTATTACTAATTGGAAACAAAGTACCTGTCTTACAGTCATTTAAGGCATGGTTGCATAAATGCTTCTCCATGAAAGACTTGGGCGAGGCAGCATATATTCTTGGTATCAAGATCCATCGTGATAGATCCAAGAGAATTCTAGGCCTGAGTCAAAGTACATACATTGACAAGATACTGAAGAGATTCAGTATGGAACAGTCCAAGAGGGGATTGTTGCCAGTGTCACATGGAATTCATCTTTCCAAGAAAATGTGTCCTCAGACACATGAGTAAATAAAGAGAATGGAAAGGATCCCTTGCACATCTGTGATTGGGTAAGTCATGTATGATATGCTATGTACGAGGCTAGATGTTGCTTTTTCATTAAGTGTGGTAGGCAGATATCAAGTTGATCCAGGACACCGCCATTGGATGGCAGTGAAGACTATCCTTAAGTAGACTGATCAAGATCACATGAAGTCGCAGACTGGATACATCTTCAGTTTTAATGGAGGTGCAGTGAGCAGGAAAAGATCAAAGAAATGTGTGGTGGCAGATTCTACAGCGGAGTCTGAGTATATCGCAGCTTCTGAGGTAGCTAAAGAAGCAGTATGGATGCGAAGCTTCTCCCAAGAGCTGGATGTTGTACTGAGAATTAAAGATCCTATCACACTCTATTGTGATAATACTGTAGTGGCGGCACTTACAAAATAGCCAATCTCACATTAGCGGATAAAGCACATACTTCAGAAGTATCATCTCTTGAGGTATTTTTCTCAGAGTGGTGAAGTTGTAGTGAGCAATATTTCCACGGAAGACACTGTGGCAGACCCCTTGACTAAAGTCTTGACTCGGCAGAAAAATGATCATCATGTGAGATCTAGCGGAATAAAAGTCATAGGCAGTTGGCTCTAGTCCATGTGGGAGTTTTTTAGGGTTGGTGTCCTAAGAACCAACTGATTTGTACTTTGATTACATAAATGTTCACTTATTATATATTGTTCATTGTTTTGCATGACTATAATATAATAATGTCCTGGAATATTTATTGCATTGATAAGGTCATGGAAGATCCCTGCTATGATGAGAACCTTGAAATGCTATAACAATATTCGTAAATGAAGTTCTACGGTTGGATGACATACTATGATAGGAAAGATAGTATAAAGACTGTCATGTGCGAGTACTCGTAAGAAGAAGAGACTCTCTCTCCTGGATTTCGCACTTGGTAATCTCCAAGATGGGAGATTATGAGAACAGACCCTCCAGTAGCAATTCTACATGTCTTGGTGTCATCGGACATTACTATCTACGAGCGTGTGTAATGGTCCTTAGACTGGAAGATTATCATTAACTCATTTCATGACTCGTGTATTTAGATTTACTGACAAAAACCGTCACGTAGACAGTTGGTGGGAAGTAGGGTATGTTGGGTGCGTCACTAGTGACATGTTGTTAATGGATAAGTCGAGGAAGGATTTGTCCCTTCTATTTATGGAAGTTGATATCTTGGCCCCTTTATTGAAATAGAACCGTCGCATTAAATTTCATGGCAATGGTGTGAACGACGAGTTTATTTTAGGTAGTCAAAGATCGACAAATCAAGCATATAGGTTTATGACACTGCCATGAAACCTGCTTGATGAGATATCGAGATAAAGGGATTAAATTACATAGTAAGAATTCGTATGAGGTGATACATCAATGCAGAGTCAACTTCTTTCTCTTGGGTGCCTTGACCCATTGCTAGATAGTAATCTTGCACTTTAGGCAAGCCTGCCTAACACCAACGAGAAAGAGGCCTAGAGGGTCACACACTATGTGTATTCATGTATCTCAAGTAGAATAAGGATTATTACCGTATGTGGTTTAATAATTATTCAAGTAATCCTAGATCTTTTTAATTATTGGAGGAAAAAGGAAATGAAAAAAAGATATACACGCTGTGTATTAAAGATTACACACCGTGTAGTTTTTCATGGAAAACAAGTACACGTCGTGTATTAATAATTACAGGTTGTCTGGTTTTATTTATGGAAAGGAAATGAATAAATGAAAACAAGATATACATTCTGTGTACGTTGAATGTAAATTCCATGTAGTTTTCAATGAAAAAAAAGTAAACACCATGTATTTATTAATACAAACCTCGTAGTTTTTCCAGTCGGGATTTTGAGGATATAATATTGTTTTAAATGATATTTATTATAATCAGTGTGGGCGCATGTCAAGGAATTAATTATTCAACATGGGGGTTTTAAATGAGAGTCAATGAAATAAATAAAATTTGTAACATGTTTATTTTCGGTAATAACTATACAACCTCAAGCCTGATTATAAATATCCTCACAAACCCAACTCTTTTCCAACACACAAGAGAATCTTGTGCACAACGACTCTAGAAAATTCTTTCAAGCCTGAAAGAACCTCTTCCTCCAAGAACGCTCTCAAGACCGAGAGAGATCCTCTTCCATCCGATCAAGACGATCTAATTCAGACAACGCAAGAAAAGGTTTCTCCACGCTAGCTCCCAGAGACTCCATTGGCGATGACCCGAGATACGAGGTACATGTGTTGATCACCACTAGAGGAAGTCTAAACATGGCTTCTGCGACGCAACGACGAATCACATCAGAACGTGATCAAGAACATCAAAGAAGAAAGAACACCCAAAAGTTATTTATTTTCAATTTATTAAATTAATTATAATCAACCTGTAATGATCCTACTTTGTGGTTCTGGGACTTTCTTTTCTTTGTCTATTTGTATGATTTGATCTGTGGAGACTGGCGTTTATCATCGTATTGATCCTGGATTGATCATTTTTAATGACAAAAAGTCATGTGGGAACATCCACCCACTTGCTTCTACTACTCCCGGAACCTTCAAATGGTATCAGTGCGTAGTTGCAACATTGATTATAGTTATTTAATTTTCGTTGATAATTTACGCATTTATATTTGATTCAATTCAAAATAAATCGTTCTATAAATCTGAATAAATGAGATTTGTTCTTCCTCCTTCGTTTCTCGATTCAAATCACCAAAATGACCTTTTAATTTTAATTTTGATTAAAATAAAAAGAGGAACTCATCCAGAGGAGTCGCTCTTTCTGTCTTTACAACACGGGATTACACGGCGTGTAATTAAAACTACACGTCGTGTACTTAGGTTTAACGAACCGGAATTAGTCTACCAAACCACACCGTGTGAATTGAATATGACCAAGTATTAATCATGCTGTGTTGACCAGAACTGATCGGTGTGTGGAAATCGGAATACACGGCACGTATGTTAGAGAAACACGTCGTGTAATCCGTTCTGGCCCAGATGAAACCATGTACAAGGATAAGCCGTGTACCGCGTACACGGGATCTCCAGGTTGGTTACCGCGTAACAAGGATGTACACGTTGTGTATGATTTATCTACACGCCGTGTACTCCAAAATTTCCAATGACAGAAAAACATGCCAATTCCCCCAGCGTGTACTTTGGATAAAGAGTGAAAAGAAAAACACGCCATGTAATTATAAACTACACTCCGTGTACTTTCCAGAAATGGAATTTCACCAGGTTTCCTCCAAAAGTACAAAGACCTGTACAAGGAATATGGGTGATAAGAATCTCAAGGAAATTCAGAAAGGAATTTAAGATAAAAGTATTGATTAATTATAAGATCATAATTAATTGAATTCGAGCACGACTTATCTTAAATAAAAGAACGATTAACATAATTTTAATTCTAAATATGTGTAAATTTCGTTGCATGCTATGGATGATCATGAGCTTGACCAAAGACCATTTGTATGTGTTTATGGTTTTATTTAAATTTATTAAATTAAATTTTTTGGCCTGTGAGCCTTCTTCCAATAAAATGTACGGCCTGCGTGCCCATGGTTTCTTTAATGTAAACCCATGTAATGGAGGATCTCCCAAGCCAGAGGAGACGCTTCAAATCCTGAATCTGAGGAGAAACTGAAACAATAAGATACAAAGGTGGACATGTGGGAGCTAAAAAACACAAACCATCAGGTTCAAGGTGTTTTCCCTTAGTCAGGGTTAGCTCATCAAAACTTCTAGATAAGCTAACCAATAGAATCTCATGATCATGCCATCGTATTTTATTTCTGTCTAAATTGCATGGTTTATTTATTATGTATGTGTTGTCGCGATCACATAGTTAATAAAATGAACAAGCATGCAATGATGGAATAAAATAAAAACTGGACTATGCGTAAACATTATCAGAACATAGTTAATCACTTAAGAAAGAATCACTTAATATTAACAAGCATGTGATAATGAAAAACAACTCATAAAGGATTAAAATCCCTAAATACAATATTATGACAGACTTATCCTTCTGTTACCTGATTAAGGGAAAGACTCAATAAAACTATGTGTTTGACCAACCCTTGTTGGGATAGTTACTATTATAAGGGAAGCCCTTATGAAAGGTTTCGGGTTGTCTTAACCATTTTACAACAAGAGGAGAAGCCCTTGCTAGACTTGAAGTAATATTGGATGCAAGAGTTGAGGAAATCCAAGTCAGGATTTTAGGATTGGGGAGTCCACTCAATAAATCAAGGAACTGTAAGCTCAAAGTTGGCAAAGACCTGCCTACCTAAATACCTTCAAATATCTTGACCAACCTTTGTTGGGGTTATGCGAAGTGGAATATGGATCCTTTCCACTAGAATTTCAAAGCAACTGGACATTCCGAGTTCATTGGTGAGGGCCCTTAGGACTTGATAAAATAGTGGGAGAATTAATTAATTCGTTTATTATTTCTCATGAAATGTAATCAAGAATGTACTGATAAATCTGGTCTTTTAATTTGTAGAATCGATATGAAAAACTCCTCAACCACCTTTTCTTTGTGATCAATTATGGATAAATACAATATCCTCACCAACAGTAACTTTCAAGAATAGTTTAGGTGCCTTCAGGTTATCGTATTCCATGAACGAAAGTTTTACGTGTTGGAGTCCTCGCCTCCTGATTCTCCATCCCCAGGGGCGAGTGATGATGATTTCCTGGTCTATGATCAACATTTAAACGATGCTCTCGACGTTCATTGTTTGATGTTTTCATCTATGTATAGTGATATCATGAAATCTCATGAAGACATGGATGCCTACAGCATGCTCGAGCACCTTTGTGGTCTATACCAGGAGAGAGCAAGACAGGAAAGGTTTGAGATCTCCAAGGCTCTATTTCAGAGCAAGCATGGAGAGGGTGCCCCAGCAGGGCCTCATGTAGTCAAACTCATTGGATACATTGACTGCTTGGAGGTTCTAGGGTTTAAACTCCCTGAAGAACTGGGTATTGATCTCATTCTCGCATCACTCCCCCAGAGCTTCTCAAACTTTGTTGTGAACTTCAACATGAACAACATTGAGAATTATTTGTCCGATCTTCTTATCCTTATTCGCCAAGTGGACAATGACATAAAGTGTGAAAAGCCTTCTATCCTCATGATGAATAAAAGGAATGGGAAGGGGAAGAGATTTAAGCCCAAAGCTTCTTCAAGGCCTTCCAAGAAAAGGAAGATCAAAGGGGAGGCAAAGGAACAGGATGTTGTTTGTTTCGCATGTGGCAAGAAGGGCCACTGGAAGAAAAACTGCACCCAGCCAAGGAAGAAAGGGTAAGATTCAGGTGCGTTTGTTATCGAATTCAATCTATCTGTTTCTACCAATTCGTTATTAGATACTGCGTGTAGTGCTCATATCTGTATCCAAATACAGAAACCAAGTAGATTCAGGAAGATTGATCGAGGGGAGGTAGATCTACGAGTAGCTAACAGATCCAGACTTGCTATTATAGTTTTCAGGGACTACCACCTCACATTGCCTATAGGGATGGTATTGGTTTTCAAAGGATGTTATTATGTATCCTCTGTAACCAAAAAATTTATTTTAGTATCTAGACTAGATACTGATGGATTCATCTTCATGTTTTGAAGTGAATGTTTCTATTTTTATAAAGATAGTATTTGTTTTGGTTGGGCACATTTATATAACGGTCCTTATGTGTTCGACTACACAAACTAAGTAATGGAAATCGATAACAAAGTTAATTCACAAGACTCATACCACACCCAACTTTGGCATCACCGACTAGGTCATGTCAATGAGAAATGTTTGACAAAATTACATCAAGATGGGTATTTAGATTCTTTCGAACTAAAACCACTTGGTGTATGTCATGCGTGTCTATAAGGCAAAATGACCAAAGCCCCATTTAGTGGGAAAAATGAAAGAGCTAAATATCTTCTAGAATTTGTTCACACATATGTGTGTGGACCATTTCCAGTTGAAGCAATGGGTGGGTTCTCATAATTCATAACTTTTACAGATGATTTTAGTAGATATGGATATATCTACTTAATGAGGTATAAGTAAGATTCTTTTGATCGGTTCAAAGAATACAAGAATGAAGTTGAGAACCATCTTGGTAAGAATATTAAGAAACTCCACTCAGACAAAGGAGGAGAATATCTTAATCAGGACTACATTGATTTCTTACAAGAGTTTGGGATTATATCTCAAATCACTCCTCCTTGCTCACCACAGTGGAATGGTGTAAGTGAAAGGAGGAACCGCACCCTGTTGGACATGGTGAGATCAATGATGAGTCATTCGAGTCATCCATTATCCTTTTGGGGATATTCATTAAAAACAGTAGCTCACATACTAAACCAAGTACCAACTAAATCGATAAATGGTATTCTATATGAGTTATGGAGTGGACGCAAAGATATGTTATCGAATTTACATGTGTGGGGTAGCGAAGCATTTGTTAAAGCCTCTTCAGGTAACAAACTAGCACCTCGAGGCACAAATTTTATCTTTATAGGATATCCCAAGGAAACAAGGGGATATTACCTATACAACCCCTCATACAAAAAGGTTACAGTGGAAAGGAATTCCATATTCCTTGAGAGGGAGCACATCTCCAAAAGAGATAGTGGAAGTGAGATAGACTTCGGTGAAGTCGAGGCTCAAGATACACAGGAGTGGGTACAAGAACAAATTTCACAAAGCCCCGTGGAAGATCAATCTTTTCCAGAGACACAAGAACTGCGTAGGAGCACGAGAGAGGTGAGAGAACCAGAACGATATGGTTTTCTTATCACTGAGGATGGTGACTCATTATTGGTTGACAATGATGATCCTCTTACCTACAAGGTAGCAGTTGAAGGCACAGATGTTGCCAAGTGGCATGAAGCCATGCATTCTAAAATGGATTCCATGTATCAAAACCAAGTCTGGATTTTGGTAGATCCTCTAGTTGATGTAAAGCCTATTGGTAATAAATGGGTATTCAAGATGAAACTGGACATGGAGGGGAAAGTCAGCACCTACAAGGCACCACTGGTTGCTAAATGTTTTATACAGCATCAAGGAATTGACTATGATGAAACCTTTTCACTAGTTGTGATGCTAAAATTCATCAGAATACTATTGGACATTTCCACTTACCATGACTTTGAAATTTGGAAAATGGATGTCAAAACAGCATTCCTTAACGGGAACCTCCAGGAAGATGTCTACATGACACAACCTGAAGGGTTTGTGACTCCAAAGGATTCCAACAAGGTATGGAAGTTGAAAAAATCCATTTATGGATTAAAGAAAGCATCAAGGTCATGGAAAATTCATTTTGATGAAGCTATAAGGGAATTTGGCTTTGTTAAGAATAAATGTGATCCTTGTGTCTACAAGAGGTTTAGTGGAACTGCGGTCCTTTTCTTAATAGTATATTTTGATGACATATTACTAATTGGAAACGAAGTACCAATCTTATATTCAGTTAAGGCATGGTTGCATAAATTCTTCTCTATGAATGACTTGGGCGAGACAGTATATATCCTTGGGGTCAAGATCCATCGTGATAGATCCAAGAGAATGCTAGGCTTGAGTCAAAGTACATACATTGACAAGATTCTTAAGAGATTCAGTATGGAACAGTCTAAGACGGGATTGTTGCCAATGTCACATGGAATTCATCTTTCCAAGAAAATGTGTCCTCAAACACATGAGGAAAGAAAGATAATGGCAAGGATCCCTTACCCATCCGCGATTGGGTCAGTCATGTATGCTATGCTATGTACAAGGCTAGATGTCGCTTATGCATTTAGTTCGGTAGGAAGATATCAAGCTGATCCAGGATACCACCATTGGATGGCAGTCAAGACTATCCTTAAGTATCTGAGGCGTACTAAGGATATGTTCTTGGATTATGGAGGATATGAGGAACTAGTCATTAGAGGACATGTAGATGCTAGTTTCCAGACTGATCAAGATGACATGATGTCGCAGACTGGATACATCTTCAGTTTGAATGGAGGTGCAGTGAGCTGGAAGAGCTCAAAGCAAAGTGTGGTGGCAAATTCTACAGAAGATTCTGAGTATTTCATAGCTTCTGAGGCAGCTAAAGAAGCATTATGGATGTGGGGCATCTTCCAAGAGCTGGATGTAGTACCAAGAATTAAATATCCTATCACACTCAATTGTGATAATACTGCAGCGATTGCACTTGAAAAAGTTCCATGGTCACATCAGTGGACAAAGCATATACTTCGAAAGTATCATATCTTGAGGGATTTTTCTCAGAGAGGTGAAGTTGCAATGAGCAGTATTTCCACGGAAGACAATGTGGTGGACCCCTTGACTAAAGCCTGGACTCAGCAGAAGCATGATCA
Organism: Viscum album; assembly: GCA_963277665.1. Lineage (NCBI taxonomy): Eukaryota > Viridiplantae > Streptophyta > Magnoliopsida > Santalales > Viscaceae > Viscum > Viscum album. Next base: position 2,086,694,348 of record OY728151.1, read on the forward strand.
TCATGTGAGGTCTAGCGGACTAAAAGTCATAGGCAGTTGGCTCTAGTCCAAGTAGGAGTTTGTTAGGGTTGGTGTCCTGAGAACCAACTGATTTGTACTATGATTACATAAATGTTCACTTATTATATAATGTTCATTATTATGCATGACTATAATATAATAATGTCATGGAATATTTTTTGCATTGATAAGGTCATGGCAGATCCCCACTATGATGAGAACCTTGAAATTCTATAAAAATATTCTTAAATAAAGTTCTATGGTTGGATGACATACTATGATAGGACACATAGTATATAGACAGTCATGTGAGAGTACTTGTAAGAAGACGAGACTCTCTCTCATGGAGTTCTCACTTGGAAATCTCCAAGATGGGAGATTATGAGAACAAACCTGCCAGTAGCAATTCTGCATGTCTTGGTGTCATCGTACATTTCTATCTACGAGCATGTGTAATGGTCTTTAGACTAGAAGATTATCATTAACTCATGTCATGACTCGTGCACTTAGATTTACTAACGAAAACCGTCAAGCAGATAGTTGGTGGGAGGTAGGGTACGTTGGGTGCGTCAGGAGTGACATGTTGTTAATGGATAAGTCGAGGAAGGATTTGTCCCTTCCATTTATGGAAGTTGATATTTTGACCCTTTTATTGAAAAAGAACTGTCACATTAAATTCCATGGGCATGGTGTGAATGAGGAGTTTATTTTAGGTAGTCAAAGAACGACGAATCAAGCATATAGGTTTATGACACTGCCATGAAACCTTCTTGATGAGATATCGAGACAAAGGGATTAAATTACACAGTAAGCATTCATATGAGGTGATACGTCTATGCGGCGTCAACTTCTTTCTCTTGGGTGGCTTGACTCATTGCTAGACAGTAATCTTGGACTTTAGGCAAGCCCACCTAATTCCAACAAGAAAGAGGCCTATAGGGTCACACACTAAGTGTATTCAAGTATCTCAAGTAGAATAAAGATTATTCTTGTACGTGGTTAATAATTATTCAAGGAAGCCTAGATCATTTTAATGATTGGAGGAAAAAGGAAATGAAAAACAAGATATACACGCCATGTATTAAAGATTACACGCCGTGTAGTTTTTCATGGAAAACAAGTACACGTCGTGTATTAATAATTACACACCGTGTAGTTTTCTTTATGGAAAGGAATTGAATAAATGAAAACAAGATATACACACTATGTACATTGAATGTACATGCCGTGCAGTTTTCAATGAATAAAAAGTACACGTCATGTATTTATTAATACACGTCGTGTAGTTTTTCTAGTCGGGATTTTGAGGATATAATATTGTTTTAAATGATATTTATTATAATCAGCGAGGGTGCATGTCAAGGAATTAATTATTCAACACGGGGGTTTTAAATAAGAGTCAATGAAATAAATAAAACATGTAACGTGTTTATTTATTGTCATAACTCTACAACCTCAAGCCTGATTATAAATATCCTCACAACCCCAACTCTTTTCCAACACACAAGAGAATTGTTGTGCACAACAACTCTGGAGAATTCTTTCAAGCCTGAAAGAACCTCTTCCTCCAAGAACACTCTCAAGATCGAGAGAGATCCTCTTCCATCGGATCAAGATGATCTAAGGTGGACAACACAAGCAAAGGTTCATCCACGCTAGCACCCAGAGACTCCTGTGGTGATGTCCCGAGATACGAGGTACATGTGTGGATCACCTCTAGAGGAAGTCTACACTTGGCTTCTGTGAGGCAATGATGAATCACATCGGAATGTGATCAAGAACATCAACGAAGAAATAACACCCAAAAGGTATTTCTTTTCAATTGATTAAATTAATTATAATCAACCTGTAACGATCCTACTTTGTGGTTCCGAGACTTTCCTTTTCTTTGTCTATTTCTATGATTCGATCCATGGAGACTGGCGTTTATCATCGTATTGATCTCGGATTGATCATTTTTAATGACAAAAATCCAAGTGGGCACATCCACCCATGCGCTTCTGACGCGCCCAGAACCTTCAGAGATATCATGATATAATCCTCATATGTCATTGATTTCTGTTTTTACGATTGGTAAGATATTATTTGAATTTTAGTTTTTTTAAATTATTCCTTAATTTAAGTAATGAATTTGGTTTTTTTATCATTGGAGTATCAGGATCATTCCATGGGATGTTCAATTTTTATTGATTAAGTTTTCATCATTGTTATATTTCTGGGTAAGATTTCCTCTATTAATTCAATTAGTTTTTTTATTCATGGGTGGTTTGGTATACAAATTTAAAATGATTTTAATTTAGTGTTGGATCTTAAAAGACAAGTATTTCTAGTAGTTTTTTGGATTTAAATTAATGAACATCATTTCTATAGCGGTCTTTACTTATTAAGTATACAAATTTATGTGGCATCGAAAGTCTTGTCAACTACTTATACTATATTCTTGCGTGATTATTTTTATAATAAAATCAATTGTGTGGAATAATTTAAACTAAAAAATGGTACCTCTTCAAATTGTCTTAATAATAACCGAATGTTACCATATCTTGGAAAGATGAATCATTTTTTTACATCCAATGATTTTAGTATATATTACATTATGTAAATATCTTTTTTAATAGAATGTAATATATAGAACATCAAAAAAAAGTGAGTAATAATTTATGCATATGAAATGTAAACATCAATAAATTATGAATATATAATGTGAAAACAAATAAAATAAAACTCTTTGGTAGATAAAATTAAATAAGGTTAATACCACTTAATGTTTAAAAGGATCATTATTCAATAAAAGAAATTTTTTTAATGTTACTTATTTTCATAAAAAATATAAATTTATGAATTTTATAAATTTAATTTTATGAAATTAATTTCATTTTTCTATTAATAATATCAAAATTATCTTAGTTTTAAATTTTGAGACATTACAAAAATAGCTGATTTTTTTGTTGAATAATGAAAAATATCGATTTTAAAAATACAATCACTTTCATGATATTATCATCTTATAATAATGAATTTAAATATATTAAACATTTTTATATAATAAATAAATATTTAATAACTAATATAATTCATTTAAAAATATAATGTTGAAATTTGAAATCTATGTTTGAAATTTTGGAAATCTATATAATGTTTTTATTCAAATAAAAACTATTTTGTTCTTCTCTTTTAATAAATTATTCACAAGATTACTTTAGGTTTAATTTTTTTTAAAGTAAAATAAGTATCCTTTTATTTGACATAATCTAATTAGTTAATGGTAATCAAAATTATAGGTTATTTTGGTATAAAGTCATTACTATAATTAAAAGCCACATTTTTCTAAATTTAGTTATTATTGCAGTTTGAAAAATTATATCAATATTAAATTTTAGCACATATTGAAGTTGAATTATATATAATGTATAATATATTTGGGATAGTTATTTTCTAATTTTCTTATTATTTTAATTTCATTTTTATTTATAAAGAATAGTTACCATGGTAAATTTTTTTCACTATAGTAAATGTCAGAAGGATTAAAACTACATGAAATATGGGCTATATCCACATAACTATACCAATGGTTTTCAAACCCATTGTTTTGACCTATCCCAGTTATAATAATCATAAATAATACTTAATAATGTTTCAAATGAGTTTACTTTGTTATGTTATTGTTTAGAATTATAAGATAGTTTGGCAGAATACTCCAAATATGAGTCACTATTATCGTGACACGCTGTTATGGATGAATCACTAGTAAGGATGACTCACCATCAAGGATTACACACTTTTATTCTGATTACCCACACTAATGATTCATCATTACCATACAGATTGGTAGAATGTTTCATGTATGAGTCACCATTCCAGAGACACTACTCCAAACTCGCCGCTCTAGACTCACCACTCCTAACTCACCACTATGTTTGAGTCACCACTCCAAAGAAGTCACCGCACCAAAGAAGTCACCAATAAAAATAATTCCCTATCACAAATAAGTCACCACTCTAAAATAAGTCGCATCTCCAAATAAGTAATCACTCTAATGAAGTCATCACTCCAAAGAAGTCACCACCCCAAGGACATCCTCATCCTGACACCGCTAAGAATAAGTCACCGCCATTCATAATTCACTGTTAAATCAACCTACCCCTAGAGAGTCACCTCTCAAAAGACTCACCACTACCTTTCCTTTTTCATTTTTCATTCAATATTTATAACAGTCATATTTTTGAAATTTAATTCTCCTGATTAAATAAATGACTATTTACAGACAACATTAAAATTGATGTTAGAGTGTTGTACAAATTAAGAGTCACCAGAACATGATTGATAACATGCTATCTATTGGGTGAAGTAAATAATAATTAATCTTAGTATCAAAGTAAAATATTGATAGAGAATCATGGTGATAGATGAGAATGAAAACTGCTCAAAAAGTGTGGCAAACTCAAAAGATTTGTGCATGTGTGAAATCTTTCATTTCAAGTATTCAAAGAACACATGTTGAAGATGATTTTTGAAGACGTGGATCTCTCACACACCACAAGATAGAAGATTCTATGATACTCTGTTTTGAAACAACTTTTGGAAAAATTAATCAAACCTAATTTCAAGATACTTCCAAGGAGTCCCGAAGCTACAACACATATCACACAGAGAAACACTATCCCATCTACTCTTTCATCTAATCTGTTTTTGGACTTTATTAAAATTACATGGAGTGTGTGATTGTATATATTTTATAAACACACACCTATTCCTATTCACAACTAGTATATAGACAGTTATCCTCACAACTTATCTTTTTACACGTTATATTCCCACAGATAACAGTGGAAGAGGTCTCTACATGGATTGTCAGTTTCTATACTCCAATAAAAAACTGTGGAAAACATCTCAGTGACCTAGATAACATTTTATGTCATATTTTATGCCTATATACAGGTTTTGGAGTTTATTTAAGTTTATATAAACTTATTAGTGGAAGGTGATCACCAAATGAATAGGACTAAGTCTCACCTTGAGACTGAACATCTTTTTATTATTGTCGTTGTGTCTTCTAAAGTTATATTTTCACTACACTATATGTCTCCATCTAAAAACATTTATTTCAATTTGAGACTTAATCTTAGATAGTATTATATTAGAGTTTGATTTAGTAAATTTATTTCAAAAGATAAAATATTATTTTATATTATTTGAACGGAGAACTAAGAACTCTTGGATAAATATATTAAAAGATCAATAATTTTATAAATATTATACTTTGGTAAAATGTAATATCTTATATTCTTATTTGGGGGATTTTTTTTAAATCCCTTCCAAATATAAAATTAAATTAGGAACTCAATTCACCACCCTCTTGAGTCTCCTACTCCGACTAACATTTTTTATCAAAGGAATTAAAAAATTCAAATGATTTTTAACTCTGATTATCGTTGTGAATTAATGGTCTTAAAATTTGTGTTAATTATAAATTTTCAATTATTTATGTATTTTTTCTAGTATTTTAATATAGATAACATATATTAAGGTGTTATTACTAACATACCCCAAAACTTTTAATGGAAAAAATTATTCCTAATGGAAAATAAAATTTAAAATTCATATTGAAAGTATACCTTTCGAAATCTGGTCTTCCATAGTAGATGAGCATAAAGTTCATGCTATTGTTAGAAGTACTTGGGATGGCACAACTAAGAATACTTATAAGAATAATTTCAAAGACATAAATTCCTTTTATTTTTCCTTAGGACATGAGTAGTTTAATATAATTTCTACATGTTAGACTTCTTATGAGATATGGGATACTCTAGTTGTCCCACATGAAGGAACTAAAAATTTTAATGAAATGAGGTTTAACACTTACACTATAAATTATGAAAATTTTAATGTGAATCCTAATGATCATATCTCTAACATGTATATTAGGTTCAATGATATCATGAATACAATGATCTCACTAGGAAATCTAGTCACTTCAAAAGAGTACATCATGTGACTCTTTAGATGGCTTCTAGAAAGGTAGAGAGGGAAATCCGTGTTAATTATAGAATATTATGACAAAAATAAGATACTTGTAAAGAAGGAGATAGTAAAATTGATGATGTGTGAGAAATATATAATGGGTAATCAAGAAGAATATGAAGAACGTAATAGATATTTATTTTATTTCAAAACCACTATGTCTAAGAATAAATAAAAAAGAGAATGTTTATGTTCAAGCTAAAAGTTCTAATGATAAAGATCCATCTACTAATAGTGACGTGGTAATGGTTCAGCTTATTGGAGTTGGTTTCCCAGATCCAATTGTTTGTACTTTGATTACATGAATATATAAGGTATTTAAATGTTATACATCTGATTATATATTGTTCATTGTTCTGTGTGACAAATATATAATAATTTCCAAGAGTATTTGTGGCATTAATTAGGTCATAGAAGTTCCCCGCTATGATTAGAACCTTTATGTGCTATGAAAATATTTTTAAATATAGTTCTATGGTTGGAAGACATACTATGATGAGACATATAGTATACATACCGTCAGGTGTGAGTACTCATAAGTATAGAAGACTTCGTCTCATGAAGATCACACTTGGTAATCTCCAAGATGAAAGATTATGAGAACAGACCCGCCAATAGAAATTATGCATGTTTTGGTGCCATAGAATATTCCTATCTACGAGAGCATTTAATGGTCATTAAACATTAAGAATATCATTAAAACGTGTCATGAATCATTCACCTAGATTTTGTAATAAAAACCATCATGTCATATGTTGGTGGGAATTAGGGTATGTTGGGTGTGTCAGGAATGACATGTTAATAATGGATAAGTCATGTAAATATTTTTTTCATTGTATTTTTTGAAGTTGATATCTCATCCCTTTTATTGAAATAGAGTTTTCTCCCAAAATTCTAAGGAAATTTTGTAATGATGAGTTTATTTCTGGTCATCAAAGAATGATGTTTCAATCATATAGATTGATGACCCTGTCATTAAACCTTCATCATGAGATCTTGAGATAAAGGGATTACGTTACACAGTGAGAATTCATATGAGGATATCATTGCTTTTACTTTAATTTCATTCCCTTGGTTCCTTGAACTGTTTCAATATAGTACTCTTATACATTAGAAAAACCTGCCTAATACCAATGAGAGAAAATCCAAGAGGGTCACATGCTAAGTGTTTCTGGTGGTATTATTTAAATTCTTGTTTTATTTAATAAATGGAATAAATATAATTCTCCAGACTATGTAATAATGTTATTCAATTTTAAATGATCCCACAAATTAATGAAATATATTTATTTTATTGAAAATTTAATAAATAATTATTTTCTAGTTTGCAGATAAAATATTTATTTAATAGAATAAATTATTTATTTGATCAGGTATTAAATAAGTGAGAAGGGGAGTTTGAGCGGACCAAGCTCGATCTGGTAGTAAAACAATTACTTGAAATATGGTGAATAATTATATAACTATTTTTTATATGAAGAAATAATAATAATGCATTTATCATTTTGTGGCATGGGATTTCATTTATGATTCTGTTTTGCAGAAATTAGAGCACCATGAATAATGGTGCTATTATTTTAGTTATGTAGAATGGGTTTTATCTAAGGTTATGAATTTATTTAATTGTTGTTATGTTGTTAAATATTATAACTAAAACCCCATTTTGTTAAATATAGAGGTACTACTATTGTGTCATTATGCTCGGTGAAAACAATTGTCGGTGGTGAGAGAATTGTAGTGCCAAAACAATTAATATCTCTCGAATCCTCTCCTCTCAAATATGAATAAAAAGATACATAATTCCAAACCGAAGAACATGTGATCAATAATTAATGACCAAGACACTTTCTTGTCCACACTAGCACTAGGAGAATGGGTTGTGTCAATCAGAGGCCATCAAAGCATGTGTGGATCACCGCTAGATGGGTTTTGGTTTGGATCCTTGCACGAACAATGAGATAATCAGGAAGGGTCATTCCAAAATATCAATATAATCAATAAAGAAAGTACCAAAGATCCATTTATTTAATATCTACAAAATTTATTTAATTTAATTATAAAAATGAAGCAGAATATTCACTCTCTAGGATCTAGTGACCTTTTCTTGTTTTTTCTAGATCTTTGATCTTAATATGCGGATACTAGTGTTTATCATCATATTGATCCAAGATTGGTCATTGATTACGATAATGTTAAAGTTGGGACTTCCCAATATCCATGTTTCTGCTGCATCTGGATCCTACAAGTGGTATCAATGGGCTCACATCATCGTTTATTATTTTTTAAATAATTCATTGACGATTTACGATTTAAGAATTTAGTTTTTCAATTCAATGTTATTCATTAATGTAATATATATTTTGATATTTGTTCTTTTTATTTTGTTTCTCACATATCTAAGAGAAAACAATAATTTTTGGTTTAAAATTAATGAGAAGAACACATTAGGAGACACCGATGATTCTGTCCAGGTCTCACAATACATTCCATGTAATCTGGATTACACATTGTTTATTTGTGTTTAGTACATTAATAGTAATACATCAATTACTCAAGAAATGTGCATTAACGAAATGTGGTGTAGTTAATTCTTACATCGTGTGTCGACCAAGACAGACTAGCACACGGTAAGCTGGATTACACACTGTGTGGCCCAACGGGCACAGCGTGTAGTCCCTTTGGGTCATGGACCAAACCGTGTATCTCATACATGAATAAGTAGACTTATAACTATGTAACCCTGTGACAAAACATCAGGTGGCCCACTGTACATATCATGTACTCCGCAGTTCATGAATTATGACTCACACATTGAGTCCCTAGGTGTGTACTTTAGATAAGATGGTGAAGGAATTACACACCAAATTGTCAGAACTACTTGTTGTGTACATTACCAAATTACAAAAAATTAAAACATTAATGTTTGTATAATGTTCAGAATTATAAATCATGTAGATTTTAATGGGTGTTCATAGTGTTACCTCTAAGGTTTTGGATGATAATCTTAGATAAATTCGAAAAATTATTAAGACCAAAGGATTGATTAATTGAATATAATAATTAATTGATACAAGTGTGATTTATCTTAAAAATAACAATTAAATAATTGAAATTTATTGTTATTAAATGAATTATTGGTTGAATTTATGTGGATGATCATGATAAATACCATACCTTTGTATGTGATTGGTTTTATTTTAATTTATTTTAAATTAAATTGATGGTTTGTGTGTAATTTCTCATCATCAATATGTAGGGTATGCATACCCATAGTTTCTTTTATCTAAATCCCCTTTTACCCCTCACCTATCTATGAGTTGAAAATCATATGTAATGGATGGATCTATCAAGCTAGTAGAGATGGTTCAAGCTAGATTTGAGATGAAACCAATCCCAAGAGATACAAAGGTGGATAGGTGGAAAGCTGTTAACATGAACCCAAAAGGTTCAAAGTGTTTCTACCCTATGTTAGGGTTAATTTATCAACCTCTAGATAAAATAACCATTAAAAAAACTCATGATCATTCCCTTTAATTTATTTTATTTTCTTAGTTACATGTTTTTATCATTATGTATGTGTTATTGTGATCACGTAATTAATTAATTAAACAAGAATGCAAGATGGGACTAAAATAAACTAGGATTATATGTAACTATTACCAAGACACTATAAATATATTAATACAGTTCCACATAATATTAACAAGAATGTGGAAAATATAATAAGTAATTTATCCATAAGATACAAAAACCCATCAAGAAAATATTAAGTCAAACTAAACCTTGAGTTACTGTATTAAGGTAATGACTCAATCAAACAATGTGTTTGACCAACCCTTGTTGGTACACATGCTTTTATATCGGAATCCTTTATAAATGGTTTGGTTAGATGTAACCATATTAAATCAAGAGGAGTATCCATTTCAATACTTGGTGCAATATTGGGGGCATGTGTTAAGAAAATACAAGTCATGATTTCCGGATTGGGGAGTCAACTCAACAGATCAAGGAGATGCAATCCCATAGTTAGAAAAGAACTTCCTACCTAAATACCTTCAAATAGCTTGACCAACCCTTGTTGGGGTTATGCAAAGGGGGATATGGATCCTTTACACTATAATTTCCATGAAAATAGACATTCATAGTTCATTGGTGAGGGTCATTGGGACTTGATAAAATAGTGGGAGACTTAATAAAATTAATTTATTATTTATCATAAAATGAAATCAGGAATGTAAAAATTATCTTCTCTTTTAATTGTAGAATAAAAATGGAAAACATTCCAACCACACTATCCATGTGTTCAATACTAGATAAATATAACATCCTTTCCATTATTAACTTATAGGAATGGTTTAGATGTCATCGGGTAATTCTACACAATGAACGGAAATCATATGTGATGGATTCCTAATTACCCGATCCACATACCCAAGAGGTGAGTAATGAAGAGATCATATTCTACTAAAAATATATGAAAGATGTAGTTAGTATTCAATGTTTGACATTATCATCAATTTATACTAAACTCATGAAGTCTCAGGATAACATGGATGCCTATATCATGCTTTAGCACCATTATGGTCTTTTCTAGGAGAAAGAAAGATAAGAATAGTTTGAGATCTCTAAGGCACTCTTTTAGAGTAATCATGGAGATGGTTCTCTATATGGGCCTCACATAGTCAATCTCATTGGAAACATTGAGTGTTTGGATGTTCTAGGTTTTAATCTCCCTGAAGAACTGGGCACCGATCTCATTCTCACATCACTCCCTTAAATATTCTCTAGGTTTGTTGTGAATTTGAAAATGAAAAAAATTTAAAATTCTTTACCAGATCTCTGTATCCCCCTTCTCCATGTGTATAATGACGTGAAGTTCAAATATCATTTTTTCCTTATAGTGAAAAAGAGGAAAGGTAAGGTGAAAATAATTAAGCCCAAATCTTCTTCACGCCCTTCCAAGAAAAGTAATATCAAGGTGTATGGAAGGTAACATGAAGCAGTTTGTTTTGCATGTGGTGAGAAGGCCCACTGGAAGAAAAACTATGCCCAGCTAATGAAGCAAGGGGAAGCTTCAGGTGTGTTTGTTGTCGAGTGAAATTTATCAATTTCTACAAATTGGGTATTAGATACAGCTTATGGTGATAACATATGTATCCAAATATAAGAACCAAGTAGATTCACGAAAATTGACCATGGGGAGGTAGATATATGAGAAAAAATAGAGATAGACATGTTATTATAGATTTTTGGAAATACCACCTCACATTTCTGTCTTGGATGATCTTGGAATTAAAATGTCATTATTATGTGCCTTATATAACCAAAAATAATAATTCTTTATCTAGACTAGATACAAATGGATTTATCTTCATGTTTAGAAAAGAATATTTCTTCTTTTATAAGGATAATGTTTCTTTGGGAAAGTCACATTTATATAACGATCGTTACGTGTTTAATTACCCAAAGCATATAATGGAAATAGATAACGAAACAACTTCCTATGACTCATTCCACACCTGACCTTGGAATCAAAGGCTAGGTTGGGTAAATGGTAAATGCATGATAATGTTACATCTGGGAGGACATTTAGATTCTTTAAAACTAAAAGCATTAGTGTATGAAAAGCATGTTTAATAGGAAAAATTACCAAATACACATTTAATGGGAAAGGATAATGAGCCAAGAGATACTTGAATGGGTTCATACTGAAGTGTGTGAACCATTTCCTGTTGAAGCAATGGGTCAGTTCTCATACATCATAAATTTTACTAATTATTGTAGTATATTTGGATATATCTACTTAATGAGGTAGAAGTTAGATTATTTTTATATGTTTAGGGAATTCAAAAATGAATTTGGGAACCATCTGGGTAAGAAGACTAAGAAACTCCGCTCAGACCAAGGATGAGAATATCTTAATCAATACTTCATTGATCACTTACGAAATTTTTGGGATCCTATACCAACTCTCTCATCCTTACACACCCCAGTGGGATGGTTTAAGAAAAAGAAGGAAAATCACCTTATTGAACATTATGAGAAAAATTATGAGTCATGCACATCATCTATTATCCTTTCGATGATATGTGATACAAACAATGGTATTCATACTAAACCCAGTACTAACTAAATCGATAAATGGTATTCTATAAAAGATTTGAGGTGGATGAAAAGACATATTATAGAATTTACATGTGTGGGGATGTGAATAATTTTTTAGGGTTTATTCAGGTAATAAACTCACACCATGAGGCACAAAGTGTTCGTTTATAGTATACACCATGTAAAAATGGGGATATTACCTATAAGATCCATGAAATAAAAAAGTTATAATGGAAATACATACCATATTCCATGAGAGGGAACATATATCCAAAAGAGTTAGTGAGATCTAGATAGACTTCGATAAATTTGAGGCCCAAGGTATACAAGAGTTGGTACAAGATAAGATTCCACAAAGCCACGTGGAAGAAAGATTTGTTCTAGAGACACAAGTAATATGTAAGAGTACGAGAGAGGTTATAGAACCATAATGGTACAATTTTCTTGTTACATACGATGGTGACTCATTATTAGTTGATAATAATGATCCTCTAACCTGTAAGGAAGCAGTAAGTGGTATAGATGTTGGAATGCGGAAAAATCAATGAATTAAAAAATGGATTCCATGAACCAAAACCGTGTCAGGATTTTGGTATATCGTCTGGTTGATGTAAAGCCTACTGGTTGAAAATGGGTATTCAAGAAGAAACTAGACATGGAAGTAGAATTTAGTACCAATAAGTCATGACTGGTTGTAAAAGGGTTCAAGCAGCGTCAAGTAATTGACTATGATGAAACATATTGAGAAGTTTAAATTCTGAAATCCATTATAATTCTATTGGCCATTGCCACTTACCATGACTATGAGATTTGTAAAATGGATTTCAAAATAGCCTTTCGTAATGGGAAACATTACGAATATTCCTATATGACACAACCTAAATGGTTTGTGACTCTAATAGAGACCAATAAGATAGAAAAGTTGTAAAAATCCATTTATGGATTAAAGAAAGCATCCAATACATGGAACTTTCATTTTGATGAAACCAAAATGGAGTTTGGTTTTATAAGGAATGAATATTTTAATTGTGTCTACAAATGGTTTAGTAGGAGAGAAGTAATTTTCTAAATAGTATATTTTGATGACATATTGATTATTGGAGACAAAATACTAATCTTACAGTCTATTAAGGAATGGTTGAATAAATGCTTCACCATGAAGGAATTTTGTGAGGAACCATATATTCTTTGGATCAAGATCCATCATGATAGACCCAAGAGGTTAATGTGACTATGTAAAAGTACATAAATTGACAATATACTGAATTGATTTTTTATGGAACAATGCAAGAGGGTATTGTTTCCAGCGTCTCATGGAATTCATTTTTTCAAGAAAATGTGTCCTCAGATGCATGGGGAAAGAAAGATAATGGAAAGGATTCCATGTGTATCAGTGATTTGGTCAGTAATGTAAGTTATGATATTTACTAGGATAGATTTCCACTATGCACTGAGTTTGGTAGGAAGATATCAAGATAATCTAGGTGACCTCCATTGGATGGTATTCAAGACTATACTTATGTATATAAGGAGTACAAAGGATATATTCCTGGTTTATGGAGGAGATGAGGAACTAGTCATAAAATATTATTAAATTTATACATTCGAAAAATATCAAGATGACATGAATTCTCAAATGGGATACATAATCACATTTAATGGAGATGATGTGAGCTGGAAGAGTTAAAAGAAAGGTGTGGTCAAAGATTTTAGAGAAGAGTCTGAGTATATCGCATCATCTGAGGTATCTAAAGAAGAATTTTCTATTTAGAGATTCATCCAAGAGATGGATGCGGTCCTTAGAAGTAATTATCCCATCACACTTTAGTGTGATGATACTGTAGTAGTGGATCTCGCAAATGATCCAAGGTCACATCAACGAGCAAAGCACATACAATGGAAGTATCATCTCTTGTGGGATTTTTTTCAGAGAGGTGAAGTTTCACTGAGAAGTATTTCCATTTAAGACAACATGGAAGACCCATCAACTAAATCCTTGACTCGGTAGAAACATGATCATCATGTGAGATCTCGAAAACATAAAGTGGTATACAGTTCTATCTAGTCCAAGTAGAATTTTGATAGAGTTTGTGTCCAAGATACAACTTTTTTACTTCGATTACATGAATATTAAATGTATTTAAATATTAAACCTATTATTAAATATTTTTCATTACTTTACAAGACTATAAAGTAATAATTTCATAGAGTATTTTTTGTGTTAATAAGGTCATATAAGTTCTATGCTAAGATTAGAACCTTGAAGTCCTATTAAAATATTCTTAAATATAGTTCTACGGTTGGATGACATACAATTATGTGACACATAGTATATGACCATTTGGTATGAGTACTGGTAAGAAAATAAGACTTTGTCTCATGAAGTTTGAACTTGGTAATCTCTAAAATGGGAGATTATTAAAGCGGAACCATGAGTTGGAATTTATCCTATTTTGGGGTCATCAGATATTCTTATCTATGAGCATGTGTAATGGTCCTTAGACTTTAATATTATCCTTAAGACATGTCATGACTTGCGTACTAGGATTTTTTTGATGAAAACAGTCATTCCATATGTATGTGAGAAGTATGGAATGTTGGCTGCATCATGAATGGCATGTTGTTAATGAACAATTCATGGAAGGATTTTTCCCTTTAATTTAAGGATGTTGATATCTTTTCCATTTTATTTTAATATAAATTCCTCCCAAAATTTAATGTCCATAGTGTAATAATAAGTTTATTTTAGGTAGTCCAAAAATTATGTATCAAGAATATTAGTTGATGACACTATCATGAAACCTTCTCGATGACATATTGAGACAAAGATATTATATTACATAGTGAGAATTCATTTTTGGATGTTGTTGTTGCCACATTACGGTATTTCTCTTGGGTTCCTTGACCCATTTCTTAACAGTTATCATGGACATTAGGCAAGACTGCCTAATATCAATGATAAATAATCCAAGTGGTTCACACACCTAGTGTTATTTTACAGTCAATTAAATAACATTTGAATCGTATTAATCGAATAAATATTATTCTCAAGACCAGGGAATAATTTTATTTAAGTTAAAATAATTGCTTAAATTAAATAAAATATATTTATTTTATTTAACATTTTATCAATATTTATTTAATAGTTTGTAAATAAAAAATTTATTTAAGAGAATAAATTATTTATTTGTTTGGGTGTTCAATAAATTGAAGTGGAGTTTGAGTGGACCAATTCTGGTATGATAGTAAAATAATAATTTGTGAGATGGTTAGAAATTATTTAGCTAGTTTCCAAAAGGCGAAATGATAATAACATTGTTATCACTATGTGGATGAGATTTCATGTATGAGTCTATTTTTTCCAATTTGGTGCACCATGAATAACAGTTCTATTATTTTTATTATGTATAATGGGGTTTCTCTAAGGATATAAATGTATTTAACTGATATTACACAAATAAATATTGTTCCTGATACCCCATGTCAATAAATGGATAGGTACGTCAATTGTTCCATTACACCTGGTGAACAAAATTTTCAGTGCTGAGAGAAATATTTATCCAAAACATTTACTCTCTCTCTCTAATCCTTTCCTATGTACACTATAGAATGTGAGAAATTATTCAAGACTAAAGAATAGTTGATCAAGAATGAGTGACGCAAGACACTCGCTTCGCCACACTAGCACCTGGAGAAAGTGTGTGGTCGATCGGAGGCCATCTAAGTACATGTGGATCCTCACTAGAGGGATTCTAGTTTGGATACTCACAAGAAAATTATATGATCTGTATGAGTCATTCCATATGATCAACATCATCAAAGTATAATGTATTGAAGATCCAAGTATTTAATTTCTATAGAAATTATTTAAATTAATTATAAATAAGATGTGAAAGATCCGCTCTCTAGGATCTAGTGCACTTTTCTTCTTTTGTCTTGATCTTTCATCTTAACCCATGTGTAATGGAATTTATATTTATATTGATCCTATATTGGCCATCAATTTCAGCAGAGGCAATGTTGGGCCCTCCCAACCACCATGCGTCCACTACATATGGTTCCTACATAGCTTTCTAAAAGATTCAATAAATTTTATAGAAAGAAAAAGTTCTTTGTGAAATATAACTACAAAGTAAAATATGACAATCATGGGAAGTGGAAAAAGGACTGGAAGAAATATGATCATTCAAATCGCAACATTTTTCATGAATGAAATAAAAAAGGAAATATGAAGGTTGGCTGTCCAAAAATGATGTATAAGAAGAAATATGATAATAATGATTAAAAATACAATAAATCTATGAAAGTTACCTTGAGTGATTCTAAGGACTCCAACAACTTTGATTCATCTCATTGTGAAAAAGTTAATAAATCCAACATGTGCTTTATAAAAAGTATAATTGTGGTAACTTTTGTATCTCTTGGAAATAACTCTCATTACTCTAGAGATGAATATGAAAATGATGTTGATGAGAACATGGCTAAAAAATTGTATTATTATTTAAATATTCCTAAGGATGCATTTAATGAGCTAAAGGACAAATAAAAAACACTTAAGAAACAACATGATCTTTCTATTTTTTTAAATACGATGTTTCTATTAAAAAGGAGAAAAATACTCAGTTGCATAAAGAAAATAATGAATATAAGATATCTAATGAATAGATTAATAAATATCTAGAAAAATTCATTATTGGGAAAAATATTTTAACATAAATTCAGGGAGAAAACATTTTCCCAAAATAGACTTTCAGAATTGGATACCAACCTGGGAAGTGGAGAATTCTTAAAAACGCATTTATTCATAAATTGGGGAAATATTTTACTAGTTCCAGTTTTAATATTTTTTCTAGAGGATCAGTTCTGAAAATAATTCTATAAGATATTTTACTAGAGGTCCTCATCGAGTTTATTTCTCTTCAAATTTACAAACAGTTGACATAGAACCCATTAAGAATGTGTGGGTTTCTAAATATTTTATTACTGATATTTCAAGACCCAAGAAAATCTTGGTACCAAAATCATTTCACATATAATATATTTTTCAAGAAAGCTGTTTGAAAATTTCAAGTAAGAACATATAGTACTTGGAAAGTGGGTGTTCAAGTCATATGACAAGAGACTGCTCAAACCTTAATAATATAATTAATGTTGATGGTGGAAATGTCGCATTTTCTAACAATTCTAAATGAAAGTTCATTGGTCATATCCGAATTAGTCACACTAATTAAATAATAATTTCTAATGTACTTTTTCATAAAGATTTAATGTAAAATTTTCTAAGTATTTAACAATTATGGGATGATTGTTTTCATGTAAAAATTGAAAATAATGTGTATAAGTTTTTACTCTAAAAATTAATTCTTTTACTGCATATAGAAATGAAAAATTTTACACTATTAATCAAGATTATTTACTTTCAAAAAATGGTTCTTTCTTAAGTGCATTCCATAAAGAATATGGTATTTGTCATAAAAGACTATGCATTTGTGATATTAACTCAAATAGAAATATTATTATAAAAGGGTTATTCAAGGATCCACCCAAACATTAGTATCCAAATAGTGAATTTTGTAATACTTATAAAAAAGGAAACCATCAAAATATATGCTTCAAACCAAATAAAGATGTCTCATCTTCTCAACCTCTCGATTTGATTCACATGGACTTGTTTGGATCATCTAGAGTTTCAATTTTAAATGGTAAGAACTATGTTTATGTACATTTAAATGGATTTTCTAGGTATAATTGGGTTTTTTTATCTCACATATGTGAATCTAGTTCCTTTTTTACCATGTATTCTAGATTGTTAGAAAATCCAAGATGACATAAAATTAAAACATTTAGAAGTGACCATGGTTGTGGGTATGAAAATAAATAATTTGATTCATTTATCTCAAAAATGGATATTGTCACAACTTCCCTACACCTAGGACACCTCTGCAGAATGGAGTTTTTGAAAGAAAAAACAGAACCCTTCAAGAGATTTCTAAGACTACGCACAATGAATATGAAATACCTATGTATTTCTTGGTAGAGTTTTTCAATAAAACTTTCTATGTAATCAATTGATTCTTAACCAAACCTATATTTAAGAAAATACCATATAAACTATGGAATAACAGGAATCCTATAGTTAAATATGTTAGAGTTTTTGGTTGGATAGTCATTATTCGTAATAAAAATGATAATCATGAAAAAATTTCCTCCAAAAGTGATGATGGAATATTCCTAGGATATTCAATTTCTAGATAATATTATAGAGTATTTAATTAGAGAACCAAATATGTGGAAAAAATATATACCTATCAAATTTTATGAAATAGATCTACATGAGACAAAAATATATCTTTAAATTCTTGAGGATTGTCTATAAAATCTAGAATTAAATTCCAAACCTTCATATTTTGCTATCAAACAAGCAGAAAAATAATCCAGTCTTTGAAAATTTAGATAATCTAAATCTATAGAACCTGATTATGTAGAAGAAGGAGAGGAAACTAGTTGATATTTTTCTAGAGTTATTAGGATTCGTAAAAATCCCACTTTAGATACTGTAGTTGGAGACTTATATAAAGTTACACAGACTAGAGCTTATCTAATAAATCAGGTTGAACTTCATGTCTTTATTTCACAACATGAACCTAATAATATCAATGAGGTAATAAATGATGAATTCTTGGTAATTTTTATGAATGAATAGATAAACCAATTTCAAATAAATAATGTATATAAAATTTTTGATATACCAAATGATACCCTAACTATAGACACTTAATGGGTTATTAGAAACAAGGTTTATGAATTTGGAACTATCATAATGAAATAAGGAAAGATTAGTTGCACCGAGTTATAGTTAGTAATAAGTAATAGACTATGAGGAGACATTTTTACATTTATCTTGAAATGAATCCATTATAATTCTACTATCTTTTTCTGCTCATCAAAATTTCAAAAAAAATCAAATTGACGTCAAAAGTGCATTCTTAAATGGTTATATAGTTGAGGATGTTTTTGTTGAACAAACCCCAGTTTTAAGAATCCAAAAATTTAAAATAACTATTTCAAAATTAAAAAAAGTTTTATATGGTTCAAAACAATCCTTAGATCATTGTATGAAAATCTCATCTCTTTTCTTAATTTAAAATGTTTTACAAAAAGGTATAGATTACCCTACTCTTTTTATCAAAATAACATCCAAATAAGCTTTATTTGTTCAAATATATATAAATGATATTAGTTTTTGAAATTCTAAAAACATTCTATGTTTCAATTTTTAGAAAATTATGCAATGTGAATTCTTAATGATTTTAATGGTTGAACATTAATTCATTCTTTATTTTCAAATTTTTTAGAAAAATGAATGAATTATTTTAAATCAAAGAAAATATACTAAATACCTTCAAAAAAATTTTGGTCTTGATAAAAATAAAAGCAGTGATACATCCATGAGTATCATATGTAATATGCATCTTGATGAGGCTAAAAAACCAGTGGATTAAACCAATTACAGATGTATTATTGGAAGTATTCTATACTTAACTGCTCGTTGGCCTAACATTATGTTAACTGTGTGTATGTCTGACCATTTTCAAGAAACCCCAGTATATTCACACTTACTTTCTTTTAAAATAATTTTGAAATAACTAAAATTTACTAAAAATTTAATATCGTTATATCCTATAGGACAAGCATTTGATTAAGTTAGTTATTTTGATACTGATTTTGGTGGGTGAAAGGTAGATAGAATAGGAACCTCTATAACATGTCTCGGTTTGGTAAGTCACCAATATCATGGTTTTGTAAAAAGACAAAAGAAATATTTCATTATGTACTATTGAAGTAGAATGTATAGCTTCTAGTAGTTGTTCTGCTCAAATTTTTTAGATGAAACAAACGTTACAAGATTATGTATATCAATTCTGACATATACCAATAAATTGTAACAACAAAAGTGCTATTAACATTTCTAAAAACCTACTATATCATTATATAACAAACCATATTGTTGTAAGACACCTCTTTTTGAGATATCATTATCAAAAAGATGATATAACTCTTAAAAACATTAGCACTGAACAACAACATGCTGATATTTTTACAAATACTGTGAATTTTGAGAGAATCGGTTACATCAAATATTAGTTAGGGATGACAAATTTTACTTGTGTAAAACTCAGTGGATGTCTCACTATTGATTACACAACATTAATATCTGAGCATTGATATCTTAGCATTAATGGCACACCATTGAGTGTCTCACTAATGAATTGTCTCGCCATTGTTTTTCCTTTGAAAAAATTATCTAACTAAACTGTTTATTATTATTATTTTTATTCATTAAATATATTTTGTATATTTTATTTTAGAATCTCTAAATGAAAAAATTATAACTCGTCGAATTTCATCCTAAATATAGACCTCTAACTCCTATTTTGAAACCTAATTCTCTACTATTGTGTGTTCGCTCCATTATCTTTGAATTCTCCCAGATGTTTAGAATGGATAGAATAATGAGACTATATAAATAGACTACATAAAAAATGAGACCATCAAAGAACAAGAATACTATTTTGGGCCAAATATTTAAGGAACCTTTGAATCTAGAACTCGAAAACTGAGTTTTTGTATTGGAAAAAAAATCTTTTCAGAATGGATTAGCTATTGAAAGTCTCATGTCCTAAGAGTATTACAAGAGAATTTTTGGGTGGAATAGTTTTTGAATAAGATGAAACTTCTTTATACAATGTTACTGTCTCAATTTTATCAATTTTTTTAGTTTTCTTCGATTGAATGAGATGATTTCTTGATAAGAAGAAGAATAAAAGGACACAAATGTATCTTTTCCTCATGTCTATTGGAATCATGTCCAGGAGTACCTCATGAGGGTATCTTTGAAGATCATTAGAGAACTGCTCCTCCTACCGGTGATATTTTCTATTTTAAATAGTCTTTAATATATCTGACTAGCGATAAAACTCCTAGAAGACCTATTGCTTTTGAGATAGATGGTGAAACCAGAATGATGTTTAAATTTATCTAATATCTTATCTTCCTAAGAAAAGGTATATTTTCCACATTTAATTATCATTATATATATTTTGTGTATCTTATAAAGAGAGAATATTAAATCAATCAATTCAAATATATAATTCTTCAAATGTGTAATATGATTTAAGCCAATTCAAAATCCACTTTACTATTTTATTCAATGTCCATTTCTTCTATGTTAAAATCCAAAGGATTAGTGGGATAAAGTAAAGAGGCTATCATAGAGAGTGGTGGTTTTCGCATTACCAATTTATATAATAGAGGGTGAAAATAATTTGGAATGCATGGAAGAAATAATTGGTATGGGACAATGAAAATATTTATGAAAATTTTATCCTAGTAGACCATCCCCGAAGACCAAAATATTTTGTTGATCCTGGTTTGGAAATAGATGATGTAATGGAATAATCAGATAAAGAAGTAGAGGTTCTTATTTCCAAAGTTGAATAAGTGAATCTATCTAATGAATATGGATGTGATCCATATATTTCTAAAGTTCATGAAGAACCTTCACATGAATATCCAAAACCTTCATATACATTCCCTTCTAGAGAAACTCATCTCAAGAATAATGATGTTGATGAGACTAAGGAAGAAAGCATTGAACATAAAAGTAAATCTATGAAGCTAGTAATTGTTTATGAGAAATTTGATGGTAACTTAAGTCAATGTGAAAGTGATGATTATAAAAAATAACTTTTTTATGATGATGAAGATGAGGATGATGAAAATGAAAAGGAAAATCCAAATGATGAATATGGAGACGAAGTAGAATAATATTTTAAAAAATGAAGGAGATAAGGAAGAAATGTTAATTCATGATGATATCTCAGATCATTTAGATCATGATAGAGATTATTAAATTTCTGTCACTCTATATGCTAATTATAAAGATGAATAATTTGCAAATCTCGAGAATGATGTTGTTGAAACTGAGAAACATCAAAATCTTGCTGATGCTGTAGAAGGAAATGATGGTATTCAATTGATAGAATTAGATGATAATCAAAATGGAGCATCTATTGATAGGGGAAATCCCAATTTGGTAAGTGTAAAAGTACCCACCCCTTTTTACAAATCTTATATGGATGAATGGTATAAATACCCTAGTTATTTAGGTTTTTCTAGTTTATCCATCTTCTAATTACCCTAAAGGATATTTAAATAAGTAAATAGACTTATCTAAACAAAATTCACCTCAATATAGTATATGTTAAGGAATCTTCCCAATTCACTCCTTAGATACCTTAAAACTACGTAATTCATGATGACTCATAGTAATTTGGAGAGAAACGGTTCTCTGGTTTTTGAGATTTGTTGAGATCACGTCCTTCACCTAAAACAAACCATATTGAAAAAGATTCTCCACTTATTTTGGTTAAAATTATTGGAAAAATTCAACCCAATATGACTCGTGAAATTCATGAAGTAAGAATGGAGAATAAGGGGATTAGTGATAAACTAGATGATCTCAGAAATTTGGATAATGGAATGACATTTGGTTATATAGAATCTCTGGAAGTTATTGTGAAATGTCTTGGTGATGTATCCTCTGGGAATTATCTAGATGATACACATCCTCCTCCAATGTTTGATATAGATCATTTGAGATCAGTTGTTTGAGATAAGTTAAAATCTACATCTACCTCTATTGCTCCACCTCCTTATGAGGCTTCAAATGTTGAGTTGCTTAGATCAGTTTTCATTGAATAACTCTAGACTATGTTGAGTGGTTTAGAGTAAGAAATCATGTGTAAAATTAGAAAAAATGGTTTTCATGTATATTCCATTGTAAGGATTTATTCCAAAGAGGCCATTGTTTCTCAAGAAGAGATCCCCAAGAATGTAGATTTCTAATTTAAAATAATTTATACATATCATCAAATGAATAGTTATTTTAAGTGTTTGGTTAAAAATAGGAATATGTCAACAGTCACTCAAACATTCAGAGAGAAAGTTAAGAAAATTAAGAAACCTATTCCTACTCTACTATCCCTTAAGGAATATAAGGATGGATTCAATGAGGCAATGGAAAAGTGAGGACATATCATTATGGATTTTATCATTATACTGAAGCAATATATGTATGTTCATACCAATGCAATTGATGCTCTGGATGCCTTTTCTATTCCATCAACTTCTGCAAGAATCACTTCCCAACCTATATAACCTTATCCTCATCCACAATACCATTCTTCTTGTGTAACCAATCCATTTTCCCTTTACCTCCTAGACTTAAACCTTTTTCTTATGAATCTTACTAAGGCACACATATATTTGAGACCAGTTATTTATAGAGAACTACCATCCTCTAGTACATTAGTGCCACCTACAGTTTCTATAGTTATCCCAAACTTTTATCATCTTCTCCTAGATAATATAATAAAGGTTAAGAACCTTTGGATCCTAACATTGAGAAGCCCTAAACATAGAATTTTTTGTTTTTTATAAGGATGTCACATGACAATCTTATCAATGTATATATTTCTTTTGTCCTAAATACTTATTATTTGTATATTTTTTTACATTTTTTATAATCCCAAAAGGGGGAGAAGATCATTATGCAATATGAATTTTTTATTATATCTCTAATATTTTTTATTTCCCTAATACCATGATATTTTTGTCTCACTTTGGTACAATTTAAATTATGATCTATAATTTAATAAACATTGAATGTTTATTTATTATCTTATGATCTACCATATTGTATGTTTATTGGTTATGATTAATTCCCTGATTTGTGATCATAAAAAAGGGGGAGATTGCTGACCCCTCGAAGTTTTAATAATCACAAATCATGCTTAATTATGTTTCTAATGAGTTTATTGTTTTACGATAGCATTTGGAGTTATAATAAATCTTGTCCGAACACTTTATGTATGAGTCACCATATGCCACACTCACCGCTAAGGACAACTCACCGCTTAGTATGACTCATTTTCAAGGCTTACTCATCGTTATTCTAAGTCACCACTCCAAAACGTTTCCATTATAAGATAGACTGATACAATGTTCCAAGTATGAGTCACCATTCCAAAATCAAATCACCAAACTCACCACTCCTGACTCACTGCCCATGACTCACAAGTAAGTCTGAGTTACCACTAACAGGAATTAACTACTCCAAAGAAGTCACTACTCCAAATAAGTCATCGCTCCAAAGAATTCACTGATCCAAACAATCCACCACTTTAAAGACATCGTTATCCTAACAACTCTAAGAACAAGTCACTATCATCCATGAGTCACTTTTGAATCAACCTACTTTTAGAGAGTCACTACTCAAAAGTGTCACAGCTACCTTTAATTTTTCATTTTAGATTCAATATTTCTAAAGGTCGTGCTTTTCAAATTTAATTATCCAAATTCAATTAATGAACTTTTGCAGACGACAATATAATTTATGTCAGAGTGCAGTACGACGTATGAGGTACCAGAACGTGATTGAGAAAATTCATTATTTCTGGTGAAGAATATAAATCTAAAATATAATCTCAAAGGATGATATAGACCGAGAGACGCTAGAGGATAGATGAGAATGAATATTACTCAAGAACTGTGTTTAACTGAATAAAGTCATTCATATGTGAAATATTCCACCACAAGCATTAAAAGAACACACAAAGAAGAAGAAAATGGTTTTACACTTGGATCTCTCATACACCACAAGATAGAATCTTCTACGGTACTCTATTTTGCAACAAATTTCTAAAAAACAACTCAAGCCTCATTTCATTCTTCTTAAAAGGAGCCTCAAATAATTAATGCATATCACATAGAGAAACAGTATCCCATATACTCTTTTAAATGCTATGTTTGGGTAATTTATTTACAATATGAGATTTTTGTGATTATCTATGTTTTATAAACACACATTGAATCTTATACATAAAAATAATATGCACATATATCTTCCCAACATAACTTTTTACACATTATTTTCCCACGGATAACAATAGAAGAGGTCCATATATGGCCTGACAGTTTATGAACTCCCACAAAAAACTGTGGAAGAGGAGTTTGTGACCTGGACAACATTGTACGTCCTATTGTATACCATGATCCAGGTATTGGATCCAATATTAGTTTATATAAACATCTTGGTGGTAGGTGATCACCAATTGTCGAGGACTAAGTGTTATCTAGAGACTTAACTTCTTGTAATTTTTTCTGATGTTCCTTTTAAAGTACTTTTTCACAGCTCTATTTATCTAAATCTGAAAAACAAATCTTTCCCTTTGACAGTTAATCATAGATATCGTTTATATTATAATTTTATTTTGTAAATATATTTCAAAATATAAAATTTAATATCATATTATTTCAACTAAGAACTAATAACTTTTTGAGAAAACATTTGAAAGATCAAATAATTTATAAATATCATACTTTTGTTAACACGGATATCTTTTATTCAAATTTGTGAGATTAGTTTTAAATTAATTTTAAATAGAAATTTTAATTAGGAACTTAATTCACACCCCCCCCCCCCCTTCAGTCTCTTACTCTAACCAACACATTGGTATATCTTGTCCCATTGGAAATGTTTTGTATAAATTTTTGGATAGAATGATATATAAATTGTATCCCAATTGTTTTAAAAAACTTGTGGGATAATTGATATATATTCCTATGGTTTAAAAAAACCATTTTCATAGATCTTTCCCAAATAAAAATTGGTGGTTCCCCTCCCCTCTTTCCATCGAGTTCTAGTTGTTCTATTCAATTTTCAATTTTTTTTCAATATATTTTTTCTTCTACATTTTGGTTGAGTTTGGTTCTAGTTAGTTCAGTCCAATCTCTACATTTATATTTTTAATTCATAAGTATGGAACATTGGTAGGAATGGAACATCCCATTAGACCGTGAAATCATCAAAACAATTACTACAGAATCAATTTTATTTCTATAAAACTTAGATAACATATCAATATAATTTTATTAATTTTTATCAAGGATCAAAAATCCATTTTCATATTTATTTCCATTAAGAACTATACAATCATATTAACATTTAATGTATAGCTTCAGTTAACAAATAATTTCATAATTTTAAACATTATATATTCCTAAATTGTTAATCCTACATTGATCCTAATTTTATCCCTATGAAGATACTCTTAATCATTACATTAGGTGTAATCAAATATCAATTTTTTAAATTAAAAACACTTGAGAACATATCGGTAATAAATTGAATTATTCTAGACACTATTCAAAAATGTTACCTTTTATATATTCTCATTTAAAAACCCTTGTTTAATAAGATGAGGACATCATACAACTCATCTCATGTCATGTTCATCGAATCATAGCATAAGTAATGGATATAAAAAGAATAATGATATTATGATCTTGGAAGATTGACCTGGGAATCATTTGATATGAATTTCATATATGGAATATAATTTCTAGATACATGGTAATTCACCTTTATAAATATAAAAATTTCAAAAATAGAGGACTTAGATGGATGTTTAGATTACTTATAAAAACAATAAGTAATATGTAAACATATTTCTCAAATGTAACATTAATGGCTCATATAAGGCTTTAAATCAGCCCAATATAGATGACTCATTGAGTCTAATTGGCTCTTTGGAAGGTACCTAATGACTTGAACATTTAGTGAGATGACTAATACACATCTAAAATCATAGATACATTTTATCCACCATTATTTTCATATATTATAGTTTTAAATTAAACCAACTAGATAAAAAAACTATAAAGGAAAATATTTGAACTAAATAAATCCAAAATGACCCAACTTCAATAGAACCAAGCTATAACAAATTGAGATGATTCATATCAAACAACACTAAACTAAACCAAATAGAATTAATTTGAAGCAAACCAAGTAGAGTTAATTTGAACCGAATGAAATATAAATTATTTGAACTAAACTAACCAACATTGAATCAAATAATCTCTAATTAAAACAAATGAAATTGAACCAAACCATATTCACTTGAACTAATTATACACAACCCCAATCAAATCAAACTAGTTTAAATCAATAATAACTGACCTAGAATAACCCAACTAAAATAGAATTTAAATAAACCTATTTAAATTGAATTAAACAAAATAAAACCTAGCTGAATCAAATGATCCTTAACTAGACCAAATTGAATGGGAGAGTCACGGAGGAACCTATCAGAAGGTCCTTTATGCCTTATCAATTTATTCACTCAATTACATCTCAGTTAAATAACACCCATATGTATTTATATTTCATAACACACCTTATCATAATTAAATATTTTACCGTCAATGTATTTGGCACATTATTAGATTCAACACCATATATATCATTATAAAGTATATAATTCCTTAATTTTAAGAAGGGTCGATTGCCAAATGTACAGAGACCATGCATATGAAAATAAATATAGAAAAATTTATAGCAATAAAGGGGTAGGTTTAAAGGAATAATTATCTTATAATATTAGTAATTCTCTCCTCAAGAATCACCAAGTAATCTATTTATAGGGATTTATAAGTGTACAGGTGGTTTTCCTCAAACATGGGGCCCTATCTAAGTTCAATAACTAGTAATAAATAAATTATAACATTTATAATAACTAATAAATTTATTTTCATTTGTTTTTGAAAAATTATCAAGTCACTGAGTGAGTGTACTATATAGAACATCGTTACCTAGAAATTGTAATATTTTGTACATGAACATATTCAATAAGAATATCATTAGCTAAATTGTCAATAGAATAATAGAAAATAAAAAACTCAATTATAAACCCAATTTTTTGTTGTATTATGTTTAGTTATTACCCATTGATAATATTGAATTCTTTATCAGGGTTTTATATTTATAGTACTTATATATATATATACTATTTTTTCATTTATATTCTGATTCTCATACAGACTAGTGTGTCAGTTATGGTTTTATATAATATAAACAATTTTCATTTCGAAATATATATTTTTTATTTAACTTCAATATTATTTCATTTAATTCATGAAAATACAAATAGATTTTGTTTATAGAATATATAAATTTTGGATATATTACACTGATATGATGTTAAGATATTTTCAAAATAATTTGGAAATATTTTAGATCTTCTATTTAACAATGCTTTAGAAAACACTCACATTCTTACCATTTTGAAATAATTTCTTCTAAACAATGAAGATATTCCCTAAAACCATTACATGGGATGAAGGTTAGTTGAAGAATGTTTATTTTCAAAAAAAAATCATGATTTCCAAAAATATTGCAGAGTATTTTGGGAGGAAACTACTAATCAAAATGATTGAATAAAATAAGTCACATCCCAATGGAATCCGACTGCTGATGGAAAACAATCTTGTGTGAAGAATAAATTAATGTGCACATCCACTAGTCCCCAAACATTAGACTCTTTTCATGTATGATGAAATGTCCATAAAAATCAAAGGGAATGATATTTAAGGAAAGAAGGATAATGATGAGTTGGTCTATCTTGTAAATGGATTTTCATCGAATACATATGATGCTTGAGATCATGATTTCATTTTTGGAATACATAATGTTAGTTGGGTCCTTAATGTTATAGTTTTAATAATTTGGGAATATTATTACATCTCACAGCACATGACCGGTTTTCATACACATTAATAACCTTCCTCTAGGTATGTGTATGAAAAAACATTTCAATTTAATGATTATAATCATATAGAGACCTTATAATCTTGGAAATTATATTAATGTATAAATGAAACCATTATTAAAATATTTGAAACATATTTGGAATGTGGGTGTGTGCACATACAATGAAAGTTCAAAATAAATATTTTAGATGGGTGATAAATTTGTGTGAATTATAAATGATTTTTCATATTATTTAATGATGTATATATAGATAAGAAAGGGAAAAATATCATTTCCAGTTTTTATGAAGAGTACGTGATACAAAATACATTAATATCTTCATAGTTTCAGTTTTATGGGATATCAAAAATACTTCCCAATGGACCATCCATACGGTAATAATCTTAGAAGGTTTTAAAATAATATAGAGGTCAAAATTTCACCTCAATGTATTTATAGAACTAATATTATTAATTAATTGTTGGATATAAATTTTTCATTCAGGATGGGGAAGATGAAATATAGAAAGAGGAATAATGTTTCTTCTGAAACGAATTACAATTAGAAGAAGAAAAGTATCTTCTTTGAGTTTCCCTATTGGTCAACCAATCTGTTATGTAATTTCTTAGAAATAATGAATAATGAAAATTTTATATGTTAAATTTTTATTTCAATTTTTTCAAAATGTCATAGGAAACACTAAAGATGATTTAAGATCTCAACGTGACTTGGTAGATTGGGTATTCTGGACAAAATTTCATTTCTGTGTAGAAAAATCAATTTATGGATATACTAGAGACTGTTAATGTTCTTAGTGGATATTCAAGAATTATATCAAAATGGGTCTATAGAAGAGAGTTTAAGATGAAGTCTTTGAAGAATAATGATTATAACACCCTTCTATATAAGCTTATTTTAATTGAAATACATCATCTAGTATCCAATTATATAAGTGTATCATTTATTTGGTTGTGCCATTTTTATATAGATATATGTGCTAAGAAATTTTCCAAGTATTTCTTGGAAAAAATGGTGTTAGTGGAACCATTAATTTTTTGATAGGTAGATAAAATATTTCCCCCATCATTTTTCACATGCATGTTTCATTTGACTATCCATCTTCTAACTGAAATACTTCTTGGCTGACCTTTTCCTTTTTATTGGATGTATCCAAATGAATATAATATTTAAACATTGAAATATTATGTCCAAAATAGGATTCATCCCAAATGTTATATTTTGAATGGTTACATTGATCAAGAATGTATTGATTTTTGTCCAATGTATTTGTTTAATGTGACTTTGATATATAGCAGACCAATCAGGAATGAAGAAGAACAATATGAGAAAAATGAACCCATTTTCCATCTCTTCCCCAAATTTGGGGAATTCATGGATCATATATATTTAACACATTAAGACCTAAAGAGTAGAAAATGAAACGTCACAATGTTTTTTCAAATTTTGATTTGTTTGATGAATACACCAAGTAGGTAAATGAAAGGTTACTTGGCTCAAGAATGTACGTATTTTTGTTCAATGTATTTTTTTATGTGACTATAAGATAGAATTGACCAATGATAAATAAAGAAGAACTATATCATAAATTTTAACCTAATTTTCCATCACATCAACAAATAATGGAATTTATTTTATCATATACATTAACAATATTAATTCCAAAAGAGTAGAATATAGAACACCGTAGAGTTTTGTCAGAATTTTATTTTTTTAAGGGATAAATAAAGTAAATAATTAAACATGTATATCTTATCTTTTCATATATAATTGTATATATATGTTAAACTGTTTCTATTTTTTGGTTAGGAACATAAATAAAATGATAAATAGACTTCACATTTCTTATCTTTGGGAAGGAGATAGACTTTTTGAACCAATTAGTTTTCTTCTTGGTGGAAATTGATGGTAGAATTATTATTATAATTAATTAAACATAATAATATTTAATTAATTTTAAAATTCATTTATATTTCATGAATTGAGTTTTACAGCTAAATTTGTCTCTAATAAAATAACCTCTTTTTCTTTTCTCAAAATTCTATGGTTTGTGAATGAAAATCAATTACTATCATTGGGTATAGATTTTTTATAATTGAATGATAAATTAACATTAGAACCAAACATCTTGGGGTTACAGTAACTACAAAAATAGATTGTTATGCTAGTGAATAAAATAGTGTACCTCAATTGGAAAATATATCATATTAGGGATTCATTGATAAAAGTCTAATATTGGATTATTATTATCGTGGTGAGGTCCCTTTGATGAAATGAAAATTGGTTTGATTCAATGAAGAGGCATGCCACATTTATTGATGATTGTTGATTTTGAGTTATTGACCTGAATCAAACTTTTTCTATCAATGATGCATATATATTGGAATCAAGTGGGAAACAATTTTTTAAGAGAAATATCATCCATATCCATAATTTTATGTCATTATTGAATTAATCCCATGAAATATTTTTTATGATGGTTATGATGGAATTCAAATCATCCAAACTCTTGTTATCCCAAATAAATTTATTATTTATGATGACTCCAATTGTTTAATTATCATAGTTGATTGTGAACCTGATGTTGTGGTGGGAAATATATTGAATCTCCCATATCCATTCTTTGTTATTTTTGTTTTTCTCGACTTCAGTTTTTAAGGATGGTAATATTCAAATTGATTTATTATTGATTACAAAAAAAATTTTACCTACTAGACATTCATGTGAATTTTTATTATTTAATGGACGCATTTTTCATTGAGTTTTATTTTCAAATATTTAATTGAACAATATTGTAACTTATCATACTAAACCAAAATGAGAAAAATAAATTAGAACAAGAAAAATGATGAACTGAATAAAAACATACTAAATTAATTAAAATTAATATCAAAATCAATGAAAATATTAACCTAAAAACTGGAAAAATTATTTATCCAAAAATATGAACCAAATGACCTATAACAAATAAAAATGGACAAATGACATAATCAATTGACCAAAAACAACCAAATTACCTAAGAAAAATTGAATTAGAGAGAATTGAGAATAGAATAAAACTAAACCATACCCACGCTAAACATGACAATTTTAATGTATTTATTTTTGAATGAAATGTATTTTATGTTTTGATATTCTTCAAACAAAATGTAAAATGGTTTTTTTATATCACTATGTGTCATTTATTTGTCTTGATAATTGGTATTATTTAATTATGTCATGTATCATCTTCTTTCTTGTTTCCCTTATAAATTATTTATGGATTTCTAATTAATTAATTTTTTCAAATGTAGGAAATGAAAAATATTAAAGAGATATGAAGAAAAAGGATGAAAAACAATATTCATCGAATAAAAGATATGAGCATGGATCCTTTGGTGCCTATTGTGAGTATTTTATTTCAAATATATATATAATATGATGTCATGTAATTAATTTTTTTTTAACATTTAATGAGGATCTCCACCTATGATATAGTTATTCTCTGGCAGGTACTTGAGCTATGCACACTATTTGGAGTACCTAATCACACCCTATCCCATTATCTAACATACCATGTAGAACACATTCTGTCCCCACAGTTTCATTAGAGGAACCTAAAATATTTAGGATACCTATATTCTCACTAGTATTTATGCTCGATCCTCACACATTATTACCTTATCTGATGATGGGAAATACTCCCCATCCATATTATGCATTTCCATTGGCTTTTATTCCATATTATTTTTTTCTCTACTTAATTATCCCCAGGATTCTATATTAATGCTCCTCTGACTTCTAATATGGAACATTTTGAGCCTCCAGAACAAACATTAGGTCCAAATCCTTCTATATAGGTATATGTTCATTTAGAGAGTAGGGATCCAATAACCCCCTATGACCAAGCTGCATCAGGTATATTTATAGAACCCTTGTAATCCTTTTTTACTCTAATATATTTTCATTATAAGATATATTGATATAATATTTTTTCTATAACAATTGGATCTTCTGAGAGGAATTGTGGGAACACACGCATTCTTTTGATGTGGAACCAACACACATAGCTGATGTTGGAGTAAAATTTGGACAATCAAATTATTGGTAAAATAGGGTGATAATTATGGAGTTTTATGGAGACACTTTCAAAATACTCTGATCCCATTCATGTCAGGACACTCCCCTATAGAAATCTTTCAAATAAAGAAAAGGATAATGCTTGGGTGCAAATATGGTTAAGAAATATCATTGGATTTAATTTTATATTATTATTGTATTTATATGAATTAATATTTTACTGTGATCTTCATTATAATATTCCTGAGGGTGAGGCTACAAGGACAACGGAACTCATAGAATTAGGTGAGATATAGATAGAATATAAAATTGAGTTGTATAGTGGATAGTGTTCTTGATTTTGTATAGATTTAGAGGCCACAGTTTTCATTAATGATTGTTTGATATAATATTATTAGGAAATGGTTTCTCCTTGGATGGGTACCAACTTCAATGAGTTAATGACATATTAGGTTTTTGAATTAATATTACCATGATTTTAAATAATAATTTGATTTTTTAGTTTTGAAAATTCATATTAAGTAAGTTTCAAGAAGAAATAAAAACACAAGCATTCTACAAAATACCTCCAAACTTTGGGGATGACTATGACGCCAGACCAGAAGAAGAATCTTGTACGACACTCATTATTAATTTTTCATTAGTAGTTTCGCATTATTGTATTTCCACTTTATTTAATTCCCTTTATAATTGGGAAAGATAAATTAACATGTATTCCTTATATTTTTATTGAAATTATTTAGTGGGTACTGAAATTTCAGGATTAATATTGTTATGGTTGTGATAATGTCATGAATATATACAAACACTAACCATTTTATTAAATTTCCATCCTTTTAATAGGGAATATGATCATTACGGTTGAGTGAATAATAATTTCTTTTTTAGATCATGTTGATTTCTATAGATTTCTCCTACCCATGAGATATATAATTTGATTTCATTCCATCATATTAGGAAGATATAATGTACTGAATCATTGAAATCATATTATAGGTGAGAAGAATAATATAGTGTAGGGAAAATATGATCATCATCACACCTAACCAATTTAACTATATACTCCAACAACATAAAATGAGAATAGAAAAATGTTGATAAATATATTCAAAACTCAAGAAAATTGAACTGGTTTATTCCCCCATAGATAAACACCAAAATTAGTTCTCTATAAAGGGAGAGAAATAATTATAGTGGATAGAAACAAAATTTAAATGAAATATGAAAGGTAAGACAAACAATACTGTTATATAAAAATACATTGATTGAATTACAATAGAAAATAGAAAATCCTAAATTATAATTGGTTGGTATTTAATAACATTATAGTGAAAGAAGAATAATTTAAATAGGTATTAGTGGATTCAGTTGGATTTAGTAGTCTTTGATCGGTGCTTAAGATCCCTCCACACTAGAATCAGCAAAAACTAGATTATACAATGTGGATCTAATCATATATAATTTTTTCCAGATTTAAAGTCTCTTAAATATTCTCATAATTCCAATTTGACATCCCTTTAAATTTTCTTCGATATTATTTCAATCATCTTAGTCCAAAAAGTTATGGAAATTATTTTAAATTTCTTATAATTACTTGATACATGCCATGTTATAAAAATAATTTTAATTATTTCATGTTGTGAAGGGGTTATGTTCATGACATGGTCCTTAAAGGTTTATTTATCTCAACACATTTCATTCCTCTCTTAATGATATTTCCATTCCCATAACACGATCCTTGAAGTTGAATCTTAATTTCATCCATACCTTTTCATCTTAAATAAATTTATAATTTTAAAACTATAATTATATTTTTTTTATATTTTTTTCAAGGAATCAACAATTTATTTTAATTTGTATTTTTAAATGTGTCCTCATAGAGTTTTACCAGAATTATTATAGAATTTGATATATATTTTTACTTTTTTGAAAACAATAACTCACGAAAACTATGATTCCTAATACTATTACTTTTCTAAAAGAATAGATGGTGATTGAAAAAATAATTCAATGTATCGTATGTATATATGGTTTTGGATTGGGTTGAGTTTATTTGTGGATTCATATTAAAATATAATTTTTAGTAACAATACTTTCAATCAACATTTTTTGGACTATGACATGAGAGATAGTGATATAGGACTTATTGAGGGAGTATTGTTTTTAAATTTATAATTTAATCATTATAATGTAACCTAAAGGCTAATGGTTCTGGGGTATTTGCTATGAAATATTTACAATTATTTAAATTAATTATACAATGATAAATTTCATTAGGGGATAATTATGACCTAATAGGAATTAATCATTATAATGGTGATAAAATATCCACAACATTGGAAATAACCTAAAGGGTTGTTGAAAGTTTTTATTCTTACCAAGTGCATATATATTGATATTTGGGGATATTTTATACTTAACTTATTGGATAATGTCATTATACAAGCTATTTAGGGTTATACCCATGGTTATTATGATTCATTTATTTGTATATGGACACTATATGTATTAATATATAATTAAGATGTTGAGGTCACTTTACTTATGAAAAATTATAGATTATTAAAATATATAATAAATATGAAACCCCTGACACACATGTTTACAAACTCTTATTCATTGATTTAATGAAATCCCTAATAGATAGTCATGAAATAATTTCACTATATTTCCATGTATACACTACAGTTGGGGTTTAAAACTGAAAGAAGGAAAATTTAATATTGTGGGAATTATTTGTCAAGAGTTCTAATACATTACTTTCCCTAGGTAATTGGTATGTATTGGTGGTTGAAGAAAATGGATTCCTTCCACTAGTAATGTTTTAGACATCATATATATTCATATTCTTATAACATTTTAATGATATGTTGTTGAGTTTCATAAGACAAATAAGTTTTAAATTTTCATTGTATTTCATCTACAATATTTTTTTCTTTTCATCTTGATTTAGAATTTATATCCATTTGATTTTGGTTATGAAATTCACTATTAATAACCTATTTTGAATTATGTTTTTCTATATTCAATTTAATTATAGACATAGGTTTTTAGAATAGAAAGATGTATGCCTCGAGAAAAATTGATTTTCTCAAGTAAAAAGAAAAAAATATTGAAGCGCAGTTAAGAACAAAAAAAGAATCATATTTTATGTTTTAATTTGTTGATTTCAAATTTTAATATCAATTTTTTGACATAATTGTGCATTTAGTTTTGTAGTAGTGTGATTTGGAGGCTCTTTATAAGAAATAAGCTGAAAACTTTGGACCAAATGGCCACTTAAATTAGTTTTTAGGATGTGAGTACCATGAAATAGTATGTTGTCTAATGGGTAAGAGTATTATCCTAATGAGATATTGGCCCACATAAAGTGCCAATTTGGGTAGTATCGAGTTCAAAAAATATAATGCATGAGAAGCACTACCTCAGGACGAGGTAGTAGAGGCTAAAAAATGCTCATAAAAGAGTGTGAAAGGAATCCAAGGGCCAATTCTAAATTTATGGAAGTATTATTTTTATCACTTCCACCAGATACTTCCACATATTGTTATTCATATATGATAACGATGCGTACATTATATATTTCACTAAGAAGTAATCCTAGTGGTGGTTGGGACAATTATGTTCCTGGCGATGGCGTTGGAGAGGATGAAGGAGAGGAAGAAAATGAGGATAATGGAAAGGATAAGGATAAGGATGAGGTCGGGTATGAGGATGAGGATGAATGTGATGATAGTGATAGTGATGAGTTCCAAACTGCTCCTTTACATTTATTAATTATATTTATGACATTTTTTGTTTTTTGATTTTTTATGAATGAATATATGTGATGTTTTGAATGTTTGTTATCAATATTTGAATGAATTAATGAGTTTATTATGTTATAATTATTTTTATATTGTTTGGGGATGTATGTTTCTAGGTAATTGACTAAGATGGGTTGATTGTGGGGCTTCTAGTGGTTTTTTGAGTAGGTTCTATTTGTTTGTTGGAGTTTTTTTATAGTTTTTGTGGGTATGGTAGGGATGTTATAGGTCAAGGAATTTTTGAGGGGGTCTATACCAATAGTTTATTAATTTTTGGTACCAAACGATTTCATGGAACTGTTGTTATAGACCTATACCAATAGTTCCAGGAAAAAAGTTGGTTAAACCAAATTTCTACTGACCATATACCAATGGTTCACTAAAAACCATTGGTATAGATTTTTCCCAAAAGGAACGTACCCATGGTGTGTATAACTATATTTATAGGCTATACCAATTGTTATATAGAATATATAACAATGATTTTGAACCATTGGTATAGTCCAGAATTATAGCAATGTAATATAGTTGTTAAACAATGGGTTAATATTAAAATATCATTGAAGCTTTTCTAAATGTTATTGGTCGAAAAAAAATTAGAACATAAATTTTTACACCATATAAATTTAAATAAATTTGGAATAATTTCCATGATAAATAAATTTATTATATTTTAACATTATGAATATTTAGAAAGGTTCCACTCCTATCACATATAAAAGGGAGCCTACTCTCCTCACTCATTCACAAACTTTGATAACTATATCATAACCGAGATCTACCTAGATAAAATCTAAAATATCCTCCCCATTTCTAATAGGATATGGTATTCCAAAAATACCAATCCTAAAGGTTTTATGTTGTAATCCAAACATAGATATCCATGGAGGAGGCATAAGTCTTAACCAAATTCATTCAAATTTATTTCTTCATATACCTCATTAAAATTTATTATAACCATAATAATATAATTAAATAAATATATTCAATATAAAAAAATGTTTTTTTGTTGATGTAAAAATTATTTTCTTACTCCTTTACATCTTATGGAAAATTAAAATGTCACTTGTGCATATGTGTAGACTACCACCTCCACGAAATGATGTATTATGTTTTTCATCACTACCTCACATGTATGATTATAAAGTTATATTTAATGAATATATATGATATTTCTTATATAATTATGATTTTTTGATGATATAATATTATATATCTTCATACCCTAACATTCATTAGAAAACAAAAAGTTCACTCGAGCACACATGAAGACTATTGCCTCTAGGAACATTACATTTTTTATTACCATCTCTCATAAAAGAACATATGGTTGAATTTAATAAATAAATACGATATATATAATATTTTTTTTATTACATAAAGGTAAAACTGTATATAATTTATATATAACCCACATATTCTTAAAATACTATTACATTATTATAAATAAAACTAACATAATAGTTATAAATTCAAGGATCGAATGTTTTAGTATCATGGGAAAGTTATGAATATAAATTACTTATAAATAATGAATCATAAACACTATTAAAACCCTTATTTTTTATCCAATAAAATTATTTCATGTTCTCATTAATACATGTAGTCACCCAAGGATATACATAAACGAATGTGGTAGGATAAAATCCCAATAAGGGGAAAGAGAAATAAGACACATGAATCAATATAGCATGCGTAATATTAATCATAATCATCATATAACAACAATAGGATCATTGTAATAATAAAAAAGAAAACATCTGATACAGGTATAGAATGTAGTGATGCATAAAAATGAAACATAATGTTATAGTTTTCAAATACCACACATAGTTGTAAATAAATCTAGCATCATATTCACATATTACATATGTTCATAATCATAAGATCATCATTGTGAACAATGATAGAATAATTTTATCACATAAAACACATTATGTATTGATATTCATCACATTTATCAATGCATTTGAGGGCTATAAATTTTTTTACCCACCCATAACATAATAATATTAACATAATCATGCCTTCCAAATAGAATGAATGACAATCATAGTCATCAAATAAACCATGGAAATGAATGTGTTTCATGGGTATTTGGTAAAGAATAATTTCATGAATAAACATGTAGTTAAAAATCTAATAAAGGAAAAAACATATTTGGTATAAACATCGCCATTCTTTAGTGAACAAGAAGCAACTAAAGAGGACTAAGAGATGTGTATTGGAATGAAAATAGTTTTTGGGAAAATCCTTTTATTTTTCTTATAAATCAAGGTTGTGACATGTATATACATGAATGAAAATGGAATAATTATGAATGGATATTTAAGAAATATTATATTAATATCTATACTAAAATTTAAATGAATATTGGATAACTAAATGTGAGGGATCTGTGTTCGAGAATCCCATAACCTTAAATCCCTCTTTATTTCATCACGTTTCCACCTACTGAATAATAAAATTTGGTTTTCCAAAACATTTATCCTAAAGAGAATTATATATTTTTTCCAATATTAATCAATTATGATCATTTTATTATATATATTGATTTTCTTTTTAAAGTTAAGTCATTTAGCTATCATGTTTTCCTTAAAAATTTCCCATTTTTCATCGATTTTTCTATTTTTGTATAGGGACTTTTTAAATTAGTAAAATTAATTCTAGAAGTTTAAGAAAAATTATAATTGTACCAATATTTATTATAAAAAATTTACCATTTCCATTCATTATTTTGGTGATAATAAATAATTTTTAAATTTTCTCATTGGTGGTTAATTGACTGTTAATGGGAACATTGTCCAAATATGAAGAAAACAGGTATAAAATATAAATACATCAAAAATATAATTTTTATAGTTGGTTAGAATCTTTAATATAATGTTAAAATTTTCATAATTAAATCATAGAATATTTTATTTTCATAGAAATTGGGAAAAGAGATATAAGAAAAAAACAAGGGAAGTTTTTGAAAAAACAACTTACTCTTTCCTTAGTGTGACTTCTCTTGAATAACACTAGAATTACATGATAAATGTAGTTGGTATAATGAAACACATCCTTAAGATTTATAAGGAAATATGAGATATTATTTTGGAATAAAATTGGTTATATAAATTTATGTGGGAGTGGTTTTCCATGGGGAGGGAGATGGGTTATTTATACTTGAGGAGAGGGATATTTTTAAAATAAAATATTAAATAAAATTCAATATCAAAAGTAAAAATTGTAATTGTAAATTTTTAAAAATATAAATCATATATAAATATAATATAATTATTTTTTTAGTTTAAATAAATTTATAATTATAATTCACTTAGTTTATTAAAAAGTAAAGTGGAAAAAAGAAAGAATTTATTTTAAGGGTTCACTTTTGACTTTAAGTTTTTGAAAATGATTTTTAGGTTTCAAAATTAAATTTAATGTATTTTAGTGACTCATTTATGAAATTAATATATCTTGGACTAACATAATATTTTATTAATTATTTTTATATTATTACATTAGGAATGATACAATTTAAGATACCAAGGTTATGAGAAAAACTGTATTTTCACTATTCACTTGAAAATTGACAATTTTTTCAAAATTAACAAAAAATAACCATTATAATATTTCAAAATGATGATTTAAAAAATTATATTAATTTAATAGAAATAAAACTATAACGTAGGTAATTTTAATTTTCATTATAAACATTATGATTTTTTTTGAAATACTTTAAAATACAATTTATTAAAAATTTACCGATATTTTCTTTGAGTTTTCAAATGATGATATTTATTTTTCAGAATTAAAATATTAATAGTTAATTATATTAATAAAGATAAATATTATTTATATCACAATTTATTATTTTGTGTTTAAATTACTATTCCAATGATCAGGTTGCAATTCTCGATGGTCAAGTCGCTATTTCAGAAGGTCAGGTTACTATTCCAAACGGTCTGGTTACTCTTCCCATGATCACATTAATATTATAATGGTCAAATTACCTACTTTAAATAACACTAAATTATTTCAACCAATAATCTATATAATTACTTATATATTTTCATTTTCTAATATGGTGATCAGTATACAAATATTTTGTTTCATTTTTATAGTGTTGGTTGTGGGGGTGATGATTCTCATAGATTTGGGAGACCCATATCTTCCCATTTTCAATTTTATATTTTATATTTTTTTACAATTGTATTGTTTTGAATTTTCATTGGTTTCATAGATGACTAATATAATAAATTTATTTTTAAATTCAACTGTTATTAGTTTCTCTATGATCTCTATGGTTATAATAAACACACTTTTTTATAAAAAAATTATCGTTTAAAAAGTTTGGGTTCTTACATTATTCCCCCTTTAGAAATTTCATCCCTAAAATTTCAACTCATATTCTCAGTTGAGAATCAGTGAGGGTACTTCTATTTTATTATTTCCTCAGGTTCCCACATCGCCTCCTCATTAACAAGGTCTGTTGTCTTATTGTGTAGAAGTTTGTCTCTATGGCCCATGATCTTCATAGTATACTCCAAAAAAGAGAAGTCATTATCCTATTGTACCACCTACAGATTTAGTACAATTGAGGGATCAGGTATGAACTTCCATGGGAATGATTTGTGGAACACGTCACAAACTTGATCTATATTTTGTGGAAATAAAATTTGATAGGTCACTACACCTATACAACAAAGGATCTAAGATGGTACAATGTACCTAGTGCTAAGATTCCCTTTCATTCCAAAATGTATGACTCTCTTCCAAGGTGATATTTGAAGAAAATGTTTTTCTCCAACTTCAAACTAAAAGTCACTACATCAATTGTTAGCATAGATCTTTAACCAAATTAGAGAATATTTTATATATTGTTCTATGGATAGAACTTTATATTTGACCTCTTGTATAATATTAGGACTAAGTAGATTTTTTTAGAAAATTCAACACAACATGTTGGAGTTCTACATCAGTTTCTATAAGGAGCTTCCTGTGGATATATTTGAATACTTTATTAGAAGCTATAGTTGAATGAGAAGTCGACTACTGGGAGATGTTGACCCCTTCCACCTTTTAATTTCATTGTGAAAACTCTCAACATGTTCTTGAGTGTTTGAATAGTTCTTTCAGATTGGACATCATTTTAGGGGTGATAATCGATACTGAAATTTAGTCTCAGACTAAAAGAATATTGGAGACATCTCCCTTATTTATATGTGAGCCTTAGATCTCAATCAAAGACGATCAAATGTGGTACCCCATGTAGCCTCAAAAAATCAATCACATTTATCATAAAAAGTTATTCTGGTGATAAATCATCCCAAATAGTGATAAAGTTGGTAGTCTTGGTGAGTTGATCCACCACAAACCATATATCATTGTTTCCTTTTGATGTATTTTAGTGACTAAAGGAAAATTTCATAATGACATTAACCTATTTCCATGTTGGTATAATTAATGAATGAATCATCCCTTGGTAATTTTGTTTCTCTGATATAACTTGTTGACATACCAAGTACATTGATATATAAACTGTAGTATCCTTCTTAATGTTTTCCAAGAATAAGTTCTCTCAAATATCTTGGTGTATCTTGGTACTTACATGATGGATAGAAAAAGGTGATAAATGACCATTTTCCAATTGCTCCTACATTAAATCAGGTGACGAAGGTGCACAATTCTTAGATCCAAACCTAATGACACCATCATAATCAATGTGTAAATATTTTAGCATCCATTCCATTACTACTTTCACCATATTTTGAATCTCTAAATCATCCCTTTATGGCTCCTTGTTCTTTTCATAGATTTATTGTTAAGTAATCATTTGGAAAAGTGGTGATTTATTTCCAAGTATTATAATTTCTATATCCATTAGATGCATATCAATAAATATATGGCCATTATTAATACGCATCATGGATACAGTAGCATGTTTTTTTCTACTAACAAAATCAACTTCCTTTTTCCCCTTTCCTAGATGTTAATGAATAGATAAATCATAGTCATTTATTATAAATAAAGAACTTATTTTATGCATGTTGATCTTCTTCTGTGTGAAAATATACTTTAGAATATTTTTATATGAATAAATAACACACTTTTCTCAATAGAGGTAGTTCCCAAAATCATCATGGAAAATATCATAGCTAATAACTCCAAATCATGCATCTGGAATTTTTCTAATGGATCGTCAAGTTTTATGAGTCATAGGTAATCAATTTTGCTTTCTCTGTGAGTAAAAAATGTAGTCATTTCTTCAAATATCCATTGTATATCACAAAAACCACCTCAAAATGATGTTAGTGCGAGTACAGGTGAAGTGATTTGGCTCTAATAAATCTCCTCAAATATTTCCTCATGTTCTTATATAAAAACCTACTTTACCCCATTCATTGTTACTTAAGTTATTTGGCTATAAAATCAATATAATTATTTCAAAAAATATCAATAGCACCCAACTAATCAAAGAAAACTATGAATTTCTGTAATAGTAGAGGGTCTGATCAATTTCTCAAATGATTTTTTCATTTAAGGGTCCACAGAAACTCCTTTACGTGTGATCACATCCCCCAAGACTATGCATTTCTGCATCCAAAAGTCACACTTGATAAAAATAGAAAAAAATTTCTTCTTCCTCAATGTTTTATACACAATCCTTATATACTCTTCATGTTCCTCCATTATCATTGAGTAAGTGACGTTATTATTGAAAACAACTACCATAAATTTGTCAAGGTAGTATCTAAAGAATATATTAATCAAACCTATGAATATTTCTTGGTAATTAGTAAGTTCTATGGGAATCACTATAAATTCATAGTGAATATAACTTGTATGAAAGGATAGCTTCTAAATATATTCCATATTCACCTTTAAATGATGATATCTAGAACAAAGATTCACTTTTGAGAAGTACTTAGCTCCTCCTAGTTGATAAAACAAGTCATCAATTCTTGGTAGGGGATACTTATTATTTATGAGGATCTTACTGAGATCCATGAAATTGATACATAGCGGTATTAATCTATACAGTTTATTTACAAAGAGCACTGATGCACCCCGAGGTGATACACTAGGGTGTATGAACCCTTTTCCCAAATGCTTTTGCAGCTAATCCCTTAACTCCACTTGTCCGATTCGGGCCAAACTATAGGGGAGATAAG
Source organism: Viscum album (assembly GCA_963277665.1). Lineage (NCBI taxonomy): Eukaryota > Viridiplantae > Streptophyta > Magnoliopsida > Santalales > Viscaceae > Viscum > Viscum album. Next base: position 2,086,738,171 of record OY728151.1, read on the forward strand.
ATATAGGAGTGGATCTATGTAAAAGTTATTTTGAGAACTCTACTTCATGATCTTGAGGAAGTGCATCCAACTCTATGGGAAATACATAATTTTATTCCATAATAATGGACATTTTCTCATAGTTGATATTTTCCTTCATCTCAACCATTTGGGTAAGGTATGCTACTTTACAAAGAATTAGAACCCAAAACATTGAGGGATTTTTCAAATGAGATCCATGATCTTATTTTAATTTGTAGTGGAGTATGGGATGGTTCAGAATAGGAAAATATATTTTCTTTTCCCGATAGATGATGTGTAATCTATATAACTAGAGTCAATCCATGCTCAGTATAGAATGAAATTCCACTAAGGTAAGGTTTGTGAAATTCACAAGAAGAATATTCCACTATACACTAATAAGAAAATAGTACAACACTTGGGTTAAAATTATCGTACAATTAGTTTTATTATAGATATATATTCTTTGAGGTATTGAGGCTTTGATTCTACAGTTCTAGAAAACATACAGGATATAAAGGAATTAGTAAAATAGAATGAAATAACATGTTTTCCATTATTGAGTGAATAGAAAGTGTTTCTTTTATGAAATATTTTTCATATTCCACTTTAGAAATAGTGATGGAATAAACATTCCCTTAGTCCTTTGGATTTGGTGGCTATTTATAAAAATTATCCTCAAGGACCTATAGTTTAGTGGAATGTATTTCATATTTCCATTTCTCCGTAAAACTGAAGCATTGAACCATGGGTGGTGTATCAAAAAGTTCAACCCTTTGATAAGTAATTTTGGACATCTTATTCATGTTTCTTCTACATTAATTAGATTGGTGTCCTTCTCTCCCACACCTAAAGCATTTACCAATTCATTTTAGGAAATTCCCATGCTTCTTCTTCCAACATTTTAAACACGTGCATGGTCGGATTCTCTTTCATCCTTTTCCATTTGACCCACCATCTTGAAACTCCCTTATTATATTCTTATCTCCATAACTATGTGGATATCCTCAAACTCCATATATACTTTAAGAGAAAATCTAACTACTTATTTTTAACTCCCAAAGTCTCTCATTGAAATATCCATTCAAAGGTGTAGTTTTATACCACTAAAGAATCAATAGATTTTTTTATCATTATTGATAACAAATAATGAGGTTTATCTTGCATGACTTGTGAATTTTTCCTCATAATTTAGGTAAGATTAACCTAACTTTTTCTCCATGTCAAATAATTCTCTCTCAAGTTTTTTGTTTGAAGACATTGAGGGAAATTATTATTAAGAAATATTTTCTTTAAGTCTTTCCACTCTATCTCTTATATTTCATAATTAATCTTGGTTTTCATAAAAAAAAATAGAACCAGTTATTGACATCTCCATCTAAATGGTTAATGGACAGAGACACCATCAACTTCTCAGAACAATAGATAATAGAAAATCTATTCTCTAATGAGTTAAACAACTATTTCTTGATAAGTGGATCGAAAGATACAAAAAACATTAATGGTCATTTTTAATAAAGTACTCAATGGATAGATTACCTTATTGAGTGAAAGAGAAAGATCCAAAATGTTTATGTAATAATTATTTTCTTGAAACAGCTAGGTAATCAGTCCCATAATTTTTTTAACTCTATCTTCCATGGAATTGGAGATGTAATTCGTGAAATCATTACATTGTCCCTCACACTAGTTTTTGTCCTAGTTTATCTTGGTTCCTGCCATTTCATAAAATATAAATTTCTTTATAAAAGAATAATTCAACAATGAATGAATAAATAATTTATTATTTTGTGTAATTAACTCTAAAAATATATATTATGGGATCCCTATATTAATAATTTTTCAAAAAAAGGATTCTTATTTGTTTAAGTATACTTAGAATTATTATATGGGTTGTCCCTAATGATTTTTAATTCTATTTACCAAATTAACTAACCCATGCCTTTGATAACAACTATAGAGGTATTTCCTCTTCTTACATGACTATTACCTTAATTTCAAGAAACACAACATAATTTTTAAACATTCAAGTTTCAGAAAGTTTAGTATCTTTGGAAAATATGGATCATAATTCACTTATACATAATAAATAATTAAAATTATCAAAATTATTATTATTTAATAAATTAAAAGATTTAATGTTATTATTTAGTACATGTAGTCACTAGAGGATATACATAAAATAAAGGGTTGAGAAAAAAGCTTAGTAAGGGGAAGGATAAAAAAGATACAAGAATAAATATAACAAGGTTGATAATAACTATCACCATCATATCATAAGAATAGGATTATCATTGTAACAATTAGAGAAATATTTGATAAAGGTATGGATTGTGTAGATGCTTAAAAATGAAATATCTTGTCATGGTGGTCAAATAACATACATAGTTATGAACAAATATATCATCATGTTAACAAAAAACATATGTTCATAATAATGACGTCAATAGTTTGAAAAAATATAGCATCACGATCTCACATAATACAAATTTTATCATGTGATACTTCACATTACCCTATTAATTGATGGATATATAATTTCTAGACCACCTGTCAAATCATAATGTTTACATAATCATACATGCCACATAAAAAGAATAATAATCATTATCATGAAATATCCCAAGAAAGGATTGGTTTTCAATGGGATTTCATAAATCATAATTTAATGAATAAACATGGGGTTACCATATTAATATTGGAAATCATATTTAGAATATTCATCATCATTTTAGAGTGAAGAAGTAACAACTCAGGAGGAGTAATATATGTGTTTTGCAAATAAATGAATTTCTGAAAAAACATTGTATTTAGAATATCAATCGTGGTTGTAACAAGTTTATCCCAATATTAAAATGGAATAATAAGAAAATAGTATTTAAGAATAGTTATAGGAATATCCATTCTAATACTAGAAGTTGGATAACCCAAATAAATGGAGTTGGGTTCGATAATCCTTAAACATTAAATCCCTCTTAATTATATAGATTTTAAACATCCTGAATAATTAACATAGGTTTGTCAAAATGTTGGTAGAGAACTGAATTATTTTCATTTTTACCACTATTTATCAATTATAATCATTTGATTGTATTTCATAATTTCCTTTCTTAAAGGGAAGTCATTTTGATATCAGGTTTTCCTTAAAAATTTCCCATTTTTCATCGATATTTCTATTTTTTTCTAGGTCAGATATACATTAATAGAATTAATTATAAATGCTTAAAAAATATAAATATTCCTTATTATATTATAAATAATTTATTATTACCATCCATTAGGTTGGTGATAATAAATTAGTTGGACACATCCTCATTACTGGTTAACTGAATGTTAATGGGAAAATTATCCAAATATGAAGAAAAAAAGGTATAAAATATAAATAAATAAAAATTATAATTTATAAAGTAGGTCAAAATAATTAATATAAATTTAACATTAATCATAATTGAATATTAGAATAATTTATTTTGAAATAAATTGGGAAAAGGCAGAGAAGAAGACGAATAAAACGACAAAAGAGTTTGAATAAAACTTACACTTCCGTTAGTGTAGATTCTAATGTACAATATTGGAATTCCTTTATTAATGGAATTGGTTTACTAAATAACGTACTTAAGGTTTATAAGTTCTTAAGAGAGATTATTTTGGTAGAAATTGGACCTATTCAAGTGAGGAAGGATTGGTTTTCCAAGGAGAGGGAGATGAGTTATTTATACTAGAGGAGAGGGCTATTTTTAGGATAAAATATTAAATAAAATACTATATCTAAGGAAAAATATATAATAGTGAATCTTTTAAAGTAGAAATCGTATATCAATATAATATAATTTTTTGGACTTTAATATATTTCATAATTCTAATTCATCTAGTTTATTAAAGTGCAAAGCGGAAAAAATAAAAAATGTTACTTTAAGGGATTTGTTCTATATTTAGGTTTTGAGAAACATTTTTTAGGTTTTGAACATAAATTTATTTTATTTTAATGGCATGTTTGTCTAATTAAATATATCTTGGTATAACAAGAAGTTCTTTAAATAAATAGGTTATTATTATATAATGAATGATCTAATTTATGGTAAACCAATTATGAGAAAAATTATATTTTTAACATTCACTAAAAAATAAATTTATTTTATAAAATTACCAAAAATAAACCTTAGAAATTTTCCATGCAATGATTTCAAAAATGGTATTAATTTCATAAAAATATGTTTCTATAGTAGGTAATTTTAATTTTCCATATCAAAATTAATATATATATGAAATTTTTTAAAATACATTTTATTAAAAATATCCCTATATTTTCATTTATTTTTTCATTCATTATATTTATTTTTTATCATTATGATATTTATATTTACATAGAATAATAATGATAAATATTATTTATTTCACACTTTATTATTTTGAGTTTAAATTATTATCCCAACAATAAAGTTACTATTCTCAATGGTCAGGTTACTATTACTGACGGTCATGTGTCTACTCCAAATGATTAGGTTCTTATTATAATTATCTCATTACTATTACAATGGTCAAATTAAATCCTATAAACATCACTTCATTATTTTCCTCAATATTTTCTTCAATTCCACACAAGGTAATATATTTTCATTTTTTAAGATATTGATTGTTTTAAAAATATTTTGTTTCAATTCATTAGTATTGTCTTTGATGGATATGATTCTAGTAGATTGGGGTGATCCCTATTTTCCCACTTTAGATTTTATATTTTATATTTTTTTTCTAATTGTAATGTTTTGAATTTTCACTTTTTCGTAATAGACTAATGTAATTGTCTTTATTAGTGAATTAAAGGGTTTTTTGTTTCTAAATATTCTCTTTCTTATAATACACTCGTTTATTTATTAAATCATTATCATTTAAAAATTATGTTTCATTAAATATATTTTTTCTTTCCATATTAAATAATAATGGAACCATTAATCATGGGTATATATATAATATTACCTCTATGGAATGATTTATTTCATTTTTAATGAACACCTTACAGTGATGGTTTTAGAATTATATTGAATGTATTAAAATGATAATTATATTTTTTTATGGAGATGATACAAACAAGACCCCTTTGACCATGGTCTATAGACAAAATTTGTTTTGGTATGAATGACCCCAAAACATCTATCAAGAACTTCACTAATTTCACAACTATACAAAACATGATAATAAATGAAAATTAAAGGAATAATAGTGAAGGATTAAACATGAAAATTGTTATTAAATAATTATATTGTTAATAAAATTTTATTATGAAATGAATGTAAAATATTTACGCGGTGAGTCGAACCATGGGGTAGGGGATGTATCATGTCAATTTAATTTTTTTATAATTAGGTCATTTTCACCACATTTATTCTTTTGTGTGGCACAAAAAATTACATATGTAATTATTTTATCGTTCATTTACTAAAATTTAATTTTTTTCCAAATCCATTAAAATTTATCACCAGCAATGCCCTTTCATTTCAGAGATACCAAAGCCTAAGGGATTTTTCATTAAAACCTTGTTTAAAAGTATTAATTTCAAATATATTTCCTCCATGTACATGTTATTTTAAATATTTTAAAAATCTAATTCTTTATACTTCCAATATTGTTAATGTTAATTTTTCACTAACTTTTTAAAAAAAATGTTTAAAGGGGAATATTTCTAATATTTTCTGTAAATGTAATCTTTTAGTTTTATTATAAAAGTGAAAAAATAATATTTTTTAACATTTAACATGTGAACACCATTTCCTGATGTCATATAAATTATTATTTATCTTTATTAAACTACATTTTTTTAAATTATTGCATTATATCCATTATTTTTGGAACATTTTATGTTTTTTAATATTTATAAAAATAAAATGATATTTCATCTCACTTATATGTGTTGATTGAAAGTGACTTTGATCACGGTTCCAAATGAGTGAAGGAATGGTTCAATCCTACAATAAAAGACTATAATATTTTTATTTAATAGTAAATTGGAGTTATAAGAGTCTAAATTAAGGAGTTATATAATGATACCTATAAAAAGGGTAATAAAGATCTTATGGTAACTCATTATACTAAATGATAGCGCTAAAGTTGAAAACATTATTGGCTATGAAGTTATCAATAATGTTAGAATCTTTGAAGGAATGAGTTATTATGAATTCAATGAATGAGAGAAGATCCATGAATATGATCCTTTGAATAGTTACCTTCCAATAAAGGTCAATAGAGTTAGTCCTGGGGACCTTAATGATAGTTTATGATTCAAATTCCATCTAAAGAAAATTCTAAACCAACTACTTATCTTGATCAATTGGGTTTATGATTAAAAGAATATCATATTCAATAGAATAGTTAATTATGCATGGTCTATTAAGGAATCATGTGACATCACTAAGATATCTCTATAACTCTATGACCAAAAATTTTCTATTGAAGAACCATCCATGATTGTTTCAACCCATCATATAAAATAAGCTACTGAAAACATCAAATGTTCCTAAGAGAGGCTTTAAATTATGATTGATTACAAGATGATTAAGTGATGAAAATTTATGGATTGAATTATGGAAATGAACCCTTTGGAGTGGAATTGCAACTGTGATGGAAAAAATCATTTTAAATAAATAAATTTTGGTAATAAAGGGCGTTTGATCCTAAATCTATCTATTTAGAGCATCCTAGATAACGATAATTATTTCTACAATAGACACCAAAAAAAATTTGGACGATTAAGAGATATACGGTCAACCTAATATCTATTGAGTAGATCATGACTTGAAGTAGATCAAGTTAACTAGATCTCAAACATATCAAATATGGACTTATATATTATTGATGTAGTGTAAGAATTCAACAAGAGGTTCTCAATATCTTCTCTATGTTAGTGAAAAAGAACTCACTTGAAACATAAGGATATGAAACATGTTTATAGATAGGAGCTAGTTATATTCCTCCCATGTGCCAACCTCTAGAAAAAAAATTGGGAGCACTTCATCCACTTTTCTTATTGATCCAATTATCCTATCTAGGATCAACCACATTATTGCTTATAATTTTTCTATAAAATATTTTGGATGTAAGAAACCCATTCGTAGTTGGTTCTTAGATCATGATGTCATCCTGATATGTGGAGTAGTAGTTTCTCACCTCGGATTTGATCTTATCAGGGATGTCGCCAACGGGTATTTAAAATTTATCTTTGATTTAATCGTCTAGATATAGATTTAGGACATCATTCTACAGTATATAAAATATTGTATTTGTTATCCAATTTTCATGATATAATTTTTGGGATGAGTCACTATATATGATCTATATTTATTGAGAGGTAATTATGGAAAAATATTACTTCAGGGAATTCAATATAGAAGAGTCAACGTAATTTTAGTTCCAAGATTTTGTTTTACTTAAGAGTGTAGTTCTAATAAATCCTAGGGCCACTGATTTTTCCTTAATAATCCTCCACCTAAGTTGAGATTACACAAATTTATATAAAACCCTGATGTTTTTTATTCCAATATCCCTATCATCATAGATCTTGAAACCTTAGTTCCAAGAGCTCTTAGCCAACCACTTTTCAATAATAATCCCACTCCATATAAATTTTTTTCACACATTTATAGTATTGATCAAGGAAGAAGTCCATTCATAGAATATGAAATAGTGGGAAATTTTTTACATGATAAAAATTCTACCATAAAGAATCTTCCATCCAAAGGTAAATATTTTTCTTTTTGGGAGATAAGTTATCTTTTGATTTCATTCCTAATTCATGTTAAGTAATAATCTCTATGTCCCGCCAAAACATATGAAATATAATGTTGATAAATATAAATATCCCTCCTCTAATGTTTATCTTACTAATGTTTTAAACTTTCCTAAAAATTAGTATGTTCATTCCAAAATGAACAAAAGATTTATTCCAATTAATTAACTAGCATGACACATTTTCAAAATGAAATGTGTACATTTTATGATCTATGAAATTTTTATTATCCCCTTTGGTAAAGAAATGGATATCATCCATGAAAGGAATATTGGATAGAGCTGAGATCCCTTGGTCGCCCTGATAGTCCTTACTTTCCCTAATCAACTATGTTAGAAAGAATTATTTTGAGATAGTCCTTGTAAATAGAGAATATGATTGAATAAATGGTTCCCCTTTCCTAACACTTATAGAGAATTAAAAATTCCCTTCACTAGATCCATTAATAAGAAAATAGATTTGATCTAATATTTGTATAGTTTCACCCAATTAATGAAAATACCCTCAAAACCAAATTTATTCAAATCATTGAAAATAAAATTCCAATCCGTCCTAGAAAATACCTTTATTAAATAATGTTTCAAAGAAAAATAATTGAATATAGTGGTATTTTTAAGAATATTAACATACATGGAGTCTATGATGAGAAAATATTGAAAAATCCTTTCTTTAATAAATCCAAACTAATTTTGGGTACTAATATTATCAAATATATATAAAAACATTCTACCTAAAAATTTTCTAATAATTGTTCAAATAGTGATAACAAGAGAAACTGGAGAAAAAGATGGATTTAATTGGAAATTTCTACTTTCAGAATAAGAGTTTGAAATTGAGAATTCACCCCATGGGTAAGTGATCCTCCATTGAATAAATTATGGAAACCCCTTAAAACATCATATTGAATGGTCTCCAAATAATTTTGGAAGTATAAGTTGGTCAAACCATCCAAATGAGGATAAATTTCAGAATCTAGACCAAAGACAACCTCCATAATCTATAAATACAAGGGAACTAATGTGAGACTCATTTTTTATTTATGACTAACAAGGGTATAAATGATTACATATATCAAGTCAAAGTTGATAGATGGTTCATTTAATAGGTTCTTGTAGTATGATTCCACAAGATCTAAGAAGACATTTCTGTTGTCCATAACTTGGTCATCATATTTGAGAAAGGAAAATGTTTTGGAGACCTTATTATATATTTTATGGGATTAAATTAACATTGGTTTCTTATCACAATCTTTGATAGAATTAGATTTTAATTATTCCATTTGCATACACTCTTTGAGAATTAATATTTTTTTGAGTTTGGATGACACCTCATATTTATCCTCATTTTCACTAATGAAGTCTTTATGGATATTTTTTTATTTAATTTTTTGAAGGGAGTTATTAAGAGATGTTATATATTTCTTAATAGAGCTAAACCAATATTAACTCCATTTTTTCATCTACCACTTATTCAATCTAAGATTGAGAATTCATGTAATGGAATCATTATTGTAATCCGCATATCAATAGAACATATGGATAAATTTTCAACATTTAGGATGAAGCACCTAATAATTAATAAAACTAAAAGGGGGATGAATATTGAGGTCATTAGTAGTAAGGTTGACCAAAATCAGATTATGATATTAGTTATTTCATGACAAGATAGTACAATAAATAGTGTCCCAAACATTAAGGGATGTATCATTGATAAAATCCCTATTGGGTTTACTTACTACCATTATATTGATATGTTTCAGGTACCAAGTGTATTTGGACCCTACTAGATTAATATGAACCATGTTGTTATGTCAATAGAAGTTCTAAATTCTATCAAAGAAATTGAATTTTTTATAGCACCTAGTTTCTCATCAAGGTTTTTGATTAATTAGAAGTCTCTTAGGATATTCCATGATCCATGATCGTACTATTAAAGCACCCAATATCCTTTTATACTATTCTATGATCATGGTTTTATTCCTTAATTATAGATAATTTGGTATAAATTTTGTGTTCCTACACATTTAAAAACAAAATTAATCATCTATTCACTAGAAAAAACTATGGAAAGATATTCTACAGAGCAATATGTAAAAATATAGAGATCTTTGACTTTTTATGTGCACCCTTTAGTGTCTAGCATGTGAAAACCCATGATTTCAAGAATTTCAATCCTAGGTTAGAAGATCCTTTTTTTTATCCATCCTATAGAAAGTAGGATTATGCTTCAAAATATGAATTCTAAGGAAACTAACTATTTTATAATTTTCAGTCCCTTAATAATTACAATCAAAATAATTTATTTCAATTTGAATTTGGGGTTGGATCCACCTTTTTTATTCCCTCACGACTTCTTCTTTTCAATGTATTTATAGGGTCTTCCAAGTTTCTTCTTTCTAGGTGGTAGTTTATTTTTATTTTGACATATACTAACATTAATTTCCTTTATATTTTAAATAATTTCAACACTATATTAGGTTCCCTTTGTAACTAGAGTGGAATTGATCAAGGTATCTTTATCCAATTGGGTGTTAACTAGTTCTCTTTCATGTGGATAAGAAACGTTTCCTTGTGTTATTTTTGTTTCCTACTTAGAGATGTGATTATTATCAATGAGATAGGAATCTATAGAATCTAAGGAATTTTTTATCAGTAGTTATTTGATTATGATTTGGTTTAGGGTTATCAGATTCAATGGGAGAAGTATAGACTGCCTCACTCATATCACGAGGTTCAAAAATATCGAACCAAAATTTTTGGAAGAAATGATAAGCTATGTGGTATTAATTTTCATTTTTAAAAGATAAATATGATTAATCTCTGGTTAAAATTCTATGGCTAATGTGTGGTCATAAATGTACTAAGAATGAGTGTCCTTCAAAATAACAAACCTAACAACCACAGTGTTAAGGAGACAAGGAGGGATTTTTAAGGGATTATTCACCTTATCCCCTCTTAAACAAGATCTTCCCATGAGTCTTTCAAGGACACCTTCTATTCAAAAGACTCATCTTTTTAATAAGGTGGTTTGTCAATGTTTTTATAATTTTGTAAGGACCATCCTTTTTCAATAATAATAGGTTTTTTTCTACGGCTCCTGTTGACCTCCTTGTATTCCATGGAATTTGGATAATACTTAAAAGAATTTGAATAACACTAAAATTATTCATGGAGTGACCCTCTATATTGAATAAATCACAAAAAATTGGGATTTATTCACACTCTACCTTGAAAATAATTTTTGGATCCATATCAATTAGATTTAAAACTTCTAGATACTTAGCTTCTAGATAGACATCCATAAGGATGTGAGCATAGAAACTGAGTTCCTATTCAAAAATTCGCCGGTCTAATTTAATAAGTATTTCCAATAAAGATTCATGGTCATTGAGTGTTTTGGGATAACAACACACCAAGATTAAAATATGGATTTTGATCGAGATTTGGGTAGTGGATTGATTTAAAATGGGATGATTGAAGTTAAAATCCCATTTATAAATCTTTAGAACTCATGGTATAAGATTAAAGTTACCAATCACCTAGGATGCATGAATATTATAATTATATGTAGTAATGGTATAAAATTACCCCCATACAATTTGAATATGTATCCTGACACATATATTCTAACAATGAGATTTTCTTTTGGAAATCAGCATAAGACCATGGTTTATCTCCTTTCATGTAGGTGACACAACCAATAAGTGAAAACTTTCATTGGTCAAACCTCTATTAAAGTTATTCCATATCTTACAAAAATAAAAAAAACCACTATTATTTCACTTATTAATGTTGGAGGCTCTAGATTCATCCTCCTTTTTTCGATATGAGAAACCAGAGAGTCCACCCCCAAAATGGACTCCCTTATTCATTGTGTTAAAATGATCGGAGGATCTCTCCATCCTACACTTTCTTTTAGATGAGATTAATGATTTATCCTTGTAATGGAGTTCCCAACCAATATGTAATGAATCCATTTTCTAATTAGAATCTATATTAATAATGCATCTCCATCATCAAATTGAAAATCATCATCCCCCACTCCCACTCTCACCAGCAGTCACTTAAAATATATTGGTTCTGTTGATTTGTAAGATAAAAAGTGAAATATTTAATATTTTTGGTTCATTTAATGGTTCTTGTAAATTATACATGATTATGGGTGGGCTTGGTATATAACCCTCCAGTTCATTGGGTGATGATTTTTCATCAAGAGAATTGTCTATTAGAATTAAATAATTATAATCTACTCTCTATGTTTGAAACATGAGTGAACATAGGTAATGAATATAATTCCCCAGGCTCATACACGGTTTTCCCTTCTTATAATACTTTTTATTGGAAATAATTTGATTAAATAATGGTATACTATCTTTTAAAAGAGAAATTTTTTTCACGAAAAATATTTTTCATGGATTCATCTATTTCCCAAGTCTTTTACCTGTTTTCTCAATTCATTATATGGGGTTTAGTGGTTTTATTTGAGAAAATATCAATTTTCACATGTGGTTATGATTCATTTATATTTTCAATGTTTATTGAGAAAATGAAAATTTTTATGGGTTTTCATGTTTTCAATGGAATAAAGCTTGTACTATATTTTAATATCCCTTACTAGGCTTGTCGTGATCATCCCACCTTTTAAAATATTATTCGTTGGATATGGGGTTGTATAGAGACTATAGTAAGGTTAATATTTCAACAATTTTCAATCCTATTAAATGAATATAAAGTCTCTTGAATGAAACTTGGATATAAATTTAAGAACTAGAATTTGTGGGAAAAATGTACACTATATGAAATCTTTTACTTTTTTGTGTAATGATTATTCATAATTATATAAAAATATAAACCTAAAGGTTCATTGGAACTTAATAATATAAAATAAATTCTATTTGAACCACATAATTATATGTTGGTTAAGATGGGTTTCTTATATTTGGTATCAGATCAAGGTTTTAGATTGATTTTGAGGATAAGATGTTTTTAGATGAGCATAATATTTTGAAAAATTAAAATTTATAATGATGGTGTGATATTATTAATTAAATTTCTTATATAACTTTAAAATATTGAATGTTATAAATAATTATGGTTATTGTTTTCTAAATATAAAAAATGTAATTCAATATGACATTTTTATGTATTTATCATAATGATATGATGGTTTATTATGGTTTTATTTTATATACTCATACTAAACATTTTTATTTTAGTTAGTGGTTAAAACCAATGAGAACCAAGTTAACAATGGATGTGAGGGACAATGCGGTGGTTTTTGAAACAAGCAATCGAATGATATAGGTGATGGAGTGAAATATCTTATGTTGATTCCTATTAAACTGTCTTGAGTTATTATTAACAACCTAAACATAGGCGAGTTTCACAACACGCCAATTAAGAGAAAAATGTATTTTTATGTAATTTGAGGTGATAAATATCCCAAAGGTAAAATTATTTAACATTCCAAGTGTCAATAATGTGATAATAACCAACCATGGAAATCTCTAAAAATAATAAGAAGATATTTTATATATAGATAAGAAAGATATATAATAATAAAACACAAAGTAAAAATGGAGAGTTAGGTTAAAAAAATGGAGGAGAAGAAATTTTTTCTTAAGATATCAATTGATTTTTTAACTATGGGGAGTATAGGCATTAAAAAATTCAATTTCCTAGTAGTAATGCTCATGAAGGGGATCAAAAAGATCGTTTGAATAAAGGTTTATAAAGTTCATAAACTAAGGATAATGAAAAAATAAATAACATATAAATGGCATGAATTATATTACTTGTTTTTTGTAAGTATTATTAAGAAATATGATTAGATTTACGTTAATGATTCATAGGAAATGATTCATATTTTTTATTTTAGGAAGGATTTATTAAGTAATTAAATGAAAAATGTTTCTTAAATGTTTAATAAACAATTTTAATGATTAAATTGTCTACATATAAGAATTTTTTTGAAATGGTTTGGTGGTATTTTATTTAAGGATTATTTTGTTTAAGAATTATCATGCATTCAAAATTATGAATGCCATTTTTGAGGTGTTATGTGCTTGTAGTCAAATGTGATTAATTATATTTTTTGAGATTTCTATTGGTTTTTATGAAAAATACATGATTAAGGATGTAATTTTATGTTTATATAATTGGAACTATGATTTAATTAATTTTTTGGAATATAAATTAAGATAACAACAGGGATATAGAATTAAATTGGTGACTATGGGATTAATGTTATTTTTCATGAGGTTATATTTTTTTTTTAATATATAATTGAGTTACATGTAAACCTTATGTTTAACATATGACTTACTTTAATTTTTATTTAAAGAATAATTCTCTTATATTTTTAGGAACATAAATAATAAGGTATTGACATCATTTCGGGTTAATAAATTATTTAATTTTGAGGTAATTATGGTTAATTGAGATAATTTTTTGTCATTTTTTAGGAAAATTAATGGTTAATGTGAATATAAAATTAAGGATAGAATGATATTTTATTTTAAGAATAAATATTTAGTTAAAAATTCTGCATATATGGTTTTTTTTGGGTTTTATGTGTTAACGACCTGAACCATTATAAATAAAATTTCCCTTGTGTTTTAATCAAATTTCTTATTGTGTAATATGGATATAGAAAACCCATGAACTTATTTGGTTTTACTCTATCCTATAAGACATAAATTACCTTTAATAATCCTTACCATTAATGATATATCAATTGAACTATGATCGCATGGTTAGTATAGATTTTGGATTTTAATGAATCCAATTGATAGAGACAAAGGAACAAATGGCCTCAACAACTAGAATCTTACCCTACAAATCCAATTTATTGAAGATTATAACGGAGATATTATCATTGGGATTTTACCTTTAGAAAATCTAAGATAAGATCCAATGACTAAAACATGAGTGAAACTGTTTAGGAGAGAAGTTCAAGGTCATCGTGATCATAACCTAAACCATGTTCGTTGAACCACCCCATGAAAGTCCCACAATTACGCACCTTACACTTATGGAGTTGGTCAGATTATTTAAAGGATATGTTTCAAGACCCTAGTAATATGATAATGTATATTATTTTTTATATAGTAATGAATATATTTTCAACCTATTATAATTTTTTTATAAATATTTTTTTATTCAATAAAACAAAAATAGTATTTTTGGTTAATATTAAAATTCAATAAATGAGTTTATTTTAAAAAATTAATGGATTATTGAAATAAATAATAATTTTTAAAAATATAACTATTAAATAATTTTTATTAAATATTAAATAACATATAATTTTTATGAAGTTAAGTGTAATTTTTATAAGGGTTAAAAAAGTATTATTGTAAAAAACCCAACATTTCTTAATAAATATCAATTTTATTTCAAAAGTGAAAATTCAAATAATTAGAAAAAAAATTATAAAAAAATCTATTTCTGGAATGATAACTTTGAAATTATCCAATAGTGAATTTTTATAATTTTCTGAGATAATCAAATTTTCAGGTAAAAACTAAATGACATAAAAATATAAATTTTGTATTATGGCATAATAATGACTCAAACGTGTGGTAATAAATACTATAAATGGTATAAAAGACCAAATATATATGTTTTTTACTTTAAAATAATTTAATTTTATGTTTATTTTATTAATTTTATAAATAATTATGAATCGTCCCAATCTATTATCATATTTATAGGTTTTAAAATCATTTCTTTAAGAGTATGACTCACCTACAACTATCCAAGGGAATTATTTTTTTAATTTAGGAACTTGTAATTATAAAGTAACAAGAACCAATCCCATTTGGTAGAAAATGTTTTAAAAACCATTGGTTGGTTTGTGAATATTGTTCTTTTATTATGTAGAGTCTAAAACCTAAATAATAATAAAAATCCCCATATTTTAAAATATAAACCCACCCATGATCCCATTTAGCTTCACTAATAGTAATTTTAAAACATCCATAATCTGAAATACACTCTTTATATTCCTCCAGAGGTTCCCCCAAGCTCTCAAGAAGCCCCTCACATACATTTTGAGTCACAAACTCATGTAAGGAATTTCTCTCATCTCATTTCCATTAAAGAACGTATTTTAGGTTATGTCTCTAAAATTCCATTTTATTATGTTGGAATATGTTCTTCTATATTCCAATTACATTAAATATATTTTATAAATGGTTATATCCCCCTTTCAATCTCATTAATCCTCTCATCATTCTTTATGTACACCTATTACCATGCCGAAATATAGAATGGATTCTTTTCATTATTCAAGTTTCTTTATTAAATCAAGCTTTATATTTTCAATTTAAAATGTTAGGATATACTTTTACGTGTCCCAATTTCTTAAAATTTTATGTATATGTGATAATATACCCTCTAACATCACATAAACCCATTTTTTCAACCTTTAAGTGACATTGTTATGTTGCCGAAGTTTCACTGTGATTTTCCATGCTGAAACAATTGTGTTGTGAATACCGTACCCATTTCCTATCAAGGGTGTTCAAATTGAGGAAAATATACTTTTTTATTAGGTGGTTACATATATTTATTCCACACACATTGATCATGGAATAAATTATGATGGTGAATCAATCCATTTTGTATGATCCATATCGCACACATAAGCATGAGAATGAAATTAAAGTGATGGGTATGCCCAAAATAATATAGAGATCCAGTGAATTGGGTAATTTTTTTCTCAAGAGACATGATTTTCATATTGGGATTGAACCTTATTCATTTATGGGACTTTTTCTACCATTATTAATTGGCAGTTTATCTGTGACCTATGTTTATGATGTAATGTTCTATATTATTTTTTCATTTACCATGTTGTGATTATCATACTATATTGTGTCTCATTATTCATGTTTATGAATCCTACTCTTTTTATGCCCCATTGATATTTCTATTTTCTAACATGTATCACCTTATTCCTTGTTTATTACCTCAATGAGATTTATAGATCACCCCTTTCTTATGTTTATCCCCAGGTTATCCTATACCATTTTGAAAACCATGGAATTTTAGAAGCATATTAAGGAAATATTCGATGATATTGTTGTATATCATGTTTAAGATGTCATGATATGTACCTAATTCACAAATAAAAAAATACTTTTTGATATTTTGGGTTGTAATATGTATACTTTTATGTCATTATTTACAAACTATTGTGTAATAAAGAATTATGTTGTTATAGTTGGTATTAGAGGAAAAGTTTAGTGGTTTTGGGATTATGATTAGAGAAACTCTATCGAAAAAATAATTATAAGACTAAGTTTAATAAAATGTACCTAAATTTTGGTAATTATAGATTAATTTATTTGTCAATAAAATAAATTTCTATTCTTCCAATAGAACCGGGCATAGTTCTAGTTCATAGGTACCTATGGGTAACAACTCTGACAAGGTGTGTCAAGGCTGACTCAGTGTAACCTAGAACACGACAGCAAACCATATTACACACCTAGTTTGAAGCTAAATATGGATATGATTTTGGAAATTTAAGATTTCATTATGAACCATTATTAAGGGAATAAAAAATCTCATAAGAATATATGTTCTGAAATAGATGATAGATAACATAGATTAAAGAAAAGAGATTCATGAGTTTAGAAATAAATGTAATTTATAAGTTATCTATTTAATGTCACTAAATTCCTCATTATGTGATTAATAGTTTTAAAAATAATCATCGATAAATTTTCCTTTTATTCTATCAAATGTCTAGAAATAGGAAGAATCGATTAAAAACCCAACTTGATGGGAAATGTGGTTACTACCCTAATGAAATTCCCAACATGATGAGAACATAAATAGCGAACATTATGATTATTATATATTATCCAACTCAAGTTCTGAATAGAAACCTAGTTCAAAAGGAGAACCTAAAACCCCCTAATAGAGAACAATCCAAAATCAAAGAGCTTCATGCCAGAAAGACCGCATATATTTAATGGATCATCTTATCCTAAAATCGTGGAACAATGGATCAAGTCCATTGAGATGATCATCTACATCCTTCATTATTTTGAACAAGAGAAGGTTCGACTACATTTTTATCTTATGGGAGGAGATCCTGGTCCAAAGTGGATATTTATGAAGAATATGAATCTTTAGGAAGATATTGAAGCAATGGAGTGGATGTAATTCTAGAAAATGTTTTTTGACAAAAAAAAATTTCACACTCTTCGACATAAAAATCGAAATGGATTTCCTCAGCCACAAGAAAAAAGATGACTAATCTTCTAGGCTGTATGATTCAAACATCACAAAACATGGATGATAAGCGTACAAATTTTTCATTACCCCCAAATATATAGTTGACCGCTTCTTTGATGGGATAAACCCAATTTTATGAAAAGCCCTGATAATATAAGACTTTGATAGCTATGAGTAAATTTTTCAGTGTTCCCTCAAAGTTTAAATGGAGATCAAAAGATCTCGAGTGTATCATAGGGATAAGATGCAAATAGTGGAGTTTAATTTTTTAAGTCTAATGAATATGTCTAATGGTTCCATTAAATTGAAACATTACACATTTCAAAGGTGAGGAAAGAGGAACCCTAAAACTTTCCTAAGGGAGTGAGAAAATTCTATAGGTGTAGGAAAAAAGGGTACCTAACTAATGATTACTGATATGAGAAACCTTATAACGTGATCGAGGAATTTAATTTTCCAGTTAACCCTCTGCCATTTTTCATTGCTTCACCTATAAGGAACTAAGGATCTTTTTAAATCAATGCACTAACATAAGGGTTTTTAGAAACATCCAACAAACTCCAAGGTAGTAAGGGAGGACTTTTGAAGTCAAAACCATAGAGGTGGATCCTGAAAATGCAGTGGTTATAGTATACTAGTTGTTCATTCATGAATAATGAACAAAATTTTTTATTCCAGATTTGTGCAATCCTTCCTATCAAAAAAATTTGGTAGAACTATTCAATTACCACCGAAAAACATAGAAGAAGAGATGCTGGGAAAAACATAAAATGGTAAAATTACTGCATCCTCAGTAGATAACTCCTCGCCTATCAATGTTTTTGTACTAAACATCCCTGAGAAACTTTTAATATCCGTTTGGTAGAATTTGATGCAATTCTAATCATGTATTTTCTTTCCCTATACTGATCCAACATAAATTGATTTGAGAAGGAAATCACTCTCCATCTTTCAAATCGACCCCTGATTCTGTACAAGTGGAAGGAGAGTGTTTAGTGTTCTTTAGCACCAACATCTCAATCATGGATATTTTTTCCATATGAGAAAGAGTATATATCTCAAGAGGTTGATATATGGAAGGAAGAAACCTATAAGTCTATAAGAACCCTTTTTTTCTATAAAATACTTTGGAATATCCATGATGTTATTCCAGAGTAGCACCTTCAGACGGCATGCGATTCCGAGGCCCGGTGTGGCCAGAATTAAATTTTCAGTGTTTGCACACTGGGAACACCAAATAAATGGGATAACTCCTTAACAGTACTTCATATCAGAAATATCAGGGTACATATGGATCTGAAATGTGGTGTTTACCCTAGGAACTAGATAAAACATCTCGGAGTGGGGCCTTTGGACCCCTCGCTCGCTATCGAAACGTGAAATGGATAAATTAAATAATTAATTTATTCGTTTAGTGGTTAAACTCATGTGTCACTTAAACAGTTGCTCAGATGGGAAAACTAAGGGCACCGTTGAGTCTGGAGTGTTCCATTTACCCTAGGAGGGGTGTAACTTTTGCGGGCACGGGCCTTCTATGAAAAATGAAAACAGGGGAATTTTCATAATTTAGCGGCTTCGGACATTAAATTTTATAACATTTTAATGGAGAATCGGATTAAAATTATGAGACCTCTTTTGTGCTTGGGAGGTGGTTTTTACCCTAAGGGAGGCTTAACCTCGACCTCGTCGAGCGTTTCGGATGTGGGTAAATTTGGAGGTTTTAAATTAATTAAAATTTTAATATGTTTTTTCCTTATTTAAACACCTAAGCCCCCTCTACCTCCTTCCCTTCTTGATAACTCTGGCAGAAGGAGGTCAACCAAGGAGATCCCCTCAAGGAGATCTCCTCCATCACCTCCTCCTCTCCAAGTGTGGTATCCAGCGGATCGCTACGAAGCTTCAGGATACGCCCACGAGGTAGGATATCTTCATTTTGTTTTTAATTTCAAGTAGCTCCCTTGAACATAAATTTTATCATCAAAATGATGTTTGATCTTCGAACAAATACCATGTATGCGTAGTACTTTTTCAGAGCTTTCCACTTCTTATTTTGGTTTTTAAATCCATGATCCAAGGAGCTCGCAAATGTCTGCTGAAGATCAACGAGATTAAGGGTGTTTCTAGTGTTTATTTGAACATTTCAGACTTAATTTGGGGGTTCCAGTAGTAGGCAGTGTGGGCTCCGGAACGGCGACAGCAGGCGGCGCGGGCGATTGTGGTGGCCGGGAAAGCGAGAGCGCGACCAGCAGCAAGTAGCACGGTGGGTCTTCTACAGAGGCACCAGGCGAGCTGGGGGCGACGGAGACCGGGAAAGCCCTTCGAGGTGCGACAACAGTTGGGTCGCAGAGTGTGACCCCCGCGCGGGGACAGAGACCCGCATTCAGCGGGTCTCTGCGGGAGACCAAGATCGGCTCCTGGTGGTCGGTCGGCACATGGTGGACCACGGGTCCACGGCCGGCCCGCTCGGCTGAGCCGGGGGCCGGCCCTGTGAGCCGGGCTGGCCGGCGCGAGCCAACCCAGAACAGGCAGACCGGCCGATCTAGGCCGGTCCAGTCCAAGGGCTCGCCCCCTCCGACTTCGGTCACCCGTAATTCTCTCTATGTGTGATCGTTTTGTGTGTCGTTTGCGGCAGTGTACTCCAGGATTTGAGACGAAGCTTTTGAGATGGTTTTGGGGGTTTTTAACTTTCAAAACGGGGGCCTCGGTGGAGGGATACGCCTTTAAGTGGTTTAGCACTTTTAACGGGGGTTCTTGTTTTGGACAGCGCAGACACATCTGATATCCGAATTGAGCGTCGTTAGTGGCGTTGCGACCCTGGCGTTGAGCCAGAGTTTTCCAGTGTGGTTTCAGTCATTGAAACCAGAGTTAAGGCATGCGCCCCGCGGCCCGTCTTTCGAGCTACGTGCAGTGCTTTACAACTTTATCATTGGAAGTCCGTTCGGGGCGTGCGAGTAGTTGATCCTGGGTGTTCTTTTGAGGGAATTTCAATGGTGAAATCCGCCCGCTTTAATTCAGCACACTGGTGCGGGCCCTGCGAGGGCCGTTTTGGGAGTTAGCGGTGATTTCCAGCTTTATCACCGGGTGTCCATTTTGGAAAAGTGAATAGTCCATCTTGGGTGCCTTTCTGAGAGGATCGCAACAGTGCGATCCATTGACAGCACATCAGGACCGGGATGCAGGTCCTGTGCAGCACCGCTCATGTTCGGTATGTCGGAATGCATATTTTTCTTCGGATATCTGTTCCACTCAAGTGAGCAGTCCTTTTGACATGTCTTTCTGAGGAGATCGTAATGGTGCGATGTGCCCGACTGTTTTTGGGATCGAGGCTCGGGATCACGGGATGTTTTTCAGGCATAAAGCAGTGTTGGCGACTTCTCTGTCGGATATCCGTTGGAGGTGAGTAAATAGTCCATCTCACATTTTTTTCCATGAGGATTACAATGGTATAATCCATTTGGAGGTTCGTAGCCTCATTCGGGATCTTATAAAATGCGGAATCAAGTAAGGTGCTTTGGTGGGGGATCGTCCTACTGTGTTTGTAGCGGACCATTGGCATGTGATTGCATGCACTCCCATGTGAGTGAAGTAATGCTTGAAGAGATGTGGTTGGCAATGCTAGGGTCATGGAGGAAGCATGTTGGTGAAGTTTTTTTTACACCTTTTTGCTTTGGCTTCGGGTGTCATGTGCACGATAGCCCTTGGGCTGGCAATGTGGTATACTTAGGGAGTATACAGGAATTCTTGGAGGTACATGTGGTTATTTGTACCTGAGAACATTTGTGTGCTTGGTTGGATTTTACTTGGGGCCACACGTCTTGTGGGCCCCATGTGTGTGTCATGTTCTGCTTTGCGTACCCTTGACCTCTCGCAATATAGAGGGTCCCTCTGTTCTCGTTTGTTTGAACAGACGGGTTGAGTTTCCCCCTGGTTCTGTTCTCATTTGTTTGACTAGCCGGGTTAAGTTTCCCCCTTGTTCAGTTCTTGATGGTTTGGCTGACATAGTTGTTTCATGTTCCCTGGTATAGTTCTTTTGGATTCGATGTGACCAACACATTACATAGGCACCGATCCTCAACCCATGAGGTTGTTTCCAGCAGGGCTGGCTAGTGAGGTACCATCCAGCAGGGATGGCTAGTTGTACCATCTCGCAGGGATGACAAGTGAGATACCATCCACCAGGGATAGCTAGTGGGGTACCATCCAGCAGGGATGGCCAGTACAGCAGTGTTCACCGAGCAGTACCATCCAGCAGGGATGGCCAGAGCAGTTTCGGTTTTACCTCCACCGGGGCTGGGAAGTGGTCCCCGATGCCGGTTTTACCTCCAGCTGGGCTAGGAAGTGGTCCCCAATGATGGTTCTGAGCCTCCCTCCAGTGGAGTACCCTTTTATGGGACTAGACATTAGGACTCGTTGATTACTTTTGACGGGTCTCCCTCTAGTGGGAACCCATCGACTTCTAGGGATTATCCTTCAGTGGGGCTGGGCAGGGGGTCACCTGTCGACTTTGAGGAGACCTCTTGACTATGGGGCAATGACGAGGTATGGTTTGAAGTTACCCAAAACTCTCAAGTTCAAGGGGTGATTTCCCCACCGAGGCGTGTCCTTGAGACGCGACCTAAAATCATGCGGGCGAGATAGTTCCACCCAAAGCTGATAATGTCAAGGTGTGGTGATTTGAACTTCTTGACTTGTAGTTCGAGGAAGACGAGTGGGATGCTAGGCATCGATGGTGTTTACTTCTTGGACTGTTGGCGACTCACTTTCTTGGGCTGAGCTACGTGATGGATATCCTTTTATTATCTTGTTCAGGTTTCTTGATAGAGCATATGTATATGTATACCTTGTTCTAGTACCCACATCTTGGGTTTTTGTTACTCTCCTTCCAGGAGAGGAGGAGACGCGTGGTGTATGCTACGTGTTTTCCATGTCTAGATTCTCGTGGTTGGACGAGTCTACTCTCCTACTATAAGTATCAAAGACTGGACAAGAATTTTACCTTCCCACCATTTCTAGCTCCTTGTGTTTGGACAGGTCTACTCTCTTTCTCTTATTGGGTTGAGATGTACTCTTTACTGTACTCTCGGTTATACTCCTTTACTTTTCCCTGTTCAATCTACTGCTCACCTCTTCAGTACCTCCTTTGTTGATCCCTCGAGCCTTCGGGGAATCCTACTGAGTATTTTTATACTCACCCCTGCTTGGGCTTCTCCCGCACTATGTGTTCCCTTTCAGACGATGGACAGGTTGGTCGTGACATCAGTGGAGCTTAGTAGCTCGGGAGCTTGGACCGCGTTCGGTGGTCGTAGTTAGGTTCCAGGTGTGGGACTCTCCCATCGGTTTACTTTTGTTTACCTATTGCTAGGTTGTGGCACTTTTCTGGTTGAGCATGTGTTTTTTCCTTTTTCTTTTTAGTTTACCTTCAGCTTTTACTTTGTTCTATTTAGAGGTCGATGCACATTTTTAGTTCATTTATAGAATTTGGTACATTACTTTTCCTTTTTACTCTACCCTATTTCATTGAGTTTGCTACGTTTGTGTGTACAGGTACTTAGGAAAAGGCCTCCCCAAGTTTTTTAGCCTTCGGCGCTTGTCTCCAGCCCCTGGCCTATGGAGGCGGGCTTGGGGTTGTTGCGGCTCGAGGCTGGGTAGGGTCTGGTCGTGACAGAGTGGTATCAGAGGTGGTCCGTTCCATGGGAAGTTGTTCGGACATCTCTAAAAAGGAATTGGTTGGGATTTAGGGAAATAGTGTTAATGTGTCTCGAGAGTGTCTCTCAGGCCAGGGAGTCCAGTGATGGTGCGGTGGCCGGCATATCCATTCACCAGGACCCTAATAACCCGCTTGTCAACTTGGCATGCTAAGACACTAGTTTCACAGAAAATAGGTTTGCGCATAACCTAGGATTGAATCTTTGACTGTCCTTATTGAGTCAACTCCCCATTGTAGTTACTTTTATAAACATATATGCTCATCTAACTGTGACACTCCTTGATAACCTTCAGGATGTCTTCGTGAAGACAACCAGGTAGGATACCAGCTTTGGTACGTGACGACGACCTTGTGAGCTTCGAGGCCTCAGTCCAGGACCCATCATGCGAGCCCTTCCTTCGGGTGGGCCGGTAGCAGCACCACCACCTGGTGAGAAGAAAACAGATTCAGCAGAGAAGACTGAGCTTGAGCACAGGTTGAGCGTGCTCCGTGAGTTCTAGCGACAGAGACTGTTGTGGTTCGGTGGTGATCCAGACCCTTAGGCAGTAGAGGTTTGGCTGGAGATAGTGGTTCGCCTCTTCAGGCTTGTGCAGACACCGGCAGATCATAGGGTGGCTTTGGTAGCCCGCCTTTTCCACAGAGCAGCTGGGTGTTGGTAGAGTCTGGTGAATCAGTTACTCAATAAGTCATCGCTTTCGTGGGGAGACTTTTAGCTATTGTTTCATGAGGAGTTTTGCAACTCCTGTTTATGCTCCGTTCGGATTCAGGAGCTCCTACAGTTTCACTAGGGAGGGATGACGGTGGCCGAGTACAGATCTAGTATCGTAGACCGTGAATGATTTTAATTAGACTTGGTCTATGATGATAACTTCCGAGCGTGGAAGTTGGAGTAGGGTCTCCACAGAGAGATTCGTGTTGTCATAGTACCCTTGGGAATTTCCACTTATGTCGAGGTGCTAGAGAAGGCGCTGGTGATAGAGAGATTCCTGTCATGCTCTATAGTTGATGGTGGAAGTAGGCACGATGGAGCTGAGACGTCTGCCAAAGATAGCAGGCTTCAGCAAACAGAACCTCGACGCAGGTGGCCTTCCACCCGCTTTCTTCGGAGACGTGGTCATGCACCATTGTGGCATCAAATTGAAGGGCATCAGCCGAGAAGACCCATCTATGAATGGACTTCGGGCTATGGTCGTACACCACAGTGGTGACGGAGGGAACTAGGGCAGCCCAGAGAGCGTCAGTGCTATGATTGCGATGGCCAAGGTCACTTGGCACGGGACTGCCTGACCAGGTGCGCTGAGAATATCGGGCAGGCAATAGGCGCACCACCACAACAGAGGCAACGCCGTGATCGGAGTAGCGCCCAGAGAGATGGTGCTAGTAGAGGAGTGGGGGGAAACTGGTAGTGGTGGATGACTTTATGAGGTCTTCCCATAACTACCAGGTGGTCCATGTCAGGCTCCAGGAGCTGACAGTTGGGACCACGGACAGCCGTGAGCTTTGGATGTCTACGATCCTGCAGAGCATGAGGTGACCAGTGGTACGCTTTACGACTCTTCTACTTTTTGCTGTATAATTGTTATACATTGTGTGTGGAATGATTTTTCTCCCTACAGCTTTCTTGGGTTTTTACCATCGTGACGCGGGGCGTCGGTATGGCCCTATATCGGTAGAGAAAAAGGCATGGAACCCTTATCTTTAGTTGATGGTGTTGACTCGTTCACTTCCGAGTGTGTAATACAGTCTTCATTGTGGGACATCAACTGTGAAACCTTGCGTGACAAGATATCCTTGGGTGTTTCACCATATGGATATTCCGAAGGAGGGAATCACCGGGCTTTTTTCTAGGTCCAAATGGTGATTCCAGTCACGGCGTGCGATGTAGGAGTTCTGTCGGTGAGGTGGGCTACCCCCGAGGACCTTTGGGCCATTTGAGGCCATGCGAAGGGATGGAGGGGTTCCCTACCTTCTTTCCCTAAAACCAAAGGCTATAGTGGTTGCAAGACATCTCCCATGTGACTTACCCGAGAAGATGTGTGCATTCCACTATTCATGTCATCACCAAGTGCAGACCTCGTGTGAATAGATCAAATCCTTTGGTCTGTGTGCGGTGACGCAGGACTGTGCAAGAGTTCTTCTAGGTATGGGAGATTCAAGTGTGGGCTTAGTACCCTGATTTGTTCCTGGGTTTGATTTTCGGGGACGAAAATCTTGAAGGAGGGAATGATGTAACAACCTGGTTTTTGCTATAAAAGACTTTGGAATATCCTTGATATTATTCCAAATCAGAACCTTCATACATCGTGTGATTTCGAGCCTCGGTGTGGCTGGAATTAAATTTTCAGTATGTTCACACTGGGCATGCCAAATAAATGGGATAACCCATAAACGATGCTTCATATCAGAAATTTGAGTGTACAGATGGGTCCAAAATGGGGTGTTTACCCTAGGAACGACATAAAACATGTTGGCGTGGGGCGTTTGGACCCCTCGCTAGCTATCAGAATGTGAAATGGATAAATTAAGTAATTAATTTATTCGTTTAATGGTTAAACTCAGGTGTCTCTTAAATGGTTGGTTGGATGGGAAAATAGAGGGCACCGTTGAGTCAGGAGCGTGCCATTTACCCTAGGAGGGGTGTAACTTTCACGGGGGTGGGCCTTCTGTGAAAAATGTCATCAGGGGCATTTTCATAATTTAGCAGCTTCAGAAGTTAAATTTTATAACTTTTGAACAGAGACTCAGATTAAAATTTCGAGACCGTCGTTGTTCTTGGGAGGTGGTTTTTAATGTAGGGGAGGCTTAACCTCGACCCCGTCGAGCGTTTCAGATGCGGGTTAATTTGGAGGTTTAAATTAAATAATGTTTTAATAAGTTTTTTCCTTATTTAAACACCTAATCCCCCTCTCTCTCCTTCCCTTCTTGTTAACTCTGGCGGAAAGAGCTCAACCAAGGAGAGACCCTCAATAATATATCCTCCATCACCTCCTCCTCTCTACATGCGGTAGCCGGCAGATCTCTACGAAGCTTCGGGCTACGCCCACGAGGTTGGAGATCATCATTTCGTTTTTAATTTCAAATCGCTCCTTTAAACCTAAATTGTAGCATCTAAATGATGTTTTATCTTTGAACAAATCCCATTTATGTGTAGTAATTGTTCCGATCTTTCCACCACCTGTTTCCGTTTGTAAATCTGAGTTCTGAGGAGCTCACAAACGTCCACCGAAGATCAACGGGTTTAAGGGTGTTTCTAGTGTTTTTTTAGGTTTTCCAGCTGGATTTGGGGGTTCCAGCAGTAGAAAGCACAGGCTCCGGAATTTCGGATATAGCCGGCGCGGGTGAGCATAGTTTGTGGGCGAGTGGGTGCGCGGTCCGCATCAGGTGACACGACGGGTCTTCTGCGGAGGCGTCGGGCGAGCTGGGCGCAACGGTGGCCGAGGGAGCCCACCGGGGCACGACAACAGTGGGGTTGCGGCGTGTGACACCCGCGCGGGGACAGAGACCCGCATTCAGTGGGTCTCCATGGTAGACCAAGATCAGCCCCTCGTGGCCGTTCGGCACATGGTGGACCACGGGTCCACAGCCGGCCCGTGTGGCTGAGCCACAGGCCGGCGCTGCGAGATGGGCCGGCCCAGAACGGGAGGATCGGCCGGTCCATGCCGGTCCAGTCCGAGGGGCTCACCCCCTCCGACTTCGAACACCTATAATTCTCATTATGGGTGTCTTTTTTTCATGTCGTCTATGGAAGTGTACTACAGTTGTTGAGATGAAGATTTTGAGATGGTTTCGGGGGTTTTAACTCCCGAAACGGGGGCCTCGGTGGCGCGACACGCCTTTAAGTGGTTTAGCACTTTTCCAGGGGGTTCTTGTTTTGGACGGCATGGACACATCTGATATTAGAATTGAGAACCATCAGTGGAATCACAACCCTTTCATTGAGCTAGAGTTTTCCAGTGTGGTTTCGGGTGTTGAAACATGAGTTGAGATGTGTGCCCCACGGCCTGTCATTCGAGCAGCGTGCAGCGCTTTAAAACTTTTTCATTAGACATCCGTTCGGGGAATGCAAGTAGTCGATCTTGGGTGTTTTTCCGAGGGCATCGAAATGGTACAATTCGCTCGCTTCAATTCAGCACACTAGTGTGGGGCCCATGAGGTCCATTTTGGGAGTTGGCGGTGATTTCTATCTTTATCACCAAGTGTCCGTTTTGGACAAGTGAATAGTCCTTCTTGTGAGCTTTTCTGAGAGGATCGCAACGGTGTGATCCATTGGCAGCGCTTCGGGACTGGGATGCGGGTCCCGCATAGCACCGCTCATGTTCGGTATGTCAGAATGCATCTTTTTCCCTGCATATCCGTTCCACTCAACTGAGCAGTCCTTTTGACGTGTCTTTTTTAGGAGATCGCAATAGTGCGATGCGCCCGACTGTTTTCAGGACCGAGGCTCGGGATCACGGGACGCAATTCGGGCGTGAAGCGTTATTGGAGACTTCTCCGTCGGATATCCATTGGAGGTGAGTAAATAGTCTATCTCGCATGTTTTTCCATGAGGATTACAATGGTACAATCTGTTTGGAGGTGCGGAGCTTCATTGGAGATCTTATTAAATGCGGAAGCAAGTAAGGTGCTCCAGTGGTGGTTCGTCCTACTATGTTTATAGCGGACCCTTGGCATGTGATCGCATGCACTCCCATGTGAGTGAAGTAATGCTTGAAGAGATTTGGTTGGCCATGTTAGGGCCTTGGAGGAAGCAGGTTGGCGAAGTTGTGTTTACGCCTTTTTGCATTGACTTTGGGTGTCGTGTGCACGATATCCCTTGGGCTGGAAATGTGGTATACTCTGGGAGTATATGGGACTTCTTGGAGGTTCACTTGGTTGTTTGTACCTTAGAACATTTGTGTGCTTGGTTGGAGTTGACTTGGGGCCACGCGTTGTGTGGTCCCCATGTGGGTCTGGTTTTCTTCTTTGCGTACCCCTGACCTCTCGTGACATAGAGGGTCCCTTTGTTCTCGTTTGTTTGACCAGCGGGATTGAGTTTCCCCCTGGTTCTATTCTTGTTTGTTTGACCAGCTGGGTTGAGTTTCCCCCTGGTTCTGTTCTCATTTGTTTCACCAGTAGGGTTGAGTGGTTTTCCCCTGGTTCTGTTCTCGATGGTTTGGCTGGTAGAGTTTCTTCGTGTTCCCTGGTAGAGTTCTTGTGGATTCAGTGTGACCAACACGTTACGCAGGACTGATCCTCTATCCAGGAGGTTATTTCCAGTAGGGCTAGCCAGTGAGGTACCATCCAGCAGGGAAGGCTAGTTGTACTATCCACCAGGGATGACCAGTGAGCTACTATCCAGCAGGGATGGCTCGTGGGGTACCATCCAGCAGGGATGGCCAGTACAGCGGTGTTCACTGAGTAGTACCATCTAGTAGGGATGGCCAGATTGGTTCCGGGTTTACCTCAGCAGGGCTGAGAAGTGGTCCCTGATGACGGGTTTACCTTTAGATGGGCTGGGAAGTGGTCCCCGATGACGGTTCCCAACCTCCCTCCAGTGGAGTACCCTTTTATGGGACTGGGCATTGGGACTCGTCGATGACTTTTTCTGGGTCTCCCTTCAGTGGGAACCCATCGACTTCCAGGAATTACCCTCCAGCGGGGCTGGGTAGGGGGTTGGCTGTCGACTTTGAGGAGACCTCTCGACGGAGGGTCAGTGAAGAGGTGTTGTTTGATGTTCCCCATAAATCTCAAGTGCAAGGGGCGCTTTCCCCACCAAGACGTGTCCTTGAGACACAACCTAAAACTGTGTGGGCGAGTCAAATCTTACCAAAGTGGATAGTGTCAAGGTGTGGTGATTTGAACCCCTTGACTTGCAATTCGGGGTAGACATGCGGTATGTTGGGCATCGATGGTGTTTACTTCTAGGACTGCTGGAAAATCACTTTCTTGGGCTGAGCTATCGGACGGAGATCCCCTTACAATCTTGTTCGGGTTTCTTGACAGATCATATGTATATGTATACCTTGTTCTAGTACCCACTTCTTGGGTATTGGTTACTCTCCTTCCAGGAGAGGCGAAGACGCGCGAGGTATGCCACGTGCTTTCCATGTGTAGCTTCTCGTGGTTGGATGAGTCTACTCTCCTTTTATAGGTAGCGAAGACTCAACGAAATTTCATCTTCTCACCGTTTCTAGCTCCTTGCGTTTGGATGAGTCTACTACCTTCCTCTTGTTGGGTTGAGTTTTACTCTTTACTACACTCTCGGTTATACTCCTTTACTTTTCCCTGTTCGATCTACTTATCACCTCTTCATTACCTCCTTTGTTGCTCCCTCGAGCCTTTAGGGCATCCTACTGAGTATTTTTATACTCACCCCTACATGGGCTTTGCCTGCACTTGGTGTGACCTTGAAGAATATGGAAAGGTTGGTTGTGACTTCAATAGAGATTAAGAGTTCGGGAGCTTGGACCATGTGTAGTGGTTATAGTCAGGTTCCAGGTGTGGGAATCTCCTAGCTTTTTTACTTTTGTTTTCCTGTTGCCAGGTTGTGGTACTTTTCTATTTGGGTGCATGTTTTTCCCTTTTTCTTTTCAGTTTACCTTCATCTTTTACTTTGTACTATTTAGAGTTCGATGCACATTTGTGGTTCTTTTATAGCAGTTGGTACATTACTTTCTCTTTTTTACTCTGCACTATTTCATTGAGTGGGTTGCGTGTGTGTGTGTGTACAGGTACTTAGGATAATGCCTCCCTGAGTTTTTTAGCCTTCAGCGCTTGTCGCCAACC
This sequence comes from Viscum album, assembly GCA_963277665.1. NCBI lineage: Eukaryota > Viridiplantae > Streptophyta > Magnoliopsida > Santalales > Viscaceae > Viscum > Viscum album. The sequence goes on from OY728151.1 coordinate 2,086,768,670, forward strand.
CCTGGCCTATGGAGGCGGGCTTGGGGTTGTTCCGGCTCGAGCCCGAGTAGGGTCGTGTCATGACAAAGACATTCCTATTGTGAGGGAATATGATGATGTGTTTCTCAAAGAATTTCTCAGTATTATTTTTAACTGTGTGGTTTAATTTTTAGTCGATCTTATACCTGGGGTGTTACAAATATCTAAGAATCTATATAGAATAGTTTTTTTGGAACTTCTGGATATGAATAAACAACTATTGGAGAATCTGGATAAAGGTTTCATATTCCCAAGTGGTTCACCATGGGGTGCAACAATCCTCTTTATCAAGAAGAAGGACTGGTTAGTGTGCCTCTTTATTAATATCATGAGCTCAATAAGATCACAGTAAAGAACAAGTATCATATGCCCCATATTGATGACTTTTTCGATCAGCTATGTGGAGAAAAATACTAGCTAGGATGGATCTATGGTCATGAAATAACCAAGTTATAGTGAAGAAGTCGGATATACCTAAGATTACTTATTGTACAAGTTACATGCATTATAAGTTCATAATTCATCCTTTCGGTCTACTTCATTCTCTAGAAATATTCATGGAATCGATGAATAGAGTATCTGGAAATTACCTCGACAAATTTGTGGTAGTATTTATAGATGGAATTATAATATACTCCATAACCAAGGTGGATCTTGAGAAGATTCTAGGAATTTTTCTAAATACCTTTTTAATGGAAAATCTTAATTAAAATTATAGAAAATGTGATTTTGGGCTGAAGAAATTCTCCTTGGGAAATAACATCACAAGCAGTGGGATATCTTTGAATCCTTCAAAAAAAGTAATTGAAGGCTGGTTGAGGCTGAAATCTATGATAGATATTTGTAGTTCCTTGGATTAGATGGGTACTATCAAACATTTCTGAGAAACATATCACAATTTTCAAACTGTGTTACCAAGATAACATGGAAAGATGTCAATTTTTCTTGGAATGATGAATGTGAAGAGAGATTCTTAGTGCTGAAAAGGAGTCTTATCATTGCACATATTCTCAAACTAACTGCAAGTGGATAACTATATGTGGTATTTAGTTATTCTTAGAAGATGTGATTGGGATGTGTGTTAATGAAGAATGAAAAATTCATAGCCTATGCTTTAGGGTAGTTGAATGTTCATGAACAGAACTACCAAATTCCTGACATAGTGATGACTGTAGAGATATTTTCTTTGAAAATATGGTAGAATTATCTCTTTGGGGGGAACTGTGAAATATATAATTATCAAAAAAATCCTATAGAAAATATTCCCATATAAATATATGAATATTTTCCAAAGAATATGGTTACAGCTGATCAAGGTCTATGACTACTCAATCCACTACCATCCTACAAAAGAAAATAAAGTGTTAGATTATCTATGTAGAAAAGATCCTCCAATTCAGTCATTGATGAGAATTTAGAGGGATATGGTGTTCTTATATTCATAATGGATGGCCATGGGAATCATAAATTAAGGAACATCATCAATTTTTCACAAAATTATTTCTCAACAATCCCTTCTAGAGAAGATAAATGATTTTCAAAGATATGATGTTGGTGTTCAGAAAAAAGTGGAAACTATAAGGGAAGGTAAATACTTAGAGTTCAATATTAATAAAGACAGAATTTTTAAATTTTGTTCAATACTATGTGTTCTATAAAATCCCATGTTCAAGAAGAACTATTAGATGATGCAAATAGTTCAACTTTCTCTATTCACACAGGAATCACCCAGATGAATCGAGATCATTGTAAGCACTATTGGTGGGATAATATAAAGAATAAGGTTGTTGAATATACATAAAATTTCCTAGTATGTCAACAAGTGAATTCTGAAAGATGGATGTCTAATTGGATGATGCAACCACAACCCATACCAACATGTAAATGGGAAAAAATTACCATGGAATTTATCACCAAAATTCTAATGACATATAGTGGAAAAAATGATATATGGTTTTTTGTGGATCATATTACTAATACAGATCAAATTACCACAATTCAAGAGGGATTGTCACTGGATCAACATGCACAAATATACATCAGATAGTAGTAAGGCTCCATGGAGTATCACTAACGATTGAATCTAATCGAGATTTTCGATTCACCTCTATGTTCTGAAAAAGTCTCCAATGTGATCTAGAAACATATATGTCCTTTAGTATAACCTATCATCCTTAAACAAATGGATAATCTGTTCAAACTATTCGGACCCTAGAAGACAAATTGTGAGTATGTTTTATGGTCTTTAAAGGATGATGGGACAAACATCTTCCTCTAGTCAAGTTATCTTACAATAATATTTTCCACTAAAGAATCCAAATGGATCCTGATAAATCCATTTCTAGGAAATAGGTGTTTAACTCATTCATTTTGGGTTGAAGTTGGGGAATGAAAACTTAAAGGTCTCGAAATGGTTGAGGAAATAGTAGAAAAAGTTTAAGATGATTTATCAGCACGTCAAGGCTGCTTAGAGTCGACAGAAGAGCTATGTTGTTAATCATCAATGAGACCTAGAGATTGATGTTGAATACATGGTATTACTCAAAAAATATACATGAAAGAAACTCATTATATTCGAGGATAATTGAAATATTTATCCAAGATACATTAGCCTCTTTGAGATCCTTTATCGCATCAATGAGGTTTCCTACTTACAAGAACTATCACCTAACCTACCTCATGTACATTATGTATTCCATGTATACCTATTGAGAATGTAAATTCTAGAACCCTCACATATAATCAATATTGATGTAGAACTTTTGGAGAAGGATATTTCCTATGAGGAGTATCCAATGAAGATATTATATCTTAGAGAAAAGGTTTAAGGAAATAAGACAATGAAACTGGTCAAAGTGTTATAGAGAAATAACAAGTTTAATGAAATGACATGGGAACTAGAGGAAGTGATGAAAAAGAGTTACCCTCATCTATTTTAGTGTGGGAACTGAAAATTTCAAGGGGGAAATTTGTAAAGGTGGGGAGATTGTATCAACCCGAAAAATTATAAATATAATTTCACTTATTTTTTAATAAAATGTATTATTATGTAATATGGATATAAAAAATTAATTCACTTATTTTGTTTTATTATATACTATAAGATTTAGATGACCATTATTCATCATTGTCATTGAAAATATAGTCATTAAACAATGAATGCATGGTTATTATAATTATAGGATTTTAACGAATATAATTGACTAGGACAATAGAAGTGATGGGATCAAAAAGTAGGATCATACCCTATGAATCCCATTTATCAGAGCTTATGAGGTAAATAGAATCACTGGGATTTTCCCTTCAAAAATATCAATCTGAGATCGAACAGCTTAAGAATGAGAAAAACCATTTATGGGTGAATTTTAAGCTCATCGAGATCACAACCCAAACTAGGTACGCCAAACCACCACATCAAAGTCCCACCATCACACACCTTACCATTAGTGAGTTTTTTGGTTTATTAATTGGGTTTGGACCAATACCCTAGTAATATGATTATGTGACTTATTTTTTATAAAATAATGAATATATTTTCATCATATTATTTTAATTTAATAATTTTTATTTATTTTTATTCAATAACACACAAATAGTATTTTTGGTTAATATTCAAATTCAATTAAGGAATATATTTTGAAGAATTAATGGATTTTTTAAATAATTAATATTTTGATAAAAATATTATTATTAATGTTAAATGATCGTATAATTTTTATCAAGTCAAATGTAATTTGTATAAGGGTTTGAAAAAATATTGTTTGCAAAAATACTATTTTTGATGCTTTCATTGGGGTGCGCACATCCATCAATTTGAGGACGATGATGACGCACTGACTGTTTCCCCGCATTCCCTCTTTCCCAAGGCAGGAGGCATCCATCGCTTCTTCAGGGAAGTTTTCTCGTTGATCTAAACAGGATGATGGGATTTTGGTTCCTCCTTCTTGGATTCCTCCTTATAAATTGTCACCTAGTATGGGTCACCCTTATAGATTGAGACATTTTTTGTGTAACTCTTCCTAGTGACATATCTTCATGGATGTCGGTTAATTACATTACTTATGTTGGGAAATTTCAAGGGGTCCATCCAGGGAAGAAACCATCAGTAGGGAGAGTAGTCACATTGGACATCACTGGCGTGTCTGGACACTGGAACACTAGCACATCTGGGATTCATCCCAATATTATAGGGCTTCTTGAGGGAGCAGAATCTCAAGGCATACCACGTTGAATGCGGGGGATAATATTCCATAGGCATGTCTCTGAGGTTTTCCTCATCTTCCCATGTTTAACATAGGGTATTCATCTGATCTAAAATCTAATAGAGATGTATTAGACTTATCAGAACACTGACTGGTGTGGATCAGATGGGTGCAACCCCTGGAGGGAACACTGATGTTGGGGCTAACGTCTGATTAGATACCCAAGTGCTTCTAAGAGTAGTGAAGAGGTGAATTGACATGATCTCATTAGGATGTGGTGGCCCGGGTAAGAACTAATATGGATAATGGATGGTTACGTGAAGTGGATGGAGATTTAGATGGAGTCGACTCAAGGGCGATAGTGATGTTGAGTCGGAGCATCAACGAGACCTCCTACGTATCCCTCTAATAGGGAATCAAAGTCCACATAGTTCAGGATGTGGTATAAGATCAGGTAGTGTGCAGAGGACAGCGACCCGATGATATACTGAGTCTTATTCGTGGTTAATAGCCTGAGGTTGGTATGACGCCACTGGGATAGACCAGAGATATGGGTCCCAATAGAATGGGAGACAATGGATTACCACTGGGTTTGGGTTGAAAACGACATACCACTGAAAGGGGATCACAATGGCTTACCACTAAATGAGGTTCTCAATGTATTACCATTGGGTAGGGGATCACAATAGATTACTGTTGGATGGGTTTTACAATGGATTAGCGCTGAATGGGGGCACAACGGATTACCGCTGTATGGGGGCACAAAGTCTTACCGTTGGATGGGGTTCACAATGGCATAGGGTTGAATAGGAGCACAACAGTTTACTGCTAGATGGGTTTTAACCTCATGTAGGCTTCCATCATACCCTGTCTGGGACAAAAAAATCAAATCCCATGTAGTTCAAGTGGGTATCCTTTAACTTCGTGTGGGATGAAAAGGGGTATGCAGTTTAACGTCATATGGGACGAATGTAAAACGACATAAATGGGGTTGTAACAACTGGTTGTTGGGATTCAAACTCATGGAGGCATCCTATGTACCATGCCTTGGCAGTTTACATGTTGTCAGAATGTTTGATGATAACATATTTTTGTGATTACCTATTATTTTTATGATCTAGTACATATTATGACCTTAGAAGTATATTTAGGGTGTGAATCATTAGAGTTAGAAAGATTATATGTTGTTTTGATCTATTTCTCAAGGAGAGGTATAAAGGGAGAAATCATTTTATTTATAAGCATTGACATGGAAAAAATAAAACTGTTAGGAAATGGAAGAGGTGGAGGTGAATTTGGAGTCAGAGATCGAGGTGGAGAAAGAGGTAGAGGATGAGACTAGGGATGAGGATGAATTGATGATATGGATTGGAAATAATAAAATTGTTGGGAAGTGGAGTAGAATGAGGATCATCCCACGGTTTTGTTAGAGGAAAATTGTCACATAACTTTTCAATTAAGATAATATCCATTATGAAAGTGTTTCTGGTGGATTGCTGATAAAATGATTTTCACCACTTTTTTAAGTGATTTTATCATGGAATTTAAGCAGATGGATTTTTTTTCAGAAACAAAACAAACCCCATATTTTTTAAGTGTATTACTATATGCTATAATTTATATTATCATATTCTAATTACTATCAAATATTACTAATGTGTGAAAGAAACCCCTCACCAAGAACAAACTGAACAACAACAACAAAAATAGATATACTTACTTTCCCATGACTTATATATACTAAAAATAAAGGGTACTATTAGTGGATACATTAGTTACTCTAGAGTCATACAACACCAATTCAATCATCAAACAATTATATAATCCAACTCAAATGTTTGAATAAATATGTGTGTAGTCAACCACCAAATCTAGTAGGTGTATGATTGAACTATTGGAGGACAACTAGAATTAAGATATAGTGGTCATCAAGGATTTTTGGATTTAAAATAAACATGAAATCAAATTCAAAACCACCTTATGAAGAAATCCACAAAATTTAAAACATTCTTGAAATTAAATTGTGATGAATTGGAAATCCAAACGAAGACCCATTTGAAAAAGAATCTAGTAGATCGATCCAAAACATCTAAAAAATAATGATATACAAAATGTTTAGAGATTGAAATCTTGACGTACATGGACATTACATTACTTTTGTGGAATACTTAATACATAAAAAACACCGAAGGACCGTAATAGTTTAGTGTCTTTGAAAACTCGGAATATAATCTTGTAATCGTGGTGAAAGATCTTCAATATCTCCCAAAAATATCTTCCCCTTTTTTTCTTACCTAAAACCTTTCTTTATATACTGGGAAAAATAAAACATAAAAAGGGTGAGATCAAATGCTCATTAAGGGTAAACATAGGGAACGTAAAACAATACATAAACATTTGAATTCAAAAACATGAACATAAAATCTAAACATCAAAATCTTGATCAATGACATAAATCTTGGAAGTACGTAAGGCTTATATCATAAAAAACATCAATTAGGATAAAATAGCATGGGAATAAAACAGGTAATTGTGGAAAACCATTAAGCATGTGATATTATTTCCATAGTAGCCAAGGAATTTCTGCCAAGACCAACTTAGTGGACAAAGTCCCTTTCTGAATTGAGTTCACTCCTCATTCCAGTCCTGTATCACTGAACCAGATTAACTTACCATTCCCGCAATGTCTATCTCATGAGATATAAATCTTTACCCACTAAATTGGAGGGAGATATAGTTCCCACCCATCTCATAATGAAATCATTATTACTTGTTCCACAACATAAACATAAATCATTAATCATTACCCAAAGAATAAAATGAGTTTCATAAACATCATCCCATTATAACATAATCCATATAAAACAAATGGATATCATTTCATCATAAGAAAAGTGAAACCATTTAAATCATAGAGACATTATACTTGAAACATAATCATTATAAATAATGTCATCTTACATGGAAAATAGTTTTGACAAACCACTTTAAATTAATTCTTGAGTAAAATATCCTTTATTATTCAAAATCATTTTCTTTTCTCAAAATTCCATGAAATTTTAAAAGACAAGGATTTTGTTGAAAATAATCATGAAAAATTGTAGAAGAAGCATCATGAAAATTATGCGTTATGAAACTGTAAAAATTCATTCATGTCGTATAATTTAAAAAACAATCTCCTCGTACTTTTGTTAAAAAAATCAAAAAGTATGATGTATGGTAAACAAAAGAAATATTCCTTCTATAACACAAATTAAAAGTCAACGAGGGGTAAACATGACTTTAAACATATATAGAAGAATATTAAAAACTTTATCAAAAACATTTCTATGGACATGGATGAAAAATACAACCCTAGTAAATACTTACATATAAGCAATCTCGAATAAAAATGAGATTGAAAAATTATCCATTACCTTAGGTCTGATATGCTTCGTACGTATCTGAACCTCCTCTTATTTGATGCGCCTATTTTAAGATTCCTCTTAATGCACTAGAGTTGGTCTTTTGAGGAGAATAGAACCACTATAATGTTTCTAGGAAAGTTGATGAGTTAAATGGGTAGGGGTTGGCCGAGCTTGAAGGCTCAAAATTGTGCGAAGTAAAGAGGGAGTAGGTTCCTTTTTATAAGGGAGGAGATGGGCAGTTTAGGAAAAACTTAAAATATTATTTTATAATAATGTCATATTCAGTTTATAATGACTCCAAAGTGATTTATTTCATAGATAAAGTGGGGATGGGTCAAAATACTCTCATGCAATAGGTTTTAGACAAGTTTAGGTTACTATTTTAACCTTATCATTTAGACTTAACTCTAAGTTAAATAATGTAACTTTTACCGTGTCTTCTAGTTTTCTTAGACTATATGGTTAATAAGCATACTATAACAATCCAAACGAACCCAAACTGGTTCATTATTAATATATATAACCTTATATAAGTCATTTTTTCAATCCTTAGATTTTTAGGAATATAATAAAATTTAATAAAATAATATTGGTTTTAAAAACTATTTTATGTCAATTTTGACACTATTTGGTTATTGATTTTTGTGAAAATCATAAAAGCATGATTAGTTCGAAAAATGTTAATTGAATCAATAATAGCATGTCATATTAACCTAAAAAATTAGTTGAATTTATAAAAAGTCTCAAATATCATTTATTTGGGTATTTATAACATCAATTATGTTAATATTTCATTAATAAGGTAATTACTTCATCATCATTGTGTCATAAATAAATTGAATTATTTAATGTCTAAAAATTATAAATAAAATACCATTATGTAGGAAATATTTTTATCTTTCTAATGAATATTTATAGTCGAATTTATCTTATGTATAACCCTATATTAAAAATGTTTTAGCTATTAAACATTGATTTTAACTATTTTAACACATCTTTAAATAAAATAATAAAAAATGTACTAATCTGATTCAAGTGGACCTAAAGGGTAATATTTTATTCCTAAGGTTGTTTTTGGTCTGATTAAACTTATCCAGTAGAATTAGGACATGTGTTAGGGTAATAATAATATCATTTTTACCCTTAATTGCCCTATTTACTTTTAACCGTCGTAAATAAAAGTAAATAGTTACTTTTCACCAAAAATTATTTAATCTTATTGAACCACATTTTACTCATTTATATTAACCGTGTATCTATCATTTTTGAAATTCAACTCACATAAGCGGTTAAATTAAGTTTTATGTACAATTGCAAATGCTCCTAGGGGTGGGTAAAAGACGGTGGGATGTTCAATAAAAATTTTATATATCTAAAATTATTATAAAATGACTCCAATGAATTACATTGAACTTATATAGGTATTATGTATCAATTTTTGCCTAAAATAAATTTAAATAAAATAAATAATTATTTAAATAAAAAGTCAGTTTTTAAACTATAACTCAGTGTTTTTGACTATTCATCAAAAATTGAAAGTTTTCAAAAAAAAACCAAAAATTCACCTTAGGCTAATTTCGATATTCTGAATCCAAAAATGAAGTCCATTTTGAATGATAAAATTCACAAAATTTGAAAAAGTGGGTATTACTATTCATAACAGCTAGTTTATATAATATTTTAATAACATATCGTTGTTTAGTGAAACCTGGTATTGCGTACTACACACGTTATCGAGGAAGGTCGCGATTGTGTGTAATGCAAGCCAATTCAGGGATTCCTATAGTGCAATCTCCCTTTGGTGTTGTGTATATCATAATCAAAACTTATTTCATTTATACCTTAAAAAAAATCTATACTTAATGTTGCGTAGAATAATTTCCACAAAACGAACATGAAATTGTGTGTAACATGAGCCAATAATAGTGTTGCGTATACTACAAGCTAATACGGTGTTGCATATAATACAAGCTAATCTTGGAGTTGTGTATAATAAAATAAATCAATGAAATTAAAAAGAATATATCTCATAAAACCTTGGGGTGTTACATTCAACCCCCCTTAAAATAAATTTCACCCTCGAAATTTGTCGGGGTTATAAATGGTTTACTACTTGAAAGTTTCTTTCATAGAAACCCACATCATAAAAAGGAATTCTAAAACTTCATTTTAAAAAAGGAAAGTTAGAATAATAAATGCAACAACTGGGTCTCGGTGACAGCACATCCACCCCGCCTTAACATGGTCGTCTGGTCCTAACCCACCAGGTACCACCAGTTGCCCCGCAGACACGTGGGGCCCACCCAGGGTCCACCCACGTGCCCGAATGAGTAATCTGACTAATGAAATTCCCCACAGGCCAACACATGTCCTTTCCAGTGTGCATTTTCCTCACTCGCACACATCCTGAGAAACATTCCCAGAAGGTCACCCATCCTGATCACTACTCCAGGCTAAGCACGGTTAACTGTGGAGTTCTAATCAGACAGGCTCCTAAAAAGGGAGGTGCACCTTGTTGACATGAGTAATATCATTTAGTCATTTAACTCTTTACCATTTGGGGATTTTACAATCACCCCCCCCCCCTTTAGAGAACAACGCCCTCATTGTGGGCCCTACATCTCAACCCAGGCAGTGCACCACACTTAAGGCTGGGTACCACCTCTGATACAAAATGTATCAACTGGGTCCAGGTGACAGCACAACCACCATGCCTTAACCTGGTCGTCGGGTCCTGACCCACCAGGTACCAGCAGTTTCCCCGCAGACACGTGGGGCCCACCCAGGGTCCACCCACGTGCCCGAACGGGTCATCTGACTAATGATTGTCCCCACAGGCCAACACATGTCCTTTCCAGTGTGTTTTTTCCTCACTCACTCACACCCTGGGAAACTTCCCATAAGGTCACCCAACCTGATCACTACTCCAGGCCAAGCATGCTTAACTATGGAGTTTTAATCAGGTAGGCTCCCGAAAAGGAAGGTGCACCTTATTGACATGAGTCATATCATTTAGTCATTTAGCCCTTTATCATTTGGGGATGTTACAATAACGGTCACCCAAAGTAACTCAGCACTGGGTTTCCACATAGGAAAACATAGGTGAAAATATGGATATGGAAGAGAAATCTAACCATCAAGTTCTATTTGAATGTGGTAGAGAACATAGCTATGAAAAATCCATCAATCAGAAAGCCATAAATTTGTGATTATTTAAGGTACCATCTAATTCATTGGGTATGAGGGAACTAGGATAACATTTTTAGTTCTCAAGATCATTTCCCTAATGTTGAATAATTGTTGAATTAAAATAAATACTTACTTTATTTTGGTACAATCTCACCATTGATCATGCCTTGAACAATTTCCACTTCATCTCTTAAGGAAATGATGTTGAATTTTTTATTCACGAAATGTTAGCATATCATGAAATAGAATGATAGGTCTTTCCATCTGTCTCAAACAAAAGGTTATAAAAAGTTATTAAATATACATAAGTCCATCAATGGTGAGATTAATCGTATATAGTTCATATATATCATGCCTATTAATAAATTAAAACTAATTTATACTAACCAGGGACTTCCTGTAGGCCAGTGGTAGGTGATAATGGTCTGTCGCACTTTGGTTGGGGGTTCGATTCTCACATCCTTTTCTGACGTGACAGGTTGTTGCCCGTCCTATGGGTTGTCATTTTTCTAAAACTATACTATTAAAACATTCCAAAAATAATATCAAAAATTTCTAGCCTTAAACAATACTATCTAATGTCTAACTTAATCTATTCCAATCTTTAGTCTTTCCCAAACTCACAGTATAACGAAAAATATTGATAGAGAGGTCATCTACCAAGCATGTAAATACCATCATTTATCCCCATATATCATAAGATATGTTTTTTTGGTCACATTCGAAACATTCGAATGATTAATCATGTATTCTCTTTAAAAATGAATACCCATTGAACCTTAGTGAAAACATGAATGAATTTAAAAGTTAACTCTTTCCACATACCAAAATCCCAAAAATTCTATATACTCAAACCATGATATCACTTTGTCCTTATACCAGCCATGAGCTCATTAATACTATCAAACATCTCCTTATCTCCTTATCCTTACATTATGCACATATCATCTACCTTCAAAAAATATTTGAATAACCTTTAATGGTTACCGGTACCATTCATCATATACTTTCAAAAACTCAAGGAAAGACAACAGTGTAACAATCCTTATATTTTTTTTATTCCATAGTACCATACATTATTCTTGATAAACATGTAATCATCCCACTACCTTCTTAAACCACTGACTGAGCTTCATCATTTTATTCCTCAACACTTCTTTCATCTCATATATCATTTGTAGTCTCTTCATCATTATCAACATAAGTACTACCCATAGGACCATGTTGATTCTCTTCATGAGATTTTCACTTAGGTCATATTGGGACCACTTTGTGTTTGAAGATTGTATTTGTTGTCAAAAGTTGTCAATGCTGGTCAAAATGAAGAAGGATATGAAGAAGAACTCCAAAGTTAATGGAGATCGACTGAAGTGAGGTTTCCTCGAGAATTGTTATGGAATCATAGCATTGGATTTCATACTTGATAAATTCTCTTAGACAACAAATTCAGATGATTGTTGATCTGATCCTAATTTCAAAGAACTTGTGTCAATAGTGACACATTGTTTACAACAACGAACAATGTATAAGTATCATCCATTTGAGGATGATTGGATCATAATGGATATGTATCATCCATTTGAGGATGATTGAAGAAGAATGAGGATTTGAAGAAGATCATGAAATTATTCATGATAGAAATCCATGAAAGCGATTGCATGAAGAATAAAATCATATGATTTTCATGAAGTGTAGAATGATGGATGAAGAAGAAGAGAGAATGTGGAAGGGCTTGGCATTCTGAGGTAGTCATGCATTTCGCATTATATCAAATCAGACGATGCATTGCTGGTATGTATTTCACACATATCATGAGTTATGAGAACTTGTGATGAAAGCCTTATGAAGGAAAGGGGGAGAAATGATAATGCCAGTCATATAACGTTTTGATTGGAAGGAATGATGCTGCTGGGAGATAGGGAAGCTTCAGTTCCCATTGCAACTCTGACGATGCTAAAGTTGATCTATCAATGCATAAATATCACGATAGTGGGATTCGTGATAAGAGCAGAATAATGGTTATGGGAAGCAGTGAAGAGAGAAAATGACAAAGAAATAGTAGCGAGTTGCGCGAAAAATCTGCGAGTTGCGCGAAATAGTAGCGGGTTGTGCAAAAAATATGCGGGTTGTGCGAAATAGTAGCGAGTTGCGCGAAAAATCTGCGGGATGCGCAAAATAGTAGTGGGTTGCGCGAAAAATCAATGGGATGCGTGAAATAGAGGAATGATTTTTTTCGCGCAAAAGGTGGTTTGAGATCAGAAGCTCGAAAATTGGCAAAGGCATGAAATGCATGAAAGATTGGAGCAGTGCGGGAAATATGATGTCACAGGAAAGATTGGGTTTGCGCGCAATATGGAAAGTTGTGTGGAATTTTGCATGCAATTGGTGATTCATACATAGAAGGATGAAAAATGGAAAAGGCATGAGGTGCGCGAAATACTGAAGCATGGCGCGAAAGATGAAGTTGCATAAAAGAGTTTTTACGCGCATGGAGGAGGTTTTACGCGCGAATTAGGGTTTTTCGCGCGGGGTCAAAAATGCCTATAAATATGAGGCTAACCCTTGTCAATTGTTAAGACTCGGCACATAGACAAATCCCGAGCTCTGATGCATGGAAAAATTGAAGTATAGATCATTGCGCGAAAAGAAGAAGTGTTGCGCGAAAAAAGAACTGTTGCACAAAGTAGGAAGTTCTGCGCGAAAAAGAAGAGTTGCGTGAAAAAGGTTTTTCGCGCCAAAAGGTGTTTTTACACGGAAGGCTTGAATTTTATGTGCAAGCGACCTAGAAGGTTGCGCAAAAAATTTGAGGGTCCCGTAGGCCTTCGATCGGTGCATAGCACTCTCGAAGCATCTTTGCGAAGAATAAAGAACTGTGAACCATTCGGTTTCACAAAGAGAAGTTGAACCACACTCACACGACTAGTGTTTAACACTATCGTTGTGCATTGTGAAGTGACGAAGAACAAGATCTGCAACTGAATTCATGTCTGCACCAAGGAAGAAGGTAGTATACCAATAGACTCTTGTGTTGGTATTGAGAATTGAAGAAAGATATTAGAACACTGTAATTATACTGTGCCAAAGAGAAGGAAGAGAATAAGAAGAAAAGAGTATGCCCAACTGAAGGCTGACAATTATTGAGGGCAGTTTAATTATGATGATGCTAAGATGATATGGTCTTCATTGTTCTGATAATCAAAATGGGAGTTTGCGATTCCAGCAGATTGAAGCAGAGGTTATCTCAGTGTAGCTGGTTTTTCACTGAAGAAGAAGGGGAAAGAGATTGTGCAGATTTCAGGTTTGCTGCAGATAAAGAAGTGGTTGTTTACCTGCATGCTGCTAGGCATGTAATAATTGAATAGAGGAAGAACAAAGTAGCACTGTGACATCCAATAGGTCTCAACAGGTGAAAGATTCTTTTGGTGTTGCAAACTCTTTTAACAGAGAGAAGACTGTCTTCATAGGCAGTATAAAGAATCAGCTAGAGGCTGCAAGAGACTGTCTTCATAGGAAGTATAAAGAACCAGCTAGAGGCTGTAAGTTGGACTAGGATTTCACCAGTCCAGGGAAGAGGATTGTTTCCCACCCCCCTCCAAAGTGTAGGGACTCACACTGGCTAGAGGATTGTTTTCCTAGCCACTCCATTGTAACATTATTTTACATTATAATGGAGAATCCATGCACTGGTCATCCCCATGCATGGCAAGGACGTAGCTACTCTTATTGAGTGGTGAACCTTGTAAAAATATCATGTTCATATCTTTACCGCTTTCTATTATTGCATGTGATAGAGAAAAGAGAATAAGAGAATCAAGATCCTAACAGGTCTAGAGGTACAGGGATAAAAGATGGAATTGGTTTAAAAAGTCCCCAACAATAATTCACCCCCCCTCTCAGTGTTAGGTATATCCCAAACTGGTCCTTTCTGGTCATTGGTTTGCATAATGCTTGTACATTCCACATTTAAAACATTTAACCATTGTTGATGTCTTAGAAATACCATTATCCTTGTCCATGGTGTTAACTGAACCATTTCCTTTACAATTACAGGCTTTGTGTCCTTTTCCACACCCAAAGCATCTTCCAGTTCCTTTGAAACATTCTCCCTGCTGCCTCATCCCACATGATTTATATGAGAGAAATTAAACTTTCTTTCCTCTATGATCATCATGAAACTCCGTCTTTCTCTTATTAGCTGAGTCGGGAAACTTACCAAAGATGAGATTATTGATCATATTATGAGATTTATGATTAGGAATAATGACGATTTGTGGACTTCCAGATCCAATTTCATTTGGTTTCTCGTGAAGAATATCATTCCATTGTCCATCATATCCTCCATTATCGTGAATCTTCCTGTTTCCAGCCACTTTGTAAAACCCAAAAAGAATAGTGTGAGGAAAAAATCATTCTAGGAAAACAACATAATAAAGGGGGTGTACCTTAAATATCTAAGATCTTAGGTTTAATTCTATGATAGTTACCGTAATTCTAGAAATATAACATATACTTATACTTAACCTTAGGGACATCCCTAGAGATACCTTAGAAATATCTCTATGGATCTCACTAAAGTTTTTCAGATCCTAGTTTAAAAATTTTATCTAAACTTTTCCTCAGATACCAACTATTGAGAACCAAATCTTGACGTAGATGGAAATTGCATTACTTTTGCGGAATACTTAATACATAACAAAAACAACCACCGAAGGACCGTAATAGTTTAGTGTCTTTGGAAACTCGGAATATAATATTCTAATTGTGGTGAAAGATCTTAAACATCTCCCATAATGATATTCCCCTTTTTTTTTCTTACCTAAAACATTTCTTTATATCCTGGGGAAAAGAAAACATAAAAAGGGTGAGATCAAATCCCCAGTAAGGGTAAATAGAGGGAACGTAAAACAATTCGTAAACATTTTAAATCAAAAACTTGAACATAAAATGTAAACATAAAAATCTTGAGCAATGACATAAATCTTGGAAGTACGTAAGGAATATATCCTAAAGGAATATCAATCATGATAAAATAGCATGAGAATAAAACATGTAATTGTGGAAAACCATTAAGCACATGATATGATTTTCGTATTAGCCAAGGAATTTCTTCCAAGACCATCTTTGTGGACAAAGACCCTTTCTGAATCGAGTTCACTCTTCATTCCAGTCCTGTATCACTGAACCTAATTAACTTACCGTTCCAGCCATGTCTATCTCATGAGATATAAATATTTACCCAATGCATTGGAGGGAGATGTAGGTACCACCCATATCATAATGAAATAGTTCTTACTTGTGCCACAACATAAACATAAATAATTCATCATAACCCAAAGAATAAAATGGGTTTCATAAACATCATCTCATCATAGCATAATCCATATAAAACAAATGGATATCATTTCAACATAAGAAATGTGAAACCATGTAAATCATAGAGACATTATACTTGAAACATAATCATACTAAATAATGTCATCTTAGATGGAGAATAGTTTTGAGAAAACACTTGAAATGAATTCTTGAGGAAAATATCCTTTCTTCTTCAAAATCATTTTCTTTTCTCAAAATGCCATGAAATTTTAAAAGAAAATGATTTTGTTGAAAATAATCATGAAAACTTGTAGAAGATGCTTTATGAAAATTATGTGTTATGAAACTGTAAAAATCCATTCATGCCGTATAAGTTAAAAAAAACATTCCCCTCATACTTTTGTCAGAAAAGTCACAAAGTACCACGTATTGTAAAAAAAAGAAAGATTCCTTCCATAACACAAAGTAAAAGTCAAAGAGGGGTAAACATGAGTTTAAACATACATTGAAAAATGTTAAACACTTTATGAAAAACATTTTTATGGACGTGGATGAAAAATATAACCCCAGTAAATACTTATGTATAAGCAATCTTGAATAAAAATGATATTGAAAAATTATCCCATACCCTAGGTCTGATATGCTTCGTACATATCTGAACCTCCTCTTCTTCAACGCACCTCTTTTAAGCTTCCTATTAAGGCACTAGAGTTGGTCTTTTTTGGAGACCAGAACCTATATAATGTTTCTAGGGAAGTTGAGAAGGGAAATGGGAAGGGTTTGGCCGACTTTGAAGGCTCATAATTGTGTTAAGAGAAGAGGGAGGAGGTTCCGTTTTATAAGGGAGGAGAGGGGCAGTTTAGGAAAAAGAGAAAATATTTTTTTATAATAAAGTTATATTCGGTTTATAATGTATCCAAAGTGACTTATTTCAAAGTTAAAGTGGGGGTGGGTCGAAATCCTCTCAACCAATAGGTTTTAGACAAGTTTAGGTTATTATTTTAACCTTATCATTTAGATTTAACTCTAAGTTAAATAATTTACCTTTTACCACATCTTATTGTTTTCTTACACTATATGGTTAATAAACTTACTATAACAAGACAAACGAACCCCAAGTGGTTCCTTATTAATATATATAACCTTATCTAAGTCATTTGGACGAACCTTAGATTTTTAGGAATAGAATAACAATTAATAATATAATATTTGTTTTAAAAACTATTTTATGTCAATTTTGACACTATTTGGTAATTGATTTTTGTAAAAATCATAAAAAAATTATTTGTTCGAACAAATAAAATTTAATCAATAATAACATGTCATGATAACCTAAAAAATTAGTGGAATTTATAAAAAGTCTCAAATTACATTTATTTGGGTATTTATAACATCAATTATGTTAATATTTCATTAATAAGGTAATTACTGCATCATCATTGTGTCATAAATAAATTAAATTATTTAATGTCTAAAAATTATAAATAAAATACCATTATGTAGTAAATATTTTTAGTTTTCTAATTAATAATTATAGTTGAATTATTCTTATGTATAACCCTATATTAAAAATGTTTTAGTTATTAAACTGTGATTTGAACTATTTTAACTCTTCTTTAAATAAAAAATAATAAATGTCCTAATCTAATCCGAGTAGACCAAAAGGGTAATATTTTATTCCTAAGGTTGTTTTTTTTCGAATAACACTTATCCAATAGAATTAGGGCATGTTTTAGGGTAATAATAATATCATTTTTACCCTTAATTTCCCTATTGACTTTTAACCGTGGTAAATAAAAGTAAAAAGTTACTATTCACAAAAAATTATTTTTATCTTATTGAACCAAATTTTACTCCTTCATATTAACCGTGTCTCTCAGATTTTCAAAATTTAATTCACGGAAGAGGTAAAGTCAAGTTCTTTGTACAATTGCAAATGCCCCTAGGAGGTGGGTAAAAGACGGTGAAAAGTTCAATAAATTTTTTAAATATCTAAAATTATTATAAAATGACTCCAATGAATTAAATTGAACTTTTACAGGTATTATGAAATGATTTTGAACAAAAATAAATTTAATTAAAATAAATATTTATTTAAATAAAATGTCGGTTTTTAAACTATAACTTAGTGTTTTTCACTATTCATCAAAAATTAAATGTTTTCAAAAAAATACCAAAAATTCACCCTAAGCTAATTTCGATATTCTAAATACAAAAATGAAGTCCATTTTGAATAATAAATTTTACAAAATTTCAAAAAGTGGGTATTACTTTTCATAACGGGTAGTTTATATAATATTTTAATAACATATCGTTGTTTAGTGAAACCCGGTATTGCGTACTACACACGCTATCGAGGAAGGTCGCGATTGTGTGTAATGTAAGAAAATTCAGGGCTGCGTGTAGTGAAATCTCCTTTTGGTTTTGCGTATATCATAATCAAAACTTATTTCATTTATAGATTAAACAAAATCTATACTTTATGTCGTGTAGAATAATTTCCACAAAATGAACTTGAAATTGTGTGTAACACGAGCCAAGAATAGTGTTGCGTATACTAAAAGCTAATATGGTGTTGTGTATAGTACAAGCTAATCTTGGTGTAGTGTATAATAAAATATATCAAAGAAATTAAAAATAAAATATCTCACAAAATCTTGGGGTGTTACAAAATATCATCGACTTAATCATAAATTTTCATAAAATAACAATACAATGGTTTCACTTTGGAAGGTGATGGAATTATTTGTGGTATTAGATCATTAATTAGATTCATTATATAATAACATAAGTTCTTATTAAATCCATATGTGTTACATTCATTATCTATGTGCACATTCATTTTGTAAAAGTATCTATGTTCACAAGCACGTTAATAAAAAACTCATCATCATTATCAATAAAAAATACATGAGAATATGGATATTCCAATTTAAATGAAAAAATAATTATCATGTTAAGTTAGAGTTTATCGTCACCTGAAATATTGAAATGGATATAATTATCTATATCACAATCAAAGTGTAATTTGTGGATACATTGTATTTCAGTGTCATTTTAATGCTATAAAAGGCTATAGTGATGATTAATACTATCTAAAAAAGGTAAACAATTTATAATTGAGTTTAGTGTCCTATGAAAATATATAAGAGTTCACACTGATGTTTTTTCCATAAAATATGGTAAATGGTTAATCAATGATTTTTTACTCACTATGACGGTGAAAGGGTAAGATATATTTTATTATGTTCCATAAAAATTCATATGTAAATATTTATTTTAGTTTAATAAATGGATTATTATAGGTTTAAAATAATGGTTAATTTTTTCTAGGAACAAATGATTTTTTCAATAAGGATGATTATCTCTAGTAATATGATTGTTCACTCAACAAGGATGATTCACTTATGATGATGCAATTTTTTTTATTATCCAATGCATTCAACATTATGTGTTTTTAAACAATAATTTTATTAGACGATTCAAAGTGTTGAACACACTTTCAGATAAAAATACATGGTGGAGTTAAACATACCTCAAATAAATACATTGTGTACCCGGTATGACTCTAATTGTGTGGTTTCAGTTGAAAATTGACATTTTATTAATTTATTGTTTTATATTTACTTCTAATTTATTTATTTATTTTTTACTCACATAATAATTGTTTTATTATACAATTGTATTATTTCTCTCAAGTTGGGAATTTTTGTTTGAAGCTAATTATTCTCATGATATATTAGACTTTGATGTTGTAACTGAGATAACAACAACAAATTAATTGGTCATTAATGTATACAACCATCATGGAAATTTTAATTCCTACTACTTATTTAGATAATTTTTACAACATTTTATCTAATATTTTAATGTGATATTACGTATCAGTTTTATCTAATATTATTTTTCATAGATCTTTTGGGATGTTATATTTTTCATTAAATCTTCTACAACAAGCCAGAAAAGAGAGAACATGGTGCTTTAGTATGAGGAATTTCCAGAAGCTTGCGGTTTCTTATTTCATCCAAATGGAATATTAATTTATTTTCTAGATTGGTTAAGATAGTTTTAATATGAAAATAAATCACACACAAAATCATCCTCACCGAAATATGATGCATAGTGTGATAGGTACGACTCTAATGGTATGTTTCTACTTTATAATTTATAGTTTAGTTCAAAAAAAAGATCGCAAACTCAAAACTGAACAAACATATTCATATTTTTTTTGATACTTTAAGAAAATTTTGTATAATTCATCTGTGATGTGCATGAATAAACCACACCACAATTATATACATGATGTACTTGGTATGACTTAAAGTGTTTGTTATAAGTTTAAAATTGAAATTTACGTTCACAAATCATAACTCAATAAAAATTAAACAAATGCACTAGTACTTTTTTAATAATCTAGGAAAATGATTCATAAGTCATTTTTGATGTGTATGAATCAGTCTCATGTCAAACCGAAACATGATGTGTCCATTATGGCTCAAAGTGTATGTTTCCAGTTTAAAATGACATTTTAGTAAATAAACACAAGTGACATACTCAAAACCCTAAAAATAGTTTCATAATATTTTTTATTCTTTAGGAAAACAACACATAATTTATTTGGGACATGTAAGAATTATATGAGCTTTAATCTAACACACGGTCTTACCAGTATGACTTTGTGTGAATCTTTTTATATAAAATTGACATTAATTTTACTAAAAAAGACAACTGACATGATAAAAACTGAGAAAAACATTTGTATTATTTTGATACTCTAGAAAAAATATCCATAAGTCATTTTTTGTATATGAATCAGTTATACATCAATCTGATACATGATGTTCCTGGTATGACACAAAATATATGTTAACTATTTCAAATTAATATTTTAATACAAAAAAGTTTCACCCACAAAAAACTAAGAAATAACCATCAGATATTCTGGATATATTTTAACAATAATTCATTATTCATTTGTGATGTGTAGGATTTAGTCCTGTATCGAATACATACATGATGTGACTGATATGAATCAAAGTGTGCGTCTTTGGTTTCAAATGAAATTTTTCTGAAAAAAAAGTGGTGAACTCAAAATTGAGAAAAAACATTTGTAGTGTTCATATAAATTATTAAAACAATACAGTAGTCATTTAGGACATGTAAGAATCAACCTCACCTAAATCCTATGCACGGTGTGACCGGTATGACTCTAAGTACATATTTTTATTTCAAATTGATATAAATTTTATAAAACTGAAAAATTTAACACTCAAAACCAAGAAAACACATTTAGATTATTATGATTCTTTAGGAAAATAATGCATTATTCATTTGGAAAATGTAGGAATCATCTACAGCTCAATCTGATATATGATGTTCCCAGGGTGACTCAACGTGTCTCTTATCAATTTAAAATTGACATTTTAGTTCAAAAAGTGTCACTCACTGAAAATCAGAAAAACATGCTCAAATTGAATTGATAATTTTGTAAAATGAATCGTAATTCATTTATGATGTGTTGGAATTAGTCTCACCTAAAACCCATATATGACGTGACCAGTATGACTCAAAGTATGTATTTCCCATTTAAAATTAAATTTTATATAAAAAACACAACTATGGTACTCACAACTAAGTAAACGTATTCATATTGCTTTGATACATTATGAAAATGATCCCTAAGTCGTTTGGGGTGTGTAGAAACAATAAAAACCTCAATATGGCCCCTTGTGTAACTGATATTACTCTATGTGAATATTTTAAATATATAAGTTTCATTTTATTTAAAAAGATGCATAACATTTCCAAAAAAGAGAAAACGAGCCCAGATTGTTTTCTCTCCTTATTTTTATATTACTAAATTAATTTATTCATCATTTTTATCTTAAATTTGTTTAGTTAATTTTCATAGATATTATGCTTGAATATGAACAATAGATGATGTGACATGAAAGAATCAACCGCAACTCAATTGAGTATACAATGTTTCTGGTATGACTCCATGTTTAGTTCCAAATTAACACTTCCTATTTAATTTATTTCTTTATATTACTACTAATGTAGGAATTTTTTTTTATATATTTGAATTATTTTTCTCAATCAAGGGTGGTTTTTTCTTTTATATAAGTGCATTATT
Organism: Viscum album; assembly: GCA_963277665.1. Lineage (NCBI taxonomy): Eukaryota > Viridiplantae > Streptophyta > Magnoliopsida > Santalales > Viscaceae > Viscum > Viscum album. The sequence goes on from OY728151.1 coordinate 2,086,790,935, forward strand.
TTTCTCTATAATTTATTTTTTTTTATTTTTGTTCTAAATTTTATTTCATTTAATTTCAATAATTGTATTTGATTTTGATAATTTTGGTGATATTTTTTATGATGTAGTGTGTTGTTATTTCATACTATACTATGAACTATTACTAGTGATATAGTGTGATATAAAATCACATTTTAATATACCCCTTTATCAGTGCTACTGAATGCATTGATAAATGAATCCTTAATTAGCACTTTTAAAAGCGCTGGTAAAGGGACCCTTTACAAATGCTGATATAGGGTCCCTTTATCACTGATTTTAGAAGTGTTGATAAAGGGTTCCTTTATCAGTAAATTATGTATCACTAATAAAGGATTACTTTATCATATCAAAATAAAAGTGTTGAAAAATGGTATCTTTTATTAGTGCTTCTAAAAGTATGGATAAAATCTAAGGTATTTTAACTGTTCTACAGTAGTCAATTTTTTTTAGAACTGATAAAGGACTATTATAGTACAGTTAATGGGATCTTTTGTAGCAGGGATCTTGACAGTAGTCATATGCCAACAAATATTAATGACCTCTAAAAATTTATATTATAGATCATGTTTTCTTTCGAGTCACACCTAGGTTGGGCCATAGATATATTCATAGGTTGGTTAAACTCTCACCAAGATTCATTGGACCCTTCATGGTTTTAAAAAAGATTAGACCAGTGGATTAATGGATTTCACTTCCTGAGATATACCAGACTATGAAAGATGTGTTTCACATGCCTCATCATCACTAATATTATATAGACCATTACATTTCATTCAACCAAGTAAGGTTGAGTTAGATATGGATGCTTCTTTTTTTGAGTACCCCATACATATAGTGGATCTGAGTGTAAAGAAACTTCAAGGTAAGTCAGTAACTTTGGTACATCAGTTGTGATATCACGAATGAATACATGATGATACATGGGAGTGGTAAGATAATATATGAACTCAGGGGCCGAAGCACTTCATTGACGACACCTATTTACCCTGAGAAGTCCAACTCAGATATGAGTTACTTTATGGAGGGGAGGATGTAATGACATGTCTTTTTATGAATGTACAAGTCCTTTCTTTAATTTAAATCTATTTTTATCCTGTAAAATGTTTGTTATGTCTTATGAAATGATTCTAGAGTGTATGGGGCTTGTTCGGAGTTTCAAGCTCTGAGAAATGGGTGAATAGGGAAGGTTGCAAGGTTTCCAAATAGTTTGTACAAATCTTGTGGGATATCTATGTGGGGTACTTCATGAGAAGTAAGAGTCTTCTTGGTTTATTTGAAACCATATGACCCTAGGTTCACACCCATGTTGAGTTGTAGAGGTAGGGTGATAGTGGATTAGTTTATGGTTTACACATGGTTAGGGAAATTGTGCACCTTAATCGTGAGTGGTCCTCCCATATACAGTAGGGGGAGCACAGTTTTTGGATGGTTTGGCCAAACCATGTGGCTAAATCATGATCCCATTTATATTTGGATTAATTTTAAAAATTTCCTTTAATGAATGTTAAAACCTTATTTCTTCTTTCCCCATTATCATTCCAGCAGGCACACAAGGTTTCTTCCATCTATAATCACTCCTTAAACCTATTATAGTTTTTTTGATGTCTCTAAGGACCATACACTAAATCATTTTCCATTTGGATCATTGGATATCTAGAGTTATTCTCTCTAGAATATTCCATATGTTCCAAGGTTATCTTCACATTAGTATTTCTATTTTCGAGCAAGATTATTCACCCTATTTTCTAGGTGTTGGTCCATACCTCATTTGTTCTTCCAATCTACATAGATTCTAAGGCCTCTATTAGACAAGGATTCATCGAAAACCCTAAGTTAGGTGGTATAATTGTTTTCCTTAAAAGTTATGATTTCTTCATGTCAACATTGTTGTTCCCCACACTGACCTTTGACATGTGTTTCCTATAAATTGTTTTTTATAATAATTAAATGTTTTCACATTTTTATACTCCCAATGAACATTATTTAATAGTTAAAGTATGATGAACTCTATTGTAGACACCCATTTGGTGTGCCATATTGAATTCACATCCATAATTAATTGATTAAATGACTAAATCCACTTTTAATTGTTTGGATTGACTTAGAAAATGAATTTGATTTGTTGGTAGTTTCTAAATTAATCATGTAACCTTCTCAGTGTTTTCTTGAACCATGAAATTTAATTTCCATGTTTTCATTAATTAAATTGCTTGTATTAATTATATGGATAACTTCATGAAGATTTTCCATTTATAAAATAATTAAATGGACTAATTGATTAAATTTTAATGGGTGGAAAGGACATGAAAATGGATTCATTCTTTTCTATATGGATAATATTAATTATAATTCCCTTGGTTATGTTTGGTCTTAATGAATATAATGCATAATAGGTGATTCCTCATGGTAATTATTTTAATTATTCTAACGCCATTTATATAGGTCATGGAAAAATGGTTAAGGGACATGTTGGGAATGAATTTTCTCTATCCCTTACATCAAGTGTGGAGAATTACATCACACATTATTTATCTATATACACTACTTGGATTACATCTAGACCACATTGATAGTGGCCTACTGGGATTTTATCTCACACCCTAATTTTTCCACCTTTGGTAGCCTAGTCGATTAGATATCTAGAGGTATAGATAAGGTAAATTTCTCTACTACATATATTTCATATTCTTTACTTATAGTAGGATCATGGGAGCAGAGGACCAAGAATATGCTCAAGATGCTAGGGGATTAGCCTTTTGACCTTTTGGTATTTTTTATAGCATGTTGTATATGTATGTCCCCTACATACCATTTTCATATACCATCATGCCATTATAACATCTTTTATATGACTCATTATATTATATTTTTAAAGTATTATTCAGCTCCTTAGATATTTATTCTTCCACATTTTATTACTATATTACAGTATTATTATATATGTTGTATGTTCTTATACCATAATGGATTACTGGTCCTGTCATTATTATGTCTTCTTATATGTGCTTTAATTATTCTTTGTTTCTTGTCATGTCCACTATGAAACTATGATATGATGGTATAGTCTCCCCACTGTACCGCCTTTACTCCCTCACTACTAGTTGATAGCATCTGGTGTACAATGAGGTATGCTTGACACCATGTGACCCATCAGATTCGGGACTAATTTAAGTGGATATTTGGTGGGGATGATATAGATATGGTGGTTGTAATACATTAAGATGTTTTAATTTGACATTTTTACACCCCTAAGAAAGGGAAATGTCCTTCTGGATGATTTCATTGGGAATTTACTATCCCAGAACATTATAGAATTAAAGGTGGAGTGGAGCCTTATGGAACTTTTCAGTCGGTTTCATTTGGATGCTCAGGAGGATATTTCAATCAATGTTTGGAAAATTGTTCAGCTGTCAGCATCAATCCATTAGTCTATTATTAATGTTTATTAGTGGGATAAAGAGTTTAGGGAAGTTTTATAAACTATTTATGGTAGGGAGACCATTTCGGGTTGGTCTCTCCCATCAGATTGTATTCTAAATTTTGGGGATCAGTTTTTCATCCTAATATTTGTGGGTAGATTTGGTTTTTTCAAACAATCATATTATTCATGGGATTTTCAACTGGGAATTATGAAAATATATTATGACAGGAGATATGATTTGGGTGGTATTTTATAATGCATGACAAAAAACGATTATGTGTCCCACTATTACACCAACCAATAGATAAATATAGGGCATCCAAAACCTTCACATTTTCAATAGCCTCTCCCATTAATATTTTGGAAATGGGATGAGGTGTCTCTAGACTCCATTTTGGGGTTAACACAGACTCCCATATGTGAGAATTTCATCTAGGTGGTGATTTATTGGTTGACGAAATCATATCATTTCATTTTGATTGGGGATACCACTAAAGATGATTTTTTGGGTAAGTTGTGTGTGTAGAAGATTGTGAGGTTTTATGGGGTTCTGTATACCATCACTTTATATTAGGATTCTAGGATTACATCTAGATTATTTAAGAGTCACCAAATGGTGGTGGGGACCCATGTCAGTATGAGAAAATATTACCATCAACAGACCAAAAGTTAGATGGTGCACATTATTTAGATCCTAGAGGATATCACATGTGCCTATATCTAGGATTTTGGTGGATCATGGTATAACCATCTTAGATTGGTTGAGTTTCCTTATATCTGTAGTTATCAATTTTCGATTAGAATAGCTACCTTCAAGGATTGTTTTGGTCGATCATGAAGATCATCTATTTATTTGGAAGAGTGGGGTGAGGCCTCTTTATTTTGTATAAGTCTCATTTTGGAGATATTAGTAGGGATATAGGATATATGTTGTCTTCTAGATATATCTCGATGTTGGTAGAAATTTTATATGTATCATTGATGTTTTCCTTCATAGTTTTTTTGTTAATGAACAGGTTTTCTTAATAGTATCTACTCAGTTGGGTTACCATCATCTTGGAAAATAGGATAAGCTGGATCCAAGATATGTTAGACAGTTTGAGGTCTCTGAGTGTCTTGGGAACATTACTTATCAGTTAGAATTTAGAGATCATTTTATTAGAATTCATGATGTTTTCATATAACCCAACTCAAGAAATATAATTCTAATCCAACTCATGTTCTAATTTGAGAACACATTAAGTTAGAACTGAATGTTTCTATTGTATAGAAGATTTTGGAGATCATTTAATCTCATATTAAAGTCTTTCATTTGAATTCTATCTCGTTAGTCCTAGTGTAATATCTACACAGATCAAATTCTTATGAGACATGGGAGTGTAAAACTTTAGTGAGGTAGTAGTGACATGAACTCCTTCTGGGGATTTATTATTCCACATGACTTCCCTTGTATGGAAAGTATTATTATGGAGAATTTGAAACATATCATCACCTTATTTCAAGTATTTCCCATGTCTTTTTTCATTTCTCTTTTTTTTTGTGTTTCATCACTTTTATATATGGATATTCATTTTTTGTAAAATAACCAAATGTTAAGAGATGTGTGTTTTTTTGAAATAATTTAGTTTGGATATAAAATTTTCAACGGATTTTTAGGTTTATCCTTTGGTTTGAAAATATTCGGAGGTGGTTTGGAATTTTTCGATACAATTTTTATTTTGACCTATCTAAAGGTCACTTTCACATCATGAACAGGTTATATGATGTGAGTCCCTTATAAATAGGATGTTCTAAACTTGTTTTTAGCATAAAAATTATTTCATATAAGAAACTGGTTCACCTCCTGAAAATAATAATCCGATTTATTTTTAATACGATATTCTGCCTTTTTATTTGTCTCTTATAAATTTTTAAATTCACGTCAGGAAATGTGTTCACAGCATGAATGGTTTAGGCAAATCATTTTAAACCACACAGCACATTTTATTTTCTATTCATTCGACAAGAAGTTTTCTCTCTTGACATATAATAGCTCTCTCTGATGATTTTATGGATCTCTTCTCCTTTTTTATTGTTTATCTTGAAAATTGATATTTGTGGTGGAAGAACTGCATATTGTTTTGTAATTGATCATTATTATTCTTCATTTTTTTTTCACGATAGTGTTGGTGCGCTATGTTTTTGGATATTTTGATCTTGTAGTGATTTTTTTATTGATCCTTTCTAGATCCATTATGTGAAATTATTTCATAGTCTAGAACTTTGTTGGTCACAGAGCAGTATGTGTGATTTATCTATGGTATTTGTGACCTAACCTATCTTTAAAACTTCATTGTTAAGTAATACAATTATGAGTTGTGAGAATCGTAGGTCATGTATATTTTTGTTTTTCTACATTCCTTTTTGTGTTTTGGATCCATTTACGGGCACATGAGACTTGATTGTGATTTATGTATTTTTGTTTCTATCTTATGTTGGACGAACCTTGATTACTCTAGTTTTTGTAAATTTAATTATAAATAAAATGGCATGATCGATTGATTGATTTGTGTGTGTAGATGGGTTTTTGAGAGAAGAAGGTTTTCCACTATTTTGGGTAAAAGAAAATGTATTTTCAAATAATTATTAAATGGAATTATTAAATAGTTTTCAAAGCATGGTCTTGATGAAATGGTTGGAAAATGGAGCACATGGGAAGCCTTATGTACTTAGGTGAAAGGTGTTATAATGGGCATCATCCATTGATACCATTGTGGGGTTCACTCATGGGGTGTTCTTATTCTCCCAAGGCCTTTTTTATTGGGAATCTTTGGTCAAAATTAGGAGTGTAACTTTCTAGTTTGTTTATATTATCTCTATATTTGATTCATATGTCTAGATACTTGATCACATGATTTTCTATATCTGGTTTTGAATGTTCTATCTATTTAGACATGTATTGATCCTTAGCATTATATAACCTATGATTTTGAGTTATACTACTTTTATATGGTTACCTAATTTGATAAATGTGGTATTATTTCATACTATTTTACCTAGATTTTTTGAAATTGTGGATAAAGGTGAATATTTTAAAATGATTTTGGTATTAAAATTTTTTAACTGATTATCTTGCCTTATTTTATTTAAATTTTAAAATATTAAAATTTTTGTACTCATACATGTTATATAAAACCTATGAATTATCCTACTGAGCATGTCATCACACACCACTGCAAATACTACATAATGACATACTAGGGTTTCTATCAGTTGAGTTATGTAGCTATTGGTGGGATAGTGGTATGTTTTCCACTTATAACACGGATTAGTAGTTTCACATTTTGATTTTTTTCTATATTTTAATACTCCAAATAAGGAGTCTGTTATGCCACATTCGGATTGTATCGCTCATTTAGTTTCCATTAGTTATTTCATATATTTAATTTTTTCCATTGATTATTCTTACTATGTATATATAGGTCATGTTGTCTACCTTGGGTTGCGTGAAATCATTCCCTCTAGTTTTTATTGATTCCCAGGTTCTAGTCACCAAAATATGTGGATTAGGAACACCCTTAGAGTTTGTGATGTGTCGGTTTAGGTACACATTTGTGTGGGTATCCATTTCAATTCATTGTAATAACCACATCCAAATAACCCCACACCTACCCTTCATGGATTATCTTATATTCTAAATACTACCACCAAAGATATCTATCCTAAAGAAAGTTTACTCTTTCATATCTAAATTATGGAATGACCTAACACCCTATTACATGATCTGCTCATAGCTAAACTTCAGTTGATTGGAGTTATTCCTCTATGGCCTCAACCACAACTTCCATAACATCTAGTTAATTCTTTCATATTTTTTTGGTGACATAGCTTCATTCTTAAAAACAATACATTAATTTTCCTAAAATAATATATTCTATCATGAGATTCACTACGGAATATTTCATTTTTAAATTCATTATTTCTACCTAGTAGAAAGAACTGTTACAACATTCTCTCTCTTCTTATGATCATCATAGTATAGCCTCTTGAGCTTCATTTAAAGTATTATTCACCATTATCTTAAACAAGCACAACTCAAAAACATTCCACATTATTTTTTCTAAAAATATTCCCCTATGTTTTTTTTGAAAACACTTAGAAAAAATTTAATATAACTTCCTCCAAAATCCTTAGAACTTACTAGATTCACATTATAAAACAACATACCTTTAGATAGTGTATCAATTATCAAGTAGTCACCAACTATAATCCCACATTATAGAATCTCATCACAAGAAACAAGTGTTAAATAAAATATTCCACATAGAAACTAATTCTTAGTCATTATGATCTTCATCACTTCTTAAACAAGCAGATCCATCTGAATATACATTCAAATAGACTCCCACATTCCTAAGATAAAAAATAATATATTATCTATTTTTTAAAAAAGAGATAAAAATTCCATCCATATACAACTTTAAACATGAAAAACTTCTCTAAATAAAATCATGGATAACTTATCCCCCTATGTAAACAAAGCCAAAGAGTAATACTTTGAAAGTTCACAAGATAGGGATGGAAATATAAATAACAAATTCTAGGGTCAAATACAAAATTATATACATTGAAAAATACTTAAAGGATTGGTGGTCCCTTCTCCGAACCATTTAGTTGGATATATATGGGTGTAATCTTATAGTCAACTCAATCCTCTCAAATTCATTCTTGGTTAGTGCCTTTGTCTGGATATCCCCAACCAAATTTCGTGTTGGTGATGACTCCAAATACACCAATCCATGTTTAACCTTATCTTTAATGGAGTGATAATTTATCTTGATTTCTTCTATTTTTAATGAATAATAATATTTTTTTAATATTTATATCACTCTTGTTACCTTGTTTCATTAGAAGTGGATAGTTCGCATCAACTCCAACATCCTCAAGTTGTTGTTCCATCCCTTTCAACTGAGTATATGCTTGAGTATCCACATTTTATTCAACTCACAAAGTACTCAGTGAAATTCATTCTTTCTTATTTATCTATAATTAAATACACAAACATCCATGATAGAATTCACTTCCTAATTTTATATTTCAATCATCAACAAGAACAAGCAAATCCACATTTGTGGAGCCCAATAAGTCCTGTTATGATGTGTTTGGATAAAACAGTCCAAAATTTACCTTGCATTTGATATAATGAAGAATAGTATTCACTATTATAAAATGGATTTCCTTGGGATATATTTGGTACTATACAACTTAAAAAGTGGGAGAAATAATTCCAGGTCATGTTTCTATCAATTAAAATTGGCTTCTAAAGATTTCCCTATATTTTATCACATTTAACTTTTTCAATAAAATATTATTAACAACTTCATCCAAATTACAACTGGTGTTATCATCACATAAGAAATCCACTATTATAAATCAAATTACTACCTCCTTGTAATATTTTGAATTTTAATGAAAATTTCCCTGAATCCCTTATGTCACCTATAAACAAGGTAAAATGTAAACTCTTAAATCATTGAAATTTAAAATATACACCTCTTAAATTATGAAATTAGCGTGATTTTGGTTTCATATAATCCACTAAAAATTAGTGAATCCACATAAATAAGAACCAAATTTTTTTATTACTATTATTATAGATGTAAATATTGTGATTAACTCCTCTTTTATGTAATCCAAGATTTCATAAGTGTGGTTCAATACTAGAAAACTATGCCCATGGTACTTACTTCTACCCATACAATACCTTATTGATATAGTATACCTTTCTATTATCTATATTAATAATAAAAACGTTTTTTTCAAAATATTCCTCTTACTCACAGAATATATTAATTAATTTTTATTTTTCATCCATTTAAAACACGTTAAATCTCATTTACACAGTAATTTTCAATAAAAATTATGTTATTTATAATTGGGATATGAGAGAAAATGTCTTGTTGACATAAATACCATTGATTTGGGAATATCCCTTGCATATCATCCATGAATTTTTAGGAAATAAATTTTAATATTCATTGAGATTATTATAGAAATCCCACTTGATTATAATAGAATTTTTTAATTTCATCCTTGGAACAATTTAACATGTTTGATTATTTTGGATTTTTTGTGCTCTTCATGCATCACTTTTATCCAATTGTCATCATTGGTAGCCTCTTCTTGGTTTTTTTGGATCTACATAAGATATAAATGATGTTAATATAGAGTATTCATCCTTCTTATTTTTCACTACAATTTTTTAGTCTCTAATGATGTTCTCTTTATAGATTTAAGTCCCATTTCTTGACTTCCTTATAGTTTTTTATTTTTGTTTAATTTATTTATCATCTGTTTAACCTTCAAAATAATCTTCATCATTATGTTCTATCCCATAAATAATAACTTTAGCATAACTTTCCTCTATAATTCCATCATTTTTTTTTCTATAAAAAAAACTCATTAAGTTAGGAATTCTGATCAAGTTCTCTAGAATAGGAAATAAGAATTTAAACAATTTTTCAAATGATTTTTTTTAGCTCTTGTATTCCTCGATTATAGATGAGTATCCAAGAAATATACCTTTATCCCCATGATATTAAATCTTTGGGTTCTTTTCCTTATTGAAAATAAAGAACATACTTCTGAAAATTTGAAAGTATTTCAATATTGGATTCCTCCTATACCATTTCTCGTATTTTTTATTCTATTAATCCATTAAAAAATACCTATTTTAGATATATAATTATATAATAATATCTAATTTATATAATTTTTTCATTTTATCATTCTCAATTAGAATCATATAGGTCATGTTGTTATTGATTGGGTTCCTCGTCTCATTGAATCTATTTTTGTGAAGAGTACATTCTACAAAAACATAGTGCCTTATCCTATTAATAATGAGATATGATTAAACTTGATTATTGGTAAATTATTTTCCCTTATCAATGTATAATTTCTGAATTATTAACCCATGAATTTTTCCACCAATATCTAATTTTATGTAATATACTTGAACACTTTATATTTTTTAGAGATCACCATAATACATACCATCCAAATTTAATGATCGAGGAATAAGCCATAAAAATATTTCATATCCATGTATTTTGGAGATATTAGCTCACACACATCAATGTTCATAAACTTAGGCATATTTTTTGACTAATTATCCTTTCACTTGTATTTTTTCTATATAATTTTTCCATTTAGAATGTATCACATGTGTGGATGTGATCACATGAGAGTTTGGGTATATCACAACCCCCTTAATTATTTAACAAATCTATCAATGATTTTTTCTTAATTGGGAAATATTTTTGGTCCATAACATTTTCTATTCATACATGGATAGAAAACCCATGGCTTTTTTTACTAATGAGGTATAGATTCCCCTTTGTGTTCTTATCTTTAATAGTAATTGTTCCATCTCTTCCTATGAAAATGAAATCCTTTTTGTTGAAATTTACTAAATTCCCTGATCATAATTGACTTAAATTTATAAAATTAGGTCCAAGGACTTCAACTACCAATAAATATATAAAACTCATGTCTTTTAATCTATATTTTTTTATTTTATAAACTAATGATCTTGAACCCTTCATCATTTCCAAAATGCATAACACCAACTTTTACCTACTTTATATTCATGACAAGATCATTGTTTCTCATAATATTAGAAGTGCATCCACTATCAAGGATATTTACTCTCAATTATCTTTTACACTTAAATAAATTTTAGCTACATTTACCATCTTAGCTCGACCTTTTTTGATCCATGTCAACTGATTCTCTTCCTTTGTTGGTGGATGAGATTGTTCCACCATTGAATCAATTTGATCATCTTAATATTGAAATCCCGGACCTGGTTCCACCTTTAAATAAATTGGATCATCCTAATTGTGGAATCCCAAATCTAGATCCACCCTGTTAGAGATATTTCCACCTTCTAATCCATAGGATCATCCTTGTCAATTGATTCACTTCATTTTATAGGGGATGATACTGTTCCACCTTTGAATCTATTGGGTAAGCACTGATAAAATGAGGTAGTGTTTAGTGATGGATAGATTAGAGGGAATTTTAAACGCCTCAAATTTCACACAAAATTTACCGTAAACCCGTCTATTAGGGGTAGTTCTAATCGCACCAAATTTAATGATTTAGTTAGGGGTATTTAGAACCGCCCCAAATTTAATCCCTAAGTTATAATTTAGGGGAGGCTATAATTCAACCACCCATAATATACCCTCTATTTTGTATATTTTTTCAAAGACATTGTACCTTCTCCAACCCCCGAACACTCCCTTGGACCCCCCCAACGCCCCATGGAAAACCCCCTGACAAGCGCCCCAAGACACCCCTGAAGAACTCCCGAGACACACCCCCGGACACCTAACAACCCCATGGAGAACCCTCGGACAAGCCACAGGACACCCCAAACAAGCCCTGGGACACCACCACTAATGCCCCATGGGGAACCCACCAACACCCCCCAGGACACCTCAAAGGGAACCCTCTGACGCCTCATAGAGAACAACAAACACCCCACAGAAAAAACACCGTCGAACCCCTTGACCCACTCACAAGCTAGTTAGCACCCCCGGGACAAACACTAGGAAACCCTGATGGACAATGGGAAAGAATCACACGCGCATGATAGCAATATGTAACCCACAACCGGGGATGAAGCTGAAAAAATTCACAGTGGACAAGTTTGGAAGTCAATACCAACTACCTATAACAAATCGCCCCAACCAACCGAGTTGACTGGATTACGTTATAATATATACCGTATAGCATATATATTTTTTACTTATAATAAGTTATATTTATTTATATACAAAAATATTATATATGTGTGTGTATATAAATACAAATAATATAATACTTTAGTGTATAATATTTTTATATAATATATATTTGTGTATAATATATAAGTATATATATATATTTATACATTTATATTAGTGTGTGTGTGTGTTTATTTCTGTATTTATATAATATTTATAGATATAATATCATTATAATATATATATTTATAAAATCATTTTTATATACCGATATATTTGTGTGTGTCTATTACAATAATATTACTATTTATTATTATTATTAAAAATATTTTTAAAATTATAACATTTATATGATGGTTTTATAAATACTATACATTTATATATTTTATGATTTTTATTATACATATATTATAATAAATACATTTAAATTATATATTATGTCTGTAATTATATACTTTTTTATTATATAATGTATACATATATATACACACACAGAAAATTAAATATATTCATATAATTGGAAATATATAATAGAATTAAAAAATATATATATATATTTGCTAAATTAATTTATAATTAATATGGTGAACTAATATATATATTTAATAATTATATAATATATATATATTTATATATAATAAAGAAATACATATATATATATATAATATAAATAAGTAATATATATATTTATATTTCATTTTCATTTTTACTATATTATATATATTTTCATACATAATATAATATAAATGTATTTATACATAAATATATAATAAAAATGTACTTAATATAATATATTTATAATATAAGTCGTAATATAAATATATAGTATATATAAAACCGTATATAAATTTTATATATTTCAATAAATATATTTTTAATTACATTTATATTATGTATGCCAGTATTTATATATCTATACATTAATATATGTATAGTTATTTATTTAAAGTATTTATATAATTTATTTACATACATATGTGTTTATAATGCATTTAAATACATTTATATAATGTGCTTAGGTAATATATATACATACACCCTTGCGCGTACACACACATAAATTATCAAATTTGAATAAATATGCGACTTATTTTAAAAAAAATAAGTGGGGTTAAAAATCCCTCTAATCAAATGGATTAGTGGTGGTTCATCAACCCCCTCTAATATAAGGTATAAGTGGTGGTTCAAGAACCTCATTAATTTCATATATTATAGGGGGTTCAAAACTCCCCCAAATTCTAGACATTATAGAGTGTTCAAAACCCCTCTAATATCTAAACGAATAAATATATATATAGTGCCTCTAAAATCCAGAAAAAATATATATAGTGCCAATAATTATTAAATTAGCAGTGGTTTTGACATAACCACCTCTAAAATTCAACCAGAAACAAACAAATAATGGTAAGAAAATTAGAGGGGGTTGTAAACCACCTCTAAATTCGATGATTAGAGGGGGTTGTATAGAACCCCCTCTAAAATGAATTTAGAGGGGGTTGTGTTGAACCCCCCCTAAAAAACTACATCTAATCATCGGTTTTTTAATAGTGAGAGTCCATGGTGGAATATTGGGGATAATATTTCCTCATGGTTAGAGTGTAGAATAATGGTATAATCATATGAAAATTTTAGTAGCATATAAATAACTAATGAGATAGAGAATAAACATCCATTATATAAATAACAAATAAATCTCATCGAACATCCTCATATATAATAATGATCATGGTATGCTATAAAAAGATATTTAATATAAGAAAAAAACAATCCAATACAATATATATATCAAAATAACAAAAAGACCAAAAAGAAACTATCACTAGATAGCATCACAAGCCCAATCTGAGTCCTATTATACCCTACTCCTATGCAACAATAAATTAATTATCAACAAGTGGGATCTTTCCCCAATCCCAACCTTCATCCATTAATTTTTATCAAGTACCCATTGAAGGCCTAAAAAGGGTGTGAGATAACACTCAGGAGGCCACCAACAAAATTTTCTATAAAAAGTCTTGTTTTTATATATAAGTAGAGGTAGTGTGCAGATATAACCTGTGTGCAAGTAATAACAATAAAATTATTGTTATACATTCTATCAAGTCCCATTACAGTCAGTAAACCATATCATAAAGGATATCTATAAAGAATATAAAGTATCAATATTGGCATATGCCATGTAATCATGTATCAGGACTATAAGGGTCAATTCCCTAGGATTAGAAATGTCCAATGAAATATAGTATGCTAATTAAAACAAATAAATAGGATCCAAGGAGTAGAAATGTCCAAGGCATCCTAATGGGGCATTATATCCAAGGAGTATAAATTTACAAGTCATCCCAAAATATCATGTTAACTAGTTAAATTGAATCCTTGGAGTAGAAATGTACAAGGTATCCAAGTAATCTATGTAACCAAGATCCAAGGTGTAGAATTTTGCAATGAATCCAAGTAATCCATGTAGCTAGGGTCCAAGTATTATAAATTTTTTATGCATCCTAATAATTTATGACATTAGGATCCAAGGAGTAGTAACGTATAAGGAATATTAATGAGTCAATTAATCAAGATCCATGGTGTATTAATGTACAAGGCATCCTCACATGTCAAGTAAATCAATTAAACTTAATCCTAGCAGTATAAATTCCCCAGGAATCTAAGTAATCTATTTATATGGGAACAAAGGTGTATAAATGTCCAAGGAATCCAAATATTTCTTGTAAATCAAATAAGTTCCATCCTTAGAGTAAAAATGTCCAAGACATCTTGTAAATGTATTTGAGTGGTGTCCAAGGACCAAAAATGTCAATGGAATCCAAATATATCAAGTAAATTAATAAAAATGGATCCTTGGAGAAGAGATATACAATACATCCAAGTAATCTCCTTTAATGGGATCCAAGGATTAGAAATTTCCAAGGCATGCTAACCATTTCCTCCACCATTTCATAAATCCCTTCACAATCACAACAAGAAAAGGGATTAAATAATTTATATCATTTATATATAATTTTAGTGTGATACAAGGTGCTTATAAACTATTACAATTTACTTTAATACCTCATTCAATCCTCAATTACACTAGTTGAGCTCACCACACCCCTAGGGTGTCATAAATATGACAAAAAGGGTAGAACCCACCCCATGGGTGGCTCTGGTTGAGTTCAAAAACCTTTAAGAATGATGAAAGGTGACATAGAATGGTCCAAACATGTTCATATCATTTTACCAAGGTTAAATTAATATATAAAGTATCGCCTGAAATGTCTAGTCTGAGGCCCAATTAAAATAATCTATAAACAATGAGAAATTTAGGGAAAATACATATACCACCTAACTTTATCCCTTATGGGAGTAATCAACCAGTATCATACTCTGATTCAATCCATATCATATGAAAATGGATGAATGGATGAACATCTATAAAACAGGGCATAAGATCTTACAAAAATATAATTTCCCTATGTTATGGAAAATAGATAAATGACCAAGAAGAATGTAGAACTCACCACTGGATATCCAATGTGATAAATGAATATCAAATGCTATATCGAATGGCTAAAATAGATAATCCCATAGGTTGAAGTTTTAAATAATCTCACAAGGAAACGGGAAGCTATCCACTTGAGGTGGAGTAAAAAGGAAATGGGGTTTATAAGGTAGTAAGGGTGAAATGGTATTTTCCCATTAAAAACTAGGTTTTGTGGTTTCTCTATATGGTTGGCCAAATCCTTCACCAACCATTTTCCCATCACTACCTCAAGACCTCCCTCACATGGTCATGGCACTTGGTTAGTAAAATACTACAATTGTCATACATTTTTCCTCTATCAAAAGCATTTCCGAAAATGCACGGGGATTTAGCCAATATCACATGGTTTCATCAAACTATGTATCCATGGATAGTGGTAAATTATACCCTATATGGTTTACTCAAACTGTGTATCATGGATGGAATGGTATCTACTAACAGTTCGGCCTAGCTACATCCTCTTCAAACATGGGCTTCGAGCTCCGAACAATCCCTGAACACCCTTATCCCCTCTGTGACCCCAATAGGCATTAATAAAAGGTAAAAACCAAGAAATTAAATTAGAGATAAAAAATTAAACACCTCATAGAAAATATGAGATATTAAAAAATTCTCCCCAAAAAGATATTCATCCCTGAATCTCCCTTTCAAGGGTGGTCAAGCATTATCTGAGAATAACGTTAGAAACTGGGGATGTTTGTGGACTCACACTCCCAAGTATGATCCTTTACATAGTCATGATTCGAAATTACCTACACTAGAGTAGTTGACTGGCCTCAAAGAAACTTAATTCCTCAATCAATAACACAGATACGATGATCCTAAATGGTCATATCTTCCTCCAACTCAACCACCATGTGGTTAAGAATATGAGACAGATCAGAATGATATCGGTGAAGCTTATATACATGGAATACTTCATTCTTGGCATGGTACCTCTGAGGTAAATGAAACTGATTAGATACCAACCTGACTCTCTTCATAAACACAAAGGTTAGGAAATAATGAGGCAATAACTTACCTTGTTTCTAAATATTTTTAGGCCCTAGTCGAGGAAAAAATTTCTAGAAAACCTGACCTCCCTCCTCAAGCTATAGTAGATGATGAGGAAGGAAATAATATGAATTCATTCTATAATAGTCTATAGAGATCATCTTCCTGATAATCTACACCTAGTATGAATTTCCTTGAAGGAGACAAGGACCCTATAGTGATGATTATTCTACTTCTAACCATCGTAGGGGTGAATGGAATGACCTACTGTATAGGGCCTCATAAGAAGGTGTTTTTATGGTTTTTGGGAAGCTATTATTATAATAGATCTCAGTGAGAGGTAAATTTTTCTAAAAAAAACCTCTTAAATAATGGAAAAAATCTTAGATAATTTCTTCCCAAATATGTATCATACACTCGAACAGACTGTTTGTCTATGGGTGATAGGTTGTACTTCGTTGAACCTATGGACCTAGTGCCTTATGAAACCCCTTCCAGAACCATTATGTGAAACAAGAATCATTGTATCATACATTATAATGTGGAACCCCATTTAGGAATATGATATCAGAAATTTAGATCCTCCTGAGCTCATCCACAGAAATAGTCTCTCATATAGGTAGATAATGGGTTACCTTTTTCAACTTGTCTATAATCACCCACACACCATCACTTCCCCAATGTGATTCGGTCATCCCCATCATTAAATCCATAGTGATATCATCCAATTTCCTCTCATGAATAGGTAATGGATGTAAAATTTCAGTCGGTTGTGGGTGTTCCCCCTTCACCAATTGAGACGTATAACATCGAGTAACAAATCCAGATATTTCCTACGTTATCCCTAGACACCGGTATTGATGGTGTAATTCATGATACATATCGGTGAAACTGAGATGAAAAACCCATCTCAAGTAATTGAACCCTCACATCAACTCCTATAATATTTTTATAGAAACCCAAAAACATCATTGGATTCACACGATCTCATCCTCATAAAAAATTCAACAAAGTGGCATGTCATCATCTGCAACACTCTCCCATAGGACCAAAACCTCAAAATCGGATAGCTTCCTCATCTTCACTCTCTTCAAAAGTGAATAGGTCAATGATAATTATGCAAATATGGAATGTAAATTAAGTTCATAAATATCCATGGGCATCTCTAAAATAGGGCCATAATCATTCACTCACTACTGGGATCCCAAATTATCTATGTCTGAATCCTCCTTCTTAGTGCATCAACAACTAAATTTTCCCTCATGGGTATATAAGAATGCTCAATGTAAAAATTAAGTATTTATTCAACCCACCTTAATTTAATAAGATTAAATTCTTGTTATGGAAATATATACTTGAGGATTTTGTTGTATATGTACACCACCCAATTTTCTCCTAGAATCTAATGCCTCCTACAGTGCAGGGAATATAAAACAACGGCAAACTCATGATCATGAATCGGGTAGTTCCTCTCATGTAGTATCAACTGATGATACCCATAATCCATGAATCACTCTTTCTATATCATATATACCCCTAGAAAAATATATGATACATCACAATATACAATGTAGCTTTTTCCATGACATGACAGAATCAGGATCAACAGTGAAGTCAAACATCCTTTCAGAACCTGAATAGATGTATCATAAGATTAGGACCTTGAGAATTTCACACCTTTCTTAGTTAATCCCTTAAGTTGTACTTATGAAAATGAAAAGTCTTGTATGAAGCACTTATAATAACTATATTTCCCCAAGAAACATCATATATAAAATCCATTCACGGGTTCATCAATGGAAACTATAGGTATCACCTTATAAAGGAAAAATAATACTCCTATCTCTAAGATAATATGACCTAAGAAGTTAACCTCATCCATCTAGAAGTGGTGCTTTCTGAGCATAGGATGTAACTAATGATCTCTCAGCATGTCTCATGTGATCTCAATATTTTTTCATGGTCATACTGAGTGTGATTATACACTAAGATATCATCCATAAGTACCACCACAAAAAAATCTAGATATGGATGGAAAACCAGTTCATCAGTTCCAGGAAAACTACTAGTGCATTCCCCAGACCAAACAACATGACTAGATACTCCTAAATACTATACCTACTATGAAAATTTTTACATTGTATGTTTGATAGTCTAATATGCACCTGATGATAACCCGATCTTAGATCAATCTTCTAGAAAACCCAAGCTTCTCCTAGCTAGTTGAATAGATAATTTATATAATGAAAAGGATACCGGTTTTTAACCATAAAATTCTTAAATGTATTGTAATACACACAAAAATGAAGGGTTTTATTTTCCTTTTTTTTGTGAAAAGGACTGATAATCCCCTTGGAGAATTAATGGTTCATATAAACCCCATTGATTACGTGTCCTATAACTACCTATTGCGCTATTATAACTCTGTAGTAACCATCTTGTAAGGAGGAATGGACACTAGTTTGGAACTAAGAACTATCTCAATGGAAAACATTACCACTCTATTATGTGGTAATCCTAAAAATTAATCTACAAAAACAACCATGAAACAATCAACCATTGGACGTAAGTTCACCTAGAACATTACCAGATCATCCAGATATAATCTTACAATTTGGCTTGTCATCCCACCCATTCAATGATGATGAGGACCATCTTGACTCTCTTGGTCATCCCATTCACCCTTGATAATAAAAACCATCCCTTGTAGTGATGTGAAAGTCACTCTTTGGAAATTATACTAACCAAAATTATTTTAGGGAACCAAACAATCCATTTCGATAATGATGTCAAACCCTGTCATCTTGAGTAAAAATCGGTCTCATATGAAGTGATGACCACCTACCATAAGGGGAACTCCCCACATTGTGGATCAGACTCTGATTTAATCTCCAATGAAGTATCGAGTGTCATCATGCCACAATAAAACTGAACATACATCCCAAGACTCTCCAAAAAAGGCACATATATGTAATAATGATATGAAATTGTATAGAAAATAGTAGATACTAACATTGAATCTACCAAAATAATACCTCTCATGGTAGATGTTCTTTCACTCTGCACCTCAGGTATTTTATATATAGTATACATATAGCCTAACCAAAGACCATGAGATATATAATGACGACCCTAGGATTATTCCCTCTACTGAAATTGTAAATCTGGTGTCAAGCTACCTCAGCCACAACCTCCCCCTCATCCAGATTAGCCGGTTAAACTCTAGGTCCCTGCCTAATGATAAGTTGTTACCCCTCTTTTGAACAACAAGCTGGTGAAGACCCTCTATCACTAGATTTTTTAGGGAAGGTACTAAAAAAATATATGGCCCATCATGTTACAATCTTAGAACTCTATTGGGTCTCTATCAAACTATCTCCTCATGCAACCTTGACTCCTGCACTATGTATAGAGGATAGAACTATAAGTACCCATGATCTGGCTGGAATTACCATTATAAGAGACATAAAATATTCTCTTCCTTCCACCAAACTCTAAACCACTATGATGAGAAGAAAATCTACCATCATATATGTCCATGCATTCCCTTAGGTTATGTTGATTAATACGTTCTTGATTTTTCAATTTCTAATTTGATAGTAATATGAAAGTGACTCACCTATGATTAGATGTCATAAATGAGTCCATCCACTAATCACCAGTCTTTCGATACATCATCACCTAACTTAATAAGTGAGAGATGATGGAGCTCTACAAAATAGGAAGAATAGTCTATGAATAATAAGGAACCCTACTTGAAATGAATAAACACTATGGCTCTATTGGCCCTCTACGTATCAGGAATGAAATAATCATAGAAGGTTGTATGGAAGTCCCTTCATTCCATATCTCATTGAATAATATACTGATTAATAACACCCCAGAACTTTTGGGTGTAATTTAAAATCATAAAAGTAGCGATCTTTAGTATCCTCTTAATAGTTGTCTCAGTATGCTCAAAAATCAATATAATGTCCTTTGTCTATGACTCTAAAGCCTATAATCTACCATCACCTTTAAAAATTCCTAGATGATGCTACTAAAACACATTTTTCAACTATGTCATTAATGAGACAAGTGGAAGTGCTCCCTGAATGATCTATATAAAACGCAAGAAACTCTCTCAAAATTATGCATCAACACCCATATTAGGTGCAACATGATGTTACAAAAGAGGCACTACTCGAGTTTCTTTTGGTGGCCTAAGGCCCATGTCCTCTGAAGAATGGTCATCACCACCCACCTGGGGAATTACTGGAGGTTATCATGGAGGGATATCTCTAAAAATTCCAATCACTTTCCTTAGATAGGATTTGATAAAAACATGATCCCATGTACATAAATAGGATAGGCATAATCCTTCAAAAACATATGTTACATACCCTATGACCTATCCTAAATCCAAGTGTGGGTGATGTACAAATTATTGATAATTAAGAGACACAACCTACTTCCTGCAACTAAGGTTGGGTTAGGATAATGTTATCCATTACAAGTCTAAGGTCCCAGTATATGGTGTGTCAATTAAAATTTATAGTGGAAAAACCATTAAATTTAAATTGGAATCCTCATTTAACAGTTTCCATTATGATTTATAATTAAATTTCATTTAAATTTTCTCTAATTTATATAGAAATTTTCTTAAAGAGGTAAAACTATACAGATCAACACTTCTGATTTATAAGGGACCGCACAGATTAAAAATTTAAACATGGTTCCCATTTAATCCGAACTGGTTATTTATAATTTCCCTACATCAAATTCTACACAATTCTATTGAAAAATCATTAAGTTTCAAAAACATATTCTAAGTAATGCATGCAGTAAGTAAACATGGCATAAAATAGTGCATGAAATATAAGTCTTGAAGTTCCAATCATGATGCATGATTCAAAATTTCCTTTCCATTACAAGGAATGGGTAAACATAAATAATCATAAGGAACATCTAAAATCCCATGAAATATCCAATAGTGAAATCAAGGAAACTATAGTGAGCACAATAAAGGACAACATTTCCCATCCTATGAAAAAAAAAATTCTTGTACTTGGTTTTGTTATTCCTAGGAAGAACTCCTTGCCAAATTCCAACACATTCTTAATTTCTTATCTAATATTCCTAAATGATATGATAAAAAAATAAATATTCTATGATATCACATTCAGACATCCAATACCTTGTTCACTCCACAGTAACTAAATCTAGTTGGCCACATTCCCTCATCGTACCAACCCATATGCCAAAGGCTGACAACTTGTAGTGATGGTCTATGTTGGACCGGTGGGGAGACAATACCCTCATGTTCATATCATAACACAGTAGTATAATCATATCAAACACTAATGGAATCATATAAATAACTAAACAGATAAATAATAAATATCCATCATAAAAATAACCAAGTAATATCATCATAAAAAAGTCATATAAAATTATGATCATGGCATTCCATACAATGATAATTAATACAAGGAAATATTCATCTAGTACAATTCATGTATCAAAAGTACAAAATGACCAAAAAATATTCTCTCCTCAAATATAATCACGAGCACAATCTAGATTTTGTTCTCTTCTATTCATATGCAACAATCAATCAAGAATCATCAATATGACACTTTACTTTATCCCAACCAACATCTATGGAGTCTTTATGGGTACCCAAAATTGTCTTGAATAGGGTGTGAGATAGTACTCAGTAGGACACCAACAATGGTGTCTATAACAAGTCTTATATGTGTATATAAAATGAAGTAGTGTACAAATATAACATGTTTCCAAGTAATAATAGTATAAGTGATTATATTTATTATATCAAGTATTAATATATTCAATAAACTATAACATAAAGTCTATTTGAAATTAATAAGAAGAATAAATATCTTTCTATTTCATGTAATCATGTATCAGGACTGTTAGGTTCGAGGCCAAGGAGTAGAAATGTCCAAGGAAACCATGTATTCTAAGTAAATCATATAAACAGGGTCCATGTAGTATAAATTTCCAAGGCATCTTGATGGGTTATCAGATCCAAGGTGTATAACTATCCATGTCTTCTCATTATTTCATGTAAACTTGTGAAACTAGATCCTTGGAGAAGAAATGTCCAAGCCATACAAGTAAGACATGTAACTAGGATACAAGGATTAAATATTTCCAAGGTATCTTAATATGTTGTGAATCTGGTATAAAAGGACTAGTAATGTCCAAGTAATCCAAATGACTTGATTAATCCCAATAAAATGAGTATAAATATCAAAGGAATCCTAGTATTTAAAGTAAATCAATTTAATTGGACCCTTGCAGTAGAAATATTCAAGGAATCCAAGTAATCTATTTAAATGTAATCTAAGGAGTATAAATATAAAAGGAATCCTTATATGTCAAGTAAATAAAATAAACTATATCTGTATATTATAATATTTTCTAGGGAATCCATGTAATATATTTAAATGGGATCCAAGGAGTTAAAATTTCCCTAGAATCCAAATATATCAAGTAAATCAATTAAATTGGATCCTTGGAATAGTAATGTCAGAGGCATCCAAGTAATCTATTTGAAATGTATATAAGGAGTATAAATGTAAAATTTATCCTAAACATTTCATTAACTATTTCATAAATCCCTTTCAAATCGCATACAAGTCAAGGTAATAAATAATTAATATATTTCATATATATTAAAAGGTGCTACAAGATTTTTACAACCTTTAAAAATTC
This sequence comes from Viscum album, assembly GCA_963277665.1. Taxonomy (NCBI): domain Eukaryota; kingdom Viridiplantae; phylum Streptophyta; class Magnoliopsida; order Santalales; family Viscaceae; genus Viscum; species Viscum album. The sequence goes on from OY728151.1 coordinate 2,086,814,399, forward strand.
ACTTTAATACCTCATTCAATTCTCAATTAGACAAGATGAGATCATGATGGCCTAAGGGTGGCATAAACATGAAAAAAAGGTAAATACCTCCCTATATATGGTTAAGGTTGACGTTGACAACATCCATCCCTAAAAAAGTTTTCATGGAATGTCCCAAACATGTTCTTATCATTTAACACATAGTTTAATTAATTTCGAAAGCATCGTCTGAAATGTTCAGAATACGGCACAATGGAAAAAACAATAAACAAAAATACTTTGATGAAAAAGGAATTAACCAAATTCCTTATTCTTGTAGAGGAGTAATCATCTTGTCTAAGCCTCGATTTTTATATTGATACAGGGAAAATGGAATACTGAATGAACACCAAAAAATAGGGCATAAGATCCATTATGAAAATAAGATATCCAATAACAAGGAAAATGGTAAAAGGTGAAAGAAAAGAATAGTACTCACCAGTGTCCATAAAATGAGATGAAAAGCTCTCAAATCAGATATCATAAGGTCAAACCAGATCAAATCCAAGGTTAAACTCTTAAAGAATCGCTAATGGGGAGAATAAGATGTCTTCTAGAGGTTGAGGGAAAATGAAATGAGTTTTATAAGGTTGTAAGGTAAAAATTGTCATTTCCCATAAAAAAATTGGGTCTCATGGTTTGGCTACACAATTGGCCAAACCTTATTCCCTTCACTTCCTCAAGACCTCCCCCAAACAATCATAGAGCACAGAAAGGAAAACCATGTGTTGACCATGAATTTTCCAGTTTTTAAAAACAATACAGCAAACCCATTGGTGTGTGGCCCATATTGCATGATTTCATAAATCCGTCCAGCCCTATACATTGGGTTGGACCACCCCACATGGTTTACTCAAACTGTGCATATTGGGATTCATGGTTTATACAAACCATTCATCCTAGATACCGCTAAAAAAACCCAGGATCTAGGATTTGAACAAGTCCCACATTGCCACATCCCCTTAATATCCCCTATAGGAATTCATAAAAGTCCAAACCAAGAAATTAAACTATAAATAATAAAGGTATCATACCTCATATAAAATCCAATATTGTAGACTTATATTAGAGGGATAAAAATTTATTATGTGTTTTTAACTTGCTTGATGATTCTTCCAGCTACTAAGATAAATTGTTATATATCTCTTGTAGCATGTAACCTTATACTCTTGATTAAAAATTAATAACTTTATGGCCAACAACATCACACAATAAACAATAAGCATTAAATACATACTAAAGATGGAAATTTCTTCTCATGTTTATTTTTTTCACTTTTGCTTAAAGTGAAACTTTTCTATAGAATAACACATTTTGTATACAACAAACTTCCAAAACAATAACACTATATTTCAGGTATATTATGTTACGGATTTAAATCTCCACCAATTGACTTTGGGGTCCTTTTTGAGCCACATTAGTCAAACTGATTCTAGGGAGTGTGTTCTTGTTTTATAAGATCAAAATCCATTAATTTCCCTTTATTTTTGAAATGTTACACCCATGGGAAAATTTTTAACATCTTCATTTACTCCCCTCAGTTTCATATTTAACTTCTTCGGTAGCCCATACACTCCAAATTTCTAATTTTATGATAGGAGTTAGAATTCTTCCTCAATATTCTATCATTAAATGCATCTCTATGATTATTTATTTAAGCTCGTAGATCCTTTTGATAAGATCATGTATAGAATTGGTAAATACACTGATAATCCAAGTCTATTCATTAATTTTGAGTTTTTATATGACCATGTTTTTATGTTTTCATGATTTCCATATTTGAGTAGTTTAATTTCAGTATTTAACTCATTCTTATATTCTTCTCACTACTATATATATAGTTTTAAATCATAGAAAAAATCATTTGACTTATTTGTTTAATCCCTCTAAACATTAATATTCTTTTAAGATTGTGGTCATTTTCAAACTTGAGGTCAAATATTGCTTATAAATCAACATATTTACAATAATTTTCCACCATTTGTTGTTTGTATATAAACACCCCAAGGACTTCATCACTGAGGTATTTACAGTCCTCAATTTCATCCAATTCAGTTTCTTATAAGCTCACATATTTTATGAAATAATATTCCAATTTTTGAAAAATTAATTATGTGAAATCCTATTTCATTTCTTATATTTAGATTATTTCATTTTGGTTAATTCATATTCATCATAATCCTATAATTTATTTGGACAATTTTTAGTAAGATTCCCAACTTTCCCACACTAAAATAAAGAATTTGGAACCTTGAATTTTAATTAAACTTTTTCCCATTAGAGATTAAAAGAGAGGAATGAGTTCAATTCATCAACCTTATTATCTTAAGGACCATCCTCCAATGTGAGTTTCATAATTTCCATGAGTGTAACTTCCTATAGTTATCCATATCCAGGGACATGTTTCCATTTTTCCTCATATCATATGAAATGAGTGTTGTGAAGACTATCCATTGTCATGTCCTTTGGTTTATTATCTTAGAGAACAAATATATTTTTTTAAACACAATGGAAATCTTATCAATATCCTATTTATTATTTTTATACAATATAAGGTTTCTCTAATTATACACATATCTTCCACAATAATGATCTACCATTTGAAAAATTCATCAATGGATTCATTTGGGTGTATCCTCGAGTCCTTATACTTGATCCTTATAACCTATAATTTAGCTTCACATGCCAAATAATCACCTTTATATATTCTGATACATCCTTTCCACTTTTTGTGGGAGAATTTACATGGAATAACCTTCATATATAGTACACTATATATATATCCTCCAAACAAATGAAATCTATTGGAATCTATATCAATATCCACTTTTTATTTCTCTAATAAAGCTCAACTATCCATGCTGACCAAGATTAAATGTATCTAAAAAGTGTTAACATTAATTACAAAATATCATAAATAGTGTTACATATTATAATTTTGTACTTGAAAATTATTACCATAAAATATTTTAATTACCTTATGGTTTATTATTTATTCCATTACTTCGAAGATATATTACTCCACATAAAACCATCAATTATTATAAAACTTGTTAGAACAAAATAAGATAAATACCCGGATAGGGGGGATAAATTATGGTATTTTTATTTCTTCAAATTACATTCTACAATGATCTTGTTCCACTATTAACAAGAACACTTATCTCCCTCATAATAAATATGAAGTGGTAAAGTAAGTATAGAGGGACATGAGAAATTTTTAACTGGTTCACCCAAATATGGATAATCTAAGGATCATAAAACAATGATGTATTAAAGTACCAAAATCACAAAGGACACTCCTTATTTATTATAATTATGATTATCCTTATTGACCCTACTAGTTTAAAACCCACACAAAATAGAGAACAAACTCTTCTCAATCACTCAGAATGATCACAACTCATATAATAAGAACTCTATCGATCATCTGTGAACCAAAAATTAGATTACAACATAAATAGTGTCTCAATCATATAATCATCTATATATAATATTAACCCTATAATCATTTGGTTAGATAAACTCTAAGTTATCCCTTCTTTCTTACCTCTAACATTCCATCATAGTTATGGAATTCCTCTCTCTCCTTTTTTTAATCTGTGGCCTTCCATATATTTTTTATAGAGAATAACATATCCCAAATCATGATAGAATATTTAATTTTAAAATTTAATTGACCATCAATCCATCTGAATTAATATGGAAAAATTAAACAAATTATGTTTTGAAATATGAGTAAAAATCATCCATGAAAAGATCCTATAAGATCACTAAAAGTCAAAAACATTGAATTCTAAAAATTTACTTTACTAAACTATTTTGTTGAATAATCCTTATATTCAGGGTGAAATGACTTTATAAACTTCAAAACATAGATCTGTATTATATAAAATTTCAACACTTCTATAGTGTGATCACTATACTATAACATAAATCCCTTCTCCCCTTAATTTCATAACCTGGACTCTGTAAATCAAGTCATAGAGAAAAAATTTGGGTACTCCTTTGACAAATTCCACATGGTACAAGTCCCATTCGATGATGCAACCCTTAATTATAGGAACAACACCAAATATCATATCAAACTACTTCTTGGTGCAATCATTCCTACTGTGGAATGATTGACCCTTGATCTTTCTAAATTTATTCATATGTGGCTTTGATTTAATAACACATAAGATGTGATATGGAATGACACTTATCATCCATAGTGAAAATAAACAATCAACTCTAAACATCCATGGAGTTATTGTTCATACGGTTATATCCATGGAGAGAGCCACTTCCTGTGATATCTTTCCTTAAAATAGTTTATTCTGGTTGGGATGTGAATCCAATTCAAATGTTGAATTAAATCTACCATAATCAGAAGGAATAAATGATATATTAATCTTGGGATTTAGGTAGTAACATATTTGTTCACTAAAATATTTTTATTTTCATCAGAAAGTGGTATCATTCAATGGGTATGTGTAGTGGTTAATGTCAATAGATGATCTTTAGTATAAGTTGAGAATGAAGTTATCATTGTTTATTGGTAAAGTGATGGGTAATATTTCTATAATCACTACACATAAGTGATCATGTACCAATTGCCACATGAAATTAATAGTCAACATCATAAATGGTGGGTTCTTCGTAATATTTTTATGGTAATGAAACTGAATGACCAGTAGGTTTCAACTATATAGGTGGTGCGAGACAGATTTTATATTGTGATTCACTATAACAAAAAAAATCCAAAATAATTTTGTTTATATTTTTTATTGTGTTTGTAATAATTTCATTGTAACAAACCAGGTTTTTCAAAAAATAAATAGAAATGCATGGAATTTTTTTTAAGTAGATATTTTTAATTGGCCTTTAAAACATAACTTTTCCACTTCTATGTTTTTAATTTCAAGAAACTGTCATCTAAAATTGTGTTCAATATGTTATTTGGAGTCTATTGGAACCAACATGATTTTTTGGTGAATAGTATCATACCCTTATGAATAGTAATATGAATAGTAATATGACCCCAATTAATAGTAAATTTTGTTATTATTTTATTTTATTAAGGCTTTAAGATAATAACATCTTGGTTAATTTTTCATCGTGCTATAGAAGTCGTTATAAAATTAGAATTGTTACTTTTTGAATTAAGAATGGTTTTATTTAAAAATTAAATTAATAATATTTAGAAATTTATTTTCAAAAAATGGACTTCATTTTTGAATTCTACACATAGAAAAATGGTTAGGGTAAATTTTGGGGTTTTTTCTGAAATTCTTGATTTTTCAGTGAATAGTGAAATACAATAAAATACCATATAATCAAATTATCTGTAAAATACACTATTTGTGACATCATAAGTGATGAAATTACACTTAGTCCTAAATCACATACCATTATTAATATTTGAGGTCACATGAACTAACACTATTCATAATCTTTGGAAAAAATACTATAATAATGATTAAATTAATGAAAAATACCCACTCTCCTGCACTATAAATACAACCCTCACTCTCCTCTTCTCCCCACACCTCTCAAGACTTGATTCATTCCTAAGTTCTACCCAATACTCCTCCCAAGTCTCTTCCCCATGTCCTATATCTACTGGTCTCACCAAAAGACCAAAACCAAAGCCCTTAATAAGGATCTCAAGGAGAAGAGATCAAGAGGTAAACATCATCTTTTATATTTTTTCCTTTCTTTCATTTTTTGTAATTATCTTCCTTTAACTTTTGAATTATGTTGGTATATTTAATCCAATATCCCCAATTACTATCCATTTTATTTATGAGTGATGATATATTCCCTTTCTCACATCAAACTATTTTTATGAAAATTTAAGAGACGTCCTTAGGCTGCCGAATTTTCGTGAGAAATTTCTTATGTTTTCTTTTATTTCATGATTCCTTTTTCTTATTTCCTCAAACCCTCTTATCTAAGAGGAATGAAATATCCAGAATCATGTATATTTTGGATTTTCTCATTTTCATGGAAAATTTATCATCATTGTTCTTCTCTTATCCCACTTATTCAAATAATTAAAAACATTGTCCATGATGTGTCGAATTACCAACATTGTGGACGATGTGATTTCATTTTTTGGTAAAACCTTCAAGTCTAGTCATGAAACCATTTTTATGGTTGACCCAAGTTATAATATATGTATTATGTCTCATAATTGGTTCTAGAATTATTTTTTCCTAATGATTCTAATTTATAAAATGAAATGAGGTCGTTATTATCAAAGAACCACTAAAATGATCTAAACGAACATCATTAATGTTTTAACTTATGTATCATCCTCATATCAAAAATAAAAATGATTATTGGTATAAATTATGGTACTGGAAATATATAATACCATTCCATTCCAATTATGTAATTTCACTTCCAATCGACAAGAACATCCACCATGAACCAATCATGGAAATCATGTTAAGAACTCACCCAAAAACAGTGCAAGGAGCAAAATACTAACAATTAAAGGGTGAAATGATGTTATGAAATAATAATATAAGATGTTATAAACATAAAAATTTTTCTATAAAATATTAATAACACTCATTTAACAATTATACAGGAGGTTTTAAAAATTTGGACGTAAGAAAAACCCGAGGTAAGGGAATTCTTAACCCGATTTCCATTCTTGGGGTTAACCTTATACTTCATCATTTATGTGATATTTAAATTGTTTGTGTGATGGGTTATATTTATATAATGTTTTATTATGTGTATTTCCAGTATATATACATTCTCCATCCACTCTATTAAGTCTCTCTTCAATTGTATGATATTTATAAGGGGATTTTCTTTAAAAATCCTCTTTTTAAATTCAGTTTTACGAAATTCCAAAGAAATGTTTTTATGGAAGTATTCATGTTGGATGATTATGTTTGGGTTATTGGAAATTATTTATGATGAATGGTGAGACCTATATCTCTCTCCAATGCATTGGTTATGAGTAAGTTGGCAGTCGGCCGTATGGTTACTCCAAGTGTAATTGTGATGGTTACACAATGTATGGTAGCCGTGAGTGTTAAAAATTACAAGGTAGCCAAGAATGGTTACAAGATTATGTAAGTAATTCCCCAAGATACCATTATGATTATATTTATGTTCTCATGTTTTGTGTGGATCTTGTGTAAATCTCATGTTACACAAAGTAACTATATATGGGTGACAAGAATGTCTTTTGAAAAATCTTTCATATGTTACGAGTATTCATGGACTAATGTGATCATTCCTTATATTCCATACCTTACTGAGATTTTGTGCTCATCCCAAGTTTTTAAATTATTTTCACAGGTTAATGGATGTGTAAGACAAGGAAGGAAGCCATGTTAAATGTTGAACAATTTTCAAGAAGTCTTGTTTTATGTTTTAATGTTTTATATTTTGAAAAAAATGGAAACTGTTTTTATGGTATCCACCCTATAATAATGTGTAATGTTATGATTGTATTATCCTACTTCTCTAAAGCTATAAACATGGAAATATCCTCAATTTAAAGGATGTTTTTTCTTGACTAAATTCAAGATTATTTATGTAATAAGGTCGGTTCCTTATATTCATAATTTGATAGTAATAAAAATAGAAGTAGTATTCTACCATATATATTGGAATTAATTTTTTAAACCGCATAAAATCAAGTGTTTTTCATCTTGTTTTGATTCTATATAATTTTTTTCTGTGATTTTTTCATTAGGTGTGTATATTTTAGGAAGCTGATTTGGAGAGGTGAGTAGGGTATAAAGTCTTCTTGTGTTTTGGTACACAAAGAGTACAACTAAATATTTTTTGATTCTTGGTTCCTAATTTTTGTGTTTTGGGGATATAATGGCTGGTGCATGGATGTTTTTTGGGTTTTCCCAATAAGGGTTATCATATCTTGGTTCCTAGCTCAAAAAAACCCACTCGATAACATAATTAGGTAATATTCACTTTCCTAGTTTTTTTCTTGATTTATTGGGATATGAAATGTATTAGAAGGTATTATGTTAGAAGAAGGTAAGGTCTAGGGAGATAAATTCAAAATGAAAGAGTTTGGCCCCATGAAATTGAAAATAAGAGATTATCCTATTGAAAAGGACTTAAAAGTTAAATTAGTTGGAATCAAGATAGAGAATATAAAGAATTATGAATGAGATAATATTGATAAAAAATGCACAAGGACTCATCCATGTATCATTGAATTAGAATTTAGCCTTTAATATCTGGGTTTTGAAGATAATAGAAGATCCTATGAAGAATTAGGTGGAAATGTATGGAAATATAACAATGATAAACAAGGTGTTATTGATATAGATATTGTTCATCATTATATTTTTAGAAGAAATATATATTTTAAATCATGTGAATGATTTTTATGTAATTCAGGGCCATCTTGAATATATTATTTTCAATTTCATGTAATATGTGTTTGAACCTATATTATTATCATCTTATTCTAAAAAAATTGTGAGACATTGGTAACTTCAATGATTAATTCATATGGAATGCATGACATGGTATATAATGATTTCCATGGGATTATCTTGAATCAATAGATTATATGGAAGGAATTAAAATAACATTTTGAATGTGAACTCAATAAATATGGGAAACAAAGGTCTCCACATTAAATAATTTAGAGTAAATTGGATGATAAGTCATGTGAAAGGATTATAAATAAATTAGTTTTTCTTGTCCCAATATGTTGGCACTGTGAAAAGAGACACCATCTCAAGGAAGAATATAGTGAAATATGGGTAAATTTTGGATGATATATGTCTATATTCACAAGTTTCACTAACTATTTTGTAGTTAAAGGTATGGGAACTTTGATATTGAGTGCGCATGCTATACTGAAATCATGGATCATTGATTTCAGAAAATCATTCAACTCCTTTTCCAATAAGGGATTCATGAATAATTATGTGTCAAGTAAGTTTACAAAGAATAAATTAGAGTATTATTAATCTATAAAAATACTGGGAAAGGGTGATGTTATAGTTCATATGAATAACAAAAGATACCTTTATCTAAAGGAAGTTCATTATAAACTAGGTTTATGGAAAAAATTAATTTACATTGGATATCTATATGAAGAAATATTTTAAAAACAATTCATAAAAAAAGGTTTCAAAATCACTTGGGGATCTATGTTCATAATTATATGTGTTAAGGATGTATATTTAAATATAGCTATAATAAAATATAGAGAGACAACTTTTGGACCCATAACTTATTAGAGTTAAAATTTATGGAATTGTTGTCTCAAGAATATCAATGAGAATAACATAAAATTTCTTTTAGTAAAAGTCTTTTTAAATCTAAATGAAATATAAATTAAAAGTCGTGGGAGTTGTATACTTGGAAAACAATGGATATTCTCATTCATTGTAAGAAAAGGACACCCCAGAGTTAAAACATAGAACTAGATCACATGAATGTTTGGAGATTTTATATATTTGATCTCCTGTAGTTTATAAAAATTGTGATATCCATTGATGATTCCATGAGGACGTTATGGGTTTACTGTCTAAAACTCAAATATATTTTATTTGAAGTTTTTTTCTAGTGGAAATATGTGTTGGAGATTGATACCAAAGAAATTTGTAATTCTTGTGGTCAAAAAATAGTGGTGAATATAGTAGAATGGGCTTTTGTGCCTAATGAGTACATAGGGATAAGACTTCATAATATTTAACCCTATATGCCTAGAATAATGGTATGGATGAAAAAATAAACCAAAGATTAGTGGATAAGGCCTGAAGTATGAGGTTTCATTTTGGATTGTCTAATGAAATTTGGGTTAAATCAAACAACTATATAGTATACATAGCTAATAAAAGGTCATCAACACCAATGGGGTAGGAAATTATAGAAGCATTACAGATTTGTAAGAAATTGAACTCATTCATATCAATATTTTCATGAGTTTTCAATATGATCATGTGGATTATAAGGATGAATATAAATTCTATAAAAATTCTAAGGCATGTCTACTAGTTTAATATGGATATGAAACACTTTTATTTTGACTCTGTAATGATGAAAAATTAAAATTCATCATAATATGTAATGAGATCTTTAATTATTGGGTCATGTATAAAGATTCAATCATAGTGTAGAAATTTATTAAAGTAAAAGTTTCAATTAGAAAAATAAAATTTTATCTAAATGGGAAATTCTAAAGAACAAAATTTACGAATAATTTATATGTCAAACAAAAATTTCTAGTCAATTGGATAGTAAAATATATATCATAAAGCTCAATTTTTTTAGGCTAAAGTCGTATAACGAAAAGATAATAATCCAAAAGCTTTAGTTTAGGAAAAATATAGGTCATAAATACCAATTTAAAGATAAATAATAGTCATATAACTAGTTCAGGTTTATAGATCCAAGTTTTAATAATTACATTTAATGGAATATGGGAAAATCGAGGGCAAGAAGAATCCAAAACACCCAATGATTCTAGAAATTTATAATTAGCCCCAAAGGATGTGTTGGATTCATTATAGGTGAATAAAATTTTTATGATAATAGAATTACCATGAGTAATGAAGGAACTATAAAATAAATGGTTATTCTAATTAAAATAATAATATAATGGAATTAAGTGGAACAAGGATGAGTTGATGGAGAATGGGTTTCAAAAGAAATAAGTGTTATACTTCTATGAAACATTTTTAGTGATAGTAAAATATATTTCCATTTATAAAGTTCTGAGTATGGTTGTGTCCAATAATATGAACATAGATAAAATGGATTTAAGGATGTAATTTCTCCATAGATATTTGAATGAGTAAATTTTCAAGAGTAATCTAAAAGGTTTCTGGATATATGAAAATTGTTCATGGTGTGTAAACTGAATAGAGGTCTCTAATGATTAAATAAGTCTCCTAGATGGTACAACCAGAATATTGATACATTTATGGTTGATAATTGTTTCATATAGAGTATCGCAATACATTTTTTATATCAAATGACATTTGAATATGTGAGTTTCATCATATTAATTTTATGTGTGGATGATATGCATATAATAGGACTAAATGTTAATCAGATTCAAAAGATAATTAAAGAGTTGTTTGAAAGCTTATAGACGAATGATATTAGGGAGTCCAAGAAAATCTTGGGGATGATTATTGATGGAAATAAGAAATGTTTTTGCCTGTTGTTTTCATAGATGGATTACCTCTATAATATTATAATGAGGTTTGGTATGTCTAGATGTAGGATGGTGTCAACCCCGCTAGTAAGTCCCTTAAAGTTATCCAAGGGGAAAGCACAAAAGATGTGATATTATGTAATGTTCATAAACAAGGTTCCATTTTTTTAAAGGTATAAATTTTTATGTACTAAATGGTTTTTTTAGCATGAAATTTCATATATAGTGGGAGTCATTAGTTGTTTCATATAAAATACAAGAAAATATAACTAGGATGACATGTAAAGGATTAAAAAGTATCTCAAATGAAAGTAACATAAAACATTATATCGAAAAAATGGATAATTTATTTTATTTCTATGTTGTTACACACTTTGGGAGAGTTTTTTATATATAGGAGAGTACAACTAATTTTGTGTTCACTTGGGGTGAAACAATGGTTAACTAGATGTCTTGGATACAACTGATGGTGGATTTATCCACAACAAAAGTATAATATATAGAAGAAACGAAATAGGTGAAATGAATAATCATGTTAAATTTTCTATTAGAGGATAATAAAAGGATCTAGGAGAGTGTAGTTCTCTACTTTGATAGTCAGAGAACAATAAATTAGGTGAAAAATATAGTGTTCCAATCAGGTCCTCAGAATTTTTCATTGAACAAGTAGGGAATTCCATCAAAATCAAAAAGGGTAAAAGTAAACCCAGAATAATATTGAAGAAAAATGTTCAAATTGGGATAATCCTAGATGGAAGGATTGAAAATAAGAAGTAAAAAAAATTTCTTCATGGAATACCGCTTTGCATGGCGTTGTTTCACTTTGCAAAGCACCCCATGAATGAAATCTTTTATAGGACAAGGCGGTAACATCAGCTCCCGCAAACGTAACCAGGAGTTTTTCAAGTCCAGAAAGTGATTTATGAACTAGTGAACAACCATACCCCATGAAAAAAATATTTTTTAAGAAAAATCGATACTGATGGCTCTTGAAAAATAAACCATTTTATTTGTGGGGCTGAGAGAACCGTGATTCACTACTTTATTTCACCCTTACACTGTTGTTTAAATTGGTTTTTTATTCAAAATTAAAAATTTGGTAACAAATTTTACTTACCATTTGATTCCATTATTTAATATTTATCACTATCAAAAAGGTAAATTCTACTTTTTTTAGTGATTTTACATTAGGATCAAGTTATTTGGAGGGAAAGAGACTATCTAGAAAGAAAATGGGCCAAAGATCATGGAATCCCAAGGACATTTGTCCAATGTTTTGCACATTTATAAAAATAAGTGTCTCAAAATGTAATGAAAGTTTATGTAAAATTAAACATTTAGTGGGATATAATACATCTAAAGATATCCAATCCCAATTTTTCCATCTGGTGGCCCATTTGAACTAATCAATCTAGGGAACCAAATTTTCCTAAATTCAAAAGTTAGGTATTTCATTTTCACAATATATCCCATTCCAAACATCTAATGGCTTAAAAATTTGACATCAGGATATTCAAGATTCTGTAAAACAATTCATACCATTTTTTCAAGTCGAGATAATTCTATTTACCATCCCAAAACCGAGGCACAAGTGGTATCTCAAAAACTAGGTTCCCAAAACCACTTCCAGTTTGGATATAAAAGGGCACCATGGGAACCTCATTTGAATGTTCTACCTTGAAGAAAAGTGATTCAATTTTAGAGTCCAATAGTATTCCTATCCTCAAAATAGATGTTTTGGAGGGCCCTATTATCATAGGGGGGGTCAAGGATTGAGAAGGAGATCCACCCAAGCTTTCACCTCCTCTTGATGTTGGGTTAAACAGTGGATGTTCATTGTGAGAGATCTAATAATATTGTTAAGGGATTAATAACACTTTTACTACTACATTTATTTATTTATTTTGTGTTTGAAAACATTTTTTCTAGAATTATCTTAATTTTATTCATGTTTGAATGCTTTTTTTATTAAACAAAATGAAATGCTAATTGCTTTCAACTGATCGGTGTGAAGTTTTTAGTTGCTAACTTATGTTTTTCGAATTTGATATCATAAGAATCAGTTTCTTCCCACTTAACTAAGATTTAAATATTCTTTCGAAGTTATTATGAATTACATACGATCTGGACCTTAGCTATACTTTTTTTAGGTAAAGGTTTTTTTCAACATTATTTAATGTAAAATCATGGAAAATAGTAAGGATTTTAATTAATTTAAAACAAATAATTTAATCAGACCTTAATTAATCTCTAAGAATAATTAAATTTATATGTGTGTAGTGAGCTCATAATTAAGCCATTTTATCATATATTTTTAAAAATTCCATTTTTTCTTCAATTATTAAACTCTTAAATTAAGTCCTTTTATTTTTAAAATTGTTTCAAAAAATCACAATCAACTTTTAGTCTTTTTTATTAAAAATAAACACTTTAAACCCCCAAATATCTTTACAATATGACTTAGGGTCTTCCGTAGACTATAATTATACTTTAAAAACATAATCAATTTGACATGTCATTGGATGGATTGATGGTGTAAATTTCTATAGTTTAGTGGTCTATAAGAATTTATGATGCATGTAAACAGATTTTGGATTGTCTACCTAGTGATTGGTGGTTGAAAAATGGTCACCAAAGGTTCATAATCTATGCATGATTCCCTTGAAAATTATTTAGGTCTGATAAAAGGTGATGAAAATAAAAATGGTGGGTTTTCCAATATGCAAGTAGACTTGGAGATCAAATATACGATCACATAATGTGTACTTCTGATCCGCACATTTTTTATCATGTCTAAAATTTAAGTTAGGGTTATGTTTTGAGATAAATATCAAACAAAATATAGTTTAGGTATACACAATTTTTAGTCGTGGATCTCCCAACTTAGTATGTATGGGGTGAACATTCCAATATATCCATCTATGACCACATTATGTGTGATCTGAGAAAAAACATCATGGAAATCAAACACTACAAGGCCATTCATTTTGATGGTACATGTTGAGTGAGAATCTTGGTCATGCATGACATGTACTTAACCTTAGACGTGATTTGTATCCTAGCCTATACACAACTCAGGTTTCTATGGTACACACTGAGTACCCTCGTGAGTCCCTCATGTCATTTAAACTATCATAAATTTCATTTATTCTAACCATCATATGGATTGTGGATAGTAAAACTAAATCATGCTACTTCCATAGGTATACACATTGTGTTCCCAAAAGTACATATCATGTACTTTTTAGCCTTGATGATTTTCACATCTTCTTGTCTGGGTCACTAGATTGGGAACATTAGTAGTCCATTTTGAGAGATTTATATATGATAAATGATGTTATATCCCTATTTAGAATCATATGTGAGATGTGATAATATTTTGTAAGTTTAGTTTCCTTATATTTGTATGGTCGATGACTATGATCGAGTGAGAATATTAGAGTGGACATGGAGTTAGGAACTCCCCTAGTGAATTTTTTATGATAAGGAACTCTTCCCATATATTATCTCCAATGTTTGTTACTTTCCCACATATATTGGTCATATTTCCTCTAGATTGATCACTAGGTTTTTAATCCCTTGGCCTTGACTGGACATTGATCCTCTATATAAATAATCAATTTATGAACTCCCTCACTCATGCGGCATGGGTCATATTTTCATTGAGTCAATGAAGACCTCATGTTATATTTATTACTCAAATATGAATGGGTCGTTTATTATGGTTGGTAAATCCCTTGATTGACACTTACCCCTTTGTGAGGCATGGGTCCCTCGCTATAACGTTTGATAGGTGGTGTGGGTTTCTAAGATGGGTTGGTTTGGATTCATGGGTTTATTTATGGGGATTTTTCTTCTATAATTGTTTTCTATGGAGTAAGAAACTCTTCTACATATCAGGTTCTCTTCCTCTAGGGAATATCTAGGATATTATTTCCTTTATGATATATAAATAACTAATCTTAATTTTATCCTTTGTGGTTTTCATGGCATCCTACTATGTATGCATATACTCACCCATGCATAGTATTTTTACCCACATGTGCCTTATATTATATAGACAATGGGTAGATCATCATCAACATTAATTTTTTTATTCAAATGTAAAGGAACAATGGAAATAGGGGGAAACCAGGCTAGGGGGCCTAATGTAGTAGAGACCAAGGTAATCCCCTCGAATCAGATTCACTCCCTCTGGTTAGAGGGAAGAAACATTATACAAGTTTGTGACATTGGAGACTTAATCAGACATAGAGGCCATGTGGTCTGCTACTTTGTTCCCCTCATGCCAAGTGTGAGTGGCCTCGATATTTCTATTTATAAGTAGCTTGCATTTCTTGATGATGTATGAAATTGACCAAGGCAAGGAACCTCTATCATGGAAGGATTGATAAATGATCTTGGAGTCGGTTTCAACCCAGGATAGATGTATGATTTTCTGATTTCCAAGGATGAGACCAGTAAGAACAGCTTTTGCCTTTGGTAGAATAGAGGTACCATTACCATAATACATTGTGAAGGCCAGCCACACACCTATCATGCAATCCCGCACAACTCCTCCACCTTGCATGATCCCAGAGCTGCAAGAACCATCAGTGTTCATATTTAGTCCAGAATCTGGGGTAGAAAACCGCACCCAGTGACCCTGAAGCCTCGGGACATGAGGATGAGCCAAATCATAAGAGGCCCGCAACACCCGAAGGGAGGGATCATCTTGACAATTGGTTATCAGCGACACCATGTCCACTAGGAGATTCCTCACCCCCACAATGTTCTTCCTCCTATGAGCTGGACACCCATCATACGGATCCATGTTGTGGGTCTACCATAAAAACCATCACCTAGCACTGAGTATCACAGTTCTCATAGTATTTTCTAGGTTCTCTTCCCCAGAAAGTTTGTACCAGCATTTCAAGAAGTGAGTGTTGCTCAGCTCACTTGAAGAGTAAGCAGTAAGCTCACTAAAGGCCCTATAGACATCATGCACCCAATCCCCTGAGAATAATATGTGGTTCATCATCTTTTATTTATTGTTCTTACAACAGTGGTAGCATGAAAATAGGTTTATTCTCATCATCTTAACATTTTCATCTGATGGTATGGCTTGATTCTGGATCCTCCAAGTAAGAAAATTATACTTCATTGGAATTTTATCACACAAAACCTGAGAGTTCCCTTGGTCTCACTGAATCAGAGTTCTATAAGACCTTCGGAATTCCTTTGAGTTGAACCTCCTAGTGCTGTAAGGGGTGAAGACAAATCTGTTAGGACCTGAGTTGATGTAAATGAGATTGAACACCTCTTTTTGATTTGAGCCCAGAACTGTCCTGAAAAATGATAGATGAATTCCCGCCTCCTTGAATGACATGGTGGGAGCATGGAATCCTAGGTAACCAACAATATTGCACGCCCAGTTGTGCTTCTATAAAAAAATCTTTCCCTCCCCAATACTCCAAAAATAGTTTTTCTTGAGAGGCGGAAGG
This sequence comes from Viscum album, assembly GCA_963277665.1. NCBI lineage: Eukaryota > Viridiplantae > Streptophyta > Magnoliopsida > Santalales > Viscaceae > Viscum > Viscum album. The sequence continues at coordinate 2,086,831,055 of OY728151.1, forward strand.
AGGGAACCAAGCTTAGATGAGAGGTGAGGGCTTGTGCCCGAAGGGTCCGAATTGCCTCCCTAGACACAGGACAAGTTTTTTTTCTCCACAAAACTCAACCCTCGATGATTTCCCATGTGAGTTTCATGTGCAAGTAGTGAATGTTCTCAGAAAGGATCTTGACATTGATCCCTCCTTCGATAATGGGCCTTTCCATTTTCCCTTAAGCAACCCAGTGGCGCTTCCCCTCCGAGAGTGTATCCCATATGAAGCCTACAAGCACTCTGTAAATGGATTTGATAATAGATTTTGGTACCAAGATGGAGTCCAGGGCATGGATTGGCATGGCTATAAGAACTCTGTTCACCAAAGCAATTCGGCCCCCAAAATATAAGAAATGGTTCTTCCAGTTGAGGACGCATCTCATGATCTTTATCACCACATGATTGAATTAATGGATAAAAAGTATTCTTGGAGATATAGGAGCGTCGAGATACTTTAGGGGGGAGGAATCACACTGCATGCCTAGAATGAGACTAATATTCGCGACTCAGTTTGCAGCACATTATTTCGAAATGAAGAAGTTTCTCTTATCCTTATTGATTGTTTGGCCACTCCATCGACAATAGTCATCGAGAATATTGGTGAGTATGCGCAGAGACCTCCTGTAATCATTTACAAAGATTAATGTGTCATCTTCAAACATTAAATGAGATATTAAGGTTCGGTTCCATTTCCATCAGTATGGGATAATGTCACCGTTCTCTATGCCCCTGTTAAGAATGCGGCTGAGAGTTTCTTAAATTAAAATAACGATAATAGTGGATAAATAGTCAACTTCTCATAGCCCCCTTACTACTTTAAAAACCTGTGAGAGCAGCCAATGAAAGAGACTTCCATCCAAGAAGAACTAAAACACATAAAGATGAGGTCACATGCCCATGCAGAGAATCCCTTTCTATTAAGTGCTCTATTGATAAAACCCCAATCAAACCTGTCAAAATCCATGTTCATATCCAATTTGATGGCCACATTAGATCCATGTTACTTGGTGTTTAAATCTATCAACATTTCAATAGATAACTCAATCGCTCCTTGAACTGAGCAGCCCTTGACAAAACCATGCTGCTAAAGGGAGAGCCAGTGAGGAAGATGTTGGGAGATATGAGTATTAAGGATGCTTGTGAGGATCTTTTAGGGGAAGTTTCACATACTCACTAGTCGGAAGAGGAAGAGGGAGGAAGGGTCTTTGACCTTTAGGATGAGGACAATAGTCGTTGCACAAGCATCCTACGATAGGCTTCCCCCGTGGAAGAAGTCCTGGATAGCAGTGATAAAATCTCCCCTAACCAGCTATCAGGATCCCCTATAAAACACACCAGGGAAACCATCTGAGCTCAGTGCACTCTCCAGGTTTAATCTCATCATGGCTTCAGAAATCTCACACTCCTTTGATATCACTTTGAGGAAGGTATTATTGTGGGTAGAAACAGAACAAGGGATCACATCCCATAGCGCATCGCCCCCTCCAGGTAACCATTTGTTATGTTTAGACTTGTCCCATCTAGCAGGACCTTAAAGAAGGTATAATGCATGCCCCTAACCACCTCTCTTTCATCTATAAATGATCCATCCTCTAAAACAATGTTTGGTTTTATGGGATGATGTTTCTCCTTAATGCAAGCCGGAAAAAACGAGGTGTTTTTTCCCCTTCAAGAAGACATTGTATCTTTGAGGCCTCCCTTGCCTTTTGTTCCTGAGATAGAATCATATCTGATAGTGTGTTCTTTTTTTTTTGATAGGTCTCCAAAAACCAGTTCAACCCACACGGACTCCAGGCTAGTTTCCATCCTCTCAATGTTATGTTGGAGTTTGGTCAGGTCCTGGTCATCGAAAGGAAGATCCTTATCCCAATAATGTAGGTGATTCTTGAGGCGGTGGAGCTTGTTGTGGAGGTGCACCCACGAGTGGCCTTGGGAGGACTCACCCCAACACTCCCTAATCAACTTCTGGTATCCCTGATCACTTTTACACCTACCAAAAAATTTAAAATTATCATGCATTGCCTATCGTGGAGTCAAGGAGAGTATATGTTGAGAATGATCTGAGGTGCCACGAACCAAATGAGTCAACTTGACATTAAGAAACATCGAAAGAGCATGAAAGTTGGAAATACATCAATCAATGCAGCTCCAGAAACGTCTGTGCCCCATCTGTTTATTGCACCATGTAAACGGGTCCCCTGTATAACCCATGTCCAGGAGACCCTTCCTTGCCATGAATTTGACAAACTCCATGTTAGCCTTGTGTATAAACTCCCCTCTTCTTTTCTTCTTTGTGGGCTCTGTTATAGCGTTGAAGTCACCCCCTATAATACATAGCATATCCCCTGGGTCGAATCCAATGAGATTGTGCCATAAGACTTCCCTTATCTATGAGTCACAATTATCGTACACAAAGGTCATGAAAAGAGAACACGTACCAAAGAAGATCTCAATCGCAACGTACAGATCAACCAATTGAAAATAGTCGATCGAGATGGTCTTGAACCAAAATATCCATATATTCTTATTTATTGGGTCTTCATGCATGGATTCATGGATACTAAGATTCCGTGTGAACTCGATGATCCATATAGAAGCCTATTTGGGCTCAATAACTACCAAAATCTGAGCTTTCTGTTTCCTGGCTTCCGAGACAATGAAATAATTTCTTTCTCATGCACCTAACATGAAGGAATTCCATTTAAGTATGGGAATCATTTGTAAAAGGAAGGCCTAGATTTGGCCCCAGGAATCTTGGTCTCATTCAAATGGGGGGAAGAGAACTCCTGGGATTGCAATAGTTTCAGACAATACCTTGTTGGCATGCTTGGGCTATTTTTATGAGCCTTTGATTCTTGGACGTGAGGACTAGAGGGAGATTTTGGTAGCTTCCCTCTTGCAGAGCGGGGTGATGACTTGTCCAAAGGCTTGAGTTTCCCTAGGTTCTACCCACCTTCCAAAGCCAGGGAGGGGAAAGCATCTTGAATGACCAAAGGGGGATGCATCGCAGCACATGATGTTGGAGGAAAGGAAGCGCCTGAGGTAAGAGGGAAGGTAAGAAAAGGAGAGGAGGAGAGGAGAGACCCAAGGGTCTGATCTGGGGCCTTGAGAAAGTGTTCTAGAGATCCATCTACAAATAAAGGTTGTCGAGGGATTAGAAGCCAAGGGAAACAACTCAAATGCACCCCCAGAGGGCAGGAAACCTCCATAAGGGAAGAGCACCCATCTAGGAGACTCAGGCAGAAGATCAAGAGAGGCCAAGGAAGATGATAAATCATGAGAAGGGATAGCCGGAACTACAGCTTCAGAAGCCTTAGGACCAGCTCGAGGTACCACCAAGCCAAGGATTTCCATCATAAGGGGGGAGGTGGGGTTATGCAGGGCCTCTCAAGGAACATGTTGGAGGCCCCCCTGGTGTCTCTTCCTACACTCCAGCAAGGAGTGTCCCTTGAAGAGATGGGAGGCTCAAAACCTGGGGAAAATAGGATAGAAGATGTACTGATACCACTCGAGCAAATCCTGCACCTTCACAGTGATCTTCTCCGAGACTAGAAACGACAGGTCCAGCTAAACACAAAGATGAGCCACTAGGGTTTCCTCACCACAACGAGTATGAGCATCAGCACAGAGAAAACCACCAAGTGAGTCACCAATGTCCTTTGGAAGGGTTCCATTCTAGAAGGTTAGTGGTAGACTGGGCAAGATGATCCACGCAGCCATGTAGGGGATCTATTTACCTCTATTAACATCCAACGACCACCTAGCCATATTGAAGTTCCAGTGGCCCCAACTCCAAGGATCGTTACACCAAGCCTTAAGGAAATCTGATTATAAAGCCATGACTAGACAGAACGAGTTTTTGTGAATGCCCAAGATGCGAGTTGGAGCAAGAAAGCCCAAGGTAGCGACGAAGTGCTAAAAGGTCTGGAGATGCGGCTTCTCTGAGGCCAAGAAAGACACAAGGGTCCATTGCATGAAAGAAAAAACGTCACTATAAGCTATGGTGGGGACCTCCAACAATAGCCACAGACCATCTCGCAAAACTTGAGGAGAAAACGGCCACACATCAGGGATGCAGGGGTTCTAAGAGCCGTCTTAGGAGTCGCAAAGGTCCTCCTTAAAGGATCGATCTGGGCACCAAAGATTAGGAGGAGATCCCGAAGAGCATCATGAATCCCAAGTGCCATTAACCGAAGGAGTTGAGCCAGGATTGAAGGAATACAGTGATGGGAACTCTATTTAAGGATGAACCAACTGAGGGTTAACTTTCCAATTTTTTTGAAAACCAACGGGCGCGTGGGGTGCATTCTCGGGAGTAGTAGAGAGATGGTCCTTATCTCCTCATATATCCCCCTTGAAAATGGATAGATTGTTAGTGATATTAGAGGAAAATATATCAATAGAGTAGGGGATTACAATTAAATGTATGTGATAGATTTAGGGGAATTTTGGGTTAGGTAGTTGTACATTAATTTTTCATTATCATTTCCAATTTCCTACATTAGATTACTTTAGGATATGGGGCCTTTTCCCCTTCTAATTTACATCATTGCACATTTTAACTCTATATGGATGGTTCATATGTGTTGAATGAATTTTACATATCATATTTAGTATTATTTATTATTCTGTAGTGTTATATACATTGTTGAGCCACATGCCTGTGTATAAGAACAATAGGCTAATGCCCCCAGTTTTGTATCAAATGCCTTCTCAATTCTAGTCACTAGCCCTAGTCTTATTGGAGGTGCACCTAAGGAGGTACACTCTGCTTATTGTTACCCTAGGAAGGTATTGGTGGGTCATATCATGTAATCCCCTATCAATAAAATCATAAAAATTGGCCTTTAAACTCAATTGAATGTTTGATAATTGCTTATCCTAGGACTCTAGCACCACGTTGGAATATGTCACATAGGGTTTTTATAGGTACTAAAGTATCCTTGGGAATAAAAACTATGAACTAAATAATTACTATTATTAAGTATTTGTTAGACCCACCCCTAAAGAGAACCATTCTAGAAATCAGTCTCCTCGCTATCTATGATCTCTCTATAACCTCATCATAGGCACCCAACATCAACATCCCAATCTATCATCAAATATTTGGCTAAAATTATCCCTCAATGTGATGTGACCTAATATCCTTATTTGAAATCATATATTTGTAGTTATGGATAAATAACATAAATACTTCCCTGGATTGATAAATATTGGTGCTCCTTTATTAGAGATTTTAAAACTCCTCTTGATTCTAATCCCTAAAAGTCACTGATAAAAAACCCATATTAAACTTTACTCTAATTTTTTTCATAATAAAATGGACTCATATTGGAATCCCTCTTCTATATTCCACCACTGTAGAGGTAAATTTATAGTAAACTAAAAACTAATAGTTCATGATGCACATTAGGAATACAAACATGTCATAATTTTAATTATACCACATAGATATATTGTTAAATCTATATAATCGATACGGGTTCATTATATATGTGTGATTTATATCATTAAAAATTCAGTAAGGAGTCACCCATGTCCTATCCTTTTTATACAAATCTTCTAAAAAAAACATTATCATGTAATCTAGGACAGTTAATCCAGAACATCACATCTTAGATAACATATCGATTCCATATCTATAATAAACACATGGATGATCCAATCCACATAATCCTAAGTAATGAATATAAATAAAAACATAATTCATGTTCCATAGATAAATATCTATGAACTATAATTTTCTACTCAACACAACCAATAATCATGAACAAATTAAATAACATGATGTGTGACCCATAGCTATATTGTAACCTATATAGAGTATACTCATCACCTAGGCATAGTCAATATATGATCAATGTTATTGAATTAGAATATATTAGTCACTCATATATGTAAATGTTTTATATATTATAATTAATATATTAATGTTAGAGTTACATATACCTCACACCATGATATAAATATTTCACATGCCTAATCCCACTCTAAAACAAATCTCAACCAAATTCTCAAATACCATAATATCCAGACTTGTCAACACTAAGACCCTTCCCTAGATCAGTAATGAGAACGATAAATCCATTAAATCTCATCTCCAATGGGTTATGGGTCAGAGACTAGTGTTAAATATATAATTCTCATAAATTGGAGGCATTACACTTTATATGTTTATAATCGAATATTATAATCATATTATAAAAAACTCGATATATCAATTAGAATAAAGATCAAAAACACATTGGTATAATAATATAGTTAAACTCATAAATATATTTTAGTAAAGAAATTATCTAGTCTTCCCATGTAAAAAAATTAAACACCACAAATATCAAAAACAAATACCCAGTATATATATACCTTAGTGGTATATAACAGTAAATAAAATATTTTGATGTTTTAATGAATTCCCATAAACCAAACTACCACTAATTAACTACATCGTTATCCTACTCTTAAAAACGGTATATATACATAGCCATCAGTATATCAATATAATTTTTAGGTCATCCAAAAATTCAATAAACAATATCCTCAAATATTTCAAGAATAATAATCAAAGTATTGACTATTTTTGATACGCAATTCAAATATCACATTTTTATATCAATTATTAATATACTTGGTCACATATTGACTAGTATATCTCTCATAATTAAAGATGTTAATAAAGGTATATAGTTTTATAATCAAATAAAAATGAAATAATATCATTGGTAATCACATTTCCTAGATAAAAATATACATATTTCAATAAAAAAATCTTTTATATAGGAAATTTTCATTTATAATATAAATAAAATTTTATAAATCAGTTATAGTTTAAATGAATCGCGTACACCATATAAAAATTTAGAATTATTCATCAATATAGAATATTACATATGAAGAATAATCAATACTCAATGAAATTAAAATTAGTACAATGGGATAATAAATACATGTAAATAAAAAAATGATACTTTGAAATTAGGGTGTGTCTCGTTGTCCATAAATTATCACAGCTATGAATAGCACTATGGAAAGGGTAATTTTTTTTAAATATGGTAGTAATTTTCTAAATGAAGTGTAGATAATTTTTTTTGAAAATTTATTAAATGAAAAATAATAGAAATAAAATGTATTTATAGGATTTGTAAGATTATATTATTATTGGAAATATTTCTATAAGAGTAGTAACCTCGCTGTTATAATAGTAACCTGATTGTTGAAATTGTAAAATGATCGTTATGTAAAATGATAGATTAAACATATAAATGAATCTTACCAAGAATAAATTATGTAAAAATATGTATCAAAATACTATAAAACAATTACTCAATCAATATAATATAATGAATTAAAAATAATACATTTTTAGAAAAACTAGTTTTACATTACTTAATAAATCTGTATTTTTCATACTAAAATTAAATAAAAAAATTAAGTAATTTAGAAATATATTTTTGGAAAAATTAATTTCTTAAGTTGAATCATTACAGCTAAAATAGGTAAGCATGGGGTTTTGGTATTTTTCATGAATAGTAAAATACATAGGTGAATAATATGGTTTGATTATATCAATGACGTTTACTAATTAATCCATTACCATCCTAGAAAGGTTAATAAAGTAGAAGCTTTTATAAGTATAAATGATCATGAAACCTTATATATAATGAGTATTGATTGGGATCAATTCAACATATCAATGAAAAGGATAGAAAATTTAATCCAAAAAGAAGGTAAAACATCATACCTTATTCAAATTATTTCTCCACCATATATCAAAGAGATGATAAAGGATGCTCAAGAGGATTATAAGGAGAAAAAACTATAGTTGATGTAATAATGGAAAACCTATTTATCATTAATAATGATATTTATATAAGATTTGGTACATTATTACTTGTACCATCCAAGCCTAAGGTAAAGAAAGTTCTATTAAATAATTCCCATATCTCATGATTCTCTATCCACCCAGGAAGCACAAAGATGAGTAGAGATCTCTAAGAGAAATTATGGGGGGAATATGAAGAACGATATCAGTAAATACAAATAAAATTTATTTTATTTTCATAAATTTAAGGCAAAGAGTTCAATGTATAAGGATATTATTCATCCATTACCCATGCCAATTTGAAAATTGGAGAATGTCACCATATATTTTTTCATTGGTCATCCAAATTTAACTAAAGGAAACAATTAAATATGGTTTGTGGTGGATCATATTTCAAATATTATTGAATTAATCTAAAAAGTTTGTGAAATGAATGGGTTATTATTCAATTAATTTTTTCATTTTGATTGGATTTCATGATTTATTTTGGAGGTTTTAGAATTATTGAAGGACTAGATGGGGGTTGGGGACTATTTCTAGATAATGGAATATAGGCTGAGTTATGATAAGAAACATAACATCCACCAAAATTCTAGTAAAATCCTACTAAAATTATGGAAGAGAATATCAGTGGATACATCCCATACAAGTGAATGTCTAGTGGGTTTCCACTAGAGTTCCATTGGGAATCTGTTTAATTTTTTTGAGTGTCGTAAAATGTAATTTTTTATTATAAAACCTAAAACTACATATTAAACACCCCCCAAGTCATAATTTTCACACCCATTAACCCTTGTAAGACCTCCCTCATGCCTTATATGTATTATTAAACCTCTAGGGGGAATCTTTATCCACCTTTGATTCTTCAGGTTTTGAATAGTCATAGAAGTTCTTCTCTATCTATGTAAGGCCAAGTCTTACATTTAATCTAGTATTTTTTTTATTCAAATAAATTTTATAAAAAACCCACTTTAAATGCTAGGGATTTTAGGATCATTGATTTTCTTTTATTTTCATTTGGTTTGGTTATAGAATAAGGTTCAATTGGGTGATATCAAGGTAATTCCTTAATTTCATTCTCCAATTTAATCCCCCTTATTAAGTTCGTCATAGAACCTATTTCTTCCCCAAATCTAGGTTGTATTTATGGTTCATGTGGTGACCTAGTATTCTTATCTATACTCAAATGAAGATAAAACATCTATATTTGGTTGGAATACCCCTCTTGCATCTCATATTCCCTAAGTTCTAAGTTTGAGTTAGTATATATCCAAGTGGATTTTATTAATAATGAATGTTTTTTTTATAATAAATGAAATACTAGTTTATCCTTTGCTAAATGTAATGGATTTTTAAATTATATTCCTTTTATAATTATTTTAAATCTTTCCTTGGCTATTATTTTTTTCCCTTTCATGTTAGAAAAGTTATATAAGTTTACACATTGGAATGTTTTGTTGATGAAACTAACTTGAAAAAAGTGTACCCCTAGAATGTTTTATGTTTTTTCATTAATGTTTTATAAGAATGTAACTATGAATCACTTTTTTTAGTGGTCAAATAGATTATCACATACTACTTGGTGTTTTTTATAAATATTAGTAAATGTATATGAATGGTATAAAATTGTTAATATTTTCTGCTTTAATTTAGTGTTGGGATGGTCTTGTTGTTCAAAACGATGTATACCCCTTCCCTTATTCCTTGGGACTAGCTGAGACAAGGACTTATTATAACCTTTCCCTGATCCATTAGAATGACATTTTTTTCTTAACTTTGTATATCAACCCTCCTAGATAGGAAAAGCTGTGAAATTTTCTTATATCAACACAAGGATTTCTAGAAGTATGACAATAAAGGTAAGGACCCTCCTAGTGTATGTAGTAACAATTTTTATTTATATATTCAAATTATTAATTTATTTCAATTATATCAATTTCCTTTGATTTTTCTTATTTATTCTATTCATACTATGTATTTTTTTCTACATTCACTTAGGTTTATTAAATATAGTTAGGTGTGAGGTGGTTACTACCTATTGCTTCACTATTTTTGATCCCTGAACATTGAACCATGGGAAACATAAAAACCATATTATTTATGATCCAGGTATGGGAAAATAATTGGAGAATTTGGGATGGAAGTATATGGATTTTAGAGAACAAGAATAATTTTTTGGAACATTATAGAGGGAGAAGGGGGAGCTTTCATGGTGTCTACCCTAATTGTTTTCCATGGTAATTCCCACATGGGAGATCTCCTCTTGTACCTCTTTAGGTAAATTTTGGTTTATCCTTTAATGTAAAGTGTAATTATGTCTATATTAGAACATTTATTGACATTATGTATGTTTTTTGACCTAAAATAGTATCATGAAATATCTCATATAGTTGTTTCCTATGATTCCCCGGACCTACACTCTCAGATCTAGTGTTTCTAAACGCACACTTTATGTACATTCTTTGATAGCTACTATAAAATCCTACATATAACCATCCTTACTTATAGAATAAAAATGATTATTTAATCACTTACATCCAAAGGAAATTTTAATGTTTATAGATTTAGAGAATTAGACACGGCCTAAATGGATCAATACCATGTTCTTTGTGTCATATAAATAATTTTACCGTTATATACAAAACTATTCAATTCATGAATTTTCTTCAATGACTCCCACAAATTATTTCACATGTGTTACACTTCTAAGCATGTGACATATACTACATTTATCTATAACTTTTGGAATTGAATCATAATAAGGGGGATTTCAAACACTCAGTAAGGAAACGTATTACTAATGTAATCATGACATAAACATGACATAAATATTAAGGGTGGAATAGTTTAAAAAATATGAATCCATAACCAATGTGAAACTTGGATCAAGCTATATCGATTAAAAAAATTAAAACATAAATATCAATAATACTAATATTATATAGATATAAATCACAATATTAGATATCAAAGACCTATTATCATGGCCTTGTGTTAAGAAACATTACATGTCCTCAGGACCAAAGTCAGGACATATTACTATATTGGGTATGCATGAACCAAAGACCCAAACTTGTTTTGTCTCAACATACTCATAGATGCATTAAGGGGATATATAATTTGGGCCCCATATAGCAATTTTTTAATATAATGCATTCAAAATAAGATAAAATGAATAAAAAATATATATTCAACATTTCCAATAATCATTTGTATTGATATAAAAATATACTGATTTCCTGAATTTTTTCCTATTTCAATAAGAGTGATAATATGATCATAACCCATATGGAGGAAGAAGGTGTATGGATAGAAAATACATAGTCAACACTCCAATAATAATACATATTTGAATAAAAATATATAAAATTCTTATAATTTTCCAATGTTAATAAAATGGATAACCAGATCACAACCCATCCATAAGAAGATGTTGGAAGGTTAAAGAACTCACAGTCAATTTAAAAATAAAAATATTTATTTGAATACCAATATTTTTCCCTTATAAATAGAATATTATACATTATATGGGAACACGGTATAATTTGAGTCATGTAAAATGTTATTTTCACATCATATAGAGTGATGGGAAAACGACTAAGATAATACATGAATAATATGATCACATTGCATATGGGGAAACAAAGTGGACAATTAAAAAAGAAAATATCCCAAGAAGTGAGAAATTTTTGAAAAACGGTTTATGTGGTAGGAATGTATCTCCCCATAAACAGTTATATAATACTACATAACATAATAAAGGTTGGTATTTACCCTATTTATGTGAAATAAGTTCAATAGAGTGATCATAACTCAATGAACAAAAGTTGATTTAATAAAAATTCTTACTACTAGGGAAACAACTGAATCGATAGACACTTGATTAAGAAGACATGATTTGGAAATTAAATACCATAAAATACAATTATTATGATAAAAATATATCCATGTATATTTAATACACCATACAAGGAAACATTGTGCACAAAAAGTATTATGTCTTAAATAATCAAAATTGAGACCAAGAAAACCATTTTGGCCTGAGAAATAATATAATAAAAAGCCTTGAAGTAGAGGTATTATAGCTTAGCATAAAATACCATTATTTTAAAGATAATTATTGATATTATATCTCAAATAGGAAGTATATACACCACAAAAATAAATTTAGGTTCATAATACTCGAAATTTCTCAAAGAGAGGAATTTGAGATGCATACCATTACCAATTATATTAAATTAAAATAATATACTGTAACAACATTTATTGGAAACATATATATATTAATAACCTAATTTAAAACACTAACCATATCCATTTTCTATACTCTTCAAAAAAAATCACTCCCTTTATAAATTCTTCGATTTTTAACATTGGGTGTTTATAGTTTTAATCATTTGTAATAGCTTCATAATAATGGTGTTTGTGTTTATTATTATTTAAAAGTTAATTGTTACAATATTATCTAAGATACTAAAATAGATGTTCTAATATATATTATAAATTTATTATTTCATTTCATGTCAATTTTTGTTGTGAACCATGATGTTAAAATCAAGGATGATCACATTTATGTGATTCATAACGAATGATAGGTGTTTTTTTAATTAATAAGTTAAATGTTGATGAAACCCAAATAGTAAAGAAATAAATTATTTATTTATATTATCTTACACCATTAAATTTCTTCTCACATCCATGAATGATATAAATTCATATAATTGTTTTATTATGTGGTTAAACTGACTCAAACATGAACATGCCCTAATTTAATGAATGGTTATGAGCTGATTTAGATATAATATCATTATACCCAAAGTATAATGATATAATTTTTTATAAATAGTGTAATATATCATCATAATAAGGAATTATAATAATAAATAATGGGTATAAATATCATACACAATTTGAATAAAATATTATCCTCTTAGCACACTTATTTTAAATAATTAAATCATTGTGGATAATTTAGTGTTCATATCATTAATAGGTTGTTATATTTTTCATAATATAACACTAATTACATATTAAACATCATATTCATCCTTTTATACTATACTTGGTTTCAAAATTTTAAGGCGGTGAAGGAAAAAAAAATGTGTTACGTCATGGAGGGGGTAGTTCGCGCAACAACGAATAATGGTTTTGTTTTTTCTATTGGATGGGGTATATGAAAAAATGAAAATATTCTTAATATAGTTACATTATATAATATAAATTATAATAATATCATTATATTGGTGTTTCTATAAAAAATATTACAGAATATAATAAATAATAAAATCATGTATTTGATAATACTCACATTGAGGACTTGAATTTTCCTTGTAAGTCTCCTTGAATATTATGGGAATTGGGTAACATGAGTGACCAGAGAATTTAATTATAGGTAAATGGTACTAGGGGGAGTAAAATGTAATATTTAACAGTAGTAATTCTAAGGTAATGTGTTTCTTAACTTGGTGAAGATGTTACCCTTCTATAGTTTTAGGAAATGATAGATTTGGGAACACCATTACATTTTTCAATAATTTAATGACACAATTCATGGTTTAATGGATAATTAATGGCAAAAATATAGGGACAAATGTATTTGTAATTTAAAATATCAATCATTCATTTCTAGTAACATTTTCTAAAAAAATATGTCTTTTACATTAAGTTTAGCTCAAGTGACACATTTTTTACTTTTATAAAGTTACTTGTTTCTATCCTTAGTAATTACATTAATTGAAAAAGGTTAGGATTGACCATTATACCTAATTTGATACTTAAATTTTAAAACATTAAAATAATTTTATAAAATAAAATTTTGAATGTTTGAAAATTTAATTTTAAGATAAACTATCTTAATAGCGTAAAAATTATTTAAAAAAACAAACATTTTAATTTTAATATATATATATATATATGTGTGTGTGTGTGTAAGATAAAATTATCATGGTTATTGAATGTAATAAAATAGTTTTATTTATTATGATAACTAAATAGAATGAGGCATTCAAGGTAATCCAAAACTGAATCTCACATGAAAATACATTATTTTAAATAAAAATATCGAAAATAGTTTCTATATTAAAGTAACGTTTTAATTAGTTGTAAAAATGTTTGGAATGGGTTTTATATGTAAAATAAATATTTCAAAATGTAAAATAAAATTTCTTACCAGATTATATTATTATTTTTATATTTTAAATAATCTTTTTGGTTATGATTAAAAAGTTATTAAATCATGAAATTACAATTTTTGTAAATCCTTTATTTTTCGAATAAAAATGAACCTTTTTTTAGAAAATGCCAAAAAATTCATAAAATTTAAATTTTTATGTGATGAATTAAAAAATGAAATTTATTTTATTAATTTATAACTAAAAAATTAAGAATTTAATTTTATTAAATTAAAATTAAGAAATTAAGGAATTTATATTATTAAATAAAATCATAAAATACAATGAAAACCCATTTTTATCTGAAAATAAAATTTGAAACAATTAACTGATGTTTTTCATATTTCATATCATTTACTAAATAAGTAAGTGTTAAAAATTTATTGATAAAAAATGTAATTTATCATTGATCATATATTTATTGAAATATAAATTTTAATCTCATAAAAAGAAAAAAAATTTGAAACAAACATTCCTAAACAATAAATTATCTTACTATTAATTTTTGGTAAGCTAATTTAATTTGAATAATTTTAAAAGTATAATTTATTTTAATTATACATATATTTCAATAAGAGGTTACTCTTATTCATTCCCTCTAATTAAATTACAAGGTTTTAATTTTTACATTTAAAAAATTATATTTTATCTTAATATATCTTGGTTTTGTTTATATTAGGTGTTGTGTGTAAAGAAAGATATAAAAAAAAGTTAACATATTTAAGGGTAATAATATATAATAAGTTTAGGTTGGTTCATTATCCCACACCCCCAATAAGATAAATTTCAACCCCAAAATTTATCTCGTTGTATTAGAGTAATTCCAATAGAAAAATAATAATTAACCATACTTTACTTTATGACATAGGGTTTGTTTATGATATCGAAAGAGATTTATCTATGTGAATAAAATTTATAAGCACTTTATAGAGGGTGTTAAACCATTATTAATTTCACTAATAATTATACTATGTGATGTTGATCTAGATACATAGGTAATAACTTCCCAAAACCCCTAAAAATTATTTATATGATAATCATACCACCATGAGTTTTTATAAGTCAATATCCGGTCCATTATTAGTAGTTGCGTAGGATTTTATTTTTTCTCATGTTTTTTGTGACTACATCCCCATTTTTCCCCAGGATTGGGAAATTGATTCATATAATGCCCAAATCTCTTTCAATTGAAGCAATAAATTTTTGTGCCATCTCTCTTTTCCGTACACTTGTGATTTAGATGGCCTTCATCACTTTAACATTTATGAGATTCTATTTTTTTTTTGTGATTGGTACTTTTACTATGTTCACATTTTTAATAATATTTCATGATAGTTAGTTTTGAATAGTCATGATATTTCTCACTCCAACTCATATTTTTTTCGGTTGTTTACTGAGGTAGCCTCTTCATTATCCATCACACCCATAGTTACATTTAGTTTCATACATTACTAAAACCAAAAGTGTTAACCTAGGTTATGATCATTATAGGGGAATTAATATAAATTAACCTAGGAAAATTTACAATCTAGATGTCTCAGTTTATGACACTATCATATTGGCATATAGTTCTTACAACTCAACTTTTATCAGACATAGTTCATCCTAGGTTATTGTGAGCTGGGTTCACTCATAATTATTAGCCTAATCCTTTAAATATATATCCCAAATTACTGTGGACGTTCTTAAAATATTATAAACCCAAAAATCATTGAAATATATGCTCTTAAAATCTTACTCATTCCTCCACAAAAAACATAATCATTCCTAAATTCATATACATAGGTATATATATACCCAAATCCTATACTCTTAGTATCATACCTTTACCAATACCATTTTAATACAAGGACATTAGACCATAACAAGATTATATATTCCTCAGAAAATTAACCCTTTCTTTAACTCTCAAATGGTTCTAACCCCTAGTTCATATGGTCATGAACTAGTCACAATATATCATAAGCCCTTAAATGAGAAGAACTCGTCCAAAAAATATGATGAATAAATTATTAACCATAGGGATATTGACACTAAATAACATAATTTTTAAAAATCACCCAACCCATTATCATATTGAAATCAAACACATACTAAAACTAGAACTTGTCCATCCCTAAAATATGTTCTCTTTATTAGTTATATCCAAAAATACAACCTTGTCATAAAATTATCTATCAAGGCTATTGATACCATTTAATATATACCTACATAGCATTAAATTAAAAATAATAAAGAATAATCCTTATACATTTCATATAATACTCATACATTTTAGAATACACCAAAATGACATTCATAAATATTACTTCTCTAATTAAGATAACTAAGAAAATAATTAATTAATTTCAATTATGATATCAACAAAACTACTTTAGTTAAGACTAAGAAAATATAATTTTCCATCATAATATAAAAATAATAAGGGTTTGAAGAATTTATGTATGTTCCCTTATTCAATTATATTACATAATGGTATTTAGTTACAAATCATTATGAGATTGATTTTTATGATCATGTTTCAACCAAATTATAAAACTAAAATGGTTATTTTAATTTCCCAAAATATATATGTGAAAAAATAAATTTTATTATTTTTTCCTTTATAAAACATTTTTTTAAATATATGATACTTTCATATTAACCTATGACTCTCTGTGTTCAATCCTTGGAAATACATTATCATTTTTCTAATAGGTTCTCTATCCTTATCAATTAACATCATACATAAATTCTTCATAATGGTTTATAAAGAGAATGTGACTAACCAAAGTATATACCCTAGGTGTGTCTCACTAGGTGTGTATTATTAGGTCCATAAATCATGTATTATATTTATGATTGAGTCAATTCTCAACCAACCCTTTTCAGGGTGATTAACCCGAGGTGGATCTATTCCACAACCACATCCACTTTCCAGTCTCAAGTCAGAGATTTATTTCTCAAAAAACCATATAATATTTATTTTACCAAAATATTAAGTCTTGGATTGGGTGAAACTATATCTAGTTCCCCTATATGGTGCCCCACAATACATCAAGCATACCTCCCCATACGCCAGAGGCTATAAACTAGCATTGAGTTTCTAATGGATCTTTTGAGGAGAATATACCGTTTTTACCAGAGTAAAACAACAAAGTAAATATCAATAAACATCGACATGTAATAATAATAAATATCAAAAACATTACATAACACATTCCCAAATTGAGGAAGTACCCACAAATTGATAAAGTAAAATTTTCCATGTAAATAGTGTCAAGTGTAACATGAAAATCCAAAATTTAACATGTTGAAAAATCCCAAAAATTGGTCTCAATGTCAGTTATATTTTAATCATCCATGCACTAACCAGAAACCAAAATCATCCATCTATAATATAACCTTTTCCCTTTCCTAAAATAAAATCTTGAAGTCTTCTTGGGTACCCAATGGAAGCCAAAATAGGGCATGAGTACAACTCAATAGGCTGCCACCAATAGTTTCTATAATAATATCGAGTCTGATACAATGAATATAGTAGTAAAATAAATAATGAAGACAAAAAAATAAACCATGCTCCATAATTTAATAGTATTTAAATCATTCACTTCTATTCTTAGTTACATTTTTTTCCAGATTAATCAAACCTTCTTTGGACTATGTTAGTCATTTGAGCAACGTGTCAATGGAGTCGTAGGTTGGAGAAAAGGGAGCAGCAATCCAAGTATCCAACCCGGATTTTGGAATTCCATGTACGATCATCCAAACCATGATATGGGAGGCCATGTCTATAATCATGGAGTCATGATTATCAGTCATTTCTCTAAAAACAAATATGAATAGGGGCTCCTGGAGCATCAATCAGTCATGCCAAAGGGATTGGTTCATCATTCCAACGTCCCACAAACCATTAGTCACATTTTTTGGTGGTTAACATTAGTTTACCTTTTTATTAATTAATATAACATAGTTTCAAATTTTCATTTATCAAATATTTGAAGTTCGTCACACTGAATATGTCCTCAGTTTCCACAGTAATCCCATTTCATTTTACAATAAAATTACATTCATTTTTCACCCCTTTCATTTCATTTAACCATAATTACAATCCTTTTATAACCTTTTATCATATTAACCCCTATACAATACATAACTCATTTAACTAATTCAAGTTATGAAAAATATACTTTTCATACCGTCTCAACTTTCTAACATCGTTTCAATTGATTTAATATCAAAACCCCTTCATTTAATCATTTAAAAATTCAATTCTATTTTTCAAGGAAGTGTCTCACCCCATGGGTGACCACAAGTCTAGTGTAATCACCGTCATTGGATCTGAATAAGATCATGAGGGGTCCATTATATCATTTAGACACCCAATTTAACATTTATTACTATAGATACAGGTGTGCATCATAATGACACTAAATTTAAAACACATACACAAAAATTAAGGCATCAAGACTAAGGGATATAATTATAGACCACTTACATCAAGTTTATAAAATAATTCTCACTTAACCTTATCACATAATTCAAACTCAAAAAATATTTAAATTCAAAACATATAATCTACTTGAAAAAATGGTTTAGCAACTTTGGAAGGAGAAGAACAATTATTCAACGCCAATTTAAGAAAATAGACAAAAGAAGAGTGATATAAGAACTCATACTTTTGATTGAAACCCAACAGTGCTTCAAATGACAGAAAATCAACAGATAACGATCCATGGAATATGGGGTAGCTCTTAGTTCTTCACCCTAGCTACTAAAAGTGGAAGGAATAGAAAAAATAAGTAATACCTCACAAATCCTAAGAGGGAAAAATTGGAAATTTCATCTTTTAATGAGGAATATGGTTTGGCCACACAGTTGGCTTCACTGTTCACCAATATTGTGCCACCCTTTGTCCAAGATGTGGCTTGGGTAGCACAATCTCCTAGGGATCCCACGTGGTTTTCCAAAATTTACAAAGGCCATGTGTTTGGCTCTATCCAAAACCTCATGGTTTTTTGGCACCCCTTGCATAGTTTTTCAACTGTGCACACTATCCCTATAGGTTTCATGGTTAAGGTGAATTTTTAATACTAACCATGTTCCAACTATACACCATACACATTATAGCCTCTTTTATTCCATTTTCATGCCCCAAACCCACATGACACACCCCAAAACCCTCCTGTTATTGAGAAAAATCATTATCCATTATAATGGGAGTTAACTCAAAATTTAAATAAGGATGTACCTCCTTGAAAGGTCGGGATCTTAAAACATCCCCACCATATAACAAATCACCCTTTAGATACACTCCTAAACATCATTAAGAATCCACAATAAAAATGTCATTCTACTAGGCATTCATATCTTCCTCCCTCTCCAGAGTTGTAACACCCCGAGATTTTATGAAAAGTATTCTTTTTAATTAATTTCCTATGTTGTACGCTACACCAAAAGGAGCTTGCACAACACGTATCCCTGAATTGACTTTCATTACATGCAATCGCGACCTTCCTTGATAGCGTGTATAGTATGCAATACCGAGTTTCACTAAATGAGATATTATTATAATATTATTATGAACTAGCCGTTATGAATAGTAATACCCACTTTTTGAATTTTTTTAAATTTTATCTTTCAAAATGGACTTCATTTTTGGATTCCGAATATCGAAATTAGCTTAGGGTGAAATTTTGGTACTTTTCGGATAACTTTCATATTCTGATGAATAGTGAAAATTACTAAATTTTAATTAAAGACAACTTTTTTTAATCGACATAATTAATAGTGATCAATTATTAATTTTAGTGGTTTTAAAGTATATTTAGAATATATTTACAATTTAATACAATGTTGTTCATTAGATGTAATTTCACATTTAAACCAGACATAAACACGTGCCAATCTTTTGATAGTTATTATCTCTTAAAAACAAGCTATTTGTTTTGACGACGAGAATTAATTTTTAAATTAGTTAATGTAACTGATATGTTTTTAATTTGGTAAAATAGAAATCATTTTTGAATTCATAATATCAAATATATATTAGGCCTAATTTTTGGTATTTTTCTAGAAACTTTCATTTTTTGATGAATAGTGAAACCACTAAGTGGTAGTTAAAAAAACTGAATTTTTCATAAAACATAATTTTACCGCTTCTGTGAGTGGAATTTCGAAAATCCAAGAGACACAGTTAATATCAAGGACTAAAATGTGGTTCAATAAGATTAAAATAATTTTTGGTGAATAGTGACTTTTTACTTTTTTTTACCACGGTTAAAAGTAAATAGGGTAATTAAGGGTAAAAATGATATTATTATTACCCTAACACATGTCCTAATTCTATTTGATTAGTGTTATTCGACCAAAAACAACCTTAGGAATAAAATATGACCATTTAGGCCCACTTGGATTAGATTAGGACATTTAATTTTAATTTATTTAAAGAAGGGTTAAAATAGTTAAAATCAAAGTTTAATAAGTAAATCATTTTAAATATAGTGTTATACATAAGATAAATTAGACTATAAATATTAATTAGAAAGCTAAAAATAATTCCTACATAATTATATTTTATTTCTAATTTTTAGACTTTAAATAATTTAATTTATTTATGATACAATGATGATGCAGTAATTATCATATTAATAAAATATTGACATAATTGATGTTATAAATACCCAAATAAATGTAATTTGAGACTTTTTATGAATTAAAATAATTTTCTATGTTAATATGACATGTTAGTATTGATTTAATTAATTTATTTCGAACTAATCATTCTGTTATGATTTACAAAAAAAATCAATTACCAAATAGTGTCAAAATTGACATAAAATAGTTTTTAAAACAAATATTATATTATTAATTGTTATTATATTCTTAAAAATATAAGGTTCGGCCAAATGACTTAGATAAGTTTATATATATTAATAATAAACAACTTGGGGTTCGTTTGGCTTGTTATAGTAATTTTATTAACCTTATAGTGTAAGAACATAAAAAGACATGGTAAAAGTAAAATTATCTAACATAAAGTTAAATCTAAATGATAAGGTTAAAATAGTAACCTAAACTTGTCATAATTCTATTTGATGATAGGATTTCGACCCATACCCACCTTATCTTATAAATAAATCAATTTGGAACCATTTAAAACCGAATATGGCTTTATAATAAAATAATATTTTTAGTTTTTACAAAGGTGCCCCTCTCCTCCCTTATAAAAGGGCACCTCCTCCCTCTCTTCCTCACACCACTTTGAGCCTTGAAGATCAGCCAAACACGGAAGAATTATCTTCTACACTTCCCTAGAAACATCCTAGAGGTCCTGGTCTTCTTCAAAGACCAATTTTAGTGCCCTATGTGGAGGTCTCAAAGAGGCGCTTCAAAGAATAGGTAATGTCTGGTATTGATTATTTCAACTTTATTTCTTCTTCTACTTCTTCTTATTTAGTTGTTTCATTATGAAGTAATAACATAAGTATCACTCATATACTTATATGTTATTATAATTATGAAACAACCCTATTTCACCATCTATCCATCCTACGGAAAACGAAATCACCGCGCGTGCGTACGTACGGAATACCGTCTCCACGGTGTGGTGAAATCTATTTTTCCACCAAAACCTTACATGGATGGTTATAATGGTGTAAAGAATAACTATATATGGTTATTATAACATCATAATGATTCTGATATATTATACCATCCACTCCAATTCTATTCAATAATTATGGGAACGATCTCATCGCTCGTGCGTACGTGCGGACTACCGTCTCCACGACGTGATGATATTCATTCTCCATGTTAAACATACATGAATGATCATAAAGTATATTTAATGAATAATAATGAAATATATGAAATAATAATGCTACTGTATTTATGTATATATATATATATATATATGTATTTCATCTATTTAGTTTCATTCAATTCAATAAGGAAACGAAAATAGCGTTCATGCGTACGTACGGCCTACCGTCTCCATGAACGGTGTATTTCATTCCTTTTATCGATCTATAATATATATATTCATATGATGAATATATATAAATCATGTTTTACATTCTGTAATTATGTAAATCAGGATATAAGTAATAATATCAAGAACTACAAGTCGAAACAGATACGATACATTAAATGATTTTACCCAAAACGCTGCTTTAACATGGAATTTACAAAAGAACGGGTAATATAAAGTCATAAGTGAAACATATATGATATCATAACAATGAATATTATTCTGTAATAAGTCAATGACATTATTTAAATCATTATACAGGAGGTTCGGATACGTACGAAGCATATCAGACCTAAGGTAAGGGATAATTTATCAATCTCATTTTTATCCGAGATTGTTTATTTGTAAGTATTTATTGGGGTTATCATTATCATCCAAGCCCATGTTTTCTAAAAATGGTTTCATGTATTTTTAATGTCCTTTTTACCCATTATTGACTTTTACTACATGGTATGTAAGGAATCTTTATTTTTTTTACGTTACGAGGTACTTTTTGACTTTTCCAGCAAAAGTACGAGAAGAATGTTTTTTTAACGTATACGGCATGAAAGGATTTTTCTGGTTTTATAAAGCCATATTTTCATGAAGCTTCCTCCAAAAGATTTCATGACTATTTTAAACAAAATATTTTTCTTTTAAAATTTCATGACGTTTTGTGAAAAGAAATTTATTTTGAAAAAGAAAGGATATTTTCCTCAAGAATTCATTTCAAGTGTTTTATCAAAACCATTTTCCATATAAGATGACATTATTTCATATGTGTATGTTTCAAGTATAAAGTCTCTATGATTTATATGATTTCACTTTTCTCATTATGAAATGATATCCATTTCTATTATATGGATTATGTGATGATGGGATGATGTTTATGAAACCCATTTTTTATTGGGTTTTTATGAATGATGTATGTTTATTTTGTGGCACAAGTAAGAATGATTTCATTATGAGATGGGTGGGACCTATATTTCCCTCCAATGCATTGGGTAAATATTTATATCTCATGAGATAGACATGGTTGGAATGGTAAGTTAATCCGGTTTAGTATTACAGGACTGGAACGAGGAGTGAACTCGATTCCGAAAGGGACTTTGTCCACTAAGATGGTCTTGGCAGCAATGTCTTGCCTACTATGGTAATCATTACACGTGCTTAATGGATTCCATAATTACATGTTTTATTCCCATGCTATTTTATCATTCTTAATTTTTCTTTATGATCTATGCCTTACGTACTTCCATCTTTTATGTCATTTCTCAATCTTTTGATGTTTAAACATTATGTTCATGTTTTTAAGTTCAAATGTATATGGTATGTTTTATTTTATCCATGCTTACCCTTACTGAGCATTTGAGCTCACTATTTTTATGTTTTATTTTCCCCCAAGATTAAAAGAAAGGTTTTAGGTAAGGAAACAAAAAGTGGAAGATCTTTATGGGAGATGTTGAAGATCTTTCACCACGATTAAAAGATTACGTTCCAAGTTTCCAAAGACACTAAACTATTACGGTCCTTGTGTGTCTTTTTTTTATGTATTAAGTGTTCTGAAAAATTAATGTAATATCTATGTACGTCAAGCTTTGGGTCTCTACAATAGTATCCTATTAAATGTTATCATGCTTTCACAACACTTGGAATACAACACAGTCCAACCCAAAAAAACATTCTCACTAGGATCCATAATACGGATCAGATTCTCCTTAGAGGATGATTAAATATCAATCTCTACATCATCAACATAGATCACATGAGAAGGTTTGGGGTGATAATTCCAAATTTGTGACACATGAAAAATAATATGCATATCACTATACCATAACAAAAGATCCAATTGGTATGCTACCATTCTGATACTCTTCGCAATATCAAATGAACCCCACATACTTGGGTGATAACATTCCCTGCTTCCAAATATAATGGTCAAATAGTCTTGAAAACACAAAAATGAACATACATTCACCCACCGTAAACTCAAGAGGTTGAAGATATCAATAATTGTATGAATTATATATACTCCAACCAATATTCAACACTTTTTATCAAACAAAACATTCTCTGATGTATCTAGAACAAGACTTGTTCCCAAATACATTGATTACCCTACTTCCATCCAACACTATAGAGGTCTACATGGCCTACCATGGAGCTTCTCAAATCTATCCATATGCATGCTCTACTGATAACTATTATTGTAGGAGAACATAAAAATCACTAATTATTTCTCCCAAGATCCACCAATGTCTAGAACACGTGGTCTCATCATGTCCTCTAGCACATAAGTAGTATGTTTCGATTACCTGTATGTCTATAGGTAAAAAGACGTACCAAGAAATATTAGAGTACACAAATCCTTCTGGAACCCTTACTAGAAGCATGAATTGAAATGAATATTATTATCTAAAACTATATTCAATTGTACCACATGAATATTTACTACCTATTAGTCATACAAGTCACCCAACCGGTCTATAATTAAAGTCTCTTGAATCGTTTAGAAATGAGTTACCTTATTCAACCGATCAAAATCACCAAAATTATGTTGTTCCTCTAACATGTACTTAGGAGGACAACCAAAAAATCTCTGGTCACATCATCCCACTTCCATTACAGTATTGGAAATATCTATAACAAACCTCCAAATCACTAATGCTCGACCTTCACTTGCTGACAGGTGTAGCATCATGTCATGAAACCTAAAATCTTCTTTTAATTCCAATACATAAATAAATTATATAAATACCATGGTAAATTTTGGTCAAATCAGGGTGCACCAACCAATTTTAATTACAAAAATCAGGACTCATAACTTTTTCAGACAATTCATAACAAAAACACAACCACGAGTGTGAATAATCACATCTTCATCAATAGTCTAACCATACGGTGGCTCCATATCTTCCATAAAATCCCTCAATGCCAGAAATTATGATTCCTTAAATTTCCTTCTATTTAAAAGGTTTAGAAGATATGAATAAAAATACAAGGATATCAGTGTCATCATATCATGTTCATCTGAAAAACATAAATGTATCTCAACAAACATAGCAATTAGCATCCATGTGGAATAGGTCTCCTGAATTTCTTGAGTATTCACCTTTTTCTCAAATAATTGACAACATGTTTTTCCTTTTTCTGTCATATATGCTAACTCAAAATAAAATTCATTCATGTACTCAACCCATATCCACCACTGAATGATCAAATTACACTTTGATAAGATATACATAAGGATTTTATGGTCTGTATAAACAATAATAATCTCACCCAAAATATAATTCTTCCAACATTTCAAGTTATAAACCACTA
Source organism: Viscum album (assembly GCA_963277665.1). Classification (NCBI taxonomy): domain Eukaryota; kingdom Viridiplantae; phylum Streptophyta; class Magnoliopsida; order Santalales; family Viscaceae; genus Viscum; species Viscum album. The sequence continues at coordinate 2,086,856,381 of OY728151.1, forward strand.
TATCCAACTCAATCTCATGTATAAGATATTTCCACTCTTTTGTCCTCAGCTATCATAATCCATATTCCATAACTCAATACCCATGTATCAACATGGAACCAACTCCAACCATATATGTGTCACAAAACAAAATAAAATCCCTGTAAGAATTTGGTATGATCAAGATCAGTGTAGTGGTCAAGAATTTCTTGATCTCCAGAAAAGAATTCTGACATGCTTCAGACCACTCAAATATTATTTCCATCTTGGTAAATCTTTAATGTGAAATAGCCAAGATAGAAATTTATTGTATTAATAGTCAATAATTTATAGTTAAACCCAAAAGGATTTGGATAACAAAAACATTCTATAGCTTCTCCAAAAACTCCTTGATCATTCTATAGGTCCACTAAAACACCATACTCTGAGATGATGTGGCCTAATAAATGTAACTTTTCAATCGATAAATGAAACTTAAATTACTTTTCACAATGAAAATTCTTTCTTACTATACTCAAGGTGATGAAAAGATGTGTGGAATGACCTTCATGAATCTATGAGTACACCAATATTTCATCTACAAAAAAACAAAAAACAATCTAGATACGAGTGAAAGATTCAGTTCATCGAGGAAATAAAGATTACAGGATCATTTCTCAACCCAAACAACATTATGATGAACTCATAAAAACTATACCTATACTTAAAAGAAGATTTATGTATATCAAAAGGTCTCAACATCACTTAGGGATACCCTAAACTCATATCAATTTTGGAAAAAAATAACAAGCATCATTCAGTAGGTCAAAAGGTCATTATTGCATGGAAGAGGATATTATTTCTTAAGCGTTATCTAATCCAACTTTATATAATTGACAAAGAGTCACCACATTCCATCATCCTTCTTAGAAAACAGGACTGAAGATACCCAGGGTGGAATACTTGGATAAAATACCCATTATTCTCCAATTCCTCTAACTGAATTTTGAGTTTTTAAAGCTCTATTGGTTTCATCCTATATAGAGGAATCGAAACTAGTTCATATCTTTGTATTCAATCAATAATGAACTCAATATATTTCTCTCTCTCTTTGGTGCAAGACTTAAGAAGTCATCAGGAAACACATCGTAAAATTGATCCATCAATTGTCAAAATACATCATAGTCGACTCACCCATAATTAATTATAAAACTTACAAACTAGTCTATGATCTCACCCAATGGTGAAAAAACTATCCCTTTATGGAATTCTAGGATATTGCATCCACTATAGAGAATTTTATTTTCACATTCATGGTTTGTGAAATTTAACCTCTGATGGTAAAAAACAATGTAATCTAATTATGTAACAAGCCATAATATCCCCATTATCAAGTAAAAACATGACTTATGAATAACTTACCATTACCAAATTACACCATACCCACCAACCTTGAGGGAACACTCCTTATATTGTGAGACACTTTCTACTCTCAATCTTAATGGTGGGTTAATCGACATAACCCCGCACATATATTCCAAATAAAGATATATAACATTCATAAATCAAGAAGATATAAAATAATGGGAGGTGCTTGTATCAAATAGAGCACTCATAATTATGAAATATATAAGAATTATACCACGAATATTTGATGGTCCAACCTCACCAATGCTAGATGTAGGATGAACTGCATAAGGTTTACTAACACCTCTACCATGCGAACTGGTTTGAGTTACTAGTGTGGCATTGTACTGATTATATGGATACTATTATCCTGAACTATAACTTCCCCAACCCTGATATGTACAGATGGTGGAAGACCAACATCCTAGTTAATATAGGGTAGAAGACACCTTACTAGTGCTCTGAAACATTCAAGATCCTCCACCACTTCTCATATATTGTGAATTCCTACAGAACCACTATATATAATGCATCTTTCCACATGATTTTCATTTTACCAGTGGTCAAGGACACTGACTTTTCATGTGTCCTAGTATTACACACTGATAGTAGATGACTTAGCTACCTCCTTGAGAGAAATTTCCTCTTCTATGGTAACTTTTTCTGCTACTACTCTGGTGGAAATTCTCATAATGATTCTTCCTACAATAAAAATATTTATCACAATATTCCTAAAATGAAACGATCTTTCCACCATAAGAAGATGCATTCAAGTTCCCTTGAAACATCGTTTCAACTAGTTTAATCTCATAAACCATTCATTTCTCCATTTAACAATTATATTATCTTATTCAATAGAGTGGATTACCCCATGGGTGATATATGTATGGCCTAATAGTCCTCAATAGATCCAATAGGGATCATGAGGGGTCCATTGTATCATTTAGACACCCAATTTAACATTTCTTTTTATAGATACCAATGTGTTTCATAACGGAACTAAATCACAACCACATACATAAAAATTAAGGAATTAAGACTATGGGATATACATTTAGACCGCTTACCTCAATTTCATAGATGAATTCTATCTTAACCTTATACCTTGATTCAAACTCAAATAAATATCAATGACCTAAGATATAATCTACATGAAAATGTGGTTTTAGAGGCTTCAGAAGAATAAGAACAATTATACCATACCTATTTCAAAACAAAAGTGGAATAAGGAGTGATATATGCACTTAGAGCTTCTATTCTCACCTAATGGTGATTCAAATAGATCAAAATCGTTGGAGAATGGTCTTAAGAAGAGGGGGGAGCTTCTAGTTCGTCGCCCAAGTTACCATAGGTGGAATGAGGAGAGACATCTGGTGAGAGATCATAAATTTCAAGTGTAAAAAATGGGAAATTTCCTCTTTTAATGAGGTTTACGGTTTGGCTGTATGGTTGTCCAAACCGTGTTCCAATGGTGTACCACCCTCTATCCAAGAGGGGGCTTGGGTCACACAATCTCTTGGGAAGCCCGCACAGTTTTCCAAACCATCCAGAGGCTATGAATTTGGCTCTATCCAAAACCACATAGTTCTAAGGCACCCACTTCTTGGGTTTTAAACTGTTCACCCTCCCACCTGAAGGATGCACAATAATAGTACATGATTAGTACTTACCATGCGCCAATCATGTTCCCTATACCATATAGCAAATTTTCCATATTTTTTATTTTTCAAACCCTCGAGACACTCATGATTCTCCTACTATCCTCTGGAAACATTTCATTAACCATTATAAACTAATTTAACCTAAAATTAAAACAAGGATGTATCATAGTGGATAGTCATGATCTTACAAAAAATAGCAAGAAGTTATCCAATACATAGAATTATTACATGGGTTTTCATTGAAATATTATTATCCAAATCTACAAATAAAATGTGCATTGTTTATTTAACATTTAATCATATACTTATACCAAAGAGATATCTATACATTTAAACATATGATCAACCCTACCTTATCAAACATTAAATTATCCCTAAGAACTATTAATCTCCATGTTATGTAAACATTTCTTTTGATAACAAATATGAAACCTCAAGCCCACACTCCTATATTTGGTTCTCTTAGACACACAATTTAAAAACATTATTTGATACCAGCTGTAAAAGATTAGATATAGCAATAATTAATTGTGAAATCAAAACAATTATCGTATCACTTACAACTAAAGGATAACTTCAGGTTTAGATTTTTTCTGAATTATGACACAAAATGAACTGATAAGTCCTAGGTACTTCGTATGAAATAGAAATTTTCCAATTATATATGAAAATTCTTAATTCAGGAAAATTATTCAACATACCTCAAAAATGATTTCACGTGTGTTATCCTTTTAAACATGCCACATGTACTACTTTTCTTCATGACCAAGTGAAATAGAAACATAATAGGGGGCGAACTGAAACCCTAAATAAGGGATACATATAACTAAATAAATCCTGGAACAAACATGGAATAAGTATAATAGAAAGAATAGTTAAACAACATGAAGTCATAACAATATGGAAATCGGGAGCATCCTATATCGATGATAATAAATGTAAACATGGATATCAATAATATTAATCACATAATTATGGAATGTATATTGTTGTACATCAAAAACCTACTTTTTCATCCTTTCTCCAAGACACTTTACTTTTCATTGAGACCATAATTAGGACATCTTGTTGAATTGGACTGGCATATATCAAAGATACAAAACTTTTTTTCTCATGGAACATGTTGAATCATTAAGGGGATATATAATTTCAGGCTCCATCATTCACTTTTTTAAGTCTAATTCATTCTCCATAATATAAAATGAATAAAACATACAAAATAATACTTTACCACAATCATCTTTATTGAAAAAAAAATATATGGAATACCAATAATTTTCCCCATGTTAGTAAAATGGATAAGCTAATCATAACATGTGCAAAGGAAGAATGTGGATGGATAAACAATGCATGGTCACCATGCTAATAATCATCCATATTTCAATAACAATATACGGAATTCAAAAAAACCACTTGTAAATAAAAGATAAAAAATTATAATAACTCCTTTGTAGGAAGAAGTTTGATGGATAGAATATACAAAGACAGCAATCCAATAATAATCTGTATTTTACTATTTCAACATTATATCCTACTTTCTAGGTGAACATTAAAACACATATAGACTTTAAAAGAGGAACATCATGTGTGAGATAATATATGACATGAAACAGCAGGCATTGAAGAAATTATAAGACCCAAAGACGTTGAAATATATTTTTTTAAAATAAATTCAATTTCTTCTATATCTTTTATAACATGCAACTCCATTTTTAACAATCTATAATATTCAATTAATATTATTAATTAAACAAGACCATTATAACCTAGTCATTATGTTGGAAGGTATTAATATGAATAAATAAAATTTGAAAATTCTATGGTGTAAGAATATTTAAAAAATTTAATTATTATCTATTAATTTTAAATAAAATAAAAACAAATTAAATAAAAAATAAATATTTTATGAAAAAACTATATTTTTCTAAAATGTGGTTTAGTAATGCTTTGCGTGCATATTTTATAATAAATTTTTAACAATTTTAGAAAGTTTATTTATTGAAATAAAAATAATTTTTTGAATCTACATTTCTAAATTATATTTGGGTTGATTTATGAGACATTTTTGAAAAGAATAATTTTTTTATGAATAGTGAAAATACTGAATTTTATTGAAAACTGAGATTTAGTTTAAATTTTTTACAAAGTTAAATTATAATTTAAATTAAATTTGAAGTAAAATTATTTCAATTATATTAAAATTTAACTAATTTAGGACATTTTAACCAATTTAATAATTAAATATTATGTAAAAACCTTTTGAAATTTAAAGAAAACAATTGTTTTCTGAGCATCTACAAGATTCATTTTAAATTAAATTCTACCACATCTGTGGATAGAATTTAGAAAATTAGATTGAATATTTGGAATCAAAATAATCTATATTATATAATAATTTCCAATTAATTTATTTCAGAATGAATACTAAAAATAGTGATTTATTTATCATGGCTACGGTAATAGTGGGATTACTGGGGGTTAAACTAAGAAGATAATGGTTAAAAATTACCCAAAACTGTAAATTTCTTATTTTATGGTAATATTTAAAATATATAAAATATGAGGTTTGTTAATTACCAATTTTAATCTTGTTTAACAAGAGAAATATGGACAACGGTTTTTTTTTAAAAAATTCCACGTGTGTCGACTCTCTAAGTTACAAAAGGCCAACCCCTCTCCTCCACTATTTACAATTCCAAATCCATTTGGTTCATCCATGACCTACCTGAATATATCCTATAATTACCTAAACACAAAATAGAGTCAAAAATAATTTATTAAATCCACCTACTAAGGATTTATGTATAAATCTATAGGATTCTTCTGATAAAGATACAAAATTATTAATGTATATATTTATTTTATTACCTCTCCCACCTCCTTGAAACATTATTAAACAATTTTAATATATTAATAATAGTATATATTATATACTATTATGTTATTATGTAAATTTAATAACATATATCCATATCCACTTCCATCAAATGAAAAATGAGACAATACATCCTGTGTATGACGGACAACTGCCTCATGAACCGATTTAATTCATTTTCTAGCACCGCATTTCAAGGATAAGAATAATTATGGATTTAACATATTTGTATTCTTTTTAAGAAATTATGATACTTATATAATTATGATATCACATCAAAAATATTTATTCCCATTTCATGGGGGTACTATAACGTCGCACATGAGTGCGACAGACTAATGCCTCATAACGCAATGTGATTCGCTTTTCACTTACACTTTAAATCAAAGGTAGTAATGTGATATTTAATGAAATATATGTTATATTTATCATAACCATATTTATTTAAAGATAATATCACATATAAATTCTTTCCTTCTAATCAATTGTAAAACCAAAATTTCTCTCATGCGTGCGTATGGACTCCCACCTCCATGTAGCGATTTGAGATGTTTTTAATTTTATTTTTACATGGATCGTAATAAGGATGAATTTGATTAATATGAAAACTATATATAACACAATAATTATTTTATAAATTTTATAAAATATTTATTTTTATTTTTTTCCATCCGTTGAGAAAATGGAAATAACATTCATGTATAAGTACAACATACTCTCTCCATGAACGATGTAATGCATTTTCCATCATTAATTTTTAAGAATTACTAAAAATACACATATAAATAATATATATAATATTTATATCATGTTTTAAATTCTTTATATGATTTAACCATGATAAAATTATAATGAATGAAAGTACTAATCCAAAATATATACGAAAATTGAAGCAATTTTCACCTGAAACTATGATTTTAACAAAACATTGTTAATAAATGGGCCATAAAATACTACAATAAAATCATATATTAAATTAAATATATGATTATGGTTATTTAATAAATTATAATAAATATATATTCATTATATAGTAGTTACAAACATGTACAAAGGAAATCATATTTTAGGTAAGGGTTTCTCATCTCACTTTTACTTTCATGAGGCCTATGCCATTTTCACCACTTATTTATTTTATATGGTGTATATACTGAACCTTATATATATTATATCAAGAATACCATTATATTAATTTTATTTAATATTTAATTTGAATTTTTTTCTTCATAGGTATTATGATTAAAAGTTTACCAAAATGATAATGGTTTATTTTATAATCACATCGATTATCAGGATTGTTTATGATTAAATTTATGATGATGAAATTTTATCATATATCACTCTATAAAATCATGAATTTTATTATCATATGTTTATTTATGGAATTGTTAATATAATGGTATCATTTTCCTCTCTTTGGTACTTAAAATGATTGAAAAAAATAATTTTAAGAAAATCCAACATTATTTCACATTTTTGTCAAAAATTATTTTCTCATCTATATCCATGCTTTATAAAATTGTTTTTTAAATGTTTTAAAATAATATAAAGTATTTATGAAAAAATTACTTAATTTTTTACTTTTTTCCAATTTTTTGGAAATGAATCTCATTTTCATTTTCTAAAAGATACATTGTTTAACCTTTTTACAAGATTTTGAAAGGAATGTCTTTTAAAATTATACAACATGTATGGAATTAAATACCATCATAAACACTCATTTATTTGATGAATCCATTATATGTTTACAAGTATGTTTTTAAAAAAATTATTTCTTAAAATTTTAGAACATTTTAATATCTAAAAGTGATTTTCAAAGTAAAAAAATGATATTTTCATCCAGAATTGTTTAACGGAAAATTTTTGGTATTTATATTAATGAATGACAATAAAAAAATTTCACATATTCTTCATTAGTAATGTGTTGTAATGAATCCATCCTTATTATTTATTTGGATGGTTTATGATCAGTTTGAATGGGTACGTACTATATTTACACCATTCACAATATTACTATCAGTGGTTTATGATTATGTTTATTGATTGGGGTAATTATTAACATTTAATATGTTATTTTTTTGATAAAAAGGTTTATTTTATTATGTTTCACCAATTTAATATGAGTAATTTGTTGAACATTAAATTTGATGGGTTGGGCATGTTATAACCCTCAATGCATCAGTATGTCTCATGAGACAAACTAGAATGAGTTTTTTGATGAGACATTTCCCATTTATGTAATTTGTCCTAGAATAATACCTTTATGGTATGGTTATGATGTCTAAAATTATGAATTCCTTCATTATACTTGTATTTATTGATGTTTTGTGTGGTTATTTCATTAGTTAGAATATCTATGATTATATTTCAAGCTCATATTACTATTTATATAGAATTATATGGTCATCATTTATTCCTTCCATATAATTGTCATGTAATTCATTGAATGTAATTTATTTAAGCTATTTATCTTCCCATATTTATTATTCTTAAATTTTCATGATATTTTTCATTGTATGCATACCCTTACTGAGCATTTTAGCTCGCCCCTTTCTTTTATTTATTTCCCTATGATGATAATATGTGTATTATAACTGATAAGTAGGGTTATGATATATAAAATAATGATGTACTATAAGAAAATAATATATTTCATTTTATGTTTCCAATTTTAATGTGATGTTCATGTATGTGACTATTTTACCAACAATACTAAATTATTCTGTAAATTGGGATGTGATTGATTGTATATAGAATAAATGTAATAAAGTAACCACTGACTTTGGGAAACTAGGGTCAGGGTATTTACAAAAATCATCCAATATGATTTATTTAAAACTTGATGTTCATAACACATAGATATATTTGTATAAATATAAGACAACACTAGAATAACACGATCATAATCTATCTATAGAAGGAATGTGGATTGTTTCACAATAACATATCCCAATAAGTGATATAATTTTTTAAAAATGTTTATGTGGTAGGAATGTATATCCCTAGAAAATAGTGAGATAATACAACATAATACAATTAATGGAATTATTCTCCCTACTTATGTGAAATAATTTTAATAGAATGATCGTAACTCAATATACGAAATTGGAGTTACAAAAAACACTTACCACTAGGGAAAATTGAATCAATAGTTACATGAATAAGGGATAATTATTTATATAGTAAATCCCATGAAATAAAAAGAGTGTGATAAAAATATATCCATGGGTTGTTAATACTCCAAACAATGGAACCATAGTTCACAATATGTATTATATCTCATTGAATTATAATTGAGACCAAAAAAACACCTGCGGATTGAGAAACACTATTATAAAATCCACCTGAAAGATAAGTCTTATAATTATACTTAAACTACCATGATTAAAATATAATTCATGATATGTTGTCTCAATTATGTAGTTTATACCCTAAAAAAATTAAATTAATTTCACAATACCGAACAAGTCTCAAAGAAAAAAAATTAAGACAGAAGCCCATACCTCATGTCCTAACATCCAAAAACATACTATAACATTCTATATCACAAAATATTTATATTAATAACTTAATTAAAAAATAATCATATCAATTTTCATTCATACTCTTTATAAATAGTCATTCTCTACATGAATTCTTCAGATTATCCACATTGGGTGTTTATAGTTTTATCATTTATATTAGTTTCATAATAGTTTTGTTTCCATTTATTCTTATTTCAATGTTCTTCATTAGATGATAATATATTAAACTGTAATATATGTTCCCAGATATCTTACAAATTTACAATTTAATTTCATGTCAATTTTCATTACAAACAATGATCTTGAAATTGATGATGATCATGTTTTTGTGATTCTTAATAAAGAAAAGGTGTTTTCTTAAATAATTAGATAAATGATTATATATCCTTACATTAAAAAAAATATTACATATTTATATCATATTATGTAATTAAATGGATTTCCCCAGGCCATTCCTTTGTTAAAATCTAGTTCTTGTGGTGTTCTTGGGGGTCTTAGTGGTTTGTTTAGAGAGTTTTCCAAAAATCTAGTTTCACCAAAATGGTGGCACCGTGATAGTAGAACACTGAGATGGTGGAAACCTAAGGGTGGAATGCTGAGATGGTGGCACCATAACGGTGGAACAGAAACAATGGCACACAAAAATGGTGGAAACATAATGGTAGAACTAAAACAATGTCATGCCAAAATGGTGGCACCGAAACGGTGGCGCACCAAAATTATGGAACATAGAAATGGTGGCCCTATAATGGTGGTACCATTATAGTGAAACACTAAAATGGTGTCTCTCCCTTTTTGAAATTTCTTGTTTTCCCGGTTTCTCTCAGTTTTTCCAAATTCACCCTTCTTATGTTTTATTTGACATAAACCAAGTTAAAAGCCTTGTTCGGGCATTTTTAAGGGTATTTCAAAGGAAATTAAGTATATATTTAATATAATAACACTCTAGAAACATTGATATATTCAAACCATTTGATCTTGACCATGATCCCTTATTAATGGCCTATGGAACTATTCCCCTCTATTGATATAGGATCTGGATTTTTTTTAAAAGCTTATGTCATCACTTATCGTTTTCTCTTTGGGAACCTAAAGCCTTCTTCTCTAGACAAGTAGTGAACCTATGCTAAACCCTCCTCTTTCCTAGTTTTCTTAGTGTTTCTTTCTTCTTGTGTTATCCCCTATTATTGGAACAAGGAAGAGTTTTTTCCTATATTTCATGTAGGGATTATTCTACCTCTCTTTATTTTTGTATTATGTTGGGTGAGAGTACCAATGATTCATTGTGAAGAACTTGTGAATAATTATCTGAAACGGGTAATAAATAATGTCAGGGAAGTTATGATTAAAAGAAAATGAGAATTGAATTAAATATGGTTGATGTTTATCATGTTTTTTATCTTCTATATTTGTTTATTTTTATGGTTTGTTGTGTCTTTATTCCTTCTAATAATCATAATCACCGGTGTTATTTTCTTATGCATTGGTGATGTTTTGTTTCTGTTGTTATGCTTTATTAAATGAATATAATATAAAATATAATTAATCACATATATTTGGTTAAATAAATGGATTCTCCATTATCAAACCTATTGTGTGATCACCCCTATTTATCAAAGTGGAATTAAAGAACCCATGTTGGATAAATCAGAATATCCATGGATTGATGGTGTGTATGTGTGATGTATTTTATGTGGTTTTATCCTTTTCTGTGTTGTGTGGCACTATTTTGGGAGAGTCGGTTGGGTGGACTAGGGTTGGAAAGAGGGTTTGGTTCTGTAAATGGGTAAGGGTATGTTTATGCAGTGGGGATGCTATTTGGTGGGGTTTTTATGTGGTGTTTTTGTATGGGCTGGTACATGATTTGTTACATAATCTCAGTTTGAGAGATTGATTGATTGTTGAATGTATGGACTTGTAATGTAGTGAGACTGATTTTGGGTGGATGTTGGGAAGCAAGGCTACAACACTGGGTTGTTTCATGACTTCTTGTTTGTGGGTGTGATGGATGTGGTGTTGTTTTGCAAAGGGGATGTTGGTTCAAGTTGTGAGAGGATGAAAGAGCATGATAACTTTGAAAGACAATTGGTAGTGGTTGAACGGGAATCCAGGAAAAATATGGTGTGTAGTGGGAATAAATGTTGTTTTTTCTCAATTATTTTTATGAATGGGTGTTAAAATTATTTTCCTTACCCTGGTCCATACTTCCTTGTTTTCCTTGGTTGTGTTTAGTGGCCTTTATCCTTATAAAAATGGTTTTAGATATTGTGCTTCTTAGTTTTCCGAGTATTGTTAGAATAAATTAAATTGAACCCCTTAATTAATGAATGGAAAGTGGTTAAATGAATGGTGTTTAGGCTTGTGATTTATATTTTCTATTTTTTAGGTTTTTCATATAGGGGTAGTAGTAAATGTGGTTCTTTTTGGGTTGGTTGTTTGTTTAAAACCCATAGGTTGGGCTGAGTGTTTGATTACCTATGTGGATAAATTGTAGTTCCTTGTGTTTTCTATACACACCCCACCCTTGTTGAGAACTATATGTCGAACACCCCCATTTCATGTGGGAGGGTTTCTTTCCCAAAATCTCAGTGGGATAATGGATGGCTAGTTAGTGACTTTCTTCCTTGCACCCTCTTCTGGCTTCTTATCGCTCAAGCATATCCGGGCAGGTTGTAATGGCTTGATGTTTACCATAGTTGAAGGCCCTTCAGACAGGTTTTCAATGTGGATTAAAGTCCTAGGTTTTTGAGGGCCATGATTTTTTTCCCAAGTGTTTTAGGGATGAGGCACATGTGTCTTTGGGAAATAGGTGTGGTTTTTTTGGCCCAAGGGTCTGCGAGAAAGATGTGTAGTGTTGTTATGGCCCAGGTGTCTGTGGGTGTGATTTTTTATGTTGTTTACATCTAAGGAATGTGCAGGCAGATTTTGGCATTGGAATTTCAATTTGGAAGAGTGGTAGCATAATGATGTAAGCCATCAAGAATGATCAGATAAATAGTTAGAAAGAGGTGTGGGGTACCCAAATGTCGATGTGCTTATACAATTTATTTACATTACTTGTGTTATTTGGTGAGCATGCCTTGGTAAGGTTGGGCTGTTTAGTACTCTTTGGTAGGTGGTTTGAGGTTATATTGTTCTCTCACATGGGCATTAGTATGTTACCCCACTTGTGCACGGGTGGATTTAGATTTCTTTTTGGGTATACTTGAATACTCACCCTACGATTGTAAAACTATTTTCAAGTTTCTGGGAGGTCTTGTAGGACCGTTTTGGACTTTACTAGCTTGGGTGTTGGGATAGTTGATGTGTTCGTGCTTAGTTTAAGTCTTTTGGTACTTACTTTGTTCATTTCGTTGTATGTTTGTCACATTTTACATTTAGAACATGCATGGATTAGATTTTGGTTTCCTTTATAGAGATGTTTGGTGTTGTTTGGGATTTTTACTGTATAATCTCTCGATCCTATTTTCATTAAAAAGGGTAATTCCTTCCATTTTGTGTGAAAATATATACCCTTGGTGTTATTCTCTACTCTGGGGCCCGTTGAGGGTGGGACTCAAGGGTCATTATCTCTCCTTCATCTTGAATGATGAAGGGAATGACACTTTACTTCCCCTTCCCTCATCTTGAAGAAGGTAGGTGGTGACATATTAAATCTTTAAAGAAGTTCTCATAGTCATCCATGACATAAATTCATAGTATTGTTCGATAAGGATTTCAAACCTACCCATACATGAACATGACCTAATTTAATGAATTGTTATGAGGTAATTTAGTTGTAATATCATTACAATAGAAATATAATGATTTTATTTGGTTATTATTATAGTGATATATCATAGTTATATATAAGTATAATATGAACTAATGGGTATGAAAATATTTCACAATTTTAATAAAATATTATCCTCTTAACATGATTATTTTAAACAATTAAATTAATGATGATCATTTTTTTCATATCATTAATATGTTCTTATATTTCTAAACAAAATCCTACTGATATCATAAAAATAGTATTTGTCTTTAAATTTTGTCCTTATATCCAACCTTGTATGTCGGTGAAGGAAATAAAAACAAATTATGCCGAGGAGACGGTAGTCCACACAATGCTTGAACAATTGTTTTGTTTTTCTTAATGCGTGGGGTATATGAAAAAATAAAATAACCTTAACATAGGAAAATTAAAATATAAAAATAATAGTTATTTTCTTTTCCTAGATAAAATATGAAATAAGATAATTAAGAAGAAATATATGTAGTTAATAATACTCACATCAGGGACATGATTTTTCCTTAGAAGTTTCCTTGAATTTGAAGGTATTAGGATAAATATGAGTGATCATGGGATTATGTTATTGGTAAATGGTTATAGGGATATTAGAATTATTCGATTTAAATTATTAATTTGAAGGTAAGTAGTGTATTGAATTAGTGAATATGTTAACCTTTTTTAATATATGGAATGGATTGTTTTGGGAACACCTTTACATTATTCAATAATGTCATAAAACTAATCATGGTCCAATTGCTAAAAAGTGGAATTTTTTTTGGGTAAAACATGTTTTTGTGGATAAAAATAAGAAACATTCATTTCTAGGCATATTTTATATATATTTTAGGTCTTTTATACTAGGTTAAACTCAATTTATCCCCGTTACTTTTACTTTGGTAATAAATTTCCATCCTTAATAATTAATTTTAATACAAAAGATTAATTTTTAAACTTTTATCTAATTTAAAAATTATAATTTAATATTTGAAAATAATTTTATCAAATAAAATATATAAAGGAGTGAAAAGTTATCTTTAATATAAACACACGTAATCACATAATTATGTTTTTTTATAAAAATAACAATTTTAAGAATTAAATATATATATATATAAGATAAAATTTTAATTATTGATTCTTTTAAAGACATTATTTTATTTCTTATAAAAATAATAAAGGTTATGAGGAATTAAATCATATCCAAATGAAAATCTCTCTTGAAAGTAGTTTCTTTTTAAGGAATAATATTGAAGACAATTTTTATATCAAAGTAACATTTTAATTAGTTATCAAAATGCTTGTAATATGTTTTGTATCTAAAAATAATAATTTAAAATGCATAATTGTATTCCTTAACATAATATATGATTACTTTAATGGTTTTTAAACCTTATCAGTTAGGCCTATGTAGTTTTAAAATCATGGAAATTATTATTATTTTTAAGTCCCACCATTTTAGACTAAAAATAAACCTTTTAAAAAATTATTAAAAATTTATATTAGGCCAATTTTATATGAGAAATAAAAATAATAATTTTATTTTTTCAAATTCAAATTCAAAAAATTGTAAATTCATTGTTTTGAATAAAACCATAAAATATATTGAAAACACTTTTTTATCATAAATTGAAATGTTTAAATATTAACTGATATTATTCTTAATTCACATCATTTAATTAGTAAAATGGTGTCAAATAATTATTAATATCTAAAATAATTTATCATTAATCATAAAAACTATGTAGGGAAATTGGATTGATAAGAAACATTTAATTTTGACCAGAGGTTTCAACGAGAATAAGATAACAGTGGAGGAGTTCTTACAAACGTGGGACAAAATGGCCTTCAAATTCAATGAAATTATCAATGATGAATAGGATAAAAGGTAATTGATATGTCTTGAAAATTTTATAGGGAGGTTGTGGTTAATATTATAAAGTTATCTATTAATAATTTAGTTAACTGCTTTAATTTTTGAGTCCTTGGTTGAAGTTGAAGGTTTCTTACATTTTCCACAAAAGTGGTCTATAATAAAGGTTTAATTTTCAGTCATTCATCATATGTTTCTTGAAATATAAATTTGTATAACATGAAAATGATTTTAACAAATAATTTTCTAAACAAAAAATGATTTTATTATCCATTTTAGGTAATCTAATTAAATTTCAATCTTTTTAAAAGTATCATTTATTTTCCTCCTACATATATTTCATAAATTTGTTAATCTTTTCATTATTTTTAATTAAATGAGTAGGTTTTAACGACCACATTTAACATTTATATTTTATCATAATATATAGTGGTTTAGTTTATGTTTTGTGTAAGATGTTGAGTAAGGTATCAAACAAGTTAAATTATTTAAAGGTAATTATATACTAGAATTTAAGGGTATTAAATTTCATATTTAATAGACATACATTATAGTGAATAGGTATAACCTTTGAGAGTGCCTTCACATTAGTCATTTACACCTGTCAAACCCAAGGCTCGTGAAAAAAAATAAGTGTGACGTCTCCTTTTGTTTCTATTTGACTCCAAGGGGAAACCATATCCCACTAGTCCCCTGGTGTTTATTCTATTCTATAGAGATTAGGAGTTGAATATGAGATATTGAGGTAGCCTTACCTGATTCCATTTAGGTACTGAGTACATGGTCATTATAATATAGTATTAGAGAATTATTTAAATCCTCTTAGTTATAGAACATGAGATTGTCCAGGGGATAAGTCTCTCAGAACTCAAGAAGTCGCTCATAAATTTGTGTGACCCAAATAATTATAATTAAATCCCAAGTTACTATATATAGTTTGATATTTCATTTTTATTTTCATTTTCAAGATACAATCCTAGTTATTAGAGTCTCATGAATCATGATGTGAATCACTAGGTAGGAACTAGTAGGACTGCAAGCCATATTTTTTGATTTCCTATGATTTATTATATATAATTGGAATTAGTTGTAGGTTCATATTAACTGAAAGATGAATGATAAATTAATAGTTTTTTCTTATATATTTATTATCAATGGAATTTCAATATGAACGGATAGTTGACTCCATAATTAGTAAACGTTTTCACTTACATGGATAACCATATTTATTATTTTTTCTATATTTATGTTCAAAGAATGTTCAATATTCATTTAAATAATATAAAAATAATGTTTACTGTGACTTTAAAATAAAGTTAAAATTATATTTGGTAATTAATATTTTAAATAAAAGTTTTTTGAAAATGGATGTTTTTATATGTAAAGAATGAAAAGTGGGAGAGAAATGGGTAGATAGTCCTAATCTATAATAAATAGTTAAAACGGTTGTTGTACAATTAAATTAGTTGATTTTTTTCACTACTTTATTATATAATATGCCTCTTAGATGACCACCACCTCTATTTCATAAATAAGAAAATAAAAATGATATTCCAACTCAACCCACGGTTGATCCCCGGGTCCTATAGGAAAATTCCCAGTTACTCAAATTTATTGATCAAGGGGTTTGTCAAATGGATCCAAAAGTATATGATGTTATAAAATAATTTTTAATTTCATCATCCAAAAATATTTTGGGTTGAATAAACTCTTCAATAAGTTCATAATAGGATCATTCACATCAACTATATTTTAGAGATAATTAATACCTAGGAGTATCAAATGGATAAGTTATCTAACTTCCTGTTGAAAGGGAAACCTCACCAGTAGTGGGATGTCATTCTTGAGGTGAATAATGATCAAGGACTTAATTGGAAGAGTTTTTGACAACATGTTTTCAAGAAATTATATCATGATACTCTATACGACATGATGGAAAAAGGTTTTATTGATATCTAGCACGGCTTGATGGACGTTTTGGAATAGGTGGTTGTGTTTATTTATCTAATTAACTTTTATAAATACATGACAAGGGATTAAGTGTCTAAAAATAGTATCCTTGAGATGGGCTTCAAATATCTATTACAAACATTGGTGATTCTTTCCAATCTACATACATTCTATGAGATGGTCAAGAAGATCATAATCAATTAGATAGGGTCTAAAGGAGGTACAAGAGTGATTATCTCAATACTAGGTTCGATTCTATGTGATTCATTATCAAATGGATTTAAGAGAGAGTGAGAATAGGTGAAGAGGTGTTCTTATCTCTAGGGAAGTCAAGGAAGTAGATTTCTATCAACCCGTAATACAAGAGGGCCTCTAGTTTACTGCCATTAATATAGTGGTTCAGTTGACGTCAAGAGAAATTATACATTTGTTTCAAATAAATTTCACTCATTTGGGTAGTTTAGCCATCTCCAATGGTTATTCAATTGTAGTGTATTTCATATTATTGTACTGATACCCTATACATCCCATGAATTATAGGATTAGTAAAATTTATGATCTTCTACTGTTAATAATCCGCTATTTGGGAGATAGGATCGAGGATGTTGTCAGTGAAGTCAGAGTAGGTTAACAGCTTTTCAATCTAATATATAGGGATTTTCACATTAGGTTCATCAGGAGGGTTTGGTAAAAGTATATATCATAGATTAGTCCACTGATGAGAATAATGTGGGTTCATCTATTGTGAGAAGTTTTGTTTTGTTATCCTCTATATTAATGTTTACTTTATTTGATATAGTCACCTCTCAATATTTTATTTTAGAGTAATTAGTTTATATTCCATGTCTTAATGAATAATTTGTATCTACCTATATGATTCTTCAAACATTTCTAACTAAAATTATAGATCTAGTGATTATGTGATCATATTATTCTTTGGTGATGGATTCATTCGAGCATGTAACAACCTACATCGTTACATGTTGGAAATTACAATGGAAAATTTATTTTTTTAGTGGATATCCTATTTCAAGATATGGGTGTTGGGTTGGAATTCTGGGATTTTTTATACTTCTAAAAATGGTTTTGGATTTAAAGTGATGTTGATATGGGGGTACTAAGGGGTTTCCAAGTGTTGATTGGGTGTCCTGGCTACTATTTTTTAACATCTAGGAACTAGCTAGCCGGTGGGATGGACATTGTGCTAGGAAAATTATCTGGGCTCACTGGCTCTATAGTGGGGTTTGGGAACAATCATTTTAGTTTGCGTAATTTTGTTATATTCTAGGGGTTCTTATATGAAACTACCTTGGGTTTATTTTCCCCAATCCATATGAATATAAGTGGGATAACTCCTCTTGGATCTACCTTTCTCTCCAATAGTGTACCTTTGATCTGGGTGATTCGGAAGGGCTTCAATATGTTATTTAGTGGTAATATATCCACTCCACCTCTCCTTGGTTCTCTTATCAGTTCTTTTTTAATTTTTTTCTAGATGGTATTAAAGATAAATTATTTCACCAAAGCATATAAAATTCATTTTTCTTTAGGGGGCTTTGCTGTGAGTCTTGTATAGTATTCCATTACATATTTAAATAAAGCTTTCACTTTCCATTTTTTACAAGTTATGTTTCTTGGTGACTAGTTTAAGAGTTTTTTATAATTTGGATTCAATTGGACTTTAATCAAAATTTAAAAAATGGTTATTTTGTTTTTCATGGTCTCATTGGTATGTTGGGTTTAGAACACACCATGTTTCCCATGATTTTGATTTTTCTAGGATATCTAATGAGTCTGGTTCCCTTTATTATAATTCAGGTTTGTGGATTAAATTAATTATGTATTTATTTTGGTAATGGTTATAGGTGAGGAAGGTTCTCAGGGGATTGTTTGGGGTCATCATTGACCTCATATGGTTTGGCGGGACCGGTCGGTGAGCCTTGTGCAATTAAGATTTTTTAAATGTATAATTAATTATAAATCATTATAATTATATTTTTTGATTCTTGATATGATATAGGGCATCAAGAATAGAGTTATTTGTTAGATTAGCTTGATAAGTGAGTTTTCAGACTATATATAAAGGTAATGGATTCAGTTGAGGTATGGGGCCTTGACTTTGCTGCATCTCTTGGTTAATTAGTTATTAATATTTTCATTCCAACATTACTATAAATTACTTCATACTGTATGTGTTGTGTATTTTGACTACCAATTTTCAATCTTTCTATTAAATTGGTGGGTTGATCCCAAGGGATTTCATGGGCCCCAAAGGTTGAGGTTGGTCCAAAGGACCCAGGTGGATACTTGCTTACATGACAAGGTATTAGGGGACTAGTGTCATGGTACTAGTGCCCTAACAGTGAGTTGGTGAGTTGTGATATGGGATACATTTCTTATTTACTAT
Source organism: Viscum album (assembly GCA_963277665.1). NCBI lineage: Eukaryota > Viridiplantae > Streptophyta > Magnoliopsida > Santalales > Viscaceae > Viscum > Viscum album. The sequence goes on from OY728151.1 coordinate 2,086,875,808, forward strand.
TTCTATGTACAATAATAGTACGCTTCTGTAATCTCCCTGAGTACACAGGTATGGGTCTAGGTTCCGGATGATGTCCTACCTAAAACTTACTAGGATGGGATTTTTTGATTATTTATGGCCTTCCTATAACCTATGGGGATGGTATAGTGTGCATATTTGACCTCCAAAATTTCTTCAAGGTTGGGTCTAGGTGACTTGAAGAACCTCACTGAGTGTGGATGGATGGGTTGAGTTACTTGATGATGGCCTTTCTAGAACCAGAGAGAATGTGATGGTGTGATTTTTTGTGTCCTCCTTATAACCTACAAGGATGTTTTGGTGTCGCTATTTGTGTCCTCCCTATAACTTATGGGAATGATCCATCATTATTGTTTTTTTCCTCCCTATAACCTATGGGGATCATTTAGTGTGCGTATTAGACCTCCACATAGTTTTTGGGGATGGTTCAGGGTGACTTTTCGGGCCTCCCGGAGTACACTGAGATGGTTTGGGGTTTTTAACGTGGTTGTTGGTGAATGAAAGGTGTGTGAAATGGGTTACTTGAATTTCTGAGTTTTTTAAAACATTCTTCTTGAAATCATACTAATGCAGTTAGTTTATGTTTTATGGAAATACTCAGACTCTTTCATGGAAGAAAATTATAGGTTATGGGCAGAGATAAATCTTTCATTGACTGGTTCCCATATTTTCTTCTTTCCATAATTGATGATCAATATGATACCTATGTGACAATGAACATTTTGATCTGTGTAATTGAATAAAATAAATAGTCAAGGGATAGAACAACAGTACCAAGAGAGAGGAGATCAACATATATTTTTTATAATTAATCTAATTAGATAAATAATTACATATAAAGAATTATTTCTTTATTGGTGAATCTAACGATAGATATGTCGTGCATCATCGTTGTGTTGTAGAAACTAATTGTATATTTCCTATACTAGTTATTCACATGTTTTCCATGAATCTTTATACATCGTCAAAGGAATCTCCACGTGATAGAATGGAATATCCTTAGGCTTGCGTCATCTACCTAGATCGCCTCAAGAATCGATTCCAAATTGTTCTCCTTGATCTGGTGGAGGAGGATTTCTCGCCATTATTTGGAGATTTATTGGAGAAAAGATATCTCTAAAATATAGTGGATCCTCCATGATTTGTTGTGTATAACTAAATTGGATAATTAGAAAATAAAATAATTGGGTGTTTATATTGAGAGGGTTAAAATAAAATAATTTCACAAGTTCCCTTGATTATTTTATTTGATCCTAGAAAACCCCCATGTCAATTAATAAAAATATTATTTCTTCCTGATGTGATCTTAACATGGGAAATATAATTTAGTATTATTTAATTAGATAGTATTCAATATTTAATATTTCTCACTGGACCATTAAACTCAGTTCGCTAATCTTCTATATTATTTATCGATTCTTGAATAATATATATTTTTTTATTAAACAAATATCACAAAATTATTCTCTAATAAATAAAAAAATATTATATTCACTACGTAGCAAATATATATTTATTAAACATTCCGCTCAAAATATATTCTCTTGAATAACTAGAGACTGAATAAATGTAATCTAAAATCTATGAAAAATTATTAAATTACATGTGGGAATAATATTTATTCAACCAATTAAATAATAATATATTATTTAAATGATATTATGGATACACTTAGTCTATCACCCTTTACACCTCATCTTAGTACCATTATAAGAAGAATCCTAAAGTCCAAGGATAGAATCTAGAAACACGCCAAGGAACCCATGGAGAAATAAGTTATTACTACGATGATATGTCACCTCATATGTGGTCTTATTAGTAAATATAATCCCTTTATCAAAATATCTTTAATCTAGTAGGTTGTATGCCAGTGTCGTCAACCTATATTCTTGATATCTCTTTCTCTGACTTTCAGGAAATAGAAATTTCCTATAAAAGACCATGGATAAGGATTTATTTAAGCCATATCATTTCCATCAAAGGGCCTGATATATTAACATAATTAAATTAACAAAATGAATAAATCCTTTCTCACATTATTCATTAATTCAATATTACTCATGATGCACTCATCATTTCCAAACTCTCCATAAACATATGTTGTCATGGTTTTCATCAGTAGATAAAAGTGAAAAAACTCATTATACTTCTTAATAATATTCATAAAGTCTAAGGATTAATAAAAACATCCATTGATAGGAATATACAATGACACATATGAATGTGCATTTCCTACTGCAGGATCCCATTCTCATAATATCCTACTGGATATTACCAAGGGCATACACCATGAGAAGGTTCCTCAAAGCCCTATAAGTATCCGTCTCCGACAGCCTATTTCTTTTATTTCCCTCAAATTATATAATCTGCTTATAGAACATATATTCAAGAATAGTTATATAGCACTTCAAATTTCTCATCATAGCAGGGAACTACTATGACCTTCTAGTGTGACAACTACTTTTAGTACATTATCATATACTATGTCATGTAGAAGAAAAATCACGATGTGATAAGTAGATTATTAATAATCAAAATAATGAATTAATTTTTATCATAAAGTATAAAGAATTTTTTTCTAGGGAACCAACTCCAATAGACTCTCAATTGCACTAGATCCAACTGCTAATAACCTTTAGTCTTCTATCTCTCACATGATACTGATGATTCTGCTAAAATATGCCTTTATTCAAGGGGTCCACAAAGTTCCCTTTTGTGGGTACTCTGCTCATTAAAACTTTACCCCTTTGAAAAACTTCCATCAATATTTGATACTTCTTAAGTATATTTTTGTCTGTTGGTGCGACCTTGGCTCTTTTTCAAGACCCACCACTATAATATTATCACAATACAATGTGATAGGGCCTTTACTACTGGGTACCACATCAAGCTCTTGAAAAAAAATTAGAATCTTAATTTCCTCCTTGGTTGCATCAGAAGCCACTATATACTCGTAATATGCTGTAGAATCAGTGAAAACTGGATACTTTAAACTCTTCTAACTCACAGATCCTCCGTTGAGACAGAAAACATATCCTGATTACGACTTTAGATCATTCTAATCTATCTGAAAACCAGCATTAGTACAACCCCTGACGACCAAATTTTTGTCCCCTCTATACAATAAGAACTTATCCTTAGTTCTTCTCAGATACTTAAGGATAGCCTTAACAGTAGTCCAATGATTTCCTCCTAGATCTTCTTTACATCTTCCCGCCATTCTCAATGCATAGGGAACATCAAGTCTATTATATGACATGGAATTATTGATCATATCACTAAAGTGGTTGGGATCTTAATCATTCTCTATTTCTCTTGTTGTGTATAGGGAGACTTTTTCATAGAAAAATATAAACGATGTGACACTGGAACCAATCCCCTCTTATATTGTTCCATACTAAATATATTTAGTATATATTCAATATATGTACTTCGACTCAATCCAAGAAGATTCATTGATCTATCACGAATGATATTGATCTTTATAATATATGCCACTTCACCAAATTCCTTTATATCGAATCACTTATTCAACTAGTCCTTGACATATTGTAAGAATGGTATGTCATTTCCAAAAAGTAATATCTCATCAACATATACTACTAGGATAACGATTTCATTCCCATTAAATATTATGTAAACACATGGTTCACATTCATTATTAATGAAACAAAATTATTTTATGGATTAATCTAAAAGAATGTTCCATGACCGTGATGCTTTCCTCAATCCATTAATGGATATCAACAACTTATAAATCCTTTTATCATCACTTGGAGTCACAAACCATTTTGGTTGTGTCATATAGGCATCTTTATTAAGGATCCCATTAAGGAATTCGGTTTTAAAATCCATCTACCAAATCTAATAGTCATGGTACGATGCTATGTAAAGTATTATTCTGATGGATTTAATCATGTATATTGGAAAAAAAATTCATTATAGTTAATTCCTTGACGTTGTTTAAACCCTTAAGTCACTATCCTTTCTTTATAGGTACTTACTTTACCTTCTATGTCTAGTTTCTTCTTGAATACCCATTTTCATCCAACAGGATTTACATCAACTAGCGCATCGACCAGTACCCAAACATGGTTCTAATACATAGAATTCATCTAATAATTCATAGCAGCTAGCCATCTAGTGGCCTCTGATCTCTCTACTGCCTCTTTGTAGGTAATAGGTTCATCATTATAAATAAATAAGGAATAACCATCTTCGGTCACTATAAACCCACATCAATGTGGTTCTCATAAATCTCTTACACTCTTACACAGTACTTTTGTTTTAGGAACTACTTCTTCCATGGGGATCTCTAGAATTTGTTCCAATACCAACTCTTATGTGTATTGTAAATCAACCTCCATGAAGTCAATCTTCCTCCCACTACCATTTATTAAGATTTTCTCCCAATCAATAAAAGGAAGTATTGTATGGTGACATTCACTTTCTTATGTGAGGGATTTTATAGGTAGTATCCCTTTATTTCTTTCGAATACCCAATACAGATACACTTCATACACCAGGGTGTTAGTTTTTTTCCTGAGAAGGCATTAACAAATTAATCTCAAGCTCTTACATGTGTATGAGAAAAAATGGGTTTCTTTCCACTCTATAAATCAATGGTAAATCTATTTTCCACTTAGTTGTTACTCAGTTCAATGTGTATTCTACATTTTTTAATGCATATCCCCAAAATGATAATGGAAGATCTGCATGAATCATCATCATCCTTACCATTTCTAATAAGGTAGGGTTCTTCTTTCATAAACACCATTCCACCATGGTTTATAAGGTGGAGTGAGTTGTGATAGAATCCCAAACCCCCGTATAAATTTGATGAACTCTTGGTTAAGATATTCACGACCACGGTCTGATCGAAGATTCTTTATCTTCTTACCAAGATGATTCCCTACTTATTATTTAATTCCATGAATTTCTTAAAGTAAGTAAACTTATACCTCATTAAGTTTACATAACCATATCTACTCAATTCATTACTAAAAGTTATGAAGTGATAATATCCACCTCTAGATTCTACTAGAAATGTTCCACACACATCAGTGTGCACCAATCTTAGAAGCTATATGGACATTTCACCCCATCCACTAAATGGTGGTTTACTTATTTTCCCTTGTAAACAAGAATCACATCTATCATGTGGTTTTAGCTCAGAAGTGTATAAATATCCATCCTCGGTGAAATTTATCAAATTCTTCTTGTTTACATGACCAAGACAGAGATTCCATAGTTGGGTCTTATATGAGTCTTATGAACATGATATTTTATCGGTCACCAACACTTGTTTTTCATAATTTAATACATAGAAACCATTATTTAAATGTTCTATACCATAACATATGTTGTCCTTATAAAATAAATTACATTTATATAAAAAATTGAAAACATACCCATCTATATCTAAACTTGAGAAAAAATAATGTTCTTGGTAACTGTAGGTACGTAATAACAATATATTAAAATCAAAATCATTCTCATTGGTATTGAAAGGTGGTATTCACCAATGGATAGGGAAAATATCCAATATCGATTATCAGCTCTCAGATACACCACTCCTTTGGAAATATTTTGAAATCTAATTGGTTCATTCATTTGGACATAGATGTGATATCCACATGTTGTATCTAATACCCAATGTGTAGAAATGGAAATATTACACTTGATAACGAATGAACCTTTATCTTACCCTTTATTCTGGGTATAGTTCCTGTTACAGTGGCCTATCATTCTACATGTAAAAAATACTACCTCCTTTTCCTTACCATACCTCTAGATCTTCCCCTTCTTAGAAGGACAGTGCTTGGAAGCCTTAGAGTTTTTATAGGTTGTGGTCCCCTTTTCATTTTTCTTCCTTTTCTTATTCACTATAAGGATCATGTTTTAGTCATTCCTCATGTCCTTATCCACTTGGAGAATTGATGTTTGAAGTTCTGAAAGAATCTTCTCATTACTATACATATTGAAATTAATAAAAAAAAACTGGAGAAGGTCCAAGGCATTAATGAAAGTTTTATATATTTACGCAACTCATCGGTGAATTTAATCCAAAAGATGTTAATAAATTTAATACAGCCATTTGGATTGACTACATGAGTCCCATCTGGAATAGACTCTCCAATATTAGTTGTGAAAAAATAATTGGAGATCCCATACCTATCTGTGATGGCTGGATGGTTCTCGGATCAGCTTTCCTTTCATCCGCAATGGGTGGGTGGATCTAGGATTTCTGATTTTAGGAATTTTATCTTTCGGATTTCCAATGGCGGGCTTAGTTCGTCTCTAAGGTTTGGTAGGTTTTCTGTAGTGGCAGTGAGGGTTAGTGGTTGCGTAGGTCTTGGCGTCAGTGATGGTTGAACACCTCTTCTGTAATCTAGGTTGGATCTAATCTGGTATGAGGTTTCTTATTCTGTGATATCGCATGTTCTGATAGGTGGTTTGTTTTCTTCTGTTATCATGTGTCCATTTTTTACCAACTATTATGGTCATTGATTGTAGCCTTGGACTGTTTTTTGGGGTTTTCTTCTGGTCTGGGATTTACTGATAGTGTTTCTAGTCTTGTTGGTTCTTATTTTTTTCAATGTTACTTATTGTTGATGTTGTAATAAAGGAGATGGTGTGTTCAAAGAAAGTGTTTCAAGATGTTGGCTGATGGGGTAGAGCCAGTTTGGCTTACTATTTTTGTTGTTGATTTTCATTTTTGTGCTGAACCAATTGAATATTTTCGTCTGTTGGGACTCATTCTGATGTGTTGATGGCAAATTTCGTGTCTGCAGGAAAAAGGTGTGGTTTGCTTCTGTAGTTTATTGAAATTCTGTCCATTTCATGGTCTGTGTTCGGTTTTGTTTCTGTTGTTGGGTTCTATGCTCTGGTTTTTGAATTCCTTCATTATTTCTGAGGCGTAGAGCATTTTGGTCTTCTTGGTTCTTTGGGATGTGAGTTCAAGAAACCAGTTCAGGAAAATCATCGGTTATGATCGATTTAGAGTCGGGACCAAGGTTATAATCTCCTGAGGTGGTATAATCCATCTTCTAAATGGGATTCAGCCACTGTGGAGGAGGGCTCCTATGTTGGTTGTGGTGACAAGTATGGATATCATGATTTGTAGTGGTTGTGCTGATAAGTTCTTGTCGTTTGATTGCATGCTTTCAGATTGTGGTTGTTGTTTGTTGTAATATTGTATGGTTTATCACTTTCCCTCAAAGTTATTATTGGTTTCTCACTTTTTCTAAAATTGTTTGAAATAAAAATTTTAATGTTCAGTCATTCATACCTCTCTTGACTCTCCATCCCTTAATAGAGATCCCAAAGGTGATACATCATCCTATAGGCATCCATATCCTCATGTTTCATTAAAATCTCATTGGATATAGATGGTTGCAAGAAGCACAGAAAATATGTAGCATCATTCAAATTTTTCTAATAGAGAGATAGATCTTCATCACTTTCCTCATTACCATGAACAACTGGTAAAGGTTCTTCCAGCACATACAATTTTTTTTCATGGTCAAGGATGACACATAGGTTCCTTTTCCACTCTTAAAAATTTGTGTCGGTGAGAAGGATTTCATTATCAAGTATGGATTGCAATGAATTGTTTGATGTCATTTTATTGTGGTTTCTACAAAATAAGATGAGAATAATTTTTGTACATTATCTAATAAATTTACACAAACAAATAAATATTACATTTATTAGTCATCCACTATTTTATCAATACCCAAAATCCCTCACCATTGGATGCATAATATCATGTTGTTTGGACATCCTAGTGTCAAGGATCCATATTCCCCTCTCATTAACCCAACATTGGTTGGTTAATAAACGCTAATAGATTTATGTAGGCATTCCAAATTCCAACTGCATTAACTCATCGCTCTTTGATCCATTGAGTGGACTCCCCAATCCTGAAATCCTTTAATTATATTTCCATAACCATTTCCTCTTAGTTACAGCTAGTCTTACTTTGGAAATCAACCCCTGAAGTGAACCATGTTAAGTCAACCCAAAACCTCATGTTATAATTCCTCAATAATTGAAAGCACCCCAAAGTTGGCTAGTCAAGCACTTTGAACTATGGTTCGATTCTATCTGAAGTAATGGAAGTTTATGCTAACTTAATATTATATTGAGTGGTTTAATACTTTGTTGCATAAATTACAAATTATTATCTTTATCACAATATTGTTGATATTATGTTATATATCTTAAGTGATTAACTGTATCTTAGATAATATTTATGCATAAACTAGTTTATTTTAGTTCCATCATGCATGATTTTTAATTCATTAATTTTGTGATCACAACCAAAAAACCATAATGAAATAACCACGAAACTTGAAGAAAATAAAATAAAGGGTATGATCATGATCTTATACTAATGGATATTTTATCTATAAATTGATAAAATAATCTTTTTCCTAGAGGAGAAATACCTTAATCAAATTGAGGTTCAAGTTTACAGCTTTCCACCTGTCTGCCATTGTATCTCTTTGGACTAGTTTCACCTCAACTCTGAACTTGAACCACCTCCATTATCTTGGTAGCTCCATCCATTACATATGCCTTTTACTCACACGCAGGTGAAGGTAAAAAAAGGTATACATAAAAAACATGGGCATGTAGGGACTACATAACAAAAGGGGATAAGGAAAGAAGGAAAAAATTAATAATTAATTAAATGAAATCAATCACATACAAAAGGTGTGGTATAGCTCATGATCATCAACATGAATATAATGAATTACACATTTATTAATACTAGAATTCAATTATTAATCATTATTATTTAAGAGAAATAACACTCGAATCGATTAATTAGTATATTTAACTAATCAATCCTTTTATATTAATATTATCTAAATTTATTTTAGAATTTCATAAATTATAATTTTTTAAAAAAATAAATAAAATTATTTAAAATTAACTCTATACATAAATTTAACTTGTATTAAAATTCATGAATACCTATTTTATTCTTCTAATCATGTGTTATTCACATATACTTCTTTGCTCTTGTAAAATATGGAATACATGACTTATCACGTACATCCACAACATGTACTTCACATTTGATTTCACGAATTACATGATTTGTCCATCACGTGTTATGATTAAATTCACATAGAGTAACAACTTGTAATAAAACAAATACTTGATATACAGATCCAAACATTACACATGTATTTATTAAACATTTAATATTTTTGTATAATAAAACATATCACATGACATGTCCTATCTTTACGACCACACACAAGTACATGTCTCGATGTTTACATAGTAAAATAGAAAAATTAAAATCTGCATAACATTGTATAAGTACATGGTGTGTTGATCTTATCTACATCGTGTTTACAACTCTCACTATCAATACAAGACACATGCCTAGGGACACAACATGTAGTCTACGCCACAAAATATTTGGATTACATGGTATGTCCAATGGGCCACATTCCATGTTGATTCTATGTTATATTTCCACCAATCAGGTACGCCAGGTATTGAATACACATACAATCTATGACTCAAAGGGACTACATGCCATATTTTTGGGCTAAATTGTGTGTAGTTTGGATGACTGTGTGCCATTGAATTCTGATCAACACACAATCCAATTTAATGGATGTATTCAACACATACAACCGGAATTAATTTCTAAACTAAATGATTATAGGGTGTGTAACTCTTATTACATGGCATGTAATCCTATGTTGTCTGCCCAAAAAAATTCGCACCTCTATATGAGTTCATCAAGTTTATTTTCATAAAAAAATTAATTGTCTAAGTAACATCTATGATAAAAAACACGAGGAAGAAAAAGACCTCATATTTCATATTAAAATAATGATTAAACTTGAATTGATAAACTAAATTACGTATTCATAAATTGTAATGCTCTGCCCCAGAAGCACGAAGTCAGTGCATTATTTTAATACATTGGTATGATTACAATGAATCAAGCCCCAAAGTATTGATCAGTTTAGTAGTCTTGGAAAATAGATTACATACATGAACGTCACATTACACATTCGAACATAAAACTCAACATAAGTAATACATTGAGAATTCCATTATTCCCATATCTTAACCCTGCATGTCAAACATAATGAAGTTCTTGGAATCCTGGGAAAACAAAACATAAGAAAGGAGTGAGCGCAGATGCTCAGTAAGGGTAAATAATTTAGCGGAATCTATAAACTTTTAACACAAGATATGTAGTAAAAACAATATCCTTTTAAACATAAACGTAAACATAATATGGAAAAAATAAATCAAAAATTACTATATAAACATTATCATGGATATTTTAATAGTGGAATAATGACAAGTAATAATTAATTTCATAACGAGGGAATTCCTAACAACGGACATCATTACCACATAGACAATGCCTTCTGAAAATACTACAGATAAAATTTTGGCCAAGGCCTTGTGCCAAGATAATATTTTTCTCATGAGACCTACTGATGAATCGAGGAGCTATAGCGGGCTCCACCTATTTCTTACTAAGTCCATTTCATTCCTCATATAAAATTTTTGAAACATAACATAGACATTCATATTAAAACCGGCATACAAAATGTCAATACTTTATCCATAAACCATTAATGGTATAAAAATAGCACATACACAGTAAAACAAATCATAACTCATTCAATACAATATGGAAGATTGTATTATAATAAATCAACCTCAGTCAAGAATAATATCCAATAAAGTATGATGATATAGTTGAAAATGATCAGTAAAACTCCTTGAGGGAAATACACCTTTTTCATGAAATCATTTAAAAGTTACACAATTTATAAAGGATGAAATTTAAAAGATATTTTTGAATCAAAGTGTCCAATACCACTTTGAAACTTTTTAAAGGAATTAACATTTTTAAACATTCATTTTAATATAAATAAATACTTAAAACCATTTTGAAAACATGGACATTAATGAGAATGATTTATCAGAATAAATATTTAAAACATTTTAAATGATGTTTTAGTTAAAGACTATCTTAAAAGAATAATTTTGAAAAATTAATTTATGAATCAGGGATATGAATAATAAATATTTCCCAAGAAATACTTACACATAAAAATCTTGGATAATAATGAGATTGAGGAATTAACCCTTACCTTGAACTTTCCTTTGGTTGAGGTTATGTTTAACCTTGTGTATAATGACCATAGTATGTTATTAAATTATACCTAAAATATATTCATATTTATTATATCATACATGATTCATTTATGACTTTATACTACCCATTTAATTATTATTTCCATGTTAAATTAACATTTCAAGTAATAATTGCTTTCTTTATCATATGTTTTTTAACTTCTTATTCTTGATCGTATCATTTAGATCATGAGTTAAATATTTCCAGAATATAAAACATTATTTATATATCATATATATTTATAATATAAATATGTATAATATATAGATATACGAAATAGAAAACAGCATTTATGGAGATGTTAGGTCGTACGTACGCAAAAATGTTGTTTCCGTTTTCATATTTTATTGAACGGAAGTAAGTGAATAACATATATGTAAGTACATAGACACACACACACACACACATATATATATATATATATTCAGTAGAATTATTATTTCATATATTACATACTTATTAATAATATATATTTTTATAATCATTATTGAATGCTGAACGTGGAAATAAATCTCATCAGGTCTTGGAGACGGTAAGTCGTACATACACACGAGCGAATATATCATTTCCTTATTGATTAAAAGGTGTGAAATTGGATTTCATAGTAATTTTACAGAGAAATTACCATGTTAGTTTCATTATTTATACATATATTACTTATCATTATACCTATCCAGATAACATAGTGTTGAATATCAAATTACACCATGGCGTGGAGACGGTAAGCCGTACATATGCACGCATGGTGAAATTATCATTAATAGGATAGATAGAATAATGAATATGGTTCTACCATATTTATAATAACATCATAGTATGTAAAAGGTACTGGATTTATTATTTTGGTATATAAATAACAAATAAAGATAAATTGGAAGAATAAAAGAACTTTGAAAGGGGATAAAATAATTACCTCTCCTTTGGGAGTTTCATTTTGATTTGAACATAATGGATCCTTAGTTTGGATTTATTCTCAAGGTAATTCCTCTAAGATGAATTGAGGGAATTTGGTAGGATATTTGGGTAGGGTTTGGCTGAGCCAAATGGCTTGGGAAGTTTGAATTTGAGAGAAGGGGAAGTGCCCTTTTATAAGAGGGGTGAGGGGAATCTTAGGAAAAACATGAAATATTATTTCATTATACAATAATATTAGGTTTTTAATGGATCAAAATGAATTTATTTCCTGCATTTGGTGGTTATTGGTCGAAATAATCTAAACCAATAGGTTTTAGATAAGTTTAGGCTGCTATATTAGCCTTATCTTTTAGATTTAAATCTTATTTAAATAGTTTAACATTTACCAAGTCCCCTTGTATTTTTATATTATATGGTTAATAAACATACTATACAATTCCAAAAGAACCCCAGGTGGTTAATTAATGACATATTTATTATTATATATGTTTTTTTAAGATCCTTAGATTTTTATACTATTATATAATATTATAAAATAGTATCTATTTAAAAACTCATTTTTGATAATTTTGACACTCTTTAGTATTTGGTTTTTGTGAGAGTCATCACAACTTTATTACATAGAAAACAATACATTGAATCAACCATAACATTTCATATTCGTCTATAAAATTCTTGTATGTCATCAAAAGCCTCAATTTACATTTATTTTTATATATATAATATCAATTATTTTAATCATTAATTAATAAGGTAATTATTGCATCATCATTGTGTCATAAATAAATTTAATTATTTGATGTATAAAAATTATATGAAACTACCATGATGTAGGAAATATTTTTAGGTTTAAAATTATTATTTATTTTTGAAAAGATAAATTATATAACCCCATGTACAAATTGTTTTACTAAAAGATATATGTTTATGTAATTTTTGCCTTTACTTTAAATTAATTAATAACTCTCAAGTGTCTCCATGGAGTCCCAAAATAGACTCAAGGATGACCATGGTCTTAAATGTATCAACCAATAGGAATATGACATATATTAGGGTAATTTAATATTATTATTATAATATTTTTTTACCCGTATTTTCCAGATTTACCCTTTAACCATGGTAAAGAAAATATTTACTGAACTAAATATTCATAATGTCTAAAAATAACAGTTACCTATTTACAAAATTTGGAAATCCTGATTCCAAGTATTGAATCCATTTTTTCCCATTCAAAAAATAGAAGTGGTTGAAATTAATTTAAAATTAATTCTTGTTTTCAAAACAAAAAGCGTGTTTTTAAGAAATAATAACTATCAGAAGATTGACAATTGTTTATGTTCAGTTTAAATGTGAAATTACATCCAATGACCTAAATTATATTATATGATAAAAATATAATCCAATTACACTTTAAACCCACTAAAATGTATAATTTAACACAATAAATTATATTTATTAAAGAAATTGTTTTCAATTAAAATTTAGTATTTTTCACTATTCATAAAAATATGAAAGTTATCTGAAATGTTCCAAAAAATTAATCCAAACTAAATTTTTATATACCTATTATAAAAAATAATTTAATTTAACTAAATTTAATAAATAAAAGTGTCAAATATTAGTTTTAAAAAATGTTCTCCATTAAAAGGCGGTAAAAATACATTTTTTGAAAAATACTTCTTTTATCTAAAAAATGAATTTGTTATTATATTATGTCTAAAAAACACATAATATGGATTATAAAATTATATGGAGTATATAAAATTTAAAATTCATTTAATACTATTCCTAACCACTTTTTGAACGGTTAGTTTGGTATGTCGTGGTGCGCTCGAACTCGGTGTTGTGTGTAGCGCAAGTTATTGAATTACTTTGAAGAGATAACGTACTATGAATACTTGGGGGGTTACATTCTCCCCTACTTGAATAAATTGCATCCTCATAATTTGAAATTTTTCTTTGAAAATAAAAGGTTAAAAATAGGAAATACCTTTGTGGAAAACCCTCATCAGAAATTGAGCTAAAAGGAATTAGTCTTAATAATAGGGAAAGAGAAATGAAAATGCCACCACCAAATTATTATCTCAATTAGGGGAAAATTGTTCGCAATTAAAGGGAAATAATTTTAGGGAAAATGTAAATATTTATAGGGAGGTATTGAGGTCATCAATCACAAACAGGTGTAAAATTGAGGGCCGCAAAGCCATCAATCTTTGATGATTTAAAATATCATCAGTTCAACAAAACATAAGGTATTAGGATAACACATTTTTGGTTTTGTGATCTCATACCTAAATTTTAATAATTTATTTATTCATAGAATAAGAGAAAATAATTATAATTGAAAATTATAGTTTCATCCATTAATTAATTCCAACCAAAAATTCATCTTCCACTCCAAAAGATAATAAAATTCAAAAATATTAAACTTATCCTAATAGTATAAGTTTCCAAAGATAATGAATTTATAATTCATTTTTCAGACTATTTATAAAAACTAAATTATAAAAACTAGGACATTATGTAGGCCAGTAGTAGGTGATGTACCCTTGTCACCCTACGGTTGCAAGTTCAAGTTTCGCAGCCTTGCAAGATGCAACGGGTTGTTTCCCGACCTCCGGGTTGTCCTTTTTATAACAATCAAAAAATAATATTAAGAAATGCTTTAACCATAAAAATTGTTTCCAATGTCAAACTTAATCTATTCCAACTTTTAGACTTATCCAAAATACTTCTATCCAAACTCACAATCCAAAATTTATAAGGAAGGTAAACACAATGTAGATCTTTTTTCCACGTAATAACATGTGAATACCTTCATCATGTATTCTTTTAAAACACGGTAACACCCTGAATTATCATAAAACCATATTTATTACATTAATGCTCCCTTTTTCCTTATAGAATACTATATATACTCCTTAAATCCAAAAATTTGGTAAACTCCAACAATAATGGAATAAACAAACAATTAATTAGTTTCAAAGTATTCATGAATATTAAATATAATTTATCCAAATAAATCATCTCTTATTTAAAAATAAATACCTCAGTATCAGGACCATAATAACATATATATTTCCTTTAACCATGTATTTTCCAAAAAAAATAGCTTGTTATTGAGTCACTTTTCTTGGTACCAAAAAATCTCAAGTCCTTAATGAAATAGTACTGCAGTACAATCCTTATATACTCCATAATTCTTATAACCAGTACATCATTGATAAAATAGTCAAATGAAATAATTATTTAACAAAAAAATAAGAACATTAGTCATTCCTCTTCATCTGTGGTAGTATCATAACTTGATTATTATCCAATAGTATCATTGGGGGCATACTCTGATGATTGGTACATTGATTCGCGTAGTGTCCCAACTCCTTGCAAAAGAAGCATTATACATTTGGAACCTTTTTCTTACCCTTGCAATTAGGTACATGGTATCTTTTTCTCAACACTTATAACAAACTCACATTCCCTTAAAGTATTTTCCAAGGTTATTCTTTCCACATTTATGATATATGGGAAAATCCTTCTTTCCTTTATTCTCTTTATCCATCTTTCTCTCTACCATCCTTTTCCTCTCTGGCTTCCCTTCAAAGCCATAGGTCTTAGATATTCTTTAATTATCATATTAACACATGATATTATTTCTTCATATGATGATAATATGTGGGAGAATGTTTACTTTCTAAATTTTGTCTTAATAGTATGAAAAATATGATCCTTCTTACTCATTGGATCATGCGTATTGTTGGAGTTATCATTCCATTTACTGTGCATCATTTTAAAAAATGGAATACACTAGGTTAGTTTATGAATTTCAATTCATAATTCCAAACTTGTAAAATAACTAACATAAATTGAAATTATTATGCATATAATCTATAATCAAAAAAAAATTTGAGGATATATTTACTCTTTAATCTTACATAATGGATTGTAAAGAAAATGTGAATTATCCTAAGCATATCCCCCGGGAGTGTCATAACCAAGAGTACAGCAAGGCCCATTGTCATGTACTAGGATACCCCTAGTCAAGCCCGAAACTCCATATCAGATTTTCCACTTCTATGTATATCGTTTCCAGAACCGCCTCTACTTGCTTGTATCTAGACAGGGATGTATTCTTTGGAAAATTCACAAAATCTCTACATTATCAAAATTATAGTATGTTCTTCTATACTAATCCTCAGAGTCTATATTAGGTTAATGTTCTCTAATAAAAGTTTTTCTAAATCTATTTTCCAAGGTTATTTCTAAACTTCTTATGATACCAATGGTAATGCCCCGACCCCTGAATTTTGGAGCCAGTGCATTATTTTAATAAATTGCCATGATTACAAGGAATCAAGTCTCGAAAGAATAATCAGTTTAGTAGTCTTTCAAAATAGATTACATATATGAACGTTACATTACACATATGAACATAAAACACAATATAAATAATCCATTGAGAATTCCATTATTCCCCTTTCTTAACACTGCATGTCATACATAATACACTTCTTGGAATCCTAGGAAAACAAAACATAAGAAAGGGGTGATCTCAGATACTCAGTAAGGGGAAATAATTTAGCAGAAGCTATAAAATTTTAAGGAAAGATGTTTAATAAAAACAACATCCTTTTAAACATAGACTTGAACATAATATAGAGAAAATAAATTAAACATTTCCATATAAACATTCACATTGATATTCTACTAATCTAATAATCACATATAATAATTAATTTCATAATGAGGTAATGCCTAACGTCGGACATCATTACCACATAGTAAAGGCCTCGTGCCAACACTACAAATACAAGTTTTTTCAAGGAATAATACCAAGACCATAGTTTGTCTCATGAGACCCACCGTTGCATCATGGAGTTATAGCTAGCTCCACCCATCACTTACTAAGTCCACTACATTCCTCATATGAAATTGTTGAAACATAACATAAACATTCGTATTAAAAATATCATACAAAATGTCAATTATTTAGATATAAACCCTGAATGGTATAAAAATAGCACATACATAGTAAAACATATCATAAAACATTCAATACAACATGTAATATTGTATTATAATAAATCAACCTCAATCAATAATTATAACCAATAATGGATGATGAAATAGTTGAAAATGATCAGTAAAACTCTTTGAGTGAAATATCCCTTTTCATGAAATCATTTAAAAGTCCCACAATTTTTAAAGTATGAAATTTAAAAGATATTTTTGAATCAAAGTGTACCATACCACTTTAAAACTTTTTAAAGTAATTAAAATTTTTATACATTCATTTACATATAAATAAATCCTTAAAACTATTTTGAAAACATGTATATTAATGGGAAATATTTATAAGATAAATATTTATAACATTTAAAATAATGTTTTAGATAAAATTACCGTAAAAGAATAATATTTAAAAAGTAATTTATGAAACACGGACATGGATAATAAATATTTCCCAGAAAATACTTACACATAAACAATCTCATATAATAATGAGATAGAGGAATTAACACTTACCTTGCACTTTCCTTTGGTCGAGGGTATGTTTAAGCTCATGTATAATGACCACAATATGTTATTAAACTATACCAGAACCATATTCATATTTACTATATCATACATGATTCATTTATGACTTTATACTACCCATTTAATAATGATTTCCATTTTAAATAACATTTCCGGTAATAATCGCTATCTTTATCGTACGTGTTTTAAATTGTCATTCTTGATCATATAATTTAGATCATGATTTTAAAAAATCAGAAATATAAAACATTATTTATATAACATATATGTTTAGAATAAAAATATTGATAATGGATAGATATATGAAATGGAAAATACAGTTTATGGAGACGGTAGGTCGTACGTACGCAAAAACATTGTTTTCATTTTCATAACATATTGAATAGAAGTAACTGAATAATATATATGTAAGTACATAAATATATATATATTCAGTATAATATATTTCATATATTAAATATTTATTAATAATATATATTTTTATAATCATCATTTAATGTTGAACGTGGAAATAAATCTCATCGTGTCGTGGAGACGGTAAGTCGTATGTATACACGAGAAACAATATCATTTCCTTAATGATTAAAAGGTGTGAAATTGGATGTTATAGTAATTTTATTGAGAAATTATCAGGTTATTTTCATTCTTAATACAAATATTACTCATCATTATATCTATCCAAATAACATAGTGTTGAATAAAAAATTACACCACGACGTGGAGACAGTAAGTCGTATGTACGCATGCATGGTGACATTATCATTCATAGGATGGATAGAATAATGAGTATGGTAGTAACATATTTTTAATAACATCACAGTATTTATAAGGTACAATATTTATTATTTTTTCTAGAAATAACAAATAAAGAGAAATTTGAAGAAGAAAATAACTTTGAAAGAGGGGATAAAATAATTACCACTTCTTTGGGTGTTTCCATTTGATTTGAAAAAAAATTGATCCTTATGTTGAATTTATGTTCAAGAAAAGGCCTTTAGGTTCAATTTAGGGAAGTTTTTAGGAGATTTTGGTAGTATTTGGCTGAGCCAAATGGCTTTGGAAAAGTGAATTTGAGAGAAGGGAAAGTGCCCTTTTATAAGAGGGGTGAGGGGCACCTTAGAAAATATTGAAATACTATTTTATTATACAAACATATTCAGTTTCTAATGGCACAAAATGAATTTATTTAGAGATTTAATATGTTAGGGGAATAAATAATATCAACCAATAGGTTTTAAACAAGTTTAGGTTACCATATTAACCTTATCTTTTAGATTTAACTTTTTGTTAAATAGTTTAACATTTACCATGTCTCCTTGTATGTTTATATTATATGGTTAATAAACGTACTATAAAATTACAAGAGAACCCTAAGTGGTTAATTAATGAAATATATGTTATTATATAAGTCCTTTTTCTAATCCATAGATTTTTAGGACTATTATATATTTTAATAAAATTGTATTTGTTTTAAAAACTCATTTATGCCAATTTTGACAATATTTAGTATTTAGTTTTTGTGAGAGTCATCACAACCTGATTACTTAAAAAAATACATTTAATCAACCCTAAAATTTCCTATTCATATAGAAAATTATTGTATGTAATCAAAGTCTTCAATTTACATTTATTTTTATATTTACAATATCAATTATTTTAAGGTTTCATTAATAAGGTAATTACTGCATCATCATTGTGTCTTAAATAAATTTAATTAGTTGATGTATAAAAATTATAAAAAAAATAACATGATGTATGAAGTAATTTTATATTTCAAATTAATATTTATAGAAGAAATGATAAATTAAATAACAAAATTTAGAAATTTTTTTACTAAAAGATATATGTTTATGTCATCTTTGTCTTTACTTTAAATTAGTTAATATAAAGTGTCATTATCACTCTCAAGTGGCTCCATGGGTTCTCAAAATCAACCCAAGGATGACCATGGTCGGACATGAATCATAAAATAGTAATAAGACACATATTAGGGTAATTTAATATTATTATTATAATATATTTTTACCTGTATTTACCAGATTAACCCTTTAACCATGGTAAATAAAATATTTACTGAAGTAAATATTCATAATGTAAGAAAATAAAAGTTACATATTTTAACAATTTGGACCTATTGGTTCCAAATATGGAATCCAATTTTCCAAATTCAAAACATAGAATTGTAATAAATTAATTAAAAATTAATCCTCGTTGTCAAAACAAAAATCGTGTTATTAAGAAATAATAATTATCAAAATATTGACAGTTGTTTAAGTCCAGTTTAAATGTGAAATTACATCCTATTAACTAACTTATATTAAAATGTAAAAATATAATCTAATTATACTTTAAAACCACTCAAATTCATAACTTAACACTATAAATTATTTCAATTAAAAAAAGTTCATTTCAATTAAAATTTAGTATTTTTTACTATTCATCAAAATATGAATGTTATCAGAAAAGTATTAAGAATTTATCCAAGCTAAATTTTTATGTCCCGCTTCAAAATAATAATTTAATTTCATGAAATATAATTTATAAAAGTTTCAAATATTGGTTTCAAAAAAATTTCTGCATTAAAAAGTGGCAAAATTGCATTTTTTTTTTGAAAAATACTTCTATTATCTGAAAAAAAAAGGAATGTATTCTTATATTATGACTAAGAAACACATAATATGGATTCTAAAATTATATGGAGTATATAAAATTAAAAATTCAGTTAATATTATTCATAACTTCTTTTTGAACGGTTAGTTTGGTATATCGTGGTGCGCTCGAACTCGGTGTTGCGTGAAACGCAAGTTATTGAATTACTTTGAAAAGATAATGTACTATGAAATATTGGGGTGTTACATAAATCATCAATGATTTTAAATAATTATAAATAATTATTTTTCTACGCTGATACCACTTATAGGTTTTAGGCATAGTGGAAGCTTGTCTTGGTCGGTGCCAAACTTTTATTTTTTCTATAATCGATGATCAATCCAAGATCTATGTGATGATAAATGTCGTGATCAATAGAATTTAATCAAATAAATAGAACAGGGATAGAC
Organism: Viscum album; assembly: GCA_963277665.1. NCBI lineage: Eukaryota > Viridiplantae > Streptophyta > Magnoliopsida > Santalales > Viscaceae > Viscum > Viscum album. The sequence continues at coordinate 2,086,896,529 of OY728151.1, forward strand.
CACCATAACCAATAGAGAAGATATAAACACATATTGTTTTTAATTAATTTAATTAGATAACTAATTAACTCTAAGGAATTATTTCTTCGTTGATGAATTTGGCGATAGATCTGTATCGTACTATCATTTCCTTATAAAAACCAAGTATATATTTCCTCTAGAAGTGATCCACAACTATTTCATGAATCTCCAGACATCACCAAAGGAATCACTAGGTGATATCATGGAATATCCTTGTGCTTCTTTCTTCTTCCTTGATCGCCTCAAGAATTACTTCCAAAGCATTCTCCTTGATCTGGTAGACAAGTATTTCTCTTCATTCTTGGGAGAATTCTTGGAGACGGTATCTCTATAGGATTTAGAAGATCCTTGAAGATTTTTTGTGCAAAACTAAACTGGCTCATGAGAAAATAACATAATTGGATATTAATATTTTCATTGTTTCAATAAAATAATTCTGCAAGTGCCCTTGATTATTTTATTTAATCCTAGAAAAACCCCATGTTAGATAATAATATTATTGTTATTTCTCGACATATTCTTAACTTAAAAAATATAATTAAATATTATTTAATTGAATAATATTAAATACTTAAAATTTCATCATATACCATTAAACTTGGTCTGCCATTCCTCTATAATATTTATTAGTCCATGAATAATATCGATTTATTTATTAAAAAAATATCACTGCATTATTCACCAATAAATAAATAAATATTATATTCACAAAGTTGAAAATAAATATTTATTAAATATTATACCAATAATATATTTTCAATAATAACTATTTGTGAAATAAATGAGATCAATTAACATGAATACATATTAACCCATATTCAGGAATAATATTTTTTCAAACTGTTAAATAATAATATCTTATTTAGCTATGATTATGGATACAGTTAATGTGTGCGCCTATAAGAAACATTTTAAGTGGCATTAGGAGAAGCATCCTAAAGTCCAAGGATAAAATCTATCAACATTCCAAAATACCTATATAGAAAGAAGTTAATGTAATAACCACATGTCACCTCATATGAATTCTTACTGTTTAATATAATCCCTTTTTACAATATCACTAATCGAGTAGGATTCATGCCAGTGACATCAAACTATGTGCTCGATATCTCTGTCATTGGCTTTATAGAAATAGAACTTGACTATACAACACCATGGAAATGGATTTATTAAGGCTGTATCATATCCATCAAAGGTCCTGAGACATTAACATTCATTAGTGAATAAAAGGGATAAATCCTTTATTAAATTATTCATTAAAGTAATATTACTCATAATGCACCCAACAAATCTTACGTAGAGACGAACATTTTTCACCATGGTTTTCATAAATACATCAATGTACACAACTCATAATACTCATATGAATGTGGATTTATTACTAGCGGGTCTCGTTTTCTTAATATCCTACTAGATATTACCACAGACGTATACCAAAAGAAGGTGTCTCAATGTCCTATGAGTCTATACCCCTGATAGAATATATCATTTGTGTCCCTCAAATTATATCATCCACCTTTAAAACATATATTCAAGAATAGTGTCATATACTTTCTGAGTTCTCATCATAACGGGGAATGGCTATGACATTTTAGTGTGACATCTACACTTATGAAATTATCACATACTATGTCATGTGGAACCACAATAATTATGTGATAAGTAGTTTAGTAATATACAAAAAAATGAATACATGTTTATCATAAAGTAAAAATATGTTGGTTCTAGGGAACCAACTCCCACACAAAGTAGGTACTTCATGGATTGTGGTATGTATTATATCCAATCATAGTGTCAAAGATGGTATGCTCGTAAATGAATATGTTTTTTTTTGGGTGACTATGTGTAACACCCCAACCCCTGAAGCCCAAAGATGGTGCATTATTTTATTATATAGTCACGATTATAAGGAATAAAATCCTAAATTAATTATCAGTATAGTCGTCTCAGAAAACCAGATTATATACATGATACCCATAATACATTGGGAAAATAAAATAAAACATGACACAATATAAATTGAATTAAACTACATCCTAGAAATATTATACAATTTTTTATTATTCATAACATGGGGAAATGAATCATAATAAAGAGGTGAGATCAGATGCTCGATAATGGTAAATAATAAAATATAATCACAAAGAAAAAGGCATTGTGAATGAAAACTATTCCACATGTCATTAAAACATAATCTTGAGCATAATGTTGTGGGAATAAACGATGACTGAATAATTTCATAATAAAACATAACGATGCATATTCTACTAGTTGAATAATCACAAGGACTATCAATTACTAACTTCATAATGAGGTAATGAATAATGTGAGACATCATAACCATAATATCAAGGCCTCTTGCTAATACAACACATAAATGGGTAAAACTCAAACTAGTTTGTCTCATAAGACCTACTGATACACCGAAGGTCTATAGTGGGCCCGACCTGACATTTAATTAGTCCAATGAATTATTTATATGAAGGGGGTAAACATAATCAACATATACATTTATATTGAAACTAACATATGAAATGTAAATAAGCCTCCCCAATCATTAAACCAAAACACTAACCATTCAGAGTAATATGGTGAATGGTATCAAGATAACACTTCCATAGTCAAACTAATCAAAAAACCTTAAAACAATATTGTATATTATATAAAAATATTTAATCTTAAATGAATTACAAGATTAAATAAATTCTTTTGACATATATGAAGATACTTCTAAGTGAGTCCATTGAAAAATTCTCGAGAAAATAATCCTTAAACATTCCAAAGTTTCCCATACCACCTTGAAACATTCAAATAATAATACCGTACACTATCATGAGAATAAGGAGAAAATTTAAATGATATACCAAAGTGAGTTATATACACCACATGAAATGAATAAGTATTGAACAATACATATATCTCATAGAAGTAAAACTGAGACAAGAAAGTTATTTTTTTACTTTGGAAAGAATAGTTCTTTTGGAAAATCCATTATATTTTTCATGAAATCAGTTTGTAAAAATTTATATCCTTGAAAAGAAAAGGTAAGGATGTTGAAATTATATTTAGGAATAAATAATTTCCCACTGAAGTTAAATCATGTAAAAATATTTTTTAAAGAATCTTTAGAAATAAAACATTTTAGTGCGGTATAAGGAAAATATTAAAGATATTTTAAAGAGGAAGGGAATGTTTATTTTCAAAAAAATGGAAATGAACCAAGATAGTTTTTCATGATAAAATGTGTGATTTTATTAAACTAATTATGGATTAAAATAAAGTATGTAGTACACTTTAAAATGGGTAAGAATTCTAGAAGCACCCTTCAATAGGGCTTGTTTATCGAGAAGAATTAAGAAGGGAACTATTTTAAAACAAAAAAAACCCTAAAAGAAAGATGAAATGATCTGAATATATGATTTTGGAACATAAAAATAGAACATATAATATGTACACAAAAATAAATAAGTATTACATTTGAGTAAGGATAGTGAAGGAATAACCTGAAGATAAAAATGAAGGTTCAAGTAGAATCTCTTACCACTTTGTAATCAATCGAATCATATAACCCAAAAATTAATAATCATAAAATGATACATTTAGTACCATGAAAATAGATAGATTCATGATATCATACATCAATGGGTAGTATATATACACCACCCACAATAATTGGTGGCGAGTAAGGCATACCTCATGGAAATGAATGTTAGTTGAGAAAACCCTTACCACTTTGTAATCAATCGAATAGTATGTCTAAAAATTAATAATCATCCAATGAATCATTTAATACCACAAATAAAAAGAGATTAATTATATTATATATCAAATTACTGTATAAATATACCGCATAAAATAAATAAGTGGTGAATAATGGAAATTTCATGGAAATAAAAGTGTGATGAGAAACCCCTTACCTTATGTATGAATGTGTTTTGTACAAGACCTTAATATCATGGATAATACAATTAAATTTAATAATTAGTTAATTAATAACCTTATCTAAATTTATTTAATTTATTATATATATATTATATTCATTTAATGACTTTTGGTTGAGTTATAGAGTTTTATTTCATCATTATGAAGCATTAATTTTCTTGGTTTTCATGATCAGTTTGCATGTTTATAAGTAATGGGGTTCTTATGGAATGGATATAACTATACAAAATTGAATTAATATATTATTAATGAACATAAAGTATTGTAAATGGTTATATATATCATTTTTTACATGGTATGAGGATGAATCATTTGATAATTCATTTAGTGATAATTGATAAAAAAAAATTATGCTAGTTTTTCGATCACAATGAACTAGTTGTGTTATTTTATTTAGTATCATGTAAAAATGATGGTTATAGAATCATTACATAAGATATAATAAAAAATTTAAAATATATTTCAAAAATAATTTTTTTTTCATTACCAGCCTTGAACATGGAATTTAAGAATAAAAGTTCATCATCTATGAAGATTGTAAATCAACACCTCCCAGACGATGATTTTGTTTTTAAATTAAGAGATACAGAGAGTAAGGATGTTGATGATGATTATTCCATTAACCAAATTTTGATAGAGTATATAGATGATACTGGAGTTACCATGATCCTTTGGATAGAGGAGTTTAGGATAGTATAATAAATTAAAGGCACTTGAAATGAAATGAAAACAAAAAAGGGAGAGAATTTTACATCTTGAATACACCTCCTTGAGAATTTCCTTAATGGAAGGGGTTTTAGTCTTTTGGTAAGACCAAGATATCCTGGATGTGGGAAGGGCATTTGGAATTATTATTTCTGAAGAAATTTTAAAATATTCAAGACTTAGAAGATTTAAGAGAAGAGGGAGTGAGGTACGGTTTTTATAGTAGAGGAGAGGAGGGTTATTCCATTGTTTTATCATTATTTTGTTATTTTGGATCAAGAGTATGAATACTTTTTATTCTTGATACTAAAAACAGTAAGAAATATATATTAGTTCTAACCAATGTCCATTTACATTATTTATGACTCAATCATGACGCATAAATTAATTTATTTAGCATATTTCGAAAATTATTGAATTTCACTATTCACAAAAAAAAAGTCAAGTATTTTAGAAAAATCTAGAAAAACACCCTAACCATTTTTTGATGTGTAGAATCCAACAATGAACTCAATTTTATGAAAATAATTTCCTAAAGATGAAAAAAATAATTTTTAATTAAAATCACCATTTACATGAAAAATACAGTTTTTAAAATTATAACTAATTTTATAATACCCTAAAAAATTAACTATAGTCTCATTAAATTATCCCAAAATCATAGGAAAAAATATTTATTTATGAATATATTTTATAAAAATTAATTATCTTTTAAATTAATATATTAATAATAAAATTGAAATTAAATTTTGTTCTCACAAAAATTACAACACTTAATTTTTAATTTTTAAAATATTCATTTTCATTTATAAGGCGCCTAAATTTTATTTATACTTACATGGGTGAGTTTACTATTCATAAAGATAAATTACTATTCATAAGTTTCAAATTCCTTTCCATAAGGGTACATTACTATTCATAAGGATCATGTTACTATTTACAAAAAATTAAGTTCATTCTATCTGACTCTAAATATCTTAATCAATGAAAATATATATGTCTGTTTTTCGAAATTCAAAACATAGATGTGGAAAAATTATGTTTAACGACTTGGTTATAACTATAACAAAGTTTGTTTTTGTAGATACTAAGAGTTTTTTTTATATAATATATCTAATGGATGTAAATTATTTATGAAGTAACATTCCATAAAATCTTCGAGTATCATATTAATAGTGAACATATTTATAACATAATTTAGTATTTATCAAAATAATTATAATAGTAAATATATATTATTCTTAAAATAGTTAATTAAATAATCTGTTGATAAAAATGAATATTTTTAATAAAAACAATCCAATACATATATCCATATTAAAGTATTCATTTACACAAAATAATACTGTAAAATAGTATTCTTTTTAGAACATTAATTTAAAATTAATTTGAATGCTATAAATTTGAAATATAAGTTTTATTATTTATTAAAACACTAAATTATTAATTATTGTTTTTAATAACATATTGTATATAAAATTATATAACAAATTACTATTGTGCTACACATTGTTTCATAGGAACAACCACACATTAATAACCTAGGATTTTATGATTTGTTAAATATATTTAATGTCTTCGATAGATTGTGTTACATGAAAAACTAAGATTTAATGAACTGTAATATGGTATACCATTATAACCTAGGTACTAAATTGGTAGGTAAGAATAAGACTAAATAAATTAGGAAAATTTTATGGTTTACACATAATTAAAATAAACTAATTGGTTATCAATTATTTATAAATAAAAATAAAAACATCTAAAAGTATATGATTTTTTTTCCTGAAAAACTTTTTTTACGCATGCAATGTGTTATTATATTAAAAAATTAAATTAATCACTATCGGTGAAACAATTTAATTTAATTTATAACTTATATTTTTAATCAAATGTTTTATCATTCATCTAATATTGTTTTTCTAGAATTGGATAAGAATAAATCTGGTTTTATGCTTAAAACTATATTTTTTTTTTTAAAAAGTTGTTTCACCGCATTTTTCACACTTAATTTAAAATTAAAATTTTCAATTTTATAATTTTCTTTCAAAAAATGAACTTTATTTTTTAAATTAAAACATCAAAATTATCTTTGAGTAAATATTTTAGAATTTTACGAAAAGTTTAATTTTTTGATGAATAGTGAAAAAATAATGATTGTTTAAATATAATTGTTTCATCATTTAAATAATTTCCAAGATAAATTTTGTTTTATGATGGTTTTAAAAGAAAAAATGGTCCAATTATAGTATTATTTATCCAATTTAGTAATTTAAGTAAATTATATGCTCAATTTTTATATAAAAACTTTTTATACTAATGCACTTTTTCTTTGGAAAATAATTTTTTTCAATGCATCTATAGGGTTAATTTTAAATAAAATTATGCCACTTCAGTTAATTAGGTTTGTAAAAATAAATTCCATATATATAATAATAATAATTAATATTATATAATAATGTTAAATTAATTTTTTGTCATAATGGACAATAAAAATATAAAAATCTATTACTGTGTTTAAGGTTAAAACTGGTCTATCGGGGGTTAAACATAAAAGGTAAGGATTAAAATGACATAAATACTTGTATAATTTCTATTTTATGGCCATATTTTTAACTTATGTCATATAAGGTTCAGTAAAGGTCCATTTTTTGATATTTTTCATGTTTTTTACATCATTATATTTTATTCTTTTCAAAAATTCCTAGTGTCCTCTCCCCCACTTATAAAATGCACCCCCTCTCCTATCCTGTGAACTCTTTAAAAAATTATTTCTCTAAACCCAGATAAAATATCTTCATTAATTCCCTCCCCATTTCCTAAAGTCCTTATTTTTATTGAGAAACACTCATAATAATCCTTTTGGTGAAAACCAAAAGGGGCTGTTCGAAGAAGGTGTATCATTCTTAACAGATAATTTTTAATTTATTTATTCTTCCACATCCAAAAAATATTATTCAAATATGATGATATAATAAAATAATTATCTTAAATATACTGTTATATTATTATTTTAATGTTATTACTTATATCCATATCCTCTTCCCTAAAAATGTGAAACAATATCGTCGATTGTGTGTATGTCAGACTACCACCTCACGACCCGATGTAATCTGGTTTCCAAAACAGCCTCTCATATAAGGATATAATTATGTATTTAAAGTATATATATATATGATATTTATAACATAATTTTTCTACTATAAATATAATATTACATCTACCTTATTACCTTCTAATTGTTTGAAAAATTATAATGGCGCTCATGTATATGTGTGGACTACCACCTCCACAAAGCGATGTGATACATTTTTTATTTTATTATAAAATTTATTTTAATAAGAAAAAATTAAATGAATATATATTATATATTTTATATAAAAATTTATTATGTAAATGAGAATTAAAATTTAAATTTCTTTTGTTCTGTCCGTTGAAAAATGTAAATATCATTCATTCGTACATACGACCAACAACCTCCATAAACAGTGAAATTCATTTTTGTTTCTATAACCTTCAGGTATGTCTATAAATATGTATATAATGAATATATATGATATATATATATCATTATTAATATTTTATAGTTTATGTAACTATAATCAAAGTACAAGGACCAAAACAATCAATCCAAAAACATATATGTTGTATATACTACACGTTAATGATTTTTAGGATGATTCTTATGATAATTATGGGGATTTAAATATACATATATTGTTATTTCCTTCCTGGGGCTTCTTATTCAAATTCTACCAAAGTGTTAAGGGTTTAATTCCATAAAAACATAGTTTATCAAGATTGTTTATAATTATTAATCCAATGATGAAATTTCATGATATAGCTCTCAATAATCTCATTAATTTTATTATACACTGGTCATTTCTTAATATTATATGTTGTCTGTTCATCTTCCTCTATTTATGTACTCCATATTCCAATATAATTTTTTTAAGTAAAACATACTTTATTTCTCTCTTTGGTCGAAAAAACATTTTCTTCCATATCCATGTTTTCTAAAAAAATGTTTTCAATAATGTTGTTAATATTCATATATGATTATTTAAATCCATTTTTACCCATTTTTTACATTATAAAAATGGTTTAAAATGAATATTTTTTCATTCTATGAATGATGTGCTTTTTCTTTTTACAAAAAAAATGCAAAAGGAATCATTTTTTATAATACATGACATGAACAAAATTTTCCACAATCATGAACACTCAATTATTTGAAGCTCCAATTAAAATTCTCCAACTTTATTTTAGAATAAGTTGTCTACTTTAAAATTTTGGAAAAAATTAAGATTTTAAAGAATTTATTTCAAAATGGAAATGATATTTACCTCAAAAATGATGTAATGGTCTTTTATGGTATTTTTATTTATTAATGACTTAAACCTAAAATATTGTTTATGATTTACAAGAGATATTATCTAATGATACCACCATTCTCCTTTCTATAGATGGTTTGTGATTATGATGATAATAATTTTATGAACCCCATTCCTTTACATGTGTAATGTTAGGATGAATTAATGAAATGTTTATGAAATTGGTTTCTTTTACATGGGTTATGAAATGATTAAATGTTTATAAAACCTATTTATTTTCAATGGGTATGGTTATGGTGAAGTTATTGTGAAACCGATTTCATTATCATGGGTAATGATATGATGAATGATTTATGATATTTTGGCACACATCTCTATGATTTTCATTATTTGATGTGTTCCCTAGAATTATACATCCATACAATGCATTGGATAAAGATTAATATCTCATGTGATAAATAGTACTAGATTAGGGGTGAACCTAGTTTAGTAATGGAATTTCTCAACTATGATAGTCTTGGGAGTAAACCTTGACTACTATGATGGTTTCGCTAGTAAACACTTTTCACTATGATAGCCTTGGAAATGATCCATGAATAAAACGAAAATTATTTTTTATGCTTATGTGTATACCAAAAATCAATATATTATGCCAATATTATTCTCTCATATATTTTTTCTTTGATTCCTTTATGATTTATGTATTATGAATAGCCAAGATTTATTCCAAGACTCAATTTTATGTTCTATGATATGCAGGGTATGGTTTTTAAATGTTATTCTCATTTTCTCATTCCCTTATGGTAATTTTATTCTTATTTGATAATTGATATCTCCCTTTTTTAACTTTATTGAGCTTCTTAGATCACCATTTACTATGTTTCCTTTCCGTGGGTTATGAATAAAGGTGTTACATTTGATATTTATGATAAGGTTTTATTTATGAAGAACATAGTGGAATATGGTGTAGTTCACTTATGAACCAGTAGTTTATGTGTCCATGTCTCCAAAGTTTCCATATCTATATAATTCTAGAGTGGATCATTATATTATGTATTGAATATTCTTCTAATAAGATGTAATATATATGTATGGAAATTGTGGGTCGCTATAGTTTCTATTAGAGAAGGTTATAGTTAAACTTTTGAAACTAATATGAGAAAACTTTTGTGAGAACCCTAAGGATAATTTTAAGTATATAAAAAAAATCAAAGATTTTTGGGAAGGATGGAGCAAGTGGTTTATAAGAAATTACATCCATACCTTGATAATAAATGTTTATGTGGACATAGTATATTTATACTTAGGGGAAATAACTCTAAAAAGGGCTAATTGGGATTTGACTCAATTGTCACTTGGTGCACAACCACAGACCTTAATACACACCTTCTTAGACACTCTCTTTTGATCCATTATGGAAATTCACAAACACTTTATAAACCTTTATGAATAATTTGAATAGATGATAACAATGGTTGAAATACATTAAACCTAAGGCTTCATAGATTAAAAATAATGTTTCATGATTTGGAAATATTATAATTGATTTTTCATAATTATGTGGTTTCTCATAATGATTATTATTGTTCAAACATTGTTTTTTAGTTTTAATAAATGGATGGATCTTGAAGGAATCATGTTAATGTTGAATGTAATGAACAATGAAATGATTGTCCTCCAATGAAACCAAATGTTATGGGAGATGGAATGTCAAATCTAATTATTATCCTCATACAAATTTCTCAAGATATGAGTCATGTTGAACATCCAAATGAGAAAAAGAGGTAGTGATATTCCATTGAGTTATTAATGAGGAAACATCCACCTTAATTTAGTGGTTCCACTAATCCACTAGTTTCTTATAAATGGATCAGTACCATTAAAAATATATTTTTCATTCTCCAGTATTTATAGCATGAAAAAATCATTCTAGTTGTCTATAGTTTGTACGGTGAGGAGGAAGAATTGTAGACTCTTATCAAGAATATGAAGAAACATGAAGAATATGACTTCGTGGATTGGGATGAGTTTAAAAGATATTTTAAAACAAGTTCTTTCCTTGTATTCTTCATAAAAAATGTATAATGAATTACTTTAACTAAATCTAAAGGGTTATGAATACATTGGTACCTATTAGGAAAGTTTTATAAGACTTATGAGGTATAATTTTGGTATTATCATCTTACCTGAAAGTAAGGTTGATCAATTATTCAGTTTCTTAAAAGTAAGTATTAGAAGAGAATTATTCATAAGGGTATTTAGTATCAATAAAGAAACTATTTTATGTGATATCATGGTGGAAATAGATATTAAAATTACCCATCAATATGATGGTTTTTATAAGAAAATAAATATGGAATTCGAAGGAAACTCTAAAAACCAGGGAGAGAAGATATGAAATCTGATTAATGGTATAAGTGTGGATGGAAACATGGAGGAAATTATATTAAAGAGAATGGTAAATGTTTTAAGTGTGTAAAGGAAGGTCATTAGAAAATAAAATGACAAAGATACAGGAAAAAATGGATAATATAGAGAATGGATAGAAATTTCCACATAATAAACCTCCCCAAATCTAGTGTTTTAAATTCCAGGAGTATGAAAATTAAGCTAACCAATGCCCAAAAACAAAATCTTAATTATGATGATCTATTTAAATAACCTATTAATCAAATGGGATGTAATTATCATAAAATAACTACTTTTTATCAATTGTATAATAAAGATGGGGTGAAAGGAAATCTAATCGTCCACTCTAGAACTGGTAATGTCTTATTTGATTGTGGATCTTTTGACTCTTTTACATTTGAATAATTTTTTAAGGGTAAAAAAATTTCACCCCAATTATTTGGTGTTGAATTATTATTGAAACCCCTTAATGGTATTATGGTCACATATTTAGTTTAAGAATATTCTCTAATTGATGTTTACAGGAATGTGCTTCTGGAAAATCTCATTATTCTCACTCTAATTGAAATTTGTTATTATCTTAAGAAAGGATTAGATTTATCTATCTAAATACTCCATAAATTTCTAAGTAAGGTAAGTAACATTGGAAATTATAAACCTAAATATGATCTAATATCATTTCAATGATAAATATTAATATTTGATGGAAATCAAACACACTGTATGGGTCATGATTCCTATTTAAAAGAGGTGTTTATCACAGATGGTTGAGGTGAACTCAATACTGATTCTATGCCTATTGAGTGAGATTTTTTATATCTTTTTGGATCAATTACCTAGTATTATTCTAAATAATGATGTTAATTACTCGATAGAACCTATACCTGTTGCAACATATTTTTCAAAAACTCCCTATTAAATGGCCCTGATTGAGTAGTAAGAATTTAAGAAGACACTCCATGAGAATCATGAAAAGGTATTTATTCATCCCATTGTGACACCATGGGGTGTACCTATTTGTTTTACTAAGAATAAATATGGACTAATGAGACTCTACATTGATTATTAGGAGTTGAACAGGATCACAATCAAGGACAGTATCATTTATCCCGTATTCATGACTTATTTGATCAACTTTATAGAGATAGAAATTTTACAATATTTACCTTCATATTAAATGTAATAAATTGGGGTTTAAAAAAGAGGATATAACTAGGACAACATTTTGTACATGTTATAGACACTATGAATATATAGTGATTCCATTTGGTATTACTAATTCCCCCATTATCTTTAAAGATATAATTAATATTGTCTTTAGAGATTACCTTGATCATTTTGTGGTAGTATTTATAAATTATATTCTTATATATATAATGAAAAGTAATAGTATCAAGATCACTCAATAATTTTTCTAAAGATCCTAAATAGGGATAATCTATAATAAAAAATTTCCAAAGTGTTAATTTTGGAAGATAAGTGTTACATTTTAGAGTCATATAATCTCAAATGAGGGTATATTGGTGAATCCATCAAAGATAATGGCTATTAAAAAATATCCAAGACCAACCTTGGTGACTAAGATTAATAGTTTTTTTAGTTAGGCTGAATATTATCGATGCCATGAAGAAATTTATTTTATGGATATCGAGTCCACTAACCATGTTAAATCAAAAGGGATCCAAATTCTTTTATTCAAATTAATGTCAGGAAATTTTCATGGAACTAAAGAGAAGGTTAGTCAATGAACCTAGGAATACACAACCCTGTACTTGATAAGGGTTTGTAATCTATAGTGATGAATTTAGGAATTTTGTGATATGTGTTCTCATGAAGAATGATACAGTGATAGATTATGCCACACGAATATGGAAGGTCATGTGAAAAATAACCCAACTCATGCTTTGGAGTTAGCTACAGAAAAGTTTTTTATTAAAGATATGTTGGGACTATATTTATATATAGAGGTATGAAATATATACTGATTATAAAATTTTAATGTATATATTCATAAAAAAAGTGTGGAATATGTTCCACGGAAGATAGTTAGAGCTAATTAAATATTATGAATACAAATATATTACCACCCTGGGAAAGAAAAAAAGGTGTCCAATGATTTGAGTCAAAATTATCATGTTAGATTATGTATGATAAGGATCAAAAAACATCATATATTTCTATATTTGAGAAGGATGTATATATAAATCATAATGTAAGGGGATAAATATTGTCTTTCTCAAATAAGTGTTCAACCATCTATCCATGTGATGATTAAAGAGGTGTAGAAGGAATATATAGAGTTTCTGAAGAAGATTAGAAATGGTACTATGTTTAACCATTATTATGATGAAATTATAAGGTTCAGAAATAATGTATGTCTTCCATTTATACCAGATTTAAATAAAGAGTTATTAGAGGAAGTTCATAGATCTTCATTCTCTGTCATCAAGGAAGTATGAAGATGTATAGAGATTTGAAAGATCATTTATGTTGGGACAACCTAAATAGAAATATTTTTTTGTATTTATATCAATGATTTGAATTTTATAAAGTTAAGGCTGCGTAAAAAAAGTCTAAGGGGATGTTATAAAAATAACCCATACCATAATGGAAATAATAAAACATCACCAATGATTTTGTCATTAGACTCTACAAAACATCTAAAGGCCATAATGCTATTTGGGTAGTAGTCAATATTTATAAGAATTTAGAAAACTTTGTTTATAATAGAGAATATTTCTATCATAATTATCTTTACAAGATATACATTAATGAAATTTTGAGGTTACATGGAGTATCACATTCTATTTTATCTGACTAGGTTCTGAGATATACCTCAATGTCCTAGAAATTTTTTAGTAAGATCTTGAAACAGAGTTGGACTTTAGCACTGTGTATCATCCTCAGATATATAGTTATTCTAAGAGGAAAAATTAAACCATTGATTATATTTTGAGATCTTATTCTCCGAAATTAAAATGTGTTTTGGATTAATAACTTCCTCTAGTTTATTTTTGATACAAAAATAGATTTTACATGGGAATTTTAATGGATAATTATGAATCCAATTATGGAAATTAGTGTAGAACTAAAACGTTGTAGGATTAATTCATATAAATAAATATAATTGTTCAGGAAATAATTTTTTAAATGGTCTATAAATATAGATTCATTCAAAATCACATCAAATCAATTTAGAGTCAATAGAAAAGTTATTCTAAAAAGCATTAAAGTGATCTTGATTTATAAGTTTGTGAAAAGATGTCTCTATGAATTTCTATATAGAAGAAGTTTATTATTTTGGGTAACAAATGATATTTTATCCCAAGGTATATATTCCCCTTCAATAGTCTTGATCTAGTAGGGATAGTAGCGTATTTCTTAGTTCTTCCACCAAACCTCACTCATGTTCATGATGTGTTCTATGTACCTCTCCAAACGAATTACTTACATGATCCTTCACTTGTAATAAACTAAAATGTCATGAAATTAGATTATTATCACTCTTTTGAGGAATAACTACTGGATATTATGGATCATAGAGAAAATGTTTTATTAAATAAGACTCCACACTTGGTCAATTTTTTTGTGGCGAAACCGCTAATTTGAGGAATCTATATGAGAACCTAAGGATATGATGAGGCAAAAGTATCATCAGTTGTTTATAACAGAGTGATATAATTTTGATAGAAAATTTCATTTTTAGGGGTATAATGTAACACCCTGATATTTTATAAAAAAAATCAAATAAATTTAATTTCTTTGATAGTTTTTGTTACAAGCATTATTGAGATTTAATTAATCATAATACAGTATACCGTTATAACCTAGTTGTGAAATTGGTATGTATGAATATAATTGACTAATTTATGAAAATTATACAATTTAAACATGAATAAAATAAATTCATTGGTTATCAGTTTATTTTAAATGAAAATAAAAATCATGTTAATGTAAAACAATTGTTTTTCTAAAAAACATTTTTTATGTGCGCAATATGTTTTTATCTTAACATATTAAGTTAATTTATATTATTGATATTTCTTAATTAAATTTAAATATCATATATTAAATAAAATATTTTATCAATCATCTAATATTTTTTATTGGTATAGGATAAGAATAAATCAATTTTTATGCTTAAAATAGAATTTTTCCAAAAAAATCGTCCCGTTTAATACAGTTATTTTAAAATTAATCTTTTAAAATTTTAGAAATTTTTTTAGATAAAATGAACTTATTATTTTTAATAAACACAATATAATAATTTTATATTTGATTTTTAATCATTTTTTGAAAAGTATAATTTTTGGATGAAATTTAAAAAAAAATACAGATTTTTATTAAACATTTCTAATCATTTGAATCATTTACAAGTTCTATTTTTTAATATGGTTTTAAATAAAAAATTTATTTCAATTATATTATTATTTATCTAATTTATGTCATTTTAATCAGTTTTATTTTCAATTTTTATTTAATATTTTATATACATATGAAAACTTTTTCTTAGGAAAACATTTTTTTATCGTGTCTACAGTTTTAATTTTAAATTGAATTATGCCAACTCTATGAAGTGAATTTGGAAAAATGGATTCAATATATTGAATTATAATGATTAATATTATATAATAATTTCAACTAAATTTTTGGTCCAGACGAATAGCAAAAATTGTAAATATTTATTATTTTGGTTAAGGTTAAAAATGTTTATCATGAGTTAAACTAAAAAGAAAATGGTTAAAATAACTGAAAAACTTGTGGAATTCGTAATTTTTTGATGAATTTAAACCTTATATTATATAAGGTTTTTCAATGGTCCATTTTTTATCCATTTTTCAATTTTAAAACATAATTATATTTTATTCTTTTAAAAAATTACAAGTGTGTCATCTCCCCAACTTATAAAAGGTCACCCCCTCTTCTCTCCCCTTAACTCTTACATAAGATTTTGGTTTGGATAATCCTATAAAAATCCCTACCCAATACATTGATACATTATATCCCCATGTCCTATAGGTATTAGTTTTTTTGGTAAACCATCCTATGAAGTATTTTGGTGTAATCCTAAAGAGGTAGTCCGGAGAAGATGTATTATTCTTAACTGAGAATTCTACATTTATTTCTTCTTACACCTATTTAAAATATTATTCAAATATTATGATATAATAACATAATTATATTTCATATATTGATATATAATTATGTTAATTTAATAACATATATTTATTTCCTCATTCATAAAATGGTATATGAAACTGTAGATAATGTGTATGGTGGACTACCATCTCGCGAACTGATATAATTTATTTTCCATCACTTCCTCTCACAAATTGATATAATTTTTTATTTAAATTATATATATATATATATATTATATATATATGTTAAATAATTATTTATTATTTACCTTTATTTCATTCCTTCCATCAAGAAATGAAAACAGCGTTCATGTGTACGTACGGCCTACCATCTCTATAAATAGTTTAATTTAGTTTTCTATCTATATATTTTATGGATTAATTTAAATATGTATATAATGAATATGTATTTTGTTTATACTATGAATAAAAATATTTTTAATATGTAACTATAATAAAATTACAATGAAACAAATTAGCACACTATGACAAACATAAAAAACAGAGGGGTTGCCACCCAGAATAATGATTTTACATAAGAATTGTTTATTAACATTTCATAAAAGGAAATAATTATAACATATATTGTATTATATATATTATTATGTTACTATAATATATTTACATTAAACATATATTTGTTATACATAGAATTTTAAAATATGTTCTAGGAAAGTTGAGACTAAAGGTAAAGGATTTTATTCTCAATTTTATTTCTGTGAGACACTTTCCACATTCACCATATGTTACATTTATGTGGTGTGTATACTACTCATTAATGTATTTTAAAATTATTATTATGGTAATTATGCGTATTTTAATACACATTTAAGTTTATTTCAATCATGGGGTTTATGATTCAAAATTCCCCAACGTTGTATGGGTATTATGCCATAATCTCATTGCTTATCAAGATTGTTTATAATCATGCTTACAAAGATGAAATCTAATGATCTATATAAAAAACTCATAAATTTTATTATCCTATAGTTATTTATAGAAATTAAATTTTCCCTTCATTTTAATCTATTTATTAAATCAACATTCCAGGAAATGTTTTTTAAGAAAAACTAACTTTATTTATCTTTTCAACAGAAATCCCATTGTATTTCATATCCATGTTTTATAAAAATGGTTTCAAGAATGTTTTCAATATTAAAATATTATTATTTAGTGTCATTTTTACCCATGTTTTACTTTTAAAAACCCCATTGAAAGTTAATCTTCTTTTCATCTTCCAAATGTTGTTCTTTTACCTTTTGATTAAAAATGTGAAACTAAATCTCTGTTTTAAGATACATGACATGGAAAAAAAATCCATCATTACCACTAAATTATTTGAAGATTTTTTTTAAAAAAATAAAGATTATGATCCATTATTTCATTTTCTTTAATATTTATAAAAATTTTATTTTTAAAATAAATTATTTCAAAATAGAAAGGATAATTCCCTTATGAATTTTTTAATGATATTTTTTGGTATTTATATTCTTTAATGACAAAAACCTCACATGTTTCTTATGATTTAAAAGATATATGATCTAATGATAACATCCTTATCCTTTCTTGGGATGTTTTATGATTTTTATAAAAATATTTTTATGAAAACATTTTCTTTCCTCATGTTATGATATGATGAATTGATGAAATGTTTATGAAACACATTTCTTTTCCATGAGTTATTCATGGATGAAATTTTTATGAATCGTATTTCTCTTCCATGGGTTATGATATAATGAAATGATTATGAAACCCATTTCCTTTTTAGTGGTTATGATGTTATGAATAATTTATGATCTTATTTAACACATTTATTTGATTTTCATTATGTGATGGGTGGTCCAAGAACTATATAGCCCTCAAATGCATTGGGTAAAGATTGATATATCATGACATAAATTGGACTGGAATGGGGAGTTAACCTAGTTAATTAAGGTAATATTTCATCTATGTTAGTCTTGGGAGTGGACTTTACTACTATAATGGTTTGTGGTGTGAACCCATTCAACTATCATATCTATGGTAATGAGCTTTCACTGCTAAAGAGATGATTTTTTATGCTTATGTGTATTCCACAGATCTATGTTGTGTGATAATTTTATTCTCCAAAGTATTTTTTTTCTTTTATTACTTTATAATTCATGTATTATAAACTCCAATGACTTATGAACCAGCCCAATTATATGATCTATGAAAGGTAGGATATGGTTTTCCAATGTTATTCTCAGGTTATCATACCCTTATACTCGTGTAATGCTTATCTAATCATTGATATCTCTCATGTTTACCCTTGCTGAGCATCTCATCTCACCCTTTCCTATATTTATTTTCCTAAGTTTATGAAGAATTTTATTATGTTTGAAATTTATAAGAAGGATGTTATTTATGATAAGTTTGTGGGAGGGGATTTATTTAACTTTGAACTAGTTGTTTATATTCCCATGTTTCTGAAGATACTAGACATATAAAATTATAGCATAGATAATTATTCCATGTAATATCTATTATTAAAATAATATGTAATATATATTTATAAAATTTTTGGGTCTCTATATGTACCATATATATTTATTTCATGCACATCCACTTGATCCCAACACCACTCGGTTTTTTTGAGTCACAGGGGATTCTTACTGGGTCGTTGGACTCAACCCTATCCATGAATATGGTGTGGGTTTGTAATATATGGGTAGACATTCATGTTTTCTCTCAGTTCATAGGTATCTAATATATATATATACTCAGGGTATAGGTTATCTAGTTGTGGATTTTTTGGTATGGGTGGATGCAAAATGAGTTGGGTCAGAGGATATTATATTTATTTGTCAATCAACATTTGTCATGTAGTGGCTAGTGTGGTGTTTAAATTATATAAAGTATATTTATTTTTATCTACTTCTACTACTATTTTATGTTTAACACATCATGTAGATATTTTAATGATTTCATATTCTGGATTATGAGGTCCTAGTCGGATACGAGTTTCATGTCTAATAGTCAATTGGATGTCCAACAAATAGATGAGTCGTCCAGAATTTCAAATAGATATAGTATTGACCCCTAAGACTTTTTTTAAGGGAATAGCCTTCTCTCAACAATGTTAGGACCTTGACATTATTTTATATCATTTTTCATTTAATGAGGCACTAGTAAGGTCACGTGGTGCACCCTGCTCAAGAGGCCCTGGCTAGGGTATTATTAAATTGTTCCATAGGGGTATATTTGTAGCCTCCCAACCTAGGTGCCACACACTGGTGCCCCAATTCATTTTACACATGACCTGAAACACACCTACCCATACGCCAGAGGCAAAATACTAGCATTGAGGGTCTAATATCGATCATGGAGAGACAACACCCTATTTACCAAAGTAAAAACATATAAAAAATAAAACATAATAACCAAAATATTTAACCATAACCAAAGAAACCAATATTACATAATGAAAAAAGCATGAAATACAATATAAAAAACTAAATAGTAGATATTTCACTCAAATACTATTCATGTTTCAATATTTGAAAACCAGAATAAATAAAAACATTTAGAACTCCCAAGTGGGTCCCGACACCAAATTTGGTTCCCTCATCCATGCCCCATCCCGTATCATCTGTCTAACATAGAGAAATTTACCTTAACCTATCCTACTACCATGAATTCTATTAAGTTACCAATCATGATGCCCGAGTACGGTGTGAGTACAACTTAGTAGGCCACTACCAATGACTTCTAAAATAGTATCAATTCAATGGTAGTGTATGTAATTTTATAAAAATAAAATAAAATGTATTAAGTAAGTATTTTAAAATTATTCAATTACACTTAATTTAATCACATAACCTATGGGGTTTCTAATAACACCTAAACTCTCAATACCAACTTCATCCCATGATGATGTCTGAACTATCCCCAATGGATATCATATATCAGAATTATTTTGTTACCATTTATCATCTTAATTTATATCACAGAAAATTGGAACGATAGTCTAATTCCTAATCATGGGTCTAGAACATCATGTCTAACACCCCATGGGTATTTATAGCATCCATACTTGTCCCACACCTCAATAAACACTATTGGGTTTTTATGTAGCAGACCCTATCTTTTACTCATTTATAAATTTAACACTATGGTCTTTTGATGGATCAAAATATGTCCCAAACACGAATATCAATATTTATCACTATAGGATTTTGATGCAACAGACCATATCCCACACACGAATATCAATGTTTATCACTATGGGATTTTGATGCAACATACCATGTCCCAAACATGAATTTAAAATAATCACATTTATCACAATATCAAATATATCAAAAAATTATATATTTCACAATATTACATTAATCATTGTTAATAAACATTAACTCTCTTATCACTTTTCACAATCAAAAAATCTGTTAATTAATTCAACATCTAATTAATCCAATTCACAATCTCAATATCACATTAAATAATTCAAAAATTTATTAATTTTATTTCTCAATCTTAATGTCACATTAATTAATTTGACAATAAATTAATTCATCTTCACAATTTCAATGTCTCAATAATTAATTCAACAATTAATTAATTAAAATCGACCAATTCCATAATCACAAAAAATATATAATTTAATTCATCAATTAATTAATTATATTCCACAATTCCATAATCACAAAAATCCCATTAATCAGTTAAAAATTAATTAACCCAAATTCACTCTAATTTCACTATCCCAATTTCCATCAATTTTACAATCCAATTATCCCTTTAAAAAATTAACCAATTAATTAATTCAATTTCATATATTAAATTTCTAAACATTCAATAGAAAAAATATAATTACATACACATAACTAAAACCAATAATATGTTATTTGAATAATATACCACCAACCTCAATTCTTTGGTGAGCAATCACCCAATGGAAATCCCTAATTTGAAGCATATCATTCAAACCCAAGACAAATAACATGATCTATATTTGAAACCTAAATACAATATCAAATGAATAAAGATCTAAATAATATATATCTATATCTAGAAAAAACATTTGATAAACATACCTATTTTATCTAGGAAAAGGAGTGGGAGAGATAGAGGGATCTAAACGGGAAGGAAATACATACCTGGAGAGGTCCATATCTAACAATACATGATTTTAATCCCAAAAAATGGACATAATGAGGGATTTTAATCCATTTTAAAGCCTATAAATTTTATAGTAAAGAGTTTAGGATTGCGTATCGGTGATTAGGGATTAATACTAGGGGTTTAGGAGTTTAAAACTAATTTTTGGGGGATTTAATTTCCAGGTTCATGGTTTCATATACAGGGAACACGATTTATCCTAACTATGTGCCTTACCTTGGGGTGTTTCATGGTTTCTCATAAGAGGGAACATTGTTTATCAAATTATTCTTCGACCATGAAAACCTCATCATCTCAAGGGTGCATGGATTTCTAGGTTGGGTGCATAGTTTGGGAAAACCATGCACCAACCGTTCACAACCCCATTACCCTAAAAAACATCATATTTTTTACCCAAACACACCCAATATAAAATCCAATAAAAATATACTCAACACAGGGAAAAATAATACTTGAAAATAATCTCAATAAATCTCTAGAAATGGTTGGCTTCATACAATCTCATCACATTATAATATCCCATCCATAAGTTTTACTCCCAAGCATCTCTAAGATCGTGAGTCAAAAATATTGATACACTAAGCCTACGTATCCACTTCTATCTCCTATATTTATTAATTCGCACACCCATGCTTCAACAATAGAAGTACAACATCACGTTATTTCCATAAAAACATTTCTCACTATGATCCAACACACATATCAGATACTCCTCAAAGGGTGCATCTTCTCAATCTCAACATAATCCACATTGATCACATGAGTAGGGTAAACGTGATACCATAAAAGTTGTGAAACATTGAAAACATCATGTGTAGCACCATATTTTTTGTAGTTGATCCAATCGGTACCCCACAAGCCCAATTTTCTCCACAACCTCAAATAGTCCAACAATCCTGGGTGCCAGCTTGCCTTGTCTTCATATCCTACAGTGAAAAAATCTAGTTGGCACCTAAAAGAGTACCGAATAACCCTCTATAAACTCTTGGGGTCATCGAAAAATATTAGTATATGAATTATGTCTACTCTAAGCTATATATGGACTCTTATGAATCAGCTAAACCTACTCTGACATCTCTTACATGAGACTCGGTCCGAACAACTCCGACTCGCCTACCTCTATCCAACATAGATGTTATTTTCATGGTCTACCATAAACAAACTCGTATGGTGCCATATTAATATTTTACTTATAACTATTGTTATAGGAGAACTCAACCAAGGATTTGTGCTTTTTCCAAGACCCACAAAAGTCTAGGACACACGCCTGAAGCATATCTTGAAGCACCTATATAGTATGTTCTGATTCCCCATCTCTATGTGGGTGGAAAGTCATGCTCCATAAAACCTATGTACCAATAAACATCTATAATATATATTAGAAGAACTTAGTAAAGTGTTAATCATGGTCTAAAATAATCATACATGGTACATCATATAGACTAACTATCTCTTGAACATATAAGGCTCCCAACTATTCCATTGTGAAATTCTCTCATATATTTAAGAAGTGTGCTACTTTCAGTAGTTGGACAACAACCATGCATATAGTGTCATTATTCTGAGGCATCCTCAAAAGACCCACCACAAAATCCATAATAATTGTATCCCATAAACATTCTAAAATGGGAAATGGTTTTAGTAAACCACCAGCTCATAGATTCTTGGACTTCACCTACTAGAAGGTGTAGCATTGTGTCACAAACCATGAAAATTCCTATTTCATTCCTAACCACAAAAACTATCATTGTAGGTCACAGTAAATTTTGGTCACCCCTAAATGAACCACCCACTTTGAGTCATGAAATTCACACATCAGGTCCTCCCACATACTCATTGTAACCACAAACTAATTCCTTACATAGATGATCTCATCCTCATATTTGGTCCAAACTGAAGGTGAATCCCCACCCTCAAGGATTTCCCTCATGGATAAACATTCCATATCCCGATATTATATGTCTCTAATATATATCAAAAGTGTAGAGTATAATGAAACTAATATGAGAGACATCTCATCCTAACTCTCATAAACCACAACATGCATCTCAGCCAGCAAATTCATCATCTTTAACTCATCACTAGACTCCTGAACTAGCTAAGTCTGATTTTTCTTCCTTTGAGTTTTAGAAAAACTATCCCCCATATTGAGTGTATATTATAGCTCAAAATAATATGAATGTATATACACAACCTATCTCTTTTATAAGATATTAAAATCCCACTGTGAAAATATATACCTCAATATTTTATGATCCATATATCCAGTAAACTTTTCTCTTAATAGATAATGCTGCCAACACTTTAAACCATAAACCACCGCTACCACCTCGATGATATGTCTTGGGTAGTTCCTTTAATGAGGCTTCAACTACTGAGACCCATATGTCACAACTCGATCTCCGTATATCAAGACTGCTCCAGGATAGATCTCAGAAGCATCACAAATCACCATGTAATCTTCACCTGGATCAGGTATGATCAAGATTGGTGCCATTGTCAAATGCTTCTTCAGCTCCAAGAAGTCATTCTCCAATAATTATGACCATTCAAAATTTACTCCATTTATCTCGACTAAAAGTGGAGTTTCTATTATGGAAAAGTCCTCGATGAACCTCTAATAAAATCCTACTAATCGCACAAAGATACATATATAAAAAACAATATTTATATGTTCCCAAGATACAAATTAATGAACCTTATCAGAGCCTAGTAACACACCTTCCTTCAAAACAATACGAGCCAATAATTGTACCTGATCAATCCAAAATTAAAAATTAGATAGATTATCGTATAGTTGATTCTCTCTTAATGTACTTAGGATGATGTTAAGATGTTGGGCATTATCATCTTGAGTATTGGATTACACTACGATGTCATCCACGAACACTTCCAAAAACTAATATAGGTATGTCTTGAAGATTCTATTCATCAAATCCATAAACATTGTTGGTGAATTAGTTAGCCCGAACGACATCATGATGAACTAAAATAGGCCATACATTCTTATAAAAGTATACCTAGGTATGTTAGATGGTTGAACTCTTATCTAATGATACTCCAATATAAATTCAATATTTGAGAAGACACAAGCTCCCATCAACTGGTTAGACAAATCATCAATACGTCTCAAAGGATATCGGCTCCTCATAGTCATCCATTTCAACTTTTAGTAATTAATATATAAACGCAAGGTTATGCCATCCTATTTGAAAACAAGACTTCATAACCCCAAGGAGACATACTTGGATAGATAAACCCCCTATCTTTCAAATTCTTCATCTGAGTCTTAAACTCTTGAAGCTCTATCAGTACCATTCTGTATGGTGGAATAGAAACTAGATCAACCCCTAGCTTGAGTTCAACTATAAACTCCATGTCTCTCTCATGTGGATTACCTAAGAAGTATTAAGTAAAAACATAATGAAACCTATCCAATGTTGGTGTAAAGACATCATGTTTTACAATCCCATCATCTAGAAATAAACTAGAAACCTAGGAGGTAATCTCCCCAGTTGCTGATGAAATTTCCCTACACATCCTTCCTGGATATCCCACTATCCGCGGTGAATTTAATTTTCTCCCTCAGGAGATGTAAAATTCACTCTCCTGTGGTAATAATCAATTTGAGGAGGTATGCTGCCAACTATTCCATAATCTTATTTAGGTCAAAGCCTAACATATCCAAGATGTACAGATCCCAATTGAAATGATACTACTTAACCTCAAGAGAGAGCCCTTTTCACAAATAGATGTCTCCATATCATACTCCCAAAGGTGTACCTATCTTCTACACCCCACTCATAAATTCCACCTCCAGGCTCAACCCATTCACAATTTGGGTAGAAAAAAAATAATGATAGGATCCAGGATCAAATAAGGAAGTATCTAGAATATATGTTAAACTAATAATACCTCTAACTATTGATGGTCCAGCCTCGATATCCACATGTTTTGGTTGAACGACATGAGACTATTCTACTCCTCTTCCATGTGACTAACTCTAAGTACACAATGTTCCACCACCTTTCCAATATGGGTTCTCCTTCCCAAAAGCACCTCGTCAACTACCTCTACCTCCACATCCAATATAATTGTAAATGCCTGACTGGTATGGTGTATAAGTTTATCTCCCTATACCTAGGTTCTTTCTAGATGCTCCATCATTACCCATATTCCATGGGTTCCTGAAAAACCTCTACAGATATACCCTCTTACCATAATATAGATACTCTACTGGTGGTCGGGGATAGTTTCTACGATAATGGAATGACATACTACATCGATAGAGGATCACTTTAGTAAGGTCCTATATAACTGACCCCTCTATCTTTCCACTCTACATTCTACAGCTCTAGATAACATTCACATAATTATGCTTCTTTATCTTATAATATGTACCTCCTGATCATACAGCAGAAACCACCTATACATCACTAAAATCCTCCCACAGGTTCCCCTCTACTATTAAGCCTAATCCACCACATCACCAAACATATTTAACAGAAATATGTTGACTTAGGACTTAATCTCATACTTAATTACATCCTAGAAATACCTTTTTGTACCTATCTCATCCACTACTATCATTGGAGAAAATCATTGCAAGTCATTATGCATCCAGCATATTCCATCATGGACATACTCCCATTATTCAACCTCATGAACTCAGAAAGTCTCTCCTTTCTCAATGTCTCTAGATTAGAGTTCTCTAGGAACACCTCCAAAAATTCATTATATAACATACCATTAGCATATCCAGTCTGAGTTCGAACATCCCACTAGAAATTCCTTGATTCTTATATCATGTAAATAGACAACATGCCCATATTCTCATCTAGAGTCTTAAAATGGTCAGGTATAGACTAGATGGACTCTTCCCAGTACTCTACTACCTCGGGAACACTTATTCCATTGAAATTTGGAGGGTGTTGTAACTAAAACTCCCATGTAAGGTAAGATATACTATTCATAAGACGCTCTCGGTATCTATCCATAAATTGCAGGAAGTGATAAAATTTCTCATGGAACTACTCTCTTTCTTCCTCACTCGACGCTATCGGTTCCTTAGGTTCTATTATTGGTGGAGCATCTTCATCCATAACCTCAGGTCATCATATCAATAAGCATCCTCAGGGAGGAATATCTCTACAATTACAAACACAATTCCTAGGACACATCACACCACTTTAACATTTTGACATCATAGGATATCATAATAATTCATAGAAAGTATTTTACCCAAACCCCACCACACGGTCTAAACAGAGGCTCTATCACTTACCTTAACCATCCTAAATCTTGGTCTTTATTAAAAAAGGGTAAGCATGTTCTCAAATTAATGTTTCTCAATATAAAACCATTATTCAAATCTTTTATAATTTTAAAATCTTTCTCAATTTCAATTTATGAACCTTTTCAGTTCAATTTCACAAAATAATAGACAAACATTTTCATTTTAGCAACTTTCCCAAAACCTTCTTTTCTCGTGCGTGCCTAAAATGGCGCATGTCACGAAACAATTCTGTGTGCCTAAAATGATGCATGCATGCTCAAATATCGTTCCATTCTGAAACATGAGTCAAAATTCAGGAAAATATTAGCCTCAATAATCACATCACATAATAATTCCATCACCCAAGGTGAGATAAAATCCAACTATAATATAAAATACCAATAACAATAATCCCACCTTGGGTTCTTGAGTTTTACCGCTATACATGGGTTACTACTACCCTGAATGATCTCATTAACAAGGCTATACTCTTCCTAGTCTCCTATATAATTTTACATAATATAAGCACAAAATAAAATAAAAGAAAACTAGGCTCTGATACCACTTTGTAACATCTCCAATTGGGTGCCACACAGTGGTGCCCTAAGCTGGTTCACCACGTGATCACAAGAGAACATCCCCATATGCCAAAGGATGGTGAATAGTAGTGAGCGTATAACATCAATCATTGGGAGAATATCCCCTCTTTATTAGATTAATAACCTAGTGGAAAAAAAAATATATAACCATAACCAAAGAAACTATTATAACATTATGACCAA
This sequence comes from Viscum album, assembly GCA_963277665.1. Classification (NCBI taxonomy): domain Eukaryota; kingdom Viridiplantae; phylum Streptophyta; class Magnoliopsida; order Santalales; family Viscaceae; genus Viscum; species Viscum album. Next base: position 2,086,924,277 of record OY728151.1, read on the forward strand.
ATTAAAAAATACAATATCGAAAACTAAATAGTAGATATTTCGTGCTAATACATGTCAAGAATCAATATTAAAAACACAAAATAAATAAAGACACTAATAACTCTTAATAGGGTCCAGCACCAATTATGGTTCCCTCGACCATGCTTTTTCCCATATCATCTATCTAACTTAGTGATCTTTCTCTTAACTTATCCTGCAACAATTAAATCTGTTCAAGTATCGATCAGGAAGCCCGAGTAGTGTGTGATTACAACTCTGTAGGCCACAACCAATGGTGTATAATATAATATCTAGCCAATAACAGTGTATTTAGATGTATAAGGAATAAAATACAAGCAACAAAGTAAACAGATTTCATTTATTCAATTACTCTTTATTACATGACATAACCACTCAGGTTCCCAAGGACACATAAACTCTAAATACCTAATTCGAACCATGCCAGATTCGGAACTATCCACAAGGGATATTGTATATTTGAATTCCATTTTTACCATTCATCATATCAATTCATATCATGGCCAATTGGAACCGTAGTCTAATTCCAACTCGTGGGTGTAAAACATCATGTCTAGCACACCATTGGTATTTGGATCCTTAGTCCATGTCCCACACCTCAATACTCATTATGGGATTTTGATGCATTATTCCATATACCACACTCATTTATCAATTTATAACAATGAGATTTTGATGAATCAGACCATCTCCCACACATGAATATCAATATTTATCACTATGGGATTTTTAAGCAGTATACCATGTCCCACACGTCAATATTAATATTTATCACTATGGATTTTTGATGTACCAGACCATATCCCAAACATGAATACCACATAATCACATGTATCACAATATCACAGGTATCACAATATTACATATATCATAGTATTATATTAATTAATGACAATCAACATCAACTCTCTTATCACTTTTTACAATCATAATATCTATTAATTTATTCAAAAATTAATTAATCCCACTCACAATCTCAATATCACATTAATTAATTCAATAATTAATTAATTAAATTTCTCAATATTTATATAACATTAATTAATTGAATAATTAATTAATTCAAATTCATAGTCTCAATATCTCATTAACTAATTAAAATCAATAAATTCCATAATCACAATAATCTATTAATTAATTCATTAATTAATTAACTCAATTCAAAAATTACATAATAAAAAACCCTTAATCAATTAAGTAATTAATTAATCCAATTTCAATCCAATTTCACAATCCCAATTTCCACCAATTTAAAATTACATTTATCTAATTAAATAATTCAACAAATTAATTTATTAAATTTTCATAATTCAATTTCTAAAAATTAAATATAAATTTTAAAATTACATAAACATAATTTAAATTAAGACTATAAGATTTTAATAATAGACCACCTAACTTAATTCACTAATGAGCAATCACCCAATAGAAATCCCCAATTTGAAAGGACTCTTCAAACCCATGATGAACAACATTATCTAGATCCAAGACCTAGTTCTAAGATCCAATGATTCAAGATCTAAAAAACCTAGATCTTGATATATAACCAATAATGTATTGACATCCATCTTTTGTTTGGAGAGGAGTGGGGAGAAAGAGATCTAAATGGGAAGGAAATACATAATCTATGAGGTTAATATCTAACCATTCAACCTTTGTAACAAGAATAATATTAGATGGGAGATATTAGAATCCATATATAATCTTATGAAATTCATAGGAATGAGTTTAGATTCAAGTATTGTTGATTATAGATTAATACTGGGGTATTTCAAGAATATAAAACTAATTTTCAGGGAATTTAATTGCCACACACATGGTTTCATACAGGGTGCATGGTTTCCCTTAATTGTGCACCACACATAAGTGTGTCGCCTCGATTCCACTTAGAGGGTTAAAGGTTTATCAAACTATTCACTAACCATGAATACCCAACTATCTCAAGGGTTCATGGTTTTCTAGGTTGGGCACACGGTTTGGGAAAACCATGCACTACCACATTTCCCTCCAAAAACTTCTAATTTTCACCCAAACACACCAAAGATAAAACCCAAAAAAATATACCCAACATAAGGAAAAGTAATACCTAAAAACAAGATCAATATATCTCCATAAATGGTCATTTTATTATAATATTTGTATAGATAGAATATTTATAAGTGTAGATATGATAACGAGACTCATGAGGAACATCAAGCACATACATGGCCAGTATAACATTGGTTTAGACTCGAGTTTCAAAGGTAAGTTTATTTTTTGGATTAGTAGCTCTAGGATGAGTGAGGTATTTGGTTGAACCAAGATTCCCAACAAGGGATGGATGATACTTTGGTTGAGTCATACGGCTCGACTGGGAGCCATTTATTTGTGCATACATCCTTATTGTAATCCATATTAATTGAAGAATGATATAATATACTAAAAATTTTGTCACTTATATTATAAGGGTTGGGGAAATTAATATATATATGAGGGTCTGGGATTTTTATTTTTATTTGCTTTTAAGCCTCTATAAGGCAATGGATTTTATAAATTTAGCTTTTTGAGAAAAACCAGTTTTTGAATTAGAAATATTGTGTGGTGGTGCAAGGTGGGAGTAAATGGTTTAATGGGCTAGTATGTGAAAATTTATCATTGATCTAACAATTTTGAAATGGTTTGATATTTTCAACTTTTTCAAAAAACATAAGGAAAAGTGTTTTTGAAATTAAATTTTAGGGAAGTTTTTAAAACTATTTTTAGAATGGAATTTTGAAATTTAATTAGTTTTTGAGAATGGGGCTAGCTAGGATGGGGATTTTTTGGGATTTTTGTTTTCATGAAAAACCCTTGGATACTAAGGGGTGTGTTGAAAAATAATGGGAGTTTTAGTGTCAGTAAATATTTTGGAGTTGGGTTTTTAAATAAGTAATTGGTATCCATGGAAAGTGATTTGTGTAAATTATGTGTGTTGGTTGGGGTTGACCCGGATGCAAGATTTGTGTAATCATTCTACATACCAAGGTTCAGTGGGAAATAATTGAGTGTGGTTAGTGGGTGTGAGTTTTATTAGCTTGGTGTGGTGTAGGGAGAGCAACCAATTCATGGGTAGACCGGTTTTCTGTGTATTCCATGATGGACCATGAGAAACCTGATGGTTAGTTTTCGCTTCAATGGGTATGCTTCAGTTTTTTCAATGTAACTGTTAGTAGAGGGATCATGGGATTGATGTTTAGAGGGTGAAGCTTTTTTGTGGAATCAGTTTTAATTCTTTGTGGGATCTATTTGTGGAAAGCCCATGGACGTTTGGCATGAGGCATGGGTAGCTAGATGTGATTTTGGCGGGTTTAGGGATTGGACCTCAGATATTTGTTGATTTACTTTTAGTGATGTTTCATATTAGATCACTAGATGTTTTCTTGATTTGGGTCACTAATTGGGACTAGTTGATGCGTGATCTTTTAAGGTTATTCCTATGGTGGATAAAACCACCAGTTCAAATCATCAATCGGATGTGATGTCACATGGTGGGGATAACCATAATTCTTGGGATGTTTTGATTGTATGGAGTTTTTCGTTTTTGAAATGTGACGGGTGTGGTCAAGCACCATATCAGTTCTTGGTGATGGTGATGATCTAATTACATGTGAATTTACCATCAAAAATGGAATCGGTTTGGTTTGGTTAAACACAAACAAATTCTAGATGAATTATAGAATGATACCCATGTAGAGGGTAGTCGTGTGTTCTGACTAGGCATGGGTAGATGCCCTGATTTTTAAACCAGGTATAGAGGGTACTTATAGTTGGTTGGGGATAATATACACGTGGTCTATGGTCATTGGATTATGTATTTTAGCCTCATCTAGATGAGACGAGGCTCACGTGATCTCATTTTGGGTTATGTGATCGGGTTGCACAGGAGGGTGCAATTGTTGGGTTCGGTTAATACTGGGTTAGATATTGGTTAAGAACCTTTGATAGGGTTATTAGTAGATTAATCTAACTTGGGAAGTGGATATTTATTATTGGAGAGCACTTGGGAAAGGTCTCAGTGTGTGAGGAAAGGTACATGTGGGTAACACATGACACTAGTTAGTTTACAGATGGGTGAGCAGTTATTTGTGGGATGGGGACCAGTTTGGGTTTGATGAGGGGATAATAGGTGAAGAAGACTAGTTTTCGGTTATAAATTAATATGTTCAAATAGGGGAATGATAATGTTGATAGATTAGGTGATATTACGTTTCCAATCTGGGGTTTGAACTTCAACAGGGGTGTCTGGGGTTGACATGGATAATAAGGGAACATTGATTGAGAGGAGTAACATGCATGTGGTCACATTAAGAACTATTTGGGTTAGCATTCTAGGAGTATTAAAGGATAATTAGGATGGTGTGGAGTATTCTATTATTCATTTAATGTGTGTATCTCATTATTTGTGGGCCTTTAAATGGTATTCCCATGATCTATGGATGGGTGATTAAAAACCATTTATGGTGACTCTCATGGATGAACGACCTTATTAATGTGATGATAAGGATGATCCTATAGTGGGGAGTGAGATATCAATATTAGTGATGTATCCCTCATTTGTAGGGGGTCAGGATGCATTAGGTGAATCTATGGATGATGTTTTTGGTGTTTTAAGACCGGTGGATCAATTAGGTTGGGATCATTGGACTCATTAGTGAATGTGGGTTTAAATATGGATGTGATTTTAGTGGGGGAAAAATGTCATTTATGAGCATAAAAAAGTTTTAGGTTTTCTGAGTGGGAGTCTAATTGATGATATGTCAGTGCTAGTAGTATAAAATGGTGTTTATTTTGATCATTTGAGGTTTTAATCAAAATAAGGAACTGGATATCATGTTTGGACTATGCGTTTATGTGTAAGATATCTTTTTTGTATGATTTGGAAGTTTTAGAAGGAATTGGAATTTTCAACTACTAGATAGGTAGAATTTTTATCATAAATTTTGAAATGAATTTTAAATTTTAGAACCTCCAAAACTAATTTTTTTATAAGTTGTTTGAGACTCAAAATCTGGTTTATAGGATCTAGAAGCATCTTGTAGGTTCAAGACCTATATTCAATATTTTGGAAAAGTGCATCCTAGAATGTATGGTTGGTGCACGGTTAGTTATAACCATGTAGCCTAACTAAATTTCCTAGATTACATAGTTTCACATCTTGAAAAAACATGTGGGAGGCCCATAAAAACAATATGAATCTCTGTAATAAACTGTAGATATCTCACAGGGTTATCACACAGTCTGGTATGTTATGTGTCATTCTCACGCAAGATGTGTTATACTCATGCAGTCTGGGTGCATGATTGGTGCATGTTTTTTTAAATAATATTTCCAAACATTATATCTCATTAAATAAGGTAAAATTTCCATTTTCCCACCAAATCCATTAATTAGGAAGCCTCCTACTTCTCTATTTTTCTTCTCTCATATGAGATTGTTCTCCAGCCCCTTCCTTCCCTTCTTTGAAACCCATAAGGGGAGTTCTTGGTGGTTTTCCACAATGTTTTGAGGTTTGATTTATCCTCTAGTAAGATCATTGAGTCTCCTCCCCTATTTTATTTTATTTTTATCATTCCCCATTATGAATTTTAATTATGATTCCGCCAGAACATAGTGGAATCAGATATTGGTAATCGGTCTTTTTCTCTGCCTATGAAGTGGGAGACCCAGAAGATCATCTGCACTTTACTGTATTTCATTTTTTTGAATATTTCTTCTATTATTTTCCAAATATTTCAATATTAAATTAATTTCATGGGTTATTTCATTGATTTTGATTCTCATTTATTATTAGGGATTCAAGGTTGAGGATGTGTTGTGGGTTTTTGGCTAGTGTTTGGTCGTAGTAATGGTGTATCAGGATCCGTTGGTGAGATTTTTAGAGTTATTCCTTTGAATGTAAAACTATTTATTTTCTTATAACATGATATCATCAACTAATTAATTATAATTTAATTATAATTAATTAATTACTAGTGGTCTGGTTGTGATATAGGGCCCTGTAAGTCTTGAAAGATCTTCGATGAGGCTTGGAAGCTGTTTTCAAAACCTATAAAATAAATGGATAGCTTCTTATGAAGTAGGTGGTCTTTAATACCTACCCTTTGTATTTATGCATGTTTATGATGGTATTTTAATGCTCAGGATCAACCCTAAGGGTGAAACTCCTTATATAAATTTATTCTAATGAATTTTTAAATTAAATTAATTTGGATAACTAAAATGGATAGATTCTATGTGTCACTACCAACCCTCATGTTCTAGCTTCATTCCTTGTCCCTAAAGTAATATACTGAAACACTCAATACTTTAGTAGCCTCCATACCTTATTATTAGTGATCCCATGTCATCCTGTGTATAGGCCTAGGTGGAAATACCTTAGGCAGACCATTACAGGGTTGGGTGTGTTGATCGTCTGGATGTGACCTTGGGAAATAAGAAGGGTCATCACCCGTCTCCGTATGGTTGTCATAGTAGTAAGACCCCAAATATCTAGAAAAATTATAATACCATATTCATGATTCCATGGGATTTAATGTCCAATTATGTTAGGTGTTGACCAAAGAATGTCGTTATAAACTAGAGGATCCCAATTGGGACAACTCTGCTTATGCATGGACCTCGAGGATTTATTAAGGGATTCTTCTCTAGTGTATCAGATTAGGGGACCCTAGTGGATTCCCCAATTATAAGTTATTTCATTATGGGTTTGGTTAGATATGGTAACAGGTGTCACTTTAGAAAATCTATCAAACATTTAAGCCAAAGGTTTTGTGGAAACGGTGATTGGTTTAGGCATTTGGCCAACTCCACTCTTTTATTTATTCTTTCACATAGTTATTATTGGTATAGTTATGGAATATTAGACCTACTTCTGAGAACATGTCCAATGGGTCAAATGTTATGTGATAGAATGGTAGGGATTCTGAGAGGCACTTCTTGGGATCTGAATTATGATCCCTATTTGATTTAATAATACTTGACCAGAATTATTATTATCACTGGGATTCATCCCTGTATAGGGAATACGGAGGGGGTTACCAAGATTATCTTGAAAACCCATCTTAGATGTTATATCACCCATGATTACTAGCTTATAAGGATCTAGGTTATGCTAGATATTCTCGAGTGGCCACATTTCCCTCGATCACATGATTCTTGTGAAATCCAAGAGGATTGATGATGATCTCTTAAATCGTTTCCAAGGATACTCCTCATGATTGCGCTGATTCATCATGATTCAGTTTATTAGGTATATCTAGTATAGGGCTATTTATTTAGTGATTTAATTATTTTAGGTTATTTTCTAGAATAAGGAGAGTATTATTTACATTTTTCCAAAGGGTCATCCCTCTTAGGAATTCGTCCTAATTTTCAATGTCTTGATTGACTATAGACTAGGACCTAGTAATCTATCATCAATCTAGATTAGTGAATATTTTAAAATATTTTGGGTTCCACTAGTCATGCTTGGATTGACTTATATTCCAAGAATTCCTAGGATCCCACCTGATGCCTTATTTACAAGATATCATGATGATACATGGAATCTTATCTTATATTTAGTAGAGGTGAGTAAGGGTGATCAAATGGTGTGGAATTTTATCTATGTGTGGTAGAATTTCTTACTCATAGATAATCCAATGTTGGATAATGTGGGTATGGTCATACTAGGGTGTCAATTAGAACCTCAGTATGACATTGGTTATTTATTTATTTTCAATGGTTATTTTTTACTTTATTTTTCAGTTGAGTAGATTGCATATAGATACGCTGAATTTACTAGATATATAAAGGACCATTATTTTTTTCCCTAGTGAGTTTCATACTCACATCCTACTCAAGATTTTATTACATTGAGGTACCCAAGAATATGATCACTTGGTAGCAGGAATAGGTTGGGATAAGGCCAAGGACTGATCAAGAAGTATGGACAGGATGTATAAATGGATCTTGGTATGTGGTATGAATTGGTGTGGGTAGTAAATCCTTTTAATTTTCTTATTATTCTTGTATTAATTCCTATAAATGTGTTCATCCCAATGGGTAATAATTTTTGTATGTATGGAATGGTCTTTCAGAACTTTAATTTATTTCATTCATTATTATAACCTTATTCATATTTATCACTCACACACATTGATTATTTACTGATATGGTGGTGTTTAGTTATTTCCATTGTTTTATAACACTGATATGAAGGCATAGACTCCCCTGAGACATGTCCGTGGACCACATTTCAAGTTGGTAGCCTCTGATATATGAGGATATTCCCCTAAGGTCTAGTTTCGAACAAGTCCAATTACTATTCATCGAGTGGGAATATTCATGAGACAACAAAGTGGTATCATAGGGGTTTATTTACTATTGATTTCATATTTGGGACATGGTATATAAAAGTATTAGGAATGTGTTGGAGCCTGTGATGGATATTGGATCAGTGCATCGATAATAATTGTTTCGATGAGAAGTCTGGTTTACTAGGGATGTGGGGTTTCTTATTGATATCAGATGTTATAGTTGTATATAATTTTCACTTTTAGATACAAAAATTTGGTTTATAATTTTTATTTTTTATGGAGTAATGTCTATTGACCCATTGGACTAAGACTATTGATTATTTTTTGACTATTGGTTGGCAGAGGAATGATGAATTTATTCTTGCATCATATTTGGCATGTGAGGTCTCCATGTTATAGGCCAAATAGTGTGGGGTTTTGATTATGACTAAGGACAACTGTTTAAAGTTTCAAAAAAACCCAAAATGATGTTTTCTTATATAGGTACTTAGTAGAGTTCCACTCAGTTGGACCACCTTGTTTATAATCTTTTATGATATTCCATGTGGACAATACTATGATGGAACTAATTGATGGTGACATTGATATGGTCCATTCAATAAAAAGGATGAATTGACCCCTAGTAGGTTAGAATGGGTACTTATCATCTCGTTAGTAACTCCAATAGGTCTCTAGGGGCATGTGATGCCTTATAGAACCACTATTAGAAGAACCAAGTTGACCTATGCATCTAATTTCCTTATAGTAGACCCTTTGGGGGTGTATCATTTTTAGGTGCGGTTAACTATAAAATCATAAAAATTGGCATAGAGTTTTCACATCTAGATTGACATGATATTTTACGTAAGTAACATTCATTTATGAATATCAGGTCAAATCATCCAGTTTGACATAGATAGTTACCTGAAGACTATATGGTGAACTTGGACATAGAGGGGGAATTATCATATACATATTATTTGTGAGGGTTATCTCCTCAGATTTTCTATGTTCATATCATAATCCTCTAGTGATTAGTCCCTGATTTGGATGCTCTAAGGGGACCAAGGTCTGGTAGGATGGTCCTTGGAAGTTGATTCCCTAAATGTTTAAGAAATTAGAAACCTCATTTAAGTTAATAGTTACTAATGGCATTCACTTAAATGGGTTTCCTACTACAAAATAATGGGTGTTTCCCTTAATAACATGGAATTGCAAACCTATATAATTAAACCCATGTTGACTGGTTTGACACTCATAGGTCAATGATATCATTACCTTCCAACATTTTTCACCTTTTAGAGAGGGTTAAAATTCATGATAGGTCTCCTGTATTAGCCATGGAGAGAACAAAGGTGTTTCCTATGAATTGTAAAATTAAGTGTTATATGGTTCTTATGTGATAGACCTATGTTTTCTATGGAAGGACCTAGTGAACCATCTTTATAATTTATTGGTATGGATATGAGGGAGACCTAGAGGTTCTTATTTGTGACTCTGACACTATTGAATCAGCATTTTTTTTAGTCTAGGGAAACCTATGAGAGGGGTTAGCCCAGGTTTATGGATTCCTTTTTAGGAAGTGACATTGGTTTTATTCTAATATTAAGACTAATGCATGGGAGGTACTTAGGTTTATGGTATAGGTAGGTTAAAGCCTATGGTAACTAATAAAGCACCTAGTGTACATGGGTATCTATATTGAGTTCAATGGGTAGGACTATTTTTGTTTTTTCCCATGTTGACTAGTGGTCATGTACTTAGTATTGTAGTTAACATGTGGGTGGATTATCATTACTTTAATGGTTCTAGGTGATGGCTAAGAATGTGGATGATTTCGGCATGCTTCATACATAGGATTCACAGTTTTGGTGCTAAAATGATGTTGTGAGGTGGGAAGTTGTTGATGTCTAATGGAATAAGTAAGGTGACCAAATTGGAAAAATATTTCTTATCGATCTCTTGGAAAGTTGAGACCGACGTTCCATGGAGAATGGATAGTTTGTCCCTTGTAATAATCCACACATAGGATCATGAGTCTAGTGTTGTATCGGGTGGTATATAATTGTACAGTTATTATGTATATAAATTTTATTTAACCCCATTAGTGTGTGGTAACTATCTAGAATGGAAAATTAGTGAATGGCTAGGTGTTGGACGAGGATAAATTATTTCCAATCTGATTCTTGTGGGCATGGTGGCCTGGATACTTGGGTAAATTAAGGGAAGTTCCATATAATGAAGTTTGTATTGGAAATAAATCATGTGTCGTTATATATTTTACCTGGTGATGATCCTTGACATTTAGAATTAGTGAATGTCATGGATTCCATTTTTTATGGGTCATGATTGGGTGAAAAGTGATGTTTTCATTGGTTCTTGAGAATGAATGGGTTTATATCCATTCCAATCCTTAATATTGAAAATGGATGGGGGATGAGATACAGTTATTAATAACTTATTTCGATGGTGCGATGATAAGGATTATCTTAAGGTGGGGGGTGGAACGTTGGTCACTAGTGTGTAAGCCTCGTGGGAAAAAGGATATGAAAAGATAAGACCAATAATTGGATGGTCTTTTTGGTTTTATAATGTCATTGGAAAAATAGAATAGGGTATTTCTTGATTTTTTTTTGAATACTAGGTATAGGGTCGAATAAAAACTTGGGTGGAGTCTGAGCGTAGGCATTGGGCCCAGGATAGCTTGTGAAGATACAAGGGTATTGGATCGGGAATGCAGTGGTGTTTGTTTTGTGGCATGGAAACAGAAATGAATAGGGAATGGTTCAGGGAGGAAATGTCAAATGAAGATGGTTATGAGATTCAGTGAGTTAATAAAAATTTAAGGATCATATTTAGGATGATAGGAATGTGTTTCTGTAGGCAACTCCAATGGTGGGAATATTGTGGCTCGTAATTGGCTATTGAAAGTAAGAAACCATGGTGGGGAACACCATATGAAGATTAATTAATCCAATGATGATGCAGTCACAGTTCATCATAGATGGATTAGGTAAATTATATCTTGATGTTTCACTAATGGTTAAAAGAATCATATCATGTTTTATTGGATCAAGCCTCGTATGTTTAAATCTCCCCTTCAAAACACTTTGGATCTTCAGAAACACAATGAAGATCCTTCAGTGGGAGTTCATAAATGGGGTAGGTCAGGTTGTTTTTATGGATTCAAACTAATAATTATAAGATAATGGAGGAAATAATGTGGTGATGTTTTAATATCTAGTGTTTATATGAGTGGGAAATTTCATAATGAATTTGAATTTTTGAGTACTGGATGGGTCAAATTTTGATTAGAGATCCAGAACAGTATTTTGAATGATGTTACATCTAAAACTAATGTTTTTAGATGTTATTTGAGGATCCTAATGTGTTCCTAAGGTTCTAGAAGTTTCCCAAGGGTTTTAGGCCTCAATTATAACGTTTGGAAAAGTGTGCCTTGGGGTGCATGGTTGGTGCATTGTTAGTATTGACTTTGTGGCCTAACCATGCAGCCTTGATTATATAGGTTCATGTCTTTAAAAACTATGTTGGATGACCTAAAAAACTATGTGATCCTATATAATAAAATTCAGATATGTCACCTAGTTGGACCCTAAACTGATAAATCATGTTTCTTACATGTGTGAGTTTTATTTTACTCAGACATTTGGGTTACAAGGTTGGCTCATGGTTTGGACAACTATGTGGCTCATTAATAGAGGGAAAATTACCATCCCTCCAAGAATTTAAGTTGGAAACCCTACCTTTATCTGTTTTTTCTCCCTCATGTTACCTATAACTCCCCCATCATCCTTTCCTTATTCAAACCCCATCAACTGGTGTTCTTGGAAGCTATCCATGATGTTTTGAGGTGTGATTTATCTTCTAGTAAGCTCCTTGAGTATCCTCCTCTATTCTCCTCTGATTTTTCTTCCCCAAATTAGAGATTTAAATTCTAATTCCATCAGAAAATGGTGAAATTGGATAGCGATGATGGGGATTTTACTCTCCCTATGAAAAGGGTTCACTGGAAGGCCATTTTCACTTTGTCGCATGTCATTTCATTGAGGTATGTCACTAGAGTGATTTTATAATGATTAAAACCATAAATTAAATATCTTGGGTGATTATATTTATATCATTACTTAGGGATAATTTTAGATACAAGTTTGAGGATGTGTCGTGGGTTTTCAACGTTCATTTGGTCATAAATCTGGTGAAATAGGATTGTTCGGGGGGATTTTGAGAATTATGACTTTATATAAAAAAGTATATATTTTTTATCACTTTTTTGATTAATAGATTAATTATAATCTTATTATAATTAATTAATTTATAGTAGTTTGGTTGTGAGACATGATCCCATATGTCTCAGAGGTGTTTGGAGGAGCCTTATAGCTTCAATCAACCCTTGTAAAATAAATAGAGATTTTTTTATGAGGTAGGTGGAATGTCATACCTAGACTTTGGAATTTAAGAATTTTTATGGTGGTATGTGAATCATCAGACTCAGACCTAAGGTAAACACTCCCTATTTAAATTTCTTCCAAGGACGTGTATAATTAAATTAATTTTTTTGATTAAACTGGAAATATGTTATGTGTAATAACCCAAGTGAGCTTGCTTCATGAATTATCCCTGAAGGTTGAGACCAAGACACATGAGATACCAAGTGTCCTCCAGACCTCTTAGGAGATGAGCCTGCACCTAGTGAAGCATCTCAGCCCTTTTCTAGGCCTTGGTGGACAAACCTTAGGTAGACCATAATTGGGCTATGTTTTTTTACAATCCCAGAGAAACCATGGGAACCAAGATGGGTCATCACCCATATACTAATGGTCATCATGGTAATAAGACCATATATAGACATTAAATCCAAACTACCCTAAACATGATGTCATGGGATGGGATATACTAGTGCATCAGGTGTTGAACCAAGACCATGTTCCCGGCCTAGAGGATCCCAAGTGAGAAACCTTCACATATATATAGACCTTGAGTATTATAAAAGGGATACATATCTAATGTATTGACCTATGAGAAAGTAGTGGGTTCCTTGGTGGTTGACTAGTCGTAAGAAAGTGTGTTATGGGTTTTATTATAGTTGGTAGTTGGTTTTACCTTAGAACCCATACCAAACATGTATGTATGAGGGGATATTGTAGTGTTGATGGGTTTAGGTTCTTATACAACCTTTTTCTTTTATTTATTTATTCAATTTGTCACTATTCGTGTAGATATAGAATAACATTAATGCTTCTGAGAACATGTACTATGATCCTGACATGATAGGACAACATACTACGAATTCCTAGAGGTGCTTCCTAGGATCTGACGTATGAGACTTATTTGATTTAATTCTACTTTAATATAATTCCTAGTGTCACTGGGATTCCTCCCAACACATGGAACATGGAGGTGGTTTCCTATTGCACCTTTAAAACCACTCTTAGATCATATATCACCCAGTATTCCAAGCCTACTAGGATCGAGGTGATTCCATAGATTGTTGGGTGGACGTATTTCCCCCTAAGTACTAGATGTTGGATACATCCTTGAGGATTGACCATGATCTACTCAATAGGTTCCTTTTATACACATTAGTATTGGTTTTAATCACCATGATTTCATTTCCCATGTTTTTCTCGGAATGGTTTGTTAATATAGTGATTAAATGATGTCGGGTTATTATGTTAGGCCAGGAGAGTATTCTTAAAATATTACCTAAGGTCATCCCCATTATGAATTAAACCTTGTTTCAAATTTCTTTATTTCCTATTGTTTGGGAATTAAGAATCAAATATAAAACTAGATTAGGGAACACCAAAATTTCATGTGGATTCTAATCGTTAATCATTGATAGAGTGTCATTTTTATGATACTTATAATACCACATGATGCATTATTTACAGGATTCTAAGATGATACCTAGAATCCTATCTTATATTTAGCAGATGTGAGTATGGGTTATCTAAGGGCTTGGAATTGTATCCTCTTATTTTGATGTAGCTTATTCAAAGATATTCACGTTCTAACTGAAGTAGGCATGGTAAAACCAGGGTATCCATCAGGCCCTTGGTACAAAATTGGTAATTTATTTATTTTTCAAAAGTTTTTATTTAGTTTTTTGTTTAGCTAAGTAGCTCACATGTACATACACTAAACATATTGTCTATGTATAAGACCTTGTTGGTGGTTCCATATTTATTTTTTTACTCACGCCCAGATTGGTCCACCATTGCACTAGGGAACATGAGTATACATTCACTTAATTGTAGGCATAGTTCCAGCTGAGGCTCAAGATGGACCGAGTAGGATGGATCAGATGTGTATGTGAAGATTAGTATATGGTATGGATTGATATGGTGAGTAGAGCCATATAATTTTCATATTATTCTTGTATTTGTTCCTATATATATGGTCAGCCCAGTGGGTGATCAGTTCTGTTTGTATTGGATGGTTGTTTGGACATTTACTTCATTTCATTCATTATAAAATCCTAGTTTATATTTATTAGTTCAACACATTTATTTTTTATTTCTTTAATGAAGTTTAATTACATTCATTTTTTATTACATTGTTTTGAGGTCATGTTATCCCCTCGAACACACCCTTGGACCTCACTGCTAGTTGATATCCTTTGGCATATTGGGAGGCACACCTAAGTACAGGTCATGAACTGGACTAGTTACTATTCATGGAGTGAGTCAGGTTGTGACGTGAAAACATTCCGGGATGTTCTCAGGATGCCTTAAGATATTGGAATCCAAATTTGGAGATATTAGTGACATATAGATAGGTGAGGATGAGGGGTTTTGGGGAAAGTTGACCGAG
This sequence comes from Viscum album, assembly GCA_963277665.1. NCBI lineage: Eukaryota > Viridiplantae > Streptophyta > Magnoliopsida > Santalales > Viscaceae > Viscum > Viscum album. The sequence continues at coordinate 2,086,939,423 of OY728151.1, forward strand.
AGGGAATAAATGATGATATCATTTGAAATCGGATATGGTGAGTTTTAATCCACATTGGGAAAATAGTTTAGTATGATGTTGATCATGTTTAATGATCAAAATGAGAATTTATAAAGGGAGAATATTTAGTTGGGATTAGTGTTTTTATTTTCATAGAGAAATCATGTTTTCCTTCAAATATGGTATTCAATAAGTTCTTAATGATTTGATGATCGTGATAGATTAGGATATGGGGATAATTCTTTACCAAGGACTCTCAATGATGATAAGAACTATGGTGGGGAGTTTTTAATAACATCCATAATTTTACGATGGAAATTTTTGAGTGAATTTAAATTTGTTTGTTGGAATATAGTCCATTTTGAAATATCAGATTTGGGTCAGAATTCAGGGATTTTGAACACCTATAAGTGGTGGTATTAGATTTGGTGTGTAGATCGGATGGGGGTTTAGAGGGGTTTCAGAGTGGTGGTCGGGTGGTTGGGCTAATACATTTCAGAAGATGGGCACTAGAGAGTTGTAGGTTTAGAGAATGTGTTGGACACAATGTCAAGTCTCAACAACTAGTTGAAGAGCTACCATTGGCTAGTATGTGGGTCAAAAAATGTGTTTAGTACACTGTCTGAACCCACTATCTCACTAGTGATCCCCACCAACTAGCAGGTGGGGTTTGGGTACCTTTATTTTAATGAGGGTTCTATTGGTATTCGGGGGTTCCTATTAGGTACCCCTTGGGTTTCTTCTCGCCCAATCATATTAACAAGAGTGGGATATTCCCTATTATATCTCCCTTTACCTCCCATGGTGTGCCTTCAATCAGGTTAATTCTAGAGGAATATAGTGTGGATTTTAAGGTAATATATCCTCTCCCCCTACTTCTCCTCTCTATTATTCATAGATTTTTTTTGGATAGTTAGGGTTTTAGAGTAATGATTTACCTTTATCATTTTGAAATCATTTCACTTGATGTGTCTTTAGTGTGAGACTTATATAAGATGTCCCGAGAGGTTAAAATCAACTCTTCTCTCACTATTTTTCTCAAGATGTAATTAAAAGTTATTTTATGAAGGTTTTCTAATGAATTTGTATTTAATTAGTCTTGCATTTATATTTACAAATTGGGAATATTTTTTAACAAAGTTTTGGGGTGTGTTGGAAGTAGAACACACTTTGTTTCTTATGATTTCAACAACATTGGGATTCCTAATGATTTTGGTTCCCTTTATGGTAATTTGTGTTTTTGGTTTTAATTAATTAATTAATTAATTTTGAAATGGCTATGGTGGAGGCAGGTTCTTGGGGACTTCTTTTGGTTTGGAACATATCTCATATAGTTTGGATGGACTATAAAGTTATTCTTGAGGAATTAGGATAGTGTTTTTTAGGTTTAATTGATAATAAATAATTATAATTAATTATTGTGATCCTTGATGTGAGATAGAGCCTCAATAATGGAGGTGGTTCTTAGATGAGCTCAGGCACTGATCTATCGAGCTATGACGTCAAAGTAATGACTTTGGTTGAGGTAGGGGGTTTGACCATACTATATAGAATATCTAATTGTTTATTTATGTTCATGTTCCAATATTATCATAACTATTGAAATGTTGTATTTGTTTTGTATTTAAACTGAAAAAGTTTTCTCTTCATATCAAAGTGGTGGGTTAATCCTAGTGGATGCGATGGACTCCTATAGGCTGAGGTGAGTCCAAGGGACTAATTTGGATGCCTATGTGTAAGAGTGGGTCTCGATGGGATATTTCCCTCAAGATGATTTGGTGAAATGTGAGATATGCTAAATTTCATTTTTACTAATTATTTTCATGTTCACCATATAATTTTATAACTGCCCTAAATGTACAATGATGGGTCTTGGTACTTGATGATATCCTCCCTAGAACCTACATGGATGAGCTAGTGTGATGGTATGTGGCCTATATAGAACCTATGGGGGTGGGTTAGTGTGCGTTATTGACCTCCCAACATAAATAAAAAATAATCCTATTTCTATCATTTGAAACAACAATAATAGACCCAAAAACCATGACCATAGCTTAAGGCCATGGTTTACATAAACATTGGCCCTTATCGTCATTGAAATAGGGTCTAGGCAATAGACACAATTTCAAACTATGTTCTTATATGGGATATAGCCCCAATACATGTGGACCATGGCCATAGGTTGCACACCATATAGAAATATCATATTTCTGTGATTTAATAAATCATAGTCATAACCTTTTACAAACAAATCACCATGTTTTGATCCTACGACCTCTTAAAGAATCCTCTCAAGACATTACCACTATACTACACCCTACTATATGTAATAATATATATGTAATTATATATAATTGTTATTATTGGTCTTTTAAAAAAATAAAAAATTATATTAGGTAACTTAGTCCCACAGTTTTGAAAAACTATGGCAATAAGTGACATTCATTTCCACCGTTTGAGAAAATAGTGGTCATAGTTGGTTGGGAGAGACATATTTCCATGGTTTTCTAAAACCATGGAAATAGGTGGCATGTATGGCCACAATTTTCAAAAAATGTGGCCTTAGGTGGGAATGTTGTCAAGGTTTTCTGAAACATGGCCATTGGTAGGAATATTTCCATTATTTTATAAAAATTTGGATATATGTGGCATGTATTTCTATTGTATTCCCAAAATATGGTCATAGTTGTTTCCCATGGAACCTATTTTAATGGTGTTCCAAAAATATGGTTGTAGGTGATATCTATTTCCACAGTTTTCCAAAACCATGAAAATATATATTTTATTATAATTTCCTGTAGGATTGTGGAATTTATAATTCCAACTTATCACAATAGTTATGTGTATCAATGGTTATAGGATGACCCAAGGAGATGTCCAATCATATTTTAACAAAAATTTGGTTGTAAGTTTCCCTATGTCCATGCTTATTTTAAACCATATATATAAACTACAGTTATAGGACCTTTTTTATGATAGAGTTTGTGGGGAATGATCATGGTGACTTTATGGACCTCCTTGAGTGAATAGGGATGGGTCGGAATACTTGAAATGGAATCCCTATAACATGTAGGGATGAGCCGAGGTGATTTATTGTGTCCTCACTAGAACATGTAGGTATGGGTTGGTGTGATTGTTCATTGCCTCCCTTGAACCTATGGGGATGGGCCGATGTGAATTATTTTTCCCTCCCTAAAATCTATGGGGTTACCCTTATGTACATGGCTGACCTCCCTATAGTCTACTAGGATTGGTATGGGTGACTCATTGGGCCTCCCTAAGTACACAGGGGTAGGTCAAGGTCCTTGAAGTTAATGTGACCTAAGTGGTAGGTATGGGCCATGGGTTACTTGAATTATTGACTTCCTACCATATGTTCCCTCTGTTATGGTGAAAAATAAGGTTGTGTATGTGTTATTAAATGAAATGGATTCAGTATTCCATTAACGCAGGTATGTCGTGGTTTTTGGTATGAGGTGAATCTTGGCATGGTTCTAAAGCTAGTATGCTTGTATGTGCATGCATTTTATGTTTTTGGGTGAGTATGTTTCATGTGCTCGACCATGCCTTATATATTTATTACAATAACTTCCACTTGATCACAATAATACTCTATTTTATTAAGAAACTATGGATACCTACTGGTTCATTAGACTTTCCCCCTATCCATATACATGGAGTTAGTTTTAGTGTATTTGGTTAGACCTTTTTTCTCTTAGGAAACTGGTATAGAAGGAATATAGACTCATAGTACATTTCAGTAGGTCATGAAGTTCATTGCTATGAAAGGATAGTATGTTTATTGAGTTATAGGCCACTGTATATATTTTTCAGTCATTGTTTTCCATGTACTGACTAGTATGCCATTTATTTTATATGAAGTATATTTATTATTATATACATTTACTACTCTATTATGTTTGATTCATCATGTAGAAAATTTTATGGTTTCATATTATAGATTATGAAGGATCTGAGGGCCCCAAGTTTCATGTCTCCAAGTTATTAGTATGTCCACTATATGAATGGGTTATTTAAATTTTTTGATAAAATTGGGAATGACTCCAAGGAATTTCTATTGAGGGGATAGTCTCTCCATGAATAAATTAGGCCCAAACCTCTAGTCGTAATCCTCTGGAAAATGAGGAGTTGTTTCTGAGGTCTTGTGGCACACACTGCTCAGGAATCATTTGAGTGGCATGGGCCTAGGTGTTGCAGGAAAACTTCAGGATATTATTATTCTTATGATGAATTAAATGAATGTTATACCAGGGATGGAATAGTTAAAAAAAATTCCAACCTTCATAGATTTTTATGAAAAGAGAGTGTCTATCTCATCTCTAGTGGGTATCCAGTTTGTGCTTGGTGGATAATTAAAGTTATAATCTATTTGAGAAGGACATGACTAAGGAAAAGTGGGAATGATCACTACTGAAATATCTAGACTTGTACTTAGAGTATTTTAAGTTAATGTAAAAAAACATTCTTATGTATAATAATGGACTTTTAACCTAATGTGTTCAGAAAATATTTTTAATGGATTCCTCCTAAATGATATAAGGAATTCACTATTTCTATTATACCCAGTACTAAACCAATATTTATTTCCATTATTGTATAGATCCAAATGAATTGATGTAATTAAATATATATCTAGACGATCTAGAGGCTAATGGAATTATTAGGACAAACACTTCTCAATAGGGTTATGTAGTTCTCTTTTCTATGAAATATTATGGAATTATATTCCTTTGAATCGATTATCAAAATTTGAAATAGGTAAAAATTAAGAATCATTATTTTTCCCTATAATCGATGAACTATTTGGTCAGATTAAAGTGAAAATGTGGTTTTCTAAAATTGAATTTCAATTGGGGGCTATCCTCAGCTTCGGGTCAGGATGGAGGACGTTTTGAAGACCATTTTTAATTTTAGTGTGTGATTTTTTAATACCTTGTGACGCATTTTCGACTGACTAATTCTAAATTCATATTTATGGCCGTAATGAATTTGAACTTTCATACTTTATTATACTCATTTTTTATGGTCTTTGTGGATGATATCTTAGTCTATTATAAATCCATGGATGAGCAAGCTTCAAATCTTGGTAGCTTCCTATAGACTTTGCAGGATGATCAGTTGTCTTCTATGTTGTCCAAATTCTTGTTCTAGACCAAGGAAGTAAAATTCCTTATAAATATGATATCATAATCTAGAATTTATATGGATGTTGAAAATTTAGAGTCTATTATTTCCCAGAAGGTCCCATATAATGTACTAAATATTAGAATATTTTTCAGAATTATGGGGTATTGCCACATCTTCATTCTACAAATTTAAAGGATAGTTGATCCTAAAACATCTCTAGTGAAGAAAGTGGTTAAATTCATGTTGTTGGAATAATTTTAAGCATCCTTCATTAGTATGTGGTAAAGTATATAAGGGGGGTGTATTAACACTACATCCATTTTTTATCATCTATATTAGAGGGGTTCAAGGACATACAAATGTCTTATAAATATTATAATATTATTTGAGAAATACTCAATTTTAGGTCAATTATTAATGTATAGTTATATGATTCTCATTAATTTCTATACATCTATAAGAGGCTCATGGTTTTTACATGAAAGAAAGAGGAGGTGACGGAAGAGTATCCTTCCTCTAGATGGTTTTTTTACACTTGAATTATAAATATATTTTTTGATATTCACCCCTTTGGTGGTTGTGTATAAAGAAATACATTTTGAGTTTCATCACCAAATGCTTCACCTATTAGTAGGTAAAATATAAGAATAAAAAACTTTTGTTACCCTTTAGTCGCTCCCTATTAATATATAGAAGTGGGATAGGATTATGATGGATTTCATGATTTATTTACAAAGATCCTATAATTTTAGGATGTGTTTTGGGTGATTTTGTATCATCTAACCAAGTTATAATTGTTTTTAATATCAAAGAGTTTTTTCTAATGGATTAACCTAGAAAATTATATTCCTTATAAGTTGTAATGATTCATAGATCTAGAAAGGAATTCTGTCAGCCATTGGGATTCATGTGAAATTAAATACCACCTTCCATACTCAAACTAATAGCTAAACTAAGTACACAATCCAAATATTATAGGATATACATCAAGTATGTATTCTCTACATTTGTTTCCCATTGGAAGATCACATTTCCTTGGTGGAATTATCCTATATTAAAAATTACCAAACATCTATACATATGGACCCATATAAAGAATTATAAGAGATACTATATCTATATCCACTCTATTGGATGGAGATATCTGAGTCTTCCATAATTGGTACTAATCATTTCCAGAAGATAGAAGATCTAGTAAATATTATCTAGACTTATCTCAAGGCTACTTAAAGCTAGAAAACCCCTTATTTTAACCATTGAAGGTAACCCTTAGAATTAAAATTTGGAGATCATTTATTTCTTGGTATTTCTCCTAGATTGGGTCACTAATGAATATACAAGAAGAGTAACATTCTCATAGATACATCATTATTTTCATAATTATTGTAATAGTTAGGTAATATGATTATAATATATCCTTGCATTCTAAATTCAATACCATGCAAAACAACTTTCATGTTTTTCAATTAAGGAGATATGTACCTTACCACTTGTATGTGATCTGATATGATGATGACCTGATGGAATATAGTGTGTCCTATCCAATTCATATTATTTGTACTATTCATCAAAGTTATAAAGTTATGTAAGGTAAAATAATTACCTTAGTTTGAATCAAATGGAAATACAATAATCTCTAAGATGATACCTGAGAGTAAGAATTGAAAATTGAGATCCAATATACAAACTCATTCTTCGAAAAATTAGTTGAATCTTATCATGGATTAGAAGAATAATGTTGGAGATTTTGTAAATTATTTAACCTAAATATAATAACCTGGATTTCCCTAGGACCTTTTTTTGTGAAAATGCAGTGTTTAGGGTGTTCTGGGAGGCAACGGTGGCTCATTTCAAGTGTTTTTAAATTTCTAGTTTTCTATTGGCATGTCAGTGCATCGGCAAGTTAGTGTGTCAGCATGTTAGTGCATCATCAAGCCAGTGAATTAGTGAGTTAAAATAATCATCATTGGTCAGTTAGGAAAGTCGACATTGGTGAGTTAGGGGAGTGAACATTGGTGAGTCAGGGGTATCGCCATCCGTGAGTTAGGGGTGTCAGTGTTTGTAGGTCGTGGAGTCAGTAGGTTAGGGTGTCCTTAGGTCATTGAATCGGTAGTTTAGGGTGTTGGTAGGTCCTGGCATCAGTATGTTATGGTTTCGGTAGGTCGGGGAATCGATAGTTCCTTACTTCGTTGAGTCGGTGTTAGTGGCTCAGCGTCGGTGAATCAGCGTTGGTGACACACCCATCGATGACTCAGTTGCATTTTTTCCCAGTTTTCTAGTTTCACCCCTCTTATGTTATATTTCATGTAATCAGAATTTAAATCCTTTTTGGAAAATTTTAAGGGTGTTTTGAAGGGTATTAAGTATAAATTTAATTTAAAAATTTTTTGGGGACTTTGAGATACTCAAACCGTGAAATCTTGACAGTGATCCCATGATTAGTGACTTTTGGAAACAGTTCTTCCTTAAAAATAAGATACAGCTCTTCAAAGCCTAGATATTACCTTACTTAGGTGTTTTTTATTTCCCCTTAGTAATACTAGAGCCTTCCTCACTAGACGAGTTGTGCGCATGTGCTAGAGTTCTCTGGCTCACCTTTCTTGTAGTTCCATCCTACAACTTGTGTGGTCCCCTATTCTAGGCGCAAGGAGAAACTTCAATCCTTTGATCATCCATTAGGGATTCCTTCTATCTCTCTTTAGTTGAACATCTAGTTAGGTGGGTGTACTAATGATTCCTTTAGAATAACAGGTGGATAAATTTTTTAAGAAATAAATAAATAAGAAAGGAATATGATAAAAATATGATGGGGTAATGAAATAATAGGCTGAGAGTGGTTTGATGTTTGATCGCCTGTTTTATTTTTATTATATTTGTTTCTTTATGGATTTATGGTGGTTATATGTATTCTAAAAATTATGGTCGTTGGTGGTCTTTTCTTGTGCACAGGTGGTGTCCTATTTTTTTATGATATTTGATAATTGTCCATCACATAAAAACTACTTAAACACATACACTTGGTTAAATTGAAATGGAAGGCCCAAGATGGAAAACATTTTATGATCACCATTGTTTATCAAGTGGATTAAATAATAGTGTTTACAAAATGTGAATATATATATAGACACATCTTGTTGATAGGTCTGGCTGAGTGTTCTGTATTGTTGAATTATGTGACCTTGTGTGAGTTTTGTGGTGCTGCTTTTGGGAGCACAGTTGTGGGTACAGGGATGGATAGAAGAGTTGGTTCTGTGAGGAGGTTGTGGTATGTGTGTATAGCAGTGTTGTGGGTTATTATTAGTTGATGTGGTATTTTTGTGTGGGGAAGTATAGGGGGTGTTTTGGTATCTCATTTTGAGATAATGATTCATTATGGAAGAGATTGACTTATAGGTAGCTGAACTGCATTTTTTTGTGTCCTGGCTGTTGAACGGTGTTGGGCAGTGGGGCTACAGTGTCGTTATGAACTTATATGCATTGGGACTGTATTTATGAAATATTGGGTTGCAAGGATACGGACCTAGGTTGGGAGAGAAGTATTGTGAGGTATAACTTTGAAAAAATGATATTTGGTAGTAGTTGAATGGGGTTGAGTAATGGGACTACAAATATGGTTTTGTTGTTTTTTTGGTATGGTTATGGATGGTATTTTTCTGGTAGTGCTAGAATAAATTAATCTGAATCCTCCCCCCATTAAATAAGTAAATTTAAATTGGTTAAATGAAATGGGGTTTGGCTTATGAATGGTAGTGGGTGTTGTGTGGTTAGGCATATAGGGGTAGCACAAGAAGTGGTACTGGTGGGCTCGTTTGTTTGGTTGTTTGAAACCCATAGGTTGGGCTGAGTGTTTTCTTACCAACACATATATAAATTGTAGTTTCTTGAGATTTCTATATGAACCCCACCCTTTTTTAGTAGTATGTGCCGAAAACCTCTGTCTCATTTTGGAGGGTGTCTTTCCTAATGTCCTGGTGGGGGATGGATGGTTAGTTACTAACTTCATTCCTTGAACCGTCAACTAAATTCTTACCACTCGAGTGTATCTGGGAAGGCTATAATGGATTGAGGCTTACCATAGTCCAATATCCTTTGGGATAGGGTTTGTTCTGGATGATATTCCTAGGTGTTTTCAGGCTAGGATTGTTTTCCCAAGTTTCTTCTGGATGAGGAAAAAGTGTCTTTAGGTGGGAGGCATTGTTGATGTGGACCAGGTGTCTGTGAGTGGGATTGTGTATGGTTTTAGGCCAAGGTGTTTGTGTTTGTAGGTTGTGGTAGTTGGACTATGTATGGGAAGAGTGGTATAATCAAGACATTAGTCATTAGGGATGAGAAGTTAACCAGTTGGAAATTGGTGTGGGGTACCCAAATATCGATGTGATTATACTACTACTTTACTTGACTTGTGTTATTTAGTGAGTGTGAATTAGTGAGGTTGGGCTGGTTAGTATTCCTTGGTTGGTTCTTTGAGGTTCTATTGTTTTCTCACGGGGATGTTAGTATGTTCCCTCACTTGTGCATGGGTGGATTTAGTTTCCCTACTTATTTTACTCGTATGCTTACCCTACATATATAAAATTGTTTTCATGTTTTCAGGAGGACTTTGAGTATTGTTCTAAACATTACTAGTTTGAGCATCGGGATTAGTTGTGATTTCTTCTTAGTCTCTTTTCTTTTTTAACATTACTTTGGAGGTTTTTTGTACCTTGTATCAGCTTTACATTTGAACATGCATGTGGGATTGGATTTTGGATTTTATTTTACTTTTAGTATATGGAGTTTCTTTGTATTTACCTTCCTATATTCTGATCTTGTTAAATAAAAAGGGTGATTCCTTCCATACTATGTGAGATTCTATACACTTGGTGCTAATCACCACTCTAGGGCCTATTGAAGGCATAACTCTAGGGTAATTATCTCTCCTTCATCTTGATAAAGTAAGGGTGTGGCATTTTTTTGTCCCTTCCCCCGTCGTGAAGAAGGAAGGTTGTGACAAAATGGAGTCAAATTGTACGTTTTGGGAGTTGCGGGATAGGATGGAGTTAAGAGTTAGGAATAGTGATAGTTGCATGGGATGGTAGGGTAACATTATTAGGTGACCTTGGGGCGTCAAATAGGTCAGTGAAGACTGGGTAGGACATGAGATTTTAGCCCCCCCTAGCCATGATTTGATGCAATGACTCTGGACCTACTGAATGACCAAGTGAGGCTGCACTGATTACATGGTAGTGAACCTAGGAAAGTATCATGTGTCATAATTACTTTTGTTATAGTGTGTCTTTGGTGTTTTTGGATTATAAAATAAAATAAGATTTAAAACAAATTTAAAATAAAATTTCCACACTACCCAGGATTAGGAGTTCCCTGTTTACTTTTCAGCTATGGAACTCAGACACTGACCACATGTGGTATGAGCAGTTGAGGCACAATAGGTTGATCCAGTTGATCAACGGAGGACCGACAGAGAGGAGGAAGATGACCAGTGGTAGAAGATGCTTCATTCCTTCCAGCAGTATACTATGGATAAGTATGAGAGAAGTGTCTCAAACATGGAGATGAAGAGTTGGTTGGAGGAGATAGTAATCACATTTAGCTTTATCTGAGCTATGATAGGGTATTGAGTTCCTTTGGCAGTGAGTCACATGCAAGTAAAAGCATGTTATTGGTGGATTCTTTACATCAGGGAGAGAAAGGAGACTGATATTTCGTGGGATGACTGTGAGAAAGAGTTCTGTATGGAATCCCTTTCTTCTATAATGAAGGCTAAGAAGATACAGAAGCTACTCTCCCTCCAGTACGGGAGTACGTTGATGAGGGAACTGGGGAACAAGTTCAAGGATCTACTATGCTTCACACCAAACCTCTTCTCAGATAAGGAGTCCCGATCGAGACGCTTAGAGGAGGCACTCCAACCTTCTCATCATTATATTGTTACTCCTTTCACTCTACCAACATACTTAGAGGTTCAGAAGAAGGTCGAGGTAGTGGAAAGGATTCACTCACTAGGAGGTGTGCCACAATAGGGGATCCAGCCAATTTCGTCAAAGGGGAATGTTTTCAACAGCTATTCTCCACTGTTAGGGCCTCCAAGGTTTTGGCTAGTGGGAAGTAGGCATCAGCAGTTCTAGTTTCGATCTCCTGGTCCTCGCCCTTTCCTCATGGTCCCGGGACATAGGTTCTTTGTCTGTGGCGGTCATCGGAATCTTTAGAACTAGTTCCCTATTCAAACTCAGTATGGTGGTGGTGGGCAGGTTCAACACCCACCTCAGCAGCAGCAGTTTCCTGTTAGGCCTTTCTAGTAGTAGGGTAGCAAGATCCCACTCCGCCGAATATGGATAGTGCTAGAGGAGGATGACCTCATGGTGTTCCTCGACGACCTCGACCATGGCGTGTTCATGTTGGTGGTCAATAGAACAGAGGTAGAGGAGTTGTGCATGGTAAATTGCACACCACGGATATAGTAGTTCTAGTAAGGTCAGAGGTTGTTTGAAGTATGATCAGTCTGTTTACTAGTCTTGGGTGTTCTTTTTTTGATTCAGGAGATTCTCACTCCTTTTTTACACCAAGTATATCCCATACTCTGGGACTAGAAGTAGACAGACTTCCCATGCCCCTAGTGTTTAGTACACCAGCTCGAGGTTAGAATAGTCTGTTTGATGTTTTTAAATGATGTAAATAGATGTTGGGCCCTCATCATTCCAGTGGGGATCTTCTTATGCTACATATGTAGCCATACGATGTCATCCTAGGCATTGAATAGGTGTTTTATATGCATTCTATTATCGAATTCTTCTGGAGAATGGTCGGTTTCTCAGATATGGGCGGTCAACGTGTAGCTTTCATTAGTGAGCGGAGTTGTCAAGAGGACAACCGGAATATGGATTCTCTTCTTTATTTTTTATCCAAGATGTTAGTGGAACAAAATATATTTATATATAGGAAGTTTCTTGGTTTTTCAGTGAGATCATGGATGTCTTCCCTGAAAAGGTTGTAACTCTAGCCCATCGATGTAACATTGATTTTGGGATAGACTTGCAACCCGATGCCCATCTGATTTTGATGGATCCATATCAAATAATGTCTTCTAATTTTCAGGAGTTTCAAATTTAGGTTAATGAACAGATGAAGAAGGGTTTTATTCATCCCTGTGCATTTTCGTGTGGTTCTCTAGTCTTGTTTACGAAGATGGAGAATGGTGGTCTAAGACTGTAAATAGGCTCTCGAAGAGTAAATCAGGAGATGGTAAAGAATTGTTACCCCTTTCTGAGTATCAAAACCATTTTTGACTAGTTGAAGGGAGTAGGTTGGTTATCTAAGATCGATCTACAGTCTGGATATCACCAGTTGAGGTTGAAGGAGGTTGATATCCTGAAGACTACTTTCGGGTGTAGATATTGAAATTTTGTGTTTTTGGTAATGTCTTTTGGCATTAAAAACACACCAGTTGTGTTCATGTGGCTCATGAACTCTTTGTTCCATGAGTAGCTAGACCGGTTCATCGTCGTGTTCATCATTGACATCCTAGTCTACTCAAGGGAAAAAGAAGAGCATGTTGGGCATCTGAGGACTATCTTGGAGGTCTTCTGACACCACCAGCTCTATAGAAAGTTGTCCAAGTACATGTTCTGGACATGAGAAGTGCACTTCCTTGGACATGTGGTTTCTCATCAAGGGATAGTATTGGACCCATCAAATTTTTAATCAGTTATTTCTTGGGAATCACCTAAGAATGTAGCGGAGTTTCGTAGCTTCCTGGGTATGGTGGGATATTATGGGAGGTTTTTACCTGACTTCTCTTGAGTTGTTTCTCCATTGAAATATTTGACAAAAAAACACCGGGCCTTCGTGTGGAATGATTAGTGTGAGGAAACATTCATCTATCTTAAGGGGAAGCGGGTTAGTGCCCCAGTTCTTTGGTAACTGGAGGAAGGGCTGATGTTGTAGGTGTTCGGTGACACTTTCATCATAGTATTGGGATGTGTGATGATGCAATAGTAATGAGTAATATCTTATGAATTAAGTTAGTTATTTCCTCATTAATGTAACTATGCCACCCATGATCTAGAGCTAGCAGTAGTCGTGTTTTCGCTAAAGTAATGGCGACATTACCTCATCGGGGAGTTCTTTTTTGTCTTCACAGATCACATGAGATTGACGTATATATTTTCTCAATGATACCTAAACTTGCAGTAGTTAATGTGGATGGCGTTACTCCAGGATTACGACTTCAAAATCCCTTACGCTCTAGGGAAGGGGAACGTGGTGGATGATGACTTGAGTAGGAAGTCACAGAAGGAGGCAGTTCTGGAATCCTCTAATGCTTGGATGGAAATGGAGGAGTTGGCCTCTTTACACCTGGATTCTAGGGGGGTAGTGGTAGAGCCTGTCTATTTCAAATGATAGTGCAGTCTTCCTTGGTTTGGTAGGTGGAGGAGTCTTAGTGGGGAGACTCAGATACTAAAGTGGTGTGTGATCATGCAGCCCAGGGTGATGCTTCAGAGGGATGGTCAGAGGATTTTTATAATCAGATGTCATTTTTTGGGAACCTATTTGTCCCAATAGAAATGTGCAAGGGAATTATCCATCAGTTCCATATCTCACACCTAGTGGTACACCTGGGAGTTTCCAAGTTGTATAGAGGCTTGAGGTAATGGTTTTGATGGTCCCGAATAAAGCGGGAAGTGGTGGAATTTATGGTAAAGTTCCTACTGTATCAGTAGGTGAAGGTTGAGCACCATGATCCCAGTAGTCATTTACATCCCTTAGATGTTTCCAAGTGGATGTGGGATGAAAAATCAATGTATTTCATCATAGGATTACCCAGGGCTCAGGTAGGATGCAATTATCTTTGGTTAGTGGGGGATTGGTTAACAAAATCGGCTCACTTCTTAGCAATCAAGGAGTCGAGTGTAGTGGATGCCTTAGTGTAGAGGTATGTGCATGAGATGGTGCGGCTACATTGAGTTCCAGGATCCAATGTCTCCAATCAGGATACACTTCTTACATAATGAATCTAGAGGGGATTACAGCATGCCTTTAGCACCCAGATATGCCTTAGCACTTATTTCCACCCTCAGATGGATGGGAATATAGAGAGAACCATCTAGACGTTGGAGGAAATGTTTTGATCATGTGTTCTAGACCTTTGAGGGTCATGGGTATAACACTTTTCCCTGGTAGAATTTTCCTACAATATTAGTTATCACTCTACCATTGGTGTGGAACCTTTTGAGGCTTTGTACGGAAGAACATTTTTTTCACCTATATTCTAGATAGAGGTGGGGGAATCATCCCTTATTGGACCAGAGGTAGTTCAGTGAATGATGGAGAATTTTCAACATCTACGTGGGAGTATAAAGGTGTATCTAGACCTGAATAAGTCATATTTTGATCATAAGAGGAGGCCCTTGGAGTTATTGGTTGGGGACCACATGTTATTAGAGGTCTCCCCTCGGCGTGGACATTGGAGGTTTGGTGGAGGAAGAAAACTTTCTCCCAGGTTCATCAGACCTTTCGAGGTGTTCGGATGAGATGGTAAGGTGGAATATCAGCTGGCATTTCCACTATGGTTGGAGAGGATCTGTGACATCTTTCATTCCCCTCAGCCCCGTTGGTATCAACACAATGAATCCCATATCTTAGACTAAGGATATTTGGATTTTGAGGATGATACGACGTTTTTATAGTGACTGGAAAAAAATTGAGGATCGTAGGGAGAAGGTGCTTCATGCGTGGACCATTCATCTGGTTTGTGTGTTATGGAGTCATGGTGTCCGTGAGGAGAGTATTTGTGAGTGAGAAGCACAGATGCATGCCCAGTACCCTGATCTCTTCTAAGGTTGATCTTGCGTTTTTTTTATATTTTTCTTGTGATTTAATGTTTGACCTCTCCTGTTGTATGATAATTTGTTTCCCTATTCTTTGATTTTGTGTGAAGAGTCATTCATATGGGTAGGGAAGGACCTAATACCTAATCAAGATTCATTAATGTGGATGTGATTAACCTCGTGTGTGCGAGACAGTGTCGACCAAAGTGGATAGTATCTTGACATGGAGGAAAGAGATCCCTAATAAATATGCCTGGACACCATGACCTTTGGTGTTTTTGTGGTTGTTTGGGTTAGTATGGGGCCCTAGTGTTTACTTAGTTGTTCATCACATAGATTACAAGGAGGTGTTCTAGGATGTTGAGGTTTCCATTCCAGCCTCAAAAATAACACAAGGTGGTTTTCTCGTGAGAGGTATCTTAAGGGATGGTTTTTCAGACCCCCTTTTTCTTTTGGGTTACTTTTGAAATTCTCAAGGAAAAGAATAATTTGATGGGTATCTGATTTAATAAATAGATATACTTGAGCCCTTTAATTGGTAAAATCCAATGTTTAGGGTGTTATGGGAGGAAATGTTGGCTCATTTCAAGAGTTTTCCAATTTCCATTTTTACATCAGCATGTCAGTGTGTCGGCATGTCAGTGCATCAGCATGTTAGTGCATCAGTATTATGGTTCATCAGTGAGTCAGAAACATCAGCATCGTTGAGTTAGTGGTGTCATCATTGGTGAGTCAAGGGAGTCTGCATTGATGAGTTAGGGGCTTCCGCATCATTAGGTCATAGCGCTGGTAAGTCAGGGCGTTGTTAGGTCATTGTGTTGGTAGGTCAGGGTGTCGGTAGGTTTTGGGGTTGGTAGTTCAGGGAATCGGTAGGTCATGTAGTTAGTAGTTAATTGTATTGGTGATTCGTTGTCAGTGGCTCAGGTTCAGTGGCTCTGCATCAGTGATTCACACATCGATGAATCATTTCAGTTTTTACCAGTTTTCCAATTTCACCCTTCTTATGTCTTATTTGATGTAAACTGAGTTTAAAGACTTTTTTAGGTATTTTTAAGAAAAATTTAAGGGTATTAAGTGTACCTTAAATTTCATAACTTAATGAGGACTTTAATATACTTAAACCATGTAATCTTGACCATGATCCCATGATTAATGACTTTTAGAAACCATTCTTACTTTAAAATAGGACTTGTATCTTCAAAGTCAGGATCTTCCCTTCCTTATATGTTTTCTATTTCCCCTTTGTGATCCTAGAGACTTCCTCCCAAGATGATTCATCTTCCTATGCTAGAGCACTCTGGATCAGCTTTCTTGGAGTTCCTTCCTACTGGTCGTGCACTCCCCTATTCTTGGTGAAAAGAGGAACTTCGATCATTTGATCATCCGATAGGGATTCCTTATATCTCTCTTTAATTGTTCATCATGTGGGGTGGGTGTAATAATGATTCATTAAGAACAATAGGTGAATACTTTCTTGACGAATGAAATAAATAATAAGGGAATATGATCAAAATAAAATGGGGTAATGAAATAACGGGCTGATAGTGGATTGATGTTTGATCAGCTATTTTATTTTTATTATCTTTGTCTATTTGTATGTGATGTTGGATGTATGTCTTATGAAAACCCTGGATGATGGTGGTCTTTTATTTCACATTGGTGGTGTCTTGTTTTTTTTTGTTATGACATTTTATAATCGGTCATAACATGAAAACTACATAAACATGTACACTTCGTTAAATTGAAATAGATTCTCCAGGATGAAAACCCTTGTATGAGCACCCCTTTTTATCAAGTGGATTAAATAATTATGTTTTCCAAATCATAATATATATAGATATATTGTTGATCGTTGTGGCTAAGTGTTGTGTTCTTTTGAATTGTGTAACCTTGTGTGAGTTGTTTAGTGTTGTTGTTTAGAGAACGGTTGTGGGTATAGGGTGGGAAATGGGAGTTGGTTCCATGACAAGGGTGTGGTATGTGGGTATAGTGGGGTTGTGGGATAGTAATATTTGATGTGGGATTTTTTTTTGGGGATGTATTAGGGGTGTGTTGGTATCCTTGTTTAAGAGACTGATTGATTGTGTAATGGATGGACTTATAGGCAACTAAACTGCCTTTGTTTGTGTCGTGGCTGTCAAAAAATGCTAGGAAGTAGGGCTAGAGTGTGGTTATGAAATTGTACGAAGTGGGAATACATCAAGAACTATTGGGTAGTGGGGCTAGGGTGCTAGGTTGGGAGATAAGGATTGTGCAGTATAACTTTGAAAAATGATAGTGGGTAGTGGTTGAATGGGGTTGAGCAGTGGGACTGCAAATTTAGTTTTATTGTTGTTTTGGTATGGTTAGGGTTGGTAGTTTCTCGGTATTGCTGGAATAAGTTAAGGTGAAACCCCACCTTAAATAAATAAATGTAAAGTGGTTAAATAAAAATGGTTTGGGATTGTGCTTGGCAGTGTATGTTGTGTGGTTATTCATATTGGGGTATCACCAAAAGTGGTACCAGTGGGCTCGTTTGTTTGGTTGTTTGAAACCCATAGGTTAGACTCAGTGTTTTTCATACCAATACATATATAAATTGTAGTTTCCAATTATTTATATATGAACCCCAAACTTGTTGATAACTATGTTCCGAACTCCTCAATATCGTGGGGGATGGTGTCTTTCCCAACATCCTGGTGGAAGGATGGATGGCTAGTTACTGACTTTTTTCCTCGCACCCTCTTCCGGGTTCTAACCACTTCAGCTTATCTGGGAAGGCTATAATGGATTGAGGTTTACCATAGTCCAAGATACTTCAAGAAATAGTTTGTTGTAGATAATATTTCTATTTATTTATGGGATAGTATTTTTTTCCCACGTGTCTTCGGGATGAGGTATAGGTGTCTTCGGGTGAGAGGTGTGGTTGTTGTGGCTCAGGTGTCTTTAGGCAGGATAGTGTGTGGTTTGAGGCCTTGGTATGTGCGGCCGAGTTTTTGTAGTGGAACTGCATATGGGAATATTTTCAGCTTCAAGGAATTATACATTTGGGATGATCATTTAACCAATAGAAAATTGGTGTGGGGTACCCAAATATCGATGTGCTTATACTTCTACTTTACTTGACTTGAGTTTTTTGGTGAGTGTGCCATGGTGAGGCTGGGCTGGTTAGTATTCCTTGGTAGGTTCTTTGCAATTCTAATTTTTTTACAAAAGTACTTTAGAATGTTCCCTCACTTGTAAATGGGTGGCTTTAGTTTTCCTACTAAGTATACTTGTATGCTCACCCTACCTATATAAAATTTTATTTAGGTTTTCAGAAGAACTTTAAGGATTGTGCTAGACATTACTATCTAGGGCATTGGGATTAGTTTCGGTTACTTATTATTCTTTTATATTTTGGTACTTTACTTTGGAGTTTTTTTACATTGTATCATCTATACTTTTGAACATGATTGTGGGAATGGATTTTGTCTTTACATTTACTTTTTTGCATTTGAAGTTTCTTGGGATTTACCATCTTATCTCCCGATCTTGTTAAATAAATATGGTAATTCCCTCCATACAATGTGAGATTATATACCCCAGGTGTTAGTCACCGCTCCAAGGCATATTGAAGGTTGGAATTGGGGGTTCATTATCTCTCCTTCATCTTGAGAAAGGAAGGGTGTGGCACTTTGTTTTCCCTTCCCTCATCTTAAAGAAGGTGGGTTGTGATAGTGAATGACTTCGTATTCTCTTAAATTGTGTTTATTATTCAATTTATTTATATTTTTAGTGTTTTTTAGATTCTTGAAGAAGTATAAGGGGGGTAGGGGTGTTTTTGGAGAAGTATTTGGAGGTTGGAGTCCTTCCTAGATGCAAAACTTCTACAAAATTTACATTGGAAACCCATAAGATTTCTAGTAGGGGCTATAAGAGGAGACTTCCTCGATCAGTAAAACTCTATTATGTTTCTACTATATTTCCATTAAGAGTCTACTATATTTTTCCTTGGAATTAAATACAATTATTTATTTTAAAATCTAAAAAAATTCCCATTTAACTCCCTCAATGTGGTATTTTTACCCTGATTCACTAGTGTAGGGTCCTCTCTTACCTACCCTCTCTTATCATCATCTCCAAGTGGAATACTTCTCCACCCTTGATTCTTAAGTATCTAATTAACCAATAAAATTATTCTTAATCATGTTTTAGGAAATTATTACCTTTAATTTCTTTCATTCTCTATTTCTTTAAAGGGTGGGTAGAAATATTTTCTTTTTAACCTTAGGACTTTTTGTATCATACTTTTTCTTAAATTTTAATATGGTTGGTTATGGAGGAATATATTTTTAGCTAACATAATGGTAATTCCTTGATTTCCTTATCTGATTTTATCTCCCATGTTAAGGAGGTATTAGGCCCTAATTATTCCATGGATCTAAGTTATATATAAGGTTCAAGTGGTGGCATATTATTCTTATTTGGAATCCAAGTAAGCTACTACATTTGTACCTAGTAGTAACACACCTCTTCCTTCTCAAACTCTATAAGGGTTATGTTGGAATGGGTATATGTTCAATTATAATTCATTAAAAATGAATATTTTTTATAATAAATGAAATGTTTTTTAATAGTTAGAGCTAATTCCGTAATTTTTTATTATAAACTAGAAAATAACTCTTTTTTGTGTATAGGTAGCCCTAAACATGGACAAAAGGTCACCAAGAACACAAATACCCAAGATACCTAGCCATGTATGGTCCTAATATAATCTAAACACCCATGGAAAACTTCCCTACCTACGTAGTTCTCTTCTACCACGTACCTCATTGTATACTCCCCCCCCCACTGAGGGTCATCATTGGTGCTGTTCTAGCTATGGGTTTTTTATCGATGGACCGAACCCACCTTCTTCTGACCCCTGTCCAGGTTCATCGTCGATCTTGCCTCCCACTACTAAGGATCCTAGTATCCACCCCACATCTACTCACATTGAGAATTTCATTACATTAAATATACCACCAGGACATTAGAATGTTCCCTCACCTGTAAAAGGGTGACTTTAGTTTTCCTACTAAGTATACTTGTATGCTCACCCTACCTATAGAAAACTGTCTTTAGGTTTTCAGAAGAACATTGAGGACTGTTTTAGACTTTAATATCTCAGACATTGGGATTAGTTGTGGTTAATTATTATTCTTTTATCTTTTGGTACTTTACTTTGGAGTTTTTTTAACATTGAGTCAGATTTACTTTTGAACATGCATGTGGGAATGGATTCTGGATTTACATTTAGTTTTTTGTATTTGGTGTTTCTTGGGATATACCATATTATCTCCCAATCTTGTTAAATAAATAAGGTAAATCCTTCCATTCAATGTGAGATTCTATACCCCAGGTGTTAGTCGCCGCTCCAAGGAATATTGAAAGTTGGAATTGGGGGGTTCATTATCTCTCCTTCATCTTGAGGAAGGAAGGGTGTGGCACTTTGTAGTCCCTTCCCTCATCTTAAAAAAGTTTGGTTGTGACACTGAATGACTTAGTATTCCCTTAAATTGGGTTTCTTATTCAATTTATTTATATTTTTAGTGGTTTTTAGATTCTTGAAGAAGTATAAGGGGGTTAGGGGTGTTTTGAGAGATGAATTTGGAGGGTGGAGGGCTTCCTAGTTGCAAAACTTATAAAAAATTCACATTGGAAACCCATAAGATTTATAGTAAGGGATAGAATAGGCTAATTACCCAATCAGTGAAACTCTATTATGTTTCTAATAGATTTCTATTAAGAGTCTACTATATTTTTCCTTGGAATTAAATATAATTAATTATTTTAAAATCTAAAAAAAATCCCATTGAACTCCCTCAACATGGTATTTTTACCCTAATTCACTAGTGTAGGGTCCTCTCTTACCTTCCCTCTCTTATGAACCTCTCCAAGTGGAATACTTCTCCACCCTTGATTATTAAGTATCTAATTAAACAATAAAATTATTCTTTATCATGTTATAGGAAATTCTTACCTTTAATTTTTTTCATTACCTATTTCTTTAAGGGGTGGGTAGAAATATTTTCTTTTTAACCTTAGGAATTTTTGTATCATACTTTTTCTTAAATTTTAATATGGTTGGTTATGGAGGAATATATTATTAGCTGACATAAAGGTAATTCCTTGATTTCCTTGTCTTATTTTATCTCCCATGTTAAGGAGTTATTAGGCCCTAATTATTCCATGGATCGAAGTTAGATATAAGGTTCAAGTGGTGGCATATTATTCTTATTTGGAATCCATGTAAGATACTAAATTTGTACCTAGTATGAAAACCCCTCTTCCAACTCATACTCTATAAAGGTTATGTTGGAACGGGTATATGTTCAGGTAGATTTCATTAAAAATGAATATTTTTTATAACAAATGAAATGTTTTTTAATAGTTAGGGGTAATTCCAAACTTTTTTATAATAAACTAGGAAATAACTCTTTTTTGTGTATTGGTAGCCCTAAACATGGACAAAAAGTCACCAAGAACACAAATACCCAAGATACATGGCCATGCATGGTCCTAATATAATCTAAAGACCCATGGAAAACTTCCCTGTATACATAGTTCCCTTCTCCCACCAACCTCCTTGTCTACTCCCCTCCCCCCACTGAGGGTCATCATTGGTACTGTTCTAATTATGGAGTTTTTATCCCTAGACCGAACCCACCTTCTCCTACCCCCTGTCAAGGTTCATCATCGATCTTTCCTCCCACTACTAAGGATCATATTATCCACCCCACATCTACTCTCATTGATAATTTCATTACATGAAAGATACCACGAGGTCATTTCCATGGTCATCATGTCAACTGCCCCCCCCCCCCAGGTCTTCCCCTTAGTGGACGTGTTATCCTCTCCCCTACCCGACAAGCCCCACCAAAGGTTGCTTCCTTGGTCACCATCTTCCCTCGAGGACTTACCATAATGTATACATCCTATTTCATATAATTCACTAGAAACCCACCTCCAAAAACAGGTCCTATGGAGGTTTGAACCCCAACTTATATGTAGTATAGTATGTAGACGTACAACTCATCTGCCACCTTGAATACATAAATGAAATTTAAATTTATGATTTATTAAATTTAATGGTTGTTTAAATTTTATTCATTTTATAATTATTTATATGTATTAATTGGTTAATATTCATGTTCTATTTCATGATAGCATCATTTTATATGTGTACATCTTATAATTCATTATTTCTACCAATGAATTGTTAAAAATGTACACTAAGAATACTATTTGTTTTTTCTTTATATTGTTATAAGATTTCCACTATGAATAACTTGTTTTATTTATTAAATAGATTCCCACATGATACTTAGTGTTTGTGATGCATATTAAAAGGGTTATATAGATTCTTTGAAATTTTTGAGTAGGTAAACTTTAAATGGAACTTGGTATTGGGATGGGAACTTAGTGCCTTGTCTTTATATACCCCTTCCCATATTCCCAAGGATAGGTTGAGTCCTTTACATGATATAAAATATCCCTTATCCCCTAGGGTGGGATTATTATTTAACATGGTATATCTATCCACCTTGATGGGATACGCTATAAGGTTTCCTTCCGCCAACCCGACATCAATAATAGTCTTTCCTGATGCTAGTAATTAAACATAAGGATCCTCCCAGTATAGAGAGTTACTAATTTTGATTATAAAATCCATGTCTTAAATTATGTAAATATTTTTTTCTTTACTTTGATTTTTCTCTATCTATATTTTGTTTCAAGCATGAACTATGGTTTATGAAAGTTAATTATGGGTAATATGGAGACAACTTTCCAAGTTAGTATACTCAGTCCTTAAACATGCCTCAATGGGACATGTACAGACTTTATTATTTGTTATTCAAGAAAGGAAAAGCACTAAAGTAGAGGGGATAGAACCTTATG
The DNA here is from genome assembly GCA_963277665.1 of Viscum album. Taxonomy (NCBI): domain Eukaryota; kingdom Viridiplantae; phylum Streptophyta; class Magnoliopsida; order Santalales; family Viscaceae; genus Viscum; species Viscum album. Next base: position 2,086,962,297 of record OY728151.1, read on the forward strand.
AATTTTAGAGAATAAGAGACATTTTTTGTAACTTCTTGGGGGGGAATTAGGTGGATTCATGGTGGTTTTCAGGGGTGTTTAGAATGGGAATTTCCACATAGACGATCCCTTCATATACCACTATAAGCCATGTGTGGATAGGCCTTTTGTATATAATGAAATTTTTTCTAATTTATCACTTTAATTGAATTTATATATGTTTTTGGTCCTATATTGGTATGTATGCATTTCAAATACAATTGTTGTGTCTTTGATGGGTTTATATTATGGTGAATAGGTACACCATTAGAGATTACCTGCACTTTAGGCATAGGCACCCATTAACCTCAAGGGTCAACCTAAATTATTGTGTGATGATGAATTTAATTTGTATTAGTTTCCATGGGGGAAACCTTCTAACACCAATCTTTTACATTACCCTAGGAATTTACTCCCACCTCTATCGATCAATAGTTGTGTTTAAGATGTTTTAGAGACCAAACTTGATAAAAATCATAATTAATAAAAGTAACAATATAGTTTATTTAACAAACATCCATTCATGGCTAGTATAATTGAGTATATGGATATTTTTATTAAGAAACTATTACTACCCTCATGATGTAGAGGATTTGGAACTATAAACCAAATATATTTAAAACATTAATAAAACTAAAACTTGATAATAAATGGATTTTAGATATGAAATAAATATTAAAATGTTTTTGAAGAAAGGAATTAATGAATGTAACATGATTATTCCGGTGGTCAGTACAGTATATAAAGTAATTAAATACATAAGGTAAGGGATTTTCTCACTCATTGATATTATTGAAATTTTGTTCTCTAGCTCCCTATATCTCTCTATCTTCCATTTACATATTAATTTATATTCTTTCAAAATTTCCTTGATAATATCATTCTATTCTACCTTTCTTTTCTAAGTATATGCATGTCCCTCTAGTTCCCTTTATAATTTTTATTTAAATTAAACTTGATAAAGAGAACCATTTTATTTCTTCTTCCTTTTCATTTTCCAATATTATAATAATTATTTTCTTTATATGTTTTCAAAAAACCATCCTTATTTTAAAATAAAATTGTTTTTTTATTTAGGTTTTTTAGAAAATATTATGATATTATCCACTTTAAAGATAATATATACATTTTCTTAAAATATCAATACAATATTTTCATTCCATTACCTAATTAGTTTTTTTTTTCTTCAAGTTGAGATCCATTTTCATTAATCATGATACTTTGTTTGATCATGAATATCCATCATACCATAATACCTTTTTTATTCGAATTTTATCTGATACTTATATGTTTTTTAGATTTATGGATTTATTGTGTTTTCTATATATTTATCAAAGTTTTATTTTAGGTTAATTCATTATGTATGTTTCTTCCTATGTGGAAAATATATGCATTACATATTAGGAAAATGTGTGGGATTGAACTTATACATCCCCTAACATGTTTAGTTAATTTATATATCATGAGATCCTTATATGTTATAATAACCAGGTTAAATACCTAAAGAGGGGCATAAATCAGGGTATCCTAGATTAAAATAACTACCCATTTTGAGATTCTTTCATTATTAAAAAAATCACTTCTCTCTCCTTACCATAGAAATGAATAAGTGGAAGTTAAAACATGCACAGTAAAAAAAATTACTTGGGTCACACTCACTAGACTACATCCAAGGTGAATAAATAGAAAATTTATTGATTTATAAAATCCACTAAAGAACACTCTTTTAACAATATTTAGAGCGGATACACTCTCCCTCCTTATTTACAACCATTCACAATTTGATAACTCACTACTTTATCTCTTATAAAGTGTGTGAACTGCTCTTTTAGAAGATTATTTCGTTGATCTTTATCACCATAGAATACTTTAACTCATATATATAAGTGTTACATTAAGATCTATTTTCATGAAATTAAATGAAATCCACTTCAACATGTAGTGTTTTATTAATATAAATTCCTTTCATGAGATTTTTTTTCTTTTTTGAACTAATCTAAACACTTGATGAAATATTTTTCACCACGTAGTGCAGGTGCACAATAAAATGAATTTACATCACATATGAATGATTCCTTTACAACCACAACTCAATTTTGAGTTACAATACAATAAAAACAAAACTACTTTATGAACTGAACTTCCTTCAAAAACTAAGATCCTTCGTGAACCACCACTTTTGGGAACTATTTTTGAACTTACATGAATTATTCCAGTAATGAGATATCTCTAATGTGTTTTTTCTAAAAAAATGAAGATATTATGGGTCCTTTATATAGTCAAAGAAACCTAAAAACCAAGTAATCACAATTTCTATTAACTCTTTTTTAAATTATCCTTCACCTTGAACAGAACTAGCTATGGGGTTCACATAGCACAAAACTATCTTTATGGTAGCCTATGAAACACCTTCTTAATGAACACCCTTTATGTAGGCCTCAAACTCACTTCATTCAAACCAAAAATTAAGATCATACTTTTTGGTTCACATAGTACTTTTATTATATGGTTTGAATTTTCATTTCAAATTTTTCTTTGTTGTTTCTCATAATTTTTATGCGGTTATCATAAGAGAGATCCTATGAATTCCTGATGCCTTTTTCAAAATCCATTTTGAAGTCCTTTAGGTTCTATGTATTCCACCAATATTCCTACGTAATAATCATTCCTTTTCCATAAAACAAATCCAAATTATAATGCCCAAAAACATGGAAAAACTGGGAAATCATTCCAACATTAAAATTCATGATTCGAAAACAACCATGTTGGAATGTTTTCAACCATATTTTTCAACCAACACAAATAATCCAAAAAACTCTAAAACATAATATTTTGGTATTTTTTTCAATAATACACCCCTTTGAGTTTTTTGATAACACTGTAAAACTAATCAGACATATATATTGACAATCACACACTCTCTATCTATAGCATCCACTACTCACACTTTGTGAAACCAGACATCAGCCAATGATTTAATCAATACATTCTATAAGATTTCATGAATCAAGATCAACATGAAAATTTCATCAATGAACCATGTCATTCTCAATACCACTTGAAAATATTTTATAGATAGTAATTATTCTTAGAACTGAACATGAATACAGTGCATGGAACATGATAAGAAGCCTTCCTTTATCCATACTTTTGAAATTTCATTATATCATGCACCATTTTTGTGATTTATTGACATTAAATGAGCATCCTCCACATTATCATATTTCAAGTTCCTATTGTTTCACTTCTCCACCTATCAACATTTCCTCCCCCTATATTTTATAAATTATAACCCCCTTTTTAAATATACTCAAAGGTCACTCTTTTATGGTCTACAACATGGTAAAAACACATATCATTGAATATGGGAAAAAACACCATACCTCAGGGAGATGGGGTCCCACGTACACATTGTTCAAGTGTTGGATGTTGACTAATCTCCAAGATCTAGTTTCTAACATTCAAATGATTCTTTTGGTAAGGGCCACATCATGAGTTCTGTAACCTATAGTTTAGTATGTATATATTCCATCATCATAAGTCCATGCTCTACTTTCTCCTTGAAAAAGTGATATTTGATTTAAATGTGCTTCATTTTGGGTGATGGGCTATATTTTTTCCAAGATTTATAACATTTTAATTATCATAATGGATTATTATTAGAGGCTTCAATTAAACTCCCATGTCGTCTAGCTACTACTTTATCAATAATAATTGTGTTCAAGATTGAGTAGCCGCAATGTATTCTGCTTATTAAGTGCTTAATGGAATGAAATCCCTCTTCTTACTTAACCAATAAATATACAATCCTATAAGATATAATGATTCGAATGATATTATTTTCTTTCATCTATGGACCTTCCCAATCTGCAGTAGTATAAACCAAAAATTCTTTATGAGATTTCTCTTTAAGTTTTAAGTTAAAATAAACCATACCCTTGATATAACAACGTATTATTTTCACTGTACGTAAGTTTCTTTCCTTGGTATTTCTTTGATAAATAATTCCTTGTCATATGGAAAAAATATCAGGTCATGTCGCCATTAGGTGAAAAATTCTCAATGTTATTTTCCTATATAATGTGACATTCACCACATTTCATTTCTCATCTTAGGAAATCTTCATTCAAGTTTAAACCAGAGTTTCCATCCCCTTTTATTTTTTCATTCAAAATATTTTCAAAATATCGTTGTAATATTTGGATTGAGAAATAAATGTTTCATTCCTTCCATACATAACCCTTAAACCAAAGGAAAATATTTTCTTACTGATCATTGACATTTTGAACTCACATTCCATGAATATTTCAAACTATTTTCATTTCACTTCATTTGATCCACTAAATATTATTTTTTCAAAATATACCAATACTATCTTCCTTTTATTACACATATTAGTAGCATAGATATTGCAATAAAATTCACCATACTAGAAACTGAGCTTCTTAAAATATTGATCAAGTCTTGAATATCATTCTCTTAATTCCTAATTAAACCTCTATATATCATTATTTAATTGATAAACTATATTCCCATATTCATGAATGAGAAAACTATATGTATTTTCAATGTAATCTTCCTCTTCCAAAACCTCATCCAGAAATACTAACTTAACATCCATCTAGAAAACTATGAATTTACATTACAATATTTTGGATAAGAATAATTGAATTGTATCTAGTTATGAAATGAAAAAAAGTGTTTCATCTACACAGATTCCCTCAATATAGGAATATCCCTTGCAAATTAGTCATGTTTTTTTGGAGTTGTCATTTAATATTAACTTTTTTTGGAAGATCCATTTGGTCCCAATAACATTTTCATATATTGGCCTCAAAAAAATCTCCCACATCTAATTATTTTAGATTTTTTCAAACTCTTCATTCATTTATTGAACCCAATTTTCAACTCTTATAGCTTACTAAAATTGATTTGGATCTACCTATGATAGGCAGGATGAATGATATAGTTCCCTTATCCACCTTGGCTACACTAGTTCTCTATGATCAGCAATTATGTTCTGACTATCAATTTTCGATCATCACTTTGATTCCAATATAGATATAGGACTATGTTATCCATCTCATTATCTAAATATTACTCTAAATATTCCCCGGGTTCTTTCACTCCCCCTAAGCACCTCATCTCTATATCATTATCCTAATTATATTGTTCATGGATTTGTTGAATGTTCTACTCATTTTTCACCACAATGACACCATTTCTCTCCAAAACATTTCCAACCCTCTTATTGATTGAATTATATGATTTACTTTTTTCCTCACTATACAAGAAATATCCATTTATCTCCATGATAATAAAACTTTTTATGTTTATTCTTATTCATAATGAAAAACTTACTCTAAAAAAATTAAAAATTACTTCAATGTTGACTTCTTTACATACCATAAATCATATGGAGTCCTTTCTTCCTTTGGATAAAATAAGGCAATATTTGAAATTTAGACACATTTCAAAACTGATTCTTTCCAAATCTTATCTTTAGGTCCTTTCTCAATGATCATTATTCTGACCATGTTGTTAATAATCTGGTTTTCTATCTCAAACACTCAATTCTAATAAGGAGTTGTCACTATTGAAACAAGGGGCCTAATCCCACGTTTCTTAAGATAATCCTCCACTTTTATCATTGTTAACTTTTTCCAATATTAGTTCAGAACTTTTGGATTTTTTGACCCATAATATTTTTAACCTCCCTCCAACAATGTGTTATGCAACTAAACAACTTAGACTTGTGGGTGATAATTGAAACCATTTACATTCTACAAAAATAAAAAAAAATAATAGGAAAAAATATCTATTACCATTAAAATATTTTTGTTAAATATGTCCTCTCACATAAATATTCACCATTATAAGCACTCTCATTGAAATTTAATCTTTCACCTTATATGTATTTCAAGTGTAATTCCCTTGTTTACAAGAACACCATGTATGAGTATCTCAAGCAGTATCACATTTCAATATATCTTCCATATATGGTTGAATAAAATGACAAAAACATTTATTCCACGTCATATTTTCTTCTTCCTTGGAAAGAAAGTGTGTATCTTCTTCTTCACTCACTTGGTAGATATTCCCCTTTATGTGTTTTACCTAAAAAAACTACATCATCTTTTCCCTTGATGATACAAACCTTCTTGGTAAATCATATATCATTTACCAAGTCAGAAATTTCCCTAACACTAAAAAGTTGTAACTGAGACTTTCAACAACCAAGAAATATCACATCTCACATATTTTCCACCAAACATGGATTTTCCCAAACTATAACATTCATTCAATCATCCTTTCCAAATATAAAAAATCATTCCTTATTATAAGTTATGTCAGTCACCGTATACTTATTTACCATCATATGGGATATATATCCATTATCAATGATCTATATTACAATGTGAATTGATTTTTTGAAGGAATTCTCTCCAACCACTACCTACTCAGCTTGTTTCTTATTTATCCATGTACTCAACTTCAAACTTGAAGCTGAATGATATTCTTAATCATACTTACAATATGATGTGAAAACGTAATCTTAAAAAAATAAAAAAATTGTGGGTTTTCATCTCATTTGATTATTCCTTGAGTTATGTATTATAACCACTTTGGGTGTTTTTGGTACATTTTTATTCATAGTTGATGAGAAGTATTTGGCCATGTGTCCAAATCCTTCACACCAAAAATATTGCTCGTAAAAAGAATTCACGGAATATATAACTCTATTTAAATGACTTTATTACTCTTATTCCTATCAGTATACCATGGATATAGAAAAAAGATTTTTATAATGTCCCAAATTTCTATAAGAATAACACCTAATATAAGGTGTATTCATGTGTTTCATTGTTGAATTACTTCTAGTCCCCTAGGTTTTATGAATCAATTGATTCTAATTTTTATGAAAATAAATATTCTACCTCAAAGTAAGTGCTTATGATATGACACCAATAATAACTAACTTCTATTTTTGGTCAATCTCCATACTAGTTGTTTCATTCATATATGCTATTTACATCTCCTAACATTCCTTTGATTATTTTTCTATAACTCAGTGCTTTAATTTCTCTTTTATTATCTCATGAATGACCTTCTTTCCTGATGTTATCTGGGGATTCAAGAGTTTTTCCTAATTTTTTGCCTTTCCTCATAGTCCAAAAATATCCTCCTCAAGTTTTTCATGTGTTTAACTTGGTATTTTACTACGTCAGTTAAACAATTGATAACCTTGGATTATTATTCAACCGTCATATTTTACTCAATGACTTCCTCTAAGTTTTCTAGATTTTCAAATATGAATTTTTCAATTTAAGCCTTAATCTCATACGTACATTCTTCCTACTATTGCATATAGAGTTTGGTATCATGAACCAATATGTTATATTTACCATTTTGGGTCGCTAAATGTCTATCTCCTCAAGGGAAATTTATAATTCACCCTAGAGGTCAACTCTACCTTTGATTCCTCCTTAGTCAATGTTTCTATCTTCCCTTGTATAGGACTAACCCATAACTACCACCATATAATTTTATCCATTATCCTTATATTCTTAGATCTCTTAGGTCATTGATTATTTAGAACAATCATTTTCTTCTCAAATTAAATTATTATTTTTGAAGAAATTTCACTTAGTTCTTTTATTTTCTTTCACATGAGCTGAAGACTTCTACTTGGGAGTTTCATCATCATCCTCATCATGATCTTAGAACTTCTTGGGGAACCATTATATGATATTTCCAACCTTTCCATGATGAAATCGTGTCAAAGGAAGTTCCCCTTTAAACATCCATTTTCCCCTTTATATATTTGAGTAAAGTAATGATAGACCTTCATCCACATATTTTTCTTTTAGGTCATAATCCATAGTGGGCTTCATTATGGCCTTAAATTCCACCTCTTTGGATTTCCCTTTTTCCAGAGCCACATTATCATCATTTATCATTTCTTATGCGATAAGAGTGTTATGAAGACTGTAAAATGTCATATACTTTGGATATTTATTCTATAATATAGATAATTTCATATTAAAATCATGTTTTATCCTTATTTGGATGCATTTTAATGCTTTTAAATCATTGGGAATTTCTCAAAGATAATGCATATCCTCCACAATAACATTTAGACTATCAAAGAATGCATCAAATAACTCATTATAGTGCAATATCTGGTCCTCAAACATATTCCAAAGAACCTAAAATTTGTCTTCCTAGACTTTTGAATCACCCACATATATTTTTAGAATCATTTTCCACATGGCATGTGATGCCATACATTACATCACCTTCATGTCAATTGTGCTGGAAAAGGTTCCCCCAAAAGCATTGATTCCAATTTTATAAACATCCAATACCCTTCTACCTATTTTTAATAATTCTATACTATCCATATTGATCGAAATATCATGCATAAAAAATTTAAACATATCCATACCTAATGATCATAAGTAGTAATGCATCAGGTTCTTCTACGTTGAAAATTTTTTCCATTGAAGATCAGAATCCCTTTGTGATTAAAAACCTCCATTGAATCCAAAGAGACAGAGAAAAAAACAATATTTATCTTCAATACCAACTATTAGTCCAAAAAACATAAATTTACTAAGAGGATGGATGAATAAGGTTATGAAAATTAAAAAAAACTTCCCATTTTGATCTTATTTTATCATTAAACAAAACTCACTTATCTCTCATTCTAATTGAAAAGAATATATGGAAGTTAAAAAAGGAAAGGACACAATAGTTTTTATATGGTTTACCCTCACTAGATCATATCCAAGGATCATACAAATACAATTTTTTGATGTACCAAATACACTAAAGCACACTGATGTTACAATGTTCAGAGTGGACACACTATCCCTCAGGGTTTAAAACCTTTCGTAATTTGAATGATCACTAGTATTTCTCTGCAGAAGTGTGTTCACTTCTCCTTCAAAAGATTTTTTCATTGATCTGAGTCACCTTATAATAGATTCACATATATATTAGTGTTCTATGAAGCTCCATTTTCACCAAATATATAAAATCACCTTCACCATATAGTGATTTCTTTTTATAGAGTCTTTTCGTGAACTATTTTTGTTCAACCTCATAATTGTTTAAACCCTTCATGAAAACTACTACACCACATAGAACGGGTGCACTGTGAACTGAATTTACTTAATCGATGTACGAATCCTTGTGAACCATTAGTCATTTTAATTCCATAATGAACAAAAAACTAAACTCCATCATTAACTAAACTTCCTTTGTGAACTGAACTCCTTCAAAAACAACCTCCTTCATGAACTACTTTAGGAATTACTAGAATTCTTCCAGAAATAAAATCTCAAAAAAAATTATTAATGAAAATATTATGGGTCCTTATTATTGGAAAAGTAATCAAAAATATAATTAATAACAATTACTACTAACTAATTTTTTAATTATCCTTAACCATAAACTAAACTCACTATGTGGTTCATATAGAACACAACCCTCACTGTGGATGCCTTTGAAAAACCATCTTGAAAACAGCCTTTATGGTGGCCTCAAACTCACCACCTTTTACTAAAAAATATGATCACCCTTTGTGTTTCACCTACCATTATATCTATGTGGTTTGAATTTCTTTTTCCAATTTTTTTTTCTGTATTCTCATACTTACTATGTGTTTTTTCAAAAAAATCATATGTGGTCAAGATGCGTTTTTAAAGAAGCCATTGTAAACTCTTTCGAGTGCTATATTGTCTACCAATTTTCCTATGTGGAAAACTATTCCACCTTTAAAACTCCTTCTTCAGAAACATCCATGTAATTATTTTTTCAACTAGTTTTTTCAACAAACACAACCAGCCCAAAAACACTGAAATGATGCTTTTAGATATCTTTTCTCAACTTTAAGTTTTGTAATGGTGCTATTATATTTATCGACAATGTCATGTGTGGGTATTATGTGGTTCGATTTTTTCACAATCTTATCTATGGACATAATTCTGTTATCTTTTCCATTATTTTATATTGTCTTGGTGGTGAGATTTAGCCTATGATTATGATGACTTTCTATATGTTTCTGGTGTCTTTTATAATTATCATTATTACCATATTGTTTGGACATTTTGTATCTTATTCTGTGTTTCCATATGAATGTTAATGATCATTTTCTTTTATGATTCCATGTTATGATTATTGACTCTTAAGATTTGTCACCCCCATGTTTATCATGTTTTATTCTCATACTGGGATTTATGGTTCACCTATTTTTTATGTATTTCTCTGGATATCCCATGAAGTGATAAGAGGATAGTTACCACTAAGATCAATTTATAAAGATTAAAATAATAGATTATATAGTTCATTTAAAAATTATTGTATTATGTTCCTGATTTCCCAAAGGCATTGGAACTTTTTGTGTTTGTTTATGTATATTTATGTTAAAAATGATGTTATATAATGTGTAATATATATGGGTTGTTACACATACAGAATAATAAGTTTCATTAATAAATTAAAGGGTTTTAATAAATAGACTCCTACCATAGATTTTTATGATCTGTAGTGACTAATTCATTGACACCAATATGAATATTTGCACATCCATGAAGTTGAGGTGATTGATGGAAAACTATTAAGATGGTTATTTAGTCTACCATGTGTGAACCAATTATTAGGAAGGTATCTAAGGAACCGCAAAAACCAACTCCTTATAATTAGTTTCATACTCCCTAACATATAATTATCTTGAAAAATCCAAAACCACTATATTTCTGGATGAGGGTGTGGGAGGGAGAACCATTAATAGTCATCTAGTCCCCAAATATTTTATGGATATTGGGTATCACTCTTGTAAAAATCCATCTGGTGGTTAGCGTATAGAGAATAATACTTTTATCACTAAAATAATATAAAAACAGTATTGAATGATATCATATATTGTAAGTTGGGATTGAAATATATCCCAAATTAAACTCATTCCATCAAAATTTCATCGTCTTCTAAGGCATTATCTATAAACTCGTTATACTCATAGGGTAAGGGAATTCATGCTAACTAAGACTAGGAGAGATTTCAAAGTAACCAATCTCCATAGGTACCTAAACATCCAATCATATCACAACCCCAAGAAGACATGTCAGGGGGGAAAATGCACATATCATAGTATTTCCTTCCACCTAGGAAAACACTTCTATGGAGAAAGAATATCACTCTACCACGCATCACCAGGGAAGACACCTCTAGAGATAAGCACATAGTGTCTATTTATAATATTTTGTTCTGGGAATATAATTATAAAGAATATAGGATAACCACATATTTCAAGTAAAATAAATGGATTTTACAAAAATACACATATGAATTACTACACTAAATCATAAGATGAACCACTTCATCAAAATTATGTCATATTCCAAATAACAAAAACATTAAATTATTCTCATATTTTATGTCCCATTAAAATATGTTTCATACGCCAAAATCTCTATAGAGTTAGTCCAAGGAACATTGGTTCATGTTAATATCCAATATTTCTTTTTTAAATTCCTTCATTATTGGGACTCCTAATCACAAAATGAGTGGAATAATCAAAATAAACTCAAGGAAATAAGTCATGGCACACCATAAAAATTTAAAATCGGTTTCAATAAAATAAAACGTACAACAATTTAAAATATAAAAAAAAATCTTATGATTGGTCTCTATTCACATCAAAATAATTACTATCATGATTTACATGAAAAAACAAGTGGGATCAAGATTTGAATTATCAGGACATGAAATCAAAGTGGGGAGATATAATTTTATCTTCATAAAAATTATCTTTAAGGATAATATGATTGTATATGGATATAAACACATATCACAGTATTTCCCAACCACCTTCATGATTTTTAGGTGGAGTATGCGACCACCTTTTCCTCACTAAATAACCACAGTCGCACCTGACATGTACATATTTGGGGTTCAAACCCCAAAATTGAAGAGCTTATCATCATCTTATAGTGAAACTAACTTGATTGATGAAATTGTCCTCCTCCTCCTCATTCTCCATTTCTCTATGAAAGGACAAGCTTGGTGGGTCGTGGGGTTTATATAAAGAATGATTGTTTGGATATTTTGGGAGTGGAAATGATTGTCTCACTAGTCTAGTGATAATTTCAATATATAATAAATTTTAAAAAATGTAAAAAAAATTGACCACCATATGTAACTTGGAAAACCCCTCAAAATGAAAGGGGGAAACCATGGTAAAATAAAACGATCAATGTGGGTAACTGTGGGAATAAATACTCTCTCAACATTATACAGATAAAATACTCAAAATATTCTCTATTTAATAAATGAAAAAACAATCCACAAAATTACATTCAAAATAAAAATATAGAGATAATAAGATAAAGAATTTTGAAGAGAGGTACTCCTTTTATAACGAATCCCCACCCCTATACCTCCTCCCTCCTTGAACAAATTAAAGGGGGAGTTTTTTATCCTTTTCCAAATTTAGGAAATAATCATTAATTTCTTTATATTTTTCAAAATTATGCCAATATATATTCCAATAGAAGATTTGATTGAGAACTAATCACATCTCAAGACATTACTTTTATCTATAAAATAAGTAGGCCCCATGTTTGTGTGATTGTTTGAGGGTCTTCACTATTTAAAAATATTAGATTAAATTTACATCATTAGGAAATCTTTTATATTTTCTTTCGTATGCTTTTTTGCACGATCACATTCATGCCTCCACTAAACCTTAAAAAAATGATATTTTACCCAAATTGTATTCATCTTAGAATGAAAATACGTATTCATTTAAATTTTAAAGTCACTTTAGCTATCACAAAATATAGGAAACTTCTCTTGTCTATTCTTGAGATCTTACAACAACATTATCATCTAAATAACTTATTTTCATGATTATGTAGCTTCCATGTACTCCACCTCTATCATGGATAAATCAAAAACTAACTGTAAAATTGAAATCTAACTATAAATGCATCCTATAAGAGTATGTACATAATAAATAATAAATTTCCTCTAGTTGTAATCTCTTGTAAAATATGAATCAATATAGACTCTGGAAGTGAAATATAACCCTCCATAACATAATGAAATATCTTGGGTCTCCTGGACGTATCTTAAGATACCCATAATTATGTTCCAATTATATTTACCTAAATTATTCGTGTAACTAATTATTTCCCCCACTACATGTTCAACATTGGGTCGGGTATAAAACATAGCTAACATCAAAATTTATATGGTTGATGAATATAATATTTGAGATATCTTCATCATCTCCTCTTCAATACGAGGAATTATCTTAAAGGATGGCCTTAAATAAATATAAATAGGTGTATATGTAACACCCTGAGGTTTGGAATGAAAAAACTATATTCAATAATATATATGAAACACAACAACAAACCTAAACAAACAATTAAATATTATTAATTAAATATGACTGTTATAGCCAAGTGGTTATATTAGAGGCAATTTATAGGATTAACTTCTTTAAGAAATATATATAATGTTCCTAATAAATATAAATGAATTCATAAATTCACGGTAAATAATCACTCAAATTTAAATAAATTCATTTTATTCTTCAAAAATACATTTTATTAAAAAATGGTTTTTATTTATTTTTGTGAGAAAATATTATAAATAGTTTCTGAAAATTTTAGAAATTTTGTTTTTTTAAAATCATATAATTTTAGAAATCAACATATCAAAATAATTTTATTGTTAAATCTTGTGAATTTTCTGAAAATTTTGATTTTCAATAAATAGCAAAAAATACTTATATTTATTGAAAATTGTATTTTCTTTTCAAATAAATGTAAATTATAATTATAATTTGGATTGTTTTTAGAAATTAATTAGTTTATTTTTATTAAACATAATCAAATTATAGTCTTTTGAAAGAAATTTATACATTAATTCAGTATAAAAAACAATAATTAAAAAGGATTTTTTTTAGAAAAATTATTCTTCAACACGTTTTTCCAGTTTGGTTTTTAATTAAATTTTTAAACTTCTACATTTTTAATCTTTAAAAATGGATTCCATATTTTTGAATTAATATGTCCAAATTTTTTAAATAGTTCTCTTTTATTTTTATACATTATAAATGGTAATCATAGTAAATATTTGTTACCATGGTAAAAGTAAAATGGGTCAATAGAGGGTACAAATAATTTGATAAGGACTACAAAGTAATCCTAAAACATGACATAATTTTATTGGATGAGTAAATTTAATACATAATAATCCCAAATTATAATATATAACCATTTTTACATATTTTATGATTGTAACATTTAAAATAAATTATGTAAATAAAATTTAAAAATATCACATTCTTACTTTTAATAACTATAATATTTTGTGATATGGGTAAAAATAACCTATATTCGGTTATAAATATTCATTTAAAATATAATTTATTTTATTTTATCAAGGTAACTTAACTCTAATTTTTTTAATGAAATAGTTACGTTAAATTCTTACACAACATCGATGCAATAATTATTAAATCGAAAATAAAATAAAATAAATGATTTCAAAAAAATTAAAATTCATATAATTTCAATTAATTATTATGTACCAAAAAATAGATAAATATAACATATTTGGAAATTTTTAAAGGTATATATTCAAATTTCATTTTTTATTAATTTTTTTAAAGTCAAATTAAATGAATAGTGTCAAAATTGACATTAATTATATTTTACAATAAATAATGTTTTATTAAATAATTAAAAATTAATAAAAATTATATTTTCATCCATGTGATTAGTACTTATTTAAATTTATCATATATGGTCCATTTATGTATCAATTTTCCTTTTATAGTAAATATATTATACACTAAAAAGTAAAAACTTTGTTACTGTTATAATTGTCCACAAAGTAATGTGATCTAAAACAAAAAAAATTAACGGTGAAAACATCACCTAAAACTATCCAAATTTTATTTATGAGAATATTTAATGTAATAATTATTTTATATTGTAATATTATAAACATATATCCATTTGGATATAAAAATTAATTGATATTAATTTCATACTTTAATAAATTCCAATAGTACCCCTCCCTACTCTTAAAAAGGGAACTGATTATCCTCTTCTATTCAAACTTCATGAATAGTTAAGTTCATCCAAACCTATAAAAATACCTTCCTAAAATACCAAAAAAAACTTATAGAACTTTTTTTATCATAAAATTAACCTAGAAAAACATTTAGTGTAAACATTAAGAGGTTTTCTGAAGAATATATACTGTTCTTGATCCAGAAATTTCATTTTATTTCTTATTTTACCTCCTTAAAATATTATTGAAGCATGTTAAAATAAAAATAAAATAATATTCAATATATTGATATTTTATTATTATAATTTTATAATTGATATCTACCTTCTCTTCCATCAAATTGGAAAAGAAACCATTATTCATGTGTACGAAAGACTACCATCTCATTAACAAATGTAATTTGTTTTCCATCATCACTTATTATAGATGGTTATAATGATAAATGTAATATATATATATATTATTCATGAAATATTTTTCATTATTAAAATATTATAAATCATTTATATTCTTATATTTTCATTCACTAAAAATTGTAATGTCATTCATGTGTATGTGTTGACTATAACATCCAAGAAGCGATATGATTCATTCTTTATCACCACATCAATTGGATGATATATATATAGGTATATTTAAAGAAATAATATGGTATTTATGATATTATTATAATTATTTAAAGATAAAATAATTCTTACCAGCTTAACATAATGATCATTAAAAAATGGGAACGTTAGTTATGCATATGTGTGGCATACAGTCTCTGTGATTGTAACGTAGTTAATTTTTCAAAAACATCTTTAATGATTGATTTTAAAATTATAATTATTATGTTAGAGTTATAATTATTTCATTATTATTATTATATATATGTTTTAATAATGACATCTTTCACCACAGTCAACCTAATGAAGTCATTTTGGATATAGGAGCTGAATATTATCAAAATGTCTTGTATGAACTTAATTGATTAAGTAATTGAAAATGAGATAGAAATAAAAGGAATAATAAACATGAAAACGGTTCATAATAGAGTATATAATTAACATAGTTTTATTTTTTAGGAATATAAAGACCGTATATGAGGATTTGGAGTTAAGATAAGATATTTTAGTTAAAAACAACTTTTAAAGTTTTTCTTCCAACTCTTTTTCATCCATGTCCGTGTTCATATTAATATTTTAATAAAGTTATTATTTATGATTAAATATATGATAAAGTTAATTTTTACCATATTTTACTTTATTTAGAATGTTTTTAAAAAATAATCTTTTATGTTTTTACATAAGACACGCTTTACTTTAAAACCCTCGTTTTAAATGTTTTAAAGATTTATTTTCTGAATATTTCTCTTCAATGTCCTAATTATTAAAATAAATTTATTTTTTTATATGGACATAAAATAATTATAAAGTATATTTTATTTATATTTTCAATATCCTTTGAATTATTTTCAAAAGTAATACTTTTATGTATTTTATACAGAACATTTTGACTTAATTTAAAAAAGACAAATGGAATGTTCTGTTTTAATGTAAATTGTGACAAATAGTTTTACAGACATCATAATCATTATTTAATATTTTAATTCCTTTATAAGATTCTATTTTTTCTTCAAATAAAAAACCCTTATATCTATGTTCTGGTTATTTTCAAAAATTGTTTTAAAATGGAAGGGATATTTCAATATCTGAATGATTTTTCTTATAAGTGAAAAGAAAATTTTTATGAGTGTAATATTAAAAATTGAAAGATTTTATATGTTATGATTATTTTATGGTTATTTTAAATTGTTATGGTGATTTTTTATTCTATTATAAACCATATATAGTTAGTTTCGTTATAAACCAATGATGGGTGGTTCCATTATAAACTAAGAATGGGTGGGTCCATGAAAGCCCTCTATTACATTGGGTATGGAAGTAGGTCATATTGGTTATTCCATTTTGATAAGTGTTATTTAAAATTATTTCCCAAGTCAACAACATTATTATTATTTTTATATAGGTTTATATAGAAATATTATGATTTTACAATGTAATCTAATGATCTTATGTTTAAATGAAATATATACTACTTCTTAAGGGTAGAAAGTTTAACTTGGAAAAAACGTTTCACGTGTTTTCATGAGTTTCAAGAAACTTTTATGAATTTTATTTTTATTTAATTATTTTTCATTAAATTTTTATGAAAATCATTTTTAATTAATACTAATTTATTGAGTAGAGATTTTTTTTATTTTCAGTCTAAATATGATCATCAAAAAGGGAAATTTTTATGAGTATTCATGAACTAACATGTTTCTTTCTTTTTCTTCATGTCAATTAATAAGATTTTGTAAATCATCCCATAGTTTTAAAAAAATCATATTTTTTAAGGATGGTTAAAGAATAATTGAAGTTTAAACTCATAAGTATTAGTCATGAAAATAGAACATGTTTCATTTTAACAGATTTATACATTGGAAAAGATGGATACTAAGTAGAAGTGTCAACTTTTTAATTTATGGTTTTGTTATTTAAAAGATATAACCTTATTCTCACGTACTATAAATTATAAATATTTTTATATATTTAAGAAAATAAATTCTTGAATAAAAAATCAATATTATTTCTTGTTTAAGGTTGGTTCCTTACAGTTGGTATTAGATAAAATGGTTTATATAAATTTAGAGGTTATGTAATTTTTATAAGTGTATAATTAAAATATTAATAACAATTTAGTGGTTAATATGTTGGTTTTTCATCATAAGTTAGTATTCAAATATAAACTTAGGGCTATAATGTTATGGAGAAATATTCCTTTTTATGGAGATTGGATTTATAAGGATAATCAAATTAGGTATATGGATTTATTGGTTGAAGTATTATAGAATTTATATGGGAATTTAGTTTAAAAGTGACATTTTCATTTTAACATGAAATAATTGATTTAATATTTTAATGAAGTTGTTTTCTAATTATTAAATATATTTTTTAAATTTGAATAGAAAAGGACCTCGCACAACCTTTTTTTCCCTCCCAGATGATTTAATCATCACTATCATTTAAAAAGAATGTTCAAATTATTTTGAAATATTTTTTAACATCCAAATCACCTGTATGAAAATATTTAATCAATCCAAAAAACATTTCATTTATTTAAAAAATTTATGAATATTGGTATTTATTTTATTTTGTTTTAAAATCTCAACTCATCTATCTCTTTCAAAAATAAAAATACCACCTTGTACTTGAATATTTCTTTTCTACAAATATATAATTTATACATGAAAATAAAGGGGATATAAATAGAAAAAATGAAGTCCTTGATGTCTATTTGTAAGGTATTAACAATTTTATTATGTTCTAAGTATGAAACATTATTTATTTGAAATTGAAAAAACATAAGGACATATTTCCTATCTTTAATTTGTAGAAATAAAGTATTAAGGAATATGATAACATAGAATGTTCAAAGGTTTAAGAAGGAAGTTGAATAAAGGATATTTATATGTTTCAAGTTTTTATAATTACGAAGTAGTGGTATTTTATATATAATATTATAATATATCTTAAATATAATGACAATCATGAAACACCTAAGGATTATTTTATAGTGATTTTCTTTCCAAATTTAGAAATATGTGCTAGATAGAATCAAATCCTTTAAAAATTGGGGTCCCCAAAAAGTGATTATTTTTTGCGACAATCATTGAAGGATATAAAATTAAAGGCTAAACTAACAATTAGGTCAATATTTTGTTTATGTTAAGGAAATTATATTAAATTAAGATTATTTGACTTTCTTGAAAAATAATTTGTATAGAAAACCTTATAAGTAAAAAATTTTATTTGATGATTAAAGATATCTTTTATAATGTTCATCATATTTTTTGGAAATTTTATAGGAATTATAATAATTTTTTTAAGTACAACTCTTCACATCCCACAAGGCCAAAGGTATTGAACCCACAACCGAAGGGCGACAGGGGTGTAACACCTACCACTAAAATATGTGATGTCCTAGGTAGTTTGATATTATGTAAAATGAATTTATAGATGAATATAAATATGATGTTGGGAACAAATTTTTTATCTTATAGATAACCATGGGGATGGAAAGTGATTTTGTGATTAAGTGATTATTATTATTTTTGAAGATGATCTATATATTTTGTGTAACATTATATGCATAAGGTAAATAGAATATTATGTGTATATTTGAGGACTAAATTTTGAATTATATATTGGAGGTATATATGATTTTAATGTCGACTTATGGTGGTTCAAATCATTTACAGAATGATTATCATATATTTGTCATTATATAGCTATAGAATATATATTTTTAGCACCTAAAAATAAGATTGATTTATATTATCTGGTGGTAAATGTTAAATTTATATTGGAAGGTTATTTAATAAAATCACTATAATATTTGGGATTCAAACTTTGTATGGAATTTTTTGAATAATTTTAACGATAGTTATTTATTGAATAATCTATGTTAAACCATTATTTATATTGCTAAATTTTTGGGATTAATTTATTATTCCTCCATATGATGGTTTATTCAATTTGGGAATTATATTACCTTATTATAACCATTTCATTTTCAGTTAAAAACAAAAGATAGGAGGAATATATTTTAATCATTTTGTGGAATTATATGATTTGTTAAATATTGATTTTAATTATTCAGGTATAAAAATCATATTTTATACTCATAATTTAGAGAAAAATATGATATTCAGATAGAAATTTATTAAAGGATGAAATTATATTTGTCAAGTAAGTATATTTTTCTTATTTTCTCAGTCTATATGGTAAATAATTCCAAAAATCTAGGAAAAATATCTGAAAATAAAAATGTTATCATATTACTTTATTTTCCAATGAATTTATGGTCATTATCACACCTCTTTGGTTTATGGTTTTGATGTTATTTACTTTCTACTAATCAATAACTTTCTTGTGATCAGTTATCTTTCTCACTCTATAACATTATTTAGAAATTATGATTTTCTTACATGTCCATATTTTTACTTGATACTAATTTTTTCCTATTTTGAAACATAGTTATGTATTATTTCAGATGAGCATTGTATTTCCTTTTCCCTTATTTTAAGAGGAAGTTTTATTAATGATTTTTATTATTCAAGATTTAATAAAAATGTATTTTCAAATGTTGAACATTTTATTTCCAAAATAAATTTAAAATTAAAAGGATTAAATTTATTAAAGATGGCATAATATAACACCCCTATAATTTAATCAATAAATCTATGTTCAATAACATATATGAAACTCAACATCAATACTAAATAAACAATGGAATATTATTATTTCAAAAATATCATTATAACCTAACTCTTAAATTGGTGCGTATAAATATAATTAACAAATTTATAATATATATATAAATTTTCTAATCAATATAAATGTGTTGATAAATTATTGGTAAATAATCACTTATATTTCAGTAAAATCATTTTATTCGTCAAAAATATGTTTTATTCAAAAATGGTTTTTATTGTTTTTTGTGAGAAAATATTATAATTAATTTATCAAAAAATTTGAAATTTTATTTGATAAAAATGATATCATTTTTTAAATAATAATATTAAAACTCTCTTATGGTGAAATTCAAATATTTTTATGAAAATATATATTTTTCAAAGAATAGTGAAAAATACTAATTTTTTTTTAAAATTGTATTTTATTTTTGAGTATTTATAAATAAAATTCTATTTTCAATTAGTTTTAATATTTAATTAGTTTTTTTTCTTAAAAATAAACCAATTATTGACATTTTTATTAATTATATACTTGAATTTGGTTTAAAATATTTTTAAACATAAAAGGTATTTTTTTGAAAAACCATTTTTCAACACATATTATGGTTTAATTTTAAATTAAATTATAAATATTATATGTATTTAATCTTAAAATATTGATTCCTTTTTTTGGATCAGTATTTCAAAAAAAATAAATGGGTCCCTTTTGTTTTTTTCATTATAAATTTTAATTTTAGCATATATTTATTACTATGGAAAAAAGAAAAATAGGTCAATAAAGGGTAAAAATAATTTTATAAGACATAAAAATAATCCTAAAACCTATATTAATTTTATTGGATGAGTATATTTCATCCATAATCGTCCAAAATTTCAATATATGGCCTTTTCTTCATATTCACATGATCGTAGCAATTATAATACTTTATGTTAAAAAAAATATAGAATATAACTTTATTACTTTTAATAACTATAATATTTTGTGATAAAGATAAGAATAACCCATGTTCATTTTTAAATATTAATCTGAAATATAAATTATTTTTTATCATGGAAACTCACTTATAATTTTTTTAAAGAAAAAATTATCTTAAATTCAAATGAAACCCTGATATAATAATTATTTAATTAAAAGGAATATAAAATAAATGAAATAAAAAATATTATAATTATTATAATTTTAATGGATTATTATGCACCATAGATTTCTTAGAAAAATATATCATGTTATAGAAGTTTTAAAGTTAAATATTCAAATTATATCTATATCTTGATGTTTGTAATGTCAAATTATATGAATAGTAGAAAAATTGACATTAATTATATTTTATAATAAATAATATTTTATTAAATGATAAAAAATTTCTAAAAAAATATACTAGAACAAATAATTGGTATTTTTAAAAAATAATATATGGTCCATTTATGGACTAATTTTCCTTTTATATTAACTATATATATCCCAAAAGTGTAAATACTTTATTGCCACGGTAATTGTCAAAAAGGGGTAACACAAGTTAAAAGAAACAAATAAGGGTCAATACATCACTTAAACTTGTAAAACTTTTATTTTATGGGATTATTTAGACACATATATACCTTATATTCTAATATTATCTATTTTATCTATTTTCATATAAAAAATAAATTATATTACTTTATTAATTTAAGAAATTTTCAGACTGACCCTCCCCTATCTTATAAAAGGGAACCTCTTATCCTATTTTCTTCACAGTTCAAAACTGTTTTTTGGAAAATACATACCCAAATACATTCCCAACATATATAACCATGTCCTAGATTCCTTTTTATCTTAAAAACAACCTAGGGTAGTTTTTGATCTAAACATTAAGAAGTTTTCCGAAGAAGACAAATAGTTCTTAGTCAAGTGTTTTCGTTTTATTTCTTCTTATACATGTTTCAAATATTCTTCAAATATGCTGAAATAATAAAAAAATATTATATATATTTTTATGTTATTTCATTAATGTAATAATTTATATCTATATCCACTTTCATAAAATGCGAAAAGAAACCATTGTTCATGTGTATGATGGATTACCACCTCAAGAAACGATGTAGTTCTTTTTACATAACCTCCTCTTATGAATGGTTTTATTTATGGATTTAATGTATATATATGATATTTATTAAATATTAATAATTCTTAAAATATAATATATCATTTAATTTCTCACTTTTCTATTCACTGAAAAATGATATGTCGTTCATGCTTACGTGTTGACTACCCCCTCCATGAAGTGATGTGATTCATTCTTCATCAACACATCATATGTATGATATATATAAGTATATTAAAATAAATAATATTGTATTTATGATATTATAATCATTATTTAAATGTAAAACAATAATTATCTTCTTTTCATATTGATCGTCTAAAAATGGAAAGGTTGATCATGTCTAAGTATGGCCAACCATCTCTATGATTGTAACATACTTAATTTTTCACAACAATATTTCATTATTGGTCTTAAAAAGTTTAAATTATGTGTTAAAATGGAAATTATTTCATGATAATTATTCTAGAGATGTTTTAATAATGAAATATTAGACCATATTCAATTTACAAAATTAATTTTGGTCATATGAGCTGAATATCATCAAAACGTACGACGTGAACTCAATTGATTAAGTAATTTATTATAACATGAAAATGAAATAAATAATAAAACAAAAAATTCTTAATAAATTATATAATTAACATAAGTTTATTATTCAATTATATTATGTATCTACCTGTCAATTCATAATCAAGGTAATGGACATTATTTTAAAAAATCCTCTTTTAATGTTTCCCCCTCAACTATTTTTATTCCATGTCTATATTATTTAAGTGTTTCAAGAAAATTTATATTTATTATTCAATGGATGATAAAGTTAATTTTTTAAAATGTTTTAATTTCATTACAATGTTTTTAATAAATGAATCTTTTATGGTTTTATGTGAGGGACTCTTTACTTTAAAACCCTAATTTTAAATATTTTAAGGATTTGTTTTCTAAATCTTTCTCTAAAATTTCCATATTATTAAAATCATTTTATGTATTTTTTTTATATAAACTTAAAAGGATTATAAATTACATATTATGACTCTTTCTACTTTCCTTCAATCATTTTCCAAAATGAATATTTTTATATTTTTTATATAGAACTTTTTGACTTTATTTACAAAAGATGAAATGAATGTTCTATTCTAACATGTATAGAGACAATGAATTTTATTAACAGCATAAAAATTTTAAGATATTTGAATTAATTTATAACATTCCATTTTCAATTCATGTAAATACCCTCCTTCTCTATGTTTTTGTTATTTTTAAAAATATTTTTAAAATGGAATGGATATTTTAATATTCAGAAATGATTTCTTAAGGGTGAAAAGAATATTTTTATGAGTTTAATGTTCAAAATTGAATGATTTTTTGTTTTATGTTTATCTTAAATTTCATGGTAATTTATATGATTCCATTTGGTTCCTTTATAAACTATTTAAAATTGGTTTTTTTATAAACTAGGTCTGGGTGGTTTCTTTATAAACCAATGATGGATGGGTCTGTGATATCCCTTCAATGCATTGGGTATAAAATTCAACCATATTTGTTATTTCATTTGTAAAAGTGATATAGAAATTGATGTCTCAAGTTTCCTATATTATTTGTCAATGATTTAATTAGGTTTTTATGGAAATATTATGTTTTATCAAGGGAATATAGTGATGTTAATTTTAAAGGAATGTATATGCTACTTTTTAATGGTGGAAAGTTTAACTTTGTGAAATATTTTTAATATGTTTGGATGACCTAAAAGAAACATTAATGAATTTTATTTTTAATCAAATATTTATTATGAAATGTTTTTTGAAAATATTTAGTCTATAAATTTTATTTATGGTGCATGAAAATTATTATTTTGAGTCCAAAGATTATATTCAAAAAGTAAATATTTTATATGTATTCAGTAACTAATGGGTTTATTTATTTTTATTTCATGTATCTCATAGATAATTTATTCTAATACGATCTTTTAAAAATTACATAGGGTTTAAGGGTTCATAATACTAAATAAGAAGTCAGGTTATAATTTATGAAGATTATTCATGAAATTAAATCATGTTTGGTTTTAATAGTTTTATGTTGTGGATAAAAATGGATACAGAGTACAAGTGACCACTTTAAAATTTATGGGTTTTTTATGTAAAATATATAACCTAATTATCTAGAAAAATATACTATAAAGATCATGAGGCATATAAAAAACTTAATTCCAGAAAAAAAAAACTCAAGATTATATGATGTTTAAGGTCAGGTCGTTATAGTAGATATTATCTTAGAGTATTTCATGTTGAATCATTTCAAGACTTTCCTTATGTAATTCTTCTGTGATATTGAAATCTTCACACTATTTATTTATCGATAAATTTTTTTCTTGAGAATATTATTTATTGTTCCCAATTATTTCTTATCTAACGCCCTATCCAATTGCACCTTCATATTTTGAATCTGGTCAATCATGAATCTGCAACCAATATTCCTTTCACGTATAGTACAATGGCGTTAAAATACTTATCATCTAAACTCATGAAATGTTTATAAGGATATTAATGGATTTTCATGTATCTAGGGATCATGATATAGGAATATAATCTTTTGTACCAACACCATGATGCCTACTTGAAACTATAAAAATATTTGTTAAACCTATAAACCAAGTACTCTTTACCATCTTATAAAAAACATATTAGTTGGAGAATAAATATTTCTTCATCAATTTCACTGTAGACAGAATATATCTTAATATATAGACACAATAAATTTATATTATATATATCACATATCACAAGAACTACTAGAATAGTCATCAATTTTACAATGGGAGAAAATATTTCAATGAAAATCAATACCTTCACTCTAATAATATCCTTTGACCACCAGTATCATGTGATATCATTCTACCTGGTCCTTTACATCCCACTTCATCTCAAATATCTATTTATTTTTTATGGAAATAATTCTATTAGGTAATGGAATAAAATCCAATGTCATGTTCATATTTAAGTCTTTAAGTTACTCATGTATCTCCACAATACATGAGTATAGATCTAGACTCTGTGTTCCCTCCACCAAAGAAGATGGCTCTGCATCCTCTTTAAATAAGTAGTATTCAAAATTTCTCTTAGTGAATGTATGAGTTCCATATTGGTGATAATTTTTCTTATTTTGTCTATAATGCTCTAGACTCAACTAATTATTGATCATTATGATTTGGTAATTCCATGGATGAAGCATGTTCTCCCTTTGATTCATTATCCACCATGACTATTGTAGTTTATGTACTCTATCTTTCTATGTATACATCAATTTTTATTTTCATGTTTTATTTTCAAAAAACATAAACCTAAATTAACAATAGGATTGTGGTTAGTGGAGTCCCACAAAATATACCCCTTTACACTATTAATTTATCCCAAGAAGATTGATTCCTAAGATCTCAAATATAACTTTGATCTTTCTTGATCATCCAAAAATGTGTATATGAGACTTATAAGAGAAAGTAACTTAGAATAGTAAGTGATTTTACCATCCCATTTATTTATCAGCGTTTTTAGATCAATTTCCACTAACAGAGAATATTTGACCACATTAGAGGTGGTTTTCATTAATTTTACTCAGAACATCATGGAAACTCTTGTAGTCTTTATCACTACCCTTTTTCTATCCAACAATAGTATGTTCATCTGCTCTATGAATCTATTTTCTTGAGGTGTTTATTCCACCTTGAACTATATCTTTATTATTATTATTTATAAAAATTATCAAACTCCTCATTTTTATATTATACACCATTTTTATTCTTAAAAAACTTGATCTTATTTCAAGATTTAATCTCCTTCTGTGAATTTAATATTTTTAGTCCTTTAAAAAAAATATTTTATACTTTATTTGGTACACCCAACATCTCATATAATATCATCAATACATCATAAAAAATTCATTTCTCATCCTAGGGATATAATATATGTTTTAAAAACATCAAATTGGATCAACTCTAAGGCCACATTGCTTCTCATCGTCAATATTCTGAACTCTAACATTTGTTTCTATCTCAAAAACAATGCTCAAAACTTTGTAAATATTACCTTTTTTCCCAGGATGAAAATAATAATCAACAAGAATATTTAGGACTCATTGAAATCCATGTATAAGTTTTTAATTCCATAATTTCTGCAATTATTTTATTGATTTAGTTTATATAAAAATTATATTTTCCTTCATATACGTTGCACCCATAAGAACATTCGTGTTCTTTGAGATCTTTTCTTCCATCATCACCATAACCATTCCCTTTAAAATTTTAATTTCTCATTTCTTATTGTGAGTCACGAATCTTATACCATCAAATTTTTTTAAAGATAATATTTTCTTCTTCAATCATTTCACATGCCATTCTATATGGATGGTATGAACTATATCATCATGCATATTCAATTTTATGGTATCTAATCCAATGATCATCAAGGTATGATTCTTCCCCAAGTACCCAAATTATTTCAAAATATGATCATAAAAATAAAAAACATTCCCTTATAAGTTTCATGTTCCATGTTTCCTTAGAGTCGATTATCCATACATTACTTAGATATTGTATAACTTCAGTAGTTGTAACTACTTAACTGACTAGAACATCTCCAATTCATTCCACCAATCTTCTTATTCCAAAATTCCTTTATGATGTTCCCATTCTTTCCAAAATTTTAGCATGTGATAATTTTATCTGTTCTCTTTGATTTAGACCTACCATGATTATATCTCCCACTAGAACCATGCTCTATATTTCTTCCTCTTTATATTGACAAATCCTTCATTTGGTGTGGTGTTAACTATCTATCATTCTTACTCTTATGCAGACTTTATTCTTTAAGAACCACAGATACAAAGTAATTTGAATAACAATATATCCATCAGAGTATTTTTGGAGAGGTTGATGAAAAATTTATTATATGAATATGGAAAACTATAGAGAAGAATCTCCACACATTTAGTATAGACAGTTTTGTTTCCCAGTGTTATAAGTTCACAAAATCGTGTATTTATGATATTGATGTGATCTGTCACTAATAACGAGTCATTTATTCAAAGTGGACATAATTGTCTCTTCAAGAAAAAAATTTTGTGTAGTTAATTGACCTCGTACAGATTCATCATAGAATTATAAATTTCTTTCACTATTTTTTATCCACAATTATTAAGAAAACCTTATTTTCCAAATCAAAATTGATATTGTAAATTGTATTAATGTATATTCCATTCTACTTTTTCCCTATCATGATAGTTAAATTTTCACCAATATCCATTGGGAAATTATCATTCTATAACACAACTTGCATATTAATTTTCTAAAATGTAAAATTATCCCCATATAATTTTTCAATCTTGAATTTCACATCCATCTAGACACGTCATCAGTATATAATCTCTTTAGGTCTGAACCTCTCTCTGAGATCACTTTTTGGGACCATAAATGATTGTCTCACTGGTTTGGTAATAATTTATATATTAAATAAAGTGAAAATATGAAGAAATAAAAGAATAGTATATGTAATGTTGGAAAACAACCAAAATTAAAGGGGAAAACCCCACAAAAAAATAAAAAAAATCATTATCGGTAAAAGTGATTGTAGAAACATTCCCATAATTAGAGGGTAAAAACTCATATTATTCTCACTATAATAACCGTAGAAACAAATCAAAAAAATACCACTCAAAACTTAGATTTAGATAACAAGGACTAATTACATAAAGTTTGTGATTTTAGAATAAGGTAAAACCTCTTTTTATAGGAAATTCTTGCACCCTGGCCACCAACCCATGTTGAAAAAATTAAAGGGGGTATTTTTACCTTTTAAAAAATTAAACTGGGATCTATTTATTTTTTTCTTTTAAAAAAATCTATCTACTTCCTATGATGTTATTTGGAGTGACAACTCATTCTATAATAAGAAAATAATAATCAAAACCCATCATGGTTGGTGATGGTTAATAATGAACATTTCAAAAATAATTGTAATAGAATTATTAAACATCAACTAAACTAATTCTGAATTATTTTAATAAATTTTCAGAGATAAAAATTTGATATTTGTATAAATTTGATGAAAATTGTATATTTACTCCTTCTATAATGTGATCAACATTTCATCATTCATTAGGTTTATTTTAGAATTTAATTTCCCTGATAAACATGAGAATAATCACATTAAAGGCTTAATTAATTATTTAAAAAATAAAATGGACCCATATGGTGGGATATGAGGTTAATATCATGCATAGAGTTTCTCAATATAAGTTAAAATTAGTAATATATATCCATTTTTTTCCAAAAACCAAAAAAATATGAAACTTAATTATTTAATTAATTATTGACTTCAATTTAACAACACTTCAAATTAACATCAAAATTTTACCCCATGGTAAATTCCATATTTCAAACTCAAAAAATCATAAAAGCACCAAATTCATTTGTTAGGTAAAATTATTATTTTACTCATCAAGTGAATATTTACCAAAATACCATTGAAATTTCAAAAACTTCAAAGTTTATAATTTCATGATTTCACCCAGGTGATCCATGTGACAATGTTTCACACGAGTCTCAAATATTAGTGTGGTTAAGCATGGTTGTTCTAAGAAGGTCAGCACACCAGGGTGGTGGATGGTGACCGTAAGTTATGGTAGTCATTCATCACCGACAGAAACAAATAATAATATAATATTAAATCAATTTGAAAAATTAGATTAAAATATATAATAAAACTCATATTATTTAAATAAAATGAAAAACATAAAAATAAAGAAAATCTAAAAAATCCTACCTCAGGGGGGATCGTTATCACTTCCTTTGTTTCTATGGAATTAATATTGCCTCTTAAAATATATTAAATGACTGTATTTGGATTGAGAATAATTTATTTAACATTTTCCCATCGAAAACCCTTACTCATGAAAAATAAAAATTATGTTATTTTAATTCTTTCCAATACAAAAATTGAATGTAATTTCTTACTCATACATCAATGATCACTCATACCATCACCAAATAAGAAAATACATGCATGATTATATTGATTTATGATTTAATTAATTATAAAATAAAGAAAATTATATGTGCAATGTGTTCTTTATTTAATTTCATATAATACTGAGGTTGAGATAAAAACATGTACTTACTCCAATAAAAAATATAGAGGGAGTTAAGTCAATAAAAAATCAATTCATCAACCCATAATTCACACCATCCCCCCCCCCCAACCCCCTTAGAACTCAACCTACCAAGTTGCCTCTAAAACATGAGGTTAAGCTGAGTGTGCCACCCCAAGATCACCTCTAATAGGATAAGGGCTAGTGACTTGTACCAAAAAGAAATATTTCACATGGGAGGCCTTGACTAAATGAACATCTACAAGTGATACATTTCT
This sequence comes from Viscum album, assembly GCA_963277665.1. NCBI lineage: Eukaryota > Viridiplantae > Streptophyta > Magnoliopsida > Santalales > Viscaceae > Viscum > Viscum album. The sequence continues at coordinate 2,086,992,185 of OY728151.1, forward strand.
TTAATGAAAAACATGACCAAAAATCACTAGATAAATATATATATATATATATATAACCAAATATAATATAACCACCTAAATTTAGGTCACCCTTAAACTAGGCACCTAAATCATCCCACGATATACATATGTCCAGTTATCGATCATCCTAGGATAGAAACTGGTTCCAAGGAATCAGAAAATACTCATAGTGATTTTTTTCTTGAAGAATAAATAACCAACCAATAGAACCCACCCAAAAGCTTGATAAATCCATACCATAACTTGGAAGAAAACACATCATAGTACTAATGTATATAAATAAAGACTATATCAACCAAAGCATAAAATTAATAATCATTTCTAAAAATGTTAATATACTAAAATTAAATGCATGTCCAATGAAGAAAAAAATATGAATTAAATATAAGAATATCAAAGTGGTTGATATGTTGATGATACCAAAATAAATAAAATAAATAAAACTATATCCACTTATCTCTATAAACAAGTGGAATATCTCTAATATCCACAAAAAAAAATAGAAGAAAAGATTTGATATCAAATTATTCAACTAAGAATAAATGAAAGATGGACCTTTAATATGATGGGAATGAGCAATAAAACCTAGTAGGAATCCTCCCCACATCCCATGAATAACACTTTAAGGATAAAAACATTTCATGCTAGTTTGAAAATACATATAAAAATTAATTGTACCATTTCATTATAAAATAAGAAACGAGTTTATGTATTTAAAAATTAGTTAATAAAACACAATCATAAAAAACATTTTAAAGAGAATTTACTTTCTAAAGACCAATTTGAAAATAAAATAGAGTCACAAGGGAATAGAAAAATATAATACATACAAATTAGTTGTCATGGAATCCTAGGATCTTGAGGGACAATCAAGGACAAAGTTAACATCACCACTATATAAAAATATTTATGACAGATAACAAAAAACATCCCTAAAACCTAGTATTACCCTTACTGGCCTAGTTGAGGGGGGAAATCCCGTAAGTAATGTAAATTATATCTTTCAGCCAATAACCTGATAATATCATAATAAGTGAATAAAATTGTTCCTATATTCCCTACCTAACTATATGTGGCCTCCAATTACATGAAAATAGAAGTGAGTTCAACAAGAAAATTCATAACAATATATAATAAAAAACATACATGAGTCACACCCTCACCCCTGACACTATTTTCCAAGAAATAACCCTAAATCCATTAATAATATATATATATATATATATATTTATATATGAGTACATAATTTTCTTCATTTGGTATAATCATATATAAATAATCAATAACCATTCATTTCCCAAAACTCATCAACCATGTTTCTAGGATTAATATTATTTGAAAAAAACATAGAAAATTAAAACCATAAAACTTTCTTATTCCTTATGAATCCATGTTAAGAACAATATTTTCAAAATGAAATGCAAAAAATTCATTAAAGAATCAATAATTTTAATTAAATACACTCCCTTTAAAACATAAATCACACCTATATATCTTAAAATATTTACATTATTTTTGTTTAGTAACCAAAACATCATTCATAATCCTATTAATAATTTCAAGTATCCAACCAATATTTTATATAAATGTATGGTGTGCATGGATTTATAAGACAATTTTTTCCCTTTCAAGACAATGTGAAATACCATCCACATTTGAGGAATTTCAAAGATAAGTAACTTCCATTTAAAAAAGTAATACTTATAACTAATAGAATTTAAACACAAAAGGAATATTTAAACCAAAAAATAATCATAATTCTATATTTGAATAGTTGTGTATCTAACCACCTACCTTTAATCTTGTAGCTTTCACCAATAGTGGTTTCAAACCACCACAATGAAATCCAAATAGGTGGAGAAGGCCAAGAGTAACCCTAAAACACAAAAACCCTCATGATAAAATCGTGAATCTTGAAACCTTATGTCTTCACGGCCTTTATAAAGTAAGAGAAGGAAGGAAAATAATATGATAATGGAATATTAAGAGACAAAAAGGGTAATAGCTAAGATAACCCACCTTAACCCTTCAATAAATCTATACGAAATGGAAATGGAAGGTCAATGGAGTAAAGAGGAGAAATGTAAAATGTGATGGGGTTTAATGGTAGAGAAAATAATATCATAAGTCTTAAATACAACCAAGGGAATAAGTGTAATTTTTTTATTTTCTTATCACCTGGAAACTTCGTATCATTTGGCCACATGATTTGGAAAACTATGCACTAACTATGTGAGCCTCACTGGATGGACTTGGAACTGTTCATGGGAAGGCCACATGGTTTGACTATAAATTCCAAACCACTAAATTTAAAACTATTAAAACTATAGATTTATCAGATGTCTATTTCAGGGTTAGTACTAACTATGCACTAAACGTGAAACATTCATTGCATTCCCAAAATATCAGCATTTTAATGAAATTTGACTGATTAGGAGTTTTAAACAATAGATAATCCAAAATGAGTAAAATATTAGGGTAAATTTGGGCATAGGTGTAATAATTATCTTTATGATGATACATTATTCCCCAAGAGTGTTATAAAGGAACTGGTTGATCAATAAAAGATCTTAAGGCTTAACTCCCTAATAGAGTGATAATTAAAAGGATATATATTACATAAATGAGGATTCCATCTTCTAATAACTATATTAATCTCGCATAATTGAAAATATATTATACCACCTACACTCAATTTCTAACACTATAGTTACCTTAAAAGACTAAAGACTACCACACCTCATGTTTATTGGGATCCCCGCGACCCAAGTATAGATCACATAAAAGGAACTCGTTACATTATGACCAAAATTTCCAGGATCATCCGTTATGACATCTCGGGCCCGGCTACCACATAACCTGTTCCCCATGTCAGTTTTCCACATGACCCCTAGAGTGTCTCCCATTAATATAGAGGCTTCCGAATAGCAGTATAGGTGTGAAGTTAAATCGTTGGGGATACTATACCTCCATGTCAGATCACACATTGGATGTAACAACAACATAAAATAGCGGAAACGTGAACATTCATGCAAATGAAGTAAAGAATAGAAGACTGAATAATATAACAAAAGCCTCATAGGCAGTGCCTCATACATATATGCATGAACGACATGCTAGTAAAAAATAGGAATATAAAACAAGAAGCATGAATACTAATATAGGGTATAAAACTAAACAAAAAATACAAAAACCTTATCTATAGCATATCGATCCTAAGCCAGGTCCTCTTCTCCTAAGATCTATCTAAGAAAAAGAATCAGCAGCCAGATGAGTGGAATTTTTTCCTATCCATACCTATAGGAAAATAGTCTGCTCATGTGCCAAGGGAACCCCGAGTAAGGTGTGAAATAAATCTCATTAGACCACCACCAATGTTTTCTATGTGAAATCTAAGTGGCCCTTGTAAATAAATAGTGTGCAGATAATATCAGAAATATAAGCAATGTAAAATAAATAATCAAACTTCTGATCAGGTTTTTAAAGGACACCTGGGGGATCTACCTACTTATTCTTAATGCTAGTATGCCTAATCAAGTCACTACCTATATATATATATAGGTTATCACTAGCATGAGTTTATAATTCCTCTCATCCACACATGTATAGATATATATCATAGCGGGTGTGGGGTAAAAATGACTCACACCCATAGAATATACTAGCATGGGGTAAGAATTCTTCTTATCCATACATGATATTCACATGAGGTATGAATGTCTCCCATCTATACAGTGGTTAAAACTAATATGGGGTAAGAATGAATCCCTCCCACATATACATAGAGGTTATCAATTGAATGGGGTAAGCATGAATCCCATCCATAAATTTCATAAGTGGAATGGGGTATGAATGAATCACATCCAAACATTCACATTTTAAGTCATAAGCATATCTATTTCATAAGCATTCACATTATATAATGTAAGGAAACCATCTTACATCATTTCAAATTAAATAAGAATACTAATTATATAATTCCTTTAATAATAAATCAAGACAATGTCAAGACATGACATTCCATAAAACCATTCTATTTTAACCAAATCACTCTTAAGTTTTAGGAAAAATCATCCTAGGAAACCTACAAATCCAACCATCCAATTTTCCTAAAATGGAAAATCCATTTCAAGTCAAGGTGTCGAGGTCCAAATGTTGAATTCAAATACTCACATACCCATTTGGAAAATTCTTAACCGAATGTCTCTAAGAACCATTAAGGCACTTTGGTACACTTTATATACACATGGGAAAATGTATAAATCAATTAAAACCCATGATAGGAGCAATAAACCATAATTAGAAATTTTGGTAAATTAGCCTATGATGGAAAATTTCGGTGGCACACCCCATGGGTGTGAATATGAAGCCAGGGTGTTCTATAAACCCCTAACCATGATGCATTTAGCCTATGTCATAATTCTAGGGTCAATTAGACTAGAAGGAATCACCACAATTGGGGGACTCAGTAAAGGATGAGTCACATCATGATGGAATAAATACGAAATATCCAAAACTCAAAAGGAAAACGATGTGACCACTAATATTAATGTCGTAGACGATGCCTCACTAAGTATTGGCCTCAGATTCAGAGAAGGTTTGAGTATATATGAGTTTCCATCCAATGCCCTGAAAATAGGGTGAATGATACAGCATCTAAATAGTCTAATAGATGGAGAAATTTAGCAAGGAAAGAGGAGCACATAGGGTTAGCCTTACCTTGGCCTATCCAATGCTTCTCTCGGATCAACAATTGGTCACCAGACGGAGGAGTGGAAAGTGATCCAACTAGGAGAAGTGTTTGAGATTCAAAGGGAAGGAATGGAGTAGGCTATGTTTGTAGGATTAGATAAAAATAAGAATTATAACTTAAATTAAGATAGTGGAAATGGTAATTTTTCCTCAAAAATGGGCTCGCATGATTTTTGTGCATGTTTTAGCCAAACCGTGCGCACACTGTACGTAGCTCTCTACTTCACTGGGCACACCACACAGCCTCTGTGCACAGTTTCTATAACCATTTTTTGACCATATATATGGGTTATGGATGCCCACTATAGTAAATGCACGGTCGTGCGCCTGGGTCTCATGGTTATAGACAAACCATGCGGACTATCCTACTTTCCCCTTTTCAGAGCTCTAGGATCCAGAATTACCCCGGATGCTCCCGTAACCTCATTATCTTGATTATAAAACTTCATTAGGACCTTAAAGATAACAAAAATAAAAACTAACAATTCTTTCCTTGATCTAAGAGTTGGTTTGTTACAACCTCCTCTCTTTATAGCAACTCGTCCCTGAGTTTCGCCTCTGATGTTACAGAGGTACTATCATCTAGGATTTCTGGCCATTGTAATCTTATATCAGCTTCACACTCCCAAATATCATCATATACCAATTCATGATTCCATAGCACCTATACAAGAGGAACAGACCTGCATCAGAGTGTCTTCATGCTCTAATCAACAATTCGAACTGGATACTCCTCGAGGGAAGCTTCCATATCCAACTTAATCTCATCAGGAAAGAAGATGTGAGATGGGTCTGGATAATATCATTGAATCTGAGATACATGAAATACATCATGCATAGACTGATATCTTTGAGGAAGTGATAACTGATAAGCCATTGGTTTGATTCGCTTAGCAAACTCAAAGGGTCCAATGAATCTCGGTGATATCTTACCTTTCTTTTGAATACGTCTATGCCACAACCTAGGTGAGAATATCAAGAAAACATGTTTTTTAAACTATAACTCAATAGTTAACCAGTTTCTATTGGAATAAGACTTTTGTCTACACTAATCTTTCAACATATGCTTCTGAATCAGTTGGACCTACTATGATGTTTTCTACATTAGACAAGGCCCAAGTACAACTTCTTCCCCTACCTCTAACCAACACAGAGTGGAGTGACAAGACCTACCATACATGGATTGATAGGGATCCATCTCAACTATATCTTGAAATCTATTTCTATAAGAAAACTCAACGAGGGGAATATGTTTCTCCCAGGAACCCCAAAATTTGAGAACACACGCATGTATAATATCCTCAAGAACATAAATTGTAAGTTATGTCTATCCATCAGCCTGAGGGTAATAGTTTGTGCTCAAAAGTACCTACGTACCCAAGGAATTTTTCAACCCCTTACAAAACTATGATGTGAAACAAGAATCTATATCAGAAACAAAATAAGGAGGTGCTCCATAAATACTTTCCACCTCCATGACATACAGTCTTGTCAGTTCATCTAAAGAAGAGTTCTCTCACACAAGTAAGAAGTGTGTGACCTTATTCAAATGTTAAATAGAAACCCAAAATTCATCATTTTCACAAGATTATCTTGTTAAACCAGTCATGAAGTCCATCGAAACATCATCCCATTTCCACTCAGGAATGAACTATGGTTGAAGAATCCCTGTCGAACGCTAATGCTCTTCCTTCACCTGTTGAAAGGTGGAACACTGAGTGATGAATATGGCTATCTCATGCTTCATATTGGGCCACTAATATATATGTTGTAGATCTCAATACATTTTTGTGACACCAGGGTGAACTTCCCATGTAAGAAGCATATAAACCCCACATTAGCTTCTCTATAATATATTTTAGGACCCATATACTCCCACATAATTGAAGTGTATCATCCTTATTGGATTTCCATCCAGAAGATGTATCATAATCTGAAACAATTTCCCATGGTACAATCCCTTCAGGATCATATAGTTGTCTCAATATTACATATTCCAGAAGATTATATGTCATCACTAAGGCTAAGAGAATAGTCTGACCATGGTTCTCTTGAACCTCAATGTGCATCTCTGATAATAAGTCCACAAGATTCCATTCGTCACTAAACTACATGTTTCTAAGTCATTTGGTTCAGAGCATAATCTACTAAATTCCCTTTCTCTAGAGTGTAGGCAAGTTTGAAATCAAACTATGGCAGGTACTCGACCCACCTATGATGTCTGAGATTTATATCATGCCAATTTAATATGTATTTGAGGCTCTTGTTGTCTCTAAACACCACAAAATGATCTCATAATAAATAGTGACTCCAACAACATAAGTTTTGAACAGTATAAGCAATCTTGAGGTCATGCGTTGAGTAATTCTGCTCGTGATTCCTCAACTAATGCGAACCATATGAAATGACTAGCTTGTCCTGCATCAGACTAGCTCCAAGTTTGATAACTAATGCATCAAAATAGACTTTATAATCCTTTCTCGGCTCTAGAAGAATCAGTACCAGTGATTAAGTAATTCTTCCCTTCAGTTCTTGAAAATTTGTATCACAAGATTCATACCATTCGAATTTCACATCCTTCTTTTTAATGCTCATAAACAGCACTGCGGGGCATGAGAAATCCTAAATAAAGCATATGTAGTATCTTGAATTCCTCAAGAAACTCCAGATATAAAATTCATTCTTGGGATTCTTCCAAGAAACCACATCCCTCACTTTATCTAAGTCAACTAAAACTCTTGACTCTGAGATGATATAACCCAAGAAGTGAACTTTATCGATCCATAACTGGAATTTACTGAACATAGCATAGAGATGATGCTCTCTCAGTGTATTCAACATGATCTCAAGATGGGTTGCATGGTCATGTATCAAGCAAGAATAAACTAATATATCTTCTATGAAGAAAACAAAAAATCAATCCAGATATGGGTGGAAAACCCAATTCATAATATCCATAAAGACGGTAGGTGTGTTCGTGAGTCCGAACGGCATAACCAAGTACTTATAGAGACCATACCTACTCTTTAAAGTTGTGTGAGGTATGTATAAATTCCTGACACAAACATGATGATATTTTAACCTCAAATATATATTTAAAAACACCTTTGTTCCTTGAATCTGGTCAAATATTTCATCTATTCTATGAAATGGATATCGATTCTTGATAGTTAGCTAATTAAATTGATGGTAATCCACACAAAGCATAAGGGCCCCATCCTCCTTCTTGGAAAAGAGGACTGGGGAACCCCAAGGATAACTGTTGGGGCATATAAAACCTTTTACCTCCAGATCCTCCAACTGATTCTTGAGGTCCAGAAGCTCTATAGGTTCTATCCTATTATGAGGAATGGTCACAGGTGCTACTCCTAGAACAAGATAAATAGTAAAATCTACCTCACACATTGAAGGTAGACCAGAGAGGTCATTAGAAAAATAACTTTGAAACGCTCCACCATAGGAGGAAAAACAATGGGGTTCATCCCCTGTTCATCAAGGTAAAGTCTGGAAACCTGTTCTATAATACTATCTAACCTCTGTTTCTTGGTTCCTTCTCATGTCTCACTATCATCCCATTTTCCCTTCTACAAGTACGTAACGTTGTCTCATGATATAAACATCACGCTCTAATGATATCTGTCAAAGAGGACTCTATATGGAACTATCTAGTCCATCCGGAGGATTACATTGAAACCTATCATATCAATAATGTATAGGTTCCATTAGAAGAGGTAACCACCTATCTCAAGGGGCAGTTCTGATGACAATAAATTCCCTCTGAATGAATACCTAAGGATGTATCTAGCATAATAACACTATGATATTACTTAATGTTGTGTCCCAAACTCCAAATTATTGCCTCAGATATTAATGAGTGATATTCACCTCTATTAAAAAAATATGAAAGTGGAGGCTACCAGAATAGTACCTCATATAGTAGATGGTATTGCGCTATGCCCTTGTGGAATAGGTTGGACTGTATGTAACTAGCCTATATCGCATCCCTGAGTCACTACTTGATTGCCCTAAGTAGGTCCACTCTACTGGCACTGAGAATCATATTTCTGGTTGCCTCTGCCTCAACTACCACCTCGGCCAGATCGATCATTGGTATTCCAGCTTCCCAACTATCATGATCTGGTTGAACCCTCTACTGACCGAGGAGGAGGTGCAGATCCCTGCTCTCTAGGAACTGGAGAAAAAGTTCTATAAAAATGGTGGAGATAACCCATCCTACCATAGCCTCTGCACTCCACTAGATTCTGTGTACACTAGATTTTGAAAGACCCTGATTCTCTAAACAGGATATAGATAGGAGAACCACCATCCAAAGGAGCCTTACCACTGCTACTCTCTTGAGTCTCTTTGGAACATCGCTTTCACCTAGAATAATATCCACTAGAAGACTTAGGTTCTGAACTTCCCTAGATTTCACCCTCAGCATCTATTATATTCCAACCTTTAATTAGGTCCTAGTTAATGATTTCTGAAATAGTTTTCAACCTGAAAACATTGACTTGAAACTGGTTGGCGTAATGCAGCCCATCCTAGAATTTCCTACCAGTCATTAGCTTATCAGTATCTAGGGAAGGATCAAAATGCTTCATCTTAGTGAAATGGGATGAGTAATCCATCACTAACATAGTCACCTCGTGTATATTCATGAACTCTTTAGCTCTGTCAAACCTCAGAATCTGGGGAAATAAGTAGTCATCAAAGACAGTGTAGAAGTCATTCCAAACAATCTCTCTATACTGGCCTACCTGGTTGATGACATCCCAACTCCTCATGTATGAGTCACGTAGCATGTAAGCAACTAGTTTCACCCTACATCTTGGAGGTGTCTCTAGGTGCTCAAATATATAAGGCATAGCCTTGATCCAAGACTCTATAGTGAGTGGTCCTCCATCTCTTGAGAAATTAGGAGGATGCTGCTGCAGAAACTCATGAGTCAACTCTACCATGCTCGGGGTAGGTCTCACTCTACCTCACATATTCTCCATCATACACAAGAATCCCTCTCGAAACTGGGTTCCAGTTCCGAAATCTAGTATAGGAGGAGAAATCATAGGTGGCATGATTGGAAGAACAACTGGCATCTCTAGGCCCACCACCACAAGAACATGATCTTTTCCACATTTAGGGCGCACGACTCAAGGACATCATGGAAGAATAATGCTACAATGCCAAAAGAATTTTTCAAAATTGGTTTAATAATTTCACATGATTGCATTTAAGAAACTATGATAGGTACTAAATCCTTCTTATAAGAACAAAAATGCCTCTCTACCTACTTAAAAATCCATAACAAGCATTAGAACATACTGTAAAAGGCCATAAGAATGAAGAATACCCACTGCCAACTACTAAGGTTGGGTTTAGGTCAAACATATAATGATATGTCATTTTAAATAGTTAAATCCAATGATATGTAAAATTCTATCCCCCAAGGACCCATAAACCTTCTAAACCAGAATATAACACCCACTTGGATGACATTTTCATTTAAATTGTGCTTATCTGTGAGATTATATCATTCCTCGAAAGGTTTAGCTAGCTGGAATTCTATTTTCAGATCCATAAGGGCCCATACACCTTATGAACCAAAGATTGGGACCATTTAAACTCACACCATAGAACTATCCAAATCCTACAGAAAGGTTTCAACATAATTTCATATATGTAAAACAAGGAACAATGGTATTCAATAGGAAATACTTGCTGAAAATTTAAACATGACATGGAAAAATGTATGTCGTATTCATACTGTTCCTATCATGACGCATGTTCTACACATCACCCTCATTTCATCTGGGTGAGAAATGAAATCACAATTTCATTATCAACAATATCAATAACATCAAAAAAAACAAGTGAAGCACCCAACGGTTAAATGATATCAACACTAATAGCATAATCAATAACAGTAATAATTCAGGAAACTTGGTTTGTACCCCGTGCATGGGTTCGCAAAGACCAAGAATGAATTTTGACCAAGTCGCAGGCATTCCAAATATTCAATCTATTATCTTAAAATAGTAAATAAATAAAAGAAAACTTCCTCTGATAACACTTTGTGACTTCTTGGCCTAGGCTTCCACATAACCAATTCCCTGAGCTGGTTAGCCACATGACCCCTGGTGCATCTACCCTTAAGGTGGGAGCTACTGACTAACAGCATAGGTTCCAAGGTAAATTAGTAGGGAGACTATACCCCCATGTCAGAGCACACAGTGGATATAACAACAACATAAAATAGCGGAAACATGAAAATGTAGGTAGGTGAAGTAAATAGTAGATGACTGAATAATATAACAAAATCCCCATAGGTAGTGTTTAATAAATATATCCTTGTCTGACATGATAGTACAAAATTGGAATAGAAAATAAGAAGCAAGCATAATAATAAGGTACAAAAGTAAAAAAAATCCAAAAACTACTCCATATCCTCTTGATCTAAGCCCGGTACTTTTCTCTTAAACTCCGTCTAAGAAAAGTAGTCAACAATCAGATCAGTGGTTCCTTCCCCTATCCATACCTGCAAGAAAATAGTCAACTTGGGTGCCAAGGGAGGCCCGATTAGGGTGTGATATAAATCTCAGTAGGTCACCACAAATGGCATCTACAAGAAATCAGAGTGGCAATTGTAAGTAAAAAGTGTGAAACTAATAGTAGGAAAGTAATAAATGCATAATAAACACTAAATCTCCCGCTCAGGTTCCAAAAGGACACCTATTAGGTCTTCCTAATTAGCTCAATGTTGTTATGTCTAATCAAGTCACTAGGTATATATATATATATTATCACTGGCATGAGGTAATAATGCCACTCATCAATACATATATATATATACCATAGCTGGTGTGGGGTAAGAATTCCTTCCACCCAAAGAAGATACTAGCATGGGGCAAGAATGCCTCACATCCTTACATGATACTCACATGGGGTAATAATTCCTTCCATCCATACAGAGTTAATAACCATCATGGGGTAAGAATGCCTCACACCCATATATACATTGATGTTATCAATGCCTTGGGTAAACATGGCTCACATCCATACATTTCATAAGTGAAATGGGGTATGAATTTCTCTCATCCACACATTCACATTGTAAGTCATAAGCATAGAAGTTTCATAAGCATTAACACTATATAATGTAAGGAACACCATCATACATCATTTCAAATTAAACAAGATAATTAATTATGCAACGCCTTTAATAATAAATCAAGACAAGGTCAAGCCATTCCATACCTTGAAACCATTTTATTTGAGCCATATCACTTTTAAGGTTTGGTCCAACTCATCCTAGCCACCCTAAAAAGCCAACAGTACAATTTTCCTAACATGGAAAATAAATTTCAATTCAAGGTGGAAAGGTCCAAATGTCGAAGTAAAATTCGCATATACCCATTTTCCCAATTCTTAACCAAAAGGGTCTAAGCACCATTGAGTTACCTTGGTAAACTCCAAATACACATGGCATAATGTCCAATTCAATTAAAAACCAAACTGGGAGCTACAAACTAGAATTAGAAATTTTGGAAAATTGGCCTCAAATGGCCAATTTGGGTGGCACACCCCTTGGGTGTCCATATGAAGCAAGGGTGTTCTATAAGCCCCAACACATGATTTATATAACATATTTCATCATGATAGGGTCAATTCTACCTGAAGGAATCAACACAACTAGGGATCTCAGCAAAGGTCAGATCATAGCACGACGGAATAAATTTGAAGTGGCCAAAAACTCAGAAGGAAAAGTATTTGACTACCTACCGTATTTCAATAGATGTTTCCTCACTGAGTATCAACCTCATATTTGAAGTATATTGGATTAAATTTTATTTTCTATCCAATTTCCTTAAAATTGGGTGAATGATCCTACATCTAAATAGCACAACAGATAAAAAAATTAGCAAGAAAAGAGGAGCATATGAGGTTATCCTTATCTATTCCAATCCAATGCTTCTCTTGTAGGACCCCGGGACACCCTGAGAGGGGAGGGGTGAATCAGGGTGACAAAGTTTTATTTTAAAGTGAAGGATCTTGTTCCTATGTTGGTAAGAACTTTTTAAACCTGTATTATTAAAAGGATCATAAAGAAAACATTCACATGCAGAAAGATGACACAAAACTTTTTACTTGGTTCACCACTAAGGGCTACGTCCAAGGATCATACGCCGACAGGTTGTCAGTCGTACCAAAATCCACTATGCTTCACTAGTTGTAGATTACAAAGGTTCGGGTACAGTCACTCTTTCCCAGGCTCACTGCCTTTACAAAAGTTCAGGGATGGCTCACAATGTCCCTCAGGTCACTCCCATTGACGCCCCCTACCTCACTACCTTTGGTGAAGTCCTACTCAGTTTATAGACGTGAAGGTCTCTTCAATAGATTTGCATTGAAGTCTTTGTCTCTACATAGCATGAGACTCTCCTTGCATCCAAGTATGAAATTGATGCACAAGAACGCACAGAACCACTGAAGTGGATAACCAGAACGTGCAGAAAAGCTTCACTGACAATTGTACGCCACACCAGCCCTTTGCACACAAAACCTTCCTATTGCGTGCAACACCAACCCTTTGCACGCAAAACCATCCTATTGCACGCAAAATTTCCTTTTTCACACGGAAGAATATTTTGCACCACAAAACCCGTTTTCGCACAACTGAATCTTTACGCGCAACCCCAATATTTACGCGCAGCTCTTCCTTTTTCTGCACATCCTGTAATTTTCCGCGCAATATAGAATATTTCGCACAAGCCCTTTACGCGATCCTTTTTCACGCATCAGACCTTGAATTTTCTCTAATTCTTCAACCATAAAGAATGAAGGGGGTCACCTCATATTTATAGGCGTCTGAGACCCCTGCGTGAAAAATCCTCTATGGTGCGTAAAACCTCTCATCTGGTGCATCATCGTTTGCGCCGATATCATTTTTCGCCCACATCATCAGATATTTCGCACAGCCCATGCCTTTCCCATTTTTTGACGTTCTGATTCTGAAACACTGTTTGCGCGAAAAACCTTGATCCTCTGTTTCGCAAATCCCGCTATTTTTCACGCCCAACTAAAATTTTTCACGCACAACCCTTCTTTTTCACACACCACTTACTCTTTGCGCGCACCTCATTTTACCAACAATCCATGTCTTCATTTTCCGATTTTGAGGCCCAAAAATTTGGCAAACACTGGGAAACGGTGCCACCTTCAATACTGTTGTCTGATCGAACTGTATGATCATTTTTCTGGTTCACATTCTGAACTTCCACTAAGGATTGTAAACAAACACAAACCATACTCCAATTCATGCAAAGAAGACCATGGTTCAAACATCTCTCAGATAAAGAATCGATCACTAAATGGAGGAGAGGAAAGCGATATAAGCAGGAGAAGGGTTTGAGCTTCAAAGGGAAGGAAGGGAGGAGGTTCTATCAGTAGAGGGAGATGAAAAGAGGAATTAGAACTTAAATTAAAGGAGGCTAAAATGGTCATTTGGAATTAAAAATAGGCTCACACATTTTCAGCACACAGTGTAGCCAAACCGTGTGCACACCGTGCGTATCTCACTGCTTCATTGGGAACACAGCACGACCTCTACACACTGTTTCTCTAACCATGTGTAGACCGCGTATATGGGATTTGGATCCCCACTATAGTAGTCGCATGGTTGTGCGCCTAGGTTGCACGGTTGCAGAAAAACGATCTGGCCCAGCCTCCATTCCACTTTTCTGATCTTCAGGTTTCGGAAGTACCTTGCATGCTCCTGTAACCTAATTAGCTTGATTATCAAACTTCATTAGGTCCAATCAAGATATCCAAAAAGAAAAACTAATGATGTGTACCCTGTTCTAAGAGTCAGGTAGTTACAAGTTACACAATACATGATCTAAATCCATTTAAAAGAGAGTATTTGGGTAGGGTTGGGTGAGTATTCTAGACTAACTTATAGATAGATACCACAACACTAAAAGAAAAAAAGAGTCACATTCACTAGGCCTTCCATGGAATTCCTCTATGGTATTCTCTAGACCATATTAAGGATCCTCATCAAACCCTATCCATCAATGATTAAAACAACCCCAGAAATACAAGAAAAAACTAATAACATAATGAAAATATACATGACAACATAAAACCACTATATAATACCATTAAAATTTATAATTGACCATAAAAAATTTCCACCATTTATAGATTCCCATTTGACCAGAAACTCCAAAATTCAAAACGACATGAAACAATGAGGAATAATAAAGTGAAGTTGGAAACAATAAGTAATACTTTATATATTCCTTAACTAAATGTCATTTTCAGAAAGTTGAACCTCGGTATTTTATAAACAAGTGGGTGTGCCTCCACCTATCTGAAGGGAGACTCCTCAACATAACTTTTATAGGTGTCCTAGATGTCTACAACTATGTAAGGTCCTGGTAGTATCAAAACATGAAGGATTCCTATTCATTTCCTTCTTGTACTGATAGTACACCTAGGAAATATTTATAGAGGAATCTAGTGTGAAAAAACTGGATGGATACTTGATTCCACTACCAGATTGCTTAGACATGGATGAGTGTTAATATGTCTTTATGGGTTTTAAGTTAAAATAAGACATTGTATATAGAATATATAGTTTAAGGCCTCATCTAAAATACCAATCCATAAAGGATTCATCTATTAAAAGATCTGAAAGGTATAGGACCATCTTGGTGAAATGGTAGACATATTCCAACACTAATCTATCACCTTACTATGGGTAATATAACTATATAACCTTTAGTATTTTCACCTCTTCTAGATGTTATTTCTAGAAAAAAAACACTTTAAAAAAATCTTAAGAGTTTTCTTTTTTTTGGATTTTTCTAGAAAATGGATTTCCAACCATTATAACTCAGACCCTATAGTATAAAGGTCATAAAATTAAGCTAGGGAGACTAAAGAATCATGATTCAAATAAGTATCACATTATTATCTCACAACCAATATTATCATTCCCTAAAGAGAAGTCTTCTTGGTTTATGCATGGTTTTCTAAAACATGCATTGTGACCATGTGACTCTGATTTGACTCCCAATTTCCACTCTAAAACCAAAAAAATCTCAAAACCCTCAAATTCACAATACAAGATGGAAATACTCACAAAATGACTAAACATATTTAGAATAACCAAGAACAAAGCTTAGATTTGAGATGAACACATCCTGAATAGCCCTGGAAACTCAAGCACGATCTGAAGAGGTGTTAATCAGACACCTACTCATGGTCAATCACATGAATTATAATGATATTATTTTATATCTACAAGTCACCACAAAAACGAGATACATAATAACCATGTACATCTTAGTAACCTGATATGATACCATTTCTTCATGAACCAACTCTATGTCGCCCCTAAACTAGGAACTTAAGCCAACCCTTCACATACCTGAGGTAAATTCCCAGTAGCCCTGAGCTGGAAACTAGTTCCAAAGCATCAGAGAATACCTAGTGGGAAAATTTATTCCCAATGAATTAATAAAAAATTAAGAAATCTCACACAAAATATACATACAATACTCCCATACTTTGGGAGAGAACACATCAGAGTATGATGGTATAACAATGAAGATAAGATCAACTACATAATAACAAAAATAAACATTTCATACAATAGAAATAAACTAAAATAAAATACATTAAAAATGACTAATAAAATATCTAGAAAAATAAAAGAATAATGAAGCTTTCATTATACTGATGATACTGAAATAATGAAAAGAAACAAAACTACACCCATTTATCTCTATATGGAAGTGTAACATTTCCACATAACACCACAAAAAAACTAAACCAAGAATCTTTTATCAAATATTTCAACCAAGTAGAAATGATTTATGGACCTATAATATGATAGGTGTGAGAAATAAATCCCAATAGGCATCCTCCCCACATTATGTGTATACACCTATAGGGATAAAACTATATCATGCTAGCTTGAAAATACATATAAAACGTCGGTTTTCTATTTATTTATAAAATGAGAAACAGATTTATGTATTTTAAAAGTATATAAAAAATACCATTATAAAAACCTTTTCAAGAAAATTTACATGAAAAATACCATTTTGGAAATGAAAATTGTGTCATAAGGGATTATAAAATTATTATAAGAACAAAACGGTCATCATTGGAACCTAGAGCTTTGGGGATAATCTAGGCCAAAGATAACATAATCACTATATTGAAAGACCAGTGTATGGTGACAATAACATTTCCTAACACCGGGTATTACCAACACTAGCTGAACTAAGGGTTCAAATACCATAAGTAGTGTAAATTATATCTTAGGACCACTACCTAGAGTAAGATCATAACAACTACAGAAAGTGTCCCTAGACTTCCCACCAAGATACTTATGTCTTCCCTTAAAATGAAAATAGAGGTTTGTTCATGAGTAAATCACATAACGATATATAATAAAAACATAAGCAAGATACACCCTCACCTCGGACTCCCTCACAAGAAACCGCCAAAAATCCTTCAAGAACATATATAAGAGTAAGTAAGTACCTTCATTAGGTAAAATAATATACATAACATCAATAAACACTAATTACCTAAAACATGTGGGTAATGTTTCAAGTGATTAACTATTTTATAAAAAGAAATTTTAAATTGAAAATTATGCCTCTTGGGTATTCCTTATCAAATGAATTTACAAAACTCATTTTCAAAACCAAATGCCGAATATCATTAAATCCTAAACTATTTGAGTAAGTTAATATTAGTTTAGAAGATTAAGAAAACCTGAATATCTTGAAATATTTACTTTATTTTAGTTTAGAAACCAAAAAATAATTTAAAATCTTACTATCACTTTCAAATATCTAACCAAGCATTTTCAAGAACATTTGGTTTGCATGGATTTCCAAAAAATATTTTTATACCTTGAAGACAAGGTGAAATTCCATTTTCATTTAATTAAATTCAAATAGAAACAAACATACTTTAATAAAACATACTAGTTATACTTGAAATAATTTTTCATAAACATAAAACATGCATTTAAACAAACAAGAAATCATAGTTATATGTTTAAACATCTATAAAAGGGAAAACCTAACTTTAATCTCATATACTTTACCAAAAACTATTTCAAACCACCATAATGAATCCCATATAGATATATATTTCAAAGAGGAACCTTAAAACACCAAAATTAATTTGATAAAATCAAGAATCTAAAATCCTTATGTATCCGTGACCTTTTCATGGAAACAAAAAAGAAGAAAAGCATGAGGGGGAAAGGAAGATGTATAGACTATAAGGGGTTTACCTAAGAGATACCACCTTAACCCATGAAAAAATATATAATTAATAGATTTTTATGGTTAAGGATTTGAATATTATATTTATGCAATCCAAGGGGGTCAAACAATGCAGAAAATAAACCCTTGAGGCATAAATATAACTAATGGAATATGGGTGAATTTTCAATTTTTCATGACCTGAACAATTCATATGATTTGACACATGGTTTGGAAAATAATGTACCAACTATCCAAGCCTTTATAGATGGACCTGGAACTATGCATGGGAAATATTTATGGTTTGTCTAACCATGTGCCAACTGTGAAATTTAGCGTTATCAAAACTAAATTCCTATCACATTATTTTTGCATGGTTATTAATAACCATCCCCTAAGGCATAAATATAGCAAAGGAAATATGGGTGAATTTTCGATTTTTCATGACATAAACAATTAATATGATTTGAAACATGGTTTGGAAAATAATGTACCAGCTATCCAATCCTTTCTGGATGGACCTGGAACTATGCATGGGAAATCTTTATGGTTTGTCTAACCATGTGCCAATTGGGAAATTTATCATTATCAAAACTACATTCTTATCACATTGTTTTGGAATGGTAATTAAGAACCATCCACAAACCACAAGACATGTGCTACATTCCCAAAATATCTAAATTTCAATGGATTTTGACCTAGAAATATAGAAATAATAGGGACTAAAAAATGAGTAAAATAATAAAGAAATTTGAATTATGGGGTGAAACATAACAATAGTAATTCATAAATGAGATATCAACCATCTAAAACCACAACACAAAGGAAACAATCAAATTTATTGAAATAAATGAGATAATGACACCATAAATGAAGGAAATATATCAAGTAAAACACCTATTAATTGAAAGGACTCTAAGAATAATCATTGAAAATAGTTATCTCTATTATGAACCAACTTTCTCCACTATTCACTATCTTTACTAGTATTATATTCCACCATGGTTGCCTTTAAGTTTCCCAAAATCTAGACAAAGTAACATGTATGGGAATGAAGGATAGTGTAGGGCTTAGTTTAAACATTATTAGCAGGACACCTTAAGAACCCAAGGTAAATTTGATTATAGATAATCATCTCAATGCCCCAAAGAAAGAGAGACTGAAAAAAAAACTACATATGCTTTGATATATTTAAAACCTGAGGACATAGATAAATATAAGTCATTACAGATTAATCCCAATGGAATAGCTCATCTATAATAATTATTTTATATCATATAAAAACAAATATGCAAAAAATAATATAAATCCCAAAAAATACTAAAGGAAACAACCCAACTATATGTCGTGTCTCTATGGAAACAAAAGTATAAATACCATGCTACAAGACCCAAAACATATTAACTAAAGAATATATGCTATAAATCAATTTATTCTTGTGATTCGTATGGATATATCATATCATAGGATTAGATTATATCATTAAGGATTGAAATTTTATTTCATTACACTTTCTTTTCAATTTTAATGTACTATTGATGGATATCATATGGTGTGGTTATGTTATTTCCTTTCCCAATCATATTATACAATTGGGTGATGTCATA
The DNA here is from genome assembly GCA_963277665.1 of Viscum album. Classification (NCBI taxonomy): domain Eukaryota; kingdom Viridiplantae; phylum Streptophyta; class Magnoliopsida; order Santalales; family Viscaceae; genus Viscum; species Viscum album. Next base: position 2,087,011,863 of record OY728151.1, read on the forward strand.
TGGGATGTTTTGAGTATGATTATATGGAATGATACATTCATACATGCTATGATAGATATGGTGGTAGAACATGAAGTGTTAATGTTCAAGTGATCTTCCACATTGGTTATCCATAGACAAATCATTTCATTAAATTAAAATGTATGATGGAGTTTTATTCATTTGATGAATGCATGAATTGGTCAAGTTAAATTTACTCATGAATTATAGTGAATCAGTTAATGAAATTTCACCTAGGATTATTATCAAGTGATTTATAAATCTTATTATTATGTGGTGGTGGTTTTTATGACTGGTCATTCATTCTTGGTCAAATCTCTCCACAAACTCAAATCTCTCTTCTTCCTACGCCATTCCTCAACGATGTAAAAGTACACCACAGTGAGAAGAGGATTACATATTTTATGATAATAGATTCATAATCACTTAGATACCTCTAGAGGAGGGAGATATTTTATATACCTTTTCATTAATTTTCATCAATCCTGGATAAAGAATGATACAATTACAATGATGGTGTATTGTATACACGTTTAAAGTATCTTCATTTCCAGTTTATGTATAGTTTCATTTATCAATCATGGAGATCTTGTTTTAGGATTCTTTAATATCTTTCACTTTTTCTATCAAGTGTAGTTAAATCCATTTAAAACCAATTAGGGGTATCAAATCCTTTCAATGTGTTTATATTCCTAAAATCATGTGATAAATTGTGTTTTTTGAATCGTATTTTATGTTATAATCCCAATTAAAAAATATGATTGGATTTTTTTCTACCAAATTGAATCTTATATTATGATATGGGGATATCAAATCCATAGATTTAGTATAAATCTATTTCTTTTCACAATTCATATCATATGATATCGGGATATCTTATTAAACAATAGTTGTTTCACCATGATTATAAAAATAGAGCAACATATCACCTTTATGACATCCCTATAAATCATAAAATAAGTTTTTATATCATATCCATTGATTGAACTATGAGTTATAAAATATGACTAATATTCCTTAAAATATTTAATCTCCAACTCCTATCACTCATAGCCTACAATTTTCTTCGTATTATTAAATATAATTCATTGAAAAAAAAATATTTTTCCTAATTTTTAATTATTAATTAAATTATACTAATATTAAATTAGTTATAAATAATGATAAAATATATTTTGGAAATATTTATTAAATTACAAAGTGTTTATGAATTTATTAATTATAATGATATAATTCCCTAGACTGAATCATTGAATATGAGCATAATTTCCATAAAACCTCATGCACACCCTATATGCAAGAGGATGCCGGCTAGAAGAAAGGGTCTGAACACCATAAGTGGGGATACTATAACCTCATTATCAATAAGTAATGAATAAAACAATAATAACATAGTGTAATAAATAAACAATTCTATAAAAATGGTATGGAAAACAACAACATACAATCACTTATTGAGTGATTGTGCACTAACCAATCTAGAGTGCCAGATGGCCTCATGTGTTCCTCCCCATATGTGATATGTTTCCAACTAGTAGTGGGGGTATAATTATCATCATTGGGGAGAATATAACCTCACTATTAATAAAGAAAATCATAAATAATGACACAATGGATAGATAAAAAATGTTATAACAATGACAAGGAATGTATCTCAATCCAGATAAAAAATAAACCAAGGACCCCCGAGGGGGGAAATTAGAAAAGGTGTTAGTAGGATAGATAAGTGAATAAACACTATTACAACACTCTAGAGTTTTTCCCAGTTCCACCTATGGAAACTATGATCTATCTCCTTGCTCCATGTCACACGGGTATTTCCCTTTTCTGTATCAATGATCAAGAAGTCTACCTGCACATCAAGATTCCAATGCAGGGTGTGAGTAAAAACCCAGTAGGACAATACTAATGTGTCCTTAACATGAGTGAACATGTATAAGAGTATATGTCATGATAATAAATAAATGCGCAAGGAATGACATGTAATATGGTATCGAGCAGTCGTCCACAAACCAGGCCTCCACAACCCCCTATCGTACATTCTTCAGATCTATGCTGAAAATTTAGTCTTAATAAAATTCATCCAAAAGGTCACCAAAAATACCCCGTAGTATAAAATAGGATATATAGTCTCAAGTCAAACCATAAAATTTCATAATGCCTCATCTCTCACTCTATTAGTCCATAATTCCATAGCATTTTGAAACTACCCAAGTCTATCTTATCCAATTACAGTGTCTCAAGTAAGGTCACTAAAGACTATCATATATTGTTTTCACCTCATGGGTAAGATCTCATAAGACCATCATTCCCACAATTTAGTATATGCATGTTCATAATTCTCATTCATCTATCTTGGTCCTTTCATAGTGTTATATGAAGTTTCTAAATACACTCTGTCTCTAGAACTACCAAGCAATGATGGTCCACCTATCACTTTGATACCATTCATAGAACAAAAAAAACATAGCATATACCAAGTATATAACATGGAACTAATTTCATCATACATAGGCAAAACATATCATATCAAGAGTAATAGATAATATCCAAAACACACACACGTGATAAAACTCAAACATGGTCTGACGGACTACACACACAGACATATATGGGGTGAAACTCAATAATGGCCTAAAGAACACAAGAACACAACATCATATCATGTTAACAATAATATAAATGGTATATAAATGTTAAGGAAATTTCCACCTCAATCTTTCCAATAATAATTCCAAAGCTTCACCAAGGAATTGTCACTAGAAAAATGACTGTGTATTAATCAATTTAATCTTCTCTCTAGGGAATTAGAAATCATTACCTCTTTCCATATTGGATTAAGAATATATAATTTTTTCCCATATTGGAACAATAATATTAACTGTTTTTCCAGAATGGGTTTCATAAACATTTTATAAATTCATCATATCATAACCTATAGAAAATAAATGGGTTTCATATATATCTCATCACCATAATGATAAACCATACATAGATATAATAAGGATGGTATCATAGGATCGTGTCCTTAGTAAAACATAACTAAATAAAAGTATGTTATAATTGATGAAAATTAGCTTAAAATAATCATTGGAATATTTCTTTAGGAAAATACTCTTTTCACTATGAAATCATGTATTTAAAATCTAAAGAATTTCTCAAATATAAAGGAAATTTTTTATTTGAAAAGAACCTAGGAAACATGTAATGGTGGCTTAAAATATTTTATTAGTTATTATGGAGGGAAATTAAATTCATGTAGTAGGAATTAAAAGATAAAACATTCCTTTCACACCTTTCTAAAATATCAAAAAGTGCCTCATTTTGAAAACGACATGAAGATTAATTTTGAATCATTTTGTAAAAATTAAATAATATGTAAAAATAACATTAAAAAATAATAGGATAATATTAATAACAATATTAAAAACATTTTTAGAAAACATTTATATTGAAGAAAAGTATTTTCAACTAAAGAGGGTAATAAAGTCTATTTTTCCTTTAAATTGTTCTTTCAGTCTCTTGAGTACATAAAGATTGAAAATAAAATGAAAACATGTCGAACACAAAAATAACCAAAGGATAATTTTTATTAAAGGTATTTATCATATATTATAATATAATTTCATTAATTAAGATTCAAGAATAAATAATTATGATTAAAAATAGGATTGAAACATAAATTACTTACCTCAAGTCTCGACATTCTTCATACATGTTCAAAACCTCCTATATAACAAATATTGATTTTTTATAAATATATTATCAAATAATAGTCATATATATAATACCATTTATTATTTACTTATGACATCTTATCACCTAATTATTAACAATTTTTTATTAAAATCACAATTTTGGTTGATAACTACTTGTTTTTCATGCATGTTTTAGTTCGGTAGTATCAGTAATTTCACTTTGATCATGGTTCCATCATCTACAGAATTTTAATAATGATATAAATATCATATATATTCATTATATATATATATATACACAAAAGTTATATATAGAAAATTGAATTACACTGTCCATGGAGATGGTAGGTTGTGCATACGCACGAACGTTGTTTTCACTATTTGGTGGATGAAACGAAAGATATGTAAATAATAATTCACCTTTATAGAACTACTATTATAAACTATACAATATATATTTATAAAATCCATATTTCTTAAGATCTATTTAAAATCACTAATCAAAATATGGTCTTTAACTTTGAAAATATGACATCAGTTTCTTATAAACCAATGAAGAATATGTTCTCAAAGACTTTTTGGTATCGGTTTTTAAAGAAACTAATTCCATAAAGTTAAAAACCATTTTTTGAGAAATTTTTTAGAAAAAATAATTTCTATAATAAAAAAATGATGTATTTTAAATAGTTTCCTAAGCTTCTATTTGATTGGTTATGGTGCTAAAAATGATTTATAGATTAAAAGCTATAGCCTTAAAAAGTTGGACTTAAGAGATGTTTACAGAGGCTTTTTGACATAATTTTTTTTAAATATGATACTAGAGATGATTTACATTGTTTTTTTTTGCATTCATTTTTCAAAAAATCAATGCCACAAATACCGATCAGTATAATTTTTTGTGTCACTTTTTAAAGAAACCATCATCAAAACGTTGAAAACAATTTTGGCATCGAGTTTTACAAAAAAAATTTGCCAATAATCAAAAAACTTGCGGTGTTTTAGATCATTTTCAAATATTTTATTTTACTAGTCATGGAGCTAAAATAGAGTTACATATTAAAATTTATGGCCTACGAAAATTGAACTTCTCAAAGTGAAGACTCAAATAATTCCAACATTAAAAGTCCATAACTTTTAATTCAAAACTCTATTTTATCTCCACAACAAGTCAAATAGAATCCCAAAAAATAATCTAAATAATAGTAATTGTTTTGTAATTGGTGTGAGTTTTCGTAAATACTGAGCCCAAAAATATTTTTTTTTAACTTTTTTGCATCGGTTTCTTTACAAAATGACACCAAAAAATGATACCAACAGTTATTTTTGGCATTTATTTTGTAAAAAACAGAGGAAAAACCCAATATAAATCCTCTTTGGTGGGGGTTTTAAACAAAATTGATGTTAAAACGTATTTGAAAAAAAAACGGGATTGGTATTTCAATTTTTTCACAATGTTCATTTCATGTTTTAAAATCCCATTAAAATTTTAATACAACTTCATTGAAAATATTTTTTTTTTACTATATATAAATCCATTTTCTCTTTTATTGATCATTTTTTACCCCTTCTATTCAATCAAATTTTCAGCATGTCTTCAATCGATGATTTGAACATGGTTTTAATTCTAATCATTTAATTTATTTGTTATTATTTTCCATTATTTATAAACATATCGATAATATTTTTTATAATGGTGATTTATTCTCAGGAATGAGTTATGAATATAAAATACCGAGATGAGATTTACCATCTGATGTGAAAAATTCCTTATCGATCACCATTTTCATTACTGTATGAGTTCTACCCTAAAACTAAGAGATATTATGATAAACAACATATAATTTTGACGGAAACTCCTAAAATAATTTAAATATTTTCAAAGCCTTAAGTTTGTTTTATTTCATTTGATTTATGTAATTTTTATTCTTGTATCTCATGTTTTCTTTGAAATAAGTTATATCTATCAAACCATTTAGAAGTATAAATATTTATGGCCATAACTTTTGATTTGTAACTCCATTTTAGCTCCATGAATAGTGAAATATAATCTTAGGAAATGATCTAAAATATAGAAATTTTTTATTGGCAACGGTTTTTTTAAAAACAGACATCAAAAAATGATACCGATGGGTATTTGTTTCCTCAGTTTTGTAAAAAACTAATGCAGAAATTCAAATTTAAATCCATTTTGGCATCGGTTTATAAAAATCGGTGTTAAAATTCCAAATTTTTACATCAACGGCTTCAAAGTAAGTTAAAAACTGATGTTTAATACCATTTTTCTACTACTACATTGAAATGAAAAATAATTCACATCACATCATAAAGGGGGTAGTTCACATATACACACGAGCGACATTATAATTTTCCAACGGATTATAAGGTAAGAAGTAAGATATGAAATTATCATCAAAAATTCATAATAATGACATTAATATTATATATAAACCTAAAACACATTATAAATTAAATTCAATTAATAATTGTGATGGAAAATGAATTGCATCTCTATGTGGATATGATAATCTATACGTACAGAAGAGTGATACTTTCACTTATAATTTGATGTAAAAGGGTAAATAAAGGTTTTTAAATAATCATAATAAAATTTTATTATATTTAGGATACTTGATTTATTATTTTATGAAAAATATAATAGACTTAGAGGAAGTGTAAGAATTACAAATTCAAAGAGGTTGGGTAAGATGATTACCTCTTCTTCAGTAGGCCTCCTTTAGATTCATTCTGAAGGACCATTGGAATGTAATTTTAAAAAGATTACAAAATTTAATTATTATATAGAGAATTTTATAAGATAATTATTTAGGTTTTTTTAAGATAGAAGTCTCAGATTTTTGTAAATAAGAGCAAAGAGATGTGCCCTTTTCTAAGTTAGGGGAGGGTCTCTCTTGGAATTTCTTAAATTATTAAAATATAATAAAGTAATTATATAAAAAAATGTTCCAAATGGATAGGGATTAAAATATAATTTATTATTTGGATAAAATACCATAAATAAATCAAAAATTTAGTGTTTTAAGTTGTTTTTAAATTGTATCATTTATTTTAACCCCTTAGTTAACTTATTTTAACCTTAATCATGGTAACGTCATTTTAAGTCTTAAAGGGTTATAACTTTACTTATAAGATAAAAATTGGTTCATAAATTGATAAGGGGTGACAATTTGGAAAATATATTATCCCCCTTGTTTTATTTAAATATTTATATAATTATTAAATAAATTAAATAAATGTCATTTTCATAAAATATCATTAATGTTGTTTTAGACACAATTTATTATAATTTGACATTAAAGACATAAATAAAAAATATTTAATTCAAATATAATACTTCAAAAAAACACTAATACATTATATTAATATATCAAAACCATATAACTTGATAACTCACTCAAATTATATTACTTTTAATATATTTTTAATTATTTATTTCATTTCTCTATTAAATTATAAAATATTATATCAATGTTTCATAAGAATTTAAGATAATTATATAATAACTAAAAATTAAAAATAAATTACCATCATGAAATTAATCTCATTAAACTCAATATAATCATTAATATTTGTTCACAAATTTCTTTTTTCTTATGTGAACACAAAAGAGATATTTAAAAGTAAGACAATGACATTTTGTACTTTTCTTTTACTTTAAATATTATCTAGGTTGTTTTTATGGACAAGTGTTCCTTAAAAAAATAAATTTCAAGATGAAGTTAATAATTATGGAAGTTCCTTTATCTAATAAGAATTAATATTAAAAATTGTGACCTTCACACTTAGTTTTAACCTAGGTTAACTCGATTTACCCTTTACTAAGGTTATAAATTTTAGCATGGTTACTATTCATAATGCCAAAAAAAGAAACATATTTTAGAAATTTGGAACTCCTATTCCAAATATGTAATCCATTTTTCATACTTAAATTTGTATTGGTGGAAAATATTAATTTTAAAATAATTGTGAAAAATGTGTTGAAAACCATTCTTTAGAAAAAAAATTCATTTTAAGCATGAAAATGGATTTATTCCAATAACATGATTAGAAAAAAATTAGATGAATGTTAAAACATTTGAATGAAAAAAATCTATATAAATTTCAGTAAAATAATTCCCCAACAGTGAATAATTTAATTAATTAATGTAAAAACTCATTGTGCATAGAAAAATTGTTTTCCAGAAAAACATCTCCTTAATTTTCAAAATGATTTTAATTTTCATTTCTAATTAATTGATAATAAATGAATTCAGTTTATACATATAAAAACTAGATTATTTCATAATTATTTAATCATATTCATACCCACCAATCCACTGGATAGGAGATAACTACCACATTATATAATAATATTTTAATAGTATATCATGGTTTGTTTGAACTCATTTTTTTATGTATTGTAATATATCAAAGAAATTAAAATTATTTAAAGATAAATATATTATAAAATCATGAAGTGTAACATTATACCCCCTTAAAATGAATTTATCCTTTGAAATCATGTCACTATTACACAAAAAAATGAGGATACCCAATTTTTATCACATCCTCGGGTTCATAAGTATCTTCATCGAATTTTTTATTCCTCTGGAAAACATTAAGCAGCTGAGTAGTCTTGTTCCATAGAACTTTATATTTATGATTAATAATTTCAACTAGTTTTTATTCATAAGAATATCATTATCCAATGGTACTACCTCTGGATTTTGTATACATGATGGATCATGTATGTACTTCCTCGGTAGAGATACATGGAATACATTAGGAACTTCAGAGAGGTCTGGTGGAAGTGCCAAGTGATAATATATCATCCCTACTTCATCAAGAATATTGATAGGTCTAATATACCAAGGTCATATAGTTAATTTTTTTCAAAATACCATAACCATATTCCATGTGTAAATCCATAGAAATATCATTTCACCAACTTTGAACTCCAGATCTCACCGAATATTGTTAGCATAATTTTTCTATTGAATCTGATTTTCATTTATATTCTACTGAATGGCTCTAAATTTATATTAAATTTCCTAAACTATAAATGTTACTAATAGTTTTATTTCTCTAAATTCATCCCATAATGTAGGATTTCTTCACTTCCTTGCATAGTGGGCCTCAAAATGATCCATCTAAATGATCAAGTAAAATATATTATTGTAAGAAAACTCGATTAGAGAAATGTGGTAATTCCAACCACCGTTGAATTATATCGAACAATATCCCAATATATCCTCCAAAGTTTTGATAGTTCAATTAGTATTTCCATCTATTTGAGTAAGATAATTAGTGATAAAATTTAACTCAGTATTCAGATCCTACTAAATATTTCATTATGTTTTGAGGTAAACCTTGTATCTTGATCAGATACAATTGAATATGGTACTCCATAAAATCTCACCGCTTCCTTAATGTATAACTTGGAAATATTATCAAGATATAAAGCATACCTTACGAAAATTAATTGTGCTAAATTAATAATGAAATCTGCTAAACCCAAATAGATTTTTTTCCCTTTAGATTTTTTAGGGAGTCTAATGATGAAATCCTTGGAGATGTTTTTGGATTTCCATTAAAGTATGGGTAGTGGTAATAAAATCCCATTAGACTTATTTCTATCATACTTAACCTACTAACATAAAACTAATCAAGATATATATTCCTTAATATCCCTTTTCATGTTTTGCCACTAGAAATACTCTTTCATGTCTTTATACATCTTCGTACTTCTAAGACGAATAAAGAATGATAAACTATGAGATTCATCCAAATGATCTTTCATTATGTATGTAATGGAAAAAACATATATACTATATATAAACCTTATAATTTAATCATAATCATGGTTCATCATAAGAAGATTTCTCACTTAATTGTGTAGCTCTACATCCCCCTCATGTGCCTCTTTAATCCTCACATGGATAGATTGTTCAACTTTCATCTGAGAAAGATATGATCTATATTCTTTCCTCATGATTTCAAGTTTCATATTCTAAAAATACATGATTATTGGATATATTTGAATCATCATCATAGAAAAAATACCATCTCCTTTTTGACTTGGTACATCATCCATCATGTTCACCTTCCCAGGGCGGTATTGTATTGAGTAGTCATAATCATTAATCAGCTTCATCCATCTTCTCTAGAACATATTTATCTCTTTCTATGGGAAGATATACATAAAAATTTTATTATCCATATATGTGTCACACCTTTATATGTAAATATAATTCATATATATATTCAATGAAAAAATTACCGCAACTAATTCCAAATCATGAGTCGAGTAATTTTTATCATGTATTTTCAATTAGTTTGAGGCATATGTTATCATCATATCATTATTCATGAGGGAACATCTCAATACCTTTTTTGATGAATTACTATAGATCAAAAAATCTTATCTGTTGTAGTATATTTTGATTACAGATTCACTGATGACCCTTCTCTTTAGTTCCATAAAATTCTCTTCACATTCCTTTATCCATAAGAACATAACCCCCTTCTGAGAAAACTTGGTGAGTGGATTATACATTCTTGATAAATATATCAAAAATAATTGGTAATAATCATTAAACCTAAGAAAACTACATATCTTAGTAACCATGGGTGTTCTTGTCTATTTCTCAATAACATTAATATTTTAAGGATCCAACAAAATACCCTCACATGAGATTATATGACCCAAAAAGAAAATTTCTGAAGGTAAAATTCACACTAGGTAAATTTTTAAAATAACTTCTTTTTAATTAGTATCTTCAGCAGAATTATAAAATTATCTTCATTCTCTTACTTATTCATTGAATAAATAATAATTTCATTTATAAATACTACCACAAATTTATCATGTTAATCTCTAAAAAATCTATTCATTAAATCCATGAAGATAGTAGGAGCATTAGAAAGTCCAAATGGAATCACTATAAACTCATAATTACCATACCTCATATATAAGGTTTTTTTGGGAATATCCACCTTCTTGACCCTTAACTAATAATATATATAATAAAGGTAAATATTATAAAAATACTGAGCACCTTATAAATAATCTTACAAATCATTAATAAGGGTTATTGGATACATTTTATGGATAGTGATCTTGATAAGTTCTCATTAATCAATGGAAAGTTGTGTATATCCATCAATATTCTTAAAAAAGATCTAGTTCACCTCAAGGTGATTTAGTAGGATGAATAAATCACTTATCAAGATTCTATTGGAGTTCCTTTTTCAATTCAAATAACTCAACTAGGTCTATTCTATAAGGATTATTTGAAATAGGTGTAACACCATATATGAGTTCTATTGAAAACTCAACTTCATTATTTTAAGTAAGACTATTAAACTCTTCTATAAATACATCAAGAAAATATCATACAATTGGTTTATCTTAAATTTTGAGTTTCTCCTATACCATTTGAGATAAATAGACTTCATGGATAGAAATTAAGACCCACAAGATAGAAGTAGTATCCATTGGAAGTTTTTATTCATCCTCGCGCTAATAAATAATCATAGGTTCATTTGTAATATTAAATGTGTCTTCCCTTCCTTGAAAATTGATATGGGCTCCATATAAATAAATCCAATCCATTTCTATAATCACATAAAATTCAAATAAAGGGTTAATTATAAGATTTGTTGGAAGCACTTTCCCACAAACTTAAATCGGATAAGAACTATAGACTTCATATGAGACCATCATATCGTTAGTATTTTTTACGACTATCTCAAACCTAATCATTGAGCAGGTAGTTCAATACCCTTTGAAAATTCCCTAGATAAAAAATAGTTGGTAGATCTAGAATCAAATAACACATTATCTTATATAGAATGGATGATAAGTGTCCCTTTCATCGCATCATTCTCATAACTCACTTTAGTATTCATGATCACATGACATTTACCTTTATCTTTGAGAATAAGAGATTTCTAATGATGATAATCATCATAAACCATTTAATTCATGCACAGGTTGGAATAATTCCTATAAACCATTCTTTTGAAGCATTTGAGAATGGGTAGTGCATTAGTTAGCATCTTCTTTTCCTCCATTCCATTAACCAACCTATTCATCGCATATCAATATTCAAGGGATTTATGACCCACCATTATACATTTAATTCACCTAGTATATCCATTAAAGAAATTCCATTCAAGTTTCTTCCCATATTTACGGTATGTAGATGGTGGTATTTTCTTTCAAACATGTGATTTATTTGAGTTTTTCATGAGACTTAATCTTCTTTTTATTATTAAAACTATGATAATGGTGGTAATATAAAACATTTTTCAACCATGAGTACACATTGAATTATTTCTTCGATTCTACTAAATTTTCTAATAGCTAACTTCTTTCATAGATTTGGTTTTATGCCACTAAATAATAAATGGGTTTTCCTTTAAGGGATAATGATTTAATCAAAAGCATAACTTATAAGTTTTGTAAAAAATTTATCATAAGTAATAATGGATCTATGATCCTTTTTCTTAATATTAATGAATTCCTTCTCCCTCTTTGTACATATAATATGAGATAAGTACTTTTTGAGAATTATCCTCTTAAACTCATCCATTTACATGGAGTCAATTTATTCCTCTTGTCTCATATTCTTAAAAAGGTTCCACTATTGATATAATTCATCTACCATATGATAAATGTATTGGAAGACTTTTTTATATTCTAATCATTGGAGAATAGAAAATATTTTCTCAATAGTGTTTATCCATTAATAAGCCACTTGTGGAATAGGTCATCCCAGAAAAGAAGATGTATGTTGAATCATGAAAGACTCAATAGTAGGTTGTTCCTTACATTGATTTTTAAAAGCTCATCATGATTCATAGCCTGAGGAAGTTTCATGATCATAAAAAAAAAGATTCTTCATTCCATATCCTATAGCATTTTGTTTCTCATGTGTACAATCATTTCATTTCCCGTCACATTTTTTTAGCATGGTGTCTTTTAGTTCCAGCCTATGAAGAAAGCCAAAAAATTAAAAGTGTAAACATAAACCTATAATAATCAGAGTAAACTATCATATAATAGTGAAATATCATTTGTATGATGTTTATATCATTAAACCTTATTTTCAGTCTATGGGACCTTAGTTTTAAACAATTTTATTCATGGTCATTTCCAAAACTTTTGGATGTTCTCCTATACTTAGACAAATTCCTAGGGTTTTCACCAGATTTTTTTAATCATAATACCCAAATATTGTTTATACTTATCCTATAATACCAACTATAGTGACCCAATATTTTCAAACATAAATATTACATCTTTTTATATTAATATTCAATACATATCAAAAATAAATCCATGAGGACCATATAGGTTTAGTTTATTTGGAGACTAGATAGACAATCTTCTTATTTCCTGAAATATATTCAAAATATCCGATAAATAACTTCCCAAATAGTACTCTCCATTAACATAACATACTTAAAACATTATTCATAACCTAGGTAATGGAGAAAATATATAAAGGGTGAGCTCATATGATTAGTAAGGGTAAACATGGGAGATAAAAATCAATGATCATATGAAAACAAAAGATAAAAAAGGGTATGAGATAAGGAACATAACTTATAGATGTCTTACCCAATATAATATGGATCTTAAAAATGTTTCATGGAATTAAACTTTATCATTTAAAAATAAATGAATCCTAAGCGTATGAAATCATCATAAATCAATCATGCACTATAAGTTTGTGTCATAAAATTATGGAACCATCACAGGTACAGAAAACATTTTATTGGTTCAATTTAACTTCAAAGACCATCAAATCATAGTGTATTGGGAATCAACACTTGTTTCATATATTATAACTGATCAAGAATAATTACCTATTTTCTATAGTTGATCAATCGCATCGACTTTTTTCTCATAGTGGATCAAGAACATTGTCTTTTTTTTCATGGTAGAACAAGAACATTGACTTGTTTCCTATAGTTATCTCATGAGATATAAAAATTTACCTAGTGAACTAGAGGGATATATAAGTCAAGACCTACCTACCATATAATGAAATCCATACATATTTTTTCCGAAAATTCAATAAACATTCATCATAACATTATATCATAACCCATGAAAATAAAACTATTTTGATAAACATTTCATAAATTCATCATAGCATAACCCATAGAAAATAAATTGGTTTCATAAACATCTCATCATCATAATCATAAACCATACAAAGAAAAAATAAGTATGGTATCATTGGATCATATCTCTGGTAAAACATAACTTACATCAAAGGGTGTTATCATAGATGAAAATTAATTTAAAAGAACCAATGGAATATTCCATAAATAAAAATACACTTTTCACTTTGAAATCACTTATTTAAAAACTAAAAAAATTACTAAATATTAAAGCAAACATTTTATTAAAAAATAATCTAAGAAAATTTTAAACGAATCTTCAAATCATTGAGCGGTCATGATAGTTGTAAATTCCCTTCATTTTGAAAAATTTAAAAGAAAACATTCCATTCACACTATTCTAAAAAGTCAAAAAAGTACCTTGTTTGGAAAATAAAAAGAATATTAATTTTTTTAAAAAATAAAAATTAAATCATCGGTAAAAATTAATTTAAACACAAATAGGAGAATATAAAAATATTCTTGAATTTTTTTTGAAAATATGGATATGGAGAAAATAAGTTACTTAATATAAATTCAATCATAAACAATCCTGATTAAAAATAAGATTAAAACATAAATGACTTACCTCAAGTCTGGTATTTCCTTGTATATGTTCAAAACTCTTACATGATAAATATATATTTTTTATAATAAAAAAATCTCAAACCATAATCAAATCTATCATACCATTAATTATTTACTTATGACATATTATCACCTAATTATTAATAATGTGTTATTAAAATCACTATTATTGGTGATAACTACTTCATTTTTAATGCATGTTTCACAGTCTAGTTCCTTGTACATTGATCATGGTTAAATAATCTCCAAAAATGTTAATAATTATATAAATATCATATATATTCATTATATATATATATATATATTCATTCATTAATGGTAGATATTGAATAATGAAATACACTCTTCATGGATATGGTATGGCGTACGTACGCATGAACGCTATTTCCACATTTCAATGGACGTAATAAAAAAATTAAAAAAAATTCACATTTAAAAAACATTATTATATCATATAAATAATATGTATTCATAAACTTAATCCTTATAACCATCCATGTAAATCATAAAAAAAAATTTAATCTCATCATTTCGTGGATGTGGTAGTCTACATGTACGTGTGGGAAATGTTATCATTTTCCAATGGATTGGAGGGTAAGAAGGTAGAAATGATATTATCAATACCAAATTATAATTATGTCATAAATATAATATATAAACATTAAACCTATCCTAATTAACATAAATAAAAATGGTGATGGAAAAAAAACTATATCGCTACGTAGAGATGGTAAGTTGTACATATGCACAAGTGATACTTTCACTTACAATTTGATGGAAAAAGAGACTTAATAAAGGTTTTTTAATAATAATAATTACATTTAAGTATATTTAGGATACATTATTTATTGTTTTATGACTAATATAATAGATTTAGAGTAAGTATAAGAATAACAAATTTAATTAGTTTGGGAAATATGATTACCACTTCTTCAGTAGGCCTCCATTATATTCCTTATTAAGGACCCTTTTAATGGTATTTTAACAATATTATAACATATAATTCATTAATAGGGTTTTTTATAAGATAATATGGAAGGGTTTAGTGATCTAGAAGACTCAAGGTTGTGTAAAGAAGAGAAATGAGAGGTTCTATTTTATAAGTGGGAGGGGTACTCTTAGAATTTATTAAACTATTAAAATATAATAAATTAATTCTCTAGAATAATGATTAAAAATGTATATATATTCAAAGATAAGGTAGTATTTGGTTTAAATCCCATCAACCAATAAAAAAATTAATGTTTAAGTGGTGTTTTAAATCATATCTTTTGGTTTAACCCCTTAATTGTTGGTGGTATTCTCCAGCTAGTACATGTTCCCATGTAGAAGTAGAGGATGTTATGATCAAATTTTTCATAGTTTTACCGAGGATCCTAAGGATTTGTAACATGGTTTAGTAATTTTTTATTAGATAAAAAATTGGCTCATTTTTTACCAATCTGTAAGACTCACTTGGTAGATGAGTTGTGAAAGTTGTATTCCCATGAGATTATATTCTTTCATGGAGTTACCTTGAACATTGTATCTGATAGGTATTTACATTTTACATCATGATTTTAGAAGGCTTTGTAGATGGCCTTATTGATGTAGCTAAGATCGAGAATGGTGTAACATCCTCAGACAGATTGACAGTCAGATCAGATGACTTAGATATTATAGGATATGCTTCGGGCTAGAATTTTTTATTTTGGTGGATCTTAGGATAATAAATTGTCCTTAGTTTATTATAATATAACAATATATTCTCATATTCAATAAATATTTATCTTTTTTAGGCACTTTATAGTAGACTAGGTCATTCACTACTTTGTTGTAATAAGGACAATGATCCAGTAGTTGTATAGACTATTATTATAAAAGAGGTCTTAAAAAGAGTACAGATGATCAAGAATTAGTCAGTAACCACTTAGAGTAGGAATTGATCATATTTCAACAATAGGAGATGAACTTTAAAGTTTGTTTTTGGTGGATGTGTTTTATTATGGATGTCACCTCAGTTGGGGAATCATCATTTGTGGAGGTACGGAAAGTTAGTGTTGTAGTTTGGGAGACTATTTGAGATCACTGAACATATTAGAGTAGTGATTTATAAACTAAAAATTCCTCTATATTATTGAGTCATTCATGATGTGTTCCAAATTTCTTAACTTAGGAGATAAATTCCCAATCCTATGCATGTTATTAAACGTGAGGACATCGTTTTGGAACCAAATTCATCTTTTGTGGATAGATTGGTGTGGAATGTAGACAAGAGAAATAAGTTATTATAGGTGAAGATAGTTTCATGTGTTCATTCCTTGTGTAATAATGGATGGATTCAGGAAGAAAATTGGGATTGATAATCTAATGTATGAAAAAAATAGCCTGAATTATTTGAACAGGAACTCTATAGACACTTCTTGAGGATAAGAAGTCATTAGAGGGGTACAATTATGACATCATTATTTTTATAAACCCTTTTTGTTCATAATTTATAATCCTTTTTATGTAAAAATTTAATAGTTTTCAATTTAATTTTAGCCTTACATATGGAATAAGATCTACATAAAGGAAAATCCCTCCTACCTATACATAGGCTGGTTTTTGAGGAGTTGTAAAAAGGTAAAAAAGATTTTTCCAATGTTTCATAAGGGTAACCCATTATTTTATAAGTTTATGTAAAGGAAACCTCTATTTTCTTCTTCCCGCATAAATTTATGCTTGTGTTTCTATACACTGTGTAAGGGTAGATCCATGTTTACAAAAGATGTTTAAGGGTACCTCTATCTCTATGTAATGGTAGGCATGATCTACTTTAAGGTAACTCCTAATTTATAAGGTATTCATAAATGAAATATATATTTTTGTAAGGGTATGATTTCTAATATGACCTATGTAAGCATAAGACTCCTCATTGTCATGCGAAAAATATGATCTACATAAAGATAAAACCATCTTACCCTTACACAACATTCTTTTTGGGTAAAAAATAGTTTTTAACCCTATTTTTCATTCTTCCTCTTCCATAATGACCCTTTAATGAATTTTGAAAAATTTAAAGTCCTAAAATCATGGGATTTAATTCTATTGAAATTTTTAAACTTATAACTCCTATTTTTTAAAGTTTACACAATCTATATTCAATAATATCTTTAAATATGAACAAATTTGTGGTTTTAGTATGGGGTTCTTGATGACGTGAACCGAAATTACAAATTATTTTTTTATTAAATACCTAAACTTTTATTTCATCATCTTCTTATCTCCTATTGAGTCTGAGAATTCCAAAAACCCTTTAACAAATATAGGAAATGTCTTCTTCAAACAATCAATATTTAGTCATATAGTTTATAGACATGGTAGAACTCTCACTCTATCTTCCATTCTTGGGTGTAGTGTTTTTAACGGGATAAATTCAAGTTTGGAATCTAGTTTTTATCCTTATATATTTCATGAGATAAATGGTTGGTTTAAACCTTAAAATATAATCACATAGAATTATTTAAGAGTTATATAATAATTATATCATGTTTATTTCATATTATTCTAGTGAAAAACAATATCTTCTCATGTTAAATTCATAATTATTATTGGATAAATAAACTGAAAACGTGTGTAATGAATTAAATTGATTATTTAGAAATTATTTAAGAGGTATAAAATTTTATAACATGTGGTTTTTTTATTTCTTTTTGAAATAAAATAATTATAAATGGTTCTAAGAATCATTACCGAGGAATTTTAGTTGACTAATATGTGTGCATGATTCAGACAATGATTACTTAATGATCCTTAATGTTGATGTTGATAATCTTAAGGTAGGAAGTTATATGCTCTATAGATTCCATGTAAATATTTTTTCAAATGATATGATGTTATGTGATATTTTTATTTAAACCATGTTTGATGTTAAATCACATGTGTGTGTGTTTTTATCTCAAGAAACCAAGTTTTAGTATGATCACATGTGTGTGTGTGGATACCGATTTCATGATTTTTATGTTATATTGTTCTTTTCTATGTTATTTCTTATATTTGGTTTGGTGTACATCAGGTTGAACCTATGTTTTTCGTATTCAAGTAGAAAGGCTTCCCTGGAGGACTTGGTCACTCCCTTAGAGTGTGAGTGTGGACAATTCAATGGATTTCCTAAGCGTTGTGAATTGGGTGGACTTTTAGTATGAGGCATTCTCCAAAGCCAAAAATTGGTTCAATTTATTCCCATACATAAAGGTGAATAGTTTTTTTCCTTAAATATCTATTGTCCTTATCCTTAAAGTTAGATGAAGGGTTTGTTTCTTAAAGGTGGAACATTCTTTTCCTTAAAGGTGGACAAAAAAACTCGATCTAATATGAGCCATGAAATTGACTAAAAATATGGTGTTGACCAATATTGAACTGAAGTAGGTGTGGTCAGGGGGTTTTTGGTAGCTTTGTTACCATATGAACACTTAGTACATGGTTGCATGTTATTTCTTACACATTTATTTATTATCATGACATATAGTCCTATTATTGTGCACTCATGTTAACGATACATTTGTAGTTTCTTAATGGGTTTATACTCACACCCTACATGTTCATTTCAATGTTCATGTAGGAATCATGATCTAGGATACAGGTTAGGGAAGAGAACCATGATAAGGATAATGGAGATCGAAGGCAAAACTGAGATGGACTCCAGAGTGATGTTGTGGTGTTTATTTACATGTTTCTCTTACACACTCTCTTGTTTTCCTTGCTAATTTGGGGTTTATTTCTCTGTTATAATTTATGAATTGAGATACCTTTCATGTCATATGTTTATCACAATTTATTTATTTTAATATGTTATTATTTATGCTTGTCTTGAATTATACTACGGGTATAGTCTCCCCACTATTGGAACTTAAACCCTTACGGATAGTTAGAAACCTCTTGAATATAGAGAGGCATACATGAGGCCATGTTGCCCTCTAGATTGAGGATTTATCTCTAAGTTTGATGAATATGGAACTAGCACATCAGTTCATGGATCATTATCAGGGGACATTGATGGTGTATTCTTAATCAGTACATTTCACGGAGTTGATACTCTTTGATCCTATCTTGGTTAGAAATGAGGCATAGAAGGCCATGAACTTCAATAATAGATTTTTATATATTTTAGATGATGAATCAGAAACTTAAATTGGATGATATATGCACAAGTTCTACATAAGGCCCTGACAATTGAGAGGGTCTGGTAGGAGGATAGATATGTGGATTTTCCTTCATCTTTTAGTGGACTTCCTAGTGATACATATGGTAATAGGAAGATGATGGTGGAGGATTTTCACAAGATAATTAGAATATAGATAGATAATAGTATGGGTTCTTTATCACCTTCTATCGTAGATATATATCGTCAGTGTTTCAAAGGTGGATAGAGTGGGAATTATTGAAAAACAATATAAAGCCTCAGATCAAGTGTCATTACTGCATCTAGACTGGAAATATATATATCCTTTCTATTAGAATTCATACTGAATGAGGTTTCATGGGGTTTCGATTAAAGCATAGGTAATGATCTATAGTAAAACCATGGGTTCTAAGCAGTAGGATCATATCCTTCAGACGATAATGACTTAGGTGAGTTATGTATATCAGGGACATGACCATGGAGCTAAGGTAGTCCGAGTGTAGGAGATAGACCGAGTACTGAAAGACTATGGAGAGGGACCATCAACCATTTGAGGTATAGAATTTATCAAATCTATACTTTATAACACTCTTATTGATATTTATTCTTCACATTCATGTATATCTACACAAATTTTTCATGGTCTTGACCTACTCATCAAGTTATCTCTGGAGTTTCTTTCTCTCAACATGCACATAAGGAAGAAATTATACTTTATTCATGGTTTTACTGATTTAAAATTTGTAGTTTATAGATATTTAAATTTATTGGACTACACAATACATGATATGAATAACTTTGATGTGATCTCTAGATGGACTAGCTGATAAGATTTTTGGCTCACATCAAAAGTCATCATTTGTGGGTATCCTTCATTTTTCCTAAGGGAGATAATTTTTTAATGACTAATGAATGGGAATATGGAGTGGGTAGCGTGAGAATATACTTGATCTAGATTGGATTTATTATAGAACTTGTAGTATTATTATCTCCTTTGGTGGATCTAGTAGTCGCCTCTTATTTTCCTCTAGTGGTGGACCTACACCAGGATGTCTTTTTAGATAGATTTTATAGAATCCCTCCTGAAAGAGGAATTGACTTTGTGGTCTAACTTGTGACTCGATTGAAACTGATATAAATTCCACCATATAATATATCATCATCTGAGATAAAGTAACTCAAGTTACCACTCAAGGTACCACTCAAGGATTTAGAGGAAATTGGATTTATTAGAGTGAGAGCATCTCTATGGGGTGCTCTGGTGTTTTTCACTAAAAATGTGGATGGTAGTATTCAATTTTTTTCAATTATAGGATGTTAAAACAAGTGAACATGAAGAATAAATATCCATTAATAAGGATATATGACTTTTTTGACTAGTTATGGGGAGTCATGTGTTTCTCATAGATTAACATAATGTCATTCTACCACCAGCTTCGGGTCATAAAGGAGGATATTCTTAAGAAAGTGTTCAAAATTGTATAAGGACTATATGAGTATCTTTTCATGACTTTCAAGATGAAAATTTCTATAATAGTGTTCATGGATCTCATGTATAGTATCTTCCATCCATATATCAAATCCTTCATTATGGTGTTTATTAATGATATCCTAATATACTCTAATACATCATACATGAATTATAGAAACCTTGAGTTTATATTGAGTACACATCGAGCACATTGGATTTATTCCAAATTATCAAAGTTCCACTTTTTTGGATTTAGGATGTTAAATTCCATGCCCATGTACTCACTGAGGTATGAATTTTCCTATAACAAGATAAGGATGAGGCAGTAATGTATTGGGATCAAACCAGGATTGTGTTTGAGATTATGATTTTCCATGGTTTAGATGGGTTATATTGATGGTTCATATAGTAATTCTCTCATTAGAAGAAAATATGAATAGGCTCATAGGTAAGGGAGTGAAGTTTGAGTGGATAGATCAGTTTTAGTACCTGTTCTTTAATCTAAAGAGGATATTGATAACATCCTCAATTTAGACAATTCCAAAGCCTGGTATTGGATATGATGTTTATTGTGACACCTCAGGTGTCGGTTTGGGTGTTTTGTTGATGTAGGGATATCCAATAGTTGTCAATAATTTAGGTCATATATTACCCCATGATATGAACTACCCAAAGCATGACATGGAGTTGGTAGTTCTGGTCCAGGATATGAATTCTTAGTGACATTATCTCTTTTGTGAAAGATTTTTTTGTCTTCACAGACCACAAGAGCCTCCAACATATATTCCCTTAATTGGATATGAACATCAGGTATAGTTGTTGGGGGTATCTTAAGAAATTTAACTTTGAAATGTATTATACTTTGAAAAAAGGTAATTACTTGTTGAATCTCTCAATAATAAGGTTCCATGAATTCATAAGCTAAGTGAATGGACCACACTGGAGGAATGGAGATGATGTGTTTTATGGTGAAGTGGAATATGGATCCATTAAGGTATTATGTTTTAATGACATGTGAATCTTCAGTAATCACATATTCTTTATTGGAACATATGAAAGAGAGATAGGAGTAACACCCCTAGTGTGTGATAATGAGGTAATGATTCACAAGGGATAATTTTATCCCAGGACGGTCCTTAGATAACTAATACATGAGTTATATTCAACAGAGTTTATTAGTGCTATTTTTGGGAACCCTAGAGGCAGATTTTCTTCCCTTGAGTAGTGATGATGGCCAATCCGCTCACCCCACTTCTCCAGCATCACAGGCGGGATATGGCAGTCTTCTCCCCAGTCACCGATCCAGCCCTCCTCCCTGACTTCCCTAGCATTCATCTTCACTATAAGGTCTCATCTCTTCACCAATGGATCCCTTCACTTCCTCTCTCCATCTAGGAATTCTCGAAGGTATTGTCTCTTCACGGGTTGTCTTTGTTTTCTCGTTTCGGCCAGAATCACCCATCGCTTGATAGTTTTGACCACTTCATCAATAGAACCTAGCTTACTCAAGAATGTGTCGTCGTCAAGATTTTGGATCCTCGCCACTTCCTTTTGTGGTGTTCCAATGTTGAATATTTTTCTGTTGTGTGGTCCAAAATAATATGCTCTTATGAAGGGTTTTTTTCTTTCTTCTTAGATAGAGCTATTATTTTCATTAGAAACGGTAACTCAACATCACTTCAATTTGGGTGAGATTCACAATTATTTCCCTACCTTTCTAGAATCCCTCTATTCTTCAGATTCTGGGAAACCTCATCAGGATATTTCTGGCTCTTGATGAGCGATGAAGGTATTTGAGTCATCCAATATCACCTCATATTTGTGTGGAGGTAGACATCTCAGTGTCCCCAATTGAATATGTTCTAATTGAGGCCAATAATGATATTTTCTACCTTTAACCCATGGTTTTTGATCACTAGTAATATTTATATATGTATTTATATAATTTTCTTCATCTTCAACTTTATTGTTGCTCATCTCCTAGAAAATACTAAGTAATTATGAATGATGGGTTGATGGTTTTAGAATTAGTTTCTATAGGGATTCATGACAATGGAATAGTGTTGAATACATACTGCATTAGACCCCCTAAGTGTCAGGATGATTTAGGTAATGCTTAGTCCATCTCGGATGTTGGTACTTTCAACACATTGGATGAAATCTAGGGGAGGCCGAAGCAATTTCTATATTCGCCTTCTGATCCTAATTCTAAAGTCACCATGGCGAAGATCCAATTGGATTCCTCTATCCTAAGAAAAGATAATATTGTTCAACAGTTGTCTTATTGGCATAACCCATTGGTAGCAGATGTCTTTAGGCAGCTGAACAAGGATCTAGGTGATCACATACCTTTATCTATTCCCCTGGTCTGGTGATCATGGAAGGGGGACAAGTGGAAAAAGATGGAGGTGAAATAACTCCCAAGGTTACATCCTATGAAGATGAAGTATTCCTAAAACAATTTTCTATAAGAATAAAGTAATCCCAAGAGCCTAAGAGGCTAGAGGTGTAACTAGTTGTAGTAAGGGGTCCAAGACCAAGAAGGGATTATTTTGTTTTAAATCTTGTTAACCACTTTGAGGGCTTGGATGACAGGATACACCATGAGGTTGAAGCTATCAAACCTGATCACCCAAATGAGGATCAGGGAGACCAAGGTGATGTTTCTACTGATGACCAATCTGGTTAATTTTTTGGAGAAAGTAAAGACGATCTTCAAGTAAAAGATCTCCTTAATCAAAGGTGGAGGAAGGGTTGGAAAGGCACTAAGAAGGGTCATAAGGATTATTCATATTTTCCCCTTTCAATGGATACAAGATCTGTCAAACAGACAAAAATAAAGGAGATGAAAATTAATCCCAAAGACTCTAGATCCTATATTTAGGTAGAGAATTCAACCTATAAAGTTTTTCCCTTCAAATAAACTCTTGATGGTTTCCATAAAGAGTAAGTATTGGTCTCATAGAATAATATAGAACTGATCATGCATTCGGAAGAAGAAATGGTGAATTATTGCTTCATGATTAATTCCCCAAATGAGGATGATGAAGAAATGATGGTAAGACTACTGTGAGTGTACACTACTACTGAACAAGGTGATTGGATTAACAATCAAGACCATATTTTGATATGAGGCCTCAATGTGTGGAAGATCAGAAAAGAGGAATATATGTAATCTTGGGATTATTTAGCATATCTTTTTGAATACCTTCTAAAAGAGGATCCAGGTACTCATGAAGCTTCTATTTTTTAGAAATTGTTTTGGGATCAGGATTCCAATCGACTAAAACTATGTTTCAATAACTCTATTTTTTCTTTTAGTGGTTGATTCGGTTTGGATATGTGGGTTCACACTTTCTTAAAAGTGTTCTAGATAATAAAAACATTAATTTTGATGATGATAGTAGTCTTAATTTCCTTAGTGTTGGAGCTAATGAGAGACTCTCGTGCTTTAAAATAGGTAGTGTATCTGGGGTCGATGAAGATGTACCCCGATATATGACATCAATTTTGGTGGTCTGGTATGAAGAGTTACATTGATGTGTTCTTTTCATAATATCTTACTTGCCTAAGGGGTAAAGTTTGAGAATCAATGTCCTAGTGAGTTGCTTCAACCACTTCTAGTGCTAATGTGGAAGTGGGATGATGTGATGATCGACTTCATGATGAGGTTACCCATGATCCCAAAGAGTTTTAATGTATTTTGGGTGATAGTTGATTCTTTGATGAAAGTGACTCATTTATTACTGATTTTAGAGTATCTCTCTATATATGATTTTGAAAAACTATATATGTGAGAGATTTTACAACTACATGGAGTGGATTTCAACATTTTATCAGATAGGGATGAGAATTTTTTTGTGGTTTTGGAAAGGCTTAAAAAAGACATTAGGGTATTAGTTGAAGTTTGGTATGACATATCATCTACAGAATGATGGGTGGTCAGAGTAGAAGATTCAAATCAATAAAAATATTCTTCGGGAATGAATCCAAGACTTTAGTAGATCATCATATGAGTTCCTATCATTGGAGGAGTTTACTTATAATAATTGTTTCCATTAATCTATTCAGGTGGATCCTTTTGAGACTCTCTATGGACATTCATTCCTCTCATTGTTGTGTTTCAATGAGTTGGTCGAGGTTGCAGTTATTAGGCCTAATATAGTTTATGAAATATCATTGAGAGTGAAGTTGATCATAAAGTAGTTACTTATACCTTAGAGTAGGTAGCAATCATATGTCAACTAGAGGAGGTGGCCTTTGTAGTTCTCTTTGGGAAACCTGGTTTTCTTGAAGGTTCCACCTTACACTACAAAAAAACTCAATTTATCAATGTTTTTTTGAATTAGCATTATTTATAATGTTGCTAATTCATTAACCAATGTTTCTGAAAAGTTTCAGTAAAAGTGGTGTCACTAAATTAAATACATTTATAAATTTCCTTTAGAAATATTTATAAACATCATCATGTACAGAAGTTTATAAGAATTGTTGTTTAGTGACTCCTCTTTTACCAATAGTTTTTCAAAACATCGGAAAATAAACATTGCTAAATTAGCGACTTTTATAAATGTCGCTATTTAGAAACACCTCATTTACCGATGTTTTTTTAAAATGTTGGTAAATGAAACATAGTTTTCTGACATTTTTTAAAAATTGCAGTTAACTTTTTTTTGAATTTTATATATATATATATATATATATATATATTTATATATATATATATATTCTGAAATTTATTTTATATTATTCTTTTTTACCCCACCCACTACCCCCTCATGTTCCCCTTCCTCCTCCCTCCCACCCACACTCTCCCCCCCCCCCCTCCACTCATGTTTCCCTCCGCCTACCCACACCCCACACCCTCCATATTGTTCCCCTCCCCTTCCCTCTCCTTCCCTCACCTCCCCTCCCCTCCACACTGTAAAATAAGAAATATCGCCACTCTTAAAATTAGAACTGTAGACCTTCATCTTGAAAACCAATGAACAATACCAACCAACCTATTTTAGAATGTCAAATATTTGAATTATTTTATATTTATATATATATATAGACTTCAATATTTAAGAAATTAATATTATATATATATATATATTTATTTATTTATTTATTTATATATTAGTATATTTATGTTTATATTTTATAGTATATATTTTATGTTCATATATACATATATATTTTTATATTATATTATATTATATTATATTATATTATATTATATTATATTATATTATATTATATTATATTATATTATATTATATTATATTATATTATATTATATTATATTATATTATATTATATATATATGTTTATATATTATATTATATATATATGTTTATATTTTGTGTTTATATGTTGTATTATATATGTCTGTGTGTTTATATTTTATGTTTATATATATGTTTATATGTGTGTGTGTGTGTATTTATAAATATAAATGTGTGTGTGTACATATTTATAATTATAATTATATATATATATAATTGGAAATGTTTTAAAATACTGGTAAAATGTCCTTAAAATAGTCACGTTTTCTTAAAAATGTGACCAAATTAAAAATATTTAATTATATTATGTTATGATATATATATAGAGAGAGAGAGACATTTCAATTTTTAAAAATTAATATTATAAATATATATATTTATATATTAATATATATATTTATATTTATATTTTATATTTTATATTTATATATATGTTTATATGTGTGTGTCTGTGTGTCTGTGTGTAAATATAAATGTGCATGTATACATATATATAATTATATATATATATATATATAACTAGAAATGTTTTAAAATACTGGTAAAAATGTTATTAAAATAGTCACGTTTTCTTAAAAATGTGACTAAATTAAAAATATTTAATTGTGTAATGTGTTGATGCTCCTTTCATCACAGAATCTAAAGATTGGAAAACGGGAATATCTGAGCTCAAAGTGATTCAACCTTTGAAGAAAATATCAAAAATAGAAAAAGGCATGAACAAAGGATCAAAAGAAATTGCACCGCGCAAGTTATATCACTGTCGCGCAAGTGACTTGCGCGACGCCCTTATGGTCGCGCAAGTGACTTGCGCGACCTAATTGATAACCGCCCGGTAACCGCCCGGGGTCTTCTCCTGCCTATAAATAGACCCTGTGGGCCCCCCATCCGAGAGGATCTTTTTTCAGAAACTCGGATTGAAGCTCCCGACGCCCAAGTCTCTTCTCAAAGCTTCTGGAACACTTCTAAGGTAATTTCTTACCT
This sequence comes from Viscum album, assembly GCA_963277665.1. Taxonomy (NCBI): domain Eukaryota; kingdom Viridiplantae; phylum Streptophyta; class Magnoliopsida; order Santalales; family Viscaceae; genus Viscum; species Viscum album. The sequence goes on from OY728151.1 coordinate 2,087,039,190, forward strand.
AGAACGGAAGATCTAAAGAGAGGAAGGAAGGCCTAAGTGTTGAAACTCATCAACACTTGCGCGCCTAAGTGGCCAGCCCTTAAGGGAAGTGGTCACACTTGCGCGCCGCCTTACTCCTTCGATAGAACTTGCGCGTCCCTTTTCTAGAAGAACCTCAAGAGGATTATAAAGGCTTTAATAAAGAGTCGCTCAAGTATTTCAATGCTGGTTGACCATCGCGCAAGTAACCACGTGTCGTGCAGGTATACCTGCGCGACTAATACTTGCGCGCCCACGCAGTACTTGCGCGTCTTCCAAGACTTGCGTGCCCCTTCCTTTTTGGGTTCCTTTCTTTCCCATTTCACCCCTCTTAAGCCATTATACTTCCTTTTCAAGATTCAGTCTTCAAGACACTCTTCAAAGCCATTTATGGCATGATTTCTTGATTTGACTTCCTTATCTGAAAGGAATTCTGTGGAATATCTCTCAAAACCTAGTGATTTAAATATCCTTATGTCACTAAATATGGAGATATCATTCATTCAACCTCATCCTTTAAGATGAGAGAATCCTTAACCTGGGTCTCATTTTCAGGAATAATCCCCAGTCATAAGTCCTCTAATTTGGGCATCCTTTTCAGGAGTAAGCTCCAAACCTTAATCCTTAACCTGGGTCTCATTTTCAGGAATAAGTCCCAGTCATAATTTTGGGCTTCTTTCTCAGGAGTAAGCCCCAAGTCCCCTAACCTGGGTCTCCTTTTTAGGAATAAGTCCGAGTCCTAATCTTGGGCTTCCTTTTTCAGGAATAAGCCCCAAATCCCTTAAATTCTCTTTAACCAGTCCTAATTTACGTTTGATCTGGGATTCCTTCTCAGGAGTAAAACCCAGTTATCAATCCTCTCCTAATTTGGGTTTCCTTTTCAGGAATAAGTCCCAAGTTAGAGTATTCAAATCTCCATGAAGCACATATACCTTTATGGACCTTGTTCCTGGATTTTCTCCCTAAAGTAAATCCTCTGGGAAGTCTTACATACATAATCCCCAAAATATTTCTTATGATTACATCTTTCATGGCTCAATTGTCTATTTTATTACCAATACCTCGTGTTTCTCACACCGAGCATGACTCACGTGAGCTTAGAGGGTAAAAGTAATTATGACATCCTGCTTTGAGCCATCAATCATAAACATCATACTCTTACATTCGAACTATGTGGGTTCTGATTCCTTTTCCAAAGCAAAGGATACGTAGGTATCCCATCTACGGGTTCGATCCCAAATCTGAAATAATTCAGGTCCTTCTGAATGACAATAAACATCAAGTGCCCCACTGAGTGGCTTTAAAACCAGCCTGGTCATCATAATGATCAAGAGACTTTTATATGAATGTTTTGAAGGTTACCATTGACCAAGAATCTCTAAATAGATATAGATGATTCTCTATTGATGAAGAACCTCGAATACATATAAAATATTCTCTAAATTTCTTACATATTTAATCATTGATTGTGAAAACTGAAGGAAACGCTCATTTAATACTTGGTAATGTAATAAGGATTCACGAACATAACTTAAATCTATAAAGAGAGTCCCGGAATAGACAATAATTCCCCTCAAAAAGGTGTGATGAGTCCGACCTCCCATCCTCTCGACCAATGAAAATTCCTAAGCCTCATCAGTCCACAAGCTAATGAGCGCCTACCTTTGGAAAGTAGGTCCAAATGGATGTGGAATCATTGGATGTTTCCGGTTCTACGAACAAACCCGTTAGAAACTGATCGGAACGTTTGAATCTCCCATCCAGGAGGTCATCCCCGAATTCCGAGGGAAACAAAAAATGGTGAACCCGACGTGAATCCTTAACCAAGTTAAAATGATTTTTTACCTATTTATTAAGCCCCTATTTAAAACTCAATAAGAGGGCTAACAAAAACAATCATTGACATGTGTTCTCATCCAAAGGATGAAGTGGCTGAATTTTATCTTGATTATGTCTGTTATATCAAACAGGCACTCTTTTCCAAGATCTTCTGTATTTTCATAATGGCTGCTCTCAAATTCACATCTGTGAATACTGCTGCTGCAAATACCACTGCTGCTATTCCTACTGGATCGTCATCCACTCTAAGGATGACATCACCTACTCAGCGTCTTCAACGTTGGGTATCAATTGTGCTGGTTAAGGAGTATCGTCAACATGGTACCATCCCAACTCTAGAGGCTGCCCGACAGGCCCTCCAAGTGAACAACTCACATAGGTTGTCCGGACAACGACGACCAGTGATCAAGAGGCAGGCGGTGCTGACTACCGTCTCCAATCGTTTCGGATCGTAATCCCCGGAACGCAATTTCCATTCGCTCCCTTACTCTGAGGAAGTGAATGAGCAGGTCCCTCAGGGCCTTAATTCAAAAAAATGGGAGTCTTTCCCGAGGGATCCCATCAACAATCGCCGCCAGACTCGTGCGGCAGTGCGCCCTCAACATGATGAGGGTACCGACTCCAGGCATTCAGATCAGGTTCCTCGAACCCGAGCAGGCAAGACGAACCACCAGAGACGGAATCCGGTTAACAATGGGCAGGTTTTCATCCCTGCCATCTCCGGAGAAGTCCACCAACCTAACTTGGTGGCGAACAACGAGCAGGCACACGCACCTGTCCGTTTTAATTCCGTTGTCCAGCAGACTCGTCTTGCAGCATCACGCCAATCCCGCCAGGCAATTCCGGTGGAGTACTATAGGCAGAAACATACACCTGCTTATACATCATCAGTTAGTCAGCAGGCTCACCTGACTACATATGATGGATCTCTTCAACCGCATTTGTCGAAGTGTAATCAGCATGCACATACACCTGCTAGTACTAATCAAGCCTACCAACAGTCTCACTTGGTAGCACATGGAGAAGTCGGTCGGAAAGCTCTGACGACAAAAAGGAGGCAGACTCAACTCTCTGCCTCCACACTTGAGTACTGTCAGGATTCACTGACAGGAGAAGGAGGATAAGAGTAGGCACATACACCTACTCCAAGCCCGGAATGGACGTATATCCCCGTTCTGGCGGCTGAAGTCACCAAGCATATTTTGTCAATGGTGGAAGAGCAGAAGCAAATTCCTGCTCATATTCTGGATGCTTGCCAGGATATCATAACAGCTTCAGCATCATCTCAGGGAAAGACACATAAATCTATCCCTAGTAGTGGAGTGACACATCAACGATTCACTCTGGAACAGACACACACATCTGTTCCAGTCCAAGAGGGTTATGGGGCATACTCCCTCATATCATACGGACAACCAAGTCAGGCACATACACCTGATTTGAGTGGAGATCTTCAGCCTAACCTGACCATCTTTCCTGATCAGGCACATACACCTGCTCAGAGTAACCACTTTCGTCAACAAGTGGTTTCCAAAGTGAGTAAGAAGGCATCTAAGAAAAAGATCCGCTCAGCACAGTCAGGAGATCAAAGGCCAATCTATAACAAGGCCATGCTTGATGCTGGAGTTCTTGAAGCCCTCAGACATTTATCTGTTGGAATTCAAGATTCTACTCCCTCATTTCCTAATAACGGGAACATTAATTCTGAAATTCTTCAACAGACACATCCTCATGAAGGCTTGCTTCATGAAAATTTGGTCAATCTTGAAGTTTCTTCTTCAGATGAGAGCCACAGGAACCCTCTATGTGGTCAGAAGACCAAGGAGCAAGAGATCTCATCTTTTGTTGTAACCCATTATGGTGGACCTCCCCATGATGATGAATTTCTCTGCAAAAGTCATCTCCGCAGTAGTGATTCACATTTCCTGTAAAATACTCCAGTGGACAATGTAGTGCCGAGAAAGCCCACTTATCTTGAGGCACTTGCAAATGCGAAACTAGTCATGTCTGATGCTTTATCGCTAGCAAGTGAAATAATTTCTCAATCAGAAGATAGCCCAGGGTGTAGGTCATTCTCCGAACCACCCCTAAGTCATGCATCTTCTAGTTTTATCAATGATCTCTCTACCAATCTTGTTGAATCCGATGAAGCAACAAGGAAACACCAACTCTGGTCAAAACAGGTTGAATAATCTTCATTTAATGATAAATAGGAAATGCTGAACATGAGGAAAAAACTGGCGAAAAGTGAGGTACCAGTCATGTTTTGGCCTTTGGCTGACTTCCAGTATGATATTCCAAATATGTTGACGGGAGATGGAGTCCATGATATTCGTCTCAACATATGGAAAACTCTTTGTCAATTGAAGAAGAAGGTATTATCTTATGATGAATATGAAAATCATCTTATGATAATAGAAGGGCTACAATGTCATATTGATTTGGCATCTCTACCAGTCTCTTGGTATCCGAAGGCTGAAAAGCAACAGAGAACCCTTCAATGTTCATTCCTTGGAGCACTAAGAAAATTGCGTCAGTTAATTTCCAATGCTCCATCTGGTGTTCATATCAGAGGATGGGGTGTTCACGGAGCACTACATTTCACAGTGCTTTCCAGTCAGCAAAGCCCGCCAAAAATGGTCTCATGCAATGTTATTGCCCATGGCCGGCCACAGTCAATGGGATTTGTTCATAATCAAAAGCTTGCTCAAGAACAGGCTTCAACTAGTTCCTCTCAAAATCAAGCATATAGAGAACAAGTTGTTGAATTGCTCTTACATCAAGCAGGCGAGAATATTGCACAAGCCTCTCGTATGGAGCAAACACATCATCAAATGACAGAAGTTTCAGAAATCATCCAACGGTCTGTTAAACCAGGTGATAAAAGTGGATACAGGCTAATGCATCCAGCTAATTTACGAACTAAGATCCACAAGATCAAGAGAGTTTTTAAGAAGGTCTCAGACATAGCATGTCAAGAGCCACCCCATCTTGTCAGACTGGGGACTCCTTTAACCCAACCCTCGGAGTCAACAAATGGGATTCGAGGAGTTGAGTGGAAGCATCAGGAACATCCCCAGTTCTCGGGACTGGGGACTCTTTCAAATCATCAATCCCCTTCTCAAAGAATATCGGTCTTTTCTCGATTGGGGAAGAAGCCCCAAGAGGAACGAAGAGCCAAATTATCAGGAGATTTCCTCCAAGTTATAGCTCATAAAGAAGTTCCTAAAAGATTAAATCAACAAAAGGCAATGTCTCATCAAAGACATGAAAGAAGACAATATCACAGAAATGTTGATAGAAGGGATGCGATGCATTATACATCAATCAATGTCATCAATGTTGTTGTTGCTAATCCACCAGAGGAGACTCACTCAGGGGACTCAGATTAAGAGCGTCCTGCTCAAGCAAATGTATGCGCCGATACAAATGAAGAAGGTGTGCGTAAAAGAAGTCAAAGGATTACTCAGAACCTAGGTAATCCACTTCCTTCTCTCCAAAAAGTATCCAACAAAGGGAGGGGAAAGAATCAGGTTACATATCCTTCCTATAGAGAAGGTCAATAACTCTCGTTATAGTAAAGGTTTTCACAACAAGAGGAAGAAATGACAGAATTAAGAAGGTTGAATGCAGAACTACTTCAGAGTAGTCTTCTTCTTAAGAATACTGAAGTCCGACAGCCGAAGAAATTTGTTGCAGTTACTGAGATGGATCAAGAATATCCTCCTTTATCAGTACACCCTCAGAGGTCTAATCCCATGGGTCAAGCGCAACAACGGTTGGCAGTGCTACCATCAGTTGCAGCACCAACCACCACATCTGTCCAAGCTCCATTCATTGCACCTACCCAAGACCAAATTCATCCTGATGTTTCTCAAAATTTAATAACTACTATTGAGTCATTAACAGCTCAGTTAGAAACTATGGAAGGGAAACGGGCGCAAGTTCAACCAGAAAAGAAAGTTTACCCTGAATGGGTAGATTCAATTTCTCCTCCATCTAGTTTTGGAAACCCTGTTTTCCCTACTTTCAATGGATCAGGCGACCCTGGACAACATTTGACGCATTACGTGTCTTGTTGTGATCCTATGATGGGAACTCCAGAGCAGAAAGAAGCAGTGAAACTCAGATGCTTCGTGCGAACCTTGCAAGGACCATCTTTTGTCTGGTACACAAGCTTGCAATCCCGGTCAATCATCGGATGGGAGGATCTTCGTCAAAAATTCCTTCTTCAGTTCAGCTCAACTTTTCCAAAAACGACAGTTTTCGATCTTACAAACTGAAAGAAAAGGGAGAATGAAAGAGTCTCTGATTTCATTGCTCGCTGGAAGGGATTAACGTATTCCCTGAGTTTAGCACTCCCTCAGGAAGAGCTATTGCCAATCTGTGTGGCAAATTTGCGTGACGAATTACACACGCCATTGATCCCTATGAAATACACAGGAGGGTTTCGAGACCTTACTTCAATCACCCAGCAGATTGAATATTCCCTTATACATGCTAAGGTTAAATCTCGTGTAATTCCATCAGCTTCAGGAAGGAGAATGGGTAAAGCAGAAACTGCTAAAGTTATGCTTAAACAAGCACCTGTACCTATTTCTACTTCAAAACCTTCATCTTCTCGAAGGGATCCACCTCCTGAACACCAACAACAAAGGTTGTTTCGTCCAATTGATCAAAAAGATCAACGACGAAAACAATTTGAGGATTTGAAGAGTAAAACATACTCTTTCCGAAATGAGAAAGTTCATGGTTACTTCATTTTAGCTCTGGAAAATAATTTGGTTCAATTACCAGTTCCCAAGAGGCCAAACAAGGAAGGAGATGAAGACCGTCCCAATTATTGTCCCTTTCATCAAATGTTGGGGTATCCTATCCAGGAGTGTTTTGTCTTTAAAGACCTCCTGCAAAAGATGGTCGACTTGGGACAAGTCAAGTTGAAGGGTTCTTGGACTCAGGTATCATGTGTTACTGCTACAGTTCCAGAGGAGGAAGATGAATGGCAAGAAGTCAAAAGCAGAAATGCACAGAAGTATGATGATTGGATGGTCAGAAAGACAATCAACCGGACTCATGCCATTTTGCGAACACAATTAAAGAAACCAATTGTGTCTTCTTCCATGAATATTGCGGTAAAACCCTCTTCGTCAGAGGGAAAGTCCTCAAAGAAATGGTTTGATTCAAAGAAGAAAAAATAATCAGAAGAAGATGAGTATGTGTCAAAGCCTAAATTTTCATTGACTTTGGCAAACTTTATGCCATATACTTCAAAACCACGGGCACCGCCCCATCAAACGGCACAGCCTAAACAGGCTAGTCAGGCAGAGTCTTTATTAGACGAAGAGTTAATCTTCGGTTCTGTTAATATGATTCAATTAACAGATCCATATTCCAGTCATAATTTCAATTTTGATGAGCCTGAATTCCCTGTATCAAATAAGGGAATCCGAGGAAGTTCCCAAGGTTCAGTATACAGGGGAAGACGTGGATCTTTCTGAAGCCACTACTCCAATTCTACCCCTGCTAGCACTGTGTATGCAGCAGAAACTCATGGTAGAGCCCTTCAGCGAGCTCAAAAAGAACAAGCAGGTTTTTCTGCTAATAACCAACTCAGTCTTGGCACAGTTATTTTAGAAGACCGATTGAAGGTTCCATATTCTTTATCTCAGCAAGTAAATGGATCTAATTGGACTAATCTTCCAAAACCAAGGATGTTTCCAACTTCTATCCCAATACAATATGCATCAGCTTCCAAAACATCTGCTTCCAAGGTACCTGCTAAACCGCATATTCATGTTGAGAATGCAGACCTTTAGATCACAAGTATGATATATTGAAACACTTGGCCCAAGTACCAGCCAAGTTATCAATTTTGGATGCTTTGAATCTGTCAAAAGATCTTCGGGAAGCACTCATCGAAGCTTTGTCAAGTCCTCAGGAATTTGAAGCTGAAATTGCTGCAGCTGAAGTCTATCACATAGAGAATAATCCTGCAGAATTCCATGTAGTGATATCTTTTACTGATAAAGATGAAGATTATGTTGTGCATGGGCACATAAAACCTCTGTACTTATCTGGAAAAGTCAATGGTGTAGATATCCGAAGAGCTTTCATTGACAATGGTTCAGGAGTCAACCTCATGCCCATTCGTACACTTCGTCGATTGGGCCTCACAGAATCTGATTTATCTCCTTCTACCATGATGTTACAAGGATATGATAAAAATGAACAGGAACCACTGGGCGAAGTTACACTCAGAATTCAGTTTGGATATCTTGTATCCAATTCGTATTTCATGATTGTTGATCAAGACTCAGCTTTCAATGTCTTGCTTGGAAGACCCTGGCTACATCAGCATGCGGCTATCCCTTCATCATACCATCAATGTCTCAAATACTGTTTCAATGGTCACGTTGGAACATTGTATGGTGATAAGACCCCGTTCAAGACATGTGAATCTCAGTACATTGAGGCGGAATTTTATCACATGAAGGGAAAAGAGAAATCTACAATGAAGGAAATTACCAAAGTTAATGCTCCATATGGTTTGGAGAAGATTCCAATAAATCCATTTAAACATGTGAGTACAGATTATGTGTTACCTATCAGTCAAATTGACAAAATAGGCCTAAATCAAAATAATCTTATGGAAAGATCCATAATTTCAATTACGGCAATGGAGCCAGACAACATGGGAGAAATTGGTAACCTACCAAACGATGATGAAAGCACAAATGGTGACGTCTTCATTTCATCTACTGAAATCCAACAGGTCTATACTTCGCCAATCAGGCCAGAAGAAGTTATAGCAACATCGGAAGTGAATAATGGTGTCAATTATCAATCCATCATCTCCTCTTTATTTCCCAAAGTAGGCCCTTTATCATCAATAGAGTTGGAAATAGAAGCTTCTTCTTCAAAATGTGCAAATTTTGACATCTCTTCTGATCATGAAAATTTCTTTTTATCATCTACTATGCAAGTAGAAATGGAATAAATAACACATGATGAAGAGGAAGAGGAAGATCTTAGAGATTCTCATCCAGCATTTGAAGAGGGTATCTCTACCACCGTGGATGAACTCAGAGAAATAAATCTGGGTACAGAGAAATATCCACGCCCCACTTTAATTAGTGCGGCCATAACCCTTGAAGAGCAAGAGATGTATATTTCTTTTCTAAAGAAAAATAAAGATATCTTCACTTGGAACTATACAGAAATTCCTGGGCTTGATCCTGATATTTCTACTCATCATTTGGGTTTACCAAAAGAACATCGAGGATTTAAGCAAGCCGCGAGAAGAACACACCCAACCTATGCTTCCAAAATTGAAGCTGAAGTGGATAAGCTGATCAAAGATAACTTCGTCAGAGAAGTTCAGTATCCCAAGTGGCTGGATAATATTGTCCCTGTAAAAAAGAAGAACGGACAAATTAGGGTTTGCATCGATTTCAGAGATCTTAATCGGTATTGTCCTAAAGATGACTTCCCAGTTCTGATTACAGAACTCTTAATTGATGCGACGGCTGGCTATGAAGTACTTTCCTTCATGGATGGATATTCCGGATATAATCAGATCCGAATGGCCCCATAAGATGAGGAATATATAGCCTTCAGATCCCCTCAAAGTGTGTTTTGTTACCGGGTGATGCCTTTGGTTTAAAGAATGCAGGTGCAACATATCAACGCGCCATGCATCGTATCTTCAAACCTTTCTTAGGGAAGTTTGTTGAATGCTATGTAGACGATTTGGTGGTTAAATCCAAACAACGTTCTAATCACATGGCTGATTTGGAAGTCATATTCCACAAGCTTCGACAACATAATTTGAAGATGAACCCCTTAAAATGTGCTTTTGGGGTAACCTCAGGAAAATTCCTTGGCTTTGTTGTACGCCATCGTGGTATTGAAGTTGATCCTGAGAAGACCAAATCAATCCTTGGTATGTCACCTCCTCAGAATTTGAAATAATTAAGAGGAATTCAAGGACACTTAGCCTATATTCGGTGTTTCATCGCCAACTTGGCTGGAAAAAGTTTACCCTTTACCAAATTATTGAAAAAAGGATTCACTTACTAGTGGACTGAAGAATGTCAAGAAGCGTTTGATGTTCTCAAGAAATACCTCTTGAGTCCACCAGTACTCATGCCACCTGTTGAAGGTAGACCACTTATCCTCTATGTGACAGCTCTAGAGCGATCATTGGGTGCCTTTCTCGCTCAAAAGAATGATGCTGGGAATGAAAATAGCCTCTACTATCTCAGTAGAACTATGCTTGAAGCAGAAACCCGGTATTCAAGTATTGAAAAGTGCTGCCTAGCATTAATCTTTGCAGTTCAGAAACTGAGACACTACTTGCAACATCACGAGGTCCAATTGGTATCTCGCAATAATCCGCTCAAATTCATCCTTCGTCGTCCAATGCTTACAGGACGTCTAGCAAGGTGGGAAGTTATTTTGCAGCAGTTCGACATTCAGTATGTATCTCAAAAGGCAATAAAGGGCCAAGATCTGGCTGATTTCCTGACTGAACATCCTTCAGTGGAAGACACGTCTTCAGATATTGAACACCCTGATGAGGAAGTTTTTTCTATTCAAGAGTGTCCTCAAACATGGGAAATGTATTTTGATGGTTCTTCCAGAAGTCCAACAGGGAAGAAAATGGAAAATCCTAAATTCAAAAAAGTTGGTTTAGGAATTGTACTCATTTCTCCAGATAAGGCATTGTTACCTTATTCCTTTTTTTGTGGGAAGGTGGTACCAATAATGAAGCCGAATACCAAGCTCTTATTACAGGCTTGGAGTTAGCGCTTCAAGCACAAGTGAATCACTTAAAGGTGAAAGGTGATGCAGACTTGGTAATCAAACAAGTCAATGGGGATTATGCCATCAGAAAAAAAGAGTTAATCCCTTTGTATGATTACGTCAGAAAATTAATGGCGGAATTCCCTTCAGAACCGACATTTTCTTATGTCCCAAGATCACAAAATGCTCAAGCTGATGCACTAGCTAATATAGCCACAGCTCTAGCAGATCCAAATCGGGACGAGACAACCATCAGTATTGCCCACCGTCGTGCAATTTCACCTTATGTTCAAGCCAGAACAGAGGAAATTAATGAAATTAGTCCCATTCCTGAACCGTATGGTCATACTACAGGATGGATGTAACCTATCAGGGAATACCTGTAAAATGGAACACTTCCACCTAATAGAGCCGAGAAAGAACAAATCCGGCAACGTGTGGTCAATTTTACTATTTATGATGGCCCAAACCACCTAGAGAAAATTCTCTACAAACGTGGTTTTGATGGAGTTCTCTTCAGATGCATTGATGGTGAAGAGACAATGGCTATCATGAAAGAAGTGCATGCAGGAGTCTGTGGTTCCCACCAGTCTGGACATAGATTGTCTGATCAAATTCGAAGGCTTGGATACTTTTGGCCTTCAATGATACAAGATTGTGTTGATTTCACAAAGAAGTGTCATTCATGTCAAGTACATGCCAACTTCATTCATCAACCTCCAGAGTTGCTTCATATAGCTAAATACTCATGGCCATTTGCTACATGGGGAATGGATGTGGTGGGACCTTACCCTTCAGCTACGGCCAAGCAGTTTAAGTACATTCTTACTGCTACTGATTTCTTTTCCAAATGGGCAGAGGTAGTACCTCTCAAAGAAGTCAGTTCTAAATGCATTGTTAGCTTCATCAAGTCTAACATCATTACTAGATTTGGTGTCCCTCATACCATATTGATGGACAACAGCACCAACTTCTGTTCTTCTGAGGTGAAGAAATTGTATCAAGAATACAACATTAAATCCAACCATTCATCTCGGTATCATGCAGCAGCCAATGGCCAAATAGAAGCCTTTAACAAGACTCTTTCAAATATACTGCAAAAGATGGTGGATAAAGATAAGAGGTCATGGCCTGATAAACTCTTTCATGCTTTATGGGATTATCGGACTACCACCCGCAATGCAACGCGGTCAACTCCATATTCGTTGGTATATGGAACAGAAGCAGTATTGCCAATTGAAGTTCAATTTACCTCACTCAGAGTAGCCATTTGTGATCAGTTATCTACAGATGAGAAATCCAAAAACCGATTGAATGAATTGGAATGGTTAGATGAGAAAAGATTGTGCACTTTTCACCACTTGGAAATCTATCAGAATCGAATAGCACGAGCTTTTAACAAAAAAGTTCGTCTTCGTTCATTTATTCAGGGAGAATTGGTATTAGTTCTCAGAACTCCAATGATACCAGGAAAGAAACCTCCCAAGCTTGAGCCAAAATGGGAAGGGAATTATTCAATACATAGGGTCTACTCCAATGGAGCTTATTCATTAATCTCGATGGATGGAGAACTCATTACTACTCCAACTAATGCCAGATTTTTGAAGAAATGTTTTGTATAAAATACAAAGTATTCATATTATGTCCCTGCAACATGACACTAAACTGTGCAGCACCAGTTCTTCCTTGCTATATGACGTTAAACTATACAGCAACGGTCCAGTATGACCTTAAACTGAAACTTCGTCCCACACGATGTTAAACTGTGAAAAAGTTCCCTAAATGGTCCAGTATGACCTTAAAATGAAACTTCATGTCCCCGCAGCATGACACTAAACTGTTTAGCACCAGTTCATCCTTTCTATATGACGTTAAACTATACAGCAATGGTCCTGTATGACCTTAAACTGCAACTTCGTCCCACACAACGTTAAACTGTGAAAAAGTTCCTTACGTCCAGCAAGACGTTAAACTGTGACGTCCTAACTACATGATGCTAAACTGTGTAAAATTCCCTTACGTCCGGAAAGACGTTAAAATATATAATCATCAAGGGTCATGTATGACCTTAAACTACACCACCATCCAGCATGACATTAAACTGCACCATCCATGGTCCATGCATATGACCTTAAACTATTCGCACTTTCGTCCAACATGACGTTAAAATGTGAAAAAAATCCCCAATGCGTCCAACATGACGTAAATGGTGTGTTATTTTGTCCTTACTGCATGACATTAAACTGCACAGTCCCCCTTTCGTCCAACATGACGTTAAACTCTATTGTCCCCATCGTCCTAACTACATGACGCTAAACTGTACAGAAATTCCTTGATACGTCCTACATAACATTAAACTGTATTTTGTCCCTGCTACATGACTCTAAACTGCGCAACACCAATAGTCCTAACTGCAAGACTTTAAACTACATAGTCCATTTATATGTCCTACATAACATTAAACTATGCATTGTTAAGGTTGTTGTTACCTCTTGTTTCTCACACCGAGTATGACTCACGTGAGCTTAGGGAAAACCTCAACCATAACACTCTCTTTGGGCTGCTAACCATGTATAAGTCCCAACAACATTTTTATTATTATTATTATTATTTAGATCGTTGTCCCCAAGAACAACTTGATCATTAATTCATTCTTTAATTGAATTACAATGACTTTGATCCTTGCCTTCCAGGCTGGGTACATAGGCAACCTCCCAAGGTTAAGCCCAAAAACAATCTCTTCACATCGGTTCACCACCATCTCATATGATGTTGATTCGTGAAACCGCCCCTAGAATCAATATCTTTACATTGATTCACTTTCATCCTTGTTATATGACATTAAACTATGCAACACTTTTTTCCGGTACGACAATAAACTACAATACTCTTTAATTTCCTCATTTGAGAGAGAACTATTATTGACATTGATTTTTCAATCATGTTTCATTTCAAAAGTCTACATGCATACATGGTAATACCTAAACTTTTTATCTCAGGTTAAACCATCATTGCACTAAAGTCCCCTTTCACCCTTCACATGTACGAACCAAATTTGTACAAAGGGTAGTTCTAGAACTATGTTGGATTGATTCCCATCCTTATGGGATACGTAGGAACGTTCGAGTATCCCTCGAATCCAGCCCCAAGTCTTTTGGGCCTAACCCCAAATTTCACTTTCAGTCCCTTGGCTGAAAAGTCCTCCTGAAAACACACACTGTGTATTCATTATTATGGTCCGAACTCTATGACCCTAAACTAAGATCTCTCATACTTTCGTCCTTCACGACGTTAAACTGCATTTCAAGAACTACGTATGGATTGATTCCCATTCTTATGAGATACGTAGTGAAGTCCAAAATTTCAATTCAGGACCCAGCCACAACATGATTATGGTTATCATTGACCTATGTATCTCTATATACATTGGACAATACCCATCTTTATGTGTTATAATCCTAACCTTAAATATTTTCAGATCTTCATAACCCTTTTCATGACTTTTAGTCACAAAAATGTCAAACTTCTGAGAATTCTTTTGCCTGACTATGCAGAAAGTGCCCATAGGTGGCCTTGCATAAACAGTCTACATAACAGATTTATTAGCCAAAAGATACTATTTATTTGACTATGCAGCCAATTCCCTTAGGTGGCCCTGCATAATTCAACCCCCTAACGGGTTTGTCAGATAGTGGTAACTTCATTCTTGGGAAGAATGCATCTTTTGTCCTTATTTGTCTTAAACAACAGTATGTAGGGATCCGCAAAAAAAATAGCCATCCTTAACATATTTGTCACATATCCTTTTTCATGATCTGAAAGTATTCAAATCTATGGTTTATTTTTCTTCCCTACGTTTGGGTCAGACCTTCGTAGGAGTGATATTCATCTAGTTCTTCGATAATCTTGTCTGAAAATATCTTCTCCATATTCAAGTACCTCTTTCCATACAACAAACTCTATACTTTAGAAAATTTGAATCTCCATAAACTTTCACTGGATTTTAGCACTAGGAAAGTAAATTTCTGAGAGTTCTTTTGCCTGACTATGCAGCACGTGCCCATAGGTGGCCTTGCATAAACAGTCCACATAACAGACTTGTTAGCCGAAAGATGCTATTTATTTGACCATGCAGACAATTCCCTTAGGTGGCCCTACATAATTCAACCCCCTAACAGGTTTTTGTCAAATAATAGTAACTTCATTCTTGGAAACTACTTCTTCTAATGCCTTTTAGCTCCTTTTCATATCATTCCTCAGATTCAAATATTCTTAAGCCATAGTTTACATATTTTCCCTCATGTTTGAGTATGGTAATATGTTTTTAGAAAAATTTTCAAGGAATTGAATCAATTTTAAACCATTTTGGTCAAAGCTATTTTGACCTTAAACATTAGCCCCTTTATGTCTGGCGTGCATGACTTTAAACTTCCCACAAAAGAAAAAGGAACTCTGAATAAAATTCAAGTTCCGGCTCACTAAATATACATTTTTGTATGATTTAGGTAATATTGAGCAATTAAAAGGTTCAAAGTTTGTAGGGTTATTTGTAATAATCCTAGTAAAAATAAAACTATGCTTACTAAGCCCATTGGCTTAAGTAAATTTAAAGCAGGTAGTGAGAGAATGAAGGTACAAATAAGTGAAAGTGAAAGTGTTTTTCATTGATGCACAAGAGTTAGAAGGACATCCACAGACTAGAGTCTCTTCTCTTTTTCAATAATTACAAGAGGCTTTCAACATAACACTTCATTTGATTTACGGCATCCTGAGCTTCATCAGCAACCACCAGGAATTCATTCATTCAACTGGATACAATAAGAGATGCAGTGATACCAGCTCTTCTTGGAACAATTGTAAAAGGATGTTCTTGAGTGCGGTTTGAGAAAATTTTCTGCTAATCAAACAGTGACTCTGTTTCTGTCCAAGAGACTTGGAAGATGGATACATGGATTTGAGAATGTAGTATTGGAAGTAAAGATCCATTTGGAGAGAGTACTCTTTTCAGATATTTCTCTAATACCATGTTTGTCTTCTCTCCACCAACCGGTAGTGGAAAAAATTTCAGCCCATGGGTTTGCCATTTTCATATCTGCAAGGAAATGACATGGAGGAAGAATTTGAAAGTTCACACCATTGTTGTTGCTCTTAATGCACAGCATAACCAAAATGAAGGAGTAGCAGCGCAGCTGCATTTCAGGTGTATAGTTCTTTACATCTGGAACATTGACTCCTTGCAGGTGACCATGACCATATAGAGGCGGGTAGATGCTCTGTGGGAAATTAAGATGATATTTTTCAAGTGCTTAGCCAAATCTGAGAGAGTGATGTCACAGATATCATAGTAATCATGGCCAATGATGTTCATCATGTCATCAATCTGCTTGCTAGCCAGTTCATCAGAAATTTTAATTCCATTAGTAGCCATTGAATCTTCCCAAAAGTTGAATAAATTAAACTCTTAAATGGGTTTATTTTTCATAAAATTTGTGAAAGATTTCGAAAAAATGGCTAAGGAATTAAGGCGCGCAAGTCTAAAAAATGGCTTGCAAGAATTCTTGTGTCGCGCTAGTTTTTGACGCGCAAGTATAAACCGCACAAGTACAAATTCCTTTACAGTAGCGCGACATCAAGGAAAACACTATAAAACAGAGCAACCTGCGTGGCTAAGGTGACCTGCGCGGCAAGAGCTCGAAGGTATGAAGTCCGGAAATCCGGATGCTTGTACGGAAGTGAGGCCCTCTATTTATAGACGTGGCCGGGACCCTGCATGACTGAGGGCCGTATCCATGCGTGATGCACACTTGCGCACCACCCTCTGTGCTCTGAAGACTTGTGCGCCCCCTTTTCCTTTGGATGTATTCGATTTCCTCAGAGTCAAATCCTCATTTCTCTCTGGATCCAACTCTGAGGGGGGGCTTTTGTTGACGCTCCTTTCATCACAGAATCTAAAGATCGGAAAAGGGGAATATCTGAGCTCAAAGTGATTCAACCTTTGAAGAAAATATCAAAAATTGACAAAGGCATGAACAAAGGATCAAAAGCAACTGCACCGCACAAGTTATATCACTGTCGCGCAAGTGACTTGCGCGACGCCATTATGGTCGCGCAAGTGACTTGGGCGACCTAATTGATAACCGCCCAGTAACCGCCCGGGGTCTTCTCCTGCCTATAAATAGACCCTGTGGGCCCCCCATTCGAGAGGATCTTTTTTCAGAAACTCGGATTGAAGCTCCCGATGCCCAAGTCTCTTCTCAAAGCTTCCGGAACACTTCTAAGGTAATTTCTTACCTAGAATGGAAGATCTAAAGAGAGGAAGGAATGCCTAAGTGTTGAAACTCATCAACACTTGCGCGCCTGAGTGGCCAGCCCTTAAGGGAAGTGGTCACACTTGCGCGCCGCCTTACTCCTTCGATAGAACTTGCACGTCCCTTTTCTGGAAGAACCTCAAGAGGATTCTAAAGGCTTTAATAAAGAGTTTCTCAAGTATTTCAATGCTAGTTGACCATCGCGCAAGTAACCACGTGTTGCGCAGGTATACATGCACGACCAATACTTGCGCACCCACACAGTACTTGCGCGTCTTCCAAGACTTGCGCGCCCCTTCCTTTTTGGGTGCCTTTCTTGCCCATTTCACCCCTCTTAATCCATTATACTTCCTTTTCAAGATTCAGTCTTCCAGACACTCTTCAAAGCCATTTATGGCATGATTTCTTGATTTGACTTCCTTATCTGAAAGGAATTATGTGGAATATCTCTCAAAACCTAGTGATTTAAATATCCTTATGTCACTAAATATGGAGAGTTCATTCATTCAACCTCATCCTTTAAGATGAGAGAATCCTTAACTTGGGTCTCATTTTCAGGAATAATCCCCAATCATAAGTCCTCTAATTTGGGCATCCTTTTCAGGAGTAAGCCCCAAACCTTAATCCTTAACCTGGGTCTCATTTTCAGGAATAAGTCCCAGTCATAATTTTGGGCTTCCTTCTCAGGAGTAAGCCCCAACTCCCCTAACCTGGGTCTCCTTTTCTGGAATAAGTCCCAGTCCTAATCTTGAGCTTCCTTTTTCAGGAATAAGCCCCAAATCCCTTAAATTCTCTTTAACCAGTCCTAATTTAGGTTTGATCTGGGATTACTTCTCAGGAGTAAAACCCAGTTATCAATCCTCTCCTAATTTGGGTTTCCTTTTCAGGAATAAGTCCCAAGTTAGAGTATTCAAATCTCCATGAAGCACATATACCTTTATGGACCCTGTTCCTCGATTTTCTCCCTAAAGTAAATCCTCTGGGCAGTCTTACATACATAAGCCCCAAACGATTTCTTATGATTACATCTTTCATGGCTCAATTGTCTATTTTATTACCAATACCTCTTGTTTCTCACACCGAACATGACTCACGTGAGCTTAGAGGGTAAAAGTAATTATGACATCCTGCTTTAAGCCATCAATCATAAACATCATACTCTTCCATTCGAACTACGTGGGTTCTGATTCCTTTTCCAAAGCAAAGGATACGTAGGTAGCCCATCTACGGGTTCGATCCCAACTTTGAAATAATTCATGTCCTTCTGAATGACAATAAACTTTAAGTGCCCCACTGAGTGGCTTTAAAACCAGCCTGGTCATCATAATGATCAAGAGACTTTTATAAGAATGTTTTGAAGGTTACCATTGACCAAGAATCTCTAAATAGATATATATGATTCTCTATTGATGAAGAACCTCGAATACATATAAAAGATTCTCTAAATTTCTTACATATTTAATCATTGATTGTCAAAACTGAAGGAAAAGCTCATTTTATACTTGGTAATGTAATAAGGATTCACGAATATAACTTAAATCTATAAAGAGAGTCCCGAAATAGACAATAATTCCCCTTAAAAAGTTGTGATGAGTCCGACCTCCCATCCTCTCGACCAATGCAAATTCCTAAGCCTCATCAGTCCACAAGCTAATGAGCGCCTACCTTTGGAAAGTAGGTCCAAATGGATGTGGAATCATTGGATGTTTCCGGTTCTACGAACAAACCCATTAGAAACCGATCGGAACGTTTGAATCTCCCATCCAGGAGGTCATCCCCGAATTCTGAGGGAAACATTATGTTATATATATATATATTCATATTTAAAAATTAATATATATCTATATATATATATATTATTTTATGTTTAAATATACATATGTGTGTGTGTGTGTGTTTACATTATATTATATATATATATATATATGTATGTATGTGTATGTGTATTGTTTTACATATATGTTTATATTATATATATGTGGGGGTGTTTATATATTATGTTTATATTATTATTTTCACCCCACCCACTGCGCCCTCACGTTCCCCTTCCCCCTCCCTCCCACCCATGCCCTCCCACCTCCCCCTCCCCTCTTGTTCCCCTCTGCCTACCCACACCCCACGCCCTCCATCCCAGTCCCCTCCCCACCCACACCCCACACCATATATATATGATTATATTTTATGTTTATATAATATATATATTAATATATATGTGTGTGTGTTTATATTTATTTTATATTATGTTTTTGACCCCACCCACCGAACCCTCCTATTTCCCTTCCCCCTCCCTCCCTCCCACACCCTCCCCCTCCCCTATTATTCCCCTCAACCTACCCCCTCCCTATGCCCCCCTCCCCTCCACGCTGTAAAATAAGAAATATTGTCCCTCTTAGGATTAGAACTATATACCTTCATCCTGTAAACAATAAATAATACCAACTAAGCTATTTTAGATTGTGTTAATTATTTTTATTATTTTATATTTATATATATTTAGATAGATTTCAATATCTAAAAAATTAATATTATATATATATATGTTAATAAAGTTATGTTTATATTTTATATTTTATATTTTATGTTCATATATACATATATATGTTTATATTATATTATACATATATGTGTGTGTTTATATTTTATATTATATATATATATATATATTCTTATATTATATGTTTATATTTAATATTATATATGTGTGTGTGTGTGTGTGTTTATATTCTATGTTTATATATGTTTATATGTGCATGTGTTTATGTATAAATATATATGTGTATGTATACATATATAGAATTATAATTATATATATATATATAATTATCAACATTTTAAAATACTCGTAAAAATATCATTAAAATTGTCCCATTTTCTAAAAAACGTGACTAAATTAAAAATATTTAATTGTGTTATGTTATATTTATAAATATATAAATAGATTTTAGTATTTAAAAAAATAATATTATAAGTATATATATATATTATATTTTGTTTTATGTATAAATATATAAATATTTATATTTATATTTTACATATATGTTTATATTATGTGTGTGTGTTTATGTTTTATATTATATATATATTTATATTTTATGCTTATATTATATATATATATATTTGTTTATTATATATATATATATATATGTTTATATATATATATTGTAAGAACCTGGATCTTCATTTCTGGTATGGATCTTGTTTTCATGTTGTTTTTTTGGAAAAGGAAGAAATGTAAATTTTCTAAGTACATATCGTGTACTTATGAGTAAACGTCATGTAATTATGAGTATACGTCGTGTACCTAGGTACTGCATAAAGCAGTGTACTAGCCATGTAACGGACGAGTACCTGGCAGTGTAGGTGACCTGGAAGACCGCTTAAGGCGGGGGCTAGTTAAGGCTACTACATGGTGTGAACCTTTAATGAACACACCGTGTAGTTTTCTTTTTATTTGATAAATCAGAGCGGGGTCACATCTCATCTTTGGAAACACCTTCGTCTCCCCTTGGTTCATACAGGAGAGTGATGGAAGGGCCAACGAATTTTGAACCCCTCTCGATTCTCCCTCTGATCTCTGATTGAGACGTCGTTAGGTGCGTTGGAATCCTACCAGTTAGTTATCAATTCCCTTGGTACCTTTATTCCTGATTCCTCGTCTCTCATGGGTTATTTAGGTTTGAAATTTTTTTCACCTTTTTGTAGATCGTCGTCATTCTAGACCAATTCTAGGTCCGACGTTCAAGAGTATTGATGGTACGACATCAAGGTAGGTGGTTTGTTTCTTTTGATGATGGTCTTTGGATTATATATGCTAAAAGTGCATCATAACCACATTTGGTGAATTTCTTGATTGGTATTTAACCCTATTTAATACCTTCTATGGTTTGGTTTATGAAAAAGGGGGTTATTTCTTATGTGTAAGGTTAGAGGCCTTGTTTTCAGGAGACCCTATGGTTGTGTTTCCCTTGTTTGATAGTTATGGTCGTTTTTTCTAGGTTTCTTTGAGGAGTAACTTCTTTTCCATGACTTGGATGATTAGGATAGAGTTTTTTTATTATATGAAATTCCAATGATATGTATTTTTAATGTTGAACAATGGGGATTGGACTATGAGAGCTTCCCAAATGGGTTAGACCATGAGAGCTTCCCAGGTGGTCTTTTATAAATAAAAGGGGATAGACCATGAGAGATACCTAGGTGATCATTATTATTTTATTAAATGAATTTTGGACCATAGGGAATTGACCATGAGAGTTTTCAAGTGGTTGTAATATTTTACTGATGCTATGTTGGCCAAGGGGGTATTGAATGTGACAGCAGCCCAAGTGGTTGTTTGAAATTGATTTTTATGATATCGGACCAAAGGGGTTAGAATGTGAGAGATTTCACAAGGGGTCATTAATTATTGAACTGACTTTATGTTGGACTAGATGGGTTAGACCATGTGAGCCTTCCCAAAGGGTTGTTTGTGAATAGTTGAATGATTATGATGAGTCTTCCAAGCCAAAACACAAGCTTGAACTTGGTCTTACTTGATTGTTTAGATGGTCTTCTGAGACATCTATTTGGTTACTTACACAGGGGATACAGAGCTTAGTATAGATCCTAATATTACATGATTCAATGTAATGAATACTAAATGTTAAATTAACGAAATTGAAACTTGTACGATTGTTTACTTTTGAGTACTTCCTAGTTTATTGCTTCATTTGTGCATATTACCTGATATATAAATTCACTGATAGATAGGCACAGTTCTTTTGGTGGTTACCTACTATGATTCATCTCACACCCTATTTGGGTCATTATTTTGGACCCAAATAGATTATATGGTTGCAGTTATAGATAAAGGTAACATCCTTCCTCATCAGGTACTTGATTGTTGTTGGAGCTGGAGAGCATAGGACAAAGTTGCAGCTTTTCATGCTATTGGAGTTTGCTTACTTTTCTGTACTTTGGTTTTTGTATTGTATTTCATGAATTGTGACTTGTTTATCTACTTTCCTAGACACATGTGACATGCATCATTTATATATATGTGTGCTCTAGTTGTTTTAATACTATCAGTATTCTGTTGTTTACTTATGGCATATGGTATTACTGCTTCCTCTATTATTTACTATTTTCCTTCTGATATGTATAATCTTCCAATGAGGGCATAGTTTCACCATTACCACACCTTGTCCCTCACATCTAGTCGGCGGCCTCTAACGTTTGGGGAAATGCACTAGAGGTTATGTGGCCAACCGGGTTTGGCAAACCTTTGGGTGGCACCTGGATCCAGGACGTTACAAAGTGGTATCAAAGGAGGTTCTTTTATGATTTTTCTTACTATTTAGATCCAATATACTGAGATAGAAATGAAAATGTAGTTGGTAAAAAGTTGTGCTTAGGAGTAGCTAACTCGCGTACAAGGAAAAGCCAAGTTACCTCAAATATTGAATTTTTTTTGGTTTTGCAATTGTTACAGTTGATTTGATTTAACCACAGGTGATTTGCTTGTTTTTTACTATTATGATTGATATCATTTTGGTTCTATTTATGTTGAAACCTGATTATATGAGGTTATGCCATCTCATGCATCATATAGGCACTTTACAGAGATCACATGTCATACATTCTTTTCATGCCATTTAAAATGCATTACTGATTTCATGTTATTGTGATAGATGTTGTGCTATATTTTAATTTTGTTGTGATATATGTCATGATAAAATACCTACCATTTCAATAGAGTATTGTTATATTTAAGGTTTCAATTGGATGTACACTAAACTTTGGTCCCTGAGATGTTATGGTCCCTCTTGGATTATAATTTGGTGGATCATGTTTGAACTTTAATTGAACTCTGTCAAACTATGATTTCAAAAAGAATTCCAAACTTTGATTTTTGGGGAGTATGGGATATCACAGGTCATAATTTGTCATTAATTGGACAAAATTTTAATTTTTTAAGGGTTTTGGAGAAGTTTCAGAGGCTTACTGTCCAAAAACCTAGAAAACACAGTGTGTGGTGTTATAAACACATGCCCTGGGTTTTTTTGTTCTGGAAGAACTGACTTTTTCTTAAGTACATGTTGTGTACTATATGTACATGTCATGTAGTTGTCGACCATGTGACTGACTATGTGATTAGAGACACAGGGTTGATAAATTTTCTGTTGAGCATGCCATGTACAGGTAGTACACACTGTGTTGTAAAAGGCCATGTGTCTGGACGTATGACTAATGACACGAGCGAATGAAAATTAGGTTGTAAAAACCGTATCTAGTTTGTACACATCGTGTAGTAATCGACCGTGTATCCATCCGTGTGACTAACGAAACTGGTGGATGAAACTTTAGTGCTACATGTCGTGTCTAGGGTGAACATGTCGTGTAGTTTTACACTAGGAGAGAACTGTGCAGTTATATCTGTGTATAAGAATTTGGGAAGGAAGGAATATTCAAGTACATGCCATGTCTCAGGAAGAACATGATGTGTGTATGGGGTATTACATGACCAGGTTGGCAGAGGTACATGCCCTTGTTAAGGCTTAAGGGAAAAAGTCGTGTAGTTTTTCTACACACCATTTTGTAAAACTTGAATGCTATCCTTCTACTTTTCTGTTCTTGAACTTATAAGTTGTTTTCCTTGATAATAATGAACTGAGGTGTGAACTTGACCATTCAGATTCATGCCACCGAGATTTTCTATGGTTGTATGCCAGGTACATGGAGATGATCAGACACCAGAGATGGTAGATCAAGGAATACCATCAGATCCTCCCATCGTGCTCGTCTTGTCACTAGCTATTATACCGGATGTAGGTGTTGATTCATAGTTCTGTGAAGGCTTTATGAGAATGATTCAGAATTTTCATGGAGCACCACATCCCTTTTTGTCTATGGAACAGCTGACATGGGTGTTCCAGCAGTAGTATCCTTCCACTTTTTCCAGGTATGGAGGACCACATGATGAAGAATCATGGTTTGAAGCCATTCTTTCTATCTTTGAGCATCTGGAGACACCTCCTGAGAGGAGGGTGAATCTCACAACGTACGTGCAAGGTTATTACTCTAATAAATGGTGGGATGTAATCTCACAGGAGGGATGTCATCAGGATATGTCTTCGGAAGAGTTTTAGAGAACCTTCTATGATTACTTCTACCCTGAGACGCTGAGGGCCAATCAAGCCTGGGAGTTTATTCACTTGGAGAAAGTCGCTCTTTCAGTGATGAATTATTATTCTCTCTTTATATAGATTCAATGATTTTCACCTATTTTGGGTGGTGATGAGTTATCTTTGTCTAGGCGATTTGAGGATGGTCTCAGGTACGACATTTGATCGCAAGTGAATGTCTTCAGGCTAGCTTTGGTGACTACTATAGTAAATTAGGAACTGATTACTGAGTTTAATATGAGGGTGTTTGGAGCGGTGAGCCAGGCCAGTTCAGCTTCCAGGGTTGGAGCTCCTTTGATAGATAACCAGAAGCACTATGGGGAGCTTTCACACAATGTTTCTTCATGTAGCCAGGTGGTATGCTACTAGTGCGGAAAGAGTGGGCATACAAGACAACATTTCCCGAGGGATCTAGTAAAGTACTGATATTACAGCAAGATGGGTCATATTCATCATTTTTATAGAATTTTATCTCCTACAACGAGTGAGAATGGGACTTTTATGACTCCATGTTCAGGAGAAGGACCACCAGTTTCTCATCAGTCAAGGAAATGGAGTTCATCAGGCCATTTAGGCTGATGAGGTTGTCATGGTCGTGGTATCCATATGATAAGTTTTCAATGGAAATAGGGTGGATCAGCTCAGAGTATCCAGGTAGGGTCGCAGGGCTGCAATACAGGTCAAACTTTTGTGATGGAATAGACCCAGTAGGAGAAGGATCTCCGAACCTCTATAGTTATAGGTACGATTCTAGTTACCTTAGTTTTAGCTTCTTCTCTTTTTGATAGAGGGGATTCCAATAGTTTTATATCTGTTTCCGTTGTGGATATCCATAGGCTCTATATCTTTACTTATGAATATGTTGTGATTCTAGAAACTCTATTGGGGATTAGGACAGCTAGTGTACATCAGTGCAAGGAGTCCCCTCTTGAGGTTGGTGGGTGTCACTTCTTGTTGGACCTCTATGTATTAGAAATGAAAGGCTTTGATTTCATTCTCTGAATGGATTAGTTGGTCTACTTTCAGGCCTTTTTTGAATACTATCACCGTGGGGTGGGATTAACATCACTAGAGGGCAGGTCTTTTCTACAAAAGGTCGAATGAGATTTCCAAGAGAGCAGAGCTGGACCCGAGCATCATGCGTTGGAAGAAATTACAGCCCAGATTTCTATTTTATAACTAGATGACGTGGGGACTTTATAGATGGAATTTCCCCTAGTGGTGTATCATTTCAGGGGTGTATTTCTAGATGACTTTTCATTTTTACCTTCGGATAGAGAGGTAGATCTCCCTTTTGAGCTTGTGTTGGGAGAGGCATCGGTGTCCATTCCTCCATATAGAATTGTTACATCTGAGTTATAAGATCTTAAGAAGTAATTGGAGGAGTTTCAATAAAAGGGTTTCATTCGACCCATTACTTCTCCTTGGAGTTCTTCTATCCTTTTTGTGAAGAAGGTGGATGGTACCCTCAGACATTGCATGTATTATCTAATGCTAAACCAATTGATGGTCAAGAACCGATATCCCTTACTGAGTATTGATGATATATTTGATCATATTTGAGTAGCATTAGTGTTCTTGAAGATTTACTTGGGATACTTTTATCATTAGTGGAATGTTAGACCATCAGACTTACCCCTTACAGTCATTCGGAGCAAGTATGGTCTATACGAGTATTTGGTTATGTTGTTCTGTCTCACGAACGCACTGACAGTTTTCATGGAACTAATGAAATTAGTGTTAAATCCTTACTTTGATTCTTTTTTGGTAGTCTTCATGGATGGTATCTTCATGTACTATCACACTCCACAAGACAATTCCATCCATCTTGAGATCGTACTGAGTACACTTTAAGAGCATCAGTTATATGTTAAGCTCTCAAAATTCCAATTTTGGATAGATTAGATTCAATTCATGGGTCATGTCATCTCGAAGATAGGAGTATCATTAAACCCAAAGAAAGTGAGAGTAGTAGTTTCCTGGGAGAATCTAAAAAACTTCTTTGAGGTACAGAGATTTCTGGGGATGGGTGGTTACTACAAATGTTTCTTTCTTCTATATCTATTACCACTACTCTATTGGATCAAGTGAAAATGAGGTGGTTATCATATTCCAAAGTCCCAGTCTTATGGTAGAATGGGTCAGGTGAGGACCCTACTCCTAGGTGGACTATAGACTGGGATGAGGTTTTGTGTTTTCATGGACGCATATGGGTGTCAGAAAACATACGCAAGGATCTATTACTAGAATTTCAAGCCTCAATATGGGTATTTCATCCTAGTTTCACCATGATTTATCGAGATCTACATCATCAGGATTGGTATCCAGGTATGAAGAAGGGTGTAGCTGGTTTTATTATGAGATTTTCTACCTGTCAGTAGGTGAAGGTAGAGCATCAGCAATCGGAAGGTCTTTTATAGTAGTTACCCATTTCCGAGTGGAAGTGGAATGATGTCGCGATGGATTTTGTGACAGGGTTACTAAGATCACCATGAGTAAGTGATGTTGTTTATGTTGTTATAGATATAATCATGAAGTTTTCACATTTCCTACTGTTTAAGGAGAACTATAGTGTTTATGAGCTTGGAAGGATGTATATTTTATAGATTTTATGTTTTCATGGGGTTCAACGCTCTATCATTTCATACAGGGATTCTTGGTTTACTTCTCATGTATAGAAGGGACTAAAAAGGGATTTTGGTATATAGGTACTTCTAAGTATATCTTACCATCCCCATATAGATGTCTAGTACGAGCACACAATTCCAATTTTGGAGGACATGCTTCAAGAATGCATCCTGGATTTCAAGCGCTCCTGGGAGAGACGCATACCCATGGTGGAGTTTTCCTAAAATAACAGTTTTTAGGAAATAATTCATATGTAACCTTGTTAGGATTTGTATGGTTTGTCATACTAATCACCCCAATATTGGATGAAGGTAGGATAGGTAGCTATGATGGGACGTCGTCTTTTCCAAGAGACCACTGAGTAGGTGGAGTAGATTCAGAAGAGGATGGATACTGAACAATCTCGCCAGAAATATTGTACTGATCGATGGAAATGACATCTAGTGTTTGAGGTCAGAGATCAGGTTTTATTATGTGTCACACCAAGGATAGGACACATGAGGATTAGGATACATGGAAATATTTCACCAAGATATGTCAGTCTGTTTGAGATTTTGGAGAGAGCCAGGTCAGTTTTCTATCGGTTGCAGTTACCTCAAAGGTATTGGGCTATGCACGACGTGTTTCAGGTTTCTTAGCTATGATGTTACTTTTTAGACCTGTCTCACATTTTTTAACCTTAGGAGGTTGAGTTGGAGGTTGATGCATCCTTTGAGTATCACCCTATTTGGATTATGGATCACAACACGAAGGTTATTTGCGGTTGGTATGTTCCTCTAGTTTAGACACTATGGCAGCACGGGTGAGCAAATGAAGAGAAATGGGGGATCGAGGCCGATATATGATCACAATGGATGGATTTGTTTGAATCTTCTACTTCACCACCCTTCAAAGGGAAATTCAGGGATGAATTGATTTAAGGGGGAGTTTTTAAGAACCCAAATATTCATTTCAGGTATAGATCTTGTTTTCATGTTTTTTTTAGGAAAAGAAAGAAATATGAATTTTCTAAGTACATGTAGTGTACTTATGAGTACATGCTACATACCCAGGTACCCTATACAGCCGTGTATTGGTCGTGTAACGGCTGAGTACATGGTCATGTAGGTGACCTAGCAGACCACTTTAGGTGGGGGTCATTTAAAGCTACTACCCAATGTGTACCTTTAATGGACACGCTATGTAATTTTATTATTATTTGATAAATCAGAGTGGGGTCACGTCACATCTTCAGAAACACCTTCTTCTCTCCTTGGTTTGTACAGGAGAGTGATGGAAGGGATGAAGAATTATAAACCCCTCCCAATTCTCCATCCAACCTCCAATTGAGACATTGCTCGATGAGTTGGAATCCCACCAGTGAGTTCTCAATTCCCCTAGGGCCTTTCTTCATAATTCCTCCTATCTCATGGGTTATTAAAGGTTGAATTTTTTTCAACTTTTAATAGATCTACATCATTCTAGGCTGATTTAAGGGCCGACGTTCAAGATTATTGATTGTATGACATCAAGGTAGGTTTTTTTATTTTTGTTGATTGTATTTGGATTATATATTCTAAACGTGTCACATACCCACGTTTGGGGTATTGCATGTTTGGGATTTATCCCTGATTAATACCTGTTATGGTCTGGTTCCTGAAAAAGGGGCAGTTCCTGAAAAAGGGGTTGTTGCTTATGCGTAAAGTTAGAGACCTTATTATCTAGACACCCCATGGGTGTGTTTCCCTTGTTTGATAGTTATGGATATTTGTTCAAGGATTATTTGAGGTATACCTTGTTTTACATGCCTTGGTTGATTAGGATAGAGTTTTTTTATTATATTAAATTCCTGTGATATGAATTATGAATTTTGACCAATGGGGATTGGAATATGAGAGCTTGCCAAAGGGGTTAGACCATGAGAGATACCCAGGTGGTATTTTATAATTAATAGCGGTTAGACCATGAGAGATACCTAGGAGATCATTATTATTTGATTAAATGAATGTTAGACCCTTGGGAATTTATCGTGAGAGCATTCAGGTGGTTGTTATATTTTATTGATTCTATGTAGAACAAGGGGGTATTGACTGTGAGAGCTACAAAAGTGGTTGTTTGAAATTGATTTATACGGTGTGGTAAAAAGGGATTAGATTGTGATAGCTTTTCCATAGGGTAATTAATTATTTAAATGATGTTATGTTAGACCAGAGGGGTTAGACCATGTGATCTTTCCTAGAGGGTTTTTTGTGAGTAGTTGAATGATTGTGACGAGTCTGTCAAGCCAATGCACACGCTTGGACTCGATCTTACTTGATTTAT
Organism: Viscum album; assembly: GCA_963277665.1. Taxonomy (NCBI): domain Eukaryota; kingdom Viridiplantae; phylum Streptophyta; class Magnoliopsida; order Santalales; family Viscaceae; genus Viscum; species Viscum album. Next base: position 2,087,068,252 of record OY728151.1, read on the forward strand.
TAGATGGTATTCTAAGACATCTGTTTGGTTACATAAAAAGGGTATATAGATATTAGGATAGATATTGAGATTTAATGATTCAATGAAATGAATAATAAATGTTAAATGAACATAATTTAAAACTATAGGATTGTTTACTTTTGAGTATTTCTTAGTTTATTGCTCCATTTCTGCATATTACCTTATATATAAATTCACTGACAATTAGGCACCGATCTTTAGGTGGTTTCCTTATTTGATTCATCTCACACCTTGTTTGGGTCATGCTTTTGGACCCAAAAAAATTATATGGGTGCAGGTATAGATAAGGGAAAGTGATCTTCTTCATTACGTACTTTGTTGTTGGATATGGAGAGCATGGGACCAAGTTGAGGTTTGCGATGCTATTGGAGTTTACTTTATCTTTTGTACTTTGGTTTCTGTATTGTATTTCTAGCATTAGGACTTGTTTGGATGATTTTTTAGACACATGTGACATGCATAATTTATATATATATATATATAGGATCTAGTTGTTTTATTACTATCAATCTTACACTATTTAATTCTGTTGTATAGTATTACTGCTTATGCTATTATTTACTATTTGCCTTTGGTTTTGTATGCTCTACCAGTGAGGGCATAGTTTCCCTATTACCACACATTTTCCCTCGCTGCTAGTCAGTAGCCTCTGGCATTTTGTGAAATGTGCATGGGGTTTTGTGACCAACCGGGTTCGGGCCACCTTTGGGCGGCGCCCGGATCCAGGACGTTACATATATATAAGATTATGTATGTGTGTATGTGTAAATATATACATGTATATATATATAATTATAATTATATACATACATATATATATATATATATAATTTTCCAGGTTTTAAAACACTCATAAAAATGGCACTAAAATAGACATGTTTTCTTAAAAATGTGACTAAATTTAAAATATATTTGTATTTATATATATATATTTGTGTGTGTGTGAAAATATATATTGATATATTTATATATTTGTGTGTGTGTGTGTTTATATATATATAAATATATATATATATATATTAATACATATATATATATGTTTTTATATATGTGTTTTTGTTTATATATTTTAATATATATATCTATATATATATTTACATCGATGTGGGGAAATGGGATACATTAATGTATATATTCTTAGTGATTTTTTCAGGAAGTATCGATAATTTATAAACATTTTTCAAGAAGCATCACTAATTTTGTGATGATTTCCAGGAAGTGTCTCTAATTTAGTGACATTTTTCATGAAGCGTCTCTAATAAAGTGATGTTTTTTCGGAATCGTCACTGATTTAGTGATTTTTTTAATAATTTTTATTAAATTAGAGTCACTTTTCATAAATCATTGTTAAATTAGAAAAAAAATTATGAAGTGTCGCTAAATTAGAAACATTTTTCAAGAACCATTGCAAAATTAGCAACATTTTTCAAGAAGCGTTTCTAATTTAGAAATTTTTTTTATTAAGCATCGCTAATTTAGAAATGTTTTTTGGAAGCATTTTTAATTTAGCAAAGTTTTTAGGAATCATCTCTAAATTAGAAATTTTTCTTGAAAAACTTTGCTAAATTTAAAAATTAGTGACGCTTTTCAGAAAATTCACTAAAAAATGTCGCTAAATTGCATTTTTTTTACTATTAGTGAGGGAATCAATATTTTAGAAAGTCTGGGATGTTAGAATCATGGTTTGTAGTACAATTTGAGATCAATGAATGAGGTAGACCAATGTCTTACCAACTGTACATTCCTCTACATTATCAAGGAATAAATGATATGTTTCATGTTTTTTAGCTTTAGGGGTACATGCCTGGTCATGAACATTGGATCGAATACAATGAAATTTAGTTGGAATTAGAATCATATTTTTGGGAGCACCTAGTATGGATTAAAAATGTATGAGATTAATGGCCAGAAATATTTGAACAAAAATTATTGAGACACTTATTGATGATGATAAATCCTTAGAGGATGATAATTGTAAAATACCCATTTTTATAAACCCTTTTTAGTTGTAATTTATAAGTATTTTTATATGAATATCCCAAATTTTAAATTTTATTTTACCCTTAAATATATAATAGGGCCTACATAAAGTTAAATGCCTTATAAATTTATAAATTATAGTTTTTTGTATCTACATGAAGCTAATAGGGAGTTTTCAAGGGTTATATAATGGTAAGCTCTTGTTTTTATGGGTTATGTAAAGGTAACTTCCCTTTTCGTTTTCCCACATAAAGGTATACTAATGTTTTTAAATTTTTTATAAGGGTAGATCTATGTTTAAAAAGGATTAATAAGGGTAAATTTTGAAATATATAAGGGTAGGTTTGAGATTTGTAAAGGTAATTCCTAATTTATAATGCATGGGTAAGATTAATTTGAAGTTTTGTAAAGGTAAGTTGAGTTTTAAAAGTGTTACATAAGTTTAACCTAGCCTATGTGTAAGGGTGACTCTGAGTTTTCAAAGAATAAATAGGGGTAACCTAGTACCCTAATGTGATAGATTTGAGCTGCATAAGGGTAAAACTGTGTTACCCTTATGAAACACTTTTTTGGGAACAATAGTTTTAAAACATTGTTTTCATTTCTTCTTACATGACATGAACCTAAAATATGTTTTGATGATTTTAAAAGACAAAAATCATATGAAGTAATTCATTGAATAATTTAAAATTTGTAAATACTATAATGGAATATTTTAAATTATCTAAATTTATGATATTCTTAAAAGATGAATTAAATGATAGATTTAATATGGGGTTTTCAATGCTGCAAACCAAAATGTATGGATTCTCTTCTTAAAATATATGAAATTATCATACCCTTAAATTTTACAATATTCGTGAGTCTGTGCTATCCATAACCCATAAATACAATATATGAAAAGTTTTCCTTGACCAATATATGTTTCTCTTCTAGTTTCCAAGCATCAAAGAACCCCTTTCATCTATCCTCTATTCTTGAGTGCATAATTTTTCAAGAAATAAATTCAAGGTAGGAATTTGTTTTTATTCTTTATATAATTTGTGAGTAAAATGGTTGGTTTCAACCATAAAGGATAATTACCTATAATTATTAAAGAGTGATTAAAGAATTATCACGTTCTTATCTTATATTATTATAGAGTGATAAATTATCATTTCATGTTTAATTTATAGTTATTCTTGGAGAAATAAATTGTTAGCACATTCTTAGACTTAAATTGATAATTTGAAAAATATCTAAGAGAGAGAAATTATTATTTCATGTATAATTTTTATTTATTTTTTGAAAAAAAAATAATTAGAATTATTTCTTGGAATCCTTGGAGAGAATATTTAACCAATTAATACATGGGCATGTTTTTATTGATGACTCCTTGATGAAACTTTTGAATAGACATTGGAAAAATAGAGGTAGGAATCTTCTTACCTTGTATAGGATAGGTATATGATTTTATGTGTGATATGATTTTTTTATTTTATGCACTAGACCATGATTGAGTTTGATCACATATGTGTGTGTGTGTGTGTGTATCCCATGAGACCCATGTTTGAGTTTAAACACATGTGTATGTTTGGCTGGTATGTTTTATTCTTGACATGCTATGTTGTGCCACTATATGATATGTCATGTTTCCATATATTGTGTTGGTATATGTTATATTGTGTTGTTATATTCGTGGTTCCAAGTGACAGGTGGACCCTTTATGACTCGGTGGCCCTATAGGGGGACTGTGTTGAGACACTACATATTACATGATGACAATACCAAATTGGATGATGGGACATGATGACCTTGTGTGGCCTGAACTGGGGGCATGATGGCCTTGTGTGGCTTGAATTGGGGGAATGATGTTCTTATGAGATGAGACTTGAGATAAGATAGTGGGGAATAATGTTAATATGTGATCTAACCAGAGAGATAGCAATAGGGTGTGATGGCCTGGTGTGTCCTGTCTTGGAGGCATTGGGCCTATACTGTTTTTGAGGGAGATAGGGCATGATGGCCTTGTGTGGTCTGACTCGAGACTTTTTAGCCTTATGGATTTTGTGGGATACATGAGGTGACCATATGGTTGACTCTGTTTCATGACTCTATTATGACTATATTCTAACATGGATCCAAAGTAGGTATGTCTAGGGGTTTGTGGCTGGTTGGTTAGCGAAACACCACTTGGTATATGATTTTATGTTGTTTCTTTCACATTTATCTGTTATCATGGTATGAACTCTTATTCATGTGAACCCATTCTAAGGAAACATTTGGTCTATCCTGTTAGTTTTATACTCACATTTTATATGGTAATCTTGATGTGAATAAAGACTTCATGATCAAAGATACACAAAAGGAAAAGGCCCTAGGGACAAGGAGCTAGGAGATGGATCATGGTGTTTAGAATCTATATCGGGATAGACTATGAAGTGATTCCATAATATTTATTTACTTACCTATCTTACTCATACTTTTATTTACCTTCATATATATAGGTACTTGGTTTATTTTTCTATATTACTTGGGATACATCCTATTCCATTGTTATAGCATTCTTTTATGTATTTTATTGTGTTATTATTATTTTATGATTGACATAATTATATTGAGGGTATATCCTCCAAACTAATGGAGTTTTAATACTCACTCCTAGTTAGTATCATCTTGTGTGTAGGGAGTAATTCATGATGTTATGTGGAACTTTAGATCAGATTTGGTGATTCAAGTCAGGGAATTACAAAAGAGTTCCTAACCAATTAAACATTTTTAATAGATATTATATAACATTAATTATTATCATTAAAATACCATATAAAAAATTATATGGAATGCCTCATGGAATATAAATATAGTTTTTATTTAGAAATCATAAGGGTAATTTATTATATTATTATAAATTACAAAAAATAAGGCTAAAATACAAGGGTTTATATTTAATTATGAATTGTTTGTAATTGATAAATTTGAATTGTCCAAATTAAAAATAATTTTTGGGATATTATGTACACCACATCAAAATAGTTTTTATGATTTATTTTATCAAGATTTATATAATATTAGTTATGTGATATTTAGAATATTTAACATTTTTTCATAACAGAAATTGATTTCTAAAATGTTTATAATTCGTACAATATCATATATTAAAAATAAAATTCCAAATAATAAATAATGTAAAGGAGTTTATATTATTAAATGAATTTAAAGTGTTTGTACTCCAGATTTTATAATTTCCATAATGAATAGATATAATTAATTTGTTTGTAATTATATTTTAATTTATGAATTATTCATAAATGGTCATCTCATGTTTAAATTTAAATCAACCATTCATTTATTTAAAATAAATCCCATTATTTATTTTTCATGGATATAAATTGTTGGTATTTTGAATATGTGTGTTATTTATTTTAAATTATCCAACTTATTCTTATAAAAATTTTATACCATGAATTACAAGCTAGGTATGAAAACATAAGATTTAGTTTTCATCTATCTTAACCTCTATTTGTATTTAAAGTTATTAGATTAAATTTATTTATCAAATATAGTTTAAAAATATTATTTATTTGAGTTATGATAAAATGGATTCTCTCTTGATTAAAGTATACTAGGGGAGAGAGACTTTGGTTTAGACTTCCCACTGACCTGGAGACTGATGAATTATTCTAGAAATGTGGGGGTTGGCAATCGATCACTACAGGATCATTCATGTGTACATTATAAACTCCATATAATTATAATCCTTTACATGAAAACTTCAGGTACCTTATAAAGGATATGATTTTTGATATGGTTAAATATATTTGGGTTATATTTTTGGGTGAGTAACACAAACCCAATATTTTGAAAGAGTTACACATCAATTTGGTTTTAACATGTTAGTTTATTATAAGGAATATGATTTTAAACTAAATCAATAGAATAATTCCTACATAAATCCAATAACATGAGATAAGATGGTTAGATTAAATCCCCTTTAAAATACTAAGGGTTATATTCCTTCTAAAGTTGCACTTATCAAAACCTTTATCATCCAATCGGGTGGGTCATTCTAAATCTAGGTTCCCATGGATTATCTTGTGTAAGTAAAAAATGTAATGGGTGAAACTATTAGAGTCATATATGATATGATTGGGATAATTAAACATCTAAATAGTTAAGTAATTATAGAAATGATAAAGATACCAAAATCTTAGTAAAATATGGATCTTGGCCCACTAATGGATATGATTAATTTAAAAGGTGTTGTCATATTAGTAGGATACCATGTAATAAAATACCTTATTGAATTTTTATAAAATATGATACTTTCCTAATCAAATATGTTGTTGTAGATAAATTTCATCACAATAAAAAAAACATTGAGATCAATCATATATGAAGGGGAATATTAATATAAAAAACTCTTGTGAATTGTAACTTAAAAATATTTATTAAGTAATAAAAAATTCTATGTGATAGAGAAACACCCTCCTGAGTAACCAAGTGTGGAATTTGTTCAATGAGTAAATATAGATTCTTATAATAAGCATAAAATGATTATCATATGGTTTAAAAGGAATCAAATACAAAATTTATTAATTAAATTTTTTATCCACTTATATATACTCAATATTATGGTGTATGTTAATGACTTTGAGAGACATGAGGTTTACTTAAAGAATTATTCTAGTGAAGGAATTCATCATGTTGTAATATATGGAAATGTTTTGACAATTTGAATGAGTTCAAGAAATTTTTATCCTATTATTATCAAAGTGTTGAGGATAAATGAACTAAGTATGTTTGGTGTAAATTCACTAAAAAGTTATATCATATTTTATGATATAGCATATATCATAAGTAGTGACATGCATGTGATGCATGTCTTAGGATAAGATATGAATGTATCATAAGAAGCATTAGATGATTATGTTTAACTCAATCATGGAGTAATATATGGATTATAATATATTATTTTTGTGCATGAAACACTTCTCTTTCATAATTTCATCTATTATAAATCCATGAAATTTGTTTATTAAGGGTGTTGTATGAATTCATTGAAGAGTTCAATGAATAATTCCAGTAGGAAATATCATGAAATACCGTCCATGAGATAGATTCTATAAATCCAATGTTATGAATCACTTCATTTATTAAATATGTTCAATAAAATGGATAGGATCCATCTTGTTGATATACTCTCAGTGAATTAAATCCTATCATATACTCTCTTAATTCTCACATCACTATTTCTTAAGAAGGTTTCAAAACCCATTTAGAGCTTTGAAATCCTTTTAATATGATTCTGGATACTTTGGATGATGACATGCCTTGTGGGTAAGAGGAATTTTGATTATACTATGGTGATATTCACCCGTCATTAAGGACTAGAGATAGAGACAATAACATTACAGGTATGTCGGGTTTTATATTCTTAATTTATTTTATATTTCATTTATTGAAGATAGATAATGCATATCATGGGTTTCATAAAATAATATAGATCATTAGATTATATCTTTAAATCCATCAATGGTATAAAATCCTTTTTAATGGATTAATTTGTTAGTATACTAGTTTTTTTAAGATCTTTTTATTATAAGGTTTTTTTATCCATATAATAAAATACAATACATTGAAATTCTTCTATTTGGGTTCATCCGAGAGTTTGATAGACATATATCGTAAGGTAATGTAACATCCCAGGTAAATAAAGAATATGACATTTTTATATTTATTAACATTTTTGAATTAAATATTAATTTTACTTTAAATATGATTCTATTTTTGATGGCATACCCGACACACAATAATGAGTTTCTCCGAAGTCTTATGATGCACAAAATGCTGATACATACTGAAAAAAATATAATTATTTGAAATGGTAGTTAATGCCTAACCATTTTATTAGTAGTAATGAATAGAACTATCCATATTATGATTAATCATTTTTGTTAAATGTTTGTGCCTTTATCCAATAAAAGTTAGTGGCCTAAAATTTGAATGAATCCAGTTTTATGCATAAATACTCTAATATTCTTTAAAAGGTCGATTTACCACCTTTTGATGGTGAACCAATTTTAAATCTTGTTTTTGTCTCTTTTATATGTTATATTTTACAAAATAATATTTTTATTTATAATCAAGACATTAAAGTTTACTTTGGATGAAATTTTGTTATTTTTCTGTTAATATTCATTTTTTTAATGAATAGTGAAAAATATTGTATTTTAATTCAAAACTGCCTTTTAATCTAATTTATTTATATCCTTAGATTATATTTTTAATTTTATTTAAAGTTTAATTAGATTATATTTTTATCATTAAATCCAATTTTTTTCATTGGATGTAATTTCACATTGAAATTGGACATAAAAAGTTGTCAATCTTTTGATAGTTATAATTTCTTAAACACATGCTTTCTGTTTTTGACAAAGGGAATTAATTTTAAATTAATTTCTACAACTTCTGTGTTTTGAATTTTTAAAAATGGATTTCATATTTTGAATCAGGAGTTAAAAATTGTTTAAATAGGTAACTTTTATTTTTGGACATTATGAATAATAACTTCAGTAAATATTTTATTTACCATGGTTAAAGGGTAAATCTGGTAATAAGGGTAAAAATGATATTATAATAATATTAAATTACACTAACACATGTAATAACCCTATTGGTTAATAAATTACTACACATGGTCATCCTTGGGTCGATTTTGTGACCCCATGGAGCCACTTGTAAGTGAAAATGACACTTTATAAAAATTAATTTAAAGTTAAGGAAAATGTAACATAAACATATATCTCTTAGTAAAAAAATTTTTATAATGGGTTACATAAGTGATATTTTTTACTATAATTATTAATTAAAAATATAAAAATATTTTCCTACATCATGGTAATTTATTTATAATTTTTATACATCAAATAAATAAATTTATTTATGACACAATGATGACTTAATGATTACCTCATTAATGAATGTTTTAAATAAATTAGATTATAAATATTAAAATAATTTAATTTTGAAACTTTTTATACCATCCACGAATTTTATGTATGATTATAAATTGTTATATTTGAATTAATATATTTTTTTCTAAATAATAAAGTTTTTATAGGTTTTTTAAAAGTTTTGATATGAATAGTTTATAAATTGACATAAATGAGTTTTTAAAATAAATACTATTTTATTAAATGATATAATAGTATGAAAAATATAATATTCGGCCAAATTAAATATATAATGTTAAAATTTTCATTAATGATATATTTTTTGGTCGCTTGTCATTTTATAGTAATATATTAACCATATAGTATGAATATACAAGAGGACATGGTAAAACATAAATTGATTAACTAATGGTTAAATCTTAAAGATAAGGTTAATTTTATACCATAAACTAGTATAAAACCCATTTTATGAGATTATTTCAAACAATAATCACCTTATATTATAATTAAATGTGTTGGGAAAATTTTGAAATCGAAATTTAGTTTATAATAAAATAATATTTTCAAACATTCCTAAAGAGCCCCTCCTCCACTTTATAAAAATCCATCACCTTTAACCATTACTCACACCTATCAAGACTTTTTGTCTCATCAATTATCTTCCCAAATAATCTCACAACATCCCTCTATTCTTCATAGAAGCCTTACCCTAGTCATAAGGAAATTCAAGAGATCCTTTTGTCTCAAATCAAAAGAACTTACCCAATTTGAGGTAACATCTTCTCTCAAGTTCTATTCTTTTATTTTCCTTATCCACTCTCTATGATCTTATTATTATTTGTTTAAAAAAACAATATCCTAAATATACTAGGTTGTTTTTATGAGAATTATTCGAACTACACTTACATACACCTTCACTTATTGGGTATAGAACATACAGTTTCTATGGACGGCGAACTACTACCTCATGAAATGATGATTGTTCAATCTTCTCCTACCACCTATTATGGTGGACATTATTATGGAACTATAATTATATATTTTATTTATTTTATTTATTTTATCTTTATTCTTCTTTAATTCTCATTTGTAACATACATTTATTCTTTTCTAGTTTTATAAATATGAAAATTTCATTTGAGAAAGTGTGGACTACCGCCCCCTCAAAGTGATATGACCCGTTCATACCATACATGGAACATATAAAGGATGATGGTAATTAAATTATATAACATATATAAAATATTATATTATAATGTAATAAAAATATACCTATGTATAATTTATTTTTAATTCTTTTAAAATTTAAAAAAATTAAATGAAAGTAGCGTTCATGCGTACGTACGTCTTACCGTCTCAATGAACGGTGTATTTCATTTTCATATATCCAAATGATATAGACTATTGTAAATACATATACACTGGATATATATGACATATATGATATCTTAGTCATGTAGAGATAATTTACTTTTTACCACATGGATATTTTTTAATTATTACAAGTTCATTTTTGACTTAAGTTCCGAACATCGACAAAATGTCTGATATGAACTCAAAAAATTAACTAATTTTTATATAAATGTAATAAGTGATATAAAAGGAATAATAAAATTTAAAAAGGTTCTTAAGAAATTATAAATTAACTTCATTTTATTATTTAGGAAGCACACGGAACATACAAGACTAGTCAGACTTGAGGAAAGGGGTTTTCATCTCACTTTTTATTCCTATGAGATTCATGATATATTTGAAAATATTTACTTTTCTGTAGTGTAAATAATAACCATGATTATATTCATTATGTAATATAATTTAATTTAGTTTATTTACATCTTCATTGTATGATCCTTCTTTCATGTGGTATATGTTTCATAAGTTACCAAATCGATAAGGGAACCTTTCACCCTCCTATTTTAGTTAAAGACATCTTTTATGTTATATCTTTTAAATTCAAATTTTATTATGTTGGGATATTTTAGTCTATATCCTTATTTCGGTACATTTTATTTCCATGTGATTAGAGACCATTTTCTCTTTCATCAACTCATTTTCTGAATTTTAAAGTGAGGTCGTTAGGTAATCGAATTTTTATAAGGGGACTTCTTAACCCAATTTCCATTATTTGGGTTCAACTTCTACTTCATTATTATGTCGTGCTTTGAATATGTGTGAATTACCTATGAATTTTTTACACTTAATATCCACTTATATTTTGTGTATTTTTATTTTTTTTCACATAATTATGTCATTAAGTTATCCTTAATCTAATGGTACAATCTTTGTAAGGGACTTTGTCTCAATATTCTTTTATTAAGTAATGTTTTGATAATATACACCTCCTTTTTCTAAAATGTTTATAATAAACCCCTTCAACTTTTATTTTCATTCAAAGGGAATATTTTTCTACAAATCATTTTACAAAATGACAACAGGAATGTTTTTTAACATATTCAATGACAATAACCTCTCTTACACTATAATCATTATTTGGATTCCTCTATAAGACATAATGTTTTTAAAACAAAAAAGAAACCCCTTATTCCATTTTTGGGTTTTTTAGTATTAAAAATGGTTTTTGAAATGGATTTATTATTTCAATATCTTTAAATTATTTCTTATTATTTAAAATGAAATTTTATTAGTGAAATGTTGATTTTATGTGTTGTGATTATATAATGGTACTTGGAAATTTGATGGGTGGTTAAATAATAAAATAAATGATGGTTGGTGTGGTGATAAACCAAGGATGGATGGTTATGTTATAACCTCGAATTAATTGGGTATAGAAGTTGGTCGTATGGCTATTACATTTAGTGATATGTGTGGAAGTTGACCGTATGGTTATTCCATTTAAGTATATGTATGTCCCATTTTAACTTATATGTTATATATTCTTTATATGGGTTTTATGGTAATATTTTGGTTACAAAAGGGTAATAAATGAGATTTTATTCAGTAAAGAGTATTTAGTACTTCATAAAGTTGAAAATTATTACTTATGATAAATTATTCATCGTTTATTTTTTGTTTTGAAAAAATCACAGTTTTTCTACTTTGTGTATCCCTTACTAAGATTTTTATGCTCATCCCAAGTTTTTGAAATGTTTATTATAGGAATTAATGTATAATAGGGTCAAGTAGGGGATCCATGAAAATTCATGAGTATTAAAACATGGAACTTAACATGTTTCTTTTCTTTTAAGATTTTAAATTTCATGAAAAAAATGGGTACATAGTAGAAGTGTCTAAATTTAATATTCAAATTGTTATGTATATGTTATGGCATAATTCTCTAAAGATCTAAACCTAAAAAATCCTCAATGTTAATTATTAACTTAATTCGAGATTATTTAATGTTTAAGAATTGGTCCTTACAGTTGGTATCATAGGTCTATTTAGATAACTTTATAGGTTAGGGTGTTATTTAATTATAAGTGACATAACCATAATGGTTATAATATTAGAAATATTCATAGTTATTTTAGATATATCAAACCAGTTTAAGATAACATAAATAAGTATATCTTATTTTTTACCCTCCTAATAAGATGTTATATAATAATTTTACTGATATACTCACACTAGCCATTTTGGTTTTAGTAAATGGTTGGATCTCGCAAGCACCCAAGTGACATGGGATGTGAAGAAAACTGTGACAGTTTTCTAATTAAGCAACCGAATTAAATGGAAGATTCAATGACAACTCTTGTGGTTATTCTCAAAAAACTATCTAGAGTCATGATTGACCACCTGAACCTTGGTGATATTTATAAGGCATCATATATGCGATAAAAATCCCTATGGAATTTTAGGTAATAATCATAAAGGTAAGTATATTCAAAAACCTATGTGTCAAGGATGTGGAAAGAAACACTTAGGAAAACAATACAAAGGGATGGGAAGATTCTATATATTTGGTAATGAAGGTCATAAAGTAAGAACACTTCATTAAAAAAGGAATCATCCAGTTGACTCCAGGAAAGGGAAAGAAGTTCTTTCTGATGGATCAATTGAATTTTTTAAATGTGGTGTTCATAGTCATTATACAAATAGATGTCCTACAAAGATGGTTTGAGAATGGGATCAGCAGGACCATACAAATATATGTTAACCAATACCTAATTTCATTCTAATTAAGGATGAGTAAATTGACAATGACCAATGAAAGGTATAGATTATTTTCTTAGCTGTTGTTTTGTTATTATTTAATCTTAGTATATGATTCAAGATTTTGTTTCTAGGAAATAAGTATTGCGGAATAATTTCAAAAATAATGGTTAATGGATCATGAAGAACATTGAATGATTAAGAAGTATATATATAATGGATTCAAGATTTATGGTATATTTTAGGATGATGAAATTCATAAAAGTATTAAGGCTCTTTTGATGATGGATTTACTTCAGAAGAATTTTTCTAGTATGTTTAACCCTGAAGATTGATATGTGAAAATTTTATTCAAGGAAGAATTATCTTTTATTTTGTAGATATAGTTATAAAGAACAATTTGGATTTATATGATCCTTGAATTTGAGGTAATTACATGTTATTAATTTTTTGGATGAAAATTCAAGGTATGAGATAACATTTTTGGTTAAAATATGTTATGGTTATTTTTGAGGAATTTATCTCATTTTAGGTAATGTTATAGAATTATATAATTTTTGAAAAAGGAAAACACGGAGACCCTATGAAAAACCATCACATCGAACAAATCTACAGGAATCGAACCCACAACCAAAGTGTGATTGGGATTTATCACCTACCACTGGCCTACGTGAAGTCCCTGGTTAGTATGACTTATTATTTTTAGTTAAATGATTTTATGAATCAAGAATAAGTTGATTTTGGTAACTTATTTTTATCAAATGGATATCTTTAGTTTAGAAAAATGATCTGGTGATTAAGTGATAAAGGTTATTTTTGAAGACGTTCTCTCTTTTGGGGAAACAATATATGCCGAAAGAAAATAGAGTACTATGGGATTTTATTTGTGGAGTAGTGGTTGAAATTTTATTGTGGAAGAATATATGTTTTTATTATGGTCAGATAGTGATTTTTGTTATTTATGGACATGATTAACCTATCATAGAAAAAATATGATTAGGTTAATTACTTTTCAGTATGATAATTTAAGAGTATTTGATGTTATTTAGAGATATGTGTTAAGATTTACTGTGGAATACTATGTGATTAAATTATTTTGAATTATGGGTTTCAAACTTATTTTGGATTATATTGAATAATTTTAAGGACAATTGTGTATTTAATGGTATATGTTGAACTTTGGGTACTCTTATTTCAATTTTTCATATTAAGAGTAGTATTTCTTTTTAAAAGAGATTATCCTTTTGGGGATTATCCGATATTTTACTAACCATTTTGGTTTTGGTTAATTTCAAAAGATAATGGAAATATATAGTTCATATTTTATGGATTATGTGATTCTCTAGAAGTTTATTTTAGCACTTCAGGTGTGACTATGTCATCATGAATACTCATCGTTTGGAGAAAATATGATTTTGTGGTAGAAATTTATTAAAGGATGAAACTCTACTTGAAAGGTAAGTATATTTCTTTATGATATTAGTCAATATCATAAATAAATTTTCTCAACTTTATAAAAGGGAACCTAAAACTAAAAACATTGTCCGTTTACTTCTCTTACTGGGGAATCAAATACCATTTAACCCATCAATTGTTTGTGGTTTTCAGATTGTTAACTTTATCCTGATCAAGTTTCCTATCACTCTCCATCAGAATATGATGGTTAGTTTCTCTTCCATATCCATTTTTTCATGGAATACTAGTATGTGTTATCTCAGGTGACCTTTATACTTCTTTTTATTTCTTTTAAAGTGGTATTTTTGTTGACTCTTTTTCCGATGTGGGACTTTCAACGAAATTTCCAAGCCCAATTTTAAAATTGCGAGGACGCAATTCCCAAAAGGGGGAAGGATGTAACATCCCAGGTAAATAAAGAATATGACATTTTCATATTTATTAACATTTTTTAATTAAATTTTTATTTTACTTAAAATAGGATGCTATGTTTGATGGTGTACCTGACACGCAACAATGGGTTTCTCCAAAGTCTTATATTGTATACAATGTTGAGTCATACTAAAAAAATAATAATATAATTATTTTAAATGGTAGTTAACACCTAGATATTTTATTGGCGAGAATAAACAGAACTAACCATATTATGATTAAACTTGTTTTTTAAATGTCTTTACCTTTATCCAAAAGAATTTAGAGACTTAAAATGTGAATGAATCCAATTTTAATCATAAATTCTCTAATATTCTTTAAAAGGTCGATTTACTACCTTTTGATGGAAAACCCTATTTAAATCTAGTTTTTGTCAATTTTATATGTTATATTTGACAACATATTTTTTTTAGAATCGAGACATCAAAATTTACATTGGATGAAATTTTGGTATTTTTATGATAAAGTTCATTTTTTAATGAATAGTGAAAAATATTGCATTTTAGTTCAAAACTGCCTTTTAATATAATTTAATTATATTGTTAGATTATCTTTTCAATTGGTTTAAAAGTGTAATTAGATTATATTTTTATCATTTAATCAAATTTTTTTCATTGGAAGTAATTTTACTTTGAAATTGGATATAAACAGTTGTCAATCTTTTAATAGTTATTATTCCCTAAAAACACGCTTTTTAGTTTTAACAATGAGAATTAATTTTAAATTAATTTCTGCAACTTCTATGTTTTGAATTTAGAAAAATGGATTCCATATTTGGAATCATGATATCCAAATTGTGTAAATACGTAACTTTTATTTTTGTACATTATGAATAGTAACTTCAGTAAATATTTTATTTATCATGGTTAAAAGGTAAATTCGGTAAATAGGGGTAACAAATAATATTATAATAATATTAAATTAACCTAATGCATGTCCTAACCCTGTTGGATAATACATATCCAACCATGGGCATCTTTGGGTCGATTTTGGGACCCCATGGAGCCACTTGTAAGTGAAAATGACACTTTACAAAATTTAATTTAATGTTAAGGAAAGTGTAACATAAACATATAACTCTTAGTAAAATAATTTTTATAATGCGTCATATAAGTGATATTTTTGGCTATAAATGTTAATTAGAAACATAAAAATATTTCCTAAATCATGGTATTTTATTTATAATTTTTATACATCAAATAAATAAATTTATTTATGACATAATTATTATGTAATGATTACATCATTAATGAATGTTTTAAATAAATGAGATTATAAATATTAAAATAAATTTATTTTGAAACTTTTTATGCCATCCAAAAAATTTATGGATGATTATAACTTGTCATATTTTAATTAATTTAGGTTTTTCAAAATAAAAAACTTTTCATAGGTTTTTTAAAAGTCTTTATATGAATAGTTTATAAATTGACATAAATGAGTTTTTAAAATGAATACTATTTTATTAAATGATAAAATAGTCCTGAAAATCTAATATTCATCCTAATTACATATATAATGTTAAAATTTTTATTAATGATCCATTTTGTCTCTTGTAATTTTATAGTAAATATATTTACCATATAGTATGAATATACAAGAGGACATGGTAAAAGTTAAATTAGTTAACTAAAGGTTAAAGATAAAAGATAAGGTTAATTTTATTCCCTATACTTTTATAAAACCAATTTTATGAGATTATTTAGAAAAATAATCACCTTTTATTCGAATTAAATGATTTGGGGCTTTTTGAAATCGAAATTCAGTATATAATAAAATAATATTTTCAAACTTTTCTAAAGATCCCCTCCTCCCCTTTATAAAAAGCCATCAACTCTAACCATTACTCACACCTCTCAAGACCCCTTGGCTCATCGAACCTCTGAACAATTAATCTCCCAAAATTCCTATATTACTTCTAGAATCCTTACCCTAGGCATAGGTCAATTCAAGATATCCCTTTAGCTCAATTCAAAATAAGTTACCCGATTTGAGGAAACGTCTTCTCTCAAGTTCTTTTATTTTATTTTCCTTCTCCACTCCCCATGATATTTTTTTATTTGTTTACATAACTACACCTGTAACATCCCAAGTAAGTAATGAATAATAGATATTTTTATCTATGTCCATTAATGATTAAGATAGTGTTATAGAGGCTTAAAATGAAAATAAATACAATCTTATGCATGGAATACACTAATATTCTTAAAAGATTGTTTTACTGCCTTTTGATGGCAAAACATTTTTGAATCTATATTTTGACAATTTTATAAACTATTTTTGTCAAAATAAACTTATTATTTATGATTGGGACATCAAAATTTACCTTGTGTGAATTTTTGGTATTTTTCTGACAATGTTCATTTTTTAATGAATAGTGAAAAATACTGCATTTTACATCAAAACATCTTTTTAATATAATTTATTTATATGATTAGATTATGTTTTGAATTGGTTTTGAAGTGAAATTAGAATATATTTTTACCATTTTATCCAATGGTGTTCATTGGAATCAATTTCACTTTGAAATTAGACTTAAACTGGTGTCAATCTTTTGATACTTATTATTTTGTAAAAACACGCTTTTTACTCTGGCAGCGGGAATTAATTATTAAATTAATTAATGTGACTTATATGATTTGAATTTTGTAAAATAGACTTCATTTTTGAATTCGGAATATCAAATATAGCTTAGGGTAAATTTTTGGTAATTTTCTGAAAAACTTCAATTTTTGATGAATAGTGAAATCACTAAGTGGTACTTATAAAGACTGATTTTCCGTTTAAATGAAATTTTGCCATCATTGTGTTTTTAATTTTGAAAATCCGACATACATGGTTGTCATTAAGAAGTAAAATGTGGTTCAATGAGATTAAAATAATTTTTTGGTGAATAGTAACTTATTAAGTTTTTAATCGCGATTAGTGGTAATTAGTGTAATTTAAGGTATAAATAATGCTTTAATAATATGAAATGACCAAGACACATGTCCCAACCTTATTGGTTGTGTCATGACCGACCAAGACAATCCATGGGTCAACTTGGGGACCCCATGGAGACATTTTGGTTGGGAAATGACATAAATAACTTTTTATTTAATGTAAAAGTAAAAATGACACCAACATAATATGTTTTACGAAAACAATTTTTACATGGGGTTATAAAGATCAGATATTTGATTATAAATATTCATTGGAAAGATAAAAAGCTTTCCTACATCATAGTATTTTTTTATGATTTTTAGACATTAAATAAATTAAATTATTTATGACATAATAATGATGCAGCGATGACATCATTATTTGACGATTTAAATAAAATGGAAAGATAATGTAAAATCTATGAACTAAACATGGCCAAAACCAATTGGATGAGTGGATTTAGAACCCTTATCACCTTATCCACGAATTATATCAATGTGGGACCTTTTAAAACCGAAACACATTTTCAAATAAAGTAATATTTCTTTACTTTCCAAAAGTGCCCCTCCTCTCCTCTTATAAAAGGCCCCCACCTCTACCTCATTTCACACACTCCTAAAGCCTTTGGCTCATCAAAAACCTGCCCATTTACTCTCTCCACATCCCTCTCCTCATCCTAGAGGATTCCCTTTGGGCAGAATCCTTTCAAAGGAAGCCTTTAGGCTCAAATCAAAAGGAGTTACACTTCTAAAGGTAATTCATTCTCTCATGTTCATTTGTTTTATTTTGCTTCTCCAACCCCCTAAACTCTTTTTATTTACTTATTTTGTAACAACACCAGTATCTTAAATATAATATGATGTTGTTATAATATTTATTTGAGCTAAACTCTCACACAACTACATCAAATGGTTAAAGAACATACGGTTTCCGTGGATGGAGAAATTCTGCCTCCCGAAACGATGATTGTTCAATACTCATTTAACACCTTCAAAGGTGGCCATTATGATGTCACTATTTTTATATATGATATATAATATGTTTATGTTTTCCTTAATCTTCTGTTTTTTCATTTTGGTCATACCTTTATGGTTTCCATTATGGGTAAACACGATATCTTCATTTTAGGAAGTGCGGACTACCGCCCCTTGAAAGTGATTTGATTCGTTAATACCATATGTGGGATGTGTAAAGGATAAAGTTAAAGATATTATATATGTTATTATACTGTAATTATAATATACTGTTATATCATTATGATTCCATTATAGAAAATATGAAATAGAAATGGAAGTAGCGTTCATGCGTACGGACGGCTTACCGTCTCCATGAACGGTGCATTTCATTTATTACCTCTAAATGTGATGTAATATTATAAATACATGTATATGATGAATATATATGATATATATGTTATCCAAATCATTAATATCATTCTGGATATAACGAACCTATGACCAAATTAACAACATGTAAGTGTAAGAAGTCTATTTTTGACTTAAGAACCAAATACCGACAAAATAAACATTATTAACTTAAATGATTACATGATGTTCATAACATGGTATAAAAGGAATAATGAACTTGAAAAATATTCTTAAGCAAGTGGAGATTAACTCAAGTTTATTATTTAGGATATTAAAGAACGGCCGGGTCAAGTCGGATATGAGGTATGGGACTTCGTCTCAATCTCCTTTCGTTGAGGCATATTTTATTTTATACACAACTTTATTTTATACGGTGTATAAACCCCTTTGACTTTTACGTTTATTCAAAAGGAATCTTTTCTATACGAAGCGTTTACTAAACGACAAAAGGGAATGTTTTTGTCGTACGTATGCGGCGACAATGACTTCTCCGTCGTCGTGACCGTTATTTGAGTTTCGGCTTCCTCTACAAGTCATACCTTCTTTTTAAAAGAAGAATAAATACCATGTTTTACTTTTCTTTTATTTTAGTATTGAAAATGGTTTTCATAATGTTTTTATATCAATGTGTTGTATTGATATCTCGTGATTGAAATGTGGAAATTTTATGTTTCCTTTATGCATATTTTATGTGATATGATTATGTTATGGTTCTTGGGTATTATTATGAAGATGGGTGGTTCCGTGATAAACTAAGGGCGGGTGAGCCCGTTATAGCTCTCCAATGAATTGGGTAACGTGAAGGAGTTAAACGTTAAGGTTTCTCCGAAGAGATTTAGGGAATATACTGTGATGGGTATTCCAAACGTAACCAAGAGGGTTACTCCCTACGTAAGAATGTTATGAATGCCTCAAGTTACCTTTATGTCTTATGATTTCTATGATTTATTCATGATTTTATGAGGTATGTTAAAGTGCCTATGTTTTATGGGTAAAGTATGATTTCATTCTTATGTATATATGAACTCATGTTTCCTTTCCATGTTTTTTTTATAACCCATATTGAGTTTCTATGCTCATCCCAAGTTTTTGAAATGTTTTTCACAGGTCAAGGGAAAGGTACATGATAAGATGATAGAGTCAAGGATGTGTCAAGAAATAATCCATGTATTATTTTAAATGTGTTTCCATTGATGGGAATGAAGAATACTATCTTTATGTAACCACTTTGTTTATATGTGGAATGTAATGCAAGTTTTATGATCTAATTCTCTAAAAATCTAAACCCGAAAAGATCCTCAATGTGTAATCTTGTAATAACTCAAGATTAAGTAAGTCTTAAGGCTGGGGCCTTATAGTAGGTATCAGAGGTCGGTTTAGATAACTTTAGGAGTTAGAATTCTATTAAATGATTATCCAAAAATATTTTTTTTTTTTGAAATGATATAGAATTTAAAGATTACCATATTTCTTCATCTAAGACATGTTTGTTCAGAATGGTTTTCCGTAGAGGAAACAGGGAAGCAGTGCTAGGAAGGCATACAGAAGGAAATAACCTTCCGAATCAGCATCCAGAAATGGTCGGAATTGGAACTGAACAGTTTGTTGCAGTAATGGCGCAGTTGACTCAAGCGATAAATGGCGGTGGTATCCATACACGAGATCAGCCAGACCAACCGCAGAGGAACATGTCAGTGGTGGAACATTTCATGAGGCAACATCCACCATCATTCAGAGGATCATCTGACCCTGTGCTAGCTGAAGGGTGGATTAAAGCACTGGAGAATATTTTTGATGTCATGGGGTGTTCAGAAAATCAAAAGGTTAGTCTTGCTATTTACCGTTTTGAGGGTGAAGCAGATCAGTGGTGGTCTATGGTTAAAAATATCAGGGACGCCGATGAGATTGATGCTCTTGACTGGGATGAATTCAAAGGTATGTTTCTTGAGAAGTATTTTCCTAAGGCTGTTCGACTTAGGATGGAAAATAAATTCTTGGAATTGAGGCAAGAGGAAGACTCAGTGGCTGCCTATGAAGAAAGGTTCACTCGATTGGCAAGGTATGCTCCAAATTTTATCCGGGACCTTGATATTAAAATCAATCGTTTTTACTCAGGATTAAAGCCAAAATATAGAAGGGCATTAGCTTATCGTGAGTTTAAAAGTTATGAAAAGCTTTTTCGATGTGCTGAGATGGTGGAAATGGAGTTTGTCGATGACCATGTTTTCTATAACAACCAGCAGAAGAAGAGACCGAGGTGGCAGGAGAAAGGTAAGAATTCTTCAAAAAAGACTGATGGTAAGAGAACTAAGTTTCCATTTTGTGATAAATGTGGAAAAAGGCATGCTGGGGAATGTCTTCTGAATTCTGGGAAGTGCTACCGATGTGGTAAGATGGGACATAAGGCTCGTGATTGCACTGAAAAGGATCAAGGTGAAGGTAAGAACAAATTTTATTTACAGTTAGTGAAATGTTATAAGTGCAATGAGATGGGTCACTATGCAAACGAGTGTCCGACAAGGAGCTTGAGTGATGGGAAGCAGTTAGACTACAAGCAGAAAGGGGTGGTGAAATCCTTTGCAACTAATTCAGCAGATGTCAGGCCATCAAATGAAGTTGTATCAGGTACTTTGTTTGTTTTTTCAGATTATGCCAGTGTGTTGTTTGATTCGGGTTCTACACATTATTTCATCTTTGAAACCTTTTCTAGTAAAATGGGAATACCATCTCAAGAAATGACTCCTGAACTTTTGGTAAAAACACCAGGGGGAATGTTGAGGCAAAAAAAATTTATAAGAATCTTCCTATCCTTATCTGTGGAAATAACCTACTTGCAAACCTTATTGTTCTACCTCTAGTAGAGTTTGATGTTATCCTGGGTATGGATTGGCTCTCTATTTACCATGCTAAGATTGACTGTAGAGCTAAAGAAGTTTCTTTTCAGAAAGACTTTCAGTTTTTTTACAAGAATGAACCCTTACTTTTGATAACATATCAAGAGGCCGAGAAACTTGTAAAATATGGAAATGAATGTTACCTTGCACACGTCGTTGAAAATAAAGGAACTGTTCAGATTAATGATGTGCCAGTGGTAAATGAGTATCCTGATGTTTTTCCTGATGAGTTGCCTGGAATAATACCAGATCGGGAAGTTGAGTTTACTGTTGACTTAGTTCCTGATGCTAAGCCAATTTCAAAACCCCCTTATCGAATGGCACAAATTGAACTTTTAGAGTTGAAGGAGCAATTTCAAGATTTATTAGAGAAAGGTTTCATTAGACCTAGCACATCACCATGGGGTGATCCTGTTTTATTTGTTAAAAAGAAAGATGGTTCTATGAGACTTTTCATTGATTATAGAGCCTTGAATAATATCACTATTAAGAACAAATATCCTTTGCCTCATATTGATGATTTGTTTGATCAGCTCCAGGGAGCTCAGTTTTTTTCAAAGATTGACTTGAGATCGGGGTACCATCAGCTGAAGGTAAAGGAGGCAGATATTCCGAAGATCGCATTCTGTACGAGATATGGCCATTATGAATTTGTAGTAATGCCTTTTGGGCTAACCAATGCACCTGTTGTATTCATGGACTTAATGAATAGAATTTTCCATGAGTTCTTGGATAAGTCTGTGGTGGTTTTCATTGATGATATTTTGGTGTTTTCTAAAAGTAAAGAGGAGAATGAAAAACATTTAAGGGTTATCTTGCAAACCTTAAAAGAAAAGAAACTGTATGGGAAATTCAGCAAGTGTGAGTTTTGGTTGCAACAAATTTCTTTCCTTGGTCACATTGTTTCTAAAGATGGAATAATTGTTGATCCTACAAAAACAAAAGTTGTGGAAGAATGGCCAAAACCCACAAATGTAACCGAGATTCATAGCTTCCTTGGTTTGGCGGGCTATTACCGAAGGTTTTTTAGAAATTTTTCACGGTTATCTAGTCCAATGACTAAGCTAACTCGGAAGGGTGTTAAGTTTATCTGGAAAAAAGAATGTGATGATTGTTTTCATGAATTGAAAAGAATATTGGTGAATGCTCCAGTTTTGGCACTACCTTCCAGGAATGGTGAGTTATTTATATACAGTGATGCTTCATTGAAAGGACATGGTTGCGTCCTAATGCAGAATGATCAGGTAATTGCTTATGATTCACGACAATTGAAAACTCATGAGGTAAATTACCCTACACATGATTTGGAACTAGCTTCTGCTATTTTTACTTTAAAAATTTAGAGGCATCATTTGTATGGAGTAAAGTGTGAAATATATACCGATCACAAAAGTTTAAAGTATATATTCACTCAGAAAGAGTTAAACATGAGACAAAGGAGATGGCTGGAATTAATCAAGGATTATGATTGTACAATTCATTACCATCCGGGAAAAGCAAATAAAGTGGCTGATGCTTTGAGTCGAAAAAGTAATGCTTCATTAACAATGTTGCGTTTGGATCGTGATCCTTTGGTTAAGGATTTGATGAACTTTTTCATAGAAGTTGTTGGTGCAGGAAGTCCTTCTGTTTTGTTTCAGGTATCAGTGAGATCATCTCTATCAGATAGAATCAAGTAAGCACAGAATCAAGATAGTGAGTTGCAGAAAAAGGTAGAGCTGGTTCAGAAAGGTAAGTTGCCTGAATTCAACATTGATAATGTTTGCGTTTTGAGATTTGGGAAGAGATTGTGTGTGCCTTGTGATTCACAGTTGAAGAGAGAGTTTTTATGTGAAGCGCATAGTTCTCCGTTTTCAGCTCATCCGGGCAGTACTAAGATGTATAGAGATCTGCGGGAGTATTACTGGTGGGATGGAATGAAAAGAGATATTGCTGATTTTACTGTGAAGTGTTTGACTTGTCAGCAGGTTAAAGCAGAGCGGCAGTTACCGAAAGGGATGCTTCAGCCTTTACCGGTGCCAGAGTTGAAATGGGAGAATGTATCCATGGACTTTGTTGTTGGATTACCGAAGACATCTCGAGGTAATAATGAAATATGGGTTATTGTTGATCACTTGACCAAATCTTCTCATTTCCTTTCTATACGAGATACTTTCTCTCTTGATCAACTTTCCCGTTTGTATCTTAAAGAGATAGTCAGGTTACATGGAGTTCCTCTCTCCATTGTATCGGATCGTGATCCCAGGTTTACTTCTAACTTTTGGAAAGGCCTTCAGAAGTCGTTAGGTACTGAATTAAATTTTAGTACAGTTTTTCATCCTCAATCAGATGGGCAGTCAGAACGAACAATTCAGACATTGGAGGATATGCTACGAGCTTGTTCTATGGATTATCAGGGAATTTGGGATCAACATCTTTCTTTGGTTGAGTTTTCATATAATAACAGTTTTCATTCCAGTATACAGATGGCACCATTTCAGGCATTATATGGGAAGCGGTGTCGAACTCCATCTTTCTGGGATGAAGTGGGTGAAAGGAAGTTGATGGGACCAGAATTGGTAGAAGAGATGGCAGAAAAAGTTCAGCTGATTCAGAAACACATGAGAATAGATTAGAGCAGGCAGAAGAGTTATGCGGATAACCGGAGGAAGGATCTATCTTTCGAGGTAGGTGATCATGTTTTTCTCAAGGTTTCTCCTTGGAAAAGTGTGATGAGATTTGGTAAGAAAGGAAAGTTGAGTCCAAGGTTCATTGGACCATACAAAATTCTGGAGAGAGTTGGATCATTTGCATACCGAGCGGCTTTACCTCCGAGTTTATCTCAGGTACACAATGTTTTTCACATTTCGATGTTGAGAAAGTATATGCCAGATCCATCTCATGTTTTGAGTCCAGAGGTAGTTCAGCTGGAAGAGAACCTATCTTATGAGGAACAACCGGTCCAGATTCTTGACCATAGGGAGCAAGTGTTACGGAATAAGGTGATTCACCAGGTAAAGGTTTTGTGGAAAAACCACAAGATTGAAGAGGCAACATGGGAATCTGAAAATGCAATGAGGGATAAGTACCCCCATTTATTCAATAAGTAAATAAATTGCGGGGACGCAATTTTCTAAAGGGGGGAAGGATGTAACATCCCAAGTAAGTAATGAATAATAGATATTTTTATCTATGTCTATTAATGATTAAGATAGTGTTATAGAGGCTTAAAATGAAAATAAATACAATCTTATGCATGGAATACACTAATATTCTTGAAAGATTGTTTTACTTCCTTTTGATGGCAAACCATTTTTGAATCTATATTTTGACAATTTTATAAACTATGTTTGTCAAAATAAACTTATTCTTTATGATTGGGACATCAAAATTTACCTTGTGTGAATTTTTTGTATTTTTCTGACAATGTTCATTTTTTAATGAATAGTGAAAAATACTGCATTTTACATCAAAACTAATTTTTAATATAATTTATTTATATGATTAGATTATGTTTTGAATTGGTTTTGAAGTGAAATTAGAATTTATTTTTACCATTTTATTCAATGGTGGTCATTGGAATCAATTTCACTTTGAAATTAGACTTAAACTGGTGTCAATCTTTTGATACTTATTGTTTTGTAAAAACACGCTTTTTACTCTGGCAGCGGGAATTAATTATTAAATTAATTAATGTGACTTATATGATTTGAATTTTGTAAAATAGACTTCATTTTTGAATTCGGAATATCAAATATAGCTTAGGGTGAATGTTTGGTAATTTTCTGAAAAACATCAATTTTTGATGAATAGTGAAACCACTAAGTGGTACTTATAAAGACTGATTTTCCGTTTAAATGAAATTTTGCCATCATTGTGTTTTGAATTTTGAAAATCCGACATACATGGTTTTCATTAAGAAGTAAAATGTGGTTTAATGAGATTAAAATAATTTTTTGGTGAATAGTAACTTATTAAGTTTTTAATCGCGATTAGTGGTAATTAGTGTAGTTTAAGGTATAAATAATGCTTTAATAATATGAAATGACCTAGACACATGTCCCAACCTTATTGGTTGTGTCATGGCCGACCAATACAAGCCATGGGTCAACTTGGGGACCCCATGGAGACATTTTGGTTGGGAAATGACATAAATAACTTTTTATTTAATGTAAAAGTAAAAATGACACCAACATAATATGTTTTACGAAAACAAGTTTAACATGGTGTAATAAAGATCAGATATTTGATTATAAATAGTCATTGGAAATCTAAAAAGACTTCCTACATCATATTATTTTTTTTATGATTTTTAGACCTTAAATAAATTAAATTATTTATGACATAATAATGATGCAGCGATGACATCATTATTTGACGATTTAAATAAAATGGAAAGATAATGTAAAATCTATGAACTACACATGGACAAAACCAATTGGATGAGTGGATTTCGAAGCCTTATCACCTTATCCACGAATTATATCAATGTGGGACCTTTTAAAACCGAAACACATTTTCAAATAAAGTAATATTTCTTTACTTTCCAAAAGTGCCCCTCCTCTCCTCTTATAAAAGGCCCCCACCTCTACCTCATTTCACACACTCCTCAAGCCTTTGGCTCGGCCAAACCCTGCCCATTTACTCTCTCCACATCCCTCTCCTCATCCTAGAGGATTACCTTTGGGCAGAATCCTTTCAAAGGAAGCCTTTAGGCTCAAATCAAAAGGAGTTACACTTCTAAAGGTAATTCATTCTCTCATGTTCATTTGTTTTATTTTTCTTCTCCAACCCCCTAAACTCTTTTTATTTACTTATTTTGTAACAACACCAGTATCTTAAATATACTAGGATGTTGTTATAATATTTATTTGAGCTACACTCTCACACAACTACATCAAATGGTTAAAGAACATACGGTTTCCGTGGATGGCGAAATTCTGCCTCCCGAAACGATGATTGTTCAATACTCATTTAACACCTTAAAAGGTGGCAATTATGATGTCACTATTTTTATATATGATATATAATATGTTTATGTTTTCCTTAATCTTCTGTTTTTTTCATTTTGGGCATACCTTTATGGTTTCCATTATGGGTAAACACGATATCTTCATTTTAGGAAGTGCGGACTACCGCCCCCTGAAAGTGATTTGATTCGTTAATACCATATGTGGGATGTGTAAAGGATAAAGTTAATGATATTATATATGTCATTATACTGGAATTATAATATACTCTTATATCATTATGATTCCATTCCAGAAAATATGAAATAGAAATGGAAGTAGCGTTCATGCGTACGCACGGCTTACCGTCTCCATGAACGGTGCATTTCATTTCTTACCTCTAAATGTGATGTAATATTATAAATACATGTATATGATGAATATATATGATATATATGTTATCCAAATCATTAATATCATTCTGTATATAACAAACCTATGACCAAATTAACAACATGTAAGTGTAAGAAGTCTATTTTTGACTTAAGAACCAAATACCGACAAAATGAACATTATTAACTTAAATGATTACATGATGTTCATAACATGGTATAAAAGGAATGATGAACTTGAAAAAGATTCTTAATCAAGTGGAGATTAACTCAAGTTAATTATTCAGGAGATTAAATAAAGGTCGGGTCAAGTCGGATACGAGGTATGGGACTTCGTCTTAATCTCCTTTCGTTGAGGCATATTTTATTTTATACACAACTTTATTTTATACGGTGTATAAACCCCTTTGACTTTTACATTTATTCAAAAGGAATATTTTTTATACGAAGCGTTTACTAAACAACAAAAGGGAATTTTTTTGTCGTACGTATGTGGCGACAACGACTTCTCCGCCGTCGTGACCGTTATTTGAGTTTCGGCTTCCTCTACAAGCCATACCTTCTTTTTAAAAGAAAAATAAATACCATGTTTTACTTTTCTTTTATTTTAGTATTGAAAATGGTTTTCATAATGTTTTTATATCAATGTATTGTATTTATATCTCGTGATTGAAATGTGGAAATTTTATGTTTCCTTTATGCATGTTTTATGTGATATGATTATGTTATGGTTCTTGGGCATTATTATGAAGACGGGTGGTTCCATGATAAACTAAGGGCGGGTGAGCCCGTTATAGCTCTCCAATGCATTGGGTAACGTGAAGGAGTGAAACGTTAAGGTTTCTCTGAAGATATTTAGGGAATATACTGTGATGGGTATTCCAAACGTAACCAAGAGGGTTACTCCCTACGTAAGAATGTTATGAATGCCTCAAGTTACCTTTATGTCTTACGATTTCTATGATTTATTCATGATTTTATGAGGTATGTTAAAGTGCCTATGTTTTATGGGTAAAGTATGATTTCATTCTTATGTATATATGAACTCATGTTTCCTTTACATGTTTTTTTTATAACCCATACTGAGTTTTTATGCTCATCCCAAGTTTTTGAAATGTTTTTCACAGGTCAAGGGAAAGGTACATGATAAGATGATAGATTCAAGGATGTGTCAAGAAATAATCCATGTTTTATTTTAAATGTGTTTCCATTGATGGGAATGAAGAATACTATCTTTATGTAACCAATTTGTTTATATGTGGAATGTAATGCAAGTTTTATGATCTAATTCTCTAAAACTCTAAACCCGAAAAGATCCTCAATGTGTAATCTTGTAATAACTCAAGATTAAGTAAGGCTTAAGGATGGGGCCTTATAACACCAGTATATTAAATATACTAGGTTGTTTTTATGATAATTATTTGAACTAAACTTACACACACCTCCATCTAATTGGTATAGAACATACTGTTTTTGTGGACGACGAACTATTGCCTCACAAAACGATGATTGTTCAATATTCTCCTACCACCTTTTATGGAGGCCATTATGATGGAACTGTAATTATATATTATATTTATTATATTTATTTTATCTCTATTCTTCTTTAATTATAATTTATAACATACCTTTATGCTTTTCATGTTGTATAAATACTAAAACTTTCATTTGAGGAAGTGCGGACTATCGCCCCCTCAAAGTGATATGACTCATTCATACCATACATGGAACATATAAATTATGATGTTAATGAACTTATGTAACATATTTAAAATATTATATTATACTGTAATAATAATATACCTATGTATAATATATTTTTCATTCCTTTAAAAATGAAAAAAAATTAAATGAAAGTAGCGTTCATGCGTACGTACAGCTTACTGTCTCCATGAACAGTACATTTCATTTTCATATATAAAAATGATATGGACAATTATAAATACATATATACTGGATATATATGAAATATATGATATCTTAATAATTAATATCATTCTGTAGATAATGGACTTTTTACCACATGGACATTTTGTAATTATAACAAATTCATTTTTTACTCAAGTTCCGAACATCGACAAAATGTCCGATATGAACTAAAATAATTAACTAATTGTTATAGCAAGGTAATAAGTGATATAAAAGGAATAATAAACTTGAAAAATGTTCTTAATAAATTATAAATTAACTTAAGTTTATTATTCAGTAAGAACAAGGAACATACAAAACAAGTCCGACTTGAGGAATGGGGATTTCATATCACTTTTTATTCCCGTGAGACTCATGCTATATTTGCAGCTATTTCCTTTGGTGTGGTGTATGTAATTACCATTATTGTATTTTTTTGTAATATAATTTAATTTATGGGTATTTACATCTTCATTATATGATCCTTATTTCATGCGGTGTATGTTTCATAAGTTACCAAATCAGTAAGGGAAATTTTCACCCTCATCTTTTAGTTAAAGATATCTTTTATGTTATGTCTTTTAAATTTAAATTTTATTATGTTGGTATATGTTCTTATATATCCTTATTGTTTTAAATTTTATTTCCATGTGATTAGGAACCATATTCTCTTTAATCAACTCATTTTCTCAATTTTAAAGCAATGTTGTTGGGCTGTCGAATTTCTGTGAGGGAACTTCTTAACCCAATTTCCATTCTTTGGTTTAAACTTATACTTATTTATTATGTCATTATATGAATATGTGTGAATTGCCTATAATTTTTTTACACTTAATATACACTTATATTGGTTGTATTTATATTTTTCACACATAATTATTTCATTGATTTATCCTTAATCTAATGGTATAATCTTTGTAAGGGACTTCGTCTCAATCTTCTTTCATTGATGAATTTTTTTTATAATATACACCTCCTTATTCTATAAGGTTTATAATAAACCACTTTAACTTTTACTTTCATTCAAAGGGAATATTTTTCTATGAATCATTTTACTAAATGACCAAAAGAATGTTTTTTAACATATGCGGAGACAATGACCTCTTTGTCGCCTTAATCATTATTTGCCTTCCTCTATACGCCTTAATGTTTTTAAAATGAAAAAGAACCCCCATATTCCGTTTTTGGGTTTTTTTGGTATTAATTTTTTTTAAATGGATTGATTATTTCAATATCTTGAAATTATTTCTTGTTATTGAAAATGAAATGCTATTAGTGAAATGTTGATTTTATCTATTAAGATTATATAATGGTACTTGGAAATTTGACGGGTGGTTACGTGATAAACCAAATGATGGGTGGTGTCATGATAAACCAAGTACGGGTGGTTACGTTATAACCTCAAATGAATTGGATATAGAATTCAGTTGTATGGCTATTATATTTAGTGATATGTGTAGAAGTCAACTATATGGTTATTCCATTTAATTATGTTTATGTCCCAAGTTACCATTATACATTATGTGTGCTTTCTATGGGTTTTATGGTAATATTTTGGTTATAAAAGGGTGAGAAATGAGCTTTAATTCAGTGAAGAATATTTACTACTTCATAAAGGTGAAAATTATTACTTATGATAAAGTATTCATGGTTTATTTGTTGTTTTGAAAAATGAAAAGTTTTTCTACTTTGTGTATCCCTTACTGAGATTTTTATGCTCATCCCTCGTTTTTGAAAAATTTATCACATGGCTTAAAGTGGAATAGGGTCAAGGATGGGATTAAGGAAAAGTCTTGATGATTAAAACATGGAACAAAACATGTTTCTTTTATTTTAAGAGTTTTTATTTTATAAAAATGGATATTGAGTAGAAGTTTCTACATGTAATATTCAAATTGTTATGTATATGTTATGACCTAATTCTCTAAAGCACTAAACCTGAAAAGATCCTCAATGTGAATTATTAACTTAATTTAATATTATGTAATGTTTAAGGTTGGGTACTTACATGTAATATATATATATATATCAAAACCCACAAATGATAAATATGTCATAGGATACGATATTAGTTATCATAAATTGTGATCAACTGTTGAGTTTTCAAAAAAAATTATTGTGAAAATTTTAAAATATTTTGAATTATCAAATGTGATTGGTTTATAAATTTTTTATAAAAAAAATATGCAATGTGTAAGGTTTTATTAAAAAAATATGAAAAGTGTATGGTTTATCCATTTTAAAAAAACTTATGAATAGAAAAACCCTATGTGATATATACGGTTTTTACCATTGCACTTATTTTAGCACCACTATATCATAGATTGTAATAGATAGGGCTCCTATCTATCATAAAATATGATATAGATCAAAATATTTAAAAAATTAATATTTTTATATATTTTCCTATAGTTAATCAAATTTTTATAAATTATAATTATTATGAATTATAAAATGGTATTTTTCATTCCTAAATTATATTTTAAAAGTTCTTATTTATATCACATATTTTTGAAAATAAATAAAGATTGTATTTTTTTTTCATTTCTTCCCTTAGAATATTCATATTTATAAAAGGTTTATGAATTATGAATATTATTTATGCTAAATTTAAGTGATAAATTACTTTTAAGAAATTTTAATGTTATGAATTACATGCTAGGTTCCACAACATAATATTTAGTTTTTATATACCTTGACCTTGGTTTGTAATTAAATTTATAATATTCAATTTAGTTGTGGGGTATAGTTTGTATATATTATGTTTTAGAGTTATCAAGGATTGGATGTTCCCCTGAGTAAACAATCCTTGGGTATAGGGAATTTGTTCAATCTTCCCACTAGCCTTGAGGCTTATGCCTTTTTCTAGAAATGTGGGAGTTTGATATCGATGGATTCAGGATTACTCATGTGGAGATTTTCAGTCTTATATAATATTAATCGTTTACATGTATATTTTATATACCTTATTCATGAGATGAATTTGGATATGTATGAAAATATTTGGTTTTTATTTTTGATTGAGTAACACAAACTTGTGGGTTATGTAAATAGTTACACATTAGTTTGGTGTAAACACATTAATTTGGAGGATGGAATAGAGATTCCAAAACTAAATAATTAGAACCATTCCTATTAAAATAAATAAAAATGAGATAATAAATATTTCATGAAATGTCGTAGCTATGGATTTAATATGCATGTGATATATATTAAGTTAGTGATAATTTTAAAAGGAAAATCTTCTAATATAAAGTGTGATATTTATTCAAAAGAGGCCATTTTCAAGACCTAGATCATGTAGTATGCGTGACCCTGAAAGTTAGGTGCCCATGGATTATCTTGTATGAGGAAATTAAGTTAAAAAGTGATCCTAACCATTAGGTGCCTTGTTCTTGGTGTTTTATTTGGGTTACACTTAGTTGAGAATCACTAATTGTTATGATACCCAATGAATAGAGTCGAGTGAATACATATTATATATTATAATAAAGAGTTTTCTAAATAGATATCCAAGAATCATATGTGATATGATTGACAATAGTTTTCTACTAGATATATCAATGGATAATTTACATGATACTCAATGTAATCCATGATGAAATATGGTTCTTAGTTCACTAAATGGTTATAATGTGTGGGGTCATCATTTTTATTGGGATCAATTTCATTTAAAGTAAATAATGAAATGATATAAAACATGAAACTCACCCATAGATATGTCTTTGTTATACATTACAACTTACATTATGATAATCATTTTGAGATCCCATATTGGTTTGACCTATAACATAGTTATAGATTGAAAACTAATGTTGAGAAGTATTCTCAAAGAGAATAATTATAAGCATCTAAATGTGTATTTTATAGAGGTTGATTTAACTAACTATGACTCATGGGTATTGGATACCAGTTGTGCATCACATGTTTGTGTAGATAAAAAAAGACTTAGAGATAGGAGAAAATTGATAAAGTAGGAATTAGTTCTTCATTTCTAGATATAAAGTAATATTTTCTGCATTGGAAGTATACACTTATGATCTAACTTTACCAAGATAATTAGATCTATAATTGAAGAAATATTATTATTTTTTCTCAATAAATTGAAATTTTATTTCTATATCTTGTTTGGAAAATATGGTGTTTTCATTCATTATTAATAACAAGAGTTATTAGATATATTTGATTGAAATGTTTTATAGAATTGGGAATATGGTGAATGGATTATATATTCTTGATATGGATAATCATGTCTATAATACTAAAAATAATATGGTCATGGATTATTATAATCCCGCCTACTTTTGGAATTGTCAACTTGGACATATAAATGGGAAACACATCCAAAGAATCCATAGATATGGATTTTTAGAATCATTTGATTATGAATCTTTAGATAAATTTGAATCTTTTTATTTGGAAAAATTAAGAAATCAAATTTTTTAGGAAAACTTAAAATGGATAATGGACTAATGGATCTCATACATAGTGATGTATGTGAACCAATTAGTATATAAGAAATTGGTAGGTTTAGGTACTTCGTTACTTTTACTAATTATTTTTTTAGTGTGGATATGTGTTTCTAATGATACACATATATGAAACTTTTGAAAATTTCAAATAGTTTCAGAACTACTTATAGAATTAACTAGAAAAAAGTATTAATATTATTCAATCATATAAGGGTGGTTAATACTTAAGATAGGAATTAATTGATAATATGAGGGATTATGGAATTGTTCAACAACTCTCACCTCCTAAAACACCATAGTGGAATAGTGTATTATAGGAGGAATCATACCTTGTTAGACCAATTTCGATTAATGATGGTTCAATGTGACATTATTATTTATTTTTTGGTAATTCTCAAGATATTATTGTATTCTTACTTAACCATATTTCATATAAATCCATCATGAATACACCATATGATATATGGTATGATAAATGACTTAATATGTCTTTTATGAGGATTTAGGGTTGTGAATCATATGTACGACATTTTCCTTCCAAAAAATCATATATAAATCAAATAAATTATCATTTTTTGGCTATCCTAAAGAGACTATAGATAATTACTTTATCAATACAACTGAACACAAAGTGTTTGCATCTCAACATAGTGTTTTACTTGAAAAAGAGCACATAAGAAGAGGTTTCAGTGGTAGGAAAGTTGAACTTAGAGAAGTTAAAGACCAATATATATGAACTATTCTAGATATGGAAGTCAGTCCAGTTCCATAAAGAGTTGTGGAATAACAGTCAACTTAAAAAATAGATGAACCTAAAAGGTATAACTGGATTCATCAAGATCCTAAGATATGTGGATTTCTCATGGAAAATGATAATGAAGTAATGTTTATGGGAGATGAATCTACTACTGATCATGGGGCCATTCAAAGTTTTGATTCTAAAAAATGGTTAAAATCCAAGGAATTTGAAATGGTCTCCATGTACACTAACCAATCTTAGAAAATAGTGGATTCACGTGAAGGGGTGAGACCCATAGGGTTATAGTGGGTATTCTATAATAAAAAATACATGGATAGTAGAGATTTTACCTATAAACCATTCATGCTGGTGAAGGTTTACAAATAAATTCACGATATTTACTATGAAGAAACTTTTTACCTATTGTGATGATAAAGTACTTTTGGTTATTTATTAACATAATAGCTCATTTTGATTAAGATATGTAGAAAATGGATGTCAAAACCACATTACATAATAATAATTTAGTCTATGATGTGTATATGACATGACCTAGAGTTTTTGAATTGCCAAGTAATTATTATAAGGCATGAAAGTTATAATGGACCATTTATAGATTGAACAAGGATTCTAAAAGTTAGAATACATGGAATGATTATTCAATCAATCAGTTTGGTTTTATTAATAATATGGAAAATTCCTATGTATATAATCATATTAGTTGGAGTGTTGTAGTGTTTTTGATATTTTAAGTGGATTACATACTCATTTTTAGAAATGTTATCCCAACTTTACACTTTGTTAAGTTTTTTTGGGTAAATGATTCTATATAAAAAATTTATTTAAATAGACAACATAATGTGTATGAAGATCTATAAATATAGATACAAGAGACTACTAAATCTGAGTCAACACACATACATTGGTAAAGTGTTAAATTTGTTCAACATGGAGAACTCCAAAAGGGTTCGTTAATAGTATTGCAAGGCATGAATCTTAGGACAATTAAAGATCCTAATAAGGAGTTAGAAATTATGGATATAATTCCATTATATTTCCCCCATATTCTATGTCATGTATTCCATGTTATATACTCCACCTAATGTCACCTATTCTCTTAAAATAACTAGTAGATAACAGTTTCTCCCATGGTACTGATACACCCTAAGAGGGGGTTAATTATGACGTTCAATTACTTTTATTTCTCATGAGATCATATTCTCATTATAAAAAAAAGTATGAATCTATCTTTCTTTATACACATGTGAAATATATAAATGAAGGAATTAAATGAAACACATATTTTTACTTGGATCATAGTAAATGGAAAATCTAAGGAGCATATACTAATAGTGTTTCAACATAACAGGGGTCAACACTACTCACTTTAGATGTTAAAAATGTTTTTGTAAAGTCACATTGTCATTCTAGGGGCACTCCCTCTTATTATCTCTTTGTGAACTACTTTGATATAAGGAATAAAAATGATGTGATATAATGATAACTTATAATTATTCTCAAAAAATTGAAACACCAATCCTATAAGGTTTTTTTATTTGGTATTACAATATACATCATGTATGAATCTTAAATGGAGTTATTCTAATAGTTTTATTCCCCCTTATTGATTCTCCATATTTATCAAAATTTTCTCTACTTTTCTTTTCTTTTAGGTTAGTTTCATATTTCTACTTATTTACCATGAGTATTTTAGGTGTACCTCATGATTTAATATGTTCACAGATGTTATCATAAAACTGAATAAATATGTGAAAATCAAATCCAAATATCCTCCTTTTAAATTTCAATTAAATATACTTGTTGTATAAGAGACTATCCCTTCACAACATGGCATCTACCTTTGTAAACAAAATATGACAACTTCACCCAATTTATGACATGGTACTCCTTTTAATGGGGAGGTGTCCGGTCAATAATCTAATCCAAAAAAAATCTTGTTGATTATCTCCTCTTTAACTCCCCAATAATAGTGGCATAGTTCTTAAATTCTTATAACAATTAAACCTAGCATGGTGTGATTGTTGACGCTCCTTTCGTCACAGAATCTAAAGATCGGAAAAGGGGGAATATCTGAGCTCAAAGTGATTCATCCTTTGAAGAAACATCAAAAATCGACAAAGGGATGAACAAGGAGAACATTGCCCATAGGTCGCGCAAGTTCCCTCATGGTCGCGCAAGTACACTTGCACACCGCCTAGTGGTCGTGCAAGTACTTGCGCGACGCCTTATGGTCGTGCAAGTGACTTGCGCGACCTAAGTGATAACCGCCCGGTAACCACCCAGTAACCGCCCAGGGTCTTCTTTTGCCTATAAATAGACCCTGTGGGCCCCCCATTCGAGGGAGGATCTTTTTCCAGAAACTCGGATCGAAGCTCCCGACGCCCAAGTCTCTTCTCAAAGCTTCCAGAACACTTCTAAGGTAATTTCTTACCTAGAATGGAAGATCTAAAGAGAAGAAGGAAGGCCTAAGTGTTGAAACTTATCAAACACTTGCGCGCCGACTTAATTCCTTCAATATAACTTGCGCGTCCCTTCTCTGGAAGAACCTCAAGAGGATTGTAAAGGGTTTTCTAAAAAGTCGCTCAAGCATTTCAATGATGGTTGAAAATCGCGCAAGTACCACTCATGTCGCGCAAGTATACTTACGCGACCAATACTTGCGCGCCGCCGCAGGACTTGCGCGCCTTTAAAGACTTGCGCGCCCCTATCTTTTTTGGGTGCCCATCTTGCCCATTTTACCCCTCTTAAGCCATTTCACCTTTCCTATTCAAGATTCAGTCTTCAAGATACTCTTCAAAGCCATTTATGGCATGATTTCTTGATTTGACATCCTTGTCTGAAAGGAATTCGGTGAAATATCTCTCAATGTCTAGTGATTTAAATATCTTTATGTCACCAAAGATTGAGAGTTCATTCATTCAACCTAATCCTTTAAAATGAGAGAATCCTTAACCTGGGTCTCCTTTTCAGGAATAATCCCCAGTTATAAAACCTTTGATCTGGGCATCCTCCTCAGGAGTAAGCCCCAAATCTTAATCCTTAACCTGGGTTTCCTTTTCAGGAATAAAACTCAGTCATAGCCTTGGGCTTCCTTTTCAGGAATAAGCCCCAAGTCCCCTTAAACTTCTCTTAACCAGTCATAAATTACCTTTGATTTGGGCTTCCTTTTCAGGAATAAAACCCAATCATAAGTCCCCTCCTAACTTGGGCATCCTCCTTAGGAGTAAGCCCCAAGATTAGAGTATTCAAATCTCCATGAAGCACATATAACTTTGTGGACCCTGTTCATGGATTTTCTCCCTAAAAGTAAATCCTAAACCTTCGTCTATCTGGGCAGTCATCTATACATAAGCCCCAAAACAAATTCTTATGATTGCATCTTTTATGGCACAATTGTCTAAATTTTACCAATACCTCTTGTTTCTCACACCGAGCATGACTCACGTGAGCTTAGAGTGTAAAAGTAATTATGACATTCATCTTTGAGCCATCAATCATAAACATCATATCCCATTCCTCGAACTACGTGGGTTCTGATTCCTTTTTCAAAACAAAGGATACGTAGGTAGCCCATTTATGGGTTTGATCCCAACATTGAAATAATCTATGTCCTTCTGAATGACGATAAACTTCAAGTGCCCCACTGAGTGGTTTTAAAACCAGCCTGGTCATCAAAATGACCAAGAGACTTTTATATAAATGTTTTGAAGGATACCATTGACCAAGAATCTCTAAACAAATATAGATGATTCTATATTGATGAAGAACCTCGAATACATATAAAAGATTCTCTAAATTTCTTGCATATTTAATCATTGATTGTTAAAACTAAAGGAAAGCTCATTTTATACTTGGTAATGTAATAAGGATTCATGAACTTAACTTAAATCTATAAAGAGAGTCCCGGAGTAGACAATAATTCCCCTCAAAAAGGTGTGATGAGTCCGACCTCCCATCCTCTCGACCAATGCAAATTCCTAAGCCTCATTAGTCCACAAACTAATGAGCGCCTGCCTTTGGAAAGTAGGTCCAGACGGATGTGGAATCATTGGATGTTTCCGGTTCTAAGAACAAACCCGTTAGAAACCGATCGGAACGTTTGAATCTCCCGTCCAGGAGGTCATCCCCGGATTCCGCGCGAAACAAAAATGGTGAACCCGACGTGAATCCTTAACCAAGTTAAAGTGATGTTCTTCTTATCTGTTAGGCCCTTTGGGCCAACAAGGCAATCATTGACATATGATCATCCAAAAGATGCAGTAGCCGGATTCATCTTGATTATGTCTGTTACATGGAACAGGCACTCTTTTTTCAAGATCTTCTACAAAAATGGCTTTCCTTAAATTCACCCCTGTGAATACTGCTGCTGTGAACACCTCTACTGTGAGGTCTGCTGCTGTGAAAACCAATGCTGCTACTCCTGCTGGAACGTCATCCGCTCTGAGGATGACATCACCAACTCAGCGTCTTCAACGCTGTGTTTCTAATGCACTGGTTAAGGAGTACCGTCGCAACGGTACTATCCCAACTCTGGAGGCCGCTCGTCAAGCCCTCCAAGTTAACAATTCTACCTGGTCGTCCGGACAACGGCGACCAGCAATCAAGAAGCAGGCGGTGCTGACTACCGTCTCCAACCGTTTCGGGTCATTATCACCGGAACGCAATTTCCATTCACTCCCTTATTCCGAGGAAGTGAATGAGCAGGTCCCTCGGGGCCTTAATTCAAAAAGACAGGATTCCTTCTCAAGGGCTCCCATCAACAATCGCCGCCAGACTCGTGCGGTAGTGCGCCCTCAACATGATGAGGGTACCGACTCCAGGCATTCAGCTCAGGTTCCTCGAACCCGAGCAGGCAAGATGAACCGCCAGAGACAGAATCCGGTTAACAATAGGCAGGTTGTCATCCCTGCCATCTCCGGAGAAGTCCACCAACCTAACTTGGTGGCAAACAACGAGCAGGCACACACACCTGCCCGTTTTAATTCATCTGTCCAGCAGACTCGTCTGACAGCATCAAGACGATCCCGCCAGGCAATTCCGGTGGAGTACCATAGGCAGGAACATACACCTGCTTATACATCATCAGTTAGTCAGCAGGCTCGTCTGACTACATATGATGGATCTCGTCAACCGCGTTTGGGGAAGTGTAATCAGCAGGCACATAAACCTGCTAATACTAATCAGGCCTACCAACAGTCTCGCTTGGTAGCGCACGGAGAAGTCAGTCGGAAAGTCCCGACGACAAACAGGGGGCAGACTAAACTCTCTGCCTCCACACTTGAGTACTGTCAGGATTCACTGACAGGAAAAGGAGGACAGGAGCAGGCACATACACCTACTCCAAGCCCAGAATGGACGTATATTCCTGTTTCGGAGGCTGAAGTCACCAAACATATTTTGTCAATGGTGAAAGAGCAGAAGCAAATTCCTGCTCATATTCTGGATGCTTGCCAGGATATCATAACATTTTCAGCATCATCTCAGGGACAGACACATAAATCTATCCCTAGCAGTGGAGTGACACATCAACAATTCACTCCGGAACAGACACACACATCTGTTCCATCCCAAGAGGGTTATGGGGCATACTCCCCCATATCATATGGACAACCAAGTCGGGCACATACACCTGATTTGAGCGATGATCGTCAGCCTAACCTGACCATCTTTCCTGATCAGGCACATACACCTGCTCAGAGCAATCACTTTCGTCATCAAGTGGTTTCTAAAGCGAGTAAGAAGGCATCTAAGAAAAAGATCCACCCAGCACAGTCAGGAGATCAAAGGCCAATCTGTAACCAGGCCTTGCTCGATGCTGGAGTTCTTGAAGCCCTCAGACATTTATCTGTCGGAATTCAAGATTCTACTCCCTCAGTTCTCAGTAACAGGAACATTAATTCTGAAGGTCTTCAACAGACACTTCCTCATGAAAACTTGCTTCATGAAAATTCGGTCAATCTTGAAGTTTCTTCTTCAGATGAGAGCCACATGAACCCTCTGTGTGGTCAGAAGGCCAAGGAGCAAGAGATTTCATCTTTTGCTGTAACCCATCATGATGGTCCTCCTCATGGTGAT
Organism: Viscum album; assembly: GCA_963277665.1. Lineage (NCBI taxonomy): Eukaryota > Viridiplantae > Streptophyta > Magnoliopsida > Santalales > Viscaceae > Viscum > Viscum album. The sequence continues at coordinate 2,087,108,900 of OY728151.1, forward strand.
GAACTTCGCTGCGAAATTCCTCTCCGCAGTAGTGATTCACGTTGTCTCGAAAATTCTTCAGAAGGCAATGTAGTGACGAGAAAGCCCTCCTATCTCGAGGAACTTGCAAACGTAAAACCAGTCATGTCTGATGCTTTACTATCGGCAGGTGAAACTCTTTCTCCATCAGAAGATAGCCTGGGGTTCAGGTTATTCTCCGAACCTTCCCTGGGTCATTCATCTTCCAGTATGAATAGTGATTCCTCTACCAATCTTGTTGAATCCGATGAAGAAACAAGGAAACACCAACTCTGGTCCAAACAGGTAGAAGAATATTCATTTAATGATAAAGAGGAAATGCTGAACATGAGGAAAAAACTGGCAAAAGGTGAAGTACCAGTCATGTTTTGGCCTTTGGCTGATTCCCAGTACGACATTCCAAAGATGTTGACGGATGATGGAATCCATGATATTCGTCTCAACATATGGAAAACTCTTTGTCAATTAAAGAAGAAGGTATTATCTTACGATGAATATGAAAATCATCTTAAGATAATAGAAGGGTTACAACGCCAGATTGATTTGGCATCTCTATCAGTCTCTCGGTATCCGAAGGCTGAAAAGCAACATAGAACCCTTCAACGTTCATGCCTTGGCGCACTAAGAAGATTGCGTCAGTTAATTTCCAATGCTCCATCTAATGTTCATATCAGAGGATGGGGTGTTCACGGAGCACTACATTTCACAGTACTTTCCGATAACCAGAGCCCGCCGAAAATGGTCTCATGCAATGTTATTGCCCATGGCCGGCCACAGTCAATGGGCTTTGTTCATAATCAAAAGATTGCTCGAGATCAAGCTTCAACTAGTTCCTCTCAAAATCAAGTATATAGAGAACAGGTTGTTGAATTGCTCCTACATCAAGCAGGCGAGAATATTGCACAAGCCTCTCGTCTGGAGCAAACACGTCATCAAATGACAGAAGTTTCGGAAATCATCCAACGGTCTGTTGAACCAGGTGATAAAAGTGGATACAGGTTAATGCATCCAGCTAATTTCCGAACTAAGATTCGCAAGATCAAGAGAGATTTCAAAAAGATCTCAGACATAGCATGTCAAGAGACACCCCAGCTTGCCAGACTGGGGACTTCTCTAACCCAACCCTCATAATCAACGAATGGGATTCGAGGAGTTGAGCGGAAGCAACAGGAACACCCCCAGTCCACCAGACTGGGGACTTTTTCAAATCTTCAATCCCTCCCTCAGAGAAAGTCAGTATTCTCTCGATTAGGGAATAAGCCTCAAGAGGAACGAAGAGCCAAGATGTCAGGAGATTCTCTCCAAGTGACGGTTCTCCAAGAAATTCCTGAGGGATCAAGTCAACGGAATGCCATGTCTTATCATGGACATAGAAGGAGACAATATCACAGAAATGATGATAGAAAGGATTCCATGCAATATGCATCCATTAATGTCATCAATGTTGTTGCTGCTGATTCACCAGATGAGGCTCAATCAGAGGGATCAGACGAAGAGGTTCCTGTTCAAGAAGTCGCGCACACAGACCTAAATGAAGAAGGTGTGTGCACACGTAATCAAAGGCTTACCCAAAATCTGGGTATTCCTTCAAGTAACCCACTTCCCCCTCTCCGAAAAGGATCCAATAAGGGGAAAGGTAAGAATCAGGTTACTTCTCACCCTTCCTCTGAAGGAGGTCAATCGCTCTCATTAGAGCAAAGGTTTGCACAACAGGAGGAAGAAATGAAAGAATTAAGAAGGTTGAATGCAGAACTACTTCAGAATAGTCTTCTTCTTAAGAATGCTGAAGTCCGACGGCCGAGGGAATTTGTTGTAACTACTGAGATGGATCAAGAATATCCTCCTTTGTCAGTACACCCACAGAGGTCTAATCCTACGGGTCAAACGCAACAACGGTTGGCAGCACTACCATCAGTTGCAGCACCAACCACCACGTCTTTCCAAGCTCCATTCATTGCACCTACCCAAAACCAAGTTCAACCTGACGTTTCTCAAAAGTTAATAACTACTATTGAGTCATTAACAGCTCGGTTAGAAACTATGGAAGGGAAACGGGCGCAAGTTCAACCTGAAAAGAAAGTTTACCCTGAATGGGTAGATTCAATTTCTCCTCCATCCAGTTTTGGAAACCCTATTTTCCCTACTTTCAATGGATCAGGCGACCCTGAACAACATTTGACGCATTACGTATCTTGTTGTGATCCTATGATGGGAACTCCAGAGCAGCAAGAAGCAGTGAAACTCAGATGCTTCGTGCGAACCTTGCAAGGACCAGCTTTTGTCTGGTAAACAAGCTTGAAATCCCGGTCAGTCATCGGATGGGAGGATCTTCGTCAAAAATTCCTTCTTCAGTTTAGCTCAACTTTGCCAAAAACGATAGTTTTCGATCTTACAAACTGCAAGCAAAGGGAGAATGAAAGAGTCTCTGATTTCATTGCTCGTTGGAAGGGATTAACGTATTCCTTGAGTTTATCACTCCCTCAGGAGGAATTGTTGCCAATCTGTGTGGCAAATTTGCGTGACGAATTACGCACGCCATTGATCCCTGTGAAATACACAGGAGGGTTTCGAGACCTTACTTCAATCGCTCAACAGATTGAAGATTACCTTATACAGGCTAAGGTTAAATCTCGTGTAATTCCATCAGCTCCAGGAAGAGGAATGGGTAAAGCAGAAACTGCTACAGTTATGCTTAAACAGGCACCTGTACCTATTTCTACTTCAAAACCTTCATCTTCTCGAAGAGCTCCACCTCCTGAACGCCAACAACAAAGGCTATTTCGTCCAAATGATCAAAAAGATCAACGACGAAAACAATTTGAGGATATGAAGAGTAAAACATACTCTTTTCGAAGTGAGCAAGTTCCTGGTTACTTCATTTCAGCTCTGGAAAATAATTTGGTTCAATTACCAGTGCCCAAGAGGCCAAACAAGGAAGGAGATGAAGACCGTCCCAATTATTTTCCCTTTCATCAAATGTTGGGGCATCCCATCCAGGAGTGTTTTGTCTTTAAAGACCTCCTGCAAAATATGGTCGACTTGGGACAAGTCAAATTGAAAGGTTCTTCAGCTCATGTAGCGTGTATTACCGCTACAGATCCAGAAGAAGGAGGCGAGTGGCAGGAAGTCACAAGCAAAACTGCGAAAAAATATGATGATTGGATGGTCAGAAAGACAATCAATCGGACCCATTCCATTTTGCGAACACAATTGAAGAAGCCAATTGTGTCTCCTACAAAAGCTGCAGTAAAGCCTCCATCAAAGGACAAATCCTCAAAAGGGCAGCACAATTCAAAGAAGAAAGAGGAATCAGGAGAAGATGAGTATGCATCAAAGCCTAAATTGTCTTTGACTCTGGCAGATTTCATGCCATCTACTTCAAAGCAACGGGCACCGTCCCACCAAACGGAACAGCCTAAACAGGCTAACCAGGCAGAGTCTTTATCAGACGAAGAGTTAATCTTTGGTTCTGTTAATATGATTCAATTAACAGATTCATATTCTAGTCTTGATGAGCCTGAATTCCCTGTATCAAATAAGGGAACCCGAGGAAGTTCTAGAGGTTCAGGATATAGGGGAAGACGTGGATCTTTCCGAAGCCACTACTCTAATTCTACCCCTGTTAGCACTGTATATGCAGCAGAAACTCGTGGTAGAGCCCTTCAGCGAGCTCAAAAAGAACAAGAAAGTTCTTCTGCAAATGGCCAACTCAGCTTCGGCACAGTTATTTTGGAAGACCGATTAAAGGTTCCATCTTCTTTATCTCAACAAGTAAATGGATCTAATCAGTCTAATTTTCCAAAACCAAAGATGTTGCCAACTTCAATACAAGATGCATCAGCTTCCAAAGCATCTGCTTCCAAGGTACCTGCTAAACCGCATATTCCTATTGGTAAACGCAGGCCTCTAGATCAAAAGTATGATATATTGAAACACTTGGCCCAAGTACCAGCCAAATTATCAATTTTGGATGCTTTGAATCTATCAAAAGATCTTCGGGAAGCACTCATCGAAGCTTTGTCAAGTCCTCAGGAGTTTGAAGCTGAAATTGCTGCGGCTGAAATTTATCACATAGAGAATAATCCTGCAGAATGTAATGCAGTGATATCTTTTACTGATAAAGATGAAGATGATGTTGTGCATGGTCACATAAAACCTTTGTACTTATCTGGAAAAGTCAATGGTATAGATGTTCGAAGATCTTTTATTGACAATGGTTCAGGAGTCAACCTCATGCCCATTCGTACACTTCGTCGATTGGGCCTCACGGAATCTGATTTATCTCCTTCTACCATGATGTTGCAAGGATATGATAAAAATGAACAAGAACCACTGGGAGAAGTTACACTTAGAACTCAGTTTGGAGATCTTGTTTCCAATTCGGATTTTATTATTGTTGATCAGGACTCAGCTTTCAATATCTTGCTTGGAAGACCCTGGCTACATCAGCATGCATCTATTCCGTCATCATACCATCAATGTCTCAAATACTGTTTCGATGGTCAAGTTGGAACATTGTATGGTGATAAGGCCCCGTTCAAGACATGTGAGTCTCAATACATTGAGGTGGAATTTTATCACATGAAGGGAAGAGAAAAATCTACAATGAAGGAAATTACCAAAGTTAATTCTCCATATGGTTTGGAAAAAATTCCAATAAATCCATTTTCACATGTGAGTACAGATTATGTGTTACCTATCATTCAAATTGACAAAATAGGCCCAAATCAAAATACTCTTATGGAAAGATCCATAATGTCAATTACGGCAATCGAGCCAGACAACATGGGAGAAATTGGTAACTTACCAAGTAGTGATGAAAGCATAAGTGGTGACGTTTTCATTTCGTCTGCTGAAATCCAACAAGTCTATACTTCGCTAATCAGGCAAGAAGAAGTTATAGCAACACCAGAGGTGAATATTGATGTCGATTCTCAATCCATCATCTCCTCTTTAATTCCCAAAGAAGACCCTTTATCATCAATAGGGTCGGAAATGGAAGCTTCTTCTTCTTCAAAATGTGAAAATTTTGACATCTCTTATGGTCATGAGAATTTCATTTTTTTCATCTACTTTGCAAATAGAAACGGAAGAAATAACACATGATGAAGAGGAAGAGGAAGATCTTAGAGATGATCCTCCAGCATTTGAAGAGGGTATCTCTACCACTGTGGATGAACTCAGAGAAGTAAATCTGGGTACAGAGAAAGATCCACGCCCCACTTTAATTAGTGCGGCCATGACCCTTGGAGAACAAGAGATGTATATTTCTTTTCTAAAGCAAAATAAAGATATTTTTTCTTGGAATTATACAGAGATGCCTGGCCTTGATCCTGATGTTCCACCCATCATTTGGGTTTGCCAAAAGAACATCGAGGATTCAAGCAAGCCGCGAGAAGAACACACCCAACCTATGCTTCCAAAATCGACGCTGAAGTGGATAAGATTATCAAAGCTAACTTCGTCAAAGAAGTTCAATATCCCAAGTGGTTGGCTAATATTGTCCCTGTAAAGAAGAAGAACGGACAAATTAGGGTTTGCATCGATTTTAGAGATCTTAATCGGTATTGTCCCAAAGATGATTTTCCAGTTCCGATTACAGAACTCTTAATTGATGCGACGGCTGGCTATGAAGTACTTTCTTTCATGGATGGATATTCTGGATATAATCAGATCCGAATGGCCCCAGAAGATGAGGAATATACAGCCTTCAGAGCTCCTCAAGGTGTGTTTTGTTACCGGGTGATGCCCTTTGGTTTAAAGAATGCAGGTGCAACATATCAACGCGCCATGCATCGTATCTTCAAACCTTTTCTAGGGAAATTTGTTGAATGCTATGTAGATGATTTGGTGGTTAAATCCAAACAACGTTTTGATCACTTGGCTGATTTGGAAATCATATTCCACAAGCTTCGACAACATAATTTGAAGATGAACCCCTTAAAATGTGCTTTTGGGGTAACCTCAGGAAAATTCCTCGGCTTTGTTGTACGCCATCGTGGTATTGAAGTCGATCCTGAGAAGACCAAATCAATCCTTGGTATGTCACCTCCTCAGAATTTGAAAGAATTAAGAGGACTTCAAGGACACTTAGCCTATATTCGGCGTTTCATCGCCAATTTGGCAGGCAAAAGTTTACCCTTTACCAAATTATTGAAGAAAGGAGTCACTTACCAGTGGACTAAAGAATGTCAAGAAGCATTTGATGTTCTCAAGAAATACCTCTTGAGTCCACCAGTACTCATGCCACCTGTTGAGGGTAGGCCTCTTATCCTCTATGTGACAGCTTTAGAGTGATCATTGGGTGCCTTTCTCGCTCAAAAGAACGATGCTGGGAATGAAAATAGTCTCTAATATCTCAGTAGAACTATGCTTGAAGCAGAAACCCGGTATTCGAGTATTGAAAAGTGCTGCCTAGCATTAATCTTTGCAGTTCAGAAACTGAGACACTACCTGCAACATCACGAGGTCCAATTGGTATCTCGTAATAATCCACTCAAATTCATCCTTAGTCGTCCAATGCTTACAGGACGTCTAGCAAGGTGGGCGGTTATTCTACAGCAGTTTGACATCCAGTATGTGTCTCAAAAGGCAATTAAGGGCCAAGCTCTGGCTGATTTCCTGGCTGAACACCCTTCAGTGGAAGACACGTATTCAGATATCGAACTCCCTGATGAGGAAGTTTTTTCTATTCAAGAGAGTCCTCAAACATGGGAAATGTATTTTGATGGTGCTTCTAGAAGTCCAATAGGGAAGAAAATGGAAAATCCTAAATTCAACAAAGTTGGTTTAGGAATTGTGCTCATTTCTCCAGATAAGGCAGTGTTACCTTATTCCTTTTTGTTGTGGGAAGGTGGTACCAATAATGAAGCTGAATACCAAGCTCTCATTGCAGGCTTGGAGTTAGCACTTCAAGCACAAGTGAATCACTTAAAGGTGAAAGGTGATTCAGACCTGGTAATCAAAAAAGTCAATGGGGATTATGCCATCAGAAAAGAAGAATTAATCCCTTTGTATGATTACGTCAGAGAGTTAATGTCGGAATTCCCTTCAGAACCGACATTTTCTTATGTCCCAAGATCACAAAATGCTCAAGCTGATGCACTGGCTAATATAGCCACAGCTTTAGCAGATCCAAATCGAGACGAGACAACCATCGGTATTGCCCACCGTCGTGCAATTTCACCTTATGTTCAAGTCAGAACAGAGGAAATTAATGAAATTAGTCCCATTCCTGAACTGTATGGTCATACTACAGGATGGATGTCACCTATCAAGGAATACCTTCAAAATGGAACACTTCCACCTGATAGAGCCGAGAAAGAACAAATTCGGCGACGTGTGGTCAATTTTACTCTTTATGATGGTCCAAACCACCTCGAGAAAATTCTCTACAAACGTGGTTTTGATGGAGTTCTCTTCAGATGTATTGATGGTGAAGAGACAATGGCTGTCATAAAAGAAGTGCATGCAGGAGTCTGTGGTGCCCACCAGTCTGGACATAGACTCTCTGATCAAATTCGAAGGCTTGGATACTTCTTGCCTTCAATGATACAAGATTGTGTTAATTTCACAAAGAAGTGTCATTCATGCCAAGTATATGCCAACTTCATTCATCAACCTCCAGAGTTGCTTCATACAGCTAAATACTCATGGCCATTTTCCACATGGGGAATGGATGTGGTGGGACCTTACCCTTCAGCTACGGCCAAGCAGTTTAAGTACATTCTTACTGCTACTGATTTCTTTTCCAAATGGGCAGAGGTAGTACCTCTCAAAGAAGTCAGTTCTAAATGCATAGTTAGCTTCATCAAGTCTAACATCATTTCTAGATTTGGTGTCCCTCATACCATATTGACGGACAACGGCACCAACTTCTTTTCTTCTCAGGTAAAGAATTTGTATCAAGAATACAACATTAAGTCCAACCATTCATCTCGATATCATGCAGCGGCTAATGGCCAGATAGAGGCCTTCAACAAGACTCTTTCAAACATACTGCAAAAGATGGTGGATAAAGATAAGAGGTCATGGCCTGATAAACTCTTTCATGCTTTATGGGCTTATCGGACTACCACTCGCAATGCAACGCGGTCTACTCCATATTCATTGGTATATGGAACAGAAGCAGTCTTGCCAATTGAAGTTCAATTTCCCTCACTCAGAATAGCCATTTGTGATCAGTTATCAACAGATGAGCAATCCCAAAAGCGGTTGAATGAATTGGAACAGTTATATGAGAAGAGATTGTGCACTTTGCACCACTTGGAAATCTATCAGAATCGGATAGCACGATCTTTTAACAAAAAAGTTCGTCTTCGTTCATTCATTCAGGGAGAATTGGTATTAGTTCTCAGAGCACCAATGATACCAGGAAAGAAGCCTCCCAAGCTTGAACCAAAATGGGAAGGACCTTATTCAATACATAAGGTCTACTCCAATGGAGCGTATTCTCTGATCTCAATGGATGGAGAACACATCACGACTCCAACTAATGCCAGATTTCTGAAGAAGTATTTTGTATAAACACAAAATATTGTTCCCAGAACCAAGACTCTTACATTTTGGTTCATACAGCAATGGTCCAGTATGACCTTAAACTGCAACTTCGTCCAACATGACGTTAAACTGTGTCACCTTCAATGTCCGAGATGACATTAAACTATATTTTGTCCGAGATGACATTAAACTATATTGTGTCCTTGCAACATGACATTAAACTGTGTGGCACTTTCATCGTCCAACATGACGTTAAACTGTAAAAAGTCCCCAGAACTGATATCCTCATATTGGTTCACCTTAGTCCTAACTACGTGACTTTAAAACTGTACAGCACCAGTTCGTCCTTGCTATATGACGTTAAAATATACAGCAATGGTCCAGTATGACTTTAAACTGCAACTTCGTCCCACACGACATTAAACTGTGAAAAAAGTTCCCTAAACCGTCTAGTATGACCTTAAACTGCATCATCCCTGGTCCATGTATATGACCATAAACTATTTTCAAATCCCTTATGTCCAGAAAGACGTTAAACTGTGACGTCCTAAATTACATGACGCTAAACTGTATAAAAGTCCCTCACGTCCGGAAAGACGTTAAACTATATAATCTCAAAAGTCCAGTATGACATTAAACTGCACCATTCACGGTCCATGCATATGACCTTAAACTATTCGCACCTTCGTCCGACATGACGTTAAAATGGTACACTCTTTTGTCCTTACTGCATGACATTAAACTGTACAGTCCCCCTTTCGTCCAATATGACGTTAAACTATTTTATCCCCATCGTCCTAAATACATGACGCTAAACTGTACAGAAAATCCTTGATAGGTCCTACATGACATTAAACTGTATTTTGTCCCTGCTACATGACACTAAACTGTGCAGCACCAATAGTCCTAACTGCAAGACTTTAAACTACATAGTCCCCTTTTTTATGTCCTACATGACATTAAACTGTACATCGTTAAGGTTGTTATTACCTCTTGTTTCTCACACCGAGTATGACTCACGTGAGCTTAGAGAGAACATCAACCATAACACTCCCTTTGGGCCACTAACCATGTGTAAGTCCCAACAATATTTTTTATTAGATCATTGTCCACAAGAACAACTTGATCATTGATTCATTCTTTAATTGAACTACACGGACTTTGATCCTTGCCCTCCAGGCTGGGTATGTAGGCAACCTCCCAAGGTTCAAGCCCAAAAACAATCTCTTCACATCGGTTCACCACCATCTCATATGATGATGATTTGTGAAACCGCCCCTGGAATCAATATCTTTAGATTGATTCACTTTCGTCCTTGTTATATGACGTTAAACTATACAACACTTTTGTCCGGTACGACAATAAACTACAATATTCTTTGATTTCCTCATTTGAGAAGGAACCATTATTAACATTGATTCTTTTTCAATCATGGTTTTCATTTTCAAAAGACTACGTACATACATGGTAATGCCTAAACTTTTTATCTTAGGTTAAAACCATCATTGCACTAAAGTCCCCTTTTCACCCTTCACATGTACGAACCAAATTTGTACAAATGGTAGATCTAGAACTACGTGGACTTGATTCCCATCCTTATGGGATACGTAGGAACATTCGAGTGTCCCTCGAATCCAGTCCCAAGTCTTTTGGGCCTAACCCCAAATTTCACTTTCAGTCCCTTGGCTGAAAAGTCTTCATGAAAACACACATTGTGTATTCATTATTATGGTCCGAATTATATGACCTTAAACTAAGATCACTCAAACTTTCGTCCTTCACGACGTTAAACTACATTTCAAGAACTACGTATGGCTTGATTCTCATTCTTATGAGATATGTAGTGAAGTCCAAAATTTCAATTTAGGACCCAGCCACAACATGATTATGGTTTTCATTGACCTATGTATCTCTATATACATTGGACAATACCCATCATTATGTGTTATAATCCTAACCTTAAATATTTTCAGATCTTCATAACCCTTTTCATGACTTCTAGTCACAAAAATGTCAAACTTCTGAGAATTCTTTTGCCTGACTATGCAGCACGTGCCCATAGGTGGCCTTGCATAAACAGTCCACATAACAGACTTGTCAGCCAAAAGATGCTATATTTATTTGACCATGCATCCAATGCCCATAGGTGGCCCTGCATGTTTTCAACCCCCTAACGGGTTTGTTAAATAATAGTAACTTCATTCTTGGGAAGAATGCCTCTTTTGTCCTTATTTGTCTTAAAACGACAGTATGTAGAGATCCGCAAAAAATAGCCATCCTTAACATATTTCTCCCATATCCTTTTTCATGATCTGAAAGTATTCAAGTCTATGGTTTATTCTTCTTCCCTACGTTTGGGTCAGACCTTCGTAGGAGTGATATTCATCCAGTTCTTCGATATTCTTGTTTGGAAATATCTTCTCCATATTCAAGTACCTCTTTCCATACAACAAACTCTATGCTTTAGAAAATTTGAATCTCCATAAACTTTCACTGGCTTTTAGCACTAGGAAAGTAAATTTCTGGGAGTTCTTTTGCCTGACTATGCAGCACGTGCCCATAGGTGGCCTTGCATAAACAGTCCACATAACAGACTTGTCAGCCAAAAGATGCTATTTATTTGACCATGCATCCAATGCCCATAGGTGGCCCTGCATATTTCAACCCCCTAACGGGTTTTGTTAAATAATAGTAACTTCATTCTTGGAAACTACTTCTTCTAATGCCTTTTAGCTCTTTTTCATATCATTCCTCAGATTCAAATATTCTTAAGCCATAGTTTACATTTTTTCCCTCATAGTTGAGTATGGTAGTATGTTTTCAGATGAACTTTCAAGGAATTGTGTCAATTCTAATCCATTTTGGTCAAAGCTATTTCGACCTTAAACATTAGCCCCTTTATGTCCGGCATGCATGACTTTAAACTGCCCACAAAAGACAAAGGAACTCTGAATAAAAGTCAAGTTCCAGCACACTTGTGCGCTGCCCTCTGTGCACTGAAGACTTGCGCGCCTCCCTTTTCCTTTGGAGGGATTCGATTTCCTCAGAGTCAAATCCTCATTTCTTTCCGGATCCAACTCTGAGGGGGGACTTTTGTTGACGCTCCTTTCGTCACAGAATCTAAAGATCGGAAAAGGGGGAATATCTGAGCTCAAAGTGATTCATCCTTTGAAGAAACATCAAAAATCGACAAAGGGATGAACAAGGAGAACATTGCCCATAGGTCGTGCAAGTTCCCTCATGGTCGCGCAAGTACACTTGCGCACCGCCTAGTGGTCGTGCAAGTACTTGCGCGACGCCTTATGGTCGTGCAAGTGACTTGCGCGACCTAAGTGATAACCGCCCGGTAACCACCCAGTAACCGCCCAGGGTCTTCTTTTGCCTATAAATAGACCCTGTGGGCCCCCCATTCGAGGGAGGATCTTTTTCCAGAAACTCGGATCGAAGCTCCCGACGCCCAAGTCTCTTCTCAAAGCTTCCAGAACACTTCTAAGGTAATTTCTTACCTAGAATGGAAGATCTAAAGAAAATAAGGAAGGCCTAAGTGTTGAAACTTATCAAACACTTGCGCGCCGACTTAATTCCTTCAATATAACTTGCGCGTCCCTTCTCTGGAAGAACCTCAAGAGGATTGTAAAGGGTTTTCTAAAAAGTCGCTCAAGCATTTCAATGCTGGTAGAAAATCGTGCAAGTTCCACTCATGTCACGCAAGTATACTTGCGCGACCAATACTTGCGCGCCGCCGCAGGACTTGAGCGCCTTTAAAGACTTGCGCACCCCTATCTTTTTTGGGTTCCCATCTTGCCCATTTTACCCCTCTTAAGCCATTTCACCTTTCCTATTCAAGATTCAGTCTTCAAGATACTCTTCAAAGCCATTTATGGCATGATTTCTTGATTTGACATCCTTTTCTGAAAGGAATTCTGTGAAATATCTCTCAAAGTCTAGTGATTTAAATATCTTTATGTCACCAAAGATTGAGAGTTCATTCATTCAACCTCATCCTTTAAAATGAGAGAATCCTTAACCTGGGTCTCCTTTTCAGGAATAATCCCCAGTTATAAAACCTTTGATCTGGGCATCCTCCTCAGGAGTAAGCCCCAAATATTAATCCTTAACCTGGGTTTCCTTTTCAGGAATAAAACTCAGTCATAACCTTGGGCTTCCTTTTCAGGAATAAGCCCCAAGTCCCCTTAAACTTCTCTTAACCAGTCATAAATTACCTTTGATTTGGGCTTCCTTTTCAGGAATAAAACCCAATCATAAGTCCCCTCCTAACTTGGGCATCCTCCTTAGGAGTAAGCCCCAAGATTAGAGTATTCAAATCTCCATGAAGCACATATAACTTTGTGGACCCTGTTCATGGATTTTCTCCCTAAAAGTAAATCCTAAACCTTCGTCTATCTGGGCAGTCATCTATACATAAGCCCCAAAACAAATTCTTATGATTGCATCTTTTATGGCACAATTGTCTAAATTTTACCAATACCTCTTGTTTCTCACACCGAGAATGACTCACGTGAGCTTAAAGTGTAAAAGTAATTATGACATTCATCTTTGATCCATCAATCATAAACATCATATCCCATTCCTCGAACTACGTGGGTTCTGATTCCTTTTTCAAAACAAAGGATACGTAGGTAGCCCATTTATGGGTTCGATCCCTACATTGAAATAATCTATGTCCTTCTGAATGACGATAAACTTCAAGTGCCCCACTGAGTGGCTTTAAAACCAGCCTGGTCATCAAAATGACCAAGAGAATTTTATATAAATGTTTTGAAGGATACCATTGACCAAGAATCTCTAAACAAATATAGATGATTCTATATTGATGAAGAACCTCGAATACATATAAAAGATTCTCTAAATTTCTTGCATATTTAATCATTGATTGTTAAAACTAAAGGAAAGCTCATTTTATACTTGGTAATGTAATAAGGATTCACGAACTTAACTTAAATCTATAAAGAGAGTCCCGGAGTAGACAATAATTCCCCTCAAAAAGGTGTGATGAGTCCGACCTCCCATCCTCTCGACCAATGCAAATTCATAAGCCTCATTAGTCCACAAACTAATGAGCGCCTGCCTTTGGAAAGTAGGTCCAGACGGATGTGAAATCATTGGATGTTTCCGGTTCTAAGAACAAACCCGTTAGAAACCGATCGGAACGTTTGAATCTCCCGTCCAGGAGGTCATCCCCGGATTCCGCGCGAAACAGTGATGCTATAATTCATGGTGTAGACTCACATTCTAGTGTTGAACTACCTTGGACTCACCATTCATGACCTCATAGATTTTATTTGATTAGGAATAATTTTTTATTCCCCTTCAATCATATTTTATGATATATCCTTCCATGGTGCACCACTCTTTCCACAGTGCAGGCACCTCATATCCAATAACACTGAAATTATACAAAACATCCATTGTGGCATGGATTGACTTCCCATGGTGTGAGTAACATTTTCCATAATCACTAGATTTCTTCCAAGAATCCTTCATGATGTGACAACTATGTTATAGTGTGTAGTGAAAAACACCAAATCTAGAAAGGTAAGGAACCTTACGTTTTAACCAAGTGAACCTTATAATAATCAAGTTAAGTTACAATTTTTTCATATCAACCCCATTTGTGACATGATTCATGTGCTCATAGAATGAATCACTCCTATGATTTTCCATTAATGACTCATTTGATGTTCCATAATGAATTTTTAGTTCCCTAGGAGTGGTGAAAACTTCTAAGAGGGTGGTAAAATGGGTTTTTCCAAATATTTTACTAAATTATAATTTATTTTTTATCATTTAACCCCCCCCCCCATTGGTTTAAACCTATATAACTTATTAGGTTTTAAGTGTATCTATTTATCTTTAATAAATCACGTACAACACATGCAGTTAATGTAACAGGTGTTTTATAAGGTTCATCCCTAATGTGTGAAACCTACTCCTTTTGTGATAATTTTTTAAATGAGTCTCAAATTATCCACGATAAATTATATCATAAAAATATATTAGGTTCTAGGAAGTTATCATCCTGCACTAGGGTCACAGTATTATATATATGAATATTCACAATATTACACATGTGAATGAAATCCACTCTTTTGGTTTCTTTATATTGGCATCCCATCAGTTGTTCAAAACATAATTCCTCTACTTGGAAATAAATATTCACTAATATCAAGATATCATAGTATAAATATAAATGTATCACTTTCAACTGATTATAATTGATTTATAGAACTCATTTCATGTCATCCCTTCCTCAATTATTCTTCTACTTCTTTTATTTTATACAAAAATAGTCATATATTTAACATATGATCAAATTATTCTACTTATTATTTGGGATTACTACTTCTATATCATCTAAATACTCTTATTAAAGAGTGCTAACTTTGTTATCTTGGTTCTCTCTACAACATCTCACTCTCTTACGAGCTATCACTTTTTGTCTCAAGAGGTTATCCTTTCCCTATATAGGTCACCCTATTTTTTGGGGGTATTTTCCATTTTTTATAAATTGAAATATTTTAGATATACGTTTCAAGAAAAAAACCACATGCATGGAACTTTTTTATTCTCACACAATCCTCTATATCTTCTCTATTTTCAAATGGTTTTCTTCAGTAAAATAACAGGAGTACCCATTCTCTTTTATATTTCTCAATTTCTATTTAGGTAAAATATATATTCTAATTTTTATAGAATATCACTTGTTTATTGGACCATATCATTCTCAAAAATATATTTTCTCACAAAAATCTTATAGATTTTGGTTAAATTTATAAATTATAGATAAGAAATCGACACACTTCTGATTTATATTAAATCACAAGTTATCTTGTGATATTTAAAACACCGAATAATAGCTTGGAAATCATCCCATTTTTATTCTCTATTATGATCATATATATTGAGTTTAAAATATTATCATCTGAAACTCATAGAATTATATAAACATTGGTCTTTTCATCTTCATTTCAATTGATATTGTTGGCCAATAAGAGACTATTGGCCACCCTCTCTAGTATTAATGTTTTTAATAATCACAAATCATGTCTAATAATATCAATCATGTTTATTTAATTTTAAATATGTGTAAATATGATTATCTAGGTTCACATA
Source organism: Viscum album (assembly GCA_963277665.1). NCBI lineage: Eukaryota > Viridiplantae > Streptophyta > Magnoliopsida > Santalales > Viscaceae > Viscum > Viscum album. The sequence goes on from OY728151.1 coordinate 2,087,124,551, forward strand.
TATGTTTAACACATTCTGACAATATTTATATTGTAAGACAGTCAAATAACAAAATATTTTCTTTGTTTGACATACTGACATTGACAGAAGATATGAGACACCAACAGTTCAACTGATTCACCAACAGTTCAAAACAACTCACGGATAGATGGCTCACCGAAAGTTAAATTGACACAATGACAAACCGATTGTCTGATCGACAGTTCAACCGAGTCACTGATAGTTTAATTGTCTCATCGATAGAAGGACTGAACTACCAACTCATGGTGCTACCAACGGAAGGACCTACCGATGCAAAGACGTACTGACGTAAGGACTTGCCGATGCAAGGACCTACCAATGCAAGTAAATACCAATTCAAGAACCTACCAATGCAAGGACCTATCGATGCATGAGCAGATCGATAGATGAAGACACCAAAAAAATGATACACTGATACTGATATAAGGACTCAACGATGGAATGAGTCACTGACGGATTACTCGCCGATAAAAGAGTCACTGATGAACTGTTTAAATTTAATTTTATTTAATATTATTTCTAACGATCATATTTTGAGTGTTTTAATGAAACTGATTAGTTTAATTCCTTTTGAAAACATCTTAAATGAGGATGTCAGAAATACTATGTACAACCCCAAACTCAAACATGCACATTTTCGGGCTGCAAGTGTAAAACAAATAAAATGACTTGAGATGAAAGAAATATATATAAAAAACATCGCATGAAAGAGATATAAAGAGATACACGTAGACAGAGTAGCAGAAACACATGAGAAACATACAGAAAGGAATAACACATGAGGAACACGTCATTCCTGCTTTCTGTGAACCAAAGAACTGTTGTTCATCGAAGTTCTAACATCTCTATAGCATCCAACTTAACCTAAGGAGGAGAACATCTCATATTCTTAGAATATAGAACACGGTGCTCCATGACACTCTATTTTTAGTGGCTACCTTCGGAATAGTACTTTACCTTCAACTCTGATACATCAGAGAGTCCAAAACTAAACATCTTAACACAAAGATCCTTCAAAACTCTATATTATATTTAGTGCTCTATTGTGTGCTTTTTATTACATTTTTTAGTAGTGTGTGAATATATCTATAAAACACACAATATCTCCTTCACTGAACTGGGGAATACTATATATCCTCAAACAATTATCTTTTTACACTTTTTATCCCACAGAACTATGGTAGAGGTCATATGTGACCTCATTTTATTTTCTTCCCACATAGAATTGTGGTATAGGCCTTTTGAGATGGATAGTTTGTATACTATTGTGTAAATACAAATATAGGGTGTGGATCAAAAACATTTATCTATATTGAATTCTTGGTGGAAAGTGATCACTAAGTGAAGAGGAATAAGTCTCAACTTGAGACTGAACCTCTTGTTTTATATCTGATGTGTTTTCAAATTTAGTTTTCTCTGTTTTTACCAATTTTTCAGAAGAAAAAAAATTGAATTTTACTTTGATAGTTATTCTTGGATAGTGTTTATAACTATTTTGGATTATTAGATTAGTTACAAAAGTTGTATCAATGTCTCATACTGTTACAACTAAGAAATAATCAATATTCTAAGAAATTATTTGAATAGTAATACTATTATAAATTCACTACTTTAATTAACTGGTATGTTAAGTTTTAAATTTGGGGAATCTTTTAAATATTCTTTTTAATAAAAAAAATTATATGAACTAAATTAACCCCCCCTCTGGAGTGTCCTACTCTGACCAATATTTTATATCAGAAGTGGTTTTTAAACTGCTATTTTCAAAAGTCTCAAAGCTTTTTCAAATCTTATCTACTTTGATTTAGTTATGTTTTAAAGATCTCAAAAATTTATGTTACTTCTAAAATTTTAGCTCTTTAAAAATATTTTCTTTAGCATGGACAATAGATTAAAAGGTGATGATACAAACAGACCTCCATACTTTAATGGAAAAACTATGCCTGGTGGAATATTAAGATGAAAATTCATTCAGAAATTCTAGTATTTGATATTTGGATAGTTATAGAAGATAAATATGGCATACAAAATATTGACCAGAATATCTACAGTGATTCCACAAATAATCCTTAGAATAACAATTTTCAAAGCTATGAATGCTCTGTTTTGTGTACTAGGAGATGAATAATTTAATAGAATATTTTCTTGTACATCTACCTATGAAATTTGGGACACTTTATCTATTTCGCGTGAAGGAACTTATAAAGTTAAAGAAATGATACTTAACACTTATACTATTAAGTATGATAATTTTAAGATAAATCTTGATGAGCCTATTTCTGACATGTATCTCAGATTTAATGAAATTGTGAACACCATGATCTCTCTAGGAAGAACTGATACAACCAAGGATAAAATCATGAAAATACTTAGATGCATACCTGATATATGGAGATGGAATTTTGTATTAATAATATAATCCTATGACCTCAACACTTTACCTATAAAAGAGATGATAGGGAAGTTGATGATGTATGAGGAAGAACTAAAAGTAAACAAAGAAGGGGGTGATGAACCCAAAATAAAATCTATTACTTTAAAATCTATAGAATCCAAAAAAAATTACAAAGCTCAAGATGAAACTGAAAGTTCAAGTGATGAACAATCATCAATAGATAGTGATGAAGATATGGCTCAAATAGCCAGAACGATTAAGAAATTTTATAGAAATAATAAATTCTTCTGAAAGCCCAACTACAAAGGTAAATATGATCATAAGGTCCATTGTAAAAAGGATTGGAAAAGAAGTGACACTTCAAATGAAATTGTCTGTTATGAATGCACAAGAAAGCGACATGTAAAGGTTGACTATCCCATGCTAAAGTACAAGAAGATGTATGATGATAAGGATAGAAAGTATAAAAAGGATATGAATGAAACATGGAGTGATTTTTAGGATAGATAAAGTGACTTATAATTCTCTCATGATTAAAATATTAATAAGGAAAATATGTGTTCTTTGATAAACACATCTAAGGTAACACTAAACTCTTCTAAACATAATGCTTACTATTTTGGAGATGAAAGTGATTATGAAAATATGAAAAATGAGGAAATTTTTTAATATTAAAAAATGATTGAAGACACTTATAATGAACAAAAATATAAATATAAATCTTTAAAAAACATAATTCTTTTACTATCATTATTAAATATAAACTAACTGTAGAAAAATACAAAAATCTCAACTGCTTAAGGAAATCAATGAGCTTAAATTGTCAAATAAGCAATTGAGAAAGGATTTATAAAGATTTAACAATGTTAAATATATCTTGGTTCAAATTCTTGTTAAACTAGTAACTCATAGATATAATAATGGAATATTATACCAACTAGGAAAGAGGAATATAGCTAAAACTCATTTTTTATCAAAATATAGAAAATCCAGTTTTATGACCAGTTATGGAAATTTTTTTGCAAGTTATAGCTATGAAACATCTTCTATTGTTTCAAGTTCTTTTGGACCAAATAAAGTTTATTTTTCAAATACTTTACATGATACTTATAGAAAACCCATGAAGAAAATGAGGCTTCCCAAATCGCTTATTACTAATGTTATTAGACCAAAACAAATCTGGGTAACAAAATATTTTCTTTTCTAAACTATTTTTATAGGGATGTTGTTTGAAGAGATCTTGTTAAATCATATGGTACTTGGAAAATGTATGTTCAATACACATGATAAGATATTATCCCTACTTCAAGATTTTTATCAATATTGATAGTGTGTCTATCACCTTTGGTGACAATGATGAAGGAAAAATCATTTTCCTAGGCCAGATTGGTAACTCTAACTTAGTTTTAATTTCTAAAGTAATTTTTTTTATGGATTAAAATAAAACCTAATTAGAATATATTAGTTATGTGATGATGTTTTTAATGTCAAAATTTAAAATGATGCATGAAATTTTTTTAATTATAAAAATGAGTTAGTATTTTCTTCTTTTAGAGATGAAGGTTTTTATGTTGTTGATTTAGATTCTTTAATTTCTCAAAAAAAATCTTGTTTGAGTAATTTTCATAAAGATTCTTGGATTTGGAATAGGAGGTTAGGGAAATGAAATATAAACTCCCTTATAAATCTTAATATAAAAGGCTTAGTAAAGGATCTAACTAAACATGAGCTTCCAATTGAAGAAGTCTGTAATCCTTATCAAAAGGGTAAACAACCCAAAATCTCATTCAAACCAAACAAATAAGTTTCAACTTCTCAACCTCTTGATTTGGTTCACATGGACATGTTTGATCCTTCTAGAGTTTCAAGTCTAAGTGGAAATCACTATGCTTATGTTCTTGTAGATGGTTATTATAGATATACTTGGACCTTCTTCTTAGATCAAAAATGTAAAGATAGATCTCATTTCACGAAGTATGCTTGGACTATAGAAAATTTTAGTGTTCTTAGAATTAAAACCCTATCAAGTGACTATGGATGTGAGTTTGAAAACCAATATTCTGAAACATTTTTCTCATAAAATGGCTATATTCATAACTTCTCTTATCCTAGGACACCCCAGAAAAATGGAGTTGTAGAAAGAAGAAACAGAACCCTGCAAGAAATTTTTGGAACCATGATTATTTAGTATTACCTACCTATATACTTTTGGGTAGAATCTATCAATATAAAATGCTATATAATCAATAGAGTCTTGATTATACTTATCCTTGAGAGAACTACTTATGATTTGTAGAAGAAATAAATACCCAATGTTAACTACTTCAATGTTTTTGGTTGTAGAGTCTATATTCTTAACACCAAGGATAATCTACCCAAATATTCCTCCAAGAGTGATGAAGGAATTTTCCTAGGTTATTTAATTTCTATTAAAGCATATATAGTCTTAAATAATAGAACCAAATGTGTGAAAGAATATGTACATGTCAAGTTTGATGAGATATATCCACATGATTAAAAGACCTCTTAAGAATATCTTGAGGATGATTATTCAAATCTGAACATCAATACTAAATATTTTGACCATAATGTTAAGGAATCTATTAAAACTTCTAGTTTTGGGAATTATCCATACTTTAGTTATGATTCACCTAAACCTATAGAAGAACCTGAAGTGACTAGACCTTTTTTTCTAAACCTATTAGAACTCTCAAGAACCATCCTTTAGATTCTGTAGTTGGATATTTAGACAAAGGAACTCATACTAGATCTTCTCTCAAAAATCAGGTTGAACATCAATCTTTCTTATAACAACTTGAACTTAAGAACATAAATGTGTCTATCAATGATGAATTTTTGGTAATGGTTATGCAAGAGGAGTTAAATCGGTTTGAATTAAAAAAAGTCTAGAAACTCATGGATAGCCAAAGATACCTTGGATATTGGCACTAAATGGGTGTTTAGGAATAAAGTAGATAAATCTGGTAATATAGTTAGAAATAAATCTATATTGGTTGAAAAGGTTATAGTTAATAATAAGGCATTGATCATGAAGAAACTTTTTCACCAGTAGAATTACTTAAGGCCATTAGAGTCATCTTTTCCTATGAATCACATCTATATTTCAAACATTATCAATTGGATGTCAAGAGTGCATTCTTAAATGGTTATATAATTGAAGATGTTTTTTTTTTTGAAAAACCCCTAGTTTTAAAAATCCAAACTTTCCAAATAATATTTTTAAATTAACTAAAGATTTATATGGATTAAAACAAGATCCAAGATATTGGTATGATAGAATCAACACTTTTCTTATTTCTAAAGTATTTAAAAAGGTATTGTTGATCCCAACATTTTTATAAAACAAATTTCCAAATATGTTTTAGTAGTAATAATATATGTATGTGATATTTTTTTTGGATCATCTAAAAATTCAATATGTGTTTATTTTTCAAAAATGATGCAAAGTGAATTTGAGATGAGTTTGATGGGCGAACTCAAATTATTTCTTGGATTTCAAATATATCAAGATAAATAAGATATTTTTGTGAATCAAATTAAATATACTAAGGATCTTTTAAAAATATTTGGATTTGAAAGCACTAAGAGTAGTGACACTCCAATGAGTACGACTTGTAAGTTAGACCTTGATTAAGATGGAAAATATATTGATCAGACCACTTAGAGATTAATGATTGGGAGTTTACTCTAATTAACTGCTAGTTGGCCAAATACTATGGTTAGTGTGTACATGTGTTCATGTCTTTAATAAAACCCAAAAGAATCACATTTAAATTCTAGAAAAAGAATTTTTAAATACCTCAAATATAAAACCAATTTAGAACTATACTAATCTAGAGGAAAACCTATTGATTTGGTGAGTTATTCAGATGTTGACTTTGGTGGCTGTAATTTATACATAAAGAGAACCTTTGGAACATGTCACTTTTTGGACAAGTCTCTAGTTTCATGGTGTAGTAAGAAAAATAATTCATTACATTATCTACTATCGAAGTAGAATACATATCTGCTGGTAGTTATTGTGCACAAATGTTTTGGATGAAACACACATTACTAGACTATGGATATCAATTTAGACATGTCCCTATAAATTGTGATAACAGAAATGTATTAATATTTCTAAGAATCTTGTTTTATATTATAATAAAATACACATTTATTTAATACTTCCCTTTTTGAGAGACCATTATCAAAAAGGTGATATAACTTTAGAGTTCATTGGCACAGAACATCATCTTGCTGAAATTTTCACTAATCCATTTAACACTAAAAGAATGAACTACATAGGACATGAGTTATGAATGATCAATCTATAGGGCCTTATGTTTTTATTCCTTTGATAATTTTAAGTGAATTTATCATACCGAAACTGACAATATGAAGCTGAAGATTTTTTGTCGACACTGATAACATTGTCACACTGACGTTATGTCATTCCAACAAAGTTATCATGCTGATATCGATGCTTTGTCAGGTTGACCTGACACCATGTCATGCCGACACTGGCGACCTGTCAGGACGACATTGTTTGTGCTATGAAAAATTTTCCACATTGACACTGATGACTCGTTGTTTTTATCTATTTTATGGTTTTAATCAAAATGACACTATTTTAGGGATTTTGTTGAACCCAGCTCATGATTTCATGATTTTTCAATTTCAAATTCCTGAAATGATATAAATTTGAGTTGATCCACGCTACTCCATTACCCTTACACTCACTTATTTGTTTCTCTCTCTACCTCGGACCTTTCACCTCCCGACTTTCAAATCGAACTGTTGGAATGCCATGCGTGAAGAAATCTCTTCAAGGTGGTGAGTCTCGTGCAGCTCAAAAATAGAAAGGGTAATTAAGAAAATCTTATGGACCTCTGAATCCTGCTCTGTAAAACTGTGTAGTGACTCCAGAAAAGGATGTTCTTAAAGAATTGATGTTGTAAAGAAAGTCTCTTCTACTCAGGGTGTTATAAGATCAGGGGTGTCTTGAGTGGTTCTTAGATAATGAATTACCTTTTCACTCGAAGTTAGTTCATGATTTTTACATTAATGTGGAGTTTATTCTAAAAGTAAGTGACGTTTCTTGGATTAATTCCATAGTAAAAGGAAAGAGAATATATTTTTCATCCAGTCAGCGGGTTAAATGTCTTAAAGTACCACATGAGGGAGTGTTTGATGACTACTAGGGTACCTCTCCACCAAAGAGTGACATTTTATGTTTTTGAGACATCTCTCAAGGAGATTACTGACAATGATGAGCACAGGAGACCCATTTCTACAGAGTTAGATGGGGAGTGTAGAATTTTGTTCAAATTCAGATAGCATTAGATATATCCTAGGAAAGGAGAATTTTCACCTCTAAAGTATCACAATGTTTATTTTATTTATCTTATGAGAAATGGGATTAATGTAAATTAATGTAGATGCCTTTTGTGCACATAAATTAAATTATCAAGACTTCTTTAAAACCCAATTCCCAATTTTATCCAAGATTGATCTCAGCCATATTGAAAGAGAAAGGTTGTGTTAGTAAAGGAGATGAAATTGAATTTTAGTGCATTGGGATATTCCTAAGAAAATAGATCGGTGAAAGGATGAAGATCAATTGGAACCCATAGAAGAACGAATGGGTTGGGAATGAAGATAAGATTTAGGATAAGTTCAATCTAGTGGACCACCCAACTAGGCCAGGAGATATAGTTGAACCTAGTCTGGGACCAGGTGAGGAAGTCGTTTACTCTTTATATTAGGAAAAAGAGCCTTCCACACCAGTCAAAGATCAAGGGTCGCTTATTGATGATAGGAGTGATCCTCACACCACTGAAGCTCACAAATTTATATCATATAGACCTCCTAGTCCTCCCTTTTCTTTTCCCTTTGATAATCCCACACTTAAAGACAATAGAAATTAGGAGAAAAGAGTCTCATATAATGTAGAGTATGTTAGAAATACCTGTGGTTCTGAGGAAAAATTAGAAGAAAAAGAAAAATAAGTAAGCGAAGAAGATGAAAGTAGTAGTGGTATTGAATGTAGATCTGGTTCAGGCAGTTAAATATGAGGTGAATAAAATCATAACTCTGGTCATGATGACGATGATTAAGGAAATGGTAGGTAATTGATAATGATCATGACCATCGTGATGATGATCAAGGTGGAAATATAGATATTGATGAAGTTGTGTTTGAGGAATGGTCGGAAGAACCTCCTGAAGTTGTTGTTGAAGAAAGAGAAAATGCTAAAGTTCATCATGAAGTGGAAATTCAAGTGATCTCTACACTTTAATTAGTGTGTGAAAGAAGGAGACCTCATGTTGAGGATGAGAAACTAGTGAGGAGAGCATAGATTGATGGGGTCTTTAAAATAGAGATCTCAAGTTGAGGAGAAACTTCAAGCTGGGAAAGTGAGACTTGACACTCTCACCACTTTGTATGATGATTTTGTGTTTGAATGGGAAAGGAATCATAGATATTTATCACTTGGTTTGGACTATAAAGACTCATATGATGAGGTTTTTGTACCTATTTTCAAATAATTAGGGGCTAAGACCCTTCCAAGAGACTTTATAACTAAAGAAGTATTTGAAAGGTTTAAGGATGAAATCTGTTTAGCTATGAGAATATCAGTTTAATCTCAGATGGTCTATGATATTAAACAACCTGGAATGGAAAACATTCAGAAAATTAATGAATTACACTCTCTCAAATATTTAATTGAAGAGATTAAGTTTTTTGTGCAAACTGATCTTGTTCCAGTTTAGGCAGTTTTTGTGTGTGATGCTGATATAGTTTAAATTTTAGGAAAGGTTATAGCTCAAATTCAACCAAACCTAATCATAATGGCTGAAAAATTGTTACAAACACTGCCAAGCTGAGAAAACAAATGACTAGTCTTGTCTCTTCCATAAATAATCTGACCTCTGAGTATAAAGTCTATTTGGAGATTTTTCTTAAAACTTTGAATATTCATATCTTATATCCTTTTACCAATGGTCATAAATCTCAAGCCTTGGACATTGAGACAGTTTGAAATGTTGTTAAGAAAGAGCTTCAATATCTGTTTGGTGCTTCTAGTTGAGACAGTCTTACAAAAAATGAGAATAATTTGTGACCATGTTCAGGATATGGTCAGTCTCTATTCCAAGAGTGTTGAGGCTTCTAATGATCAAATTATAGATGAGGTGGATTATTATTTAAATAATATTATTACCAATAATCAGTTGAAAAAAAATAAGTATTTAACAGATAACCTGACATTTCCTCCAGTGACCAGAGCCTTCAAAGACTATGTACAAAAATTGAAAGACTTTACACCCCTTCTTGACAATTCTATTAATAATAAAGATGATTTTGAGAAATATATGAAGTATTGTGGTGAAATCATTGAGTATTTCATCAAGATGTTGAAGAAATGCCTTCATGTGTAGAGCGAAGCAATTAGGGTGCCTATTGTTGCACCTATAGGACCTGCTGGATCAATACCTCCACCTCAGATGTCAATTTCTTAGGATTTCAATCAGATTCATCTAGGTATCCAAGATCAAACTCAACCTCCTGTGTTGTCACAACACAAACCCAAAAATTATCCTAATGGTCCAGAAAGAGTGATCCTACCTCCTCTAAAGATTTCTTTAAACCCACCTACTTCTCAGCCACCACCTAATAAAAATTCTATTGACCCTTCTGAGAAAAATAAGTAACCTCTTCATCCTTTACTTGGAAATTTTTAATATATTATACTTCATTGATTAATGGAATTAAGTGCTCTTTCATTTAATCAATTTGTGTTATATATATTATTCTCCAATACATCTTATTCTTATTCTACCTGTTTACTTATTGATTGTAATAAAAAGGGGGAGAATAGTTTTTGACACCCTTTCACTTTTTGTTAATAACAAAAGGGGGATAACAGTTTGGAATTATCTTTATTTATTTTACCTTTGATACCACTCTTATGTATTTTATTTTTCTGACCTCTCATTACATTTGGGAAGAAAAGGCATTAGTCTTTGATACCTTTGTTTTTTTTTCTTTGATACCATTACTATTTATTTTACCTACTTACCTTATCTATATATTGAGAAAATTCATCAATAAAGGTAGATTATAAGTAGAATGATTATATTCCACATCAAATTATAGTACTTTATAATTCCATGATTTGTGAGATTGTTGGCCCATAAGAGACTGTTGTCCACCCTCTCTAGTATTAATGGTTTTAATAATCAAAAATCATGTCTAATCATTTCAATCATGTTTATTTAAGTTTAAATATGTGTAATAAAGATTAACTATGTTCATATATAAGTTTAACACATTCTAATAATATTTATGTTGTAAGACCGACCCAGTAGAAATATTTTCTAAGTTTGACAAAATGACACTGATAGAAGAGATGATACACTGACAGTTCAACTGAGTCACCGATAGTGTAAAACGACTCACTGATAGATGACTCACTGATAATGAAATTGACACACCAACAGACCAATTGTCTCACTCACAGTTCAACCAAGTCACCAACAGTTCAATTGTCTCGTCGATAGGACTGACCTACCGACGCATGGTGCTACCGATGCAAGGACCTACCGATGCAAGGACCTACTGAGGCAAGGACTTACCGATGCAAGAACTTACCCACGCAAGGACTTTACGATGCAAGGACATACTGGCGCAATGACCTATCAATGCATGGATATACCAATAGAAGGAGACACCAAAAAATGAGACGTTGATACCGATAGAAGGATGCACTGATAGATTGAGTCACTGATGCATTATTCTCCAAGAAATGAGTCACTGATAGACTATTTAAATTTCCTTTTATTTAATATTATTTCTAACATTCATATTTTGAGTTTTTTAGTGTGACTGATTTATTTAATACTTTTCGCAGACATATTAAATGAGGATGTCATAAATATAAGGTACAACACCGACCAAAAACATGCACATTTTCAGGCTGCAAGTATAAAAAAAGGACTCGAGATGAAGGAGATATATATAAAAATCATCGCATGAAATAGATATACATGGATACAAGTAAACAGAGTAGTAAAAACACATGAGAAACATACATAAAGTAAGAACACATAAGGAACTTGTCATTCCTTCTTGTTGTGAACGAGATAACTATAGTTCATCAAAGTTCCAACATCTCTACAGTATTCAACTAAACATATGGAGGAGAACATCTCATCTTACTATAACATAGAACACAGTGATCCATGACACTCAGTTTTCAGTGTCTACTTCTAGAAGAGGGCTCTAGAAACAACTCTGATACAAAAAAAGAGTCTAGAGCTGAACTTCATAACACACGGAGCCTTCTAAACTCTATCTAATCTTTATTGATCTATTGTGTGCTTTTTATTACATTTTTTATAAGTGTGTTCATCTTCTTGTAAAAACACATTGTCTCCTGCACTGAATTGGAGGATACTAGATATACTCAAACAATTATATTTGTACACTTATTTATCCCGCGTAGAACTGTGGTAGAGTTCATGTGTGACCTGGTTGTATTTTTTATTCCACATAGAATTGTGGTAGAGGTCTTGTGAGCTATACAGTCCGTGTAATATTGTCTAAACATCAATCCAAGATGTGGATCAAAAATATTTATCTATATTGATTGATTAGTGGTAGGTGATCACTGATTTAAGATAACTAAGTCTCATCTTGAGATTAATCTTCTTGTTTTATATCTGTTGTATTTTCAAATTTAGTTTTCTCTATTTTTACCTGTATTTTAGAAAAATTTAATTTCACTTTGATATTTAGTCTTGGCTAGTATTTATAACTATTTTGGATTATTAGATTAGTTTCAAAAGTTGTATTAATATCTCATACCGTTACAACTTAGAAATAATAAATCTTCTAAGAAATTATTTGAATAGTCAGACTATTATAAATCCACTACTTTAATTAAATATCCTATTGATTTTTAAATTGGGGGAATCTTTTAAATAAAACATTTTAACAGAAATTTTTATAGTAACTCAATTCACCCCCCCCCCACTTGAGTATCCTACTCTAACCAACATTTGGTATTAGAATAAGTTTTTAAATTTCTATTTTCAAAAGTCACAAAGGTTTTTCAAATCATTTCAACTGTGATTTAGTTGTGTTTTCAAGATCTCAAAAATTTCTGTTACTTCTAAATTTTTACCTGTTTAAAAATATTTTCTTTATTATGTACAATAGATTGTAAGGTGCTGCTATATATAGACCTCCCTACTTTAATGGAAAAAACTATTCCCAATGGAAGATTAAGATGAAAATGCATTTAGAAAGTATGGGATTGGATATTTGGACAGTTATATAAGATAAATATGACATATCAAAGACTTACAGGAATACTTAGAGTGATTCCATAAAGACTACTTATAAAAAAAATTGCAAATCTATGAATGCTCTTTTGTGCAATATGAGATGAATAATTCAATATAATATCTACTTGTACATGTGCCTATGAATTTTTGGACACTTTAGCTATTTCACATGAAGGAACTTATAATGTTAAAGAAATGAGACTTAACACTTATACTATTGAGTATTAAAATTTTATGATGAAGCCTGATGAGCCTATTTCTGACATGTATCTCAGGTTTAATGAATTTGTGAACATCATGATTTCTCAAGGAAGAACTATTACATCTAAGGAAAAAATCATGAGAATAATCAGATACTAATAAGATAGACAGAGAGGGAGTTTTATATCAATAATAGAATCCTATGACCTCAACACTCTTCCTGTATAGGATCTGATAGGTTAGTTGATGATGTATGAGTAAGAACTAAAAGTAAACAAATAAGAGGGTATTAAACCCAAAATAAAATCTGTTACTTTCAAATCTATTGCATCCAAATAGAAGGAGAAAGCTCATTATGAAACTAAAATTTCAAGTGATCAACAATCATTAATAGAAATTGATAAAGAGATGGATCAAATAGCCTGAAGTTTTAAGAAATTTTATAGAAAGAAGAAATTCTTCATAAATCCCAACTACAAAGGTATATATAATCATAAGGGTCATTGGAAAAAGGATTGGAAAAAAGTGACACATCAAATAAAGTCATCTAATATGAATGAAAAAGAAACGGGCATGTGAAGGATGACTGTACCAATCTAAATTATAAGAATATGTATGATGATAAGGATAGAAAGTATAAAAAGGCCATGAAGGAAACATGGAGGGCTTCTGAGGACATCTCAAGTGACTTAGAATCCTCTAATGATGAAAATATTAATAAGTAAAATATGTGTTTTATTAAAAACACATATAAGGTAACACTAAACTCTCCTAAACATAATTCTTACTATTCTAGAGATGAAATTGATTCTAAAAATATGAAAAATGAGGAAATTTTTGAATATTGAAAAATGATTGAAGACACATGTAACAAACTAAAAGATTAATAAAAATCATTAAACTAACAATATTCTTTTACTACCACTGTTAAATCTGAACTGGCTGTAGAAAAATAGAAAAATTCTCAACTCCTCATGGAAAACAATGAGCTTAAATTGTCAAATGAGCAATTTAAAAAGGATTTAGAAATATTTACCAATGGAAAAGATATATTTCTTAAAATTCTTGGTAAAAAATTAGCTCCTAAATATACTACTAGAATATGATACTAACCAGGAAATAGGAATATAACTAAAACAAATTTTGTATCAAAATATAGAAAATCCAATTTTATACCCAGTTCTGGAAAATTTTCTACAAGTTCCAGCCATGAAACATCTTCTACTATTTCAAGTTCTTTGGGACCATATATTGTTTATTTTTCAAATAATTTACTTGCTACTTATAGGAAACCCATGAAGAAAATGTGGGTTCCCAAAGATCTTTTTATTAATGTTATTAGACCCAAAAAAATCTGGGTAACAAAATATTTTCTTGCCTAATCCGTTTTTGTAGGAAAGTTGTTTCAAGAGCTCCTATAAAATCTTATGGTACTTGGACAGTGGATGTACAAGACACGTGACATGAGATTATTCATGATTCAAGATCCTGATCAAGATTGATGGTGGGAATTTCACCTTTGGTGACAATGATAAATGAAAAATCTTTGGTCTTATCCAGATTGATAACTCAAACTGAGTTTTAATTTCTAAAGTACTTTTTGTTCATGGATTAAAATACAACATACTTAGAATCTATCAGTTATGTGATGATGGTACTAATGTTAAATTTTAAAATTATTCATTCAATGTTTTTAATTCTAAAAATTTGTTAGTATTTTCTGCTTTTAGAAATGAAAATTTTTATGTTGTTGATTTAGATTCTTTAATTTCTCAAAATGATTCTTTTTTGAGTGAATTTCATAAATATTTTTGGATTTGGAATAGTATTTTAGGACACTACAATATAAACTCACTTATAAATCATAAAATAAAAGTCTTAGTCAAGGATCTACCTAAATTTGAGTTTCCAAATGACAAAGTCTATAATCCTTATCAAAAGGGTAAATAACACAAAATATTATTCATACCAAAGAAAGAAGTTTCAACTTCTCAACCTCTTAAGTTGGTTCACATGGAATTGTTTGGACCTTCTAGATTTTCAAGGATAAGTAGGAAGCACTATTTATATGTTCTTTTATATGTCTATTCTAGATATACTTGGGCCTCCTTCTTGGATCACAAAAGTAAATTTTTATCTCATTTCACCAAGTATGACAGGACATTAAGAAATTTTAGTGGTTTTAGAATTAAAACCCTAGGAAGTGACCATCTACAAGAGTTTGAAACCCAATAGTTTGAAACCTTTTTTTACAAAATGACTATAGTCATAACTTCTTTTCTCCTAGGACACCCGAGAAAAATAGAGTTATAGAAAGAAGAAATATAGAGCTAAGAAAAATTACTAGAACCATGCTCAGTGTGTATTACCTACCTATATACTTTTGGGTAGAAGCTGTCAATACAACATTCTATATAATCAATAGAGTCTTGATTAGAACTATCCTTAAGAGAACTCTTTATGATTTGTGGAACAGTATAAAACCCAATGTTAACTACTTCAATTTTTTGGATGTAGAGTGTATATTCTTAACACTAAGGAAAATCTAGATAAATTTTACTCAAGAGTGATGAAGGAATTTTCATAGGTTATTCAATTTCTAGTAAAGCCTATACAGTCTTAAATAGGAGAACTAAATGTGTGGAAGAATCTGTAGATGTCAAGTTTTATGAGATAGATTAACATGAGTCAAAGTCCTTTCTAGAAAATCTTGAGAATGACATGTAATGTAAAATATGAACATCAATACTAAATATTCTAACCATCCTATTAAGGAATATGTTAAAGCTTCCACTTTTGGAAATTATCCAGACTCTAGTCCTGATGAAACTAAACTTATAGAAAATCCTGAAGTGACTAGCCCTTATTTTTCTAGTCCTATTAGAACTCTCATAAACCATCCTTTAGATTCTATATTTGGATATTTAGACAAAGGAACTCAAACAAGAGCTTCTCTTATAAATTAAGTTGCACATCAAGATTTCTTGTTACAACTTGAATCTAAGAACATCAATTATTCTATCAATAATGAATTTTGGGTGATGGCTATGTAAGAAGAGTTAAATTAGTTTGAAAGAACCAATGTCTGGAAACTTGTGGACAGACCCAAATACATCTTGTCTATAGGAACTAAATGGATGTTTATGAATAAAGTTGATGAATCTAGTAATATAGTTAGAAACAAATCTAGATTGGTTCCACAAGGTTATAGTCATGAAGAATTCATTGATTATGAAGAAAATTTTTCACCAGTAGATACACTTGAGTCCATTAGAATCATGTTTTCTTATACAGGACATCAATATTTAAAACCTTATCATATTGATGTCAATTGTTCATTATTAAATGGTTATATAATTGAGGATGTTTTTGTTGAACAACCCCTTGGTTTTAAAAATCCACACTTTCCAAATCATGTTTTTAAATTAACTAAAGATTTATATGGATTAAATCAAGCTCTAAATATTGGTATGATAGGATCATCACTTTTCTTATTTCTAAAGGATTTAAGAAAGGTATTTTTGATCCCAACCTTTTTATAAAATAAACTTCCAAAGATGTTTAATTAGTAAACAAATATGTAGATGATATTATTTTTTGGATCCTCTAAAAATAATCTATGTGTTGACTCTTTAAAAATGATTAAAAGCGAATTTGAGATGAATTTAATGGGGGAACTCAAATTATTTCTTGGATTTTGAATATTTCAAAATAAAGAAGGTATTTTTCTGAATCAAAGTAAATATACTAAGGATATTTTAAAAATATTTGGATTTAAAAGCACTAAGAGTAGTGACACTCCAATGAGTACCGCTTGTAAGTTAGACCTTGATGAATATATTAAATCTATTGATCAAACTATTTAGATAGGAATTATTGGGAGGTTACTCTACTTAACTACTAGTAGTCCAGACACTATGTTTAGTGTGTACATGTGTACACATTTTCAAGAAAACCCAAAATAATTTCATTAAAATAATATCAAAAGTAATTTTAAATACCTCAAATATACAACTACTTTAGGAATATTTTATTCTAGAGGAAAACCTTTTGATTTGTTGAGTTATTTAGATGCTAACTTTTTTGGATGTAAGTTAGATAGAAATATCACCTCTGGAACATGTCACTTTTTGGGAAAGTCTCTAGTTTCTTGGTGTAGTAAGAAAAAAATTAGTTTCATTATCTACTGTCAAAGCTGAATATATATCTACTGGTAGTTGTTGCGCATAAATTTTGTGTATGAAACACACATTACTAGACTATGGATATCAATTTAGACATTTACCTATAAATTATGATAACACAAGGGCCATTAATATTTCTAAGAATCCTGTTTTATATTCTAGGAAAAAACACATTGATGTAAGACATCACTTTTTGAGTGACCATTATCAAAAAGGTGGTATAACTTCAGAGTTCATTGGCACTAAACATCAGCTTGTTGAAATTTTCACTAAGCCATTGAGCACTGAAATAATGAACTACATCAGACATGAGTTAGGAATGATCAATCTATAGGACCTTATGTTGTAATTCATTGGATAATTTCATGTTAATTTTCCATATCGACATAGACAGTATGAAGCTGACAATGTCATGCTGACACCGATGATGTTGTCACACCAACGATATGTCATGTCGACATAGTTTTCATGTTGACACTGATGCTTTGTCATGCCAACACTAACACCTTGTCATACCTACATCTTTTGTGATATGAAAAATATATCATGTCAACACTGATGACTCACTATTTTTATCTATTTTATGATTTTAATCAAAATGACACAATTTAAGTGATTTTTTTGAACACGGATCATGATTTCATGATTTTGTGATTTCAAATGCCCTAAATGATATAAATTAGAGTCGATCCACTATAATCCTTTACACTTATACTCAATCATCCATTTCTCTCTATCTCTCTACCCTTGACCTTTCAACTCCCTACCTTCAAACTGAACTGTTGGAATGGTGTGTGTGAAGTGAGCTCTTGAAGGTGGAGAGTCTCATGAAGCTAAGAAATGGTAAGGGGAATCAAAACAATCTTATAGACCAATGAATCCTACTCTGGAGAACTTTGTAGTGACCCTAGAAATGGAGTTTCTTATAGAATTTTTGTACGAAATAAAGTCGCTGCTGCTCAGGGTATTATAGGATCAGGTATGGATTGAGTGGTTCTCGGATAATGAAAGACCTTTTTACCCGGAGTTAGTTCACAAGTTTATATGAATGTGGAGTTTCTGATAGAAGGAAGTGAAGTTTCTTGGATTAAGTTCATATTAAAAGGTAAGAGAATTTATTTTTCATCAAGATATTGATCTGAGTGTCTTAAAGTTCCTCATTATGGATTGTTTGATGATTTCTAGGGTACCTATCCACCTGAGAGTGAAATTTTCTATTTTGAGACATCTCTCAAGGAGATTACTGACAATGATGAGCATAGAAGACCCATTTATACAGTGTTAGAAAGGGAGTTTAAAATTTTGTTAAAATTCATACAGCATCAGATCTATCCTAAGAAAAGGGAATTTTCACCTCTAAAGTATCAAGATTTCTATTTTATTTATCTACTGATAAAAGGGATTAATGTAATTATATGTAGATACCTTTTGGTGAACATAAATGAAACATTCAAGCCTTCTTGAAAACCCAATTTTCTATTTTATCCAAGGATTATCTCTACCATGTTAAAAGAGAAAGGTTGTTCTAGTAAAGGAGATGAAATTGTTTCTAATTATGGTGGAATCTTTCTAAGAAAATAGATCTGCAAAAAGGATAAAGATCAATTGGAACCCGTGGAAGAAAGAATGGGGTGGGGATGAAGATAAGATTTGTGATAAGTTCAATCCAGTGGACCACCCAACTAGGCCAAGAGATATAGTTGATCCTGTTCTGGGACTAGATGAGGAATTTTTTTACTCATTATATGAGGAAGAAGAGCCTAACACCCTAGTTAGAGATCAAGGGTCACATATCTATGATAGGATTGATCCTGAAACCACTGAAGCTTACAAAGGTATATCATATGGACCTCCTAGTCCTCCATTTTCATTTCCCTCTTATGAGTCCACGCTTGAAGATAATGGATATGAAGAGAAAAAATTCTTATGTAGTGTAGAGTATGTTAGTAAGACCAGTGGATCTGAAGAAAAATCGGAATAAGAAGAAGAAAATAAAGGAAGTGAAGAAGATTAAAATAGTAGTGGTAGTGAATGTAGCTCTATTTTAGGAAGTGATAGAGGAGGTGAAGAAAAGCATGCCTATGGTCATGATGATGATGATAAAGGTAATAGTGAATGGATTGATAATTATAGTGACCATAATGATAATGATCAATGTGTAAGTATAGATATTGATGAATCTGTAGTTCAGGAAGGGTTGGAAGAACCTCCTGAAGTTTTTGAAAAAAGAGAAAATGTTGAATTTCATGATGAAGTGGAAGTTCAAGTGATCCCTGCACCTCAATTAGTGTATGAAAGAAATAGACCTCATGTTGAGGATGAGAAACTAGGTAGGAGAGAACAAATTGACGGGGGGATGAAAGATAGAAGAGATCAAGTTGAGGAGGAAACTCAAGCTAGGAGAGTGAGACTTGACACTATCACCCTTTGGATGATGATGTTATGTCTTAATGGGAAAGGAATCCTGGATATGCAGCACTCAGTTTGGAGTATGAAGACTCAGATGATGAGGTATTTGTACATGTTTTCAAACAATCAGTGGATGATACCCTCCTTATTGACTCGGTTACTAAATAAAACTTTGAAAGATATAAGGATGAAATATGTTTAGCTGTGAGTGTATCAGTTCATTCTCAGATGGTCCATGAGATTCAATAATATATAATGGAAAACACTCAGCTGCGTAATGAGTTACACTCTCTAAAATCTTCAATTGAAGAGATTAAGTCATATGTTCAAGATTATCTTGTTCAAGTTTAGGTAGTCGGTGTCAGTGAGTCCGATAAATTTAAAATTTCAGGAAAGGTTATTGCTGAAATTCAACCAAATTTTATCAAAATGGATGAAACAATTGTCACAAAAACCACCAAGCTAAGAAAAAAATTGAATGGGATTGTCTCTGCCATAAATAATCTGACCTATGAGTATAAAGGCTATATGGAGGCTATTATTAATGCTTTGAAGACTCATACCTCATCTCCTTCTACCTCTAGTCAGACATATCATGCCATGGACAATGAGACAGTTAGAAATGTTGTTAAACAAGAGATTCAAGCTCTGTTTGGTGCTTCTGGTTTTGATAGTATTTCAAAAATCGAGAAGAATAGTGACCATGTTCAGGATATATTAAGGCTCTATTCCAAGAGTGTTGAGGTTTCTAAAGCTTAGATTACAGATAATTTGGATTATTATTTCAATAATATTACTCCCAAGATCAGTTGACCAGCCTTTTAAAGTATTTGACAGAGAACCTGACATTACCTCCAGTGACTAGAGCCTTCAAAACCATGTACATAAATTGAAATACTTCACACCAATTATTGAAAATTTTCTATAGAATAAAGATTATTTTGAGAAAAATATGAATTATAGTGGTGAAATCATTGAGGATTTGATCAAGCTGCTGAAGAAATACCTTCATGTGTAGAGTGAAGTAATTGGGGTTCCTGTTGCTGCACTTATTGGATCTATTGGATCAGTGCCTCCACCTCAGATGTCAGTTTCTCATTATTTCAGTGAGATTTGACTATTGATCTAATAAAAAACTCAACCTTGTGTGTTATCAAAAGTCAAACCCAACCTTGAACCTAATGTTCAAGAAAGAGTGAACCTACCTCCTCTGAATATTTCTTTAGAACCTCCTACTTCTCATCCACCGCCTACTGGATCTTCTATTGACCCCTCTAAGAAAGGGAAGGAACCTCTAGATCCTGAGAAGTAGTGTGGATAACTCTCTGATAGGGATGATTGGTTTTATTTTGTTTTCTTTCCTTGTAAATTTGTAATATATTATACTTCATTTATTAATGGAATTTTTTGCTCTTTCGTTTCATCAATTTGTGTTATATCTATTATTATTTGATACATATTATTTATTTACTACATGTTTCCTTCTTGATTGAAATCAAAAGGGGAGAATAGTTATTTATACCCTTTCACTTTTTGATAATCCCAAAAGGGGGAGAATAGTATGAAACTGTCCTTATTTATTTCACCTATGACACCACACTTATGTATTTTATTTTCCTTACCTAATATTACATATAGGAAGAAAATGGATTAGTGTTTGATACCGTTTTTTTGTTTTCTTTGATACCATTACTATTTATTTTACCTATGAACCATATCTAAATATTTTTAAAATTCATCAATATTGGGAGATGATGAGTATAATGATTATGTTCCACATAAAATGATTGTAATTTATAATTCCATGATTTGTGATCATAAAAAGGGGGAGATTGTTGGCCCATAGGAGACTGTTGTCCACCCTCTCTACTATTAATGGTTTTAATAATAAAAAATCATGTATAATAATTTAAATAATGTTTATTTAAGTTTAAATATGTGTAATTATTATTATATATGTTCACATATAACTTTAACACATTCTGATAATATTTAAGTTGTAAGACAATCAAAGAAGAAATATTTTCTATTTTTGACAGACTGACATCGGTAGAAGAGATGAGACACTGATAGTTTAACTGGTTCACTGACAATGCAAAATGACACACTGATAGGTGACTCACCAACAGTGAAATTGAAACAACGAAATACTGACTGTCTGATTGACAGTTCAACTGAGTCATCGACAGTTCAATTGTCTCATCGATAGAAGGACTAACCTACCAACACATGGTGCTAACAATGCAAGGACCTACCAATGCAAGTACCTACTGACGTAAGGACATACTGATGCAAGGACCTATCAATGAAAGGACTTACCGATGTAAGGACCTACCGACTCAAGGACCTACCGATGCATGGATAGACCGACAGAAGGAGACACTAACAAAATGAGAAATTGATACCGATAGAAGGACTCACTGATGGAATGAGTCATCAAAACATTACTCATCGTTAAAGGAGTCATCGATCGACTGTTTAAATTTCCTTTTATTTAATATTATTTCTAACAGTCATATTTTGAGTGTTTTAATGCAACTAATTAATTTAATTATTTTTGCAGACATCTTAAATGAGGATGTTAGAAATACGAGGTACAACACCTACCTTAAACATGCACATTGTCTGGATGCAAATATAAAAAAGAGAACTCAAGATGAAAGAGATATATATAAAAAGCAGTGCATGAAAGAGATATACATAGATACACAAAGACAGAGTAACAAAAACACATAAGAAACATACATAAAGGAAGAACACCCAAGGAACTCTTCATTCCTTCTTTATTTGAACCAGAGAACTGATGTTCATCAAAGTTCCAATATCTCTACATCATTCAACAGAACCTAAGGATGAGAACATCTCATCTTCCTAGAAGACAGAACATAGTTCTCCACATCACTCTATTTTCAGTGTCTAGTTCCAGAACAGGACTCCATCTTCAACTCTAATACATCAAAGAGTCCAAAGATGAACTGCATAACACACAGAGCCTTATAAACTCTATCAAATCTTTATTTCTTTATTTTGTGATTTTTATTGCATTTTTGAGCAGTGTGAGAATCTTTCTGTAAAATAAACATTGTCTCTTACATTGAACTAAAGGATACTATATATCATCAAACAATTTCCTTTTTATACTTGTTTATCACACGCAGAAATGTGGTAGAGGTCTTGTGTGACCTATTGTATTTTTTTTCCCACGTAGAACTGTGTTAGAGGTCTTGTGACCTAGACAGTATATGTACTTTTGTCTAAAACCCGATCTAGGGTGTGGATAAAAAACCTTTATCTATATAGATTTCTCAGTGATAAGTGATCACCATGTGAAGAGGACTATGTTTCAACTTGAGACTAAACCTGTTGATTTATAACTGATTTGTTTTCAAATTTAGTTTTCTCTATTTTTACCTGTATTTCAGAAAAAACTTAATTTCACTTTGATAGTTAGTCTTGGATAGTGTTTATAACTATTTTGTTTTATTAGGTTAGTATCAAAAGTTGTATCAATATATCATATTATTACAACTGAGAAATAATCAATCTTCTAAGAAATTAGTTGAACAGTCATACTATTATAAATTCACTACTATGACTAATTGTCTGTCACGAACCAGCCCGGGTCGACCCTGAACCGGTCACCCGAGCCGCTCCGCGGAAAGTCCCGAGGGGCGTTCCCGATCCCCCCGGGATGGAAACAAGTGTCGGGCATTAAAATTTGATCGTAGGGAATGATTTCAGCCCAAACAAAAGTAATTAGAACAGAACAAATAAACACTAACAACAGAAAAGAAATAAAAGCCACATGACCACGTACCTCCGTGTGACCTCTCAGGTCACCACCCAAATAGAGAGCAACCTCGCTCCAACACTGAGCGACTCAAAACAGAAGACCTGAGCAAGGGAAGACCTGCGACTGAAATGGTAAAAGATAGGCGTGAGCACAAAAGTACTCAGTAGGTGAGCCCAACAACAAATCCCAAAGCACTTCCAGTAAATAAAGAATCTACCTATTCCAGGTTTGAACTACAATGTATGAAAGTATGCTTTTATAATGTTTTATTTGAAAAACTAAACACGAGCCATTACCCTTATTCCTTTTCAAAAGTTGAATTTCTTTTCATTGCTTCTAAATTCGTTCTGAACGATAAAGAAGTGTTACATTTTCAAATCTTACCCAAAGAGAATAAAACATTTTCATTTGAAAACCATTTTCCCAAAGTCTAACAATACAGGCTGTGAAAGATGAATGAAAGTAAACAAGCGGAAAGAAAACAAGTGAAAGTAAAAGTACACAGGCAAGGAAAAACCAAGTGCAAGTAAAAATAAACAGGCAAGGAAAAACCTAGTGCAAGTAAAAATAAACAGGCAAGGAAAAAACCAAGTGCAAGTAAAAATAAACCAGAAGTTATCAGCAATAACCATGGGCGATCCTGAACATCCCTAGAAAACCCCTGGACGCACTCGGGTTCAGACTACCTGCCGGCGTGGTACTCCATAGTCAATAACCAACTGGCCGCCCTAATAGCCAACCAGTGGAACATCCCACCTGGCCTGTCCACAACTCCAGGGGGTACTAACCCGTCTAATCGGGGTTAGCAAGCAACCGTCACTCGATAATCTACAAGACGCCCAGGAACCCATGGTGGTTTTAGTAACACTGTGTAAGTGGGAGACCCTCGCACACGTGACTCATCTCACCGCACTTGCCAACCCCTTACACGGACATCGCTACACGAAAACCCTCGAAGGGAAGTCCCCCTGTAGAAATTCCCTCACAAGTACGTATATATATATTTATATATGTAAAACCACTTCGCATTTATTAAAGTGCCAACCGGGCCGTCATATCATTTACATTTTTAACATTTTACACTAAAACGTTTCCAAAGGGATATGACACACGCCATGCCATTGAAAACCAGAAACACACTTAGAACATTATTTAAGAAACTCAGATCGGCATATTAAACCCGAAACACACTGGTTCCACAAGTAGAATCATTTTCCAATATCCAAACGCACCCCACTTTTATTAAGAGCCAAACGGGCCTTAAATCATTTTTTTTTGAAGGGACACCATTTTTCAAATGAAATCCAAACTTTTGTTCACGCGACAAAGGAAAACATTTTTCGTCAACCAAGAACCACACTTTAAATTTCCAAAAATCAAGTTTAAAGGTCATACGGTCATTTTCTCTAATCCCGGTTCTAAGAAACACCTTTTTCATAAACAATACATCTACAAATTTACACACGCCAAAAACATTTCAAAACACAATCTAACATGAATTTCATTATTCAGGAAGAACCATTTAGAAATACTGCCATGGAAGCACACAACTAAATCTAAGAAGAACACTTTCAATGAAACGCTAGAATTAAAAAAAACATCTTTTATCATCAGCAGATCACCACACTATAAAAACTACTTAATATTACTTTTAAATTTACTGAAATTCAAAAAAAAGGCGAGGAATAAATAAATTCTTAATTTAAAAGAGAGTGCAATGGGAGACCTACCTCGGATCGGAACGGAGAACGACACGACGCGAAACTCCTGTTGCGTAAAGGTCGCAGCGTATTGCGTCGTCAAACTGGTCCTAAAACAATAGGCCGTTGAGCAGGCTCATTAATGAAAACATACTAATAATAATAATAATTATAATAACGTAATAATAATAATAATAATGATAACCATAACATAATAATAATCATAATAACATGATATAATAACAATAGAATAATAATACTATAATAATAGCATCCATAATAATAATAACCAAAATGTAGTAATAATAATGTCATAATAATAATTATTATTATTATTATTATGACATAATAATAATATAATAATAATAAGAGTAACAATAATATCATAACAACAATAAGATTAATAATAATAATAATAATAATAATAACAATAATGAGAATCATAATAATAATAGTAGTAGTAGTAGTAATAATGATAAAAATATGAAAAATAATAGTAACAATAATAATAGTAAAAAGGATAATAATAATAATAATAATAATAATAATAATAAAATTAGTATTAATAATAACAACAATTACACTAATAATAATAAAATTAATAATAATCATAATAATAATAAATAATAATAAAAATAATAATAATAACAATAAAAATAATAATAATAATAATAATAAAATTAATATTATTAATCATTAAAAAGGATAATAATAATAATAATAATAATAATATAAAAAAATAGTATTAATAAT
This sequence comes from Viscum album, assembly GCA_963277665.1. NCBI lineage: Eukaryota > Viridiplantae > Streptophyta > Magnoliopsida > Santalales > Viscaceae > Viscum > Viscum album. The sequence continues at coordinate 2,087,150,359 of OY728151.1, forward strand.
AATAACATAATATAATAATAATAATAATAATAAAGAGAAAAACAAAAAAAAACAAAAACATACCGAGGAGCGGGAGGGGGAGGAAACGCAGGAGAGAGGCGCTGGAACAGGGAGGGGCAGGCGGCGGGTCTGGCCGGAGCGACGGAGCAGGAGCCGGACGGGAGGAGGGTGCGGCCTCGGGACGGGGAGGCAGGGGCGGCGCGGCGCCGGGGAGGGCGGCGCGGGGCGTGCAGGAAGGCAGCGGGGTGGTCGGGTTGGGTGAGTCGGGACGGCGAGCAGGGGAGAGGAGCGGCCGGGGCGGCGTCGGACGAGGCCGGAGCAGGGCTGTTGTGGGGAAAGGGAAGCAGGAAGGCGGGCTGGCCGGGGGAGCCGGGATGGCTTGCGGGCGCGGCCGCAGCGTGGTGAAGGGGCGGCGGGGCTGGCCGAGGGCGAGCAGGGGGTCGGGAAGCCGGTGAGGCGGAGGTGGTGAGGCGGTTCGGTTGGGTTGGAGGGGCTGGTTGCAGGCCGCGGTGAGGTCGGGGGAGAGGAGGCCGGAGATGGAGGAGGGTCGGTTGCAGGCCGCGGTGAGGGAGAGAGGATGGAGAGAGAGAGAGGTGAGGGGGGGTGGCGGCTACGGGGAGAGGGATTAGGGTAGGTTTAGTTTAGGTTTATATATATATATATATATGTGATAAAAATAATAATTATAATTATAATAATGATAATAAAACATATAATATTAATAACAATAAAACTTATATAATAAAAATAAAACTTATATAACAATAATAAAACTTATAATAATAATAAATAATAACTTAGATAATTCAAATAATAATTATTTTGATCAAATATTTAAAATAATAATTATAAAATAATTTAAAGATGTTACACATATATATATATTTATACATATATAGATCTATATGTATATATACATACATTATTATACATATATATATATATATAAACATATATAAACATATATACAATAATAATAACACAAATAAAAAGGTATTAATAATAAAATACCAATCATAAAAATTATAATATTTAAAACACCGGGTGAACACACTGTCCCCCGGGCTGAACGCCCGGTCACCGCTAACGATGCGGTGACCGCACACCGGCGCGAAACCACCAATCGCAATTAATCTTCAAAAAAAAATTAAACCGGGGCCAAGAAAGAAGTAAAATAAAGATATCTGCGGTCGGGGTGTGACAATTCTCCCCACCAAAGACACTTTCTGCCCCCAGAAAGTCACCAAGCCACAAGTCAGCCAAAATCCAAGTCTATGCCCAGACAGAACTAAAGGAACTGAAGAGAACTGAGATTTTCAGGATAACCTTACCCCACACAGGTCACACCCGACCCATCCAAGAGAAAACTAGAGTCCGAGGTTGAGGGGAGAACACGAAGGGGTTCTCCCCACCACAAGAACTCAACTAGTGCAGAAAAGTTGACCATCTAAATAGAAAACCCTGGGAAAAAGGGGGGGTCGACGCGGGAACTCCCAACCGATTCAAACCAACTCTTATAGCACGATTAAAACAACACCTCCGTTGAGACATTGAATCCTTGACTAGAGTCAACAATCTTCAACACTAGGGAAAACCCATAGAAAAACATTTAACCAATATCAAATTGGAGATATGATTCACCGAAGTCCACGAAACATAACCACATCGACAACATAACTAAAACGAGGTCAACCCACACGAGGGTCAAACACACCTTTCGAAAAACGCATGATTCAGAAACAACAAATCCACGTAGACCAGACTACTTGGATTATAATAGAACAAGTCCATGATAAACCCATGGTAAAACAATGAACAAACAACAACGTCAAAACTTAACAGCAGAAAAACAATTACTAAAAGATCTTGATTGTTCCACTGCTAACACGGAACAAAAAACCTGGACCAAGGCTTCACACCCCTGGGGACTCCTGACTGTGCGCGAGCTTCACCCCGAGACTTGTGGCTGGGGCTCTGATGGCTGAAGCATCTTCTGCCTCACAGTCAGGTACTGACATTCTCCCATCACAGTTTCCTCTTCAAGTGACGCTTCTTGCAAAACTTCTCCAGATGACCCAGACAACCACAATGATGACACATCTTCGGAGGGTTGCGACAAGACGACTTTAAATGCCCGAAACGACCACACTGAAAGCATACCATCGAACGATCTGATGAACTGGAAGCTGGGACCAAAGGGGATAACTCATTAGGAACAGGTATCTCTGGCGCCTTTTCCTCACCAGAGGGGGAACTCTTACAAACAACAATAGGGGACGCTGAAGTATTAACCACCCGCACACCAGAAACCAACTCAGCCAAGAATGCTTCCTCTACGAGCTTCTCGAAACAAAGGTCTTTAGAAGGGAGGACTCGCTCCTTGATCTCTGGATGAAGACCCCCAGTGAAAAGAGAGACCTTCATGAGCTCATGCGACGCTACCTCTGGAGAAAAGGGAATCAGTTCCTTGAAATGGTCAACATATGCCTTCATCGTCCGTTGACCTTGTTTAATATGCACAAGCTCTCTCTTTTTCTCCAGCTTCACTTCCTCAGGTACAAACCATTGGATAAAAACAATTCTAAAGACATCCCACATCATTCCAACCTGCGTCGATGGTGGGGAAACCACCTTCCACCGGTCCAGAGCTGGACCCTCGAACAACTTCATAATTGCACGAACCTTAACCCTATCGGGAGTTCCCAACATTCTAAAGACATGTTCCACTTCCTCGAGCCATTTTACTGCCTCTAACGGACCCTGATCACCACGGAGAATAGGCAAAGTCTGAGGAGGACCAAAAACTGGGCATGGCATATCCGAATCCTTAGAGACCTTTCTGGGCGGCATTTCCTGAGCGATATATAAAACACAAGGCCAAAACCAATATCAAACTGAAGCAACATCAATAAAAACGCCTTCATCAAAAACAGTCAGCACAAGGACCAAACAAATACAACACAACCCAAAATAAAATCTCCTCTTTAAAATTCCCTTTTCATTTTTGATTTCAAAACCACCCTTTTTCAAGATCACTTTCCAAAGACAATCCATTTTCAAACCAAAAGCTTTCCAAAACCATTTCCTCTTTAAAACCAATTTAGAAAACAAGGTCAAGCCTTTAATTTCAAATACACACCCAGGTAATCTCATGAACCGTTGCACATGTCTTTATCCACATTCCATTCATACTCACACCAACATGCACTTTTCATGCATTCTCACACATGTGCAAACGTTCATAAAGAGGACCTGAGGTTCCACCGCAAATCATTCTTAACCAATTCCAAGCAAACAACAGATTTTCCAAATCAAGAGATTTCATTTTTAAAACCCATTTCATATATTTAAATCCCTTTAAAAGGAACCAGTAAAATTTTCAAAAACCTTTTTCATTTCCCACAACGTACTTACACAGACCAAAACAAAAGCAGGATCCAAATTTGCATCAATCACTGAAATGAGGGACCAGTAGTCACGCTCAACCTAGCGACATGGTAGTGAGCCATGTCCCAAGTCATCGTCGACCACTAGGAGGAATCCAAACCGTGTACTCAGACTCCACCTGGGTCACTACTCCAGGTGAAGTCACAAAGTAACGTCAGCTTGCCTCCGTTGTCATCTCTCAATCCAAGACAAACCAGGAAAGACAAGGACACAATTCCCGAACTACCCCTGGTAACTCGAGGATCAGTGCGAGCAAGAGTTCGCGACGCTCTTCCCGTACCTACCCCTCGAGTTCCGACAGTCCTAATCTCCTTCTACCGGACAACCCAAAATAACAAGAACCACCTTTGATACCATTTTGTCACGAACCAGCCCGGGTCGACCCTGAACCGGTCACCCGAGCCGCTCCGCAGCAAGTCCCGAGGGGTGTTCCCGATCCCCCCGGGATGGCAACAAGTGTCGGGCATTAAAATTTGATCGTAGGGAACGATTTCAGCCCAAACAAAAGTAATTAGAACAGAACAAATAAACACTAACAACGGAAAAGAAATAAAAGCCACATGACCACGTACCTCCGTGTGACCTCTCAGGTCACCACCCAACTAGAGAGCAACCTCGCTCCAACACTGAGCGACTCAAAACAGAAGACCTGAGCAAGGGAAGACCTGCGACTGAAATGGTAAAAGATAGGCGTGAGCACAAAAGTACTCAGTAGGTGAGCCCAACAACAAATCCCAAAGCACTGCCAGTAAATAAAGAATCTACATATTCCAGGTTTGAACTACAATGTATGAAAGTATTCTTTTATAATGTTTCACTTGAAAAACTAAACACGAGCCATTACCCTTATTCCTTTTCAAAAGTTTAATTTCTTTTCATTGATTCTAAATTCGTTCTGAACGATAAAGAAGTGTTACATTTTCAAATCTTACCCAAAGAGAATAAAACATTTTTATTTGAAAACCATTTTCCCAAAGTCTAACAATACAGGCTGTGAAAGATGACTGAAAGTAAACAAGCGGAAAGAAAACAAGTGCAAGTAAAAGTACACAGGCAAGGAAAAACCAAGTGCAAGTAAAAATAAACAGGCAAGGAAAAACCTAGTGCAAGTAAAAATAAACAGGCAAGGAAAAAACCAAGTGCAAGTAAAAATAAACCAGAAGTTATCAGCAATAACCATGGGCGATCCTGAACATCCCTAGAAAACCCCTGGACGCACTCGGGTTCAGACTACCTGCCGGCGTGGTACTCCATAGTCAATAACCAACTGGCCGCCCTAATAGCCAACCAGTGGCACATCCCACCTGGCCTGTCCACAACTCCAGGGGGTACTAACCCGTCTAATCGGGGTTAGCAAGAAACCGTCACTCGATAATCTACAAGAAGCCCAGGAACCCATGGTGGTTTTAGTAACACTGTGTAAGTGGGAGACCCTCGCACGCGTGACTCATCTCACCGCACTTGCCAACCCCTTACACGGACATCGCTACACGACAACCCTCGAAGGGAAGTCCCCCTGTAGAAATTCCCTCACAAGTACGTATATATATATTTATATATGTAAAACCACTTCACATTTATTAAAGTGCCAACCGGGCCGTCATATCATTTACATTTTTAACATTTTACACTAAAACGTTTCCAAAGGGATATGACACACGCCATGCCATTGAAAACCAGAAACACACTTAGAACATTATTTAAGAAACTCAGATCGGCATATTAAACCCGAAACACACTGGTTCCACAAGTAGAATCATTTTCCAATATCCAAACGCACCCCATTTTTATTAAGAGCCAAACGGGCCTTAAATCATTTTTTTTTTGAAGGGACACCATTTATCAAATGAAATCCAAACTTTTTTTCACGCGACAAAGGAAAACATTTTTCGTCAACCAAGAACCACACTTTAAATTTCCAAAAATCAAGTTTAAAGGTCATACGGTCATTTTCTCTAATCCCGGTTCTAAGAAACACCTTTTTCATTAACAATACATCTACAAATTTACACACGCCAAAAACATTTCAAAACACAATCTAACATGACTTTCATTATTCAGGAAGAACCATTTAGAAATACTGCCATGGAAGCACACAACTAAATCTAAGAAGAACACTTTCAATGAAACGCTAGAATTAAAAAAAACAGCTTTTATCATCAGCAGATCACCACACTATAAAAACTACTTAATATTACTTTTAAATTTACGGAAATTCAAAAAAAAGGCGAGGAATAAATAAATTCTTAATTTAAAGACGATTGCAATGGGAGACCTACCTCGGATCGGAACGGAGAACGACACGACGCGAAACTCCTGTTGCGTAAAGGTCGCAGCGTATTGCGTCGTCAAACTGGTCCTAAAACAATAGGCCGTTGAGCAGGCTCATTAATGACAACATACTAATAATAATAATAATTATAATAACGTAATAATAATAATAATAATAATGATAACCATAACATAATAATAATCATAATAACATGATATAATAACAATAGAATAATAATACTATAATAATAGCATCCATAATAATAATAACCAAAATGTAGTAATAATAATGTCATAATAATAATAATTATTATTATTATTATGACATAATAATAATATAATAATAATAAGAGTAACAATAATATCATAACAATAATAAGATTAATAATAATAATAATAATAATAATAATAATAACAATAATGAGAATCATAATAATAATAGTAGTAGTAGTAGTAATAATGATAAAAATATGAAAAATAATAGTAACAATAATAATAGTAAAAAGGATAATAATAATAATAATAATAATAATAATAATAATAATAATAATAATAAAATTAGTATTAATAATAACAACAATTACACTAATAATAATAAAATTAATAATAATCATAATAATAATAAATAATAATAAAAATAATAATAATAACAATAAAAATAATAATAATAATAATAATAAAATTAATATTATTAATCATTAAAAAGGATAATAATAATAATAATAATTATAATATAAAAAAATAGTATTAATAGTAATAACATAATATAATAATAATAATAATAATAATAATGAAGGGAAAAACAAAAAAAACAAAAACATACCGAGGAGCGGGAGGGGGAGGAAACGCAGGAGAGAGGCGCTGGAACAGGGAGGGGCAGGCGGCGGGTCTGGCCGGAGCGACGGAGCAGGAGCCGGACGGGAGGAGGGTGCGGCCTCGGGACGGGGAGGCCGGGGCGGCGCGGCGCCGGGGAGGGCGGCGCGGGGCGTGCAGGAAGGCAGCGGGGTGGTCGGGCTGGGTGAGTCGGGACGGCGAGCAGGGGAGAGGAGCGGCCGGGGCGGCGTCGGACGAGGCCGGAGCAGGGCTGCTGTGGGGAAAGGGAAGCAGGAAGGCGGGCTGGCCGGGGGAGCTGGGACGGCTTGCGGGCGCGGCCGCAGCGTGGTGAAGGGGCGGCGGGGCTGGCCGAGGGCGAGCAGGGGGTCGGGAAGCCGGTGAGGAGGAGGTGGTGCGGCGGTTCGGTTGCGTTGGAGGGGCTGGTTGCAGGCCGTGGTGAGGTCGGGGGAGAGGAGGCCGGAGATGGAGGAGGGTCGGTTGCAGGCCGCGGTGAGGGAGAGAGGATGGAGAGAGAGAGAGGTGAGGGGGGTGGCGGCTACGGGGAGAGGGATTAGGGTAGGTTTAGTTTAGGTTTATATATATATATATATATGTGATAAAAATAATAATTATAATTATAATAATGATAATAAAACATATAATATTAATAACAATAAAACTTATATAATAAAAATAAAACTTATATAACAATAATAAAACTTATAATAATAATAAATAATAACTTAGATAATTCAAATAATAATTATTTTGATCAAATATTTAAAATAATAATTATAAAATAATTTAAAGATGTTACACATATATATATATATTTATACATATATAGATCTATATGTATATATACATACATTATTATACATATATATATATATAAACATATATAAACATATATACAATAATAATAACACAAATAAAAAGGTATTAATAATAAAATACCAATCATAAAAATTATAATATTTAAAACACCGGGTGAACACACTGTCCCCCGGGCTGAACGCGCGGTCACCGCTAACGATGCGGTGACCGCGCACCGGCGCGAAACCACCAATCGCAATTAATCTTGGAAAAAAAATTAAACCGGGACCAAGAAAGAAGTAAAATAAAGATATCTGTGGTCGGGGTGTGACATTGTCCAATTAAGTTTTAAATTGGGGGAATCTTTTAAATAAACTTCTTAACAGAAATTTTTATAGGAACTCAATTCCCCACCCCCCCTATTTAGTGTCCTACTCCAAACAAAATATATTACTTAAAAGAAACCTGGATAATAGATCAGCATAGCATCAAAATGTTTTTAACATAAAATAATGTCTTTGGAATCATTAGATTTAATTTCCTTAGAATATCAAATATTATGATATTTTTTATCTTTCAAATTTTTCTCAAAAACCAGCTAAGTGATATACCTTATAATGCTCCATATTACCTATGAATATGGACCTTAAGATGTGCATAGAGTTCTTTCCTTTACCAAAACATAAACCTCAGTATAGATATACCTTATGAAGTTTCATTATAGGGTTTTTTGTATCCTAAAAAGTCCAAATATACCCTATGAAGTCCAATAATCTCCCAATGTAGGGTTAATGCCTTGTACCCTGTGAAGTATGATTATACCATAAAAATATTCCTTATGAATTTATATCATAGGGTTCATTTTACCCTATAAATATATAGGTAATCTATGAAGTTCCTTAGTTTTACCCTATGAAATTGATTTTTTGAAAATGGATATACCTTAAAAAGGCTTGGGAACCCTATGAAGTTTTGTTGTACCATTTGAAGTGAATAAATTCAAAGAATTCCAAACTCAATGAAGTGATTAGGGTTATGTACCTTTTAATTTTCCCATACTTTAGAACATAAATTCAAGACTTTCTAAAATTATTTTTGAATATATTCAAATACTTATAAGGCCTTCTCAATTACTTAAAAACATCTCAAATCACCACCACGGAGCTTCAAATTAATATAGAAATTATTATAATTATGCCAAACTCTTTATCAAGGTTCTAAGTATCTTTTTTAATATAAAGATAATCATGTAGAGTATTTCAAGAACTAATTTATGTTAATAATTTCATATTCAAACTCATTCTCACTGTCCTTCCTCCAAGTGAGATTTATCACTAAATGAAACAACCAACATGCTAAATAAAAATTAGATGTTTTATCAACTATTAATCCATATTTATTAAAACTTTAAACCAGTTTATCATTTATAATTACATATTTATAATCTATCTAGAAATATCCAAGTTCATCTAGATTCACTCTCAAATTTTACACCTTTAGTTTTTTTTGATTTAGGGACCAATTCAAAAATAATTATAATTAAAGGATACTCATAAGTTGGAATCCAACTCTTCCTTTATCCATGAATTAATGGGCACATCCTTTATGTTCCTTTGGTTGGGTAGATACTTCCTCCATCACCCAACATCAAAACACACATATTGGTATTATTATAGACATAATTCATTGATAAAAAATACAACCAAACATATGAGAACTTTAATCTCCTCCTTTATTTTTATTTTCAATAATAATAACTGTTTAACATAAATGCACATAAATATGAATTTAGTAGTTTAAATTATTATCCCATGTATTGAAAATAAATAAAAAATAAAAAAAGGATTATCCCCCTTTTAGAGATAATGGGTTTCAAGGGAAGGACTTATAGGGGATAAATTCATCACCTACTACTATTATTTTAAGAAAAATAACTCCTACCCTTTTAATTTACTCATTCTTTATTCTCCCCTTAAATAAGATATTCATTTAATTACTTGATAGAAGGTGGAAACACATTTTTAATAGAAATTTTACATAAACTAATAAAATATATGTCTAATTGGGTTAACCTAGTATATAAAACAAAAGTGACTAATTTATAAAATAAATATTTTCAAATTTATGTGATGCCACTTCTAAATTTAACTTCTTAGGGTATATTTTGATAGATTTTCAAGAAGTTTTATGAACTTTTACTCAACTTAAACAAACACATAAAAACATTTCAAGTGAATTCATTTTTTATCCCATTTTTTTATTTACTCACTCCACATTGATAACTATATTCAAGATGAATCAAAACCATGATAGGAAAGTTAAATCATACCTCATCCATCAGATTTTCTAGAGTTTTTCAAAATTTATAGATTTAACAAGATTGAATAACTCTCTACAATCTACCCTTATTTAACAGATTCCCCTTAAGGTTTTTTCTCCATACCCCACAATTGTTTCTCTTATATTTATAACTAAGCTCCAAGAAATCATGATATCGATTGAAATCTAATGCTAATTAAGATATGACAGGTGACCTGTTTCAAGGACATAAATTCACACCAAGTGAAGTATTAGATGATGGATTGAATTTTTTCATGTTTTATAGTCATCACATAATTATTTAAATATATTATTTTTTTACTCACCTTTAATTCACTTTTTCATAATGAACAACCATCAAGATATAAGAATAAGGTGGACTTCCATCGTCTTCTTAATGAGAGAAATAGGGTTGATACTTCTTTCTCAACCCAAAAAACAAATTTATTTGAGGCCCTAAACTTTCTATATATATTCATGATTGATCCACTATTGACTTTACAAACCTATCCTTATTTGGGAATTATAGTTTTCTTTTCCTTTTTATCTTTATTCTTAGCTATAATAGGTTTCCTAACTTTATCCGTTGAGGAACTTTCATTCTTTTTTGTCAGTTTAATTTCCATACACACTTCCAAATAATAAAACCATATTATTAGAAATTATTCTATAGTATGATCATCCTTATATTTTTTTCTCTTTATTTGTAGTGGTATCCTTGATATCAGGACTCATAAGTGTTTTTCCCTTAGATTTAAATAGATCTTCTTATTATGGTACTCAAGTCATGTACTTAATGTCTGTGTGCCACAATTTCTTGTACCTTACAAAAAAATATTCAAAAACCATTTGATTATATTTCTTTTACAAACTCTCGTGAAATTTAAATTTTTAACTTGGATTTCAACAACTAAAACAATTCGAACCTCCCTCTCTTGGATTTATTCCCTTTTAGTTTCCAGTTTCCTTTCTTTAAATTTCTTGATATTCATAGAAATTTTTCAATGATACATGATGTATCCTTTATTACAAAAATATAAGAATCTCTACTTTGGTTTTACATCCATCTCATCCTTCTTCACTAAATTCTTGGGTGTTATGTTTTGAGCGCCCTTGCTTACCGTTTTATTTCCCAAGACAAACCTATTATCCTTTCATTATTTCTTTTATAGTTATCACATTAAACTTTCATCAGTATAATATTTTTGATGGGATAAAATATAACAAAACTATTCATATAATTGTCCACCTATATTTAAAAAATAACATAATTCCTAAAGACATCCATTCTAGTTTTTTATAGAAAAATTTTATTTCTTCTATAAAGTATATTGTTTCACAGTAGGTTTCTTCTGAATTTAGTATTTAGATTTTCTTCCCATAAGTTCAATAATTTTTTAGATTTTATTAACTAAAATTTTATTCCAAAAATAAATAGTCATATTTCCAAACGTTTTTCATCACTAACAATACCCAATAAATATTAGTATTTTTTATAGGTATGGTTTTTTAATATTTTTTTATTAATGTGTTTTATAGAAACCCCATTATTTTGAGATCTATTTTGGTGAATGGTTTTATTTAAAATTCCTATATTCACCCTTGATGATGTGGTGAATTTTTCACCATTTTTAATTTCTAAAATATGGATAGAGTTTTACTTCTTTCCAATATAATTTTTCAAAACAGAATTAATAATTTCATATTTAAGTGGATAGTGATATTCCATCTTCCAATAGCCAGTGATGGATTAATGGTAATATTATGAAAAACAATTATTTACCAAAATTTAGTTCCTCTTAAAATAAATAATATCAGTATATGATTTTGTGGTACTACTCCTCTTCACAAATTGTTGGGAAGTTAAAGTTTTAGTCTCTTCCACATTTTTCAGTTTGATTTACATCTAAATGTACTTTAATATTAAGATATTATTCTCAAGTTTAACTAATATCAATATGTATTTTTAGTATTTCTTCATATTACTAGTATATTATTCATAAAACCTATTTCTTTATTGTAAGGAATTATCCATCTCCTTCACCTTTTTGTATTTAATGTCCAATTGACCATTCTTGACTCATATGGAAGCTTTGTGTGATTCTTATAATGCATGAATATTCTCTTCAATAACTTTAATAACCATTAATTTCTCATAAATGTTGTATTGAAATTTATATTCAACCAATAATAACTTATTTTTAACCAAATTTTAGGTATTTATCCTTATCTTTCACCTCTTTGAGGAAAGAGTCCCATTTTTTCAATTCTCCTGCTAATGCTTTTTTCATTGCTCTAAAATCATCTTCAAGATGTAATTTCTCATCCTATAAATCTTGTATGAACTAAAATAAATAAATAAAAATCTCACAAAATATTTTATTCATGTATTCCCAAACCTTATGTTATAATATTTCAACATATTTAATAATACCTTCAACATCACAATTTTAACTTGAATCTATATATTTTTATAACCATTTCCACTCTAATTACCTTCATCAAGTGGTATATTATACTTTACCTTTGAACACTTTTTCATCTTCTCTTCCTCCTTCTTATTTTTATTTCTATAATTATTGGTTGAGAATTTAAATTTTTCGCTAAATTGAATTGAAACTAATTCATCCATTATAATATTGTAAGGAAACACTTCAAACCTGCACTTTATATATTCAAGTAAAAACACCAATAAAAGAAAATTTAAGACCTAATCATAAGGAACCTTTTCTATGATACCAATATAGTTCCCCATGACTGGTGAAGACACTTTTTAAGGGGTGAATTAGGTGTTTCCAAATAATTTACCAAAAATATAATTTATATTTTATCTTTTAAACACTTTTTATTTTCAAAAAATTTCACTTGTTAGGATGTAATTGGATATTTTTTTCATTTCCTAATCATATAAAACACATGAAATACTAGAAGAGCCATAATGTATGGCACTGATGTTTTTGAAATATTTTTCTATTATGTGGAAAACCTACTCTATGTTGTGATCGGATTTTCACCAAGTCACATACTAAAACTTTTATCGTCAAAATATAGTGGGTTCTAGGAAATTATCATACTACACTAGGTAAATCATATTATATGGGTGAACATTCACAATATTACACATGCGAATTAAAGTTTCTCCTATAAGTTCTTTATACCGGAATCCCACTAGTTTTTAAAATCTTCATTCCTCCTCTTTGAAGCATATCTCCACTAAGATCGTGATTTCACAACATCAATATAAATTGATCTCGTTATTCAAGTTTGAAAACCTCATGGAACTCAATGTCCAATAAATGATTTGTAGAACTCACTACACATTTTTTCTTCCTCACTACTTCTTCATCTTCTTTTATTCTTCAATACCCATATGGTATTTCATTTAGCACATCATTGGATTATTATAATTCTCCTTTTATAGAACTGATTCTTTGTTGACTCACTCCTCCTTTAAAAATTATTACATGTGTTCTCTAAGTTGTCTCCAAAAAATTACATTCCCTTGAGGGTTATCACAATTAGTCTCAAGAGGTTCTACTTTTTCCTATATTGGAAAGCTTAATTTTTTGGGCTTTTTTATATCAAGAAATCAAATTCTTTCATATATATCATGAAAGAAAAAAACTACATTCATGCACCTTTTTCCTCCCTTGTGATCCTCCATATATTCTCTATTTTCCAATAGTTATCTCTAATAAAATTATTGGAGTGAACTTTCTCTTTTCTCTTTCTCGTTTTTTATTCTAGCTAAATATTCCATCTAATTTTTACAGTATACTTTTAAATCAATACTTATCAAAATATTCCACTAAAAATCTGTATAAAATTATTCTTTAAATGTTTTTATAAAAATATATTCCTCGTCACTTTTGTATTTCCCTATCTCATTATCAACATGAGATCTTCCCATGAAATCTATATAGATTAACCTTGAATCTGTAAATTATAGATAGAAACTCAGAACATATCTCACTCAGCATGAATCACAAGTTATATTATGATAATTAAAACCATAAATCAAAACTTGGGCATCATCTAATTTTTATTCTCCATTTTGATCTCAGAAATGGAGTTCTAAATATTATCATTTGAAACTCAAAGATTTACATAAATAGTGATATTATCATCTTCTTTTAATTTTATATTCCTAAAAACAATATTGAATAATGGTTTAAAATAGTTCCATGATATTTTTAACATGAAAGAATAAATTTGGAATTATCTAAATCAATTTCCTTAGAATATAAAAACTTTTGGAATTCTATATCTCTAAACTTTTTCTCAAAATTTGTTTGAGTGTTATAGATTATGATACTCCATGTACCATATAAATATAAACCTTATGATGTGTGTAGGTTTTATGTAATTTTCAAAATTTCAACCTCATCATAGATTTACCTTATTGAGTTTCATCATAGGGTTTATTATACTCTATAAAGTCCAAATATACCCAATGGAGCACAGTTCTCACCTAGTGTAGGGTTAATGCCTTGCAACCTATGAAGTATGGTTGTACCCGATGAAGGAACCTTATGAAGTTTCATCATAGGGTTCATTATACCCTATGAATATCAAGGTACCCTATGAATTTCCTCAATTGTACCCAAAAAAAATTGATTTATCACAAATTCATGTACCTTATGAAGTTCAGGGAACACTATAAAGTTCTTTTTGTGCCCTAAAATGTGAGTGAACACAATAAATATTAAACTCTATGAAGTGAATAGGGTTTATTACTTTGTTATTTTTCCTCACTTTAGCACAGAAAGTCTAGAATTCCTCATATTCTTTCAGAACCTCTTCAACTCTTTATGAGGCCTTCGTAATTACAAAAAAAACACAAATAATCTTTGAGATACTTAAAATAGATATGGAAATTATTAGAATAATTTCAAACCCTTAATCATGATTCTAATGTTATTTTACTATGAATATATATACTCAAGTAAAGTATTTCAAGAGATCCACTTACTTCATAATTACAGCATCAAACTCATTCCCTCCAACCTTCATCCAAGTGATATTTATCAATAAATATCACAACCAACATGAAAAATAAAACTTGGATGATTTCTCCTCTGTTCAACTAGTTTTCTTCAAAATTTGAATCTATTATAACCTTTATAATTATAGCTTTAGAAGATATCCTAAAATAGTCCAGTTCAACCATTTTCACTCTCAATGTCTCCACCTATAGGACTTTTCTTTGATTTGAGGGACATCTCTATAATAATCACAACTAGTGGTTGCCCAAAAGGAAATAACCAACTCTTCCTTTTTCCCATTAATACATGGGAAACTCATTTATATTCTTTTGATTGGGTGGATACTTCCTCTATAATCCTATATAAACAAACACATATTGACATGATCATTGACACAATTCATTGATAAAAAATAAAATCAAAACTATGGTCACTTCATACTCCTAGGAAAATGATCCCTAGACTTCACTATACTAAATATTTCAAAAAAAAAATACATTAGTGATATGATACTTTTATTCATGACATGAACCTGCTAGTTTTGAAATCTACAGAATACATCACTTTTCATCACCACACACTTAAATATTTATCTCATTACTTCCAAAAAACTCTTAATTGAAAAAAAACCAAACAAAAAAACCCAATTATTGCATCATTCTCCCCCTTATATTATTTTTCCAATACCCATTTATTAAAAGATAATTAATCTAAACATGGCTTCAAATATCTTTAATATTTTTACCCCTTTAATAATAAAAATCAAATGTTTCACTAATTCCAAATATAATCAAGAAATTTATTAAAATTATTAAACTAATAAAAAATACATCAAAAAATTATGTAATCCTAGATGACTCAAATATCATTGTTGGAAACATGAGAACATTCCAATTTATAAATGTTTTCCTTAATTCCATATATTTCGTCCTTCTTTGCTAACTCCCCCCTAGATTGTATCTACCCCTACCTTTCATAACAAACACAATATATATCCCTGTAATAAAAAACAATTTTCATATAAATCATTTTATAAAATGGGGTATGAGTGATTCCAAACCAACTCAACTAAGAGAGGTGGTTGAACACCAAGGTTCAACCTATTCTTCTCAAATGACAGTATGGACAATGGTTTTTTAAATATGTCTTACACCTATTGATTTTAGACCACATGATCCAGTTTGATAATGCCTTGTTCAACCTACTCTTTAATAAAATTATACTGAAAATCAATATTCTTTGAGAATTTTGTGCAAAAAAATTCAACACCATCACACTTTGGTTGTTACAATTGACTATCATGGGAAGCTTCACCTCCTCTCCAAGGTCATCTGATTTTATTTTCATCTATTATAGTTGTCTACTCAACTTTTTCACTAAAATATACTCTAATTTAGTTATACTAAGAGAGGTTCTTTATTATTTTTATTGATCCATCTAATACGTATACTTTCAATAATAAAATACACTAAACTTTTGGTCTTTTTATCCATAATATCTATATCCATATTCATATCCAAGTAAAAATACATTTTTTTCATGCCCTTCTTAATACACCAAACTAAAATCAAGTGTGCCTCATGTGTACCTCATGATCGAATTTATAACCAAGATATTATATTTCTTATTGAATCGTTGGTATCAGGGACCCGATATTTTTTTGAATAATATATCTAGTCTTGTTGTTTTAATATACAAAAATCTTCCAATCAACCCTTTGTAGAGTGTTGGATTGACTTCATTATCTTCCTCTTATTTTACCTACTTGGTTATAACCATTATTAATATTTCTATCATATTTCTATCATGTATCTAAAACTTATCCAAAATATCCTTCACATATTTATGATTATAAATAAATTTATAACTTCCTTTTATATAACATTCAACTTGAGAAAAAATGTGATATCTTCAATCAAATACATTTAAAACATCATTCACATCAAATGCACAAACCCCTACTAATATTTCCACTTTATTCCACTAGATATGATGTTATCAACCTAGAATGTATTTACCCAATCATATTATGCCCAAGGTTTCTTTTCAAACCATACATGGACTTTTTAATATGTACACTTTTGACTAATCGTCCCTAACTAGAAAACCCATAAATTTTTCAATATAAAATTATTATTTGAGAATCCTATTTTGGAATCTCATATTAAAATCCATTTGGTAGATTATGTCTTTTCTCTAGACAGAAACAATAAGAAAGTGTCTTATTGCCACAAGCCTCATTACATGTGAGAAATTATATTCCACTTTGTATACCCTTTTTACACTAATCTTGATTTATTTCAAATCACTTTCCCATGATCATCATGTTTATTTCTAAACACCATTTTTATAACTATGATGTTATGATCTATGGAATATTCATGAGCTTCCATACTAGGGTTTTCTCAATTTGAACTACCTCTTCACTTTTGGTCATGAACCATGATTTATAATTCATTTCTTAATTAAAATAGATTTGTTCCAGTTGAGATAAAAGAGCATTGTGATATATAGTTCTCATCTTAAATTTTCTAATTAGTATAGTTTTATCCCTGATGATATTTAACTTGTCAGCATCATCTCATTTTTTTCTATATGTATTCAATGGATGAATCCTTTAATAAGGTTCTTCTTATATTGAATCAACCTTTGAATTCTCCATAAATTACGTATAGTGATAACTATCCTAATTTGTATTCAATTATTATTATCCCTTACTAACCATACTCAAATCAGGGATTCTTGGTCTTTTTAAAAAAAATCTTCAACAATTTTAATTTCACTTATCTCAAAAATATTTTTCAATTTTTTTTGAGACATTTATAAAAATTACACTTGAATATTTGGACTACAAATATCATTTCATCCTCTACATATACATATTTACCTTTTTCCTTTCCTTGTTCTGAATCTTGAATCATCTCCTAGACACTATAAATTACATCAATATTAGTTTTCCTCCATTCCATTTTTTTATGGGGAAATATTCTATGTAGGGCTTAAAAATACTGATTTTTTGTGTACATTTCTACTTGAACAACTTCCTTACAATAGTGTCCTGAGATTAAAATTTGAATGAGAAATTTTTTGTCCATTGTGTTCTCCAATCAATTTTTCCTTTCCTTCACAATATTTTGTTATTGTGTCTCCACTAAATAAAATTCATTGTTGATATCATAGTTCTCCAAGTAATTTTCTACCTCATTATAGGTATACATTAATACATTATTAGATAAAAGAATATTTATCATTCTTTTAGTCTTGTTCATAGATCTCCTTAGAAACAACTTAATTCACTCAATCACCACTGTTTTAGCCAACATAAACATGATAAAAACCTATTCTATGGTAATCAATAATGAATAGAATGAAGTGATTTTAATTTTATGTATTAAGAAACTTCATGGGATTACACACCTCAGTGTTCATTAGATCAAACATATTGTGTCCCTCTTATTTTTTGTATGATAAAGATTTATCACAAATTTTCCCTTTAACAGAGTAATCATAGGTCTTCTCTCGATCTCATTTAAGATTTAGGATATTAGTTACTACTTTCAGTTTGGATATATTTTTCATGATTTTTACCATATATGTATGAGTCTTCAATGAGAAAAGTTTTTTTATGCTTCCACCATAAGAAAAAAATATTTTTTTCTTAGAAATATACCTGATATAAATTTTCATTGGTTTTCCATACCGTTAAAAAAGTTTCTTCAGTTCAACCTTTGAGAGAGAATCCAATATGATGGAATGTCAACTCAAGTTTGGAACCATGAATTTTACTCATACTAATAACATTATTTCAAAGGACATACAAAAAAAGAATTTATATATACATTATTTCGTCTCTATTTATCCTTTTCTTATTCCTTGAATTTTTAATGCTCCATCATTTCTAAATTTGAGTGTACCATCAATATGGCTATTTACATTCTTTAAGAGATTTACATTACCAGTCATGTGAGATGAACACCCACTATCAAAGATCCAAGTGATGTTATTTTTTTTCTTTTATAGAAATATATGCTAATATATCCTTCTAATTATTCATCTTCTCATTTCAATAGATACTCAATTAAGAGAATGATCAAGGTGGTCTCTCTTTATTTTCCTTATTATAAGATGAAAAATCATATTCTTCATATTCCAAAGGATAGAAACTATTTTTTAAAGTGTCTCATATAGTAGTACAACTACCTTTCTTATTTTTATTCAATAGGTGTAAGTTTGACTTCCCCATTAGCTACAATTTATTGCCTTATGAATGAAATTAGAGTAGATATAATAATAACCATAAAATGAATCTTTTCTTTGGGATGTGGGATATGTTTTCAACCTTTATTTCTAACTCCCTGGAGCTTCACCTCTCAAATAACATTTTCCTTCCATGCACTAACTCATTATGTGACCAAGAAATTCATAAAATTTTCATTTTGATAGAGGGGAGATATTTCCTTCACTTCCTATCCACATATTTCTGGATTTGGAGTAATTTATTAACTATTTTTATTTTTTATGGTTGAGATACAATGATAATTTTCATATTTCTTTTATTATATATAGTAACTAGGCTTTATTTTTATGTCTCAAATTCACATTTAGTCCCACTCTTACTCATAGACCTGGGCCTATATTCATGTATGATCTTCTAAATAGTACTTATATATCTTCCTTAACTTTCTATTAATGAATTATTATATAATTTCATGAATTCAAACTTTTTCTTATCACCTAACACTTTTGTTTTACACTCAATATTTCTTTGCAAAGATAAAACTTCTTCCTTTTCATATTTAACCCTCTACCTTATTTATTCAAATTAGATATTGAGATCATCAATATTGTTCCTACTCTTTGATTTCTATTGTTAAATAAATCACTTATTAAATAAAGATTGACTAGCCTTAAGATCTTCCACTACATTCTCTAATCAAGAAATCATAGCATAAATTTGATCAAAATATACCACTAATTACTTTAAAAAACCACCTATATTTATGTTTTTATTACACCTAACATCCAACTCTTAAAGTTATCCTTCAAGATTGATATTCATTTTAACAAATCCTTTATGTTGATCTTACTTTTCATCTTAAAAAATGTTTATTTCAATTAATTTCATCATAGCATATTACAAATCTGAAATGAACTCAACTTTATCATATTCAAGACACCTTTCCACTTATTCTTATTCTTCTTTAATCAATATATTTTAATTATAGAACCTGTTTATAGTTTAACTCCTCGATTTAAAATTTTATTTTAGAGAGAACCTTATTTATGGTATTGATTACACATCATCTTATACTCCATTTTAAGTCTTCCTTTAGAATATTACTTGATTATTATTAACTTTTCCATAATTGAAACAAGTAAATGGTAGTTTAACTTCATACCTAACTTTTCTTTACTTGAATATGATTTATACCAATGATATAAATTCATCAAATATATCTTCTAATATTCTACCAACTTCATATATCTCAAGATTCTCTATGGATTTGAAGGAAATGTGTTTTGAAAATTTCTTGAATATACTTTATAGTTTCACATGTATCTCTTAATCCACCATATTACTAAAAAGATAAAAAGGATTCATATTTTGGAGAAATTTATCTTCAATAATAAATACATTGGCATTGCAGGGTGGAATCCATATAATAATATTTTTTATAATATCAATATCTTTCATCTAATTACCTAGTCCACTAATGGATACCATAACAACAATGAGACAATTAGAGAATACACCAAAATTCTCATTTGGAATAAATTTAAAATCATTGAACATTTTTTAAAGCGCATACAATTTATATTCCTTCACTTTCTTAACCCCTTAACAAATATTGTCCAGTTTTTCCCATATATCCCTTTTTGATGCACACAAAATCACCTTAATATAGTTTTGGTTTGATGGGGTTCTAGATAGGGAATTTAGATAATTTTCTTCAGTATCAAAAAAATTCTTATCAACTATAATCATTAACATCCTCATAGGATCACTGGATTTTATTTTATGTAATTTCATAATGAAAATATCGATTATAAGAGATCATAACTGAGATATCATATGATCATTCCATGAAAATTATGCCCATTAAATAGAAGAACCCATTTAGAATTAACTTTACTTTTTATATCAGCAATCCTATTAGAGATAGATTCATTATGAAATAACTAGTATTTGATACCACTTGTTTCACCCATAGGCCTGATATGACCTAAGAGGAGGGGTTGAATTAAAGTGTTAAATTATTATTATTTCTAATAGGATCTTATTTTTGTGTCATCAAGAACAATATTAACCTATCATTATTTATGAAAAAATGTGATATACAAATGCTGAAATTAAATCAATGATAGATATATTTTACTTAGTTCACCATAAATCCTTAGTCTATAAAGGATTAAATGACAGTTTTTCAATGTAATATGGGTTAACACTACTCACTATAGATGTTACAAAGGTTTTGGAAAGGTGAACTGTAAATCTATGAGAACCCCCCCTTGTTATCTCTTTTTGAAAAACTTTGAGATAAGGAATACAATGGATATAATATAATAATTTCTTATAATGATTATAAAAAAACTAAAACATCAATACATCAAGGTTATTTTCTTTGAGATTCTACTTCTACTTCAAGTATAAATCTTCAATGGAGTTCTTCCAATAATTGTATTCCCTCTCATCACCCCTCTATTTTTTCAATTTTTTCTTTTCTTTCCTCCTTTTTTAGGTTTTTTTTATATTTCTACTGCTACACCATGTGTATATTAGTTGTACCATATGTCATAATATTATTATAGACATGATAATCAAACTGAATTAATCCCTAAAAACATGATCTATGTATCTTCCTTTTATATTCCAATTAAATCTACCAATTGTATTAGATATTATCCTTTTATGACATGACCTATTTTTTCATGATATGAAATTCATGAATTTAGGAACTTTATAGTATGGTAATCTCTTTCATGGTGTGGTGTGTAGTAAATAATCATATACCCAAAATTTGAATAAATATCTCATCTTTAAATCCCTAAGAATCATGGTGCAGCTCTCCCATTATTGTTAACCTTTGAACCCATCACATCATGAGTATCATATTCTCAGTGTGTAATCTTATTTCAATATTAAACCTCCCAAGACTCAACATTCACTACCCTTTATATTTTACATATAAATTTGTTGTGTTTCATTCCCCTTTAATCATATTTTATAATATAACCTTTCAAAATGTGTGACTCCTTCTACAACGCAACCACCTGATCTCCAAAAACATTTAAGTTATCAAAAACATCCACTAGGCTCTGGTTTCAATAGTCACAATGTGAATAACAATTTCTAAATCCATTAAAAGTTTTCTAATCATCTTTTTTTTTATGAAAACCCTGTTTAAACATGTATCATGTAACATAATATCTAGAATATTAAGGAACCTTACATTTTAACCAAATGAACCTTAAAGAAATCAAATGTCTTTTCCATTTTTTGGATATTAACCTCGATCATGGAGTGACACATGAGTTCATGGTGGGAATGTATCTTATTATATTCCCTTAATGACTCTAATGGTGTTAACTTAATAAATATTACAAAAAAATTCCCCTAACAACACTTTACAAAATCTTTCAAACATCAACTCCATTTGTGTTATTATGATTATAGCCATGGTGTGTCTCTAATATTTCTATAATCTTTATAATAATTCCCTATTAAAAACAATATAATTCAATTTCATTCCCAATACTTACAAAAAACTACTAATTAACAAAAAAATCTAATGAAAACAGCCCAATGGTTGTAAAAATACCAATCTAATCCTGGTGAGAGTCACTTGATTATTGTAAATAACATCCATAAGTACTTAATAATATATAATGAAATGTTCATGGTCTTTAGATAAGCGTATGATATCTATTTAAAGGGTTACACAAATTAAAGTTTCCAATTTGATAGAGATGACATGAGACATAAATAAGTTTTTTTGTTTTTCATGATTGATGGATCTATAATTTGGAAGAGTTACAAACAATATATCATGGTAAATGTAAAAATAGAGTCAATGTACATCACTACATCGGTTTCTATAAAGGAATTTTGTTGGGACAATAATTCATTTTCTAACTTGAGGTGGTTCCTTGAAATGAGGGAGAAATCTAGATTCACTATGATAAAAATGGAAAAAAAATTTAGGCCAAGTAACCCTACTCACACCAATTAACCAAAAATATTTTACACAAATACCATCTCATATGAGTGACCACTAAGAGGACCGATGTTAGGATCTTTTGGGTGGATATAAAGGACAATTTAGATGATCCGTTGATGAAACCATTAGCACAACATAATCATGAGGATCATTTTCAATATATTGGTATATGATACATAATATATTGATTAAATTATTGAATAATGTGTCATGGTTTTATAATACAAGTTAATATTTATTTATCTTTCATTTATGCATGATGAAATTTATTTTGAATAAATAGTGGAATGATAATATTCCCTCAAAATATGACTTTGAGTTATTCCTAATCAATAATTTTCATAGAGTATTATGGATTGTGATGATATGTTCAGAGTAACATTAGTAGTGTACTCATGAGATAATAAGTAGAGTCTTATTATTTGGATCAACCCACCAAAGTATATCCCATGGAAAATCATATAGTTATCGATGTTATTAGGGGTGCATACTTATTATCAATCCATTTTAGCTTAGTATTGTGAGATATCTAGCATCAAAACCACCATATTTCAATACATTTATTATATAAAACTTGAGTATTAGATAATCATGGGTTGTTTTGGAATATTTTTGGTCATTTCATCAGTTGGATCTACAAGAAGATAAAAAATTTCAACTCATAAGATGAGAAAAACAATTGGACCTTAATTTAATTAAACTGAGGAAATATATTTACCTGATTATTTGAGTAACATATGATTTGTTCATATAATTTGATGAAGTAAATATGATGTGATCATCTACAAGATGAATGAAATGGGATTTATTCATTAACCAGGTCATTATTTTTCAGTATGATATGGACTATACTAGATTGAAATTGTTCAATGTCTAGTGGTCACTTGATTTCATAGATAAAGGGATTATATAGGTACATATATGATGTATAGGATACATTTTATTATGTACATGTACATATAGATATATTATAATGTTTGTTATATATTATACTAGACCCCTTAGTATCTTGAGTAGAATTGATGTCGTGCTAGATGTCTCTCTTTTCTTACATCTATAAAATAAGGATTTCATTTTTTCAGTGCTACTATGGTTTTGAATGTCACGCTATTAGGCCTTTGGATAAGGATTAAATTTTTGACCAAGTTTTTTTTCCAAAATGAAAATATTTTAAGAAATTGTATCTAAAATAGTTGTGGGTGGATTCAAAAATATTTGTGAATTTTTTTCTAAGGTCCTAATGGGAGTTTTGGGATAGTTGGATATTGTTGGAAATTCACTAAAAGGATATATTTTATTATATGATATAGCCTATATAGTATGTAGTGACATGCATATAATTCATGTCATAGGATATGATATGATAATATTGTAAGAAGAATTAGATGCTTCTATTTGTCTCAATCATAGAGTACAATGGGGATTCTGATATGATATCCTCATGCATGAAACATTTCCCCCACATTATTTCATCAGTTATAAATCAATGAGATTGGTTTATTAATGGATTTTTATAGATTAACTGAAGTGATAATGAATAACTCCAATGGTAAGTAGCATGCTAGGACTACCAAGATATGGTTGTAGATGCTCCAATTTTATGAATCTCTTAAATTATTACAGAGATTTTATAAAATATATAGGATCACTCACATTGATATAATAATCTCAATGAATTCAAGCCCATCCAATATTATATTTATTCTATAATCTCCATTTATCTTTGGAAAAAGGTGTTAGAACCCCTTTGATGGTTTGGATCCTCTCAAAATGATTATGAATCCTTATGTTAGTGTTATCCCTCAAAGATACTATACATTTGGATACCATTATGGTGATCTTAATCAATCATCTAGTAGTCAAGATTGAGAGTACTACATTATAGGTGTGCCTAGTTTTATGTCCTTTGTTTTCTATATTTTGTATCAGTTAAACAAATATCAGGAATATCCAATGTTTCTTCTACAAACAAAGATCACTATATGGTCTCATTAAACCCATTAATGTTATGTATATTTTTTTATGTTATATATATATATTACAAGTGGTTAAAATTTTCAAATAAAAATAATAATAGTTAGTTGGAGATTCTAACAATTTTTCTTTCAATCAAGGTCATTGAAACCTGTTCTTGTTAGGAAGAAGAAGTAATGAGTCCATGGGATGGAATTATTTAAGATACTTGAAAGAGATTTATAAAACACTATGGAATTTCTATGTAAAGTATCAGTGTTATAGAAATAAATTCCTCATATTTGAAGCATATATGATACAAATTGTATACTTTATAAGTATTATAAATATAAAGAAGTTAAAAATAAATGAAAGAATTAATAATGCTTTTAATTTTTATTCAAATTATGTAGTAAAGATTTTCTTCATGAATGAATTAAATAAAAAATAATAAATATAGCTTAGATAGATCTAAGTGAAGGATGTGTATGATTATCTCATTTCTCTTTTATGATAAGAGAAGTTGTTTACTAATATTGATTTTTTATAAACAATATGATATAATGAATTCTATACACATGGTGTATGATTCATCAAATTCTTTAACATGTTCTGAAAATGAGACAAGGATAAAAATGTTTTATCTAGGATAATGAAAAATTATCTAAATGTTTGCTAAAATATAATTTAATGTGTTCCCACCGCCCATCTGTGATATATTTTAAAAAATAAGGTATTTTTTCATAGAAAAATTATCTAAAAATGGAAAGCATGTATAATGTGGAAATAATAGTTTATTTGATAAATATTTCTACTGGAAGGAAATAAGAATAATTTTCTAATATAAAGAAATTTTTATATCCTTTAATGATATTATAAAGATAATATAGTATCTAATAGGCTAGTGGGTGTATCTTTGAACTTATAGAAGTTCAAAGTTAATGAATAAAATAATATACTAGTCTAAAATTAAAGTTATTTCCATATAATAACTTAAAGATTTTAGGATATTTTATGGTAATGAAAAATTTCAAGGTTAAATTTAGTTACCATGTGAAAGTAAAAAAATCATTATTTCCTAAAGAATTACGCTAGTTAAAATACAAAGTAAATTACATTTTATATCCTAAAAGAGTTTTAAGGTATGGTGGTGAAGATAAATATAAATAGTTACATTTAGGAACCATAACAAAGTTAATATAACTTTATCCTAATGTATTTTAGTATGTTCTAGTATGTAATAATGTAAATAGTTACATTAATTACCATAATATCTCAAAGGAAATGTTTAATATAAAGCGTTATGAGGATAATGATGTTAAAATCAAAACGAGTTATAAGTAGAAAATAGAAGTTTACATCATAACATTTTAATTTGTGATATTAAAAGGTTTTAATATGTTAAAGGAATTAAACATTAAGAATATGATTCATAAATCTTACCATTATTCTAACTTTTTTTCTTCATATATGTTACTCACTAAATAAATTAGAGGAAGGTTTTTATCAAGTGATCACATATATATGTATCATGAATTATATATAGATGTAATGAGTTAAAAAAACTTAATAAATTAAAAAAACATGCAAAAGGTTGGTCTAAAATTATATCATATATGACATGTTATATAAGAACTTATATAGTGTTTTGTAAAGTATTATAAAAAGTGTTTTTTGAATTCAAAAGTGTATCATATAAAATTAAATTGACCCTTTATAATCCTTTCACATTGGTTATATATAGGTAGATATTGATATACATTTTGTGAAGTGTAATGAAAATTGACCACTTAAAGTTTGACTTTGAGTTATCCATAATTCATTGTCTTAATATAGTATTATATATTATTATCAAATGTTAATATTATCATGACTATGATTCTTGTATAATGATATAAAATATTCTCATGAGGCATAAAAGTATTTTTGTGTACTGGATGGCACACTAAGTATACCACATAGAGTATCCTAAATTGTGTATTTGGTATGCTAGGGGATAATGGATCATATTTAGATTCCCCAAAACCTAAGTTTGGTGAGATACCTATAATAATAGCCTTCATAATTTTATTCCTTTTATACAGAATAATTGAGTCTTATTTAATCAAAGGGTGGTTGGGTTTTTTGCTTATCAGGTCATCAGTTGGAGATCAACCAAGATGGTATTTTTACTATCATATGATGAGTATGACATATGGAAAATTTATTGATATTGACTTGGTAGTATTCATCCATAATGAGATAATAAATATGATGTTCTTATATATTGAATTGAATTACATGTGATGTGTTCATCAATAAAGGTGAATAAAATGTGATGTATTCATCAACTTGGTTAGTCTATAATTGTCACGACCCGCCCTCGGGGTCCATGCCGTGACTACCCAAAGCCCGCCTTCCATAGGCCAGGGGCTGGCGACTAGCACCAAGGCGTAATTCTCGGTAAAAAGGGAAGGCATTGCCTTTGTAAAGTAAACAAACACCACAGAGTAAGCAAGCAGAAAGTAAACACTAAGTAAAAACAGAGTACAACTGAAAGTGCGGAAAAGTAAATGGGCCAGTATACAAACCCAAACTGAAAGTAAAGTACAACTCGAAAGGGAAAACAGCAACTATAAAGTAAAAGCTGCTACACCGAGCTGTCCACTGGAAATCCCACCTGAAGGCTGGGTACAGATAGCTCCACTGCTCCTCGGGTCCCGTCGTCCGCTCCGAACACGTCCCGCCCAGTGGTCCACCTCCAGGTATCGTCCTGCTCTGCAAGCCTCAGTCAAGATCAACACTATCCGTCGTCTGCAACCAAGACAACGTAGTGCGGGCATATCCCGTGCAGGGGTGAGTATAAGCTACTCAGTAGGGACCCCGAGACCCCCGAAGGTCTCCCAAAATCCACAACGGATAAACCACAAAAGGAAGATACAAACACGAAGTAATAACCGACACTGCTTAGGTATATGCCCATACATATACCTAAGTCATCAATTCCAATACGCTCCAACCTCCGAGCCCAAGTACAACTCAGTCCACACAGGAAAGTAAACGTATTCCACACAGGAAAGCAAACGAAATCCACACAGGATAGCACAACACAATCCCCACAGGATAGCAACAGGATTCAACTCACACAGGAATACTTCTTTGAAAGATGATAAAGATGATCTCTGATCCATCTAAGTCGTCGGACCCACGAAGGATCGATAGGTAACTAACCCCCGCAAGACCCACACAGGATCGGGCCCACACAGGACCTGTAGGCGCTGGTTCACACAGGACCGCTGAGCGCAAAGACCCACACAGGATCAGGCCCACACAGGACCTGTAGCACTGATCCACGTAGGATCGCTGAGTGTTGTAGTCGTCGTCGAATCCACACAGGATCTCTGTACTGTCGTCATCGCAGTCACAGTAGCAGTCGCAGTAACAGTCATAGTCGCAGCCAGCACTAGGGTTCCCGCACACAGCAAGCTCGTTCGGGAGGGTCCGCTCCACGAGCCGAGAGGCTGATACATCAACTGTCACAAAGTCCAGATTTGATGTATCCAAATGTTCCGTATCATCAACAGGAACTCAACGCAACAGACGGCGCGTCGATCGGACGCCCGGTCTGAGAGTTATTGGCTTTTCGTCCTAGTGGCCCGGTTGGTTTTTAAGGCAAAACCAACCCGACCGTACTCCACCTGCATCCAAACCTCGGGCGGAGTATGCCAAAAGATCTGTCTCACTAAGAGGAACACAAAAAAGCTGACGGCACGTCAATCGGACGTCCGTAGCTCAAGATATGAGCGTTTCCGCTCCGAAGGCCCGGTTGGTTTCGTGAACGAACCAACTCGGCCGAACTCAAAGTATTACGGAACTTTGAGTGCGATATACCGAATCGACCGTCTCGATCCAAGGATCGCATTTCCACTGACGGTTCGTCAATCAGAGGTCCGTGGCTCAAGATATGGCCAAAAGACCAAAGTCGTTTTGAAAACGGGGGGTCTGGGTCCGGGCCGAACCGGCCCGCCCCCCCCCCCCCCCCGGGTCGGCCCGAACCGGGTCGACCCGACCCGGGTCTGACCCGGCGCGGCAGGGCAGGCCGGCGCGGTCCGGCGCTGTCCGGCGCGGCGGCGCGGGCCGGCACGGTCCGGCGCGGCGGTGCGGCCTGGCGCCGCTCGGTGCCACGCGCGGGGGGCAAGGCCGCCGCCTCCTGTCTAGCGGCGCGGCTGAAGCCGCGCCTTTGAGAAAACTGGTCCCCCACGTGGGGGCCTGCTTTTGAGAAAACGGGGGGGGCGCTGCCCCCCCTTTGTGTAACTGGTCCCCCCCTCACGTGGGGGGGCCTTCTTGTGGCCAGTCGAAGGAATTAATTCCCCCGGCACCTCTCTTCCGGCCGGCCCGATATGGTCGGCCGGTCCTTCCTCAACGGGACCGGTAAGGCCGGTCCCGTTCCGGCTTCCAACACCGGCGGCCTGGCTAGCCGCCGGTCTTCCCGTTTCGCCGCAGCCCGGAACCGCCGCGGTGTTCGTCGTCCGGCGCGGTGTGACGGCACCGTGCCCCTCCGCCGCGACCCCGCTCCGGCCGCGGCGCCTTCGGTTCCCTTCGACGCGGCGCGACGGCGTCACGTTCATGGTAATCTTCCCGTGGAGTGGCGCGACGGCGCCACGCGATTATAGCCTTGCGATTCCCGCGTGGTGCGACGGCAGCACGCCATCTCGTTCATCCACAATGAAATAATAAAATTCAAGAACAAGGGAGGGGGGATTCGGCCGTGTTTATGTGGTCCGGCCCCCTCCCTCTCGTTAGACGATAACATATAAATAAATATCCTCACGTTTTTCATGCTAGAACCAAGAACAAGAATAAATAATAAATCAACAACAACCCCTACCTCGGTTTCAAGATCGATGATCGTCGAAGACCCGCGGAAGACAATGTCGCGGAGGTCGGGCGTCGCGGTAAATGTTCGTCAAATCCATTGACGAAGAGGTACGTCCGAAGAGGTACGTCGTTGGCGAATCTTCGTAAGCCGATGAAGGAAGTCCGAGGAGGAAGCGGTGTTCCCTTTCTTTGACACGGAAGATGTCGTCGATCTTCAGAAACAACCGGCTACGAAGAAGAGAGGAGCGGCGTTCTTCGTCGGAGCTCGAAGGTTCTTCGCGTTCTTCGTCAAAGTTGAAGAAGAAGAAGGAGAACCCAAATTCTCTCAAGAAGGCTAGATAAATCTAACCAAATTAAATAAGCTAGAGTCTTATTTTATTCACACACTTAACAAATTGAATTTCAAAGGTTTGAAATTCAAATAAAATAACTCCAAATTAAATAACAAGTTGTCATGTCATTTAAAGAGGGGTTAAAGGGAGTTTTGAGAGAAGATGAAAAGTTAGGGTTCGTGTGGGCCCCACCAAACTTAATCCTCTCAAGGGAGGTTAAGTGGGTGTGGGTCCCACCCCTAACTTCCTTTGAGAGGAGTTAACCAACAAGTTAAAAAAATAAAAAGTGTTTCCACATTTTTATTTAACTTCTTATAATTCTCCCAAAACTAACTTTCGTCCCGCCTAAAACGCAACCTCGGAAAAGGTCTCCTTAAGTTAATATCGGCGCTGCGAGTTCATCGGTGTCCTCGGATTTCAATTCCGAGCACCGGGTCAAAAGTTAGAAATTCCCGCTCGTTCGTTCACTGAACGTACCCGAGCCAAACTTCGGAAATTGATTCCGGGCACTTCGGGCCTCGGAATCAGGTGCCGTCAGAAACCGCGTTCTTGTAAAATTCCAAAGAAAATTAAGAAAAAATTTTCCTTGAATTTTACTGGTCTTTACATTACTCCCACCTCAGGGCTTTACGTCCCCGTAAAGATACATCAAAAACTAGGGAAACAAATGAGGGTACTGAGCACGCATTTGAGCCTCCCGCTCCCATGTTCTCTCCTGGAGGTTCCCGTGCTGCCATCTGATGCGCACAAGAGGAATCGATCGCCCACGTAGGACCCGCTCCTGTCGATCCTCTATCTCCACCGGGACCTCCGTAAAAGTCGCCCCATCGTCAACGTCAAGCTCCCCATGGTCAATGATGTGCGTCGGGTCGTGCACGTATCTCCTCAGCTGAGATACGTGGAAGACGTCGTGCACCCGGTGCAACTGAGGTGGTAGAGCCAGGCGATAAGCCACCTCGCCAATCCTACTGAGGATCTGGAAGGGTCTGATGAAGCGCGGAGATAACTTGACGCCTCGGCCAAATCTCTGTATACCACGTCGAGGTGAGACCCGCAAGAAGACGTGGTCACCATCATCGAACTCTAGTGGCCTCCGCCTCCTGTCAGCGTATGACTTCTGCCGGCTCTGAGCTGTCCTCATCCGCTCCTGGATGACCTGGACCTTCTCTGTCGTGGCCTGGACCATCTCCGGTCCCACAAGTGCTGACTCCCCAGGGTCTGTCCAGCACAAAGGAGATCTACAAGGTCGGTCGTACAACGCCTCGTACGGTGTCATCCCGATGGTGGAGTGGTAGCTGTTGTTGTACGCAAACTCCACCAAGGGTAGGTGGTCCTCCTAGCTGTGACCAAAGTCGAGGACACATGCATGGAGCATGTCCTCGAGAGTCTGAATGGTCCTATCTGTCTGACCATCCGTCTGAGGGTGAAAGGCTGTGCTCAGACGTAGCTGCGTCCCGAACGCCTCTTGTAACCCCTTCCAAAGCCGGGAAGTAAAGCGAGCATCTCGATCGGAGACGATAGATGATGGCACACCGTGGATCCGCACAATCACCTGAACGTAGAGACGTCCCAAGCTCTCCACTGAGCCCTGCTCTCTGATGGGTAAGAAGGGTGCCGACTTGGTGAGTCGGTCAACAATCACCCAGATGGAGTCGTGACCTCTGGAAGTGTGTGGAAGTCTAGTCACGAAGTCCATAGATATGTCGTACCACTTCCACTCCGGGACCTCCAAGGGCTGTACCAAGCCTGCTGGTACCTGATGCTCTGCCTTCACCTGCTGGCAGGTGAGGCATCGAGAAACGAAATCTGCTACTGCCTTCTTCATGCCCGGCCACCAGTGCTGTCGTCTGAGGTCCTGGTACATCTTCGCCACTCCAAGATGTACCGCCAAAGGAGAAGTGTGAAACTCTCTCAGCACTTCCTCTTGCAAAGCGACTGGTACCATGATACGTCCTCTGAAAAGGATGTCGTGCTCTGCTCCAAGGGAGAAACCATCCGGTGCCTGTCCCGAGGATATCTGTGCACGCCGTGTCTCACAGTCAGCGTCCTCACGTTGTGCCCCTCTGACCCGCTGCAGTAGTGGAGGGGTGACTATGAGAGACTGAATGAAGGCTGCTCCATCTCTATCCATGAAGGATATCTGCAAAGAGGCTAGCTGCTCCATTGCCTCCTCAAGTAGCTGAATGCATGTCCTCCTGCTAAGGGCATCGGCTACCACGTTCCCCTTCCCAGGAGTATAGACTATCTCAAAGTCATAGTCCTGGAGGAACTCGAGCAATCGCCGCTGTCTCAGGTTCAGGTCCTTCTGCGAGAAGATATATCTGAGACTCTGATGATCATAAAAGACTGTAAAGCGTTCGTCCATCAGGTAATGTCGCCATGTCTTCAGAGCGAAGACCACTGCTGCTAACTCCAGGTCATGGGTAGCGTAGTTCTTCTCATGCGGCCTCAAATGACGTGATCCATAGGCGATCACTGCCCGCTCCTGCATCAGAACACATCCGAGTCCAGTCCCTGATGCATCGCAGTAGACTACGTACCCTACTCCCTCCTCAGGCAACCTCAAGATAGGTGCGCTGGTCAATCTCTGCCTCAGCTCCTGGAAGCTCTGATGACATCTTTCTGACCACACGAAGGGTTTCCCCTTCTTCGTCAAAGCTGTGAGTGGTGTCACAACTCTAGAGAAGTCTGGCACGAATCTCCGATAGTATCCATCTAGTCCAAAGAAACTCCGAACCTCAGTCACGCTCCTGGGTGGCTCCCATGCTAACACAGCCTCGATTTTCGCAGGATCCACTGCAACTCCCGCCTCAGAGATAACGTGTCCCAAGAAGTGGACCTCCCGTATCTAGAACTGGCACTTCGAGAGCTTACCATAAAGCTGGTGCTCTCGGAGTGTGTCTAGTACAACTCGCAAGTGATAGGCGTGCTCCTCCTCAGTCATAGAGTAAATCAGAATGTCGTCGATGAAGACCACGACAAACCGATAAAGGTATGGCTAAAAGATCCTGTTCATGAGAGCCATGAACACTGCTGGAGCATTGGTTACGCTGAAAGGCATAACCAAGAACTCATAGTGGCCATACCAACATCTGAAGGCCGTCTTCTGCACGTCCTCGTCTCTGACTCTGAGCTGATGATAGCCTGACCTGAGGTCTATCTTCGAGAACCACCATGCTCCCTTGAGCTGATCAAAGAGGTCATCAATCCTCGGTAGCGGATACTTGTTCCTCACAGTCACCTGGTTTAGGCTACGATAGTCAACACAAAGTCGAAAGCTCCAGTCCGCCTTCTTGGCGAACAATATCGGGGAAGCCCAGGGTGAAACACTGGGTCGGATGAACCCCTTGCCCTGCAAGTCCTCCAACTGTACCCGTAGCTCTCTAAGCTCGGCGGGGGCCATCCGATATGCTGGAGTGGATATCGGGGTTGTCCCGGGGTACAAGTCAATATAAAAGTCTACCTCTCTGCGAGGAGGTAGCCCTGGAACGTCGTCGGGAAAAACGTCCGCAAACTGATCCACCACTGCAGGAAAACCAGGACTCCGCACGTCAACTGCTCCAAGGATGAGGCTAGAAAACTGATGAGTAATGGGATTTCCTCTCCTCCGCGGAAGTCCATCCTATTCTGAAAAGTCTCCCTTCTCACCGGTGAAGGTGAACCTGCTCCCGTCGGTGCGTACACATCGCACCTTGCGCCTAAAACAGTCAATCTGCGCATGGACCGTATATAGCCAATCCATGCCCAAGATGACGTCGTAAGGCCTCGACGCTGCTACAAGAAGATCCCAGCCGAAGCTCTCGCCTCCTAGAGTAAGCTCACACTGCCGGAACCAGTGCGTAATCGTCGAGTCTGCTCCCGTAGGAGTCTCTAGCCGTAAGGATCGAGCCAACGGCTCTGTCGGAATCTCCGAGCTCCGAACAAGGGCAGCGGCTATGAAAGAGTGACTCGCTCCTGTGTCTATAAGTACTGTAGCAAGGGTGGAATAGACATAGATAGTACCTAGAATCATCTCGGGTGCGCCGTGGTCGTAGGCCTCTGCTGCTTGGAGTTGTGCCTGTCTCTGCCCGTCTGCTCCCTGTGGTCGGGGTGGACCTCCTGGTGGTGGTGGTGGTAGAGCCTCAAAGCGTCGCCCACCACCGGATGCTCGTCCAGCTCCTCTGCCTCGTCTGCCTCCTCCTTGCGGACTGCCACGGTCAACCCTCTGCCTCTGCCTCGGTGGTCCCTCAACTGTCTGCTGCTCCTCGGCACGGCGGGTCGGACAGTCACGAGCCATGTGGCCCTGCCCGCCGCTCGAGTAGCACTGCCTGCCTCTCGAAAGACTGGCTCCTCGTTGTGTGCCCCGCACTGCTGAGCCAGTGTCCTGAGGTCGTCTACCTGAAGGTCTGGTCTGCCTGAACCCCTGATTCATCCGTCGACTGCCTGCTGCAGATGACTCTGCCACGTGCCGCCCTGCGGTGGATCTCGGCGCTGGTGTAGACTCAGCAAGGAAGCTCTCGATCAAAAGGGCCCGCTCCAGTACTCCTGTCTGAGTCGGTATGCTGAGGGAGATCAGAGATGCCCCGATCTCGTGTCTCAAACCCTGCTCGAAGGTCCGGGCCCAGAAGAATGGGTCCCGTACCATGTCGGTCGAGTAGCGTGAGAGATCGGTAAATCTTGCCGAGTACTGAGCGACCGTCATGCTGCCCTGTCGTAGCTGAAGAAGCTCCTGGATACGCACCGCACGAAGGGTGGCTGGGACGAACTCCGAGCGGAAGAGGCTCTCAAAGTCCGTCCATAGAAGAGATGCCTCATCGTGCACCAGGAGCATCAAGCTCCACCATCGTCCTGCTGCTGCGTGTAGTAGGCTCGCAGCGAGGATCACCATGAGGTCTGCTGGTGTCCTCACTAGCCTAAACACACGTACTACTGCCTCCAGCCAGTCCTCGGCTGCCTGGGGATCCGTCTCCCCGTGAAACCTGGGTGGTCGCTGGCGCTGAAACTCATACAGTGCGCTGAGGCGACGTGCATCGTCAGCGGCTGGTGCTGGAAGTATCGGTGGCTCGACGGGTAGAGCTACCGCCGGTGCCACTACTGACAAAGGGCCCTGCACCGAAGCCTCGTCGCTCGGTGGGCTGTCGTCACACTCGACTCTCGGAACCCTAGCTGGCTGCCGTCGTGGGGCCATCCGGAAAAGGAAACAGGTGCGCCACAGTCAGAACAGTATACCTGGTGAGCTGATATAAAGTAATCACAAAGAAAACTTTGAAACACACACGCAATCAATGTTTTCGTGCATTAAGTCGGAAATCAGAAGTCAGGGTCCTGGTGTATGGATACGTCGGCCACCGCACCAACACTGGACTCCCTGGACTGATAACCACACTCAATACGCTAAACATTATTGCTTCACATAGAAAAGATCAGAGTTCGCGGTAGAACCGAACTCCTCTGATACCAATTTTTCACGATCCGCCCTCGGGGTCCATGCCGTGACTACCCCAAGCCCGCCTTCCATAGGCCAGGGGCTGGCGACTAGCACCAAGGCGTAATTCCCGGTAAAAAGGGAAGGCATTGCCTTTGTAAAGTAAACAATCACCACAGAGTAAGCAAGCAGAAAGTAAACACTAAGTAAAAACAGAGTACAACTGAAAGTGCGGAAAAGTAAATGGGCCAGTATACAAACCCAAACTGAAAGTAAAGTACAACTCCAAAGGTAAAACAACAACTGTAAAGTAAAAGCTGCTACACCGAGCTGTCCACTAGAAATCCCACCTGAAGGGTGGGTACAGATAGCTCCACTGCTCCTCGGGTCCCGCCGTCCACTCCGAAAATGTCCCGCCCAGTGGTCCACCTCCAGGTACCGTCCTGCTTTGCAAGCCTCGGCCAAGATCAACATTGTCCGTCGTCTGCAACCAACACAACGTAGTGCGGGTATAGCCCGTGCAGGGGTGAGTATAAGCTACTCAGTAGGGACCCCGAGACCCCCGAAGGTCTCCCAAAATCCACAACGGATAAACCACAAAAGGAAGATACAAACACGAAGTAATAACCGACACTACTTAGGTATATGCCCATACATATACCTAAGTCATCAATTCCAATACGCTCCAACCTCCGAGCACAAGTACAACTCAGTCCACACAGGAAAGTAAACGTATTCCACATAGGAAAGCAAACGAAATCCACACAGGATAGCACAACACAATCCACACAGGATAGCAACAGGATTCAGCTCACACAGGTATACTTCTTCGAAAGACGATAAAGATGATCTCTGATCCATCTAAGTCGTCGGACCCACGAAGGATCGATAGGTAACTAACCCCCGCAAGACCCACACAGGATCGGGCCCACACAGAACCTGTAGGCGCTGGTTCACACAGGACCGCTGAGCGCAAAGACCCACACAGGATCGGGCCCACACAGGACCTGTAGCACTGATCCACGTAGGATCGCTGAGTGCTGTAGTCGTCGTCGAATCCACACAGGATCTCTGTACTGTCGTCGTCGCAGTCACAGTAGCAGTAGCAGTAACAGTCACAGTCGCAGCCAGCACTAGGGTTCCCGCACACAGCAAGCTCGTTCGGGAGGGTCCGCTCCACGAGCCAAGAGGCTGATACATCAACTGTCACAAATTCCAGAGTTGATGTATCCAAAAGTTTTGTATCGTCAACAGGAACTCAACGCAACAGACGGCGCGTCGATCGGACGCCCGGTCTGAGAGTTATTGGCTTTTTCGTCCCAGGGGCCCGGTTGGTTTTTAAGGAAAAACCAACCCAACCGTACTCCACCTGCATCCAAACCTCGGGCGGAGTATGCCAAAATATCCGTCTCACTAAGAGGAACACAACAAAGCTGACGGTACGTCAATCGGACGTCCGTAGCTCAAGATATGAGTGTTTCCGCTCCGAAGGCCCGGTTGGTTTCGTGAACGAACCAACCCGGCCGAACTCAAAGTATTCCGAAACTTTGAGTGCGATATACCGAATCGACCGTCTCGATCCAAGGATCGCATTTCCGCTGACGGTTCGTCAATCGGAGGTCCGTGGCTCAAGATATGGCCAAAATACCGAAGTCGTTTCGAAAACGGGGGGTCTGGGTCCGGGCCGACCCGGCCCGGCTGGCGGTGGTCCGGCGCGGCGGCGCGGGTCGGCGCGGCGGCGCGGTCCGGCGCGGAGGCGCGGGCCGGCGCGGGTCGGCGCGGCGGCGCGGTCCGGCGCGGAGGCGCGGGCCGGCGCGGCCGGGCACCGCTCGGAGCCACGCGAGGGGGGCAAGGCCCCCGCCTCCTGTCTGGCGGCGCGGCTGAAGCCGCGCCTTTGAGAAAACCAGCCCCCCACGTGGGGGCCTGCTTTTGAGAAAACGGGGGGCGCTGCCCCCCCCCCCTTTGTGTAACCGGTCCCCCCCTCACGTGGGGGGGGGGCTTCTTGTGGCCAACCGGGGGAATTAATTCCCCCAGCACCTCTCTTCCGGCCGGCCCGACATGGCCGGCCGGTCCTTCCTCAACGGGACCGGCAAGGCCGGTCCCCTTCCGGCTTCCGACACCGGCGGCCCGGCTAGCTGCCGGTCTTCCCGTTTCACCGCAGCCCGGAACCGACCGCGGTGTTCGTCGTCCAGCGCGGTGTGACGGCACCGCACCCCTCCGCCGCGGCCCCGCTCCGGCCGCGGCTCCTTCGGTTCCCTTCGACGCGGCGCGACGGCGTCGCGTTCATGGTAATCTTCCTGTGGCGCGGCGCGACGGCACCGCGCGATTATAGCCTTGAGATTTCCGCGTGGTGCGACGGCACCACGCCATCTCGTTCATCCACAAGGAAATAATAAAATTCAAGAACAAGGGAGGGGGGATTCGGCCGTGTTTGTGAGGTCCGGCCCCCTCCCTCTCATTAGACAATAACATATAAATAAATATCCTCACGTTTGTCATGCTAGAACCAAGTACGAGAATAAATAATAAATCAACAACAACCCCTACCTCGGTTTCAAGATCGATGATCGTCGAAGACCCGCGGAAGACAACATCGCGGAGGTCGGGCGTCGCGGTAAACATTCGTCAAATCCGTTGACGAAGAGGTACGTCCGAAGAGGTACGTCGTTGGCGAATCTTCATAAGCCGACGAAGGAAGTCCGAGGAGGAAGCGGCGTTCCCTTTCGTTGACACGGAAGACGTCGTCGATCTTCAGAAACAACCAGCTACGAAGAAGAGAGGAGCGGCGTTCTTCGTCGGAGCTCTAAGGTTCTTCGCGTTCTTCGTCAAAGTTGAAGAAGAAGAAGGAGAACCCAAATTATCTCAAGAAGGCTAGAGAAATCTAACCAAATAAAATAAGCTAGAGTCTTATTTTATTCACACACTTAACAAATTGAATTTCAAAGGTTTGAAATTCAAATAAAATAACTCCAAATTAAATAACAAGTTGTCATGTCATTTAAAGAGGGGTTAAAGGGAGTTTTGAGAGAAGATGAAAAGTTAGGGTTCGTGTGGGCCCCACCACACTTAATCCTCTCAAGGGAGGTTAAGTGGGTGTGGGTCCCACCCCTAACTTCCTTTGAGAGGAGTTAACCAACAAGTTAAAAAAATAAAAAGTGTTTCCACATTTTTATTTAACTTCTTATAATTCTCCCAAAACTAACTTTCGTCCCGCCTAAAACGCAACCTCGGAAAAGGTCTCCTTTAGCGAAAATCGGCGCTGCGAGTTCATCGGTGTCCTCGGATTTCAATTCCGAGCACCGGGTCAAAAGTTAGAAATTCCCGCTCGTTCGTTCACTGAACGTACCCGAGCCAAACTTCGGAAATTGATTCCGGGCACTCCGGGCCTCGGAATCAGGTGCCGTCAGAAACCGCGTTCTTGTAAAATTCCAAAGAAAATTAAGGAAAAATTTCCCTTGAATTTTACGGGTCTTTACAATAATCAAATGTCCCATGGTCAATTTATGTTTGTAATAAAGGTAAAAAATGATAATTCACACTAGTGTGTGATGAAGCTAGTGGACACAACTATAGAGATACATGTGTTTGATGGAGATCACATCTGATCCCTTTGTAGATTGAGAAATATTTATTCTCTCCTAGAATATTATCATTGGTTAAATTTATGTATTTGGTGATTAATATTTGTTTTCAATACTATAAATTCCCATGGGATATAACTTTATGGATGACTAAATGGGGATTGAGTTTCACTCAAAGATATACTCTAAAAGTGTTTTAGAGTTAATCCAAAAAAAATTGGATGGGTATTCCCTAGGTTTTTCATATGATGTAATGCATGGTGAAGTTGATGATAGATTTTTAAAAGTGTTTTAGAACATATCAAAAAATATTTTTGTATATAGATTCATAAGTTATTGTATGCAATACAATATAAGGTGAAACAGAACAAAGTTTATATGGATTTAGTGTAAGTGGTAGATTAAAGGGGATATTCTTTGATACCATTTATACATTTCATACATATAGATGTATCATATATTATTATTTAGGTATATCATAAAGCCTTGAAATTTGATTTCATGCTACTTCATTTTCAATCATAAGGTAATATAAATGGATATCATAATTCATGGTAATGACACTATCCTTCCCAATCATATCATATGATTTGGTGATATTGTTGGGGATGTTTTGATTATAATATTATTTTATGATTTACTAATACATACTATGATAGATATGGAGACATAACATAAAGTGTCAATTTCAACTAATCTTTCACATTAGAATCATTAAACAATAAATTTTTTAAGATAAAAATGTATGGGGGAGTTCCATCCATATGATGAATGCATGAACAAGATGAGTGGAATTTACTCATGCATTATAATGAGTGAATAAATGAGATTTCACTCAAGGATAATCCTTTAGTTCTTTATAAATCCTACTAACATGAGATGGAGGTTAGTTTTCTTCTAAATTTATTCTTAGATAATTCTCTCCTCAAACCCGAATCACTTTTTTTATTCCACCTTTAGAATATGAGTTTTTAGAACAGTGTGGAGAGAATAGGGGTCCCAATTATATGAAGAGCGGATCATTAAAAAGTGTATAACTCTATAGGTGGGACATATTTTGGTTTTCACATATGTTATCATCATTGAGAATAGATGAATAATTATATAGTGGCATCAATACTGTATGGTACACATAATTATAGTATCTTTATTTTCATTTTACATGTGGTTTTATTTATCTAGAATTCAAATATTTATTTGGGTTTCATTAATCACTACTACTTCATATAACTTGTGTTTTTATATCTATTTGAGACCTATAATTAACTATCTATCTCCCATAACATCTGCATCACCACTTTAAAACCATATAAGAGAACCCACACATTATTGTAGTATGAATGTAAATCAATGTGGTTTCTTACTTCATGGATAGAGGACCCACACCCAGTCACCTAAGGGGGGTGCCTACTCTATCTATTTTATAAGGCAGCAGATCCTTATTGAGAAGAAATGTATATGTAAATAAGTTTTATGGTCCCTTTCAGAGGACCTACACCTTTTCAAGATAAAGGGGGTACCAACTCTATGTATGGAATTCCTAAAATGCCAAAAATTCCTAAAATAAAGGACCCATAATCAAGATTTATGAGGGGTATGGAATCTATAAAGTGAGTATTGGACCCAAGGCCCAATATAATCATGTTTATAGGGGTTACAAACTTTATAAAAATTTGGGGGACTAATTACTAGGTATCAGTAAGTCTCCATGGGGGTTATCAACCTCATGCCTTCTTTGAGAACCTCACTCGTACCCTATAATCAATTATATGATTCTAAGATCCAATAACTATCCAAAACACCTCATAAATAGTCTCTTTATACAAATAAGATAGGACTATATTTCTCAATGTAGAAAAATTCTAAGAATGGACTATTTATTCATATGATTCTAAGACCCGGGTGGGAAAAAATGAAAAACACGGGGGGGGGGGGTAGTAGACATCATCTACACTCTAGGACATGGTGTGTGATCATTGGGTATATGAAGAGAGAGTATTATCATTATCTCGTCATTTAATTTACCATACATGTGGTGTATATTCTTTAATAATATGGAATATAAATCTCGGGGGGGGGGGTTAGTTGTTGTGTATTTTTGATATTTGAGTTGAATCTCCTCATATGACACTATAGGACCATTAGGTGACATAGTGGTTGGAACCCAAGAGATGGTATGGATGAGTACTCATGTCTTGTGTTGTTTCATGTATCTGAAACATCATGTGCCTACTAGAAACATTCCACATGCACCACATGAAGTTACTAGGTGTGTACTTTCTCACACCCCAATTCATATAGTTATGTAGAAATGGTGTATCCTTAAATGAGTAAATACTTTATGGTATTTAACTCTAGATAGAAAGCCTAACCAAAGATAATATGAAAAATGAAGAGTGTAAAAATTATATATGTTGTGTGATATTTAACATCATGTATAAACCATAATCACTACATAGAAATTATACACAACTTGTGCTTGAGGAATACACATCGAGTGATCACATCTGTTTTTCAAGATCTTCCATAAATTATAAATATCAATATCAGCCCTAGTTCTGGCCATGCATCTACCATTAATCACAGCCAACATTTTTTATTCACCTTCATTGTTCATCTACATCGACTCTTATCCCCACCAATCACTTTTAGTTTGATTATAAGCTCTTGATAATATCACTCATCAAATACATATCCAAAAAATCACCCAAGGCCTTCCATTATGAACTGATGTTACACCCTTCATTGATGCCTCACTAAACTAGTACCTCTATTTCCAGTTTCTTGTCATCTTTTCATCTTAGGCTTCTTTTATCAAACCTCTGATAATCATAAAGGCTGAAGGTGATTGATGATCACAAAAATAATAATATGGGTAGTGAGAATAATTGAATTTATG
The DNA here is from genome assembly GCA_963277665.1 of Viscum album. NCBI lineage: Eukaryota > Viridiplantae > Streptophyta > Magnoliopsida > Santalales > Viscaceae > Viscum > Viscum album. The sequence continues at coordinate 2,087,192,255 of OY728151.1, forward strand.
GTTGCTAATTTTATGGCCACCTAAATCCTCATTCACAAACATGTTCATTGATGAACACATGAATATTAATAAATTAATTGGGAAAATTTCTCAAATATCTATAGAAAGTATATTCTAGATCAAATTCAAAGTGAATATCCATCAAGAAATTAAAAAACATAAAAATATTGATAATATAATCTCAATAAATTCATAAGTAATTGGATAAATTATAATCAATGATTCAATATAGATTAATGAATAATGAGGTAAAAATTTGACAAATAGCACTATGTTGATGAAACATTCTCCATCGCTTAAAGTTTTTATTTCTATCAATATTTAAGATCTAATATCTATAAAGAAAACCATGAAAAAATCCTCTATAGGGTTTCATCATCACTAGTGATGGGTAACCCTAGATAGAGGAATTGAATAAAAATTTATATGGTGAATTTAGTTTGACCATATATTTTAATAATACATAAAATGGACCTAATCCAAATCCCGAAACCTGAACCAAAATTATACCTCTCCTGGGAAAAAACCACATTCCGAACACAAATGTGATGTTGTAATTTTTATATGGGTATTAATTTAGGAGATATAACCATTCACTTGTATGAAATAAAATATAATTTATTAAATAAATTATAAATATCCCTTAAAATTCAAGTAGCATGGAAACTCACCAAAACTCAACCAAATGGTAAACTTCGGGTTCCATGATAAAATAAAATATATAAATAATCCAAGATCAATATATTTTATGAATTTACCATTTTACCTTTTTTAAGGTAGGGGACTATAAATTTCAAGAATTAGCTAAGTCCTACCCAAGGGAAAACCTGAGTCTTTACATTATCCCCAACATTAAATATTTTAATCCTAAAAACAAAAAAAAATCTATTAATATAGGTAACTCATGAAAAAACCTAATACCAAAGGGTGATAATCCCATACACACACTTCAACTGCATTTGTGGTCCAAAATTCTATGAGAACATCGAACACAAGAAATATAGGTAAAAACATCCTCAATTAATCACTATCATCTAAAATACCTTCCTAAGACTCACACTTATTCACAGGGATGACAATATCTATCCAAATCTAGGGAAATTATTTGATAAAATCATAAGATTGCATTACACAAATCTTGTTAAGATTAATCAATTGAGACCTTTCCAATCCACATGTCTCCCACACTTACAACATGAAGTGAAACTAAAATCCATCAAGATCCACTTTTATGTGTTTCATTAAAAAATGTGTCTTTAATGGGATTTTTTCATTCCCCACATTTAATGAGTGACTTAGAGGAATATTTCATGGGAAAAATTTATCTACATCAACCTCTGCTACTAATAACAAGAATAAATACCCTAGACTGACCCTAGAATAGCTTCAAGGTAACACACTCCTTGAGGTCTTATTTAGCCTTATATCATCTCCTGACAAAGATTATATTCCAATATTTCCAATAAAAATCACAAGGAAAACAAAATTCCTCTAACTTAACATATTCTCTAACTCTAGTATAAATCATACATCCATACCTCCAACTCTAGACAAGGTTGTATCCTATGATAAATATAACATGGTTGATTTTTTCCATTATCTTGAATGATATATAGACAATAATATTAATAAATATATAATTAGTGTGTATAAAATCACATCAATAAATGGAATCATCCCCACAAAATTCTCCAAACTAATCACTTCTCATCAGTAGCACATTCCACCACAATTTGAAGTGGGTCATCCTAGCTCATTCAGATGACCCTACTCTACTACATCCAAACCCTAAGATCACACTTTCTAAAACCACAAAATATGGAATGAAATCCCCCATAATGTAGCTATAGTTTCTACAAAAATTCATATGATACGATTCTTGTTTAATTATACACCTCTAATGACCCATGATTCACTAGAATGACTCCAATTCAAAATCATTAATTATGATACCTAATAAAAATATTAAGGGAATAACACTATCCAGTATTAGAAGATGTTGATGTACTCCCTACCATGTGAAAATACATTAGGTGCATCACCTGAGAATATTGGGTCACACGATACCTCACAATCAATATCACCGGTTTGGGCCTTCCTCACCCAATGAACGGCTATAGGAGCCACCACCATCTATCAGAGATAAAAAAATTCTCCCTCTCATATAAAAACTAAATCAATTGAGGATAGATACCCAAAAACCCTCCCTTTTCAACTGAGTACAAAAAATTATTGTTAAGGATATCAACCACCATACTACTATTACATCACACTAACCAAATAGTCATCATAGTCTGAAATTTCATGAAAGCGAACTGTTACTCCACCCTTCAGGATAACATGCCTCAAAGAAAAAGACTTCACAAACCCAAAATGTATACTGTGAGAGTTCACTATATAGCTATTAATCATAAGTTAAGACTAGTGAAATACTTGAATACTCAAATTACTCCTCTATATCCTAAAAAATATGATATTTTCATTAATTATGGACACAAAAAAAGCAGATGAAGAAAATATTTAGTCTATGTGTCCCATAAACACAAAAAGGGAATTTGTTATCCTATATAACATCATTAGGAACTCATAATTCCTATAGAGAATCTTTATTTCCAACTCTAACATTAAATTAGATAAAAGTGTTGACCTCTAAATGAGGGAAAATATTGGTATATCTTCAAGGAAAATGTTCATGGATTATTCTAAGTTCATAGGAAGTTTATACTATGATCTTCCATAACACACAAATCTATGCTCAAAAATAGATTGTTAATTGGCAAAAAATTACTAAATGTTTCTCTAATTAATCATGTATGTGTGCATTATTGACTAACAAAGGTGAAATTTAATGTAATTTTTTAACTAAATACCACCCTAAAATAATATAAATCCACCCAATCATATTCTGTGGATTTCCAGTTCATTCCAAGGATTGTTGGAGATTGTGCCCTATAATGAACTACTTTAAACTTTTGATTACCTATATATTAAAATTTTGTAATATTATTAAATATATTATCACATTGTGATCATTATTATATGTAAAATTAATTTGATAATTTCCCTAGAGTATATATCACATCAAAATGTCATAGTGGTTCACCACTCTGAAGTGAATTATGAAGTGTTTTGATAATATTCTTAAATATATGCTCTATGGATAAATGAAATTTATCTAATGGACACATATGATAAAGGATATATAGTGTAGTATTATTATAATACATTTATACTTCTTATAATTAATTTCAAACTTGGTAATCTCTAAGAGATGAGGTTATGATAACAGACCCACCTATATGAATTCCACATGTTATATGTGTTTTTGGATATTCCAATCTATAGACATGTGAATTATTCATTAGAGTTGATATTATTATTAATGTATATTATGAATCAAGTAATTTGATATATTTATGAAAACCATGAAAACATATTAACACGTTGAGGTAGGATATGCTAGGTACATCACTGTTAATATGACATTAATGAATAAGTTAGGAAAGGATACTTCCCTTACAAGTTAATGGAAGTAAATATATTAGACTCATTGATTGGAATGGGGAAATTTGATTAATTCCATTTCCATGGTGTATTTATTGATGAGTTAATTTTAGTAATGTCAAATAATTATGTATCAAACTTAGGAGTTTATGATATGATTATAAAACCTACTTGATCTGATATTGAGTGTACCATCCTGACTCGAGATCTACTCAACTGGTGCCCCGAGACGATGGGTCACATGGCCTCAAGTGAACCTTGTCATATTCCAGAGGATACTAGCTAACATAAATGGTATAAATTGGTATATTGGGGAGACTATACCCTCATATCAGATTGGTATAGTGTATATGATAAATAACAAACAATAGTAAAAGAAGACACTATATCAACAGGACCAGTAACCCGCATGGTTGAAACATAAGAAGAAGTAATAATAATCAAGAAATAAAATAATCATATATAAAGATGTAGAATGGAAAAAACAATATAATAATAAACTATGGAAGCATAAATAACTAATAAACTTTACTAATAATCAAAATCCAAAAGGTTGAGTCATATACAATGATGTTATGGCATGAAAATAAAAAAAATAGGGAAACAAGGGATGGGAATATACAACATGCTATAAAAAAGTAAAAAAGGGACAAAATACTACTCCCATAGAATCATGAGAATATGTTTGGTCCTCTTAAAAAATCCTCCATTATATAAATAAAATTAATCATGCATTTGTGTCAAGGTACTTTCACTTATCCATACCTACAAATATGTAAACTACTCGGGTACCAAAGGCAGCCTGAGTAGGGTGTGAGATAAAATCCCAATGGCCTCCACCAAAACTATCTAGAAATAATCCATATTTTGTTCATAGAAACAACAATGTGTAGTTATAAGAATAATAAACAAAGAAAAATAAATAAAAACCATCTGAATCAGGTTCCTATAGGACACCTGGCTGGCTCTACCTACTTCGGCAAAGGCCAATGTAAGAGTCTGATCAGCAACCATATATATAGTAATAATATATATATTAGAGTTATATACTATATACACATATATGAACTAATTATGAGAGGATTTAAGTAGGTATATAAATGGATACAAGGTGCTAGATAGACCTAGGGAATAATTGGAGAATCTATAACTAGTATAACGAGCTATAGGATCCATCAAAAGGTACATGCCTTGAATCTCATAATGAATGTGACACATCATGATCATCACTCAAGATAGGTGGCTTGATATTTCATTCCCATCACCCAAATAAGGGGAACTTGTAATTTCATACCCATCACCCAGAGAGAAGTATAATGGTGAGATATATCTTGCTCAAAACTCGATGTATGTGAGAGTGAAACATTATGCTCAACAAGTCCCTTAACCACCATTTTAAAGCCAATATCAGTGAAATAATCATAATAATAATAATGATGATTATAATGATGATGATAACAATGATGGATTTCCACTAGTGCATTTTAAACATCAGGCCCAATACAACCAAGGCACTAAAGTTCATACAATTCATATTTAATAGCTTTCTATCATAAGGTATGGCATTTCCACCCATTTTCAATCGATATAAACAAGACATTTAATTATTCTTGGTATGTAATTTCATAATCAATGCATGGAAATTCATTATCATTTATCAGAATGAATCCATTTAATTAATTAAGAAATAAAAAACCATTACATGGTAAGACAAGGACTTATGAGGTGATTTGGTCAACTAAACAATTATATTAAAGGAATGATTCCATTCGTCTCACCCAAAGGGGTGTCTATAATTGATTTATTCATCCCCTAACCAACTCTCAAGGATCCTATAGAGTATAAAAACATGCTAAAAATTATTTATAAAGGAATAACTCACTTTAAGGAAACATTTGACAACAGTCGATGTACAACACAATGGTAGAGCTATTAAAAAATCAAATTTGAGGGAAAAAACTAGACCACTTACCTTAGGTTCATAGATTACTCCTTATCCAATATCGACTTCATATTTTAATTATAGTAGAATAAAAATGAAGAAAATTCCAATGACCTGAAAATATAATGAATGATCTTGAACTAAAATAGTTAAAGAGATTCCAATATAAATGTTGAAAGTAATCAAGAGGATTCGAGAGATCACCAATGCAGATCCAATGCTTTAGATGGTGTTTTATTTAGAGTCCATAAATTGGATCTACCTTAATTCCTAGATGGAGGAGGAAAAGATATCATGGGAGAGGGGAAAGTGGTTCTATCTTCTGGTAATGAGAGAAAGGAAAAGGGTTTAAAGTTTTAACATCATTAAGGGAAAAAAATTAATTTCACCCTTCAAGATAGGGTCAAATATTTTGGCTGTATGGTTTTCCAAACCATGTGCCAACCGTGCACCACCCCACTTTCTAAGGGGAACACCTCATGGAATATGCTCATTGTTTGGATAACCATGAACAAGTCATACGTGAGACACTATCAAGATTTCTGAACATTTTTCATGAGCATCCACCATGGTTCACATGGTAGTAGACAATTGTGCATCTCCCTGCTCCACTCTTAAACTCCCTGCACGGTTAGGGAGATAATGTGGGTTGGGCAGCATAGTTTCTTCTAACCATGTTGCCCAGTATTTTTCTCCAAAATCTAGGGTTTCAGGCTCAGAACAAACCCCAGAGACCCTCATGACCTCTGTGACTCTACTTGGAAACATTATAAGGGTCAAAATAAGGATTTATAACAAAAAAATAAATGAGTTGTACCTTTGAGAAAAGTAATATCATTACATTGAGACAAAATGATTATATTACATAGTGATCATTCATAAGATGTTGTGGTCTATGTGATATTAACATCCATCTATGTGGTTTCCTTGATTTTTTTATAGACACTAATATTTGACATTAGGTTAGTTAGACTAAGGGAGCTGAGAAATATACCTAAAGGGTCACACACTTAGTGTATCCAAAACCTCAATTAAATTATATTTTAATTTAATAGTATAATAAATATTATTCTCAAGATCAGAGGAACAATAATTATCTATGTTTCCACCTAAATGATTATTAAATGAATAATATAATGATATTTATTTATTTAAATAAATATTTATTATTCAAGGTTTGACAAATGTCATAGATAATTGATGGAATGAGTTAAGAGTTCAGTTGAAATGGTATTTTAATATTCGTGGGTTTAGCACTTTTCAAGAAATTATTATTATTATAAGGGGTTTTGTAAAAATTAAGATATTGATTAAGGGACTTTCTTTAATAACTTGTTATATAACCTAAATATATAAACCTGATTATATCATTTCTAGGGTTTATGATTTTTTCCACACAATATTTCTCTCTAGATAATTCTCTCAAACTCTAGAGAGAACTTATCAAGACCACTCTTAATAATGGAGACCAATTATCCACCTTATACCTTTTAAGTATCTGATAGATATAGATAGATTTATTCCAGTTAAGAATAAATTATAGTTTCAATCAATGGGAATGACTCATGGAGATCAATCTTTAGTGATAGCACACAAAGATAAATCTATGAAGTTATGAGGTTAATGGAGAAAATGTGGATGCTGTTATAGGGGTTATACACTTGATTCATTCATCTCAATGATGGTACAACTAAATTGGCCAACCAATTTAACAAAGAAGAAATAATTCCAAGATAATAATTAATTATTAATTATAAATTGTATGTGAAAGAGCATATCTCATGGATTCTGGGGTGGTTCTTCATCTAGTTTAGTGAATAAATATAAATAAACAAATAAAAACCATTCATAGGCATAGGTTCAACCACTTCTGTTTCACCCCATAATTTTCATGTGGTATCACAGTGTTCACATACTAATTTATAATAATTTTTTAATAGTTGATTTATTTACAAATTTGGTGTTATTTTTTCATTTTCTGGTATTATTATTTATTAGTTTGAAAGTTCATATAAATTTTTTATTAAAATACCTATCACTAACAATATGAAAAGAAAGAATGAAGGAAAATTAGAGATACCGTCAGGAGGTGCCTGAGATCCTAGATGGAGGATGTGATAATATGGCATGTATAAAAAAAATACACATTGTGTGACTGAGTCACCCACACCAAGATGTGTTCACAATAATCGTGTAATGTTGTGTGTGATAATGTTATATAGTTTCATTACACACTTTTTATTAACAGCCCATATGGAATACATCTTAATGGGCTACATGTTGTGTAGTTGGATTGCTCATCGTTTAACCCCACACAATTTTCCCTACAGGAATCACAAAATTCATGTGGTTAAAGTAGGTGATTTGTATTTATTACACACTATGTGTTATTTTATATCCAAGAAACATAGGAAAAGTGAGCCTATATATCATGTAACTCACAAATTTACACATGGAAAACACATCGAGTCCCAAAGTATGTAGTGCAGGTGGCTAGAGAATAAAGTACATGGCATGTAACACATCCCCTTTCACATGGAGTATACAAAAATCTGGGTTTTATAGTGAGTGAATTAATTACAAATAAGTAAATTTAATTATATCATTAATCCAAACTACATGGTGTGTACTTAGTGTACGCACAATGTGATAGGTTTTTTCAAATTAAATGCTCAAATTAATTATTTTACTTATTATTTTTGAACTACATAACATGTATGGTCATTGTACATATTTTTTACTTCCCAGGAATTTCTAGTGGTACAGTCACATCAAGTAATGTCATGTAGTCATAATTTATACATAGAATACATGGATTGACTCATGAAACTATAATATTTGTAATATCATCACATTTTGTGAACTCTACATGTCATGTAAGTATAAATCAAATGATAAGGAGAACACATAGTGTAATCACATTCCATATGAGTGAAAGTACACACTATGTAAAGAAAAATGGAACACATCGTGTTGTTTCCAATACATGACATGTTAAATTTGATAAAAAAATTAAGACTGAATGGATGGGTACACGGTGTGTTCCCTATTAGTACACATCATGTATGAATTAATTTTAAATTAAATTAATTAATTTCAATTTATAATGGATGTATATTTATAGGATTGTTCATATAGAAAGTTTAATATAAAATAATTCATTAATTGATAAGATAATTAATTTATTAAATCGAGTGATTTATATTAATAAATAATAAATAGAAATGAATGTTATCCAGCTTATTAAATTCATAATCATTGCCTGCATGGATGATCATGAACATGACCAACCAACGTATGAGTTGGTTTTCTGTTTAATTTAATATTTATTTCAAGAGTTTATTATATGATACAAGTTTTATTAAATTTAATATGATTGTACATACATCCCACCTTTATTATGTATAGGATTGTGTGTCTATGGTTTCTTTTATGTATCTACATACTCATGGTTCCCCTAAACTATGTGTGAGTAAATATATGTAAAGAATAGATATCCAAGGAGAGAAGGTGGGTCTAAACCTGAGTTGATGTGAAACCAACCAAAAATATACATTAGTTTAATGAGTAATGTTTCAGCACAAACCAATCTTGGTTATATGAGTTATTCCCTAAGGTCAAGGTTTAGTTATTTTTTACTTGATAAACCAACCAATAGTTAAAGTTCATGATCATGCAACATATATTTATTTTATTTCTATCCATTGCAGGTTTAATTATTAGTTTTTAAGATTCATGTTTATTGGTGATCACATAAAACAAATTAATTAATAAATATGAAAGATGGAATAAAATATATCAACTATACGTAAATCATTTTATCAGGATATTATTAATTAATTCTGTAAAATCCACATAATATTAAAAGGAAAATAAAAGGATAAAATAAATAATTTTTATGAATAATGATAAAATACCTAAAAGTAAATATTAAGTTAGTAAAGCCTTACATTACTTGAGTTAAAATGAAACTATAGCTCAAAATACTTGTTTGAGCCAAGTTAGGGTGATTTTAATTATTAGGGAGTTTGAATTAAATTTTTGGGTTTAATTGATCTAGTTAACATAAAGGGTTCACTATATAAGTTTTAATTGGTATAAAATGGTTTTAAGTGTTAAGGAATTAAAATTTTAGGATTTTAGGATTCCAGAGTTCACTCAACAGATCATGAAACTGTGAGTTAAATGCAGTTGGAAAGACTACCTGCCTAAATAACTTAATATAATTTTCCAGCCTTAATCCTGGATTATGAGAAGGGAAATATAAATCCTTGTAACTAGAATATGTACATGAAATCATATTATGAATATAATGGTGAGGGTTATTATTATTGTAAAAAATATTGGGAGACTAATAAAATAAAAATTATTAATTCACACTTTTGGTAGTCAAGATAAAGTACTAAAACCTTCTTTTATTTTGTTGATTAAAATGGAAAGTACCATGAACTAGAAATTATCAATGTTACCTATATTAGTGAATGAGAATATACTAACTATTAGTAAATTCCATGAGTAGTACAGGAGCATTCACATTGTACTACGCTATGAGTAGAAGTCTTATCTGATGGAGTCCCCCATTCTTGGTGAGCCTTATAAGTAAGTGAGTAAGGAAGAGATCAATGTATACCTAAGACACCAAGATTAAGATATATTTATATATCTATTTCATGATTTTATCATCCATATATATTAATCTCTATAAGCTTCATGAAAATATGGATTCAAACACTATGTTTTCTTACCTCTATAATATTTATCAGGATAAGGCTATACATTAGTGGTATGAAATCTACAAGCCACTCTTTACATGAAATCTTAGATAAGGAATACAAGTTGGTAATAATATATTCAAGATGATAGGATATATTGAGTGTCTATATATTCTAGACTTTAAGCTGCTCGATAAAATGCACATGGATCTTGTACTAGATTCACTCCCTCAAAGATTCTCTATTTTTTTTAATTTTAATATGAACAATATTGCGAATTCTACCCTAGAAATCCTTGCCCTGATTATCCAAGTTGATATGGGTGTGATTAATGAAAACCCTATAGTCCTTATATTGAAAAAGAGGAAGGTAAAGGAAAAGTTCCCCAAGAAAAACTCCAATTATAGGGCTAGGAACCATCCAACCAAGAGAAGGAGGGTCTAGAGGAAGCTTAAGGAATAATATTAAAAATGTTATTCATGTGGAAAGAAGGGTTGCAAGAAGTAAAATTGAACCACATTGAATAATCATTATGAATATTTAGGTGAATTTTTTATTGGATATAATATTTCCATATTTACTAGTTTTGTATTAGATAAATATTTTCATGCTTACATTTTTATTCAAATTTAGGAACCAATTATATTCATGAAGGTTGAAAAAGGTGAGGTTGATATTTTTCGATCTATAGTGATGGAAATAATGAATAGAGTGGGGTTAATAGTCATTTAAAAACTTTTATTAGAAATAAATTAGAGATTATAAACTAATGATCTGCAGTGAGTGTTGTGTTCTAGAAATGAGGTGCAGTGGAAATAAAAAAGATAGAAAACAAATATTTATGGGGGTTTAGATCACAAAGATCCTAGTCCACTCCTCAACCTTCTTTAATCAGTGAAAATATTGGTTCCTAATAAGAAAAACACTTTTTAAGGTGTGAGGAACTATTATAGAATCTTCCTTTTTACAAAAACCTAGAGGAAAACCCCCATATTTTTATAGGAGACTAAACCAAGTCTATGACCTAAATTTTTATTAGGATTCGAAACCTAGTATTCATTTTTGGGGATGGAATAAACATATAAGGAAAGACTTGATTTTGTATGGTAAAAGCATAAAGCAAATTCAAAAAATTACAAATAGAACAAATAAAATACAGTATGAAGAAAAATAAATAAAAATAAACCTACAGATGATGAAATGATATATAATATTATAAATCATGATTATTATTTATCACTAAAATAGAATAAATTAAAACATTAAAGTACTTCTATGACACATCTCAGGAATAAAAGTGGCATTAGTTTCTTGATCATATGAGAGTAGCAAGAATTGTGTCACAGTTTTCTAATGAATAATCTGAATGAAAGTTGTTATATCCCATTATTGACATCTCTAATAAATTAATCTTACTTCATTAAAAAACATCTTCTCATAGAGTCTAAAAACAAATAGTTTCATGCCACTTGTTATCTCAAAATAATAAAATAATATTAACATTACATTTTACTATAAATACCATGTTGAATAACAAAAAACTTTCATGATCATTATTTCTTCATGAAATATCAATGTAAAACTTCCAATATGTTAAGTAGAACAAATATATATAATTCATATTTTTAAACAGTTAAAAATAAAAAAATAATAAACTTCTAATTTATTAAAACTTAAAATTACCATAAAATAGACCATCATAAGAATATATATACTACATGTATATTCGTATAGCACATATGATCAAAATAAATTTAAGCACTATATAATTATATTTTTTTCACAATATAATGAAACATTTATTAAAAATATATATTTTTTAATTATTTCAATTAAAATTTAATAAATATAATTTTAGAAAAAAAATTAAATGAGAGTGCATTAAAATAGTTGGTTGTAGTATAGAATCTAATGTAGCACTGATCTACAACTGGTGTCAAATGGTGTAATAATAGAATATTGTTTTATGGAACATATTATCTACCAGTGGTGTCCAATGGTAGATAGATCTACCAATGATATGATATCTACCATTCCACTTTTTAAGGATCTTGATGCTACGATCATGAAAGGATGAGATTCTTTGAAGAATAGGTGAAATTGTTGGTAGATGCTGAATGGTTGAATAGTAGTGGATTAATATTCTAGAATGAAAAAATATTTTGTGACATCACTGTGAAATGTTAGGAAATTTACTAGTGGAAGATAAATCTACCGGTGGAAGACAAATCTATCGGTGGAAGTGATCTACCTGTAGAAGTTGATATATTGATGAATAATAAATCTACTGGTGTTCAAATGGTCATTTGATCTACCATTCATCAAATAGTTGATTTTTGGAGTAATCTATTGATGGTTTGTTATCTATTTATGGAATTTGATCAAATTTTTCCACTCAAATGAAGGTATGTGATATGTTGAGGATGGTTTTCAGGTACACTGTGCATGTGATAATAATCACATTTTTTTTATGAAACTTAAATCTTGAAAACCTCTATAAAGGTTGCTTTTTTGTAGCTTTGTATCATTATATATATAATTGAAAACTTTAAAATACCTTCGCAACTCAAAAACTTAGTCTAATAATGGTTATGGCGACATTGGAATTTTTCATCAAAGGTTCAATCATGAACTCTCACAAACCTGGAAATCATCAAAAGGATGAATTAGAAAATAGATGTGTGGGATTTATATAATGGTGGATATTAGTTGGATCAAACATCCAAATTCATGTGTGTATATTTTTAGAATGGTGTAATAGTGAAACACCCCCTCTTTCCCACATCAGAAAAACACCTGGTTAAAGTTGCGCTATATAAAAACAAGTCGCGTTTTACTACCATCGAGCATTCAGTGGAGGATCGGCATCTACCCACCCATTCACCTATACATATTCTAAAGCCCAAAAAGTATACTAGGACAAACTCGTGTGCTCCTGTGGGTATGCTCAGGAGGGCCATATACATGGGACCAGTCTCATTCCTCTAGGTCTATACACAGCCTATCACCATGGATAGCTCTTGGTTTGGATATCCCATGGGTTTGACCCATTGGGTCCCCTATATAGTTGAGGGATGTTTTGGGTTATCAATATTTTCATAATTGTAACACCCAAAGATTCCACAGTATTTTTATTTTTAAATAATTCAATGGCTTGCATTGTACGCAACTTTGAGTTCAAGCACACCACGACCTATCAAAGTAGCCATTTAAAAAGAAGTTATGAATAGTATTGACCACATTTTGAAATTTTATAAACTTTATTTTTCAAAATAGACTCAATTTATGAATTTTTAATATCAAAATTATCTTAGGGTAAAATTTTGGTAATTTTATGAAAAGTTTCAATTTTTGATGAACAGTGAAAAATACTGTATTTTAATTAAAAACTGTCTTTTCATCTAATTTATTTATATTGTTATATTGTCTTTATAATTGTTTTTAAAGTTTAATTTTGTTAATATTTTATCATTTAATCCAATTATGGTCATTATGAGTAATTTTACATTTAAATTTTACATTAAAACATGTCAATCTTTTGATAGTTTTAACTTCTTAAAAACCTGCTTTCTGGTTTTGAAAACGAGAATTAATTTTAAATTAATTACTGCAACTTCTGTGTTTTGAATTTGTAAAAATATATTCCATATTTTTAATTATAAGTTCCAAATTTTTTAAATAGGTACCCTTTATTTTTTTACATTATTAATATTAACTTCATTAATTATTTTTATTTACCATGGTAAAAGGGTAAATTTGGTAAATAAGGGTAAAATATAATATTATAATAATATTAAACTACCCTAACAAGTTTCCTAATCTTATTGTATGAGATATTTCCGACCATGGGCATCCTTTGGTCATTTTTGTGACCCCATGGAGCCACATTGGTGTGAAAATGACATGTTATAAGAAATAATTTAAAGTAAAGAAAAATATAACATAAACATATATCTTTTAATAAAACAATTTTAATATATGATTATATGACTGATATATTTGACTACAAATTCTCATTAGAAATATAAAACTTTTTATTGAATCATGGTATTTTATTTATAATTTTTAGACATTAAAAAAATTAAATTTATTTATGACATAATGATGTTGCAGTGATTACCTTATTATTGAAGAATTCAAATAAATGATATTATAAATATTAAAATAAATATAATTTGAACATTTAGATTCCATACACAAATTTTATGGATTATATTGACATATTATATTTTATTTAATGCCTTTTTTTGAAGTAATCATGTTTTTATGACTTTAAAAAAATCAATTACTTTATAGTGTCAAAATTAATATAAATGTGTGTTTAAAACAAATACTATTTTATTAAATGATATAATAGTCCTAAAAATATAATATTCGTTCATATGAATTATGTAATGTTAAAAATGTCATTAATTATCCACTTATGGTTATCTTTTTATTTTATAGTAAATATAGTTACAATATATTATGAAAATGCAAGAAGACCTAGTAAGAGTTAATGTTTTTAACTAAGGGTTAAAGCTAAAAGATATGGTCAATTTTGTCACATAAACTTGTCTAAAACCTATTTTTTGAGAGGTTTTATACCCAAAATAATATTATATTTTAAATAAATTAGTTTTTTAAAATTTGAAACCGAAATTAAATTTATAATATAATAATATTTTAATACCTTCCTAAAGTGACCCTCCTCCCTATTATAAAATGCCACCACCTCTACCCACTTAATAACACATCTAAATCCCTTTGGATCTTAAAACTTATACTCAAATAATCTCCCAACATCCCTCCCTTACTCTTAGAATCCTTAACTTGGTAGAAGAAAATTAAATAAAGCCTTTTGGCTGAAATAAAAAGAAGTTACCTGATTTTGATGTAACGTCTTCTCACAAGTTCCTTTATTTTATTTTCCTTATCCACTCTCTATTATATTATTATTATTTTAATACATAAAAACACCATTATCCTCAATATACTAGTATTTTTTATGATAATTATTCAAACTTCACTTACACACACCTCCATCTAATGGATATTAACATGCTATTTCTGTGGACGGTGAACTACTGCCTCACAAAACGATGATTGTTCAATTTTCTCCTACCACATCTCATGGTGGCCATTATGATCGAACTGTATTTATATATGATATATATTATATTTTTTTGTCTCTATGATTATATAATTTTTATTTAAATCATACCTATATGCTTTCCATAATGTGTAAATACGGTAATTTCATTTGAGGAAGTCTGAACTACCACCCCCTCAAAGTAATATGACTCATTCATTCCATACATAAAATGTATAAAGAATAGAGTTAATGAACTTATTTAACATATATAAAATCTGATATTATATTGTAATTATAATATACCTATGTATCATTTAGTTTTCATTCCTTTAAATATAAAAAAGAAATGAAAGTAGCATTCATGCGTACGTACGACTTACCATCTTCATGAATGGTGCATTTCCTTTCTTATCTCCAAATATTATAGACTATTCTAAATACATATATAATTAATATAAATACATATATACTGGATATATATGATATTTAAATCATTATTTTTTTTTTGATGACGGACTTTTGACTACATGGACAATTTACATCAAAACAAGTTCATTTTCGACTCAAGTACCGAACATTGAAAAAATGACCGATATGAACTTAAATAATTATATAATTTATATAAAAAGATTATAAGTAATATAAAATTAATAATAAACTTGAAAAGGGTTTTGAAGAAATTATAAATTAATCTAAGTTTATTATTCTGAAATATAAAGAATGAACGAGACGAGTCTTACTCAATGTAAGGGATTTCGTCTCAATTTAATTTCAATGAGGCATATTGAAATGTTATGCACCTAGTTCCATTTATACGGTGTATATTCTACCCTTTGATTTTTTATCATGAAGATCATTATTTTTATGATATTATTTTATTTCCTTAATGGTAATTATTGATAGATCCATGTTACTCATTGAATATGGTTATTTGATAAGGAATATTATTTATTTTAGTTACTCAATATGAGAAATAATTTGGACTAGAAATGATGGGTGGATCGTAAACTTTATATAGATCTTAGATTCATCGACAGGTTCTCATGAGATGAATAAGTTGGCCAAATTTGTTTCTACCCTTAATTTTGAACCGTCTTGTGAAAGGTCTTGATGGTAATAGGTTTTCTTGTTCCTAAGACATTACGTCCTTAAATAAAATATTTCCCTCATTTAATTTTAGTTATTATTTGTCCATGAGATTTTGTGTCAACATATCGATGGAGGTAGTTCATTATTAGTTTATTGATTTATGGAATGTGTAATATTTCCTTACTTTCTATATTATTTTTTCCTTATCTAGTTTTGTAAATGTAAAGTGTTCTTTGATATTTACCTTTCCATATAAATTGATTATTTATTATAATTTACATACCCTTACTAAGCATTTGAGATCACCCTTATTATGTTTCTCTCTCCTGGTTATGAATAAGAGAACATTGATTAAGCTTTCAAGGATTCAGTATATTTCAGTTATTGTGTAGCATGTCTTATTTTATTTTCCCAATCTAATATGGGTATCATGTATTTAATATGGTTTTCTAAGACTGATAAACTGTATGGTCCTTCGGGATTTGTTTCATTGTAATAATTTCAATGAAATGTAATAATGCACCGGCTTTAGGTCATATGAGGTTGGGGTGTTACAATAATTTTTTAAACTAATCCTTATAAAAAATTCATTTAAAAATATAAAGTAAATTTAAAATTATAATAATCAATAATTAAATAAAATCGAGAAAAATTTTAAATAAGAAATGATTAACTTTTTAAATAATTTTAATTTAATTAAATGTGATGAAATAGTAATTTATCAAAATGATGAAAATTATCAAAGTATTAAAACCCAATTTCAAATACTAATAATATCCCCATTTTTTAATCTCCTCATTTTTGAAAATTATTAAAAATTAAATTTAATATAATTTTTCAACTCATTGTCCATTTCAAATAGTACATAAAAAATTAACATTCAATCACATAACACATGTATAAATATATGTGAAAATAGTGAACATTTTTATCAAAAAACAATAATTATACTAAATATAAATTTTAAGCATCTAGAATCCCAAATTCAAACTTCATTTTCTCAAATTTAACAGAATCTAAAGGTTTAGTTAAAATTTCATCCAACTTTTTATGATTGGGAACAAATTCTAAACAAATATCACATTTATTAACATGATCCCTTAGAAAATGAAATATAAAATCTTTTTGTTTTCTTTTAGAGTGTTTGAGTGGGTTTTAATAAATTGAAATAGCACTTGAATTATTGAAGAATATTGTAAATTTATTTAAACAAATATTAAAATCATAAAATGTTTGTTTTATCCATAAAATTTGTGAAAAAAACTATAAGAAACAACATATTCAACCTAATATGTAAATAAAGATACTAATATTTGTTTCCAAAAACTCTATCAAATTAAAATTTTACTTATAAAATGAAACATGCATGTGGTGATTTTTCAGTCAAGACAACAACCACCAATATTAAAATCATTGTATGATAGTAAATCAAAATAGTTATCATTATAATAGAATAATAAAGTACAAAAATTACCCTTAATATATCTAATTACTCTCTTAATAGATTTATTATCACTTCTAGAACACAAAAAGACTAAGAATATTATGTCCAGTCAATATATAGTTAGATACAATAAACTTCTTATCATAAATATATACAGTTTAATATCAACTAACATTCCAGAATCATTTAAATACAATTCAGAATTGGTACTCATTAGTGTTTACATAGTCTTATTATAATCATGGCCAAACCTTATTACAAGTTCTTTAGCATAAATATATTGATTTAATAAGATACCATCTTTCCTTTGATTAATTTCTAGACCAAGGAAAAAAATTTATTCTCCCATTAAGCTCATGTCAAATTCACTTGTCATGAGTTAAGGACAATAATTACACATCAAATCATTTGATGGTAAAAATATTATATCATCAATATAAATCTGTATAGTCAGTATATCATTTTAATCTATTTATATAAATAAATTTTATAAACCATACCTTTAGCAAAATAATTTTTTAATAAAAATTGTGTTAGTCTTTCATACCAATATCTTGGAGATTTCATAATAACATATAATGATTTATTAAATTTAAAAAACATTATTTTGAAACTTTTCATTTTTAAATTCAGGTGGTTTTCTAACATAGACTTCCTCTGAAACTATTCCATTTAAAAATTAACTATTTACATCCATCTAAAATAATTTTATTTTTTTAGAACAATAGTAGGCTACTAGAATTATAATTTCTTCCACCCATGAAACAGGAGAAAAAGAATCTTCAAATTCAATTCCCCCTTCTATGGAAAAACCTTGATCTACTAGTCATGATTGATTTTTAACTATGTTTCCAACTTCATCAGGCTTATTATAAAAAGACCCACATAGTTTCTATTATAGGTTTATCTTTGGGTAAATCAACTAAATCCTACAAATTATTCCTTTTAAATTGATTTAATTAATCATCCATTGAATTTTCTCACAGTGAATCAATTATATCATTATCAATATTAGTATGAAAATAATCAATAACAAAAGTATATTTTTCATTGTAAAGTAAAATTTATTTTTTAGTTTTGATACCAGATTCAAAATTTCTAATAAATATTTCAATTGGATAATATTTAAGTTTTTTCATTATTTGGGATTAGTTTGAGAAGATATATGGTCCCCATAACCTAATTAATTCTAATTATATTTTCTAATATTAAATTCCTAGAATTCATCATTGTCTTTGATTGAATTGGAATCCTTCTAGTTATAATTACTTTTATTAAACTTAGCATGCACAAACTCTTCAAAACCTAATGTTTTCTTATTAAAGACTCTATAATATTTTATAGAATTATAATATCCAAAAAATATCCCTTCAGTTATTTTAGAATCAAATTTTTAAAAATTATATTTTTTATTTAATATGTAGACTTTACAACTAAACACCCTAAAATATCCAAATATAGGTTTAAACCCTTTAAATAGTTCATAAGGGGTATTATTTAAAAAATGTAAATTAGAAACTCTATTCAAAACATGGAAATATATTTTAATAGCTTATTTCTAAAAGTATTTAGGTACTCTAAATTCCATTATCATTAACCAAGACATTTAATGAATAGACATATTCTTTCTTTCTACCACATCACTATATTGTAGTGTTCTATGGGACGAAAAATAATGTTTATATCAATTTGCTTCAAAAAAATTAAAAAAAATTAAAAAATTCACCACCTATATCAATTTTGATAGATATGATTGATAGATTATTTAATTTTTGAATAAGTTTACAGATGGAACAAAATTTGGTTAAAGTCTCATTTTTATTGGATAATAAATAAATCCATAAGAATCTACAGTAATCATCTAAAATAACAAGTACAAACTTCTTACCTCCAAAACTTGTAGGTTTAATAGGTCCAAATAAGACAGTATGTAATAGTTTTAAACATCAAGAAATACTAACATCATTTATAGATTTAAATATTTCTTTGTGTTTCTTACCCTTTAAACAGAAATCACACATAAAGTACTTTTCTATAATTTTGGAAATTATAGAACTAGTTCATGCTTTTACAGTATATGAAACAGTATAAAATTTTCATGCACAATCCACCTATACCACAAAATTTTGTATTCTCTTATAGCATTCAAACACATATTTTTTGGTTAGATTATAAAAATAAATAGTGTAAATAATCTATTTTCTATTTACAAAAAATAAAATAGATTTATTTTTTATAATAATAAATTTATCATTTTCAATAATAACAATTAACCCATAATCACATATCAGTGATATAATTATTAAATTTTGTTTTAAACCATATAAATATAATACTTTTTAAATAATAATTATTTTATAAAAACTAACATCCCCAATATATTTTATCCAACCTTTAGAGTTGTCTCCAAATGTGAAAAGACCACCATCACATGAATTGAAGGATATAAATTTTAAAATATCACCATTCGTGTCTATATAGTACAAAATATCTAAATACCATCAGTCTTTGAGACTTATAAGGTATATTTATTGGAATTAAACAATTCAAATAGATTGTTTTGGTACCCATTATAACTTGGCCAACTAGATTAGTAGCATAAAATTTTAAAACACAATTTAATTTACAGAATTTATAAGTATATTTTTTAGAAAGTAAATATATATCAATGAAATTTTTAGTATTTAAAAATTAATTTGTAAATATTAGTTAAAATTCATTATTATAAATCTCTTTCATTAAAAATTTAAAATAGGTTACACTGGAAATACTTTCATTTGATCTTTTAACAAATTTAGTCTTATTTAAACTTGGGGATAAACTATTATAACAAAAACCATTCTTCTTGGTGTTTAGTTTCATCAATTAAATCATTTTATTATATTGTTCTTCACCTTTAAAAAATGTAGAAAAATTCTATTTAAGATTGATAACTTCATTTTTCAAAATCATATTCTCTTTTTGAATAGTCCCTAAATCTGTATAAACATTCAAATTATATCCTTTCATAATTTCTTAATTAAGTTTCTTATAATAATTTTCAACAATATTTAAATCATCTAGAACTAAGTTAAATCTTCTTTCTTGATCTGTATTATTTACGACTATAAATTTTTTAACCTTTTCAATTTTCCTCTTTTAGTTTTAACAACTCATAATAATAATTATCATTAGATTTATCATTCTAGGAAATAAAAATATATATATTATTACATTACCTTTTTATTTTATCATCTTCTTTAATAAAATTATTATTTTTAATTTTTATTTTATTGTACTTTTCAATTATTCTAACTCCATCATTTCTTAATTTTTCATTTTCATTAAGCATATTTTTAAATTTTTAATTCATAGAATCAGAATATAAACATGAATCAGAATAATTTTTATCATCAGACTTTTCATTATGATCAAATTTTGTATGATTTATTAGCTATGAAAATATTGAATCATTTACCTCACACTGTATACCCATTAGTTTAAGATTTCCTTATATCCTTCTCACTTCCAGAATCACTGCTAAAGTGAAAACTTTCTAAGCAGTCCCAAACTCTAAATAAAGATTGTTTTTATTTTATTATTTTTTTTCTTTGTATTTCATTGTATATTTCAGTTTAAATTATTAATTCCTTATGTTACCTTTATTCTTATACTCATAACATGTTAATTTTGAAACATCATTATTGTTACCTGTATTACCTTTCTTATAGTACTTTTTTAACTTCGTCTTGAATTGTTTCATTCAACCTTTGTTTTTCATGAACTTAAAAAACTTCTTACTAAATTGATTCATCTCATTATCACTTTCTTGGAAATAAGATCCAAATGAATTATAAGAATCAATAAAATTATATTTAAATGCAATATCTTTTCTCTTTATAAACTCTTCATCATTAATTTTTTTTCAACTCTAATTCATACTTCAATAGAGATCTTATGAGTTCATCTAAGTTATACTCATTAAATTTATTACTCTCATCAATGGAAAACTTCTTTTCATGAAATTGTTTTGGAATATCTATCAGTACTCTTTTCACTTGAGATGTGTTGTCCAAAACTTCTCCAAGAGAACTCATACCATTAGTAATACCTATAAACCAATGGAACATCTGGTTTTCTAATTATTCATCTCCCATATTAAAGTTATGTTATTCTATTCAAAGTATTCCTAGTTTGGTTATCTGGAGCTTATTTGTCCCATAGTAAGTCACTTGAAGTATTCTCTATATATCGATGGTTGTATTACAATATGAGACATGGCTATAGATACTTATACTTATAGAATGGTACAAAATAATTTTAAATTATAATTCAAAACATATTTTACCATTTCATCACCTAAAATTTTCTATATATCAAATTTGGGTAGTTCATATGGAATATCCATGATCATCCAGTGATCCATACATAAGTATTTCAGGTAGTCTTCCATTCTATCTTTCTAGTATTCATAATCACTTCCATCAAAGAATTAGGGTTTTTATGGAATCCATACCTTTTTTACATTTACCCCTACCATCTTAAAAGAAACATTTTATTTCATTCCTAAAATTATTAATTCTAGGATATCAGTTAGCACATATTTAAAAATAAATAATAGAAACAATCAAAGAATCTAAAAATCCTTTTAATGAATAATCACCTCTTATAGTGATTGTTTTATATCAGACAAAAATAATAATAGAGGATAAATATACCTTAAGAAATTTCATACCCTGTGATACAAATTATTTGATTGATAGTGATGGAAATAATGACTATAGGGGGTGAATAGTCATTTAAAAACTTTTATTAGAAATCAGTCTATGTTTATAAAATAATGATCAATAGTGCATGTTGTGTTCTTGAAATAAGGTCCAATAGAAATAAAATGGATAGAACACAAATATTTATAGTGGTTTGGATCAAAAATATCCTCATCCAATTCTCAACCTTTTGTACTCTGTGAGAAGATCAGTACCCACTACGAACCTAACTTTTAAAGGCATGAGAACCTGTTATAGACTGTTCTTTTATACAAAAACCCATAGGTTTAACCAAGTATTTATATAATAGACTAATCCTATTATTTGACCTGAATTTTTATCAAGAGTCACAAACCAGTCCTTCTTTTTTGTGGTGGAATAACCAAACAAGGAAAGACATACTTTTTATTGGGAATATTATAAACCAAACTCGAACAATTACAAATAGAAGAAATAAAATATAACATGAAGAAAAATAAATAAAAATAAACCAACCAATGATGAAATGATGTCAAAGATGATGAATCTAAATGATAATTCATCACTTCAATGGAATAATTCTGAATTCTAAAGTTCTTATGTAATAATAGCTAAGGAATGGTATTTAGAGTAGTTTCTTGATAATATAAGAGCAGTAAGAATTGTGTGACAAATTTTATGATGAATAATATAAATAAAAATTATTATATCCATTGATTAACATCTTGAATGAATTAATCCCACTTCATTAAACAAATATATTCTCATAGAATCTACATAACTAATATTTTCATGACACTTGTTAAATCATAACAAGAAAAAAAATATTATTGTTACCTTTGATTAGAAATGTCACGTTGAATAACAAAAAACATTATCACTATTTATTTATTAAATAAATATAAATATAAAACTTCTAATATTTTAATTAGACAAACTATAAATAATCCACATTTATAAATAGTAAAAAATAAAAATAAACTTATAGTTTATTAAAACATTAAAATTTTTATAAAACACAGCATCATGGGAATATATATATTTTATGTATATATGTATATAACATATGATGAAAAAAATTAATGCAATGTAATTATATTTTTTGAAATATTTAATGAAATTTTTATCCAAAATAATTATTTTTAATTACATCAATTGAAATATAATAAATATGATTTTATCAAAATCATATGAACTAACTGTAGATTGAAAGGTCTGGAGGTAGCTAACAAGATATCATCGCACTGATCTATTGTTTGTGTCGAATAGTAGAATGATTTACCGTTACGGCAAGGAATAGAGGATCTTCTGGTGGTTTGCAATAGTAAATTTATCTACTAGTGATGTGAGATCTACCATTCCACTTTTCAAGGATCTTTCTATTACTATCATCAGTGTATGAGATTCTATGAAGAATAGGTGCAACTATCGGTGGATGGTGAACAGTCAAATGGTGGTTCATAAATCTACTATAATTAAGGAAGTTTTCCTGACATCACTATGAAATTATAAGATATCTACCTGTGAAAGATAGATATACCAATGGAAGAGAAATATACTAGTGAAATTGATCTATTGATATAAGTTGATCTATCAATGAAGAATAAAACTATTGATGTTTGAATGGTACAATGATCTATCAGTGGTCAAATGGTTGATTGTTGGATTGATCTATCAATGGATTGTGATCTACTGATGTAAGTTGATCAACTTTTGTGGCTCTGATGATGGTGTGTGATGTGTTGAGGAAGGTTTTCAAATACACTACTCATGTGATAATAATCACATGCATTTCCTCAAACATTAAGATCAAACTCCTCTATGAAGGCACATGAGATGGAGTTTTTTATCATCCTTGATTGAATCTAAAACTTCAAAATACCTCATTGAATCAAAAAAATTAGTCTAATAATAGCCACATATACCTTAGAATTGTTCATTTGAGGTTTTACCACAAAATCTGGTGAACAGGAAATCATCTAAAGGCTGAAGTCGAAGATGAATGTGTGGGCTTGGTCGAATGGTGGAGATCATTCAGGCCGTATGGCCAAGTTCAAGTCAGTATATTTTTAGAACAAAGTAATAGTGAAATGATCCCACTATCCCACATCATAAAAACACCTAGTTGAATTTTTTCTATATAAAATAATTTTTTTCCTTACCATTATAGATCTGTAAGCGGGGGAAAAACACTCATACACCCATTCTCTGATACACAGGAAATGACCAAACGGGCTTACCAAGACCAACTCATGCACTCATGTAGGTTTTATCATCTGAACCTTATACATGGGCCCAGTATCATCGATCTAGGGCTATCCATAGTATACTGATGTGGTTATCTCTTTGGCTAGCTCTCCCATGGGGTGGGCAAGTTGGGTCCCCTATGTGGCTGCGGCCGGGTCTAGGTTGGCCATAGTTGGATAATTTTTTTAACTAAGCCACATAAACAAATTTCATTGAAAAAGATAAGGTAAATTTAAAATTATAATAAACATTAATCAATTCAAAACATTAAAACATGTAAATAATAAATGATTAATTTTCTAAAAGAAATGAATTTAATTGAATGTGATGAAATGGTAATTTCTCAAAAAAAAAGAAAATTGTTAAAATATTAAAACCCAATTTCAAATACTAATGGATCTTTGATATGCCAATAGAGAAAGACTAGATACACTCTCCATAGAATACAACAACCTTACATTTTTAACAAGATTTATTTTAGTTTTAATGAACTATTATTATATCTCTACAGTTACTAAAAACACTATTTCTATGTTGATTTTAGACATGGATGGATTTGTATTTGAGTTTGGGAAAAAATATGTTAATTTTATAAAGATAAATTTTTATATGCTATATCATATCTAAATAAAGGTATTTATGTAATATAATATGAAAATATAGTTTTAGAAATATGATAACAAATCAAGTTCACATGACTCATTTTACACCCTGTTGGGGAATCACTGACTTGGTTATATGAATTAGAATCACTTAAAAAATTTATTTCACGATGGGTGTTTAGATTCTATTAAACTAAAACCACTTGGTATTTTTCATGCTTGTTTTCAAGGTAAAATGACCAAATCACTATTCTGTGGAAAGGGTGAAAGGGACACATAACTTCTTGAATTATTTTACTAAAATGTGTGTGGGCCTTTTCCAATTGAAGATAAAGGTGGATACTCATACTTCATTACTTAATATAAAAGGATATGTCTATGGAATGAGGTATAAGTCTGAATCCATTGATAAATTTAAGGAGTTCAGTAATTAAGTAGATAATCAAGTTGGGATGAAGATAAAGAAACTTTGATCAGATCAAGGTTGATAATATCATAACCAATAGTTCATAGACTATCTAATGGAATTTGGGAATATATATCAACTCACTCCTAATTATAATAAATAGAGGAATTGTTTTAGGGAAATGAAGAACCTCTCCTTATTAGAAATGTTGAGGTTGATGTTGAGTCATGTAGACCTTTCATTATCCTTTGATATAAATTATAGACTGAAGTAAAGACACTAAATTGTGTAATAACTAAAATGGAAAATGGATTCTATTCAAGTTTTGGAGTGAAAAGAAATACATTTTTTTACATACTCATGTTTGGGATTATATAGTGTTTGTTAATGATGTATCTAGAAATAAACTTGAACCTAAAAGTGTAAAGTGTATCTTTATATTATACCCTAAGAAAAAAAGGGGATATTTTCTATATAAACCCTCTAAAAAGAAGGTAATAGTGGAAATACATTCCATATTTCTTTATAGAGAAAAAATCTCTAAAATATATATTAGGATAAAGATATACTTTTATGGATTTGATGCTCCAAATATTCAAGAGTTTACATAGTAGAAAATTCCACAAGACCCCATGGAAGAATATTTTTAGAGACACAAGTACTGCATATGAGTGGGAAAGAGGTTAGAGAACCATAGGGATGTTATTTTATATTCACTGAGGGTGGTTACTCGTTATTAATTTATAATGATGATCCTTTTTACTAATATTAATTAATAAGAAAATCAGATGTTATAAGGTGGAAAGAATCCATGAATTTTGATATGGATTCCATATACCAGAACCAAATTTGGGCTATGGTAGATCATATCATAGATTCAAATCCTACGAGGCATAAATGGGGTAATCAAGAAGAAACTGTACATGGAAGATAAATTTAGTACCTATAAGGCATGGTAGGTTGGTAAAGGTTTTAAGAAGCTTCATTACATTGAATAGGATGAAACATTTTCAACAAACTCTATGCTAAAATCCATTATAATTTCACTTTCCATGGTAGCACATGATGACTATGAGATTAAGTAGATGGATTTCAAAACCCCTTTCCATAATAAAAACCTTATGGAATATTTCTATATGTAACAACCTATGGGGTTTCTTAATCCAAGATATACCAATAAGGTATTAAAGTTACAGAGATCCATTTATGAATTGAAGCAAGTATCATGGTCATGGAACAATCAATTTGATGAATCCATAAGGGAATTTGGTTTCATAAGCATTGAACTTGAACCCAATATCTACCAATGGTTCAGTGGGAGTTTATTTGTTTAATTTTTAGTATATTTTCATGGAATATTATTTAACAACCCTAATTTTTCCTTTTAAGACTTTGAAATATATTAAGAAATATTTTTGGATCCATCCACTGAGACGGCATGAGATTCTAAAGCCTGGTGAACCTCGGTGTTGATATAATAAAAATATTAAATATAGCATATCACACATGAATAGTTTTTTAGAAATAATTTATTAAATTTTAAATGGAATCTATAATGTGAAAACTAATATAATCATTGAATCCAAAGTGTAGGTTTTATCCTAGGCACAACCTAATCTTAGAGTGTGTATGGCTCATGGGTTAAGCGCGACCATGGGCCAAATAATAAATATATTTATTTATTTATTGTTTATTATTCTCCTAAACCTAATCTCATATATAAATACATGTTTATACTGAAATCTCTAGGTTATTCACATAAACCTAAGGTTTTGAGAATAGAGCATAGAGGAGAATTGGTAAACGTCGGGATCATAGATCAATGATCGGAGTACCGCAAGGATCACCAATGATAATAGAGTTTGTAGATATTGTAAATGACAGAAACATGTGATATAATTCATTAGTGATCAATCCAACCTGAAGTAGGGAATTTATTTTCCATTATTTTATTTCCCCATTTTTTATCCTAGGATGAACACGAATCAAATCCACCACAATATTGATTCATAGGTCATTCATGGTTGTGGGTTTGGTTTTATCTTATTCAGATTTGTGGGAATTGATATTATTTTATTTTGGTTGTTTTTTAATCATTATAATGTAAAAAATCAAGGACAACCTGAATAACGGATGAGTTTCATTACCCTTGTAGTTATTTGTGCATTTCCTTCCCCCGTTATTTGTACATTCACCACTAACATCCTCTTTGGCTGGCGGATCAAAAAATACCCTATAATCAAACATTGCACAACTTTTCTTTATCATAGTGGTTCAATACTATAGGTTAAGGTTTACAATTGATGGATTAATCAAGCTGTGACAATGATGGTGGGCAGTTATAGGTGGATCAGGTGTGGATTCAGAGATTCCTAGTTACAATTCTTTTTGGTTCAACTAGGAAAAGTGATGGAGGATGATTACCAATTGGATTTTAGGGTCTAAATCCAATCACCAATGATATATGGGCTCATCTGTACTGATATCCATGATTAATTATGAGTCTCATGGTAGATTCATAAGCATCGGTAGTGAGAGTGGAAGGCACATTAAGGTTATGTATTTGTGATTAAATTTTGACTACACTGCATGTAGTTCAAATAACACACATCATGTAGTCCCTCATCTATGGAACTGGGGTTTACATGAAAAAAAAATATGACATGTCATATGACTCGTGTCACATGTTGTGTGACTCAGTGTTGGAAACTCAGGGTGTACCCTAGGGATACATGATCAGGGACATGGTTAGGCACATGAGCATGGCTAAATTACACAGTCATGGCTGGATACTTGAAAATATCCAGGTATATGATCCCAACTGAAGTAAAAAACAACAACCCAAAGTACACAGGCACAGAATCTAGTACACGAACTTGATAAGGCGGCATGCCAAATTCTAGATTGATCTCTACACATCATGTTTATAGTAGAACACATCATTTATTTGGATTAACAAATGTCGTGTGGGACAGAAATACATAAGTAGTTCCAGACTTAGAGAGAAAATATTGTACACCTAATACACACCATGTAATTTATTCGTAGGAGATTCAGGCCCTCCATATCTTTGGTATGGACCAGTATCATTTGTATTTTTCCCTTGGTCCATCAGTATGAGGGTACAGTGTGGCATTAAATCATCAGTATAGGATTGTGATCCTCTTTATGGGTTAGCCTCATATTTATTTTTTTCATGAATCCCTACATGAGGATTGGGGTGGGGTCCTCTATCTTATCATTTTCCCTAGGTGGTGTTTTAGGAATCATCAAAAAAAACTTACTCAGGTATATAATCCCCTACTTAGAAGGTTATTCCAGATATAGTTTGTGGTGTCCCCCATTAGCACTAGGTGTGAACCCCTATCTGTATATTGATATCTTTTGAGTTTCAATGAGTACTTATTTGGTCATACCTAACAAGCATGACCTCTCAAATGAGTGACATCTATGATAACATAGATCATGGGGTGCTTTCTCCCTAATGAGCATTACCTTGAAGCCTAGAAAATAATCTTATGGATAGTATCATGGTTGATACCTATTTGAGACTTAGAGTCTATTATGAGTATGTATAGGTTTTTATCATTCATATTTCTATGTATTATATCATGATTGACATACATTTTTGATGAGTTGATTAGTCTCTTTATTCTTTATATTTGGCGATTTTTGGGTGTCCTACTATGAATTGTTATACTGACCCTTTCATGGGATCTTCTTACACATTACGAGTCATATATAGATTAAATTTCATTTTATGGAGTCTATAGAGGACCAGGAGCAATAATATTATAGTGATCTAGAATATTGTGGTTGTACTAGGTGTTACATCAGACAGTAGTCCTCTCCTTCTTAGCAGGTTGAACTCTTTTATCAATTTTGGTGGGATTGTATTTAGACCTTTAAGATTTATATTAATTTTTTATACTATATTATTGTATATATATTATGTATTCATTATGTTATCAATTTTACTTTAATCTTTCAGCATGGTGTTAGTGGTTTAGAGACGTTTTTGTGTGCAGAGTTACTTTAGGCTAAGGCCTCCCATGTTTGTGATATGCTTACTGGCACTAGTTTACATCCTTTGGATTATTGCAGGTGGGATTGAGGTGACACAGTTGACTTATCTCCATCTAAGTATGCCCTAGTGAGTTGGGTCATGACATTGCGGTATCAGAGGAGTGTTTATCTTGGGACCAGATTTTGGAGATTTTCTAGCTGTGAGGATTAGTTTTGGAATTTGGGAAACAATATTAAAGTGTTTTGAGTTTAGATCTTAGTCCAGGGACACCAGTGTTAGTGTGGGAGCTGATGCATCCATTCGCCAGGACTCTAATAACCTTCTTGTTGAGTTGGTACATGTAGGCACTATTTACAGGGAAAACATTTGTATATGTGTCATATAGGAATGGGTTGTGATTTACAGGTCCTTATTGATTCATATTTATTGATATAATCTTTGACTATGGTATGTGTTTATTTTATTTCAAGATGATTTTGTGATGATTGCTATCTAAGATTCCCTAATAGGATCATGATAATGGTTCTCCTAGTGAAGTGGATTTAGTGTAGTTTCTTGCATAGAAGGTGATATTTCTGAGTGGTTTTCCACTATTTCCATCACCCATTGAGAAGTAGGTTGTGCTGATAGTACTAGATAATGATGTACATAGGATAACTAAACTCCATGATTTTTAAAGTCA
The DNA here is from genome assembly GCA_963277665.1 of Viscum album. Lineage (NCBI taxonomy): Eukaryota > Viridiplantae > Streptophyta > Magnoliopsida > Santalales > Viscaceae > Viscum > Viscum album. Next base: position 2,087,222,708 of record OY728151.1, read on the forward strand.
ACACCCTCTCAAGTTTTTGAGTGATCCATACCCCTAGGTAGATGAGGACTGGCTAGAGTTACCCAAGTTTTTCACCTTGTGAGGACACCTCTAGATTAGATGGTGGTCTTAGTGGTGAGTCTTCTTAAGGGGTATATGGGGATATAGTGGAGTCTAGTGACTCATATACATGATGATATAGCTCTATATTAATCAAATTTCAAGAATATATTTAGGGATGAGTTCTATCCAACCATGTTGTGGGCGATGCATATACAAGATCTTCTACAGCTTTATCAGCATAGTATGACCTAGAAGAGTATTCATTGAGGTTCTCCAACCCCTCTCAAAACTCTATGGATATTTTTCAGGATTCATTATTCTGGGAATAGACCCTTGATAAGGTCCTATAACAATATATTAAGGCTTGAGTGATATCTCTTTACATTCCTACCTATGTTGGAGTGCTTGAGAGGGCTCTAATGATGGAGAGCTTTCTGGGTAAGTAAACACTGATAGTTGGTTCTGGTAGTGGACACACAAGACCTAAGACCTTAGTATCTGGTAGCCAATAATTTTCATAGGGATTCAATATTTAAATACATATAAGGAGATTATACCTGGATATAGGGTTGGTAGCTCTAGGATTTCATGATGGTTTTATTTATCCAAGAGAGAGGTGGTGTTTCTCTTACGATGGTCAGGGACATCTCATGTGGGATTTTTTGACCCATCGTACATCTAACAGAGAGACTATTGTTGGGATTCCAAGGAAAAGAAAATAGTAGGATCATGGAGTTCTTTAGGGAGGTAGACATCAAAGAGGAGAAGGTAGAGTAGTTTGAGGTGGAAAATGGTTTGACTTCTTACCACCACCACTCCTAGGTGGTATAGGACAAGCTCAGGGAGATGCTGGTAAGGGATGAGGATAGATGCAGGCCATGGATTCATATGACCTAGAGGCTCCCAAGATTATTATAGGTATGATCTATGTCTTTACTAATTTAGATGTAGTACTGATAGACACTGGTGTGATACACTCCTTTTTTCACTTCTTTATTTTGTGACGTAGAGATTTTGGTTGATCCTTAGGCTCAACCCTTGCACTTGGAGACTCCAACTAGAGGTAATTCAGTGATCACACACTTCTATATATGGTGTGATCTAACTATTTGGTGAGATATATTCTTATGGGATCCCTTTATAGTATCAATGAGTCATTATGACATCATCTTAGATATGGACTGTCTATCCATAGTTCATGTACATATTGATTGTTTCAGGTGGAGGATGTAGTGTGTCTATGGTGATGGGATAATGTTTTCCTTTATGAGTGAGAAAAGAATCCAAGAATAGTGGTATGGGATCAAATGAAATAGGATACACCTGATTACTCATCATTTGGATAGTATTACCTTTATAGTAGTAGACGCTATGGGCTATCAGTTTCCTATATAGGTGCTTAATTATAAGGACATCATTCTTAAGACCTCCCCACCGAAAGATAGAATTATGCATTGAAATATAACTAGGGACTACCCCAATATATGTGTCATCATATTAGATGTCTCTCAAAGATTTTCATGAGCTAAATGTGTAGTTGGAGGACATGCAGAGGATGGGGTTTGTCATACCTAGTGCATCACCCTAGGTATCCCCATTGTTTTTCTCCAAGATGGTGGATGGGATATTTAGGTTGTGTATAGATTATTTTTTTCTAAACTAGGTGTCTGTGAGTAATAGTTATTCACTATTTAGGATTGATGACCTCTTCGATCAGTTGAGAGGGATGAGATTTTTCTTGAAGATAAACCTCGGATTAGGTTATCACCTGATCTGAGTATGACATGTGGATATATCAAAGAAAACATTTTGATATCGCTATAGAAATTATGAGTACTTGGTGATTCCTTTCATAATGATGAATTCCCTAGAAGTTTTCATGGGATTCATGAACCAAATCTTTCATCCTTTCTTATAACTATTTTGTAGTCATCTTCATCGATGAGATTTTTGTGTACTCAGCATATAAGGAGGAGCACTCAAGATACTTTAGGATGGTCCTTGACATACTATGAGAGAATTAGATTATGGTAACCTCTTAAAGTGTTAGTTCTATATTAGAGAGGACCACTTTCTAGTACATGTCATCTCAGCATAGTGGGTAGTAATGGACCAATCCAAAGTTGAGGAAATGTTATCTTGGGAGCCACCCAGTAGCATGATTGAGGTGTGGAGCTTACTTGGTTTATATGGATACTATAGTAGAATTATGGAATATTTATCTATGATATCATCATCCTATACTACTTTGACTCAGAATGGGTAACCCTTCATTTGGACATAGAAGTTCCAGTAGGCTTTTCATGAGTGATGGCATAGATTGACGGGTGATCTCATCATGTGATTTCTAAAGGAGGGTGTTGAGTACATAGTGTTCTATAATGCCTCTAGGACTAGAATTTGATGTGTTCTAATGTAGAGGAATGTAGTGATTTTCTATAGGTTACACTAGTTGAGACCACATGAGTAAAAATACACCACCCATGATCTAGAGCTGGCAATAGTAGTTTTTACCCTGAAGATGTGGCGAAGCTACCTTATGGGTGAGGGGTTTATTCTCTATTCTGGACATAAGAGTCTCAAGTATATATTCTCAAAAAAGTATCTTCAACTGAGATAGAGGTGATCTAAAAAGAAACTCTAGGATTATGGCTTTGAGATATTCTATACTCCCATGAAGGGGAAGGTGGTGGAATATACTCTTAATAGGATATATTATTCATAGTTATTGATCAATGACCTAGATTAGTTAGACTCATTGCAGTTGTCCCTTGTGGAAGAGGATGGTGAAGATTTATTTTAGTAGATGTTTGCTACCCCAAAACTTCTACATAATGTTATGGCGGCTATGGGATACCACCTTTTTATTACATATGCTTTTTATTACATCGTATAAAATAGAGGATCTATTAAATTTTAGTTTCTTGGATATCAGGAATATAATACATGAAAACATAAAAATTTATTTTAATACACTTTAAAGGATTCATCAAGGGTTCATCCTAATTTATATTTACTACCTCTCATATCCTGGTGACATACATCAAAGTAAAGGGGTGTACAAGAGGCTCGGTAAGGGAACAAAAAAAGGAAATGGTTTACATATGATCATGAGGAATATCAATAAAAACATGATAAATATAAGTATGGAATGAGAAAGTGAACTTGAGTCATATAATAATAAAAATAATATGAATCATAACATGTAAATGTGCCTACATCATTTAAATGAGACATTCATAATATTATCACCAAGGTTTGTCACCAAGGTGTCATAAATAAAATTCACCAAGGTATAGTAAAACATGTCATCTATAGATATTAAAGTCAAAACCCAATCAATTGGAGAGGAATCAAGTTTCACCCTTCATATGTCTTAATTAATTTTATCCACATATATTATAATCAAAAAATTTATAAATATCCCATGGAGAATAAATAATGTCTTTCTTATCAAAATTGTGGTGTTTCAAATGTGCTTAAATACCTGATCATTATGTCATTTTTAACCCAAGTAAAGGGAATATGGGTTTCATGTTTGTTAATAAAAAAAATAAAATAAACCATTTTTACATATATGTGAATAAACTTTGGAAATAAATTTTTATGGGTATTCAAAAAATGAAAATAAAAGATAATTTCTTAAGTAATGAGAGAAATTTTGAGGAGTAAATTTGGCAGCATGACAAGTATAAAATGTGGTTCTAGAAAAGGGTAAAATGAGAGGTGAAAATGGTATCCCATTGATAAAAAATAATTTATAAGTAAGGGTATGAGAAAAATGGTAATAAAAGAGACTAAACATACCATTTATAAGACATATACAAAAAGGGGATCTTGAATTGAAGAGAAAAGAAGGATAATTCCCTTACCTTAAAGAGTTACTCCTAAATCTTGAGAAATGGAACCTTAGGGGATTAAGGATACCTTTTAGGGACTAATTGGGATTAAAAACTACAATAAATTAGTTGATTATTGATTTGGAGTGATTGGAAATAGAGAAATGGACGGGTATTTATAGTAAAAGTGGAGGATTTGTTTAATAATTTCCAAATATAGGCCTTGGAAATCAAGGTTGTTGAAAATAAAAAACCATTGGATTGCCCATGGTTTTTCCCATGGTTTTAGAAATTTGGGAAAAAATTATGTAATTTAAATCCACTAAAACATAACATCATTTTATATTACATCTTTTGACATGGAAAAGTAAAGTTAGCACAAAGTAAGGTTTTTAAAGTCAAAATTCCCAATTAGGACTTTGGAAAGTCATTTATAAGTTTAGAAATTGATTAAAAAATATTAAAATACTATAATTTAATATAATAAAATATTTTAGGTCGTGGATTTTGGTTATTTAATTATTACATAATTATGAAACAATTATAAAGTAATTAAGCATACTGAAAACCCAAAATTGTATTGTTACTATTCATGGAAAAATTGTAGTATTTTTGAAAATTATCATAAATTAACCCTAACATAATTTCAATATGAGGATTTCAAAAATGATATTTATTTTATCATAATAATACTCTAAATATGATAATTCTAACATTTAAATATAAAAAACCATACTTATAAAAAATGCGGGTTGTGAGGTATGGTCAAATTTCTAACACTTAAAATTTTCCTATGACCTAATAAAATTATTTTATCATTTATATTTAAATAAGATTTTTTTAACATACTATTTAATTAAAATAAATATTATTTATAATACCTTATTTTATTGTAGAAATTTATATATTTTCTGAAAATTGTGATTTGTGTCCGAAAAAAATCAATTTATTAAATTTCATCTCAAATTAATCGGTATTTTATTAAGTAAAAATATTCTTAAAATGGAATTCAATGAATAATAATTTTATTTATAAAAAGTAATTATACTTTATGTAACTAATTATTAGACAAAAAACCCTTATAACACATGAGTACGACCTAAGGATAAGGTGTGTGATAATTATAGATTCAGGGGGCAGCTCAGCTAACATCGACCGAGTGGTAATTCCCACTAACTTGAACTTCTATAATAATATATTTCTTTCAAGATTAACTTGTTGAATATTATATTGTTATAGCTGAAAGTAAGACCCTAGTGGTGTTACCTCCCTCCCAAGTTCTGACTTGGGAGATTCATACGACATTACCCTTCTAATCGAAGTCACCACTTCTCCTTTCTGCATTAATTATTCTTTTTCATTACTACTTATAAACACAAATTATAATGTTAAAATTATTACCAAAGGGTATAGTTATCAAAAATAAAATACCAATAGTAAAATTTACCTTTATACTCTGTAAATAACACTTTATTATTTAATTAAATATTCATTATAATTCCTGACAGGGTTATATATTTTTATTTTCTAAAATGTTGATTGGTTTACTAATATTTTGTTTTTATTTCTGTATTTTTGGGGTGATGATTCTAGTAAATTAGATCAATATATATTTACCCATTTTTACTTTTATTTTTTAATTTTTTTATCCATATGTAATTTTTTGAATTTTAATTAGTTTCTTAGATGACTAATGTATTGATAATTATTATAGAGATTTGGTTTTGTTGTGTATAAATTAATATAACACAAATTTTCTAAGAAAACAAATATAATTTAAAAATAATTTTTTGTTACATTCATCCCCCCTTAATAAATTTCATCCCTAGAATTTAAAACCATTATCTCAGTTGATAAAAGGTGAGGACACTTCTACTTCAGCTCTAGGAATTGCTTATCCATTTTCATTCACATCGAACAGGGAAAGTATTTATTGAAAAATATTCCCCTGAACTCTTCCTACTCTATAGTATCAATATCCCTTCTTGGATTAATGTTTTTAATCATTTTTCACCACTAATCATCTTCTCCTTCTAAGTGGAATACTGTTAGGGTGACTTTCTCTTGTTCTAAACAATTGAGTACAGAAAATATCATTTCTATAAGCTTATCCAGTGTTCAGCAACCAATGGGTTAGTAGATCCCCTAAAAGAAGATGGTCATTTATGCATGACGGAATCAACAGAAAGTTCTTCCCTTCAAGGTGAATCTAGATACTCAACATGATTCAAGTTATTATTCGCAACTTGAGATAGTTAATTCATCATCCTCGTGAAGTTTTTCATTCTAGCTTCCAAAAGAGGGTCATTAATGCATCGTCCGTTATACTCATCATTTATACAGTTCCTTATATTTCCCACCATTTTCTAAAAGAATAGAACCTTAGTGATAAATTATTTTCTTTTAATAATATTATAATATTAAAGGAATTTTATTTCTTAAAACATCATGCTGAAATATGTTATTCTTTAACAACAGTTACGTTTTCTATATATCCTTCAAAATGGTTCATAAAAATCTTGTGATTAACCAAACATATCCCCTGAGGTGTCAAACCAAGAGTGAAAAAAGACCTATTATCATGAACTAGATACCTATTGAGTCTATATCAATACTTTATTTTTTGTTGTTACCCCTAGATACATTTATTTTAAAGCCACATCCACTTGTTTGTATCCATATAGGTATTTCTTTTCTTGGAAACCCCTTAGTTAATAATTCAGTAAAATACTAAGATTTTTTCCTATATTTAAAATTTTATTTAGGGTTTATAATAATTATTTATATTCCTAATTACTATAAATAACTAAACTATACTTTGATATAGCTATGTAATACTTCCTTTTTATTACCTAAGGTTTTTATTACATGGTACAAAAATAGAAGATCTTTTAAAGTTTATTTTCATGGAAATCAGGAACATAGTACATGAAAACATAAAACATTCTTATAATCCACTTGAAAGTATTCTTCATGGGTTAATCCTAAGTTAAGTTTACTACCTCTCATAACTTAGGGACATACATCAAAGGAAAGGGGTAAGAATGAGGCCCAGTAAGGGAATAAACATGGAAAATAGTTTACATGTGGTCATGATGAATATCAATGAAAACATGAGGAATATAATTATGGAATGAGGAAGGAAAAATGGGGAATATAATAATTAAAATAACATGAATCATAATAAGGAAATTTGGATATTATATTTAAATGATACATTCATAAGAATATCACCAAGGTTTGTCACCAAGGAGTCATAAAAAAATTATCAAGGTTATTCACCAAGGTATCATAAAACATGACATCTCTAAAGATTAAATTATTTACCCAATGTATTGGAGTGTTATCATATCAAATAATTAATATGTACTAATTAATTTGATTAAAATAGTTCATAATTAATAATTTCATAAATAACTCTTCGAGAATAAATAACAGGTTTCTTATCAAAATCCTGGCATATCAAAAGTTCTTAAAGACATACTCATTATGTCATTTTTAAACCATGTAAAGGGAATTAGGATTTCATGTTTGTTAATACCAAAATAAAATAAATTATTTTTAAATATAGTTTAATACCCTTGGAAAATAAATATTTTAATTTGGGTATTCAAAAAAAGAAAATGAAAGTGAATTTCTTAAGTAGAGAGTGAAATTTTGAGGAGTAACTTCGACAACGTGATGGGTATAAAATGTGGTGATAGAAAAGGGTAAAATGAGATAGGAAAAGGTTATACCATTGATAAGACATAATTTTTCAGTAATATTATGATAAAAATGGTAATAAAAGAGATTGAACATAACATTTAGAAGACATATGAAAAAAGAGATTCTTAAATTAAAGAGAAAAAAAGGTAATTCCATTACCTTGAAGTGTTACTCCTAAATATTAAGGAATTAAAACTTTTGGGCTTAAATAAACCTTTATGGGACTCCTTGGTAGGAAAAAATATCAAAAAAATGGAAGTTAGATTTGGAGTGAAAGGAAATAGAGAAATGGGTGGGTATTTATATCAAAAGTGGATAATTTTTTTAATAATTTCCAAATATTGCACTTGGAAATATAGGCTATGGAAAATGAAAAATCATTGGCCTACTCATGGTTTCTACCCATGGTTTTGGAAATTTAGGACAAATTTTATGTTATTTAAATCTAAAAGAACCAAACATCATTTTTTATTACTTATTTTTTCATAAAAAAGTAAAGTTTCCACAAAGTAATATTTTTAAAGTCAAAGTTTCCATTTAAGACTTGGGAAAGTCATTTATTGGTTTGGAAATTGATTAAAATCTATTAAAATACTATATATTAATAAAATAATATATTTTACCTCCTGTATTATGATCAATTAATTATTATATCATTATTACATAATTATGAAGTCATTAAACATACTGAAAACCCAAAACTGTATTATTATTATTCGTGGAAAAATTAAAGTATTTTAGAAAATTCATATAAATTCACCCTAACCTAATTTTGACATTATGATTTCAAAAATTATTTTTATTTTATCATAATAATTCTATAAATATAATAACTTTTACTTTTAAATATAAAAATTCTTATTTATTTAAAAAATAGCGGGTTGTAAGGCATAGTCAATTTTTTTACACATAAATTTTTCCAGGACATAATAAAATTATTTTATCATTTATATTTAAATAAGAGTATTTTTAAAATAATATTTAATTAAAATAAATATTATTCAGAATAACTTATTTTATTAAAAATTTATATCTTTTCCTGAAAAGTATGATTTGTGTCCGAAAAATCAATTTATTAAATTTCATCTCAATTAAACCAATATTTTATTTAGAAAAAATATTATTAAAAATAAATTTATGGAATAAAAATTTTATTTATAAAAATGAATAAAAATTTTAGTAACTAAGTCCAAGACATTTAACCCCTTATAACACTCATGTAAAACCTAAGGGTAAGGTGTGTGATGGTGACATATCCATGGATCGACTCAGCTAACATCGATTGAGTGGTAATTTCCACTAACTTGAACTTCTCCCATAGGATATTTCATTGAAACTTCACTTGTTGAAGCTCGACCTGCTCTTGGTCAATGAAGAACCCCAGTGATGCTACTTCCCTCCCAAGTTCTGACAAATGGGCTTTATACGACATGACTCTACTATTGGAGGTCATTGCTTCTCCTTTCTACATTAATTATCCTTTGTCCTTCCGACTTATAAACACTAATTATAACATTAAAATTATTAAAAAATGGTATATTTCTCAATGTTCAATTCTCAATAGTCATATTTCTCTTTATACTCTATAAATACCACTTCATTATTTAATTCAATATTCACTAAAATTCATATCATGGTTATATTTTTTTATTTTCTAAGATGTTGATTGGTTTAATAATATTTTTTTATTTCTATAGTGTTTGGGAGATTATTCTAAGATATTAGAATGATCTATACTTTCACATTTTGGATTTTATATTTTATATTTTTTTCTGATGGTAATGTATAGAATTTTAATTGGTTTTTAGCTGAATAATGTATTGATCATTATTAAAGAGATATGGTTTCTTGTGTATCAATTAATATAATACACATTTTTTTAGGAACTAAATATCATTTAAAAATCCTGGCTCATTATAGAGGCTCATCTTGGAGATACCGACTATAAGACCTTACGTATTCAGATATCCATTGAACATGATCTTGATGGATTATTTGAAGGTGAGGAGCACATCATCCTTCTCAGATGGTGGATAATGGTACCAATGATTTAGTATTAGGAGGTTATAATTGAGTTTCATACATCCCCCATAGTGGTGTATCCAAGTGTGGTGAAGATGTACGAGGACCTTTAGTGTTAGTTCAGGTGGCTAGGGATGAAGAAGTGTATAGCATATTTTGTCTCTCAATGCCTCACTTATCAGTAGGTGAAGGATGTGATATAGGTTCTAGTGGGTTTAGCTTAACACCTTGAGGTTCCAGAGTGGAATTGGTATGATATATCTATGTAATTCATAATGGGTTATCCATTAACATCTATAGGACATGATTTTATATGGACATAGACCAACTCACCAATTTATCCCACTTCCTATCTATCCGAGAGAAGAGTTTAGTAGAGAAATTAGGACACCTTTACATGTAGAAGATAGTTTTTCTTCAAAGAGTTTCCTAAAATATCATTTTAGATTGTTATTGTTACTTCACATCACAATTATGGAGATGATTATAGGAGGCATTTGGGACTTAGTTTCATTTGACAATGATGTTTCACCCCTAAATTAATGGCCATATTCAGTGGACTATTTAGGTTCTATAGGACAAGTTTTAGGATTTCATAGTGTAATTTGGAAATATTTGGTAGGATCACCTACCCTTGGTGGGGTTTGTGTATAAAAAAATATCATTCCACCATCGGTATGGCACAATTTGAGGCCTTGTATAGGAGACCTTGTAGATCGCCACTATATTGGAATGGCACTATATTGGAATGGCTTAAGAGAGTGAACACTCATGGGCCCAGAGTTTGTGTGAGCAATGATATATAATGTGCATATCATATAGGAGTCGATAAAGACTATCCATATCCATCGTATATCTTATACAAACTAATGAAGGAGGTCTTTAGAGTCCAAGGAGGGATACAATGTGTTCCTAAAGGTCTCACCACAACATGGATTTCATATATTTGGTTAGGGTGGTATGTTATCTATGATATTAATTGTCCCTTTTTAGAAAATGCATATGTATAGTGAGGTGGCAAACCACTTGGCCCTACCACCATTTTTAGACTGATTACATGGTGTATTCCACATTTCACAGCTGAGGAGGTATGAGCATGACCAATCGCATGTTATTGACCAAGGTGATATGGAAATCAAGGATGGATCTACCTTTCCAGAGTACCTAATTGATATCTAGGATCATTATGAGAAGATCCTTCATGGGTGATTGATTCCTTTGGTGTGTGTCTGATTTCAATATAGGAATCTTCAGGAGAGCACCTGATAGCGGGATACCCAGTTGTGATCCCAGTATTCTAATCATTTTTTGTTGGTTTTTTAATTTAGGTATAAAAATCCATAAGGTGGTGAGAAATTAACATCCATGTTTTTTCCTTGTAAGACTTTTTAATATATTAAGAAATATTTTCAGATCTAGGTGTTGGGATTACATGAGATTCTAAGTCCCAATGAGCCTTGTAGTTGATATAATAAAAATATTAAATATATTATATCATGCGTGCATTATTTTTAATAAATAATGGAATAAATATTTAATGGATATTTGGATTGGAAAACATAGACTACCATTGAATATAAATGGTGGGTTTTACCCAAGGCATGACATAACCTTATAGCATGTCAGCCGCTTTAGTTTAGCATGATTGTGGGTTAAATAATTAATTAATTAATTTTTTATTATTTATCATAAACCTAATCTCCTAAATAAATACATTTTTATAGATAAATAATAGGGTTATCCACATAACCCTATGGATTTTATAGGAGAGCTTGGAGGAGCATTGGTGGACATTGGGATCATGAATCAACGATCATAGTACCACAACGATCTCCAATGATAGTGAAGTTTGTGGATCTCACCAACGATAGTGACATGCGACGTTATTCATTAGTGGTCAATCCATCCCAAGGTAGGGAATTTTTTTCATTGGTTTATTTCCATGTTTTTTATCCCATGATGAACGTGAATCAAATCCACCAACAGAATTATTCATGGGTCATTGATTATTATAGGATTTGGATTATCTTCTTTGGATTTATGGGAATTTATATTGTTTGATTTTGGTTATTTTTTTGTCTTTCTAATGGTAATGAATCAAGTAAAACCTGAATAATTTTCAAGGGTTGTTCCTTTTATTGTGATTGGTGTATTTCTTTCCTCTGTTCTTTGCATGTTCATCATCAGCATCCTCTTTGACTGGAGGTTTTACAAATGACAAATAATAAATGATTTTGAAACCATTATTGGCTGAAATGGATCAATAACATTGGTTTGGTTTCATGATTGATGGAGTGATCAAGGTGGGATGATGGTGGTGGATGATTGGAGGTGGATCGAGTGTGGATTTAGAGATCCCCAGTTATGGTTATTGATAGTTCAATGAGGTGAAGTGACAATGAATGATTCTCGATTAGATTTGATAGTTTAAATCCTATAAATAGTGATGTAAGGGCTCATGTGCACTGAGATCTTTGATTAATGGTGATACTTGCAGCAGATTTGGTAGTAGTGTTAGTGCAAGAAAACTATGGGTGAAGGTTCTGGATTTCTATGAAAATCCTGAATACATGGTGTATGGTCTAAATAAAAAAACCATGTAATCCCTCATCATTGGTTTTATGGTTTATACATAGATAAAAATATGAAATTCCATGTGACATTTTTCACACAACTTTTGACTCAGACTTGACAACTCGGTGTGTTCCCTTGGGGTACATGGGCACATACATGGCCAGGCACATGGTCATTGATGAAGTACATGGGAACAACCAAATAATCACACATGGATAAATACATGGGCATGACCACAAAATTAATTTCTTATACATACAACATTATATTTGATAGATTCTTATAGTATTAAGAGTATGGGTATCATAGTGATCAAGATATATTGTGGTTGTACTAGGTGTTTCACCAGACAAAAATCCCATCCTTCTTAGTAGGTTAGACTCTTTTATCTCTTTTGGTAGGCTTGTATATATATTTTCATGTTTTATATTACTCTTTTTTTTACTTTTATATGTGATAGATATTATTCATGTATTATGGTATCATTTTTACTTTTATCTTTCAGCATGGTTTTGGTGGTTTGGAGACGTGTGTGTTTGTATGGGTACTTTATGATAAGGCCTCCCATGTGTGTGATATGCCTAATCAATGCTAGTAGCCATCCCCTAGCCTATTGGAGGTGGTATTGGGGTGTCACACTAGACTTATTTCCATCCAATCAGGTCCCACTGGTTGGGTCATGACATATTACTAATGGGAAATGAGATACTAGTCTTACAGCCAACTAATACATGGTTAAAAAAGTGATTCCCTATGAAATACTTAGTGTAAGCATCATAAATTCTAGGGATGAGGATAATTTGTGAGAGATCTAAAGGGATTATTGGACTAAGTCAGGGTAGATACATTGACAAGGTATTGAATAGATTTAGAATAGAATAATCCAAGAGGGTATTGTTTATAGGGCCACATTGTATACATATCTCTAAGAAAATGTTTCCTCAAAAAAAAGAGGAGAGACTGAGGTTTAATAGTATTACATACCATAAAAACCCCGAATCTCGTATCCTAAATCCAATGTTTACTATATTACATTTTCATAAGATAAAATACATATCATCCCACATGAATTAGTAGTTTAGTAGTCTTAAGAGACTAGATACGTACATGATTTTCACATAATATTTAAAAATATTAAATATAACTTAAAATACCAATGAGAACTTATTTATTTCTTCTAGTATATACCTAAAATCACTCAAAACTAATTCTTTAATACCCTGAGGATAAGAAAAAAATAAAAGGGTGATCTCAAATGCTCAGGAAGGAAAAGTGTATATCATAATCTATCATATAATAACCAAGGAATAAATAATATTCCAGAGATAAATAAAAATAAAATATTCCATATAACCAATATCATGATAGAAGAATATATCCTTGGATTATATAACAACATAAATAATCACATGGATAGAAATAACTAGTTTCAAAGTAATATAATACATAATTTGGGACATTATAATCTTATCATCAAGGCCTCATTCTAAGACACCATAAAAAAAATAAGTTATCCATATTCCAAATACCAAATATACTTTCTCTCATCAGACCCACTGATACATTCAGGGAATATATAATATCTAACCTCACTTATCACTTTCTAAGTCTAACTCATTTATCATATGAAATAAATTAATAAAAATACAATATATAATCAAATTGCCTTAGTAATCAATAAACATCTGTATTGGAAAACTAGAAAACAGAATGTTAATATTTTACCCACTAAATAAATGAAACAACATGATCATAAAACATCCATATAAAGAAGTTGTATGGTATCATTAAAGCATAATATACATTAAATGATGTTGATATAGATGAAAACGCCTTTATAAATACATTAGGTTGTTTCTTTGAAAATAAGAAGATATATATTTTTCTTTCTATTATTTTATTAAAAAATGAAAACTGTTAAAGTAATGGGGATATAAATTTATTTGAAAACCCATGAAAAATTTTAAATGAAGCATTATAATGAATAATGGTTATGATTTTAGGAAGACATGATCTTTTGGAAAATGTTAAAAAAACATATTTCCTACTTCTATAAAAAATTCAAAAATGACTTGTTTGAAAAATGTTAAAAATATTCCTTTTAAAATTTTCAATGGAATGTTAAATTTAAATAAAATTTATATTAATAAATATTTTAAGTATAGAAAATAACATACATTAATAAAAAAAGAATATGAATATAGAAGAAAAAAACTGACAATAAGGTTGATTATTTTATAAACATTCTTTCAGTTTATTTGAGTAATAATATAAATACCTCAACCCTAATAGACCAAAATTAGTTGTTACTTTATTATATTGGAATTAGATATAAGTGATTTCATTCGAAAAGATCGAATATTTTATAATTCTTTATAAACTAGATACATACTTAAATCACACAATATAATTGAAAACATAAAATAAAACATAGTATTTTCTTTGATAACACCATTATTACCTTTATCATATCCCTATATATCAATCATACTACACTTCCTGGAATCCTATGAAAAGGAAATACAAGAAAGGGGTGATCTCAGATACTCAATAAGGGTATGCATACAGTAGAAGATATCATGAATAAACAAGGTATAACCAATATGGAATGGTAAATAACTAAAACCACATTCCATTTAATTAATAACTTGATCGTGAATAATATTATGGAAAGATTAAATTATGATCAAATAATACAATATAAATAATAACATGATCTTAAAACTTATCAATGGATATAATAACTAATCAAATAATCCAATGGACATCAATAACTAACCTCATAATGATGGAATTCATAATGTCAGGCATTATAAACTTACTATCAAGGCCTTGATCCAATATTTCTTACATAAATGGGTAAGTCTATAATGACCCAACCAGTGGAAGGTCGGGCTGAAAAGAATCCAATCCCACCTCTAATAGGATAGGGGCTGGAAACTTGCACTAATAAGGAATAAATGATATGGTAGGTTATCCTATGTACCTGTAGGCACACACACAACATATTCATGAAAACGTGCAGAGGTATCCAAGTGGTGAAACATCTAGAGTGTAAAACATTCATATAATAATCTCTATTAAAACATTATAATACTAAAGCATAGTATAAAGTAAAAAAGGTAAAAATACACTCCTAACTAGAAAATAGTACCAACCTAACTAAAATTGAAAAACAAGGGAAATGTAAGAGAGACTAACTCTAAT
Organism: Viscum album; assembly: GCA_963277665.1. Classification (NCBI taxonomy): domain Eukaryota; kingdom Viridiplantae; phylum Streptophyta; class Magnoliopsida; order Santalales; family Viscaceae; genus Viscum; species Viscum album. The sequence goes on from OY728151.1 coordinate 2,087,238,100, forward strand.
ATCCAAGATGAACACCGTACAGAGTCAGTGCCAAGAGCTTATATACTCTATAATATCTAGGACCACTGATATCACTACTGATGTTCCTATCATCTGCAATAGACACAACATGTTTGAGAAAATTCTATGCATGGGTGAGTATAAACATACCCCATAGGCACCCCAAAAACCCAAAATAAAGGGGAGTGACTACCACACAATCATTCAACAGCTCAACCTGAACACATAAGTTTTACCTAACTCAACCCAAGATAGATAATGCTCAAATAAATCCAGACAATAAAGGAAATGGGGTCACTATCTCCATATCCCAAAAAAGAATGATGATTCGGTCTACATATCCCTTGTTCCGACTCTAGTCCCTAGCACCAGAGGTTTTTTATTTGATATCATCCATCCTGCACAAGCTCATAAGAACCCAAGTGGAGAGGCTTGATCCTCCCCATTATTCTCAAGTTGAGGGATCACTAACTCCATACCAATCACCATGTGCAACCTCTCACGAGAGGAAAAGGAGAGGCACATGCCTCATCGCTGCCCTGCATCCAAGGGAGTACTAACTCTTAACCATCATGTAAATCCTTTGAAGAACTCATGTAGAAAGGAACACACATTTTCACAATGAGGGAGCACTAACTGATAACAAAGTATCACAAATAAGAAGTGTACTATCCCACTTTTTACAACTACGCTCTGCAGCTAAAGGAGATCCAACTCCCATGGGGAACCCACTACCCACTGAAGCTCAAAATTGGGGGAATAATACTCCATAGATAGAGTATATACACCCAAGTGTAGGGGAGTATCATCTCTAATTAAATGAATTTAATGGGGTACCCACACCATAATGCAATATAGTAGTTCTGTATAGCGACCCTAGCTATTTAAACATGTTATTACATGATTTTAAGCATAAATATCCATTAAATATTAACCAAGGATAGAAAAGCATAGTGTCTTTGGAAGACTAGGTACATAATTAGAAAACATGAAACCATAATGAAACATTTATTTATTAATTTACACAATGGTCTCCTAACTTCCTTTGAGTTCTTATATCTATATTGGATAACCTAGGTAAAACGTATACAAAAGGTATGATCTAAAAATACTACTAAGGGAATAAGCATGGAAATAAAGAATAACATATGAGTTAGAAGGAATAACATGATAAAATATAAGTTATGGATCATGAATAAACATGTAGAGACATGTCATATAGAACATGGAATCACATGATCATAGAAATAGAGTAATGTTTCAACAAAACATAACATGACATAAACTGAGTGAAGGTGAACTTCCAAAACTATATCACATGGAAGATAGAGTAACATAATGGATTAGGTTTACTACCTAATCCCATATATAACATCTCATGAGGCAAAACATTTCACAATTAATTTTAATTATATCTAGGCTCACCTATCATATCATTTTCATGCATATGTGTTCCATATAAAGGATTAAATATAAGGGTTACCCATAGAAATAAATGGGTTTCGTAATAATGTCATAAGGAATAACCAAAGGGAATATCATAATGGTATACATGAAAAAAATGATTTAAATGATTATTGGACCTTAATAAAGGGTAAATAATAATAAATCATTAATAATTATGTTAATCTTATGAATAAACATGAAAAACGTGGCTAGGTAACTATCGAAATATTCCACTTAAATGAAATTCTTGAGAAAAGAATAAATAATTTTTAAGGAATAATTATTTCAATAAAACCATAAATGAAATAAAATTGTTTTTAATGATAAGATTAGTGATTTTATAAAAATATCGGTGGTTTCAAATAGTTTATATGGCATACTTTAAAATAGGTAAAAATGAAAAAGTTCCCTTTAATAGGGCTTGCGTATCGAGAGGAATCGAGAAGGGAACCTTTTAAAACATGTATTTCCCCATAAAATAAATAATTGAACTATATACACATTTTTGGAATATATAAATATGATTTATGATAATTATATAATAATAATGAATAAATTAATTGGGTTAAATGGAGAGAAATCGTATCCCAAAGAAAAATTGGGGGTTTACAGAGATTGCTCACCTTATGTCCAAATGCATTCTATACTTGAACTTAATGTCCTTAATAATCAAATTAGATTCATTAATTACTTAATTAATAACCTATTAAATATATATTTTATTTATTATAATTTTATTAATTTTATTTATGGACATTTTGATGAGTTATAAAGTTTAATTTCGTCGTTCTAGGAGCTTTCGTTTCATGGTTTCATGGTTGGTTAACTTGTGTATATTTATGGATGTTCATGTCAAATATGAATAGTAATACAAAAATAAAAATATATTTTATTAATTTAACTATATAAGTTTAAATGGTCTCATATATCATTTTTATTTTTGTTATGAGGATGATTCATTTTATAAAATGTTTAATTTATTTTAGCAGTTTTTACGGTCATCACAAACTTGTTTATTTTAATTTAATATTTTGTCTATATATTATTTTCATAACAAGAAATACGTTATAATATACATACTATAATATTATTTAGCAATAATAATGATTTTATAACCATCCTTGAAGGCAGTAATGGAAAATTAAAACTTATTATCCACGGAGACGGTAAACCGCCATAATTTGGACAATGATTTCATTTCTTTGGATAAGACGAGATCAGAAAAGGGGAGGATAGAAGATATTAAATTGGAAATATAAAATTTAATTATATAAATGATACTGTATTTATTATTATTTTATGAATGAATCAGTTTTGGATAAGGTAGAAGAAGAAATTAAATTAAAGGATATGGTTTGAGAAAGTTACCTCTTGAATATCACATCCTTGAAGGACCCCTTCAGTAACTTGGAATTAGTATTTTTTTATACAAGTATGTAACACCCCAAGAATATACGGTATGCTTCTCTTTGAATAATACAGTAGCGTGTGTTGTACGCAACTTCAAGTTCTAACACACCACAACCAATCAAACTAGCCGTTATGAATAGTAATACCCACTTTTTAAAAATTTAAAATTTTATCTTTCAAAATGGACTTCATTTTTGGATTAGGAATATCTAAATTATCTTAGGGTGAATTTTTGGTATTTTTTTGAAAACTTTCAATTTTTTATGAATAGTGAAAAAACACTAAGTTACTGTTTAAAACCGAATTTTTATTTAAATAATTATTTATTTTATTTAAATTTATTTTAGGTCAAAATAGATACATAATACCTATATAAGTTCAATGTAATTCATTGGATTTAGTTTATAATAATTTTATATATATATATATATTTTTTATTGAACTTTTCACCGTCTTTTACCCACCTCCTAGGAGAATTTACAAATTCACAAAAAAACTTAATTTTACCACTTCTTTGAGTTAAATTTCTAAAATCTGACAGATACAGTTAATATTAAGGATTGTAATGTGGTTCAATAAGATAAAAATAATTTTTGGTGAATAGTAACTTTTTACTTTTATTTACCACGGTTAAAAGTAAATAGGGTAATTAAGGGTAAAAATGATATTATTATTACCCTAAAACATGTTATAATTCTATTGGATAAGTATAATTCGACCAGAAACAACCTTAGCAATAAAATATGAACCTATTTGGTCCACTTGTATTAGATTAGGACATTTATAATTATTTAATTCAAAGAAGAGTTAAAAGAGTTAAAATCAAAGTTTAATAACTAAAACATTTTTAATATAGGGTTATACATAAGATAGATTAGATTATAAATATTCATTAGAAATCTAAAAATATATCCTACATAATGGTATTTTATTTATAATTTTTAGACGTTATATAAGTTAATTTATTTATGACACAATGATGATGCAGTAATTACCTAATTAATGGAATATTAAAATAATTGATATTATAAATTTCCAAATAAATTTAATTTGAGACTTTTTATGAATTACACTAATTTTATACGTTAATATGACATATTAGTGTTGGTTATATGAATTTTTTTCAATGTAATAATGCTGTTATGAATTTAGAAAAAACGAAATACCAAATAGTGTCAAAATTGACATAAAAGAGTTTTTAAAACAAATATTATATTATTAATTGATAATATTTTTTTAAAAATATAAGGTTCGGTCAAAGGACTTATATAATGATAGGTGTATCATTAATGAACCACTTGGCGTTCTCTTGGAAGTATATAGTAAGTTTATTAACCATATAATATAAAAATACAAAGAGACATGGTAAATGTCAATCTATTTAACTAAGAGTTAAATCTAAAAGATAAAGTTAATATAGTGACCCAAAACTGTCTAAAACCTCTTGGTTGAGTGGTTTTATACCCATACACACCTTATCCTTAAAATAATCCATTTTGGAACCATTAGAAACCGAAAATGAATTTATTATAAAATAATATTTCTAGCTTTTCCTAAGGTTCCCCTCACCCCTCTTATAAAAGGGAACTCCCCCTTATCTCTAATTCACACCTTCAAAACCTTTTGTCTCATCCAAACCCAGACCAAATATCCTCTAAACTTCCCTCAATTCATCCTATAGGCCTTAATTTAGTCAAAAATCCAACTTAAGGAGCCCTTCTGATCAAATCAAAAGGAAGAACCCGAAAAAGAGGTAATAATTTCACCACCCTCTTTCAAGTTCTTTTCTTCTGACACTTATTATTTATTTGTTATTTCCATTCTAAAATAATAAATCCAGTATCTTATATATACTGTGATGTTGTTATAAATATGGTACATCCATATTCCTTATTCTATTTATCCTTTGAATGACATGTCACCATACGTGCGTACGTATGAATTACCGTCTCCACATCGTGGTGTAATTGTTATTCAATACATTATTATTTGGATGGGTATAATAATGATGTGTAATTAATGTAAATAATAAATATAAAATGATAATGATTCTGTATATATGATATAACATCCAATTATATATTATTTTAATATCAGAAGAATGATATTGTTTCCCAAGCGTACGTACGGATTACTGTCTCCACGAACGCGATGAGATTCATTCCCCATCGTATCCATTCAAGACTAATTTTCATTATATGATTAAAAATAATGTTTTAAGACTTGATATAATTCTGTATATGAATAATATATATCCCTTCCATAACAAATATGACTCACATAATAAGGAATATAAAGGAAAACGAATCCGTTCACACCCGAAACGACGACAATACTAAGATATTATTAACAAAACAATGTTAAAAGATTATATATGATATCATATTAATGTATATTATTATTTTATAATTTAATAACAATTATTTCACCATTATACTGGAGTTTAACCTACCCTCAACCAAGTAAAAGTACAAGGTAAGGGTTTATTTTACAATATCTTCATTATTCGAGGTTGTTTATACGTAATTATCTATTGGGACCTCTTTATCATCCACATACATGTTTCTTAAAAATGTATTTCAAAACATTCTTACTATTTTATTGACTATGGCTTAAAGTCGTTTATACCCTTTTTTTACTTTTTAAAATATTTTTATAAAGGAATATTTCTGTCATTTTCCAAACAAGGTCCTTTTCAACCTTTTCGACAGAATTAAGGTAAGAATGTCTTTTTAACTTATACGGCAGGTGCGGCTATTTTCTACCGTTATAAAATCATCTAAGCATCCCTTAAAAGCTTATAAGAATATTTTCAAAGTAAATGTTTTCTTTTATAATTATATCAATTTTAAATTATTTCAAAAAAGAGGTATTTCTCTCAAATAGTTTTGATTTCATCTATGTCAACATCCTTTGATGGATTTTAAGATTATTTGAAGTTGATTTATTATGATACAAAACTTCCATATTGTATTGAATTTTTTGTGATTTGTTTGACTGTGGATGTGTTGTTTTTTTACCATTCATAGTTCATAGATAAATTATTGACATTTTGTATGCTAGTTTTAATATGAATGTTTATGTTATGTTTAAACCTGTTCATATGAGGAATGCATTGGACTTAGTAAGTGATGGGTGGAGCTCGCTATAGCTTCTTGATGCATCGGTAGGTCTCATGAGACAAACTAGTGTCTTGTCACAAGGCCTTGACAAAATTTTATTTGTAGTCTTGGAACAAGGCCTTGACTATGTGGTTATGATAGTTTGGCATTATGAATTCCATCATTATGAAAGTGGTTATTGATATTGCATGTGATTATTTGACTAGTAGAATATCCATGAGAATAAGTAAATGGAATTATTTAATTTTATTTTTTCCATATTATTCTGAAGTTAATGTTTAGAAGGAATTTTTTTAGTTATACATTGCCTTAAATGTTTATGCTTATTTATGAAAGTTTCCACTATATTGTTATCCTTACTGAGCATCTAAGCTCACCACTTACTATGTTTTATTTTTCCCAAGATGTGAAGAAATATTTTATGACTGACCTGCGGGGATAGTCTGAGGGTATATGAGTTTGGACTATGGTGACAATGTTTTTGTAGTTTTTCACTTTATGATGTAATGTAAGACTTATGAATGTATCTAGTGTTTCCAAGGCTACTAAACTAATCGGTCTTTTGATACTTGATCTTTTGTGATCATGCCAATGTTATGTAATAATGCACCAACTCTGGGTAACTGGGGTCAGGGCGTTATAGTTGGTATTAGAGGAAGTTTAGTACAAACCTTGGAAGCTATATTAAGATAAACTCTGATTATAGCACATAGACCTAAGATGGACTTTGATGATTATTATAGAAGAATTTCCTAGAATTTTGGTATTTTAGAGATTTGGTGTGTTTTCCAAGCAATACATCCCTGTCTAGATATGAGTAGGTAGAGGCGACTCTAGCATAGATGTAACTAGGAGTAAAACCCAAAAACACTTCTTTGAGCTAGACTCGAATGGGAACTGGTGCACTACAACGGGCCTTGCCGCACTCTTGGTTACGACACTCCCGGGGGATATTCTTAGGATAATTCTCATTTTATTTTCAAACCATTATGAAGGTTTTATGAGTATATACTTTCTCAAAGAAAACATTTTTATGATTATGGATTTTATCCATAAACTTTTCAATTTATGTTAAGTGTTTTACAAGTTTGGATTTATGTATTGTGATTCATAAACTAATCTAGTGTATCCCATTGTTTAGAAATGGTGCCTAGTGGAAAGAATGGAAACTGTATCAATGAACACACTCCATGTAGGGATTTACCTCCTGCTCAAGATAATTATAGTGGAGCTATTGATGAAACTAATTCTGATTAGCTTATCACCATACTGGGACAACTCACTCAGGTTATGAATAATAACCTTACCTGTATGGAGCACCCTGATCCGCAGTGTGGAGGATCAATGTTAGATCACTTCATGAGGAAACAACCACCAACATTCAATGGGGGTACAAATCCACTAGTATCTAAGTAATGGATAAATTCCTTAGAGAAAATATTCCACTCCTTGGGGAGTAGATAAAGGGTAAAAGTTGTCATGGCATTTTACCGCCTCGCTGAAGATGTTGATCAATGGTGGTCATTGATTAAAAACACGAAGGAAGATGATGATGTATCAAATATGGAATGGAGGGAGTTTAAATATATTTTCTTAGAAAAATACTTTCCTCATGACCATCGAGCGGATATGGAATGAAAAATTCGGAGTCTGAGGAAAAGGGAGGATGAGGATGTTGCAAAGTATGAGTCTAACTTTACAAGGTTAGAAAGGCATGCTAAAGATTATATACATAACCCAAGAAGTAAGATTGATCATTTATTTGATGGGTTAAAACCATTTCTCCATCAAGAATTAGTCTCATAATACTTCTCGTCATACAAATATATTGTCTCATGTGCTATCAAGACAGAAAATGAATTCTCTAAGTCTTACGACTTTAAATAAAAGTAATAGAAGTAGAGATATGCTGATCACTCTGGAAATGGAAATAAGGGGAAGAAGGAAAAATTTGAATATCCATACTTCATTAAATGTGGGAAGAAACACCTCAGTACTTTCTTGAAGGGAATGGGAGTCTTTTACAAGTGTGGTGAAAAAGGCCACCAAGCTCGTGATTGCAAGGGGAAGAAAGAAGCTACTGATGTTCAATGCTACAATTGTAGGGAGATAGGACATTATTTAAATGGATTTCCTAAGAGTCAGGGGAACTTACCTCAAAAAAGGCCAAGGGATCAAGGCCAAGCTTATGTTATCACTACTGCTGAGGTAGAAGCTTAAAAAGACGTGGTGGCAGGTAATTTAATGGTTTCCTCAAGTTTAGAAAATGCTTTATTTGATTCTGGATCATCAAATTGTTTCATATCTTCCCAGTTTTCTAAGAAAATTAGATATTTCTAATTTGATTTAACAAGGGTGTTGTCAGTCAAAACTCCTAAGGGAAGTATCATTACTACAAAGTTTTGTGAATCAGTTCCCATTAGGGAATATAAATGTTCTTTATCTGTTGATCTCATCATCATACCCATGATTGAATTTGATATAATCCTTAGTTTGGATTTGATTTCAGACCATGATGCAAAAATTTATTGTAAGAAGAAGGAGGTTACTATTTTTGATGACGATGATAAAGAACACCTTATCTTTATAGCAGAATCATCACCATCAAATTCTTATCTAGATCCACCCCCAGTAGCTTAACTATATTCAATTATTGGGGAGGAAGAGAATTAAATTACTATGGGTGAGGAAAGGAATTTTCAAATAAAGTATGTACCTATTGTGAGAGAATATATTGATGTGTTTCCAGAATATTTACCTGGACATCCTCTAGAATGAGAAATTGAGTTTTCCATTGATTTAATTCCTTGTTCAAGGCCTATATCGAAGACCCCTTATAGAATGGCCACTGTGGAATTAGTGGAACCAAAGAAACAACTAGAGGAATTGAGTAATAATGGACTTGTTCTCCCTAGTGTTTCTCTATGGGGATCCCCTGTTCTTTTTTTTAAGAAGAAAGATGGATCTATGAGGTTTTACATTGACTACAGGGAGATCAATGCTATAACAATAAGGAACAAGTATCCCCTACCTCGCATTCATGATGTATTCAACCAAATTCATGGAGATCAATATTTTTCAAATATTGAACTTCGATATGGATATCATCAGTTGTGTGTGAAGAAGGAAGACATTCTGAAAACAGCATTTTGAACCAGGTACAGGCATTATGAGTTTACAGTAATGCATTTTGGGCTGACTAATGCACCCTCTGTTTTCATGGATGTAATGAATGGAGTTTTCAAGGAATATCTTGATGACTTTGTAGTGGTATTTATTGATGATATTTTGGTATACTCTAAAAGCTACGAATATCATGAAAATCACTTGCACATTATCTTGAAGACTCTGAGAAGACATGAATTATATGGGAAGTTTAGCAAGTGTGAATTTTGGCTTCAAAGGATTTCTTTTCTTGGCCATATTGTCTCTAAGGATAGAATTTTCATTGATCCTTCTAAGACAATATCAATCCAATAATTTCTAGCACCAACAATTATAACTTAGGTACGCAGTTTTATTGGTTTAGAAGGTTATTATTGACTTTTCGTCTAGAATTTTTCCCGATTGTCTAACCCATTAACAAATATCACACGTAAAGGGGTTAAATTTGTTTGGAAAAAAGAGTGAGAATAATGTTTTAAATAACTGAAGAAAAGATTATTCAATGTTCCTATATTGACTCTACCATCGGGGAATGATGGGTTCGTTATTTATAGTGATGCATCAAAGAAAGGACTTGGTTGTGTCCTTATGCAGAATGATAGGGTTATTGCCTATGCATTACGATAGCTGAAACTTCATGAGAAAAACTATCCTACTCATGATCTTTAGTTAGAATCTATAATATTTTCTTTGAATATTTGGATACACTATCTCTATGGAGAAAGATTTGAGATTTATACTGATCACAAGAGTTTGAAGTATATTTTCTCACAGAAAGAACTCAACATGAGGCAAAGGTGATGTCTTGAACTACTCAAGGATTATGATTTCACGATACACTACCACCCGGGGAAGGCAAATAAGGTGGAAGATGCTTTGAGAAGAAAGGATCATGGAGTTTTGAACAAGATGCGAGTTTAAAGGGATCCTATTTTCATGGATCTATTAAAGATAGATATGGGAATCACCATGGAAGGTGAAACATCAATACCTTTTCAAATGGTTGCCAAACCATCTTTACTAGAAAGGATAAAGAGTTCTCAGACTGATGATGAAGAGTTTCAAAAGAAGATTAAAGATATGAATGATGGTAGATTGAGTGACTTTGTGTATAAAGATGGAATTTTGAAATTTGGGAAGAGACTTGGTGTTCCAAATATACCATATCTAAAAAGAGAATTATTGGATGATGCTCACAGTTACAATTTCTCTATACACCCTGGGAGAATCAAAATTTATAGAGATTTTAAGGAACATTTTTGGTGGGACAACATGAAGAGGGAGAATGCAGATTTTGTGTCAAGATGTATGGTTTGTCAACAAGTGAAAGCTAGAAGGCAACAGCCTAGAGGAGTCATGCAACCTCTTTCCATACAAGAGTGGAAATGGGATAATATTACGATGGACTTTGTCATGGGACTACCAAAGACTCCTACAATGAACGATGCAATATGGGTCATTGTTGATCGTTTTACCAAGTCATCGCATTTTCTTATCATAAGAGAAGATCTACCACTTGAACGTCTAGAAATACTGTATATTAATGAAGTTGTGAGACTTCAGGGAATACCCGTATCGATTTTTTCTGATCATGATCCTCGTTTTACTTCAAGATTCTGAAAAATTATTCAGAAAGCCCTGGATATTGAACTTTGTTTGAGCACTGCCTACCACCCTCAAACTGATGGAAAATTAGAACGGACTATTAAAACCTTAGAAGACATGTTGAGATCACGATCACTTGACTTTAAAGGTATGTGGGATCAATATTTACCTTTGGTAGAATTTTCCTATAACAATAGATTCCATTCAAGTATTCAGATGGAACCATATGAAGCGTTATATGGAAAGAGATGTCGCACACCAAATTGTTGGGATGATGTTGGTGAAATAAAACTTGTAGGCCCAGAACTAGTTGAGGAAATGATGGAAAAGGTGAAGGTAATCCAAACCCACATCAAAGCAGCTCAAAGTAGGCAAAAGATCTATGCTGATAACCGAAGGAAGGATCTCAAATTTTAGGTAGGAGATCATGTTTTCTAGAAGGTATCACCATGGAAGGGTGGTATACGTTTTGTTAAGAAGGTTAAATTGAGTCCCAAGTACATCGGACCTTTCAAAATTCTAGAACGAATTGGGGTTGTAGCTTACCATTTGGAAATGCCGCCAAGTCTTTCCAAAGTTCACGATGTGTTCCACGTATCACTGTTGAGAAAATACATACCTGACCCAACGCATGTACTCACCTATGAGGAAGTATAATTGGAACCTGATATGTCTTATTACGAAGAGCCCGTCAGGATTCTTGATATAAGAGAAAAAAATTTGAGAAACCAAATGACTCGTCTGGTAAAAGTTCTATGTAGGAACCATAAGATAGAAGAGGCAATGTGGGAACTCGAGGAAATTATGATGAAGAACCACCCAAGTCTTTTTTTTCAGTAATATTCTAGAAATTTTGAGGATGAAATTATTTGAAATAGGGGATAATGTAACACCCCAAGCATCCACGGTACGCTTCTCTTTGAATAATACAATAGCGTGTGTTTTACGCAACTTCGAGTTCTAACACACCACAACCAATCAAACTAGCCGTTATGAATAGTAATACCCACTTTTTGAAAATTTATAAATTTTATCTTTCAAAATGGATTTCATTTTTTGATTCTGAATATCGAAATTAGCTTAGGGTGAATTTTTGGTATTTTTCTGAAAACTTTCAATTTTTGATGAATAGTGAAAAAACATTGAGTTATAGTTTAAAACTGAATTTTTATTTAAATAATTATTTATTTTATTTAAATTTATTTTAGGTAAAAATAGATACATAATACCTATATAAGTTCAATTTAATTCATTGGGGTCAGTTTTTAATAATTTTATATATATATAAATTTTATTAAACTTTTCACCGTCTTTTACCCACCTCCTAGGAGATTTTTTCAAATTCACATAAAACTTAATTTTACCGCTACTGTGAGTTGAATTTTAAAATCTTAGAGATACTATTAATATCAAGGATTAAAATTTGGGTAAATAAGATAAAAATAATTTTTGGTGAATAGTAACTTTTTACTTTTATTTACCACGGTTAAAAGTAAATAGGGTAATTAAGGGTAAAAATGATATTACTATTACCCTAACACATGTCCTAATTATATTGTATAAGTATAATTCAACCAAAAATAACCTTAGGAATAAAATATGAACCTCTTTGGTCCACTTGGATTAGATTAGGACATTTATTATTATTTAAATCAAAGAAGAGTTAAAAGAGTTAAAATCAAAGTTTAATAAATAAAACATTTTTAATATAGAGTTATACATAAGGTAAATTCGATTATAAATATTAATTAGAAATATAAAAATATTTCCTACATAATGGTATTTTATTTATAATTTTTAGACATTAAATAAGTTAATTTATGTATGACACAATGGTGATGCAGTAATTACCTAATTAATGAAATATTAAAATAAATGATATTATAAATATTCAAATAAATGTAATTTGATACTTTTTATGAATTAAAATAATTTTATAGGTTAATATGAAATATTAGGGTTGGATAGATTAATTTTTTTCGAATTAATAATGCTGTTATGAATTTAGAAAAAACAAAATACCAAATAGTGTCAAAATTGACATAAAAGAGTTTTTAAAACAAATATTATATTATTAACTGATATTCTATTCCTAAAAATCTAATATTCGGACAAAGGACTTATATAATGATAGGTGTATCATTAATGAACCACTTGTGGTTCTCTTGGAAGTATATAGTAAGTTTAGTAACCATATAATATAAAAATAAAAAAACATGGTAAATGTCAATCTATTTAACTAAGAGTTAAATCTAAAAGATAAAGTTAATATAGTGACCCAAACCTGTCTAAAACCTATTGGTTGAGTGGTTTTAGACTCATCCCCACCTTATCCTTTAAATAATCCATTTTTGAGCCATTATAAACCGAAAATGATATTATTATAAAATAATATTTCTATTTTTCCTAAGGTGGCCCTCACCCCTCTTATAAAAGGTCACTCCCCATTCTCTCTAATTCACACCTTCAAAGCCTTTTTTCTCAGACAACCCCTGCCAAAATATCCTATCAACTTCCCTCAATTCATTATAGAGGCCTTCATTTATTCAGAAAGACAACTTAAGGATCCCTGTTGATCAAATCAAAAGGAAGAACCCGAAGAAGAGGTAATAATTTCACCACCCTCTTTCAAGTTCTTTTCTTCTTCCACTTCTTCTTTCTTTGTTATTTCCATTTGAAAATAATAACTCCAGTATCTTCTATATAATTTGATGTTATTATAAATATGGTACATCCATATTCCTTATTATATCCATCCTTTTAATGACATGTCACCATACGTGCGTACGTACGGATTACCGTCTCCACGTCGTGGTGTAATTGTTATTCAATACATTATTATTTGGATGGGTATAATAATGATGTGTAATTCATGTAAATAATAAATATAACATTTTAATTATTATTTATATATGATATAAAATCCAATTATAAATTATTTTAATATCAAAATAATGATATTGTTGCTCGTGCGTACGTATGAATTACTGTCTCCACGAACGCGATGAGATTCATTCCCCGTCGTATCCATTCAAGATTAATTTTCATTATATGATTAAAAATAATGTTTAAATACTTTATATAATTCTGGATATGAATAAGATACATCCCATCCATAACAAATATGACTCGCATAACAAGGAATATAAATGAAAACGAATCTGTTAACACCTGAAACGATGAGAATACTAAGATATTATTAACAAAACAATGTTAAAAGACCATATATGATATCATATTAATGTATATGATTCGGGTATAATTTAATAATAATTATTTCACCATTATACAAGAGTTTAACCTACCCTCGACCAAGGAAAAGTACAAGGTAAGGGTTTATTTCACAATCTCTTCATTATTCGAGGTTGTTTATATGTAATTAACTACAAGGGCCTCTTTATCATCCACATCCATGTTTCTTAAAAATGCATTTCAAAATATTATTACGATTTTATAGACTATGGTTTAAAGTAATTTATACCCTTGTTTTACATTTTATAAGATTTTTATAAAGGAATATTTCCGTCGTTTTCCAAACAAGGTCCTTTTTAACCTTTTCGATAGAATTAAAATAAGAATGTCTTTTTAACTTATACGGCGGGTGTGGCTATTTTCCACCATTATAAAATCATCGTAGAATCCCTTACAAGATTATAAGAATATTTTCAAATTAAATGTTTTCTTATATTACTTTTAAATTATTTAAAAAAAAAAAGAGATATTTCTCTCAAATAGTTTTGATTTCATTTATGTCAACATCCTTTGATGGATTTTAAGCTTATTTGAAGTTGATTTATTATGATACAAAACTTCCATATTGTATTGAATGTTTTGTTATGTGTTTGACTGTGGATGTGTTATTATTATACCATTCATGGTTTATGGATAAAGTATTGACATTTCATATTCTAGTTTTAATACGAATTTTTATGTTATGTTTAAACCTATTCATATGAGGAATGCATTGGACTTAGTAAGTGATGGGTGGAGCCCGCTATAGCTCCTAGATGCATCAATCGGTATAATGAGACAAACTAGTGTCTTGGCATAAGGCCTTGAAAAAATCTTATTTGTAGTCTTGGCACAAGACCTTGACTATGTGGTTATGATAGTCTGGCATTATGCATTCCATCATTATGAAAGTGGTTATTGATATTTCATGTGGTTATTTGGCTAGTAGAATATACATGTGAATAAGTAAATGCCATTATTTCATTTTATTTTTTCCATATTATGCTGAAGTTATTGTTTAAAAGGATTTTTTTTAGTTATACATTGCCTTAAATTTTTATGCTTATTTATGATAGTTTCTGCTATATTGTTATCCTTACTGAGCATCTGAGCTCACCCCTTTCTATATTTTATTTTTCCCAGGATGTGAAGAAGTATTTTATGACTGACCTGTAGGTATAGTCTGAGGGGATATGAGTGTGGAATATTGAGACTATGTTGTTGTAGTTTTTCACTTTATGTTGTAATGTAATACTTATGAATGTATCTAGTGTTTCCAAGGCTACTAAACTAATCGGTCTTTCGTGACGTGATCTTTTCTGATCATGCCAATGTTATGTAATAATGCACCAACTCTGGGTAACTGGGGTTAGGGATTTACACAGTATATCTTGGACATGGGGAATAGGTTTAGGAAGTGAATTCAGTATAATATTTACAAGAAACAATGTGTATAAGGTGTGAGTAGAAGGGGTGTTGAGGGGTGATATTTATAGGGGGGTTTATTATTATATTCATTGGTTTATTATTTTGGATCAATACTATAAATAGTGTGGATTACTATAAATAAATATAGTAAATGTTTTATGATATTTCAAACCAATGGGTACTTACATCATCCATGACTCAAAACTTTATGTATTTGTCTTATAATGTAAAATACCGTAACTTATCGGATTTCACTATTTACCAAAAATTCAACTATTTTAGAAAAATCCCAGAAATTTACCCTAACCATTTTTTGACATGTATATTTAAAAAATGGAATCCATTTTATGAAAATAATTTTATAAATATGATAAATTTAATTTTTAAATAAAATCATCATTTATTTGAAAAATACTGATTTTAATATTATAATCGATTTTTTGACCCTTTGAAAATTTAATTAAGGTCAAATAAAATTATCTTATAATTATAATAAAACATAATATTAATTTATGAAGATATTTTATGCAAATAAATTTTCTTTTAAATCATTATATCAATTATAAAATTATAAATAAACATTTACATTTTACAAAAATACCAACAAATTTATCATTTTTAAAACATATATTTACTTATACCATGATATAAATATATCATTTTTTATTTATAAGATACCTAAATTTTATTTTATACTTTAATAGGTGAGGTTAATATTCTAATGTTCAAATTACAATTCCTCACGGTCATATTACTATTCCAATGGTCATATTTATAATAGTCATATTGGTTCCTTAATTTCTATAAATACCACTTATTTCATTCATTATTCATTTACTTATACTTTATCTCAAGGTTTTATATTTTCATCCCCAAAATGAATATTTTATTATAAACATTATTTTTTATTTCGGCAGCATTGTTTGTGAGTGTGGTCATTCTAGTGGATCGATAAAATCCAAATATTCCCTTTCTTAATATCTTATTTTTTATTTATTATTCCTTTGTAATATTTGGAATTATTATTGGTTTATTTGATGACTAATTTATCATTCTTAATTTAAAATAATAATGTTCTATCGGTTTCTCTATGTGATGTAAGTGTTTTATGATATAATAAGGGAAATTCTATTGATAAAATTTTGGGTCGTTACATTCATCCCCCCTTATAAAATTTCACCCTTAAAATTTTGTTTTACATACTAAGTTAAAAATAGGTGAGGGAACTTCTCCTTTATCACTTCCTATGGTTACCATGTCTCCTATTCATATTTATTCTTCCTCTATAATAATTTGACCATGTAAGTAGTCTTTTGTATATATATTTATCTCTATGCTCCAAGATCTTCATCATCTTCTCCTTATAAGAGAGATAATTTTTCATCTCTACCACCCATAAATTTGTTACATGTGAGGGATATGGTATGTACTTAATCAATAGGAATACATGTAATACATCATGTACTTGACACCTATTTGGTGGAAGTTTTAGTCGATAGGCCACAACTTGAATGTGGTCAAGAATCTCAAAAGGGTCGATGCACCTGGGACTTAGCTTACCCGTCTTCTAAAATCTCATTACTCTCTTACAATGAGATATATAGAGGAATAAAATGTCTATAAACATAAAATCTAGGTTCTATTAATGATTTTCTACATATCTCTTCTATTAACTTTGGGTTACCCTGATGTTATGATGATTTTATACATAGCTCTTCTATAGGTGTGGAAGCCTCTAGGTCGCGGTGGGCCATGTCCCTTGTGGAAATAACCTTCTCATACACGTACCAACATATGGGTGTGTCCATAACCATCCTCTGAATGATCTATGAGGGTGATATTGGGCATTGGAATCTAGTAATAGTAGTGATGGCTAAAGTCATGCCATAGGTAGAGTCATGCAGGATTGTCGTGTTCATGTTTCTTCTGCCCCTACGTCTGTGGGTGTTGGGTGGTTAGCTTCTTATAGCTTGGGTCCTGTAAAGAATGAAGATTTGACTATCAGTATGGATACAAAGAAATAAATTCCCAATGACCTAGTATCTTCTAATATTCCATGATTGTAGAGATAGATCCACGCTGACGATGTCGCAGACTGGAATGCCCAATGTTTAATTGCCCCAATTTTGAGTGAGTTCCATGTCGGACCCATTATTTTCTTGGTGGGACCTATCACCAGATATATATATCCTATGAAATTATAATAAGTTTATGTCTAAAATGATATTGTTCCTCATGTTAAGGAGAATAGTTCCACATTGGGTTCACCATTTCTATTTCTAATTCTTTCATTAGGGTGCGCTCACCTCACATATTTGAATGCGCTAGCACAACAATTTTTTTCCTCTCATTATTTCTTTCCAAATGTGGGTGACATTAATCACTTACAATAGTGATTTTTTATCCTTTATTGTAATGGTATGATGGTATTTTAGTTCCTCCTTCCATGGATTCCTCCTCAGAACTCATCATATAGTATTGGTCTCCCACATAAAGTTAAGTCATGTTTGTGGAACTCATTCCCAGTTCCATCTCTTTGTGGATGTCAGTAAAATATGTTGCTTCTGTATAGAAATTACGAAGGGTCTTGAAAGAGTATAAACCTTAAGTCAAGAGAGTAGTCATATTGGGAATCTCATGCATTTCTAGACACTAGGAACATTGGCCACCTGTATTCTTCCTCATAGGAGACCATATCATGGAGGCATATTAGGTATGAAATGAAAGGAATCTCATTTCAATCACAAGGTACCTAATGCCAAAGGCATATCTTCCAAGTATTTTACCTCAACAATTCTATGTTTAACATGATTTAGCTGACACCGTAGGCACATATCTTCCAATTATTTCACCTTAGGAATCCTATGTTTTGCGTGAGGTAGAAATATGAGTTAGGTCTCATGTTTAACATCTTGCAGAGATGGAATGAAATTTATTCTATGGACCCATGGAGGAAGATCAAGAAGTTGCATCCTTAGGAGGGAACACCTAAGAGTTTTACTATATAGATGGATCATAATGCCCATGGAGGTGGACCCTGGAGGTGTTCCCCATAAAGGGAAGATGTCACATCATGAAGGTTGATTGGAAAACCCTTAAAGGTAGATCAGAGAGATGCACCCCTAGGAGGGGGGCACCAAGGTTTACCATTGGTTGGAATTGAACCTCAAAGAGGCATCCTATATACCATGCTTCAAGGCAAGGATAAAAACCCATGTAGTTAAAATCCATAGTTTAAGGTTATGTGACAAGACTGATCCATGCAGTTTGACATCATGTCGTAAGGATGATCACGTCGCTAAAGGAGCATCAATGAGGGATGGTATGGGTCTTATGCATAGAAGATACACTTCACGAGAGTATTTCTCTTGTTTAGATTGTGTGGGTATTATGAAAGATAGTTGAACATTTGTTTCTAGGATCAGTAATGATATAGATGGGTAATACACATAGGAGTGTCCCAAGTGGATGGCATGACCTTACAAGGATGTGGGGGCCTAGGGAATATCATGGTAGATGTGGATTGAAGTGTTGGGAGTGGATGGAATGGATATAAAATTGTTCTTAGACCTCAATAAGGCTTTCTACATATCCTATTTAATTGGGAATAAAATCCCACAAGTTTGGAAAGGGGAATTTGGGATTACACTTGAGGAGGAGGCCCATTGAAGTGGATCATGTGGTTGGGGATTACACATGGAAGCTTCCCATTAGAAGATGGAGACTGGGGATTACTTTATGAGGGATGAACATATGTGGAGGTAGATGGGTTTCATGGTCTCTAATAACATCTAGGACCATGTGATTCATTCTCATTGTGAGAAACTAGAGGAATTAGTAGACCTGAGGTTCATGATGTGAAATATGTGCCAATGAGAGATGGTGTGGGGATTACAAATGGAAGATACCCCTTGAAAGATAGGTATTGGGACTTACTCTAGGTTATATTTCCACAGGTGGAGGTGGATAGTTTTCAAAGCCACTACTAACCTCTAAGCACACAAGATTCATGGTCAGTGTGAGAAACAAGAGGAATCAGTAGACCTGATGTTCATGTCACAAAATATGTTCCAACGAGAGATGGTGTGGGGCTTATACGTGTAATCTTACCAATTTAGGATGAAATTCCATGTGAGTGGGTCTCATTCTATTTGAGGAGGATCTCATTCCATGTGAGGAGGATCTCAATGCCTATGATTCATACATGGATCATCCTACACTTGTAGCATAGGGTGTGTGGGTCTTACGCGTGGAAACTGTCATGATTGAAAATGTGTAGAACTTACGTGTGAGGGAGACCCTGATTAGAGGGATGTGGGACTACCCCATTCCAATTATACATGGGGAATCATGCATTTTTTCATGTAAGGTAAGACTATAGTTTTATATCATGTTCTAAGGATGTTGGTGCTAAAAACATTTACGTCATGCAGGACGAACATTGGGGAATCACTCATTACACCTTAGCCTTACATATCTGTAGCCCATGCACCTTTGGTAGTGGGATGGCTCTAGCAATTCCAAGTTTCAATGATGTGTAGGAGTGTTCGATCACGAGTTCCACATTAGTGTGCCTATGCTGAAAAGAAAAATACATTATCATACCTATGCTTAGAAGAAAAAGTTGTGGAAATATATGCACTAGGGGAATAGGGGAAACCTTATAAGGGACCAAGAAGTTGTTGTGCGTAATCTTGGAGGGCTATAAGCAAGAGTTACAGGAAAGGCATGGGGATTTCACACAAATGGTGCTCAGACATGGTGTTTTGACAAAAAGGAAATAAATATAGCTTCAATGAAGGGGTGTGCATGAGAATAAGCATTTTCACGAAAACTTCGACGGAATACACAAGATTGGGGTTTTCATGCAAGTTCATGGGTGAATACAATAGGAGTCTTTGTGAACACCCAACTTGGGTTAAAATGGGTTGATATAGGATCATTCTTATGTGCAGTAGATAGGTAGTTCTATTTATAGAGGATCACCCTAAATAAGGGGGTTTCCTTCTTATAGCTAAAATATTTGGTGATGGAATGGAAGATTTTGGTCATGAAATACATCTTCCATACATCCTTATCCTTATCTACGAATAACTATCACACAAGGGGTTGGTTGACTTCATATATGGAACATAAGAGGGTTGCATCTGGATGAGTTTTCTTATGTGTATATGAGATTCTTTTCATGCAATGTGAAAATACTGCGCGTAACTGACATAGTCATTTGAGCAGCCTCCATGGAAGGGAATGGATTGATGTCACATTGGTTATGAAAGAGTCTTGAACATGGATGAGGTTCCTTTCATGCAATGTGTACATCTTACACGTGACTGACTTAGATGTTTGAGCAGCCTCTATGGAAGGGGGTGGATTGACATCGCATTAGTCATGTAATAGTTTTGCATATGGATTTCATTCTTATGTGCACACCTCAAAACTTGTGCAATAACCACTTGGTGTTCTCTAAAATTTCCTTTGTGTCGAATTATTTATTTGGATTACCCAAAGCTATTTGTTTATGGATTTATGTGGAATTCAGTGCCAAAAGTCCCCATAGATAGATAACTCATGCCCTGGTGTGATTGGGGAGTACCGTATCCATCTGAACAATTAGTATACAGGGCCCACACCCTGGTGTGATAGGGAAGTACCTTCTCCATTTTATCAATGAGTATAGAGGACCCGCTCCCCAGTGTGATAGGGGAGTACTGTCTCTATGGATATAGGACCTGTATAACCTCACCAAAAAAGAGTGGAGGGGATCACATCCTGTAATTTTTCTCTACAGATGAGAGAGCCAAAACTATTATGGAGGAATCACACACCACCATAGCTTGAAGATGGGAGATTAATACTCTAGTAGATGTAGAACCCACACCATTTATTGTATGGTGGAGTACCGTCTCCATCTATATAAAGAGTATAGGGGACTCATGCCCTGGTGCGATAGGGGAGTACTATCCCCATGGGTAGAGTACCTGCACCCTGGTATGATAGGGGAGTATCACCTATACCTATAATAAAAAGTATGGGGGAAATGTACCCTGGTGTGATAGAGGAGTACCATCCCCATGGATATAGGACTCACTCTTTAACATGATAACAGAGTACCATCTCTACCTGGAATCTCTCTAATAATCCAACCCAATCACTTCCATTGTTAATAATCTCTTGAAGATGTTTCATGCTCATAACATATCACATCGTATGTTAAAGGCCACTATGAAGTACACCATTGTGTTCTAGAAAAAAAATACATAGGATAGGCTACTTGTGGGCCAAAATTTGATTAAAAAAAAAGGTGATACAAGAGGTATAAGTTCCTCAAAAAGGTAGTACATAGTATGTATGGGTTCTGCATGGTGTATGGTCCTGCTCTACTACCTGGTAGTGTTCTCCTCTAGACACAAATTGGTGTTAATGTCATCATACACAACATTCATGTGACCCACACGACAAGTATCGGTGACCTGGTGCCTTCCCATGTGCTCTTGGTCATGCCCATTCTTGTTAGGAAGTGTTGTGTACCTGGCTGTGTACCTAGCCATGCCCGGATACCGGCACATGCCATGTTGAGTCAATAAGGTTTTCTTTATGACTTTTCCATTCCTTCTTATTTTGAAAATCACAAATACCTTTCTTTAAGGAAAATTTCTTTTATAAGGAAAATCGCTTTTATAAGGAAAATCGCTTTTATAAGGAAAATCACTTTTATAAGGAAAATCGATTTTATAAGAAAGATCGTTTTTGTAAGAAAAATTTTCCTTATCATATTTTCATTCATATATTTCTTAAGTATAAGTTTTGGATTCATTTCTATATTCTCGGAATCATTTGAAACTTTGATATCAAACATTCTGTTTTAAGTACTGAATTCCAAATGAGAACTGTAATGAAGTTTCATTCCGAATTCCAGATACGAACTCTGATAAAGTTCTACTCCGAATTCTGGATAGGAATTCTCATTACGAATTCTGATGATAAATTCTCATTACGAATTCTGATGATAAATTATCACTACGAATTCTGATGATGAATTCTCATTACGAATTCTGATGAAAAATTCTCATTACAAATTCTGATGACAAATTCTCATTACGAATTCTGATGATGAATTCTCATTACGAATTCTGATGACAAATTCTCATTACGAATTATGATGACAAATTCTCATTACGAATTCTGTTGACGAATTCTCATTCCGAATTCTCATTCTGAATTCACCTATTAAACATAATTTGATCATATTTGTTTTATACACTCCGAATTTATTTAGACTCCAAAAAAATATTTTTGTTTACACTCCGAACTTTCACTCCGAACTTTTGAGTTATACTTTAAACGATGTCGTACATTCTTTTACACTTGTTTTGTTATAAAACGATGTCGTCTATTCTGTTATGAACTAACCGTTGGTTAAGATACACGTGTACACGTCCCTCCGATTTTTAAGGAAAATATGACCGTTGGAAAGGAGGACGACCTTGCCTATAAATAGGAGCTCATTTGAAAGAGCTCAATGCTAAAAGGATGAAAGGCTGACTGATCTTCGACTCATGTGATTACATGCATAAAGTGATTTATATAGAGAGAGGCTCTTATTAACTCTCAAAGCTTCGTGCGACTCCGAATGTTGGTGATTACATTCGAGGACTTTCGGGGATAGGAAGACAGAGGTGCCGACTACCTTGAAGTTCGAGGGCTTCCTTGTTGAGGAAGATAGAGGTAGCCAACTACCTTGAAATTGAGGGCTTGCGAGGATAGCAAGGTAGAGACTCTGATCTTCGTATCGAGGACTTACCCTGGTGTGGGTAAGACAGACTTTCTTGAAAGTATAAATCAAGGGACCTTTATCCAAGGTTATTGGATACCCTTCTCTTTGGGTTAAAAGAATTATATCTTGTTACTTGTAGTTTTACTACTTGTTTATTTCCTCTGCATTTTGTATTATAAGGAAAGTATAACTTTCTTATACTTCCTTACTTGTACTCTGTTTCATTTAGATTCTATATGCTTTAAGGTAGAATCTCATATTGTAATATTTTGTTAAGTTTCAATTTTCGGAACCACATTTCCGGAACCTACTTTCAGAATCACTTTTCAGTTATAAGAAAGTACTTAGGACTTGAAGTTTATAACTTCATTCCTTATTCCAAGTTTTTCATTTGGTGTTAGAGGTGTTGTGAACTTTCTTAGTTTAACTTTGTTAAACTTATCTCTTTCCTTTGTTTAAAGTAATTTTTAAAGTGTACAATTCACCCCCCCTCTTGTATATTGAGCATCTACATCATTATTTCGATCCTACAATTGGTATTAGATGAGGTCCCTGAAATACTTGTACTCACGTATAAGTTTTTCTTGCTCACTTTCTCATTCCGAACTTTCTCATTCCAAATTTTTTCATTCTGAACTTTGTTATTACAAACTTTTTCTACTAACAAGTTTGTGTGCCAAAGGTTTTTAAGTATGACAGGAATTAATATTGGTTCTATTGATAATCTAAATCCTACAAGACCACAAATATTTGATGGTAATGACTATGAATACTGGAGAGATCGAATGAATACTTTTGTTATCAATACTGGAGTGGACAACTTTGTTATGCATACTGGAGATTATAAAATTCCTAATAAGGAAGTTATAACTTTTACTAACCAGGAAAATCAAGAGTATCAACTAAATTATAAGGTACGCAATACCTTAGTTTGTTCAATGACTAGAAATATATATAGCCAAATTTCTTCTTGTGAAGCAGCTAATTGTATCTGGAAGAAGTTAGAGGTTACACACTTTGAAACTTCTAAAGTGATTGAGACTAGGAGAGCTATGCTTAGAGCTAAATACCATGGTTTCAATTTTCTGTATGGTGAACCAATATGTAAAGTTCAACAGAGATTTATGACTATTGTCAACAGTCTACAGTCTATGGGAGAGAAAGGGTTAGATGATGAAGCACTTGTGGACAAGATAATTGATATTATGCCCAATGAGTGGGAACCCAAAAGAACTGCTATAGATGAGAACAGAAAGGTTACTCAAATTTCTCTTGATGAGTTATTTGGAACTCTTCTCCAACATGAAACAAGAATGAAGAGAGATGTTGATAACATCAAAAAGAAGAATGGAAATGGTACTGTTGCTTTTACAACAACATCAAATCAGATGAAAGCTAAGACTCCTAAGAGAGTAACCATATCCAAGTCTAAGAAAGTTATTTTCCAATCCGAATCTAGTGAGAGTGAAGTTTCTGAAAATGAGTTAGCAAATATTGCTCGAAGGATGAACATGATAGCTGGACAAAGAAGTTTCCAATCAAAATATAAGAAGAAGGAAAGGAAAGATAGGAAAGATGGAGAAGTCACTTGTTATGAATGCAAGAGAGCTGGACATATTAGACCAGATTTCCCTTTGCTCAAAAAGAAATAACGGAAAGAAAGGCATTCAGATAGGAACATAAAGAAGTATTATAAAGCCAAAGCTAAGAAAGTTTTGAAAGAAAATGACACCTGGAGTTCCAGTGGTGGTGACTCTTCAAATAAATCTTCTGATTACAAAATCTTCAGGACAGAATAATCTTGGTCTTATAGCCAGATTACCTATTGACAATCATTATTTTATGGCTAAGGTACGAAATGTTGAATCATTGACCAATGTTTCTTTAAATTCTAATGATAGTAAGTATTATAACTCCTCATATGAAGAATCCTCATATGATGAAGAAAATACTTTACCTACTTATGAAGAAGTTTCTAGGTTTGTTGAACTGCTTGAAATTGAGAATTCCAAACTTAATAAAAAACTTGATAAGGCAAACTCTAGGAATAATATTCTTACGAAAGAGATATCATATCTTTCTAAAGATCTTGATAAGAAAAATTCTGATTTTAAAAGTATTTCAAAAAATCTTGAGGAAGTAAGTTCTGAGAAGAACAAACTTTCTAAAGAGTTAGAAAAAGTAATTTCTAAGAAAAATGTCTTTGAGCCTAGCTCTAGTTCTAAAAATAATGATTTTGAGGATAAAAACTTGGTTATAAAACTCAAGTCCGAAATTTTTTCCTTAAAGAAGTGTTTATCAAACTTTACCCATGGTAAGGAAAATTTTGATAAAATGTATTCCCAAATACGACCTTTAAGAAATAAATCTGGATTTCGTTATACCCATGCAAAACCAATTTTTAGTAACAATTATTTTGTTCCTCAAAGTGCCCCATTTTGTACTAAGTGTCAATGTGGTGGTCACTGGGCAAAGAATTGTTCCTTAAACAAAACCCAATCTCCAGGATTTCACAAAGCTTACTTTTCTAAAAAGATGTGGGTACCTAAAATTTTGTTATCTGGAAATCTCAGATCCAAACAAGTTTGGATTCCGAAAGTCTAATTCCTTTCTTGATTTAAGGAAAATAAAGAGAGTACCAGCAACAACACATGGTACATGGATAGTGGATGTTCCTGGAACATGACTGGTAACAAAATCTATTTTGAAAAGATTATCAAAACGAAAGGAGGAAAGGTAACTTTCGGAGACAATGCTAAGGGAGAGATTGTTGGTATTGGTAATATAGTTATTTTAGGAAAAACTTTGATTTCAAATGTTCTTTTTGTTAAGGGTCTTAAGCACAACCTCATTAGAATAATTCAGTTATGTGATGAAGGTTACCTTGTGAATTTTAGGAATGATAAGTGCTTAGTTCACAATTCCAAGGAAGAATTTATTCTCTCAGCCAATAGGCATGAGAATGTTTACATCTTAAATTTAGAAGACCTCTGGAGCCAAGATTTACCTTGCCTAAGTGCAATGGAAGATCATTCATGGTTATGGCATAGAAGACTAGGTTACTGTAACCTTAGAAACCTATGTAAACTCACTAAGAAGAAACTAGTTAAGGATCTACCAGAGCTTAGATTTGATTCTTCTAAAGTTTGTGATCCTTGTCAATATGGAAAGCAACATAAATCTAGTTTTAAATCAATCGGTGAAGTCTCAACAACTGATGCATTGTAGTTAGTGCACATGGATCTTTTTGGTCCAACATAAACTGGAAGTATTGGAGGCAAATACTATGTGTTTGTTCTAGTTGATGATTACACTAGATTTACTTGGGTTTATTTTCTAGAAAATAAATCTGAAGCTTTTTCTTATTTCAAAAGTTTTAGAGCTCAATTTAAAAATGAGAAAAACATTCCATTAAAAACTATTCATAGTGATCATGGAGGAGAATTTCAAAATTCTGATTTTGAATCTTTTTGTAGTAAAAAAGGTATTACTCACAATTTTTCAGCACCTGGAACTCCTCAGTAGAATGGTGTAGTTGAGAGAAGAAATAGAATTCTTCAAGAGATAACTAGAACCATGTTGAGTGAATATTCTATAGCTAGACATTTCTGGGCTGAAGTTGTAAGTACTGCTTGCTATACTATAAATCGAGTTTTGATTAGACCTTTTCTTAATAAAACTCCTTATGAGTTATGGAATGGTAGAAAACCAAGACTATCCTACTTTAAGGTTTTTGGTTGGAAATTATTCATTTTGAATACTAAAGATAACTTACATAAATTTGCACCAAAATCCGATGAAGGAATTTTCTTAGGTTATTCCACAACTTCTAAGGCTTATAGAGTTTTTAATAAAAATACTTGTACTGTTGAAGAAACAGTGCATGTAAAATTTGAAGAGTCTGATCCTTTTGTTTTTAAACCATCCCAGCCTACATCCTCGGATGTTTTTTCAAAAACTGATTGTCAACCTTTGATAGAAGAACCTTCTGATAAGGATAATGTTCAAGAAGATACTTCTGAAACATTTACCCCAGAAGACTTTCTACCCGATGTTGATGAACAGGCTTTTCAAAACCCAAATCAGGTGTTTCTTAAGAATCATCCCAGTGATAGTATCATTGGTGATGTAAATCAACCTGTAAAGACTATAAGTTCCTTAATAAATGAAGTAGAACATCTAGCATTTCTTTCCCAATTAGAACCTAAAATCACTGATGAAGCTTTAGGTGATGATGATTGGATCAAAGCCATGCAAGATGAACTAAATGAATTCGTAAGGAATAAAGTCTGGACCTTGGTTGAAAGACCTAAGGAAACTTCTGTTATTGGAGTAAAGTGGGTCTTCAGAAAAAAAATGTAATGAAAATGGAGTCATAGTAAGAAATAAAGCTAGACTTGTTGCTAAAGGCTATAATCAGCAAGAGGGAATAGACTATGAAGAAACCTATGCTCCAGTAGCTAGACTTGAATCTATCCGTATTCTACTTTCCTTTGCAGCATTATTTAATTTTAAACATTTTCAGATGGATGTGAAATGTGATTTTCTTAACGGTTATGTCTAAGAGGAAGTTTTTGTTGAACAACCTCCTGGCTTTGAAGATACAAAACATCCTGGTCATGTTTTTAGACTTACCAAAGCTCTGTATGGTCTTAAACAAGCCCCACGAGCATGGTATGATATACTCAATAGATTTTTTCTTCAAAATAACTATGTTAAGGGAAATGCAGATCCAAACCTTTTTATAAAGAAAGATAAGAAAAATGTTTTGATTGTTCAAATTTATGTTGATGACATCATATTTGGTTTAATTCAGCAATCTTTAACCGACTCTTTTGCAAGTCTAATTAAATCTGAGTTTGAAATGAGTATGATGGGTGAATTAACCTTTTTCCTTGGTTTTCAAATTTCTCAACAACCAGAAGGAACCTACATATCTCAATATAAGTATATTAAAGACCTTCTCAAAAAGTATGGTTATGACAACACTAAGAGTATAAGTACTCCTATTGGTACCTCAAACTCATTAGATCTTGATGAAGCTGGGAAACCAGTGGATCAAACATATTTTAGAGGTATGATAGGAAGTTT
Source organism: Viscum album (assembly GCA_963277665.1). NCBI lineage: Eukaryota > Viridiplantae > Streptophyta > Magnoliopsida > Santalales > Viscaceae > Viscum > Viscum album. The sequence goes on from OY728151.1 coordinate 2,087,266,372, forward strand.
ACTTTACTTAACGGCTAGTCGACCAAACTTAATGTTCTCAGTATGCTTATGTGCAAGATATAAATCCAATCCTAAGGAATCTCACTTAAAGGCAGTAAAAATAATTTTTCACTACCTTAAGGGAACCATGGATCTAGGATTATTTTATACTTCTGGAAATGATTTTGTTCTAAAAATATTTTTTGATGCTGACTTTGGTGGATGTAGAATGGATAGAAAGAGTACATACAGAACTTGTCATTTCTTAGGAGATTCATTAGTTTCTTAGTCCTGCAAGAAGCAAAATTCTGTAGCACTCTCCACTGCTGAAACTAAATATGTAGCAGCTGGAAGTTGTTGTGCTCAAGTGTTGTGGATGCAACACACACTCACAAACTATGGCTTGAGTTTTACTAAAACTCAAATTTTTTGTAATAACACAAGTGCCATTGCCTTAAGTAAGAACCCTTCACATCACTCTTGTGCAAAACACATAGATATTAGGCATCACTTTCTTAGGGATCACACACTAAAAGGAGATATTATTCTTCAGTTTATCGGAACGCAAGATCAACTTGCTGATATTTTCACAAAATCTTTGCCTTCTGATAGATTTTAATACATTAAACAAAAGTTAGGAATGATAACTATAAGGTAATCATTCTTCATTAACTTTCTATTGAAAAAGTCTACTTACAATAATAAACTCCTTTTCATAGGGGGAGTACATTTGATTGTTAGGGTAACTAAATTTTTTCAAAATTTGTCTTCAAACTTTTCGGAACTAAAATTCCGGAATGGAAATTTCCGAAACTAAAATTTTCCAGAATGGATATTTTTGTATAGAAAACTTCTGGAATGGAAATTTTCGTATTGAAATCTTCCAGAATGAAAATTCCGTACTGGTATTTTCATAACGATATTTTCGTACCAAATATTTCATAATGAGTTTTTTGTTTTCAAATTTTGTAATGAAATTTTCCTACTGAGTTTTCCGTACTGAGTTTGTTTTTCGTAGTGAGTTTTGCGAACTTTTTTTTTCGTAGTCATCTTTTTAATATTACCCATTACGAATAATCCTCCTAAGCCAATCCGAAAGGTATGATTTCCTTACTCAAGTTTTCGTATTCATACTTTACTGGTTGGCATTTTCTTATACTTTGTTTTCAGATTATATTTTTCTTAATTCTTTGTTTTAATAAAAACCTCAAAAGATCGGATTCAAGTTTTCTTGAGAATTGGTTTTCAACCGTCAGATCTGATCTCATCTTGTCACAACCATTCGATCAACTGAGAAAGTTGAACCGTCTTCTCTTTGCCTATATAAAGGGGACCCCAAATGGTTGTCCCACATCGGTTTTCAAGATCTAGCATCTTGAAGCTCTGCCTCTCCGATTTAAATCCATTCCGAACTTCAGATTTCTCCGTTGTGAACTTCTCAGAGGTCTTCAGATCTGAATGTCTATGGAAGTAGCTTCTCAAGACATGTCTTCCTCTAAGCCGATTTCCAAGTGGTTAGTATATAGAGAAAGGTTGGTTCATCCTAATTTCTTTAACAAGTATGATTCTCTTATATCCAAGAACATAAATCTTAACGTATGGGAAGATGTTGTTGTATCCAAGCCCGAAAATCAAGATGATGTGTTTTCAGATTTTCTTATAGAGTTCTATGAGACATTTTCCTTCTATAAGGAAGATGGAAAGGACAAATTGTCGTTTAAGTCTTATGGAAAGACTTATAAGCTTTCTTATGCCAAGGCAGCCAGTTTGGTAGGGCTGAACAATGAAGGAGAAGCCGAGTTCATTTCTCATGTTTTCCGGATTCAAAGGGAAGTTTCGACAAGGAAAAGGCATTAGAGACTCTCGGACTGGCAGATGACAAGGCTCCGAATATTGCTTCTCTATCTACGAATTTCCGGATTCTAGAATTATGGGTACAAGGCCTTATCGTACCGAGAAAAGGTGACAAAGATAGTCTGAAGAAGAGTGAGATTTATATTCTAGGTTTTCTGATAAATCTGAGGAAGTTTAATCTGATGAAACACATTCTTATTACTCTTGAGAATGTTAGGAAAGGGAATTTGAGAGCTTATATCATAATGTATCCAGCAATCCTCTCAAAGTTGATAGTTCGGTGCCTTGAGTCTTTCAAGGAGGCTTGAAAGTCTAAGCCAAGAGTTTGCAAGATTATGTTGGTGAGTGATGGTACTCTCAAAAGAATGGATGTAGCCTTTAACAAGAAGACTGGTCAGTTTATTGATTTACCTTCTCAAGAAGAAACTATTCCGAAAGTTGTTGAACCTGAATCCTCTAAGCCAGTGAAGAAGAGAAAGTTGAAAGAAGTTGAAGTTGCAGCAGAGAGTACCAAATCTAAGGAAGTTCATTCCGCACCTCCAAAACCGAAGAAGAAGAAAGCCTACCCAGATGAGGTAGTTGCTAAGTGGAGGGAAATCAAAGAGAAGAGAGTCCAAGGGGAGCCTCAATTTGACTTGGATCCTGTGCAGGCTAAGGCCTTGAAAGAAAATACTACGGATGAGCTTGAAAAACAAGTGAAAGAAAAGAAGCTTAAGAAGAAGATGTCTGAAGCTGAGGTAGTTCAAACTTTGTTAAAGTTTACAGAGATGGCTTCCGGAAACATTCCTGTTCTGAGATCTTTCTCTCTGGAATCTCTACCTGAGACTCCAGGAAGAAACTTTGTTGCTCCGGAAGAGACGGTAGCAAAGCCTATTGAGGAAGTTGAGCAGTTAGAGCAAGTGGAAGAGGAATAAGAACTTGTTGAAGGTAGTGGTGACACCGGAGATGTTTTGAAACAAGTAGACGATTATAAGGGGACACCTTCGGAAAATTTGTCACTCCGAACTTTAGAAGCTGAGTCTTCTAAGTTAGTCACTCCAGGGAAGGATGAGGAGAAAGGAGAAGAAGAAGTAGCCTATCATGCAGAGGAAGAACAACTTCTACATGATATTGCTCAAATGGAGAATGTAGAAGGTGGTGCTCAGAAAGTTGCTGATGATGAAGACAATGTTGTTCAAGTTTCTGATAGTGAAAAGAAAACTCCGGAATAGGACTCCATTCCGAAAAAGGACAAGGGAAAGCAACTTTTTCTTGATACCTCAAGATCAGTAGTTGTAAAGAGAAGGTAAGTGGGTAGTTCTTCTAAGAAGAAGGTTGAGCACTTTGAAGAAGAAAATTCTCCAATCAAAGTCTCAGATTCGGAGTCATCTTTGTTGGGGCATGACTTTGTTGTTCAGTCTTTAAAGAAGCTGGTAGGTTCTATTCCGACTTTCTCAGGTATTGATTCTAGATTCCAGATGCTCCAACATGCTTTGAATCAGAAAACAAACTCTGTATCCATGGTTATGGACAAATGTGTTGAGATAGAGGCTCATTTCAAAACTTTCTTTGTCGGCTATGAAGCCCACAAAAGATCTTGCAAGAGGATGACTAGTTGGTCTAGGAAGACTGTAGAAGAGATGAGGCTCTTTGATGAATTCCAAGATAATGTGAAGGATTCCTTTGAGACAGAAGATAGGAAGATAAATGAACAAACTTCATCCTTTGAAGAAAAGTTAACAGATGAAAAGAATTTCCGGATTCAAGAAGTTAGAGATCTGAATGGGAATCTGAATTCTGTTTCTCAAAACTGGAAGTATGAAAGGGATCATCGGATTGAATTTCAAGAAAAGTTGTTAAAACAAGAACAGATCTTGAAGGCTTAGGAAGAAAAGCTTCAAGCTCAGGAAGAAAAGCTTCAAGCCCAGGAAGAAAAGATTGAAGCTCAAAATGCAAGAATTTTTGTGTTAGAGAAGCAAGCCAAGGAAGACCATAAATACTTGAAAAGGATAAAGACTATTCTTAAGGGTCTCATGGCGAAGGAAAAAGATCCAAAATAGACAGATCTGATCTTTTGTTGTATCTAAACTTCTTTGTTGTTGATCTTTCAAACTTAATGAAAATTATGATTGCCCGTTTCTTTTGTTGTCACTACTAATTTTTCAGGTACTTTGTTATATTTTCCATTCCCTCGAATTCTTTTTGAAAATCACAAAGGGGGAGGAGGAAAAGAACCCTAATAAAGGGGAAAAAGAATCTTAACAAAGGAAGAGAAAGAAAACAAACTCTAATAGAGTTTATCTAAGGGGGAGTTTTTCATTAAAGAAGACTTTCTTATTCTTAATGAAATATCATTCCGGAAATCTAGAATATGATCCTTAGCGTTTCAAAGCCTAAGGGGGAGTTAGTCATATTCATCAACATCCATAAACAAAGGGAGATAAGCCTTAATGTTTTCTTTCTTCTTAGACTTTCTTTTTCATAGGGATGTTTGTGCTTTCCAAAAAGGGGGAGATTGTTGAGTCAATAAGGTTTTATTTATGACTTTTCCATTCCTTCTTGTTTTGAAAATCACAAACACCTTTCTTTAAGGAAAATTTCTTTTATAAGTAAAATCGCTTTTATAAGGAAAATCACTTTTATAAGGAAAATCGCTTTTATAAGGAAAATCGCTTTTCTAAGAAATATCGTTTTTGTAAGAAACAAATTCCTTATCATATTTTCATTCATATATTTCTTAAGTATAAGTTTCAGATTCATTTCTATATTATCGGAATCATTTGAAACTTTGATATGAAACATTCTGTTTTAAGTATCGAATTCCAGATGAGAACTGTAATGAAGTTTCATTCCGAATTATGGATACGAACTCTGATAAAGTTCTACTCCAAATTCTGGATACGAATTCTCATTACGAATTCTGATGATAAATTCTCATTACGAATTCTGATGATAAATTCTCACTACGAATTCTGATGATGAATTGTCATTACGAATTCTGATGAAAAATTCTCATTACGAATTCTGATGACAAATTCTCATTATGAATTCTGATGATGAATTCTCATTACGAATTCTGATGACAAATTCTCATTACGAATTCTGATGACAAATTCTCATTACGAATTCTGTTGACGAATTCTCATTCCGAATTCTCATTCCGAATTCACCTATTAAACATAATTTGATCATCTTTGTTTTATACACTCCGAATTTATTTAGACTCCGAAAAAATATTTTTGTTTACACTCTGAACTTTCACTCCGAACTTTTGAGTTAGACTTTAAACGATGTCGTACATTCTGTTACACTTGTTTTGTTATAAAATGATGTCGTCTATTTTGTTATGAACTAACCGTTGGTTAAGATACACGTGTACAGGTCCCTCCGATTTTTAAGGAAAATATGACCGTTGGAAAGGAGGCCGACCTTGCCTATAAATAGGAGCTCATTTGAAAGATCTCAATGCTAAAAGGCTGAAAGGATGACTGATCTTAGACTCATGTGATTACATGCTTAAAGTGATTTCTAGAGAGAGAGGCCCTTATTAACTCTCAAAGCTTCATGCGACTCCGAATGTTGGTGATTAAATTCGAGGACTTCCGGGGATAGGAAGAAAGAGGTGTCGACTACCTTGAAGTTCGAGGGCTTCCTTGCTGAGGAAGACAGAGGTGGCCAACTACCTTAAAATTGAGGGCTTGCGGGGATAGCAAGACAGAGACTATGATCTTCGTATCGAGGGCTTACCCTCGTGTGGGTAAAACAGACTTGCTTGAAAGTATAAATCAAGGGACCTTTATCCAAGGTTGTTAGATACCCTTCTATTTGGGTTAAAAGACTTATATCTTGTTACTTGTAGTTTTACGACTTGTTTATTTCCGCTGCATTTTGTATTATAAGGAAAGTATAACTTTCTTATACTTCCTTACTTGTACTCTGTTTCATTTAGATTCTATACGCTTTAAGGTAGAATCTCATATTGTGATCTTGTGTTAAGTTTCAATTTCCGGAACCACATTTCCGGAACCTACTTTCGGAATCTCTTTTCAGTTATAAGAAAGTACTTAGGACTTGAAGTTTATAACTTCATTCCTTATTCCAAGTTTTTCATTTGGTGTTAGAGGTGTTGTGAACTTGCTTAGTTTAACTTTTTTAAACTTAGCTCTTTCCTTTGTTTAAAGGAATTTTTAAAGTGTACAATTCACCCCCCCCCCTCTTGTATATTGAGCATCTACATCATTATTTCGATCCTACATGCCTGTGTAATCCTAGAGTACATGGCGTGTCCTCCAGTATGGGGTCCTGGGTGTGTGTAGTTGGCATGTGGATTGGCCACCTAGGGAGGGTCACATGGTGTGTAGGTACACATACACAATGTGTGATATTAAACTTCAGCTGAAACCCTATCCGCCACAAAAATCAATAGACCGCATCATGTGTTATTCCACACTTTATGGAATGTTGTCACATTTTCCATAGGAAAATATATTCTTTATATGCATCCAAGATCCCCCAAATCCACTAAAACCCACACCTGTTGACCACCTAAAAGAGATGGTAGTTGCCTCTATCCATCAATTTTGACTCTCAGGTGGTTGGAAATCAGAAAATAGTAATTCCCTTGAAACTCTTTACACTACGCATCGCCCACCAATCACCACTACTCGATATGATCACCTCTATGGATCCAAGATCCACAAAGAATCACTTTCAATCCACGATCTAGCCTAATCCATCCTCAAATCACTAATTTTTTCATCACACTTAAATATTCTATGAATCTGGGGGTTCGATCATGCTCGAACACTACGGGAAAAATCAGTATTTGCAACGGGTTATTTGCGACGGGATCTCTTCCTGTCGCAAATAACCCGTCCAAGAATCTATTTGCGATGGGGAAAGTAGCCTGTCGCAAATAACCAAGTATTTCGACGGGATTTCACCTCCCATCGCAAATAGTTTGGCGCAACATGCGCGCCAAACCGCGCAGGTGTATTTGTGACGGGTCCCGTCGCAAATACCCGGCGGCGGTCAATACCCTTTTGCGACGGGATGTCGCCCCGTCACAAAAAGATTGTCGGCAGGTACTATTTGTGATGGGTCCCGTCACAAATAATCTTTTAACCGTCGACTGTAATTAATGCGGGCGAGGGTAATTGTGATGGGGCTCGTCGCAAATACGACCATTTGCGATGGGAATCTCATCGCTAATAATCTCGTCGCAACTAATCTAACCTATATATACCCTCATCCGTTTTTTCCACAAATCATTCAGATCTTGATTTCTCTCTCTTTTCATTCTTCAGTTTTAAAGAGAATTTTTTTTAGTTGAAGTTTTTTATATGAGCTCCATCAAAGGGCGTCAATATCTTCATAATATCAAAGTTTAAGGTATTTATTTTTTATTTTTTTTATTTTTATTTTATTATTTTTATGTTAATTTTAATTGTTGTTTATTAGTTCGAGTTTAATTAGATTTTTATTGATTTTTATTTATATTTAGTTTTACTAAGAATTTGATATTGTTAGTTATAATTATAAATAATTAGTTATAATTAATATTAATTAAATATAATTAGGAATAAATAGATATAATTAGGAATAATTAGATATAATTAGGAATAAATAGTATTAATTAGGAATAAATAGTATTAATTAGAAATAAATAAAATTAATTAGGAATAATTAGTATTAATTAGGAATAATTAGTACTAATTAGGAATAATTAGTACTAATTAGGAATAATGAGTACTAATTAGGAATAATGAGTATTAATTAGGAATAATGAGTAATAATTAGGTATAATTAGTAATAATTAGGTATAATTAGTAATGATTAGGTATAATTAGTAATAATTAGATATAATTAGGAATAATTAGTATTAATTAGGTATAATTAGTAATAATTAGGAATAAATAGTATTAATTAGGTATAATTAGTAATAATTAGGTATAATTAGGAATAATTAGGAATAAATAGGAATAAATAGTAATAATTAGGAATAAATAGTATTAATTAGGAATAAATGGTATTCATTAGGAATAATTAGGAATAATTAGTAATAATTAGTAATAATTAGTAATAATTAGTAATAATTAGGAATAATTAGGAATAATTAGTAATAATTAGGAATAATTAGGAATAATTAGGAATAATTAGTAATAATTATGAATAATTAGTAATAATTAGTAATAATTAGGAATAATTAGGAATAATTAGGAATAATTAGGAATAATTAGTAATAATTAGGAATAATTAGGAATAATTAAGAATAATTAGAAATTATTAGTAATAATTAGGAATAATTAGGAATAATTAGTAATAATTAGAAATAATTAGGAATAATTAGTAATAATTAGCAATAATTAGCAATAATTAGCAATAATTAGCAATAATTAGCAATAATTAGGAATAATTAGGATTAACTAGGATTAATTAGGAATAATTAGCAATAATTAACAATAATTAGGAATAATTAGCAATAATTAGGAATAATTAGCAATAATTAGCAATAATTAGGAATAATTAGGAATAATTAGGAATAATTAGGAATAATTAGGAATAATTAGGAATAATTAGGAATAATTAGGAATAATTAGGAATAATTAGGAATAATTAGGAATAATTAGTAATAATTAGTAATAATTAGGAATAATTAGTAATAATTAGGAATAATTAGTAATAATTAGGAATAATTAGTAATAATTAGGAATAATTAGTAATAATTAGGAATAATTAGTAATAATTAGGAATAATTAGTAATAATTAGGAATAATTAGGAATAATTAGGAATAATTAGGAATAATTAGGAATAATTAGGAATAATTAGGAATAATTAGGAATAATTAGGAATAATTAGGAATAATTAGGAATAATTAGGAATAATTAGGAATAATTAGGAAAAATTCAGAAAAATTAGGAATAATTAGGAATAATTAGGAATAATTAGGAATAATTAGGAATAATTAGGAATAATTAGGAATAATTAGAAATAATTAGCAATAATTAGCAATAATTAGCAATAATTAGGAATAATTAGGAATAATTATGAATAATTAGCAATAATTAGCAATAATTAGGAATAATTAGCAATAATTAGCAATAATTAGAAAAAAAATATTATCAATATTTACGAAAAAACAATATTAATATTATTAAAATATTAAAAAAATTATAAAATAATAAAATTATCAATATTCGCAACAGGCTTTGCTCTATTCTTAACATGTTCAAATTTTAAAGGGTCACCAATTGTCAGGTCATGCGCGATAAAAAGTTTGTGTTAGCCATCTCCAATGTAAACTCTATAATTGTCCTTGCATGGTTGATCACCTCGCAAGATATGTTGCAATCGGACAAACCAAGTCACGCCCTTATTATCTATAAGAATTATCTCGCATGAACCTTTACATAGACCATTCTTCCTTGAAAATTTAAGGGAAAAATAATGATATCTCCTCAAATTTTTAAGGAAGAATGATCTATGTAAAGTGTCATGTGAGATGATTCTTAGAGATGAGAACGTCATTACTTTGTTCGTCCTATTGCAACACTACTTGCAAGGTGATCAACCATGCAAGTACAATTATAGAGTTTACATTGGACATGACTTACACAAACTTTTTATTATGCATGACTTCACAATTAACGACCCTTTGAGATTTTAACATGTTAAGAATAGAACAAAGTCTGTTGTGAATATTGATAATTTTAATATTTTATAAAAAAATTATTATTTTAATAATATTAATATTGTTTTTTTGTAAATATTGATAATATATTTTTTTTATTACTAATAATTAGTAAACAAAATCTGCTTTGATAATGAAGGAAAAATTTATAATCATCTCCACAACGATGATTACCAAATTTCCTTTCATTATTCAAGCAGTTTTCATTTTGCTAAGTATTTCTAAGTATTGCTAAATTAATAAATAGTAATAATTAGTAATAAATTGTAATAATTAGTAATAAATTGTAATAATTAGTAACAATTAGTAATAAATTGTAATAATTTGTAATAATTAGAAATAATTAGGAATAATTAGGAATAATTAGCAATAATTATCAATAATAAGTGTGAGAAAGATGCAATTAGATGAGCTGTCGGACAAAAGAGTAGTCATAAATCCACTAGAAATTGTGTCATCCTTAATTAATGATAATTATTAAGTAGTTGTAATTATTTATCTTCTTTTTCAGATAGTGTTTTTATAATTTCAAACTATTCAAAAATAGTGATGATTTTATATTTTATGTTGAAAAATATGGAACAAGGAAGTTGACATCAGTCATTATTAGATGATCGATCTTGGATAAATCAACGTAGAAATCCCAATGGTTATCGTTTAAATCCTGTATATATTGAGGGTGTTGAAGCTTTCTTAGCATTTGCATCATCAAAACCAGAATATGTTTCAGAAGGCGCAATTAAGTGTCCTTGTAAAAAATGTGCTCTGAGAACGTTTGACACATTTGACAAGGTTGGGGGACATCTCTTGTGGTTTGGTTTTCAACTAGATTGTGTTTTTTGGTATCAACACGGTGAACGCATTTCCAGAGAAGATCTTAATAACTTGATTCTGGATCCATCATGATTTCAAAATTTAGTACATGATGTTGCAGGTTCATCTGTGCAACAAAATGAAACTCACGATGATATTGATTTAACTCATGAGTTGGAATCATCATAATTTTATGAGTTATTGAGGTCTACTGAGGATGAATTATATCCTGGTTGCAAGATAAGAAAATTAGAAGCAGTTGAAAAATTTATGGCTATCAAATCAGATAATGCAATGTCAAACAACTTTTTTGATCAGATATTTTCTTTGGTTAAAACATTGTTACCTGAAGGAAATGTGTTGCCTGCAAATTACTATGAGAGAAAGAGGCTGATTCGTAATTTGGGCCTTAGTTATCAGAAGATTCATGCATGTACAAATGATTTCATCTTATATTCTGGCGAAAATGATTCATTGGATATTTTTCCCACATGTGGGCAATCAAGTTATAAAGAAGCTCAACCAGGGAAGTCTAGATCGATTCTAGAAAAAGAGTTGAGATATTTACCCCTTACACCTAGGTTGCAACATTTATTTATGTCATAGAACACAGCGTCAATGATTTCATGGCACAAAACCAAGATTTCAACTGATAAAAGCTTGAATCATCCATCTGATGGTGATTCATGGAAACATTTTGACCGTCTGCATCCGTCTTTTTCTATAGAATCCCGAAACGTGCGACTGGGTCTTTCTACTAATGGTTTTTGTCCATTTTGTCCTTATGGTAGTCAGTATTCATGTTGGCCTGTCTTTATAACTCTGTACAATTTTCCTCCATGGATGTTGATGAAGGAGCCTTATATCTTTTTGACTCTATTAATCCCAGGACATCCTAAAAAGAATATTGATGTTTATTTGAAACCATTGATTGATGAGTTAAATTCATTGTGGAGTGATCGTGTTAATACATATGATGTTGCTGCGAAACAAAATTTCATATTAAAAGCTGCATTGATGTGAACGATTAGTGACTTTCTGGCATATGGCATGTTATCTGGTTGGAGTACACATGGTCTGAAATCATGTCCTTACTGTATGAAAGAAAACAAAGCCTTTATGATGGTCAATGGAAAAAAACCTTGCTATTTTGATTGTCACCATAGATTTCTTCCAACCGATCATCCTTTTCGGAGGAACAAATCTCATTTCAGAAAAGGTAAAATTGAAAGGGATGAACCTCCAAAGATGATCTCAGGTACAGAGTTAAAATCAGTTTTATTTTCATTACCTCCCATCACATTTGGACCAACAGTAAACCAACAAAAAATTCATGGCTTTGGGAAAGAACATAATTGGATAAAACGGAGCATTTTTTGGGATCTTCCATATTGGTCTGATTTGTTGGTCCACCACATATTGGATGTTATGCATATTGAGAAGAATTATTTTGATAATTTATTTCATATAGTTTTGGATACACTAGGTAAGACCAAAGATACTATAAAGGTACGGTTAGATCTTGCCCAAATTTGTAGGCAACCAGAACTTGAATTATTTGAAAATGTCAGATCACAGAGTTTAATGAAGCCAACAGCATCTTATACACTTTCCAAAGAGAGTCACTTATTATTTTTTCAGTGGATTGCAGATTTGAGACTTCTAGATGGTTATGCTTCCAATTTGGGCAGATGTGTTAAGAATGGTTATATTACTGGATTAAAAAGTCATGAATGTCATGTTATAATGGAAAGACTTATGCTGATTGGATTCAGAGGTTTTCTGAATTATATGATTTAGGATTCGATAACAGACATATCATATTTTTTTCGAGACATTTGTGCAGCGACAACAGATTACAATGCGCTAAGAAAACTGGCAGAAGATGTTGCTGTAATTATATGTAAACTGGAAAAAATCTTTCCGCCAGCTTTCTTTGACTCAATGGAACATCTAATATTACATTTTCCACATGAAGCTAAATGTGGAGGTCTAGTAAAATTTCGATGGATGTACCCATTCGAGAGATGCATGCAGAAATTGAAGAAAAAAATATGTAACAAAGCATCAGTTGAAGGCTCAATTGCTGAAGCTTATTTTCAAGAGGAAATTGCTTTTTTCTGCTCTCATTATTTTTAATATCAATATACCTCAAAACATAATCACATGGGGAGAAACAAGGGGAATGTTAATGACGAAATGGACAATCAATTAACAGTTTTTAATCGGCCAAATCTTGGTTTCGGTGGAGTTCATGAACGATGGCTTTCAGATGATGAATATCACAGAGCTCATACATACGTTATGCTCAACTGTGAAGAAATGACATCATTTGTCATGTGAGTGCTTCTATCACTTATTCTATAATTTATGTTACAGTATTTAAACTTATTTTATTTTTAGGTTATATGATAATCATATTAAGAAACAACTTCCACAAATTACAGCAGCTGCTCTTGAAGAACGCAGACAAAAAAAAATTCTTAATGGTTTCAAAAACTGTTAACATAAATTATTGATGGTTTAATATCAATTCCATTTATTATTTATTATATTGATAATTGTTTTAAAAAAAAATTGGTGTCTCAATATGCTGATAAAATTGATAAGCGACTGTGTATATTGAGTAACCCACCATCCAAAATGGTTAAATCTTATAATGCATATGTGGTGAATGGTTTTTGATTTCATACACATGCATATGGGGAATCAAAAAAAATAATTAACATTGGAGTTTTCTTGAGAGGATCACATCACAGAGAAACTGAAGCTGACTTTTATGGCATTTTGGATGAAATTATTGAGTTGTGTTTTCTAGGACAGAATTACATAACAATGTTTAAATGTTGGTGGTTGGATACTAATAGAGGTTTGCATGTTCATCCGACTCATGGAATCATCAATATTAAATATAAAAGTCTTCTTGTAGTAAATGAACCATTTTTATTGGCTCAACAGGCACATAAAATTTATTATGCAAAGTACTGTGCTACTTCAAGAGACTTGAGCGATTGGTGGAGCATAATAAAAATGAAATCTCAGGAAAATTAGTTTACTCAAACTGAATGTGGTTCTACTGAAGTGTAAGGAATTGAAATTTTTCAAGAGACAACTCGAAATCCATCTAATTCACAAAGATACGTGAATATCGACGATGACACCCCACAATTAAGGATCGATGGTGATGAAGATGTTAATGATGTTACAAATGAATTTGAAATGACAAGAGATGCTGAAACTGAAACTCATATGGATATTGGTGATATTGAGGAGTAATATGAGGACATTGACATTGATAGATATGGAGAAGAGTATGAAGATGAATATTGACACAATTAAATGCTGTTTATAATCATAACTAATATATATCTATATATAATAGTTATTTTCAACTATCAGTTAACAACAATCATTTTGTGTTTCAGATGGACTCTGATCTATTGCGTGAGTTGGAGGAGGCTGATCTACCTTTGGATGATGAGGATGTGGGATCAGCTGACCCTCAGCCTACTGGTGGTTCAGGAGGTACGCGGAGGGGGTGCGGTCTTGCACGACTGATGGTTTCTGACCCTATCCCTGAGCGACGTCCACATCTTGGTTTCAATCCATGCACACGGAGGTATGGTAACCTGTATATTTTAGTTAAATTTCATTAATTTATTTATATGTATACTAATTGTTTGATTATTTATTCCTTTTTCACAGTTTTCATCATGTAGCTATTGGACAGGGGAGTGCTATATTGTGCAATCATTTTTCTCAGCCATGGATCACATGGGAACAGATTCCTGTTGATGTGCGACGCGACATGTTCTAGCATTGGCTGGTACGTAAATAAATAATATTTATTTTGAAATTTATTTTATTAACAACTTGATATTATAAATTATTTGTAGGGTTTATGGCATCCTATCGATGATATCATGCGTGATTCTATCCACATGGCATGGAAGGTTTCTATGCGTGACCGTTTTCGCCATTTTTTGCATAATTTGAGAAGGGCAGCCAATAAGAAATCAGGGGTGACAGAATTTGATGAGTCGTGTAGAGACCACCGAACAGAGTATATTTCATCTCACGTTTGGGATGGATTATGTTTACACTAGTTGGGTGGTGGATTTCAGAGGATATCTTCAATGGGACGACAGAACTGGGGGAGACAGGAGGTGACGCATCGAACTGGTAGTCGTACATTCAGTTCTCATAGAGAGCATATGGTAAGAATATTTTTTAAATATTTTATATAAATTTAAATATAAACAGTTTATTTTATATTTATGTTGGAATTCAAGCATCCCGATATTACGGAGTTCGACGTTTATCGGAGGATGTACAGTGATCCAGCTACTGGAGATATTAGAGGTGATCGCCAGTGTCAGATTGTGGTTAGTGTTATTTTTTCATTTTAACAATTAACTGCATATAATATTTTGACAATTTTAATTTTAAATTGGAATTAAAGGAGTCATATGAGGTTGTGACCTCTCAGACACAGGCTGAGGGTCAGGACGAGATGGCTGAGCATACCAGTGCTCACCATTTCGATGAGGCGGCATGGATGCAGGCGACTCAATATGGCTTTGAGAAGGGAAGAGTAGTTGGAATCGGCTCTCATTTGACTCTTGGTACTTATTATGGTACTGTTGCGATGTCGGCGTCCATCTCGAGAGGAGCTTGTGGAGAGGCATCATCTTCTATCTCACAGTATCAGGAGCAGTTGCGAGCTCAGGCTGAGCATATAGAGACTTTTCAGAAGTAGCAAGAAAAGATGTGTCGGCGGCAGTAGCAGCAGGAGCAGCATTACGAGGAGCAGATGCGTTGATGGCAGCAGCAGCATCATGATCAGATGGAGTACATGCGTCATCTAACTCATAGTTTTGGGATGGAGTTTCTTCTACCAACTCCTTTATCTCCTCCACCTCCTCTAGAAGACAACCCCCCAGTGATTTTTTTATGTTACAAACATTTGAATTTAACATTGTAATATGAATTATTTTCATTTTTTGTCTTTTATATCGGTATAAATATTACATAATTTAATTTTTAATATTTTATTATTATTTTTTGTGAATATTGAGAATTTTAATATTTTTTATTTTTTTATTGTTTTAATAATAGTAATATTATTTTTTCATTAATCGTAATTTTATTAAATTTTATTTTTTTTTAAATTAGTTTATTATTTGCGACGGGACCTTTTTGCGACGGGGTCCCATTGAAAATAGTCTAACTAAATATTTTTAAAAACATATTTGCGACGGCCAAGTAGTATCATCGCAAATAATTTGTTGCAACGGGCCCGTCGCAGAGAGTGTTATATTTATATTTTTTGCGATGGGATGAGAGCCGTCGCAAATAGTTTTTGTGACAGGCTCGTCTTGAAAACATTTACGTATACATAATACATATAATCAGAAGCTTATTTGTGACAGAGATGTTTCCCGTCGCAAATAACTTTTTTTACGATGGGCCCATCGCAAATACTTGTATTTGCGACAACGTTTTCTGAAACGGGTTATTTGCAACGTGGCCCCATCCCTAAAGCCTATTGGCGACGAGATCCCATCGCAAGTAGTTTGTCGCAATTACCAAGAATTATAGTAGTGGAACCCACTTGACAATGTCGAATTGTGACCCCATAGGCCAACGGTGAAGAATGCGATGAACGGAGTGGGATGAAGCACATAAACAAATTGAATCAATCATTGGACAAATTTTCATAGCTAGAGATTATGAGTTAGGGATTAATAGGGGTGATATAATGTGAAACATGATAGATTTGTTTAACTAACAAAATTAATCGTAACAAGGCTCATGCAAGGGATCAATTAATCTCATATCAAAGAATAGAAGATAAGAGCACTTTCAATATTTTAATCAAGGGAGGAAACCGTAAATGATGATTCCTACCTAGATTATGGATCTATCATTGGTTAAGAACATTCTAGTGATTAGGATGATCTTATACGTATGTTTTCTTTCAATACACCTCGATCCAATCATCATTTTTTGTTCGATGTCGATCCATGAATGAATAACACTCTCTTACACCTATTAGATTTAGAAAGGTTTATATATCTAACCCTTAGAAAATTTTCATATGGGGTATTTATAGAGAATTTAATTTAGAAATTTAATCAAACAAATAAATAATTTATTTATTTATTATTATTAAATGCACCTGCCAATAGCTACCTCAACCAGATGTCAGGAGGAGACTAACCTTAGGTCACGCCTACAGTAAACCACATGCTCTGGATTCAACTATGGTATCATGTTTCCAATTTGAGACTATGTTTAGTATATATTCCATTATTTTTTAAAAAAATATGTGTGATATAAATATATTTAATATTTCTATAAAATAAATTTTTGGCTCACCGAGCCTCAGGATCTCACATCGCCTCAATGCTTGGCTCTAAAAATATTCTTTAATATATTTTAAATTCTTACAAGTAAAAAAACATAGTATCTACATTATTCCTTCCTTAAAATATTTTCATCCCTAAAAAGAAGAAACTAAATAAAAAGGTGGGTATATTGAGCCCACATTTGGATCTCTCAATTCACAGAGCTCTCCCATATGCTCCCATACTATCATAGTACACAAACCAAAGGAATGGTCCATCCTCATAGGATTATCTCCTACCAATCATTGATCTCCATTGGTTAATCTGTGAATGTGGTTCTATCCTCAATGTCCAACTCACCCCTTTCAATAATATGCATAGGATCATGTACGTATCTCCTCGGTTGTGACACATGGAAGAATTCATGTACCATGTCTAACTGTGGGGTAAGGATAGGCAGTAACCAACCTCACCAACCCTTTGTAAAATCTCAAATAGCCCAACAAATCATGCGGATAGATTTCCTCACCAGCTGAATCTATGAAAACCTCATTATGGGGAGACTCTTAGGAAAATGTAGTCTCCCTATTCAAACTCTAAGGGACTAAAATGTCAATTTGGATAATATTTATGTCAGTTATAATATATCCTCATCCACTTGCAAATTTCCTGGACCTTCTCCATCATTTCCTACACCATATCTATCCCAACAAGATATGCCTCACCAATCTTAATCTATCATAAGGGAGACCTTAAGGGTATCCCATTCAAGGCCTCTAAATGTGACATATAAATAGTAGGGTGATAGATATTATTATAACCAAAATCTTCCAAAGGTAAGTGATCCTCCCAACTTTGAAAAAAGTCAAACTCATAATCCCTCATTATATCCTCCAACTCCTAGATAGTGTGCTTAGTCTTCCCATATATCTAGGGGTTTAAAGATGTACTCATCCTCAACTAGGTTTTGAATGACTCATTTCAGCCTATACACAACCATGACATGAAAGACATATCATGGTTAGAGATAATCATCGAGGGAACCATGTGAAGTAGGAAAATATCTCTCACATAAAACTACCACAAAATCTCCAACAAAATTTTCTCTCTACTAGAAAAGAAGTGTGCCAACTTTCTAAGTCAGTAACTATCACCCATATTGAATCATAGAATCTCACTGTTTTCAGAATACCTATCACAAATTCCATGGATATATCATCACATTTCCACTTTAGGATCTCAAGAAGCTGCAACAAACCTTTCAAAACCTAGTGCTCAGCCTTCACCTATTGATAAGTGAGATACTAAAATATGAACTTGGAAATGTTCTGCCTCATGGAAACCCCCCAAAACTTCCACTTAAGGTATCTGTACATCTTCTCTACACCAGGATTTATATAAAAAGGATAATAGTAACATTCCATCATCACTTCCTCTCATGATGTGATCGGAACCACCATTCTTCCATGTAAAAGGATGATGTGATTCCATCATTTAGAGAATCTATTGAGAGAATATCTTAAGGATATATGGTCATGTTGGACCTCACAGTCAATTTCTACTAAATGATCCTCCCTCATGTTCTAGAGAAACATAGGATTCAACACCATTGATTGAAGATAAGTGTTACCCCTCTCCTCCACTATGTTCAGGTGCAGAGAATCCAAATTCGTAGATGCCTCTTCTACTAGATGAGACCAAGACTTCCTATTATGGTAATATGCAAACACACTGCCTTTCCTAGGAGTATAGTCTATATTAAATTAATAATACTACAATAACTCTAACCAATAAATTTCTCTAAGGTTTAAATCTCTCTGTGTGAAGACATACCTGAGACTCTGATGGCCTGATTAAACAACAAATAACTATCCTAGAATATAGTGTCTCCACATCATCAAAGTAAAGACTACCACTGCCAACTCGAGGTTGTGAGATGTAGATTTCAAATCATGGGTTCTTAACTAACATAGATCATTGTAAATCACTACCTTCCTATAAATCAACATGTAGTTAATCCTAGCTCTAAAGGAATCACGATATACTATGTAATCCATTCCCTCCTCTGATAGACTCAAAATAGGACCACTAGTAAGCCTCAGCCTCAACTCCTCAAAGGCTCTCTGACACGACTCATTCCAGGTAAAAAACGTCCCTTTTCATTCCAGGGCAGTGAAAGGGGTTGTAATCCTAGAGAATTCTACCATAAACCTCCTATATTACCCTACCAAGCTAAGAAAACTCTACACCTCTAAAACATTCTTGGGTGTCACCCAAGAAAGAACTACATAAATCTTATTTTTCTCCACATATAATCCATTACCTAAAATTACGGTCCCTAAAAAAGTGAACCTCATGGATCTAGAAAGAACATTTCAATATCTTACCATAAATTTGGTGCTCCTAAAGAAATTCTATGACCACCCTCAAGTGCTCTGCATGCTCCTGCTCTAATGCAGAGTTGATGAGTATGTCATTAAGGAAGAAAACCAAAAAATAGTTAATATATGGATATAATATCCGGTTTATCAGATCCATAAACATGGAAAGGTAATTCCTCACATTAAAAGGAATCACTAGAAACTAATAGTGTGTTTAGTTACATCGTAATGCCCGCTTTGGAAAATTATATTTACAAACCCTCATTTGGTGGTAGTTGTACCTAAGATCAATCTTTAAGAACCATTTATCACCTCATAATTAATCAAATATTTCATCAATACTCAACAAGGGGTAATTTTTATTTATCATGTCTTGTTTTAGGTGATGATAATCAACATAAATCCTCAATCTCCCATATTCCTTTTTCACAAAAAAATTGGAGCTTACCAAGGGGACACACTGGGTTTGATAAAACCCTTCTCTTGAAGGTCTTCCAACTACACCCTTAGTTTCCTAATCTTATAAGGGGCTATATGATATTCTGAAAACATATCGGACTAGTCCTAGGGTGAAATTCAATGAAAATCACCATCTCCTTCCAAGGAGGTAGTCCCGAAACCTCCTTGGAAATACATCCATATAATCCTCCAGGATTAAAGGAACCTAGATTTCTGAAGTGACCAATGCACCAAGGTATAAATTGTCCAAATGATAGGAAATGGTTTATAGATTCCTACTCTCAAGACCCACTCACTCGACCATGATATATCTCTCTACCACAAAGGATAATCTAGTATCATCTATCTAAAGGAATATGACTCGTCTATGATGATAGTAAATATAGACTTGAACCATGGAAAACTAGTCCATAACCCATATGAAATCATAATTTCTCATTGTGATGACTAATTGGTCCCATGAGAAACTCTCTCTGCCAATAAATAAATTGCACTACAGAAAGATAAATGATATTGAATAAGCACTTTTTATAGGAACCTCAATCCAAAGATGTTGGACTAAAGTCTCAATTGGTAGCTCTAACTCTCATATCAAGAGTGAGGAGATAAAGGAATGAATCACACTAGTGTATACTAGTACTAAATAAATAGTATAATAAACATAGATCATACCTCTAATCGTCTTTCTATTTGTTGGGACACAAGCCTACAAAGCCTGCAGCTGCCTATTTCCTCGACTGCCAGCTCCCTGACCCTGACATGGGCTACCTGGTGGTGGTGGCGGAAGTATCTCACAACATCATCCAACACTAGAAGATCCTACTTTAAGATCCCCTCCTACTCCTCTACCAACTACTCCTTCTTGGCGTCCACCCAGGCCTTTCCTGGGTGATCCATGATCATGCCACTGCCTCTACTATAGTAGTTCATATGTTGTCTGCCTAACCTCCTCAGCATGTCATATTAAGAAATCACATTCCATGTGACCTTCCATGTCACATTCATGGAATCTCCCCTATCTGTACTACCCTAGTCCTCTATGTAGTCCTTGATCCACATGGACATGTTCCTAAGTCTGGGCATGGGAGTGCCTCATGTGCCTTGACACCTATCATCTGCTAGCCGCTGTAGATGACACAAACCTTGGATGTCTGCTGACAGCTCCAGCTACAAGGATTCCCTCAAAAAGGAATCTATACTTCACCATTTCCCACTCAAGAACTATAACATATTTGGGAATGTATAGGGGTTCCATACTAGCATGGATACCTCTACATATTCCATTATTAAACTTCCATTCCCATAAGTAACCATCTCAAATCATGTCAAGTGAGTACAGTGTAATGTTATTTAACCTCATATAATACTCAGATACAGTCATCCATCCCTATTGTATCTCTAAAGAACCTGAATTTGAACTGAGTGCAAGCATATGGGGTAGTAAACCTCATGAAACACCTTATAGATGTCATACCAAGAGAGTGTCGACTCATCATGTTGTACATTAATAGACTCCACCAATTCCTAACTACTTTTTTGAAAATACTAGCTTCCAGTGTAACCATATGATTATTCAGGGTCCACATAAGTCTAAAAAATCAGATCACGAACTTAATAAAATCCTCCAATTCCTAGGGATCTAGCTCACTGTGGAACCTCAACGACCTCTAGCACTAAAAATCAAAGAGTGTGATAAGATTCCATGTATCCTTAGCCTACTCTGATGGTATAATCTGCTACTCAATAGGCAGGGGTTCTTCTACCAACCTACTTGGAGGAAAGATCTCATGATATGGCTTTTGAACTGAGGCCTCATCACTCATCATATCATCATCATGATCCTAAATCGGTGACCTAGCTACCTATCATTACATAGGCATCCTAAAAATAATCAAGATGTACCATGATAAGATCAGAATATATATATTAGGATTTAGTTCAAGAAAGAAAATCAAATTATTCAATCCAATATGATGCATGTACCAATGTCCCCTACAACCAATTTCTTAGTATGTCAAGTCAAAAATTAGGTAGTTAAAGTCATGATGTATGGATACATCGGCTACCACACCAAAAATGGGTTCCCTATCCTGAAATCCATACTCGAGACACTTTGACACCATTGACCTAATTTCTCAACCAAACCTCATAAGGAGAAAAAATATCCAAACATTTTCTTGAGGCCAAACAACCTTTGATACTTCCCTGTAAAGACTCAATCCATTGAGACCCACCTGGTTGTCGAAATACCAGATAGCCACAACCCTAATCCTTCTTCCATAGGCTAGATGTTGGTGATAATCACCTATACGGAATAATTAAAATGGTATTCCTTTGCATAAATTACATGTATGCATGAAACCAACCATATCCATGAAGAACTGTAGAGGAATAATAATAATAGACAGTAACATCTAGAGTAAAAATCTTTCATTTAATAACCTCTAGGGAATAGAAAAGAGTGTGATAATGAAATCTAAAATATAAAGATAAAAATACACACCCACCCAAAAAAATATGCCAACTTGAAAATAACTGGAAAAGAAAGTAGCTAAGAGATCTAGGTTTCTGATCTCTAATCTTGAACATTGTACATGGTCTATTAACCCAGGTATCCCTATGCTCCCCTGAAATCACCTTTTACATATACATCATATGCATAAGACACAACACATGTGGGAAAATCCCATGTAAGTGTGAGTATATACATACCAAGTAGGATGCCCCAAAATGGAAGAGGGATCAACAGTATACACAATAGAAGTAGTTAGATCAACCTAAATAAAGAGGGAAAAACCCAATATCATATATATATGATCATGTAAGAAACCCATATGAGAGATAAAGTGTATCTCTATATCACACCCTAACATATGAAGATGAGTTTTCCTATAGATCCAAAGGTCTATCATCTATGTCAAGTATCTCACATGTCTATCGGAAGAAGTCATGAGGAGGGTCCGCATCTCACCACCGCTCCACAACCTGAGGGAGAAAAATTTACAAAACATAGAGGATACACACCTGTGTAGGGGATTAATATCTACATATATGGAATAATGAGTATGGTGGGACTTGTTCCCTGGTTAAATAGGGTAGTATGTCCCCATTAGTGGAGGAATTGTGATTTAGTGCGACTTGGGAGTACCATCTCCATCTAAACAATGAGTATGGAGGACCTACAGCATGGTGCGATAGAAGGGTACTATCTCCACTTGAACAATGAGTATAGAGGACCCACACTCTGGTGAAATATATTTGTATTGTCTCCATGGAGATAGAACCATTGTAACCTCACCACAAAAGAGTGGAGGTGCCTACACCCTATAATTGTGCTCCACATCTGAGAGAGATACAACTCCCATAAAGGGCATGTACGTCGTCGGAGCTCAGAGATAGGGGAGTTCCACTCCGATGGATTGAGAACATGCACCTACTATAGTATGGGGGAGTACCGTATCCATATTTATAAATAGTATGGGGGATCCTCACCCTAGTGTGACAGGGGAGTACCATCCCTGTGGATATAGGACCAACACCCTGGTATGATGGGGAAGTACCACCTCTTCCATTAATAATGAGTATGGGGGAACTGTGCCCTGGTACGATAGGGGAGTACTATTCCCAGGGATAGAGGAGTTTCACCCTAACATAATTAGAGAGTATTGTCTCTACCTAGAATCTCTTTGATGGTCCTTCCTGATCACTACCATTGTTTATCATCACCTAAAGATTCATTATGATTGGAACATACATCATCATATCTTAAATTCCACTAAAAAGGACACCATTGTTTTCTACATGAAAAAACTCAGTATAGGCCACCCATAGACAAAAATACAAGTCAAAACAAAGGGGATACAAGAGGTAAAATTTCCGTAAAATGGTAGTACATAATGTGTGTGGGTTCCATATGGTGTGTGGTCCCACTCTGAGGCCTGGTTGTGTTCTCCTCTAGACATAGATCAGTGGCCATGTAATCATACACTACATGTAAAAAACCCACATGGTGTGTCTCATCCACTTGAGGCCTATTCATGTGCTCTTGGACATGCCTGTGTATTTCAGGTCATGTTGTGTACCTGGCCATATACCTGGTCATGCCTAGGTACTGTAACATTTCTATGTAGTCCCAAAGTATGTGGTGTTTCCTCTTGCATGGGGTTCTAGGTGTCTGAAGCTGGTACACGGGTTGGCCACCCATAGAGGGTCACATGGTGTGTAGGTCCACATACACGGTGAGTGATATTTAACTCTGACTGAAACCCTAGCCTCCAAGTAAATCTGAAGAACATGTCGTGTGTTCTTACATACTACAAGGCATGTAGTAGCGTATTCCATAGAAAAACTAGTTCTTCACACGAATATCATATCTTCCACTTCTAATACAATCCATGCCTTTTGAACACCCAAAAATAGTGGTAGTTTCCTATGACCATTGATTTTGGCACTCCGATGGCTGGAAATCAGAATCCAGTGATTCCCTTGAAGCTTACAATTACACGCATCACTTACCAGTCACCATTACTTGATCTCATTATCTCTATGGATCTCATATCCATAGATCGTCACTTGAAATCCATGAACCATCCTAAACCATCCTAAAATAACCAATCCATTCATTGTATGTGAATCTTCCATGAATCTAGGGGTCTGATCTTGCTTGAACCCACCTAGAAAAATGTCGAAACACAACCCCATAGTCTAGTGATAAAGAACGCGAAGAACAGAGGGGGATTAAGCATATAAGAAAAAGGGAATCAATAATTGGTCAAATGTTCTTGTAAAAATATTATAAATCAGAGATTAATAAGGGTGATAGCATGCAGAACATGATAGATTTATTGAATTAACAAAATAAATTGAAATAGGGATCATGTGGATGATCAATTAATCAAGGATCAAATATTAGAAAATAATAACATGATAAATCATTTAATCAATGGAGGGAACCACGTATGATGATTCCTACCTCGTTTATGGATCAATAATTGGTGAATAATGTGTTTTCTAGTGATGTGGATAATTTGTTACATCTATTTTCTATCATTCCACCTCAATCTGATCATCGTTCGTCATTTGATATCGATCCTCCAATGAAGAATACTCTCCTCCACCTCTCAAATACAATAAGGGTTATGTTGTTAACCCTTGTAAAATCATTATAAGGGGTATTTGTAGAGGATTTAATTAGGTTTTTTAATAAAAAAAATTATTTATTTGTTATAATTAAACTCACTCGGCTACAGCTGCCTCAACTGGATTCCAGGAATCGACCAGCCTTAGGTCGCACCTAGGGTAACCCCCATGATCATTATTCAACTACAGTCTTAGATTTACGATTCAAGACACCATTCATGAGATATTCCATTATTTATAAAAAACTATGTGTGTGTGATATAAATATATTTAATATTTTTATAAAATTAATTTTGGGATCATTGGTTCTCATAATATCACATTTTCTTAGCACATAGATCTAAAAAAATTCTTAATATATTTCAAGGTCTTACAAGGAAAAAATAGAGTCTCTACATTCTCCCCTCCTTTAAAGTTTTTCATCCCTGAAAAGCACAAACAAAATAATATGATGGGGATACTAAGCCTGTATCTGTCTCTCCTGCTCCTAGGAACTCTCTTTCATACTCCCATGTTATCATAGCACACAATCCAAATAAATAGTAAATCTTCATAGGATTTAGTCCTGTTGATCCTTGATTGCCACTGGTTACTCTATGAAGATAGTTTCATCCTCAATGTCCATATCACCCCTTTCCATAACATGCATATGATCATGCATGTTTTTCCTCAGTTGTCATGTATGGAAGACGTCATGTACCGGGTATAACTATGTGGGTAAGGCTGGGTGCTAAAAAACCACACCAACCCTCTGTAGGATCTCTAATGGCCTGATAAACCTCAGGGATAGCTCTCCTGTTAGGATGAATCTTCATAATCCTCATCAAAGTGACACTATTCAAAAACCATTATCTTCGTATTTGAACTCCAAGGTCCTATGATGTCTATCTGTGTAAGATTTATATTGGCTATGGGTTTTCCTCATCCACTCACAGATCACTTGGACCTTATCCATCATTTCCCACACCATCTTTTTTCCAACAATAGATGCCTCAATAATCTAAGTCCATCATAAGGGTAACCTACAAGGTCTCTCATACAATGCCTCAAAAGGTTCCATGTTAATAGTATAGTTATATCTATAATTATAATAAAACTCTACCAAAGGTTAGAGATCCTCCCAAATCTTGTTGAAGTCGAACATCTAAGCCCTCGGTATATCCTCCAACACTTGGATGGTGCACTCGGTCTTCCCATCCATATAGGGGTTAAAAACAATAGTCATCCTTAAATAGGTTCTGAATTCATTATGTAGGCCTCTCCATAGTCGTGATGTTAACCTCAAATCATGGTATGAGACAATTCCTAAGGGAACCCCATGAAGGGGGATAATCTCTCGTGTGAAAAAATTCCCTAAACTCTCCACCAAACTTTGCTCCCTAATAGAATGGAAGTGAACTGAATTGGTATTTAGGTCAAGTTTCACCCAGATAGAATCATGGCCTCTCACTTTATATGAAATCCTAGTAACAAAGACCATGGATATGATATCCCATTTACACTTCGAGATCTAAAGAGATTGCAACAAACCTACCGGAACCTGGTTCACAACCTTCATCTACTAACATGTGACACACCAAAAGATGAACTTAGTAATTATATGCCTCATTCCATCCCACAAAAACTACCGATGACGGTCTCTGTGAATCTTTCCAACACTAGGATGTATGGACAAAGGATAAGCATGAAATTCCATCATCACCTCATACAATTTGACCAAAACCACCATTGGTCACTAGAAAAGGGTGATGTGATTCCCTCATTTATAGAATCCATTGGGTGAATTTACTAAGGATATCTGGTCACAAATGACCTAATAGTAAATGTATCCAGATTAAACCTCCCTTATACACTGGAAAAGTGGAAGAGTCAACGCTATCAAATAAAGATAATTTTCAACCCTATCCTTTATTAGGTCTATCTATAAATAAGTAAACTACTTAGACACCTCCTCTACTAGAAGATAATAGCACTTCCTGTTAAGGGAATATTCAACCACATTTCCCTTTCTAGGATTATAGACTATCTCAAAGTCATAGTCATGTAGGAACTCTAACTAGTTCCTCTGTCTCAGGTTTAGATCTCTCTGTGTGAATTCATACCTAAGACTATGATTGTCTGAGTAAAAAAAACATTGCTCTCCCAGAAGATAGTTCCTCCACATCCTCAGAGTGAAGACTACAGATTCTAACACCAGGTCATGAGCATCATAGTTTTTCTCATGGGTTCTCAACTACCTTGTTCTATATTTGATCACTACCCACCTCTACATTAACACATAGACGAGCCCAGCTCTCAAGGTACTTTAGTATACTATTTACTCTATGTCTTCCTTTGATAGTCTCAAAATAGAATCACTAGTCAGCCTCATCCTCAAATCCTCAAAGGATATTTGACACTACTAGGTATAAGTAAATGGATACCATTTCTATGTAAGAGTGTTCAAAGGGGATGTAATACTAGAGGAGTCCACCACAAACCTCCTATAGTACCCCACCAAGCCAAGAAAACTTTACACCACTGACACACTCTTAGGTGGCTACCACATAATCACTACATAAATCTTTTTCAGGTGCACAACTAATCTATTCTTAGAAATGACATGCCCCAAAAAGTAAAACTTGCAGATCCCAAATATACACTTCAAGATCTTACCATAAATCTAGTTCTCCTAAAGAAAGTATAATACCATCACCAAGTGCAATGCATGCTCCTCATATGATAAAAATTATATAAGTATGTTATCAATGAAGATGACCAAAAATTAGTCCAAGTATGACTAGAAGATCCATTTCATCAGATCTATAAACACAAAAGAGGAATTTTTCACACCAAAATTCATTACCAAGAACTCATAGTGTATATAGTGACATCAGAATGCCAGATTCAAAATATCAACCTCATGAACCCTCAACTAGTGGTAGCTGAACCTGAGATCAATCTTAAAGAACCATATTGTGATTTGAAAATGATTAAATAAGTCATAAATCCACAGAAAGGTGTACTTTTCCATTATCGTAGCCTAGTTCAGGTGACTATAATCAACACAAATCTGCAATCTATCTTCTATATTTTTCAGGAACAAAACTGGAGCTTCCAAGGGGTACACACTTGGTCTAATAAAAGCCTTCTCTTTAAGGTCCTCCAAATACATTCTCATCTCCTAGATCATGGTAGGGGCTATCCAATATTCCATAGAATAAATTGTAGAGATCTTGGGGTGAAAGTTGATTAAAAACTCTATCTACCACCTTGGAGGTAGTCCCGAAACATTCTTAGGGAATATGTCCATATAACCCTACATGATTGAAGGAACCCAGATTCCTAAAGATACCACTACACCAAGGGATAAAGTATATAATTAATGGGTTAGGTGTTAGAGCTTCCTACTTGCAATACCTACTCACTCCACCATATGATCTCCCTTACCCATAAAGTAGAATCTTGTCTCATCTGTCTAAAGGCATCTGACTCTTCTATGGTGATAGTAAATTTGGGCTTAGACCATTGAAAACTAGTCCATACCCAAGATGACATTATAAGGTCTCATTTTTATGACCAATAGATCCCGCAAGAAACTGTCTCCACCAAGTAATATCTCCAACTACCGGTGGATAAGTGATATCAAAGAAGTGTTCCCTGTAGAAACCTCAATCCAAAACTATTGGGATAAAGACTCAATTAGGGGATCTATATCTCACACTATGAGTAAGGATATGAAGGAATTAATCTAACCCATGTCTACTAGTACTGAAGAAAGAGTATAATAAACATAGTTCATGCACATAATCATCTCATGAGATATTGGGTCATATGCCTCCAAATCCTGCAGCTACCCATGGCTCTGACCGCTAGCTTCCTAAGGATAATGTGGGATACCTGTTGGTGGTGGGAGAAGTAGCTCATAACATCATCCCACACTATAATATCCTCCTCCATGATACCCTCCTACTCCTCTTCTATCTCTTCCTCCCTGGTGGAAACTCGATACACACCTAGGAGATCCATGATCACGGTGATACCACTGCCATGGAAGTCCATCTACTGTCTACATTCCATCATCACCACGTCTGGTCAATAAATCATGTTCCAAGTGACCTATCCCATCACTTTCATATCATATCCCCTCTACAGGTCTCCCTGGTCCTCAACATAGTCCATTAGCCACATGACCATGTGCCTGAGTCTAAGCATGGGTACGCCTCCAATGCCTCAACACTTATCACCTTCAAACCAATAAAAACAACTCATCCCTGGGATGCCTACTAATGGCTCTATATGAATATAATCCCTTAGATGAGAATAAATCTATTTCCAGTTCCTTCTATAGCACTCTAGTATATGTGGGAATGCATAGGGCTACCATACTAGCACAAATGTCTTGGTAAAGACCATACTCAAACTTACACACCCGGAAGTAACCATCACAAATCATGTTAAGGGAGTACCACATAAGGTCAACGAACCTTCAATAATACTCTGAAACATTCATCACTTCCTACTATAGCTCTAAAAAAACCTAAATTTTAACTGATTACAAGCACAAGGGGTAGTACTCCTCAAAAAATAGTTACTGGACTTTGGGATATGAGAGTGTCGACTCCTCAGGCATCTGCATGACTAGACTCCACTAGCACCCAAATTATATATAGAAAATATTTACTATCAACACAACCATCTGGTTAGTCAGGGTTTAAAAAATTCTAAAAAATTGGATCATTGAATCAAGAAAATCATATTCTACCTAGGGATTTGGATCACCATGGAACCTCAGTAGCCTCTGGTGCTGGAAATCACAGAGTTCTCTAAGCCTTTATGTATCCTCATCCTGGTATGTTAGTATAATCTACTTCTCAATAGGAAGGGGTGTTGTTTCCTGTCCACGTGGAGGAAATATCTTGAAATATGGACTCTAAATTGAGTCTTTATCACTCATCAGATCATCATCATGATACTAAATTGATAACCTATCTAGTTGTATTCACTGAGGTATCTTGAAAGTAATAAATATATACCATGGTAAGATGAGCATATATATATGGGGAGATGGCTCAATAAGGATAGACAAAAAAATCAATCCTATATGATGGATGTACTAATGTTCCATGTAACCAATGTTTTGGTATGCTGAGTTGACAAGAAGGTAGTCAAAGTCATGGTGTATGGATACATCATCTGTTGTACCAAAACTGGGTTCCCAATACTAAAAGCCACACTTGTGGCACTTTGACAACACTAACCTAAGTTCCCAAACAAACCTAATAAGGGAAAAACTCTAAACAATTTCTTGAGGTTGAACCACATTTGATACCACTTTGTAAAGACCCAACCCACCAGGGCTTTCCTAGCCAATAGATGACCAGGTCTCCATAACCCCAAGCCCACCTCTATAGGATAGGGGTTTGTGACAAGTAATATTAAGGGATAAATAAAATGGGATTCCTTTTTATAGATTAACTATATGAACGCACCCAACCATATTCATGCAGAATTGTAGAGGAATAATAATAATAGAAAGTAAAATTTGGAGTAAAAACCATGCATGTAATAACCTATAATGAATACAATAGAGTGTGACAGTGAAATAAAAAATATAAAAGTAAAAATACATGACCACCCAGATGACAGATAAATGGTATCTCCATATCATAGCCCAAAGTATGATGATGAGTCTTCTTGAAGCTCCAAAGGTCCATCATTGATTCCCAGCATCTCGTGTGTCTATCTAAAGAAGTCTTGAGGAGGGCCCGCACATCACCACTGCTCCACAGCCCAAGGAAGAAAATTTTAAAAAAGATATAGGATACATGCCTGTGTAGGGAAGTACCATCTCTATATATGGAATAATGAGTATGGGGGAATCATTCCCTGGTGCGACAGGGGAGTACCATCGCCATAGATAGAGGACTCTCACCCTGTTGTGAAAAGGGAGTACCATCTCTATCTGAACAATGAGTATGGAGGACCCATTCCTTGGTGTGATAAGGTAGTATCATCCCTATCTAAATAAAGAGTATATAGGACCCAATCCGTGGTTCAATAGGGGAGTAATGTCTATATGGATAGAGGACCCACATAACCTCACCAGAAAAGAGTAAAGGGGCCCACACCCAGTAATTGTACTCTACAGAAGAGGGATCCACTACTCCCATGGAGGACCTGTACACTACCAAAGATCAAATATGGGTGAGTTCTACTTTGGTATATAGAGGACCCAAATTCACTATAGTATGGTAGAGTACTATCTCTGTTTGTATAAAGAGTATGGGGGACCTATGCCCTGGTGTGATAGAGGAGTATCATCCCCATGGATAGAGGATCTGCACCCTAGTATAATAGGGCAGTACCACCTATGCATACAATAATGAGTATGGGGGCCCATGACCAAGTGTAATAGGGGAGTATCATCCCCATGGATATAGGACCCTCTCCCTGATACAATAGGGGAGTATCATCCATGCCTGGAATCTCTCTGATGATCCTACCCAATCACTACCATCTCCAAGAATCATATGAAGATGTGCCATGTTCATAAAATCATGAATAAAATCTCAAAGTTCACAATATAGGATAGAATCATGTTTTAAATATAAAAACACTCAGGATAGGGTACTTATGGGTCAAAATCTGTGTCAAAATGAAGGATATGCGAGAGGTATAATTTCTTCAAAAAAGATAGTAAATAATGTGTATGTGTTCCACATGGTGTGTGGTCATGCTCCACTGCCTAGACGTGTCCTCCTCTAGACATGGATTAGTGGACATGTCACCATAAACGGCATGTACAAGACCCACACGGAATGTCTCGGTCACTCGGGGTCACTCATGTGCTACTGGTCATTCTTGTGTCCATCAATCAATGTTTTGTACGTGTCCATGTACCAAGTTGTGCCCAGGTACCAAAAAATGTATGTGTACTCCCAAAGTAAATGGTGTGCCCTCCCATATCTGGTCTGAATCATGTATAGCCGGCACACATCTTGGACTCTTCGTGAGGGTCACACAGTGTGTATGTCCACATACACGGTGTGGGACATTTAACTCTAGTTGAAACCCTAGCCATCGTGGAAACCTAAAGAATGCATTGTGTGTTCTTTCACACTACATGGTGTGTACTCTTGCTTTCAATAGAAAAAATGATTTTTCATGGTGATCCCATAACCTCCATTTCTTACACTATCTGAGCCTATTGACCACCCAAAAAATATTGTTATTCACCCATAGCCATTGTTTTTTTCCTTCGATGGATGGAAATCAGAATTCAGTGATTCCCTCAAAGCCCAAAAGGTTGTACGTCAACCACCAGTCGTTGCTGCTCAATTTGGTCACCACTATAAATCCCATATCCACATAGAATCACTTTAAATCCACGATCCCTCCCAATTCATCTTCAAATTTCCAATCCAATCATTACACATGAATCTACCGCAAATCTGGGGGTTTGATCACACTTGAACCCACCCGACAATGTGGAACCATGAACCCATAGGATGATAGTGAAAAACATGAATAATGGAGGGTAATGAGGAACATAAAAAAGTGAATCAATCATTGGATAATAATTCTTATCCAATTCTCATAAATCATGGATTAACAGGGGTGATATCATGTGAAATATGATATATTTATTTAATTAAAAAAATAAATCGCAACAAGGATTATACGAATGATCAATTAAACACAAATCAAATAATAACATATAAAAAATGATTAGTATTTTAATCAATGGGTCAACCCAAAAATGAGTAGTCCTACCATTATTTTTGATCAATCATTAGTGAAGAATAATTTTCCAGTGATGAGGATGATCTTATACATTTTCTATTTGTCAATCCACCTTGATCTGATCGTCATTCATCATTTGATGTTGATCTTCAAAAGAAGAATTATATACTTCAAATCTCAAATATAGAAAGGAATTTTTGGATAATACTTGTAAAATATCCATAAGTTGTATTTATAGAGGATTTAATTAGGTCATTTAATAAAAAAATTATTTATTTATTTTAATTAAAGGCACCTTTCAACGACTACCTCAATCAGACATCTAGTATCGACCAGTCTTATGTCATGCCTAGGGTAAACCCCAAGATCTGAATTCAACCATGGTCTTAGATTTATAATTCAAGACTCTATTCAAGATATGTTCCATTATTTCTTAAAAAAATTCACATGCGATATAAATATATTTAATGCTTTTATAAAATTAATTTTGGGCTAACCAAGCCTCAAAATCTCACTCCATCTCAGTTCTTGGATCCAAAAATATTTATTAATATATTTTAAAGCCTTATAATGAAAAAATACAGTCTCTATAAAGACCAAGTAAATGGTAGGAAAAATCCTTTCTCATGTTTCATTAAGAGCATGTGAATATTCAAAGCATATCCCTTGGGAGTGTCTCGTCAGGTGTGCAATCTTAGGCCCACTCATTATTTATAAGGATGAATATTGATTAAATTATAAACCAACCCTTTTTAGAATTATTAACCCTAGGTTCATTTTTTCTATATCTACATCCACTTTCCCGTATCCCTAAAGGGATGTATTTTCTAGGAAATTACACACACTTTTACTTTACTAAAATGTTGGATGATTTTTCCACCATGAAAAAGTTGACACTTGAATAAAAACAATGTGAGATAGGTATGACAATATAAAATTGTAAATACATTAAATTTCATGAGTGGCATGGAAAAAATTATCTTGCGTTAATGCATGTACCACACAAAATAAAATAGGTGTTGATTATAACTTGAGTCCGAAAGAATGAAAATAGAGATGGAAAACCCCTACTTATTGATTGGGAGAAATTAAATAATAACCTATTAGAATATAGCGATTAAACATGATCTTAAAATACCATGAATAAAAAAAAATCATGATATAAAATCTCAAATAGATAGTATATAAATAACACAATGGAAATTAAGTGCATAATACAAATTATGTCTCAAGGAGAGGAATTTCATATGAAAAAAAACATTACCTCTTGTCCTGAATTCCATGAAAAAAATTTAAACTACTATATCATAAAATATATATATCTTAATAAATTAATTAATATATTTAATCATATCCATTTTCATCTATACTCTTCATAAATATTCATTCTCTGCATGAATTCTTCAAATTTTCCACATCATTGTTTATAGTCTTGATCATTTGTATAAGTTTAATAATAGTTGTGTTTGTATTCATTATTATTCGAAATTTAATTATTAATATGTCATTAAATTTAATATTAGGGATCTTTTATAATAATTTATGATGTTTTAAATCTATTTTGTTAGTTTTTAGACATTATCCTTAAAGATGAAGCCGATAATTAGCATGATTTAGTGATTTTTGACGAACGAAGGGAGTTTACATAATTGATGAAATAGATGTTGATATAATATATATTAAACAAAATAAATATTACAAATTTATATCATATTATACCATTAAATAAGTTATCATATTTATCTATGATATAAACGTATGGTATTGTTAAAGAAGGTGGTTAAACCGACCCAAACATGAACCTACCATGATTAGTGGATGATTATGAGATGACTTAGATTAATATAATTATAACAAGATTATAATGATATTATTTAGTGTTTATTAGTGTGATATTTCATAATTATAATAAATTATAATAATAATTAATCGATATGAAAACATCATGCAATATGAATAAAATAGTATCCTTGTAGTATGCTTATTTTAAATGATTAAACTAATGATAATTGTTTATTAGTCATGTAATTGATAGGTTCTTAAATTTTTCACACCAAAAGCTTAATGATATAATAAAAATAATATTTATACATTAATACCATCCTTATATCTTAACTTATAAGGTAGTTAAGGAAAATGAAACATGTTATGTCATGGAGGAAATAGTCCTCACAATACAAGAACAACAATTTTATTTTTCTTAATGGATGGGGTATACAAATAAATAATGATAATAGCCATAAAATAGTAACATTAATGTATATAAATTATAATAATATTATTATATTAGTATTTATATAATAAATTTTAAATAATATAATTAAGAAGAAAACCAATTAATTGATAATACTCATGTTGGGGGCTTGATTTTACCTTGAAAGTCTCCTTGAATTTGAATGGTTTAGGAAAGCTATGAGTGGCTAGGGGATTATGTTATTGAGATAGGATTCTAGGGAAATAAAAATTGAAGTTTTTAAAGGAGAAATTAGAGTGGTAGGTTTTTCTTTAAGTGGTGAATATTTTCCCCTTTTATAAGTGAAGTAAAGGGTGATTTTGGGAACACCTTTACATTTTTCAATAATTCCAAGGAACTATTCAAGGTTAAATGGTTCAAAAATAGAAAAAAGTGTAGGGAAAACATTTATTACTCGATCTAATCCTCAACCATTAAATTATAGGTATGTTTTATAAATTTTTTAGGACTTTTATACTAGTTTAAATTCAATTTACACCTTTTACTTTTACATTGGTAATTATATTCTAATCTTAGTAATTAATTTTAAGGAAACTGATTAAGATTTTCCATTTTACCTAAGTTTACACTTATAATTTTATATTTTAAAATAATTTTATCAAGTAAAATTTTTAAATTTGTGAAATTTTAATTTTAAAATTAATACGCTTAATCATGTAAAAACTGTTTTTAGAGAAATAACGCTTTTAAAATTTATATTTATATATAATATAAAATTATTTTGGATACTAATTTTAAAGATATAAATTTATTTATTATAAAATAAAAAATGGATATTATAATTTCAAGGTAAGAAAATGTCGAATCTACCTTGAAAATACTTGATTCGATGAAAATACTAAAAAATAGTTTTTATATTAAAGTAGAATTTTAATTAGCCTAAAAATGTTTTATATGGGCTTTATAAGTTCAAATAAAATTTTATAATGTATAATGTTATTCCTAAAATTAATATTTTATTACTTAAAATGTTTTTTAAACCTGTAATTCATCCTTATATAATGGTAAAGTCATATGAATTACAAGTTTCGTGAAAAACTTAATTTTCAACTAAAAATCAACCTTTTCAGAAAAATATAAAAAATTCTTACTAAGATAATTTTAATATGATGAATTCAAGAATTGAATTAGTTTGGTCAATTTAAAATTCTAGAATTTAACTTTTAATTAAAGTCTAGAATAAATGCACTATAAAGGGAGAATATGTGAAATAGTTCATGATATGATATTTACCCGCTATAGTAGAGTCTCGAGTGTTATAGAGTTGGAGGAGGTAATCCTCATGATGGTACCAATCCTTAGGAACCTAGGCTAAAGCACAGTTATGGAGTTCATCAGTAGAGAGGCATAGGATATGGGTGTGGGTAGATGCATCTAATGGAGGTGTCAACTCCAGTAGGAATAAAGGTTTTATGAGGTATGATTAATTTATTGTATACCCTAGTTTTTTCCTTATTTGATTTTGGAGCCTCAAAATTCTATATTTATTATGCTTTGTTCTATTTCTTGCAACTATAGGTGGAGATATTTCTCATGCCTTTAGTGTCATCCATGCTAGTTGGAGGCCAGGATGCTTTTTTTGGTGTGTTCTTAGATGTAGACTAGTGATGGGGTAGCACTAGTTAATGGGGGATTTATTCTTTCTACAAATACATCCAAATGATTTTATCTTTGGCATGTATTTTTTTATCATGTGTGTGTATTTTTCTATTGTTTTTGAGGAATTGTTTCATTTTCTGATGTGGAGGGTCAGTAAGTGGTATTCATTGGCGAGTAGAGTCGTCAAATGGGTTGTAGGTGGGTGTATATTTTGTTATCTCAATTGGTAAATTTTTTAGTGGAAGATTGAGGAGAGAATATTTCCAAGGTTTTGGAGGAGTTTTTGGATGTTGTCCTAGATGAGCTTGTATAACTATGCCATCAAAACAATGTCAAGTTTGGGGTAGAGTTATAACCAGGCATGTCTCTGATTTTGATTCACCCTATCAAATGGTGCCTATGGAACTGAACTAGTTGAAGTGAAAGTTGATGATATGATATAGAGGTGTTTCATATGACCTATTGTGTCTTCGTGCGGTGCACTAGTGTTTTTTTTCAAGTTGGTGAACGATGTTCTAAGTTTGTACGTAGAATAATGGAGGTCAAATCATGTGACGATCAAGAATCATTTCCCCTTATAAGTATTGATGATATGTTCAACCAACTGAGGGGATCCAATTGGTTTTTGAAGATCAATTTGTGAAATGGATATCACCAAATGAGGGTAAAGGATGAGGAAATCCTAATTATTTCCTTTGGGTGTAGGTATGGTTACTTTGAGTTTTTAATCATTCCATCCAGTGTCATGAATGCACAAGTTGTGTTTGTGGGGCGCATAAACTCTTTATATCATGAGTTAATGGACTAGTTTATATTCATGTTCATTGATGACATCTTGGTCTACTCAAAGTTATAGGAGGATCATGTAGATCATATCAAATCCATATTAAAGGTTCTATGATACCATAATCTCTATGGAAAGTTCGCAAAGTGAAATTTCTAGATGCAAAAGGTATGTTTCCTTGAGAATGTGGTGTCTCAGTAGGGTAAGGTTGTGGACCCATCGATGGTTGAGGCAATTGTTTCTTGGACATAGACCTATAATGTAATAGAGGTTCTCTATTTCCTTATTCTTATAGGCTATTAATAGAGGTATGTGTATGGCTTCTCTTAGATTTCATCCTTTTTTTCACCTTTTACTGAGAAGGACTAGGCCTTCGTTTGTTATGATCAATGTCTGGAAGCACTCAGCTACCTGAAGGAGAGTTTTATCAGTTCCCTGGTGATTTTCTTTCTTAAAGAGTCTGTGATGTTTGAGGTTTTCTATGATGCATACCATATGATATTATGAGTTATCTTGATGCAGGAGAGTATGGTAATCTATTATGGGTCTAGGAATCTATGTCCATATGAGCATAACTATGGCACCCATGATATGAATCTAGTGGCAGTTGTTTTTGTGCTAAAGTTGTGGTGGAATTACCTCATCTATGAGTGATTTGTGGTTTTTACAAACCAAAAGTAACTGAAATATATTCTCACTTTGCATGATCTAAATTTACAATAGCATATGTGGATATAGTTTCTATAATATTATGATTTTGAGATCTCCTACACCCTGTTAAAGGGAAATGTAGTTGTTGATGCGCTAAGTTAGAAGTCCCGAAGAGATGTGGTTTGAGATTCCACAGATGTTTGGAGAGGTATAGAGGATATTTTAGTGGTGTATCATGATACTGAGGAAGTCAGTAGTGGAGTTTGTCTTTATCAGATTCTATACCTGATGTAGTAGGTGGAAGAGACTCGGTGGGGAGACTCAAAGGTGGAGGTGATGGAATACCAAGTTGGTCATGGTGATGCTTTAGAGGGATGGTCAGAGGAAGGAAAAAATGAATGTTATTCCAAGGGAGGTTTTATGTTACATTGGTGATGCATGAGGAATTTATCCATGAGTTTCATATCTCACCCATATCAGTACATACTAGTGATATTAACATGAATTTTGGCTTGAGAATACATATTTTATGACTTGGAATGAAATAGTCAGTGAAAGAGTTCATAGTGAGGTGTTTTCTTTTTCAGTAGGTGAAATTCAGACACCGTGTTCCTGGAGGTTTTTTTCATCCCTTGGATATCTCTGAGTGGAAGTGGGAGTACATATTGATGGATTTCATCACCAATTTACCCTGGTCTTAAGGAGTATGTGATGAAGTTTGGGAAATTATGGACCAACTAATGAAGTTGGATCATTTTTTGGAGATCTGTAAATTGAGTGTTGTAGATATTTTGGCATGGTGGTATGGGTATGTTGTGGCTAGAATTCACAAGGAATTGAGGAACAACATCTCTAGTCAGGATCCTCATTTTTTCTCATGGTTCTGGAGAGTATTTTATCATGTTTTTAGCTTCTAGATTCTCTTTAACACTATTTTTTATATTTTGATAGATAGGGAAACAGAGAAGACCATTTTGATACTAGAGGATATTTTTTGATCTTGCATCTTAGATTTTATCAGATCATGGGTGAGGTTCTTACCTTTGGTTTAGTTTTACTATAACAATAGTTATCACTCATCCATTGGCATGGCTCCATTTGAGGCATTGTATGGGTGGTCGTTTCACTATCTGTTATGATGGACTAAGGTTGGGAAGTTAGCATTACTTGGTCCTAATATGGTTCAGAGCATAAAAAAAGAATATTCATGTGGTCTAAGAGTAGATTAAGGTGGTTCAATACCATCATAAGTCCTATGTTTATCATAGAATGAGGCCCCTGAATTTTGAGGTTAGAGACCATACGTTCTTGAGGGTTTCCCTCCTAAGGGATGGTAAAGGTTTGGAATAAGGAGTAAGATTTATCCCTAGTTCATGAGGACATTTTAGGTGTTATAGTATGTTGGTGAGGTGGTTTATCAGTTTTCCCTTCCATCGTGGATTGATAGGATCTATGATGTCTTCCACATTTCTCATCTCTGTCAGTATCTTCATGATTAATCTCATGTCATCGACTGAGGATAGATGGATATCAAGGATGATGAAATATTTTTGGAGTGACTAGTAGAGATCTAGGATCATCAGTAGAAGGTTTTGTGTGGATGAACCATATCTTTGGTTCATGTGTTGTGGAGGAATTGTAGATTTTAAGAGAGTAGTTGGGAGTATGATATGAATACGGGTTCCTATTACCCTAAGTTTTTTTGAGTTTACCCTTTTTTTATTTTTCTTTTATTTTGTGGACCATGAATATTTCATATTTATGATATGTGTTTTTTTTCTTTTCTAGGGGAATGTGTTATGACTTCAAGCATATAAAGAGGGGGAAACCTCATCCCAATTAAAAAAAATTATATTTATGAAAAAATTTAAAAATTGTTTTGGTGGGTTAGTGTCACCAAAAGAAGATAATATCTTTATATAAAGGGTGGTTTTCATTGATTTATATACTTAAGGAAGTGTTGTGTGATGGTCAAGGTAGTTTTCAGCTTGATGTTCTTGGATGGTGTGGTTTTTTGGGTGTAACAGGATCTTTGAAAGTTATCATGAGGGGTTATTGTTTGGACCCTTCCCTTTTTTCCTTTCTGGTTTCCTCTTATATCCTTGAGGATGAGAATCATTTGAGAGGTATCTGATGTAATTTATTTGTTTTCCAAAACCATGCCTTTTTGTTTTTTCTAAGGTTTGGAGGATTCAATAGGGTTCTTAGAGTATTTTGCTTATTTGTTTTTCTATGTTTAATCTCATGGACACTTATTTATTTTGTGTATTCAGTTGTTTTTTCATGCATTATATTGGTTAGTTGTGTAATCGGTTGGAATAGTCACTTGAATCCTTCATGTTTTCATTTGTATCTTTGTGTGATAGGTTAGTTGTTCATGCAATCGGTTAGCATGGTCATCTGAGTCCTTCATGTGGTCATTTTTTTCTTTATGTGGTAGGTTGGTTAGTCATGTGGTTGGTTAGTACACTCACTTGACTTCTTCATACAGTCATTTTCTTCTTTATATTGTAGGTTGGTTAGTCATGCAGTCAGTTGGAATAGTCACTTGAATCCTTCATATGACCACTTTTTTCTTCATGCAGTAGGTTGGTTAGTCATGAAAACAATTGGCACGGTCACTTGAATCCTTCATGTGGTTGGTTGTTTCTTCATTTGTTATATTGATTGGTTTGGTTAGATCAGGACATATAAAAATTTCTGAAATTTCCATATTTCCCATAATACCCCAAATTTCATGAATATGACTTTATAATGAATTTTTTTTTAAATATTTAGTTAAGGGAATTTAAAGTACATTTCAAATATGATAATTATATTCTTGAATTTTCTTTTTAATTGAGGTCATTTATGAGTCCTTCTGTGTGGAATTTAATAAGATCTTAATTAATGTTTAACTAAATTCTGACATGTGTTTTAAAATCCCAATGGTTTCATATCTTTTATTCTAAAATGAAGATTTTTTCTTCATTCAAAATTACTTTATTTCTCTCAAGACTAGAGTTTCCAAATCTTTTCCATTAGAATTGTATAACCCTTCTATTATTGGTTTGAGTTCTTCCTATAGTGGTTCCAACCTATTTGTACAACCCCTATTTTGGTGTAGAAAATCATGTGAAGAATATTATTCTAAGTAGAGGATACTCATTCTCTCCCTCTTTATGTGCATATGTGAGGATTTCATGATTTTTTCTTCCTTTGGGTGGACTTTATGGGTCATCGTAAGAAGATAATTAATTAGGTTAAATTGAAATTCAAAGGTAAGGATATTTTTGCATGTTTTTTCTACTTTTAATGATATTACTAATGTAATCATACATGCTTGTTGCGATTGCTAAAAATCATGATTGTTGGGAGACTTGCTTGTGTTGTAGTTGTGATGACTGTGAAACCCTAGTTGTGGTGATTGTTTGAACTAACCCTGAATGAAATAGATAATCACTTATATATGGTTAAAGAATTGGTTTCCCATGGAAAGATAGAATTGTGTGATAATTATCATTTTAAGTAATAAAGTAATGTGATTAAAGACCATTAATGAATATGAAAGTGTGGTAAATTGTGGAAGGGGGATGTATCATTACATGTTGATGTTCTTTCTATGAATATAATGTGATTACATAAACCCTGTTGAAGCTTTTGTAGTGATGGTGGGTACTGGATTGGGTGTGGTATGTGTTGGATAGCAAAGTGATGGTTTTTTGTCATGGGATGTGGCATGGGATATTGTGTGGTGGTAGTAATATGTGGTTTTTGTAGTGAGATGGTTGGGTTTTGGTGATGGGTTGGCATACATAGTGTTGTGGTGATGGTTTATGTGGTATTTTTGCACTATTATGTGGTGTGGTTGTGTTTATTTCCCAGTTATTCATGGAATGAATTGAAATGTTGAAATTAAAATGACATGGAGATGTGCTCATTTTTTCATGAAATTTTTTAAATTATTTATAATAATTTGAAATTATTTTTAATTTAAATACCCTTATAATTCATTGTTTTATTAAAATATGGGAATTCATATTTGAATAACTGATATGATTTTAAATAAATAAATATATTTTATTTAGAAGGTTGGAATTTAATTATTAAATTATGGTGGTATATTACTAAGTGTTTTAATATTTTTAGGTGTAAAAAAATGGCCATCTGGGATAGACCTCAACCAAGGAATCCACCAGCCACATAGAAACCCCAATATGGGTTAGCTAGCCAAGTAGTCCCTTAAGAAAGTCCACCCAATGGTAGGAAGAAGACTAGGTCACGCGAGGAGGATCCCTTGCATCATATGGTCCAAGGCCTGCATGGGTCGTTCATGTCGACATGACCCATTTATGTGTGTGTGCAAGTGTAGTGGGAGCCCATCCCCATAATACACTTATAATCCATTGATGTATTCAGATTCATTATATTCAATCTCTTTCCCACATACAAATTTTATGTGGGGTGGCTTCCTTGTGGATATTGATCATCATTTAAACTGAATGGTGTTGTTTCCCCTTGGTCTTACTCCTCCTTCCTTGGACACACTTCGAAGCCATTTCCACCCATTGGACATCACCAGACCACTATCAATATCCCTGGAGAAGGCCATGTCTTCCACCAAGAATCCCAAGCTCAAGTAGAAGAAGCACTATCAAGGATAGGATCACCATGAATGATCTTACCTACCTTAGGCAACCTTGATGATGCACACTTTGAAGAAGAACAAACAATGCATGTTATTATCACTACTACAAAACTGGGTTTATCTAGTTCAAGGGATTTAACAGCGCTAGCTAAAAACATTGTTAAATACCCCCATTGTCAGTGCTAAAAAAAGTGCTATTAAAGGGGGGTCTTTATTAGCGCTTTTTTACAAGCACTGATAAAGGTCCACCCTTTATCATCACTTTTAAAAAAGCGCTGATAAAAGTATACTTAAAAAAATAGACTTCATTAAAAATAATATATTAATATATTAATATATTTTTATTAATATAAATATTATATATATTTTCTAAATTATTTTTTAGATAGGTAAATAAAAATTTACACTTAATATATAATATATTTAGTGAAAATGGCTTATAAAATTTAAAAAAATTATTTTTAATTAATAATTTTCCTATTATTACTGATTAATAGTCATTTAATATCCATTTAAAGATAACAAAAATCAAAAAATTAATAAAAGATCTAAATTAAGTTGAAAACGTAACTCAAACTTAAAACGACCATAACTTTTGATATGGGTGTCTGTTTAGGCTCTACCACATATCAAATTGAAGAATGTAATCAGTTATATGTCATATAGGCACTACCACAAACTCAGTCAAGGGATGCACTGACTTTTATCAGTGCTAATCAGAAAGCACTGATAAAAGGGGGACATTTATCAGCGCTATGTTTAGCACTAATAAAAGTTTTTAATAAAAAATATTATTAAATTATATAAAAATATTATATTTATATTAAAAAATAATATTTATTTGTATACATTAAATAAAAAACGCATGTTTATAATTAATATATTTTTTTTATAATTCAAATATATATATATAATAAATTTCATTAAATAATAAATATATTTATTATATTTATTATATATATAATATTTATAATAATTATTATATTTATATGCTTATATGTTTATATGTTTATAATTATATATAATTACTTTTTAAATATATATATAAAT
This sequence comes from Viscum album, assembly GCA_963277665.1. Taxonomy (NCBI): domain Eukaryota; kingdom Viridiplantae; phylum Streptophyta; class Magnoliopsida; order Santalales; family Viscaceae; genus Viscum; species Viscum album. The sequence continues at coordinate 2,087,309,707 of OY728151.1, forward strand.
GCTTTTTAAATGTGTATATTTATAATTATATTTATTATATTTATTATATTTATTATATTTATTATATTTATTATTGTAACATCACGTTATGTTTTTAGGTACTTTTGATGTTTCTAAGTACCTCTGTTTTGGAGTAGTGACTATGGAGAGTCGGGAGAAATTTAAATGTTGTTTTGGGGCAAAGGGGAAGTCGCACGGGCGGTGCACGGGTTCTCTAAACCGTGCGGCCAAACCGTGCGCAGTTGGTCTTGGAGGCAATAGATTCTGCCCGGGCAGCGCACGGTTTTTCTAACCGTGCAGCCAAACCATGCAAGAAGGGTGGCCGAGGCAGAAGCTAATGCACAGCTAGCGCACGGTTTGTCAAACCATGCGGCCACTTAAAGGAGATCCTTAAATTGTGGGTCTCACTCGGTTTTGTCTCCAAGTGCCTCATTTTACCTCCTAAGAGTCCCTAACTCGGTATTTGTCTTATTCTAAGGTCAGAAAAGGTTCTCCCATCATTTTGAGGGAAATAAAAAGGCTCCTCTTGGTGA